>JAWNND010000229.1:3775742-6596485 GCA_035043265.1 Drosophila testacea
CTGTGTAACTGTGCAACTATGCAACTGTGCAACTGTGCAACATGCCACATGGAACTGGAGCTGGAGCTGGTGCTGCCAAAAACCCGAGTTGTCAATGTGCCGCACGCAGTTGAGAGCAGCGCAATGGAAACGAGAGCAAAAGTTGTTGTCGTTGTTGTCATTGTTGCTTTCGGACTCCCATTTGTTGTCGTTGTTTCAGTTGTAGTTGTAGCTGTTTATTTGTTGTTGTTGTTGTTTTTTGGCTTAGCAGCTCAGCGCCCGTTGTCGTGTCCCCAGTTGCCAGTGTCCACGTACCAACATTGGCCTAATGTTGCACATTGTGTGCTGATCTTGTTTATTATGCAAGAAAGCTGCCAAAGTAAGCCAACGACAACAACAGCAGCAGCAGCAGCAGCAACAACAGCAACAGCAGCAGCAGCAACAACAACAACAGGCAACAAATAAGACACAACAATTGTTATTTGAAGTAAACCCCAAAATATTTATACACTTTTCAGCATTTCAGAATTCTGAACTTACATAAAACAAAAAAGATAAATCAAAAATAAATCAAATAAAAAGAAAGATAACACAAATGTTTTATTTGATGTGTTTCATTCTATACTGAACTTTAGAACACAGTCTTTAATAACTTTAATCAAAAGATAAAAGGCAATTTTATTACTTAAAAACATACTACAGTAAAGGAACAAAATCGTTCTATTCTGAAGTTTAGTTAGAGTTTATATTAATTATAACAATTATTTATTTAATATTGAACTTACGACGGATGCAAATGATTGATAAGTGATTATAGTTACCAGATTCTTAAAAGTATTCTGATAATGACTATAATATAAATATATGCTGAGATTAATATGAATTTCAGTGCTTTAAACAAAAGCTTCCTATTTGGTTTTAGAAAATCTGAAATCAACCAATATTTGATACTACTTTGGAATGATTCTAACAAGGAATTTCCTGAATTTTGTTGTCAGTCTTAGTTTAAGAAAGGTTCTTGGTTAAGTTCACTACATATTTATATATGTAGTATATAGTAGCAGTTGCCTCTATGATTAATTTCCATAAACTTAATAGCTGGAAATGCCCGAAATGAACTTTCACATGTTGTGTGGCATGACATTTGTTGCATACAAATGTTGAAATTACGGTTACTTTTAATATGCATATGACAAAATACCTCTTCAATTTGTTGATGTCTTTGTTGATGTGTGGATGTATTGATGTTATTATTGTTCAGAGTGTTTCACTTCATTTGATGCACAACAAAATAAATAGCAACAAAAAGGCACACACCATCCAAAATTCACATTTAACCGCAAATTGCAAATGAAACTGAAACTGAAACTGCAAATTGAAAGTCAACGCGTGCCAAGTGTCTTTGTATGGAATTTCGATCGATCGAACGTTTAAAAGAACCGCCATAAAAACAGATACACGACCACAGAGCGACACAGCTACAGAGCTACACAGCTACAACTACATACAGCTACTGTCTATTGTCTACTGTGCACTGTACTGTCTACTCTCTACTGTTTACAGCTACTGAATTGCCAGCAGACAACTGTTCAGTCAGCTGTTTGTTGCTTAGTTGCTGTCTAGCAACGATCACGAAACCAAATGGAAATGAAATGGAAACAAAGTGGAAACGAAATGGAAGCGAAATGGAACGCAAGTCAAGACTGTCCACACTCGAAAACAGTCGAAAAGTGGGCAGATTGGGGTTGGGGTTGGGTTTTGGGTTTGGTCGCGTGTTCTCCTAGGCCTAAGCACTGTTGCCAATTTGGCTACGTTATGGCCATTTAGTTGGCCATAAATTTGTTTAATAATAACAACAAAACCTGGGCCCGAAAATAAGATTCATTGAATCAGACTTATTGTTGTGAGTATTAGCTTATTAAATCAATGTGAAGGGAATATAACACGGAATATTTAAAGTGCAACACGGGATTCTTTACAATTCCTATTTTAATAGTATTTATCCTTCTATATGTTTTGGGTACATATGTATGTAGTAAGATTTCTTTAGCATTTATTTATATACTATTTCTAATTTATTTCTTTACTTTACTTATTAGATATATATTTATATAGTTTTGCAATTAGAAACAAATTGAAATGGGACAACGACAGCAACTCCGAACCTATAAAGACTATATGTGTGTTCTTGACAAGTAAAAAAAGCCGAGCCAGCAACACCATATTTTATTTCCGTAGGTTCCAATTTAATTCCAAATTCAAATTCCAAATTTTGCATTAAACATAAATTTCAAAACATTTACAATAAGAATTTTTCCCACATTTGGCATACGAAAAACTTTAGATGTAACGAAAAAAAAGCCAAGTTGGCATCTCTGACTAAGAGTAGTTCGTTCTGCGCAACTGCGACGACGACAATATGGAACTGGGTCAGGTCAAAGGTTAGCGCATTTAGCTATAAGCCAAAAACTCATTCATTATTTTATGGCAACTTTTAGGCCTCGCATGAGACAGCACACAAATTGATCAGCTGCATTAATTTAGTTGTTATTTAAGAATTCTAACCAGGCAACTTAAATGCCGCAATCTAAAAATAAAAAACCCTCTTACTAAATTATAATTATTATTACATATTTGCCAAATAATATTTAAGACCTAGTTTTTATTTAAAGCAGCATGTTTGTCATGTCAATTTATTTATGTCTTTCAATGTAACATTTACTTACGATCTTTAGTCATCAAGTTAATAAATAAAATATAATTTAATAAAGACCCAAAAGTATATATATTGGAATAAGCATAAGTATATATTTTTGACTAAGAATTGAAGTTTCTGACGAATTGGATAACATTGAATAAAAAACCAATTTTTGGGAATTGTTTGTGTTTATTTTTATGGTTTTTTTTTCAGAATAGCTAATCAACTTAAAGTCTGATACCAAAATTGTTATTTTTGGTTCCTGATTCTAAGAATACATTTGAAAAACAAAGGCAATATATCTTCTTTTTGACAACAAAAAATAAACATTCTAGTTACAAGTATAAGAGTCTTAAAGCATTAAAAATTCTACAGATATTATAAAACCATATAGACTCATATATTATTTATACAAGGGTGTTGCTATCATAATTCTAAAAATATTAAACTAAATTGAATAGCGTTAAGATTCGAATAGTTAATAATAAGGATCGATTTTACATAAGACCGATTTTTCAATGTCTAACTATGTAAGGTGTCAAATAGTTATGTCAAATTTAAAGATATCTAACAGATACAATTTATTTAGAGTATAAATATTGATGACTTTTTGAACTAACAAATAAATCAGCTCTTTTTGAATGCTTCATAATAATATTTTGCTTTCACTGCCTTTGATAATTTCTGTGACTTGAATTGCATTCAAATGTCTATTCTAGACAGCTTTTATACTTGTAGCATAAAGAATTGACATGTTTGATACTGAAGTAAATATATTTATAAATTCATAGCTAATGTTAAATTCATTTGTTAAATACATAAACAAATTAGACTGGTAATAAGAAGGTTTTATCAAATGCACTTACATTTAATCTTATCCAACCACAAATCCCTAAACACTTAAACATACTTTATATAATATTTGGTTATGCAATTAATGTGTGTTAAGATTTGGTTAAACAACAAGAAGAAGAAGAAGATCTTATCGCAGAGTCTAAACAAATTCTTTGTTAACTAATAAGACTCGAATTCTTAGTGTTAGCCTTGATTCAATGCCAAATAAAATGCTCGCACATCGCATGCGATAGAATCACGTTGGAATCGTGAAAGAAACGCTTTTTAGCAAAGTCGAAAGAAGTCAAAGTCAAAAGAAGCAAAGAATTCAGTGCACTTCCTATCAAAAGTTGGCCTCTTTACATTTGTTTGGGGCAAGGTCAGCGGCAAGTTGACAGACCTAGTGGTCAAGTGTTCAAGTGACCAAGTGGCCAGTGAGCATTGGACTCCAATGTTACCTCATGGGGATCGCCTTGATTGTTGCGGTTCAGTGAAACTGGCTCGGAAGTATTTTTCTTTTGTTTCCACCAACTAGAGGTTCTTCCTCTACCTCTGCCACTGCCACTGCCCCCTCTGTGCAGCGTTGCAGAAAAACAAACCACTTGGGAGACAAAATGTATCTAGACTGGCCCCAAGTGCAACATAAATTAGCAGCTCAATCAATAAATAAAGTCGTAAGAATTTGGCTCGTTTCTGTTTTTGGCTTGCATATATGTACAAGTATGAGTATGATTATATTTAGATAAGAATTAATCAGCTTACCTCAGTCTGTAGCTGGAATTTGGAATTCCGAATTCGGGATGGCGCAGCTCAGAGAGACAGAAAAAAAAAACAGGTTGCGATCAATTATTTCTTTAGCGATATCGAAAACAGCAATCAACAAAACGAACAATAAAAACACTTCAGCACTTCAACACAGCACACGGCAAAAATATTCTTCTCTTTTTTTTTATCTTGTATGAAATGTGCAAAAATTCGAATTATTCGATTTTTCTATTGTATTTCATAATTTTATGTCGGGATGCGGTTTCAACAGAAAATAAAATATCAAAAAAATATATATAACTTTATGTATGTGTATTTAAATAAATACATAAAAAGTAAACGAAAGAAATGTTTCCAAAATGCACGAAATGAAGATGGAATGATAGGACAAGGCAGTTTCAACTTTAAACAACCAACAACTAAAAAAAAAAAGTTGTCATCGGACAAGAAATTAACAACAAATTAGCACTTGACCATTAATTAAACAAATAACTGTTGATGGCGTTTAACTTAAATCATTTTGCCAAAATGCTACACGACTATTAAAAACAATTTACAAATTAGCATTTCGCATTTCGAGTTTCGCATTTTCGAATAGCAAATTCACTTGTTTATTTTTGGCTACCGGGCAAAAAATGAACTGAATTTGATTCACTTTCTATGAATCTCTTGTATTCGTACTTTTCAATAAGATTCTTCGATTCACTTCACTCAAGTTCAACGTTCACAAATCGCACTTGGTTCGCGGCTTTTTTTTTGAATAATATATATATTTTGAAAAGAATTTCAAATCAATTCGTCAGTTTGTCAGCTTGTCAGCTTGTCTGCTCTTCGGTGCGAGTTCACGTCAGCTCTGGCTAAATGCACAACACCGACTAACGCGAACCGTCGCCCATGTGATAAAGCCAAAGCTCTGAGCCAACTGACTGTGGAACGATCGCACGCGACTTATGCTCCGTTCACACCAGCTTCACTTGGATGTGTGTGGAAAATGCATCACACTTCTCTGAAGTGAACTTACCTGCAAAGAAACTGCAAGAAATCTTTTTAGTTAAACAGAAAACAAATCATAAGGTACTCAAATAAGTATCCGAATGCTAGTTGATGTAAAACGTACCGAAACTAATGTCAAATTCAAAGATATCTATCAAATAAAGCTTATATTGGCATTCAAAAAGATTAAGATCAATATTCTAGATTTTAAGTACATATGTATGTATTCAGAATATCGTTGCTAATTAAAGACTATACATTATCAAAGATATCTATCAAATAAAGCTTATATTGGCATTCAAAAAAGATTAAGATTAAAGTTCTAGATTTTAAGTATGTATGTATTCAGAATATGTTTGCTAATTAAAGACTATACACTATCAAAAATATCTTTCAAATAAAGCTTATATGGGCATTCAAAAGATTAAGATTAATATTCTAGATTTTAAGTACATATGTATGTATTCAGAATATCGTTGCTAATTAAAGACTATACACTATAAGATATTTGTTTTAACTACAAAAATTCGATACAAGAGACCCGATTATCTAAATATATGGTAAAGATTAAATGAAACACCATAGCTATAAGATCACACAATTTGTAAAACCTTACGGGTTGATTTTATTCCGAAATCCTGATCTATTTTTTAGTATAGTTTAAATTACCATAAGGTTAATTAGAAATTTGAATTTCGGCCTGTTTCAGTTAAACCTAGAAGTCATTCTAGCTGAATTTCTATTACTATTTCTAATTGAAATATTTAAACTCTATCTGGCTAAAAACTAAGGACTAAAATGTGAAAAAAAAGTCTGTATAAAGGCGTTTTAATATAATAAAGTTATTCCCATTATAGCGACTTTCGACTTTAATACTTTCGTCACTCATTGTCGGTAACAACTGAATGTAGTGTGAACGAAGCATTTCCCTTAACCCACGCAACAAGTGGAAACGAAACGAATGTGAGACGATTAGTGCGCTTACTTTATTGCATTGCTGGGGAAACGGGAAAGAAGAAGGAATTGCATAGAGAGGGTTGGTCAGGTGAGGTCAGGTGAGGTGAGGTGAGGTAAGGGGAGTTGTGGGTAGGTGGGAGATATATCTGAAATATGCTAATGATAAACATTCAACATTTAAACATTTTGTCGACTCTCAGTGTTCAGTGTGTTTTCGCTGTGACTTCCACTTTATGCTCTTGTAACATTTGTGCGACTCGGCAAGTGGGCGAAAGGACTCACAAATTGGCAACAACTTGGCCAACAGTTGCGTACAATTTATGCAAATTCCCATTGTGTGGGCAGCTC
Source organism: Drosophila testacea (assembly GCA_035043265.1). NCBI lineage: Eukaryota > Metazoa > Arthropoda > Insecta > Diptera > Drosophilidae > Drosophila > Drosophila testacea. Next base: position 3,782,317 of record JAWNND010000229.1, read on the forward strand.
GTTTTAATTCTCGCTATATACATATCTACAGCAGCTTGTCTGTCCAACTATATTTCAATGTGATTTCTTACGAATACTTCAGCTAAGTACATCTTACAAATGGCCATTTTGTATATGTTAATGGTGAACGTGACTGTCGCATTATCAATTCGTAGTTCTTTTTATACCATTGCGAAAGTTAATGGCAAGTACAATATTTCCCTTATCTAAAAATACAACCGAATCGAACAAATATATTCTTGAAAAATAACTATTTAAAAATGTAGTATCAATTAATAGATGAAATTATGATTCCAATAACATTCCGCACGAAAATCGGATTCGATTTGACAAAGTTATGCAAGTTTAAAATCTGTTAGCCCTTGGGACTGATAACTTTACATATTATATAATATTTGGTCACTTTCGGCATGCATTTTCACAAAGAAATGACACAATTATTTATTATTTCAACTTATTCTCTAGTTATTAAAATTTTACCCCTTTAGCATTTCAGACCAAATTGTTATATGAAATTTTTGAAAAATAATAAACAGATTTTACATGAATAGAAATGATAATTTGTATTTTAGCCAAAACATTCATCGAAAACGTTTACCAGCAGATCATTAGATTATCAGAAACTTGTGATAGAGGATAGATGATAGAAAGACAGATAGATAGATAGAAGATAGATGGAGTAGGATAGAGTTTGGAGATCGCGACCAATGGCCAATTAAATTTGTTAAATCTTATAATGTGATATTAATTTCTATACATTTTACGTCCAATTATTATTCACATAACTATTTGAGACTTTACATTCTCAGGTCTGGTTTTTTTAGTCATTGGAAAAAGGTCGCTAGTCAACGATATTGGAATCGGGATAAGAATTAGTTTAGAATCATCACTCACATATGTATTTAAAATGCTAAAATCGAGGGAAGTTGACTATTTAACGGCACGAAGCTCTTGAATGTTTGAAAGATTTGTTGGGGAAAGGAGCCTTTCTAACTTTTTGTTTACCTTCACAACACTACTGCGTGTGAATCCCCGCTTTGACTTTGGAGTTGCATTTCGATAACTTGCCAATCGAAAGGCAGTTTGAAATAAAAGTGCGCAGACGGAAGTTGCAGCAATCAAACAATAAATAACAACAATAATCGAAACAATTAAACAAAGGCAAACCTGTAAAACATAACAAAGTATAATGATAACAACAACAACAACAACAACAACAACAACTAGAAGTACAATAACAATAACAAAATTGATGAATATGACGGCAAACGATTGTCGAGTCGATCTAAATCTGACGTGGGGCAAGAAATGATTGCCAAAAGGGGGTGGCGGGGGGTCCGTCGAGGGGTCAGCTTGGGAGGGGCATGTTGGGTGCGGCATAACGGCACAATTACAATTATACATAGGCATCAATATAAGTATGTATGTATATCTAGTAGTACATATAGAGATATAGACTTGTGTTTGCATTTGTGCTTTTTTTCCGCCACATTCTCCAAGGACAAACAACATTTTAGTGAGCGACGCCGCCGGCTAACGGCAAAAGGCAGTCCGAAGTTAACTTAAGATTGATCTACAAAGCTCAGCTCAGGTCTCTAGTCTCTAGACTCAGGTCTCAGGTCTCTGGTCTCCAATCTCAAGTCTCTGGTCTCAGGTCTGGTTGAGTTTTTCGCATTCGCATTCGCGTTGCCAACTTTCCTTTTTGTGTATGTAGTACATACATATGTATATGTAGGCATGTGTGCGTGTGTGTGTGCACAAAGTGTGCGGGCGCACATTAAAACAAAAACAATAATAAAAACAACAGCAACAACAACAATTGCAGCAGCAACAACAACTAAAACTATGAAAAAGAGAAAAAAAAACCAACCTCAACACAGGCAATGCCAATGAGGGCACCATATTAAAAAGGTGTGGCAACGCGGCTACGTTCTGCCTGCTCCATGTGCAACAACAACAACAACAGCAGCAGCAGCAACAACAACAACTGCACCATACGCCAACATAGCTGTTAAACTTCAAGTTACAGTTACAAATTCAAAAGCCGCCAGCACCGACCACCAAAAAACCAAAACCAAAAAAAAAACCAAATTTTACAAATAAAAATGGCATAAATAAAAATATGTGTTGGCTTTTCAGCAACTTGAAACAAAACTCCAAGCCTCACACACACACACACACACACACGAGCACACAAAACAAGAACAAAAGCACCGAAGTGGCCAATACACTTGCCAAACAACACACACTCACACACACACATACATACATAAACTACACTTTAAGGTAGGTGTGAAAATGGCTTACTTTTAAAAAGCCTGCGATTTTGCATTCGCTTTACGTTCTTTTTTTAATTAATGTACAACATAAACTTAATTTAAAGCTTAGAACAAAAAACTATGCTAAATTTAGAAGAACTATTTTACAAATTAGACAGCATTTATTGTGTTTTTTTTAAAGAATATAATGAAAAGGTTTTTAAGCAATGAAAATCAACAAATGTTAAATTTGTTATTTAAATCATTATTATAAAATTTATAAATTTAAAAGAAGTTGTTATTAACAACTTATAATAGCTATACAAATTCATCAAGTGTTTGGTTCAATTTAGAATTCAACTTTAAAGATAGTTAGCAACATTTAAATTGAGCAAACAATTCATAGTCGAATTATTTTTGATTTTAGATTGATCAAGAAGTTTATTAAAGTTATTTGAGACCTTATATAGACATTGAAAAAATGGCCTTATTCGAATACATTAGGGAACTAGTAGCTAGACCTTTGACTCTATGGTAAGTTTATATATATAATATCTATAAAATTACAAAGTTTTAGAAACATAAAGATTTGATAAATGTTTTTGGGTTGTCATCTTTGAATTTGACATTATTTAGGATAGTTATTTGAGGCCTTCTATAGAATTTAAAAATATGAGCCACAGTTTTCTATAGAGTTATTAAAGATTATTAAAAAAAGAAATTTATTTAAATTTACTTTCATTTCAAAACATTGTACAACAATTGTGAAAGAACGAGTGGAAGGGAGAGTTTCAACAAAATGTCTAGCAAATTTGGTTACATATGTTACTATAGAGTCTACTAATCGAAATTCAAATTAATTTTGAAAACTTTAACTTTAATTTATAATTATAAATGACTGTCGGCACTAATTACCTTTCATTCAATTTGCAATTTCCACTGAAAATGCTTCAAAGAACAAATTATTGTTTGTGAAATCTATTCAAACATTTCTGAATCAAAAGTACAGATTATTACATTATTGGTTTTTGGGCACTATTAAATCAATTTTTCGTATAGTAAATCGATGAACTATTCATTTACTATGCGAAAGCCTTATAGTTATTTTAAAAATAAGTAAAAATTAGTTTTATATAGATAGAATAAGTTGTGTTTATTTTAAACTTTGAAAATTGGTTTGGTAACTATTCAGTTTCATTTTGTTGACAGTTACAAACATAATGCAAAAGTTATTGCGCCCTAATAAAGCATACATAATAAATTGTTAGTAATTGAAAAGTGTGCTGTTGATGTTGCTATTGCTGTTGTTGTTGTAGTTGCTGTTGTTGTTATTGGTTATTAAATTAAATAACAATCGCATCGCATTTTATTGGAACACTTTTGTAGCAATTTGTGCTCGTGTGCTCAGATATCATTTGGGTGTTTGTTGTTTGTTGTTTGGTGTTTGCTTTAAATTACATTTTTTTTTGGCGCTTGCCAAATCGCTTAACAATTTATTCAAAGCTTCAAAGTGTTGGCGACAATTCACTTTTCATTTGCAATTTTTCAATTTTTTGGTTTCTGATTGGGATTCGGATTCAGATTTGGGGCGCAACATTTTGCGCAATGGCAGCGCCAAAATTTATGGCTTGCCACTTACCACTCTGCACAAAATGCAAGGTCAAAGCATTTAGAACCACAGTTATGCCTCATACAGTCCTGGCCAGGCCAACAACAGGTCTTGGGCTCCAGGCTAAAAGAAACCCAGGGCACAGCCTCCGTTTTTTTGCTTTGAGGTGAGTCAGCATCAGCGTCAACATGCAATTGACTTTGATTTGTGGTGCCCCCAAGTTGCACAAATAAACGTAAATCAGTGGCAAATGCAAAATGCAAACTGCAATTCCCAAGGCCGTAGCAGCCACAAAGGGGTTGGGCGGGAATGCCAAATGGGAGCGGGAGCTGCTGCATTGGAGACTGCAACAAAGCTGCCACAAAGGTCAAGTCAAGTGAAATTGTACTCAGAGGTGAGAGACAAAAGTGAGAAAGCTAAAAAATTATGTCAAAATTTGAATTAGTGGCTGGGAAACTAAAGAAAAGCGAACCTGGCAAAACAATAGCTGGCAATCGCATAAATTAATTTTCCTATGCTCTTTTCACTTTCGCGAAAATGTGACACACGATGTCAGTGTCTTCTTGGCTTCGTTTCAATATGAAGATGTTGAGATCTTGAGATGAACATGTCACTCACTGAACACCGAGAATTATCTATTGCAATGGCAACCACCAAAGCACATGCGAGGGTCGGCTAATAAGTAATTGGCCTAGGTAGGAAAATGCATCATTTGTAGAAATGGAAATCCAATTAACTTTCAACATCATCTTCTTTGAGAGCGGCCTTCAGACTTCTTAATGCTTTCCATATAAAGAGATTAGTTCTAAAACTTTTGCAGATTAAGTGAAATTTATAGTTTTTTCTTAATTTGCAAATCATAATAGTCAGAGGGGGAGTCAATTCATACCATTTTATGAAAGAGATAAGTTGTCAAAGTTGTTTGTCAAAATAAAACAGTGTGATCATACGTCATGAAACTTAGCCAGCCATCAGTTATTGGACTAAACTATCCAAAAGAATATACAGTTGCGGTCAAAAAAATAGTAGTGCGTGTGAGGTAATTTAGAACAGTCAAAGTTAAAGGACTTTTAATTGATCAACATTTTTGTTATATTTTTTTAGAGTTCGTTATTATGTTGTAAACCCTTCTGGAAAATCAAAATTTCTTAAAAGTTAATCATTTAGATGTAGAATTTTTTTGACTGTAACAACCTGAAAATGGGCGGTCAAAATAATAGTAGTGGTGAACACATTTAATTATTTTAAAGATGATAACTAACTTAAATCTATTTTTTTTTGTGTGGAATGTTAAATACTTGAAAGGCACTTATAATTAACAAATTTTAATATTTTGTTGTGAAGCCTTTGTTTTTAATTACGGCCTTACAACGACGGATCATGGAGTCTACCAGCTTTTGGCAACGTTCTGGAGGTATTGAGCTCCAGGCGCTTTTAACGACCTCCCAGAGGTGATTATTATTAGTTGGCTGATGCTTGCCAACTTCCTTTTTCACATCTGACCACAAATTCTCAATTGGGTTGAGATCGGGGGACTGTGGGGGCCACTCCATTACATCAACTTGATGCGATGCAAACCATTCTTTGGCAGTTTTGCTGGTATGCTTTGGATCGTTATCTTGTTGGAACGTCCAAATGAGTGGCATATCATCCGAGGCATACGGTAGCATGATTTCCTCCAAAATTTTCACATATTCGTGCCTGTCCATAATAGTTTTGATCCAATATATGGGTCCGACTCCGTAGTATGAAAAGCATCCCCATATCATTATGCTTGATCCTCCATGTTTCACGGTTTTGCAGGTGAATCTGGTTTGATATTCGGTGTTTGGTGGACGCCTAACATATTGTCGACATCCTCTGCCGCCATACAAAACAATTTTCGACTCATCTGACCACAAAATATTCCTCCATTTCTCAATGGGCCAATTCAAGTGCTCCTTAGCAAACCGTAACCGCTTTTGAATGTGTATTTTTTTTAAAAAGGAACTTTTCTCGGGCTTCTGGCCATAAGATTATTTTTCCGCAAGCATCTGCGTATGGTTTCAACACTTTGGATGATATGTAAGTCCTTTTTTATTATGGTAGCAGGTGCAAATGGGTCGCGCTTTGAGTATCTGATAACATTTTTCACCAGTCTTTCAGACATGGCACGGGGTCTTCCACGTTTATTTTCTTTGGGAGTGTATTTGATTGCATTTCTAATCATTGTTGGTGAGCATTTCACCAAATTTTCCACTTCTTTGTACGTTTTCCCATCGGAAATCAAGGTCAAAATAAGGGCACGCTCCACAGGAGTACAATGCTTGCCACGCCCCATTTTAACAACTCTAAACAAATAAAACTTATTCAAATATATTGTAAATTATCCAATTACAAAAATATCTACCAAATCAATTGCCTTTCTTGCTTAAATTACTTTATTTTTCACTTTTGACGAAGAACAATGCATCCACTACTATTATTTTGACTGCAAGAAATTTTGCATGGATCACGAAATTGCGGAGAATCTCAGAAATGGAAGAAGCTTTTAAGTCCTAACGGTGCATTTCCATAAAAGCTTTTCCAACTCTATGATCTGACAAAGACAGAAAATAAAAGCTCTAACTTACATATAAAATATCAAAGCTTAAAGTTCTGGTCTGGCGGCACTACTATTATTTTGACCGCAGCTGTATATACTTAGGCCAAGAACTTATCAGCACACCCTCGTGCATACAGTATAGTATATACAATGTACACACATTGTACAATGTATTATGTACATATTTTCCCTTTGTGGTTTAATTTCGCTACGTTTCGTGTTGCCCTTTTGCGGTTCGTTGGGGCTCTGTGGGGCGCTCCCAAAACACACAAGTGAAAATGCTTTCACGCCCCCAGACCAGACATACTGGGAAAATGTATCGGCAATGAGGAAAAGCTATGCAATGAAATGAAAGTTCTCAAATAATTGTATTTAATCAAAACATTTAAATAACTATACCAGTTAATGTTGAATTAAGTCACATCTCTTTCACTGATTAACTGCTTAAGCTTTTTTTCAATTGGCATTTTTAAATCTACCGCTTACCAATAACTGTCAACAAAACACGATAACACTTTGCGTTGCAATAGATTGAACTATCGATCTGCTTATCGGCAATCATATATCAAAAAACAATTAGTAATCAGTAAATATAATTTAATTAATTAGAAACTTGGATTTTAAAAGATAGCAAATAATGAAACAAATCAAATAAAAATATTCTATTAAAATACTCTGCAACAGCGACTTAACAGCTGTAAGCATAGCCAATATATCGATATATTTGAAAAACTGCCCCACAGCCAGCTGTTAAGTTTAACAGAATGTTGTTACCATTTTGAGTTTAACATGATCAATTCAGCTTTTTTATAGCTAAAAAAACTAGTTTTAGCTATTTTTATTGTTCGATTGCTTGAAAAATTTAAAAGTTGCTTTTAACCGAAAATTTGCAAAAACATATATTGCAAAATTTGTTGTTAAGAAAAGTAGGCTATTCATTATAAACATTTTACTTACTTGAGCGTATTCGCATGTTATTTCCACCGAAAACAGCTATTTTTCTTATAAAAAGCTGGCAGCACTGATATCACCAAAGCACAAATAATACTGTTTATCAATGTTAATATTGGCATGATTAATATTTAAGTTTAGTTGTCCATGCATTTGATGTAAGAATGGAATTCAAGATTTTACAGTCGTTGAACTTATTCAACATTTAATCTTTAATCTCCTTTCAGTTAAGAGCTTCGAGATCTTTAAAAAACAAAAGGAAAAAATAAGTTTAAAAAATGAACCCAAGACCCGTTTATTATAGTGCAGAGGAGGTGCGTAGCGTTCTCACCTGGACCTTAGTGAACGATGCGGTTGAGGAAGCCCTAAAGGCGGTTTCAGCCTCCGACATGGCTCAGGCACAGGAAGAACAGCAGCAGTCCAATAATCCAAGGCCATATGTCAGCCAACCCATGCGGAGTGTCACCAAGGCAGGCAGTAAACCTGGCCAAGTGCTATTCACAATGCCCGCCTTTGTGGGCAACTATCGGCGGACAGGAGGAGGAGCTGGTGGAGATGCCTCCAGTATTCCTTGTTCTACGTTGGCCTGCAAGTTGGTCACATCGTTTCGAGGCAACCGAGAATACTTGCCTCCATTGCCGAGCATTGCAGCCAATATACTGCTCTTCAATGTAAATACTGGTAATTTGGATGCAATTATGTCCGGCACGGATATTACAACATGGCGCACTGCATCCGCTTCGGTGGTGGCCACCAAATATCTATACTTTAATCGCTTTGGACCCCGTGCCGTATTTGAGAAGCCAATCAATGTGGCCATTATAGGCTGTGGCGTCCAGGGAGAAATACATGCAACTGCAATGTGTGTCAACTTTAAGATCAAGCAGATTAATCTCTACAATCGCACCGAATCCCGGGCTACCCAAGTAGCCGAAAATCTTCGTCAACGGCTTTCTAAAGACAACATCAACTCGAAAGTTGTCGTATGCAGCACGTCACGTGACGCGGTCCAAGAGGCGGATGTCATCTGTGTGGCAACCTATTCCAGTGATGCTCTGATTAATGCCGAAGATCTGGGCACAAAGCGTCCCATTCACATCAATGGTATTCCCTTTGATTATCTACAATCTTGTATTATTTAGACCCTTGCAGAGGGTACTATAATTTTGATCCCAGTCCGGCCTGTTTTGAAACTTGATGGCACTCGGATGACAGCTTCGTCTTTTTTTTGGTGCAGCGATTCCGATCGGATGACTATATCATATAGCTGTCATAGAAACGATTGGTCAAAATCAAACTTTTGTATGAAAAACAGCTAAGGTTTGTCTAAAATCGGACTACTATACTACTTATGTATATATGTACATAGCTGTTATCAGCTGGGTAGGTACATATGCTTTGGACTGCCAAAGCTAGCCTTATGGCATTTTGAATAGGTAAAATGAGACGTGATAGACCCCATAAAGGTATATATCGTTTATTTACTTGAAGACTGTCATAAGTTGTCAAGAACAGCTTGCCTAAAGTTTTTGTTTCAGTAGAAAGAAGTGCTCTCTCAATTCTCACATGAAGAGCATACAAAATATGAAGTTTATACACATCATAGATCACTTATAACTAATATATAAACCTCATAAGCTCAAGTTACGACAGTCTTCAAGTAAATGAACGATATATTTTTGATCAACATTGAAAGTTCAGTCGATATAGTCATGTCCATCTGTGTAAATATCTAGATTTCCGAGACTATATGAGCTAGAGACACCAAATTTGAGAGCTAAAGATGATTTAAAATTTAAATTTCAAACAACTGCGGATTTAGGTATTGTCAAGTGAAGAAGAAGAGTGTTTTTTATGGCAGATTAAGTTTGTGATCTCTTACAATCGGGTTCTCCTTCTCTCCTACAAGTTTAAGCTTCATAACAATCTGTTTTTTATACCATTTGTTATAGAAATTAAGAATGTTCTTTTGGAAACCTAAATGGAAATGTTACCTCTCTGTTTTGCAGCTGTTGGTGCTGGTGAGGTGCACTTTGGAGAGGTGGCAACTGACATCTATATGCAGTCAAAGGTCTATGTGGACAGCTTGGCCAATGCACAGACGGAGCTGAAGGACTTTCCCGTTCCAATAGCTGGTGAACTGGGAGCCGTTATTAACAATGGTTACAGTCCGGACATGAATGACTGGACTGTATTCCAATCCATGGGTGAGCACACATTTTCAAGTTTAACAATTGAATTTTGTTAATACATTTATTCGAAATATTGTTGTTGTTATAATACACAGGCATGGCTTCAGAGGATGCTTGTGTAGCCGAAGCTGTCCAGTCTGCACTTTTGTCGTCCACCAATTGAAACTCTTGTAGTATTAACAAAAATCATTCCATATTAATTGTTATTTAAAACAATAATTGTTATTTACATATCTCGAGTGTTATTGCTGAAATTGCAAATGTAATAAAAAATCAAAATGAATTCAAAACAGCAAGTTTGTATTTTGTTTTTTTTTTTTTTGTAAATTTTTTTTGTTTTGTAATCATTTTAGTATTTTTTTTATTTTCAATGTTTTGTTGTCATTTGTTTTTGTTTTTTGTTTTTTGTGGTTTTTTGTCATTTTTTTCGTTTGTTTTTTGTTTTGTTTTGAAATTAATTTATTAATTAATTTTTATGTTTACTTATTAATTTAGTATCTGGGTTTTTTTGCATCGTCATTAATAAACTGCTTTTTAATCGCCTGCCACGTCCCGTCCCATCTATCTGTCACTTTCCCACCTCTCTCTATCTCTCCCTCTCTGTCTGTCTGCCCTTCTTCAATTTGCACTCATCCAATTTGAATATATATATATATATATATAGATATATATATGTGTAGATGCTGTTAAGACTTTAGAAACATGGCCTAGAACCCAGTGGGAAGTATTATTATTATTATTATTATTTTTTTGTTGGGTCGGTTGTTGGCTTTTGGGTCCCTTTCTAAGCCCACTTTTTGATGCCGCTTTTTCTTTGTTTTTTTGTTTTTTTTGGTTTAAATAATTTTTTAGCATAACTATTAAATAATTTGTTTATATTATACACATACATATATGTATATACCTATATATATATATATATATATATATATATATGCTATTCAGTTATTAATTTTGTTTTTATTTTCATAATTTTCCTTTGCTTGTGAATTTAAATATAATAATTATTAATAAAATACTCAACAAATAATTAATTGGGCGACTTCCGCTGCAAATGAGACACCAGCTTACAGTATTGTTGTTCTTGTTGTTGTTGTTGTTATTCTTACTCTTGTTGTTGTCCTTTTTAATAATTTATATTTTGATTTTTTTTTGTTTGGTTTTGTTTTGTTTTTTTCTTTAGTTAGTACTATTTAAACACTTAATAGTTATTACGTTTTATAATGCCTTGTCTTTTTGTTTTTTGTTTCGTTATGTTTTGTTTTGTTTTTGTTTTTTGTGTGTGGAAAACTAATGGATAATAACTGAAAGTAATAAATAATAAAAAATAGATTGCTGTTGATTTTTTTTTTTTTTTTGAAAACATTTTGCTTGTTTATTTTCTTGTTGTTTGGGTTTTTTGTATGTTTTTCTTTCAGTTCGCTTTCGCTGTGTTTGTGGAGCGAACCGAAATGTTTATTTTTAAAAAAATAATAATAAAAATAATAGGTTTTCTTGTAGTTGTAGTTCAAATACATATATAGATACATATATATATATATGTATGCATATATATATAATTAAAAATGTGCATTTTACATATAGATTCGCTCTTGCTGTTTTTGTTTTGTTAAAATTAAAATTAAATCAACACACGCATACAATCGATAGAAGTTACAAAAAAAAGATACATCATCTGTAAAGATTGTATTCATAATCATAATTATATTAAAAATCATATGTATAGTAATATAAGTATAAGTTTTAAATTACATAATTTATTGACGCTGACAATAATATACATATATATATATATATATGTATAATCAATTAAAGGATTCTCATAGAATTACAAAAAAAAAACACACTTAAAACTGTTTTTTTCTTTTTTGTTTTACTAAAATTAAAGGAAAGTACGCACGTGTTCACATTATTTGCACGTGTCTCTTGAAATGGTTCTTGATTTTTGTTTGTTTTGTTTAATTTTTTAGCTGGTTTTGCTTTCACTTCCGTTTCTCTGTATTTTTTGCTTCTCAAAAAATGTTCTTTTGCATTTTTGTTTTTGTTTTTGTTTTTTTTTGTATATTTTTTGTGGCATTTTCATTGAAATTCTTCATTAAATTGTAATTAGGCATAAATTATTTATTATTACAATTAATATTATTATTATTTTTTATTACATATATGTATATTAATATTTACAATTTCTTTGCTACTTGTTTTATGGAGTTGTTTTTGCTTGTTCTGCTTCTGCTTCCGTTTCCGCTTCCACTTCCACTTTCACTTCCGCTTCATTTCATGCTCTCTGAATCTGTCGCTGACCCTCTATCTGTCTCTGTCTGTATCTCTGTCTCGTTCTCATACGGTTTCGCCTTTGCAATATTTCATATTTACTTGTTAGCGCACTAAAATCTAATTTTCTTTTTCTTTTTTGTTTATGTTTTTTTTATTGTATAGTCTAAAGAAAAAAATGTTTGCTTGATTCTTTTATTTTATTTATTTTGCATACTTTCTTTATTTTGTTTTTGTTTTTTCCTTTTTTAGCAGCAGCATTACAGCTCTTGCTTTCCCTCTCTCTCTCTCTCTCTCTCTCTTTTTCTCGCTGTCTAACTTCCCACCTGTTTCTATCCAAACATAACCTCTTTTCTCTCGTTTTAAGCGCTGTTTGCAAATGTTTTTTCTTTTTTTTTTCTTTTGCCCAGATCTTAATTTTATAGAATTTTTTGCTGGTTTCTTTTATTTGTTAATTTTTAATTGCGGCTTGGAAAAAGCTGTGGAATTTCGGTGCCTTTGAAATTGAGTCCCCTTTCCCCCGACGTAGAGTCCTCTTCTTCCTTCGGCATCGAACTTATATATCGACTTTGTTGATTGAAGCACAGATATCATAACCTCAACTATATCAACTATATCTCAACATTTTAGTTTTGTTTTTTTTCTTCGTGTTTGTTTTTTTTTATAGCTTCAGGCAAATTTTATATATGGGTTTTACATACATATAGATCTCTATATATTATTGAAACATTTAGCTTGGTAGTGTTTTTTTTCCTTTTTTCCTTTTTCAAATGGTTCTTTGTTTTTTTTTTTGTTTTTTGTTTAATATATTTCTATTAATATGCCTTTCGATATTAATATTTAATACATTGTTACGCAGTAGTTTATTACAATTACGGTTTTAAAATTAAAAAAAAAAAACATTACGTAATATATATATAAATATATATATATATATATAGATATATATATGTGTATATATATTATTATTTTAATAAAAACTATTACATTAGTTATTATTTAATAAGAAGTAATTCTTTTCTTTTCTCAGCTGTGTATGTGTGTATTTGTGTGTATGTGTGTGTTCTTTCTTTTTCTTTTGTATATGTTTTTATTTATATCATATATATATATATATATATTTGTTTACTTTTAAGAGTTGGTACAACTTGTTGAAAATGTTTGTGTAATTTATTGTTGTTGTTGGTTTGCTGGTTGTTGTTACTTTTCTTTAACTGTTTATTAATTTCTTTGTGTCTAGTATTATTCTTCTGTTTTTCTTTATTTTTGTTTTTTTTTGATAAACATTTCAACTATTCTTTAGTTTAGTGATTTTTCTACTTTTGCCATTACCAAACTTTTTGGGTTCTTCTTGTTGTTGTTGTTGTTCAATGTGTGTATGTGTGAGAGAGTGTGAGTGTGTGTGTGTGTGTGTGTGTGTGTGTGTTGTGGATATCGCTGCCAAAATAAAAACAATTGGCTTTCAATGTAACAGAATTTTGATACAAAACAAACTTGATTTAAATGCAAAATCTTTTTCTTCGCTGCGATTTTCATTTAAAAATATTCATATTGTTGAAATTAAAAGGTGTGTGTGAGTGTGTGAGTGTATTGTGTGTGTGAAATAAAACTTGCTTGCATTAAAGTATTTATATTTATATGTTTAATATATATATTTTATATATATTTTATTAATATATAATGATGTATTTATAAATGTATTTTATTTTAATAATATATGTGTATTGTATATTAAGGCAAAATAATGTCTGCAGATTGTGTGTGTGTGTGTGTATGAGTGTATGTGTGTGTATGTTTGTGTGTGTGTGTATTTGTATGCATGTATAATATTGTTGACCTAAGAGTGTGAACAACAAACAAACAAACAAATCCCAAAAATGTTCATATCGTATATATAAAAGTATGTTAAGCAAGGCAACGTTCTGTAAATGTTACTGTTACAATTTCTTTTACTGTTACTGTTACTGTTACAATTGCTCTGTTACTGTTACTGTTACTGTTGACTGCTGTTACTGCTATTTGTTTTTAACTGTTACTATTAGCGCTTCTGTTGTTTTTTTGCTTTTGTTTTTGTTTCAGCTTTCAACTGGAATTCATCATCATTGTTTTTGTTTTTCAACTCTTCTTCTACGCTAATTTTTACTATAACTTTTTTGCTGCTGTTTTTTTGCCTGTTATCATTATTATCAATTATGATTTATTTTTTAATACAAAGAAAAACTGTTTTCTTGTTTTGGGGGTATCATCATCATCATCATCATCATCATCATTATCATAATCATCTTGGTTGGTTAACTAGTTACTAATTTACATTTAGCATTTAATTTTTTGTTTTTTTCGTTTTTTTTGTTTTTTGTTTATCAATTATTATTAGAATTATTAATTGTAATATTAACTTTATGCTGCTTTCTTTTCGCTTCTCATTTTAATGTAGATAACAAAAAAAAAAAAAATATAACTACTACACATTTCTTTTTAGCAGCCTTTTTAAACAACTATGTAGCTCATCAATGATTTGCATCCTTTTCGCCTGCTTCTTTCTTTCTTTCTTTTGTTTTGCTTCTGCCTCTACTTCTTCTTATCAATTTGTTTTTGTTTTTTTGTTTTGTTTTCTTAGTTGTTTTCTCGTGTGCACAGCATTCGTCTTCTCTTCTTTTCTGTTCTGATCTGTTCTCTTCTCAGCTTTTAACCAAAAAATTCTCTCGCTGTCTCTTTTGCTGCTTGACATTTATATTTATTATCGTCTGCTGCTGCTTCTCTGTTTTTGCTTCTTTCATTATTCTTACATTTCTTTCATTGTTTTTTGTTTTTGTTTTTGTTGTTTTTGTTTTTTGCTTTACGCTTGTTTATCACATTTAATATAATATATATATATATATGTATATATATATATGTATATATACCATATACCAGATATATATAGATATACATATGTATTTATGTATGTATATATATATATATTTATATATATATGGCTATATAGGTTTTGTTTTTGTTTTTGTTTAATTTAAGTTATTCATTTTCTTGTTGTTGCTGTTGTTGTTGTTGTTGTTTTATGCATTTGCGATGCGCTTTTTCTTCGATTGCGCTGGAAATTCATCGGGTTCTTGTTTCTTGGTTGCTGGTTGCTGCTTGGCACAGCAGCAGCAACTGTTGTTGTTGTTGTTATCGTTAAGTTGGCAGTGTTGAGACTACAGCAGCTCCTGCTGCAGCAGCAACAGCTGTTGTTGCTGTTGCAATTGCGCCTGTTGTTGCAACTGTTGCTGCTGCCAGCGCTTGTACATGCCCAAATAGGTGCGTGTGTTTGTTGTTGCCGTTGCTGTGCCAGTTGCTGTTGCTGTTGTTGTTGTGCTGATACTGTTGTTGCTGCTGCTGCAGCAGGTTGCTGTCGTTGTTGCTGCTGCTGCTGCTGCTGATGCTGCTGATGTGGATACTGATGCTGTTAATGCTCCTGGCAAGTGAGACAACACTGGCAATTGCAATTGCAGTTGTGTTTGCGATTGCAATGTGGTTGCTGGTGTTGCAAGTGCCAATGGCGGTTGCAGCTTATAGTGTGTGGCATCCATGACAGTCTCATAGCAATAGGCAGCAGCATCAAGCAATGTTGCCGCATAAAAGCTATTGCTATGCCTGCGACTGTTGTTACTGTTGCAATTATGTATATAAATATTATTGTTATTATTATTATTATTAATGCTGTTGCTGCTGCTGTTGGTGGTGGTGTTGTGTTGCAGCTGTTGCTGCTGCTGGTGTTGTTGGAGCTGAAGCTGCTGCTGCTGCTGCTGTGCAACTGCTGCTGCTGCTGTTGTGGCGGAAAATTATGAATTGGAATTGCGTTTAGTTGGCAGCTAGGACGAGCTTGATTGATTCATATTGCCAAACATGTGGGCTGAGAACGATGTCTGTCCCGCCGAATTCGCTTGCGACGTGGACGACTGTTGTTGCTGCTGTTGTTGCTGCTGCTGTTGCTGTTGCTGCTGTGCCTGCTGTTGATTCAATGAGCCACGCCCATGCTTCGGCACCGGCGGCTGTATATATTCATGTCGCGCCAATGCAAACACATCCATTCGATCCTCCTTTCGATAGGCCAAACACCCACGAATGAAACTCTAAAGAGTAAAGAGAGAGAAAAAGATTGTTAATCAGATTGTTAATATAAGATTCAAAACTTATTCCAATTCTTTTTCTTTCCATATTTAGCGTACCTTTGCCTCGTTGGAGACTGTTGGCTTATTGGAGAACTGCACCTCTGTGGCCTTCAGTATGGTATTCTCCTCCAGAATCGTTGCCTGCGATTGATTGTGGCCAAAAGGCTTTTTGCCATATAAACACTGATAGAATATCACGCCCACACTCCACACATCCACTTTGGATGAGATTTTCGGTGGATTTTTGCCAACCACAAAGCATTCAGGCGGCAGATACCTACAGTACAGGATGATCACAACAATTGATTAATTATAAATCTACTCAAAATATATTAGAATTATAGTTAAATGTTCAATTGATTTTACCAATAGGTGCCCGCGCCTTGAGATGTCAGATCCATGCCATGATCAGGATTATAGTTCTCATCGTCCATCACTTTCGATAAACCGAAATCGGTTATTTTGATCTCGCCACAGACGTTGCCTTCGGTTAAAAGTATGTTGCCCGGTTTCAGATCGTAATGGATGACGGGCGGTTTAATCTCATTTAGATACTTTAGTGCAGATACAACCTGGTTATAAATACGATAAATAGAGATACATAATCAATGTTTAATAATAGATCATATATTGCATATATATTTTATAGTTCTTATGCTTGTTCTTTCAATTTACTTGGCTTTCATTAAAAGCTTTTACGGAACTTATTATTTATTAAAACGCTTACGAATATCACACAAAAGCGGAGATAAAGATAAAGATGCTTTAATAATGATAGTAAAATGAGCATTTAGAGAAAGAACAGTTTCTTTGCAAAGTAAAACGAAAATGTTGTCTGCTGAAACGTTTACGAAGGACACACGAAAGGCAGAGTATAATTAAGAAACTCAATTACAATTATTTGAGTTTGAAAGGGAAAAGGAGATTATGCTAAGGAAACGTTTTGATTTCCTACGACATATAAATGTTTAGCCAGTAAGCCAGTTTGCGAATGCTCAGCACAAAAAGGAATTTGCAATTACAACTGTTTTCTCTTAAGAGAGGAAATTGGGAGAGCGAGATTTGCATTCTTACATATGGAAAGTTTATAAATGGTGTAGATTTAAATTGGAATCGTTAAACTCACCTGCATTATAATCGAGCGCGCCTCACGCTCAGGTATAGTCTTATGCTGTTTCAGATAAAAGTCAAGATCGTGACCATCACAATACTCGAGCACGGTGCAAAATGAATTCGCATCGATCTCAAAGACATCGTAGAGCTTCACCACACGCGGATGATCCAGCGCCTTGTGTATATTATACTCTCGCAAGGCATGCCTAAAGAATATTATGGAATTTTGGATAACATTAGCAAAAATGAATTTATGATCAAGTGTAAATCCCTTTCAGACATTCTTCTTCGACACTATACTCTTCTACATATAGCATATGCCTGATGAAAATCTTTCTATAAAACAAACATATTTCAAATGTTAAATAACATGCTGTTACTAACATTTGTTAACATTAATGGTAACTACTTTAAGGCTGCTTTAATTTAACATCTAAACGTTTCGAAATCAATTTGAACTAGTAAAGATTAGTATTTATTTGAACCAAACTGAACTCGCTGTTAACTGTCTGTAATTGTTATGTTAATTAACATGCTGTGACTAACAATGGTTAACATGAATTTACTTTATTAGTATTGAAGTTAAATTGGATTAGTAAAGATACAGATTTAGTTGAACTAAACTTCCTGTTAATTAACATTCTGTTAGCCACATGCTGTTACACTTGTTAACATGGTTGGCAACTGTTCATTCAAATTATTTCAACTAGCTTACTTAATGTTCTCCTAAACCTTTTGGGTTAGTAATAAACAACTAAACTGAGCTCGCTGTTAACTGTCTTTTTCAACTGTCTGTTGCTGCTGACTGCTGCTCTACTCACTTGATATAATTAGCTTTCTTATCCTCCTTCCAATCCTTGTTTAATTGGTGCACCTTACATGCGACATAGCGTTGCTCCTTGAGGTCAAATGCCTTGTGCACCTCGGAGAAGCCGCCCTTGCCCAGCAGCATTAAAAGCAGATATCGATCATTCAGCACAGGGTGATTATTAAAGCGGGACTGTAAAAAAGGAGATCAGAAGATTAGAATTCTAGTAAGTGAGTGTAAAATAGAAGTGTTGTTACCTGATCTTCGTTGAGTATGCGCTTGAGTTCACGTATATGGAGATTACGTTCACGCTCGAGCTTCTCCATCTCCAGTTGCAGATCGGCGTCCTCCTTTTTGAGTGCATTCTGTCGCAGCTTGAGTATCTCATCGTATTCATAATACTCTTGCGCCGTATACGCACCCGATACGGGATCGGGTTTAAGAAATGTCCCCGAATCGGAGCAGCTGCCACTGTCATTGCCACCGATGCCACCGGCACCGCCAGGACCAGAGTTGCCAGCACCGCCAGCGCCACCGCCGCGATCCGACAAACGATCACCGACATTGCCGCCGCTGTTGCCAACATTGCCGCCAGAGCCACCGCCACCAACACCGCCGCCAGTGACGCCACCAACACCACCGACGCCGCCACCAACACCACCGACACCGCCACCACCGCCATTATGTAAAAGTTGCGCCTGTTGGGCTTGTGTTGAATTGGAGCGGGATAGGCCACGTCCACTACCTGGGCCACCAGTGACAGCGTTGCCAACACCCGGACCCGTTGCATTACCAGCCGCATTGCCAACGGCAATGCCGCTATCAATGCTACCGGGTCCTGGATTATTGCCAAGACGATCCGTTAGCTGGGAGGAGTCATTTGAATTGGAATTCTGTTGTTGTTGCTGCTGTTGCTGCTGCTGCTGTTGGTGTTGCTGTTGGTGTTGATTATTCTGTTGATTGCTATTGTTATTACGCTTTCTGCCCGATTCGGCGGGTCGTTTCTTCATCAATTGTTTCTTTTGCCGGTCAATCTCTTCACGTTCCGCCGTTATCTCCTCCTGACGGCGACTGAGCTCCTGAAACGCATAGCCGTCCGTCCAGTTCTCCTGGAATGTGGCGCCAACACGTTGTGTCACAAATTGTCCCAATCTTAAACGATTTTGCATGCACTTTTGACGCGCCTCCTTCTTCTCAATGCTGCTCTTCTCTTTGAGCAATTTCTTAACAACATCAATGCATTTGGCAATATGTGATTTGTGCTGTTCTATCATTTTCTGATGATTGATTATCTGACACTTTTGCTCATCCGACAGTCTTGTCATCTCATCCAATTTCGCTTTACCGGACTCATGTTCCGCTTCACGTTCCTGCAGCTCCAATTGTGACATTTCTGTTTGTGTTCCCTTTGTGTATGTCATAATTGCTGCGGGCATTGGTAGCGGCAATGGTGGTGGCGGTGGGGCTAAACCACCGACAACACCAACAACACCACCAACACCAACGACACCACCAACCACATTGACACCCAATGTATTCAATTGCTGATGCGTTGGCACTACAGCAACACTTGCTGACGATGTTGTTACTACCGGCAATTGTTGTTGCTGCTGCTGCTGTTGTTGCTGCTGCTGCTGTTGCGCTTGTTGCTGTTGTGGCGTTTGTTGTTGTGGTCCAACAAGTCCTAGACTTGCTGCATTTAATACACCATGTGTTACGCCCACACCCACACCCACGTTTACGCCCACGCCCACGCCCACATGCGACATGGCAACGCCCATTTGCGTTTGCTGAGGAACCATTGCATTGGAAGTCTGTTGTTGCTGGCGTTGTTGTTGCTGCTGCTGCTGTTGTTGCTTGGCAGCAACCGCTGCTGCTGCCGAGCTAACAAAATGAAACTCTGATGCCGCTTGTTGCACCTGCTGTTGACTCGGCGCCTGCGTCTGTGGACTAGTTGCATGATAGCCATGTATGGAATATGCATTTGTTGTCTGCACTTGGCTATTGACCTGCTGTTGTTGTTGCTGCTGGTGTTGCTGTTGTTGCTGCTGCTGCTGTTGTTGTTGTGTTGCTGATGATGGAGATTTACTGCCGCCCGTATGTTGTTGCTGTTGCCGCAGTGTTGCATTTGTTGCTGATGATTGCTGTTGCGGTTTATTAAAGTATTCATTGATCTTCTTGTCATTTGCCACACCAGGCATTAATCGTGCACTTTTACCACCAGCACCACCACCAGAACCGCTGCCACTTCCCGCACCACCGCTACCCAATGTACAGCGATCACCACCGAGACTGAGGACCGTCTTGGACATGCCATCTCGAAATGCCAAAGCTTTGCCTTTTAAACTGGTAACAACACCACTGCTGCTGCTATTGTTGCCACCACCACCACCTCCACCAGCACCACCATTGTTGCCCGTTTCATCCGTATTGTTGGGCATTTTACGTTTACGTTTACGTTCCGCTGGCGTACGTGGTTGTTTTCCAGTGGCATTTGTTGCTGGTCCTGGACCAGGACCAGGTCCAGGTACTGGCAATGATAATGGTCCACTACCGGGACCAGTGCTATTGTGTTGTTGCTGTTGCTGCTGTTGTTGCACATTGAGCATGTCGAGCATCGTGGCACCGTTGTTCGAGTGCAGACCAGCAGCAGCATTCAATTGCTGCTGCTGCTGCTGTTGTTGTTGTTGCTGTTGTAGACTACCAAGTCCTAGCATATCGTTAACATCCTTTTCACTATGCGATGAACCTGTGCTCATATTCGAGTCCGGATTGCTGCTGTGATTGCCAGCAGCAGCGCCGTGTGGCTGCTGTTGTTGCTGATGCAACGCTGCGTGCGGATGTTGTTGCTGCTGCTGTTGTTGCTGGTGCAAATGTTGCAGCTGTTGCTGATGCTGTGGCGGCAATGTACTATGATGCAGCGATTGTTGCTGTTGCGCTACTGCTGCTGCTGCGGCCGCTGCAGCTGCTGCCGCTGCTGCTGTTTGTTGCTGCTGCTGCTGTGTGGTAAGCTGCTGCAGATGCAATGTGTGCGTTTGCAAATGTTGCTGCTGTGTCAGTTGCTGTGGCAGCAATTGTTGCTGCTGCTGTTGCGCCTGCGTACTGTGATGATTAGCAAATAATTGCTGCTGTGGCGGCTGCTGTTGTTGTTGTTGTTGCTGCTGCTGTTGCTGCTGTGCTACCTGACTGCTGGGATGATGATGACTTAGGGTCGATGTGGTCTGTGGGGCCATCTGCAGTTGAGCGCCGGCGGACATCTAAAATAGATGGAAATTACAAAATTTATTAGTACAATTTATATAAAATGTGTGTATGCATACATATATTTATTTATAAAGAGCGTCAACATATTTTTACTATTGATCGATATACTTTGTGGCTATCGATATGCAATGCGCCTAACATTTTGCAACACTAAACTCAATTTTTTGTTTTGATTCGCTGGTTCGTTGGGGCTGCCAGATCAAATATTGGTCAACTAGGTGGCAACTGTGTGTGTGTGTGCGCGGCTCAGCCGCAAATTGAAATAGGGGGAAGCAAATGACAAAAAAATATGCTGATAAAATGGTAGAATGGCGAATGGCGAAAACGAAGAGCGAGAGAGAGAGAATCGAAACGTGCAAAATACATGGCAACAAAAACGATTAGTGAGTGAGTGTGGACTGTGTGTATGTGTGTGAGTGAGTGAGACGTCATAGCAAGCGCGCGTGCTACTCTGCTGGGCGCCGCTCCGCAAGGCATTAGTGCGTGTGAGTGAGCGCAATGCATCAGCCAGCCTTATCTGTGTATGAGTATGAGAATTTGTGTGTGTGTGTTTGTGTGCATGTGTAAAATATTTTATCAAAAAGCAAAGACAATGAGAGAAAAAGAAAAAAAAACGACACAAACGAACAAAGTTGAAAATTAAAGCACACACAAATAATTAAATGGCTACCCAACAGAATTTTGTTTTCCTTATTGCACTTATTGTAATTACTTTTTTCTTGCCACACACAACAACACAATTTAATTGTTAATTTTCATATATTCTTTATTTTTGCATTTGGATTTGTATGTTTGTGTGTATGTCTTATTTATGACAAAATGCCGTTCACCTTTTTTAAGCGCCGCATATTTTTCTGCACACACATACGCTTTGCTTCTGTGTGTGTATTGTATGCGTGTGTATGACGTGGTGTATGTGTGAGTGAATGTGTGTGAGCGAGTGATGTGTGTGCGCGTATGTGTATTTGTGTATGAATTTTCACATTCTATTACAATTTATCACAATCATTGCTCTGTTGATTTATTTTTTTTTTTGTTTTTTTTGCACTTTTTTAATGAATTTTAGATAAAGCTTTTTTGACATTTATTATCGACTATTTTGCACGCCGCGTACTTAGTTTATGGCTGGTAAATTTTGTATTTTTTCTTTCTTTCGGTTTCGGGGCAGGCAGCAAATTGTTATACGCGTATTTGTAATGGTGCGCGCGGCCCGTAACGAGCAAGAAAGAAGGTGAAAAAAGAAGAACAAGAGCAATAAAACGCGTACACAGACAACGACACAACGACAGCAGGCAGAGCGACAGCGACGAACGTCTCAGTCTCGGTGCTTTTGCTGAGAGAGACAGAGAGAGAGAGAGCGCGAGAGCACACACGACTACACACACACAGAGAGACAGGCAGAGAGAGAGAACGAGTCACAGAGGCCCAGAGCCCAAGAGTCTCAACTCCACTGCACAACACTATACAACACTACACTATTTGCAAAAACGACACGAAAAGAAAAGTACAATAAAAATTAATCCGATTGACAGGCAGCCACCGCTTCGTCGTCGTCGTTTCGTCTCGTCTCGTCTCGTCTGTTGCTCGCTCTCTCGTTCGGCCTTCGTTGGTTTGGTTTTGTTGGCTGCTGTTGCTTTTGATAAATTTCTGCGACTTCCGCGCGCGCCCAGCCAAAAACAACACCGAAACTAAACTACACAACTACAACAACTATTTGTAGTTGCTGCTGCTGCTGCTGCTGCGACGACGGCAACGAATCTGCTGCTTGCTGCGCGACTGCGAACGAGCTCTTCTTCTTACTACAATTCCAACAACAGCAGCAGAGCAGCCCAACCGGCGTCTTTGTCATTTCGCGAAGCGCGCGTTGACGTCGTCGTCGCTACGCAGGCAGCGACGCTGACGACGCCATTGCCCAAAATATGTTCGTATTTCTGTGTGTGTGTATTTGAATGTGTGCGGCGTGAATGAAAAAGCAATTAAAATTATAATTTGAAAATGAAAATAGTATGAAATTGTAACAATGCTTTAAAATTTAAATGAACAACTATTTAAAATTAATTCATGTCTTGCAGTCTTTTTGTAGATATGTACACACATACTTATGTACATATGTAAATAATATTTATTTATTTCCCCCACATTTAAATTTCATTTTGAATTGTTAATTTTAATTTAGTTTAGGTTTAGATTTTATATTATTACGCCTGTTTATTGTCTGACAACAAATAAATAACCGGTTTTAACTTACACGATGTCTTATGGAAAAACTAAGGAAAAGGCAATAAGAATTTTCGACCAAATTGATTTAAAAAAATGGGTATGGCTTAGCAACCACATTTTTTCAGTTGCGTTTTAAACGTTTACGTTTAACGTCAAAAAGGACGTTCCCTGGCTATAATATGGCAACATCGCTGCCAACGTTAACGTTAACGTCTCTGCCAGCGTTGTCACAAGTACGCAGCGTAAAAGGAAGGAAGCAAATTTTTCGCTGTCGTCGGCGACAACAACAGCTGGGAGTCGGTGTTGTCACTTTAACTATAAAGTAGCTAGATTTTTAAATATTTCATATGCAACAGCTATTCAACTATTGCAGATAACATACATAACTTTTATTTAATATATTGTATTAAGTATTGGAATATGTATTTTAATTAATGATATAGTTAGCAGAAATGTGAAAATCCATTTTGCCAATTGGGAAATTACTGCTTTCTGAAATTTGCATAAACACTTTTTTACCTAATACACAAAATACAGCTATTGAATGTGTTGCTTTAATTACACATTATCAAAAAAATTATGAAGATTCTTTCGTTAGTATAAGTTACAAAAAAGTAATTGTCTTACAGCCTTAATTAATATAAAACTACAAGCCTTTTTAAGGCGTTTTAATCCGTTAACTAGTTTTAGCTACTTTTCTTTGTCAACTTGGCTGCATTAACCCAAGCAATTCTGGCAACACTGCTGCCTACTGCTTTTTGATGAGAGTGAGAGCATAAGATGTGAAGCCGCGAAAAAATGTTGCCAAACATAATATATAAATGGTATAAAATAAATGAGAAAAAGGCAAATTGCAAAGCGAAACCACACAAGAAAGTTATAACGGACCAAATTGGCAACACCAAACGACGGAAAAGGCCCAGAGAGACAACACAAATGATAACAACAAACCTTGTGGGCAGCAACAGCAACCGACTAAATTTTTCGGGCTTTGCTCCACTCACGTGCGCGCGAATGAGATAAATCTATGATGATGTTGATGTTGTTGATAGCAGAGGGGGGAGGGGAGGGGACATACACAAAAGCAAAAGCGTGCGAAAAGGCCCGCGAGACGCAGACATATGTAGATGGCGGCGAGAACGAGAGCCGAGGAGACAAAACCAAATTTGAACGTGAGAAGAGAGCGCGTCCCTCTCTCTATGCATATATGCATGTATGTGTCGGTGAGGGGCAATGTGCGAGGGTGTGGCAGTGACATGCATAACGTATGTATGTATGTATTTCTTATTGGCACCATCTGTGCAAGCATATATGTATGTACATGATGTGTGCGTTTGTCTGTGAGTGAGTGTAAGCAGCAAGAGTACAAGTGTGATTGGGTGAGAAAGAGTGAGTGAGTGAGCAGTACTATGACGATTGCGAGTGCATTCCAATGCAGCTTGAAAAACCGTTGCATATTTTAAGCTTGTGCTTTTTCAAATGCTTTCAGGCAGTCAGCTTTTTCAACGTTTGCTTTATCATTCTGCCTCATTCACACAGACAGTGCAGTTGCAAAGTAGCAGCGAACCAGTTTATACATATGTACATATACATATATTTTTTCTTTTTTTGGCAACGTGCTGTGATAACGCTTTATTGCAAATATATGTATTTGTATGTGTGTGTTTGTTAAAACTGGTTGTCGCCATCGAGGCAAGACGTTGACATTAGCGCTGCCAGCCAACTTACACACACACACACACAATCAGTCGCAGCAGCAGCTGGCAGTCTGGCAACGCCGTCGCGCATCGCCAAGCATCAACGTTCGCCGTCGTCGCCGCAGTTTAACAGTTCACATCGATGAGTCAAGGTCGAGAGACGTCACGCAAATTTTCGTTTTCATTGCTTGCCCACAACACAACACACACACACGCATGCACACACACAATGTCCGTTTATTTTTAGCGTGCGTCGTGTTTGAGCCGAACAGACACACGAAGCATCGAGCAGCGAATAACGAATGAATGGGAAGCGGCAAACGAACGTGAAAAGCACGCAAAGCGCATCGGATATATTTATTTATTTTTTTTTTTTGCTTCAAATTAATTAATTTATTATTTGCTGTCACTGATTTAATTTTAGCAACAGCCACGAAACAAATTCTAAATACAAATACAATACATAAATACCAAGAGTTCATTTTGTTCTATTAACCCAATAATAATTCTTGCACTAAAAATAAACATTCAGAGATTATTATTCAATTTGTTTTTGCTCTCTCATACTAAATGTTAATTATCTGTTTATTATATGCAAAGGGGTAGGCAACCAATGGGTTAACACAATTATTTTTAAATATACCAAGCGTTTATTTTATTGAGTTAACCTAATAAAAATAAACTACAATTTTATTATTTATGCTAATGTCACTGTTAATCCATTAATTGTGTCCTACAACTAACATTTATTAATTTAAAAATATGTTACGTTAATTTTTTCTATTAGTTCAATTTAAAAAAAACAAGAATTAATTTCGTTCTATTAGCCCAATAATATTTCTTGGGCAAAGTTTATTATTTATGCTAATTGTGTTGGGTGTTAATTTCTCTCATATTTAAATGCTAATACTCTGTTAATCCATGGGTGCTTAACAGAGTGCTGTTAACAAATCAAATGCTGGGCGCACAGCAAAAGCGTCGATTCAGCAGAAAGCATCAGCACGTGCACAAAGCGCCTCCAATGTAAACAAAAGAGAAATACACACTCACACACACACACAAAGAAAATCACACGAATGGAAAGAAAGCAAAGACAAAAAAAAAACTTTGTATATATGTATATAACAACACTCACGCTCTTGGTTAATTTGCGACCAGCGGCGCTACGCTTGCTGCCGTTGTTGTTGTTGCTGGTGCTGCGGCTGCGTTTGCGTGCTGCGCTGCTCGCAGATGCTGCTGCCGCTGTTGTTGTTGTTGTTGCTGCCGTAGCTAACATGACAACGTAACAGTGAGACAAAAAAAAAAAGGTCGCTGCTGACGTTGACGTTGGCGCTGACGTCGCTGTCGTTAAGAAACAGCTGACGAACTAGCCGGCAAAATTTTATAAATCAGCTGCCCATGGGCGCAGCGTCGTTGCTAGAATACTCTCGTTCTATTTCAGCTACGCTCTCTTGAGCACTCTCTCGAGTGAGAGCCACTGTTTGTGTGTTTATGTGAGAGAGCGCCTTACTCTGCCGGCGTTCTCTTTTGTTTGCACTCTCTGTGAGAGCGCGTCTCTCTTTCAGTTTGTTTGCGTCGTGTCGTCTGCCTTTTGTTTTGTGTTTTGTATTCGTATTTTCCTCTTTTTTTATTTTGCACACTTTGCTTGTTTTGCACGTTTTGCATTTATGTTACACACACACACACACGCACACACACGAACACGCTTTGCTTCGGCATTCGTATCGTTTTAGGTTTGCCTCTTGTCTGTTTAAATTTGTTGTTTTTGCTGTTGCTGTTGCTATTTGCCTGCTGTTGTTGGTGTTGTTGTATTTTAGTAGGAAGTTGGCAACACAAAAAAAGATGAAAAATTCAACCGCGCGCGTTGCCGACAACAACGACACGTCACGTTACTCGCTCTTTAAGTTCGACACTGTTTTGTGCTAGAGAGCAGCGGCAAGGTAAAATTGGCAAATCTACAACAAAAACGACAACGACGGCGGCGACGGCGACTGCGACGCTGTTGTACGTACATACATACATACATACATGTATTTATGGTGTATGTATGTTTGTACGTACATATGCATGTTAACCGAGTGAACTTAAATTGTTTAGTTCTGTCTGCTTGCTTTCTGCTTCTGCCTCTGTCGATGTCGCGACGCGTCGTTGCTGTGTTGTTGTTTCTTTACATTTCTTCTAGTTTGTTCTTGTAGCTAAGAGAGTTAGCGCAAGGCCGCAGCTGCCGTTAACGTTGTGTGCGTGCGTTAGAAAGCTCTTTGCACTTTTCTTTTAGCCTAACGCCTGCTGCCTGCAGCAACACAAATTTAAGACTTTGAATTGCCGTTAGCAGCAGCAACAAAAGCAGCAGCAGCAGTAGCAGCAACAACGAATTGCAGTTGCTAACCAATGTTGGGTTTTACTGTTAACCAGGCGCACAGCAAAAACAGCTGCTGTTTGTGTGTGTGTGTGTGTATGTGTCTCGGTGTTGCCATCTTAGCTACTAAGTAGGTAGACTTGGCACTTTTAGAAAATTTGAAATAGTGTTGCCCCATTTGTTAATGTTGTTATCAATTTAAGGTAGTAGATATATAGATCTATTTTTTATTCTTATTTTTCTACCAAACTATTTATTCTAAACATTTGAACACTTTCCTGGCCATTTATTTTAGACATTGCAATTGTGGCAACACTTTCGTGTGTGTGTGTGAGTGAGAGAGTTGTTGGTGAAAGCATTTTAGTAGAACATTTGCTGTTAACAGTTGTTGGCAACGCTAAAGATGAGTTGACTGTTGTTATTGTTGCTTGAATTGGTCGGTTCATCTGTCTGTCTGTCTGTCGTTCGTTTGCCCAGCCCCAAAGCAAAAGCAAAACTCGCATACAATTTTCGAGTGCTCTTTAATTATGTATGTACATCTGTTTATATGTTTGTACATAGTACATAGGCATATGTGTATATATGTATGTATGTATATGTTAGTATGTACCCGTAATGGGCATTATTATTATCCAATAATGGATGCGTTCTTGTTGTTATTCACGCACCTGCGCGAGACAAAGATAGCAAGTGCACATATGCATAGGAGTGTGTGTGTGTGTCCCGTTATAATTGCTCTACCGCTATCTATGGATTAATGCAACCTAACTGTTTTCCAAAACATATACCATGTACTAGTATACTATACACATAAATATAGTATGTACAGTGGTCAAATCTGTAGCAACCAGCCACTGTGGACGGCAGTTCACGCTAGTGATTAAAACAGACCCCATACAAATTATACAGTATGTCAAGTAATTGTTTTGTCAAAGAAAAGTAACTCACACATGAGCTTTTAATTTTTATAATAAATAGATCTTAGTATATTCTTTTTATTTATGCTAAAAATTAGAAAAATCTATGATTAAATAGAAAAATTTATTGAATTTTACATAATAGGATTTCTTTTGAAATAAAATATGTTTGTAAACGGTCTGTCTTTGTCAAAACAATTACATGTCCCACTGTATATGCATATACAACAACAATAATCAAGTTCACTTCACATACAGTTAGTTAAGTGTTTTTATAAAATCATTTTCTTATTTTGTTATAGTTTTTTGATTATTTTAATAATTATGCCAATTGGTCCTATTATGAAAACACTTACTTGATTAACTGTAGTATGCAAGCAAATAAAGAAAATCAATCAAATCAGTTGAGCGAAAATTGAATGAAACTCAAGACGAACATCAAATTAAATAATTACAAGACGCAATATATGTATGTATAAATATATTTATAGATACATATATTATTACATACATATATACAAATATGCACTCCCACAATTTCAATACAAAGCAATCAAAGCAAGGAAAATATCAAGTTATGTCTGATTATTAAATTAACAACTAGACCATACCCTGTAGCAAGTTCTGGGAGTTATAATAATCAACCCATTGTTGAGTGGGTTGGAAATATGTAAATAGTTGTTACATTAGACAGTTTAGTTGTTTATAGAATTAACTATTTCAATTTTAAAAGTCAAATGATTTCTTCTAAAATTTGTAATTAGCTGCTTCCTATTATTGCGCATAGCAATATTATCAAGAAATATTCTATTAATAAGAATTACACAATATTTCACAAAATTTTGATAATTGGCATGATTATTTGCAATGTTTTTTCTATTCTCATGAAATTATTCATATATTATAATTGTTCTATGAATGAATTTCGCATTTTAACGAAATATTCTCAGTAAATAAGTAGTATTGAAAACTGTCTAAAATTTATAGAACTTTAACTTATTTCAAGTAACGGAATGTACATATTTAGTTAACATTTAATAACATATAATACAATATATAATATACGAGTATAATAGAATTGTTCTTTGAATGAATTTCACTTTTTAGCGAAATGAATTGAAGAATTGTTGAATTGAAAATTGAAAATTGATTTACATACATTTCTAGAACTTGAACTCATTTTGAAAACTAAAGTAATATAATATACAAGTATATTATAAATGTTATATTCATGAATGAATTTCGCACTCAGAATTGAAAGCTCGTTTCAATTTCTACAACTTTAACTAATTTTTTAAACTAAAAATTGAATGTGTTTAGTTGATATATAATACAATATATATATTATTCGAGTTTCTCAACATTTTAACTTTATTCTTTCAAATACAGGGTATGCCAAATTGCAAGTAATGTAAATTTTCAGTCATCGCCAACGCGCGCAGAGTATTCAAGTTTTAATCTACTCTCTAAATGATTTGATTTTATTTTATTTAATTTCATTTGATTTAATTTGCTGCTTTTTATGGATGAGTTGATTTCGTGTTGCACTTCTTGTCTATGTTTGTATGTGTGTGTGTTATGAGTATGTATGTATGTATGTTAATATGTATTTCATTTGAATTTCCCCTCATTTGATTTCAAACTGTGCAACTTTCACCCAAGTGTAGACAACAAACAAATCAACTGAAAAACAAAAGAAAAAATACAAAAATCAAAAAACAACTGCAAACAATTTGCTGCAAAAATGTTCGCATACATACAGTTATAGCACACACACACACATACACATTTGTCTATATATATGCATATATATATGTATAAATATACACATAAATATAATTTAATTTATTTATATGTTGTTTTTAGCATTGACATTCGTCCCAGTGGCTGTTAGTTGACGTAATCGCAGCATAAAAAAAAAACAGACACACACAAAAATTAAGAAAAACAACAACAACAAACAGCAACAATAACAACAACAACAACAACAAGAGTAATAATACCCAACAAGAGTTCAGAGCGAATAAAACAAAAGTTTTTGAGTTTAGGTGCGACTGGTGACATCCCAAGTTGACTCAATCAAGAAATATGTATGTGCATATATATACATACATACATATGTATATTATATATCAATATACACATACATAAGTGATATTATGTACTTCTGTTGGTTGATTGAACTTGAACAACTTCTCAATGCGATACTTTGGAAATTTAAGTTAAGAAGAATCTAAAGTGGAAGAATATAATTATTTCTGGATATTTTTGATAAATAAATATGGCTATTATCCCTATTACAAATTTAAGGGCCCTAATTTATTAATAGGGATAATAACTATTTATTATTATTTATCTATTATCTAGCATATGCAGAAACAATCATATTTTGTCGTATTGAAATATCGATATGGATATATTTCAAAATGTCAACATCCTTAATTATAACCGACTTTCACGACAAAGAATATGCAACATTTCTCCACCTCTTTTTTTAATACTTTTTTTACAATCTACAAAATTATCACTTCATTTATGTTGACAAAAAAGCAAAGGTCATAAGTTCAAAATTGTTCAAAATGAAAAAACAATTAGAAACCCTTAAATACTTGGATAGTTCAACTCTAGTTCCATATGCATACACCCATTGTCAGCTGTCATTCTAGGGTATGCCTAATCTTTGATAGATTGTAGTACATTCAATAAGTAATGAGTAAAAGTATAACACTCAAGTGCCTTTTTTAAGTGGGTCTATGGGTCAGAGCTAAAATGTTTGTATTAATTGTTCGACTAGCCGATACTCTTCACTCAAATTTCAAATGATGTTATTGTTAGTTAACAGTGTATAAACAAAATAACAATTTGATATACTATATACAAATACTATACATTTTGTATACACAATCTAATGTATTTTTCAACTAACTATAAGAAATGCAATATGAGCACATAAGTATATATAAATCTCACAATTCTACGGAATATACATACATACATACATAATAAAAAAAAGTGTTTGAATTCATCAATTCTATCGAATGTGGATTTTGCTCGAATGTCCGGTGGGTGCTAATTGTTTAGACTTATGTACATACATATACATATGTACATACACATGCCGAAAGTAAGACAAGCGCTAATCTATAAAGAAATATATGTATTTATGTACATATACATACAGTGGCTCACAGTTTATTTATTGATATTAAATTTGTCATATTTGGGCATATCCACATACGACTTCAAAGCTAACAAACAAATTGTTGAAACTTCATTAAATATTCGTTTGGTTTTAATATTTTGATAGTACTATAAAGTACAATATTTCTTATGAACAAAGGATGAAATTGTCCAACTTAAACCTAATTCATTGAAGGTATAATTAAGTTAGTTAATACTGTATTCAAAATAATACATGAAATAAACTGTGACATAAAAATACAATTGTAATAAATTCCTATCCTGCCTTTTATTTTATTTAATTATTTAATTTTTTTGCAGATATGCTTAGTTGTGTTTATAAAGACAGAAAAAACGACTTTATAATAAAGTTTATAACATAAATACAAGCGATATAAGAGTTGTATTGTATCACAGCACCAAATAATCTGTGAGCCACTGTACATATGTATGTACATATGTATATTCAATCATTCACAGTATGTATGAATGTAGTAGACGAAAGAACAATGTTATCAAAATTAGAAATTCCATACATTGATTCAAGTCACGTATACATACAGATACACTTATATGTATGTACATTATCATACATACATACACTATGTTTATTTAGTAGAATGTTTAATTAAATTTAAAATGTTGGTACATATGTACTATTTAATGTATAACAATATGCGACACTGTGCTTGCCCCCTCCCCACCACACCCCACCACAGACAGTGCTCCTTTCCACCCACTAGCGTTGCCTAGCCAACAACAAGATGGTAGCGAGTAAACAACAAAACATAAAGACAGAGAGTGAGAGATACAGTGGGTTGATGAGAGGCGAAACGGAAATTAACATATACATATATTTGGCGAATTAAACAAACAAAAAAGATACAATATGAAAAGTGTGTAAAATTAAAGGATCGTAAACATAAGTGTTGCCAAAAAAAAAAGGTAACAGAACACAAATTGATGTGCGAATTTAATGTAAAAGTAGAAATAATGCATTGTAATGCATTTATATACATATATATAATGTATGTATGTATGTATGTAGATTTGATATTTATTTGATTCCAAGTTGCTAAATTAAAGTGACTTTCAGTTTGTCGCAAAGCTGGTCAAATAATTATAGGCATTTTCTAAATTTAATAGAACAAAATTGTTTAATAAAATTCTGAAGAACATAAGTTTACTATATTCCACATATTCTTCCCCCAATACAATATGTTGAATTATTTTAAAGCTAGAGATATTTAATTATCCATCTATTTCTATTAATCTATTCATTTATCACACCTTCCTATTCAACCCATTATTTAAAGATACAGTTTAAAAGCGTTTCGTTAAATTAGAAAGACTTAAAAAACAAGTAGTTTTATGAAAAATCAGAGAGTGATAATATCTAAGGGATTCAAAAGAACAGATTTATCTGAAAAAATATTAGTTTGGCCGCACTGGACACAACCACACACACACACACATACACATACACATACAACAACTGCAATGCGGCGCGTTACGCATACGCAGATTGGCAGCAGCAGCGGCAGCAGCAGTAAAAATGAGAGACGAAGAAGAAGACGATGACGACGATGGCGTCTAATTATGCTGCTGCTTCTGCTGCTGCTGGTGCTGCAACAACAACAACAGCAACGACAGCGACGAGAGCACACGACCGACCCACTCACCGAGGCGACCGAGCGACAAACGCTGCGACGGCGGCGACCCACGACAACATACAAAATGTAAACGCAGCGAGTGAAACGAACGAGTTGCGGCAATGCCTGCCCCTACCACTGCCCATGCCCTCTCTTCTCTTACTCTCTTCAACAGTCACAATCTTTCTCTCGCCCACTGCAACAACAGCAGCAGCACTGCTGATGGAGAGAGCGAGAGAGAGGTTTGAAAACAGTTTACTATTGAGAGGCATTAGTGGCAAACAAACACACACAAACAACATGCAAACACAATAAGCAAAGGCAAATGCAAAAGCAAATATATATTATGAAGCACACAGCACAACACAGAGAGCGAAAAAAAAGCAAAATACAAAAAAAAAAAATAGCAAAGTATGTAGTAGAGTCGCAGCAAGTAAAGTAAAATAAGGTAAAGTAAACTGACGTTGACGAAATCGTCGCTTTAGCCGCGTGTATTTTTCGTTTCAGTTATTATTGAAGCACAAACAAATTGAGACTAAAAATGCGGCGTGAGATTTGATTGTGAGTAAGCGCAAGCGTCGCGTCATGACGTTAACGTTAACGTCAACAGCGGCAGCGACGCCAGCGTCGCAGTCACATTTAACACAAAAATATAAAAAGGCAGAAAAATACAAAAGTAAAAGCCCAAAGAACACGGGGGAACAAGGGGGAATGAAATTAAATGTATGTATGTTTGTATGTATTATTGTATGTGGTGGGAAATGAAGAAAAAAGCGCAAAAAATATAAAGGAGATGGAAAAAAAAAAACAAAAACAAACTAAAGCTTAGCGAATGGACAGCGAAGTAGGCGCCGCTGTCGACGCTGACAGCGCTGCCGTCGTCAAGTACAAAGTGTGATGATGGGCGTGGCAGCTGATGTGGGCGGTGTGGCTGGGTTGCACACAGTGTGTCTCGCTATCTGTGTGTGTGTGTGTGTGAGTGTGCATCTACAGTTGAGTTGTTGTTGTTGGTCAGTCAGCAAATCAAACATAAAGCAAAAAAAGCAGCAGCAGCAGCAACAACAACAACGACTACAACATTAAGCAAGCTTTTTATTTTCTATGAGGTAATCGTGGGCAGCAATTTGTTTATCAAAACCAAGAAAACAAATATGAGTCTAAAAAATATATACCATTTTTTATTTCATATTTTTCAGCACAAATCAAAACTGCCAAAAGCCAGAAAAGAATGCAAAAAAATAAGCAAGAAAAAAACCAACAGTAAACATTACCGCATCTGGCAGATACATATTAACATGTATATATGTATGTATGCACATACAGTAAGTCAATTAAGTGTTGTGACAAAAAAATTCAACTAGTTCACAGTTTTGAATTTTACTTTATTTTTAGTACACTTGTGGTAAGTTTTGGCGAAATAGTTCCAATTTTATAAAATTTATGATTTTATATGGTTCTAAAACCAAGTTAAAGAAACCAAAATAATAAGATCTGTTTGGTTAAACTATTTAAAGTAAATGAAATAATTAATGTGTGCATTAGTAACAATGTTGAAACACATACATATTTGACTAGCTGTATAGTGTACACTTTGTATTTGTTTATTGCTCGAGAATTTCTGCTTCGGATGTATTAAAGCAAATGGAATTTTTATGAACAGAGTCACAAAAACGGCAGCGCAAAATGCAGCCAACATTTATTTATAGATTGAAAGACAAAGATAGACAAACGACAGACAGACAGACAGACAGACATATAGACAGAGACAGAGAGAGAAAGAGCAAGAGTGAGAGAGAGCGTTTGGTGAGTGAAGAAGTGGGCGGTGCGGGGCGGGGCGGGACTATGGGGCGCATAAGTAACGGATCAGTGTGCCGACGACGAGTTTATGAACTAGAGACACTAGACCGACCCCAATAGGCAACGATAATACACTAGGCAAGGGGAGAAGGGGAGTAGAGTCAACACCAGAGACAAAGACTAGGGAGAGAGAGAGAGAGAGACAGAGATAGGGGGATAGAGGGAGGGCAAGAGCACAGGGTACAGCGGCAGACAAGTGAGAGTTTCTGCACAATTGTGTAGAAAATTTATTTAAAAAAAAGAATGCTCGACTGCGGAAGACCCTGTAGAAGCGTCACATGTCCCTTCTTCTGCTTCATCCTTAGACCCCACGCTTGATTTGCTGAACTAACTTTTAAGCTGTCCGATCAAAATGAAATTTTCAGAACACAACCGAACTGTAGTAATCATATGTATCTATAAAACCTCGAAGCTTACAATTGGAAATGCTTAAATCTAGCTCTAAAGGCACCTACATATATACCAAGTTTGGTGTCCTTAGCTCTTATAAGTAGTCTTTGACATCCATGCAAGTGTTCATCCAGACAGCACACTTTATTTTTCTGTTGACACACTTAAAAGACACTTTGTATTTATTATGTACAGGGTTTCAAAAATGTTTACATACTCTGATGTACTTATGATTGTACATATTTGAAATCGGCAACAAATATCTCTTTAAAATTTAGCTATTTCTCAGTGTTGGTTAAGAGATAAGAAAATAAAACAATAGAAAATCCTAGAGATTAAAACGTTGTAAATAATAATAATAATGTGAATAGTTTTTGTGTATACATATGTATACATTTACTGTTTGTTGATAGTCAAAGCACACAACACGCATGATTCATTATTATTGCATTATCAATTGTATTTCACAATCTGTTGAACTTGCAATGTGAGTAGTATGTAAATTACACACATGTTTTTTCATCGTGATCATAGTACAGATTACATACATACTGTATGTGTGTATGTAAGTATAGACATGTATTTATTACAGACACAATTTCAATCAACATTAATTCATTTCATATCACAGGGTTCAATACCTTGGTAATACCCTAAAGAAAGTGGACAATCGGAACTATCGATAGTAGTTTAACTCGATTACTTTTTATATAAACAGCAATCAATGGAGTTTTGGTTCAATCTTTTAACGACTTCAATCAACATTAACTTATTTCCTATCACAGGGTTCAACACCTTGGAAATACCCTAGAGAAAGTGGGCCATCGGAACTATCGATAGTAGTTCAACTCGATTAGTTTGTATATTAACAACTGGACTCAATCTTTTAACAATTGTATACATTAGATAATAAAATGGTTGTATAATAATAATGATAGTACTATCGATGGTATTTATAGGAGAATAAATATAATAAAATTTTAGTGTAAGCAACTACAGGGTATCGACTGGCCAAGCATTACCTCAACTAGAGCTCTATTATTCGCTTCCTCTGACCTTTGATAAAGTTTAACGCGGAGAATTTCCAAGTTTACTCTGTAAGTCTGTGAAAATTTCGCATAATTTCATTTCATCAACATCAAAATCAACATCATTATCAACATAATCATTTTCATGATCATGATCATTATCATTATAGTATTGTTAAAGTGCAAGTAGTAAATGACCTTTGATTATTTCGATATTGTTCAACTCGTTTATTTGCTATTAGGTAAACAATAGCAGAAAGTATAAACGTATTTATGGCTATATAATCGATGTCTATATATGGATACATTCTATATGATACTATACGATATGTATGCGTGTGTGTGTGTGTGTAGAGTGTCGCAATATTTTCAGTTGATTTCAGTTTGTATTGTTGTTGTTGTTGTTGAGCCTCATTTATCTTATGTATGCCTAACTTATTCGTTTGTTATTGATTTTGCTTTTCATTTTCGCTTGACATTCGTATAAAAGTATATAAAAGTAGAAATATTTTAGCCTGTTAGCACCTTGACTTCACTTAAAGCTATCCCATTATCAAATTATTCTATTTATAATTACAGGGTATTTAGGAAATGTGTGTACATACATTTGGTTAGATCATACGCAATTGTTTTTGTTGGCTTTCTATTTTTATTGTCATTGAAACAATTCTACTTAAAACTGTTTAGATAAGATTTAATTAGCACAAAGAACAACAACAACAACAATGATAACAACAACTACCACAACAACAACAATAATAACACATACTATACAGAAAATCCCCTAAACTTCAAAGACATTGTAATAAATAAACGAAAACAACAAATTCAAAGTTGTTTATGCAATTCCTTAGAACAGATGAGTACATTTTATGTTGAAATTGCCCAATGGATTCGGAACTGTTAAACCTAAAAATATTTTAAGAATTACAGGGTATCTATTAGTTTAGCATTTAAAACTTGGTCATTCATACAGATATAGTTTAGCATACATATTTAACATGCAAAGTATTTCCTTTCCTCTAGTAATTTATTTACATATTTACAGGGTATCTAATAGTCAGATGCCGCCCATTTATCATCTTTAAGTAGGACCATTTAAACAAAATTTTATTTTTAATTTAATTGCTCTTCTCCGATAGTTTTCTTTGATTATATAGTACAGGGTATCTGGCAGTCGAGCTCTTAATCACACTTCAGCTAACGCCAAGTTTATATGCAGATTTTGTTCTACTTAATAAACTCACAACGCTTCTTCAAAATCTTCTCTTAGTAGTGTTTAACACATTTACAGGGTATGTACTTGTCGAGCACTCCTCTATTCAGCTCATTAGTGCGTTGCTCTACAAATAAATTAAATAGTTTTCCCCTCATAAGAATCGACTAATCCGATTGTGCAATCATTTTTACAGAGTATCTACAAGTCGATCACTATCGTAGCCTATAGATTTCTTTTAAACTCTATTAATCATATTTTGCATGCCATTTGACACCTTTTAGGCGGAAACAAACAATATAAACAAAGCAAATAAAGAACCAAGAAAGGAGAGATGAAAAGGAAATTGAAGAATTCAGAATAAAACAATAATAATAATGAATAAACAAATAAAACAAAACAAAAACAAATTGCTGTGTTTGTTTCTTTAGGCAATTAACAAACCACTTTTATGCCCAATAAATTAATAAACTGTTAACAAAAATAAACAAAAACCACATTTCAAGTTCTGCAGCAAATAAAAAAAAACAAAATAAAGAAAATAAATAACAAAAATGTCGCCACGCGCTGTTGAGAAAATAATCAAAAAATTAACAATAAAAAAACATACATAAATTTATTAATTTATATGTAATAATTAGATAATGTGAATAATAATAATAATAATAATAATAATAATTTGCATGCACAAAAACAAAACCGAAAGCCAGAAATAATTACTATATAAATAAAACTAGTGGGAGATGTTGTTGCCATTTAGCATACCGAAGTGTTAATACCCTGGAAATTGCAAAGCAAACTTCTGCATTATAAAGCTTTTATTATTATTTACTTTGGAATTGTTTTTTTTATATTTTTGTTTATTTTACAGTTGTCTAACTATTCAAATTGTAAATATTAAAGTAAATTGTAAAAGTTACTAATTATTATTTTAAATTAATGATTAAATGCTTTATTTATTATTTAAAATTCGACTTATCCGCTGTCGTTATGAATATTGTGTAACAAATAATAATAATTTATTGGCTAGTTTAATTAATTATTTTTTAATTTGCTTGTTAACAATATAAATATTTTATCAGTAGCATTAAATAGACAATTACTCTAAAAGAATGTTAAAATGTTAAATATAAAGCATCTTTAGTTAATAATATTTGTTTACAGACACTCTTTTTAAGCTCTTAATGCACTGTTAATGGTTCATCATGCCTTCTTGGTGGCGCTATTTAGAGGGTATTTTAAAAATGTTGTCGCCATGCTCGTAAATATTTATCAGCCCCTTTTGCCTGCTCAGCTTTTGGTATTTCAGGGTGTTATGTACACTATATACATATATACATAACATGTAGTATATAACACACACACACACACACACACACATACATACATACGCATATGCAGAATAAAAGCAATGCGCACTTTAATTTACAAATGTATATGTATATAAATATAACAAACAAAAAATCACTCATACGTAATTTCATTGGAATTTGTTATTGTTATTGTTGTTGTTGTTGTTGTTGTTGCTGTTGCTGTTTGTTTGATTCTCTGCTTCTTCTGCCTATTCTTCTTCTTCATCTTCTTGATTCATTTTAATTTTTGTTTTTCGTGATTTGATTCTGTTTTTTTTTCTCTTTCTGATATTCATTTTCATTTCTTCTTTACACTCGATTTCGTATTGTTTCATATCATTTTGTCTTCTCTTCTCTGCTCTTCTCTTCTCTTTTGTTCTCCTCTTTTCTCTCTTTCCACACATTTTCTTTGTTCGATTTGGACAAGGGCAAACTTCAAAAGCTTTTCGTTAACAAGCCACATTAACATTCATCATTATCATTATCATCATTCGCATAATCTTCATCATTATTAATTGTGAAGCGAAAATCATAAAGTTTCTTAAATTAGGCTTTTGACAATTGATGAAAGCAATTAATGAAAAGCCTTAAAGTTTTAAAGAGATTTGAAAGTGAGACACAAAAGTCTTCTTCTAACTGTGAGCTGAGTTTACTCAAGCTTTCAAATCGACAAAGTATTTTTTAATTTAATTTTTTTTATTATTGTGATAGCTACGTTTTTCTATTATAGTAGTTGTTAAAGTTAACACATATTTTAACATGTAGTTGAAGTAATTAACAGGCAAGGGAGCCAACAGTATTGCCACTTGGCTAAAAGACAGACAGAGTTAAAAAGATACTAGGCGGTTTAAGCAGTCACAATGTTGCCAGCTGACTGAAAAATGGACAGCGTTGCCATCTAGCCAAACGACAGAGAGACTTGAATCCGATTCCTCATGTAACTGACAATTCTAACAGTCCGCTTAATATGCACTCTACATACCATATCTATCTATGGTCTATCTATATATGTAGCTGAGTTAATAAACAGCGTTGCCAGAGCGTTAACAGAAAGCTGTCTAAGACAGATTTCTCATGCACGCGTCATATTTAACAGTCAATTTTAAACAAATGTTGGCTAGATCAAGCAGCCAGTGTTGCCACCTATCGGTAATGCAACACTAATATCGTTATGATATTTCACATGTGCACTGCAATAAGGAAACGTCTTGTTAACTAAGAAGGAAATATGCCAGTTAACGAATTCCTTTTTGCTGCTGTCGAGTTAGTTTAGCAGGTTGTTTGCTCGGTTGCTTAGTTGTTGTTGTTGTTGTTGTTGTTGTTGTTGCACTTGCAGTTGTTGTTTTGCTTGAAATATTCACACAATTTCCGCCTCAACTTGTGCTGGTCACTGCGGATGATTTGGAAAGGCAAGAGGCAGCAGCAAACAGGGAGAAAGGAGGCAACAAAGTGGGTGGTAAAGTGGATGGTAAAGTGGGTGGTAAAATGGAAGACAGAATGGAGGAATTTGAGCAGCCACGACAGCAGATTAGTAGGGGTTGGTTAAAGAGGCTTCACCAGCTGCTGTTGCTCCCTCAATTCCCCACCACATCCCTAGTTTAACCTCTCCATACCACCTACCACCTACCACCTACCACCCTGACCTGCCCTGTACTTCCTCCCATTTGGCCAGGACTCTATTCGGGATACCAAATGGTTGCCTCACTCGCTCGCACGCGCATTTTAGCAGGCAACAACAACAACAACAACAACGACAATTCTAACTGCAAAGTGCAAAACTAGCTAAACAACAACAACAACAATAATAACAACAAAGGCAACGCACAGTATTTTAGCTGGAAAAAATATGCGTATGTGTATGTGTGTGTGTGTGTGTTTGCTACAGTTTCCTAAACAGTGATGCCAAATATTAGTCCGAAGAAACAGATAAAAGCGACTAGAAAGGAAAAAAGTTTCAAAATAATTCCTATTTCTTGATCTAAGCCATAATAATAAAATATCAATTTATGAATATTAAAGAATCATCAAGAACTGTATTTTACAAATCAAATAAAGATAACTTTAGCATCAAAGCATTGCCAAACTTCCAATCTGAGAGTTTCGTTGAGATATATACAAACTGTCCTGTTTAAAAGATTTAACAGATTTCGTATTAACAAAACAATAAGGACATTTTCTTACACGGGATACTTGATATTTCCTTTTCCGACTTGAGTTGTTTGAACTAAAAATATGGTCACAATTGATACCATTCTCTGATAAGTCTTTCCAATAGGAAACTCTGGCCTCTGTATATTTGTCCTGTTAATTGTTTTAAGTAGAATGAAACAGTTTAAGAATTAACCAAATTCCGGCTAGCTAAATTTTAAGGATATATGTAAGTATAAATCTTTGAGGAAAACAAGTGATAGATTTTTGAAACTGAAAATACTCTTGGTTCTAGGAAAATATCATGTTTAAATTTGCTTCGATGTAACATTCTGTATTCTGTCTATTTGATCTGATAGGCTGAATTAATTATAGGAAAGAGAGGTTGGATTTCCGTTTAGGAGAATATTTGATATATTTCGCGGATAGTTTGATATAAGGACAAATCTTTGGGGAAAATGACTGGTAGATTTGTAGAGCTGAAAATCCTCTTGAAATTTTACAGTCTTTAGAAAGTAGCATATTATCATTTGTTTGAATCAATTATTTGCTGAATTAATTATAGAAAAGAGAGGTTGGATTTCCGTATAGGAGAAAATTTTGATATATTTCGCGGATAAATTAGTTTGATATAAGGAGAAATCTTTGGGGAAAATGACTATGGGAATATTTGGTATATTTAGCGGTTAAACTAGTTTGAAATATGGAGAAATCTTTGGGGAAAATGTCTGAATTGGCAGCACAGCAAAACTGAGAGATAGGCAGACTGTTAGAGAGGGAAAGATAGAGAAGAAGAGGGGCAACTGACCCGTAGCCCAATTGCACATGCCAATTGCAGGCAGATGTGTGTGTATGTATGTGTGTGTGTGTGTACACACATGTATGTAGCGGTACCTGCCACCTAGAGAGGCATGCCACACACACACACACACACACACACACACACGCACACACATTCAGAGAGTTGGCAACTCGGTAAAAGCTGTTGAAGCTGCTGCCGCCTGCTGTGTATCAATATCAAAATGGCGGAGACGCAGCTGCCTGGAAAGCACACACACTATGTGTGTTTGTGTGTGTGTGTGTGTGTGTGGATATAGTGTACATATATGTATGTATGTGTGTGTATATGTGTGCGTACCTCGCGCTATTTGGCGGCAGTCGGAAACTTATTGGTTAGCAACGGTCTCGGCCAGGCCAAAAGAGACAAAATGGCGACGGCCACAAAAAACCAACACACAAAACTTGACATTTCCAGTTGTTGTTGTTGTGTGTGTGTGTGTGTGTGTGGGTGTTACAGCTTTTCCAGCTGCCGAAAATGCAAAGCAAAATCAACAACAACAAAAGTAAAGCCGCCAATACAAGCTGTAACCCCTCAACACACCCCTCCCACCCATGACAGAGACAGAAACAAGAAACAAGAGAGTGAGTGAGAAAGAGAGAGAAAAGCCCCCAGACAATCGATTTTATTTTCACAGGCCGCAACAACAACAACAATGAAAATAGAAAGAAGAAAAAAAATGTTGAAAACTCTGATGCACAATCTGAATTTTCTTTATGCATTTTCTTCTTCTTGCCATTGGAATAGGGGTAGGTGGATGGGTGGTAGGGGTGGTAGGGTGCATATAGGGGGAAGATACACACACAAACTCGTACGCAGTCATAAAGTAAAGAAG
Organism: Drosophila testacea; assembly: GCA_035043265.1. Taxonomy (NCBI): domain Eukaryota; kingdom Metazoa; phylum Arthropoda; class Insecta; order Diptera; family Drosophilidae; genus Drosophila; species Drosophila testacea. Next base: position 3,825,201 of record JAWNND010000229.1, read on the forward strand.
AAGCAGAGAACTTCAACACACGCACACACACACACACCTCACATACACACATAAAACAAACAGCATCCATACTTAAGAGTGGGTGGGGAGCATACAAAAATGGAGTGGGTGAAGAGGGGGCCGGAGGGCAAGTGGGAGGGGTAGAACTGGGAGAGCTGCAAAGTGAGAGCAAGCAAAAAAAGAGCGCAAGTGAAAATTATGATGAGCGAGCATTTGCCTTCAAAATACCCTGTAGTCCGCATTAGTAGGGTATGCAGTGTGCAAACTCTAAAGGGACAAATCTCACTGCAGTTATTTTTATTTATGTTTTGTTGTTTTCTTTATTTATTACATTTATGTGGTTTATTTAAAGCTTATTAAAAATTATTAATTAAACTACATAAATATATTTTTGTTTGTGATTTAAATTACACAGAATTATTTATTATTTTTTTAATTAAATTATTTTAAGCAAATTATAATTGAATTCACGCATTTACTTTATTTATTCGTATCTTAATATTTTAATTATGGTAAGTTTCTTTTTATTTAATTTATTTACATTAATATTTTAGTTTATGATATTTATGTAATTTAATTTACTTTTTTATTTTATTTTGTTCTTATCTTAATATTTAAGTTATTGTATGTTTCTTTTGTTTATTTATTTTATTAACATTATTTATTTAATTTATGTAATTTAATTTACTTATTTATTTATAATTGATTCCACATTTGTGGCAAAGTTTTTGGGCTACAATTTCAAACTTGTTGGTTCCTCAACTTACTTAAAATTGCAGGGTGTCTGTCAGGACGACCCCAATTGCAAATACTTTTACTATGCAGCTTTTTTTGCTGGCTTTCTTTTTTTTCACGTGGTTGTCATTAAAGCTGCGCCACGAGATGCAAGTCGGTCTTGTAAATAGGTCGGTATATGTGTGTGTGAGAGTGTGTGCATGTGAAGAATGTATCTGTGAGTGTAGAATACATCTGCGCGGTGTGTGTGTGAGTGTGTGTGTGTGCCTGGGACTTGCCACCTGCCCGATTATCATGAAACCCACTTGGAAAGGCATAAATGCGCCACAGCTTGAGTCAACAACTTATAACAAAAAAAAAAAAAACAAAACAAGATATATACACGCAGGCGCCATCTGGCGGACAGCAGGTGCAACCACTCGAAATGTTTGCAATCGATATTTGCATGAGAAATGGAAATATTTTATCCAAAATCATTTGAAAAGAACTCGTGTAAAATAAAAGAAAATAAAACTATGTTTTAAAAGTGTAAAAAATGTTAAGAATTTAGTATGAAGAAATTTTAATTAAAGATTTAAAAATAAAAGTATTAATATTACTTTTTTACGATTATTCAAATAAGTAATGGATAAACAAGTTATAAATGTGAAAATTGTAGATTTAATGAATTCTTAGTATTTATTCGTTTTACGAATTTGAAAAAGTTGAAAACAAAAATGTTTACAAAAAACTAAAATCAGTTTATATAGAAAGTTCAGTTATTAAACACAATTATATTTATAATGTTAGCTAAATATATATAAAATCGATTAATCGATAAGTAACAAATTTTAAGAAATAATTTGAAATTAGTTTTTACGTGTAACAATTTTCAATTTAATGTAAAGAAAATTTCATGTTTTACTACAAAAAAGAAGAGAATTTAAGTTTAGTTGCCGAACTAGAGAAGTTATCAGTTTGTTTTTGTGTTTTAAACTATTATTATTCATATATAATCAGAAAAAAATAGTTAATTCATGTTTTTACTAGATCTGGCAACCTTGAAGAATAGTGTGACCTATTTCAGGGCACTGTGATGCCACATTGTGACAAACTTTAAATATTTTGTTAAGGCCAAGTTGAGAAAACGAAAAAATGTTTATGGTAAAGTAATATTTATGTAAAGTAGACTTTATCGGCAAGATGAGAAATCGGCCCTTAACCTCATAATAATTACTCTTAACAGATTAAGCTAGAATATGTATTAAACATATGTATTTAAGAGACCATTTTTCATATTTATATTCTATACTATAAAATATATTTATATTACAATTTATATTGCTCTATGCTGATAATTGAGCATGTCAATTTTCTTATTTAAATGTTGAAAATGAAATAAAATCCCCAACATATTTTCTTTCATTTGTCAGACTTATGAATTAAGCTGCAAGACATTTTCATTTGGAGAAAATACACAGACACAGATACAGACACAGACACACACACACACACACACACACACACACACACACACACACACACACACACACAGAAAGCTAGAAGTTGATGGGAGCTGAAAAATATGCTACAAAAAATTTGTTACCCAGTAAAATGACTCGAGAGCTCAAAACCATAAAATCCAACATGAAGGCAGAGGCGTAGCAACAAAGGGGGATGAGGCAGGCAGGGGGGGGGGGCGGGAATTGTTGCCCCTGATTTCAACACACACAGAGCGAAACGGACCGAAACCAAGACCATTTAATATTCACCACACCACAAGTGGCAGCCCCGAGTGGTGGCATCAAGTTACTGTGTGTGTGTGTGTGTGTGGGTGTGTGTGTAGGTGGCCAAGGGGGCGTGTCAGGAGGAGAGGCAGCGTTAAATTATTTAAAGTTGTGCCGAAAGCAGCCAAGAGTAAAACAAAGCATGTAATAAGTGTTTAAAAGGTAACAGTGCAAAAAAATAAGGAAAAGGAAAAAATATAAATGAGAAACGAGAAACGAGAAACGAGAAAGAAAGGACGAAAACAGAAGAAAGCAAAGCAGAGGAAAAAGCGGCACGCAGAACGAAGCATGAAGGATGAAGGACAAAGGACGAATACACGCAGGCGTCGGCATGTAGGTGGATAGGGTGACGGGAGGGGGGCGCTGAGGGGACGACTAGGCCAGGGAAGGGGGCAAATTGGACAAAACGGAAGGACGTCGGTGTTCTCGTCGTCGTCTCGTTTTGCTGGGCTTCGTCACCCATTCCCCCTTGTGTCCCCCCTTTTCAACCAGCACCTCTGCGCGTATCTAAACATTTCAAAGCACGCGCCAGCCCCTCCCCCTTCCGCTTTTCTCCACAACTCCCTTTCCCTTTCCCCTGTTGCTAATCCCATCCCTTTCCACTTCACTCAACCCGCTGTGCGCACAAAAAGTGAGCAAACATATTTTTAAAGCAACGAGAAATTGAAAAAGTCAAGAAAAAAAAAAAACGAATAGAAAATACTAAAGTTGAGTGAGCTCGACTGTCAAAAACCCTGTATTTGTGCTGCAACAAATGTAAATACTCGGTAGACTTTCGTGTTTTTCATGCGAACGTGTGGAAATTTTTAGGATAGTTTCGGAATTCAAGGATTTAGCTTTTCTACTACTACTTTCATAACTTCTACTACTATTTCCATAACCTCTACTAATGTTTTTATCGTTTCTACTACTATTTACTAGAAAAGATGCTAATAATATTTCCATGATCTGCTTGATATATAGAGGAACCTATGTTAAACGTTTTTATGTTCAATGACAATTGTTCTTACAGACAACAAGCTTAGCAGACCCTTTGCACTTTTGATGTAAAGGGTCTACAAATGCAAAAACATGTAGAAAGAGTTATGGATGGATGCTTAAAGGGGAGCAGGGAGCAGAGGGTGGAGCGGAGTATGGGAACGCATTGGAAGTTTGACTGAACTCCATTTGCACTGTGTGTATCTATAACAATTTGTAGATGTATGTGTGTGTGTGTGTGTGTGTTGTGGCCTGGAATTATGAAATTATTTCATGGCTTGTCACGCGATTTATGTTGGAGGCGAGCCCAGATACCATTAACAACAATAACAACAGTAACAAAATTAACAAGTAATACTACCTTCATTGGATATATAAATGAAAAGCGGTAGCAAGAGGAAGAGAGAGAGAGAAAGAGTAGGGTCTAAAGTAGGTGTGGAAGATGGCTTAAGTCCAACTGTGGTAGCAAGAGCTGCTTAGCGATAATTTATGAGACTAGTACATGGTTTGCAATTACCAGCTATCAGTTCCCTTTTAGTTCCCACTGTTTCCCATTTTTCCTACTCTGCTTTTTCTCCCTCTTTTCGCGTAGACACATTTATATTATGTATGCAACCTCTTTGTCTCTCTTTTTATACTTTTTCATCTACGGCCTTTATTTTGTGCCTTTTCTCTTTATCCTTAAAGGTTGCACTGTTTTAATGGTCTTAAAAACTTGCAAAAACTTATATATGAGAAAAAAACAAAAATTGCATTTAAATTTTTACTTTTTTAAAGTTTGAGTTTTTTTCAAAAAATATACACTTTTTTATTGCAGAAGTAAAAGGAACATTTTAGAAATTGATATTATTGTTATAAATTAAAAAGGATATCTTTTTAGCATTATTATTAACTTGCATTATAATATATATAAATAACTAGTCGACTTCGTCTCGTCCCAATTTGACGCCTTTTTATCTATATACGATTTATTTTTGTTATTATTCAACTGTTTCAATGCAATTATTTATGTTCTCTTTATTATTTTTGTTTATTCATTTTCATTTATTATTAATTTTCCGCTATATTTATATTTCCTAAGAAACTTTGCGTAACTTTTACTGACAATGAGTTCTTCAAGTCATTTCCACATTTTGTCCACACCTAAACTGCATTATATGTATTTGTATTTTAATCGATAAAGTCTAGCAACAAATTTGTCAAATGCCCAAAGGAACCGCCTCCTGACTTCACTTCATTTTGTGTAATTTTTACTTACATTTTGTTCAACATTTTTGAATCAGTTTCAGATTCAGTTTCAGTTTCGTTAATTTGTGTTTGTCAGATACTCACATCTAACCGATGCAGCAGCATTGTAATTTCTTTTGTTTATATCACTCTGATTTTATTACATAAGTTTGTTTTCCTTGAACACTTGAAAAAAAAGCGAGAAAAAAAAACTTAAACACAAGTCAGACATTCAGTTTTGTCAAGGATCTGGCCACGCCCAAAAAAAAAAGAGGTGTAAGGAGATGGGATAGAAGGTAGTCCTTGTGGAATGTTGTTTTGACAGACAAGTGTATTTGTGCGGCGTATGCGTAACACATTAAGTATACGCCATGGCACACGCAACCTAAATGTAATACATTTCCAATTAAATCAACAACAACGACACACATCAAAAAAAAAGGGAAAGAAAAACGAAAAATGAAATACAATATTAAAATGTACATATAACTAAAAAAATGCCCAAAAACCAAAGACATTCTCTCAGTTGTGAGGTGGAAGCAAAAGGAGAAAGAGTTTCGTCTGCTTCACACACACAGAGACACACTCAAAGTGTATGTGTGTGTGTGTGTGTGTCTCAAAACAAAAATGGGAAAGAGAAATGTTCACAAACACGAACGAACGAAACACGCGCGATTTTCAACTCCCCAACTCAAAAGTTCCGAATAGACTGAAATGTCCTTCGCACGCAAAAGGCCAAGCCAACAACAAAAACAACCACAACAGCAACAACAACAGCAACAGCAAAGGCGAAAAGTGGCAACTGCCACAAAATACTCAATACCAACACACACACACACACATTCACACACACCTATAGCGAAAGACAAGCGTCAGCAGCGACGTCGACAGCGACAGCATCAATTTCCAAGTTGCCCTGATAAAAAAAAACGCAAACAAACAAGTAAGCAAGCGTGCATGACTGTGAGATACCCGTTACTCAATTGTGCATCCATTTAACATTTACAGACTCCTTAAAACTCCTTTTATACCCTTGTTATATTATGTTATCAAAAATAAATATATGTATATCTGAATTCATTCATTGCAATGGTTTTGAATATATGTAGGTAAACTATACTTCAGACTGTTGTCGTTAACATTGCTGTATAAGTTAACAGTGAGCACATCTGTTAAAGCGCTAGCAACTTTTTCGGAAAGTTTTCCCAACATTTTCCTTTGTTTGGACCTTCTTCTGACAATTACGAACAACTAAAAACAAATTTGAGCCAAATCGGCCAAGCAGTTCTCAACTGCTGATAACCTATACATTTTTTGGCTTCATTTTAATATATTTATAATAATTGCAGAACCCTTTTTTCATAGTTCGGCTAAATGTTATCTGATGGATATCTTAGACACACAAACATTATTATTAACAAAATATAATTCTACATCGTTATAAGTATGAGACCTCATATAGACATTGACTAAACCGGTTTAGTTGTATCTATGCACTTTGAACTCCAAGGGTTGTCTTAAAACTTTAAAACAGCCATAGCTATAATTATATATATCACAACTTGAAGCGATTAAGTAGGATTAACTTCATTGTAGCGCTAGAAGGAAATGATTTATTTAATAAATTTACTAATTCAAGATAGTTGAAGTATTCCATTTAGTTTCAGGCTTCTGGTTTATTATTAACTGACAAGTTGAAATTTAACACTTGTTCTTTCTTTAACACTATTTCTTTTATCCGTATCCTTATTCTTATCCTTTTCCCAATTCGTATTCAGAATGGGAGTAGAGCAGACTTTGATTTATAACAAAACTAGACCATTGTAAATGTAAATTATTTGTGTTCTATTGTTAAGTATAAATATTAAATATAAAGCTGTCGCATTGCAAAGAAATACGTGATACCCTTTTTACGCTGAGACTAACGGGTATAACAACACATACATACATACAACGCTATATAGATGCATATAAGTCTATGTATATGTACAAGTGACTAGGCAAGGACTAAAAGGACATGGCCGCGATGCCAAAAGCTCTGTCATAAAGCAAACAACTGATTGAGTTTGTTTAGGCCATTGCCAGTAGCTGCCTTCAATAGGACCCCCTCAAAAGGGGGCTCTAGTCAAGTGCGGGGCAAGGGATAGACAAAGGGGGTTGATTTCCTCAGTGTGTGTGCGTGTATGTGTGTGTGTGTGTGTGCGTATGTGTGTCCGCCTTATTAGCTCCTGTTAGTGTGCAGTGTCCTCATAAATATTGTTTGGGCCCCCGTTTGTTGCCATTGCTGCCTCTTGGCTCTTTAAATGGATTACATTGGCTTAGGACAATATCGTGTTAGGACATACGTTTTACATATACATACATCGAAAAATACCCTGTACATTGCTTGCCAGCATAGGGTAAACTGTGCTGCAGCAAACAGGCAAATAATTGTAATTATAAGACTAACAGATTTTGTAGCTTTAATTTAAACACAAAAAAAATAGTTGATAATTTATTACAAGTTCGATTGTAATTAAAATGTAAAAGCGATTTAAAACAATTTCTGAAAATTGTTTTAGTATGTTGTAATATAGTTTATTTAAAAATTTAAAAATTATGCAAAATTTAGTAAAGAAAAAACTGTAACCATGTGTGAAAGAAATTAAAGAGTATCTTATATAAGAAATATGCACTCTAAAGAATTGAAGTATTTAACTTATTTCGAGTTTGAAAATGTTTCGAAAATCAGAAACTGCTGAGATTAATTTACTGTAGATTTTACTTACTATATTTATTTGTCAGAATAATTTATTTATTAAAGAGAAAAATAGTTTACTGTAGAGTTTAATTACTTGAAGATTTAAGAATATTAAATAATAATTATAATAATAATTGAAACGATCTAAGAATTATGTCTATGTAATCTTCTTAGATGAAATTGAGTTCACTTTGGATGCGATGTCAGAGTTCAAAGTGCATTTTGTTGGTAGAGTTAATGAAGACAAAACGACAGAGACAGAAGCTGAAGCAGAAGACGAGAGTTTTCTGTATGTATGTGGGTAAGAGCGAGAGCAGCTGCATTTTCCCTAGAGAGGACAAGAGGGGGGAGAGAGAAAGAGAGAGAGAGAGAGTTGAAGGTGGGAGGATGACAGGCGAAGGCCGTTGGGTTCTCAGGTCAGGTGAGTACAGTTAAAAGCAGCGAGAGAGCTACGCACGCGTCTCTGGGATGCTGCAGTGGGCGGGTAAATAGTGGGCGGGATACGCACCATTACACACACACACACAAGCACACACACACACACACACACACAAGCACACACACTTGCAGAAACACAGTGAAAACAAGGAAATAATTAATGAGCTTGTGTGCGTGTGTTGTTGGTGGTTGGATTAGCGTTGTGTCTGGACTTTGCCAGCCTCGAATTATGTAACTCCAAAAGCCTTAAACAGTAAGCTTATTTACATACACACACTTGCACACAACCGCCACACACACACACACACACATACCTACACACCCACAGAGCATGACAAAACATAACCTCGGGAAATTTAATTAAATTCATCAGTTGAATGGAATTTAACTGAGATTTACAATTGCAACAAAATGCATTTTTAGCTAATAAAATAATTCAATTTAATAACATTACAAAAAATATTTTAGATTATAATGATTAATAATAATCGTTATTAATATTTTTGTATTTTAATTATTATTATTTAAGAAGAAATTTGGAAATGGGACTCTCAGTATTATTTCTTTTATTTAAATGGTTAATAGTTATATAAATATAATACATTATTTTAACAAAGAGAAATCTAAATTAACAAAATAAATTAACAAATAAAATTATTCCAATCCCGCAATTTTAAGAAAAAGCTAAATGTTAATATTAATTAAGGTTGGCAGGTAAATATTTAAAAAAAAAAATGTCTTGCTTAAATTATTATGCATTTCTTTAGTGAATTTTGTTATTAATCGTCATTATTATTTATCTAAATTATTTAATTAGTTTTGTAAGCAAATAAATTAAATTTTTAAAGTTTGCGTGCATTTCTAATTTGTTATTAACTAAAATTTATTTAATTAAGTTTTATAGCTTTGCTTTTCTATGTTATATAGGTTAACTTAGTTTCAGTTCCAGCGAAATTTGGAAATGGAAAATGGGGAAAAGCGGCAGTTTTCTCAAACCCGCAAACAGTTGATAAGGACAAAGGATATGGTCAAAATTGAATTATTGATTCAATTTGACAGTTAGTTGTTAGTTCAAGTCAAGGACAACGGACAACGTGGCGTATGTGTGACATGTAACACATATTACGCATACGCAACGTATACAAAAGGAAAGTAAAGAAATGCTGAGAATTGACTTGTTGTTGTTGTTGTTGCTGTTTTGTAATCAACGTTCAAGTTATAAATGCTAAATGCTAAATCAATAATGTCAAGAGAGAGAGACACACACAAAGACACATTCCCAAACTCATTCATTTATGTATATGTGTACATATGTATTTATATATGTATACATACATATATGCAAACGGATGCTTAAATATTTAAGTAGTTTGCTTGGTGTGTGTGTGGGAGGGGTGGAAGGGGGGGTTACCATAGGGGTGTCTTGTTTGGGTTAAGGGCGGAATTTGGCGTGCCCATAAATGCCAATAGTACAAAAGTCAGTTTTCAGGGCAATGAAAGAAATAAAAAAATGGCTAAAAGGCATACATACAAACATATGTCAGCATAGCATACACGTGTGTACACACACACACACACACACACAGAGGGAGAGAGAGACAGTTAGACAGACACGAAGCAACGGATTTTTTTTTTTTTTGACTTTTATGCCCGACACGTAGGTCGACTGTTAAAACCTTCTGCTTGTCGCTTTTGCGTTTCTTCATCAATATTTTTGACGCCCACTTTAAGTGCCCACGCCCACACACACACACACACACACAGTTGTTAATATACATTCCCATATACTGTATACTAAATATATATACATAATATATATACATAATACACATAAAAATATGTACATTTACTTTTATTAAGCCTTCTTTGCAAATTTTGTTGCCTTGGCTTTGAGCTTTTTGCCAGCAACGAACGGGACCGCGACTCAAATGAGTCTCCCATTTTCCCATTTTCCTATTTTCCCCTTTGCCTACCCTTCCCCTCTCCACCCACTCTCTCTCTCTTTACAAAAGCCTCGCTATTTCACAACAGCAACTAGAGTGACAAGTCTGACATATTGATTTGTGTAGATTTAGTTACAAAAAAGAAAATAGTCTAACAAAATAGCAACTGTTTGTTACAGTGCCTGTCAGAATGTATGCACCTGTATGAGAGTGCACGATCTGCAATTACTCTGCATTAAATTCTTAACACACAAAGGCATTTTAAAGAACTACAGGGTATACAATTGGCTTTGACTCAAGAAACTATTCTTGGTATAACTTTTTTACAAGTTGGAATAAGTGTGGAGAATGCTCGATTAGCAGTTACTCTGTAGCGCTCTCATTGTTAGCTGCTACAGGGTATAAGTTTGTGAGTTTGCTTGATTAACAGATACTTTGCACTAAGTTCTGAAGTCACAACAACAGTGTACAGTGCAGTGCAGGGTATTCAATGATTGAATATACCCAAAACAAAGAACACTATCAATTGTAAGAATTTATTAAAATGAAAGACACTCTAATAAAAATGTAAAATTAACTTAAAGTTACAATTTTTAATATAAAAATTAAAATAAATATAACTTTCTTTATTCAAGAATTATTAAAATTAGTATTATTTATTTTAAAAATTATATGTGCTATGATTATTGCTAAAAATAAAGTTGATAAACACAATAAAGACCTTAAAGCTTACTAGTTCTAAATTGTCTTGTCTTTATTTAGGATTACAGGGTATTTTATTGTAACTAGAGTTGAAATTAGTTGAGTTATTTGTACCATGCTCTCACTTAAATTTGATGCAATTCAAATGTTTTGTCTGTCACTGCGACTTAAACGTGGATTCAAATACAATTGTGGATTAATCGGAGAGGATTATGGAATTCTAGAGCTTGTGGACTTATGGAATTATGGAACTATGGAACTATGGAACTATAGAACTGTAAAGTTTATACTATAAATAGGTCAGGCTACTCAAAGTAGCGACAATTGTAAACTGAGCAAAAGTTCTCTCAACTCAAAAGGTCAACTAGTTATCTATTATTGTATGTATGTATTTATGAGCCTACTATAAAGAGCATGTGACAAATTCAATGATGACAATGATGATCATCATGATGATGATGATGATGATGATGATGATGATGATGGGTGATGTGAATGCGGATGATGTTGAAATCATTTGTCATGCATGCGAAAAAAGAACGTGAGATCAACGGAAAACAGAAAATTGAGTGAACATGTGGATGAGTTTACAAATTGTGTATTTGGCACACATTGCGTATGAGTAATATGTTATTAACTGCCAGCACACTCTTTCCACTCTTTCTTCACAATCTCTCTCACTCTCTGTCCCTCCCTTTATCTCTCTCTCTGTCTTTCTCTTATTAGCAATTAGCAATAATGGGCTGTTTACTGATGAAATTCCATTCAAGTGATTATGAAAAGAGAACGAAGAAAGATAATTTCAAAAGGAAACAATCTCTGATTGTGTCGAAGTTTTAATGCTCTTTAAAAGAACACTTCATTAAATAGTTAAATCTCTCTTTAAGCTTATAATGATGCAATGATCTATAAAACTAGTGGTCTGAACTTTTCTCGTCCCAATTTAACGCCTACAGACTGTTGTCGTTAACATTGCTGTATAAGTTAACAGTGATCATATTCGTATTAAAATTCATCCATTTACTTATTCTCTGCGTAAGAGATCATTCCAAATTTTAAATGAAAAGCAGAGAATATAATAAAAATCCAATTGAAATGCGTATTTGAAACTGAAACTCTATTACCTCTTTCATTTTTCCAATTTTGGTATATTTATTGACCTAAAGATTAACTTCTTATAAAACATATGCACACTCTTCCATAGAGTTCAAATAATAAAAGAACTTGTAGTCGCATTCTTGGAAGAGCATTACAACTCGTCTGAACTTTTGTCTACCAACATATCCAAGACATGACTTATCAATACATTGATTACCATATACGGATAAACTGCTTAAGGGTAAACTAACTAATTAAGGGTAAACTATTTTAGAATACACTATATAAGGGTACACTATTTAGGGGTATATTCCTTAAGTCAAATAAGCCTCTTTCAATAAACTTGTCTTTAGTCAAAAACTTATTCGTATTCCAATATTTTCAATTACTTGAGGTTATCTTGTATCTTACTCACAAGGTTGTACAAGTGATTCATTCAAAATGATTCACTTTTCAGCATTCTTGATACTTAATTCTCTTTCTTTATCGTTGTTCAATGTTCACCAAGAATTCAAAACTTACCTAGAAAGAAAAGAGAAAAATAATTGAAATTAGATAAATGTTGTTATTAAATTTTATATTTCTTAAAAAGTACAAAGAGTTTTCGAAAGTTTATGAAAGTGAAAACGTCAGAAGAAAGTCCCATAAAATATATATATTTATTCTTAATCAGCATTTTGTTGGTGGATGTTTGTACATATCAAGCGGAATATATTCTTATTATCGAAACCAGACGATTCGAAATTCTATACAATTAAAATGTTTCTTTAAAAAGTCAGCAATACTTTAAATACCCTATCATTTTTTTGGTCTATATACAAAAAACCTTAATAAGTTGTTTATAGTAAATAGTGCATAGTCAAAAGTTGCTTTGTTGTTTCTAAATTGCAAAGAAATGTAAGATCGGTTTAAAATCAAATTACCTACAGGCTGTTAAGTACTTTAAACTGGTTTTTTGTCCTGTAACTTCCAAGAACTAAATTTTGTTATACCCGATAAGCCCAACCAGAAAAACACTATCACTTTCCAGATATTTCAATTTGTAGCACTGTGTACTATATGATATTTATCATTGTGAATTTTAGTCTCCAATAAATGTAGAGTCTTGAAAACCAAAGTATAAAATAGATTGAATAATTATTATTTAATTTAATATATTAAATATATTAAACTTCTTTTGGGTCTATTTTTAGACCCAGTACTTTAAAAAAGTACAAATGGGTCTATTAAGTTTGTGCAAATGTGCGTAACAGGCAGAAAGAGGCGTGTCAGACCCCATAAAGTATATATATTCTTGATCAGCATCAAAAGCCGAGTCGATATAGCCATGTCCGTCTGTCCGTCTGTCCGTCTGTCTGTCTGTCCCTTTTTTGAGTTCCTAGATCTCAGAGACTATAAGAGCTGGAGACACCAAATTTGGCATGTAGGTTTATCTATATCCCCTATTGATCAAGTTTGTTTTAGATTTTTGCCACGCCCACCTCCGCCCCCGGAAATTGAAATACAAAACTTCGAAGTCGAATTACAAGAGCCCCTTTAGTGTTAGCGCTTTTATTTTTGGTACATATAATAAACACTATGGTCCAAACCAGTCCACCAAATTTCATTCCAATCGGATGATAAACGTGGAAGTAATTCAACTAACAATGTTACGGGCAAAAGGAAGAAGAAGAGACGCCAGCGACCTCTATGTTTATGAAGTGGCGCCATCTATTGAATGGTACGCAACATTGAAGAGCAATCTAGTGAACGCTTTGCATTCAAAAAGTACTGGGTCTCCTACTGTCGAGCTTGCTCCACTGTAGCTTAGTGCATTTTTTCTTTATATTTTTAAGCCCTTTTTTTCCATTTGACTGATATACCATATTTGAATTTGACATTAGTTTCTATAGATTTTACGTCAGTTTATCACTCGAATATTTATTTGAGACCTTATATAGACATTTATACTATATATATACTAATTAAAGTGTATTTACGAGTACTTAAAAATTACCACTTGACACATCTTAAAATTTCTTTACTACTTTGGTTTCTTGCAGGAAGAAATTAACTGTGTATACAGTTTTTAAGAACTTAATACGTAGTATCTACCAGTCGCGCATGCTTAATGAATAAAGCATTTAATTGCTGCATTTTCCTACAAGATTTTTTTGTGTTTTGCGCATTGCATATTTTTGGTTTTTGGTCATTGATTGCAAGGCATGACAAATGGGGCAACAACAACAATAACAATAACAATAACAACAATAAAAGCACCAACAACAATAATAACAACAACAACAACAATTCATTGTAAAGAGTGTGCATTATTTGGTATGCATGTGTGTTTGTTTATTTATTGTATGTAAATTGACTTGTTTATGGCTAAACGTCAGCGAGACATACAGATATATAATATAATTTACATACATATATAAGTGCATATATAGAATACATATATGTATGTACATATGTACTGTTGTATATACATATGTATAGTATATGCGCCTCAGATTATATAAATACGAAATTCAATTGAAAGTCGTTCAAGTGCAAAATACGCGAAAGAAAAACAATAAAAACAACAACAACAAAATGCACAAAAGAAAAAAACAATTAAAATCAAAAAGCTTCGACTCTGATTGCAATTATTGAATTAAGCGGGAGAGCGGAAGGGAGAGAAAGAGAGGAGTTACTACAACTGAGAGAAGAGAAGGAGTGTGTTTGAGTGTGTGGAATTATTGGATATATACTGGTGTATACATATGTACTTGAAAATGAAATTGTAAACAAAAATGTCATAGATGAGAAGAAAATTGTAAACTAGAAAATGCAAAAAAAATTTAAACTCTTTATAAAGTCACACATCTAAAAAATAAAAAGTATCTAGATACAATTTAACAACTAAGCGAAAGTCTGTGTAATCTATAAAAATAATTAACGAATTTATTGCCTTAATTACTTGTTAGATTAGGGAAAGAAATTAGTCCATGTAAATTGTAAACAAAGGTTGTATGTTTTCTTTCTCAAATGTGAATTGTGGTTCATAATTTAAACCCTGCACTATATTTATACATTACTTAACATCTACAGTAAAAACTCCCTTAGCGGACATCTCTTATGGGACAACTCTATTAGGACGCTTCGAAAAGGATACTTTAGGACTCTTTTTCCATGATGTTTGTAGAGTTTTCGGATAAATTTAGCCCCTATAAAGCAGACCTTGATCGGACGAAAATTGCCTGACGATGGGTGTCCGCCCAAGAGAGTTTTCACTGTAGTTACTTTTACTAATAGTTAAGTGTAAAACATATTTATGTTGGCTAGGAGAAGTTCACTCATTTAATGTCAGTTGCTCGACTCTACAGTGATTGCAAAAGTTGTTTGCTAATAATGATGAAAGATTCGATTTCTCTATATCTCAAACGTAGTATTGTCTCTTGCAAAAAAAGTACAAAAAAACAATGGAAAACGCAATGAAAAGTGTAATAAAAAATGTACGTAAATGAAAATGAAAATTGAAAACCAGTTTCTGCACTTGTCAACCGCACGTGTGCAGTTGCTAAGCCTAAGCTCACAATAAGCTCAGCTATTTATCTATTCGTAGCTCGCATTCAAAACAATCAACGCAAAAGATACATTTTATAGATACAGATACAGATACACAAAAGAGAGGCAGCTACGAATGCGAATATTTGTATCTGTTTCTTTTTCTTTTTGTTGTTGCAATAATTAACAAAATGTAAAAATGCAAAACTGCAAAAATAAATACAAAAAGGCAAAACAAAATTATTTCAATTGGGTCACAATTGCAAAACGTGGCGTATGAGTAATTTACAATATTACAAATAACAAACAAACAAGTATGTATGTATGTATGTATGTATAATAAAATAGCTGAAGCTAATACCAATTCCAATTCCAATTGAGACGAGACTTTATTTATGAGTGCGAGTATTTCTCGCTTTATTTGGCTGCCCATTTGCACAATTCTCAGACATCGAAATCGACGACAAAAATGGGAAATTCAACGAATTACAAATACAACCACAATACATCTATACAAGTTTGTTTGTATGTATTTATTCGCTGGTATTTAGCGAGTGAACATATCTCTCGTTATAAATAGAAACCACTGTTATATATATATATATATAAATATATACTATATAGTAGTACAGTAAACTGATAAGCGCTATATAAATACATTTATTTTATGCATACAACAAGAGTCAAGTCATTTAGGGGTTAAGTTGGTTAACACAGGGTTAACACAGAGTAAGACTGAAGGGAAGGGGAAATGGGAGAGGTAGGTGAGGGGAGGGGAGAGGGAAGTGATGAGGTCTAAGGTCGTTTGTAAAACCTAACGGAACGTGTTAGCTAATTATAATAAGTAAACAGTAAACAGTAAACGCAGCCAGCAAGGTGAAAGACAATAGAAAATCAATGTGATTAACTGACAATATGCAGGCGACAGAGATATCCTGTAATATAAGTAGAAAGTAGTATAAGACAGTTTAGCAATTTGTACAGATACGTTTAAATATACAAATATAGGCTAGGTATTTAAACCGTTAACAAAACCGTAACCGTAACCGTTAACCGCTATTAACCGATTGAAATTTGTAATCGTAACTGGAACCGTATTTTTCCGAAACCAAAAAACCGAATTACGTCAAGTCGAAATAACCGTTTCGAAACCGACTAAAATTCAATGAGTTTATCAATTTGGAATCGACTTTAAATGCATTCGTATGCAATTGTGCTAAGTGATGATTGCTTTAAATTTAATAACATTTGCTTAATATTATTGTTAATTGGATGTTTAGGTTTTTCTTTTGGAAACCGAAACTTCGGAATAACCGGAATTCAAAAACCGATGTAAGAAAATTGTACTTAACCGCTAACTCTTAACCGAATCCCGTAACTGAAACCTTTATTAGTTTCGATTTAAATCCCTGACCAAAAACAATCAATACCTATTCCTTATTAAAATAGTCATACTAGCCGCGTCTTCTGTCTAATATACCCGCTCTGTGCGCAACTGAAAGATGAGTGAGAACATATTTTGTTTAGATTTAAGTGTGTTCATACTAAATAACAATAATTTGCTGCTGCAATTGTAACACAATTAACTGAATAGCGTCATGTAAGTGCACATTTAGTTCAACGCAACTGGTTATTAATATACAAGCACAAGACACAAACACACACATACAAACATACTCATATTTATTTTTAAATATATATTTTTTTTAATATTTGTCCATAGTACATACATATGTAGACATAGATTTGTATATAAATCAAATCTGTTGCTGACATTTAGGCCTCATATTTTGTATTCACCAAATTGTAGCTGATTGTTTTTGTTTTTATAGTTGCTATTTTTCTTATTATTATTATAATTATTAGATTTCTTGTTGTTGTACTTGTCGTATCAATTAAATGACGTCAACGTAATCAAATCAATGCTAAACTATTGTACATACATGCTCATTTGTTTATAAATAGCCAAAAAAAAAAAAAAGCATATATTATTGGAAAAACCAACATACATAATATAGTACAATAATAGTAACGAGCCTAGAAGCTAGTAAGAAATTATCGAGTAATCGATTGAATCGATTAGAGTGTGTGTTAGGTGGAGTGAGAAAAGTTAAGTACATTTTATTACACTAAATACATAGTTACCCAACTCCAACTTGGTATCCAAACAACGCTCAATAATAGCAAAATAAACAATATATTAACAAGTCTGTTTAATAATCAGGTTTAATAGTTATCAACACTACAAAAACTCTATCGATGTGCGCAGTTCAACATACATAGACAATTATCGATCATTGAATTGATATTCAACTAAATAAAGTTATCGAATGCTAAAAAAATGATTGAGACTGCAGCAATAACTCAGCTTTTGAACTGCAGACAAACAATCTATCGATAAGTTGTCTCGATAATAATTTAATAATACTTTTTTGAGTATCGATACAATCAATAAGTTTTACAAAAGTTGGTACGTGTTATACTTAAGTAAACTCTAGAATTGAGAGCTAATAGTTGTATACTATTTCCTATACTTTAAAATTTGTATGAAAAATCGACAAATCGATTAATCGATGTTGAATTTTCCGATTAATCGATATTGCCATGCAGACAGCTCTGGTCACACCTTGCCAAGTGACGCAGCTTTAGACTCGGCTGCAGATACGCAGCTCAATTCCAATATATTTACAGCTTAAGTAACTTCACAAAAAGGGAAAGAGAGAGAGGAAGAGGGAGAGAAGAGAGAGAGAGAGAGAGATAAAAGGGAGTCGCTGGCCAGTGCGAACCAGCATCTCATCTTTGCGAGACTTGAGCAATTATGGGACTACCAAAGAGAGAATCGTGTTCAAACACCAATATTTAAAACAAAAGCAGCCAAAGAGATGGCAACGGAACAAGAAGTGTAAAAATGGAATACAAAATGAATGCGAATCAGCAATAAGCAGAGCAACAAATAAAGGAGATGGTAACGTAAAGTAAAGTAAAGTAAGGTACAAAAAAAAAGACAGAAATACACACAGAAAACAAGCAAAAAAAGCAAAGTAAATTCGTAGGCATGACAACAAGTAAGTACAACCACTGAAAGAACCCATTCCTTTTTCTGCAAACGCCCCCGCCCCCGCCAACGTCATTGTGGTTGTTGCTCTTGTTTTTTTTTATACCCACTTTTTGTCGTTTTGGGCATTTTTTGTTATGCATCTCTCGCCTCTTGAATTCAGAATAAAAAATACAAAAAAAATGTAAGATGAAGAAAAAAGAGCAAAAAACCAAAACAACTTTTGGCTCAGACGCGAATATATTGATTTTTTGTTTTTGTTTCTTTTCGTTTATAACATTTAGCAGTCGTATCTGTTAGATACAAAAAGGCGAGAGCAGACAGTAGGCAACATGGCAACAATGTTGAAATGTATCTGGCGAATGCATGTTGTTGCTGTTGTTATAGTTGTTGTTGCTGCTGCTGCTGCTGCTGTTGTTGTTGCTGCTCTATGCAACTTTTCGTGGCGCAAAACCAAAAGATAATGAAATGGAAAATCATAAAAAGCAACAAGAGCTGTGGGCCCTGTTTATGTATCTGCAACAACAGCAACAACAAAGACAATGACAACAACAGCAACAACAACAACAACCATAATAATGCCAATAGCAAAACGTAAGGCAGGAATTGCAATTGTTGTTGCTGCTGCTGCTGCTGCTGTTGTTGCTGTTGGCCACAGTTGTCGCCGCGTTGTTACATTTGTATTGTATCTACAAGATACTCGTACATTTGCTTATTTACATACATTATATACTCGGACTCAACTCAACTGTACAGGCCTTAACTACAGAAAACTTTATTCTTATTTTTTCTTTCTTTTCTTTTAAGGAAAGCGCCTCAGCAACAACAACAACAGCAGCAGCAGCAGCAGCAGCAACAACCACGACAACAACAAGCAGATGAGACGACCCGAGACTCTCGGGTCCAAGGCGTAAGCAGTTAAATCTCAAAAGACGATGACAACACAAAGACAAGTATAAACACACACACACACACACACACACACACACACACACACACACACACACACACACACACACACACACACACTCATAGACAGCCGACAAAAACTTTAAATTTCATATTGAAATTGTGCCAAACTAATTTATCTGGATTCAAGATTTATTTATTTATCTAAGCAAAAAGTTTGTAGTGTAAATTTATTATGAACAAAATTATGTAGACACACATCAAAATCACTTTACAGTTATGTGAAAATGTTTATATTAATACAATTATTACAGGTTAGCATTTTTAAACAAATGGCATTTAGAGCTAACGAGTTTTGCACCGAAGAATTGCTTATTATATGATGATTAAACTAATACTCAACCGCAATTTAACTAAGTATATAACTCATTGAATTGAATTATAAATAATCATTAAGTACTCGATTATTTAAAAGGTAGTATTTATATATGTTTATTACTAAGTATATACATATGGCAGCACTTATAAACATAATCTCTTACATTCAACTCGGCTGAATGAGTTCTATTTAAGCAAACTTTAACGACTGATTCTTTTGTTCATTAAATATGGAATTTGCAGATTAAATACAGTCAAAACTCCCTTAGCGGACACCTCTAATAGGACACTCTTTCCATCAGTTTGGTTGTGTTTTCAGTTCAATTTGGCCTCTATTGAGCGGATGTCAGTTGCCTGACGATGCGTTTCCGCCCAAAGAGTTTGCACTGTACTACTAAATTTATTCACTTTAAAGTTGAAACAGTAAATACATTCTTCAGTTTTTTTTTCAACCGAATTTCATCAGTTTCCCAATCCGAAACTACGGGCGCCACAATTGATCCATCTCTAGTGTGAAGCTAGCATAATTTCCAACTCTCTGGTTGGCACACAACACAATATTGACAAATATGTCGGGTGGATTGATTTGCCTTAGCAGCCGCAGCCGCAGCCTCAGCCTCAGTCTCAGCATAAAAGCTTTTGTATGGATGATGATGATGGTGCAGGGACCCAGACAGCTACGGCAACCGCGACAGCGACAGCAGCGGCAGCGGCAGAAGCAGAGGCAGAGGCAGCGGCAGAGATAGAGGCATAAGCAGCGAGAGCAGCTGCTGCTGTTCCTTTATTTGGGAATATATTTGTGTGTGTGTGTGTGAGTGTGCAGTCGCTGTCGCTGCGAATGCAGCTGTCGACAGCGCAGCTTACGCATGTGCGTCAACTTGGAAGCCACTCGAAGCTTTGAGCCGCTGAGCAGCAAAAGGCCCGAAGTCTTCAAAATGGAAGCTCTGAAGCTGCAGCTGAAAGTCGAAGCTGTTGCCGAAGCTGTAAGTATGTATGTGTATGTGTGTGTGTGTGTGTGTGCAATTTGATAATATGCATAAATTAAGCATGTAAAACAAATATAACAAAAAAAAACAGAAGAACAGAAGGAGAAAAGTGTGGGCGAGTTCCTTTTTCAACCCTCACACCCCGCATTAAAAATACAAAAAAAATATTAAAAAAACACGCAGCTATGGCAACAGTCTCAAAGGAGTGAGCAAAGACAGAGGCAGAGAAAGATAGCGAGGGAGAGAGCGAGAAGGGAAAAGAAAAATGAGCAAACAAATTGAGAATAAAGTGAAATTAAAAATGCTTCAACACATCAAATTGTTTAACCTGTAGCATGACTCATAACACAAGGAGTTCACTTTATAATGGGAAACCAAATACACTAAGAGAAAAGGCCATTGCCTTTTTAATATATGATATATATATAATAATTTCGACTTGCAATAAAAACGTTGGTAAGAAAGCAAATTAAACGATCATTACAATATGTAATTATTTGAAAAATTTCCAATAATTGAAAATTTTTCTTGTCCTTATTAAACATTCTGATCTGCCTTTAAAATGCTTTGTATAAAAACAACTTCAATACAATTTTCTAGACGTCGCAAAACTCTAAATTTTAAATTAGGTTACTACTTTTAATTTAAGAGTCTTATAAATAAAATATTATCTAGACTCTACATGTAATAAGTTAATATTAAAAATAAATAATAAAATATTAACTCTTGTTCAATTAATTAAAATGTGAAACGAATTGAGTTCCAAAAATTAAAAAATCCATTTTAAAATGATATCAATAATCTTGGGAGTTGCTTTCGTCACTAGGTGGCTGCCATGTCAACGGATTTTTCGTAGCTTTCTTCACTCAAAAAATCGCATCTCGAATAAAATAGTATAATGAAGAATTTGTTTGTTTGTAGGTAAAATAAAAACCTACATTTTTTGTACAGATTTGTCAACTTGTATATATAATTTTGTTCCTAGTATTATAGCTATGAACATCTGTAATCAAGATGAAGAGCGAACGAGATAGATATAGGGGGGAAAATGTGAAATTCAAATAGTTAGTTGTAAATGCAGTTGATGACAATTTAGTCACATGGGCAGCGAGCACATGACTAATAAATGTGTTATAATACCTATATCTATATTGTACATATAGGGCTTATCTATTTTGCATTATAATACGCAATTCCAGAGTTTCAATTCACAAACAGGGCAGCTTTGTTAACTGTTTAATGTACTGTTGTATTGTGGGTTTCGGGAGGTAAATGGAAGTCGGTTTGGAAGTAGGCGTTACGCTATGGTTATATTCACTGTAATCGCATGACGCATTCTGAAGAGGCGTCGCCAACAATGACGTACTCCATACATATATATAAAAAAGGGACTCTCCTATATACACTTGCAACAATTATTACAAATTTTTCGCTAGAAATGTGTCGACAATTAAAGCTTAAAATTCTTAATTTTAGCTTGAGTTTTTCAAAGTCTGCATTCAGGATTACAGTGAAAACTCCCTTATCGGACACCTCTAATAGGCGGACGATGAGTGTCCGCCAAGAGAGTTTGCACTGTAAATAACAATGAAACAGCATTTAAAAATAAAAATAATTCCAAGATATTTGAATGAATTACATTATTTGTAAAAGAAACCCGTTTAATAATGTCATAGGAATAATTTGGTTGAATATTTATCGATATTGAAAGTTATTTTAACTAAGGCCTAGTTACACTCGCTGTGAAATAATCTGCGGAATGGAAAAACTACACTTAAAAAAACAAGGAGAAACTTTTCTGTATCTGTATTTGTAAATTTCACAACTTTATTTCCGCGGCTATTTCACTTACTAGTGTAACTGGGAATTTAAAAAAAAAAACATTTATATATATTATATAATATTATTATTATTTCTTTGTTGAAGTAAAAGTTACTTAAAGTGACTTCATGTACCATACAAGGCTCTGAAAGGGTATTGAATCTTCAGTATGCCGAAGATAATTTCCTTTTTTTTCATTTTTTTTTCAGTTTTCGTAGGCGCTAACTGCCACAGATGTGTCCCTGCTTATTGTGTGTGTGTGTGTGTGTTTGGAAAGGGGTTTCTTTCTGCTGCTGTTGCTGCTTCTTCATCATCTTCTGCTTATGCTTGTTGTGCGTTCTTTTTTTTAACAAGGGGCTACTACAAACAACATTCGTTAAAGCAAGAAAAAAAAACATAAAAAATATATAAAAAAAAAATTAAATGAATGTATCTGAATGTGTAGTATATACTCGCGCTTATGTATTTGCATTATGTCGTTATGTATCTGTATCTGTAAGTGTATCTGTAGCTGTTTCTGTAAATGTATCTGCAACTGTAACTGTATCTGTGAGTTACGTATGTACTTTGTATCTTTGGTAGCAGCTCGCATGTGAAAATGTAGAAGAGCGCATGGGAACAGAATAAAAACGCAACAAAAACAAATAGCACTATATACACTATCTGTGTATGTGCATATGTATATGTATTTGTATCTATGTATCTGTATCTGTATCCGTAACTGTATTTGTATCTGTATCTGTGCATCTCTCTATGTAGCATTGTACTTTGCACACGAGGTCAGATTCACACGAAATGTTTGTGGAACATGGCAGGAACGAGAAGGAACGAGAGTCAAGTGGGTCGCCGAATACTAACAACAAACATCAAATGAGGCACAAGGGGCACAAGGGGCACATGGGGCATATACGTGGAGGCAAAGGTGATATAATAATGGTCGCTAAGTTTGCAAAACAGAGCCTCACCACCAATAGAACTTGCAGTGGAAAATACTATCATGCAAATATAACTACCAAATGCAATCAATTTTTTATTGTGCTAATTATTGAATACTTCATTACTTCAGCTTGTGCGTTCCTCACCCACTGTGCGGACCCATATTCCTGACTTTTCTGGGCTCTTTTTTTTTTTTGAAAGGGTCGATGAGTTGGGAACTCGTTGAGTAGTCGATGAGCAGTTGGGAGCAGTGGTGAGCAGTTGGTGAGCAGTTGGTGAGCAGTTGGTGAGCAGTTGGTGTGCAGTGAACTAACTTTGTGAGCAGAATCCTTGTTTGCTTTAAAGGGTTCTTCAATGCTCTATAATAAAAATGCATTAAGCTACAGTGGAGCAAGCTCGACAGTAGCAGACTCTGTACTTATGGGAAAGACCAAAAAGAAAGTGTTGAAAAGCGAACCCATTTTTTGAAAGTCATAGAATGCTTATAACAATTATAAAATCTGGTATCTTATGAGTTTTTATAAATTAATTTCAACTTTTAAGAAAAGTATGATAATTTCAATATCTGAAATATATATATTATAGCTTAAGAGCTGTAATAAACACAAAAAACATTGATGGATTGGATAAATTAAAAAACGAACAAAAATTGTATCTAACATATACACTATTCAGGGTATTTAGAAGTGGAAATATAGATATATAGATAGATAATGATAGATAGATGTAAGTAGATAAAATACCTTTTTGCGTACATTATTATGTCGTACGTCATTTGGCAATGGAAAATTAACAAGAGGCAAACGGAAACGTATGTATCTAGATACATACGTGTGCCATGTGTTATTGTACACATTTCTGCGTATCTGTAGCAATTTAGCTGTGTATCTATAGGCATTGCACATACGTATCTGTATCTGTATCTGAGTATCTGTATCTGAGTATCTGTGCGTGTGCCTATTACCTTGTACAACAACTACCAAATGCCCTGACTGACTGACTGACTGTGTGTATGTGTGTGTGTATGTATGTGTGTGTGTTTATATATATTTTTATAAGCGTGCATTGAAGATAATTGAATGAGTAAAATATTGCTGGACTGACTGAATGAACAACTGGCTTGGCCTGGAGTGGACTCGACGCGATTTGACTAGTCTAGTCTGTTGTCTCCTGGTTCTAGTTCTAAGACCCTGTACTCAAAACGTGCCAAGGGTCTGTTAAGTTTGTCAAAATAAAATTAGTTACATATGAGCTTGACAATCTAAGGGCAATTTTCTCGTCTTCCCATAACTTTACAAGGTATATAAACTTAAGAATTTGTTCTCTTATCGACAGGTTTATCTACCCTGTAAGGTTGTCGGTAAAATGAGAAAACGGCTTTTAATGTCCTATTGAAACTAGAAACAACAAAATTTTCACGTACTTAGGTTGCTTAAAATCCTAAACAGATCAGAGTTTATTTAAAAAAAAGCTAGAGCCTTGATTTGAGTTATTTATGATATAGTATAGAACCTGGAACCTAGTATAGAACTCGGAAATCATTTAAAGAAACATACTGAAAACACTGAAATTTGAGTTTGTTATCTTTTGCAGTACATGTACAGGGTCTCTTAGAGTCGAGTTCTATTGACTGTAGCCTTTTCTACAAGTTATTATTGCTCTCTTTGCCACACACACACACACACACAGACAAACGCACACAGCAGGACCAAAAACAAAGACGAAGATGGAAATGGAGATGGAGACAAGGACGACGAAGACAACAACCCTCAAAAAAAAACCCCTTGGAACGTAAACCCAAAAATACTTTTCCAAAAAGGGCAAATAAATGAAATTAGATTGCAAACGCCAAGGCAAATGTGCGAGTATGTGTGTGTGTGTGTGTGTGTATAGAAATGGAAGTGGTGTAGGGTAGGTTTAGGTCGATGGCACCCTGAAATGACGACAACATGTTAATTACGCATTGAATATTTTGCGTAGACTTTTGAGTTTTTGCTTGTAATCCAACACAGATACGCAGTATCTCAATGAGAGTAAAGGAGCAAAGGGGGGGAGTAGGAAGGAGGGGGGGACTACCTTCTCTATAAACGGGGGTTAGTTTCAATTGCGCATCTGTCTCCAACATCAAAACACCATCGAATCTCCATTGGAAAATGCCTACACACATAGCAAACAACTGTGTCTAGGGTTTATATACATATATAGTATGGTATATAGTCCGATATCACGGGTAACATTTGACGGCTTACGGGGCTACGGACAAAGTAGAAAAAAAACCTTCGTCTCGTCATCACGTGGCGTCGTTAGTTCGGTTCGATTCGGTTTTTATTATGTTTTTTTTTGTTATAAGTATGTGTTAGTTTGTTTGTGGATGTACATTGATTGAAATGACATTGAGCTAATCAAGCGAACGGAATCATCAAGCAACATTTCGGCACTGTCCTCACAAAAAAACTATTTAAAAAAAAAAAAACACAAACCTAAAGCGACCACTCCATTCCAACAAATTTATGTCCAATTATTTAGTAGGTGTTAAGTAACTAGAACAATGTTCAAGTGGGCTTAAATCTAATGAAAAGATCTCGCAAACTGTTAGCTACATTTAATGAACATTTTTACCTAAAATAGATGAATATCTTAGAAAACGCGTACTATAATTGTGTGCACCATTACTAATAATGCCTTAACTAGAAGATACAGTGAAAACTCTCTTGGGCGGACACGCGTCGTCAGGCAACTTTCGTCCGATCAAGAGGAGTGTCGGATATAGAGGCAAATTTGATCGGAAAACTCTAACGTCATGGAAAAAGTGTCCGCCCAAAAGGAGTGTCCGCCTATTAAAGGTGTCCGTTAAGAAAGTTTTCACTGTATATAGGTTTAGATAGCTCCAAAATATTGTCCATAGTCTCAAGTCATAGATTATCGGTCAGTGAAATTACAGTAAATGGAAAATAATCTTATTTATATTGAAATCACATTTATTTGCATTCTCTTTATATTTGAACGAGTTTTCAGATACATAGAATTTAATTTTAAAAATATATATTTATATTTACATATATATTTTCACGAAAAATTGTTAAAAAAATTCAGAAACCTCTTAAAAATGTTGGCAAATAGAAATTAAAATTTAATTGTATATTAATTATATACATACATATAATATAACTTAATAAAAAAGTTCAAATTAATTGAAACAAGTTGCTTCCAAATGTCTACAGCTAAACAGTTAAGGCGTAGAATTTCCCGGACTGTATGTAAAGTCGGATAATATTTTTTTGTTTTTTTTTTTGCAATGCGGAAAAGTGCTTAGCGCTGTTTTGAATCAACCACCCAATTGGCCAGGCCAGCAGGTGGTGATGTTTGTTGGTAATGCATGGTGGCCATAATAGCGGTGGTGTTGATAATGTTCTTGTTTGGTGGTTGTCTCCCCACTTAAATAGTCCACATATTCATATATACCTACATATATACATACATATGTACATACATATGTACATATATCCCAATGCGAGTGCTCGTTACTGCAAGATGACGCATAATTTTGGCAAGCATGTAAAAAAATATCTACAAACTATGTCTGGATACATACTATATACATATGTATACATATATGGTATATATAAAGATAAAAATGTATATGTGTACATGTATATTTGTTTTTTGTATAATGAGCTCTATAAAAGGCACGACGTGTAAATATGTATTTATTTATTTATTTATTATTGACATTGACATTGAAATGCATTTTTGCAGTGTGTCATATAAATAGCTAAATGTACAGCTACATACACTGTAAATATGTATATGTATACATATCTACTAAAGATGAGTATGCTTTGATCTGACTAATAACGCACTCACAGATACAGATACAGACTGAATATTGTAATTAATATATAATTCTTGTTACAGATACATATACAGATACAGATACAGATACAGAACAGGACAGGCAAGTGACTAACTGAAAGTTGCATTTTGTTTGCCTGTTTTGTTTGGTCCTTCGATTTCGCCTGATTGCCCCGATATAATACTATAGCAAGGGGTTAACAGGAAACTAGCTAGTGACGCATAAACAAATGTTTATTCGGTGCTTGGCCCCTGAAATATTTCTCAAGCAACACAATGACGCACAAGTGTGGCAAGTATCACATAAAAAGAGAGAAAACAGAAACGGCTAAAAGTTTAACATATAATAATAATAGTTGTATAATATTATTATTATATATATATAATATTATATTTCAATGAAAGTTATCATCTATTATAAATATAATAATTTAAAAATGATTTGTAAGATTTCAACATTACAATGCAAAAAAAAAGAAAGAAAAACAAATTTATATTCAAATATACCCAAGTCAGTTGCTTAAACATATATACATATCTATATATGGAATATATATATATTCATACAAATTACCAAGAAGAGGGTTTATTTCTTATCAACTCAAGTTCTATGAAACCAGTGGTTTCTAATACCGTGGGATCGTCAAGTTTTATATTTAGGCGAAAAAGATAAGTGACCCGCAATTATAAACCGCATCAAAAATATATATACTATAGACTCTATCTATGTATTATGAATATTCATACTCCTAATTCGTATTCCAGTGATAAGAATTTATGATAAGAGCGCAATTAGAAACATACGATGGTTAGACAAAAATAGATCATAAAACCAATGAATTAAAGGTTACAAATGAATAATGAATAATGAATATGAGTATTGTGTCATTTTTGTTAGAGTTAAGCTCTACATAGAGACTATATATATGTATATATTCTCAATTATATGTATCTCTAAATAGCACACATTTACCGTTGTAGTTGTTGTTGTGGCTGTTGTGTATTGTTCAAGTTCATTGCGTCTGGAATTTTTACCAAAGCAACGAAATCGCATTGAAAATTCGAAGCAGCTGTTGTTTCTCTACTTCTTCTTCATTCCACCTTCAATTCATTATGTTTGTATATAGTTATACCCTTTGCCAGAACGTATTAAGGGTTTGATCATTTTGTGGCAATGTTCGTTACTCTTTTTGTGTAGTCAACTAATTTGATGTTTGAACATAACCTAATTTAACCCATTTTTGAATCAATTTTTCAATTCCATTGAATTTGATTACACAGATTCTAAAGTTCTATATACTTGTGATTTAAAATCCAATTAAGATCGCTTAAAGTTTAGAGATAGGACTTTTAAGAGATTCCCAGAATTCCCTATTTAACCTTGCTTTAAATTTTCATTTTCACACAACAAAATAGCATTAAAAATTTAATAATTAAATAATTTGAATAATATAGAAAAATCTTAATGAGTAGATTTTAAGAATTTACAGATTTTACTCCTTATTTATGAAATATCGGAAAAATTGCATATTTCTTGAAAACGTTGATATTATTCAATATATCAGAGACTTTTTTTTGAATCGTAGAAGGAAACAGTGAAAGATGCAAAAAAATTATTATTTAACAGACATATTTAGGATGTAATATGGTATATAGTTGTTTTGGTATTTTTAGTTGGTATTTTGAAGTATTTACTTGATTATAATTGGCACAAAAACTTACATAAAAATCTTTGTAAAACAAATAATAAATGTCATCATCAAGATTGTTGTTGTTGCTGCTATTGTTGTTGGTATGTGGCTGTATTTGTTGTTGCTGTTGTGGCAGTTGTTGCTGCTGATGATTGCTGTTGTTATTGTTGTTGTTATTATTGTAGCTGTAGCAATTGTTGTTATTGTTGTTGTTGCTGCTGTTATTGTATGTGCTATAGTTGCTGTAGTTGTTGCAACTGTTGCTGTTGTTGCTTAAATGATGTTGCTGTTGTTGTGGTTGCAACTGCAACGGTTGCTGCTGCTGCTGCTGCTGTGCGACAATTGCAAATGTTTGTTGTTGCTGTTGCTGGTGTTGATGTTGTATTTGTTGCTGCTGCTGCTGCTGATGTTGCTGCGGCTGATGTTGATGATGTTGCTGATGCTGGTAATGTTGTTGATAGCTTTGCGCTTGCAATTGCCAATTTTGCATTGCACATGTATATTATATATACATACATAGGCGTCTGTATATATGTATGTGCATGCGTTTTATATTATTTGATTTCTTAGCGCGCTAAAGTAAAACTTTCTATTTGTTTTTTTTTACATTCAAGAAATAGAAAAAAACACAACTAGAATTAAAATACGTAAACACAGATAAAAACAAAAAACAAAGATTGTGATTTTATTTGATTTTGTTGTTATCAAATAACAAAAATAGAGCCATTTATGAAAATGGCGTTTTTTTTTTATTTTTGTTTAGTATTTATTTTTAATATATATTAAACACACTAATACACAGACACGCACACGAACACAAATCAAATGAATACACTATTCTTATTCCTTTTTTATAGATTGATTCTTTCTTTCTTTTTTTAATTTTTATTGTTCTCTTTTTGTTTTCTTTTTTATTACGCGTTTTTTTTCTTTTCTTAACGATTTGCACGCACTTTTATTTATTTATTCTGGTTGTTGTTGTTTTTAGTTTTTGGTTGTAGTTTTGTTTTTGTGTGCTGTTGTTGTTGTTGTTTCTGCTGCTGCTGTTGTTGTTGTTGTTGGTTATTCTCTCTTCTCTTTGCTTTTTCTTTTAATTTGTATTGTCAGTACGTAAAATTTTGTTGTGTGTTGTTTTTTTGCTTGGTTTGTTTAGACTTGAAATGAGCTCAAGGTAAAAATTTTGTATCAACGACCGAAACGCGACGACGACGACGACGACGGCGACGTTAAGTGCGACGCCGAGCAGCTGCAGCTGATGGGCTCCGTTATAATTCGTAGATCTCTCTCTTTCACTCACTCATACATACATTTATACATACAACACACACATACAAATGTAAGTCCCTTTTAAATTGCGTTTGATATTCAACTTTTTTTTTTTGACACTTGGACACAACAACAAAAATGACAACTACAAATATTTGTTGTATTTTGGCACACTGCAAATAATTTGTGTTATTGAAAAAACAACAAACAAAAAAAAAAAGGCACAATGAAAAATAAACAACACAACAAACACAGTGAAGTATAAAAATGCTATGCAAATGCATACACGCACATACCCATATACATACAAATGTACATACATACATACAGACATACGTATATTATTATTATATAGTATGTGTGTATATAGAAATTAAATTGCCGCAAACAAAAATCGCGCGTTGTTGTTATTGTGTTTGTTATTTTGACTGAAAGCAACGACGACGTCGACGACAAATGTCGCCCAGCAAATGTCGATGACGATGCGACGCGACGTCGACAGCAGCAGCGACGGCGACAGCGACAGCAGCTGGGCAGCAAAGTCGACACAGCAGCAACAAACATGCATATACACTCGCAATACACAATCATAAGAGACATAAGAGAGCGTGAGTGAGTTAATGTACAAGTACCAGAGAGAGAGAGGAAGGAGGCAGCAAGGAAGCAAGGCAGCAAAAGGGAGTGAGAGCAAGAGACGCAAACAAAAAAAAAAAAGAAAACAAAGCCATAGGGCGCAAATACACGCATTGTGTCGTTGCCGGTGTATGTTGTTGTTCCTTCTGCTTCTTCTTATTGCTGCCTTTGCATTTGCATTTGCTTTTGTGAGTTTGTGTTTGTGTTTGTTTTTGTTTTTGATTTTGCAGCTACTGCTATTGCACTACAAAATATCTATGGGCTAATTTGATAATAAAATGTAGCCAGAAATAGCTAATAAAAAATACACACAAAGATTACAGTGGAGCATGCTCAACTGAGGGAGACCCTGTATAATATCAATAAATTATTATATCTGGCAAAGTGGAAATATATTTAAAAAAATAGCCAGATTTCATTTCCTTTGATAGCTTTTGCAATTATAAAATTGCTAAATCTAGCTATAAATAAGCTTAAATGTCAACACACTCTCACTTATCCGAGTACAAAAGGTATAACAGTATAACAATGAACAAAAAAATATCACAATTGTTCTTATTGCTGTTGTTGTTGCGAAAGCGTAAATAAACGAAGCGCAATTTGCAACCAACAATTGTCAACTGTGGGCGTTGAAACGCACTGTGGGCGTGGCCACTGAGCGTGTGTGTGTGTGTGGGGACAAACAACAGCAACAATAAAAAAAACAACAAACGTAATTATACTATTAAAAGATATAACGACCAACAACAATAGAATACAAATTTATGTCATCTCGTATGCAAACACAACAGGGTATTCTCAAGTCGTATTCATGATGCGCATAAACCATCAAAAAGCAATTACCTACATACACTCGAAAAAACAAACAGCCCAACAGCTCAGCTCATTAATTTTACCAATGACTGAAATTGAAATACCCTACAACATAAAATTTCCCCATTTCTACATTAAATTTTGATAGCACTTTTTAAACATATATATATGTACAAATTATCAAATATTTTAATTCAACAGCTTCGACTGTATTTTTTTAAACAAACTTTGTAAATTCTGAAAGAGTTTATTTGACTGCATTAAGGAGCTACCAAGTTACATTTCCTTAAATTGCTTTCAGTAATTATTTGTAGTTTATTAAACTCCTTCTTTTTGAGAATCTTTTAGATTTAAACTCATTATCTTAATATCATATATCATATTAATATCATATCATATTCTTGGACTAATAATCAGATTTCTTAATTTATAGAATAATAAATGCTCAATTTCATCAAATATTTGATTTCATTGCCAGCTAAATATCAGTTTTATCAACATTTTTGAATGAAATTTCATAATTGTCGACTCATTGCCTTTATGTAGGTCAGATCATATGATCATGATCACAAGCAACCCTTTAACATATATGTACATATAAGAACAGCCTATTTTCACCAAATCTGAAAGTTGGAAAACTCTTTCATTCAAGTCCCTTGAGAAAAGATTGAATGGGTTCGCTAATTGAGTTATTATGATTTTGATGAAATTTAATACTTAATTCTCCTGAGGAATCCTCAATGTAGAAAACAAAAGTATTCACATGACAGTTGAATGAACAGTTCTCTCTTGGCAAAGATTTCGATCATACTTATTGTTAGATGGCAGCAATTGAACAATTAGTGAACCCATTGAGCTCTTGCCCAAAAGAAAACGACGTAACGAACTCAAGAGTTCTTTGAGATGACACAGTAAAAACCCGCTAAGAATGCACTGCAGAAAAGACTTTACAGTTCAACTTTAACTATATATTACAGGTTAATTAATATTTGAATGTTCCACAAATTTGTTGTATTTACAACTTGGAAGCCCCCTTAATTCATAAATACTACTTGTCATGCTTTTGATAAACTAACAATGTTCAATAATAATTGAATATTTCAACTCATCGATCATCGCAAATAATCGATAATTATCGATTTCTGAACAAGTTACCAAGTATTTTGCGATAATTTCAAGGAATCAAGCAAATAAGAAACATGTTCTTCATAATTTTGAAATGCAAAACAATTGCTAATAATCGATAATTATCGATTGGTTTTTAAAGCATTCTTGCCGTGTAGCGGTTTTGGGTTTCCACTCGGTCAAGTTGTTAGGCAGCAAAAAATAAACAAAGAGACGGAAATGCCAGACTGTTGGACTGTTATCTAGCTTAAAAGCGGAGTCTATATAAACAGATGTCATACAGTGTATTATCAGTTACAGTCGACTTTTAACCTGACTTTAGAAGTAATATAATTTTGTAGTTTGGTAAAAAAAGACTACATGTTTATTGAATTCAGCTGAATGACTAAACTTTATGAATGACAAAAGAAAGCTTTTACTTATTTAGTACGATTAGTATTAAAAAGTTTTTGGTTTCTTTGTTTTGTCTATATTTTTATTGTTATTGTTATTGTGTTGGAAGCGTGCAAATGAACGCAAAGCGATAATACTATTGAGTAGGAATGTATATAAATTGTAAGTATATATATACATATATAGAGTAGAGTAGAGTATGTAGGTAAGTATGTACAATGAATTGTTAAAGTGTAGCCATGAGAAGCAACAACAATCTGTAGCTAAGTATACACACAAACAGACAGACAGACAGAGAGACAGAAAGACAGACCCCCAATAGCTTGGTATGTGGGTATGTTTAAATGTGTGGCAGACGTTGTCGTCAACGTTGGTTGTCGTATCTGTAGCCACAACAACAACAACAGCAACAACAACAACACAGCACTTGGCATGCTCGCCTTCTGTACATAATGTATCTGTATCTAAACATATACTTAGATACTTAGATACATACTGACTGACTGACAGACAGACAGACAGTCGGACCGACAAGAGAGTCAGGGAGAGAGAGGCAAAGGCCAGGCCAAATGCTTCTTTTTATTTTGAACCGGTTGAAGTCATATTTGCCACCATTGAAGAAGAAATATAAAAAGAAGAAGAACAACAGCAACAGCAACAACAACAACAACAATCGTTGTCGACGTAAGCATCGAACAGCAACGCATCGACTATTTGCTACTTCTTCTTCTACCATTATATAGAACAAGAGAGTACTAAACATATTTACAGCTAACTTGTGTCGCATTTCGGCCAAGTTTCCTGCTTCCCGAAACATGGCCTGCTGACAAAAGACCTCAATTACATGTCAGGCTAATTTCCGAATGATAGCACAAAAAGATCCCGATAGTTGGCCTCAAGATTGTAATTACAACTTAATCGATAAACAATGGAACAATTAAATGTCTATACCATTTGCAATAACTAGTTAAAAATACTATCAACAAGGCTAAATAGAGCTGGATCGTTAGATTATTACTATCGATATCGATATTTATATTGATAATTTTGATAGCTCCATATTTAAGATATGAAACCAACTCGTTTCTTGGCTTTCGATTATGAGTTGTGCAAAATGTAACCGATAATATCGTTATTTTAGTTTCATTTAACTAGTGTTAAATTGAATGGCAAACGATCATCAAAGACTTTTAACATTAATCGAAAGTATATACTATCGATAACGCCACTTATCGATAACTGAAGCTTTCAAGATATCAATTCAATTTCATGCGTATTTTTTAAGTACACATGAGAAATGTAAACCAGTTTACTTGGCCGATGACATGCCTCACA
Organism: Drosophila testacea; assembly: GCA_035043265.1. NCBI lineage: Eukaryota > Metazoa > Arthropoda > Insecta > Diptera > Drosophilidae > Drosophila > Drosophila testacea. Next base: position 3,859,552 of record JAWNND010000229.1, read on the forward strand.
TAGTTATCGATAACCATAGATGATTGGTTTTGATAATATCTTTGGCAAGCTCACTCAATGCACTGTATGAAGAGTAGGGAAAGAGATGGGGTGGAGAGGAGAGGAGTGGGGTTTGGCGTGGCTCAAGTGCTGACTTGAGATACATTTCTGGGTATATTGAGATATCATTTGTGGAGCTCTAGAGCTTTTACACATTTTCTTTTTTTTTATACGACTTTTGTAGAACACATCGTGTGCACATTGTCGTCTGTCTGTACTTTTACCTCTCTACCCCCCTCTTTTCCCCACCTCTTCCCTATTTTCATAGCATTCTAGCTTCAATAACCAGTGAAAAAAATATATATACATATACACACACACACAGATACAGAGCGAAAAAATTATGTATACACACGCCAATCGGTTTATATCTGAGTTATATGTATGTCTAAGTATGTGTATGTGTGTGTGTTTGTATAACTGAGAGTTTTGTGAGCTGTAGGTTGTCCACAGGGAAGTGGCCAAAGAGGGGTGGGGGGGGAAGAGCAAAGCGACAAACGTTGGGTTCACTTCGGACTGGTCGATTAAAGCGAGTGCCTGAAACTGAACTGAACTCAACTGAAACTGCCTTTTATATTTCGTTACAAGGGGAGGGGGGGGAAGGTAGAGTTCCCCCACCTCTCTGTGTGCCTCAGCTCAGCTCACCTCACCTCACTACCTCCCCTTGCACACTTCTTTATACCTACTACTACCAATTCCTTCTCGGCTCTTTGATAATTTCTCGCTCATTTTGTGACTCGTCGTGAGTGCAAATGTGCGACAAGCAGCAGCTTCTTCTTGTTGCTTTTCCCCCCCCCTCGTACCTCGTACCTTGTACCATCTTCCTCTTCCTTTATCACCCCACTTTCCCTTTGCAATAACCCAACACACAGCCCACCCATAATACCTCTGTAATGGTATCTGTGTGTGTGTGTGTGTGTGTATCTTGTATCTGTGTGTATTAATTCTAATAGGAAAGAAAAGTATCTGCAGCGATGCTGATGCTGATTCAGATGCTGTCGTTGACGTTGACGCTGATGACGCTGACATCTACGTAGGTCGAATAGATACCTAAGTGGGCAGCTTCTATAGGCAGCTTTAGTCAACTAGCAGATACATTGAAAACAGTCAAGTTCCAAGAACTTGAAACATCCATGTATTTATTTATTTTCATTTATTTATTAACCAGAAAAACCCCTTCTAACGGTGCTTACCTAGCGACGAAAGCAAGTCCTATAATTGTAAAGTGATTACATATGAATAACATACAAATGCAAAGTTCACAAAAAGTTCATACAGTTCAGCTTTTGTCTATTTACTCTAATGAAGCAGCTTCTTAAAAGCACATTAAAGCTTTGACCTATCGCATAAACAAAAACAGCTAGTAGCTTATGCCAGCTTTAAGCTTTTGAAGAAGTTGTACTTAAGGATCATGTAAGAATGTTAGCTTAATGCAAAATGCAATTCATTTATTGCCAAATGAGTATTTTAAAAGCAGCCTAAAAGCACATTAAAGCTCTTTAATTGCGCCCTGGCAAATGGAATTGGTAGCTTATGCGATTTCTTAGCTTTACTTTAAAGAATCGAAGCATTTTGACATATCTGACAGGTTCGTTTAATAAATGGCTGTAAAGAAAAGCTTTTATCAAGCACATAAATGCATTAAAAATATGAGCTTTTGGCATAAAAATGTTGACACATAATGAAGCTGTTTAAAAACACTTTACAGATCTTAGCGTGCTTTTGAACAAATCATCATTCCAGGTTCCCGCTTGTAAGAGCTTTTAGGTTTTGAAGTAATTTTATTTAAGCACATTAAAGCTTGAAGAATCAAATAAAATCTGTCTGAATCGATGAACTTAGGCTGTCATCACTGTAGATACAACTCGTGATTGCTTCCAGGGGCAGCAGGAACAACTAAACGAGTTAGATACTACAACGTACACAGTTGACAATGCCAATGCACCGAAGGCTGTTGTCTGTCTGTAGTCTTCAGTCTTCAGTCTTAAGTCTTTAGTCTTCTCTGTCTGTCTTCTGTGCTCTGTGTGTGTTGTCTTCTGTCTTGTGCTTTGCCATGTTAATTGCCAGAGTCTCGAGTCTCGAGGTTCGAGTCTCTCGGTATCAATTTATAAATGCATGTATTTGTATCTGCAAGATACATACTCATCGATGTTGAAGATACATAAAAGATACACTCGCGGTTCGGCAAAAAAAAAGATATATCTATATACATATATATCGCGCAATATTCTCTTCTCGGCTATCGACAACAACAACAACACAAGAAGAAGAAGAAGAAGAAGGAGAGGCAAACCGTTATCTTTGTTGCGGTTTTATGCAAGAAACAAACAAATACGTGATTTGTGGTACGACAACGACAACGACGCTTCTCAACAGATACACACACACACTCACACACTCACACACTCACACAACAGTTTGCAGATAGTTTTAGGTTTATTTTTCAGTTTTTTTTTTTTTTTTAGCAAATACGAAATGGCGCAACAACAGCAACGAGTACATAATACCACAAAGTATATTGTACACACACATGTATGTACACACACTCACATAAAAAATAAATAAATAAATAAAAAAAAAACAGTGAAAAGAAAACCAAAAAAAAAAGAAACACAAAATGTAACCAGTGAAAAAAACAGACCCCAAAAGAGGCGTTTGCTAAAAAAGCAAAGCTTGTAAAAATTCATGAGCGCATTTGATAGGTCAATTTTGCTGTTTTCTATACCCTTCTTTTGCATTAAGGTATATTACTCTATTAAAATAGGGTGTTTTAACTATAGAATCTGTTGTTACAAGTTCCTAACAGCTTTTGATCTACATATAATAGAACTTATTCTTTCAAGCTTTTATGTTGCTGATGAAATCGGAAAGTAAACAGATAAATTGGCAACCAAGTTTTATTATTGTAAAATCTAACTATTTAATGTAATTTCTGTTTAAAAAAATGTAATTATTATGTATTTTTTGTACAAAATCCCTAGAAAAATCGACTAGTTTTAGTCATAACATTCAACTTGATTGAATAGTTGAGGAAAGAATCTGATAGATATATATCGATCCACAGTTATCGCTTGATAGTTATGAGCAAAGATTGCTTTGCTATCGAATTGTTATCGATTCTCTACGTTTGCTAATAATGGCGAATTTATAATATCTACCTATTATCTATTATAGATTTCATTAGTATGTTTAATCCGTTGATCTATATTAGATCATACTATTAGCTCAAAATTTATTGAAAGCACCCTGTGTATAATTAAATGACGCTCTTTTTTAGTCATCACTTGGAATTTCAATTTGTTCAGTCTATTAATCAACACACATACTTTGGCTTTAGTTTTAAGTATATACAGTGGGACAAGTAAATGTTATGACAAAACGAAAATATGCACATTTTTGTTATTATTTTTCAATTCTATAGATCTCATTATGTTAGATTATTGTTTTAATTTTTATTTAAGTAGGTTGCAATTGATCTCGTTATTTACTTCACTTTATTTATTTAAGAACCATAAGTATTTATTTATTTAAAAAAATTGTATTTATTTGTTTTTTTTTTTTTTTTAATTTAGTAAATGTCATTATCTTTTTTTAAATATTACTTTCATTACTTTCTCGTTTTAGAGCCACAAGCATTTACAATAAAAAAAAACAAGAAAGTACATTTCTTTTATTCGATTAATGAAAATGTCTGTTTTTCAATTTGGTCAAAACACTTGACTAACTGTACATATATATATTTGTACAAACACAATATATATATCTTTACACTAACACACATGCACATTTAATAGTCAACAACAACAATATTGAGAAGAAATAGAAGAAGCGTTTGCTTTTTATACCCTGTTTTTTTTTTCAATTGGTGTTCAAAAAACACCAAACAAAAATTTGGCCCACATTTTTGCGCATCCATTTTGCTCTGTTGTTTATGTTGTTGTTCTTTCCAGTTAGAGAGATGTTGGATTTTATACATCTTTATACACTTCACCACACCACACCACCCCCAACCCCACCCACACTTCTGTTCTGTTCCCCACCCTGCCCCTTTTAACCCATGCCCACAACGTCACTGTGTGGCAATATTTTTTTGCTCATTGCTTTCGGATTTGTTTTGTTCCGTTTAGTTTAGTTTACTCTTTGAGGTCTTTCGCTCTCTCTTTCTCTGTTTCTCTGTCTGCCTGCTCTCAGACAAGTTTGCTCTCACAATCCCAGAGAGAGAGAGAGAAAGAGCTCTCAGCATTTTGCTCTTGTCTTATATTTCGTTGTCTCTGCCCTTATGCTGTTTAGACTTTATGAAATAAAATTGTTTAAACAAAATGCAATGCATAAATAACACACGCACACAAGCACATGAACATTGCACCCACATCGACACACACAGCCATGCAGTGCAAGCTCCCTCTCACTTGCAATCGCATTTCTCTTTGCACTGCTTGCTCTCTGTAATATCACAATAATAATAATAACAACAACTGCGACGACGGCGACAACGACAACGACGACGACAAAAAAAAAACACACACACAACAATTGAAATTGTGAGCAGAAATTAACGCGTATAACGAGCAAAAAACAACAACAACAACGAAGATGAACAACAACAACAAAAAGCACACACGCACACACACACACACACAGACAAAAAAACACATTGCTTTTTCGTTACCGTTTTGATTTTGATGGCGTTTGAATTGCGACTGAAACTGAATGATGCTGTTGCTGCTTCTGGCTCAGCTGCTGTCGCAGTCGCTGTCGCTGCCGCTGCTGTCGCTTTGCATTTCAGCAACGCAGCGACGACGACGACGACGACGCAGCGGGCTGGGCAGCAAAGAAAATGGCAAACAAGCAACTGGACTGGGCGTGGGCAGAGGCAGAGGCAGTGCCAGTGGCAGAAACAGAAACAGAAAACAGAGGCTGTGGCAGAGACTGAGAGGCAGCGACAGTGCTGCGTATGTGTGGTAAGTGGATGGTGGAGGGGGAGCAGGTGCGGTGTCTCTTTCGCCTAGCCACATTTTCAATTTAAACGCGCGCACACACATACATATGTATATACATACACACAAAAGTGCACGAAGCCGCGACGCGACGTCAGCGTCGACAGCGCTGCTGTTGGCAACTTAGCTAAAACTTCCCAAATGCGTAGACGTCGACGCGCAGATTTTTTATTTTACGTTGTAGGTCCAAGAGCCACCAACAACATCACAGTAGAACCCACCTCCACCTCCACCTCCAACTCCCAACTCTTGGCATGCAACAACAGCTACCCCCAACCCCAATCCAAACCCAACCCCTCACCCTTGCTAAACCAAGCAATACACCATGTTGGAGGCAGGTCGCAACTCAATCGCACAACAACACGTCGCGTTGCGTCGCGTCGCATCGCATCGCAACGCATCGCGTCATCGTGGTTACAACTTGTACCTAACTATACACCTTCCACTAAAACACACACACACCACACCATTCAACCACTCCACCATTCCACCATTCCAACTCTCCAACAAAACTACACAACACCCCACACCCCACTCCCAACTGCTGACTCTCGACTGGTCCACACTCTCAGTCCACACTAAGTCCACAAAGAGAGCAGGCAGGCAAATGAAGGTGGGCCACAATTGCAATTGGACTGTGGAGGAAGGAGTCTAAACTATTGGGGGGCTACCTTCATCATTAATATCCATGATGCCATGAATGTGCTTTATTTGAAATTGAAATGCATTCTGAGAAGCTTATATCTACAACTAATTGAGGTATTATACTACACACATCGACATCTACAAATAGCTTCATAAGTCGGTCATCCATCCATCCATCCATCATCAAGAGTGTTGATGTGTTTTCTATTTTTAGTGCTCAGTGTTAGCATTTTAACCATTTTTCCTACAGATCTGTGCATTTTTAAAACTACTTTAATTGGGAAAAAAAATGTCCCTAATCGGTTTTATCAGATCTTCAATTGTTTAATTCAAATAAATCTAATTTTTCTGCCTCACTTAAGAAATTAAATGTTTCAAATATTCAAGAATTATACAAAACAAATAAGCAAAGTTATCTTAAACTAATTTTCGAATATAATTTTCTTTAGGTCAACACTTCAATATAAAACTATCTTTATTACTATCTCTTTTTTATCATTTTTTCTTTCGTTTGTCCCGTTCTTGGCATCACTGACTAACCATGTAATGCTCTTCGAAATTTAAATGCACTTAAGGAGCTTTTATTTACAACAAATTTGGTTTATAGTCCACACATAAATCCATAAGTCGGTCATCAAAAGAAAAAAAGAGTTGATGCTTCTCCTATTTGATGTGGCATCAACTCATTCCACATTTTGTTGCATGCATCTCTATTATGACAGAAAATACTTTTATTAGATTAAAGTGACTACTAATGCCATCATCATAAGTTTCTCGTGATTTGTAGCACTAAGGTCTATATAAGTTATCAGCTAACTATCCGATTGATAAACTGACGTAAAATGTATAGAAACTAATGTCAAATTCAAATACATATATCTATCAAATAAAGCTTTTATGGAAATAGAAAATAAGGGATTTGAAGGATCTTTTTTATTTCGACTATAATAAAGTAAAGGGTTGAAGATGCCATAAAGAAAATTTGCATCAATTCAATATAAAGCTTGATCTAAAAAAATGCAAAGCCGCTATGAATATTACTATTAATTAAATAAAATTTTCGCATGTTTTTATTATATACCATTATATTCCATAACTATATTTATTGGCCTTATATAAGTATATAATTTGGGTAGTCTTTCCTGCTCGCAAATTCGTTTAAAAGATTTGAGTTAAATAATTTGTAAAATTCCCAAAGTGAATAGTTGTATATTAAACTTGTGGGTAAAACCACTTGAGAATTATAAGTGAAATTTGTAGTCTTTTTGTTTGCAGTTTTCTTGCTCAATAGCAAAAATCATGTTGCCTTCGTTCAACGTCAACTTTAAGAGTATGTATACAACATAAAGGCACATTCCCTTTGTTGCTGCTAATGCTTCTTCTCGTTGTTGTTGTTGTTGCTGCTGCTGCTGTTGTTGTTGTTGTTGTTGTTGCAGCACAAGTCATTCCTTGTGTTGCTGCTGTTGCTGCCTTTAGCCAGGCTTTGTTTTAGCCAACTGCCTCCAATTGGTGGCAACAACGGCTGCTTGTCGATGATGAAGTGCTCGACGTCGACGCTAACGTTGACGTCGCTGTCGCCGTCGTCGTCGGCATCGATGTCGGTGTCGTTGTCGTTTGGCAGTGTTGTCGTTGTTCTTCGGGGCAACGCGGATCACTCGTGTGCGCCGCGCATAATAACCACACGCATATACACAGCAACAACAACGACAAGAGGCACAACTAGTAGAAAATGCTACAGCAAAAAGAACACGACAGTAAGAGACCCTGTAGTGTCTATGTTATCCTTGTTATTGTAGTCACAAATCAATCAAATGATGAGCGACTTGTGAACAGTCCAAGTCTCTAGAAACACCTCATGTCAGACGGTCTGTTAAGCCGCCTTTTCCCTGTAACGCACATCTTTGTTGTTGATGGACTTAGTACACCCTTTTGCTTATTTGAAGTACAGGGTCTAACAACCACAGCAACAACGACAACACCGAAGATGTTACTGCTGCTGCTGTTGTTGGTCAGTCAGCAACAAGCGCACTTTAACTGTAGCAAAATGGACTGCAAAACTGTACAACACACACACACACTCACACACACACAGACAGCCATACAAACACACTCATACTCATATACACTCACACACACACACACATGCAACACTCGCTCAGTCAATAACGACGCACACTCGCCCAAAAAAGCTTTACAAAGCTGGCCCCAAATCTATGGGCCAATGCATTTTCAGCTAATAGATGTTGATGATGATGGTGATGATGAGGATGATGATGATCATGTTGGGATGTTAATAATGATGATGATGATTGTGATAATGATGATGATGCCCCCTTCAAACACTCTCTTTGGATTTCCTGGACTTTCCGCTAACTTGGCAACTGCCAACAGTCAACTTGCAACATGCTGGTCTCTCTAATTATAATGTGCTCAGTTGCCTTTTGCTTGTTTGGCATTCCAATGAGCGTTCAAGCCGAAGGGACCACTGTGTGCCTGTGTCTGTGTCTGTGACGGTGTTTGTGTGATTGCCATGATTTCAACAGCAACAACAAACTGGCCACATATACTTATACACACACACACACACACACTCGCATATAATTGGCTTAAAGTGCAAAAACCAAATACAACTACGAATTGCAAGAAAAAAAAGTGAGAAACAGAAATCACAACAACTACAAAATGGAAATCAACTAAAGTTCGGACGAGCCTAATAACTGGGAAAATCACTGTAGACAACCGTCCGTAGTGAGGAAAACAGACCCTAGAAATCATTCATACACAGAAAAAATAAATGACAATGAATTTACACTTATATATACAAATAAGCTTAAATTATTAGCTTGGTAATTCTTTGGTCTATGGTACTATATATATATGAATCAGAGGGTATCTATATTTTCGAAAACTTTTAAGAAATAATCTATTTTTAAAAACAATCAATGTATAGTTCAAAAACCATGGTTAAAAAGACATTCCACATGAAAATCGGTTAAGTTTTGACAAAGTTATGCATAATAGATCATAGCTGAATTGAAGATATGAATGAAGCTGGGCCTAATGATTGAGCGAAAGAGTGTGAATGATTGACCCAAGTGGTAAATATGAGTGCAAAAAAAAAAAAAACCAAAAAACAAAAATAAAAAGTGCTTAAACAATGTACATGATATGTTTATGTACAGTAGACATACAAATTTGCGAGTGTGTGTGTGTGTGTGTATTGGGTAAGGAAGTGCAAAGAGCGACTGAATATAGGCAAAAAAGGGTTCACCAAGAGACACACAGACACAGACAACATACAACATATATGTACATACTGAGAGAATGCAAGTTGTTACCAACAGTAACCAGTTTTGCAATACCAACAACAACAGCAACTGCTGCTGTTGCAAGTCGAACAATCGTCAAATACACAAAATCCACTTTGCAAATCATCAACAACAAAACAGGAACACAGAGGCCCCGGATTTTGGCCCATGGCCTCAGACAGAGCCGAAGTGGAAGTCGAAATCGAAATTGGAGTTGGAGCTTAAGTTGGAGTCTGTGACTCTGTTGCCAATGCCTCTATCTCTATCATGCTCTCTCCCTCTCTCGCTGGTGCATGTGCATGCAACATGCAACTGGCCTTCCAATGTACATACAACATTCCAGTGCAAAATGCAGTAAGAAAAGCAAGGTGCCGTTTCCGTGCACACACAGTAAGCTAAAAAGGCAACAGCAACAAAAAAAAAAAAAAAAAAAATTGCACACACTCCACACACACACACACACGTATGTATGTATGTATGTATGAAGGACCCCTGGGAAGCAACCCCCAAAAGGGCTGGAGACAAACTGAAAAGCGAGCGCAGCCTCCTTTCAAAAGGCCCAACCAAAATAATATGCATTGGAATATCTGGGTAAAGCCTGGACATCAAAAGGGGGTGGGGGTGGGGAGGGGGTAGGAAGAGAGGCTTGGGCTTTAGCCTGGAAGTGTACGGTATTTCGGCAAAGGTGCAAAATCAAAGAGCACACACACACAAAGAGCTTTGCATAATAAAGAAAAAAGCTTCTATATTTATTCACTGGTCTTTTGCTTGCGAAAAATGCAAACAACAAAATTAGTCAACAAAAAAACAAAGCACAAAAAAATACAAACTCAAATGAGAATGAAATGAAAACCAAGCCAAAAACTTACACACACATACAACAAGCAAAAAAAGTGCCATAAAAACAAAAGAAAACAACAAAACGTAAAGAGCTTTAATATAAAAGTTAAGTTCAATTTTGTACATCAAACACGCAACCAACAACTTGCAACAAGTTTGAAGTTGGCAAGCGGCGTCTGCTGCTAAAAATAAAACCAACACACACACACACACACACACATAACATAGACAGAGAGTAAGCGACGAAGACGATGACGATGTCGACAACACGACCACGATGCCGACAACGATGGCTGCAAAAAAAAAAAAAATGTGATACGACAGTGATTACGCGATTTTTCCATAATAAATGTTGTGGTAAAGGCGACCTTCCGGTTATGGCTGACGACGACGCGACATCGACATCGACACGAGGCACAGAGACACACACGAACACTTGTTCGGCTCAACGACGATGACGACCTTCCTATGGTCGGTCAGTTGCTCGTTTTGCTCGCTCGCTCTCTCTCTCTCTCTCACTCTCTTACCATCTCTCTATCGCAACGTAGCGGAAAATGTCGGTAAACAGTGCAACCGGTTTTCAATTACGCACACATAGAAGTGGGGAAAGGGGACCTGCACAGTGGCTCAAGTTTTTCCATATCAATTTAACTTTAATAAATATTAAAATATTTTAATAAACATATTATAAAATAACTCATATATGTATATGTAGTTAATAATATAAACAAGTCAAGACAGAAAATGTATTTGTATTGTCAATTGAGTACATTTGCCATTTGTCATAATGTTTCAATTTCAATAAAAAAAACCTATTCAACATAAAAATTTTTGAAATTTAAAACCTGTAGTTAAAGTAGTAAAAACAACTCTGAAATTGTGTATGTAATTGTACTGTATTAGTTTCAAATATATCAACGTATTCTCGAGTTTAATAATAATTCATAAATAAATACTAAATAAAAATAATTAAATTGTAGTATTATGTGATGTTAACTGATTACATTTGACATTTGCCTTAATGTCTATGAACTTGGCCCCACTGTATTTAGCGCTACAGTGAGAGCGTTAAAAAGCTTTGCTCACTGACTCAAAAGTGCGCTCCCGCACTCGTCGCTCGTTTCATTTTACTAGGCTAATCATGTGTTCTGGTTTCGGATTTGTGCTGTGTGTCTCCCGTCTCCCCAACGTGTATGAATGTGTGTGTGTGTGCTGTATGTGTGAGTTGTTGGTGTTGCTGTTTAAGCATTCATTCAACGACGACGACGATGCCGACATTGCTTTGAGAGCTTTGCAATTTTGTCGGTCGCTCTTGTCGTTTGTTTTTTCTTTGGGTTTTTGGCTCGTTCTTTTTTCTCTGTTTAGCGCGGTGTATGGCGTATGTATGTGTGTTTGTGTAGTGGTGTCTGTAGGAAATATTTCACACGCTGCTTTGGCTGGGCAAGCAAAGGCAAAGCACTTGACTGTTGAGTGGCGGTTGCTGTTGTTGCTGCCCGCACTGCTTGCTCTGCCTGCTGCTGCTGCTTTGCTGCCTGCTTCTGCTTCTGCTGTTGGGGTTCGTTGCCGTTGGTTGTGTTATCATTTCAGTTGCTGGCTGCATGGCGTGTCGCTTGCACGCGCAGCGCGTCGGCCTGGAACTCCGCTGGGTGTCTGGCCCGAGTCTGGGGCGGCGGCAGCAGCGTCGACGTCGACGACGATTGTAATCGGTTTCAGTTCATTTTCATTTAAATGGAATTAAATATGGTAAATGATGAAATCAAGCTGAACAGCAGGCGCCGTCGCCCCTTCTTCATCTCCACCACCACCACTCTACCCCCCACACACCATGTTCGTGGTGAGTTGTTGTGGTGAAGGTAAGTGTATATACGAGGCGAGTCAACGAGACGATAACAACAGCAACGACGACAACAACAACAACAATGCCAACGAGTCTCGCCTCGCGCTAAAGAAAGCAAGAATCGTAATCTATATAATAAATAAATAATTTGAAATGTACACACACAACAAAAGCACCACAACCATAAAAATTGAAATGCTCGTTGTCTGTCAGGAAGCAGGTCTGGTCTGCTGTAAACACGGCAGTAATAAAATCTCATCGAAATCGAGATTCGATATTCGAGGGAAAGAACAGGCGCACAGCAATCAGCAGCACAACGACGATACAAAGAGGGGCCAAGAAACACACACACACACAACAAAAATCGATAAACTTGCTGCAAGACGATGAACAAAATAAAATGACAAAGACTGTGGAAAAGCAAAGCAGCAACCACTGAGGCAAAAAAAAATAAAATAAAAAAAAACAACAAAACCCGATCCCGAACCCACGCAAGCCACACAGCCAGCAGCAGCACCACCAGCAAAGAGCGAACGGCAAACGGCGAAAATCTGGTTAACAGCGTACCTGACGCGCGCGTGTAACCGCCAATTTAACAGGCAAACAGGCAGCGCAGCAAGCAGTTAGCAAGCAGCGCTGCGACGTCAAAAAAAACGTTCTACTCGCCAACCGGCCGGCAAGCAAAGAGAGCAAGAGAGCGACGGCGCATTACATAGGGAGAGAGAGAGAGTAGAGTAGTGTCTTTTAAGAGCGACAGATAGACAGACAGGGCTGTCGAGCTGTTAAATGCGAGTGTTAACTATGAAAATTAACAGTAAACATTAATGCAAGTCATGTTAACGTATTTGTTTTTATTACTGTTATTAGTTGAACATATGAAATGTTTACAAACTTTTTTTTGATTTATATGTATGTACATATGTATACAAATATAATTTTTTTTATATGATTAGCTGGTATTGTGCTAACGACAACTCGACAACCCTGTGCAATAAGCACTCACAGAAATGCATGTTTGTAGAGGAAGAGAGACTGTTATAATATTTCGGTCAGCTTAGCAAGTGGTTCTCGTTATATCGATATCGCTTTACTTGCCTGCTTATAAAGTAGTCTTTTTTGTTGTGTTTTTTGCACATTTTAAATACTTGGGTAAAGCTCTTTAATAGAGCCCCACCTCAATGTTATACCATGTCAATTAGATGAAGAAATCGTAAGATTATATTTACCTACACACAGTTTATGAGCCACATTTTGTTGTATGGCGCGTATGCCAACTGCTGGGTGTTGAGAAAACGAGAGCAGGCAAACGTAACCTTATCGAAATCGGCAAATGCGAAAGCGAATTCACCATCGTACTACCCGAAAACCCGAGCTCCTACGAACCATGAGAACAACAACAGTAAAATAGTAAAGCTGAATACAAATGGCGAATCTAAAAGTGTGTATGTCTGTGTAGACATATTGCGAAAAACACACACACACACCCGCAAAATAGAGCGAAAAAAACAGAAAACCAATTTACCCATTGAAATTGTTAATGCAAGCAGAGGGCGAGCAGTCCAACTAGATATGTATCAAAATATTTACATTGCGATAAATAATTTAAACTGCTTGCTTGTTATCGACACCCAGCGCCAATTGCCATTCAAATTGATCAATTTATCATTATAGGCAAAAGGGTGACAGTGGTACACTATTTAAAATGACACAGGACTTTTTATGTACTTATTATTACTTTAGGCTTTTTACGAATAGACCTGGCCTATCGGATATTCAACTAACTGTATTCTACAGCCAGTCAAGTAATTGTTTTGACAAAATGAGAACTTTAAATATTTGATTCTTAATTTAAAGCCTATTTCCTATTTCCCTTTCTATTTCTATAATAAAACAAAACAAAAGCCTAGAAAATATATATTTTTCATAGCTAAAGAAAATATGCATATATGTGAATTTTTAATTTGATCAAACAATTGCTTGTCAAACTGTATGTAAATGTGCATGTACATATGTTCCTAAGTATGTCATTATGGAAAGTAAACTACGCGGTCATTTATTAACCATAAAGTCGTTGTGGTTTACACACTTGGGCAATCTTTACTATACACACATATCAAAACTAAGCTTCACATTACAAATTAGCGCCCCCAAGCGGCCTGTAAAACAATAAGCAACCGCAGAGCAGTGGCAGAGTAGCAGCAATAGCAACAATCATTCTCTAGCGCTATCTCTTTCATTTGCACTCACTTGAACATCTTTCAAGTGTGAGTATGTGTCTGTGTGTGTGTGTGTTTGGTGTTGCTGTTGTGGGTTTCTCGTGCCTGCCGCACGTTTTAAAGAAATATATTTTTTTATGTTACATTTGAATGGTAATAATGTTGTTGCTGTGCTGCTGCTGCTGCTGGCAGTTGCTGTTACGGTGGTTATTGTTGTGTTTTGCGACTGTGTGTCTGACTGTCAGTCGACGCGTTCGCGACGTCGACAATGAGGCCGGCGTCGCTGCAATGACGCTGCAGTCTACAGAATGTAACAGGCGCACAGGCGGCGACAGTAGCAAACGTCAAAAAGCACAAACAACAGCAACAACAGCGAGAGCGACCACAAAGAGAGTAACACAGCGAAAATGAGTGAGTAAGTAAGTTTGAGTTGTAAAGTGCTCGCTCGCTCGCTCATTTGTTCGCTCTCTTCTCGCGCATGTTTGCACTCTTGTTGTTATTGCTAGTTTTGCCTCTTGCTTTTGCTCTCTTTCTGTGTGTATGTTGATTTTTTTTTTTGTGTTCTTGCTGATATGTAATTTTATTGCGTGTGGTCACACTTTTGCCTTTTGGGGTTCAACTTGTAAATTTAATTTTTTTTGATTTAGAAATTAGCTCACCGATTTTCCAGCGCCGACAACAATGCGACTTAAATCGCTGGCGTATCGTTTGCTGCGCATTCCAGTACAACAAAATAACAACAACCACTGTGATAGATAATAACCGTTTCTTTCTGTGTTTTGTGTTGCTCTTGTGGCAAGAAGCAGAGTAGTAGGAGAAGGGGGCAACTGGCTTTTGGGCTTATTATTAAAGCAGCTGCTGCAAATGCGACGAGCGGCAGATGAAAACCATCACTTCCGGAGGCGCTTCAAGTACTGAGGAATGTTGTATATACATGAGGCACTGTGTGTATATGTGTTTGTGCGCGCAGCAAAAGCAGTAGCTGACGTCGACGTTAACGTCAACGCCAACAGCAGCGCAGCAGCAATAGCAATAGAAAAAAAATCAACAAACTCAACACAGCGAATGAGCCACGCAAAATAAAAGGAAAAGCAGCAAAGTAGTGGGCAGCGGAATAGCTAAAAGGAGCGAGAGGTGTGTTGGGGGAATGGGGCTAGGGAGAGCGAGATGTGGAGTGAGGTGCAGGCTTTTGGTTATGTTGAGTGTGTGTGAAGGTTGGCATATGTATGTGTGTGTGTGCATGATGAAATGCTTCAAGGCGCTGCCAGAGAAGCTTTGCTTTCAAATTGAAGGACCTGGTGTGTGTGTGTGTGTGTGAGCATGTCATCGCAGCTTTGTATATGTATGAATGTGTGTGTGTGTGTGTGTGTGTTTAAGCCAAATGTTAATGTTAGTTGCTTTGTAGTTGCATTAGAATCAGAATCAGGTTCCAGAATCAGACATGAACAGCATTAGTTGTGTGTACACATATTCACACACTCAAACACACACACACACACGCACGCACACTCACTCACACATTGTTAGTAAGAAAGTGCATCTATCAATAAAATGATCCATGAACTGGTTCCGAAAGTTGTCCTGTCTCTATCTTGCTTTTTTTTCTTACTCTTCTACTCTTTCTATCTATCTAAGTATCTAAAACAATTCGCCGAACTTAGAACTTTAAAACTGACACAGATTAACACAAGTTTAAATTACACGACTAAAGAATACCCTGTGTTTTTAATTACTATTAAAATGAAAATGCCAAAATATTAACTACATATATAGAAATGTTTAAATAAGTGTAATTTTGTCACTTAAGGAATACAAATTTCCAGGTAATAATTTAATTGCAATTAAAAATCAGTAAATAAATAAATAAATTAAAAAGAAAATAATTATTTGGTAATTATTAAATTGCTATTTGAAAAAAGGGATTTTTTTAAAGTAGCAAAATAAATTAAATCATTCGTAGATTTTATAGTAAAAATTTAAATTTTGTTATTATTGTAATTATTTAGTTATTTTTAATAATAATTTAGTTATTTTTCTTATAAAAGTATCGAGAAAATACTTATTTTACGATTTTCCTTCTTTCTTTGGTTTATTTATTGATATTTTAATTATTTTTTAAGCAAACTTTAACTTACAATTTTAAAAATAGTAATTCAAATAAAGTTAGCTAATTAGGCATCGAGTTATTTGAGATATGTTGGAGAAGTCTTAAGCATTATTATTATTATAATTACTATCAGTATTAATATATTTTTTAAAAATGTATGAATATTATATATTCATATATATATATCTTTCTAAATCAAAATAAAAGTTTAATTCAAATATAAGGGATAAGCAAATGATTTATTACCACTTCTTAAAAACCTTTGCGATGTATAGCTTCATATGTTTCCTTGTAATCGGTTTGTGAATTGTTTCTCTTCATAAGAAATATACTAAAGCATTCTTAATGTAAGACATTTGATTAACTTTATGAAGGGTATCAAACCAAATATTGTGAATGGTTTTAAGTTTCAATTTACAATGGAACAATGGAAATTGAAATACGGCAAAAATGATTCGTTTTTAGCTAAGCTAACTTTATAATTGGAATTGAAATGTGTTAATAGGTATCGATGTCGTATCGAAAGCTTACATCAAAAATGTATCATTTCTAAATCTATAATAGAAATTAAAATGTGGTAAGTTCTGAAGAAATTATGGATATCGTTTCGAAAGCATACTGTATATTATGATTATAATTATTCTAAAAATAATTATAATATATATAGAAATTGGAACATGTTAAGGTATAATGGAAAGATCTATATCGCAGACTTTTAATTGAATAGTTCTTACAACAAGAGATACTAGACTTCTCAAATAATGTGGTTAGTAGGAACGTTTGGAATTGGAACATTGTTAGCTGTATGTAACAATGCAACAACTGACTATATCTTAGATACTTATCCCAAACTCTATTGTAATTATTAATGCAAATTGAAAAATACTTATGGGATAGATAATTCCACTTGTTGCCACTGAACGAATGACACAATTTATACGCAACATTCACACACACTCACACACACACACACACACACACACACAAGCACAAGCACAAAAAAACATTCACAATCACAAAATAGACACTAGAAAAAAATGTCGAGCAAGAAAGAATGCAAATAAATGTGCTTTTGGTAATTAATATTTACCAGTAGATTTCTTAGTATCATACTCCTTGTGGAGTGACAAGAACCGAAACCGTTATCGTAATCGTAATCGTAATCGAAATCGAAACCGATAATGATAATGTTGATGTTAATGATGGAAATAGTTTTTCAAGTTTCTATATGTTGAAATACTCGGTATATGTATGTTTTTTTTTTTGTGGAGGTCGCTTTGCCGAAAACCGATCCAAGTGTCTCAGGGTCTAGGCCGACTTTATATATGGAGATGGAGAGCGCGCACGTCTAGGATACAGAACGAGGCACGACGGACCTTTAAGTGGCAATGGCAATGGCTGCAACACGCTACCGATACCGATACAAAAGGGTAAACACACGGTATTGCCCCTGGAAGCTGTATTTTAGCCGGGGCTAAAAGGGGTCGGCAATGGGTTCGCTTTTTGGTCGGTCGGTCGGTCGGTTGTGTTGGTCGGTTGGGTCGGTTGTGTTGCATTGGGTTGGTTCGTTTGGTTGTTGCTTGGTTGGTTGGTCGCCGGGCTTTTTGTCGGGTTGTCGTCTCGTCGTTGTCGTTGTCGTTGTGCGTGGGCGCCTGAGTTATGGTCTAAATAGAATCTGAACACATTTTTGGTCGTGAAACGTGGCCCAAAACGAACCGAGTTGCGAGTCCGAAGCGTAGCCGTAGCGACACAAAACGCGTATGAGAAGAGGTAGATGTATGGGTTTATCTACAAAAAGAGGGTGTATGTCTCTGTGTGTGTGTATGTTGAGGGTGCTTTTGGTTGCAGCAGCAGCAGCAGCGGCGGCGGCGGCAGCAACAACAACAACACGAGGAGGTGCTGTTGCAATTCTAGGAGGGAGACAGAAGAAGAGACCTCGACTCGGCTCGTTGAATTTTTGGGAGATGTACATTTAATAAAGCGACGACGATGACGACAGGAATATTGGAAGTTGTGAGCTTCGTGTCGAGTACGACAACGACAACGGCAACGGCAACGACGTTGCGTGTGTTGCAGCGAATGGGGGAGCCTGCAGCATGCAGCAGCAGCAGCAGCATGTGGCATGTGGCATGCAGCCAGCACCAACAATCGGGACACAACCAGGAAGCAGCCGTTTAAAACTCTGACTGAGCTGTTGCTGTCGACGTTGTTGTCAATGTTGTTATTGTTGCCATTGTTGTTATTGTTGCTCTTGTTGCTGTTGTTGTAGTTGTTGTTGTTGTTGTTGTCGACGTAGCTGTTAACGGGAGATGTGGCAACGTTGGCTTTTACCCGGGACAAAGATGCACACTGCAATTTGTTGACTAAAGTCAAAGCGAGATGGCCTACTGCAAAAGTGCAACACGGCAAAAGAGACAGCAACAACAGCAGCACTCACGAAGATAGCCCAGCAGAGAGACAGAGAGGAGAGAGAAATACAGCTAGGAAAAAGAGAGAGTGAGAGAGCGACAGAGAGAGAGGCAGGAGTCCCAAGAGGACTCTTCATGCGTTCAACTGTGCAAAATAATAATAATAAAAAAAGGTAGCACAAAAAAAAAACGAATAGGAAGACAACTCGGAGAAGGCCAAAAACAACAAGCGCAACATACGCACACTGCAGGCAACAACAACAGCTCACAACAACAACAACTCACAACAACCAACAACAACCAACAACATAAAGCTAGCTAATGAAGTGTAGAAAGGGTTGCTAAGCTGCAAATTTATGCAGCTAGGCAAGTTCCTTCCATCAATATTGATGAAAGCAGCAACAACAACAAAACAAGGAAAAATTATGGAAAAGAAACGGGAAAAGCTGATTTATAAGCTGTTGTCAGAGCGAGACAGAAACAGTTGAAGCAGCTGCTGGAATCTGCACCAGAGGCAAGTTTTTTCTTTCTATTTTTCTTACTTTTTTCCTCCTATTTTTTCCTATTTTGTTTCCCAATTTCACATCTTTTTTTGCAGAAGCTTTAAAGCTTCTCGCTTTGCACGTTGCTAAGTAGGCTACATTTTTTTTGTTAAACTCTTCCTAGTCTCCCTCCTCTCCACTCCTCTCCACTCCTCTCCTCGCGCAGCTTCTTGGCTTTTTCTCGACATTTTGCTGACAATTTAACTTTTACTTTGATGGCAACCAACTGAGGGACTCTTTAGTCCTGTGGCAGCTGCATTAAGTTCGTCGTGCGTCCAGTTGCAAGCTTTGAGCATGTTGCATGTGGCAGCAGTTGAGTTGTGGTGTTAGCTAGATACGTACTTCAATTACGTTACGTAATAGCTTATGATACTGATAGTCACATACTCGTATGTACGTTAACAAAGACAAAGTCATTGTAGTTAGAGACAAAGTTTCTACATGACGTTAAAGGTGTTGTTAAAGCTTTTTAATAGTTGGAGAAGTTATTACGTTACGTAACAAATAACAGTTACGAGAATAGGTAGATGTAAACATATAAGCTGCTGAATTCCATTTAACTTAAAAATGAATCAATTACGTTACGTTAAAGGTGTTTTTAAAGCTATCTTATTATTTTAACCAGGGAATGAAACCGAAACGAATTTCGGTTACGGTTCCGGTTCCGGTACGTACCGAAACGAGTATTTCGGTAAAAGGTTCTATTTCGGTTTTGTCCTTTCGGTTCCGGTTCTCGTATCGGTCCATACCGGTACAGCGAAGTCATTTTTAAAAAAATTTGAATGTAAAGAAAATCGAATTTTATCAACAAATATTTGTGTATGTATAAACGTACAAATGCATGCATTTTAGCATGTTAAGTCTGACATATAATTCGAGAAATTTCTTTATAGTGCAATACCATGTTCGGACGAAAAATAACAAACAAATTTTTTAAATGTACCGAAACCGTACCGGTATGAACGTTTCGGTTTTCGGTTCTTGAAAAATAATTTATTTCGGTTCCGGTTAAGGTTACGGTATTTCATTTGAAACGGTTAATTTCGGTTAACGGTTCCGGTTCCGGTTACGGTTTCATTCCTTGATTTTAACTACTCCATTACGTTACGTAATAGGTAGTGGCTACTAACAAAAGAGTTTAATTGAGTCAAAGCTTTACGTTAAAAAGTGCTTCAATGACGTTACGTTAAAAGGGTTGTTAAAGCCATTACGCTTACGTTACGTAATAGATTAAAGCACTTCCATTGCGCTACCGTTACGTAATAGATTAAAGTGTTACCTAAATTAGTAGACGCATCGTCAAATTTATAAATAATAATAATACAATAAATTGGTCTAAATTTTGTTTTAAAAATTATTTCAGTTACGTGACGTAATGCATGATGTATAAAGAGTTCATAAAGTTTTGAGTTACGTAATGGAACGTTGTAGGTTATTGTCAACACTTACGTTAACAGCCCAAGTAGGTATAAACTTAAGAGCTTACATAACTTGTGTCTTAATACGTACTTCAAGTATTTGCTAGCCTTAAATTATGCTCTTATGTGTACTTTAATTATACATATTGTATGCTTAAATATAGTAAATTATAGTCACGTAACGCAATGTCTTTAGAGGAAAGAGAAAGTTTTGTTGGAAAGTTCTGCTTAACATCTTCATTTCATTAAATGAGGATATCGAATAATTCACTAGACTTAAGAATTTGTTGTTTAATTTGATAATGTAACAATAGTTTTACAAATTACGCATACGTATTACGTATTACACTCAATTAACAGGAAATTTCTGCAAATAATCGAATTGTAACAATAGAAAATGCATAATTCTAGGAAATTTCAAATAAAGCTCAGGTATTGGATGGCAACGAATTGTTGTTGTTGTTGTCTATGAAAATGTCGAGGCAATTACACCCAAGATTTAAAGTCAATCGTTTGCAATTTATCATCAAAGGGCATGAAATGTAGAAATATCATATTACAAGAATTTTATTGTTCTAGGAAAATGTTGATGATGTGACAGACTGAGAGAGAGGAGAGGAGTGGGGGAGAGAGAGAGAGAGTGTGTTAAATGGTGTGCAGAACAAGGTAATAAATGAGAATCTATAATTGTTTTATGGCCAACTCTTTGGTGGCTAGGAGACGGGGGCGTGGCACCTGTTCGCCACATTTAAATGCAATTGTCTTCTTAGGAGCTGTATGTGTGTGTGTTGCATGTGTTGCATGAGCTGCGCGCGGCTGCATATGATAAAAAACGAACGTAGGAAATAAAAACAGTAGAAAGCAAGTGGCGAAAACGACGAGGACAATGGGAAATGATGAGGCGCTTCGGCTAACAGGACTCTACACGGCTGCAACGTGCGACCTGGCCTTTCAATCAGCACTCGCTGATGTTGCCACGGATGTTGCCCAAAATCGTGGAAAATTTTCGGC
This sequence comes from Drosophila testacea, assembly GCA_035043265.1. NCBI lineage: Eukaryota > Metazoa > Arthropoda > Insecta > Diptera > Drosophilidae > Drosophila > Drosophila testacea. The sequence goes on from JAWNND010000229.1 coordinate 3,880,920, forward strand.
AGCCGCCGCCACCAACGACAGCGACAACGACAGACGACAGACGACAAACGACAACGAGGACGACGACATTCAGAATTCGTGCTCTTGTTCTTGTCGTTGTTGTTGTCGGGTTTGTTAATACCAAAATACCGGGGTACTGTATATGGCTGCCTGGTTTTTGGCTTATTGTTCACACACAAGCACACTCGCACACACATACACTCGCACACTCACAGAGACGAGCGGCAATTGCTTGCATTCTGCAACTACAGATGGCGCTTTCTGCAACTGCAATTTCGGATATTCAGCTTTTGTTTTATGCGGGGCTGGGGCATGAAGCAGACAGAGATAGCAACAAAACTATAGATAACATCAAATAGACACACACACACACATACAGAGGCACACTCCATGGCAGGTGTACATAAAGTGTGGCAAAGTCGCAAAACGAAAAGGAAAGAGGAAAAAAAATGCAGTAAGCTACAGTGGAGCAAGCTCGACAGTAGGAGACCCAGTACTTTTTGAGTGCAAAGCGTTCACTAAAGATTGTTCTTCAATGTTGCGTACCATTCAATAGATGGCGCCACTAAGAAGATAAGTAAATAAACACAGGGGTCGCTAGCGTCTCTTCTTCCTCTTGCCCCTAACATTGTTAGTTGAATAACTTTCGCGTTTCCGATTGGAATGAAATTTTCTGGACAGGTTTGGACTATAGTGAGTATTATATATACCAAAAATCAAGGCGCTTGTTTTAAGGGTTCTCTTGTTATTCGTCTTTAAAATTTTGTATTTCAATTTCTAGGGGCGGAGGGAGGCGTGGCAGAAAAATCTAAAACAAACGTGATCAATGCAAGATATAGATGAGCCTACATGCCAAATTTGGTGTCTCTAGCTCTTATAGTCTCTGAGATAAAAAAGGGACGGACGGACAGACGGACGGACAGACGGACATGGCTATATCGACTCGGCTGTTGATGCTGATCAAGAATATATATACTTTATGGGGTCTGCCACGCCTCTTTCTGCCTGTTACTCACATTTGCACAAACGTAATAGACCCATTTGTACTTTTTCAAAGTACTGGGTCAAAAAGCGAAGAGGAAAGGAAAAGTTACTTTACTACAGTGAAATAAGAGCGTATATTAACAACAAGTTCTCAGAGATTAAAGAGTAATAGTAATGATATATATAGCAACCTCAAGTTAGACTTCTCAACTTAACACTTAATTAGTCAAAATATGTGTAATTGTGGTTAGATAAAATGCATTTCAAAGCTTAAGAGTCCTTGGAATGGAAACCTTTTAAGCTGCTAACTTCGACTAGAAGGATCTCTTCACACCTAGCTGACAACTTTACAGTCTGGATTGACTTGCCGTTAAGCGTACAAAATCTTAACTTTATCAAGACTGTAAGGTTGTCGGCTCTTACTGGATAGAACTCTTAATGGAAACGAATAAATTGTAAACAATTTAATAGTTTGAAGTTTCAAGTTTAGTTACAGTTCAATAAGAATACTTGAATTCAGAAAACTCAATTGCTTAAATGTCAATAAATTTCACTCAACATGAGAAAAGCATTTGCAAAACTTCTTGCAACGCTGACTAATGGCTTTTCAACACTTTGACAATACACTGAGAGAGAAATTCTAGATTTGTATACTTTAAATCAGTTATAGCAAATAAGAATAATGAGTTTAAGCAAAGCAAATTCGAAAAAGTGTATCAGATGTATGAGAAATTCTCCTACGATTATTAGAATCAAAAAAAAGAAAAACACAAGTACCCTTTTTTAATATTTAAAAATTACGATTCCTGCTTTAAAAACAACTCTAAAAACAAATTGTTTTTAAGGCCAACAAATTTCTTTAATAATTTCTTTTAACTATTCAGAAATTTAATTCATTTTCTTTTTTTTATTAAATTATTGAACTTTTAGTTGAAAAGCTTTCGGCACTAGACCTTAACCACGTTAAGTGTTTCTCTTTTATTATTATTTTGATACATATATGTTAAAATTCATTAAGAGTATTCAAAGCCTTATTTAACTTTATGTTGATATCAGAAAAACTTGCCTTGAATTTGCTTTCGGCACTGGACTCTAACCACGTAAAGCGGTTTTCTTTTTTAGTTCGATTCATTGATTTGAAAAATCAATAAAAATATAGTATATACAATATACAATGCTTGATTCAAGCGCTTATTTATTTTGATTTTTGTCTAAATAATGCACATTGAATTTGTGATATATATGTACTTGGATAACTTGCGGCGTTGCCAGACTATAACTGAGAGAAAGAGAGAGAGAGTGACTGATAGAGAGAGAGAGAGCGTAGGGTGGTTAAGAGTTGCCCACCAAAATCGCAGTCGAAATGCTAATCGAATGGCAGCTGCTCCGAGCTGATTTATGTATACCCAAAAACTAAAACTAAGCGCTGCCAATGCACTCTGGCAAAGTGAAGGGGTTGGGAGTAGGAGGCGGAGAAGGGGGTCAGTGTCCAGTGGGATAAGGGGTAAGCAATGTTAGGAAACCCAAAAGCGCCAAAAGGAAAGGGGGCGACAGGAAGAAAAAGGCGGTGGCGGCTTTTGGGCCATTGCAATGAGAAGACTGCGCTTATAGCTGCAACTGTTGGTAGCTGTCAGTGTGTGTGTGTATGTGAGAGTATATGTGCGCGTGTGTGTGTATGTTTCTGTGTGTGTGTGTGTGTGTGTGTGTGTGTGTATGGATGTGGTAATAGACACAAAACCGAATCGAGACGAGGTGGCCTCTGTAGTTTCAAAAGCCTTAGCTGCTGTCGCTGGAAGTGGAATCTAAACTACGAGCTACAACAACAAATTTTGCTAAATACACACTGGAAATGGCTGGTCATGTCTTCTTCCTAGCTCCCTAATGCCACAGTTTCTCCTCCTCCCCTCCACACCCGCTGTCCAACACCTCGTTACTCTCCAGTGCCTTGGTGCATATGCATTGGAAAATCTAAAACCCAACCGATTTCAGCGGGAAAACGCGACTGCTGCTGTCACCGTGTTGCCATCAACGTCGACGTTGGCAGCAGCGTCGCAGTTACAACACACACACACACACACACACACACACATTTTGCCAGTTTTTCCCCTCTACTTTTCGTGTAACACACTAAACTAAGCGAGAGAAACTACAAAAAATAAAGAAAAACATCTACAAATTGGAAAAACATTTTTCGCGTTTTCTGGAACCTCTTTTTCCTATTTTGGTCATGAGACTGGTGATGAAGGGGGTATATAGGGTATGTAGGTTGCAGAGTAGGGGCAGGTAAGAGTGTCACTTCAAATTCAATAGTCGTCATCGGTTTCTTCTATTTCTTAATGTACTTGCTTCTTGGCTACGACTAAAAATGAAACAAGTACAATTTGCAGGCAGTTGTAAATTCCAAAGATTAGCTCAGCATATACCCTGTAAAAAAACAACGTGAGAGTGACTCGCACAAATTTCAGCTAATGCTAAAACAAAATTGAGTTTACTATTTGCCTACAAAATATTGAGAATTCGTATCTATAGAACCTCAATTTTGAGGTTGGATTTAATACAAATAAATTTGATTTTTTGTTTTAATTCTTCTTAAATGTTTAATATAAAAATTGCTATCTATTAAAAAAATATCTCATATCAGATCAGAATTAAATTTTTGTTTGAAAAAGCCAAACAAAAGAAAAAGATACATTTTTAAATTTTCCTATAATAATTACATTTAAGTTTTAATATAAGAAAAATATTATAAATCTCATTGTCAAATTTGAAAAGCAAATATTTATTGCCACAATTTTATTAGACAAAATGTTTAAGGCAAATTAAAAACAAGAATTATAATATGTTTTCTTAATAAAAACTACATTTTAGCTATTATTAAAATAATTAAAATTTATTGTTTTGGCGACCTTTTTAGTTGTTAAATAATTGTGTTTAGCTGACTAAAGGTTTAAAAACAGCTAAAAACAATTGTTTAACAGTTAAAAAGGTCGCCAAAACAACAAATTTATAATAAAAAAAATTATATGATATTATTATATTTTTACCCTTGTAGAGGGTATTATAAAATCTTGTTATGTTTAGTTAAGTAGTCAAGAAATAAGAATTGTTTGTTAACTTATTTGGAAACCTCAAGGAATTGATTTTATTTGAATAAAAATTTATTGGTAGATTATTTAGTTATAAAAAACTGTTACAAACACGCTCACCAAATCCATAGGCCAGTTTTATACCCTGTAAAGCAACAACTTGTTGTTGTTAAGGGTTTCGTTCTACATTTTTTTTGCTGCCTTTCTGTATTGTTGTTGTTTTGGTGTTTTTGGTTCGGTTCATTGGTTGGTTCATTGGTTGATTCATTTATTTGAAACGTTGTTGTTTTTTTCTGTATTTTGCTCAGCTGGAAATTGGTTCTAGTTGCAAAAGAAACTCACCTGCAATGAGAAAAACAGAGAGAGAGAGAGAGAGAAAAAAGTTAGTGAGTGAGTGAGTAAGAGCGTTGGGTTGGATGAGAATAGAGGAGAAAGAGAGAGAGAGAGATGAGATGAGAAATGCAAATGCGATTAGTTTAGGGCAGCTTTAAAGGCATTGTGTGTGGACACAAGTGGAAACAATTCCACCAAAACCAGAGATGGAAACATATATACACATATACATAACTACACACACACACACACACACATATATAACCACTAGGGTCAGCACAAAGTGTGTGTGTGTGTCTACAACATAACTCACAAATCAAAACTTGGCTGAAAGTGCAGACCGTGTAGCTTCTGCTGCAGTTGCTGTTGCTGCCACTTTGCCTCTTGCCACCAAATGCCGCATGCCACTCGCAGTTTTAGCCTCTACACATGGCCAGCAGCAACTACAACAACAACAACAGCAACAACAACAGCACATACATAACTAATAGATACATAAAGCCGTATCTTTTGGGTGAATGAACTGTAATGAGAATGTGAACCTAGGCACTAGGCATCACAGATGTGGATGTTGAAAATCGCAACGCAAAGTGCGCAATTGAAGCTGCTGCTATGAGGCAACTGCAAACAAAATATATACATATATAAATATATCTATACACACACACACACATATATATGAACATATATATATCTAAAAGAAAAAAAAATAGTTATTGTTGTTGTTACGTCGAACATGTAATACCCTTTGTCAAAGCTTTTAAAATCAAATCTCAATAACAAAAATGATGCAGCTGAATGGCAAAGTTTAATTATTTATTAATTTTTATTAATTTAGTATTTAGTACTTAGCTGTACTTACAAAAAAGAACACACACAAACACTTGTCAAAAGAAATTATTATAAAATTTCATCTTAGCTCTAAGCCTAAATAATTATTATGAGTGGGAACATTTTAAATATTCGAATTCTAAGCCAGAACACAGAACAATTGTTTATTTATTAATTTTGTTATGAAAATTTACTTTAGCTTTTCTTTAATTCTAAAAATTAAATTATGTCAATGAAACACAAACAAATATTTTTCAGTGGATTAAACTTGGATGTTAGTAAACTGTTTTAAGAATTAATTTTTTTGTTATATATACTTTTAATTTTTATTATTTAAGTCTAAAAAATGCAGTAGGGAAATTAAGGACATCAGAAATCTATTTCAGGAAACAGGACAAATATTTATTTTTAATTTCAAAATACTTGTTTGCTCTTGTTTTAGTTCTAAAAAATATATTTCATGATTCATCTAAGACATCAGGCTTAACCTTAACAATTTCTTTATAATGAAAAAATTAATTCTATGAAAGAATTTCGGATTATTTTATTTTATGAGTTAATTTGATTCTAATAATATTCTCAGTAAAAGTTAAATTAATAAATAATGTATAGTGACTAGCGCATTAATTTATAAAACTATTCTTGGATATAAATCTTTGTAAATAATTAAATTGAAATTGTTATCACACATTTTTTGGTATACTACATATTAAAAATAAGAGTTTAAAATTATGATATCCAAATACCAATTGATTAAACTTGATTAATAAAACAATTCAATTAATTTTTAACTTTAACTTGAGGGTATTATTATAGGCCATATACCTTCTTTCTATAGTCTTCAAAAGGCCAGATAAATATAATAATAATAATAATAATAATAATAAGAAAAGAATTTTGTTTATACCCTTGCAGAGGGCATTATTATTGGGTATATACATTCTTTGGCTGTACAATATAACTTAATGAAACTCGGTACAGGTGTTAAAACTATAATACCCGACACAAGAAGGGTATACAAAAAACAAGTGCCAACAACAACAACGGCAACTAAACTGACCAACAACGAGACGCGACGCGACAAAACAAACGAATGCAAAAGTTAAAAGCGAGGGGAGGGGAAAAGCAGAGAAGAAGAAAGCGAATGAGAGCAAAGAGAGAGAGAGAGAAAGAGATAGGGGAGTAGAGAAGAGTTAGCCACAGAGGCGTATCTCAATTGTATACATAATTCGTGCAGGTAAAAACACAAAAAGAAAACAACAACAACAACCATATGAATTTATTTATTCAACTCAAATCTCAAAGTATGATATCATTGGGGTTGAGTTCAAGGACACGAACAGGACTGAAAGACTTTTCAACTTCTGATGCTTGAGACGAGTTCAAAGTTACATTTTATAGGGTATCTTGTGTAGATGATCAATCATAAAGCATTGCTAAAGTTCCAGTTATACAGTCTGTACCCTGTACATAAACTCTAACTTGGAATAAATTCAAAATAGACTGCAAGACCCAAAGTTGATTGTCATTTAGTCTGCATAAAGAAATATCTAAAGAGAAAAGGTACAGACAGACGGACATGGATCAAGAATATAGATATAAACTTTATGGGGTCCTTCTGCCTATTACGGTTGTTTTTCGGACAAACTTAGTAGACCCTTCTGTACTTTTTTGAAGTACAGGGTCAAAAAACAAATGAAGATTTAGTATTTATTTTAAATAAAATATTAGAGAATCAAAACACATTAAATAATTATAGTGCATTGAAATTGAATGATTAAATAAATAAATAATTTGAATAGTTCTAAATAAAGTTTTTCATATACGAAAAACTGCTAGGAAATAAACTAAATAAATAAAATAATATTTTAAGAAATTTAGTATATTAACTGGTATAGTTCTCAAAGTTCTATTCCAATTGAGCTCAAAAGTGTTGAAAAACGAACTTGAATAATCCTCAAAATAAACGAGTTTTTTACACTTAACTTTTATATATAAAAAAAAAGCCATTTTGGGAATTATAAAAACTATACTTATTCAAAATGATATATGGACGCCTATAAACTTAACAAACCTATAGCTATATTCGATAAATATATGTTTCTATACAAACTTTAATAACTATACAAATTTGACTTTAATTGTTCCCATTCCCCTTGATTTTTACAGTAAATTTTGCCATTTTGAGTATTGCGAAAATATATGAAAAGAAGGCGTGGTCACACGCATGCCAAAAAAAATGGGAGCAGGTGGCAGTTACGGGTTAAGTGGGATCAGGGGAGGTGGGTGTGGGAGGAAGTACATTTTAAGGCCTTTCTAATAACATATTGCTGAAATGCACGCAACACGGACAAGGGAAACAAAGTTCAAGAAAAGCCAACAGCAGAGAAATAGGAAGTTTAAGAGGGGGAAGGGAGGTGGATGATGGTTTGGGGTTGAAGCTGGGGGTTAGGGTTAGGTTTTGAGGGGGTTTAGAGGTCGGTCTGTAGGGGGGTTAAGTGCAAAAGTTGCACAACAAAAATTGAATTTTTAATTTGCTTGCATAGCGAACACGAAAGCGCAGCACAAAGAGGAACCCAGAGAAACTGCCAGAGAAAAACAGAGAAAGATAAAGAGAGAGAGAGGGACTACGAATAAGAGACAGTGAGAGAGGGATAAAGAGAGAGAGAGAGGGATGGCGAGTCGGTAGGAAAATAAACGTTGAAAAGTTGACGTCTATGAATAAAGCAAAAAAGACAAAAACAACAATTGTGCACACGACGAAAGTGAAGGGGAAAACGCAAGTCGGAAAAACTTTTTTGCACACTGCACACACATTTATATCTTTACATATATAAATATATATACATATATATTCTACATTTATATACATATGATTGTAAGTGTGTGTGTGTGTATCAACTTTGATATTTTTGATATACTCTCATCGCATTTTGGTGGCCCAAAAGTTGAGTTTCTCAGTTCCTTCCGAGTTGAGTTGAGTTTCATATCTACACACACACACACACACACACACACACACACACACACACACACTCACACACACCGCTCGATATCTGTATGAGAGTGTAGGTGTGCAGCTGTAAGCTTGTTTTCAAAATCAAATCAAATAAAATAAAAATTGTTGCATTGAAAAGCAAACAAAAAAAGGCAGGAAAATGCTTATGGCCATGAGATTACTTTAAATTATAATCATAAAAACAGCAAAAAGACGGACCTGCTCCAAGTTTCATCAAGATAGCTTCAAAACAGACAGACGGACTTGGCTATATCGACTCAGCTCGTTGCCCAGATCAAGTTTATATATACTTTATGGGGTCTGACACGCTTCCTTCAATGCGTTACAAGCAATACAAAAAAAGATAATTAAAACAGTTTTTGAATTTTAAAGACTTGGGAAAATGCATTTCTCTGGGCAAGAAATTCCGAAACTAACTATAAGTAAAATTCTGTAAAAAGTAATATAAATGTATGAAATTAATATTATGGTTTCCTACTAACAGTCAACATATTAAGGCCCATTTTTTCAATGTCTATATAAGGTCTCAAATAGCTATCCGAATGTCAAGCTCAAAGATATCTATCAAATAAAGCTTATATGGACACTGAAAAAATGATCCTTATAGTATTTCCACATGCTTATTTTAGATATAACTTTATTTATTTATTTGCTCAGAATTCAGAACTAAATTTATATTTTCAAAAATATAATCACGACGGTTTCTGATTTGCAGCAACTTCAACCCAATCTAAATGGATTTATATAGTTTTTGTTTTTTAAAATTAAAGAGAACTTTGTCATTGTTGTTCTTATCTTTAATAGTTTATCGACTAATGGACCAAAAATAGAGAAAATAAATCTTAATATACAGAAATCCGATATAGATGTTAAGCTCAAGTGGCAAATGTAGCTCTTCTTCTTGTTGTTGTTGTTGTTGTTGTTAGGGGGCATGCTGTGCGTATACGCAATATTTACCCCTTATGATGTGTGTGTGTGGCAACAACAAAAGGAAAAAAGCCAAAACGAAATGAAAATGGAAAATGTGTGGCGCATTAAAAAAGAAAATACAGTTGAAAGAGCAGAAGATGATGAAAAAAATACAAAAAAAAAAAAAAAATAGAAATGCAAGAAGAAAATTGCAGCAGCAGGCGATTCGAGCTTTTCACTTGATATATGACTTACATATGAGTACATATATGTACAACACATACACACATACACACATACATATGCAGTTGCAGTGAATGTATATATATGTCTATATATGTATCTATGTGTGCGTGTTTCTGTATCTGTATCTGCATCTGAGGCTGGCAACTGGAATAAACTATGCGCCAAGTGTCGGGCGATGCTGATATGGATGTGTGTGTGTGTGTGTGTGTGTGTATGTGTCGACTACCAATTTCTCAACCTGCTGCATTTCGCATCCTCTGCTTGCCACCCACAAATACATACATATATACACAAGGCCTGGACCTGGGAAAACTACCAACGAAAATGCGTTGCCAGGCACAAACACACACATACACACACACACACACACAAGCTCACACACTCACGCACATTAGCGACGCCTGACGACAGGGCAACGACAAAGCCAAGTCAACTTTGGTCTAAAGCGCGGCCCGACAAGCAGCGCCAAATGCAAGTTGAACGGCCAAAAAGCTTGACAAAGCGACTAAGCACACACATATACAGGCATACACTTACACAATTCACACACACACACACACATACACACACACACATATAGACAGCCTCACCAACAAACTATCCAACCATTCAACCAGCCAGCCAGCCATCCATCCATCTATCCATCATCAAGCTACCGCAGCCCGACAAAGCGCACATTGGTTCGATGACAGGCGAGAATGAATGGAAAAATTAGCAAACGAAAAATAAAACAAGTAGTAGCCAGACTATAGTCGGGAGAGCACAGCTATAAGGGACCCTGTACTTATTAAAATTGTACTTATTTTATTTAATGAACTTATCACTACAAATTTCCCTTAAAACCTATTCACACCATCGCATTTTTCTCCTTCACTTTTCACTATCGGTTTTTTTTTTACTTTTTATTCACATAGAATCTGGTCACACTTTATCACTTTTTTACACATTTAAATGAATCGAGCTAGCCGACAAAAATGGCAAGAAATAGGACATGTTCCTTTCCATCGGTGAAAAACCGAAGCTCTAAAATATCGTCTGTTTACACGGTACTGCATATGGAATGGTTAACTTTGGTTAACGGAATGTCTAAAAATTAAATTGTTTAATTTATGTATGCATAACATCTATTTGTTTATTATGTTATTTGTTAATATTGTTTTATTTCTCTTTTTATATATCTCTCAGAAATAGATTTAGTTTGTAAACTTAATACGTTGTCAGTGTTTTTTCTACTTATTTTGTTGAGGATATTGAGACACCTTCATATGTACCAAGTAAGGTGACTCAACCTGTTACAGTCTTTAAAATCTAGGTATTCATACAGACAGCACATCACTTATGACATACTTAGTAGACCCTTTGCAATTCTGAAGTACAGAGTCTAAAAACATGAAAAATATTTGGACTTTGTTGACAGCTAGTCAAAATGGTTATTAATACGTTTTGCGAAAGTAGCAATAGATGTTAAATTAACCGCACGACTTGCATATACCCTGCATACTTAGTGTGAGTAAAGTTTGCAGCATTTTCATACCATTTAGTATTTTAAGTATCATTAGCGATTAATCCAATATCAATACTATAATTTTCTATTTCATATACCTATATAATATCTACTGACAGTATTTTAAACAATTTGACTTGGACAAGATAGAGATGAGCCTAGGTGTTCCAAAAAAAAAAAGGGACAGACAGACAGACGGACATGGCTATATCGACTTTTTTGTTTAGACAAACTTAATGGACCCTTTGTACTTTCTTAATGTACAGGATCTAAATTTCGATACCCATCCCTAGAGAATATGTTGGGTTGATTTGCAATATCATTAATTTGACTGTTGTTATAATTATTGAAATTAATATTATTATATTTATATTATATTATAATTTATTCCTATTTTCTTGACTATTTATTTGTATTCATATTTCTTTTATTTACATGTTTATTTGAAGTTGATTAGTTGTTAAAGTTTTGCTGCCACAAAAAGATCATCCAATTGAATGGAATTCCATAAATTTGCCAGAATTGAAAGATGAACCTAAGAACTGTTAAGAAAGTGTGCACAATTTAATTAGTATGAATGTATTTGTATGTATGTATGTGTGTATGTATGTATGCTTTTGTTTAAGGCCTAAAGCAATGTGCGCATATTGAATTCCATTCCAATTGCAGTTGCAGTTGCAAAGTTGCAGAGTTGCACATTCCCATACAGCCAACCCTCGTGACCAGGAGATGGCATGTTTCAGCATGTGGCAGATGCTGGGGCTGCTGAAAACGCGCCACGCATTGATGCAACACACACACACACAAGGTGGGTGGGGGTGGGGGGAGAGAAGGGGTGTCGGTTTGAGGGGTCGTTTTTGAGGAGGAAACTGAGACACAAACAGGGCTCAAATATTGAGGCTCCTCGCTGTGCTTTTCCGCAAAACCAGGGTGGGGGTGGTTTTGAAATAACGGGGCCTACTGGGCAGAGTGCAGAGTGGGCGTGGCAGCAGTAGGCAGCTTCGCGCTTATGTATAACACTTGTATATTGTATAACACTTGGCAAAAGGTAATGCAGCAACAACAATATAATAATAACACATATCAAATTGAAGACCCTCCTTAAAAAGCAGGGAAATTACGGACGGGGCGGGGGGGAGAGGGGTGTGATGGAGGTCATGAAATGAATTGTGCGAGTGTGTGAATGTGTGTATGTGTGCATTGTTGGAAATTATTAGACAAACATACACACAAACACACACGCACACAAATCCTATGCAATTATATATTAAAATGTGCGCTCGAAGCTGTCAAAATACATAAATTATAAACCGTTTCGTATATACACACATACATATATACAGTTGTATATATGTATTTCTGATTTATACATACACACAGATACACACTTTCCCACATACTTAACGCACATTTGTCTAATCACATTAAATTTTCAAATTTCAAATTTCAAATTGCGAATTGCATTAACAAATCGCACACAATTTTTCATTAGCCAATGGAGAACGCCGAATGAATCTATTGTTTTGTGTGTCTCTGTATGTGTGTGTGTCTCTGAATGTATGTGTTACATAACTGCATCACTGTGAGCGCTAGTGACGAAAGCAGACCCCCCACAAACACTATGTGTGTGTGCTTCAAATTTAACAGCAGCTAAACACATAACAAAAATACACCAAAGGGAATCAATTTGCATTGATTCTATTGACACATACCCTGTAAAACAGCAAAGTGGGGTAGTTAAGCGGCAGCTCTTATAGGTCTAATATTCATACTCCATAACCACAAAAGTAGCTATTGTTCAGTTACGTAAAAAAAATTTGAAAAGACCGTTATCGATAAATAATCAATACTATCGATAGTAATATCGTATGTTTGCAACGCTTTTTTGTAGAAATTCAGTTTTAGAATATTCTATCAGACTTGTTCGACAGGGTAGATACCCATTATGTTGAATACATATAGGGTATGGTTGCGCCCTATTTTATATCAGAAATTTTTAAATTTTAAGTATAACAATCCATATATAAGATTGAAAACCTATTGAAACCATTGCTGCCAAATCCATTCTAATTCAAAAAGATTTGTCCTGTTTTTAAGAGGTTAAAAAATATTAAAATCGATGAAAATAAAAACGAATCTCAAACTTTTTTCTTTGTGTTTTGCGTGCAGTTTTATACCCTGTTATTTTCAACCTTTTTTCCTAGAAACTACTTTCCAAATATGGTTTTAAAATCTGTCACGTTTTTAACGTTAACTAATTTTATCCATCACTTTATTCGTGCTCATTTTTGAATGGTCTCATTTTTGGGAAGGCTGCTTAAAGCCATTAAGCAATCTGTCAAAGCCCGTTCAAATGGCAGCGCTAGCGCCATCTAGCGGCCGCATGCGATTGTGTGCCAAATGCAGTATTGCGTGTGAAAACTTCTAAATGAATTACACGAAAGTGCGAGTGAAACACTGATATTCGAAAGAGACAGCAAGATGGAGGAAAATGTGAGATGTAAAGGAGAGGGAGGAGAGATGCCTATGTGAAAACGACACACAGGGCAATCCCTCGGTCGCCCCTTCCCCCTCTACACCTCCTTGACAACACGTCCCTAACGACCCCTTTAACATCCCACCAGTGCCCCCGCCCGACCCTCCGTGACCACCCACATTCATTCTCTGGTGAATTCTACGAGTATATAAAAGCGGAAACATGTTGAAAATTCTTACATAAGCTGGGTGTATTGTGCGGACAGGAGAAGAAGGAGAAGGAGGAGGAAGACGAGCAGAAAGTGGGGAGAAAACTGGGCGCTAGCTATTGCGCAGGCCATGCCCCCTATCTCCCTACCTCTCTCTGTGTGTGTGTGTGTGTGTGTGTGTGTGAGTTGCATACATTAAGCCGCAACAGCAACAGTAAATATTGAAAATTCCATATCCGTTTTGATGTCAACTCACGCGACAACAACAATAATACAAAAAAAAAAGCAACAGCAGCTGGCAAAAATTACCCACCATTTCACCCACAACCCCAACCCACCCCCCTTCACCCGCTCGTACCCCTCGCCACACTCCTTCCTTCCTCTGTCCCACATTCTCAAAAAAGCATTTCACCTCCAGCTTCAACTTTTGCCTTTGTATCAACGCGGAATGAGAATGAGAAAAAAAGCAAAGAGAGCAAAAAAAAAAAAAAAAAACTCGTTAGCATCGACAACAACAAAAATTCATCGGCCTCTAGGGGGCGCCACTGAGCCGACGGTCGCACCATTTGCCGTTTGTCGTTACGTCTTTTCAAGTAAAACCTATCCCCTACCCTACACCCTTCCCCCACCCACTACCACCCACTCTGCTGAACTCCTGGCCCAACCAACATTCAACTTGGCTCATCAAGAATTTCGAGAGTGCAATTTTCTTTACACACTGGTATTTTGCAACACTACAAAACAATGTTGCAAGGTGTGGTTCTATGTACTAACAAAATCCAAAATTCTTATCTAATTTCAAAATGAGAAACATTCAACTGTGCTAAGCAAGAAAACAATGCGGCGTATACGTAATTTCTAAATATTGCGCATACGTCCTGTTGTTCGGTTCAAACTGAACAAATAGCAAACGAAAATGTTCATCAATTTAATATTTAATTAAGTTTAAAAGCTGTTAGAATATTGATTACTTTTCCATTAAAATTCTTTTTATTTATTTAAATGCAAAATGTAAAATACTGATTAATTTTCCTCTTCACTATTAAACTATTTTCAGATACAAGTATCTTAAAACACACTTTATTTCAACGAAAAAACGGACTTAAAAACAATATGAAATGCTTAACATCTGAATAAAAAATTAATGTTAGTACGTTTTTTAGCTTTGATAGAATGTTAACCGCAATACTATTTACTTGATTTTATAATTCTTGATTTTATAGAATTTTCGATTTTATAATTGTTACAAATTGTGACCCACATATTGGAATCGAATAATCGTTTGAATAAATACGCTCAACTCTTTAGTCAACGGTTTTAATTGAATCATTGAATTATTTTTTCCTATTTTGCTTTGCTTTTTCTTTACTTTACTTGCCTTCTTTTTCCATTTATTTCATTCTAGGTACTTAAACAGCTCAAAAAAAAATGTTCAGGCATTTTATTAATTTTAAATTCGGATTGGAATTCGTATTTTTTTGTATTTTATTTGTTGTTATTGGGGGAGAGAGAGAGAGAGCATAAACAACAGCTGAGTTACACTAAGCACAGTTTTGCCGCTCTCAGCTGTTTGCAATTCATTCTCTCTCTCTATTTCACTCTCTTCGCTGTTAATACTAGAGCTTTACAGTAGCGGCCTCTGTTAATAACAGCGACTGTTCGAGGGCAGCGAATTTTTGCATTTTAGGTCAGGTCGCAAATCTATGCAGCGACGTCGACGTCTCAGCCAACGCAGGCAGCGACGCATGACTAGTTTGCGTTTGTTGCTGTTGTTGTTGGTGCCGTGGCAGCTTTTTTTTCTCCGTTTTCTCATAGCGTATAATTTTCATGGCAAGTTCAATGAACTTGCGAATTTTTTATTTTCTTCTACCTTTTTTTTATGGTTGTTGTATTTGAATTTTTGTATTACAAGAGCAAAAGGCGAACGCGAGAAAAAGAGAAATTAGGTTTTCTTATTGCTGCTGTTCTCAGTTTGATTGTGTATTGTGGTGCAGCTCCTGCTTCTTCTGCTTCTTCTTCTTCTTCTGTTTCTTCTACTACTTCGAGTGATTCTTCTTCTTCTCCATTTGCTGCATTACCAGTTTTCTATGTACAATGGTTTTACGGTTGCTTTTGGCTTAAACACGTAAGTTCAAAATCATGTTGCGACAAACCCATAGAATTCACAAATACCTAAGTATAGTTTTTGACTGGGGGATACCCTGTAGCTGACCTTTTCAATGGTATTACTAAGTATCTACATATGTATAAAACTATTTGTCCTGACTGACTGATACACTCAACATCGAGGAGCCGAAATGGGTTAAGTAAGGTCCATCGTGGATTATCGATTACAGAACAGGTTCCGCGGGATAGACTAAAATACCGCCAAATTTTGTAAGTCTCAAGAACATAACTATTACTACTTAAGTATTTATATTTAAATTTTAAATAACAGGGTATCTAATCGTAGTTTTTCATCAAAATTTTCAAGCTTCAATTAATTTAATAATAAAAATTTTAATTTGAAATTTCACTTAATAAATTTAATTATATTTATAATTATTTATATATTTAACTTTTACTAAAAAATGCATTTGTATAATTGGTGTAACCGCGATTGCTGGCACCAATTTTATCTATACTTTTTAATATAATTATAACTAATTTATTTAATCAATACAATTAATTACTGCGGATAAACGTAGTGAACAGTGGCCGACGCCTCCTTTTCTTGCAGTGTATCATTATAATTTTCATTCTTTTTTAATGAATGCGGTAGTTACTTTGCATTATTTATTAGTAAAATATCTTTTATATTTTTAAGTTTGTAAGTAATAAGCAATAATTTAATTGAGGAGCTTTAACTTTAATAATAATAATTATTATTATTGGGATTACTATCTACTACTTAAAAATTATATTGTATGTTTTTTTTTTTGAAGTCCTTTTCGCATTTTATTTTACGTGTGTAAATTAGCTTTTCTCTAAGCTGCGATTTTAATTGAGTAAGTGAGAAAAAATGTTCTAAATTTAAAGAATTTATTATTACAATGTTTAAAGCATTTAGTTTTGCACTTCTTAAGGTTACAATTTTAAATGAGGTATATAGGCAGATGCGTTTTATCTCTATCTATCGTTATGTCCGTCTGTCTGTCCATATGATCGAAAGGATATCAAAGTTGGTAAGACCTAGGAGCGCGAAATGTGGTAATATGACTTCCTATATTTGCAGATAGATCAAGTATATTTCAATCAACAGTACAATTTGATATATTATCGAAGAAACAATGGTTCAATGAAGTAACGTGATTGTTTGTTTGTTTGTTGCCACCGCTCTTTACTTGCACAGGGTATTTTACTGTCGGGCCCCCTTGATTGAATGTTGTATTTTTTATGACATGTATGTACATTGTACATATTTTAAGTTGCACAATTTATAGTATCTCACTTTCTCCCAATGTTTCCATCATCGTTGTCACTTTCTGTCTGCCCTTTTGCTTAATATCCTTTGACATTTGCACACTTTACACTTTTATACGCTTAACAGCATCTTCGCAGGGACACGAGTCATGTTGATGAAGATGGTAGGGCATAAAAGTGGCAACAAATGTGATCAAATTAAATTATGTACATAATTCTCACTTTTTTCTCTCTCTTTTTTCTCTGTTTCTTTTTTCTTTTTAAAGTAAAATCTGCATTTTATTTGATTTTGAAATATATTAGCGGGAAAAAAATCATGAGAATTCTGACATTTTTAAAAAACGTTTGACTCTTTTCCACTTTTTGTACTGCAAGATAAAGATTGTATATTTAATATTGATAGCTCCTAGATGATTTAAAAAAATTTAACATAAGTATTTTCAAGTATGTCAAATGCACGATTTCCATCTCAATCCATTTTGTAATTAATCTGTTACTGAAGGAAGATTTCCATAGATGTCATAGCACCTACAGATCCTTTTCAGGACAGCTCTTGAAGCACTTATACATTCTCTTAGAGTGAAATGTTTATAAATATCAAAACAATTGGTTTGACTTAACATTTCTCTGATCAACTTTAACAGAATATTGGCTATTTATGAAAATAAGGGAAAATGTTAATAACCATGGGGAAAAACATACAACTTTTTTAATTTATTTTTTATAGACAGTTTTTTTTTTAGGTACTCAATGAAAATGTTAGTTATCAAAGAGAAAAAACATCTTTTTTTAAATTTTGTCTTATGGAAATTCTACCATTTGTTTTTGTACACCTTAGGAGCCAAAAATAATTTAAGAGTTTTCAACACTGTATTGTACTAACCTTAAAGCGACTCATTTTCCGTTGCTTTATTACAGGCATGGTTGTTGCCTGGTTTGTGTCTTTGCTAAGCTGCTGCTGACTCTTCTTCTTAAACTTTATTTGTTATTGAGTTGTTTTCTTTGTTATTTTTTTCTTATTTGGTTTCTTATTACTTCGTTTTCTCTTTATTTGTTGAAACAACAACAACAATAAAAAGCACACACACACACAGGAACAAAAAAAAATGGATTTCCACCGTTTTACTTTATTTAGTTTTCCATTTGCGAATTCTCACAAAGTTTCGCTCTCAATTGCTTGCTCTCTTCTTCTCTCTCTCTCTCTCCTTTCACTCTCTCACACACACACGCGTACAACAACATCAACAACAACAACAATGGATAACAACAACTCGAAGTCGAAGTCGAACTCGAACTGAAACTCCATTGAAGCGTGGCAATCAACTGAAAAAACAGTGAAAAACTGCATGCACTTGGGGCTGGGAAAATGTGAAAAACGTCGGCGCCACAACTGCGACGCTAACAGCGCAGCAACAGCAAAAAAAAAACAACAAAAAACACCAACAATGACTTGAATATTGCTTTTTGTTCTTCTTCTTGTTGTTGTTGCTGTTCTTGTTGCAACTTGGAAAATCGCAGGACGCAAGGAAAAAAGGCGCAAGAAGAGAGCAAACGCCCAGCAAACTACAGCAGCGTCAAGCGACCGTTTTACAACTGCCGGGCGCAGCTTCGTTTTCATTTGCCATTTTCCCGTTTTCCCATTTTCCTCATTTTCCATTTCTGCCACTTGCCGGTTTGGCTGCCTTTTGGTCCGATCTTCGTCGGCCTTTTTTTTCGGGGGCTTCGTTTCACAGAGAGACAACGAAAGCCGAAGCGCTATTGATAATTCTTATCATTCGCAACAATAAATTAAAATAAAAATTACAATAATATTAATTAAATAAGCCAAAAGAGTCGAGCTCCAAACTAGAAGGTACTCTTTACCCAATTTATAATCCCAGTCGGCTTAGAGGGTATGTGGCCGCTGCACAGCAAGTTTTCATGTAGTAGGGAGCATATCCATCAAGCCGCAGGCTGTAAACTGCGCGCTCTGCAGTCAGAATCATTCACTGAATCGATTGAAATCCCAACTGCAGAGAAAGCTTTTAGCTCACGAGTTTCCGTGAGTTTGTCATAGCGCCAGGCTGCACAAAATGCTGCTAAGAATTCTTGTTTCGAAACTTGCTGGTAAGCTACGAACTCACGCGTTTGCTTGATTAAGTTAGTTTAAAAATGTATCAAAAACCAATCGACCAAAAGTTGAAATTGTAAATTAAAAAAAGTTTAAATGAGCTATTAAACTAATATTTCATTTGAATTACTATAATTATTATTTACATATATTAATCGAGAGAATAATTAAAAAGAATGGCTAAGCTGTTCTTACGATTTAACACCTCTGTACATTGTACATTAACCCAATATACCCCTATACTCTGCGAGTAAAGGGTATGAAAACCGAATGCGAAACAAAAACCAAACAGCCGTTAACAAGCCGGCTGCCTAACACACACACACACACACACTGCATAGACATAGCATAGCAAAAGAGCGAGAGAGCGTGTTTTGGAGTAACGAGAGAGAGAGAATCGTAACGAAAAAAGCTGCGGCGCGACGCAACTGTCAATGTTAAAATGGCTGCCAACAGAAGCAGCGACCTACGACTACAACAAGAAAGCAGTGCACAAAGTTGTTGTTGTTTTTTACTTATCGCATTTTTGTTGTGCCGGCAAAAACAGCAGCGACGTCACTGTTAATAACATGCGGAAGCCGATACCGCAGATGCTGTTATTATACCTGTGTGTGTGTGTGTGTGTTGACAGGCGCTGGGCAGGCAATTAAATGTTATGTTAAGTTACGTTAAGTACATTCGTACATACATATTATATATGTACATATACTTGTTTGTATGTATGTACATCATATTTGAGATGTCTTTTAAGTCGGATAATGTTGGGATGCTTCCGTTGTGTGTACATATGTATGTGTATCAACATTTACACTACAATTTGCGTTAATTTTGCAAATTGAGTGAAACAATTTTTAAACGCCTGTATGAGGCGCACAGCAATGCAGGCAGCAGTGTTATTTAATAACAGCAGCCATTCTGCTGTTAACAGCAACAAACTCTGTAAGTAACAGCGATTGCACTGCTTGTTGCACAGTGGTTCAATGCAAGCAAACCCCAATTCAATTTTCAACTTGATAGTGAAGTTATAATAAAATACAAATTTATAACTTCAGACCAATTTTATGAATCTCTAGTAAAGGCCAAGTGCTAGTCAATGGCGTATTTAAACTAACACGTAAATACCTTAATTTGATTTTTAATCATTTGAGCTTTTTGAATTAAATTCTAGTTAAGAGGAAATCAACCTTTACTTATTTCTTGAAAATATGTATTTCTTCGCAAGCTTTGGTATCCGAAATGTTGGTGCTTGAATATGCTTCCGACACTAGATCTTTACTTTGTAAAATGATTTACTTTTTTGTTTTTGTATTATACAATATGAGAACCAATGTTACGCTTTCCTCTTTATACATACTGATCATCAAGTTCGGTTTAAGTAACTTTTTAACAAGAGTTGAATTTTGTTATTCACCACGCTTAGCTTAACACCCAATTCCACCCTATCATCAGCATCAACATCATCATTCTCAACACCAACAACAACAATACTTGACGTCGGAACGCAAATGTCGACATCAACCAGTGATGAGAAGTACTCAGCATCAGATTTGAAATGTTGTTTTAAACTATTTATGACGAAAGCAGTTGAATAAACTATAAAAGAGATATGAAATTTTGGGAAATTAGCTAATTAATTTGAAAAGGAATAAATGAATGAGTGAAGAAAAATTAGTTTATTTGAAATAAGAATGGCAATTCATGACGAAGAAGATATTCCGTTTGGAAATCGGTTTAATTTTCTCAAAATTATGGAGTTCTGAATTCTTCCAACACATTGTATCTTGAAGGGTCTGATAACTTCATCTTTTTTTAAGCATTTGATAGGTGACAATACCCTCTGTAGAGTATAAAAAACGACAGACCTGAAAAAAGGCCAAAATGTCAACGCTGACGTCAACGTCAAAGACAGCGTCGCGCTTATCAGCTGTTCTTTTGCTTTCATTTCTTCAGACACCACAGAGACGTGGCAGAGACCCAGAACCCAGAACCCGACGAACACAGCCTAGCCTAAAGCAAAGAGCATGTATGAAAGAGAGATTGGAGCAAGGGAGAGAGAGAGAGAGAGAATGAGTGAGTGAGTGAGTGAGGAGTGGAGGGATAATATGTTGGGGACTGTGCAAAGTGTATGCGATATGGGGCGAAAAGGCGTGGTGCTGTTGGACATAGATAAAGGAAAAGGGTAGGGGAAGAGGGAGCTGAGGCGCTGAGGGAGGAGGGGCAGCAGTCGGTTTGGTTTCGCTTGGCAAATGGTTTAGGGTAGGGGGCCAAGTGCAAATGTGTGTGTTTGTGTGTGTGTGTGTTTACGTACTTGTGCTCTTTGTGCACTGTGCAATGTTATGTATTGACTATATACAAATGTATGTATCCTATGTACATATACATATGTACATGCATATGTATGTTTGGTGTATGCCACGGCTTGTCACGAGACAAGATGTTGACAACAACATCAGTGTGTAAGCTATTCAATCCTACACACACTCACTTTTATATGTATAGGCATTATATACAGACTCCTATATACGTCTATATACAGCCGAGTCTGGATATAGGGAACACAACAACTCATAAGTAGCAAAAACACCTACATTTTGACAATTTTTCACTATTTAAGCCGACATCAGACTGTCGCTTTTTTACCGTCACTTTTCCACTGCCTTTGAATTTACATTCTTTTAAATTTTCTTTTTTACTGTAAATTGGTAAAATCAAAAAATAAAAAAGCTCGAAACAGGATCAACTTTAAAATTTAAAAATACAATTTAACAATTATTTTTATTTTACATTTTTACTATACAAATATTTAATAACTATTTCATATCAAAAGATACAAAATAAGAAAACTGCAATCAAAATAAATTTAATATTCATTTATAATAAATAATGGTAAAATAATTTTTATTTACGAAAATAATTATTATTTATTTTCATTATTAAAATTTTAAGATTAATTTGATTTCAAACATTTAAAATTAAAACTTGTATTACTGAAATTGATATGTAAATTTTATTTTTAGTTATAATTAAATTTAATAAAGACAATTATATTTAAATTCTCTTTAAATTTTTTTTGAAATGTTAGTTTTAATATTGTAATATATTATATTTGTGCTTGGAATGGAAAATTGTCAATTTAATTATTATTTATTAATTGTTAGATCGAAAAGAATATTTTGTTTGTTTTATATTTTTTGATAAAATTTAACAAATAATTTTAAAAATCTAAAATTTTTATTTTAAAAATTATGGTATCAAAAACTTTTAAATATGCTAGATCTAGCCACTGTTTTAAACCCTGAAAAGTCTCTAAATTTTGAAAGCAAAAAAAATTTAAAAAAAAGCTGTAAAGCTGAGAGTTTATGATATCCAGACTCTACTGTATTGCCAGCTTTCTTTTGCCCGCACATCTTTTGTACGCTAATTTATTTGCTTATGCTTCGTGTATTTCTTTTCTTCTCTTTCGCTTTGTTACAAATCTTTACCATGCACAACAACAACAACAACACCGCTAAGCTAGAGTAAGTGAGAGAAAGAGAGAGACATTGAGATGAAGAAGAAGAAGAAGAAAAAGGGCGCACTAAACTATGGGAAAAGCATCTTCATCTTCCATCTTCATTTTCTGCACAACATTCAACAATTCCCCTCTATTCCCCCACCCTTGCACTATTCACTTCACCACTCCCTTTCTCTACCTATCCCAGCGACACATACCAACAACAACAACAACAACAACAAGATGTACAAAGTTAAAGTTGTGTGTAGCTGACAATTCCAAAGTGCAATAACCGTTTGGCCTGCCTGGCTTTTAACCCACGTTAATTCCAGAGTTTAAAGCCAATCAAAAGTTCCTAATCGCATTTCATGTTTTGTTTAATTTTAAAAATACATTTTAATTGAATTGAATGTATTTCACTTATTTTTTTTATTTAATTTGAATATTCATAACTCTACAAGTCTAATTCGCCTTTAATTGAATTTTTAGTTTAATTTAATGATTAAGGGTGTTTAGTATAAAACTGGAACCAGGTTAAACTTAATTTTTGTTTTTAAAAATGTAAAATTAATTTTCATTTATAAAAATATACAAAATTTACTTGGAGCCTACTGATTTTTAAGAACTTTTGTTTTTTTAACCTTATTATTTATAAATTATAATAATGATGTTATAGTTGAAACGTAAAGCCCAACTTTGAAATAGCATGGCATTTAAGGCCTTCAGCTACATTTTAGACTTACATATAAATTAATGAATTAGTCACAAGAGATAAATCTCAATTATTTTATTAATTAAGTGTTCAACAAACCTAATTATTTTTAAGAATGCTTTGAAATATCTATATTTTTTACCTACATATTAAACTCTAAAAATGTACCAAACGTCATTTTCATTAATGATAAATATATATATATATATATATTTTTTTTTGAGCATATTTATTTTATTTTTAATATAATTTTATATTATCGGTTATTTATTTTACCTATTGGTCGCTAAACAACAAAACAGTTGCTTTATTTTTGGGCTATTTTGTAATATTTTTTAATTTTTTTCTTAATTTTTTTAGTATTCTTTTCAAAGGATATTTTGACTTACCCTGACACCAATAAAGCGCGCCTCAAGCAGCTCCTGTTTACGGGGATTCAGCGATGTTTGAAAATGATCCATTATCCTCCTTTTGCTTTTGTTCAATTGTCCGGTTAGATTACGTTAAATTTTCAATTTAATCAAATTCGTATTATTTTCTTTATGCTTTTTTTTGTTTTGTTTTCTTTCTCCTTGTTCTTTGGTGGTTTATCAATTTTTGATGGTATTAGTAATCGTTTTATCGCATTTGTATTGCCTAAGAATGGCAACAGCAACAACAATTGTCAACGCCATGGTCATAATGTGGCATATTAGCTGAAATTTGTTAGTTGTGTTCTCATTAGTCAAACTATTTCAGATCAATATCGATAAATATTTCTACAAAAAACATGTCGAAACTTATTTAAAATATACTACTAACAAACTGGTTTGCATACATCCATCAATCACCTGAATATCTTGAGTTACTTTTCTGATATTTATAATAAACACCAATATTTTTAATATTGAAAAATCAAATACTTGCAATAATCCTAATAGTAAACCTAAACTTAATAGTATTCTTCCCTTTGAAATAAGAATTTTGTAACTTTTACTCAGATTAAAATTTAAAAACGTCTTGTAAACTTTAAAATATATCAACAAAGATACATTTTCTAAATGCAATTATTTGTTATTCAGAAAAGTGTTGTTTTAAAAATAGTCCAATACTCTATAGTAAGTCTAAAAAATCTGTTTTCGGATTTACAGAAAACACATATAAAAAAATCTATATTAATTAATCATTTTTTTATAATATTATAAATAATCTAAGTAGAACTTGAAAAATTCGTAGTAAAAATTAAAGAATACTATTAATAAAATAGTAAATTTCAAAAAACTTCGACTGATCTAAAAAATTAACTGTCAACAACTCAACATCTACATTTTATTTTTATCTTGTTTTTCTTTCAATTTAATTCTAGGTTATGTATGTATGTATCTAACTGCAACTGTGTTTACCTATTCTTACTTTTTATTAATAATATTGTTGAACTTGATCAAAATTAGCATGTCGCCAATTTGAAAGTTATGCGAATCCAATTGGACATTTTCGATGCAGGCAAACTAGGGTTAAATTGTTGCAGTCCATGGAAATGCAAAATAGTCGAATGTTACGCAAATGTTATGATCGATTATCAAAGCCGGCTAAATAATATTACGTTAGCACACAAGAGAGCGCAATTTGAAATGTTCATCATGTCAATTGAACAATATTTAACATTTATGCATACATACACACATACATTTGCATTTGTATGTACATGTCTTCTTCTTGCTTGTATTGCTCGCCGGTGGATTTTGTTATTCTCTTACTTTGTTGTTGTTGTTTTTATTTATTTCTTTTTGTTAGATGCTGCCACAAAAATTAGCACACTTTCCGTTTATTTTTCATTAAATTGATATTTTGTTGTCGGAACATCGGGGGAATGGTGGTGGGCGGGGGGTGATGTTGTAAGAAGAAGAAGTACTGCAACAAACACTTTTCTTTCACTCAAGTAGCTCGCTCTCGCTTACTCTCTCTTCTCCTTTCTGAGACGCTTTACTTTGCGTTTTTTTTCTTCTCTTTTTTTTGCAAACGCTGCGAGGTTAAGTTTGTCTACTTTTTTTTTTTTGGCTTTGCAGCTGTAGAGGAGCAAGCTTATCAAGCAAACTACAAAAAACAAAACAACAAAAAAAAATTATCCGATTTGCAACAATTTGCGCTGCTGAATGCACACGCACATAGCACAATTGGTTTGTTTAAGCCGTTGGTTTCTATTTTATTTCAAAGTTGTTTTTGTCACAGTAAAAAAATTTTTAGCAGAAGCTACACAAAACGCGTCGCGTTGCAAAAATGTGCTAAAAAATGCGCTCAGCTGTCCAAAAATATCGATATTCTATCGCTGTTAAATACATCAACATATGTATATGCTGTTAATTCGATAATGAACAGTTAAACTTTACCGCAACTCTATTAATTCCTCTTTTTCGCTGAATTTAATAAATTTTATTATGGATGCTGACAAGGAGTTTCGTGAAATGCAGAAGATATTGGATAATTCCTTACTGCATTCCACACCGTCAATTGGTTCGAAAACTATCTTGGAAAATACAGATTCAATCGAAAACGGCAAGTTTGTTAAAGAAACCTATGAGAATGAAAAGTCTGTAGTTCATCTGCACCAGAGCACTCAGGATCTACACGATAGGGAGTATTGTAAAATGGTTAACAGATCGGATAGTTCCTCACTGCACTCCACGCAGTCAACTGATTGGAAATCTATCTTGGAAAACACAGATTCAATCGCAAACAGTACGATCGTCATTGGAACCTATGAGGACGAAAAGACTACAGTTCATCTGCACCAGAGCATTAGTAGTCCAATTACCCCAACAAATAGTGTGCCGCCGCCATATAGCAGAGATTCACGATTAGGAAATCACCCATTCCGTCGGATTTAAAATCTGTATATTCATTGTTAAAATTTAAATAAAAATAAATATGAATTTCATTACATTAAACCTTTTTTTTATTGATCTGATTGGGGTTTTCTGGGTTGCAACAAATGTTGAATCAATTATTGTTTATGTACTATATGCGCCAAACTTAAGCTTTCTTATCTTTCCAGTTAGCACTTTGAAGCCGTAATTAATTTTAATTCTTTCTTCTCTTGATTTTTTTGGTGGCAGTCTTATTTACTGAAGTGGCAACCGTTAGAATTTCATATACGAAACTTTGTGGCAATTTAAATATCTTGGCATTACAGTGCAACAGATCAGCTGATATTTAACAGCGTTAGCTAACATTTTATAGCGCAAGCCGATAAGTATCAAATATCGGATTTAACAGCAAACAGATGTGGCTCGGAACTGTTGTAAAGCTATACATTAAATATGTACATTGTCTTAATTAATTTGATTTATGTAAGGTTGGATTGCAACTTGCAAAATAATTAAAGTTTGAACATATTATCGATGCTTACATATTCGAGGAAACATCGATAGCATAGTTGCAAATATCGATTTCTCCGGCTCTGTTGCACAGCTGTTTGTTGCTGGCACGTTACGCGACCAATGGTGCCTCAAGTTTTCAGAAAATAACTGAACGTTTTTAAATATATATATAACTGAAACACCATGCACAAAGTGATAAGGCAATTGAAGCAGTTAAGTCTGCAAACGCCACTGCTCTCGACCAGTGCTACCAAATTGTTAACAGTGACACCAGCGATCACGCACAACAATGGTGACTGCTGCGGCGTGCACACGACTGCAACTGGAGGACTCTGTGCCAAATGGAATAAACACAATAACGGGCCGAAGAGATGGCTTGAATATAACAAAACGGTGCATCCCCCACAGGAGGTCGACGAGGAGCCACGCAAGGCGGTAAATAAATTCTCCCGCTTATTTGTTAACCCCTCATAAATGAATTATTAATTTTTATTTTAGTATGTGTGCCACATGCGAAGCAACATCAAATATAGTCCAGACAAGATGTGGTATATTGCTGCCTTTGTGCGCGGCATGTCCGTGGATGAAGCC
The DNA here is from genome assembly GCA_035043265.1 of Drosophila testacea. NCBI lineage: Eukaryota > Metazoa > Arthropoda > Insecta > Diptera > Drosophilidae > Drosophila > Drosophila testacea. The sequence continues at coordinate 3,908,180 of JAWNND010000229.1, forward strand.
CTAAAGCAGCTTAATTTTGTACTCAAAAAGGGCGCCACAGATGTCAAGGAGACAATATTGGAGGCACAACAAATGGCCGTAGAGCGTCATAATGTGGAGTACAAAAGCAATCTATGGATTGGTAAGTTGTTTATTATAACAATTCACATTTGTTGTCAGTTTAGACTAATCTGTAGACAGCTTAAAAGCTACTCCATCTACTCGATTATTATTTCAAACATTCCCTATAAGAATGTCGATCGATTTCTCATTTTGCTGATAAGCTTACAGGGTAGATAAACTTACAAGTTCATTCTCTCATCTACGTTGAAAGTTTTTGATATAATTTCCATACAATATTTGAAGCTATTGCTATATATTACAATCTTACTTGTGTTAATAACTTAAATCTTCCTTTGTCTTTTAGCCGAATCGTTTGTGGGAAAGGGACGTGTCTTTAAAGGATTGCGTCGACATGCTCGCGGTCGCTTTGGCCGTGTCGAGTACAAACATTGTCACTATTTCCTTCGCTTAGAAGAAGGCGAACCTCCACAACACTATTATCTTCCCGAGCCACAGACCCCGCAACAGCAGTACGAGAATTGGCTGCAACAGATGCGCAGTCGAAAGGTCATCAATTCTTTATAAATCCTGATGTTTCCCAGCCACTTCCCACATCATCCAAGGCATTTTCATGTCATATATTCAGTCACGTTGTTTAAATAAACTTGAAATGAAAATTCAAAATTGTATATTATTCGAAAATCGATTTAGCCCTAAGAATACCAAGTTTTAGTGGGGAATAGAAACAAAATATGAAATTAAAAATAATGATCGTTAAAAGGATTGGAATGAAAGTAACTATTTGCAAAGAAACTTTTAACAAAGTCAGACAACTTCAAGCTAAGTTTTCAGTTTTAAATAAACTAGATCTTTTTCAAATTGCGTAATCAATTGTTTTATTTTTTGAATTTCTTGTTCCGATTCAAATTTTGATTTCTTTCAACTGTAGTCTTCGTTTTATTGCGTTTGTTTTGGTAATCATTACAAAATCGTTTGGAATTCGCATCTTAGTATCTTGGAAGTCAATTATCAAGTTTAATAATTATTACTCTTATTTTAAACTAACTTGGAAATAAACTGCTATATATAATACATAAGAGAGATCTACATATACTAAAAATAAAAGTATTATTTAAAAATATATACATATGTAAATAAACTAAGTAGAAATATAAACAGCAACTAAATGGATATAGAGATCAAATATTCAAATAAATATTAATACTAAAAAGATAAGCTACAAATAAAATTTGTTTAGAGTTTCTAAAATATGCGAAATATTAGAAATATGACTAGTGTATTCGAATATTAACTATCAACAAAGATAGCTATCAAATGAAAATGAATAAATTGAAATAAATCCAAGAATTATTTAAGTTAAGATTCAGTTTTAATGATACAAAAAATCCACAAAATATAAATATTTTGAACATTTTTTCCCCTTTCTTTCCCTTAGTCCTAAGTCATCTCTTCAGGCTTGTCGTCGCACACAGTTTCCATTAATTGTTCCAGTTGTTGTTCCTGCTGTATTTCATTGGCAAGGTTCTTCAGGGCCAGAGGCTTACGCTGGCGTACCTCGTTGTCAACATTCTTGTCCAGCTGAAGGCAGGACAACTTGGATAACTGTGAACGGACTGGTTGACCAGCATCACGGCGACGTTTGCGTGTCTTCTTAGCTTCCACAACTGGAGATGGAGACGGTGACCGAGTCGATGGCTTCTTGGGTGGATCAGGTTTAATGGTTTCGGAATGATCGCGTAAGACATGTTTGGAGAAATTCTGAGCGCTGCTAAAACCGCGACCGCAACCAGCTTTGAGACATTGGAAGCGTTTGCCTGTGTGTACAGCGGCAACATGTTGTCGCAAATTACGCGCATATGCATAGCTACGATTGCAATTGGGTTCGGTACATTTAAATATTGATTGATCGACTGCTTTGGTGTTTGTGGCATGCTTCGCCGCAACATGTTTGGCCAAATGGTAAGCCTTCTCGTAACTCTTTTCACAATGGTCGCATTGGTGAATGACGCGATCGTGCAACTCTGCGCGGCAATGTTTGGTGTACAATGACCATTTGTCGAATTGTCGATCGCATGTGGTGCAGGTATACAGTTTGCAACTGCGCTGATGACTGTCCTTTTGCCATTGCTGATAGAATCCACGAGAACACTTCTCGCAACGATGCGGATATTCCTTAGTATGCTGTGTAATCTCATGGCGACGCAATTTCATCTTTTGCCGAAATTCCATTTCACAATAGGTGCACGCATATACACGCGGAGCTTCGTGTGCCTCGCGTACATGACGCTGCATATTACAGGGTGATGTAAACATCTTGTCACACTCTTCCAATGTACATTTGATCGTCTTTTGTGCCGGCACAGTACGTTCATGCGAGATCCGGACGTGACGCTTCAGATGAGTTAAGATCGAATAACTCTTCTCACAGCCCTCGTAGGTGCAAGCATGTTTTTTCTAAATAAACGAAAAAAACTTTTAGTGTTGCTCACAAAACTTTTGATTGTAGTTATACAATGTACTTACAATGCCCGTATGATGGAACTCATGGCGATCCAATTGATCCAAACGCTTAAAGCTCTCATTACAACCGCTAATGCTGCAGTTATACTTGGGACCAGTGCTGTCGCGACGCTTATGTCGCTTATCAAACTCTTCTAAAACAACATCCAAGTCGCTGTCGCTTGTTATTTGCACATCCGACGGCATTTTGACCAAATAGAATTTGCAAAAAACTAAGAAAATTAAAACCGAATAACAGCAACGTGCTGCGACAGCTGGGAATGTTGGAAATATATAATATCGATAAGCCATAAGTAATCGGAATGTTGTTTGATTGTTCAGAAAGACAGGGCTGCTTTTTTTTCTTACGATGAGACAACAGTCAGACATTATCGATAGTTTACAGTCGCCATCGATAGTGGCGAGTATTGGAGCTATCGATAGCGCCATCGATAGTTTTGCAGCTATACTCCGCAGCAGTATATGTAGTTGTAAGCTTAAAGTTATAAACGGAATTTGTAGACAAGATAATAAACAAATAGAAATAATTCAAATAACATGGAATATGAGAGCGTACTGATTGTTAAGCCCGAGGTATTCATATACAAAATACCTCCACGCGCCAGCAACAGAGGATATAGGTGAGTTTTATCTACAACATTTTTTTTTTGATGATTCTCGTCAAAATACCAAAAATTTGCCGAGCTGTTGTTGTTGTTGGTGTGGTGCAATTGAAAGTTTTGTGATTTCATGCAGAGACGCCCCCACACCACTTATCTGCGAATGTGTGTGCGTGTGTGTATATGTGATTTCGTGAGAAATGCATAAATTATGTTAAAAATGCGCAAGACACGGAAAAACAGAGACCAACAAAGTATGTGGCATGCAGCCGCAGCCAAGGTTAAAACAAAAAAAACACACGAACGTTGTTATTGTTGTGATTGCTTGCTGTCACTTTTGAAGTTCAATCACAATTGATTTTTTTTTTGTAGTTTTGTTCGCGTTGCGTTTCTCTTAATTACTGTACATTTTATTTGCAAGTGAAATGTATGTACATTTGTGTGTGTGTGTGCGTGCCAAAAGCTTTTGTATAAATGTAATTGTTTTTGTTGCTACTCTTGTTGACTTTCTTTGTTTTCACACAGCAGAAAACAATACATACTCACACACACTCACACAAAAACATGCAGCGATATATTCCAATTGGAATAAGCACTCACACACACACACACACACATAGAGCCATGTATAGATATTTTTTCAACTTAAACAACGTTATTAACTGACAAATTTATTGTTTTTTATTTGTTTGTTTGTTAACAACACGCAGAGCAGCGGACTGGAACCTCAAAGAGCCCACTTGGACCGGACGGATGCGTCTGGTAGCCAAGGGCACCGCATGCATTCTCAAATTGGAGGATAAAACGAGTGGCGCTCTATTTGCCAATTGCCCCATCGATACATATCCCGGCGTAGCTATCGAGGCGGTTTCCGATAGTTCACGATATTTTGTTATACGCGTCCAGGATGATAATGGACGATCTGCGTTTTTGGGATTGGGATTCGGTGATCGTTCCGATTCGTTTGACTTAAATGTCGCGTTACAGGATCACTTCAAGTGGGTTAAGAATCAGGAGCAAATTGAAAAGGAGAAAACTGAACCCAAACAGGAACTTGATCTTGGTTTCAAGGAGGGCGAAACCATCAAAATTAACATGCGCATTACGGTAAGTTCTATAATATGAGGAGTATTGTTACCAAAATTGGTCTCTGAGATATAGGTTTTGAGACGTTAGCAATAGAAGTACTAAATATAAGTCCAACGTTTTTACACCGGTCTTAAGAGGCAATAGCGTCTTGAAAATTAAAAAGCCTCGGCTATAACTATATGAAAACCTTAGTAACTTCCCAAATTCTTAATCGATATCTTTTATCGGTAAATAATAAACAAATCGTATAATAATTGACCCCTAAGAAGAAAATCCAATATATGAAATTGAAAGATATATACACGATAGAAATATGCTAAATTTAAGATTTATAAAATTAAATTTATTTATAAATAGGTAAAAATCAAATTAAAAGGTTTAAATAAAATAAGAATTATAAGGTATAAATAACGTATTAGAATAGATTTAAATTAATTTAGTGGGTTTAGTCAGAAAGTCCTTGTTGCATTAGAAAGATACCGAAGATTTTCAGTCATAAATATTCTTTATTACTATATTCTTGATTTGTTTGCAGAAAAAGGATGGCTCTGAGGGCTCCTCGCGCACCGGCAAGGGCAAAGGAACTGGTGGTGTACTACCACCGCCGCCTGGTGGATTGGCAAAAATCGCACCACCACCGGCTGCAGCGGCACCAGCAGCGACGTTGCGACAAAGTCCAGGCGCCTCGCCAGCTCACAGGACCAGCGGAGGCGGTGCTGGTACTGAATGGACCGACTATGCATCCGCCGGGTATGTTAATCAAGTTTAATTTTAATTGAATTGGCATCCTAATTATACCCTTGCAGAGGCCATTTTTCTAGCCTTTTTATCGCCATGTCTATCCGTTTTCCCAACCAATCTAGCCTTTCCCATCAATTTTTTCCCACCGGTATTATAATTTTGTTTACGAAATGTAAGACATTTGAAGGAGACTTGTCAGGCCCCATAAGGTATATATTTTCTTGATCAGGACGACGAGCTGACCAAGTCCGTCTGTCTGTTTTGAAGCTGTCTTGTTAAAACTTGGTACAGGTCCGTCTTTTTGCTGTACGCAGTACATGTGTCGGAACCGGCTGGATTGGATTACTATATCGTATAGCTGCCATAGGAACGATAGGACAAAAATCAAGCTTTAGTATGAACAACTTTATTGTTTTCTGAGATATCTTAACCAAACTCAAATTGTGTGTTTGATAAAGTTAATGCAGTCTGACCAAATTTGGTTAGAATCGGAGTTTTGTATCATATAGCTGCCATAGGAACGATCGGTTAAAAGTCAACCTCTAGTATGAAAAACTTTTTTGTTTCTTTAGATATCTTGACCAAGTTGACAAATTATGTGTTTGATATAGTTGTATACAGTCTGACAACCTTTGGTTAGAATCTGACTTCTATATCATGAACCTGTCGTATGTCGAAATTTGAATGCGGGTCTCTGCAAGTGTACAGTGTTTGGCGCGCCAAAGATAGCCTTCATTTCTATTTTTTTATTAATAATACTTTATTTGAACTTGTTTTCTCTTTCTCTCTTTCTTCCTTTGTAGCGGTAATCAAGGACAACAGAATTCGGCAAACGCCAATTGGGTGCAGTTTTAGGCTGAAAGCAACCTGGGCAACGTCACGCACTTTACTTTGTGTTAAGGCTCTTAATGTGTTTTAATTTTCTTCTTCAACAAACACACTCACACACACACACACACACACCTCACACACACACAACTTTCACTTGCTATCCAATTGGACAACAGATCGAACTCCGAAAATGACCAACACACGTACTAATACATACACACATACACGTATATGAAAATGAAATCCGTTAACGTTAAAGTTTATAAAATAAATTTTGTAATTTTTTTTTTTTTTTGTTTGCATTTTAAGTAGTATATATATAATATATATATTTATGTACACACTTAAAGAACTGCTCCGAGTTACAATTCCACATCGCTTAATATATATATATATATTTAATGTACTTATGTATATAGATATATATGTTTGCTGAAAATCTTAAGTATTTGAATATATGAGAGCAATAAATCCTGAAAATTGCTGTGGAATGGAAATTCCGAATAGTTCTCATAGAGTTGGAAATGTAGCATGAAAAGTAAAAGGAAAATATTAAAGGAAAACATTCCGTTTAGGGCAAGGCATTGTAATTAGTTCAAAAAGTATCGTTATTGTTAAATCGTTAAACTAGACGACATGCATACCGATTAGTTCTTGTTTGCTCTTTACATCGTTTTACACACACACACACACACACACTCACACACAAACTAACACTAACACATGCCTAGTAATTAAGTAAATCAAATGAATTATATATATATAAAGATACATATATAATACACATGAAATGAAAGATAAAAAGAATAGAGAAAAGTAAAAGAAAGATAAGATATTGCAACAATCGAAATTGGATCTGAAATCTACTTAAGTAATGCTATACCATTATCCTTGCATGTGTATAGTCTCCTCTTCTGTTGCAATCTCTGGTACAAAAACTAAAAAACAAAAAAAAAACAATTGAATAAAAGCTCTTAAACTGTGTTTTTGCTGCACAGCATTCCAAAACTTGTTGCTGTGCTCATTTTGTTGCTGTTGATAAAATACATACATACATAGTTGCGATTTAACTAAGTTTGTTTCACTAATATTTAATAGCTGCAACTGGCACACTTGATATTCTCTTTATTTTCTTATTTTTTGTTTTTCGAAATTGTTTTCTTATTATCATATACATATATATATAAATTTATCAATATAGTAACATACATAGCTTGTCCTTGTTATCACTGAACCGAATTCTATAAATTCCCTTTTTCAATTAGTTAATTAATTTCCTATCCATCTGTATCTCTATGTAATCTACATACATATTGTAACTAATTGCCAGCTGTGCAGTTATATAAAAAAATTTAAATTTAAATATATGTATACACATATATATAAATATATATATCTAAATATACAACAACAACAACAAAATTAATATAATTGAATATGAAAATAAAAATAGCAATGAATTTCAATGTACAAACTCTGGAGTTAAGCAAATTTCTTTTGTTTGGTCAACTTTCAAGTCAATGTCATTATTTGGTTGGGTTTCAAATCGAGAGAATTGTTAACTTTGGATAAATTGAGATAATGCTCCTGAAATTTGGTAAGTTTCCTACAAATAATTTGTTAAATCTTCTCATATAGAACGGATGATTCAAATTATAATATATATTTTAATAATTATTACTGATTATAATCAATAGTTAAACTCTTACTTTTATAGTTATGCAAAAGATAAAGCAAGCTATCTCTGACAACAAAGATATCATAGTCTACCAATCAACCTTCGACACAAGTCAGATTTATGTTATGGTATTCAGTTTATCCAAACTTGATCAGCTTTGTAAAGTGATAAAATGACATTCCGCACGAGAGTCGGATAAAAAAATTTAAAGGGTCCCTCTTATCTAAAATTTCAACAAAATTGAAAAATCGATTTTTTTAAATAGCTATTTTTTAATGTAGAATCAATTAATAAACGACATTATGATGTGAATTTTTACCAAAAAAAAAATGGAACACCTCAGAATCAAATTTAAAATATTCTCTTATAATAAGATGACTCCTGATTATAATTAAAAAATCAAGATATATATCCAATTCCATAAAGATAGCTTCAAAACTGACAGTGAGAGTTATTAAAGTTTAGTACTTCCATATTTTAATTTTATGATCAAAAGAATCAAAACTAAAAGTTGTATTTAATTTACAAAATTGATAGTAAAAATGTGTTCAAAAATAGAATATCTAGCATTTCTTTAGGGTTTGATTTTATTTAAACTCATGGCTTTATACTCTTACAGTATAATATGTGCCTCTCTCTTCATTCCATGCGATTAGTTCTCACTCTACCTACCAATGATGTTACTAAAAATTTTTATATAAATTCCTAACGAACCTGTAAACATATACATAAATATATATCAGTTTAGAGTCTTGCAACTAATTTTCTAAAAGGCTTTGAATTCTTTTAATAAATGCGTAAAAACAACTTTTTATAAAGGCAACTTATATACATATAGCTATATTAAAGAAATTAAATTAAAATAAAGTTAAATATTAAAATAATTTATTTTTATAGGAGTCTAACCATAATCTCAGCTATTTTTTAATTTCATCCCCTGCCGAACCATTAAAAAATATTTGCAACTGTTTTTTTGTTGTATAGTTTCCATGTTTTTATTTAAACTTATAGTGTTTCTTTTTCTTAGTTTTGTATAAGTTTTGTTTTGTTTTGTTTTTTCTTTTCTGTTCTTTTTTTAATTGCTTCTTTTTAAAATGGTATATTGTTAATTTAACATAGTTGTTAAATTAATTACAACTCAATATTTCATAGGACTTTGCTTTAATACATGTTTAATTTAGTATTTGAATTTGCATTATTTGTATATATATATATATATAATATTTACTTTCTCAACTCGTATCATCGTATGCTAATCATATACAATAGGTTCTAAATGAATAATTATACATATACATATAGAGTTATATATATGTATTACCTGGCTAGCTACAAATGCGGAGAGAGTTGCAGCCAAGATAAAATATATATCCATGCAACTTAACCGCCGATTAATATTATTTGAATCATTTATTTCGTTCAAATTACTTGAATTTCATTAGTAGTGTTAAGTTTGTTTTTTTTTGTTTATACCCTTGCAGAGGGTATAATAATTGTTATTTTTTGTGTTTGTGTGGGTGTTTTTCTTTGTTTAATTTGCATTCTATGTTTGTGGTTGTGTAAGTAGAATTTTTGGGAAGCGTTTTGATGTTTTGTGATCTTTATGATATTGGGATGAACAAATCGAAACTCTTTCCGTAAAAATAACATCGACATTCAAGAGAAAATAAATAATTACAACTAAACTTGAAGAACCAAATTTAAATCGAATGAATTGAAAAACATGTTCTAATATTTATATAATTTATACAATCAATTGTTTAAATACAAAAAGCTAGACCAGAAAATAATTTACGAAACTTTACGTGTAAATTTATCGTTATTTTCGCGGAAAGGGCTTGATTTGCATTATATATTTATATATATATATATATATGTATACTATATATAAACAGCTAATAAGATTTTAGTTTTGTATTAGTTTCGTACGTGGCATATGCAACATTGAATCATATCTCTGCCTGTGCTCATATTCATTTAACTCAATTTCTTAACTTTTCTTTTTCTTATATACATATACATCTTTTGGCATATAACATTATCTGTAGATTTGTTAAATTTTTTGTTTTGTTTTTTTTTCGTTTTGTTAAACATACATATATATTACAATATTCGGCTACATTTCGACTGTTTTTTTTTTTTATTTATTTTTTGCAATACGTGCTGCCAAATTTGTGGTTCATTTAAGGAGGTTACGACGTATGTATAACAGTTGATGCAAGATTATGTTATACAACCGAACGTATAACTTGTTGTGTTCAATACAACGATATACAATATATATATATATATATATATACATATATATTACTATATTTTCTGTTGTCATTATATACCCTTGCAGAGGGTATTATTATGTATAATTTATTTTAAATTCCTATTCTCTCTTTTGTTATTTGTAGCTGGTTTTTTGTTTTTCTGTTTTTTGTTTCTTTCAACTGTTTCGATCACTTCTTGACTTTAAGACTGACAACAAAAGCTATGACGTTTAATTACTAACTAAAATTAACTTATGCTGTTCGGTGTGTGTGTGTGTCGTACAACAGGCTGTGTGTGTGTGAATGGGTTATGGGTGTGTGTGTGTGTGTGTGTGGTTGTGTCGGCTAAGCACAGTAACAAGAAATAGAAAACATAATATTTGTTGCATTGACCAAATACTTAAGTATAAACACATTTAACAGTTTAACAAATACTAAAAAAAAATTTACGCTCTTCCTCTCTCTCTCTCTCTCTCACTCTCACTCGATCTCTCTTTCTCTGGCTACTGTGCAAGCGAGTAGTAAATAATATGTCTTCTAATTAACTTCTTGATTTAGTTCATAGCTTTTGCTTGAGCAATTATATGTGTTGCTTCTGCTTTTGCCGCTTACATACACACATATACATTTAACTATGTATATATTTTGAGTGTGTGTGTGTGTGTGTGTGTGTGGGGTGATTGCTTGTGTTATGTGTGAGTGTACATCCCGTTGGCTGCCGATAAATCCATGCTATGATTACATAAATCGCTGACGTTTACTGCTATAATGGCATATGTCCATTTTATCATCGATGGGACTCCCAGGCCTCTTGCAATGGCGCGCGATTTCGTTGGCAACAAATGCAAATAGCTCTGGTCCACTGTAAAGTCAAGAAGAAGACAACTAATTAATAACAATTACATATAGACAATTGATACAAATTTCAAATATTCGCTGCACATGTTTCAAGAGATGCCCAGTCTCTATTCATCACATCACATCATCATTATTTTTTTGCTGATTTCACCAGCCATCTACACCTAAGTATCACTCTATCGGCGTTAGAACCAGTTGGGAATTCTAAGCTACAAAAATTATAAAAAACATGTGAAAAGGTGACTTTGCCCTATTGTGGGTTCTTTCGGTTACTGACATAAAGCTAAAGATTGCAGAGACTACAACATACGTTATAGATATTAAATCGAATATCAAACTGTTGAAAACCAAGAATCCATGATATATATCTTCTTATATCAAAACTAAGATGCTAATTCAAATAATACGTTTGTAACTGATTAAAATGAATGTATGCTGATATCAAGAATTATAAGACAAAATTGCAGATACAATTTAAATAAGAACATATTGGTGTTTAATCTAATTTATCCCATTTGTTCTGTTAGCTAATGATTTGTAATTCTTTGCATCTTTCCTTGAATCATCATTTTTTCTTGATTGTATTAAAGAATCATAGAACAAAAGTCTCTAGACTTGATATGAAAATTCAACAAACAAAATATTCATGGATTTTTTGATTGAGTCTCAAAGGACTAGTAAAATTTACTTAACTGCTGTGATTCTACTGATATAATCTATCTATAAATTCTTGCGTTCCGATTTTAAGAAATATTTGGATGATTGTTTGATTAAATATAATGTTGCACTGTTAGAACAAAATGATATGAGATATCTTTTGTCTTTCTTCGCTGTGAGAGCTGATGGGATTAATCTTAATAGCAAGAAAAAAAACGGACGGTTAAAAAGTGGCGGTGAAAAATCCGCCGTCTGCGGTGGGCTTAAAGAATTTGATATGTGTATCTAAATATGGATTTACCGTGGACGCAAAACTAAGGCCTCCTTAAAAGTGTGCAAATCGTCACCAATGATGCCACCAGCGCCAAGAGCACCTCCAGTGGCGCCCACTGTCGTCGCCTGACCAGTGGCGGTATTTAGCAAATGTGTTTGCTGTCCGCCGGCGCCGGATGTTGGTGGCATCATGCTCAGTCCGTTGGTGGGAAAGCCAGTGACGCCATTGACGCTAACTCCATTCACTTGATGATGATGATGATGAACACCGCTGTGATTATGCTCCGGTTTCGGTGATCTACGGTGAACAAAAGGTAGAACGGGAAGGTTAGCTTTAAAGGATATGTCCGATAATGTCAAAAGATGGACTCACCGACGATTGGCATGTGGATTTGTTGATTGCGTTGGCAGCGGTTTACCAGCCAAATAGGCCAGCAAATCCTCTCGCCGAATCATGCGGCGTTTTTTGCTGCGCGCCCAATCGGCCAATTCGCGTGTGCGTCTTTGGTAGCCGCATTGTATGGCAGCGTCGCTGGTGCGTTTGAGACCATCACATGATTCTACAAAAAGAAAGGATACAGATTTCATCAATGATATAAAATCTCTAATGTTTGCTTCTCTCTCTCTCCGTCTCTCTTACCTTTGTAGAGTGTTGTCACTGTACCGGCTGCAGTCTGAAAGGGCAACCACAGTGCCCCAGTCTCAGAAGCGAATGTGTTTGATGAGCGCTCTGCAAAAGCAAAGGAAACAATATTAATATCATTTTCAAAAGTTTGATTAACAATTATTTAATATTCAGTGTATAATTGTGTTTAGAAATCAAATTAATAAATTCCTCTGTGGTTGATCATTTCAGTAGATTTTTAGATATACAATAATACAGTCAAGCTTGATATGAAAATGCAGTCAAACATAGAGAAATATATCTGATAGATATAGAATCATAAATGTGTAAAAGGAATAAGATTAGGATCTAATATATGTAATAGAAAACACTCATCACAGAGGGATCATTTGATTTGCTTTAAGATTAATCAATATATTTTCAATTTCAATTTCAATTTATTAAATTCTCTTAAAAATTGGTTTACTAAAAAAGACCAGATTTCGTAGTGTAATAATTTTTCTTGTCTCTTGTTTTTCTCTGAAAATGAGCAGTTTTTTTTTTTGTTTTTTCTTCTAAATTTTTCAGCTATTTTTGCCTTCTCTTCCTATTAAAAACATCTTTGTTTTTCTGGTAAAAAGTTGACAGCACTGTTAAGGATCACAACTGTAGATCGGTTTTCAAATGGACTCCCTCTCGCTCTCTTGTTCGCTTCTGTCTCTCTTTGGAATATTCAACACCTGCTGCGCAAAAGGCACGGAGAAAAAAAGGACCAAAGCAACTTGCCGTTATCGACCCTCTCAGCTGAATCAAGGAAAAACTAAAATATGATGACAATGTGAAATGGATGGGCCCGCTCTATGCAGTCTGAGTGAGTGTGGAAGCGAGATGGCAGCAAAGCCCAAAAATAATTTGCAATCAAAAGAAAATGAAACAAGCAATACACATATGTATGAATGGTATGTATGTATCTATGAATGTCTATATATGCATGTATGTACATACATACATATATGAGAAAAAGGGCAGAATAGAAAATGCAGCTTCCTTTGCACCGACTGGCAAAACAGCTGTTTCTCAATTGTTATTGTTGTTGTGAGAAAATGACGCACTGCATAGATACACACATACATACAAACACAAATACATATATATCTACAGTTTGCCAAGTAAGTTTTAACCAAATTATTTTATTTACCAATAAATAAAATAAATATGATTCTTCAAACAAGTTAACAAAAAAGGAAATAACGAGATCTATTAGGCTAAACCATTTTTTTAGGTAAAAACCAAATATTTGAATCTTTCATTTTAACAAAACAGTAAATTGACATAGATTTAATGTATTTAACCAAGCAACTTTAACACACAGCCTTTCAATCTTATGAGCACAGTGCATTTTGCTGCCTCTCTTTCTCTCTCCCTTTTTCATTTCTTTTATTTTTGTTGTTGGTGGTTTAAAGAGCAGCACTCAGAACCAACACACACACACACATACGAAGACAGACAGACAGAGACATCATCATCATCCTCTTGGATTGCTTCTATTGCATTCCAAGCCCTTCTGCTTGCTGCAGTTTGATAATGCGTAGATTGCAAACGAAAGAGAATGAGGAAAATAGAATGAAGAGCATTTTAAGGCGTAAGTGGTTAAGTGAAGTTGCCTGCGAGAGCGACATAAGCTTTCACACACACACACACACACACATGCAGGGACATAGATATGGAGCTTAAAAGCCGGGCCTGTTGTGTGCATGAAGCTGTTGTTTTTGTTGTTGCTGTCGAAAAGCGCCTCTGACTGTCATGCAGGCAGCACTGTCACTATTAATACCCTCGCCCAAAACTATTTTTATGCACACACACACATTCATACATAAGAATGTATATGGATATTAAAAGTCATATACAAACGATAAACAACAAAAAAAAAAGGGATTGATGCATGGATGCATCCAATGGATAAAACATACCACGATAGAGCTGTGCAACGGCGGTTGCCGAATCCTGGAATGCTCCCCAGACGGTGCTTAAATTGTTGTCACGCTCACGCACAAACTCACGCTCATACTCGTCGTTCTGGCCGTTGATTTCCCGATGGCACTGCTCCTCTAGCCAGCTCTCTTCCCCACCAGATGAGTCTTGTTGTTGTTGCATTTTCGTTTGGGGCAACACCTTTGTTTTTGTGGTGCTTGCTTTGGCTATTGTTCTTGTGCTGTTGTTATTATTGTTGTTGTATGTATATATATGAACTTTTTGATTGTAGAGGGCGCTCCGCTGCTATTACTGTTGCCTGTTGTTGCTTTTGTGGCGTTCCGGCAACTGCTGTTCCCTCTTACAGCTTCTTGGGCTCTTGCTCCTGTTTCGTGTTTGCCTTCGCCTTCTTCGCCGTTTGCCTACTGCTTCTTCCTCTTTGCAACGACGACGACGACAGCAGCACGCACTGACACTGACACACACACACACACACTTACACGCACGCTTAGTGTGTGTGTGCGTCTTTGTATATAGCGTTGCTTTCTATGTGTGCGTCTCCGTATTTATTGGCGTTTTATTGCTCCCGTAATGCAGCTAAGATACTATTTTGTTGCTAATAGTTCCAAAAACGTCTGAGAACTTATGATATTTTATGTAAATATCTCCAAATTTTGTTGAAACGAAGCGCACAGCACATTTGTATAGAAGTAGAGTTGTGTCTAGGGTTGTTGAAAATACATATATTGATGCATCGATATTTCGATGAGATTCTTTTCGATAATGATACATTTTTACACGATACTTTGTTCTTGCGATATTATCAGTATCGATATTATGGGCGATAGAATTGGCGCCGCGGAACTGACTTGACGCTTGGATACCGATGAGCATCGTACTAAAACGGATAGCGCGCTATTTCAAATTAAATAAAAACAATTTTGTAAGGTAACAAAATGATTTTTTTCAAACAAATCAATGAAATTATAAACTAGATGAATTCAAGTGGATTCTTTTAAAATATGTATCGTTTTAAGGGCCCTTCAGAGGGCCTAGTTCCTACAATTAATGTCTTCAAAAATCTGGGACACTAGGGTTAACTTTTACAAACTTAAAAAAATTGCAAGCTTCGTTGGCGCCATCTATTTTTATCTATCGCTTTTTAAGAACTACCCTTTTGTCGTGTAAACTGCAAGACTGTGTAAACAAAATGGACGAGTGACGGTTTGCTTTTGAATTCAATGTAATTTACTAATTTCACCTTGATTTACCTAACCCTCAAATCAATTTATTATCAGTTGACGAATCTCTCAATGTGCCGGCTGAAGGTATTTTATTTTTAATAACTTAAACTGCATTTTCCAATATATTTGTGATATTAAAACAAGATATGCAATGTAAGATATCGATTAAGTTAAATTTAAAGCACTTTATAAGAAAATCTTTACCATCTTATTAAGCCCAAAAGTCTAAACACACGTGTCTGTCTGTCTGTTTGTAGCTTGTTTAAAGATTTCTAAGGCTTCAACCTAATTTCAAAAATAGTCGCTAAAAAAAGAACATTTTTTTAAGACTTCTTTCGTTATTCAGACTTATCTTTAATATAAAGAAACTTAATAAAAAAGATCTTTGGATTGCTAAGGGTTATACTAAGTTCACATTGGACCTGAGGACTTCAGGGATAAATCTGAGCTTCCGAAATTTGAATTGCCAATTGAGTGTGAACCTAGGATTAGTTGCACTTGCGGCATTTCGAGTATAACTTTTGGAATAGGATATTCCAGTTTCAATTGAGGGTGGATTCGTTATTCTCCACTCGTTCTTCAATATTACTCAAATGTATCCAGATCTTTCATGTGGTTAATATAGATATCTCCTAGCAATCTGATTATTTTAGGATACCTATATACAAATTTTTTTCCTATATCATTTTTACAAACGATTCAGATTTGTAAATTAAGTGAAATCATTTTTTTTATTGCCACGCACATTTAAACACCCTTGTATGTTTATAAGGCTATTGAAAACCTAGTAAGTATATTCCAAAATGAACATGACGGACTATCTCTGAATCGATTTAACTGCCAACCGATCGAGTTACTATATAATCTATATCTCTTTGACTTTGGAATAAATTATGTTCATAATCGTGCAGGGGTATCTCAGACTCGGCTTGCCGAAGATATATTTAGGTATCTATAGAATGTTATTTAGATAAAAGATGCTTTCGTTTTTTAATAAGTTTTTTAAATTGACTTTTAAACTTACATGTACAATTTAAATATAGTTACAGCATTAATTTTAATAATTACATATTATTAAACATTTTTGTTATGTTATTTTTATTGTTAGTTTGTTTTTTTTTTTTGGTAGTATTACTTGTATTCATTTAATTTACGTAGAATGTTATGAAGTTTTTGATTGTTGTTCTTATTATAATTCATTAATTTCTCGTTGGCAGATTTAGAATTTTATTTGATTGCTTTTGGCAAGGAGGTGACAACAATAATTGGAAAAAAAAAACTAAGGTAAGGTAAATATTCATGTTAGTTTCATCTTCTTTAATTGTTTTGGCCCCGATAATTGGGTCATTTCATTTACATTGTTTCGTTTCTCATTAGTATTAATATATATATATATTATCTATGCATGTAGAATTTGTGTAAAGAGCTATTAACAACGACGAACGCTACAATTACTATTTTGTATATTATTTTATTTATTAAATATATAGTATGTTTATCTTCTCGTTTTCATTTTCAATATTTTCGTTTTAACTACATATTTTGGGAGCACCAGTAGTGTTTTGTTGTTGTGGCTGTAGCTATATACTATATACTTTACTATATATATATATATATATTTATGTATGCATCGCTGCTGTGACGTGGTACAGTGAAACCTGCTTAACTGCCTGCATTCCAAAACACAATTTCAATATAGTCCTTACAAAATTCTAATATTGCAGAGAATTTAAGAAAGAAAAAAAAAAAACAATACATGGTAGGAAAAAAATAAAAATATTTAAATTATATATATGTGTGTATTTGTTTATCAAAATGAATGTTAAGTTACGTATTACGATTAGCAAACCCAACACCAGGCTGCATCCGATTGCCACAAAAATAGAAAGAACCGTTCCAAAAAATCGAACCCATAGATATATCTGGGTCACAGACCCAAAACCGGCGGAATGAGCCTAAACTAAAAACTGGTTTAATGCCCACTTTCAATGACACTGTTTGTTTACATTTTTATCCAATTATTACACTTTATTTTCCTAATGAAAACGAATGTGTTTAAATTGGAATAAAAATGTAGACAAACAAGTGTCGGGAATAACACGGATTTGCAGCCTATAACATAACAAGGACCAAGTTATGAACAACTCAATAAAAGCTCTGATATTTTTGAGGCTACTATTAGTGCTATTCCTGCAACTGCTTTGATTTGCTTAATATTTGATTTCGTCGATCAGCTGTTTAGAAAATTTTCAAGCAAACAAAATCAAAGCAGTTGCAGGAATGATACTGTTATAATTTATGCTGCATTTGCAGCTATTTCGATTTCACTGTAGGCCTTTAATCTGTGTATGTATGTATGTAATTGTTGTTGTGTTTGCATGTATGATTGTTTCTCTAGTGTGTGTGTTGTATGTGTTTGTAAGTGTGTACGTGAGAGCAGGACAGCTAGCGCTGAAATTAGCAGCCGGCATCAAACCGATAACGATATCGATAACGATACCGCCGCTGCCTTAGGAGTTGCGTTCAAGTGGTATCATTGCCAATGCCATTCTTTTGGTCCAATTTGTTCGATCCCATTTTAACCATATATACAAAGAACGTGATGATCTCCTTCTCCTTAATAGGTATTGTCTTGAAATGCTTCATGATGGTCTGTAAATAAAATTGAAATTCTTATTGATAATACAAAACGAAGTTACATTTAAAAATATACAGTCATGGACAAAAGTATTGACAGTTTAAAAACTCTAGATAATACACTTAAAATGTTTAACTCTTACATTTTTTTATATACTCTTTGATATTTATAGCCTACATTAACATATATAGAAGCAACCTTAATTGGTGGTTTTTCATTTAAAAAAATTAACAAAGCAAGAGAAGTTTTTTGTTATTAAAAATCAACTCGGCGAGTTAGAGGAAATTTCTATTAATTGACTTTGGATACTACTGTTGGAAACATGTATAAATGTTATATTAGAAATATGAACAATCGGAATTATGTAGATATATATGTAGAGTGTAAGAATATCATATTTACTTAAATTACTAAGCTTTTAAAAGAAAGAAACAATAGATGTAGTAACTAACATATTCACTGAAAACAACGACAATCAAGAATCAATAACATTCAACTCAACATTCAATTACTAAAACAAAGAATATTTATCTAAGAAGTCGGAAATTTTATACTAAAAGTATTAAAAAGTAACGATTTTGGAATATATACATATGTTCATGAACTTGTCTTCTTATTCTAAAACTTTTAATAATTCTTTTTAAGATGTTAAGAAGTTTCATCTTATTTTTTATAATTGTGTTCTTCAGTTTGCCTATTAATAAATACAAAAACATAAGGGTCGCTAAGCCAACGAAAATACCATTATAAATGGTTACTAAATTGTTTGTCATTTTATATATATTTTTTTTCTTCTAAATTACCAATACTTTTGACCTTGACTGTGACTGTAACTGCAATAGTTTATTGTGTTTTTTGATTCAACTTACATCCGCCAACTGGGCACGTTTCATGCCCTGCCGCGTCTGCACCTTGAAGTGACGCTTGTAACGACGGAGTGTGGAGACATGTAGCTGATATAGATCGGGATATTCATGCAAATCGGTGTCCGTTTCATTGCTATCATCTTCGCTATCCTTGCGTCTACGCTTCGTACGCACCGATTGTATTCGATCTTTGTGATAATCGCATATGTAAATGTGCTGCGCACTTGGATCGCTGCTTAATTTTAAACGCTTTTGGGCAACAGTTTTTTGTATACGTTTACTATAGCTGGCATATCCGGCCTGATTGCGGCATCTTTCCATATCATCGATAAGGCAGCATGTTTGATCCGTATGTCCACCCCGTGAGTCCTCCTCACCGGTGCTAAATCCGTTGTTCATGGTCAATTAATTATTGCTACTACTGTGTTGTGTTGTTGTTGTTTTTGCTGCTACTGCTGCTGTTGTTGCTTTTACTTTGTGTGTTTACTCCTTTTAATATGATCACACTACGTGTTGTTTTTTTCATTCCACATGCACACTTGCAAATACGTACTTTTCGAAATACGAAATATACTTTAATTTTTTCGTTTCCCTTCTGCTTCTTCCACTGTTTTATGCCTTTGACTTTGTGCGTTTTTCTTACTAGGGCTGTGGAAAACTAATTTTGGGTGAGTGAACGAAAAACAGTTGTTCAGTAAACTGAGTGAGTGAGCTTGTTCATTCGATTGTACTTTAAGAACTAAACCGTAGGTGGCGATTTATGTTCTGCTAACGGACAAAAGATAGTTTTCAAAATTAAAAAGCTACGGGTATACCGTAAGATATTTAGTTGTGATGATATATTGATTGTTGTGTAGTAAACAATATTGTATGGTATTTAAAGTGGTACACGACCTCAGAACACAATTAAATTATAGCTCAGCTAGATATTCTTAATATCAATAGTGTCGATAGCAGTTAACATTGCATAACATTGCGTTAATTTTCGTACTATGTTGCGTTTATGTTGCTCCGCTGTGCGTTACTCGTCAATTTGCAGCTTTATGTTTAAACAACCTTGTTAATTTTCATATAATAATGCTGATTACTTGATGTTTAATACGTGACACAATCAAAGCTTGTTTCGCAAGCAACAGTTGACAGCTGTTAAGACAAATTTGGTCGATTAAATTCTTATCGTTTCGTACTGTTAAATGGAAACTCATTTTGCTGCATCAACAAAATATTTGAATTGCATAAGCAAAACATCTATTAATTGCTTACTGACTAAATATTTCCGTGTTTAAAAATATTAGATGATTAGTTTTATAATTGTAGCAACAATAATGCACAGTAGCTTAAATCTGTAAATCAATAACATATGAAGTAATTTTTTTCCAAATTGGAAAATTTCGATAACATTCCGTTATCATTTGCTGTGGTTATCATAATTTCGATTGCAGAATATAACGTTACGCTTATCGATTTTGTAGTCGGTCATTTTAGCTTTCGATTTAAATCGCTTACATTAACAACATCGATAGAGCGCTCGATTGTTCTTGCAGCACTACTTTTGCGTTGAAATTTCAGCCGGACGTGTTTTGCGGGAGCGCGTCAATTTACCGAATCAATTTACCGTGCGTCTGCGTCGTTGTAGCAATAATATTGAAAAGGTAAATTGCAAGCAGTTTTTTTTTTGCTGTTTTTTTCTTCTTTGAAATTGTTGAAATTGTGCGTAAATTGCAAGAAGCCCACACACAACACACATAATATTGTACATAAAAGGGGGCGACGCCAACGCTGCTGCGACGGGCTCAGCAAGCAAGCAGAAAAATTCTTGGCAGCCTCAAAGCTGAGCAACGGACTAGCAACAAACACCAATTGGAAACACATACACATATGCATACATACTGCGAAGTACATATGTATGTATAATTCCAATATGACTGAACTGAGACGTGCTCTGTGCGTGTGTGTGTGTGTGTCAAAAATGTTATTTTTTCTATTTTTTTTACCATAATACATAAGTACATATGTAAATTATGTACATACACATTGTTTATTGCATTATAAACGAAAAACAGAATAATAATAATACAAAAAATCGGCTCAATGACCGCGCTGTTGGCTTTTGCATTCCTTTTTCATGTCGATTTTCCAATTGGCTAAAACTGAAAGACAAACGCGCCCCGAACGCCAAAAAAAAAAAAGTGCAATGAGTGAGAAAATAACAGTGTGCCCATTTCGTACATACACACACGCACACACATAAGTATACATTTATATGAACATAAGATCTATGTACATAATTTTCTACGTACATATTTTTGCATACATGAGTGTGTGTGTATAAAATTATTAAAAAATATTACACATTAGTCATTATTATGCAGGCTTCGTTTTATAATTTTTTTTCTTGTGCCAAAAACAACAAACAAAAGAGTGCGAAAACTTAAAATAACTAAAGATGCTGTCTACATACGTATATGTATATGTATGTATGTATATAAAGCATTAGTCAAGAGAGACTCCAAAATAACAGTAAAATTCAACAAGAAGCAGAGCTTGTGTGTGTGTGTGTGGAAACAAGCAAGAGATTTTCAGTGAAGAGAGCACGTATATTACGGTGCTTGTGAATATGACTATATATATACACGGATATACATATATATATATTTAATATGAATGTGTGTGTGTGTGTGGGGGGGGGGCACAGGACACCAAAGCAAAGCACAAGGCAACAACGAAAATTTTCATGCTGTAGAAGTTGGGGTGGATGGGGAAGTGGGCGATTGAAGCTTTATGGCAGGGAGGGAGATTGGTAAGGGGAGCTGTGGGCCATAACTTTTTCAGCTGATATCGCTGTTGCTGCGCAGTCGCTAACGGTACCGTGTGCTCGATTCCGAAGTTTTGTTTGTCACAAAAAAGCATAACTCAAAACATTAAAAAAAACACACGCACACAAAGTAAATAATAAAAAAAAGACTTTAAAAAATAAGGCATCCCTGGCTCTGTTCGTCCTTGAGCGGTACAGCCTCGACTCCAAAACTCCATCCAGGGTCGCCTATATGTACGTGTGTGTATGTGTGTGTTTGTGTGTATTTTCATGGACATCTCATCAAGGTTTTCATCCAATATTCTTTAGACCCTGCACTTGAAAAAGTTCAAAGGGACCATTAGCACTAGGACATTAATTTATAAGTTCAGTTTGTAGTGCTAGGATGCTCAATAAATAAGCCATAAAGAAGTTTTGACTCAAATTGACTCTTCTAATTTAGCTCTTGAAGCACCTTCTAGAATATTTCGTAAATTTAATCCTTAATCTCTTCAACTCTCCCTGCAACGAATGTTGGATCAATGTTTTTAAATTGTTGTTTTTTATTTTACTACCCCCAGATTTTGATTTTGATTTTTAAATTTCAATTTTAAGTTTTCAAATTTACATTGTGCCGGATCTACATTGTTTGACAATAAATAAATAAAATAGAATAAATAATTTGGGAACTAGTTAATAGTTGGCAAACAATGTTGAACAGCTTCGGGCCAAAGGCAGATGAAAATAACTTTTACAGGATCTCACACAGTTGAGCACTCTCCACTTTCCACCTATCCGTCTTTTTCAATGTTGTTGTTTTTGCATTGGAGCTAGCTTTCAAGGAGAACCTACATTACAGGCTATATAATAGGCCCTTTAACCCGGGCCAAAATGCATTCAAAATGTAATGCATTTTTTATATTTCCCGCTGGCACTAATCACTAAATCCGACACACAATCTCTGGCCCCAATCATCGCATGCTGATGACCCGGTTAGCTAAATGGATTTTATAAATTGCGCTTAATATAAGTACATAAAAAAAGTATACATATTTACATATAGCTTTAATCAAGTTTCAAAACTATTACTAAACTTTTAGTTGTTTCAAGTTTCTAAACCAAAAGATCAGCTTTCATCAACACTTTAACTTTCAGAGTATTAGATTAAAGAGTTATCCTTATCCACCTTTAACAACGTTTTCATTTATAATAGAATAGTTAAGATCATTGGTCTTAACAATTGATCGGCTTAGAACTTTAAATACCTTTGCAATGATGTGAAATCACTCGACCGCCAAATTAACTTAAGATCTTAATTGTTTGTTTATACAGAGAAGTGTTCAAATTTGAAATAAAGTATCTATAAGCAATATCAAAGTACAACTATTTTTGTTGAATGTTTCTCTTGTATAGCTTCAAAAATGTTCATTAAAATCAAATGAATTTAAATTTCCATTCAACATTTTTATTGAAACCATATTTAAGCTAACATATCTACCCTACGCTATGGATAATCGAAAAACTCACATCAAAAGATGTTTTTCTATATAATTATTTGTTCATTTGGCGTTAATCGTATTGATGGTATGATAATCTTCCTGTAAACCTTATTCGATTAACTGTCAAAAACAAAAAGAAGACTAATGTATGTACATATGTAGTACATGTACATACACATGTGCATACATAGTAGTTACATTTTTGGTTAATCTCATGTAACGTCATTAAGTTGTCTAGCTTTTGACGTGTCCCCAGCGATTGAAACACACAACAAAAGACAGACAAAAACACAGATTCATGAAATAAATTGAACTTTGCACAGGGAATATATTTTTTAGACATCTTGTTAAAGGACATGTTTAAAATAAAAACATTTGTTGCATATGTATGTTTCTCTTCTTTCAATGAATTTGACTCAGCTGATTTCCACAAGGTTAATTGGACTCTGTAAAAACAGATTAAATTGAGCATTAATAAAAAGTTGACTAGCATTTTGTTGTTGTGTTTGTTAAAGCTTCTGCATTAAGCCGGTGTTAAAGGTTTTGTCAAGGAATATGAGACTGCAAATGATATCATTGCAAAGTGTGAGTGAAGGGGAACGTTTGCGATATCCTTCCAAATTGCACATTTGGTGGGAAGAAAACAGTTTAACAGCTTGCAGGTGAAAATTATACGCGTACATAAGTTAATTACATGCACACATTAATTACAACAATTAGCAATTTGCGCTCTTATGACAATTGCTGACACCAGCGGCAATTGTGAGAGCATTTGCATTTGATGCTTTTACACCGCTGCAATGCGTGTGTGGGAGGCGGAGAGAGCAAGCTAGGAAGAGAGAGAGCTTGAGTGCGAGAGCAGAGAGAGAGAGAGTGTCTGTGTGTGTGTGTGAATTGTGATGAGAGCGCACTGAACGTGCGAAATAATTGAAAACAAGAATGAAAATAAAGCATAAATAGATTGAAAAATGTAAAGCATGACACAACAACAACAACAACCACAATCGCGAAACATCACATACAATAGAGAGCACAAAAACAAAAAAAAGAAGCTACTGTTGCTTTTGCTTTAGTACTCACATTGCGCTAATAATAGCGGGAGCAACTACTACAACTACAGCAACAACAACAACAACTGCGACCACCAAACTAAAAGTACTGAATTCATTTTAAAAAATATACACATAGCCCCATATGTACAAACTAAAATACTAATGTATGTATGTACATATGTACGCAGTTCGTGTTTGTACAAATCTAAAAATCTAATATAAAAAAATATATTCATACTCTATGCATGTACTAATGTATGTAAGTGAATTTAAAATAAAAGCTAAATCTGCTGGCGCTGCTGCATTCGCTGTATGCATGTACATAAATACATACATATGTATGGATGTATGTACATATTTACATATACAACAGTTTCGGGTCAATTGACTTTTAGTGTTGCGTGCACCCATACAAACACAATCACACATACACATTCAAACAAAGAGGCCAAAGAAAAAAAGCTCACAAAGCAGCACCAGCAGTAGCAGCAGCAGAATCAGTCGCAGCAGCAGCAGGACTCTGCTCGCGTCGGCGTCGCACGCAACAATTCGCCTTAGCTAAAAGCAAGCCTAAGCTCACCACAAGCACACACACATACACCTGCATACAAACACAGTGGCAATGGAGAAGAGAAATGCGGGTGCTTGTGCTTTCGCTGACTTTTTCTACTCACCAAACCCCACACACACACACACACACACACAACACACAGGCACATTCATTGGTCGGTGCTTCGTCACCGCACAGTGGTTTCAAAGCTCTATTTCTGCTTTAACTTTAATGTTTCTTCATTTAAAACATAATAAAGTTGCTTCCATAAATAGCTTTATACATGTTGCATTTGTATATAATGGTGTGGGGGGGAGTAGCTTTTGAAAGTGATCAGAAAGCTCTTTTCTGTGTTTCTGTGGCAAACGAGAATATTCGATATAAAAATGCAACAGCTAAATACTTATTCACCAAGAAACATACATACATTTGTACACACTGATAAACATATATACATATGTACACATGATATGTGCTTTGCATGACATCAGCATCCCTTCATTTATAAGCACCCGATTTGAGTGTTGTCCTGTGTCCTGTTGTTCTGTTGTCCTTTTTTCTCTTGTTACTGTTGACGTTTGGCTAAAACAAAAAAGGAAAACGTGGCCGGCAGTTGCAATCTAAACTATGTATGTAAACATATACATACATACATACACGCATTGTGGGTATGTGTCCAATAAGTGTTGCCATTTTAGCTATTAAGTAGCTAGACTAAGCAATTTTGTAACTGAAAGATCTATAAAGTCTTGTAAAGTAAAATTGTTTCTACTTGCTTAAATTTGCGGTTAAAGAGAACTCAGTCAAGATCTATAATAATTAAACTAAAATGTATGTCAAGTAAATTTTTTATAAATTTTTTTCTTAAATAATAAACAAATAAGCTTAAAATGTAAAAGTTTTGAGATTTACCGAAATTTTGCTGGTACAAACTTTTCTGTTTTCGCTTTCTAAAAGTGACTTTTCAGTTTGTTTATAATCCCTGGTGATTTCCCTTTTAAGCCGCGTCCAAAAGGCCTTAAATGTCAAAAGAAGGATGCATTTTATATTAACCTAACAATAAGTATAATTTAAAATGCTTCAATTCATAATTAAACACTATGGAAACTCTAGAATAGAAACTTTTAAAGTTTAAATGTGGAAGTTTTGTTCTGTTGTCTGACTGTGAAGTAAAGTAAAGTTATTTGAAATCCAGAAATTTGTGAATGGAAAGTTAAGCGCAGGCTTTGTCAAAATAATTGTTCTCACTAGTGTATTTCTGGCCAAATTTTTTTCCCCATCGAATTTGCTATTTTACAACAAGAAATTCTAACAACACTGCTGTCACGATCCTGACCGCTTTGTGGAATAAAGAAGAAGAAGACAATGTTGTGTTTTCATTTTTTTCATTTGCATGAGTTGTTGATGTTGTTGTTGCTGTTTTCGTTGGTGTTGTTGCTGTGCCAGCAACAGGACACTCGGCACGCACTCACAACAACACCAACACTAACAACAGCAGCAACAGCAGAGCGTCGTCGTCATAATGACCGACTAACTGACTGTGCTTATTTACGTATGTATGTATATGTTGTGTATTTGCATACATACATATATGTAGTCTAAGTGTGTATGTGTGTGTGTTCGTGCATGCGCCTCGGCAGGCTGCCAAGCCAGCGGTCAGGGTTGACTTTTGCAGGAAGCCCAAACCAGGAATTTCAGTCGCTTGGCTCCACCCTCTACTCCTTCTTCGCCCACTTTCACTCCCGTACCCACTTTCTTTCTGCTCTCTCTCTCTCTCTCCCTCTCACCACAACATCCTCCTCGACTCGCACTGTCATGCAAAAAGCAACAGCAACAAAATTAAGTGCGCCGTGGCAAGCTTAGTTGAGCTTGAGCTCACCGCGTGCCTTTACTTCGTTTTTATCCTTATTTGGCTTCTTCTTTCAGTGAGAAGAAGTCTGTCGTATGTACGTATGTATGTACATACATGCATACATATTCATGTGAATGGATGTGTGTACTGGGAATCGATAAAGCATACTTATTTGGATTTTTGGTGCAACATGCTTTAAAATTCACATACACTTAGATACATATTTATATGTATGTTTTCATTAAATACTCCAATATACTTACATTTCTTCCAGAATAAAATCGTTTCTCTCTTTTTGTGCACATAACCTCGCTCTCCTTGGCTGCCATCAAAAGCTCTACTCTCTGTTTGTGTGCGTGTGTGTGTGTGTGTGTGAGAGTGGGTTGAATGTGTAGGTTAATGTGCGAGTTAGTTCAACTCGAGATTAGCTTCCGGTGGGGATACAAATCATCTCTCGGTTCGCTGCTCAAGTTATAAATATTAAATATTCAAAAGCGACTCTTTTTGTTTCTTATTCCAACATAACCGATACATATTCTTCTTTTGCTTCTTCTTCTCAACGACAAATATCCATCCATCCATCCATCACCTACCCTTGGGTAACGCAACATTTGCTTTTGCTGCGTCCTTTCGCTTTCAGTTTGTGCTTTAAACAGCTGCTCTGCGGCTGCTCCCTTTTGTTACCCCTCCACCCCCTCCTTTACCTTCTTCTGGTACATTCCGTCACTCTATCAAAACATTGTGTATCTCGTTACAGTTACTTTACGCATACAATACACTGGCGGCCATAAAAACCGCAAAAACCTCGCAGTATTATAAAAACCTTTTTCACTCTTTTTGTTTTTGTTTTGCCCGAAAAAAATAAAACACTAAAAAAAAGAAAAAAGTCCTACTTACACAAGTTGTATTTGCGTCTGCGCTACTTAACTAGTTTTGTTGTTCTTTTGCTTTTAAGAAGCAGAAGAAGTTAAGCAAAAGAATTTTTGTTTTGCAAGTTGTTGCTAAAACTTTTTTCTTTCCTTTTTTTGTTTTTTGTTTTTGGTTTTCCTATTTGCTGTTATGTTTTTCCAGTTATCCTGTAAATTCCACAGCTCTTCAATATCTTACTCTCTGTCTGTCTTTATCTTGCTGTCAGACTCTGTGGCGGAATCTTTAAAGTGCAACTGCAAATTCAAGTGCTAAGCATAAACTTTGACGTAACAAGGCTAAATTCTTTCATGTTGCACTATTGTTGTGGCCATCACTGTAACGAATGCAAAAGCTGCGCTGCGGGCGCTTTGCGTGCGAACGATTGGACTGTATATTGTTGTGTTTGTTGCTGTTGTAAGAGCGGAGAGTTTCATGCTTGTTACGTTTTGAGCTCCCCAACATCATTTGCCTTGTCCTCCCTCTCTCTCTCTCTCTCCCTTACTCTATCTATCTATCTCTCTCGTTGTGTTCTCAATGACATGTCCCCAGTCTCCCTGTGATGAGAGTGTTTGTATATGTATGTTCATGTGTGTGTGCTTTGTATGGGTATCTTCTTTGTATGCGTGATGCTGCATTTTGTTACGCACAACTTGGCAGCAGATTTGCATGTAACAACACGTTGTCTGCCATGTGGGCTTAAATATGTGTGTGAGTGTGTGTGTTTATGTATTTATACATACAAATGTACATACATATACAAGAATATTCCAGTTAATCCATTTAAATATGCAATTCTTAAGGCTGATAAAATCTCATGCAGGATTTTCTTTTCATAAAATACACATACAACATACATTAGGGTGGAGTTAAACAAATTTCAGGACTCGGGATTTCAGGACTACAATTTCAATGTCTTTCAGAGATCTGTTATGTTCTTTCTAGTACAACAAGGACCTCCTTAAAATAATATACTAACAATATTTCATACTAATAAATATTAAGAACTTATTCTCATGGTATTCAAATGGATTTAGAGTACAAACAAATTGAAGTTTTCATTTGAATTGATGCAGCATTTTTTGAACGAATTTGAAAAAACCTAGAAGAACCCAATCAGATCAATAAAGTAGGTTAAATATAAAAGTCAATTCCATATATCATAGTATATTCACCTAGAGATGAGGTACAAACAAATTTGATTACCTTACAAATATTGCTTTTATAGGGGTCATTGATAAGCAATAAGCTTTTATTTTTCACTCCACCCTTATGTGCGATGGTGTATGTATGTAGTATGCCACGCATATCAGCTGTTTTTTTTTTAGTTAGTGTGTGTACATTGTTATTTTTAAGCAATTTGCTTTTGCTTTAATCTTAAGCCATTGCATCCCACACCATTTTAACGCATATGTTATGTACATACAGACATACATACATATGTATATTTGTACATACATACATACATACTCTGTGTAAGCTAATTGCCGAAGCAACAACAAGAACAACAAACGCATAAAACTGAAACAGAAACCGAAATTAGGTCGCAATCGTCGCCATCTCACTCCGTCTCCGTCTCTTCCACATCCTCCTTCTTTATTTGTTCCTCCTTACTCCCTATGCCTTTCCCCGTCCGCATGGCACCTGCAACGAGCGCTGGGATTTAAATATAATTGCCAAAAATAATTTCACTGTGCGACAATTTTTCTTGCAACAAGAGGCAAATAAAAAGAAAAGTTAAAAAAAAGTAAAAAAATAAAAGAAAATAAAAAAGAAAAAGAAAAGAAGAATTAAAATAAATACCACACACACACACATGATGAAAAATCGCGTAAAGTGAAAAACTATTTGACTTATTGGAGCAGACAGCAGCGCAGTCGCAGCGCTGTCGGCAGAGTACAAAACTGTCACTCACAATGGACACCAACAACAACAACGAGAACAACCCACGATGCGCGAGAAGATAAAATGAAATTTTGTTTGAGAATTCATTTGAAAAAAGCAACAACAATTATTGTAGATGTATGTATGTATTTATGTATGTTACATACAATACATACACATACACATACATAATAATAATTATAATTTTATGGCACTCGCGGTAACTGTACACTTTGTTTGCAGCCTACTAACGCTAAAAATTGGCCAAATGTTGAACGAGTAATTTACGTTACGCCCATGGATGGGGGAAGGATGATTGTGTGGGGAGTAATGGGAGTGTGGGGACAGTGCTAGGGACAAAGAGAGGGTATAGAAAGAGTGTAGGTGGGGAACGGGGGATGCCAGACGAGAGCGCGCCCAACAACAATTTCGCCTCAAATTTCGAATTTTTATGTATGAGTGTGTGTGTGTGTGTATTTTGTTGTGTATTTCTGTATATGCTGTGATATTTTTTTTTTGTTGTTGTTGTTGTTGGGTTGGTGACATGTGCATGTGGGACAATTTCATTGCTATTGTTTTCTCTTGGCAACGGGATTCCATCATCAACATCATCAACATTATCATCATTGTGTTTGGCCCACACACAGTGCAATTAATCTAATATTTATATTATTATTTTCTTGCTTTTTACTGAATCTACAAATATCCGGGCATATGCCATCAAGCTTTTTACGCATACATATGTATTTTTTTATTATTATTAATCGATTTTAAATTTATGGTCTATGCTTTCCATTTTGTATACACTCTTTGCCTCATAAGGTTGTTGATACAACATTCATATCCTAGAATACATACATACATACATAAATAGATGTATGATGATATATACAAAATTTATTTAAGATTAGCTTATAAAATGAGCTATAACTCAGTCAAAAATATTTCAACGAATCAAGGAAATTCTTCATCTTCTGTAGAAAAATAGGTTGACAAGTTATTTGATCAATTGATTATCTGATTTTATTTATTAAAACTTTATTTAAAATCAAAAACATTTATTGAGATTTTCTGGGTTTGGGAGCTTATAGATCTGTGATAGATATGTATATTAAATTTAGTTTGGTAGTATGTTTAAAATATTTTTGAAAATAGACAATTTTGCTGCGGCTCTACTTTAAATACTTGGTAGCAAATTAGTTTTCTACATTTCTTGAGTAAAATTAAATTTTGTTGTTTCAAGATTATTTTCAACAATAATTTTTTCGTAAGCTCAAAAATGTTCGTGATAAATATATGTATGTAATTACCGAAATGAATATGTATATATCCTTGTAAATTTTCATATGCATGGCATACTCTTTTGTTGAATATGTAGTTTTTCGCTATTTTCTTTGGGGTCCTAGGGTCCTAGTTAAACGGCGTCAAAGGATTGCCCCGGAAAATTGGATCAGCCGTAAAATGCGCTTGCGTGTGGAGCATTTTTTGTTGGATTGTTTGTAGTTGTTATTGTTGTTGCTGTTGCTTTTGTTGTTGTTGCTGTTGTTGTTGTTGCTTAGTCGCAACGCATTTCAAACTTAATTATTATAATTAATTGGCAAAAAAGCGACGCTGATGACAACAACAACAATAAAAACGGCCAAAAGCGAGACTAAAGCACAACAACAAAAAAAAATGTAAAAACGAAGCGAATACGCTTCGACACGCAACACGCGGCATGCCGCACATTGGAGCGAATGCTATTGAAACCGACAATTAATTCAACAGGCTGTCAACAATGGCAACAACTGTATGATATCTGACAGATATACTATTTAAAAGTGCTTTATTTTGAAATACACTGACTTGTTTGAATGATATAACCGACCGCCCAATATGCTAATTAAGGAGGTGCAGTTGAAAGATCAAAAGCCAACGTCAACAAAAGCCGCTAATTGGATAAGTCTAATGAAATAGGGAAATTTGTTGTTCGCTTTGGAAATTCCTTAATAATGTACATTGTACACTTTGTGAGGTGGTAAAATCTTCTTATATTACGTTTATGCGCACGCATAACTCGATTTAAATGTATCATGAAATCGACAGTTGCCACATTGCTGTGAAATACAATTGTAGTATCATATTTAAGTAATTAATTGTACAAGATAAAAAATATCGAGAAAAACAATGAAAACAAAATGGGGTTGTAAGCAAATTTCGAAATATTATGTACATAGCTTTGTGTGCTTAAAAAGTCTGGAATAAGCACTACAATTATTATTATTTGCACAATTGTTGTTTCAGTCAAAATACAAATGAAAAAAATTGGTGCCACAGTGCCTCAAAATGTGCTTCTCTCTCACTATGTGACTTTCTACAACGACGCGCCCAAGTTGCCAAAGCAAACCCAAAGCCACATTGCCAACAAAGCCCAAGCTGAATAATTTGCAATTTAAAACTGTTTTTTAGCTACCATGTTCTATGCACATATATAAATTTATATATATATATAAATATATATATATATATGTGTGTGTGTGTGTGTTGGTGTGTGTGCATGTCGTTAGAGTGCAAAAGCCAAAACCGTTTGAGCCAACAAAAAAGTAGAAAACAAAGCAACAGTTTCAATGAGATTTTAACAATGGCAACGAAATAGAAAAAGAAAAATAAAATAGAATGAAATGTATATAAAAAAAAAATAAAGACAACGACAACAATTGTTAAGATATCATTTACATTTCGATATGAAAAGGGAATTATGCAAATGCTAAAAATTGTACAAGTATTTGTACATCTTTTTGTACATCATACTAGTGGGTTACGCTTGCTAAATTGAGCTGTGGAAATGTGGAATTCTTTTTATATTTTTGTAGCATTTAACTTTAAAGGAAGATAAACGTGGCGAGCGCAGCGAGCAGACACAAATTCCCATAGCGGAAATACTTTCCTACCATTTGAGCTGACTTGATTTGGTGGAAAATTCGACGGATTTGGGGTTAAAATTACCGAATTTAGGTTAAAATGTTCGAATTCATTGGGGAAAAAGCTAGGTTTGGCGGGATAAAGGCCATGTTTGGCGGTATTGAGAGTCAGTGAGTGGGAGTTAGGTAAAGATATAGTTTTTCATACTTAAAGTGCATCCAAATGTGTGTGATAAAGTAATCCACTTATTTAATCTGGTAGTATTGTTGGGGTTGCTTAAAAAACAACAAAGTCTTTTTTTTTTGGATACCAAGTGTTGCTTGAACTGAACTTTGACTACGAATTTGATCCTCCAATTGAAATTTCGCAAAATGCCGTGCTGTGGCTCAATATATTAGTCTCAGCTATGTTGTGTATAAATTTCAGCGTCATAGCTCTTTCCGTTTTGGCCCCACGATGATCAGTGAGTGAGTAAGTCAGCCAATCAGTGGATCAGTCAGGTTTAAGAGTCTATATATAAATAAACATATGATAATAATTACAAAGTCTTCAATAAATGTACCAACGTATAGAAAATTTACTACTTTTGGTACAGTGCAGTAAATTCTTTGCTACTGCGTATCTTTCTTCTTAATATCTCTCTCTCTCTATCTCTTTTTCCTTCTCTCTCTCTCTGTCTCTCTCTCTTTTACTCCCTTCCTCCCTCGGTCTGTCTGTATAGTTTTAATCCTTTGTCTGTTTATTAAGGTGACAATTCTTGTCCTTGAACAACACACGATTACATAAGGGTTCCGTTTCGTCAGCTCACATATCGAATATTCGAATTGGAACCATGCACATTTGTAATGAATTTGCATGACACTTGATTTTTTTCTAATTGGAATTGGAATTGCAAATAATTGCATGCCTGGATAAATCCAATTGTGAGTGTGTGAATATTTAGACAGGTGTCCATGTTCTCTTCACAATTACACGAAAAAAAAAACCATTAAGTAAAAAAAAATTAGGTACACGTAATGCCCTGTAGCGACCCAATTTTACACATCGATTTGAATATTTTAAATGTCATTTAATTTGTATATTTACATATATGAATATGAGGCTAAGGTATCGCGTAGATTTTCTTTCGAATTTCCCTGTGATTCTAAAGTTGGACATTTGTTTAAAATTTTGGACAAATATATTTTCTTAATTTTTAGTTAAATGCTCTCAAAACAATTGTTGAAAGTCGAAAATTGATTTGATAATTATCAATTATAATTGATTGATGTATTCAGTAGCTTTCTAAGATTGTAAAGCGTGTAGTTTTGGTTTTTCTGGGACCTTAAATATATGTTCCATTTTCAATTTTTGTCTTTAAATATTGACAGTTGGGACAACATGGCCAAGATAGTCATCCTTATATGTATCAGAAATTCAAAGCTATCATAGGTTCCATTTTCTCATTGTAGCAAGTTCTCTAGTCAGAAATATTTAAGAGTTCGATGGACGTTTTTCCAATTTACTTTCAGACATAAATTAGCTAACATGAATTTGAGAAATTTCATACAAATTTTGACAGCAGGTAAAAGTCAAGGAAGATGAGAAAATACATCTAAGCAATTTATCCTATTTTCACTACATATATACAATACAATTTCTAGCGTAAGATTAAGATTAAGATTAAGACTATTCTATGTTTATGGATATATCCGTATATCCCAATAATCGCTCTTATAGAAATTCTGTATCCCACTAAAGTAATAATTTTTAAAACAACTTTATTTAACCTTGAAAACTGATTTACAAAAGTGTAGACTTTAGTTAGCTACTATATGTAAAAATAGTTTAGGGTGAGTTTGGGTTAGGTTAGGGTGCATTCTAGTCGAGCATTCTTGTCGAGGTAATTTCAAAGCTTGCATATTGCGAATACACAAAAATGGTTTTGTCTCGCATGGTTCCGTTTCATTTCCAATGTTTTCAATGGCACACACACACACACACACACACTCAGTCACACACAGCCACACACACATAACCATATCTGCATTGTTTTTGAAATGCTAACAACAAGTGTGACTGCTGTTGTTATTGTTTTTTTTTTCCGCTTTTGTTAACAGACACCACCCACACACACACACACACACACACACCTACACCCACACACACACACAGAGACACACAGATGCGGCAACTGTTGCTGTTGTTCGCGGTCGCCTTTTGTTCTTGCCATTGGCATCGTCGACTTCGACACACTTTTAATTAGTTTGCCACATTTTGCAAATAGTTGAATAACAAATACATTTTGCACTTTAATTAAGCGCTCTCTGGCTGCTGCTGCTGTTGCCCATATATTTACTGTAAATATTTAAACTGTTACACATTTCCGTTATTGTTAACAAACTTTACAACATGCTGGCAACGCCAGTAACGGTTCCAACTGCAAGCCATAATTATATATGTATATTCTCTATATTATTGAGTCTATAATATCGCAATGAAAAGAATTAAAAACACTTAAATCGAGTCACCGACTATTATGATACCCCTTAATCAATTTAAATTCATTTTCTATAATTCTATATACAAATTACTGCATATATTTAGGCGCTAACTAGCATTATATGCAACCGATTTTAATGCGATTACATCCAATGATTGCTAATGGTAAAATGCAATTTTGAGTTTCGAAAGAGTTTACTATCTTTAAGGCCCACTTTCCATATCTATAAGGTCTCAAATAACTATTCGAATGATAAACTGACTTAAATATAGAAACTAATGTCAAGTTCAAAGATATCAATCAGATATAGCTTATAGGGATATTGGGCCTATTTTTCAAGTTTGTGAGTTTATACAGTCAAGTTAATGGAGTTTACCACAACTTGTTGCCTATTTCATAAATTGAAACGAATACAATATACCCTACCCTGTGTGTCCTGGGTCGAAACAGACCCGTTTGAGGTGATTTGTCCGTCGCTATAGATTATGTCTATAACGCTTGCCAAGTAAACAGCCTTAACATTTAATTTTGTTTCTTGGTTCGTTGCGGCCACAGGCGAATTTTAATGTCTTCGAAATTGAACAACAATTTTCGTACAAAAATGCCGTGAAATATTTGCAATTTGTGTGTGTCGGTTCGGCATTGTTCTAATTGCACGCAAATCTGGCACACACATGTCTGTAGGTAGGTAGGTGGGTATGTTGGGTAGGTGTGGGAGAAACTGAAAACCACAGCGAAGAAACACAACATTTATGCCATGAAATTAACGATTTCTTTATTTTCTTTTCTCTTCTCTGTTTTTCACATCAAATTAGCAAGTCTATATCGCGTATAGTTGTTGTAATGCCACATTAATTAAATTCTTAAGTAAATTAATGTACAAAGGGGAATGCAATTTTAACAGAAGGGATTTCAAAATACTATATATTGAATAAAACTATTCACATATTATACAATCATTAATAAGTACCCATATAGTATATGGGAAATGTAGAAAATGTCATTACTAGAATACGAAATAGAACAGTTGGCACGTTAAATGTAATTGCAAATTGATTTGAACATTATATTGTAATTCGCACCCTTCGTGATGCTTTGTCACTGACATGTGGACTGCCTTTCATAGTCATTATCAATTTTATTTATTTATAAAATGAATTGCAGAAACTGAATTCACATATCCGATAATGTCCTTGTATACTGAAGTTAATAGTTTCTTTTAAGTAGTAGAAATGAATTGTATTGATTTGGTAATTATACATTATTTATTTTGCTGTTATTTTCAGCATGAATTTCTTAAACTAAATCATATGAAAACATATAGTATAAGCCTTATATACTTATGGACTTTACCTTGCTTACACATAGATTTGCCTATCCCTTCTTGTTGCATAGTTACATAGATTTGCACAACTATTGCTAACGGTTACGACTTTGAATTCCGTTTCCGTTCGAAAGTTGGCAGAAATGGAAATGGTTGCTGCACAAATTTCCTGAAAATGCTGAATACAATTACCAAGAGTCAGTCTTAAATATATGTATGTACATATATAGTATTTATTGGTGGTTTATGGTTCTCATTTTCAGCTCATCTCTATCGGCAAACGTTGCACAATTTCATCCAAATCGATAATAATTTCAATTCGATTTCGATTAATTACGCATGACATAACAGACATTACTTGCATACTATTTATATGTATATTTTAGGCATTGGTATATTTCGTATTCGCCCAAAGCAAACACACAGACATTAGATTGCCATCGATTGGCATTTGATTATCGCTAAAATTGCATATCATTTTATTTAATTTTTCAAACTGGTTGTGTGGAAACCCCCCCTCTTTGAAAGGGGGGCACCCCTTATCCATCACCAGAATGAGTTCAGCAAATATCACGAGTTGGTCAAACGTTGGCAAAACTATTTGTTTTTATCTATGTAGATTATATTTTTTATGATTGCGTTAAAAATTTGGGTTAATAACTTTGAAGAAAGTATATGTACGATATACGATATACGAGTACTCGACTCGGGCATATAGTAATTGTCAATGCATTTCCATTTTCATTTACGTTCTCGTTCACATTCTCATTCTCATTTCCATTTAATGGGACGCCTGTGCTCAATTTGGCGCATCAGAAAACATTTTTATGCCCCTTTGGAGGATATTATAGTTTGACACGGGGCAATCTCCCATCCCAGTCAGAGATATACTACATATATATACATTTTCGTACATGTATGTTCATTAAAATGTTGGTACAGTGTTCACTTAATACAGCAGATTATGACTTAGCACTATCATTCGCTTTACTCGGTGTTATTCGATTTTGACCTTTCCACGACAATTTAACACATCATTCGGCGATTTCTCATTCGCCCCAAAATAAATCAGCTGTCCACTTTGTAAACAAGCATTGTTTTGTTTAAAATAAAGTGTTTATTTTGTGTTTATAAAGTAAAATAATGCTAGGTTCACAGATCCTCAGGGGTGTGCAACTGGGCCTCAAAATTACATTTCGGAATCTCAGATGCTTAGATGAACCCCTGACGTTCTGTGCCTAGCTCTGTGGCGCAATGTGAACCTAGTATAATGGCGAATAGTGACAGAAAAGTGAAAGCAAAGAGAAATTATGAGCTTTCGATTAAAAAAATACTGAAATTCGATAGGCCGATGGTGAACGAATTAAGGCCTTATGGGAATTTGTACAGGCTGAATTCGTCATACGGCCCGAATGACGCCGAACGAGGCTCGTGGAAATAGAGAATTTCGACAGTTTTTGGCCATATCATCATTCTAATGATGTGTAGATAAGTAAATTTACAAAAATTGACTACAAAAAATATGTTAATCAAGCGTTTAATTAAACGTGATTAAAAGCTACAAGTTTCGATACAACTTTGGCTTATTGATTGTTGATAGGAACCGATTTTGGAACCGATTTATTTGGCGCCCAATTTGATTGAGTGATAGTTGATAGCAATGCCTTATAGGGAGGTATTACTGTATGGTCACTGCATGACTAATTTGATGGTGAACAAGCCACAATTACAACAAAAATTATTACCAGTTGGGCAACATACTAAATTTACAGACTGTTGCGTCGCATCGCATCGCGTCGATTGGCACAATTTGTATTGTGAACGTGCGCAGGTCACGTTTCTGGTTTTTTTTTGTTATACTCTCGTAATCCACATGAGATTTAATAACAAGTGCTGATGTAATTATTCCGACATGAGATCCACATATCGTAGCATATTAAAAACTGCACCCTCCCTCTATATAAACCGTTCTATAAACCGTTTGTAACCTTCCGTCAAGTTCAGTGTTGTCATACAATTTCAGTTCAGTTTTATTTCTGTAATATTCAAGATTCCCAAGAACTTAAAATGATTAATATCGTATATGCATAATTGCTTTTTAATTACCAAGAGCTGTAAAAGATTACATTCATTTTATTAGTGCATCCAATGATTTATGAAGACACAAGTTTCGTGTCTCTCTACATCGTATACTGGCTAAGATCTAGGTGTTTAAGAATATCTAATGAATACACGAATAAGACTTTCCATTAGTCATCATTAATTCGAATTTATCTCGTTTGTGTATAAACTAATGAAATCTGTTTTCTTTGTAAGAAAATAGCTTACTATATTTAACTACTTGTAAAGAGAGATTAAATTTGCAAAAGTTGGGTTTCTTAAGGTTATATTCCAATCGAAATGATTGAACATATTTTCAATCCAAAAGTGTTTGTAATTAGTTGTGATATCAATCAAAAAAGTAGGAAATGTTCCTCGCAACAATCAAACTCTATCTACCAAACTCTTATTGGCAAGTTTATCTGGATTATAAGGTTGTCGGCTAGCTGGGATAAGTCTCTCTGGTAACACTACCAATCTCTTATTAAAGCTGAGAGAAATCTTTCTAGCAATAATCTATCTCAAACTACCAATCTCTTATTGGTAAGTTTATCTGGATTATAAGCTTGTCGGCTAGCTGGCAAAACGTTCCTTAATTTGAGATTTTCTTATCTGTTTCAATTATTTTATTATATTAATAACAAATCTACCCCAATTGCACAGTTCTCCATACCATAGGGTATAATTGAATAAAGAAGTACGATTTATTTTGTTGTTATTTGTATGAAATCAACGAAACATTGGTCAGTCCCCCTGCCCACCTGTCGTCCCCGCCTGTCCCCTTTTCTTATTATCTCACCCACAACCGCACGCATCTATATTGTATTGTTGTTGCTGTTGCTGTTGTTGTTGTTGTTCTGTGGTCTTGGCCTTCCTGTATCGGTTGCAAAGCGGCGGGAGGAATTTTGAAAATTTACTTAGCACAACAAAAACAACACAGACAAGCACAATAGCAACAACAACAACAAGTGCAAGGTGTACTCGAACCATGTGCCTCTGTGTTATGTGCCTCTGTGTTATGTACGATCGTGTAAACGCAAAAATATGCGCACAGCAATAAAAACTTAACAATGAACAAACAAATGGAATATATGCATGGAAATTAGCCCCGTGTAGGCACTGATAAAATGTTGTTTTCACTTTGCTGCTCTGAAACTTGTTTAATAATTCAAATATCAGCTAACACACACACACATACAGGTAAAACAAGGGGGACAGTGGGGCATATAAATTTGCATACGCACGTTGCCAATTTGATGTTGTCAAATTTATGTGGAAAGTCTCAAGCTTTTGTATGTGACAACTTCACATTTATGTGAAGTGTGTGTGTGTGTGTGTGTAAAGAACAGGTATATTTAAGCACAGCAAGCTTTAGATTTTCACACCTTCCCAACTTAAGCTGTAAAAAAGCGCGAGAGTTGAATACAAATCAAATATAAAAAAGTGTTTAGTCTTAATGCCCTCTAAAAGTGGGTAATAACTTCAATTACGACCGTTTTCTCATCTTGCCGACAACCTTAAAGTCCACATAATCTGGCCGATAAGAGAACACAATTTCAAATTTATCCAGACTCTGAAAACAGACTCCAGACTATAAAAAAGAAAAACGGTGTTATAGATTATAGACTCCCAATTATCAACTAAATCACTAGTTAATTGCTATAGTTTGAAATTGTAAGTAATGGTTATAGATTGAATTAAAATTTTTAAATGCCGACACGTACCGGCTTATATGCATTTTTTCCGATATCGATATTATATAGCTGCCTGCTTTGAAAAGCTTTCGATGACGAACTAAGTAGTTGAACTAGTATTATTGCTTTTATAATTAGTAGTTAGTTTGGAAAATTATTTATCGACGACATTTTGGCACGAATTGTTAACCAGTTTCATATACGCGAACTTGAACCAGTTTGCAGCCGGGCTTGAATTGGTTTTGAACCCAGCTGGAACCGGTTCTATACCAACCAGCATGGCATAAAAAACTTACAAAAAAAAAAATAACTGAAATAAAATTATCGTGTCAAACAAATATTAATAAGATTTGACATTGCGAAGCACTCTGCTGTCAACAAAAAACAAGAAATATATCTTTATTTGAATCGTTCTAATTTAATAATAATTAATTAAATTACGATTGAAATGTATTTTGTGAACTGGTTTCGAAACTGAAATGAACTGAAATAAACAAATATAATATTTAATCAATTTGAATGTGTCACTTAAATTAACACTAAAAATACCTTAGCACGTATCTTTAACATTAACACATATCTTATACACATTATACACCCATGTATATGTAATATGGATGGATAGATCAGGCGATAATATAAGATATTCGTTGTAAATCACCTGACTGTCAGCAGATTTGGTAGCTCTAGCTCTTAAAGTGTGTCAGTTTTAAGTATTTATACCAACTATTTTGATTACTTATATTTTATCTGTTGTTGATGCTGATCGAAAGTGTGTGTACTTTATATATAGTACAGTGAAAACTCTCTTCGACGTACACTCATCGTCAGACAACTTTTGTCCGATCAAGCGGAGTGTCCCCTCAATAGAGGCACAATTGATCTGAAAACCCGCCTATTAGAGGTGTCCGCTAAGGGGAGTTTTCACTGTATACTATAACGTCGAAGATATCCCTTTATTAGTTCCTTGTACACTTTGTGTACCAAGTTACAAATACCCATTTAATAGTAAAGTGCAGGAAATGTGCAATCAACTTGATATGCACTTGTTGTATGCTAACTAGCACTTTAAGCTTTGTACTAAGCGTTAACGGTTGCCTCTTATTTGCATCAACATGGACACACACACAGGCACATAGTCACACACACACACACACATACGTCCAGCTCGAACACACGTGGCTCACACCGGTGCTGTCATAGTTTTAGCGGCTAAAATAGCATTGCAAAGAGCTGCATTAAAGTTTCGACTGGTGACAGCTTAATGATATAGTAAACCGATCTTATTTATAATTTTTTTTATGACTTAAAAAAACTAAACCGATTTCCAAGGATTTCCGGGATGTTTAATCTAAAGTATAGTGAAGCTATCTGGAAATCAGCACAGCAGTCCAATTATACGTATGTGAAAATAGCTCAAATTCTAGAAAGCTTTCTAACTTTTCCGGCTAAAAAATTCGCAAAATCTAACTATAAATAAGCTGAGCTGGCAACACTGGTTCTCACGCGTCCATGGCTCTAAAACTCTCGCCTCTAAGGTGCTGACCACATTAAAATTGATGAAGTGGGAGTAAGTAAGTAAGGAGAAGGAGAAGGCAAAGGAGGACGGAATGGGGAAAAAGAGGAAGAGTAAGAGGTGGGGTGCTCTGTCATTTAGCAAAACTTGCTTCAGTTTTTCCAAATGGCTTATGCACTTTACTCGTTAAATGGGCTATTAACAATGCTTGTGTGCTTGTCCATTCGATTATTAACAAGCTCATATACAGGACACAGACAGACATATGTAAATATAGTACATACAGACATATGTACATACATACGTATGCAGCATGCATGTTCGAATGAAACATTAAAAATTTAAATCGCTGCGCGACGAAACCGCAACCAAACAACAATAACCGAATCGACCTAGTTGTCTACATACATATGTATGTATGTATGTACATATGTACATACCGTACATATTTGCAATTAAGTGGGCGGCTCTTTGTTTTTTGATTCTTTTTTTTTTTTGTGTGTTCACAATTACCAATTAATTTATATATACATACATACATACATGTGCAGGTATTGTTATAAGCATGAAAAAGCTTTACCAGCTTTAATGTTTATGTTGTTACAACAGTAATTCCAACTGTGTGCGAAGAGATGCAATCCAGCTGACTTGAAAATTCTTATTTGACTGTTTTTGCACTGCTTGTTGGTCAGACAGCGAGAGCGAGAGCGAGAGAGTGTACATGAGAGATACATACATACAGTGAGACTACGTCATATGCCGGTCAGCCAGCCGTCAGTCATCAGCACTGCTTGTGTTTAGGCATGTCAGTAGTATATGTATGTTTGTGTGGTGTGTATGGTGTGTGTGGTGTGTGTGAGGTTTTGCCTGTCGGTACATTATTGTAACAACTACCAAAGGCAGGCATGCAAGTAGTGAATATATTCAGTATCTTTGCTTTGGGTATCACTGACTGCAGTGATTGGCATTTGTACCGTATTATTTATTCAGCAACGTTGATTGTTATTTTTATTTCTCTGCAATCTGTGCACATATTAACAGTTGTGCAGTATGGACACTACTATGTACATACATACACACAGACAGAGTCACGTTTGTGTATTGCTTAAATATTTATTACGAAACTGTGTGTATAATGAAATGTAAACGAAACGAATGCCACAAAGGGCAGGAGACGGACAAGTGCAACCAGATTTGATAATACCTTTTAATACCCTTCGAAAAACGGAATATCAATTCTAGAAAGAAATGCTTAATTGGGTACATTAGTACCCTTATCAAAATTGGCTATGAAATAAGTGTAGAAATGCGGAATTAGGTACACCAAAATACTTAAGAAATACATATTTAGGTAAATTTGTACCCTTACCAAAAAATTGGAAATAAAACGAGTAAAGAAATGCGTTAATAATAGGTACTTACCAAAGTGTGCTATAAACCGGTAAAAGAAATTCATAAGTTCATAAGTTTTCTACCTGTCAGTGTGCAGAAATGATAAATAAATAATAAATAATGCATAAATAGGTACGTTTCTAGTCTTGCCAAAATAGGGTATGTGGCATTTGATCAAGTATATCCTCCTATTTATGAAACTAGTACAAAGCATAGACACACGCTTAATGCGTAGCACAGACACACACCCGATCTTAGGCATTCAGCTAACAGCGCTGTTAATGTCAACTGTTAATTAACATTGCAGACATACAAGTTAGGCGCCCAATTTAAATTAAATTAAAACAATTGTTGATCTAAACAATAAGATTAAATATAATTTGTCAAAGCTAATCGAATTTATCAACGTCAGAGCTGACGGGGAAAAGAAGTTGAGGTGGAAAGCACTGAAGGTGGGAATGAGGTAATGATAGTGAATCAAAAAAGATATTTTGATTGGTTTTTAATGCCTGGTATTTTGCTGAGAAATGTACATGTGAATACCCAAAACATACAAATGTTGACATAACCTTAATTATTGACTTTTGTTCTTAACGTTAATTGCA
The DNA here is from genome assembly GCA_035043265.1 of Drosophila testacea. NCBI lineage: Eukaryota > Metazoa > Arthropoda > Insecta > Diptera > Drosophilidae > Drosophila > Drosophila testacea. The sequence continues at coordinate 3,951,621 of JAWNND010000229.1, forward strand.
GGCTATCCGACTGTTGTGAGAGGAACGCAAGGACGAGGGACGACAACCGTTTAAAAGACGTTATAACGCCAACACATTGAGGTGGAGGACATCGCCTTAGGTTACAGAGGAGCCTCGTTTGTGTGTGTGTGCGTGTGTGTGTGTGAGGCGTGAGGGCGAGTGACGTGTGGACGCGTCCAAGTCAAAGTCCAGTCGAAGTCAATCAAAATGTCTTCGCCATTAGCACAGAACAACAACAACAGCAGCAGCAACAGCAGCCAATCGCCGTCGCAGTCAGCAGCATCAGCAGCCGCACAGCAGCAGCAAAATCAAAAGCCAAATTCTGCTGGCGCCGCTGGCAGCGTTAATAACACACACGATAAGAATGCAGGTGGTGGAACGACGGGGACGACTGCGACGGCGGCATCAACAACTGCGGCTGGAGGTGCAGGCGGTGCTGCCCCACAAAGTCCCACAAAACGTAGCACAATCTCCACAAAGGAGCGTGTGATCGACAGCGTCCCATTTCCACCCAGCCGCAAATTAACCTGCGCCGATGTCTTTGATGCACGCACCGGAAAGCCACATCACGATGTACTTAAGCAGCACTTTATCCTTGAGGGTCGCATCGAGGAGAGCGCCGCCTTGCGAATCATTCAAGAGGGCGCCGCATTGTTGCGACAGGAGAAGACAATGATCGATATTGAGGCGCCAGTGACCGTTTGTGGTGACATTCATGGACAGTTCTATGATCTGATGAAATTGTTTGAGATCGGAGGATCGCCAGCAACGACAAAATATCTGTTTCTTGGCGATTATGTGGATCGAGGCTATTTTAGCATTGAGTGTGTCCTGTATTTGTGGTCACTGAAAATCACGTATCCGCAGACGCTGTTCCTGCTGCGCGGCAATCACGAGTGCCGGCATTTGACCGAGTACTTCACCTTTAAGCAGGAGTGCAAGATCAAATACTCGGAACGTGTCTATGATGCGTGCATGGACGCGTTTGACTGCCTGCCGCTGGCGGCTTTAATGAACCAGCAGTTCCTCTGCGTGCACGGCGGCTTGTCGCCCGAGATCCATGAGCTGGAGGATATTAGGCGGTTGGACCGTTTCAAGGAGCCACCCGCCTTTGGACCCATGTGCGACCTTCTGTGGTCCGATCCGCTTGAGGACTTTGGCAACGAGAAGAACACGGACTTCTACACGCACAATTCGGTGCGCGGCTGTTCGTATTTTTACAGCTACGCCGCCTGCTGCGATTTCCTGCAGAACAACAATCTGCTGTCAATCATACGTGCGCACGAGGCGCAGGACGCCGGCTACCGCATGTACCGGAAGAGCCAGACCACCGGTTTCCCCTCGCTGATCACCATCTTCTCGGCGCCCAACTATCTCGACGTGTACAACAACAAGGCGGCTGTGCTCAAGTACGAGAACAACGTGATGAACATCCGGCAATTCAATTGCTCGCCGCATCCCTATTGGCTTCCCAATTTCATGGACGTGTTCACCTGGTCGCTGCCGTTCGTTGGCGAAAAAGTCACCGAGATGCTGGTGAATGTACTAAACATTTGCTCCGACGACGAGCTCATGACCGAGGAGAGCGAGGAGCCCCTCTCTGATGACGAGGCGGCGCTGCGCAAGGAAGTCATACGCAACAAGATACGGGCCATTGGCAAAATGGCGCGCGTCTTCTCAGTGCTGCGCGAGGAGTCGGAGTCAGTGTTGCAGTTGAAGGGGCTGACGCCAACGGGTGCTTTGCCCCTGGGCGCCTTATCCGGCGGCAAGCAGTCCCTCAAGAATGCCATGCAGGGCTTCTCGCCCAATCACAAGATTACCTCGTTCGCGGAGGCCAAGGGACTCGATGCGGTCAATGAACGGATGCCGCCACGTCGCGATGCAACGCCATCTCCAGCGGAGGAGGGACAAAAAACACTGTCAGCGGCGGCAGCAGAACGCGCCAATGCAAATGCAAATTCAATCAATGGATAATCAGTAGATGAATAAGAAGAATAAGAAACATGAAGAATAAAATCAGCAGCAGCAGCAAAGCAGTGTAGCAGCAAAGCAGTGTAGCCAGCAAGCAGAGCAGCAGCAGCAGCAAGCAGAGCAGCAAAGTCAGTTTTAAAAGTCGACAGTGTTAAGTAAAAAAGCGAAATGGTGTGAGTGGGGAGTGCGTGCAAGTGGGAGGGAGAAATCACATCAAATAGATATACATATAAAGAGAAAACAGTGCTAAGCAGCGGCAAACAACACTACTACACATACTACAATCAGACATACACACACAAACACACACATACAGGCACGCAGCCGCAGTTGAAAATGCACCCAAGAAAGTAAATTTAAAATAATATGCAAAGACACATGATAAACGCAAACAGCAGAAGGAGACGAAAATTAGGAATTTGGAGTAGAAGAAGGAGAAGAAGTGCATGTTGTTGATAAAGATGATGAAGAAGAAGATGAAGTAGAAGAAAGTGAAACGCAAGCGTTTGTTTAACTTATTGGTATTAAAGATAACAATTTAAATGAAGATGAAAAACAAAAAAAAACTAATTATTAAATGCAGTTAAACCATATAGAATTATATATGTATATATATAAATATACATATATATATCATCAAAATTTGTGCAACGTTATATCAAAAGAGCAAACAAAAGAAATGAAAGCAAATAACTAACAAAAAAAGAAAAACAAAAAACAATTACAAAAACAAAAATGTTAAGCCATGTTTAAAGCCGCTGCTGGCATTGACGTCACAGAAAAGCAGCAAGCAAATTAGGTAAATTTAATTATTTGCAACAAAAAAAACCATAAACGCTAAAGAAATGCAAACCTTATAAAAAATTTAAAGATAAAGCTCGTCTCTGTATTAAAAAAAAACCAAAAATTCCCTACAAAAAAAAACGAACCAAAACTAAGAAAAAAATCTAAAAAAAGAAAGCTAAAAAATTTTTACTACTTTCGTTGTGTGGCGCCGAGGGCGACTTTAAAAAATAGCTATGTAAACACCAATAAGAAGCTAATGCTAAACTACTTCCTACAACAACAACAACAACAACCAGAAAACAAAAAAGAAACAACAGCAATATTTTACTACAATCTTTTAATACAAAGAAAACAAAAGAAAACAAAAACAAGAAGAAACAACAGGAACAACAGACAACAAGCTAAAAAACGACTGAATCTCTGTCTCTCTCTGACTTACTCTCTCTCTCTCTGTCTGATTTTATGAATCTACAACTCTTTCTGTCACTCTACCTGTCTCTCTCTATTTCTCTTTCTCTCTCTCACTCAACAGAACATACACACAGAAACACACACAAACAAGAAACACACAAAAACGCATGTTGAGTAAACTCAAAGTTTATGAGTACATTGTCGTCGCCATTGTCGCCTCACACTCTCTCATCTGGTGATTGTGTATGTGGTCTTTATATACGTGCCATCTTTGTCGTAGTCATTAGCTGAATATATATACATATATATTATATACATATAAATATTATATGAATTAAAACAATTTAAATTGAACAACAAACAGGCTGCAGCGATGCAGGCGTCAAATGTGCAGCAGCAGCAGTAGCAGCAGCAACAAAGCCAACATCTAACGGTACACACAATATTAAGCTCTCTCTCACTCTCTCTCTCTCTCTCTGACCCTCTTGCTTCTCCTCTCTTATTCTATCTTGCTATCTATTTATCTCTGTCTAACACACTCACTTATACGATCAAGCAGCAGAACCAGCAAAAAAAAAAAACAAAATGAAAGCAGTTAACAAAGCAGTCGAATCTCAATTGAAGCGCATGTTGCGCCTGTTAGGTATGCAATACAAAAAGTGACTGCGTTCATCACATTTGCGCCTGCGTCGCTGGCGGGTGTCTGTTATTTTTTAAACTTAATCGAATTTTAGTTATTTGTTAAAAAGAAATGGATGGAAAACCAAAACGAAACAAAATGAATGAAAATGAAACAAAGCAAACTGAATATGTGAAAAAGTGTGCAAAGTATAATTGGAATTTGTTTTAGCTGTTATTAGTTTATAATTTTTAAATTTTCTTAATTTTTTTAATTAAATCTATGTATTTATATTTATTGTAAACAAATGTTATATTTATGCATGTAAATGATAAATGAAATTGTTGTTTCTACCTTTTTATGCCTTTGTTTCTACTTATTGTATATTTACGAACATTTATTGGTTACTACACCTTAAGTAAAATAAGTTAACTGAATTTATAAAATAAAAACGCAAAAACATTTGAAAACAAGTGCAAGAGTTCTCTTTAATAAATGCATTATTAATAATAATTATAATAAAAACACAAAGTTACCAAAACAATTATAAACGGAAGCGATAAGGAAATTCATTAAAAGAATTAACAAGAACAACCAACTATGTACATTTATTTTTAAGTTTAAAGTTAAATGATAAATGGGAAAAGAACACAAATATAAAACAAAATGAAGAGAAATGTTGTTGAGCGGACAGGACAGTAAGTAAAGAGAAATGGTAAATACATAAATTGTGCGGTTAACAAACAATTCAAATTTGATAAAGACGAATGTAATACAAAATGCAAACATATAGCAATTTGAAGTACTTTATAAACAAATATACATACATACAACATACATACATATGTGCATAAGAATATTATATATATACATACATACATATATATGTATATGAATACTTATAATTGAAAATATTTGCGGGTCGCTGGACAAGTTGGTGCATGATTGCATCTGATTGCAAGGATAAACTCGATAAAGAAAGAGAGAGCGAGAGAGAGAGAGCGCAACAGAAAATAGTAAATACATAAAGTTATGCAGAAAACGTTGCCTCTTATATATACATATATGTGTATATATATATACATACATACATACAAATTTTAATTATGTTTATAGACAGTAAAAAGGAAACCAAAACCGAAAACACAAGAAAAACAGAATAAAAATATATATTTAAATGGCGCCTATTCAGCATGGGTACATGCGCAACAGAGAAAGCGATACATAGAGAGAGATGAATAGAAAGAGATGGCATCAATGAATGCGTGAGTTAGAGCGATAGTAAGTGCGAGAGCGAGAAAGCAACCAATTGAAATTGGTTTTTAACTCTAGCATCTAAAAGAGACTGTACCCATGCGCGCAAACAATAAACAATAACAATTAAACAAACAATACAAGAAATAATAATATTTGTACACATATACAAGCTTATGTGTATATATATATATATACGTATATACATATGTATGTATATTTGTAAGCTATTATGCGTTACAGATTTAAGCGTTTTGACACTCCCTTTTTCCCCCTATCCACCCCAAATAGTCAACAAAAATGTTAATGTTTAATGCTAAGCAATAACAACAAGAACAACAACAGAAACTAAAACAAAATACAACCAAAGCAAACAATTTACAAAACTTTATTGCATTTCAATTCCAAAAATAATAATTAAACTTAATACAAAACAAAACAATTACAACAAATGCGATGCAAAAAATTACTATTATTATTATTATTATTGTTTTAAAGTGAAAAAGAAAGAAAGAAGAAGGCAAATATTCACTTACATATAAAGAAGTCAACACGAAATGAATTTAAACAAAAGCCATACATACATACATACATACAAACATACAAACATACATATATACTTATATACTATAGTATATGTATACATACATACTTTTCTCCTCCCCTATTCACACTACATGCAATTTAGAGCGCTCTTCTAAAATACAATAAAAAAAAACCAAATGGAAAAGAAAAAGAAATAATTAATAATGTTTAATAAGAAGCTAACATAAACTAAGCAAACAACAAAATATACATATGTATGTGTATGTATGTATATACATATATATGTATATATTTATTTATATATATTTAAAAAACCAATACTTTTATACTATATACACAAAATGAAAAACTAAACCTATGAGAAAAACAAACAAAAAAAAAAAAAACAAATGAAAAACTAAAAAAACCTTTCTGATCTTTTTTCCAAAGCTCACAACTCAAAAACCGCTCTTTAAATGCTCTTCTCGTCTCTTCTTCTTTCAATGCATACACACATCACTTTTTAACGGTACATTTTCTACTACAGCCACAATAAATATAAATTTAACCAAGAAACCAAAAATCCAAAATCGAAAATCGAAAAATTACATTAATTAAATAATTAATTAAAACCGAAAATTGAAAATGAAAAACAAAAATTGTTACAAACCTTAAAAATATTTCAAAAACCCAAAACAAAAAAAAACCAAAAATGAAAATAAAATAAAATCAAATATGACAAATACAAAATACATAAAACATTTATGAGTAATTAAATTTTAATTTATTTTCATGTGCCTGTTCTTTTGTGAGATCAAAAAAGAGACAGACAGACAGACAGACAAAGAGAGAGAGAGAGAAAGAAATGAGAGAGGAACACTTAAATGTGCAATAAGTATATGATTTTAATAATTATTATTATGCTTTTGTTGTTACAATATACACTGAGAACTGTTGAACAATTTGTTGCCGTTGTTTGTAAATTAGCATAAATATTTACCTACATACTATAATTATATACAATCACATTGTTTTAAACAAATTACTTAATTAATTTTTAACAGACTTTTGTTAAACGTTCTTCATAAGTTTGAAAACTGAAAATAAAATTTTCATTTTGTTAACACTTGAAAGGAGTAGCTTTCCCTAGATGTGTGTGCGTGTGTGTGTGTGTATGTATGTATGTGTGTGTGTATGTATGTGTGACTGCGTGTGTCTGTGTTGGTATGATTTCTATTGACTTATTGTTAGACAATTGCTTAGTTTAATTTTATAGCATCATATTATTATTTTGTTTAATTTGCTTTTATTTATTGAAATATATTTATGGCGTCTTCATTGCAAAGATAGAGAAATCCCCCTTTTATAAGTAATAATTGTAATGTTTATATATATTTTATCTAATTTTTTGATACATGTATTTTTCAACATCTACTTCCTGCCCTCGAATGCTTTAAAACTTTACACATGAAAAACAAAAAACCAAAAAAAAAACAAAAACAACTTAAATATATATTATGAAAAGAATTAAAACTTTACCTTTTGGATAAATCAATTTAAATGCATATTTTATATATATTTAAACATTTATTTATATGCATATATATACCTATATATACATATATACATAAAAATAAAATAAATATAAGTTGATGAAACTTTGTCGAAGTCAAAGCAAAAAGTTTATATACTTATATTTAAACAAAAACAACAACAACAACAAATAATATTAAAGCAACATTAAAACAAATTAATATTTAAAAAAATTATAAACAAAAACAAAAGAAAAAAAACCAAAAAAAAAAAAAACATCACATCTAGATAAATCTCTTAAAAATTTTCAATTTTATTATTAAACCGAAAATAAATAAATTAACAAATTTAACAGTGAAAGCATTATTATATTATAAATTTATAAATGTATTGCAAGGGCAGCTGGCTGGTAAAAAAGCGTAAGCTAATTGCCAAATTGCACAATTTGCGCCGTTGTGAAAAAATTGTATGCAATCTAAAGAAGAACATGAAAATTAATTTACAAATGGCATGAACAGATGCAGAAAAGAAGTTTTAACCTTAAGTGAATGCAAAATAAAAATGATTATCAATGTTATTAACATAACTTAATATTAACAAGGCAAAAAAAAAAACAAAAAAAAAACAAACAAAAACAAAATAATACAAAAACATTTAAAAAAATATACAAGTACCTATCCTGAGAATAAAATGCGCGCACGTTTATTATTTCCTCTAAATGTTCGTTTTTGAGTATATATGTATATTCTTGTTGCCTATTTACAGCGTTTGTTTCGAAGTGTGTCGACAAAAGCTTTTTCTCAACATCTAATACCGTTGCACTCAAAATTCAAAAGCAAACCGTCACTCGGCCATTTTGTTTACAGAGTATTGCAGTTTACACGACAAAAGCGTAGTTCTAATGAAGCGGCGTTAGCAAACAATAGATGGCGCCAAATTTTTGTAAGTATTTCTTTTTAAAACTGGAAAAGTTGACAGCCCTAGTGTCCACGAACTGCAGATTTCTGGAATCTTGATTTTCACGTTTAGTAACAAACTAGCGTGGCTTTTTTAGAGCTATATTGCTAGAATATGGCTATAGAACTATATAAACATATTAATAAACTGGTTAGTTCCAAATAAATCCATCTAACGTCAGCATCCACCCAGCATTTGGTATATTCGGTATTTTTGTAAGTAGAAAATTAGTATAATGTCAGTTACGTACTACGGCCACACTGGTGGAATATCAATAAAAATAAAGGAGAGGGAAAGGGGAGCTGAAAATTCCATTGAGAAGCGAAGAAAAAACGTAGCAAGGGAGAAATTACGACGTCTGCAGGGCACAGCACACATTAGAAGCCAAGACGAAACGAAAATAATATAAATACACATTGTGAATATTCTATTGTTGTTGTGGGTTACAGATGCAACAGTAAACAAAAGCAGAGACAACTTTAAAATTATATCAAAAGCCTGGCAGACACGGATAAAGCGGCCTCATCCAACAACAACAAGAGCAGCAGCAGCAGCAGCGAAGCAGTAGCAGCAAAAAAAAAAAAAAAAAGCACAACCAAAAATTTGAAAAGTGCGTGTGCGTGTGTGTGTGTTGGCCAACGTGCCTCTGTGTGCGTGTGCGTGTAGGTGTGTGTGTGTGAGTGTGTGCAGCTAGTGCAAAAGTAGTGCAGAAGGTGGGAAGGGGGGCTCACACTAAGATACGCTCACCCAGAGCGTGGGCAGTAGAAGAAGAGGAAGAAGAGAGCATCAGCAGCAGTAGTAATTCCTTTGGAAAATTCAAACAGCGCTTCACACATAAATATGTCTTCGAATAATCAATCGAGCACCGCTCAAGTGGCAACAAGTGCAGCAAGCCAACGATCTGCAAACAATTCCACGGATGCCACAGATACGCAGCATAACAGCAATAACAACAATGCCTCAGCCACAACAACAACATCATCAACAACAACAACAGCAGCAGCTGCTGCAGCAGCAGCAGCAGCAGCAGCAACAACAACAGGAGCAGCAGGAGCAACAACAACAGCCGGAGCAGCAACAACAGCCAGTGTTGGTCAAGACAGTCCGACGCACAAGAGTCATGGCGGTCATACCGCTATTAACACCAAAGAACGTGTCGTTGACAGTGTTCCATTTCCACCCAGTCACAAATTGACGCTATCCGAGGTCTTTGATCCCCGCACCGGCAAACCAAATCACGAGCTGTTGAAACAGCATTTCATCCTTGAGGGACGCATTGAGGAGGCGCCTGCAATGCGGATTATTCAAGAGGGAGCCGCATTGTTGCGCCACGAGAAGACAATGATCGATATTGAGGCGCCGGTGACCGTTTGTGGTGATATACATGGACAATTCTATGATCTCATGAAACTGTTTGAGGTGGGCGGATCTCCGGCAACGACAAAATATCTGTTTCTTGGCGATTATGTGGATCGAGGCTATTTTAGCATTGAGTGTGTCCTGTATTTGTGGTCACTGAAAATCACGTATCCGCAGACGCTGTTCCTGCTGCGCGGCAATCACGAGTGCCGGCATTTGACCGAGTACTTCACCTTTAAGCAGGAGTGCAAGATCAAATACTCGGAACGTGTCTATGATGCGTGCATGGACGCGTTTGACTGCCTGCCGCTGGCGGCTTTAATGAACCAGCAGTTCCTCTGCGTGCACGGCGGCTTGTCGCCCGAGATCCATGAGCTGGAGGATATTAGGCGGTTGGACCGTTTCAAGGAGCCACCCGCCTTTGGACCCATGTGCGACCTTCTGTGGTCCGATCCGCTTGAGGACTTTGGCAACGAGAAGAACACGGACTTCTACACGCACAATTCGGTGCGCGGCTGTTCGTATTTTTACAGCTACGCCGCCTGCTGCGATTTCCTGCAGAACAACAATCTGCTGTCAATCATACGTGCGCACGAGGCGCAGGACGCCGGCTACCGCATGTACCGGAAGAGCCAGACCACCGGTTTCCCCTCGCTGATCACCATCTTCTCGGCGCCCAACTATCTCGACGTGTACAACAACAAGGCGGCTGTGCTCAAGTACGAGAACAACGTGATGAACATCCGGCAATTCAATTGCTCGCCGCATCCCTATTGGCTTCCCAATTTCATGGACGTGTTCACCTGGTCGCTGCCGTTCGTTGGCGAAAAAGTCACCGAGATGCTGGTGAATGTACTAAACATTTGCTCCGACGACGAGCTCATGACCGAGGAGAGCGAGGAGCCCCTCTCTGATGACGAGGCGGCGCTGCGCAAGGAAGTCATACGCAACAAGATACGGGCCATTGGCAAAATGGCGCGCGTCTTCTCAGTGCTGCGCGAGGAGTCGGAGTCAGTGTTGCAGTTGAAGGGGCTGACGCCAACGGGTGCTTTGCCCCTGGGCGCCTTATCCGGCGGCAAGCAGTCCCTCAAGAATGCCATGCAGGGCTTCTCGCCCAATCACAAGATTACCTCGTTCGCGGAGGCCAAGGGACTCGATGCGGTCAATGAACGGATGCCGCCACGTCGCGATCAGCCACCCACTCCCAGCGATGATCATCATGCGCATCCGCATAGTCAAGGCAACAATGGAGCGGCGCATGGGTAAACAGCAACATTCGATGGCAATGTCAAGGGGCAACAATAGTGTTAGTTTGCCAACGGAAGACGACGACGGTGGCTTCTGTGGGATTCACCGATCTCGATCTCGATCGGATCGGATCGGATACTAACAGCTGTTGTTGCCTAAGATGTGATGATGTGTTGTGTTCTTGGTGGATCCAGAGTAGGAAAACGATATATATTACACTTCCTCACACACAGACACACACACAGAGACACACACATACGAAGACACATATAATATCTACATATAAACAATATAATGTTGCAAAGATTTGTCGTTTTAGCTAAACATCATTCGTAATAATTGTAATACCACACTAAACAAAAAGAAAAACAAGAAGAACAATTGAACATACTTACATTAATCATAAGGTCAAAGGCAACAGGCAACAACAAGAACAACATAAATGAAACAATTAAACAGTTGAAGAGCTGGAAAATTGAATTGGTCAGAATAGAATATGAGATATATATATATGTATGAAGAACTCACATAAAACTTATACTTAATGCATAATTATTGCAAATTTGCAACTCAATTGATTTGTTTGTTAAGATGAAAGATGAAAGATAACTGATAATGTTGAAGATGTGTTGAAGTTGAAAGATAAATATAAAGATAACAGCCCACACGAACAGATGATGCAAAAAAAAAAAAAAAAACAGGATGCAGGATATTAAAATTGATGCATGCCACAGATTCCTTTTCCGAAGTAAAAACTGAAACTAACCTTAAGTCTGTATGTATAAAAAATTAAAAGAAACACAACAAAAAAACAACAAAAACAAAACAAATACAAAAAAATTAGCGCTAATTTGTTTAAAACAATTAGCAGCGCCAAAAAGAAGCGTACATATTATAATTAAACAAAACAAAAATGAAAATGAAAAAAGAAAATCCACTTAAATATACTTAAAAGTAATTACAGATAAACTCAAAATTGATTTGTGCAATCTTTACAAATACTTTAACACTTAATGTTTTTTGAAAGTAACAAACACAATTTACAACAAATTGATCAACAATATGCAATATGTGCCGCAATAGTCCGTAAATGTTCCTTATACATGCATATTCAAATACATACCTATTATATACATATACATATTTCTAAAAAAATATGTATTTGTTTGTCTATCTATAATTAAACATAATTTTTTATTAAATGTTAAATTTGTTGCTTAATATAATATTCTTAACTTACATCTGTTTCTCTATGTGAATGTATATTTCTTATTTATTATGTTTATATTTGTTTTTTTTTCTTTTCTTTTCTGTTTTTTTGTTTTGCTTTTGTTTTCTCTTAAAAACTTTTTAAAATGTGTGAAACTCTAGTTAAAAGAACCAATAAATCAACAACATGAAATTAAACAAAAACACAAAAAAAAATACATAAAAATTATTAACAAAAACAAACACTTTAGCAATATTAAGTGAAATCAAAATAACAAAACAAAAATCCATCTTTTAAGCATTGTATTTGAAATATTCAATTGATGAAAATAATAATAATAAACATTACATTTAGCCTGTCACAAACGACAAACAAAAAGAAGATAAAAAAAACTATAACAAATCGTAAATACAATTTACCATTTAAATAGCAAATCAAATATTTCAAACCTACATAAATAACCGAAAGTTTTTAACTATTATTTTTGTTGAACAAAATACAAAAAATAGAAACGTATTCAAAATGAACAATTACAATTACAAACAATTCCAAATTATAACAATAAACGCAAAAAACATTTTGTATTCCTTTTGAATTTTCTTTATTTATTTCTTTCATTACGAAAAACAAAAAAAAACACTAATCCATTAAAAACTAAAAACAATTTGAAAAATTTGCTAGTAAATAAGGAAAAAAATTACGCACATTTCTTTGAACAACTTTTGATTTGAAAGTTTAACAAATGAAGTACTTCTAAACAAAATATCATGCACAATACACAAGGTAAAACAATATGAAATATATAATTATAAAAGCTGAAAATATTTGGCAAATAGTTGTTATATATAATATATAGTACATATATACTATACAAAGATTATAAATTAATGAAATATCAAATTCACCAGCAAGTTTCTTAACTATAGTAACGACGAACTGAATTTCATTTCCCTGTGCCATGGCTAGAATGCAAAACTAACATGAGTTCACCTCAACTAACTTTTAATCCTTGAATTAAACATTGCAAATTGATCAATGAATAACATATTTTGAGAAATATGGAGTATGAATAATTATTCAAATTCATAAACGAATATTTATGTATATTCAAAAAAATGCCTTCATATCTACTTGTTTTTTTGTTTATATTTCTCGTTTCTTTTTGCTTTTGAATTGTAGGATGTTATAATTTGTTATTAATGTTATTGTTATTGTTTTTGAATTGTTGCTAACCAAAATGCTGTACTTTGCTTCTAAAACTACAAATTTCTATTCAAATACATATGCATACGAACATACTAATACATATATTATACTTATCTTAAAATTATAAACTCATAAAAATTAGTTTTTAACTTAAAATTAGTGAATTATGCACGTATCGAACTAATACTTATATATATATGTGTACATATATATACATAAAACTCTTATGTATATATAATAAACAAATATTTGCAAACTGACAAAAACTGACAAATTAAAAACAAAATTAAGTTTAAATCTAGCTTTTATAAAAAAAAAACACAAACACAATTATTTAACTAAATAACTAAATAAATTACAATTGCAGTTAATTACACTTCGGCACGTCAGTAAATTGTAAGTTCTAAGCCTATTTATATATTTCGTTAATGTGGTTTTGTTTTGTTTTTTGATTTCTTCCGCTTATAAATAAAATGTTATAGCTGTTAAACATATGTGCAAACATTTAGTTAGATAAAATATTATAAAAACAAAGAATCAAATGCTGTTTCCCAGCAGCTGCAAGAAATTGTAAAACTCACACACTTATTATAAAACATAAAGGAATATACAAAAAAAGAAAAAATGGATAAAATATGGAAAAAAAATTGAACACCAAACCGCAGGGCGTATTATGAGATTTGTGTGCTATATATAGGAGTTATTATTATAATTATTTGAGGGCGTCGCCTTGCGAGTTCATATGTATTTAATTAATGGCACCAACTGTAATACATTTAACAGTTTTAGCCAGTCTATTATCAATCCATGATAACTTCAAATGACAAAAAGTTATACAGCGTGCTTCTCAACTAAAAGTCTTACGTCTGTTCCAACTACAAGTACATAATTACTTATGTACTAATTATTGTATTGAAAAACAAATATATATATATATACATAACTATATATATATATATATATATAAAACAAAGAAAAAAACAAAACAAAATATAAATCATTTGTTGTCCACCGCTTTAACTACGACTAAAATGTATGTAAACGAAAGAGTTCATCCATACATACATCCATTAATAGATTTTGATAAGTATGAAGATCATACAAATACAAACAATTACGTTATACACAAAACAGAATGAAGGAACTAAACAGAATCAAAAGGGAAATTACTTAAATACATACAACTAAAGAAAATATGAATATGTACGCATCATACAAATGTATATGAAAACAGCATTATGTAATATCTAAGACATTTCGCCTCTTAAAGCAATTCTAAAGATAACAAATTATATATACATACAATATTATATAAACCAAATAAAATAAATTGTCGCGACTCTCCGCCAGCTCGTTCTTGTGTTACTGGCTGTTTAATCAAGCTCTTCTTATACCTCGCTTGCAACATTTAAAAGAACCGCGTAGTTCACAGGACTATTCTGGAGGTGTTGAATAACGCTTATTTCTGCCTATCGATATCGAGTACTGCACACAATCGGAAAATACATATTTGCTTTGATTGTTTGGTAAACAAAACAACAAACAAAGAAAATACATTTATTTAAAAAAAAAACCTAGAAAGAAAGCTGCATAAATAACAATAACACCGATCAGGGATATAATGATAGAAATTGTTGATGTAGCCCTCGAATAATCGATAGCTCTAAGAGAATATTGACTTTAACGATATTTGCCACACAACTCTAAATCTGCGAGTGTGTGTGTGTTTGCTGTATTTTGTGCCGCCTACAAACCGAAATATCCGTCGTTTGCAAGTATCAAGCAGCAAATTGATTAAAACAATAAATTTGAATAGCGTTCATATTATGTATTAATAAGAAGTCTTACGCTTACCAACATAAAACACCAAAAAAGAGACAGCGAGAGAGAGCGCGCCCGCGTGCCAATACAAGTGTGTGTTTGTGTGTGTGAGTGTATGAATGAAGCTGGCATGTATATGTGTGTGCTAGTGTGTGTGTTGTACGGCTGGAAATTGTGTGATTAAGTGCAGTAAAGTTCGTCGATAGTCATTCAACAAACAGTAGTATTAAAACAACGGCTGTGGCAGCAGGAAATTCACTGATTAACTGCTACGGCGACGCGCCTAAAATTGTTGATCCGTTATTATCTAGAGCAGCAACAACAACCCAAAGACACCAAGAAGAAGCAACCAACACCCACGACCACAAGCACAACAGCAACCACAACAACAACAACAACAACACTTAGAAGAGAGTAACAGAAGCAGCAACCGTGGACAATTCCATTTCCAGTTGAATCCCAGTTGGAGCACCACACAACAAAATGGATAGCAAGGGTCGCAAAGTAATTGTTTGTGATAACGGCACTGGGGTATGTACATATATTCTTATCCGAATGATAATCACAGAAGAGATTTAGTCAGTCGAATCAGTCAGTTAGTCCAGTTGGTGGTGACACACATTCTTATGATTTTCTTGGGGCGTTGACGTTTCTAGAGACGCTAGCGCTGCGGGGGGGCAAACAGCCAAAGAACGCCGGTGCAATGGGAATGTTGTGGCACAACTGGAAGCTAATCTTACTTGATTTCCATGCATTTATGTATACAAAATTAGCGCTTTAGTCATTAGACGAGCTTCATCGGCAATAGTATTACTCACCCAAGCAAATCAAAAGTTACGCATACACTCACACACACATACATAAACACACCCATAGCCAATATCCAAACCAAAACCCAAAGAAAAGCAACAAAAAGAGCGCCAGCAACAACACACAACAAACAACAACAGTAAAAGGTACAACAACAACGACGATATTTCCAATCTAATTTCTTATCACGGCTGAAGAATTTGTTTTGTGATTACGCTATATTTCCATGTGAGAGCGAGAGAGAGAGCGAGAGAAAGAGACAAAAGTGAGCTATCGATTGTTTGCCCTAAATCGATTGTTTGGTTTTAATTTACAGCAAGTTTGAAACTTCTTAACAAAAGTTCTTTTAAGATCTGATCAGTGTTGTCAGTTTAGCATATTGTAGGCTAGATCTGGCATATTTTTCAATGTCCCGGTGTGTCCTTTTAATTTCGATGCATACAAAATATCTGAACAAAATCTATACATGCCTATTTCCCATGAAAAAGAACCTTCTTCCGAGTTGGATAGCAAACCAACCTTTGGTCAAGTTCTGGCAACACTGGATTTGATATTAAACTGACTGACTGCCAAATCTGATTATCATTATTTATTTCTATACATTTGAAATAGTTTATTAATATATGTATTTTCCATTTGCAGTTTGTAAAATGCGGCTATGCCGGCAGCAATTTTCCCGCGCACATTTTCCCATCCATGGTTGGTCGGCCGATCATAAGAGCGGTGAATAAAATTGGTGACATCGAAGTAAAGGTATGAGAAGCGTATTCACATACATACTTATAAATATTCATACAAACACATACGTATATGTAAAATCAATACTATATAATATATAATATACAATATATATGCACAGGTCCATAATTAATTTGTAATAACTACATACATATATACATACAATATAAGTACTATACATGATTAGCATTGGTCAAGAACTTAGAGCATACTTATAGACATTATAGCCTCCTCCTTCACCATACTACTTACCATACTGTAACTGTATGTCCATATCACATATCTTTCACTTTCACATTCTCATTATCATCTTTATGATTATTGTTATTCTTACTTGAATACAATATACTTAACTTGCAAAAATTGGTGTGACATTTTCTTTTCTTTTATTTTTTTTTTCTCAATTATTTCTATTTATTTATTTTGTTCTTATCATCTTATTTCTTTTTCGGAGGCATTACATAACATTGTTATCCACATTCATTGCATTTTGTATTAAGTTTGCTGCAAACATAAACAACAACATATTCATTATTGGGTGACTTTTGTTTAATCAATGGATATATATGTATCATCCAAATGGTGTAGGTGTTTATAATTCATTAATAAACATTCCTGATAGATATTGAAAAGTTCAAATAGATGAAAGTGAAGTGAGGGATTGAGTTCATCATCTAGGCCCTATTCCCATACTATAAGTTGGCTTTTTTCTTATAGCAGACCATCTTATAAACAGCATGAAAACATTCGCTTCAGGCTTTTCTTTCGATTTTTTCTTTCTTTTCTTATCGCTATATCTCTATATACATATAGGTACTATTGAGTGCTTTTTTCAAATTCAATAACATCTACATACAGATATCTATTTCTTGAACAGTTCTGATAGTTACTAACTATATTAGTTTAGTTTAGTTTATTTAATAAAACAACAACTGATGATTACCAATAAACAAAAAAAATAAGATGCAAACTATAAAATAGGAAAATCTTTCTGTTTTTAATATTCTTATACATTTTTTTCTGTTCTTTCTTTTTACATATTTTGTTGAAACAAATATTTTACAGGATTTACATGTCGATGTAAGTCAAGATTTATAGTTTACCAACAAAAAAACAAAAACAAAACAAACAATTAAACAACAACAACAAATATTTAACTTTCATGTTTTATTGCATTGTTATAAACAATAAGCAAACAGCAAATCAAATTGAAATTTGTTTATAATTAAAAAGTAGAAATAGCAATTTGAATATTTAATTTACTTTCATTTAGATAAACACGCTTAAAAAAATAGAATCGAGTTTATGTTTAAACTAAGAATAGTTTACATTAATTAAGCACTTGTCAACATTTTGAAACTTTATGCAAAAACTTTTTGATTTCAATTTAAATCCATTTGAAATTCGTCAATAATTAAATTGGTCGCTCTTTTGACCGCTAAAATGACTCGTAATTAATTAAACAATGTTAATTAATTCATAAAATTGTGATATCGATTCGAATATGAGATTTGTCATTTCACTTGATTTGTTCTTACAATATTTGTTCTTATAATGTTTTTGTTGTTGTTTGTATTCAATTGCAATTATTGCAGTTAGATATTTGTTATAGTTCGAATTTAATTAAGTTACACAAATATTATATATATCGTGTCTTGTCTCAATTGTTAGATTGTTAAAACCAAACTTCTTAGTGCATGAATAATGTATTCAATCTACGTTTTACTTTTAATTCAAATAATTCTGTGTTGCACGCTAATTAATTAATTGATCCAAATGGAGTAGTTGTAATAATTAATATCAATATTAATGTATAATTTTTGAAACTTGTTGGGTTAATTGTTTTTAAATTGCTCGTTAATTAGTTGTTACTTGTTACTTGTTGCTCGTTGCTTTGTTACGCATTTGTATTTGTTTGTGCATTAGTGAGTAGTTGCTAGATTGTACTACAAATAATTAGTTGAACCAATTAACTAATCCCTTTTAACGTGCTAAAATGCTGTTTAAAACTTCAACAATGTACTAATGCTCTCTGGCTGCATCGATATATTAAAATCTATACATCTGTATAAATGTACATACATACATTTATGGCCATTTGCAGGATCTTATGGTTGGCGATGAAGCTTCGCAATTGCGCTCATTACTGGAAGTCTCCTATCCCATGGAGAACGGTGTCGTACGGAATTGGGATGATATGTGTCATGTGTGGGATTATACGTTTGGGCCCAAGAAAATGGATATTGATCCGACGAATACAAAGATCTTGCTGACAGAACCCCCAATGAATCCCACAAAGAATCGCGAAAAAATGATTGAGGTGAATAAAGAAACAAACAAAAATAAACTGGCATCTATAATAAGTTGAAATTAACATTGATTTCTTTAATTTGTAGGTCATGTTCGAGAAGTACGGTTTCGATTCCACGTATATTGCCATACAGGCGGTACTGACGTTGTACGCCCAGGGTCTCATCTCCGGTGTGGTTATCGATTCTGGTGATGGTGTTACGCACATTTGTCCTGTCTACGAGGAGTACTCACTGCCACATTTGACGCGACGACTGGACATTGCGGGTCGTGATATAACGCGTTATTTGATTAAGGTAACCCCGATTAACACTTAAACAGAGAGAGACTGTACTTATTTGATGCATTTTTTTTACAGTTACTTTTACTACGTGGTTATGCCTTTAATCATTCCGCTGACTTTGAAACGGTGCGCATCATGAAGGAGAAACTTTGTTACATTGGCTATGATATTGAAATGGAACAACGTTTGGCCCTTGAGACCACGGTGCTGGTGGAGTCTTACACGGTATGTAATCTCTCTCTCTCTTTTTTGGGAATTGCCTATCACGAATATTACAACAATTCTCTCGTCAAACAGTTACCTGATGGACGTGTTATCAAAGTGGGTGGCGAGCGCTTTGAGGCGCCCGAAGCGCTGTTTCAACCGCATTTAATCAACGTTGAAGGTGCTGGCATTGCGGAATTGGCCTTTAACACAATACAGGCTGCGGATATTGATATACGTCCTGAACTCTATAAGCATATAGTGCTCTCTGGCGGCTCAACTATGTATCCGGGTCTGCCCAGTCGACTGGAGCGAGAAATTAAACAATTGTATTTGGAGCGTGTGCTCAAGAACGACACGGAAAAATTGGCGGTAAATATATACATATATATTAAATCAAAGATATTGTATTGAACATTTATGCCCGTTTAGAAATTCAAAATACGAATTGAGGATCCGCCGCGTCGCAAAGATATGGTCTTCATTGGTGGCGCTGTATTAGCCGAGGTAACGAAAGATCGAGATGGCTTTTGGATGTCCAAGCAGGAGTATCAGGAACAGGGCCTAAAAGTATTGCAGAAATTGCAAAAGATCAGCAACTAATACGTAACAGTAAACACCAACAGGGACAGCAATCAATCAGCATCCACATCAACAACAACAGCAACAGCAACAATAATAATAAATAATAACAACAGAAACATGATTATTTAATGATTACAAAATAGCATCATTTGCATTTGTTTTATCTTAAGTGGAAATCAAAAAAAAAAGAATGATCTTATCGTTATGTAGTTTATTCTTGGCTTGCTCTTGGCGTGCATTATGTTTATTGAGTTCTATCTAATTGTAATCCCCTAGTTACGTAAAAATTACACACATACAAAACAAACAAACAAACATACAAACATACATTCGCATAGGCACAAAGTAAGAGTGTACTTTTTCTTCACTCACCTGTAAAAAATGCATTGTTATAATATCGTGTTTGCCAAATTTTGGATATTTGCAATTGAGAGTTTGGCTTTAAATGTGTAATTAAGTGTCCACTGAATTGTATTAGTTTATTTATGAATAATTCTCCTTTTTTGCTTATTTTTTTGAGATTGTTTTTTTTTTTTGTGAACAAAATTTGGGCATTTCCACAGAAAGGTCCAGCGTGACCATAAACTTAAAATTGATTTAAAACTCACATGAAATAAATAAACAATTCGTAACTTATGTTTGTTATTTACAACTGTACAATTGATGTTACAATTTACACATGAATTAAGTTTCTATGATAAAGGAAATCGACTGTACATTTTTCACAAAAGCTTCCAACTAAAAAAGAGATTAATCCACAAAATCTTTTGCTAATTAAAATGAAATGAGAACACTTAAGTACTGTTAATTTATAAAATATTCAAATTGATTGAGTCATAAAGAAATGAACTTAACGTTACCTTTCATCTTTAGAACAATAATAAAAGAAAAGAGAAAATTTTTTGAAATTTAACAAGCTGGAAAATGAACTTGGCCAAATTGTAGAGTTTTGCTTTTTGACAACTCAAATCATTGCTGATATTTCTTTATTTACTAAATATAGTTCAACTTAACACTTGTAAAAAGTGTTTTTACAAAATGTACTGTGGAAATGTCCCATCAATTTGTAAATTTTTATAAATATTCTTATAAATCTTTTATTTGGGCTTAAAAGTCTAGAACAAAAAAGTATTTGAATGTATGGCTTCTTAAAAACAATTATGCTCGAGTATTAACCAAGTCTGGGCAAGTTCTTTATAGAGTTATAACTAACTAACTAAAAAAAACCATTTAAATCTGGTCTGGTTTTAATTTCTTTCCCGTGTGTGTGTTTCGTGGGTGTACATGTGTGTATGTGTGTGTATGTGTGTGAGTAAAAGAGACAAAAGAGTGAGCTGCATACATAGATTAAAGTGAAATAAATACACATATTAATAAAAAGAAAAAACAAATAATACAAGTTACGAGTATATAGAAAAATATTTGTGCTAACTAAGTTAGCGGTTGCCTGCAGCTGCATTTGCTAGTTAATTTACTTCATTGAAATTAACGACTGCCTCCATAAAATTAAGCGTTAATTAAAACAA
The DNA here is from genome assembly GCA_035043265.1 of Drosophila testacea. Classification (NCBI taxonomy): domain Eukaryota; kingdom Metazoa; phylum Arthropoda; class Insecta; order Diptera; family Drosophilidae; genus Drosophila; species Drosophila testacea. The sequence goes on from JAWNND010000229.1 coordinate 3,972,977, forward strand.
CAAACAATTAAACATTTTTACTTGCCAATCAGTTTAAATTGGAATTTCTTTGTAAGGCAAATATCGTCTCAGTTTGTATGACGATATAGATCATACTACCAACATATGTCATCCCGTATCTGATACATTTTTAAATTTTAGAATTAACTTTATCGAGATTTCTCTGTTTGTCGCTGTTGGTTTTATTCAGAATTCACTGTGAGATTGCTTCTTAGTTCGCGACTGCCTTTTAGTTAATCAATATACTAACTGCTGAGTAAAAGTATATGCATTTTAGTTGTAGTCAATTTGTACATTAGTACATAATTAAGACTCTGAACTGAAGTACTTAGCATCTAAATGAACTTATTTGATTTGATTTCATTCTGATTCTGATTTTGATTGATTTGATTATTGCATTAACTTTGAATTGATTTATTAATTTTCTAGTTAGTTTCAATTAAGGTCCACGCGGATGGATGAAAAATAAATCTTTGATTTGATTTAAGTATATAATGAAATAACAAAAAGTACATACATTTGGTAAGCCAATTATATAATTAAGTGGATTGTTTGATGTATTATTATATACAAAACAGACATTAAGAACCGTAGACTAAAAAAATGAATCGTTAATATGGCAAATAACACATTAATTTTTTATACAAAATCAAATTGAATAAAGATGCTACTGAAATCAATAAAAGCTTTTAAGATCAACTATTTGAAGAGGTCAATAAAGGGGCATATTAAAGCTTTGAGTAACTGTACACAATATAAAGATATGTAGTTAATATGTAGATATTTCATCAGGATCATGAACAGTATCCAACAGCTTGAGAATGAAACGATCTGTAAAGAAAAAAACATTATAGTTTTGTTTAAATTAAATTGCATACAAAATAATTAAGTTTAAAAAACAGTATTCCACAAATTGTTCATTCATTGATGTAATTATCCATTTTCTCGTCTATTTGGAGCTGACATTAAGGCTTCTACTTAAAGCTTCGTTACTCTTAGATCCTTGGAATGTTTTGGAAATTAGTTAACGCATTTTTTTATACTTATTGTAATGTTGATCTTCTGTTGAAACCAGACCAAGACCAGTCGAAATGAAAGACAGAGTCGTTTAGGATAGTTGATTTGAAGTATACACTCATATACATAGAGACTGCAGCAGTTTATTTTTAAAGACTTTACATATCGCATTAAATACAATTTTTCCTACAACATTTCTATAAATCTTTTAATTTATTTAGTTTTTTTTTAGTGTTTTTCAATTCGTTTTTTTTCTTCTCTAAAACAGATGTGCTTGGGATTGCTCTTCCATGTTGTCGCGATAATCGGGTAATCTTCGATTGCACCCAAAATTTGGACAACAATGTTGGCGGCAACATCAACAATACTATCAACATTGATCAACATTTAAACAATTACATTTACGAGTATTATAGAATACTCCTTTTTTTCCATCCTCAACTGGATCAACAAGTCATATATTTAGTTTTAATATTAATTTTTGTTTTCTTTCGTTGGTTTTGACATGTTTTTTTTTTTGCGCATTTCGTTCTATAAAAATATAGGTTTTTTGTTCAATATGTACACTTAGATGTTTCAAAAAGGAGCGAAAAAAAATGCATACATACTTAGTACATATATATATATATATTTAGTTCTTGTTTTAGTTATATGTTAGTTGGTAGTTAAGTACAGCAGTAAAATGTATGTATATTCAATAAGATTGTAGAAAATTGTAATTTTTCATCTTGACACATATAAACATATACATATATATAAGTATACATATAAAAATACAAGAGGGTCCATAGGTTACAGCGTTTAATCTGCTTTCCGATTTCGATTTCGATTTGGTTTTCATTTGTTGCAGGTTGCTTAGAGAGAGAGAGAAAAGCACTGGAAATGGCCATTAATTGTTGATCCAGTAAAAGTACAATATAAAATAAATGAAGAGTGTGTGTGTGTGTGTGTTGGTGTGAAGAAAACTGCATTTAGGCGACTTGATTTATTAAACATTTATATATGTGTAACTGATTTGTTGCTAAGCAGTGGATAAGCAGTTTATTGATCCTTTTACATATATGGTATGTATATATTTTGTTTTTGTACTCGGTTGAATTACATATACATATATTGAAACTCCCATTACTTACACTTGATTTGTTTGTTTACACATACATATATGAATATACTATACAGACAACAACAACAACATCAACATTATTATTATTAATAATAACAACAACAACACATGCAGTACTTTCTGAAATATCCATATTTGTTGTTTGTCTCTTGGTGGAAATATCCATCATTGCCGGTAAAAGTAAAAGACTGAAAACAAATAATAAAATCAAAGTAAACAAGAATATTGAAAATAAAACAACGTTTTGCTAGTATTACATTCAAAAATTTATAACATTTATTAACTAGTCGGCTCTTTGCGGTTAGTTTAAGTTACAGCTAATAATTTAAAAAAAAAACACGTATACGCACAGGACACACACACACACACAGATTCATACACTCACACATTCAGATGGATCTTATATTGCTTAGGTTCTACGCAAAACACATTTAATACATTTAAAGCCACATATTTTCATTAGTTTAGTGTGTATAATTTTGTTTACTTAACATTATTATAGTTATTACATTTACAGCTAGAAATTAAGCTAAATTGGAAATACATACAGACTACAAATACAAATAGGACAAAAAAGTAAAGAATATATAAGAAATTTAATATAATTAATTACAACACACACACACACTACACATACATACATACAAACACATACATATATAATATGTATATATAGAACTCGATCTCTTGTTATTATTATTAGTTTTAGAGTTTTACATTTAATTATTAAACTGGCTAATACAAATTAATCGTACAGTTTGCCCGATCCATGGTGCTTTAAATATGCGATATTCGTTAGTGGCAAGCAGATACAGACATACATATTTGTACATATACATATATTTATGGCATGCAGTGTATTCAACATAACCTCAACATTACTTCAGCCCTAACATACATACATACATACATATGGTAACAATATCAAGTAACATGCACTCTGCCCCACCCCACAATCGTACCCACATTTATCGTACATACATATTCAACATTAGTTACATATCACAAATATACGGTTAACTCCCCTCTGCTAACGTACCCTCCCACATCACCCCTTCTTTACTCCCACTCCCACTCCCACTCCCACTCCTACTCCTCTTTTCTTCCTTTCGCGTAATACTCTCCGTCAGAATTGTTGACCTGCCCATTTATCATTGTCTCATTGCCTGTCACGCACTTTATTTTTCTTTTTTTGCACTGAGTTTGCACTGTTTGCAACTGTTGCATATTCCTTGTTCCACATGCTTTTCATGCAATCCTTGCATCCTTGCATCCTTCCTTTGCTTTTGCCTTTTCCTGGTGTTGTTGTTCAGTCGTTAAATGCAATTTTGAAACCATTTCTCAAGTGCTTCCGGTCAAGAATCGTTGTGTTCAGTTCAGAGTTGAGAAAAGGGATTTTTTTCCTGCCTTTGCCTTTAAGTTTCGGTTGTGTTTGCTGGATTAAAGTGGCTGCCACCATTTGTGGCATGTGTTGCATGCAGCGATTCCTGTGATTTGAAGAGCGTTGTTGTTTCGCTTGAATGCATATCGCCATCATCATCCTCATCCTCAACCTCAACCTCATTTTGATGCTCATCTTCTTGCTCCTCTTGATCTGGATCATCATCATCATCATCAATATGCTTAATTCCATTGATTTCCTGCTGTATTTGCTCCTCCTTCTCCTTTTCCATCTCTTTCGCCTCGTCAGCTGGGTCTGGGAGCAGCCCATCGGGAAGTGGTTCCTCTTCCAGTTCAGGTAGTCGTCCTGTGAAGAGAAACACCTCCATGTGATCCTTGCCCTTGACATAGACACTGCCACGCGGCTCAAACTCATAGCAGGAGTCAAGAAATGGTAGACAATCTTTGCCCACTTGGATACGATTGGGAAGTCCAGTCGAATCCATGCGGGAGGCAACATTCACCGCATCGCCCCAAATATCATAGTACAGTTTACTGGTCCCAATAACACCAGCTGTCACATCGCCAATATTCATGCCGATGCGTAGAATTAGATTGAACTCGAGCAGATCCTTGTTGAACTCATTGACCACCTTTTGCATCTCGATGGCAAACTCCATGAGGGTATGTATGTGCTCATCCCCCTGTCCACGATGCGAAGGATCCAATCCGCTGGCTGCCATGAATGTCGATCCAATTGTTTTAATCTTCTCGACTGCCCGAAACTTTGGATGCGACAAGAGTTCATCAAAGTCACCGATGAGCTCATTGAGGACACGTAGGAACTCCTTGCCCCCCAAATAGCTCTCATCATACATCTCATTGAAGTTGACAATGGAGGCAAAGATGATGGCAATATTATGATGATTTTCCGAATATTTGGCCGTATTCTTGAGATGCTCAGCCACATGCTTGGGTATGATGTTATGTAGAAGCATATCCGCCTGATTCTTCATATTCTGGACACGCACCTTGTCCTGATTGGCCACCGCATTGCCATAGAATGTCAGCCGATATCCGATCTCAAATTCGCGATTCAAGAGCCAGACAAGTACTAGTATCAAAAGTAAATCCAAATAGATCTCCACATGATAGTCGTGAAACCATTTGATCTCTTCAAACATTGCTGCTGCTGCCGCACTGCTATTGGCATCCGGATCCATATCATCCGTGTCATCGGAGCGAAGGGAATGGACATTCAGTTGGGAGACGGCAATGCCAATAAAGCAGAGAGCAGCCAGGAAGGCAAGGATATTTCGCATCCAGCAATTGAGTTGTGTAAAATTGCAAAAGTGTACGATGCAAACGAAGATTAGGAATCCATAATGATACTCGAATGCCTCCAGTTGGGTGAGATCGAGTAACAGGAAATTGGCAATGATGAGGACAACGGGCATGGCCATTAATATGGCCAGACAGATGTGCCAGGGATACCAGCTGGAGATGGCCTCAAAGATTCGATCCGCACAAGATTCAAACTGTTGCGATTGCCTCGATTGTCGTGATTGCCTCGATTGTGATTGTTGATGTTGCAACTGCGGTTGTGATGGTGTTGTGGTTGCATCTGTTATGGTTACTCCGTCACTAGCACTTGCACTCGACTTGGAACGGAGTCGTGTGCCATGACGACGACACATCTGGCGCGTGAAAAGAAAGAGCGCAAACACTTGAATGGCCGTGAAGCAGGAGAAGAGTGTGACCCACAAACGAAAGCTGGGCGTCACTGTGTTTTGGGTCATTAGGAATAGCGACACGGATATACACAAATAAACGGCAATGCCCACAAAGATGTCAATGTATGTGTTATAACGGGGCGTGGCCAATGTGGGCGGCCCTTCAGTTTCATGCTCGCTGCCAAAACGATGAGCCTTTGATCGGAAATCTCGCTCCAATTGCCGTGACTTGAAGTACAAACTGAACCGGCGCAATGGAGGCTTCACCAGATAGCTTCGCTGTGATCTCGCATTGTCGCGAACACAACGGATCAGCTGGAGATCGGATTGTTTCCTCAGTTGCTGTAAACAAGCCGCCAAAGGATCCACCAACTGTGCCGATTGCTGTTGGGCCAAAGCTGCTGCTGGCGGCGGCGGTGGTGGAGCAGGATGAGAAAGTGCTGGCAATTGAAAGGGCAATGCTCCAGCTTCGGCCAGATTCGAGATGCTCGACGTGGAACTAGTAAAATAACCAGACACACGGTGATGACTAATTGCCGATTGATTGAGAGCATAGATCTGTTGTTGTATGGAACTCCGTCTCGAGTTGCTCTTGATGCCTGAATCCTTGCGAGATGTTGCCGATGGGCAGATGCTTAAGCCATCGGGCCAAATGCTCGAATTGCGTGAATGTGATCCACAAGCAGCACCGGGACCAGAACCAGCACCAGCACCAGCACCAGAAGTAGAGCTACTACCAGCAGTTGTTGGTCCAGGTGCCGACAGGCAACAGTTACCACTAGGAACAAGAGCATTCGCATTCGCGTTCGGATTCACGTTGCTGCTGGTGCTGGGTTCAGTTGTGAGTGTCGAGGCTCGTGGACGTGGTAATGGCGATGCTTGCTCCAACGTCTGACCAACAGATTGACCCGCTGACGACTGACGACCGCATTGGGAACGATAGCTGCCGGTGCGGCCAAATGGGGAGATATCGCTGCGAGATTGACTGATGTAGGAGCGTACATCGATGATGTCATCGTACATGGAATACTGACCCGGTGAACAACAGCTGCTGCCAGCTGCAGCAACAGCTCCTACTCCCAATCCTGCTCCTAATCCTCCTCCTCCTATATTGCCATCGGGAGAACGCATAAAAGTGCTGGACAAAGTTGTCGATGTGGCCGCATGATGGAGGACAGGTCTGGACATGGGTATGTCAAGCATTTGATTGCTGTTCAATCGTGTGCTACAGGTGGTCTCCACAAGCACGGGCAACTGTTGATAGCCACAGCCATTGCCCAGTTGGGCAGCTGGAGTTGATGTTGGCTCAATGAAGGCCAAGGTTTCGTCACCAGCAATTGGCAAGGAATTCGATTGATTGCGTGCCTGCTCCTTGTCCGCTTTATTGGACTTATCCTTATCCTTGTCCTTGCGACTGCTGAGTTTCAAGAAACGTGGCATCTTCCACATCATTAGCTTCAGCTTGGAACGCGTCTCCTGCGGCGGTGGTTGTGGTAGTGGCGGTGACGCCGTCATCATCTGTTGCTCCAAAACTGTTACCGGCTGCTCATCGGAGTCCAGGCTGCCCGGCAACGATTTGGTTGTGATAATAATCTTGGGCCTCTCACGGACTACAATCACCGGTGGTATTCCAGTGGCAACTGGATGAATGATGCCACGTTCGAGATCCCTGTCCCGACTTTGCGAACTCGTTTGCGATTTCTTGCGCAGCTTCATGCTTAGCGAGGTGAGACGTGGCCTCATCGAGAGCACGGGCGATGATTTCAATGAATTGGATAGCTGACCCACTGGCGATGCTGGTGGCACATGCGGTTGCACCACCGATATATTGGTGGCACTCTGTGACAACGATGCGAATGCTCCATGTGCTCCTGGCAACAACAGGGAGCTTCCACCAGTCGCTGTTGCCGCCATGCTGGGACTTAAACTGTTGGCCCGCGACACATCCCGACGGCGACCCACCACAAAGTAGGTGCGATGACCTACGGAAAGAAGCAGTGGAAAAGGGAGCATAAGTGGGGGGTAAGTGAAAGTGTTTCTTGTCAATGTACATACCAAAGACCTCCTCGCCCTCCTCCAAGTAATAGGCGTCGCCCAGGAAACTCGATGTCTCCTGTGAGATGTGCACCTGTTCCGGTTTGCCTGATGACTCCATTCTATCGAAGAAGAAGAAAAACATATTCAAATTAAGTTCATGATTGGAGAAGAAGAAAGCAGCAAGAAACTTTTGAAGGAGTTTTCTCCGAAAGATTTCGGTAGAGAGTGAGCGGGAGACAATGAAAAAGAAAAAGGGCTAAGTTTGTCGAAAAAGGCTAGGCTTTTGCAGTAAAAATGGCTTTTTTTTTAGAGGGAAAAGGACAAGTTTGGCTGAATAAGACTACTTAGATTTGGCTGGAAAGTCTAACTTTGACAGAAAACAGGCCAGATCTGGCGTAAACAAATCTTTATCTGGCGGGAGAAAGGCTAAATTCGATGGGAAATTGTTCAGATTTTGAGGTACAAAACAGGTTTGGCGGAAAACGCCAAGATTTGGCGGGAAAAGGACAGACTCGGCTGAAAAGTGCTAGATTTGGCGATAAAAATGCATACTAAAGGATAATTTGTATCCGATTGTTACTATAGAGCATGATATAGTCATCTGATTTCACTTACTTGTTGGCCAGGCTGACATCGTTGCTCCACACATCGAACTTGACGCGACGAGTACCGACAATGCCACAGAGGACGGTGCCCGTGTGGACTCCGACTCGCATTTTGACGCCTTCGTGTCGCTGGGCATCGAAGCATCGCATGGCATCGATCATGCCGAGTCCCATTTCGACACAGCAGATGGCATGATCGGCACGGGGTTCGGGGCAACCGGAGACACAATAGTAGCAATCACCGAGAGTGGAGATTTTCTCGCAACCACTGAGAGTGCAGAGATCATCGAAACGCTCAAAGAGATCGTTTAGGATCTCGACAAGCTGCTCGGCCGTTTTGGTGGATGACATGCGAGTGAAGCCAACAATATCCGCAAATAGAATGCTTACGTTCTCCATGCTGTGCATATGGAATGGTCGGAATAGGGATTTGACATCATGCGAGGCCCGGGGACGCATATAATGTGATTCCGGTGGCTGATTGGGATCGAGACCGCCGCTTCCTCCCTCGTTGAGAAGCATGTCAGCGACTTTGGGTGGCATCACCGAGTGTATCATCTTCTCCTTGAGCTGTTTCTCCATCTCCAACTGACGACGGACGAGCAGATTCTGGCCCACCTTCATGAATGTGCCACGCATTCGGACCAGATTCATGACCAGCACATGAACTCCCACCAGATGGACACTCAGATGTGCCATAATTCGTAGCATGAGTATCTTATGACTGGGATCACTGCCACTTGATCCACCAACGTTTCCAGTTCCAGTTGCTGGTCCTTCTGGATTTCCTGGACTTATACCAGCTGCTGCTCCATGGACGGCACTAACCACAATAACCATGTGGGAGACAAGCTCAAAGGCTATGGAATAACATATGGCAATACTTGCACCCAGCCAAAGTGGCATTGGTAATGCCGTATAGATCAACAACACGATCTCCAGACAAATGGCAAAATGTCCTAACGGACTGAATGCCCTTCCTGTGTATGTGAGAAATGCCAAAGAGGCACTGCACAGGATTAAAGCTGTCAATGCCGATGTCAATGTCCTGTGCTGTTTATACAGATCCCAATGTGTGAAGCACATGGCCATTATTGTGACCAGGGACATCATCGAAAACGATGTCGATATGGGACGCCAGAAATCTTCCGATCCGCCATCGATCACAAAATACAAACACCACACCACGGAGCATAGTAAAATGTATGACAATGTGAATCTGTAAATGGAAAATGGAAAACGGAAAATTGGTAAGAAGATACAATTCAATTTAAATGCTTTTCTACACATTTTTCAACTTCATTGAATAACAATGCTATAAGATAACATCATTGTTCGTCGAGAGATTATAGAATATGTATAGGAGTTTAATGTAATGCCCGGTGTGAAATTAATTTAAGTAAGGATTTCAAGAAGCGCATATTATTAATTCGAGGTATTTCGAACTTAATTCAAGCACGGCTTTTTCTCTTTCTAAATTTGTAGGCTCATAAAGGCTGCTATGTTGAACTAAACTTGACTTTAGGGTATACTTTTAGGGAAAGATTTCAACATTTTTAGTGATCAAGTGTGTTGCCCAAATTTATAAAGATTTTATTGATATTTTCTTTTAAAGACAACAGAATGAAATTTCGGTACTGCTAAAATGTCAGAAATTCCATTTTCCGGAAACTTTTACTATCCTAAACACAAAAACCGACTGCCATAATTTTAATTAACATTTTATGAAAACTTTTAATTATTACAGTGTTATTAGAACATTTGATACAATGCATATATTTTTGGAATTTACGATTAAAAAAGTAATATAATTTATTTATTTTAGTGCTGTATTGTTGTTGTTGATTTGTGTCTAAAATGTCACACCAAGACTTTCACTCGTCAAAAACTAACTTTAATAACAATATCATTCAAGTTTGTAGTAAATTTTAACTTGTATCAAACTCTGAGTTGCATTACATTTGGCTTGTTTAAGATTTGTGGAACATGACTTACAAATAGAAATAGTAAATCGAATTTTCTTAAAGAGAAATAAAGGTAACATAAATATGCGATCATTGTTATGTTGGAAATGTAGGTTGAGGTGGGTAAATTCTGCCATTGCCAATGCTGCTTTAATGATACATTTTATGTGGCACAGGCACAACTCAGGTTGGCAGGACATTTATACTAATTAGTGTGGCCCATCTAAGGAAGAGAGAGAGAGAGAGGGAAAGGGTAACAAATGGGAGCAACTAAAGGCAGTAGGACACAAGTCCAAGCAGCAAAAACTTTAACGCGATGAGCTCATTCAAAGTTGCCTGCAACTTGCAACTTGCAACATTGCGGTTGCCCTTAAACAGACTGTGACACTTCAGACCAGGTGGAAAACAACAGATAGAAGAATAAAAAAACCAGTTGAAATGAGCAAAGTGTGCTAAAGAGTTGCGGAATCCAAAAGGGGAAACTTAACTGAACTAAACTAAAAAGCTAAAGGCACAAAACTCGTCAAATTAATGACACAAAAATTGTGCAATGCTGGACAAAGTTCAAGACTTCCAGGAAAAATCTCCAAGTCTCACAGTCTCTCATTGTGCGAAATGCAATGGAAAAAGTGCAAGAAATCGAGCTACAAAATAATTTCACTGAATTAACTTTTTTCATCAGCTAATTATTGTGGGTTGATTAACCTTTAAAATGCAGTGGGGAAGGAAGGGGAAGAGACTGGAGGGAGTCTATGCTTAAACCGAGTATACGTTTTATAAGGATTTCGAGATATATGAAAAAAACTAAATGGATTTATTCCAAGCTGTAAAAGATAAGTATGTTTCCTAAATGGGAGAATCCCTTTGCATATACAAGAAACTTATATTTACAAAGAAGATAAGTTTGGTTGAGATAGCTCTTACAACAAATAATCTTGTCATACTAAGTAATTTTGACCTTCAACTTCCATTTTGAACTCCTTCCAGTTGGAATTTCGCAAAACGCCGCCTTATTGCACGATAATTATATTTTAGCTATGTTGTATGGAAATTTCAGCTCCGTAGCTCTTCCCATTTCTGCAACACGATGATGATTCAGTGAATGAGTCAATTAGGACAAAGAGTTTTACATAAATAGATATAGATATAAATCGAAAAAGCTCTTGAAAAGTGAATTCTAAAACTTAAAGTAAACGGTGGAAAGAGTTAGGAATAGTGATTACATAGGTGAATTAAACACGTCTTAACTTATTTTTTAAATAAGTTTTTCGAGCAATAAACAGTTATGTTTGTATAAATATCAATGAATCCCATTCAAATTTCTTTACATTTAATCTCCACTATTTTGTCAAATCAATTGACTTTTAGTTGAATTTTTCCACTAGAACTTGGAAGTAATTAAAAGCAAGTTCTTAAGTAAATATTTATTTAGAAAATTTCGCTGCTACTAAAATTTTAGTTGAGATTATCACTTTCGTTAAATATTTAATTGGGTTTAACTGGATTTTTCACTAGCAGTAAATTTTTAATTGAGAATTTACTGATAAAAACAAAAAGTGAAAAATCACAACAATATATTTACTGGTAGTGAAAAATCACAAATTAATTGATTTTTCATTTCCATTAAATATTTAATTTTGATTTTTCACTAGCAGTAAATATTTAATTGAGAATTTACTGTCAAACTGGAATTAATGTAAGTGACAAATCACAACTAAATATTTACAGGTAGTGAAAAATCACAATTAAATATTTAATGGATTTGTTTAAAAACTTACAGTGCTTGCTAAATATCTACTTTGACCTTCTCTGCCTACATTTTAAAATCTTTTACCTCTAGTAATTTATTTAAAAGCTTAATATTGAATAAAGAAGAATACTTGGAAGCGCACATAACAAGATACAATAGATTTAATTTGTCTAACACAAAGTTGACAGTCAGCCTATAAATTTATCAGATTGACTCCACAGTCTGAGTTTTGTCCATTAAAGCATTCCAGAAGCTCCAGGGACAATCATTAAAGGTGATTAGCGACTTGACGTCGTCTCGACTATTGAAATAATCATATTCCATCATCTGGCACTCGATGCATTGAATCATTTGCTCCCGACTGAGACAGTTGAAGGAGCTTAGTGGGGTGTTGGTCCTGGGATGATTATCATTCTTGATGGAAGTGAAGAATAAACTTAAAATGACACTCAGTGCAACGAGAGCAGATTGAGACTGTGCCACAGACAAAGTCGTATTCTTGCCACAAAATGCAGACGAAAGAGGATGAGGAGCCAAATGTTTTCAAGGAGCACGTGGTCCAGGTTGGCGATGCCTTCACTATAGGTTCGTAGTACGACAATGGCCGTGAATGTGGCCCAAAAGGATCAGAGACATGGCTAACGATTAAACGACCATTTTTGCTTCCCTTTTTATCAGTTTTTCTTTCTTTTTTTTTTTTTTGCGAAATGCGAGAAAGGGAAAGTTGGGAAATTTCAGAAATGTGGCCGAGTTTCGACTGAGAGCCTGCTTCAATCGATTTGCCTGCTATGAAACATTTTTTTGTTGCAATTGCGGTACACTTGCCCCCCTTTATCGCCTCCCCCCTTTGGCTATGTGCTCGCCAAATGGCATTGACCTGCAATGGTAGCCAAGCCAAACCCAATCCTGGCCCAAACTAAGCCAAACAAACAAGCCAAGCAACCAACCAACTAGTATTAAAGGCTACAGTCAAGAGATCCCAACCGCAAAAGACCTTGCACTTATTCTGCATAAAACAAAGGCACACAAGTTTTTAATTTAGTAGAATAATATTAATATAAACACTTTATAGATTTCAAAATGAAATAAAATTGAAATTAGATTAAGTGTGAGAAATATAATAATGTTTAGAAAATAATTTGCAACTTTGAGGAGGATTCTATCAAAAGCGTTTTGAAATTTTTTAAATATTTATTTTGGTACAAAATAACATGTCGTATATTATATTAGAGTATAACTTTTGTGTGATCGAATAATAAGATCGTAATGATATTTTCAGGACGGATCCGAACTAAAGCTGAAGGGATTGCTGGAGGGGACAAGAAACTGGATCTGCTTGGAATATAAAGTATTCGAGTTCTTGGTGTTTATCCAGAGAAAAGGACTGCCTCTCACGCCCCCTTTTGCCTATTTTGAACCTATTCTTGGTAAGTAAAAGAAACCCTTCTTATCTTTTTGAAGTACAGGGTCTAACCATCTCGTCCGAAGCACGCCAAGCGCCCATTTATGGCAGCAATTTTGCCATCCTGCGCAGTTCTCAACTAATTTGCCTCTTTTACCCAGAGAGAAAAACAGTCAAACAGCCAAACGAAGCAAGCAGCCAGGCCATGTGGCATGTGGCATGAAACCCCTATCCCTATCCCTACCCCTACCCCTACTATCCTTCTCCAACCCATCGAGACCATCGCTCTCTTGCTTCATTGGTTGCCCTTTTGGGCGTCGCGTTGATTGCATGCACGTGCGAAAGTTGAACTCGCAGTTGGTTATGCACATTGTGGAAACCCTGGATGGCAGAAGGAGAAGGGGGAGGAGGAAGGAGGGAGGAGGGTTTTTATGATTTGTTTGTCAAATTCAACATCATTTCTTGAGGTTCATATTAAACAAAAGGGTTATCAGACTTAAAGCCCAATCAGATCTTATACCTACAATATTTATAACGTGTTTTGATTATTTATATGTAAATACAACAAAATCAAATGCATTTGAAATTGAGTAGCATCTAAAGATTCTATAAAATTGAAATTGCCGGAAAATTCCGTTAAAACTTCTTTCATTATATTTTTGACTTTATCTTATTTGTTTTAAAAGTTTCACTAAACCGTAATTTATTATTCTGTTTTATTTTTACTCTAAAAATTAATATAACTAACAAAATTTAAAAAGTGACAAAAAAACTGGCGGTTTTAGCGTTTAATCGCCCATATCTGATGAATCAGGGGATTTACCAAAAGTCGTAGTATGTTTCAATTGAATTTAAGTTGAAACTTTCCATTCTTACTGCATATACCGCAAGAAATATGAAATCCATACTTCTCTTCTCATTTTATGAAATCGACGTTAAAAGCGCATTAAAGCTTAAAGTACAACTTTTTAGCATGATGAAAGCTGTAAGCTCCACATTTAACTGTTAGAATTGACACTCTGTTTGCTATTTTTCAACAGTTTCAATCAGACTTCAAAGTAAGCGCATTTATTTATTACTTCTTCATTTATACTTCTTTCCTCATTTTAATAGAATGACTTTAAAAGCGCATTAATGCTTAAAGTACAACTTTTTAGCATGATGAAAGCTGTAAGCTCCACATTTAACTGTTAGAATTGACACTCTGATTGCTATTTTTCATCAGTTTCAATCAGACTTCAAAGTAAGCGCATTTATAAATACTTCTTTTTATTTTAATTTATACTTCTTTCTTTATTTTAGTAGAATGATCTTTAAAGCGCATTAAAGCTCAAAGTAAAACTATACATCATAGCAAGAGTTATAAACTGCACAGCTTACTGTACGAATTGAGTGTTACTTTTCCTGCTTCATATTTTTCAGCACATTTAATCAGGCTACAAAAGCGCATTAAAGCTTTAATTATAACAGTTAATTCGCACTGAGGGCGAAACGCTCAACGCTCAACGCTCAACGCTCAACGAATTATACACAATTTGAGAGTAGTAATGTTTTTATTCGCTTCAAGCACTTTGTATTTAATTGCTGAGCTGATTGCAAATGAAAAATTATAAATAAAATAGCACTCACTTATATCGAATGTCGCACTCACCTGTATCGCATGCGTATGTGGGGAAAGACGCTGGATTGAAACTGTTCCTCGAGGACGGGTGAATCGAACTTGGGATCCAGCCATGATTTGGCGGCGGCACGTTCAAATGCCACCGGCAGCATGACGCTGCAGCAGGAGTGCCGCCTTCCGGTTTGACTTAGATAAGTTTGAATGTGTGGCGCCAGGGCGATTTGTATGTCATCGGTGGAATTGGCCCGGCTATCGTTGACTAGAACGCCCGGCGGCATCGCTGTAAAGCTGACCGACTGGCGACGCGACTGTCAAAACAAAACCATCCAAATGTCCAGAAAACAATAGAAAAGAAGAGACAAATTTAGAAAGATTAGTTAACGCTAAGAATCTTTCATGACCTAGACAAATGTCAAGCAAATACTTATAGTACAAATACCAAATACAAATACAAGAATTTATATGCATGCTCAGTGAGAGTGAGAGTGAGAGATGTGGTGAGGGGAAAAAGTATGCGAGGAAGTTAACAAAAAAAAGGACGTTAAGGACAAGGCTGCGGTCGAGGACGTGACTTCGACATTTGCCATTTGTTAACTGGGTCAGTGTTCAGTGTTCTGTCCTACAGACTGTTCTTTTGTGTCTCTGTTTATCTGTCTCTATCTCACTTGATATCTCTCTCTCTCTCTCTGTCTGGCTGTCTAGCTGTCTCTCTGTCTGTCTGTCAGTTGCAGCGCCGAACGAGCAACAAGTGATGCGACATTGCGCATACGCCGCGTGAACGTACTTACATTAAAACAAATGTGTGCACTTCAAAAAAATCTTGTAAGAAAGACTACAGAGGAGGGGGAACTCGACTGTAAGAGACCCTGTAATTCTGTTAAGCATAAGCAAGCTCTACACATTCTCGAGTTGGTCTTTTCTTTTCTTCCCATAAAAACTGTTAAAAGAAAAGTTTTTCATACCAAGTCTTCATCGATCGGAACTAATAAAGTAAGTAGGTAAGTGAAAAACTAGAATATATCGTATATTTTTTCAATATAGACTAATTTTTCATATATTTTTCGATATCTTTGCTATAAAATATATATTTTGTAATAGTTTTTGATTGACTTGGTAATAGTTATTGCGGATATATATATAGAATATGTAGATATATTTTATAGAATCAGCCACGCCCACTTCTTACTGCTGCACACATTAATTAATAGACCACTTTATGTTTTTGTAAGTACAGGGTCTACAAACAAAGTCGATCAAAAGAAAATTGCGTTGCAAGTCACGCGACACTTTGGATTTGATTTAAAATTTTAATGCCTTTAGTTTTCAGCCTAATCTTATCGTACAGCAGCAAAAGTCAGTAAGAAAAAAACAACAAAAAAACAATAAATAAAATACAAAAAATGAAAACCAAAAGCAAAGGCAACAAGAAAGAAAAAAATGCAACGACGCCTTGTCGCTGTAGACGTTTCAACTTAATCAAATCAAGTATACGACCCGTTGAAGCAGCCGGCAAAGCACACATACATATGTAAATACAGAGAGACGTACACACACATGTGCGGGTGTGTGTGTGTTTATATAAAGAATTTGTCGGAAAGTTGCTAACTGAATCATAAAAAACCAAAAAAAAAAAAAAAAGTATTCAAGTTTTCGGAGCGCGCTTCATTGGAGGCTGTTAATAAGCTTGTCTAAAAATAGCAACTGTAGCAAATAATAATATTTACATAAATACTTTGACCGCGAATAATTGCACACACAGACACACACACACACACAGACACACACATACATTCACCTACATAAATATTCAAAATAAAACCAAAATCTGTGACGAATATTTTGAACTCTTTTTTGTTTTTGTTTTTTACAGTGAAATTTCTGCCTGACAACAATTGTAGATTTAATTCCTTCTTTGTCTACGTTTCTATATTTCCTTTGCTTTGCTTTGCTTTATTTTGTTTTTGCATTCGTTTTGAACTTTTCATTCTGATTCCATTTTTCAATTTTGGTTTTTGTTGTTGTTTGGCTTTTTATGCTGCGGCTTGAATTTTAAAATCCTTTACTTTGTGGCAAAACAACTCGTTCGCTATCGCTTTCTCCCCCTTTCCCCCTTTCTCTGTCACTTTCTTTTTGCATACTGCTGTCTTTTTCTACTCTCACTCTCTCTCTCTCTTTCTCTCCTTCTCCCACCCTCTCTGTGTATGTCCCTTTCATACAAATCATCAAATACTTTGTATTTATTTCAATACCCCAATTTACAATATCTTTTTCCATACTTTTTTTTGTCCCTCTCGCTCTGCCTTTCTCTCTATATTTCTCTTTCTTTCGCACACATCAAATACTTTGTATTTATTTCAATGCACAAATTCACGTTTTCAGTTTTGCCATCAAAATCGACAGTTTGCAATTAGAAATTCTAGTACAACCCAAAGGAGGTATTCAATATTTAATGCTCTTTTTTTATACGTACCCAGAAATACATGCCATAAATATGCGGCCAACATTTTGAACACAAACGGATGCTTACAAATTGAACATTGTAAATTTGATTTGCAAAAACAAATCAAATAAAATCAAATAGAAGATGAACAACGAACGCAACTATTTAAAATGAAAGAAATTGTTTGCCGAAATATACGCGACGAATAATTGTTGTGGCTTTTACTTGGCTTTCATTTGATTTATTATAATTTAAAGCAGCGCCAACAACTCGCACACCAACACACACACACATACACTACAACAGCTACAACAACAACAACAACAATAATAATAGTATAAAAAAAGGTTCAACGGGCGCGCTCGACGTTTTAAACTCTCGATGTTGCCGTTGACGCGACGGGAACTGATTTGAATTTTTTATACCGAAACTGACGACAACGACAACGCCGACAACAACGTCGACAACGACAACGACAACTACAACAATAACAACAGCAGCAACAACAACAACAGCAACGTCGATGTTGCCTACACAAAAAACAGCTGACAGCAACAGCAGCAGCAGCAGCAGCAACAAGAACAACAGCAGCAACAGCAACAGCAACAGCGACAACAGCAACAATAATGTGCAAAACTAGGCAGCTTATCGGGTAGCCTGATAAGGCCAGGCAGGTGAGATAGATAGATAGATAGAATAGATAGCAACACCACTAGAGCGAGACAACAAACTAGCAAGAGAGAGACAGACAGTGAGAGAGGGAAAGAGTTGAAGATCATCAATTGCAATCAGTTGAATTCAAGTTCAGTTCAATTCAAGCCACAGCAACAGGATCACAATTTCTATGCTTGACAACAGTTGTTGTCTTTCTTTCTCTTTTCTTGCTCTTTCTCTTACCCTTCTCCTCTACACACCTAGTTCTGCCAAATGTTGTTGTAGTATTTATAGAATTCTTTTGAAGCTTGATTATTTCAACAGTTACCGATAAGATAAGACGCCGACCAACACTTTTCGGCCTCTTGAAAGTCAAGAATTTTCTTTTCACTTCACTTCAATTCATTGTTGTTTGTTTTGTTTTTTTTTTTGGCAGTGCACTCGAAATACCTTGAACTTGAACCCGACATGCTAATGAATGCACTCGCTTTGCCAAATGAATAAATCTGAATTCAGTTCCAGCTCTCTAAGGATTGTCACTGTCAATCTTATAAATCTCTGTGTACGTCTGAATGCATTTGTATTCATTTGAATAAAGGAAACGAACACTGATTTTCGTTGCTTGACTGAATGCATTCGGATTGTTGCCTTATTAATTATACGGTATACTCTTATTTTGTATAATGTTGTGTCTATAAAATATACAAAGAAGATAATGCGACTTGCATTCAAATTTCGACATATGACAGACAGGTTTATCATATAGTTGTCCGATTCCAGCCAAATTAAGTCAGGCTCTATGAAACTATATTAAACACATCAACTGTGAGTTTGTTATAGATATCTTAAAAGACAAAGAGTTTTTCATACTAAAGGTTGATTTTGAACTGATCGTTCCTATGGCAGCTATATGATATAGTAGTCCGATTCCAACCAAATTTAGTCAAACTATATTAAACACATCAACTGTGAGTTTGTTATAGATATCTTAAAAGACAAAGAGTTTGTCATACTAAAGGTTGATTTTGAACTGATCGTTCCTGTTTTTAGTTTCATCTTGATAGCTTTTAAACTGAGAGCCTAGTTTGCATAGAAACAGATTGACAGACTTCTGATCAAGAATATATATATACTTTATGGGGTCGGCCACGCCTTCTTCCTTGGGTTACACATTTCGTGACAACACTATAATACTCTCTGCAAGGGTATACAAATAATATGGTATATAAAAAGCATAACAAAATATAATATTTAAATGAAAATCACTTTTGTTCTTTTCGAGTCGCTTTTCTTAAATCGGAGTAACCTCTATTCATTTCCCCTTCACTTTAATTTAATTAATCAAATGTTTTGCAACTTTTGTATGGTTTGAAAAATCAAAGTATAAATTTTCACTGAATTTTCTGAGAATGATGAGATGCAAACTCTTAACTTTACTTTACTGCAATTTGCCAAGTTCAATTAGAAAAGTGTGTGTATAAAGTTATTTGTAGTTTTTCATTTGTTGATTTTCCAGCTATCAACATCATTAGCAGTGAATAATGAGTGTAAATATGAGTATATGTATTCATGTTTTAGTTTGAGTACTCAGAGCTCAATTTCAGACAATCAGTTTCAGTTTCAGTTTCAGTTTTAGTTTCAGTTTCTGTCTCGCAGTTAACTGAACAACCCCATCATATTATAAAACACGTGTAAAATTTGCAAATTGTTGTTGTCGCTGTTGTTATTTTAGCTTTTGTTGTTATTGTTGTTGCTGTTGTTGTTGTGTCTAATTGATTTGCTGGCGCTGTTGTTAATGATGATACGTTGTTGTTGTTGCACTTATGGAATTTTCATAGTGCAATTAATTGTACTAAATGCGACGATATTTGTATACTTGCTTTTTGTCGTATTGTGTCATCTCATTGTCGTTGTTTTTTAATGCCATTAGACAGCAACAACAAAAACAAGAACAACAACAATGTACATATGTTATTAACATTATACTATTATTAGATAAGGGAAAATCTTGGTCAGAGTCAGAGCCAAAAGGCATTTTACACATTACACAAATTATTGAGCAACGAAACTTGCACAATGCATTTTCCAATTGCAAAGTCTATAAATCAGGGACTACTTTATATAAATTATATAGTAATAGTAATGCTTGTAAATAATTTCTTTAATTAAATTGATTCATTGAAAGTACCCTGAGTTCCTTTTATAAGGACATGAAACAAAATTAAAAAAGAAATACTACACAAAAGACATTAATTTATTTTAAGCGAACAAATCAAAATCATAAGTAATGATTATATGCTTTATTTTCTTCACTCATTAGAATTTTAATAAATTGCTCAAAATGATTAATTTTCACTTAAGAAAATCCTTAAAAGACAAACCTAAACTTAAAACTAAGCTTTATAAATGTAGCGACTATCAGATACTTGTAAAAAATGAATATAACGAGTAATAAATTGTGCAATGAATTCAGTAATTTTGTAAGTAGCTAAGTGTACTTTTAAAGGTGAATAAGTACATTATATTAAAAGTAACGAGTGCGAGCGACATTTAACAAAAATACGTTAAAGAACAAATATAAATATAATAGTATTTTTTACTCGCTTCAAAAAAGCAAAGTACAATCAACTTGATTGATTTAAAAAGTCAACAAAGTTCAAAGCTGGAAAGAGCAATTGCCAAAAACGAAGTTAGCTTTGAGCCACTAAAACACTGAACCACTGAACCACTGTCCAATGGTCACCACCCACAAATATGATTAGAAATCAGATGTGAAAGGAGTTGGAGTCGAGTACTCTTAGTGTGGACTGAGGACTCGGAAAGAATGAGGACCTTGTGGTCAGTGCGGTTACTTTGGCGCCTGGACTGCAAATGCAAGGATTTCCAAAGCATAAAGGACAATGAAATGCTTGTACTCCTGCTGTTGTCCTTGCTGGAGGCCACACACTTCATGCTGAGGCAAAACCAAGGGGACAAGGGACACAGGACACAGGACACAGTTCACAGGACACGGGACACGGGGCACAGGTCAAAGGCAATGACTGTACTCTGCACTCGTAAGTGCGTCACAATGACGCCCAAAGTGTAAATAAGTGCTTACATTTTTAATGAATATTCATATATGCATATGCGAGGGTAAGCTGACAAGTTCTTGCCATAATTACAATTGAACTATTATTTATTTTCAAATTAAGAAAACATAGTTCGGTGAAAAGAAATTGCATTTCATCTGTGAAAGTTGGTGGAAAGCAAATAGAAGTGAATTGCTCTCAAAGGACATTTAGTTGAAATGTAAATTTATTTCCATTCAGAAATATGCATTTTCCTACATAGGCCACTTGAGAACTTATCAGCCCGCCCTCGTATGCTGGTTAAAACACACACACACACACACACACACTAGAGAGAAATTGTACTGCGGTTGGCGGCAACTGAAACCTCAAGTGCCTCCAAGTGGACAACTGCCAGTAAAAATTGCATATCCTTGCAAAGGGTATTTTGTTTTTGTCACAAAGTATGTAACGCATGCAACAATTTTATGATTCCAATTTTAAATAACCATTTATACATTAATTAAGTGAATTGTTGATTTAAAATAAAAGTTGCAAGTAACAAACAATAGATAGATACATCTGCATCAAAACTGGTTAAAGTTGGACTAGTCTTTCACATTTTTCCAACAAATTATCAACTGAAGTAAATAAAACTTTATTGTTGCTAACATTACAAATAGTTTTTTTCTATTTAGAGAATATTAAATCTTCGACTTGCTTTCAACTTTTCAACTTTTCTTTCTTGCTTTAATGGCAGAATGGCTATTGACAAATTGACAACGTGTTGGAGGCAATCAAATGTGAAATGCATTTAACGGAAAATATCGAAAATCTTGGGAAAAACAGGAAATAAGAAAAAAAGGATGAAACGGTCGCCATAAATTGAAGCAAGTGATTGACCCAAACATGAAATAAACATGAACCTGAAAGCCCAAGAGACTGAGACTGAGACTGAGACTGGGTCAAGAACATGGCGGAGTACAACGAGGAGGCGTTATAGAAATTTGGGGGCGTCTTGCATTGAAAATGCACAAAGATGGCCGTCAGGAAAACAAAACAATAGAAAACTGAAAAAGAAAATTCCAAAAAAGCAGCAGCAGTTGGCATAGCGAAATGTACAAACAACAACGACAAGAGGAACCTCGACATTAGAGTGAAAAAAAAACATACAACAATGAAGTAGAAGAAGAATGAAAGCGAAGAATGGCAACAGGGAGCAATGCGAATGGTACAATATAATAATACAACAACATAATGATGACGGCCGGGGGGATCAGGTGAAGAAATGGAAATGGAATGGGGGAAAATGGGGTTGGGAACTGTGGATGCGGAGGCAAAAATGTATTATAAAATGAAATGTAATCAAGTCAAAAGACAAGCGGCACACACAGACACAACACACCTGCCCACACACACACACACACACACACACCTGCACACATACAACACACCACACACAACGATTGTCGAGGACATGCCGCTTGCATGCCAAATGAAAGGACATCTCGGTGCCAACAGTTGTCCCCCATTAAGAGGGACAAGTTGCCTCCACATGCTAACAGGTACACTATTCATATACTACATAAATACACTGTACAAAAAACACGGGACTTTAATTTCATACTAACTAATAATACTGACAAGTGTCTCAAACAATAAGCTTAAGCTTGCTGCACTAGTAAACAAATTAAATAAATAAATAAAATAAATAAAAGAAATTCAAACGGTCTTAAAATAAGGCGGATCTGAAAGCTGACTTAAAAAAGTGTTTTCCATTTCAATATCAGCATATATTCAAATTATCGGGGTTATTGGAAGAATTTTAAGTTAATTTTGAATTCGAATTTTGTAATTAAATCATTTGTCTTAAGCTTATTTGCTAATTAAGTGCCAAGTCCACATTTATTTTTAATTTAACAAAAATCTGCTGAATCTGACGACTTTTCTTTCAGTGTACAAGCATATATAAGTATTTAAGTATATAGGCCACAGTCAAGTCAATAAACAGTCAGTCAGGCACAACTACAAATACAAATGTTAACACAACAATGCAGGGCACAGATGTTAACACAAAAAAGAAAGCTAAAAGAATTATAAACGCACACAGGCAAACAATCAAACAAAACACAGACAGACACACAGACATGAGCACAATTTAATATGTATGTACGTATGTACATATAAAACATATACATACATACATATGTATAAATACTTATACATAAGCTAAAGTATAATAATCCAAAGAAATATAAAGCGGAAAATCAATTTTAAAGCATTGCTGCACACTGTCAAGGATAATGAGCTGTCAGCTTTGTCTGCCTTTGTTTGTGTGTATGTGTGTGTGTGTGTGTCTGTCTCTCTCTGTCTGTCTGTGTGTCTGTGTGTGTGTGAAGGGAGAGCAATGCCATAGACCTAGAGACAATGACAGTCAAAAGGCCACATACCTATTCTCCTCCTGTTGAACTGAATTTCTATCAAATGGAATTTTGAAATAGCATAGAAAAAATGCTAATCATCATCGAAATTTCTCATTGAATGCAAATCCTTATTAGAAATGATCTTTGCATATGCATAATTTGTATATTTATAGACAGATGAAAATCCTAATTCATTAGTCAATGCATGATTAATACGCCTAATGATGATTTTACCTGTTGCACATGGAATGCAAGGGTATTTGTTCCAAAGAATGCATAAATTTCTGATAAACATAAATAATATTCGTTCAAATACTAATAAAATACATATACAAAATAGATCCAGTTTGTTTAAACTTAATAAAAACAAATTTAATCAAACATAAACATTTAAATCAAATTATTGATAACTTATTCTAATTTCCGCACATAAGAACTTATTTTGTAATATTAATATTAATTTCTAAAAGCTTTTTTAGACTGCTGTTAGTCAAGTTGTTGAATATATAAATATACAAATAAATAAATAAATATATAAATAAATATATATATAAATAAGTAAATAAATAAATGAGTTTATGTGGTACACTTGAGTTTTCACATTTAACCAACTTCCCAAATTAGTATAAAATATTGAGAGATTCAGATTGGGATTGAAGATAACTTTTCTTATGAAGTCGCAAAATGTATTCATTTATTTTATTTATTTACTATTATCTATCATCCTAGAGCTACAAGGTTTCCCTTATAAATTAATTCACTAGTCACAATGTGTAAATTTACTATCTAATTATTAAATTTTAAATTAAATTAAATTAAACCAAGCTGTTTAGGCTATGATGTCTATTTTGATTTTGTATATACGATTTAATTTGTATTAAAATAAAGTATCTCTCTTTTAAAAAACCTTTTTCAATTTATTTACACTCTTTAATTGTGTTTAAATAAATTCAAGTCTATCTCTGTAAATAAATTTCCTTTTAGAAGTATTCTATAGCATTTGTCTCAAAGACAGATATCATATAAAATGCGAGCAATTGACATCACATGTTGCAAAAATAGATAAAGTTTATTTTGGGCACCAAATATGTTAGTTGCAAAGCAAACACACGAGAAAACAACGTTTTTTTAGCTGTTCAATTAGTTGAATGGCGTCACATTTGTTGTTCAACAGCTACTAAACACGACAATCATGGGCAATAAATGATAAAAATTATACAATGTTTGACTCTCGAAAATTCATTTAAATTTTTCGGTGCTTAGATAAGCGCTCAAATATCACGTTTCTAAGACCTGGGGGATTAAATTAGTAGGAGAAATGCGCTTAAAAGTATGCAGCGTAAAGTTTTGATTTGCAAAATCTGCTAATGAGGTCGCTGGAAATGGAAATGGGTTAAGTGACTTTTGGGATTAGCTGGCTGACGGACGAACGGACTGATGGACGGACTGACTTCATAGACCAGAAACACGTAACAGGTAACAGGTAATGGGTAACAGGTATCAGCATTTCCGCTCATGTCAAGCGCATTTCCGCTATTCACGCTCCACTGGACTGCACCCTAAGCCCCGCTGGCAAACGCTATTTTGAGGCGGCAAAGGATTACATACGCCCATAACACCCAGCCACACCTAGTACACAACACACACACACCACACACACACACACACACACACACACACACCCACTTATGCATACACACACATACAGTCATTTTTTTTGCGCTCTATCTCACACGAAAATGCAATTCCATCAACGCGCTTAGATGAGGTAAACGAAGTTAGATTCCTTACTGTAGGGTATATAGGCTCTAAGTACACTGAAAGAAATTATTCTAAATTTCAAGTTTAAAATTATTGTTATTTATTGAAATTTTCTAGTATATACTTGGCTTATGTTTGTTATATGAAAACTATATGCAGGTCAAATCTTATCTTGTTTCTAATACTTTTTATACCTTTGAATCTTCATCAGCATCTAAATACTTATGCTTTACAGTTTGTACTTGTGACTTGTTCGTCTCTCAACGAATACTCTAAGTTAAAAACAATTTAAATTTAATTAACATTATTTGATTATTATAATACATATTAAGAAAACTTTTCATAACTTGGTTAAATTCGTTAATTGTATTATAGATCTTTAAGTGCTAAATTATACTTTTTATAGGGTATCTGACAGCTAGCGTTTATTGTTTTATAGATCTCTAAATGCAAGATTATACTTTTTATAGGGTATCTGGCAGCTAGGCTTACTCTTCAGGTAGCCCATCATCTTTGATATTTCCCTTGTAATGCATTTAGTTGTTCCCTATATCCGTTTCCCTACTTCTATTGTTCTTTGTATTTTCGCAACGCTGCCACGCCCAACGCCCCCTTGACAAGGCCGAGGAGTGTTTTTTTGTTGTGTGTGTTTGTTTTTTTTTGTTTGTTTGTTGTTTTTTTTGTGTCTTTTTCAGCAGTTTTCCATCAAAATTCGTTTAATGGTTTTTTTCGGTGCCGAATTTTCAGCGTGTTTTAAATTTGATTAACAATTTGCTTTTGTTGGTATTGTTTTTTAAATGCACTTTGTTATCAATTGATACATGTTTGCTTCTTGCATTGTTTACAATGTTTTCCTACTATTTTTTTTTTTGTAGTCGGTGTTTGAAGTGCATTTATGAGTTAATGAAAAGCTGGACACGCGTTCAATTAACATAGAAACGCACAGACAGCTTAAGTGTATCTACATATGTGTATGAGAGTGTGTGTGTGTGTGTGTTTGTGTGTGTGTGTGTGTGTGTTATTGCATTTATTATTTGTAAATTGCCATTTGCATGAACATGGAATGGATGCCAAATGGATTTGATGGTTGCTGTCTCCCCAAATGGGAAAATGGGAAAGGAAACCCTTGACAGCACACCATATAATGGCATATGAAATTTGAGCTGCACTTAGATTTGACACTCTGACAAGTTGCCAGGCAGACAGACAGACAGACGAACAGACTAACAGACAGATAGATAGTACAAGGACGCGACCCGGTGATCAGTTCTATATATATATCTATATGAGGTAGGTGCATTTGGGGACGCTTCTTGCTCAAGTATGAAATGCAATTTGGCTGCGTTAAGTATACGCCACATCAGCCAGCTGAAAGCTCGCTTGATTTGACGGATGCCTGACATCGTCTGATGTCTCGCGTGTGACACTGAGGCGATGGTGATGGCGATGGCATTTCGCGACCTTATCAGCGCCCATGACCAAAAAAAAACAAAAACAAAAACCAAAAACCAAAAACAATAATAATAACTACAATAACAGCAAAAAAACTAAACGTATGACAGACGTGAAGCGTTTGTTGACTGTTCAAAAGATAAGCGATAAGATCGGCGTTGTCGGCTGCTGCGATTGACGCGGACACACACACACACAGTCAGACAGACACCCACACACACATTAACGAGATGAGAACAGATAATGAAATTGCATCTCTCGCTTTGCTAAATATTTAATTTGTATGTATTGCGGCAATTTGTTGCGACAGCTCAACAATGATAACTCTGAGAGTAAGTAAGAAAGAAAGAAGGAAAGATCTGGTAATCGGATAAAGTCATGCTCTAATGACACTGGCTTCAACTGCCACAGAAACGCAAACCAACCGAAAACCAACTCTAGATGGTTTTAGTTAACGAAGACCTCTCTTTGATGTTTGTTGAGTGTTATGATAAATCTTTAAATTTATTGAATTAGATTAAGTTACATTTTTAAAGTGAATAAAAAGACATACTGGGCTACCACGAAACTGCAAACCAACCGAAAACCAACTCAAGACGGTTTCAGACACAGCAGAACACTGTACAAAATTAGTCGAGTGTGATAATAAAACTTTAAATTTATTAAATTGGAATTCAGCTTTTTAAATAATTAAAAATACATACATGTAAACAAAACTATATTATATTAGGTTACTTTTCGGTTGGTTTGCATTTCTGTTGCACCCCAGATTAAGCACATTTCAAATAAAATTATTTATAAAAGAGTTTTTTAAATGGTAACTTTTCTGGTACATTAAATAAATGTACTGCAACTGAATTATTTGACTCCTAAAATGTGTCCGAAAGATGAAATCTCTAAAAGTATTGTGTCACCAATGGTTGGTTTAAGAGTTTTTGAAAAGGGAAAAAATCTGTGGTACTTTGCCGAGTCCCCATAACTAGTAATTTACAAGTCCACATGACTAGAAACATGACATGAAAGAGTTGACAGCTATCAAATAAAATTTATCTTTGTTCAGAACCTATCCCAAATCGTAAATATGACTGATTAGTATTTAACTGAATCAGTAAAAGGATTTAAGCCAACAATTTTACGTGATTTTGAGCGTGATTTTAGGAACATACTGTGTAAAGAGATGATGGGCATTAGTTTTAATTGATGACACGCTGTTGATTTATTAATACCCACGACTTATCTATAATCACAGTACAGATATAGACACGCCCATTAGTACGCCCACACACCCATTAGCTAGTATCTAATTGATTGTGAATGAATGTAAATGCCAATTACAATATTACAACTCAATCACAAATTAGCAGCATGTGTCAAATGGTCAAATATGCAAATCATTTACTAAACACTCCCTTCACTGGACAGTGGACAGCGGACATTCAATTTTCGGCTTATCAAATCAATGTGTGGAGATGTGTAGAAATTTTCAGCATATTTTGACAGGTGAAGTCATGCACCTGACACCTGGCAGCTGCCACATGAGACGAAGTCAACCTTTTCACCTTTGTGGCTCACCTGTGTCTACATTTTGTTATACTCGTTAATCGGACAGTACTAGGGTATATTCTATTCGTTGCAACTTGATTTCATACTAATATTATAAGTAGTATAATAATTAATTAGTGTTAATATTTATATTATCGCTAAATGAAGCAAAAATACATATACATAAGATTAAGTGATGCATTTTTTAATAACAATCAAAAGCTATATTTCAGTACTTAAAAATAATAAACAAGAAACTATTTTAACAGTTTCAAATATAAAGAGTGTTACAGTGGAGCAAGCTCGACAGTAACAGACCCTGTACTCATGGGAAAGAGCAAATAGTTGAGAAAGCGAATAGTGCTAAAAATTATATAACAATTATTATCCGATCGAGTTACAAACTTGTAGTTCGACTTTTAAATTTGTATTTTCAATTTGCAGTGATGGTAGAAAGCGTACCAAAAATCCAAAAGACAAACCTGATCTGGGTACGATATAGAGGAACCTATATAACAAGTTTGGTATCTGTAGTCTCTGAGATCTGGGTGTTTAAAAAAGGGACTGACTAACAGACAGACTCGGTTGTAGATGCTGATCACGAATATATATACTTTATGGCGTCAGCCAATTTTTATTGGACACACTTAATAGATCCTTTAGTATTTCTTTAAAGTACAGGGTCTAAGAAAGCACCTTTACAAAATGACAAACTATTTACTATTTAGAACATATCTTGGAAGAAAGCACTTTTTGGTCCGAAAATTTAGTCGAGAAATTCTTGACTCATTATTTAGACATATAACAAAAATGTATAATTTTAAATGGATAATACTTTTGTTCTTTTGGCAACTACAAAAAGTTTTATATTAATCAACATATTTGAGCGCCTAAACGTATGCAGTATTATTTATAGCGTCAGAGTTTCAAATTCCTAGCTACAATTTAAAAAGTATATATTATATATAGTATATCTAAATTGAGTAACAGGTATTTTCTGGTCGACTATAGCATTCATTCTCGTTTTGTATTGTTGTTAGTTGAATTTGTCGCAAACACACATATGGAAAATTGTTATGTTGTTTGCCACCAATGTCAGCGAACCCGTCAAGTGTCTGTTAGTCTTCTGCTCCCCTCCCCTCTCCACTTCTCTTACTCGTTTGCCCGTCATAATGTTTAAAACACTTTGAATGACTTTATCGCGTTTTTTTTATATTTTATCGCTGCAGCATTTACCTGCTTGCCTCGATGTTGTTGTTGATATTTTATGAGCATTACTCTCCGCTTGGCAGATTTATGTCGGGCTGCCATTCCCCTCCCCCTGGCAATGGCTCCTCCCCTCCCCATCCCTCTTTACCCCTGATGGGTCTGCATGCCGCTTAAAAGCTGCTTAAATTCTATTAAATTGTTGGCTCGCTTGCCTCCAAATTGCTTCAAAATTCTTGTTTGTTGTCGTTGTCGTTTATGCTTTTAATGTTGCTGCTGTTGTCGTTGTCGTTGTCGTTGTTGGTTGGCAAAGTTTGTCACGTTGCTGTTACGTGTGTGCTGCTTGCCTTGCCTCCTAGACACAAGCTCCTAGTTCTAATGAGGCTCCGTCGCATTGCCGATGCCTTTGCCGGTTGTTGCCCAGGAAGGTTCCTGCGTCAACATTGAGGAAATTGCGTGCCGCACATTTAATTGATTGCCCACCAACCGGACACTGCAGCCGGACCGGACAGCAGCAACAGCACAAAAACCGGACCCAGCAATTCAACCAAGGACCAAGGACTCGCCGACTCTCCTTCTTAGCAAACGGAACGAAGTAAACCCAAGCAACCATCCAAAGGAACCAACAGCGTTAAGGCCAGTGACACATAAAAATGGCAAGCAATTGGCGTATTTATACTACAGATTATGTGGGCTAAAAACACTCAAGAATTCTAGTCTTTAAACAAGAGGTTTAGGTACTTGAACTCATCCTTATTTCCTTGTTTTGTACAAATATTCCTTTGCCCTCAAGGAGTTCACAATTGAAGCTCCTATCACACCATATTGTAAGAAATGCTTAACTTTCCCAAGACTAATCTCAAAGTAAAGATGAAGCAACATTTTTAGAATTTAAATGATTTACAATTTTATTTAATATGTAATTATAATTGTTTAATTACCAAGACTGCATATTAATTTTATTTTCTCCACTGTTTTCTCTTTAATCTTTTGAATAAGTTTTACTTCACATTAATATTGTGTAATTATTTTTCCACTTTTTATTTTGTAATCTTTGCTGTTTTGACTACGATTTGCGAGTTTGAAGTTGAAGTTGATTTATTATGGTTTAAATAAGCTTTCAAGTTTAATTTGTCTTAGGAATTCATATTATATTTACTAAAAAGATTGATTTGATTTAAAGCGAAAGTAAATTTGTGTACAAAAAACGTTCAGAAGGAGTTTTGTTTTGTTTTTGTAAGAAATCATGCTTTCCTTTCTTTCTTAAGCCTAAAATGAGTGTATAATGTAATATTCAAAGGTTTACCTAACAAAATACAAGTGCTTCAGACATTTACTTTTGAATATTGCTCAGTATAGGCTTAATATGTCGGTCCATTTTCAGTTAAGAATTGAATTACAAAGCCATGTTACTATATCATCATTTGTGGATCTAACCCCGTTTGGGGTTGATTTCATACCACAGAGAGGATTTGCCTCCCACTGCTTTTTGTGCTTCTTGTGGCTGGAGGATTCCCTTGTCATAAATTGTGGCCACATCGCAAATAAATCCAATTAAATTAGCAACAATCTCAAGTGACCGGTCGATGAATGAACAGATGCTGGGCTTCTGGAGCGGGAGTTACTTTCTACTAATATTATTTTCAATTTGGTTTTGCTGTCAGACCCATATAAGTATATGCCCTGTGCTCCTCTCTCCATGCCCCCCACATCCCACATCCCAGTTCCCAGTTCTCACTGCTCACTCCCTACTTTCTCCGACATTCTCCCACATTCTCCACACTCCATTCCCAGTGGTCATAAGTTTTTATGCGCAGTTTTCTTTATGCTCTTTTGGTTTGCGTTTGTTGTTTGTTATTCAATAGAAAATTAGTTTGTTTGTCCTGCTGTCCGACTGTCCTGTACATCCTTTGGATCATACACACCACACACACACACATACACACACACACACACATACACTGGGAAAGAAACAGGTACTTTATTCGTACTCACACTCATTCAATATTATTGGCCATCGCATTTCGCATTCAGTTTCAATACCAAATCCACTTTCAATACCAATTCCGATCCCTTTTTCGCTTCAAGTCGATATAAAAATGCTTTTCCCATGCCCTTTCCGCCCCCCCCCCCTACCCCCTTTCTCAATCCCTCTGTCTCATAAGCAAATGGAAATTAGCAGCAACTCTGACGCACTTTTAATGCGCTTTGCGTCCAACTGCGCCCAAAGGTATCTTCCATATAAATTAAACCAACTGTTGCAGCTCTGATTACAGGAAAGGATATAAAAAAAGACAATGTTATTTATATATAATGGCCTCTTTCCTGTTTATTACCCACACACACACAAACAACTGGAGTTGGAAGAGTTACTCATTTGATTTGAAGTAAACTCCATCCAATCAGTTTTCCTTTACATCTTAAATACTTTGATTATATTTTGAATAGTTAATTGTCAATTATAAGGATTTCGTTAGCGATTCTCGAATCCTTGTTGAATTCGTTTAAATAAACATTTTATTACCAGAAAAATTGTCAAACTATCCACTATGAAAATCATATGAATGCATATCACATATGCATAATTTATAATAATATTATCCATGATTGAATTGGAATTGTCAGTCTGTTAATATTCATATTATTCCACTCAATAAAAACAAACAAC
This sequence comes from Drosophila testacea, assembly GCA_035043265.1. Classification (NCBI taxonomy): domain Eukaryota; kingdom Metazoa; phylum Arthropoda; class Insecta; order Diptera; family Drosophilidae; genus Drosophila; species Drosophila testacea. The sequence continues at coordinate 4,004,805 of JAWNND010000229.1, forward strand.
TGAATTAAACTACATATATGTTACTTATAACATTGCTTATTACGGACCACATCAGAACATTGAAGAACGCAGTTGACTTTCAAACTTGTTTTCCTAATGCGAAAGTAATTTTTTCCAACTTTTAATACCCAACTGCAAGTCAAACAATTAACTAAGAAATCTAGCGAGTTTATCTTGCTTCATCCATTTGAAATATGTATTTCTTTGAATTCCTATGAAACGTTTAAAAGATACTTTGAGTTTCTTTCAAATTCGCAGAAACGTTTAAAGATACTTTGCAGCGATTTGCGCATAAGTCAAAAGTTCTTATGCTCACACTTTAGCTAATCTTGGAATAAACATTTTAAAAAGTTTACAATTTTTAACTGAATAAAATACTTTGGTATTTTCTACAAATCTCAAGATCCCAAAAACATCACACAAATAATTGTTTATGTTCCTGAAAGCATTTATAACTTAATATAATGTAACAATGTTTTTAAGAGATTTAATAAAATTAATAACTTATGTAATTAAAAGAGTTTTATTTTTAAATTTAATAAAAATACATTTGAAATAAATTTATTAAATTTATTAATTGAACTTTAATTTAGTTGAAATTTAAAATAAATTGTCTGGCTTTGAAAATATGTTTGAAAAATGAAGTCTTTGACATTTGAGAAAGGGCCAAATTTTATTTAATTCTTTTCAAAAGCAATTGCCACTAAAATCTCTAGAGATTTGTAAAACACTTTTGATTAATAGATTTGTATTGTTTGAATGTCTTTTATATCGAACATGCTACCATTTAATCCGACTTATTACTGATTGCCATTTATTGGCCCTATTTCCTTATTGGCCCTCTCAAGAGACAACACATTAAATTTGTATCAATTTGATGATAACTTCATGCAACCGAATGTGGCATGTGGCATGAGGCACATGAGCTCTGATTTTGCATGCTGGAGAGGGGGAGGGGGGGAATTTGAATGCGTATACGAATGCTTAAGTGAATGTGAATGTGAATGTGAGTGCGAGTTTGAATATAAATGGGAATTCAATGTTAATGGCAGCTCTGACGAATCATTTATGTGCTTTAAGCTGTAAGCATGCAACCTCCTCTTGCCACACCCTCCTATTCCTCCTCCTTCTCCTCCCTACTCCCTGCTGTCCATCATTCACATTTTTTAGCGCTCGCTTCTGGCAAATGACAGGCAAACAAATGATCGTCATGGCAGCGTGGTGCCTAGAAAGCTCAGTGTCTCCTCCTTTTTCTGCTCCTGCTGCAGACCCGATGGCTTCATGTTGCTTCTGCCAGTGACAGTGGCAATGTGGCAAGGTGACAATGCAATTGGAGGAGCTCACAAGCATCAAATGAAAATGATAAACTAACAAAAAATCGCTCAACTCATGACTGACTGAGTTCACGTTTCTTATTGAACTCTATTCATCCTTGAACTGAACAAAGGGTCTAATAATTTAATCAAAAGCGAATTGTGCGTAAAAAGCAGATGGAGATGTGGTTAATCCTTTTAAGTACAAAATATATACGTCCTCCATTCTCTCTCTCTCATATATATATATATATGCATATAAGTATATATACACATGCATAGATCTTACAGACTTGAATAGCCAATTTACACTGTACACCCAGAACAGAAACTTTTAAAAACAATAGAATAGGTCAATTTAAAAGGTATTACAGCCTAATGGTATTTTAAGCTAGATCAGCATTTTAAACAAATTAAAAAAGTTTGAAAATTAAAAAACAAATATCAGATAGGGGTGTTTAAAACAAAACAAAATGTCAGATTTAAGGGTATTCTAGCTAACAGGTACTTTTAGCTAGATTAGCATTTTAAAAAGCTAGAAAGAGTTGGTAATTTAAAAAAACATATGCGAGATAAAAAAGTGTTTTAGTCTTACGGTTAAAACACAAAACTTGTTATGCAGATTCCTTAAAAACTATATGTATACAGGATCAATTATTAAGCTAGTCTTGGCACATATGATATAGACGGATTTGTTTGTTGTATATGTGTTTATATGATTTATACAAAATAAATGTATAGAGTCTCGTGCAGTCGTTTTTACTTTTAACTATAGCCTTTTTTTTAATCAGACAATGATAATGACATTGTTAGGCAACAAATGTCATCATTCGGAGCTGAAGAGCTTAAATTCTGCACGCGTTAACTTGTAGGTGTTGCTAGCGACTCTGCAAAATGTCAAAGGCCAACGGCAACAACAGCAACAGCAACAACAACAACAGCAACAACAACAGCAACAACAACATAACTAAGTACAAGAAAGAGACAACAATAAATAACAATCTGTCAAAGCTGTCAAACCAACGATTATGCCAATTGTTTGATCTCACACACACTCACACACCCAATTTGATGCCCCTACTTCTACTTTTAACCCTCTGTCACCTACTCAGCAGTACCCCCCCCCCCCCCCTTCCTTCTCATCCCCCTACGCTGTTCGCCTGCAATGTTGTTTGTCACGCGTGCAAGTTTCATGGCTCATTTGGCAAGAAGAAGGCAACAGCAGCTGTAGCTGTAGCTGTAGCTGTAGCTGTAGCTTTGGTTTACCTGGCGTATGCGTGTTTCTTTTGTTTGTCTGTTTGTTGCGCACTTAACCAACCACAACAACAACAACCAACAGTCGACAACTGACAACCGACATGTGTCCTCATCAGAATTTACCCCATTACGCCATTTGCAGCTAAAAGTGCGCATATTTATTAATGCCACGCCCATTTTAAAAAAGTTGGTCGTCGCACACAGTTTATAGCTCATTATACAACATAATTGTCGCCCTTTGACTCATCCCCCTCGAACCCGCCGTTTAACCTGACGCAACTGCGCCTAGGCTGCTGGACCAGGAACTCATCCAGAATCTGAATCAAAATCTGAATCTGAATCAGGGACGCGACGGTGACGACGCAGCGAAACTTTTAATTGGAAAACTTTTGCATACGCACAGATAAACGCGTCGAATACTTGATGTCGCGCACTCACACGCACACTCGCACACACCTACACACACACACATACACGTATGCAAATTGTATGTAAATCTATAAAACTACACACACTCCAACACACACACACACACACTAAGTCATACTCCCACTTAGAGGCATGCGACACTGCTTAGGCATTTCCATAAATGTTTTATGTTAATTTTGCTGCTCAAGCAAGAAAATATTTTCAAAGTGTAGCGCTAAAGGAAACTGGAAACTTCAACTGTATCGGTTAAGGGTGTAATCGACTAGAAGATATCCCATAATTGTGCATTCTTATAATATATTTACTACATCTTCATGAAATACTTTCTTAATGCATAAAAAAACATTGCCAGATTTTGACGAAACAAAAGCCATTTCTTAATTTTTAACAATTACTTCTTGCAACAAAAACTTATCCTTGACATTATTACACATCAATTTTAAAACATTGCCTGACTTTAATGAAAGACTTTTTGAACTTAACATTATTTACTTTTTATGACACAAATTAGTTGCTGACTTTTTTTAAATAAATATTAAATAAATAACAAATTAATAAATACAAATTACTAAAATTAAAAAATCCATAAGCACTTTTTGGTTTTAAAAATCAAAGAAAAATAATAATTATAGTTTCAATTTTTCCATAAAAATCACAAAAAACAAAGTTTGCTAGATTTATGTTGACAGTGTTTAATAAAATTCTTGGGCATACTTCATTTTAAAATATAACTTCTATAAATAACTGTAATATTCGGTCCCTAATAGATAAAGAAATATGTATGTTAGGAGAGAAGTTATATTATAACATACTTAATATGTTAGAACATCTAGCTATTCAATTAAATTTAAAAACAGTTATTCTAAGTTCTAATTTTTCAATTTCTTTAGTTTGTTAGGCTTTAGACAAATAAAAGCACAAGGGCGCTCTTTGAAACATTTGCATAACTCAATAGCATTTAATAGCATAAAGAAAATATAAGTTTGAAAAAAAACAAATGTTCTTTGACAGCTCAAAATTTGAATTTAAAATGATTCTTACATATATTTATATATTTGCACAAAGCTATAATCCCATGCACAAATGCGCAATAAAAACTACGATTATTTTTTTTTTGTGTGGGTGTAAAGAATAAATTATTTTAGAGAATGTTTTATTCCAAGACTTGTGAAACTTTTTAGATAATTTGAATTTTTACAGCTCAAAATTGCAATAAAGTGTAGAACAATTTTCATAGCATACTTTTGGGGGCAATTGTTAAGTGTAATCGTGTATTAATTTAGAGTCCTGTCGAGCTGATGCGAATTTCTCTGATATTTGGAAGTTAATTACAGCAACATTCTGACCTCGACCTTTCTGTTGGCGCTGCCCCTATGGCAACGTCAAAGCCATGAATTTATAATGAATTGTTGCAACATCAACAGCAACAGCAACAGCAACAACAGCAGCAGCAGCAACAGCAACAAAAGCAACAACAGCAACAACAGCAACAACAACATCAGCATCAGTCAGTCCCAAACATTAATGACAAAAGCTACTTGAGTTGTCTTGACTTGACGTTGACATTTATTGCATTCATTCCAAAAACCTTTATCTTCCTCTTAAATTTGGCCTAATTTTAGGTTCTTCCCGATTACCAAGTATTTTTTTTAGGGTGCACCTCAAGAAATTAAATAAAAATACAATAATATTCTTTATAAATCTCCTATTTGCTTTGTTAACATTTTGCATGTCATTTTCACAGATTTTTTTAATCAATTAAACCCTACAGAGTATCCTCGAAAAGTACTACTTCATTTGCTGAATATTAATGTGCCTAATCAATTTAGTTTTGTTTAGATAAAGTTATGAAAGTGCCAATTTTGGAAACTTATCATCTTCACTTGTGTTTCACATGCCCTGTAAATGTTGCAGACTACCGGGTATGATAACTAAAATAAATTCAAATTTGCAGTTGCGACTTTGGGTAAATTTCCAAAGCAATAAAGGCAATTGGATGTTCAACAAAGTTATGGACCATCAACTGGATATTTTATATTTATACCAAGAGTCGCATAAACTATGAAAATTTAATATAAAGCGTTAAAATGGAAAATAGCATTCTAATGTATAATTAAAAATAAAAATGCAATTTCTGCAAAACTATTAAATGCAATACACTTAGGTATTCCGACTGTAATTATAATGCTGTTGTACCTTTTCAATGTTAAAATTAAGTACGTTTCAGTGACACGCTCACTTACATACATCTCTCCCTCTCTTTCGTTTTGCGACATCCCTCTCTACTTAAGGTTTTTTTTTATTAGCATTTGCATTTGGAAGGACAATTCCACAGAAATGAGCGCATACCTCGGATGAGCTTTAACAGGCGAATAATAATTGTGTATGCTTACAAAACACGGTATGATGATTTTGTCAGTGAGTATGACTTCAATGTGAATTCTTAGGTGAATAACTTGAAATTTATTATTTTAATATCTATTATTTCTTAATGTATTAAATGAGAAACATATTAAAAATCGTTTCCATTGTCTTTGCATTCTTTTAGTTGCATTTAATCAGTTAACTTTTATGTTATCGATAACCAAAATAAAGGCATCACAATTGCACATCGCAATCAATAAGTTGACATCAATGTGTGTATGTATGTGTGTGTGTGTGTGTGTGTGGTGGTGTGAGTGTGACCTATGAACATTTCAAAAGGGTATTTGATGTTTGCAATATCGCATCAAGGTTTACTTTGACTGTTTGCGGTTATTTGTATTGCTGCTGTTTGTGCATTTCAACGACGACAAGTTTATTTGCCCAGCTTGACCGCAAGGACAATCCCAAGCTGACATCGCCAGGCCAAGTCACAAGTTCAATCCCAAAGTCCAGACCCAGACCCAGACCCAATTCCATTCCCAATCCCAAACCCAATTCAAAAATGTCTGCCCCACTGAATTGGCACAATTCCCGTGGCGCTTACTGAAAGTTACTTTTGCAGTGTAAGTTGTTGGTGTTGGTGTTGTTCTGGTTGATGTTGTTCTGGTTGTTGTTGTTGCTGGTTGTTGTTGTTGCGTTGGCATAGTTTATGATTACAATATTTTTCATAGCATACTTGCAGGCGACTCGTAAACAACAACTGTCAACTGACATTCCCATGTGTTGGTCGTCTCTCCTGTTGTTACTATTACACTCGGAAAAATACCAATAAAGAAATCCGTTCTTCAACAGGAGTTAAAGGCTGAGTAAGTTTGGAATTTCTAAATTTAAGTACAAAAATTTTAATTTAAGGAGATTAAAGCAAGTTTGTCAAAAATTAGGTTAAGAACGAAACATACCAACTTCAGTTCAAAACACATTTCTAAGGAATAAGTATATTGATTATTATAACATCATTCAAAGTCTTTTCGTTAGCGTGAAAGCAAGTTAGTACTGACTTTTGAAATTATTCTGTTCAAAATAGTCTTAATTTCTCAGTACCCATGGAACCGTTCCTTACAGCAGTCAAGCTTCTTAGAAACAATTCAGAATTTAAAGCCAGCAAGCTCAACAGATATAATAACTATAAAAACCTGTTAAAAATGCTTTTACAACTATAGTTTTGAAATAAAACTATATTAAACTCATGAAATATCTATAAAAAACGAAAAGATTAGTGGGATTCAAACTTATATAAAGAATTTCCTCTCGTGATCGTTTCATAATTTATTTAATAATATTTGAACACAGGAATCTTAAAGTTTATAAATTATAATGGAAAATGGCTGATATATTTTGCTGAGTGTACCGCTGCTAGTTGTTGTTTTAGTTGTTGTTGTTTTAGTTTTAGTTGTTGTAGTTGTTGCTGCTTGTCATTTGTTTGTTTGCCTGTTGCCCATTTTGTTTGCTCCTCGTAACTTTAGTGCTATATCAATTTTCCGAGGCATCGTCAGTGGCATTCACTCAAACCAACACACACACACACACTATATACACGCCCCCCATTACCACACCACGCCCCCTTTGGCACCTGCGATCTCAGTCATTTAGGTTTCCTTTTCTAACATTTATCGCTTGGCTATTTATTTTTCATTTAGTTTATTGCAATCGAGACACGCTGAGTTGCCAATTTGTTTACCTTTGCCGACAGCTGCTTCTCCAAAGAGGGAGGCAAAAGAGGGGGGAATGAGGGGATGGCCGCGGATGTCACTAATGATACAAGTGGGTGGCTTTGCCAGTTTCATCACCTGACTGCCCACCATCATTAAAAACCCATCAATCAATGAAATCAATGCTCCAGGAAACAGATTGAAACAATCGAGTTGCCAAAGAAATTGGACACGTTAAGACTTGGCTTAAATTAGTTAGTGTGCTCTAATTACCACAAATCAGTAGCATCATTATTATCATCATCATCATTATCATTAACTATTATCATAATCATTAACTTAAGCCTAATGCTGCATTTATTGTGACAATTTAGGCTTAGTTTGTATCTGTTAAATTAATGCCACATGCCATAGGCATTCATTGTTTGTTGTCGTTTTTTATTGTAAGTCATTAAGATACACAGATGAGTTAAGAAGATGGCTTCCCAAACAGTTTTTTCTCCTTTTTGGCCATCTTGTCAATGGCAACTGAAATGTTTTTGGCCAACTTCGTTAGCTCTTGCCACAAACTGGCAATCATCCTATCTTAACATCCTATCCCACTGTAAAATCTTGCGCTCCATTCACAGGATTTGATTTAGCTTTCATTGAGATTGCTTTCACTTTCGCTTTCACATTCACAGTCACATTCACATTCACATTCACATTCACTTTAACATACTTTGATGATGCTCTTGGCCCGGATTTATTTAACGAAAAATCTCACACTTGATAGAACTCAAGTGCAGTTGAGTGCACGACTCGCTGAATCCATTTCAGCATTTCACTTATAATTCTCAACTCGTTCAAGCATTACATTCGATTGCGTGTATCCTTGTTTGGGTTTATCTGATTTGCAGTGGTTGATTGAAAGCATTTCCTAGTTTGTAATATGCTTTTATATTGTAATGCCCTGTACCGAGGGTATATTCAATTTGTGCAAGTGTATGTAGCAACTAACTTGCAAATTTTGGATAGAAGTTTAATTAATAAAGTACGTTTAGTGACCATCCTAAATAAGTAAAGTATGATCAGGCATATGAATGAGGGTAAAAAGTATATAAGTATATAAATAAATTATCAGAAAAGATAAGAGCTAAAAGCACTTATTGACGTATGTAATGATATATCTAGTTTATTTCTACTAATCGAAAACTGAGTTACAGCTAGAGACTTGAGTTTTGATAGACATGATAAGTACTCGTATCTTTCATCATGATCGGATACTAAGCTCGTAGGACGTAGGCGCAGGATATCGTGTGGTCGGGCACACTCTTATTAAGCTTTCTTACATGCTAGTCCTTGGCTCAGCTGATGATTTACACCAGCCAGCCACTGTTGGATGGGAAATGTAAATTTTTGGATAACAAACAATGACAGGAAGAAAAACAACAACAATGTGTGTTTAACTGAACCGTTAACCCGCCAATCCTTGTTGCATCCTCTAATTCACCAGCATATCCTGTGGTTAAGGAGTGAGAGAGAAAGAGAGAGAGTGAGTGTGTATGTGGGTGACTGGTGACTGAAACATGAACTTGTTTTGACCCACTTAAAAGCTCTTAGTTCTTTTTATGCATAAATCATGGGCCAAAAACGCAAAGTCCAAGCCCCACTGGGCTACTAGGATATATTTTTACATACATAGGTATGCATGTATTCTGTAGGTAACACACACACACAACAACAACACACACACGTAGAGAGCGAGTCAAATGAATTTGTAAACAGGTGCGAATTAGGTCAATATTTGTACCGTGAATGGCGACAGCTGTTTGAAGAGCTAAAGGCGCCGCCTGTTGCTGCCACTGCTGCCACACTTCTTCTTCAAGTCTGCCACCGTATAAGTGTGTGTGAGTGTGTGTAAGTGTGTGTGTGTGCTTGTCGCATACCTAAACATGAGACACGAAACGATGACGATGATGATGATGACGACGACGACGACGACGTCACTGACCCAAAATTCAAATGTTTATGCGGGGCCAAAGAAAGAAGCATACAACAACAGGCCTTGTTACTGCCACAACATATTGTTCTGCTTCTTCTTCTTCTTTCTTTCTTTCTCTCTCCCCCTCTCTTCTCTCTCTCTCTCTCTCTGTTTGTGCTTATGTCGCTTCTTAACATTTTAGGGACACATCATCAAAGATAAAACGAGTATCACAACTATGCCAAGAATTTAGACATCTTTAACCAATATTATCATAAAATCACATTTTAATGCAAAAGGTTTCATCATTTTTGTCAACTTTAAATACAAATTGTGACTTTAATCCACTCTACAGAGATTAAAGTCACAATAGTCTTGTTTTCTAAAATATATAGATCAAAGCTATAGCTTCCCTCTGTACTTTTCATCTGAGTTCTGAGAAACCTTACGCTCACTAAAAGTAAGACTCTCTCTTCTTTACAAAATATAAACTTGTTTTCTGTGTTAATGCACTTTTTTACACTCACTGCTAAGCTCAAAGTGTGCATTTCTAAGAAATTGTACAGGCAATAAATGTGCATTTCTTAATAATAAGATAAAATTGTAAATCAGAACAAAAAATATATATTAACTTTGTTGAGAGCGTATAAGAAATAACACAAAGGCCAGTAGCTAAGATTTTCCTCAATTCAATGCATTCGCCTTTTAAGTTTTCTATTTTTATCCAAGCAGAGAACATTTTATTTATATAATTTTCGTTAAATTTAATATTGAATTCATCGGGGAAACTGTACAGTTTGATTAAATGTAAGCCAACAATATGATATAAGAAACAGTGATGAAAGGAGAGTTATGAGAAGAGGAAAGTTACCTGAGATTATTCTAATATTGGACACTTAAGAAATATAATTTTTATTTGATTTTATCATATTAAATCAAGTATTAAATACTAAACTTAATTATAACTTAACGAGCACTGAAGTTCGATCTATATTTTTTAAATCTATCTATTAGGTTGTAGATTTTTAAGATGTTATCTTCTGAAGGAGTTTGTAAGAGATAGGAGGGAAGGAATAATTTTTATACACCAAACATTCATTTGATATTATTTCTTTTGATTTTATCATTTCATTTATTCATTAAAGTTATTAATCTGAAAGGAACAAACAAAATACGATTTTTTTTAAAATAATTTTGACCAGTTTTTGACATTTTACATTCGTGAAAACTCGAAATAATATATCAAAGTCTGAAATAAAAACAATTTACTAAGGGAATTGATCATTTATTGATCACTTAAAGTAAACAGTCAGGACAGGGATTTATTTACTTATTTGATTTGTATTTCTTTAAAGATTTGCAAATGAAATATAAATGAGAATAAAGATTTGTTATAAACAATAAACAATCAATGCTGAACTTACCTCAGACATTTTTGCGTTGTTTGGTTTCCAACTTTGTTTGGTTGCTTTTCTTGTTGTTTTTGTTGTTGTTGTAGTTGTTGTAGTTGTTGCTTAAAATAATCGTTGTTGATGTTGTTCTGGTTGTTGTCTTGTTGTATGACAGTTCAATTAGTCAATGAGTCTTAAGCGTAAGTTGAGGCAGCTGCTGCTGCTGTTGCTGCAACATGCTTCAATTGCAACCAGGCAACACATGGCGTATGAGTAACATGCTGAAAGCAATGCAATGCATTTGATGCGAGTTCGTTGTTGTTGCTGCTGTTGCTGTTGCTCTTGTTGCTGTTGCTGCTGCATGGACGGGGCATGCAACAAGTGGCACAACATATTCTCAGCTGGCTGCCTCATCGCCACATGGCTGCAAAAAATAATGGAAGAGCCGAGAAACAATGATTAGTAGTGATTATAGCTTTGTTACACTTACATACATATATACTACATACATATGTATGCAAGTCTAGTCATGTCATCAATCATTCATCAATCAGTCATTCAATCAGAAAACTGTGAAAAGAGCCAACGTATAGAGCACTTAACGTTTCAAGTTGTCGACCTTACGGCATATCGAGTTCAAGAATCTTTTGGGTGATAAATTTCGCACGACGTTTTTTTATTTGATTTTTTTTGCTTTGTTTATGAATCATTGGAGACATTCAGCAGGTAATTTTAATATCTAATCAGTATAGCCGATTACCATTTTTTACGTTCAACAGGGAATCATCAAAAATCTTCAAAAACTTCATGCCATAAATGACACAAAGTTTTTTAAATAATTTGTATTTTTATTAATAAAGTTAGCCAATTTATATTTATATTGCCTCAAAAACAACACTTGTTGCTGAATACTAATTTATTATTAAATATGTACTATATTATTATACTATTATTAAATAACGATTTTATTTAAATAGAAGAAAATTTTATTATGTTTATGATTTTAATTATTTATGATTTTAAGATACTTTGTGAATTATAAATACAAGTCATAAACTAGAATCTAAACATAAAAAACTTTAATACTAAAAATATAGTACATTAAAAAGTGTTATTTCCTAAATTTTATAACAACAAATGCAATTTTTATTATAATTTGTCAATTGTTAATCGCAAGTAGAGATACGATTAATAATTGGAATTATCTGCTGAACGTTTTCATTGTTTCGATATTGATTCACATTGAATTGCTTTGATTGGCTTTTGATTTATGCCGCCATTAATATGCGCTAACTTTTATTAACATTTAATTGTCAAATATTGTTGCGATTGTCTCCGGTCCATTAACTTAAAAAAAGACAACAACAAGTTGCTTTTATTTTATTAATGCGATTAAGTATCAAGTTTTAATAAATGAATTTCATTTATTGCGGACAAAATTCCAATGAAAATTTAAATACTTGTATTAAACAAAGCGGTGGGAAGGGGAAGTGGTAATATCTCTGGGGAAATGGGGGTGAGTGGAGTGGAGTGGATTGGAGTGAAGGAGGGGAGGTGAGGAGGTGAGGAAACCGTAATCAACATAATAAGCATAGTGATGATAATCATGGGGAATAATGTGCATTAATAACATCATTGCTGTTATGCTTCCGCTCTAAGTGAGGCACAACCACAAAACAGAGCCACACAACAGAACGAGAGAGACAGAGAGAGAGGGAGGAGGAGATGTGTGTTATAGTGAAAAAGAGATACACAATGACACTCACAATGACACTCACACTCACAGCGGGTAAACAGCGGGTGGAGACACGCAGCAAATAAATTGAAATAACAATCGAAATGGGAAATGAGATGATTATGATAATAGTCCAAAGGCAATAATGATCTGTTGTTCTCTGTTCGCTGTTCTCTGTTCTCTGTTCTGTGTTCTCTGTTCGTTGTTGATATTCTTGCAAATGCAAATATTGGTCATATCAGACACAGCAACAATGACACTAGCTGAAAGTGACATATTGACATTGCATAAATTAAAAAGAGCAACCATCTTCCAGGCTAACCACAAAGCAAGCGCTTTAACTACTCGTACTTTAAGAACAATTGCTTTCATCTATTTATTTGTTTATTTTTTTTATTATTCTTTCATTTATTTCTATATTTTTCTACCTTTTTGCTTACTTAGTTATTCATATATAAATTTATTGCTTAATTAAATTATTATTTATGTAATGCAATCAATCGCTAAGCATTTGCAATCAGCCAACTCTTTTGAAAATTAACACAACAATTTATCTCAAAGAAAACTTTCATGAACTTTCACAGCTCGTAGGACAACTACTTGCAATTAAGTGCACAATTAACATATCATACATAATATTTTTTGTGTTATCAGTTGAGGTTTTAATACGATTAATAACAACAAAAAACATAATGAAGCTTTTAAAATTCCTATGGTAATGCTTTGCAGTCCGTCAATAGGATTAATCTCATCAAAAGCGAGCTTCTTAAAGAAATTGATCATTTAATTGCAGATTTATTTCTATATTAACTTTAATACGCTTTCAAGCTTTTAGTTTAGACACTTGCTGGTTAACTATATTTGTACTTAGTTAACTTGAGAAACAGTTTAGAACCTTAAGACTGTTATACAGATCTATTAAATGTGCAAAACGTTGTACATCATCTGTCTTTACCTAATCAAAAAGAACATCAAAGTCTTGTATCCTGCTAGTTTAAAAAAGCTATTCAAATATCTACTGTTAGGCAATGTGAAGGGCAGCGGGGAAAAAAGCTGTTTGATTTCAAACTAAGAATTTCACGCGTGTGTAAATTAAAGTTCAAAGTCGACTATAAGCTTTGCTTTTTTTAGGAAGGGGTACTACTCTTCAAACATTCCAAAAATCGGTGTGAGAGTCGGCTTAAAGTCTTTGATCTGTGTTGATGATGCCGAAGCAGAAGCAGAAGCAGAATTGATATTGGTATTGATACTGATTTCGGTACCAGCTCGTGCTCTGGTAATGAGCGCATTTGTGTTAATCGTCTAAATAAAGTTGATTGGTTGGTTGTAGATGGTAAATGGTTGATTGTGACTGTCTGTCTGGCTGAAAACTTGCTCAAATTGTCGCTTAAAAGCCACTTTGTGGACATCTTATCAAATTTGGAGTACATGGGGCGTATGCGTGATGCACGTAATGTCATCAAAAAAAAAAACCCAAATATGTGTATTAGGGAATTGTGTTTATTGAATGCATTTCAAAGTTCGAGCTGCAAGTTCATCAACAACAACAAATCAGCAAGTTCAAAAGAGCTAAAAACAAATTTCCAAGTTCCAAGAATTGTTTGTATTGTGAAATGTTGAACAATTGAAACTCTGGACAGTTGTTCAAGTATTTTATGAAGCTTGAAATTTGAATGTCGCCACATGTCAAATATGTTCAAATTGCTGTCTCTGTGCATGTGTGTGTGTATAAGTGTGTGTGAGTGTATTGTATCAAATTCATTTTACGCCAAATGCAACGAAATTTGAGCGAAAAATTCGGACGCGAGACAAAGTTGAGAAATCAGCGGAGCAATGAGAGAAATTAGAGGAACAAATCCACATACATTCCTTACTAGATTGTTGTTGCCTTTATTTTTATGTTTTTTCCATGTAACAAACTGCAAAATGCCAACAACAATTACAATTACAGCTACAACAACAACTACAAAGAAACTGCCGCAAAGCAAATAACAAAATGCCATCGAAAAAGTTCACAAAACAAAATGTTTAGCCAAGAAATCTATTACACCTACGTGTATTTATAGAATTCTCCCAAAACTTTGACTTGGCACAAGCTTATTGTAGATAAGCCTTCAAATCTTTGACTTGAAACTCAATAAAGTTGAATAATATTCATTGCAAATATCCATTTAACTGTAACAAATACAAATTTAGCAATGCGTCATGCCAAATTTTGCTAGACTTTGAGGAGCTTTAAGATTCTGTTTTTGGTAAATAGAGAATTAATTGTGGATTTAATATGTCGTAAAAATGTTTTATATTTGAATATATGTTTTATATACGAAAGTTATTGGTTATTTCCATCATTAAAAACACATTTTACATCCCCATTTTTCTCTGATTCTTAAGCTTAGCTAATTTTGAAGTAATAACATTTAGTTACTTAGACTCTAAACTTTTTATAGTAACTCTAGATATTAAATAATTGTACAGTCTTAAATATTAAGTACAAATCAAAAAATATAGCGCAAGCTAACTTTGGAGCGCCAAAGTTTGAATACCCTTGCAGAGCCCTGTATAAATTAAGATATTAGGTGGTGTTCTTTTTTCCTTTAATTATATATACGCGTACTGAGTTTATTTTTGTCTCTCACTCTCTCTCGCAGTATTTTCCTTAAGCCGTTGTTACTCCCGTCTACCAGAGCAGGGTTTGCAAAGTGCATAAGGAAAAAGGAGACAAATTCCAATTGCAAATTATCTCTATTTAGACAGAGATATCAATACGACTACTGCAAAAAACAACACAACTGACATGAGTACAGCTGTTCTCTTTAGACTTTATTTAGATAATTGCGCTCTTCGGCAATATTCAATTCGGCGCTCACACAAAGGACGTCGCTCAGCGCCAAATTAGTTCTAGTTCGCGCCTCCACAGCAAATGTCGCGTCGTGCAAACTGCTGCAGACTTTTAAACGGGATCTTTATACATATCTACCAACATATATGTAAATGTATATAATTTTTGTTCTTTTTTTTCTTGTGCCTGCCACTCTGGCAATAAGTTGTGTTTGCATTAGTGAAAATACATGGAAATTTGCAGTAAAACTGCAACACGATCGCCATGGGCAAGTGAGTGTGTGTGAGTGAGTGAAATGTGAAATTTTGTTGTTTTTGTTGTTTGTGCTCTTGTCGGCGTTAGAAAACGTCTGAAATCCTTCAATCGTTCGCGTATTTAGTTTCAATTTGTCTCTCTATCTTTTCTACAAACCGTTGTAACGCCCGTCAACGAGAGCGAGTTTGCAAAGTGCATAAGGAAAAAGGAGACAACTTGCAACGGAGAGAGAAGAACGTCGCTGACCGCCAAATTAGTTCTAGTTCGCGCCTCCACAGTAAATGTCGCGTCGTGTGAACTGCTGCAGACTTTTAAACGGGATCTGTATACATATCTACCAACATATATGTAAATGTATATAATTTTTGTTCTTTTTTTTCTTGTGCCTGCCACTCTGGCAATAAGTTGTGTTTGCATTAGTGAAAATACATGGAAAATTGCAGTAAAACTGCAACAAGATCGCCATGGGCAATTGAGTGTGTGTGAGTGAGTGAAAAAGCAAAATTTTGTTGTTTTTGTTGTTTGTGCTCTTGTCGGCGTTAGAAAACGTCTGAAATCCTTTAATCGTCAATCTCTATCTTTTCTATAAACCGTTGTAACGCCCGTCAACGAGAGCGAGTTTGCAAAGTGCATAAGGAAAAAGGAGACAACTAGCAACTTGCAACGGAGAGAGAAGAACGTCGCTGAGCGCCAAATTAGTTCTAGTTCGCGCCTCCACAGTAAATGTCGCGTCGTTACGTTAAGCTGCAGACTTTGAAACGGGATCTTTATACATATCTACCAACAGATATGTAAATATATTTAATTTTTGTTCTTTTTTTTCTTGTGCTTGCCACTCTGGCAATAAGTTGTGTTAGCATTAGTGAAAATATATGAAAAATTGCAGTAAAACTGCAACAAGATCCATGGGCAAGTGAGTGTGTGTGAGTGAGTGAAAAAGCAAAATTTTGTTTGTGCTATTGTTGGCGTTAGAAAACGCCTGAAATCTTTCAATCGTTCGCGTATTTCGTTTTGGTTTGTCTCTCTATCTTTTCCATAAACCGTTGTAACAAGCCCGTCTACGAGAGCGGGTCTGCAAAGTGCTAAAGGAAAAGAGAGAAGTGTGCGAGAGAGCGACCGCGAGCATATCTTAGGCATACATATGTATGTATGTGCCTATGGTGTTCATATATTCAGCCATTTTGTTTTTTGTATTTTTGTTTTTGTGACTTCTGTGATTTGATTTTGTGCTGCATTAATAACTGCTGTTAATTCGAAGCTATCACAAAGATTAAATACGTAAGTGACACAACTAGTTTAATATGATCCTTCTTCTTTTATTTATTTGGTTATAAATCATTTCTTTATATACTCTTTACTTCACACTTATTTATTATGTATGTATATACATATGTATAATATTTGCAAGAATTGTACCGTGGCAGACCAAATAAAGTGTGTTTATTCTTGATCAGTGCGATGACCTGAGTCAACGTAGTCATGAGCTTCTGTCTGTCTTTCAATTGATATTCAAACGAGTCTTTGAATTCTGAAGCTATTGTTGTTGCACTCAGCTCGTCGTCCTGATCAAGAATATATCGAGCCTTATTGGCGATAATAACGCAGGCGCATTTTTAATGCAAAATGTTTCAACCTTATAGATCTGCAAAAAATGAACTGTTCATTGTGCCAATTTGTATGCAAGTCTTTACACAGATAAGCAGAAAAAGCCCTCTCCTATAATAACTGAGAAAATGCAATAATTTTTTGTGTTTAATATATTTGAAACATCTTTGACTTTACATCTTACAATAAGAATTACTGAGATTTCACAGAAATGGATATATATTTTCCATTATTAAGATAATATGAATAGCGAACGATTTTCAGTGAAAATATAATTTGACTTAATAACAAGGAACTCAATAAATTGATTTCCTTGAATTCTCATATTTGCGAAAATCCAAGAAATATTTTTTTATTTCTTCTGATGAAATAATTGTATTTGCATTTGGTAAATTCGGGAAAATTGCATTCAAGTGAATTGCATTTCGAATAAATACTTGAAAAATTGACTTTTGAAATGCGTAAGGAGATACTTCTGGAGCTGGTATAGTCCTAAAGTATGTAGTGCTGTGTAAGCTTGTTGCAGAAATTCTAAAAATAATCAAATAATTGCAGAGAAACACACACAGCTGAGCTGAAAAGGATAAACTTGAGCAAATAATTCAAGTAGTTTAATACTTGAATTGGAAGCACACTTAACTATAAGTCCCACAACAGCAACAACAACAACAACAACAACAACAACAAGAGGAACAACAACAACAACAATAGCGGATGCAACAACTGCAACGGCATCATTGCCAGAGGAATTTGTTGTAGGTGTTGCCTTCATCGCCTCCAAATTGCAATTGTCCCTCCGCTTCCCTCCCCTCCCCTCAACCGAAGTGGGAGAATGGGTATTCACAGCAAGCATTTCCTTCCTGTTGCTGTCGTATTTGCATTGTCATTGCTATCGCAGTCTGTCTCAGTCTCAGTCTCAGTCACATCTCTTAACTCACATCTCACATCGCACATCTCACAGCTTGCAACTCTCAACTCTCAACTCTCAGCTCTCAACTCTCAGTTCTCATCTTTCAGCTGGCAAGTCTCAGCTTAATGCATATTGTATATGGTACTCCCAGTTTCAGTCTCACGTACTGTTTTTATATGCTTACAAAGGGTATTATAGTTTTCTCTAGCGACACGTAACGCCTTCAAATAGAAGTGTCAAGTGTTCTCGATCAGCGTGATTGGTTCAATCAATATTTATTTCTATAGAAACTTGTCTCTCAGATTTGATTGTGAATAAAGTTGTTACAGTTGCCTATATTTGTATCTTGTATCTGAAAATGAACCATATCTGATCTTTGGGCACAACTAATTCCCATACTAATTCCGACTTTAAGTCACTTGAATCGTTAAATTTTTCAATATGCCGCTTCACGACATATAGCCTACCGATTTCAAATTTAAGCCATCTAGTTCTTTCCTTTTGAACTACAGTTAGTCACGTGCTATCTTTTTAAAAGCCGATTCACTCCTAAATCAAAGATTGAGGCTCGCTGCGGTCAAATGTGTTAAAAAGCCCGAACCTGCTCACATATTACCTAAATCATTAAATCCTATCTTTCTTGTTAAAGCCAGAATGTGAAAAAAGCAGTTTCTTATAAACACCTCGAAGCGTAATTGGAATTAAGAGCTTAATATTAAATTAAAATTTATGAAATGTGTAAAATCGTGTATTTAAGTGATTTTCGGGGCTTTGGGGTTTTGGAGTAAGGATCCTACTTTCATTACCTAGTTTAAGTTCTCAGTTAACACAAAGTTATTTCAGTTAAGTTCACACGTTAAGTGTTTAGAGATCAATCGGAATTTTAAAAACATCTTTCAGCTAAAACTTAAGAGCATTTCAACTTCTTTCTTAGCACTCTCCAGTTTCCACACTCATCTCGCATGTGACGTCACATGAATGCACTATTATCATAATTATTTAATACAACTTGTTTGAGTCCAAGCAAAGACTTTACAAAAAATGTATCTGTGTAAGAGAAAAATATGAGAAAAAATTGTTGTACTTCCTGCATTTAATATGCATTGTTGTTGTTGCTGTTTGTGTTGTTGTTGCTGTTTGTGTTGTTGTTGCTGTTGTTGATGTTGTTGTTGGTGTTGCTGTTGTTGGCAGCTGTGCTCTCAAGATCGCAGACTCTGAATGCTGCATCTCGAATTACACTTGGCACTTGAGGAGCTTCGTCTACTGTTGTTGTTGTTGTTGTTGCTGTGTTGCATTGGCCAATGTCAACTGAAGCTGAAGCCAAAGCTTCAGCTCCCCACGCGTCGCAGTCGACGTCGACGTCGATGACGACGTCATTGTCTGCGTTGCGTCTACGCTGTAATTAATTTGTATCGAGTGCGTTTGTCACGCCTACAGAGACCGCATTTAAAAAAAAAACAACAGATGTGAAATGTGAAATTTTGTTGTTTTTGTTGTTTGTGCTCTTGTCGGCGTTAGAAAACGTCTGAAATCCTTCAATCGTTCGCGTATTTAGTTTCAATTTGTCTCTCTATCTTTTCTACAAACCGTTGTAACGCCCGTCAACGAGAGCGAGTTTGCAAAGTGCATAAGGAAAAAGGAGACAACTTGCAACGGAGAGAGAAGAACGTCGCTGACCGCCAAATTAGTTCTAGTTCGCGCCTCCACAGTAAATGTCGCGTCGTGTGAACTGCTGCAGACTTTTAAACGGGATCTGTATACATATCTACCAACATATATGTAAATGTATATAATTTTTGTTCTTTTTTTTCTTGTGCCTGCCACTCTGGCAATAAGTTGTGTTTGCATTAGTGAAAATACATGGAAAATTGCAGTAAAACTGCAACAAGATCGCCATGGGCAATTGAGTGTGTGTGAGTGAGTGAAAAAGCAAAATTTTGTTGTTTTTGTTGTTTGTGCTCTTGTCGGCGTTAGAAAACGTCTGAAATCCTTTAATCGTCAATCTCTATCTTTTCTATAAACCGTTGTAACGCCCGTCAACGAGAGCGAGTTTGCAAAGTGCATAAGGAAAAAGGAGACAACTAGCAACTTGCAACGGAGAGAGAAGAACGTCGCTGAGCGCCAAATTAGTTCTAGTTCGCGCCTCCACAGTAAATGTCGCGTCGTTACGTTAAGCTGCAGACTTTGAAACGGGATCTTTATACATATCTACCAACAGATATGTAAATATATTTAATTTTTGTTCTTTTTTTTCTTGTGCTTGCCACTCTGGCAATAAGTTGTGTTAGCATTAGTGAAAATATATGAAAAATTGCAGTAAAACTGCAACAAGATCCATGGGCAAGTGAGTGTGTGTGAGTGAGTGAAAAAGCAAAATTTTGTTTGTGCTATTGTTGGCGTTAGAAAACGCCTGAAATCTTTCAATCGTTCGCGTATTTCGTTTTGGTTTGTCTCTCTATCTTTTCCATAAACCGTTGTAACAAGCCCGTCTACGAGAGCGGGTCTGCAAAGTGCTAAAGGAAAAGAGAGAAGTGTGCGAGAGAGCGACCGCGAGCATATCTTAGGCATACATATGTATGTATGTGCCTATGGTGTTCATATATTCAGCCATTTTGTTTTTTGTATTTTTGTTTTTGTGACTTCTGTGATTTGATTTTGTGCTGCATTAATAACTGCTGTTAATTCGAAGCTATCACAAAGATTAAATACGTAAGTGACACAACTAGTTTAATATGATCCTTCTTCTTTTATTTATTTGGTTATAAATCATTTCTTTATATACTCTTTACTTCACACTTATTTATTATGTATGTATATACATATGTATAATATTTGCAAGAATTGTACCGTGGCAGACCAAATAAAGTGTGTTTATTCTTGATCAGTGCGATGACCTGAGTCAACGTAGTCATGAGCTTCTGTCTGTCTTTCAATTGATATTCAAACGAGTCTTTGAATTCTGAAGCTATTGTTGTTGCACTCAGCTCGTCGTCCTGATCAAGAATATATCGAGCCTTATTGGCGATAATAACGCAGGCGCATTTTTAATGCAAAATGTTTCAACCTTATAGATCTGCAAAAAATGAACTGTTCATTGTGCCAATTTGTATGCAAGTCTTTACACAGATAAGCAGAAAAAGCCCTCTCCTATAATAACTGAGAAAATGCAATAATTTTTTGTGTTTAATATATTTGAAACATCTTTGACTTTACATCTTACAATAAGAATTACTGAGATTTCACAGAAATGGATATATATTTTCCATTATTAAGATAATATGAATAGCGAACGATTTTCAGTGAAAATATAATTTGACTTAATAACAAGGAACTCAATAAATTGATTTCCTTGAATTCTCATATTTGCGAAAATCCAAGAAATATTTTTTTATTTCTTCTGATGAAATAATTGTATTTGCATTTGGTAAATTCGGGAAAATTGCATTCAAGTGAATTGCATTTCGAATAAATACTTGAAAAATTGACTTTTGAAATGCGTAAGGAGATACTTCTGGAGCTGGTATAGTCCTAAAGTATGTAGTGCTGTGTAAGCTTGTTGCAGAAATTCTAAAAATAATCAAATAATTGCAGAGAAACACACACAGCTGAGCTGAAAAGGATAAACTTGAGCAAATAATTCAAGTAGTTTAATACTTGAATTGGAAGCACACTTAACTATAAGTCCCACAACAGCAACAACAACAACAACAACAACAACAACAAGAGGAACAACAACAACAACAATAGCGGATGCAACAACTGCAACGGCATCATTGCCAGAGGAATTTGTTGTAGGTGTTGCCTTCATCGCCTCCAAATTGCAATTGTCCCTCCGCTTCCCTCCCCTCCCCTCAACCGAAGTGGGAGAATGGGTATTCACAGCAAGCATTTCCTTCCTGTTGCTGTCGTATTTGCATTGTCATTGCTATCGCAGTCTGTCTCAGTCTCAGTCTCAGTCACATCTCTTAACTCACATCTCACATCGCACATCTCACAGCTTGCAACTCTCAACTCTCAACTCTCAGCTCTCAACTCTCAGTTCTCATCTTTCAGCTGGCAAGTCTCAGCTTAATGCATATTGTATATGGTACTCCCAGTTTCAGTCTCACGTACTGTTTTTATATGCTTACAAAGGGTATTATAGTTTTCTCTAGCGACACGTAACGCCTTCAAATAGAAGTGTCAAGTGTTCTCGATCAGCGTGATTGGTTCAATCAATATTTATTTCTATAGAAACTTGTCTCTCAGATTTGATTGTGAATAAAGTTGTTACAGTTGCCTATATTTGTATCTTGTATCTGAAAATGAACCATATCTGATCTTTGGGCACAACTAATTCCCATACTAATTCCGACTTTAAGTCACTTGAATCGTTAAATTTTTCAATATGCCGCTTCACGACATATAGCCTACCGATTTCAAATTTAAGCCATCTAGTTCTTTCCTTTTGAACTACAGTTAGTCACGTGCTATCTTTTTAAAAGCCGATTCACTCCTAAATCAAAGATTGAGGCTCGCTGCGGTCAAATGTGTTAAAAAGCCCGAACCTGCTCACATATTACCTAAATCATTAAATCCTATCTTTCTTGTTAAAGCCAGAATGTGAAAAAAGCAGTTTCTTATAAACACCTCGAAGCGTAATTGGAATTAAGAGCTTAATATTAAATTAAAATTTATGAAATGTGTAAAATCGTGTATTTAAGTGATTTTCGGGGCTTTGGGGTTTTGGAGTAAGGATCCTACTTTCATTACCTAGTTTAAGTTCTCAGTTAACACAAAGTTATTTCAGTTAAGTTCACACGTTAAGTGTTTAGAGATCAATCGGAATTTTAAAAACATCTTTCAGCTAAAACTTAAGAGCATTTCAACTTCTTTCTTAGCACTCTCCAGTTTCCACACTCATCTCGCATGTGACGTCACATGAATGCACTATTATCATAATTATTTAATACAACTTGTTTGAGTCCAAGCAAAGACTTTACAAAAAATGTATCTGTGTAAGAGAAAAATATGAGAAAAAATTGTTGTACTTCCTGCATTTAATATGCATTGTTGTTGTTGCTGTTTGTGTTGTTGTTGCTGTTTGTGTTGTTGTTGCTGTTGTTGATGTTGTTGTTGGTGTTGCTGTTGTTGGCAGCTGTGCTCTCAAGATCGCAGACTCTGAATGCTGCATCTCGAATTACACTTGGCACTTGAGGAGCTTCGTCTACTGTTGTTGTTGTTGTTGTTGCTGTGTTGCATTGGCCAATGTCAACTGAAGCTGAAGCCAAAGCTTCAGCTCCCCACGCGTCGCAGTCGACGTCGACGTCGATGACGACGTCATTGTCTGCGTTGCGTCTACGCTGTAATTAATTTGTATCGAGTGCGTTTGTCACGCCTACAGAGACCGCATTTAAAAAAAAAACAACAGACAGACAAACTGCTCTCCCCTTTTTTATCTCACTCTCTCTCTCTCTCTCTCTGATATTCTCTCTTTTTCTGTCTCACTGTCTCAGTTATTCTCTCTGTCTTGCCCTATTTAATACTATAAGCAGCAGCAACAGAACTTGAACCCATATACATATATATATATTGTTTGTACAATATTTATAGGGATTATGTCATTTGACAAAATGCATTTATTTGCTTATTTCGCTGGCGCCTCGATATAAGTTTGAGTTAAAGTGTGAGTACGATTATTGACACCCGTTGGAATTTATTCGCAAATACTTGCGAGCAAATACCACAACATTTCATACTTCGTTAAGAGGAATCCCCCAAAGTTTCCTCGCTACGATTTAAAGACTTATACTTTGTTTATCTGACAGCTTAAACCGACAACCGACAACCAACAACCAACAACCGACAACCGACAACCGAAGGAGGTGTTCTTAGTACTTAATACTTGACCACTTACAAAACCTACTTTTAATCACATTACAATTCGTGTGAAAAGTAATTGCTTAGTGTAAGGTCTTCAATTCGCTGAAATCACACTTCCTGTGAAAACTTAATTTGGCTTGGGAATTGATTTTACTCTGTAAAGTCTCATTTTTCATTCCGCTTTCCATTGCCTAAAACTGCATACCAAAAAGCCTTCTATGAGAAGCAGAAATGCATGTCATGCTGCGTTTAGTACAAAAAACGCACATCCAGAAGGCATCTTTGGAAAGTACATTTGAACACAATAAATATGGAAAATCTACCTTTAAATAAGTATAATAATACTTACATAAGATACAATTTATGGAACTACCTGTGTGCTAGATTTGCAATCTTTATTGTTTATTGTAAATACAGAATTCTTAGAATGTTACTCCAAAGAAATGACAAAACACGATTAACTATAATTTTCCGATAAGCTATAGATTAATCAAAATGTCAATAATAATTCTACACAACTTGTTTTTTTGGCTAGACTCGCTTATTTTTAGTTATCGATTACAACATTTTTCGATAGATAGGAGTGTTTTTTGCTTATCTAACGATGTACAGTTTAATAAGGAAACAATTTTGAGAAGAAATAATCATCCAAAATTAAGCGAAACCTTTGTCGGAAACTGTTTTCTTCCATTCTCTTAGAACTATGTAGGGTTTAAGCTTAAGTTTTGTTATCCACAATATCTCTCCAAATAATAATACTATTTTTTACATCTATTTCAAAATCTAGCAAGAAATTGAGAAAGTTATTTTAAATTTACAATTATGTGCGTATTTACAATTATAATTGTGCACAGGGTATCTATTCAGTTAAGTACTCTCGATTGTTGTTGTTTTTCTGGCTTTTGTCGTATTTGCACAGACATTTTTGAAATTTGCTGTGACTTTTGCTATGATGATGTATAAATTTGTTATTAATATTTAATATGCGGTATTAGTTTGGGTATTATTATTCATATTATTATTATAACACAGAGAGACAGACAGACAGAAAGAGAAATAGAAACAGAAACAGAAATCAAAATGCACAGACACACAGACACAGACATGTATAAATACAGTAGGCCAAGTAAGTATTTTGAACAAGTATTTAACAATGCACATATTAATATATTTTCTCAACATATATTACTTTCAATATTGTTTTCTTAATTTATTATATAAAGTTGCTAATGGTTCTAAGAACAAGTTTAAAGAAATAGCAATAATGTGATGCATTAGGCTTAAATATTTTTTATAATAAAAAACAAATATATATGTGTGTAGGCTAAGACTTATTAATGCTAAGGCTAAGCCAGGATCATAAACCAAACACATTATCTATCTATCTACATTAACTTTGATAAAGTCAAATTTTAAAATTTCAATCATTATCTTAAGATAGAGTCTTTAAAAACTTGGATATTTGTATATTAGGAAAAGCAGTAAAACAAAATATGATATTATTGTATTAATCTAATACTAGGCTCAAAAAAAAACACATTGGGTGCAGGGGAACTTAGACCTAGTTCATTAATCGAGTTAAAATCTCTTTCTATGGGAATTTTTTAAATATTTTGCAGCCTTGGTCACAAGACTTACTTGACTAACTGTGTATGTATCCGCCTACTGTATGCACAATAAATTGTCGTCTTTGCCACTGAACTGATTTTATTATTATTATCGCACAGCAAACAGTCAACAGCAGCAGTAACAACAAAAATAATACAATAAAAATTATATTAATAAATATTTCAAACAATTTTCAACAACGTCAGCGTCAACGCCGACAGCGACAGCGGCAGCGACGCAGGCGCAGCAGCTGCTGCTGAAATCATTTCTTTCATTGTCTTTCAGTCAATTGTGTGCGTAAGATAGTCCATTTGTGTGTGTGTGTGTGTGTGTGTCTCTCTCTGTGTTAGCATTTGTATTTGTGTTTACTAATCATACACCAAGCTAGGCAAAGCCAAGTACAACAGACTAAGAACAATAGTCAACGCAGCTGTTGGCAAGAGATACGGCTCCATTTTCATTTTCATGTTCATTTTCATTTTCATTTCTATTTCCATCGTTGGCTTAAATACGTTAACAAAGCTTTGGTTCTGACCAAGCACAACATTATCATTGAGCAAGCACATTTAACATCGGCTTATAATTATGCATGAATCAAGCCATTGATGCTTAAGGCTTCTACTACAAATACCAACTAGTTAATACATACCAACAACCGCACAGTGCAAAATGTGCATGAAGTATTTATTGTGTTTGAGCAGCTACAACAAAAGCCAAGTACCTTTCGAAGGCTATATGGAGGAGATAATATACAGACCCTGGGCTCTATATATAATTGGATATTTAACTATTGTAAATAGTCAGAAAAGTGACCTAAAGGCAAGCCAATTATAGTTCCATCTGTCATAAGTATAACTTTTGTAATTGCATTATCTTCAAATCAAAGTAAAGAACAAATTACAGCCCTAATTTAATGATATAATAAACAGATTTTAATCAAAGTTTGTTTAGAATGTATATAATCTAAGATTGTATGAAGCATCTTAAAAAACAACAAAGTTATTTACATATTCTAAAACTTCGCTTTCAAGCAATTGTTTCTATGAACCAAATTATATCAAGATATGCTAAAAACTGCGAGACTTGAGTCAATATGGAGGAGATGGCATAGAGACCCTCGGCTTTATATATAATTGGATATTTAACAATTGTAGTCAGAAAAGTGACCTAAAGGCAAGCCAATTATAGTTCCATCTGTCATAAGTATAACTTCTGTAATCGCACTATCTTCAAATCAAAGTAAAGAACAAATTACAGCTCTAATTTAATGATATAATAGACAGATTTAATCAAGGTTTGGCAGATGCATATAGTCTGAGAGTGGATAAAGTATCTGAAAAAACAACAAAGTTAGTTATACTTCAACTTCCAAACAATTGTTTCTATGAACCAAATTATATCAAGATTTAATCAAAGCTGAGAGACTTGAATCAATATGATTATTGAGGACTGCCCTCTTTTGGTTTTCTATCATTATCAATTCTTAACTGTTCTAAAGATTAGTTATATTTGTTGTTTATTCAAATCTTGTTTATTTTGTTCTATCTTTTCACCATTCCTTTTCTTATAAATCAGAGCTGAAAGTCAGTTAAATAGTTTGAAACAATTGCATGAGTGTGACTAATTCGATGACTAATCGTATTCATTAAGCGTATCATAATCATTCAAATGAGTTCAACATGATTCATTAGTCTTAGGGGATCATTGAATATGTAATCCAACCGTTAATACGATCTATAAAAAATTTACAATATAATCGAGTTAATCGCATAAACAAATGTCAGGTATTTTGATGAGTTTTATGTGATTTAATCAAACTGAGCGAATAATGCTTTTAGCATTAATAATTATATTTTGTTTATGTTTGAAGGAAGGCAATGAATTTTTATGATTATATCTGTATGATCTCGCCAGATGCTGTGAAAGATTGAGAGAATTAAGTGAGACCAGGTGGAGACTATGATCATTTCGTAACGGAAAACTTTTTCAACACCTTTTTATCATGAAATGATTATAAAGAGCTGAAGAAAGGCAAAATTGAAATGCTGTTTATTATGATAAATTGAGCAATAAAAAGTTTTATTAGTGCTAATCCATTCCTCAGTAGCAGATGATTCCCCCCAACAGTGCAAGAACAAATACTATATAGTATTAGAAGGGCTCTGTCTATATAGAAAGCAATTGAATTTTAATTCTAGTCGAGTTTATGCTAATGTGAAAAGCCTATTCAACGATGACCCCTGTTAGCCCTTGGCCTTGACAATCCGTTATATGTATAGATATATATGTATGTGTAATATAAATTAGTTAAACACGGCCATAGACCCGAACTCGAACTTGAAACTCCCCAAACCCAACTGAACCAAGCATTGTCATTGCCATGGCGCTTGGCGCTTGGCTATTGTTGTTTATGTGGTACCGTTGAATGAAAATTGAAAAATTCATTTTTAAACATTTGTTTACACCGCCTGGGGTGTAGAGGGTGGGGAGGGCAAGTTGCGGGTGTTTACGGGTTGTGGGTTGCTTGGGCACACAGCATTGTCGGCTCGCGTGCTCATGAACTTTAGGCACAAAGTCGAAAAGTTGAAAGATAAATACGCGCCAAAGTGCAAATAGGCAAAAAACAGCAGCACCAATAAAAAGACGCAAAACAACAACTACAACAACAAAAACAGCAACAACAACAACAATAACAACAACTAGAGTAAATATAAACACAAACAAGAGCAAATTGCAATTAGCAACAAGCCGAAACTCAAATACTCTAGCCTACTCTAACTAACCTACACCTACAATTAGCACCATAAATTCTTGGCCCAATTTCAAGGTCACTTTTGATCAAGTGCTCTATTAATTTAACATATTGCGACTTTAATCCGAGACTTGTATTTTTAGTTAATTGACTCGGATTTTGATTTGAGTTTTCATTAATGAAATGAGCCTCTAAATTAGCTGACACACAGCATCAAAGTGTATCAATCATATTGTATATTTTAGTAAATATTTATTAGTAAATTAATAACTTGGCATTGATTTTATAATAATTTAAGGCAATATTACAATTTCTGTGGTTATCGACAAATTAACAGTGTATTCCAAACTGTTGCCTGTTCAAATTGATGGATTTTATTTGTGGTTCTTTTCCACAGTCAAAGTTGCTAATATTTGTGTAATTCATAATTTAATATTGAGCTCAATTTGACATTACAAATGTCCTGCTGACTATTTGATAGATGTAACCACAACAAAGTTATTAATTTATTGCAATCAATAATGTGAATACGAAATTAAATTACCTTCTACTTTTGTTGTGCTTTTCTTCCTGCTTTTAATCAAGTTTAATTAGTTAATTTTCAAATACAAAAACCACCAAATAAATATTTCAGTTCATTATTGAATTTTTAAAAGTCAAAACTATCAATGATAATATATAACATTAGTTAATCTGAAGTAATAAACATTTTAAATAAATAATTCAAGTTTTTCAATGTTCTGATAATTTTAAAGAATATTTAAGAACACTTTGTATTATTTTAAATTAATCGGAAATAAACATAAATTAAGGAAATATCATTATTGTAAATATTTGGAGCTTTACAAAATTTATATGTGTATGCAAATTCAATTCAATGTCCCGATAATTTTTAAAGGAATTCAAGAACAATTTTTATTAATTAGAAATAATTGGAACTGAACAGAAATTAAAAGATTACTATTATTTTAAATACTTAGAGCTTTACAAAATTTATAAATGTACTCAATTTAATGTTATCATAATTTAAAAGGAATTCAAAAGAAATTTAGGTAAAAGTAACAAAATTTAACTAAAATAAAAATCTTTGACATTTCTCTGAATACTTAATTAGCTAAACAGTTAAAACTAATATATTAAATAATTGTTTAGGTCTAAGAAATCAGAAAATACTGAACAGCAATTGAGATTATAATAAAAAACTGTTTTAAATTAAAGCAAGGTTTGAAACAACAAACTTAACATTCTCCAAAATTTTGAAGGTTGCAGCCTTGCAAATGTAAATAACAGATACAAGAAGCTATCTTCGACCTTACAAAAGATATATGTACATGCATTTGAGTTGAGTTCAGCGATCTCAGCGACTACAAAAGATAGAAATACCAGACTTTACAAGTAGCTAAGTACTTGATAAGCAAACGCTTTTCATATATGTATGTTATGTGTAGTATATTTTGTATTTGGAATATCTTTGCGCTTCTTAAGTTAGTTGGAAAAAGAGAACAAACTAAAAGAACAAGTTGCAAGATAAACCTTAAAACTACAGAGTATCTCATAGTTTCACGCTTTTAAGACTTGATCGGACTTTGTTTCAATTTATGTAAGAAGTCTGTTATTGATGTGTTAACGTATGCAACATTTAATCATACAGCTAAAGATACAGATACAGATAGAGCTAAAGATACAGCTACAGATACAGATACAAAATTCACATTCATCAGAATTGACGCTATTGAAAGAGAGACAAATTGATTTAAAGTTGATCTTTTTGCTGATATTGCGCAATGCCCAAGACGATAACATTGTAATTGTTGATGTTGATGTTGATATGGATGTGGATGTGGATGTTGATGATAATGATGTTATTTGCTACTATTAACAAAACAATCACCCTGTGATGTACGGAATTTGTTTATTTACATTTGGCATACCAATCGCTAATGGTAGCATTTGGGCTAATCTGTAATCCCATCTGGGGAAGCTCGTACAATTAATCCTAAATATGCCATTCTGACAGCTGCTGATTTGTGTTTTTTTCTTCTCTTTTCTTTTCTTTTCTTACTTGCTTTCTTCGATGATTTTGTAGTTTTTTGTTTCGCTTTGATTAATTAAACACCTGAGCGGCAAAAAGGTGTCCGCAAAATGTTGCACAAAGTGTGTGAAACAGAAGCGCAATCAGCAGCATGAAACACAAAACTTTTGGTAACCCGATATTATCATTATCGGAAAGCAGCTGACAAACAACAGCAACAACAACAACAACTAGTTGATAAAGTATCTTTGGCACTTAGAGAATTCGTCGTCAAGGGGCCAATGCAATGGGGCAGTTCTTGAAATGTTCATCTCATCTATTTATAGTTAATTATAATTTATTTTCAAACAACTTGAAATAGGCGAGACTAACTTTTGCAGCTACATAAAACTCTACACACACACACACAGGTATTTACATATATACATTTACTATATATGTAGATACAAATCTAATGATATATTTAACTTAATTATGTCAGAGATTAAGTTTGTAATGAAATCATGTGGCTTTTGGCTTTTTGTTTACTTTCAATTTTGGCAAACTCATGAGGTCAATTCCTTTGGCAGCTTGGCAGGAGTGGACTATGAAAATGTGGATGCCCCAAAAGTTCAGTTTAGTTCAGTTCAGTTCAGTTGAGACTCCGAATCAAATCCATGACCCACAAAATTGTTTGCCATCGGCTTTTTGCTGAATGATTGTAATTGATACTTGATCTGTTGAAGCGTATAAAAGCCACTTTAGGCGTTGGCATTACGTCACCTTGACTCAAAGTCGCAATCGCAGTCAGATTCAGATTCAGATTCAATTTGTGAGGTGGCCCGGGCCCGGGCCCGGCTCCGGGCAATTGGGTTAGAACAACAAAACTAACAGCCGACCAAAAAAAAAAATTGTTAAAAAAATAAAACAGAAACCAAATGAAAATAAAAACTAAAACAAAAAATACTTATCATGTCTGCCCAGTAGACTAAATAGTTGGAACAACAAATCATGAATGCTCTGTCTCTGAATACAATCTATAAATATTTATAATAATCATACGGCTCTAACTGTTCTCTAGAGATCACATCAACTTTGATCTTATTGCGCTAAAGTTGCAATTTTATTTTCCTTATTTTTTTCTGGAGCTCAATTAAAATAACGCTACACGTCTAGAGTTCAATGATCTTTTCAACTTGATATTTGGTATTCGGATTCGGATTTGGATTTGGATTTGGATTTGGATTTCAGTTATTCACTTATTCATATTCGGGCTATAGAAATAGAAAATTACATGTTTGTCACTTCAATTACATGTTACATGATTTTTGTTCCGATTATTCCGTTCATTTTTTTTGTTTATTTCTTTTTTTTTTTTGACCAACGTTTGAAGTTTTCCAACTGCCAAGTTGTTCATCTGGATTGGCACAGCTTGAGTTAGATTTTCTCAGTTATGGCCAACTTTATAAATGCAATTAACTTGTTTATTAGCTGTAATATTCTTGTCAAAGAATTAACTCAGTGGGTTTCACTCAAGTGCTCAAGTGCTTTTTGTAAGTTTATCTCAGTAAGTTGTTTTTATTTATAGAATCAAACGAGTTCTGGACTTTGAGCAATGCTTACGAATCATTTTGAATGAATGAATAATTATTAAAGAAATTATTTATTATTTACTTTCATAATTCTCAAATGTCATCTACACTGCACACCGATTGTAGACCTTTGAAAGCTTACAGTTTAATAAAGATCAAGCACATTTACCAATACACACCGACGGGGGAGAGCTTTAGAAGTTCATAGTACAAAGTAGATTAAGAAAAGCTTATCAGATTAAAGCTCACATAGTTATCTATATGTTACAAAGCACTTTCTCGAGTTGCCTAGACTCTGATGTCAATTTAGAGTATGCGAAAAAAAAACAACAAAAACAAAAACAAAACTAAATCGCAAACTGAATCACACCAAAAAGCGACATCCAACAACGATCTAACCGACTGGACAACTCAACGGCAACGTTGATCGCTAATCGAGAACGGGGCAAACAAAAGCAACAACAACAACAACAAAAAAACCAGCTTGACTTTGCCTCAAGTTCGAAACGGAACAGCTGTTTTTGCAGTCACTTTCGCAGTCGCAGTCGCAGTCGCAGTCGACTTCACGCTTCGGAAATTTTTCGAGAGATTTTTCAGCGACAAACTCGGAATCTGAAACTGGTCTTAAACGCGTGCGTCGCTCAGTAAATGTGAGTGTGCGTGTGTGTGTATAAATCATAAATGTTAATACGAGTAATATATTGTATATATATATATATAAAAAGAAAAAACTCATACAAAAGTTCAACAGCAGCAACAACTGTGCAACAACAACAAATTGGAGCGAAATGTTCATTAGCCAAATGATATTTTTGTTGTATGTTTTAATTAATAAGTTTTTTACTTGAAATTTCCCTACCCGAAATGCACAAATGTGTTTGAGACAAGTCAACACGAGAAATGACCCATAAAAGCCCAAAAACAACAAAAAACCAAAAAAGTTTTAACCGCTTTTTTCAATTTGCGTTTGTCACTTGGCCTTTTAGTTTGTTTGGTAACTCTGACAAGGACTAAACAGGCAGAATGTGACTTTATTTCTCAGAGGTGCAATCCGGAATGCATCCTGACCGGGAAATCCCCTGACTTTGTCTGATACATATTTACTCATTTGAGACAGTAGCTGACATTTAAATTGGTTGGAAATAATTACTATAAATAAACAACGGGTATTGCCCTAAACAGATAAGATCTAATTGATCATTGGCGCCGTTTATCAAGCGGGGGAATTCCTATAATGATAATAAACTCAACTTGACTTTTAATTCATTCCAAGAAATCAGATACAACTTGTTTGTAAAGATACATTTCTGCTTACATGTGTTTGATTAGAACTTGAAGTACAGATGGAAAAGCAATAATCGAACTTGTTTTACAGCGACACGTTTAAGTTATTGTAAGATCATTGGATTCAATATATTTGATTATGTTATTGGCATAATATTTAGCAAAGGTTTTACAGAGTATAAAATAATAATATTTAATATTTAATATTAATAATATTTATCTGTACTGTAAGACTATCGGTTAGATGTGACGCATATTAACCTTTACCTTCGACAGCTAACTAAGTATATGGTATTTTGATACCCTTTACCATACAGCTATTTAGATAGATTCAACTTAAACTATCCCGTACAAAGGAATTAAATACGAGCACTTTCTATTGTAGCGCCGACAAGATGATCCACTCAAAAATAGTAGCATCGAGTTGCATTGCCATAAAAAAATAACTCAAGCATCATAGCCTGATATTGAGATGCTTACGCAAGTTAACAACTTTTTGCCTGCCCCTCTTCTAACTAGTTGCAATATAGTTGATAGTCTCATAATCACTCCACAAGCCCGCCCACTTTGTACGCCTTTACGGTTGGATTGTCAAACGTCAAGCGTTTTATGTGGTATTGAAATTCTAGACAAGATTGCATATAGCTCCACATGCACTTACTGAGACACATGCCATACTTACTTACTTGGTAAGTATGTTTGTGGAGAAGCTATCAGACCAAGAAAATGCGTTTGCTTTAGCTGGATGAGCTGCGACTGTACCAACTGCTAGATTACAAGTAGATATAGAAACAAACTGATCAAAATTTGAAAATACATTTTAAATACATCAATTACTTTATTTGCAAATTCAAAACGTAAAGCGCACTTCAAATATTTACAAATGTTAAGGTGAGAAGAAATCAAATTATTGAAGAGGAACATAAGTATTTAAACCTGAACTTCATTTTATATTCAGAAGCATTGTTCTTCTCAGTAAAAAAAGGGAATCTCAACTGAAAGAAAGTTAATCATATTAATTCTTGCATATATGTACATACATTTACATATTTCACTGTCAATTTTCAACTCAAAAGATATTTACTTTCCATTTTTATGAAAATCAAATAATTAATTAAATTTTCCAATCAACATTTAAAATACAAATTTATTCTTTTCCTGTATGCCGCATCTGAGGAAATTGTATCTGGGATTTTCTCGTTCATTCACATATTACATTTTTCTTTATAAATCTTTCATAAATCTAATTTAATCAAATGGGAAACAAAAGAAGAATAACGATAACGAATAAATCTGAAGTATACAAATCATAAACACACATGTCGGAATATTATATCCGATTCCTGAGATCGCTCCACTAATTGTATACACTATATTATAGTATCTTAATGCGATTCCTTTAAGCCATTTTATTAGTCTGAAGCATAAAAATCATAACAGAGCAATATGTGGAATGTTTTTATGTTTTAAGTTAATTTTGCAAAATTTCCAACACATATCCGAATATTATATCCGATTCTTGAGAACACTCTACAATTTAGATACAATAGAAATTTCCGAAAATAAAGTATCTTAATGCGATTCCTTTAAGCCATTTTATTAGTTGATAATAACGAGTTAATCTGAAGCTTACAAATTATAACAGAGCAATATGTGGAATGTTTTTATGTTTAAAGTTGAATTTTAAAAAAATTTTAAGACATATTCGATTTGTGAGAACACTGCACTATTTATATACAATATAAATTTGCAATTATAAAGTATCTTAATGCGATTCCTTTCAGCCATTTTATTAGTTTATAATAACGAGTTAATCTGAAGCTTACAAATCATAACAGAGCAATATGTGAAATGTTTTTATGTTTTAAGTTTAATTTTACAAAATTTTGCAACACATATTCGAATATTATATCCGATTCCTGAGAACACTCCACTATTTATACACAATATAAATTTGCAATAACAAAGTATCTTAATGCGATTCCTTTAAGCCATTCCATTAGTTGAAAAATGTCACAAACAGTTTGAACGATTAAACGTTTAACATCTTTTGCCCAGAATGCATTATTGGTTGCAACGGGGACCACAAAAAAAGAAGAGGCAATAAGTTGGACTTGAAGCCGTAGACTTGCAGATTCGCCAAGCTAGAGATTTTTTTTTGGCAACTGGCGAAACTGTCAGATACAATTTCGATATATATGTATCGATGAGGTGCCACTTCCTGCGTGAAGTGTCTATGGCTGCATCCACTGGAGTCGCGAGTTGTGGCTCGATGGGATTTTTTTGTTTTGTTGGGCTAGATGCATGTTTTATGGTCAAGTGTCGCAGGCGCCACTAAAAACATTTTTGGGCGGTAAGGCGTGGCATGGCTTTGTTAACGACTGCCACGCACGAGGCAACTATAAAACTGCATTTAATGGATTTGGCCAAAAAGGAAATGTTTATAGACAGTTTGCCTGCACATCCCGTGACCAATTATTGGTGGAGAACGAAAGGGAGAGTTGTATTCGTAAATATATACATATACATATAAAAAAATAGTATTAAATGCTGTCGAATGATTGAAAGATAGAGTTATCGAAATCGAAAGATCTTCAAGTTTAAGATGAGCTAATAAAAGTTGCATGCCGCAAAAGCGAAAAGTGACCAAACAGCCAAAGAGAGTGACAGTGAGATGAAGAGACAGAGAGTGTATGGAGTGTCAAGAGAGGAGAGAGAGATAAAGGGAGACAGAGAGAGAGAGAGAGAGAGAGCTGAGAGCAGACGATCTTTGCAGGCGGTTAATGTTGTTGCTGTTTCGTAGAATGAATGCAACGAAAACAAAAAACAAAACAAATACTGAAAATGCGAATGTGAATGCAAAATGAGAAACATTTGTAGTTGTTTTTGTTTGTTTGTCTCCTCACTATTACCATTTCGCTTCACAAACAAAAATATATAAATACAAAACAACAAAGAAAACAGATCAACACTCACCAATAACACCACAAAACAAAAACAAAGCGTCTCGCAGGTAAACTAATTAACAGGTAAACTCAGCACAGCACAAACACAGTAACAAAAAAAAAATATGGGCAAACAACACGAACAACTGCAGTAATAAGTGCAATTATTATTATTATGTATTAATTATATAGATTAATTACTTTTTAAGCCACGTTTTGGGGAGCCGCTGGACTCCCAAACTTTTAACTCGCAAGAATGCAGCTAAAATGTATACAAAAAAAAACACACACACTTTGCTTCTTGTTGTTGTTGTGTTTTTTTGTGTTGTTGCTGTTGTCGCTGCAACTCGTCGAGAGCAGTGGCGGCCAATTGTTATTGTTATTGTTATTGTTATTATTATGGTTGTTGTTGTTCTTCTTATCGCACGTCCCTCAGCGGCCACGTTCAGTTGTATTAGTTTTATAGTTTGTTTGACTGAATTTGAAATTGTTTTGATTTGTATTGTATATTATTAAGTACTTGGTGAGTACACCACATGATCGAGAATAAAACGAGCTAAATAAATATGGAAGTTCACTTGGCCACCAGCAGCAAAATGACAACACAAACTGAAACTGAAACACGCGCGCATTTTGCGGCACTTATGCAAAATGATGCGCGCGCGAGCGTCACACGTCCGCCTCATTCGGCTTCGTTTTTGCTTCTGAATTATCGATGACAACACACAATGGTTTGAAATGGCGCGATACTATCGATAGCATTGCTCGTCAGTTACAAATATCGTCCACGAATGTATCATCGTGAAAAAAGTATCTATCGATATATCGATATACGAATTTGAATTCAACAAACACAGCCAAGTACGCTTTGTTTGCTACTTTATTATTGAAATTGAAATGCTTCCGTTTCCCTTGCTTGTTACATTTGCATTTCCCCAACTGTTATTTGTAAATACTAGCATTATAGTTATTAGCAATACAAAATGGTTAAATTAATATTTAAATTCCTATGTATGTATAAGAATTTGTATTTTAAATGTTAGCTTGTTAATATTTCAAAGTTTGCCCTAAACAAAAGGGTATGTAATCAGAAAATGAAGTTAATTATTAACGGAACTAAGTTTATTTCCGCTGGCGAACCTCAAAATAAAACTCATTAGCGACAGCACGATTAAGAGGGAGAAGGGAGCAAAAGGACATGACCTCTGCAGCGGATGCTGTTAATTTGGACTGTAATTATGATTATGATCAAAAATTACAAACTTAATTACGAATATAATTTTTGGGTTTTGATTAGATATGACAGTGTGACAAATTCAAGTGCAAATTCAAATTGAAGACTATCCGGCAAAGGATGATACAAAAAAAGGACGTGTATTTTCTGAGGCTTACATTACCAGACCAGCACCCACAGAGTGACGCATTGATCCATCCATCAGCGTTTGTCAGCCTGGCAAAAGTTTATAAATCTTCGGAGCTGTCGAATTAAGTGCAGCTTGTCGGCTTCTATCGCCCAGTTGCCCCTGCCCCTGCCCCTGCCCCGGCCACTCCCCCTACAGGGTCCTAGTTCAATGCGCCTCTGAGGACGACCAACATATTGAGGGCAATAATTCTTGGTACATCCCGCTGTCAATTAGAGCTTGGTACGCGCTTCGTGTTCGACTCCAAGTCCAAGTCCCTTTGCCTAACACAGTAAATTAATTTTACACCAAATTAAAAAGTGGCATTTTTTAGCTCCTTTTATTTCTGTTCATGTTGTTATCACTTTTGTTTTTTTGTATTTATTCCTGTTTTTGTCTTACGCACTTTGTTGCAATTGGGTCAAAATGAAGGACATACAGACAAGTTATTGTATTTTAGCAAGACAACCTGAATAATCCGAATTATACAGTGCAATATATTATATCTAAAATTTATATATACTATGAATATATGTATAAATACATATAATAATTATATAATTTAATTCGTAATTTCTAACATCAAGAAGTCTTTCAGCTTTCAATGGTTTTTAAATAAATAACTTATTTACTGTTTACAAAAATTACAAAAACATTTTCTCTTATTTTTAAGTAAAATGCTCAGACTTTTTTCTAGTTTATTTGATAACTATCAATTATAATTATAGTTAGATATAGTAGATAGAAATTGGCGTTTCATTTATTATTGCAAAATATATTTACTTTTAAAATTGATTACACACTTGTCCGTAGTATCAAATAAACTCATATATTAAATATGAATTAAATTGTTTATTTGTTGTGGGCGATCATAGTGATTCAATATTTTCTTAAAGTTTTATATTATTTATTGCAATTTAATATTTAGCTTAACAATTTTATCAAATAGTTGTTATTATAATGACATCTTTCTTTGAAATACAATATATTTGTAAATAGATAATGTAATGATTATAAAATCTTGTATTCAACGGAATTTTATCAATCCATTATTCATTATAAATGATGATTAATAATAGGCATTGAATTAAAGGAGCTGTACAATATTGCATTGAGTGGGGAAAATGTCAGACGACACCTTAATTACGGATGTCCTTTTGACAAATCTCCTGCGATGTGAATGCGATTGTAAAAGAGAAAGTTTCGATGGCTGTGCAACAGGTTCGTCATCAGTTTTCAATGGAAACAGTAGATGCGTGGCAGTCGTTGGCAAGGGGGATTTTCTCGACACGTGTTGCATGCAACGCAACGCATCGAATTTCACTCATTAATTGGCAAAGCTAAGATCCGTTGTACGTTGCACAATGGCACGTTGCAGCTTCACATTTCTAGGTTGTGTGAGTGTCCCTTGAAAATTGATGAGATTTTTTCGTACAAACTGAAAATTGAATGTTGCCTCAATGCAAAAACAACTACACCCAACTGCAACAATAATAATTTTTCCTTTCATTTTTGTGATTTTCCCTTCTGCTGGTTGAATTTTTCAGTGCACAAATCAAATTACGTGCGACTCGAATATACTTAGTAGAGGAAAAGAGTGAGAAAGAGTCAAAGAGAGATTTAATTAAGCTACGAATACTCGAATTACTCTTTGATAATGCACTTTGCTTTGTTCTCCAATTGCATATTCGTAATTGCATGAAATTACTGTCGCCTAAAGAATTTTGCCTGGACACAGAAAACTCGACACTGGAATGACGCACAGACAGTCGAGTGAGTAAAAGCACACACATAGATCCCAATTAAATGTGAACTTGCCACACAGTTGTCGCATATCAATTGTCATCATTGCAAGATTATTTATTTACGACTCGTGGCATTTACTTTACCGCTCACCAGGTGATGACGACAGGCTTCCTCGACAGCAACCAGCAACACGAGCAGGACCAGCAACCAGCAACACAAGCAGGACCAGCATTAACGTCACCAGCACTCTTCATGTGGCCATATAACTTGAGCTTAGTGCAGTTACAGAAATAGACAAAGATTAGCGCGCCCAGGGCATAATGTTGATGTTTGATGCTTGATGATGACAAGGACAGCAACTTGATGCTTTTACTGAAAATTAGTGATGCCAACTTCTTGACACAACAACGACCAGAAAGAATAAAAGGCACAGAAATTTGGCTAAATAATTTTAAAAAGCAAAGAGTTTTTTTCATATCGACAATATATAAAGATCCAAGACCTATTTATGCATATATGACTTTTTCATTGATGTTATTATTCTGGGTATGTTTTTCCCTAACATTATAAAATATTCTGACTCATTTGTGTCTATAATTTTAAAATATTTACTTAGTTTTATTTGTGAGAAAAGTCAGAAAAAGGCTTTTTTATGCCTAAGCGAAAGGTATTCTGTGCGAGCTTTATCCACAAATGTAAACGGATTTGATAAATTTTCAAATTTATAAAACAATACTCATATTTTTAGAGAAATGTTTTAAGAAATGTTTTCCAGCTGCACTTGTTTTTCAAAGCACAGGTCTATATGGAATAAGGCTGAATTGGCAACACTTTCGAGAACACACACACGTGCCTTCGATTACATGTTGCGTTTTATAACTCTCAACCATGCTCGCTCTCTCTCTCTATCTCTGTATCTCTCGCTGTCTCTATCTGTGAGAGAGTGAGAGGCTCTTTCTCCCTTTTGATTGGTTTGTCATCATCTTTCCTGTGCACATTAAGCGCATTGAAATATTAAAGTCATACATAAATTTCATAATAAACCCTCAAGCTATTCCGCACACACACACATACACCTACTCACACACACACACACACACATACATACTATACAACTTGCAGGCTGCAATTACATTTATGGCTAACGGGTACACGCGGCGTATGCGTATTTATTATGCAGCGCGCATAAAAGTATGCTATAAAAATTTGCACAATTTTCAACTGCCACACAAAGCGTCATCTCACCGCATTAACACTTGGCAACACTGATAAAGTTTCCCTTTTCGTAATGTGATGTGGCGAAAACAATAGTGCTGATTACGTAAACAACACTAGATTTGTTTTTTAACAGCTCTTGTTTACCCGTTCCCGTCAAATTAAAGGGTATATTGTGTTTGTTGCAGCGTAAAAAGAGAGAATTAAAGAGTTCAAGTATAAAAAAGAAAGATGATACTCTAAAATACATTGCAATTAATATCAATCTCTCAGGAAAATGGTACAGTAGAAAGTTTTAAGTTTGTTGGCCAGTGTAATGTATACACACATACATATCTAAGCTCTTGAGCACTCTTTTAGCTCACTATAAAATTATCAATTTGTGATAGACTCAAATAGGACTCGAGAATGAATGAGTATCTTGTATAAGTATCTTTGGGGGAGATATATAACACATACATGTATTCAAAATTAGTTTAAACAAACTAAAGAAAATTATGGGATGAAAAATAAATAAATCAATCAAAAGTTTTCAACACCTAATAGACGAGTAAGCAACTTCTTCAACCTATTGTTTAGTAAATTTGAAATTGTTAATTTGGAATCTCATTGGATTAATGAGATATGTTTAAAAATTTCATGTAATTGAGATACAAATAAAAAGCCAAATGAACACGCCATAGTATTGATTGCTCGACAATGAAATACCCTGCATAAATATCTGCAAACTATTCACACCAAATGACGCCCCTGTTTCCCACAATTTTAAGTTATATTTTGACTAACTTCTGTGTTTAATACCATTAACACTTATGACATAAAAGTAGAGGAAGTAGAAGGATATGGTGATCTCTTCTTCTCTATGTCACATTCATTTATACAAAGTTTCTGCATGTTTTTAATAAGCATACGGTTTAATTAAAGTTTTAATTTAAAATCACGATATTAAAAGTTAAATAATAGCTGATAAATAAACATATTTTTCACATTACCAACAACCCGAATGCCATATTAAAATTAATTTGAAATGTTGAAACATTACAGAGCTTCTGTCGTTTAATGCAAATGTTTCAATCGAGTAATTTTACATATAACACAAGGCAACAAAATTAAGATTTTTTGTAACTTTTACTAAAAATACTTACCCCGATACATATAAAAGTCAGCTAAAAGAAAATTAATAAAGAAATTGTTCTCTGGTAGAACTTTTTATACCCTAAAATACTTGCAAGGAATGCGATCAGGTTTGGTAAAATAATATTATTTTATTCAAATTTCACTGAATTTAAAATCAATAGCAAGACAGATTTTAATATTTTTAAAATAAACGTTGTACCTTTGAAAGGTTTTTAAAGTTTACAATCTGCCTGTTACCTAGTGTTATATTATCATTTATTAAAAGCAGAAAGAAGTTTTGAATTGAATGTGGTTGTAAATAACTTTGTAGCCTCTGCAACAGAATATTTATTTATTTGCCCCATACTCGGTTTACAATTCATACTTATTCAACAATTTAATATTGCACAATGAATGTGAATCGCAAAAAAAGCCTGAACCAAATAAGTTAAAGCAATGCAGAAATTTATGCATGTTATTTTCGATGAGGCGTTATTTGACGGTATGCGTGAATTCCATTTCATTTCATTCGTGTACAAATATTTCTCGCACTCACTGTGCGAGTGTGTGCCATTGAGTACATGAAATGTGAGCGCATATTTTGCATGTAAGTGCGTGTGTGTGAATGTGTGTTTGTGAATGTCCTTTGTATATGAAGCAACAGGAAATTCTAAAAGCATAATGCAAAATGACTTCAAGTCGAAATTAAACACAATCCGCATTAGGGTCAAGGCTCAAGCTTGAATCCTTAGTTGACCCGCTGCCTCAAATGCTTTTTAATTTCCTGCCATTTGACCTGTCCCAACATGTCCTCCCAACTCCTCCCTCCAAGTATTTGATTACCAACCACGGCCGCTTCTTGGAAATTGTAATAAATTAATGCCAATGATTTGTGTGCGTGTTGGTGACACTTTTTGGCTTTATTTCTTCTATTTTGTCCTTTGACACGCCCCCGTCCCCCATAATTATTTTTGGAACTTTTCTAATAGACATCCCACCACAAAACAATTAACGTGGCCCATTGATTAACATGAAATACGAGCACTGCACAACAATCTACAATGTAAAAGCAAAGCAATGGTGACAACACAAAAACTCGTCAGGGTCAATAAATGTAGAAGAATGAACTCGATATTTAATAAAAAAAGTGTCATATTAGGCACCTACATTTACATTCCCTACATACAGTACTTTTATATGTTACAAAATTTATTTAAAATCATCTTTGAATCTGCAGAAGATACACAAAAGATTTTGCCAACTACTTTTCAAATTTAAGCAAAACAATTTTATTTAGTCTATCTAAGAATATTAAAAACAATTGAGAACAAGGTTTTTAGAAAAGAAACAATTTAAAACAGAAATACATAGAACATGGTGGTACCTAAAATATTTACAGATATGTATGTACTTATATGAAATAAGGAATATCATTAAAAATCTTCATAATCAAGAGATTATGGACACAGCTTTGCAATTGTTAATTGTCAACACAATAAAATACACTATATTGTTTTCTGCAGTCGCGTCTAGAATGAAATGAATTTGAAATCCCAATCAGAAACGCAATCTATGCACGGGAAGATCTCAAAGCTTTCGCTAAACTTGCATGCAACAGTGGCAGTGGCAGTGGCAGTGGCAAAGCCAGTTGGGTGCATGCCCCTCGCAACATGCGGACTACGTGTCGAGGCAAGTTCAAGGTCAGCGCCGCACGACGCACAACCGTACAAATTTGTTATGGCTAAAACCGCAAGAGAAAACTGTACAAACAAAAAAAATGGAAAACCATGTAAGAACGCTATAGACAAGCTTTCAGCTATAAGATACCCGTTAACTCAATTCCATTACATATACATTGAAAGGTTTAAAAACTATAGCATAGTTTTTGAAGTTCGGATGCCCTGAAACCTTCAGCTCCATAATGAAAGATTTATATTAAAAATTGTGGATGTGATGAGGTCTGTTCTATTTTTCAAATTTAAAATCTCTTTGGTACATGTGAAAAGTAGCATGACAAATATTTAAAGCAAACTTGATCTGCTTTGTTGTCATAGAAGTCTGTGTGCCAAATTTAGTTGCTCTACCTCATATAGACTTAGAGTCAGTTATTTATATACGTTCGACTATTTTGCTATTCATGATAATCAGAATAAATATACATAAATACTTTTTAGAGCCTTAAACGCCTCCGTCTTCCTGTTACAAACCTTCCAGCGAACACAATATACCTCTTTGCTCTACAAGTAACAAGTATACAAAAAAAAAACAGATTACTAAGCCCCAGAAGAGAACCCAAAAACTGAAATTGAAGCTGAACAGCAAATAAAACGAACATGCCCGTATTTATGTGTCGTACAGTAAAACCTCTACATAGGGGCAATTTGAAAATAGTACAGTCAAGTCTCTGTTGTCAATATGAAATCTGATTGAAATTCGTTAGCAAATAAATAAAAACTAAAAATACAATGCAATATCTTGTTCTCCAATTATTTGATTATGTATGTATATCGTCAATTTTCCTAAGTAATATTAGTATTTCATTTATTTATGCTAAAAGTTCACTTTGTGCTTTTGAATATTTCAGATTGTAATGTATCTTTTTTTTCTTTTAGGAAGCTTAATCTTAATGGAAATGAAGGGAACAAGAACAAATTGAGGTAAGTGGTTCCGTATTTCCATTTCGCTAACAAATGCGACCATTTTGAAAAATCCTCTGAGAATTGTGTTTGAGAATTGTTAAAACTTTTTATAGACGTTGATATGTTAGTCAATTTGAAGTTGGAAGTTCTTAAGTTGGTTTGTCTTCTTATTAGAGTGGGAAGGAATATACCTCATTAATATTTACAATTCGCCAGGACAGACCAAATTGAGCACACACAAAGGACGCTGACCACACAGACAGGCAGGCAATCGAAAAGTCCAAACAATAACAAAACACATTTAAGGAGAAAAGTGTTTGATGTCGTCGTTTGCAGTTGTTTGTTTGTTGTTGTTTCGTTGTTTGTTGTTGTTCGTTGTTCGTTGCTGTCCTCCCTCTTCCAAATGACTAACTGCGACGTGCCGTTAAATGAGTGCATATAACTAGATTGGCATCAGCCAAGGAGTGGGT
Organism: Drosophila testacea; assembly: GCA_035043265.1. Taxonomy (NCBI): domain Eukaryota; kingdom Metazoa; phylum Arthropoda; class Insecta; order Diptera; family Drosophilidae; genus Drosophila; species Drosophila testacea. The sequence continues at coordinate 4,049,215 of JAWNND010000229.1, forward strand.
CTAAGGACGTGAGTGTGGCCAATACAAGTCAGTAAAGTAAAGCGCACACGACACTGTGGTACCCTGTAGCATATAATATATTAAAATATATTTCGATAATAGATGTACAGGCAATCTACATGTTTGTGTGAACTAGCTATTAATATAAAGTATACGTTCTTGTAACATTAGAAAAACATCAATAAATAAGTATAAACAAATACAAACCCTGGCTGCAAACTGTCAAAGTTTCAGAAATAGTTAGCATTGATGGTAGAAGCTTCAAGCCATAGAGAATTAGTTTAGTTCGGTTTGCAGACTGGTTTTAAAAAATAAATAAATTGTATTATTCCTGGACTATTACGTTATGTCTATTTTATAATAATGTTGAAAGCATGGTTATAAAATATTATATTTTAATATTTTAAGCTATATAGTATTTTGTATTTTCGTTTGCTCTTAAAGTTTTCTCTGATGGAATATTTCGCCTACTTAAAAATAAAAAAAACCCACTGAAATAAAACTATAGATTGTTAATTCTATTGTATGATTATATAGCTTAATTATATATTTAACAGACTGCCACGTCTCTTTCTGCATGCTGTATAAATTTGCACAAACTTATTACATCCTTGCTACAGGGTATTATAATAGATCCCACATAGCCCACACTATTTGAACAAGTCTTAAGAGCTATGTACATAGTTACATATAGACAGTGGTCTTCGTACGAGTCTGTGCTCTATGTTAAAGTTCGTTTGCCCGTGTTGTCGTCTTACATTTTTCGCATCATATTTCTTCATTGCACTGTTCAACACTGGCCAGCCTAAGGATACAACCCACTTGAAGCCAACGGCATCCAAATGAACCTCACGTGCTCTTTGCGTAAATTACAGGCGTCAAATTTGTGTCTTTTTTCTTGGTTCGTTGGCTTTTCAGCTTTCCCGCTCTTCATATGGTGATTTTCACAGTCGTCTTGGACACTTGGGACATACTATAGATCAAAACTAATAAGCTAGTAAAATGTAGTTGAAGTAATTGTGGAAACAAGGCAAATGTCCGAAATGTGACTTGGTGTTGTAAGAAGAACTTTTACAAGGAAAAATTTGATCGATTTTTTGATGATTTTTTACCAAAAATATTAAAAAATATTTCTAAACTATTCATGATTATTTAAACTATAAACATACATGAAAATAAATTGTATAGGCAACATTTTTTTTACAATTTATACCCAAATTTCAAAATGCGCAAAATGAAATTGAAACTATTTAGTTTATCAAACGGATATAAGCAATTTGTAAATGTATATATATGTGTGTATAAATATTTATGTTGTTGTGTGTATTTTTGCGGTGCAACACACACTCGATGTTGCATTCAATCCATTGACCATTGCGGTTTTCGATTGCAGCAAACGCTAAAAACGATACCAATTAGCAATGAAATTGATGCGTTTTCATCACTCAGTCACATTGAAGGTATCACATTGATGACAGTCGGTGTGTGTAAGTGCGTGTGTGTGTGTGTGTGTGTGTTAGTGTGCCACACACGCATAGCACTTAAAGCATAGCCAAATGCTTTAACAAAAGAAGGCAAATTGCAGAGGTCTCAAACGACATTTTGACTGCCAGCTGCGTGCGTGCTGCGATTTGTGGTATGTTCCTGGACTGCGTGATATGTTTAGATATATGTAGGGTTACGGGGTGGAGGGGAATGGCGATGGGGATAGAAATGGGACGGGTGTGTTAACCCATCCAAGTAGATTAAAATTGAATTAGGCAAACGGCAGCAAAAAGTTCTGCTCAGCATATGGAGCAGGCCTCAAATGATGACGATGCTCATGCCCCGAGACGAGTCTCTTTTCACTGCAAATATATGTGTGTACATTTTCCTACATTTTTTCACATTCCCTTTTTCTAACAAAAATATGTTCTTTCATTTTGCAGTATTATGCAAAAGTACTCTTCTGGGATGAACAAACTTTGGTATACTTACTATTATTAAAAAATCCTAATGAAGGGTTAAAATAATTGTATTTCAAAAAATACTTTATCGTCAAGGTATTAATCCTAAGACCCAAAAACGTTCTAAGTCAATTTAAAGATAAATAAAAATTGCTGATGGAAATATGAATATAAAATTAAATTTTCGAATTCATTTGATTTAGGTAAATAAGGCATACAAGAGTAATAATTAATTGTACAAAATAATATAAATGTTACAGTAAAACATAAAACTAAAAATAATCATCTTATTGGAGCTATTTGTGGAGTTACAAAATATTAATAAAAATTATTTCTTGTAGACAACAATTTTGGTACAAAAACATTTCTGACTCAAATGTCTCCGAATTCTTTTATCTTTAGACCTTTTAAAATAGAAAAAAAGAGTGTAATGGTTTTGTGTAATCTTAGATCAATTTTGGATGATACACAAAAATAATTATTAACAATCTTAAAACAATTTGCTTTATAACTACGTTTTAAAGCTCCGATTAATATTGAAAATTTTATCACGTCTGGAATAAAAGTCGGTAGATAATCAAGAAATATCAATACAAGGCATAGGGTAGTTAGAAGACGTTAGATAATACATTTAAATATTATCATAAATTCTTTTTTCTTGAATAAGTACATCAATAGATGGTTTTATATAGTCAGACTTGCCATAATATTACTAATAGAAGAAAGTTAATAACCAAACAAATGTTTATATAAAGAAATGTGGAAAAATGTAACCCTAGTGGAAATAGTCTATTATTCAACTGGCCAGAGGATCTGGCTTGGCAAATAACAATGGACTCCAATGGCCCCCGAAAAGTTGGCCAACAAGGACAAAAGTTTAACGCTGTCTGTGTGTGTGTGTGTGTGTGTGTGTGTGAATGAGAGTGTGTGTCTGTGTGTGTGTTAATTGCAATTTACTTCATCATGTCAAAATGAAGCGGTTTGTGGAAGTTGTCGTCGTCGTCGACACATCCTTGTTGTAGCTGTTGTTGCTGGTGTTGTTGTTGCTGGTGTTGAAGCGTTGGGCAAACAACAACAACAACAACAGGAAAAAAGAGAAGAAAAAACAATTGAAAAAGTTGCTGCCTCTGCGTTGCACGGTGAAGTTGTCGAAAAGTTGTTGTAGCTGATGAATGCTGCAGCATTCAAATACGTGTGCTGCCTGCTGCCTGCCACGCCCCGACACGCCCACATTTGAAGTGGCAAGTGGCATGGCGGGGGCGTGGACTTAAGGGAGGTGTTAAAATTAAATTATAACGCACAATTTGGGCAAAAGTAAAACAAGTGTAACAGAGAGAGGGAGAGAGAGAGAGAGAGAGGAGAAATCGCAGGTGGCGAAGGATGAGCGTTGATAATGATGACCACATGATGGCTACGATGATGATGATGATGATGATGATGGTGATAAATTCAATTATCTGCGATTGGGACCAACACAGAAATCAGCTTGGATACAATGCAGCTGTGTTTGGATGGAAGCAGCATACCATTCTCCTCTCACATCCTCTCAAAAGTCCTTGGATTCATTTATCCCACTTGCGCCAATTGCCTGCGGTTTAGATGTGAATTAATTTTCAAGTGCTACTGCGGTACCAAAAACAAAACCCAAACAAAATCAACTTAAATCAAAGCTAAGCGCCAAAAGTTGACCATAATGGGAGGCAACTTGAATCTGGCAATTCAATTTAACAGGGCGGACCAAATAAAGGACATTTACAGACTCAACATTGGATACAGGACACAGGACACGAGAGGAGAGTCTTTAAGTGCTTAAGCTAAAGAGAGCAATGACCAGTCCAAGTAATCGATAGTTAGTCGGAGAAGGAGGGCACAGGACATCTTGTCCCTGAGTAAAGTTTATGACTCCAGCAGATGATTAACAACAGCTGCAGATGAGACCTTGGATTCTCAATTGGAATGAGATTGGTCTGCTTAATTGCAAATGTTCTCAAAAATAATGAAATGTTTATTAATATTTAATAATTATAATATATGTAAGATGATTACTACAAACTTCTTCTACTGATCATCTACTTAATACAAGTGAATGGAAAACTTTGCACTGCATACAATATACACTTTACGGCAGCAAAAGTGTACAGGATATAAGTCATTAGGATGAGCATTGCTTGTTTAATTAGAAAATGTGCACTTCATTTGAGAAACCAAATGACATGAAATGAAACGCAAATTACGGAACGAGGCCACTTTAACCATTGCATGTCCAACAGGATGTGGATAAATCAGTTGGCAGAATGAGACGACCAAAAGGACCATAAGGACTTGCCAACGAAAGCGACAAGCATACGATTACCAGCAACAGTAACAGTAACAGCAACAGCAACAGTAACAGCAACCACAACCATAACAACACCACCACCAAGAACATCATCCTGACAGCAAATTATCCGGTTTCCGTTTAAGTGCAACGCTGTGTGTGACATCAATAAATTGTCCGGAACTCGGGTTGCAGGGGGAAGACATAGTACATAGTACATAGTATCACCTGGCAGTCAGTCAGCCACAGTCAGTACTCGTATCCTGCCTAAGTCTTAACAAAAGCAACTGAAGCTGTCACTCTATTGTTGCAGCATCCCATTGTGGTGACTGTTAGTATGAAGTATAGTATTCTCTGCCTGTGGTCTTCGGACTGAGCTGCAATTACCAGCATCAATATCAATTGTGGCACACACGTCTTCGGACACATCTTAAGCACTATAAGCACAGCATGACTTGCTCTCTATCTGACTTGGTATTTGTTTAGCTTTTTGTCTACTTAAAGAAATGGGAAAGGCTAGAAAAAGTTTCGATTAAGTGGAAAAAGCTAAACTGATAGGAAAAATGCTAGAATTCGCAAGAAAAGGTCTAGATTAGGATTTAGATTTAGCGTAAAAGGCTAGCTTCAACATAAGAAGCCTAAATTTTGTGGAAAAGGCTATATTTAGCCTAATTTAGGCTTTTCACCATTAAAAACTAGCTGTTTTCAGCCAAATTAAACGTTTTCCCATCAAATCTAACCCTTTTTAGCAGCATCTAGCCTTTTTTACATAAACAATCCCTTATTGAAATCTCATTAGCAACGACATTTCGCTTGGTTGCTTTAAATCAATTCTCAACCGAATCTCTAGAGATTTGTGAAACAAATCGTTTTTTTAAATCGCCAATAAAAGTTAACATAAGCCAGGACAGTGCTCTATTTACTGATACTGCTTAACATATAGAAGACACACTTGGGAACCTAATAAATGAAGTGTACTTTTTATGGACAATGCTCTTATTGAAATGCATTATCCAAAACCAAAATAGAGACCTCACATTGAAAAGGAATTGATTTCACTGAGCAAACAAGACTGGCGACTGGCAGCTAAATTTAGACACAATTCTCCAGGGTAGACACAGACGAGTGTGTTTTGGGTGTGTCTGCGTGTGTGATGGGTGTGAATAAATAGACTTATGTATGTGTGTGTGTGAGCTTTGCCCTTAAAAATAACTCAACACGAGGAGGACCAATACACAGCATAAGTTATTATTTGAGCAAATTGTGTTTTTATTCCTTACTCACTTGAAAGTGCGGCAAATATCATGCCCAATTAAATGGATATAAAGATTCGGTTAAGATTGACACGCCTCGACCTTTCTGGCTAAAGGGGCGTATGACTTAAATTTGTATTTATTTTTTTGTGTAAAGAGTTCAAGTCCCTCAAGGGTCGTGAAAGGGCGACGCCACTTGGCTCGTTAACAGCTTCTGACGTTTTGATTTATAATATTTTTCTTCTTTCGGCACAAAGGGAAAATTTACGCATTTTTCCCGCCAGAACTGAGACTATGAACAAAATTTGAACACTGCTTGCCACAACAGATTTTTTGTTTAATAATACACTCAACAAAAGAAAAGGATTACTGAAACATAAAAATGTTCTATAAATTAAGTTTTAATCATCGGAAGTTTTGGTTTCAATTTTAACTAATAGATATGTTTTCCGCTTGTTGAAGCTCTTTAACTTTCTCGGACTCAGCTCTGTAATTTCGCACAGTGTATGAATTTGCTGCTTGAATGTGTTATAAGACACTTGTTTGGCTGTATGGCAATTTGGCTCACACATTTTTCTGTTTCGGCACAAACGCAAAAGGCGACGAGTTCTATGTTCAACTTGCAAACTAGTTCAAATTCTCTATAGAGAATTTCTATATATAGTAGTTCCCAGTATTATGAATGGATTTTAAGATAGATAAGTTATAGTAAATTTGTTATGTGTAAAATATTTATATTTATTATCTATTCTATCCTAAAATGTAAGCAACAACATCAAATTAACTATGAACTAGTTTATTCTGTGTGAATAACAATGGGCAGCACTGCGCAGAGTTCACTCAATAATTTTGGTGGCAGCACTGCCATAACCAAAAGTGTTTTGATGATGCGTTCGCTTTAATTGCTCATCATCATTGTTGGAGTCGTTTACGTGGTGTTGTGGATATGCCAAATGGTTGAAGAACTGCCTGCTGTGAACTGTGGTCAGTGAACTTTGACATGTCATACTAGGAGTCGCCAAACTAGTAAAATATACTATCATGCTATGATTATTCTTTCGATTTGTCCAATAGGCTGACTGACATACCCAACGCCATAATTATTCACTTCTACACTGACTCACACACACACACACACACACACACACACACACACACACACACACACACACACACACACACACATACACATACGATGACATTTGTAATCTGCCATCAACGGACATGGACACACAATTATTGTGAGTTCATTTGTGGTCATGACGTTGCCATCGTTTTTATTGGTTGCCAAAGAGGTTCATTCACATTCAAATAGTTGTTAGGCCCTGTACTTGGAAAGTATGTACAAGGGCATATTAATTTTAGATTTTAGAGTCTATAAGAGCTAAGCTGAATATAATAAGTACATTCATCTTTGCAAATATGTCTGGTCGAATCGAACTTTAATTTTTGCTATTTACAAGTTTTCAATCCGACCACCTCAGTATATCCTGTTTTCGAGACGCCATATTGGAGCCGCCATTTTGTATTTTTTAATTCACCACTCTTTATTCGAAGGAAATCTTTCTAACAAACTTTGTAACGTATTATATAATGCGATATACATTTTTGTATATTTATATTTTCATTTTAAATTTGCTTTTTTAGCTGAAACATTACGGGGTCTCTAATGGTCTAGTTAGCTCGACTATAGTCTTTTGTAGCACATAGTTGTTCCTATTGCCTTTGTTGCTGAATCAGTCAATTAATCATGCATTCTAACTAATTATCCATCCGACTACTAATAATGTCAGTGGCAACTTCTTCATTGTCTACGCCTATTGTAATTTGGCAACGGCCGAAAGTACAAAAGTAAATCGACAAAGTAATAAAGCCATATTCGAAATATCTCATATTGAATTCCGAGTACCACATGTCGTATACGGAATAAAAACTAAAAGTGGAAATGTTCTCATTCATTTGTTGGTCATAAAATTAACATTGCTGAAAAACTAATGTATTCGTAAAGGTTTTAAATATAGTTGTGCAATAGTTTGTTGAAAAATTATAAAACAAAAGTGTATTCAAATAGAATATTAAAAAAAAGAAAGTATTTTTAAACATTTATTGCAATTTTTCATTCTTAAAAGACTTTAAAAATATTTTAAATGCTACAAAGCATGCTTTGGAATAAAAAATGTTGGATTTAAACATTTGAAATATTAAGAAATATTTATTTCGAAAATGTTTTCAAAATTATTTAAACGAAGACTGTACAATTGTTTAAAATGAACCAATGAACTGATATTAATGATTTGTAGAATATTGTATAAATTCAATGACAAACTAATAAATTTTGTAAAGTATACAAAAAATAAACTATAAAATGTTGTTTTAAAACTAACTAATAATGAAAATATAGAATCAATTTATATTTTTTATCTTAGGCAGGTTCTACTGCACAAACTGGGCTAAGCTAATTTAATTGTCCCTGGCGGTTGTCTTAAATGAACTGGGAAATATTTAAAAAACATTACTTTATTATTTTAATTTATTTGTATTTGAATATGGAATTGTTATGGGATGTCGTGCAGGCTAATTGTTGACCAAGGGGTAGGCTGCAGTGGCAGGTGGCAGGTGGTGGGTGGTGGATTGGTGGGTGGTTAAATGGTTGCCTGGCAACGCGGTGGTCAGGTCACTGGCGTAAACAAAAGCGAAGCCAACAGGAGAACCACAACAAATAGGTTGGAAAAGAAAAATGCACATAATATTAGAGGCGTCGAGTGTGCAGCTCGAATTGTGTGCAGGATGTCCTTTAAGGATGTGCGAGGTAAGTGGAATAACATATTGTAGACATTATTTGATTGATTGCCTATTGCAGATCTTGGTGAGCATCTGAAACTGTTGGGATTTCCTCGCGTCTTTCCGCTCCAGTCCCTGGCAACGCATCATGGCAGCCTGGCCAGCTTTCATATTGTCGCCGAGCTGTTGCAGTGGCTCGCCGGTCTTCTCGAACCGGGCGCTGTGCTCGCCGGTGGCGTTGAAACGGAGGAACAGCGTGTGCTTCTCATACGCTCGGCCACCGAGTTCTTTGTAACGAAATCCGCAATACGGCTTAATCCCCGCAAGCTATACGCCGCGTCGGCTGTTAGCGCAATGGAGCTGCAAAAGATAACGCGTCTGTTGATTACACCCGCTCAGACGGAGGCCGAGGATCGGGATGAGGAGCGTGAACAATATCGTAGCCTCAATCAGGTGGATATTGGCGATAAAATGGATGAACTGCGTCGTGCCCGTGAGCTCTCATCGGATCTAACGCAACGTGGTGCCGCGCTCTTTGATCTGCTTTCCAAGGAGCTCTTAAACAAGGAGGCACGCCTTGCCCAGGCCCAACGACCCATGGAACTGATCAGCGTGGAGCGGACCATGAAAAATGCCATCCAGGCCAGTCAGCTCAAGTTGCAGTCGAGTCGTGCCCAACTGGAGAATGCTCGTGTTGAACTGAATGCCCTCAACTCGAAGCTGCAGCGGAAGAGGGCAGAGCTGGAGCGGACCAAACAGCGACTGGAGGCGCTTCAAAAGATTCGCCCAGCGCACATGGCAGAGTTTGAGGAGTGCGAAAAGGAGCTGCAACAGTTGTTCCAACGATATTTTCTACGCCTTCATGTCCGGGATGCACTACGCACTCAGCTGGAGGCACGCACCAAGCGACGTGCCACGCCCATTTCATCGCCATTGCTGCAGAAGCCGGCAGAGAATTCGATGCCTTTCATACCCGAAGGACTGATCGAGGATGATGACGATGACGACGACGATGATGATGATGATGCGGCGCTCCAGGGACAAGGACAGGGGACCTTTGGCCTAGATTCGGAGATACCCGACATTCGGGATGAGGATCTTATGCTACGACGCAATAAAGCAGCTAATGCGGCTACCAAGCGTCCAGGTACCGCCACATCACGCATGCGTCCCACCACCGGACGCAGTCGACGTGCAACAGCGGCAGCTTCCTCAAGTGGGGCTCCAACGACCCGCAATGGACGCGATGGACCGGGTAGCAGCATGTTAAACAGGCGTGAGGCTGATGCCGATGACAGCAGCTTTGGCAGCACCGATAGCGAGCTGGATGTGGGTGACATTATGGGTCTGAGTGGACTCAGCGGCAATGCCGGCACCGGCGATGACGATTGTGAGTACGAGTAGAAGCTTTAACTGAAGAACAAGTTGTAAATATATCTCTATATCTTCCTCAATTTGTCATTCAGTCGATCTCAATTCTATCGATGACATTAGCATATCGAAGCTGACGGGAGAGATCCCGCTGCGGCCCAAAACGGCCAGCAAGCCGGAGCATCACAGCGACGAGGACTTTTAAATCGACGAACCGATTAAATGAGTAATGAACTGATGTAGTAAATGATATAACCCCATTTTCTATGTTTATACGAATATATGTTCTTTATTCGTTTCATATATATACATTCAAAACAGTGCACTGTTTAATTAACAATTTTTTACATCTAATTTAAATTGCGAGCCCATGTTTGTGAATGACTTTTATGGCGCCATCTATGTTTGAAAATTTGAAATTGTCTATCGCAGTATTAAATGTATCGATAGACTGGCGATTGTGCGATATATATTTGTGTGGGCTCCAGTGCTGCCAATTCAGCATTTTTCCGTCAAATCTGGCTTTTTCAAAATTCATATAAACGAAAACAGCAGGCAGCGGGATTTCCGGCTCTTTGCTTTTTTCTGCTTTTAAACAAACACAACAAAAAATTTGACATTTTCTGATCTAACAGTAATATGGTAATAAACAACATATATTTTTGAGTTTTGTTCGTTTAAATATTTGTCCGACTTATTTTCGTCAAAAAAGCTCTTTTTCTTTAAATAAAGTTGGCAGCACTGTTGTGCTCTAACCATCGCTAAATGTGTAGGAGCTCTCTTCTTCTTCAATTCTGTTGTTTTTTCATACTAATTCGTCAGCAAGAGAAAATATTTAAATCAACTTAAGTAAAAGATAAATTGACAAGACCAGTGGTAAATGCCTGTAATTAAGTTAGAAAAAACGTGCAAATAATTGAAGTACCGTTTACAAGCGATCATCAGCTGTAAGGCGAAATATTGATTTTAACAACAAGGGATGTGTTTGTTGTTGTTTATGTTTTGCTAAGTCGATGGAGCAGAAGACAAACAAATTAAACGTTGACGTGCTGGTTCATGTAAACGATAGATACATAAAGTGCTTGAATTCATAATATTAATAGAAACAACAATAACGCATTTATTGAAGAAATTAATAATTAAAGGAGAGAGAACACCAGCCGATAGTGTGACCCAACATCAATCGATAATATGGAAGTCGTTGCAATCGATTCCTAATCACAATACACAAAGAAATAAAATTAGACAGATAAACAAAATCCAGCAGCAGCTAGTCACAGTTAGTCACTGCTGCATGCGTTTATTTGTTTTTGCAACACTGTATTTACTATGACAAATTGTTCGCCGCAGCTCTGAGATAACAGCGAAAAGCGCAGTAAACTAAATAAAACTAAAAACAATACAAAAATAAAAAAAAACGACAGCCAGCTCCGCCACGCCACGTCAGAGTGGGAGTGAGTGAGACAGCGAGTGTAAATATACCATAAATTAACTATATACATATATAAGAAGTTAACTATAGAAACTGCCCTCGCCCAATCATGCTGAATAACTTTAAAGCTAGCATTATGTCGGCTATTACGCCGTATACACCGCCTGCCCAAAATTGTTTGCAAGATAAATTTCCATATTCGCGGCCCCTATTCCTAGAGCTCCTCACCAGAGATGAACTTCGTGCCTCGAGTGATCATCGTATTCGACCGATAATAGTTCCCCGTACTATTAGCATATTACCCTGGGACACTGGCTACGCAGAGTGCATTAATTCCGGTAAATCCAAATGGAACGAGGATCAGGCGGCCTTTAGTCGGTAAGTAAGCACAAAAAGTATTCAAATTTCAAATTTACAACAATGCCCAGAATCTAAAAAGTAGTAATAAACTACATTCCATATTACTTTTCCATATGAATGCCCGCTTTTTGAAACAGCATACCTTCATCCCATTAATTGTAACGAGAAGAATTTATAGAGTTTTATTAAATCTCTTAGGAAATGTTTTAAGACTTAAGATTTTTTCTTTGTTCGAACATTTGTTCTAAGTTAGAAAAGTAACTGCCCTTGATCTATTTCAAGTTTCTAATCATAATACTTATTATACAGAGACAAAGGTTCAGACTAACGAGATTATTATTTGCAGGCAAGTGTTATCGGATCCTGATCACGTTCATCCCGATCTGCCTTACACGTATTTTGGCATTTTCGATGGACACGCCGGCTTTGGGGCCGCATTGGCCGCCTCCTATCAATTATCGCACATTCTGCATGAGAAGTTGGTGGATTGTATTGAGTTGTTGTTGCCACGCGATACAACTCCCAATGGGGATGATAATTCCAAGGATAAGCGGGCATTTCCACATCCGGCGTTCTTTCAACGACACGTGTCAAAGGATGAACTAATTATTGGAGCCCTAGAGGCTGCCTTCTTTGACATGGATGAATTGTTAAGGCACGACAATCCAAGGTATCGCAATTCAGGCGGATGCACAGCCTGCGTAGTGCTCTTTATCGATGGCAAAATGTATGTGGCCAATGCTGGAGACAGTCGGGCTGTACTTTGTCAGCGTAGATCGCCACCAACGAACACAACAGAAGTAAAAGCAGAAGCAGCAGCAGCAGCAATAACAACAATACCAACAGTAACAAAACCAACAACAACATCAGAAACAGCAACAGATTCGAATGATGCGATTGAGTCGGATACATCCGAAGTTGATACGTTTAGTTACCCCACACCCTTTTCGTCAGACCATACGCCTGAAACGGAGCGCGAACGATTGGAGAACGTGGCACTATTGCAGCCAGAACTTATTGCAGATTATTATGTGGCCATGGAGTATGCGAAACGGCCGCAAATCAAAGATATGGGACAGCGTATACTATGCCGCAAAGGTAACATGAAGGGTTGGACATATAAGACGGTGACAAGCCGAGATCTTGCTCTACCAGTTGTCTATGGCGAGGGCAAGCGTAGCCGCTTGTTAGGTACACTGGGCGTGACTCGTGGCTTTGGTGATCATCAGCTGGTTGCTATAAATACACGAATAGCAATTAAACCATTTTTAACACCACATCCCGATGTGCGACAGCGTGATCTCAGTCAAGTGGTCAGCATTCCCGATGAACACAATGAGGATGGCGATTATGGTATACTTGTGATGGCCACCGATGGCCTATGGGATGTATCCGAGAATGAGGCCGTTGCACGCACCGTCTTCCAAATCTTGTCACGTTATCCAACCGAAAGGCATCGCTACACAATGGCCGCACAAGAGCTGGTGGCCCGAGCTCGTGGCAAAGCAAACATTTCGGGTCACTGGCGTTTATCAGATAGCAAAGGAGCGGCCACCGTCGATGATATTTCAGTGATTGTGATTCCAGTATATCAGTATTACAAGGAGCATGTCGAATGGACGCAAAACTACACACAGCAAACGAAATATCAATTGCCCAAATCACGCGATACGAATGTTGCCCAGGAGGCAGTTAATGTCCTTAACGGCATCATTACCGAAGAGGCAAATGTTGTCGAAGAAGAGGAGCAGTCACAACAGGAGATGCATCATCCACAGCAGCAGCAAGTTGAAGTGCAAGTGGAACACGACCGGAAGTCGGAGAAGGAAGCTAACGAAGAGACGCCGCTGCAGACGCGCCTAGAAACAGTTAATGAGGCAGTGCAGCAGTTGCAACTGGAGGCGAGTGGGCCAAAAACTGGATGTAAGTAAACGCTAATTAACCAATTCAAAATTGGAATGAGCTCCGATTACTGGTTAGTCCTTTCATTGTCAAGTCGTTCAAATATGTATCTAAAAGCCAAAAGCATCTATATCTCAAATATTTAAAACATTTTCCAGCCACAACCGAAAAATCAAAAGCAACAAAAGGATCAAAAAAAGCAGCGAAGCAGGCACATTAACAGCAACAACAACCACAACAAAAGAGAAGGAGCAATCGCAACAAAAAAAACAAACAGCTTTGGAATGGATTAATGAAGCGGCGTGTCCTTACTAAATGCTACATAGAAAACATACAAATAATAGTATATAAATTATAAATATTTTTTTTTATATAAGTATATATTACTGAGAACGCTGAGAACGGCGAGGCGAAACGACGAAGAAACTTCAAAGAATCAAAGAACATTGCATTGTACAATAATCATTTACTGTGTGTATTTATTTAATGAAAGCTCTTTTTGGCAATGGAGATGCAAAAGAATGTGGCCTAAATGAAGTGGATAAGTCCCTTTTGGCCTGAACTTTCGGCAATCGCGTTCGAAATCCGATATCGAGCTGGTTCCTGGTGATATTAACGGCCTGAGTGGTGGACTCACAGGCTAATCCGGTAATCTGGCGAAGATGATTGTGAGTACGCGTAAATGATATAACTGAAATAGTTTTCAATTCCACTCAATCTGAGTCAATAATTCAGTCAATTTGAATTCCATCGATCTATGCCGATGAATAAATCAATTCATAACATGATCCGAATTATTCCGCAAAATTGACGAAATTAAGCATATTTATTATTATTGCAGAATGTAAACAATGCAAAAACATAATCCAGTTAGTTTTTAATTGTCTAGGTATGGAAATAGATAATTAGCTGTTTTTCATTATTTTTTGTGCTAAAGCAAAGAGTCCCTGAAAAGTGTTTGTTTAGTGAACAGCTGATAGATTAAACTTAGATTATTTGCTCGCCTGCACCAAAATGAATATAAATAAATACCTAATTTTCACTTCATACATTGAAAACAAGAAACACAAATATTTTCTTAAATGCATAACTTAAAATTGATCAATTAGCAATCACCTTTTGAATATTAAAAAGAAAATTCGAAAGTTATTGGGTCCCTACAGTGGTCCATTTTTGTAACACCTGTGTTAAAAATAATAGTTATAAAAATAAATTATTTTAAGCCAAATATTTTGCTTTTTGGTTCAATATATTTAGTCGCTGCTTTGCTCGACAAATAATTAACTGGGATATTAACAGTTTAAACGGCATCGGTGAAAAGAAACATTATTAAATCAAAGTAGCTTTGCCAACTTTAACTTGTGTGATAAATTCAATAACATTATCGCAGCATTAAATGTTTAAATGTTAATTAAACATCTTATAATCATATGTATGTACATAAGTATTATTTAATGAAGTATGAATTGTAGACCGTTAAATGGCGGTCGTTCCGAAATTCGTCCCGCTATTATTTGTTCGCCGTGTATTGTCATTCGGCAACGCCGTTTGGGAGCATGAATACAATTTAAATAGGTAGCAGCATCTCGACACTGGAGCGGTAACCAGCCGTACATCTGTGATTCCAGTAACGGATGCTCCGTTGACAGTTTGTTGGGTCTGTAGCGCTGCGACAATGGGATTGGACGTGGCTCGTATTTAACGTAGAATTTGGAAGTGATGGGATATACTGCAATACAAATAAAGAAATTCGCATATGGCCGATAACCGTACAGGGAAGATAAGATTAATGTCCATATAAGCTTTATTTTCATTAGTTTCTATACAATTTACATCAGTTTATCATTCGGATAGTTATTTGAGATCTTATATAGACATTGAAAAAATGGGCCTAAGAGCTTGTTCTCTTATGGCCAGGTTTATCTACTCTGTAAGATTATAGACAAGATAAGAAAACCACTCTTAGGCTTCTATAAATGGAATAGAAAGAGACGGAGCACTTTTAAAATGTTGCACATCTCACTCTTTTCAAGGCAATATTCGCATCACAAGGGAATTAATACAGATATGTTTGCAATTTAAAATAAAACTAAGTATATGTCACCATAGATTGCATCACAAGGAGATATATTCGTAGTTTAACATAAATACGTATACGTAATATTTGGAGGTTTTCGCATGTACCTTTATTGGAGGGCACAAACACTTCACAAATGCGTATGTGTTTATTGGAATTTTCGATTAATTCCTTTTCAAATGCGTAGGGCAGTGGTCGTGGATCACCTTCGAAATGATCGTTATTCTTGTCGGCATCGGCATCGTCGTCATCTTCGCCGGTTGCCAGTGCTGCATTTAGCTTCATTCCAGGCCAAAATCAGGCAACGTCTGTGGCGCGTAGCGTGCTGTTTACGTCTGATTTGGGATTTGTGCTGCAAGGACACCTGTCTTTTCATTTCATTTATAAAACTTGAACTCATTAAACTTTTGCCATTGTTATTATTGTTGTAGTTGCTTGAGTTTTTTTTCTGTACTTGCTTCTGTTATTACTGCAGCCCATGACAGGCAATTTCGCCATTGTACACACGCATCCGCCGATATACAAACAAACGCATACAAATGGCGAAAAAAAAAAAAGTACCGGCAACTTCGGCGTGACCTACATACATACATACAATCATATAATGCCAACGTCACACCAATGGCTTTTGCCATTTATTATTTTGCAATGGGGGCAGAGAGCTGATCATCATCATCATCATCATCATTATCGTTATCCATGACTGCAAAAAGTTTTGCTCCCTTTTAGCTGCCCCTGTTCTTCTTTTATTTCACGTCATTTGTTTTCGTTATATTCCATTTGATTCCGCAAGCGAAACCCAAGTGAACCGAACCCTTGAAGTATGCAATAGATTCCCAAAATAAACATAAGTATTGAAATAAATGCCATTGCGTGCCGCCGCTTTTTAGCGTCAAACCAGTCAACAGGCATTAAAGTCCAGGCAGACAGGCTGTGGCAAGAACTACACTTGTCCCACCCATGCCACATTGATTTGAGTTGTGCAATCCTCAATCCATTTTGTTCAATATACCAAACATTAAATACACACACAGTTTAATTAGAAATACAGCTTAACAGTCAATGAAATTAATTCATTCGCAACACACACACACATAGAAAACGCACACATACTAATTAAGTAGTGTAGGCCCTCTAGTTCCTAACGGATTTAGTAATGAATAAACTAGTAAATAATTTACCATTTACCAATAATTTAACCATTTACCATTTGGTTTATGCTTTAGTTTTGCTGACTCGTTCTTTACGGCAATTTGAATTACTACGCTTAGTGATTAAAAAGTATTATTATTATTGTTATTTGCTATTTGAGCATTACTTAGTAGTAGATATATTCGAACCATCCGGATCGGATAATTGTTTTAATACAGATGTCATGGATGCGATCGGTCAAGAAAAATGTATTTGTTTATTGCGAATACTCAACCAATCTCAAAGCTGATGTATTTAGTGTTGTTTTACAGATACTGATCCGATTTCATAAAAATAGGATAACTTTATAATATAGCTGCTGTAGGAACGATCGGTCAAAAGTATGAAAAAAATTGTTGCTGATACTTAAGGTATCTAAACTAAACCAAATTCACAGTGGAATTAATCCATTTATAATAATAGCAAATAATCCACACCCAACCAATAAATTCAAAATACAATTATCTTCATGTTTACATATATGTATATATATATAATATATATCGTATCTACAGATCAGTCATGTTGCCCATTGAGGTTAAGGTCGAATCGATTTGAATTGCATCGAGGCGAATCGAGTTGAGTTTTATTGAGAATTGAGGCCGTCATTTAGATTGCCTCTGGATAGTAATCCCGATAGGCAAATGCCTCAATGTATTCCGGTCGTCGGCAGCTAAACAGTTCATAGTTCAGTTTCTTGTGAGCGTGCTTTTCGAGAGATTTGCGTGTCTTTTCCAATAACGCTGCCTCATCAAATTTCACCCGATGCACGGTGGTTTTGCGCAGTATGTTTTGCACAAACTGCGACCAAACGGAGCCCTCTTCCTGATGATCCTGTTGCGGTTGCTGCAACTGTTGTTGTTGCTCTTGCTGTTGCTTTTGCTGTTGCTTTTGCTGCTGATTTTGCTGTTGTCCTGTCGCTGTGCTCGGTGAGGCTAACGCTGTCTCGCTGGTTGTGGCACCGACTGATAACTCTGGCATTGGCAATGGCAACGGCGATGAGGATACTTTGGCTTCTGGTTTTGCCGTGTTGAGATCCTGCATGATTGTCTGCAATCGATCAACAGTCTCCGACATGCGTTTCCGGAAATCAACAATGCGACGTGTATATTTAAAAAGTTCACGCTGTTCGAGCGGCTCCAATTCAACCACATCCAAAGTGTTTAACTCGGCGGCACTGAGCAGCGGCTTCAACTGCAACATCTGTGTCTCGGTGGTGCCCGTTATGTAGATACGATGTACAAATTCCTGCATCGCTGTTGTGTTCAACATGGCAAACTCGTAGTCCAAAAGTGCTTCAAAGATGGCCTTATGTATTAAGCTGACGTCGCGTAGATTCTGGCTTAAATCGGGCTCATCGCCAGAGATATACGGATTAACGGTGTCGTTGTCGGGACGATATGGATGATTAAGACTGTCAAGACTATGAAGTATATCGCCTAGATAGCGACGCATCACATCGCTGTCGGCCTGAAAATTGAGCAGGCCTAAACTTTGGATAAGTCGTATGTTGATTGCAAACTGTTGCTCCAGTTCAAAGAGTTGCCAAAGGGAGCGCATGCGACCCTCGTACTCCTTCTGCGCACCTGTGCCAAGGACACTGCTAATGTTTAAATCGTACAGCTGAAGACCCCGTATAAAGGCCACGTCCATTGTAAAATTACTCATAAAGCTGAGCACATAGCTGAGCGTATCCTCGGCACTTTGGAAATTCTCGCGACTCTGTTGATAGAACTCATCGAGATCACTGACCGTCAATTGATTGCGAGGTACTGTGCTGTCCTGCAGGGATCGATTCAATTCCCGCTCCTCTCGTATGCGTTCAAAGTTCCCAACCAGCACATCGGCAGCGGGCTGTTGAAACTCATCGAATACCTCAATGTCCACAGCCATTGTGGTGCTTGGCGGATCTTTATCTTTATCCCTTTCAGTGGTTATGTCATTGGTGGCATATCCTTTGTTTGCCAGACACTGTGGCTTCCACTTCTCCTGGACTTGAACACGCTGTTGGCTGCTTCGCTCAAAGATCGCCTTAGCGCTAAAGCTCTGCAGGTCGAGCATGGTAAAGATGTCCTCATTCATGTTATGACAACAGTGCAGCGCTGACATGTCCATTGGATGCGCTTCAGTGTTGAAAATATAAGCGCCAGCTTGAACAACACACACATTCTCCTCCGTATCGAGCAATTCTCCATGTCTGTCTTCGCCTTCGTTGTGCAAGAAATTATCCTCGTCAAAGAGCAGATAAAGGTATTTCGTTGTCTCGGCCAAAAAGAACGATTCCATGCGATTCTCTTTCTCATGGGTCACCACATTGCGTATCTGAGTGGGAACACAAAATCAATTATTCTGAACATTTGAAATCAGGGAATAATACCGAAATCGACATTGAAGGATTTGATTGAACAAATGATAAACCATTCAAAATTAAATATAATCGCTTTGCTTTAAATCAATTGTGATTTCAAACGATTTATCCGAACGAATCGAATACATATTTGTTTCGGTGTTAATCCCTGTTTAACACTGATCTTAATTCAATTCAATCAAGTTATAATTACCGTCGCATAGCCGCATTTTGTTTTTGCACTAAACTCAATGGTTTCCAGCATGTGCTCACCCAGCTCCAGAAGGTATTCATTCTTTGTGGCCCGATACAAATACATGGCCGACTCGATGAGTTCCGGTCGCAATGGATAAACCTCACGATTGGGCGCCGCTTCGCCGGTTGGAATGTTAAAGAACTCGGGCAGGAAGCCGTACTTCTTCCACACGCTAATGTAGCGTGTCATGGTGCGCATGGCGGGTCCGGTGTCGCCCACAATGCTCAGTATGCCCGGCCAGAAGGATTCGAGGGATTGGAAAACGGGCAGCGTCACATGCCCCTTGTTCATGCCCACCCAAACGTACCAATCATCCTTACGCATATATTTGTCAATCGGCGCACGCGCTTCCGCAAATAATTCCAGAAGCTCTGGGCGATTCAGGAGAATGGCGCCCTTTACCAAATACTCAAACAGAGAATCGACGCCAGCGCCGATGCCTGAGTCAAGGGCTGTCCAACGTCCGCTCTGTACATCGATGTGATTGCCAAAAAGTCCAATAGAGGAACGACGCTCCCACAGTGCATAGATGGCCTGCAGGGCAACCTCTTCATAAATGCTATTACCAGTGAGCCGGCTCAGCGTGCCAAACTCCACGAGAAAGGTTCCCACACCGGCTGTGCACGTTATTGACGTTTCTCCCCTGGGCACACCGTAGCGCAAGTTAACCGTACCATATGGCATTCCGGTATTCGTATCAAATGCTGGAAGTAGACGCCGAGCAACATCCTCAGCCATACGCAACAATGGACCATTGCAGGGCCAACCAGGCTCAACATCGACGCCAGCACGACGAGATAAAAGATGTGCGGAAAGTAGACCACCCACAATTCGGATGTTCGTCTCAAACACAGAAACGTTAATGTCTTTGTTGAAATTCATCTTTTCAATGAGCAATGTGTGAACCCGCCGAAACTCTGTAAAATTGCCCATTGTGGCTAGTGTGTCCAGTGCATCAATTAGCGTCAGGGAATAGCTGCCCCATGTGTCATGGCCATCGCAGGTGAGGGGACGCAGCTCATCATAGTTGCCGGCATGTTTAAGATATCCATCGTAGGCATGCTGAAACATGCGACGTACATCCTCGCTAAATCAACACACAAAACACAACACAACACAAAGCTAAATTGAACTAGTATAGACAAATCGTTAGATAAAAGGAAGTCTATTCTTACCGGAGTTCCAATTTACGGGTACGTGTGTAATGTTTTTGCGAAAATCCCTGCGTGGCCAGGCTGAGTAGAATACACAGTGTGCCAAACAGTTTGTACACGTTGTTATTACACACTTTTTGCATATTTCAACAGCTTATTGCATTCAATCCATATGCTCCTAATTAAATTATGAGCATTGTCAAGTCCCATAAAGCCGCGGAAGAGCAGAAACAGAAACAGCGAGTGCAATTTTGTAGTTCTGGCTACGTAGACGCAAAACAAAAATCAGCTGTTGGCGCTATCAAATTGACTTATCGATATTTCATTTGAATTAACGATATCATTTAGTAAATTCGCAAATCATCGATAACAACGCTGTCGTGTATCGTGACGTGTATCATATTAATTTTAGAAAATCTTAACTTACTTGTATTAATTGTACTTGTTGATGTTATTGTGAGAATTGCTTTCCTCAAAAAACATTTATTGATAGTATTCCAGACATGGTTTTAGCTATGGAATGGCAGTTATTTGAAAACGTTATGGACGCATGGTGTCGGTTGTCCACTATATCGATAACATTGCAAAACTCGCCCATTTAAAAAGTTCCATCTCTACGATGAATAACAAAGGAAAATCAAAACATTCAAGTTTAACAATTGCAAAATGAAACAAAGTTCCCTATGTACGTATTCATAATTTAATAAAGTCGAATTTTTATTCACATATTTGCTTAACAAACCTTATTTAGCTATGTTCGCCGAAGATATCCTAAAGGATTACGGCTCGTTCATGGAGGAACATGACGACAAAATGCAATTGTTACGACAACAAATACCCAATAATAAACTTGATAATGCCGGAAGTCAATTGCTAACATCATTATCGCCGGCTATAGAAATTAATTACGCCGACACGAACTTTAATAACTGGCATAATATGAAATTATCGGAATCCGAGCTGCTGGCCAACAAACCTTTAACCACATTGGCAAATTTGTGCAATCAATGCAACAGTTTGGCAAAAAACGCCCAACAATTGCAATTAAAATTTGTGAACACAAATTCGCAATTAGAAAATATGCAAATAATGATGCAGGGAAGTGTCACAAATATTGGATTAGAGCGTACTCTATTTAAAATGAGTTCGGCTATAGATTTCTTCTGTCAGATCTATTTCTTACTAAAACGCATCATTGTTGTACTCCAAAATGTCTGGACTCAAATTACAGGGTATGTCTCTGCAGCTGCCGACATAAGCGAAGCACATCTCTTTGTAAGTATTCCATAGATGATTGAAAAGTACACAGGGTATATTAAGTTTGTCAAATAAGAAAAGGTTTTAATAGAAAGGTTGCTCATGAACTGTGTGAATTTATCGTCCAAAATCAAAACCAACTTATTTAATGAATTCCAGATTGTTTTCGATGCAATGGGTGAACTTTTAGAGCATATTGTTATATTTAACGAACTCACTGAACAATCGAATCTGTCGAGCAAATGGTCGCTTTATAAAAAGTGGCTACAGACGCTGGCCAAAAGTACGGAGACCTCTAAATACTGCACGAATTTCGAAATAAATGGTCTACAAACATCTCTTGATGATATAGAAACCGTGATATCCGGAAATATATTTCAGGTAAATAAACATTTACATATTGAAATCAATTGTCTAATTCTCTGTGTGTATCTTTTTAGATATTCTTGGATAGTTTGCTGGATACCAAAAAACAGATGAATCTAAAAGATGCAAATGTTAATTATATTACACAACATTCCAATGCATACATTCGCAAGATGATAAGCTCAATTGAGTCGAATCAATCGAATGAGTACAAAAATTACGAGGATCCCAAGCATCTGGTGCGTCTGACAGCATTTATTTGCGTTTTGCATAAACTTGGCATTCTTTTGGATGGCAAACTAATGAAAAATGCTTTGGAGACATTATCAAGATATCAACGAGTGCCTTTAAATCGAAATGTTTACTGGTCACCCCATGCATTTATTGCGAAACATGCCAAGTCGCTTGTTAAGGCCCAGGATAAAGTACAGGATTGTTTAAAACAATATCAATCATCCGTGGAGAAGATCAATGCAAGTGATTTTAAAACTTGTCGCCAGCTTGGCACACAAATTGCATTGTGGTCAATCAATATGCAACGTGTATTTGCCGCTGGCCCAGTTGGACAGTTGAAAACGTTTTCGAAGCTAATCTTACTTGGCCAGAGCTATGGCGAGCAAGTAAATAGTCTAATTGATGGATTGATCAGACGACACTTGGCCCTATCGATGCCAATTACCAAAAGTGCCTTATTTACAATTTACAAGTTAATTCAGTATTTGCAAATTCTTCAAAAGATATTTGGAACAAATCAAATTGTTTGCATACGCTTCCTGAGCTCATTATTGCAATGGCAAAAGCAGAAAATTCAACATCTTCTATTGCTGACCAAGAAGAATCTACATGACCTAAAACTAATGCAAAAAAAGATGAGCATATTGTCGACACTGAAGCTATCGGAGAGATCAATCAAAGGTTATCCCACAAAGCGTCGTTTAACCATTTTGAATCTGGCATTGAGTGAATTTCTTGGCAAGGATCGCAATTTGCCTGCAGATAAACAAAAACTCATCAAGTCCGTATCGCTGCGGGCTAATAACCTCTGTCGTTACCAAGAAAGCATTATAGGCCAATTTGATTCGACAAATCTAATGAACAATTACGATTCATTGTCATTATCCGATGCGGCACTCAAGGAATATGTTCAACAACAACAAAATCCATACTTGCTACAGGTCTGTTAACTTATAAGTTATAATTAACTGTTATCCTAATAATAAACATATTTATTTAATTTGTAGAATATTTTCGGAGCTAGCAATAAGCTGGATAAGAATTTGTCTCTATTCAAAGTCTCCAACGATGAACAGGATAAATGTCTGACGAGTCAACGAATCTTTGACTGGGAAAACGATTTTCTGAGTAATCATTTGGAATTTCTACTGCGTGTCGAGGCATTATCCCATCTAATCCTTAGCCAGGATCAACCTTTTACACAGAATACCATCGATTATAGAAACTGCATCAATGTGTCTGCCACAGAAAACTCTGGAGCTTACAACATACTAAGAGGTCGCATAAAGTCTGCTTATTAGATTATATGTATATAGTGACTAATATTTGTATAACCGCAGATAACCTTGAAAACTATTTTACTGCAACGTTCTACAATTTAACGACTATTGCGCCACACGATTGGAAGTCATACGAAAAGATGCGTCATTTGGCTAATAAACTGCTTCAATTACGACCTGTTGATGACTATTTGCCCAATCAAATTATTGACCAAGTAAGATTTATTATTTATTCATTTAATTACCGATGACTAAAAGCAGTCGGCAAAAAGTAATTTTACATATTAAATTAAATTAAAGTTGAAAAGTTTGCAAATAATTAATTTCAACTTTTAAATAAAAACTGGATGGATGGATAAAAGTTTAAGTCTGGGGTACATAAAATATTATAATTGATCCAACATTTGTTGTGATGATTGGGGAAAACCCAAATCAAATCAATAAAAATGGTTTAATAAGTGTAATTGCTAAAGCAAGTCATCGTCGTCCGTGTAAAGTTCAGATTTCCCATAGTCCAATTTCTGTCAAGTCAATAATTTTCAATGAAAAATTAACTCAATTTCCCCTCCTACAATCTCCTGCAATGAAATCAGCAATTCTTAGTTAAAAATAAGTTCAACTTTCTTTCTTATAAACTTAAATCTTTACCTCTTTCAAAGCGGCACTTTTCCTATCAAAATATTGTATATAATCATACTATCTTTTGGAATTTCACAATGAATATAATGCAATACTTTTCTCATTGAATTATAGGGCATCGATGTGCTTCAGATAATGCGTAATATTCACACATTTGCGTCTTCATACGCCTACAACATGAACTTGCAACTGTTTGTGGAAATGCAGAGTCGGAACAAGCATTTGGATATTATTGGTACTCGGCATGTGGCAAATTCTGTGCAGACCCATGGAACGGGTATTATAAATACTACGGTCAATTTCATTTATCAATTTTTGCGACAGAAATTCTATACATTTTCAACATTTCTGCATGATGAGCATATCAAATCGCGACTCCTCAAGGAATACCGATATCATGCTGATCAGAAGCATAATAAACCATATCAATCGTATCCCTATGAAAGGGCCGAAAGTCTTATTAAGAAAATACGCAAATTGGGAGTGTCTCAGAATGGGGAAACCTACATGGACTTGTTCAGAAAAGTTATCACACAAGTTGGTAAGTTTTTAATGTATATACATATATAACAAGTATTATATTGTTTAAAATCTTTTTTCTTTGTAATCTACCAGGTAACGCTGTGGGCTATGTACGACTTTTGCAGTCGGGCAGCAAGAATGCCAATTATAGAAGTCGTTCATTTATGTCCAAATTTGACAGTAATTTTACAAGCTGTGTGGACAAGAGTCTAGAGGAAACAACGGAAGGTTCAATTAAGGAATACGAGAAAAGCGTTGAGCATCTGAAGGAGTGCTATTCCGATTGCACCAACTACTTTAAGGTAAAAACTAGCTTAACAAAGATAGAGAAGTTACCTTTTATTATCATACGATTTTGTTTATTTTTCAGTTACTCATGCAAGGATTTCAACCGTTTCTCTGCAATCCACACAATCATCATTTGAAGACGTTCTTTCTAATCACACCCGCTCTGATTATGAACTATATTGATTATCGAGTGAAGGAGAAACTGAAAATGTATAAAAAGGATCAATTGAAATGTTCATTGTTCGAAGATGGATTTGCCATTGGATTAATCTATATACTAAATATGTTAAATCAGCTTGGAGAATTTCATGAACTTGGCTGGAGTCGTACAACGACCCAACAATTGAATTCCGAGCGTCTTAAACTTAAGAATATTCTTTCCACTCCAAACAACGAGCCAAAAAGTTCTCCCTCCAAGGCGGCGACAGCGAATGTGGATGAAAAATTACTCCAGACGGTGGCAATTACCGAAAGACATGTGAATGCCTATGAGCAGGAATACAATCTATTATATGCAACATTAAGTAGTGCTGAAATATTCTTTCAATAAAAGTTATAGCAAAATGTTGTTGTTTGAAAGAAAACCACTAAAATTGAAAACAAAAATAGATACATTAGATAAACAATTTCAGTATTTTTTCATTAGTTTCAGTTTATTAAGACGAAACTACAAATCTGATTGTTGTTGTTGTTCAATTGTAAGATAAAAGACTTGTTAATTGTTATCCATTTTGTTTTTTTCTTTTTGTTTAGTTTTTGTGTAACTAACAATTAGTAAGCTGTTAATACATTTGGTTAGACTACTAGTTAAGGAAATTACGGGTAGCTGCCCTTTTTAATGCAAGTTATTATTCCCATACATTTTTTTTTGGTTAGATGTCGAAGTATGTATGGTATATAGGTACAGTATATGTATGTATATATAGTATGTATATAGATAACGTCTGTCTGCCATTAAAAGCAAGATAGACGATTTATTAAATGGTTTTTTTTTTTAAATATGCGTAAATGCATGCAAAATACAACAAATTGGCGGGTAGTTAATTTGCTACTCGTAGCCAAATCCACATACATACATACGTACGTCGCATGTCCGTATATTAATTAATTTGCGACTTTCGATTCGTCACAAATCGCACAAATCGTATTCAATCATTATTTTACATCTGATGATCAACTGGCTGATGAGACATGCGAAATACATGTACATGTATATCCGAATCTACATATTAACATTACAGAGTCATGTGTACATATGTATATGTATGTATGTATGTATGTGTCGTAGATAATACAATCATTCTCGATAAGTCGATAAGGTACTATTCGGTATATATATATATATATATATAATTTAAGAGGCTTGCATTAGAAAGTAACCCGAAGTTAACCCATGAGAATATATGAGAGAATGAATATTGATAACATAATAATGTCTATTGAAAATATGTATTGTATTTCATATTATTACAGTTATTGGTAAAAAAAATTTGTTGGAGAAAATGCGAACGGGTTTCGTCTTAACAGAAAAATGCCATCATATTTATCATCTTAAAGTGATCCACAATCGGCAACCACAATCTTCTTTGTGGTTTTGCCCGATTGCGAGCCATATGATTCAATCTTCTTGACAATATCCAAGCCCTCAACCACTTCACCAAACACAACGTGCTTGTTATCCAGCCAAGCGGTCTTCACGGTACAGATGAAGAACTGGGATCCGTTGGTGTTGGCGCCAGCGTTGGCCATCGACAGAATTCCGGAGCCGGTGTGCTTCAGACGGAAGTTCTCATCGGGGAACTTGTTGCCATAGATGGACTTGCCTCCAGTGCCGTTGTGGTTGGTGAAATCGCCACCCTGGCACATGAAGTTTGGAATGACGCGATGGAAACTCGATCCCTTGTAGCCGAAGCCCTTCTCGCCGGTGCACAGAGCACGGAAGTTCTCAGCGGTCTTGGGCACGACATCAGAGCGCAGCTAAAATACAAATAAAAGAAGGTAAAAAGAGAGGTTAAACACACGAATGATTAGTTCAAATATAGAAACACATATATATTATACACAAACAAATTTTAATATGCACATGTCCGGAAAATTACCAAGTATATGTATAAAATACCCTGTGGTGCTAGAATTCCTTACTGATTGAAACAATTGAATATAAGTTCTAGTACGATTCCTGGACGACCAGGACGACTTTTTTAGAATGAGTACTGCAGGGTAAGTGTAGTATAAAAACATGTGTACACACTTGTGCACACATGCACATTAAATTAATTGCAACTCGAAAATTGGTGGGGCGGTGGTGTCACTAGTCTAAAACTACACTATGCACTTAAAAATTAAAATTGACGTAAGCCAATTACATCATCAAATAAATTCATTTTATTTCTTTTTAAAGTTCGTTCGTCAAAGTCAAACGGGTTTACTAAATTCTTAACACACATGCATATGTACATACATACAGCAAGCCTCTTCTACGTGTAGAAATTGAGGTTATGTTTGTGTGTGTATTGATTTGTGTATGCTATACATATGTACATACAAATGCCGGCATTATTTCATTGCTTCTCTTTCTGTGTATGTTAAATGTGATAGAGCTTTTTACTTAGTATATATATTTTTAAACCAGCAACTAAAAATATAATCACCGCCCTTTTAATTGTGCTATCTTAACACATACACTAATGAACTTTTGTATGTACAAGTAGATAGGCAACACATACACACACACATGCAAGTTTGCACATACACACATGCATATGCAGCAGCGTTCGTACATACATACACATATCTCACTTAGGTGACGAAACGGTAATTGCCACTTAAAGCAAGTACACAAATGTATGCACATATGTATGTACGTATGTCTGTACATTAGTGCCTATTTACACTTATACATATTTTTGTTACAATTAGCTTTTCCATGTACATACTTATGCATCAATATGCCGGAAAATAGTATACATGATAATCACGTGTTTAATTTAACACGAACTTTTCCATTTACATACGTATGTACACACGTGTATAATATATATATATATATATATATAGCATTTACAGTATATACATACATACACATTACTGTACATACTGCAACCAAAAAAAAATTAAAAGAAAAACCGGAAAACATAAAAAAAAATGTAGTAAACTTACCTCCATTATAATTCTACCGACGGGCTCGCCATCGGCGGTCATATCGAAGAATACTCTTGGCAAAGTACTCATTTTCGATCCGTTAGAATATTCGCGAACAAACTGAATTCCAAATTGCAACTGACCTCCGCTACTTCCACTTCGAGCTGGGGTTATAGATTTTTTAGGTAAAATGGCGGACCCAGCAAATCGAAGTGCCGACGACTTGTGAATGTTGCGAATCAGAGTTGCACCTAAAAACGCCATCGTGAAAGTGTGCCCGTGCCTGCGTGTATGCGACTACACGAGGCAGTTGGAACGATTTTCCAAACGTTCCAATAAATCGTTATGTAAAAGATATGAACAGGACTGGTTCCGGGACTCATCGAATATTTTTATTTAAAATTATATTTTGCCTAATTTATGAATGAATGAATTGTTTAATTTATTATTTTTATTTAGAGGATTTAATTTTGATCTTATAATTATTTATGAAATAATCGGAAAATGTAAAGTTTATCGGAAATAAACTGATTGCAAAATTTGTTGTTTCCTATTTCATAAACAAATATAAAAAATACTAACAGTCGTTGCTATTGATTTTCTCTTATATAATTTCAAATTTTAATATATTGAACACATATATTTTATTTCTAATAAATCATTTTATTTCAAATTTCTCAACTTGAATATAGTGATTTCCATTAATTGGTGTTTTTCAGTTGCGTGAGGACTGAAGCCAAATGTTATTTGAATATTCAAGTTATTCATCAAGTAAGCATATGAGATAAATAATACACACCATTATTAATTTGTTGTTTAAATTTAATAAACTTTCTTAATACCTTAATATGAATAGCTGACTTAATATGAATTTAATTATGTTATGTAGATAAAACTGATAGTTATCACTTTATCAGATTTAAATTCATCAGCTCAAAGTAAAATTAATAAATAAATAAATGCTAACTAAGAACTTATCATTAAAAAGAAATATGTGAATAAACTTCAAACAAAAAGGATGCGTCATCTATATCCGTCGATGAATTCATTGCACACGTCATATTTTTTTATCGTGTTGTCCATTTCGAGGCTCACGCAGATCATCCACTGGTTTTATATTTCTTTGAAGAAAATTCCTTCCAAGACCTACGTTCATCTTGAACGATTAACCATATCTATTATATCGAAGATAATAGCTTTGCAGCACTGCAAAATTGTTTACGCTGACTGGCAACTCTATATAAAAAAACAGTGGCGAAAGGCAAACTAATTATTCTGCTTTTAAATTTTAAATTTTTAACTTTTTTACTCTATATCTTCACTTCCTCTCATGAAGTGACGAACGGCTGCAGCAGCAGTGCTACCAATTTGCAATTAAAAGCTCAGCCATAACATACATGAATACAATTAAACAAAGCAGACAAATAATGCGAGAATTAACAAAATTTTCATTAAATACACTGGGAAGCTTATCAATTGGTCATTACCGTTCAGGTTTGGACGTTCTCCTGTCATATTTAAGACCGTCAAAGTTCGATTTATATAGGTACTGACCACTAATAAATATTTTTTACAGCGTACCAATTACATATAGAAAGAAATTGGAGACCATCAAGTTAACTTATCAAGCATTAATTTTAGGCTGTGCGGTACTCGACATCCCGATATATTAGAGCTGACACTAAAGGCGTGGGCGGATGTTAAATTTGTTAATAATAGCTGTTATTACTTGGCTACTGGGAAAATTTTATATGGCGATCAATAGTTCAACTAGCTGAATGATAAAATGCTCACTATTTAATTTGATACAGATATATTGAAGCAAGGGAAGTAAAAGCAAAAAGGGCACCTGGACAACAAAAACCAGATTGGAAGGATAGGAGCTACGACAGAAACTAAATATTAATTTATGTTATTAAAACATACAACAATCTAACAATAATAAAACATGCGCCATTTCAGGTCTCCCTCCTCCCCACTCTTTTATATATGCTTTGCTTTGGCCTTTGTCTAATTAATGGTGACTGCCTTAAGTATTCAAGATATCCGTGGCACCTGTGTTGAAAAACAATATATAATTAAAATTTTCTTCCCCAATGCATGTTATTTTGCGTTAGCACAGACGCAACTCAAAAAATCAATTAAATGGAAATGCGTAATTATTGCGAGTTAAGATATATCGAATGAATTAAAAAAAAATCGATATTTTGAGTGCATTCCTGGACTTACTAGGTGTTGGCTGCCAATTGTAGAGTGCAAATGAGAAGTTGTGTTAAGATTGATATATTGTGGAAAAAGTTGTCAAATTTGCGAACGATAAGTTGACATTTAATAACTACAAATATACTGTTATTGATCTGATTTATGTGTAAATAACATCAAAACTAAGAGCTATTCAGTAAGCAACACATAAACGTATGAAAGGCAGTGACCGAGGTGACCACCAGGTGTGTGTGTGTGTTCACCAATGAGTTATATTTTAAATAGCACAAGTATATATGTATGTACATACAAATACATATGAGTGTGTATAGGTACATATATTGTATTTGAATGCAGTTTTCGAATTGAGTTTTTCCGCTAAATACCATTACAATTGGCTTAGTATTTGTGCTTCATGTTGGCATTTGATTCATATTTAAATAATCGAAATATAAAATAATATTTTAGTATTTAAAATTGATTTTTCTCTTGTATTTCTTTCTCGCTCTCTCAATACCATGGAACGTCCAATGTACTTTTCGTTGGTGCGAATGGGATAAATGGTCATCATTTATCTATGCTTGTCGCGCCGCTCGCTACTCTCTGTGTGGTTACTTTCGAGTCTGCTTTCGCTAACGTACATACCAATACTTGCCACAACGATACACACTGGTTGTACTGCTTTCTCCTACTAGTTTCGTTGCTATCGACAGCGGTGGTGCAAAAATTGCAATTTTGGTGTACCAAAAAAGCGAATCGAGTAACCAAGGGGAAGGGGAAGGTAAAGGGAAGGTAGCAGGCGGACCAAACGAGCAGCTAACAGTTAAAGTGAAAATTATTTTACTTGCGAGACAGTCAACGTAAATTTTCTGATTAGATGTTGTTTCAAATAAGAAAATAACAAAAAGCAGTGTGAACAATTATAGTGCTGACAAGTTTATATATAAATGAGCAAATTAACATAAACGGGAGAAACTGCTTGTGCAAATTGAATCCTAAATATCTATAAACTAAATATTTTTCATTATACATAAAAAGAGAAGTAAGCGGGTGCAGTCAAAAGCAAATCGGAAAAGCTCGCGAATCGAATTGGAAGGCAAGAATACCACCGTTATTGGTACTGAGAGTTCTATTTAAACGAGAATCACTTATAATTCATAAATTAATATATATATTTATATGTCATATATATAAATATATATATTAATATTAATATACAGCCTCCCAAAGGCAAGTATTTCAATTTCAAATTGAATCAATCTAAGCTAATGAAAAAGTGTATATAAGAAGCAGAAAAATTCAAAGATAAAAAAAACCCAACGAGAATTTTACCAATAGGAAACTAAATACATGTCATTCTAATTTGACAACAGCTAAAATTTATACTCGGTCCAGCTAATAATCCTTTGCTACAGTCAAAAAATCAACAGGAGAGACGTTGACGAAAGCACTGCAATCAAAATAGTTTTAAAAGTGAGTTTTTTTTCAAGTGTATTTAAATGATATTTGTTAACTAATTTGTGTCTATTATATTTAGTTTTGAAACAAGAGAAGACCAGCACAGCAGGAAATCAATTAATTCACTATTTATCGAATTAAACGTGAGTATTTTTTTCTTTGAGTGTATTTAATAATTAATACCCTTTTTCCACTGGGCTGTCATCAAAGTTTCAAGTGCGTTTCCATTGAAAATGGCTCATAAATTTTTATGATTTTGTTCAACAGCTGATTGCATTGTTTTTTGTGTGTATATATAAATATAAAAGCATACAAAATTTGAAGTATAGGATAACTATGTTATAGCAACGATATGGACCGTTTTGCGGTCATCGAAAGTCTTATTTTATTAAAGTAATCGGGTGTGTTTACCAGGAAACATGCTCCCTGACCAAGTATCACTAAAATGTTATACTTCTGATACTTCCTGATACTTGGTAAACACTATGATACATTTTTCTGCCGCGGCGTTAATAAAAATGATCTAGAAGCGGTGCCATAATGTTTACATAAACCAGCTGATAATAGAATTATCGATAATAAAGTCGTGGACTTGTTCAATACCGGCAGCATAAAGTCCTCAAAAAGCTCCATGTCAAATTCATTGTATTAATTTTGTTTACAAATCAGAATGAGTTATCGATAAACATTTTAACTTGTTCGATAACAGCAGCTAGCGAACTTTTTCTTTGATAGATGATCCTATATCAGTCCCGTTCACCAGAAAGATCAGAGGTATCACAAAAGCGATCAGGGAGCAAGTCAGCCTGGCGAACACACCCATTTGTATCCTTCAAAAATAACTAAGTATTTCTTGACATTTCTGTTTTTCAGTACAGAAAATACAGTAAAGATCCGATAATAGTAGCGTATTTAAACAAAAGCTGCTTATATAGAAAACAGGAATAGAAATATCGAGGTAAATCAGTTATATGATGTATAGAAAAATTAGCATCTTATGAGTTTAAATAACATGAATTAAGACTTTTAAGAATTGATTTTCTCTGATTCATCTCTTTCAAAATGATTACCCGGTATATTAAATTCTATTTCGTCGATCGATGAAAACAGATGTTTAAATGAACTCATGACATGCTTAAGGAGTTTTATGCCATTTTCAAGCTGTTGCTTGTGTAAAAGTTGCTTATAAAGAATGTTTATCAATAAGCTCATCAAGAAATGATGAATATTTGAATTTTGATGGACCAGCCCAGTGGAAATAGGCTATAAAATATATTTGTAAACTAATTTGTATCTATTCTATCTATTTAGTTTTGGAAACAGAAGACCAGCATCAGCTCAGCACAAGGAAATCAATTAATTCAGTATTTAACGAATTAACAATCTTAAGCACAAGAGAATCTTAAGAGCGAATCAACTTACAAAACAAAACAAAACAAAACAAAACAACAAAAAAGAAGAACGAGACTCTTAAGATGAATGAACTAGACAGTCTAAGACAAGAAGCAGAATCTCTCAAGAATGCTATTCGCGATGCAAGGAAGGCGGCATGCGACACGTCTTTGTTGCAGGCTGCCGCATCGCTGGAACCCATTGGACGTATACAAATGCGGACGCGACGTACACTGCGCGGTCATTTGGCCAAAATTTATGCCATGCACTGGGGCAATGACTCTAGGAATCTCGTATCAGCCTCACAGGATGGTAAACTAATTGTTTGGGATTCGCATACCACGAATAAAGTACACGCCATACCGCTGCGCTCATCGTGGGTAATGACCTGTGCATACGCTCCATCGGGTAGCTACGTTGCCTGCGGTGGCTTAGACAACATGTGTTCAATCTATAACTTAAAGACGCGCGAAGGTAATGTACGTGTCTCCCGGGAACTGCCCGGTCATGGTGGCTATCTATCATGCTGTCGTTTTCTGGACGACAATCAAATTGTGACCAGCTCGGGTGATATGTCGTGCGGTTTATGGGACATTGAAACTGGCTTGCAAGTTAATTCTTTTCTTGGCCATACGGGAGATGTGATGGCTTTATCGTTGGCACCACAATGTAAAACCTTTGTATCGGGTGCATGTGATGCGTCGGCCAAGTTGTGGGATATAAGAGAATGTGTTTGCAAACAAACGTTTCCAGGTCACGAATCTGATATCAATGCAGTCACCTTCTTCCCCAATGGACAAGCCTTTGCGACAGGATCAGATGATGCAACCTGTCGCCTGTTTGATATACGTGCCGATCAAGAATTGGCAATGTATTCGCATGACAACATCATTTGTGGTATCACCTCCGTTGCGTTCTCAAAAAGCGGCCGTCTGTTATTAGCGGGCTATGATGATTTCAACTGTAATGTGTGGGACACAATGAAGGCCGAACGCTCTGGAATTCTGGCCGGTCATGATAATCGTGTATCATGTTTGGGGGTCACTGAAAATGGTATGGCAGTGGCAACAGGATCGTGGGACTCGTTCTTGCGCGTGTGGAATTAAGTGTGTGTTAAGTCCCACTGTCCACACACACACTTGCGTATTAATGGGTGCAACAAAAAATATGGGGTAGGGTCAACGTGGCAACAGTGGCTGCAGCAGCGACAATAACAACAGCAGCAACAAAACGACATCTTACAACCAACAAATTAGTTGTAGATGTCAATGGTTCCTTGTTACTGTTGTTAAGCTAACAAACAAACAAACAAACAAACAAACCAACAAAACAAACAAAACAAAGAAAGAAATGCAAAGAAAAGTAAAGAAAAGAAATGATACAAATAGCGACATGAAGTATGTATGATGATGTTTGGCAGCAGCGAAAATATTGATGGACAAGAGAAAAACAAGTAGAAAAAAAAGAAAGAAAGAAGGAAAGAAAGAAAAAAACTGCGTTGACTGCAACATAGACCACAGCAAAAACAAGAACTTTATATACAAATTATTTATATTGCTATATACTTATTATACTTATACAACAAAACAAAAACAAACAAACCAAAACAAAACACACAGACACACACACACACAGACATACACACAGCAAACACATACAACTAGACACACACACACACACGACACACACACACACATACAAGAATATTATTAGTGTAAATGAAAAGAAAACAAAAAAGAAAAATATGAAATTCGAAGCAAAAAAAACCTATGATGAGCTGTCACTGAATAGTCAGAAGAAGAAGAAGTAGAAGATGAAGAAGATAAGATAAAGATAAAGAAGAAGAAAAGCCGGTAACAGTTACAGTTTAAAGTACGTAAAGTTAGTTCAAATCGTATAGTCATACATTTAGTGACGATAGTCAAATGAAATTGAGTGTGCACCATTGTTGATTACTATGATGATGACGATGATAATGACGATGATAATGATAATGATGATGATGATAGCACGTACATGAGAATTATGGTGATTATACTGTATTATCCGTACACAAACGGATAAAACGGATAACGGGTGACACATCAGATTAATTTGTCAGACATCAAATCTTAACAAAAAAAAAAAAAAACCAAACAAAACAAAACAAAAATCTAAAAACTAAAAACAAAAACTCTTATACGACTTCATATGAATATACATACACGACAGAAAAAGTTGGTCTTAATGAAGCAAAGTCAAATAAAATTAAAGCATTTACAAAAAAAATTACAGATAGAACATAAAAAGGCATGAAAATATTGCGTAAATTACAAAATTTAATGTAATGATGAAATTAAAATAAAAAAAGAAAAAACCAAAAAGAAAAAGAAAAGAAAACAAAAGAAAACAAAAAAGCAGTAAACAATACACTTTATAAAACATTTTTCTTATAACGTTTAAGTCCTTAATTTATATACAAACAAAAAGAAGAATGATTTAAATAACATACTTATTAGTGAAAAAAAAAAACTATTTACATATATAATT
Source organism: Drosophila testacea (assembly GCA_035043265.1). Lineage (NCBI taxonomy): Eukaryota > Metazoa > Arthropoda > Insecta > Diptera > Drosophilidae > Drosophila > Drosophila testacea. Next base: position 4,084,910 of record JAWNND010000229.1, read on the forward strand.
GACGGCCATATAAGCTACAATAATAAATGGAAAAATTAACTTTAAAACCTAAAAAAAATTTATAAATGTTTAACGAAATCTTAACATATAGACTAACAGAAGTAACGAGATCGTGAAAGTACAACACTCAAAATGCATAATAACAACAACAACAAGAACAACAGCAACAAGAACAACAACAACAACAACAAGTATAGCAAACACAGTGTTTGAAATTCAAATTCAAACTTAGTGACCGGCTCATTAAAAAAATAAAAGTAATAACATCATGATTTTGTTACAGGATAGGTGAATTCGCGAGTTCATTATGCTAAAAGAAAAACAAAACAAAAGAAAAGAAAAAACACTTTACAACTGGAGGAGAGGGTTGCGATTTTTCATATGTATTTTATTTAGTTTGACCATAAGACACGTATGAGCTTCTAAAATTCCAATTATGTATTTATGTTCATATTTTGTAATACCTTTCCCAACACATACATAGCACTAAACACCTAAAAACAAAATAAAATATAAAAAAACCATCCATATATCGATCGGTCAATAAATGGGATAGATAAATATATGTCAATAAAAAGAAAAAACAAACAAAAACAAAAAAAGAGTCGCTACATTTTAAAACTAAATTATATATATATTTTTTAAGTTTAACTGGAACAAAATGCTTGCACAAAATATAAACACGTTAACTAAGTTTAAACGACTGCTCCCCTCAAATATTTATCTTTATCGTGGAAATAAAGTCTATATCCTTTCAAAAACAAAACAAACAAAAAATAATAATAAAAGTTAAAACATCACAAGTTTAAGTAAACTCTCTTTTATTTTGAAATTCCAAATTGAGTTTAGTGGCTAATATGAAAGAAACCTGTTTAATTCTGTTTCAAATAGCAAACAAACAAAATGAAAGAAAGAAAATTGACAAAATTAAATGGGGAATTCCAGAAGATACATTTGTGTATGAGCTCTACTTAACATCACAGTTGTATTGAACCCGTAGCAATTAAAGCATATATAATTTCAATATCAAGAGTTGAAACCAATTTTCGTTAACAAACAACAAACAACAAACAAACAAACAAACAAACAACCAACAACAAATAAATGAAAACACACAAAATAAGATTGTTAGTCATATGCATAAAATTTGGTAATTCGTCAAACTTTTAAAACGCGTCAATATGAAAAGATAAATGCTTAACAAAACCTACTCTTTAAATGTTTTCTGGTTAATAAAAACACACACACACACACACACACACAAACGGACACACACACAGAAACGAACACACACCACACCACACACATAACAAGAAGATGAAGAGAGTCAAGCAACCATTTAAATTATGTTAATATCAGAATCTTTATACAAACAAAAATTTATATGTTTATATGTAAATTTAAAATGCAATATACATGCAATACATAAATACTACATATATGCCACAAAATCACAAAAAATGCGTACGTACAATACTTGTACTTTTATTATGATTTCTTATGTACAATTTATACCAAAATCAAAAGTAATAAATAAAAAAAAAAATGAATGTCTGTAATTAGCTGAATTCATCAACAATGAAAGTAACCCTATAACTAAAAAAAAACAAAAAACAAAAAACAAAAAACAAAAAAAACAAATGCTTATGGTATTATCAATAAACAACAAATAGATAACGAAACATGTTCATGTTAAAATTACATTAAAACTCAAAAATACATTTTGCTTACATATGTACCACTTATGTTGAATCCGTTAACTCGGCATTTATATAATGAAAGTGTATTTTAATTTTATTAAGTAAACGTGGCTCCCACTAGCTGCTCGGGAGTTAGTTGATTAAGTTTAGTATGTTTGTTGTCTCTGTCATTGGTGGGCGGAATGAGGACTATTTATGATGTGTATGTGACGTATGTAGGTATTTAGAGCAATAAATTGACATCCTAAGCACTTAAATGTGACTAAGCAATCTGCATTTATACATAGTATAGTATAGTATTCGATTCGATTCGATTCGATTCGCATTGAATACCTGGTATTTTGCCATGATGTAAGTAATGGCATACATACATACATACATTATGTAAATATAATCGTTTCAATAATTTCAAATACATTCAGCTGCAGGTGTGCAATTTTGTTATAAAATTAAAACTTTCATTAGTTTTCCAGGTAGTCATAAATTGTGGTTTAGAAAGTTGTTTGGGAGGCATCTTACAAGTTTTCAATATCAAAATATTTCAAAACCAACTATTAAAAGTTAGTCAATAGATGTATTTACCAATTTAGAATAAAAATCAGTTTTTTTTTCTAAATTCAAGACAATACTAGCTTGATTCTGGTCGTCACTACAGTATAGAAGACAAAAACACCTTCAAAATAGAGGAAAAAAAACTCAAAAATATTTGAAATTCAGTCCAGACAGTATCTAAACAAAGTGGGAAGTTTAGTAGGCTTTAATCACCCACTAGCTTTTGCATTTCACTTTCAAAAACATCAAAATTTGGTGTCTGTATCATAATAAATAATTCATGAAACGCATATCATATAAAAACGAGGTAACTATCTAATAAAGAAATCGTATCTTCAACTTCCAAAATTACTGGTATCTGGTACTGATATTCGTATATAGAATTGTTCAATAATTAAGATTTATCACATCACTTTTATAATATAAGAATAGATAAACTAATACATTAAAATAGTTAGGCGTTCGGCACGTCTTACAAAGTTCAAATCAACTGCGGTATGAGTTTTTGCATGATAATAGTTTATTTAACTACTTAGTTCAATATATTTTTTATATTTTCAAATATTCTGATTTATTTTCGTTTGCTGCGCAGATAAGTAAACACCAAAAACCACAAGTAGAACTAATTAAAATAACAACATTTTTTTATTTGTCATTTATTTATTTTTTGAACATGATTATTGATTGCCATCTAGATATATAAATTTACTTTTAACCCTGTACTAGATTTTACAAAATTGTATGTTGATTACAATTAAATTATTAAACTAAGCATTTAATTTAGCGCACAACTTAGGTTTTGCCTTGCTAGTACCCGTTCTACTATACCAATAAGCTTTTGTCAGCCATATGTCACTCGAATTTAGCAGCCTCCTGCATCCAAGGAATGGGACTTTGTTTGTGACCCAACTGAAGACTTATTTACATGCAATTACGTGCAGTTTGAGAAATACTATCATGCCACAATAAAACCACATGAACTGGCATCGAGTTGCTTAATCCACTAACTAGACACCGCAGAAATTTCCCTTTCCCCCCTGCAGTTTCAACTTGTTGATGGACGTGCGTCACCTGTGGGGACGACATATAAATAAGTGTGCGCACGCATTAAAGCTGTCGAGCTATCGATATTTTCAATGGTTAAATGAGAACAATCCAATAGTATTTGAAATTTAATATTTGAAACAATAACCTTTCAGTCTGAAAATAATTGCTAGTCAATAGCTTGAGGCTTAAGTCTTGTTCTCCGATCTAAAATAGAGCTTTGCTGAACACTCTTTCCGATTCGCATGAAGATCCGTTTTGGTGGTGTTCATTCCGCCTCCAACTCCTCTGGAGGTTTCGCTCCTATTAAATAAAGAAATAAAGCATGTTAGTATACTATACGTAATTCAAAATATTTCTTAAATATTCTAATCAAATATGAGCCACTGTATTAATATTTAATGGCACAGACTTGCCCAATGCTTGGTTGCTGACAGCCAATTTGTTGCGACAATAGTTAATTTCGAACCAAATTTTTTAATTAAGCTTGCTTGGGCTGTTAATGACAAGGTAACTTACTTTTCAAGTAATTTTCAATCCTGCCTTCTACTGTAGAGGCTGAGTTAAAGCTCGAGCACATCAATGAGGATATCAAGAAATTGCCTTTACTCCTTCAGCCGCTTCGACAAACCTAATTTCGTCATCGCTCCTCCATCAGGATGCGCACCTTCCACGACTTCAACCAACACCACCAATTAGAATTGCTTAATTTTTAACAAAGACTTTGTTAACATAACAAGAAAATAAAATTAAAAATTATTTTTACTTACAACTTGTACGCCTGTCGTCGCAATGTTCAGAGTTGTATATAAAAACATCGATAGTGAACTACCAAACATAGATTATTACGATGTCTTGCAAACATCGATAACATCGGAGAGAACCATTTATATCGGGACATCATCGCTTTGTTTACATGGACATGGACTTTCGATATCCCCCATGCTGTTTGCTGGATTGCCATTTTCGGCGGATGTGTTATAATGAATTCGCACGAGCATCTGGGTATCAGGATACCGTACGAAAACCTACAAAACTACTCGGATCCTCTAACATACAAGTTATCTGTGCTGTGTAATCTTTACGATCATGTGCGCCATCGATCCTTTGTTGGACATACTTGAATTCTGTTTTAGCAATGTAATAAGCTTTGATCGATTGGTTCTTGTTGTACTTCTGACCACAAATATGAACATATGTGAGTTGGTCCACCGATCAGAGTGATGTCGTTTACCAGAAGACGCAGCTGAACCGCAAGAAGATGGAAACAAAGGCTCAGTAAGTACATCAATCAATGAAATACGTTAGTAAAATAAATTGATTTTAAAAAACGTTTTAAAGATTTTTAAAACTAATAAAATTTTGGCATATTATGAACGTAGCATAATTTTTATATTGAATGGAATGAAATTATACCGGTATTTCAAAACCGATAATTAGATAAGACGTAACCGATAACAAAATCCCGACCATAGCGGTCGGTTTGGATCCCTGATTACTAATTATAACATTCAGATATTCTCATTTCCCTGTTCCTCCACATTCTCAAACCAATTAAAGTTAATCTGAGACCGTATATTTCTTCAAATAAATTGCTGATAAGATGATTAACTTGAAAACTTTAATTAACAAAATTAAAATTTTTATCAAATTCATACATTTCGTGGAAGAAATTCTTGTTGTAATAATAATTTAAAAACAAAACATCATTAAAACCAACACCAATGAAAATAATCTAATTGGAATTTTAAACGAAGCTTCCAATAAGTGAGTTCATTGCTATCGATACCTAGATAGTGAAATATAATAGTGAAAATTCGATACCAATAGTGACATCAATATTGTGCCAGCTCTAGCGTACATCACTAATCCGCAAGTAATCCGTAAAAAAATATGTGTAATCAGAAATCAATTGTTTCATGTTTTCCAATTACTTAATAACATAATAATACCTATAATAATATTGGCAACTGTTATTAAACGTTAATTGTCTGTGCTTACTTCTAAGGCTTGCTTGCTTAATACGTCCCAACACCAACAAAATAAAATAAAATTTGTCTGTTTATGTATGTGCAATCTACGTATAGAATAATGTACTCGAATTTGGGCATAAGTACATATGTATGTATGTAAGCAAAAAACGGCTCCAATTGTGGATTAAAGTGCTAAAATTTGTATTTATGTATGTATATATTCGCACATTAACATGCATATGTTTTGGTATATGGGTTTATGTTACAACTTTGTTATATTAATTTATTGACTAATCATTTAATATAAACAAATGTCGTTGCAGATTAAGAATCGATTTGACAAAATACATATATATTGTAAAGTTATTCAATTCCCGATAATTTCCATCACATAATTAAGAAATACATCACATAGTAATCTTATAAATGGCCTAGCAACACTTTATTATTACTTAATAAAGTTTTCATTAATTTGAATGACATGGATACCACAAGCACCACCGGAAGGCGGCGAAACAATTTGTGTGCTAATGCCGAGGATAATGCTCTCGACCAGATTACGAAGGAGGTATGTTTCATATTTATACATGTACATATATTATTATATTGTCCTGAAGTGTGTATCGCATTAAAGAAGGCGGGGCAGAGCCCATTACTGCACATATGCGGCGAATCAAAAAAAGATATGACACACCTCTAATGTTTTTGTTTAAACATTAGAGGTGGCCCTGTACCTGTTTTATAATATCTTTTAAAGCAGTGAACATCGATAACGATTAAGTAAAAGACGTTGTAGTTCGCAAAAAGTACTTAATCAGCTAGAACCATTTTGGAACCGTGTGTTACTTGCGAATTTCTAAATAGGTACACCTTATTTAGTTCAGATGGTTCACTAAAAGTATAAAGAAAACCAAGGCTGAAAACCGGTTCTGAACCAAACCTCGCCGAACCTATTTGGTTTGGGTTTAAGGGTGGACCGAACCGGAACATGATCCCAACTTCTAATAGGAAGGTTCGCTTCGAAATTTTAAAATATAAGTTTGTTTCCTTTTGAAAAATTAGAAGAAAATAAAGTCTTAATCTTAACTGAGTCTTTAAAGAGCTAAAAATTTATTTAAAAAAACTAAAGATAAAATGAAATTAACCTTGGGTTCAGAGACTCCAGAAACTGGTTCGCGAGACGGACCAATATCTTGTTCAGAGGATTGAAGGTTTCTGTAAATTAACTGCTTTAAAAGATATTATAAAAACATTAAAAGTATGCCAATACTTTTTAGATTTACTCGATCTTTATATACCAAATTCCAAAATCGGTGTGAAAAATAATTACTCTGTTCTGCTTTCTTATAACCTTATGTGCAGGCCGAAGCGCGTTTAGCAGCTCGTCGTCAAGCAAGAGTTGAAGCTCGTGAGATACGTATGCGAGAGCTTGAGCGCCAACAAAAGGAACAGGAGCAAAATGCTGACCGTGCCTTTGATATGCATAATATCAGTGGCAATGATACACATCCAACACGTCTTGCCTACGGTGGTCTTATAAACTTGACGCGTGCAGGAGCTTCCCGCCGCAGTAGTGAGGATTCATTAGAGGAGGAGGGTCGCAGCTTTCGTGACGTCAAGCATGAGCTTAAAGTAGGTATTTCAAGGTCTACAAATATACATATGTACGATTATTAATTAAAACAATATATTTTGGATACCATGCAGATGAACTTCCTAACAAGAGCTTTAACCTGCTATTTAAACTATACTTGAAAAAATATATTAAAATAACTTGTATACAGTTTAGTTCCGTTTTCTCATCTAGCCGATAACGTTACAGGGTGGGTAAACTTAAGATTTTGTTCTTTTATCGGCAGGTTTATCTACCCTGTAAGGTTATCAGCATGATGAGAAAACCGCTCTTAGTGTTTAAGTTTATTTTATATAGCCTTGTTTACCTTTTATGTATATCTAAAAGTTTGGATACATTTGAGCTCACGCGACAGACAATGTGCGCGCTCGCTCTTTCTCACATGCCTCAGCAAAGCACAAGAAATTTAAATATTTGGTTTCTTAAAAGTATATATTAGATACGCATTTGCTTTACTTAAGTGAGTTTTCCCCATGTCAGACTTCACATATTGGAACAATCGATTTTATAATTAAAATTAAAAGTTTTATTATTTAAGATCATTTAAAGTTGAACTATTTAAGATCATTTTGAGTTTTTGCATTTGTTTAATGCGTTAATGTGTTTTTTATATCCCAGGATGTTGAGGAACGTTTCCGGAAGGCAATGATAACGAATGCACAGTTGGACAATGACCGGTCATCTCAAACTTATGAAGTCAAATTACTGAAGGATAAAAGTGAAACAATGCAAGAGGCTTTTGCCCAACTGCAGCGCGAGCTTAAAAACAAATTGCGTGATTGCAATGCACTCAAACGCAATTTGGATCGCACAACACTTGAATTGAGCTTAGTCCAAGGCCAATTAAGCGAACGCGATACGCTTATAGCAGAACACGGTCTTGTTATTGTTGCCATTGAGAATACGGACGGTAGTGACGCCAAAAGGGCATTAGTTAGTGTTGAAAATGCCAATATCTTAGCGACCGTTCAGGGATCGCTTGGTGAGCAATTTCAAGATACACCAAAAAAGCTATAATTATATAGTATAATTTTCAGATGTAAGACTTAAAAAGTTTACAGAAGAAAAACAGCGACTTTTAAAGGAAGTACAAGTGCTGCATGAACAGTTAGATGCTTATAAAACCGAAGGCAGGGCGGGTCGCAGTAGTTCGCTGAATGGATCCTTAGGATATGACGATGATTATGATGTTCAAAGTAAGTTGACATTTTATTTAATATTATATTACTGAGCTTATGCAATTACAGGGGAAGCTAACAAGATCGTATCAGATTATAAATATAAACTGCAAAAAGCCGAACAGGAAATCGCTAATCTACAAGCGAGTTTATCACGTTCGGAATCGCAAGTAATTCGATATAAAAGCACGGCGGAAGCAGCGGAAAAAGTAGAGGCAGAATTGAAAGTGGAACGGCGTAAACTGCAACGTGAGGTGTGTTGTCACTAATCCAAATCATTTTTAATTTAATAATAAAGCCAACTGCTGTTCAATGCTAACCACGCTCTTATTCTGTTTGTAGCTAAAAGCGTAGTTCTTAAGATGTGTTTCTGCCTGATTTTCTTTTGCTTTGCATATGTGTTGAATGGCGAAAAATTTGTTTAATGTTATTATTGTATTCATCTCTGTCTTCTACAGCATCGAGAAATACTGGAGCGCCTTGAAGAAGCAGAAACTGCAAATAATCATTTACTGAAACGTCTTGATAAACTAAAAAATGCAAAAAGCACTATCTTGAAGGATTTATGACCGATGGCGACAAAAAATAAAGAGTCAGAAGAACGAAAACCGGGAAAAACGATACTTCCGCAACACGCATATATCAGAGGAAAAATATGTGATGGTAGCAGCGTAAATGAGGATAATTGCACAAATAATACATTTTTAAAACAGTCATGTCCAAAATAAAAAGTCATGGATAGCAAAATATTTTAAAATACACAAATACTCTCATTCAATTTATATGTATATATACTTGTGTATATATAAAATCATAAAATATATACAAATTTGAACAATGCGTTCTAGACTACAAAAATATTATTTCACTCTATTCCCAATAATAATATTAAAAAATATCTATTCCCAAATATACAAAATCTACAGTTGCGGATATATATCGGTTAATAATTAGTTAAGCTAAACAAGTTCTCGGAGTGTATTTATTGTTTATACAATAAATGGTTTTATCTATTGCACCATTTTATTATTTTTGTTCTTTGGAAACTTTTCCGATAATACTTGCTAACAGCCCGATTGTAACTTTCACCAAACCCACTTTATGCAATGCTTGTGGGAACCCCAAATGAAAAAATAAACACTTGAATTGTTTTGTTTTTTTTTTAACTTAAATATTCTAAGAAAATTCAGTATTCTAATCTACATATGTATGTATATTCGGTAAGAATTTCAGCCTCCTAGCTCGTACCGTTTGGGCTCTATAATGATCAGTCAGTCAGGAAAGAGAATCTTATTTATATCGATTTATTTAGGTATCCCCGTTACGCCCATTTTGTTTCACATTTTGACTAACCACTAAGGTATCTGCTGTTTGCCAATTGTCAAATGGATGCGTTAGCAATTGCAACACATTTGGGTTTTTCGCGTTAGAACCAACGCACTGTAAAAATTCAAATTAGTGGGAACCCGCTATTACTAAACGTCAGATCGCGTTCAGTGTGTGAAGCAAGATGATCAAACAATTGCAGTCTTTTTATTCAGATGATCTCAACTATCGGGAATAACCTCTATATTATCGATAGTGGCTTGATGTTTTCCCATCACCATTATCTATGAACATCCGTCGGCAAAGCAAATCGAGATCATTTTTATTTTAACTTGTTCGCTAATAAAAAAATAATGAAAACCGGAATAAAGAAAAACAAAGTTTACATTTAAAATTGCAATTAGAGTTTCAACGTTTTACTGAAAATAACATGATATAATTTGTATGCTCAATAGAGACTTACATGTGTACATACACATATGTACATACACATATGAACATACATATGAATGTACTAAATATTAAATATAAGTATTAAGGAAATAATATTTGAGTGCGAAGAAAAATTTCAATTCACGTGTACGTAGTGTGTGCTTTGAAACTGTCTTAATGGTGAACTTTAATGCATTTAATATACAATTCATGAATGCTGACATACATACATAACAGTTGATCTTAAAAAAGGCAGACAATAAAACAAACAATTATAAGAAAACAGCGAGGGTTTTAGGTACATACATACATTTGTATGCATGTACATGTATTTAATGATCGATATACGCCCTTCAACAAATATAATAAAGAGTAATTTTAAACCTTCGTTGTTTTCTTAAATAAAGGAATGTTGCTATTTGAGTGAATTAATTTAGTTATGCTGGGCTCACACTGGGTCATAAAGCGTCACAAAGCAGTGTGTTATAGAGTCAAAATGTAAACGCCAAAGGCACTTCCATGTGAACATATTTGAGCTGTGTCATAGAACGCCATAATGCGTCATAGATAATAGTGTCAAATTGTGACCCAGTGAGAATCCAGCATAAAGTTATTATTCTAAATTCCCTTAATTCAATTATAGTGGTTGCCGTGAACACAACAACATGGATATACTGTGCTCTGAAAGTTTAATGCTTGATTCCGAGCTGCCCTTACATGCCCATGGAGGGAAGCCTTTACAACACTGTGACATTAATAGAAACTCCTCATCATGCTCATCAGACTGCACAGAATCTAGTGTCACAGTGGCTGCCTCAAACAATAGTGATTCAACAAGTGATCACATTGATACCAATATGAGTAAATTCGTGTGTGTATTTACTTCGGATGGTGCAACAAACACAGGACAGCTAACACAATCAGCCCGATATGAATCAATCGATGAACCCTCTATGCAAAACTCACATAAGCATACAACCAACTTTGTACGCACGCCAAAAACAAATGCCAGCACTCAAAATAAATACCTAAATGCACATGTGGTTGTCTCCGATCCCATTTTTAAATCCGATCGCTGCCTAGAAAATGCGCTTAAATCTGAAGAGAAACATCAGCAAATCGTTGAAACATATTTTATAACTGTTCAAAAAGACATTACCCCGCCTATGCGTAAAATTGTTGCAGAGTGGATGATGGAGGTGAGTAAATTGGGTTGACACTACTTTTTTGAAATATGTAATAGTTTTAATAAGGAACATTTCTTACTATAGCTACTATTAAATAAAGTTTTTTTATTTGTTAAAATTATCTTAATACTTTTTTAATAACTGGATTTCGACCGATCGTTTGATTGGTTCGCTTTATCTTTCACACAGTTTAAACTTAGTTATGTTTAATGACATATATGTTTATTAACAATTGTTCATTTTGCTTTGCCTGTTATTCCTTAGGTGTGCACAGAGGAGAAATGCCAAGAGGAGGTTGTTCTATTGGCACTAAGCTACATGGATCGGTTCCTGTCTTCGAAATCGGTTCGCAAAACGCATCTACAAATCTTGGCTGCTGCCTGCTTACTACTTGCTTCTAAGCTACGTGAGCCCAATACTTTTGCGCTGTCGGCAGAACTCTTGGTTTTCTATACGGACAACAGCATAAACAAAGATGATTTAATAGTAAGTTTTATAAGACATTTAAAAGTCTTTTCCAAAGTTTTTCGAAAGTAAAACTTACTGCCTATTAAAATAAATTATACTAGTGTTAACTAGTACTAACTAACCTTAAAAACAATTTGATGAAATAAAAAATACTGGGATTTTTTTTTTCTTTTCAGAAATGGGAATTATTTGTATTGAGCCGTTTGGGCTGGGATCTCTCATCCGTAACGCCCTTAGATTTTCTAGAGCTTTTGATCGTACGTTTGCCCGTCAAAAGTAAAAACTTTTCTGACCTGAACATCGAGAAAGTGCGCCACCACGCTCAGACTTTTATATCATTAGCCGCCAAAGGTAAGAATCAATTATTTTATTTCTTAAAATCCTAAGACGATCAATCTCTTAGAAGCGGATATATTTTAATAAACGTTATGTCTGCTTTAAGTTATTAATAAACGCGGGATTTCTTTATAATACCAACGATAATGGAATTCTGTGAACAGTATTAGATTATTTTAAGGTTTCGCAATATGGAAAATCTGGCCAACAATAACTGATTTATATGTGCTTCAAAATAATCTTGAATTAATCTAAAACTGTTTCCTTAATCCCACTTATCCACTCATCCATTTTTTGTAATTCACAGAACACAAGTTTGCTAAATACACGGCAAGTACAATTGCGGCATCGAGTATTGCCGCATCAATCAGTGGGCTGAAGTGGAATTTGAGTACTGGTCAGAATATTAATTTTCTGTTGAGTCTTTTAACTGATCTAACTAGTGTGGGACAGGTTTGTATTAAGAACTTTAGCTACGTATTTGGTATATATTTACAAACTTCTGTCTCAATAGGATCAACTACAGCAGTGTATGGTACAAATGGAAGCCATATTTAAGGAGCACAGTCGCAACTTGCAGCCGTATTTTGTTGCCGCTGAGAAGCCGCAAACAGTGAAAGGATATTATAATAATCGATATTCACAACAGCAGTACCAGTATCAGAAGCCCATAATGCCAGTTTTGCCAAATCTCTCTCAGACATGCAAAATGCAGGCACAAGCAGCAAAAGAGTTACATGAAATTGAGTTTTAAAAATTTGGCGGATTCATATAAGTTTATATGCTGTTGCTACATGGGTGTGGTTGCAGCTAATCCAAAAATGTTTGCCAACTGAACGGCCTTAATCATTTAAATTAGAGATATATGACTCTTACACAAGTTTGTGTATAAAAAATATATATATATATAAGGTATAGTGTCAAGTCAAGCTTCAAGAATGAATGGAAGAGCAATTAATACTTTATTTCGATTACTTTTAATATGTACAGATTTATGCATAGATCTGAAAACACTATAAGATGTATCTGAAATATGTAAATTTTAAGCTAAAGACGTGGATTTAATAATGAAAAAGAGGGGAAAAGAAAAAGAGACTGATTGTGAAACGAAAAAAAAATCACTTATGTACGTATAATTTACCAACTTTACTGTATATTAAAAGAGTAAAATATATTTTATTATTGTTTAATAAATGGAGGAATCCTAGGTTTAAATAATAAAAAACAGTGTTGGCACGGACGCAACTCAAAAAATCCAATTAATGGAAATATGGTATTACACAGATACACTGATCATAAAAAGAAATCATAATACTCGGTTTACGGCGTCAAGACGAAAAGTATATATCGGGTGTTCATATCTTAAAGTAATCAATATTGTGCACAAATATTTGTGCTTCCATTATGTGTTTTTTTTTTTGTTTTGTGCATTGTTTTTTTTAATTTCACGATTTGTTACATTTCGAAAAATAAAGAATGCATGAAATGGTTCGTGTAAACGTAGTCGACGTAGCAAAAAACTATCGGTAATATCGATAATAGTGGCACCATGATTTCACATCACTAGGTGATGACTTGGAACGTGGTCAGGTTTTCGTAAATATAAGTTGTCGGTATGTCTTCGGGATTAATAACAGAGTTAAACAAGCTCAGCAGCTTGGTATGTATTTAAACTGCGTTGTCATTTTCCAACTTACATGTCCAATAACAAATTCGGTTTTCTTTTTGAACACAAAGGAAAGTGTAGCAACAGAACTGAAAGCAAAAGTTCAATGCTCGAAACAACGCGAATATTCGCCAATTGTTGAATGTAATGATGCTGTTATTAAGCTGTTGACTGAAAACATGAAGCTTAAACATCGTCTTGCTGTAATTAAACAAGTAAGTTGGCATTTGCTTGAAGGCTGTCACGATGTCCATACGCAGATTAGTATTCAACAATATTATTCCTCACTTACAGGCAATATCCGTGGAGAACAAGTCTGTAAGCTCGGAAATTAACCTTGACGATACTCTTTTGATTACGGGACACTTGGAGAACATTTTTGCTCAAGCAATTGAGTTCGCCTATCCTGCCTATAGTAATGTGCCAGTTATTATTGCACCGGTCAATAATGTGGCTTCGAAATTCGGAGATTACCAATGCAACAATGCCATGGGATTAGCTAAGAAAATGAAAGAAGCTGGCATTAACAAAGCACCACGTGAGATTGCTGCAGAAATACAGAGATGCTGTCCGGCTTCTCCAATAATCGAGAAGATAGAAGTGGCTGGAGCAGGATTCGTAAACGTTTTTCTCAGCAAGTATATTTAATCTCTAAATATTGTTAAATATTTTTGTTTTTAATGCGTTAATCTTATTCTTACAGGAATCATGCTGTATGTGCCTTAACCAAACTGTTGCGTGACGGCATCAAGCCGCCAAGTGTGCCTAAAAAGCGCGTTTTAGTAGACTTCTCCTCGCCCAACATTGCAAAGCAAATGCATGTTGGCCATTTGCGTTCTACGATTATTGGCGAGTCCATATGCCGCCTTTTAGAGTTCTTACAACACGACGTAATTCGCATCAATCATCTGGGCGATTGGGGTACTCAGTTTGGTATGCTAATTGCGCATTTGGAAGATCGCTTTCCAAACTTCCTAATTGAGAGCCCACCCATTGGAGACCTACAGGCATTTTACAAGGAATCAAAAAAACGGTGAGTCAAAATTCTCTCATGATATTATGTAAAAAGAATTCCACAGACATTGTGGATTATGGAAGACTAAAAGAATGTTTCTCGGTAGTTTATACGATCTTACAGGGATCTACAAAATAAGTAAATAGTTGTTTATGACTTTCTATCAGTTTTATTTAAAATTTGCACTGGGAAAAGGAAAGCTTATTGACATTTACTATTGAACAGCAGACCAGGAAACAAATGAATTATTGAATTCTTTTTTAGGTTCAGCACCTGCTTGCGTAGACCACTCTGAGTTTTAAGAATGTTTTAAATATAATACTGTAAACAATTTATCTTTTGTACGCCGGAGTCAAAATCTCTGTTAACATTGTTGTATTCTCTTTTACTTTCAGTTTTGATGATGATGAAGCTTTCAAAAAGCGTGCCTATAATCACGTTGTAACTCTTCAAGCTGGTGATCCGAAGTCAATAAAGGCGTGGCAACTCATTTGTGATGTTTCCCGTAAAGAGTTCCAAACCATCTATAATCGTTTGGACGTAACTATCAAAGAACGTGGCGAATCCTTTTATCAATCACGCATGGTGTCAGTCGTAGAATTCTTAAAAAAGAAGCAATTATTGGAGCTTGACGATGGTCGCCAAATTATGTGGCCGAACGTTGAAAAAAGTGGAATACCATTGACCATTGTGAAATCGGATGGTGGTTTTACATACGACACTTCAGATATGGCAGCTATAAGGCACCGAATTGAAGAAGAACGTGCAAATTGGTTAATCTATGTTGTGGATGCTGGACAAAGCACTCACTTTAATTTAATTTTTGAAGCGGCCGAACGATGCGGCATTGCAAATCCAAAGGAACATCGTATCGATCATGTACAGTTTGGTGTAGTTCTTGGCGAAGATGGCAAAAAGTTTAAAACTCGCTCGGGCGATACTGTGAAATTGGCCGATTTGCTTGACGAGGGAATGAAATGCTCGTTAAAACAGTTACAGGAACGAGGACGTGATCAAATACTGACACCAAAAGAACTGAGCGACGCACAGGAATCAGTGGCATACGGTTGTATCAAGTATGCCGATCTATGTCACAACCGTATCAGCGATTATGTGTTCTCTTTTGAAAAGATGCTCGATGATCGAGGAAATACTGCTGTATATTTACTGTATACATATTCACGCATTTGCTCAATTGCTCGCAACTCTGGTGAAGATTTTAGCAATGTTGGACGTATTTTAGATACTGTTGATATAGTATTGGAACATGAAAAAGAATGGAAACTTGCCAAAACATTACTGAAACTCTACGATGTAATAATGAAGTGTTCAAGTGGCTTATATCTTCACTTCCTTTGTGAGTTTTGTTATGAAGTCTGCTCCGCCTTTACCGAGTTCTATGATTCATGCTACTGCATTGAAAAGGATAAGACGGGCAAAATTATTAAAGTTCATCACAGCCGAATTTTATTATGTGAGGCAACAGCAGCCGTATTGCGACAATGTTTTTCTATCCTAGGATTGAAGCCAGTTGCTAAAATCTAATTACTATATATGCGAATCGAAAACTTTGAAATCCCTGTGAACTGTGAACTTTCAAAATGATGTAATGTGAAATAAAAAACAAGTTTTAAAACTGCAAATGGTTGTCAATTTTAACTTGATGTTTGTGTATTATTTTAGCGTGAGTTGGTTAAAAAAAGTACGTATTTCAAAATTCAATAAAGTTGGAATTAAAAGGAGAATCAACAAATCCAAGAGGACCAGACTATAAGATACCCTGTGCCCTGTTATTGAATGAAATTCATCCTAGGTAAGTGTTAAAAAAGATTCCGACCAGCTGACCGAAATAAACTCCTTGCCCAAATTCAAATGTTCTGCATGTCAATATTAAAACACAATTTTCGAATTATTAGCAATGTTTCTATTATCATTTTCTTGTTTTTTTTGTTTGTTTTTGTTTTGTTTTGTTTTAATTTATGTACATTACCGGCATACATGAAATTACATCTGGAAACACATAATGCACGATTGGAATGGTATTGTATGATTCCATAAGTTGCTAAATGTACCACATACAATGCAATTGTTCATTTTGTTGAATTATTTCAATTGTATGTATGTTGTTTTTTTATTTTGTTTTTATGTTTTTGTTTTTTTTTACGTATGTATGTATGCTTGTATATATAATAATGTATGTATGTCTATATGTATATGTATGTACATTTGAGTATATTTATGTCCTCGAATTATTTGTATGTCCATTTGAAATTTCCCGTTATACAAATAATACAAATGCTCTAGTTTTTGTTTTTATATGCAAATATAAATATCTAATTTAAACTAATAGGTATTCGGTGTTTTTTTTTTGTTGGTTTTTTGTTTTTCTTGTTTTTTTGTTTGTTTTTGTTTTTATAAATTTAGAGTCTTATTTATGTATATATATATACGAGTATATGTGTATGTATTTTGGGCCTGTCACTGCTGGTAGACCTAAGTGGGAAGCAACTTGCTGCGAAATGTTATGGCTCGCATAAATAATCTCAGAACAAGTGAAGATAAGCTTTCCACTTTTTTGTTTGTTTTTTTTTTGTTTTTGTTTTTTTTGTTTTTATCATTTGTTTATCATTTATGTGCAGTAGGTAAAAGTTTGTTCTCTACTTTTGAAATAGACATTTTTACCTTGGCACTTTAAAATTAAGTTAATTAATAATTCCATTCAATATATTTTACAATTACAAAAGCGTTGCGCTTATCTATCTTGGTGTTTGTTCAGGCTTAGGATGTGTGCTTGGATAGAGAGAGATAGAGAGAGGTAGGGCCAAATAGATTAGAATACATTTCTGACAAAAATGGAAGTGCTTGAAATTTTAAAAACTTCTATATAATTAAATTAGCATTATAATATTCTCAACTTTATCATCTGGTTGCTGTTATCATCGACTTGGTGTTGCTGGCGATGCGGATGGTATACCTATAACGTTAGCAGGCATATTGCCATGACTAACACCTGTCCCAGGTGTACTCACTACAATGCCTATCGAATGATCACCTGGCTCCTTTTTCGTTGTTATCGGCGACCGACTTAATGGATCAACAGCTATCATATGTTGTACTGCCATATTCATTGTTGACTGCGGCTGTCCGGGTACCTTTCCCATTCCGATTGTAGATAATTGCGCTTGGGATTGTTGCGAAGGCGGTGGTCCACTTGATGATGCAATAATACTTACACCTGGCGGTGGCTGCATCCGCAGATGTGTGGCAGGTGGACCCAGTGGACCAACCGATGGCGGCGGTATGGGACTCGGCTCCTTACCTCTCAAATGTGCTGCGGATTGTGCTGCGTAGATACTTAAAGCCTTTTGACGCTCCTCAGCTTCATGACGGAATGCAGCCTCCATTATGGGATTGTATCGCAAGATTGGTGTATACGGGTATGGATCAATGCTCCATGCTGGCGGGCCAGATGGGGCAAAATGTGTGAGTGGCCCACCTAATGTAGGTGGCATCATGGTGCGTGAAAGATGCGATGCTGATGTTGGTATTCCATGCGTTGGTCCATGTCGTCCCGTCACCATGAAATTGGCATGATGATGAGCTGCTGCGACGGCTGCATTTGCCTGTGCCGCTGCTATCGATGAGGGATGATAACGTGGATCACCAACGCCAACACCAACACCAACACCAACACCAGCTGCCGCCGATACGCGCATGAGCATCACATCTTGCTCTTCTTTTGTGCGCGGATGTTCCTCTTTTATGCGAATCTCGGTGTTATGTTCACCAATGCTACGATGAGGCGAACGATCCCGTGGTGTGGATGACGATGCTGCAGCCGCTGCCTGTTTATTGCTCTCGTTGATTCGCTGTTGCTGCAGTAATCGTTCACGTTCAATCTCACGCCGTTCTATGTCACGTCGCTCCCGTTCTTTTCGCTCACGTTCTCGTTCTCGTTCTCTCTCACGCTCTTGCTGTTCACGCTTTAGTTTCTCTTCTTTTTCCTTGCGTTCACGTTCCTCACGCTCACGTCTCTGTCGGTCCCGTTCCCTCTGTTCTCGTTCTCGTATCTCACGTTCACGTTCACGCTCTTCAGCCTCGCGACGGGCATTCTCCAAAGCAGGATCAGTCTTGATTGCCCAGCCACTTGGTCCAGGTGCAGCTTGAGGATGGTACGTCACAGATCGTGGAATCGAGCTCGTTCTGAAAAATGAGTTTGAGTTAAACACTTAAAAATGGTGTATACTTTAGTTACTTACCTCCATGCATCTAAATGTCCACCCATTGAGATGTCACGTCCGAAATGTGTGAGACCGCCAAAGCCAAACGATCCCACATACCTTCCAAATGGCGAAACTGATGTTCCTATTAATACATTGTATGCATATTATAATCAAACAGTGAGCAAATCTTGCATATAAACAACTAACCGATATGGCTGGGTGGTGCTCCAATAAAACTTGCAGCTAAAGGTGAAGTTTCAAAGGGTGATCTCCCGTAAGGCGGCGCTGAAGTTAGTTCCCCCGAACGATGAAGTAAATGTGGTGACGTTGTGCTTAACGTTAATGCCGAAGAGGATTTGATGCCAAGTGATGATGAGGATCCGCTTGCTCCTTGCTGCACCACATTTCCATTAGCCACCGATGTAGGGACATTATTTGCGGGCATACCACCGCCAATTGCAGATCCACTGGGCATATTGACTCCTCCGTTGCCAGTTGAACCAGGTGTTCCCGGGTTGCCACCAATATTGCAGCTACTATGATTTGGACCCACCATTGATCCCGTACACACGGATTTATCCGAATTTTGCTTATTCTGATGATAGTAAATCTCCCACGCAATCCGCACATGCATTGCATTCCAACGTCCAGTTTTCTAATTTATACAAAAAAAAACAAACAGAAAACAGAAAAAAGAAAAACGAAAGAAAACAAAGAAAACAAGACAATAGAGAGATGATATGAGTAGTTAGAGTTCGTTGAGTTCGGTGCACTTAATATTCAACATACCACTCGCTGCGGAACCTTGGAAAGGTTAGAGATCGATGGTAGTAATATAGTAGGGGACGCTGAATGTATCATAGTGTTCTGTATAGATATATAGTAGTATGTAAGTGTACATGAAACAAATGAATTCATAGTCGTGGACAATAGACAATGCAATAATGCAATATGCAATATGTAAGTGTACCTCAAACAAATGAATTCATGTTGTGTTGTGCTGGATATCAGTCAATGTACATATATCGTGTGTTTTTATTTCAAAATATATACTGTACTATACACATGTCGAAAGGCATTACGTATTGCTAACTTTGCAATGGAAAACAACTGTTGAAATATTTTGATTTACATGGATTTAAATTGCACTACAAATAATCAGCCCACGTTTTATTCAAGTTAAACTAAAGAAGAGTAACATTGCGGGTTCCAATTTACTAGCGATTAGTCTTCTATATAACATATGTAATTACTAATTAGTTAATTCTTTGACCGATCTTGGAATATTCACATTTACGGTCGGAAAGTTCACGATAAACTGTGAGTTGCAACTTTGACTTTAAGTCATCTTCGTCCAAGCAAAGATACTTATATAGTAATCACAATGGAGGTACATTCAAATGTGCTCGACTGTAAGAGACCTAGCACCCAGGCGTTCAGCTACTCTAGCACAAATACATATAGGCCAATCCTGCGTTCGAACAACATAACGTATTTAGAAAATTATCAATATTCAATGTTCAGCATAATTTGCCATTTAAAGCCTAAGTACACGGTCTCGTCCAGTCGATTTGGCTCGACTACAGTCTTTTCTACTACCCCATAAACTATATATACTGTCGATCAATCAAATATTTGCAAAGTTCTATTGTTAGAAATTAGAGTTTTTGAAATAAAAATAGTAAAATAATTGAAAAAATTATATAATTCTCTTTATTATTCAGTATTCAATTCTTAAATAAATAAAACAAGGAAAGGAAAGATTTTCAAATAGGATGAATAGGTGAACCAAAATTTGTATAAATCAAAAAAAAACTTTCAAAAACCTTCTTTTATTCTGTATTATTGTAATGTTCTAAGGTTAGCAAACTTTAGTCTTCTTTATTGAATTGCATTGAATTGTCAAGGGACTTTTGAAAGTTCAAGGATAACAATTTAAATTGATTCATTCCGTCATTCTCAAATTGTTTGTCAGTTGTATCTGCGAGATATCTATAACAATAAAGCCGTCAGATATTGAAGGACACACTAATTAAGTAAAATTTAAGGCATTATATACTCAAGTTCATATTAAGGTATTATGTTGTTTGAATGCCCAAGATAATGGTAGATAAGTGTGAAAATCAAGTTTGAATAGATCTTTATATCTGCTGACATTTATCTCAGATTAGACATACTGAAATTTATAATAATAACATTATACCCCCTTTTAGACTATGGTGACGGTTCAAATAGTGTTCTCTCTTTCTTAAGTTATAAAATTAGTAGCATTAACAATCTGTTTCATTAAAATTAATGATTAATTTACACACAAATTAAATTGAATTGGAGCTGCAAAGAGTTTTGAGTGACCGAAGATAAAACAGGTTGAGCCTAATTGATTGAACGGCACTGTTTTATTGCCTTTATATACATACATAGATACAAATATATTCATTTGTATGTATGCATAAGCGTTGCTCTGTCTCACTCGCATACATGTGTTGACCAATCGCAATGGGATTTAATGTAAACTTATTTTCTGCCTAACTCTTTTATTTCTCGTCCGATTTTAAGCAAATTTTCAGGATTGTTAAACAAAACTATTCTTTAAACATCTACTTAATGAAAAGAACATAAGCTTAAAGATTCAAATGATTTGCGTATGGAATACAGGAGACACATTGGCTGACTCTAGTTCATAAAGTTGCTGATATCTATATGTTAATAAGGACAGATATTTTGCACAATACGGTCCGTTCGGAAGTTATAACAAACCTAATACACCCACACAGGGTATAAACAGCTATAACCAGACTGTTTAAATATACATACCAGCAACTAAGCTGCTTACTATCTATTTTTTGATTTACCAGAGTGTTTAACATCTAAAGTTAAAGGCACAGTGCTTTCTATAGCCTTGTAGAAGGTATTACGATAAAGTATATATTTTCTACAACAGAACTACATCTGTCCGTTTGTTGTTTTAGCTTCTAAGACAGGGGTGCCCAGAGCAAGCTTTCGACAGTGTACTAACTAATACATGTGAATAAAAGCACAAACACATATAAGGGAACATTTTGGTTTCCTGTCAACTTATACACTTTAAAAAAATGATTGTCAAATCGTTTCCAAATTGGGGTATGCTAACCAAACAAATTGGTTAATTAAATTAAATATTTAAATACGCATTAAAAAAGAAATATTTATTTTCATTTAAAATGTTCATTATTGTTCAATACTTTTAATTCAATTTTCAATTTAGCAGCTCTAATGCATAGGCATGAACCGAAGTGTGCTTTGCTTTGTTGTTTATTTTACGTTTGTGTACGTTCCTTATGGAAAGTGTAATATCTGTGTAAGCCTACACCTAGCATAGTCAAGTGTAAAACAAAAACAAAAGTGTACTATGTGTATAGGGCCTGGGCACCCCTGTTCTAAGATATCTCTCAACCAATCTCAAGATTATGCAAATGTTTCTGTGTGTCTGTCAGTCGATAATGGAATACAGGACTCTGGCAAGAGTATTAAAACATCGGCTTGCCGAAGATAAAGTCTCCCTTTTTGATTGTATAAGAAAATGCTTGCCATAATAATGTATGAAATGTAAATGTTTGTAACTGAATTTACAATTGTGTAAATGTAAATATTAGATATTTGATAGATAATTGTTCTTACCTTTGGAGCAAAAGAGGTTAAATGGTTTGGTGGCATAAATGGAGTTGGTCCACCCAATCCAGCGTGCAGAAGCCCTGCCGGGCTATATCCGGTATATCCAGGAGGCAGTCCGATTCCTCCACGATAAAACTGCGGATCGACAGCGGGAATTTTGGGAATGTCTTTAAATAGTGGTGGTGGAAAGATCTGTGCTGATGTTGGTGGTGTTTGTGGCAGAATCGTGTTAGCCGCCGACATTGGTGCCGATGACAACATCTGTGGATGTTGATGCAGGTGCGTATGCTGATGCTGATGATGGTGCAACTCTTGCCGCAAATATGTTGACGTAGATGTGGGTGGAGGAGGTTGGCTCAGACCAGACCGATCTAAAAACCGACTATCAAGCTCGCGGCGCAATAAATCAGCTTGGTCATCTAAAAAGAAAGTACATAAACATAAATATAAATACAATTTTTAAAAGGTAAAAGTATTGAAAGACTTTTCATACTTTTGCTAGGTTGAAAGAGAGACTCTGCCGAGAATGGATGAGGCGTGGGTGTTACTGCACTCGACACCGCCGGTACAGTGGATTGTGTGGTACCCACTGTGGTGACGGATGATGTTGTCGTTGTCGCTGTGGTCATCGTTGCAATCACGGCCGATGTGTGCGACACCATGGGTAAAATGTTCATCGAGCTGCTGCTAATAGACGTAATAGATGTAGGCGTTGTTGCTGATGAATGCGGCGGTGCCAGTGGTGTGGCAAAGAACGTGCCCTGAAAGTTGCCCACAGGTACATGACCACTGCCAACAGAGGAATGGACCGCGTGTGGTGAAAATGCATTGCCAATAGCTCTTGAAGGTGGACCCGCAGCTCCAGAGTTAAGCGGTGAGGGTGATGGCCGAACATTACCACCAGTCGACACAATCGGAACTGATGTAATTGCTGATGTTGGCATAACTGAGGGACTGCAAGATAAAAACCATTACTTTATAAAATGAACCTTTGTTGGATTTTGTGAAATGTCATACTTTAACCATAGTCCTGTCTTTGGAGAAAAGTTGGTCATATTGGGACCAGTTACAGCAAGAACCGAATGCGTAGCCGTTGATAACGTAGTCGATGCTGAGCCAGGTATGCCACTTATTGGTGTCGGAGGCATAACGCCGCAGAATTGCGGACCTAAAGCGATGCCCTGAGATCCACCAGCCATAGATACGGTATTGCTTGGCCGAGCGGTTGTCATGCTGCTGATAAAGAAATTATTCCTAACAAGTGAGAATTTGGATTCTTTTTCAATTTTTAATAGTGTTTTTTTAGAGGTTTCTTTTCTTTCTGGTAACGTTTACCCGGCAACCTTATTTCTGCCAGCAAAATAATTGCAAATTGAGCAAATATTTTTCAAAATTGCTTGTAGAATGTTTACATATAATAAGCTACATTCGAAAATGTATTAAAAGAACTCAAATTTCTTTGACTCAATTTAAATTTAAAATGCTGTAATTTCCGGGCCTATAAAAACAGTGTTACCCAATTTAGGGCCAATTTTAACGAGCCCGATTTTTGAATATCTGTCTAATCTGCTAACAATAGTTTTAAAATTGGGCAAACAATTAAAACGTGATATTATCAAACATCCTAAATAATCTCATCAAAATCGGTAACATATAACGTTAGTTATCGCTGTTTTATATTATGAGGGCAAGCGCCTAGAAGTATGCAGTAACTTTTGTATCACTGGATTTAATATTGAAATATTAAGAAAGACTTTGGTACTATAAGTAAATCAATTAAATTAAGTTTTGAGGCTTTATTTTCTACCTGCTACGAAACTAAAGTAAATGACCAGCAAGTTTTTAGAAAAATAAATACAATAAACTATAAAATATTTAAAGTCTGTTAAGTAAATTAAAGGACATATAGACCAAATAGTACATGTACCTGTTAATCATGTCCCGTTCTCGTTCTCGTTCTCGTTCCCGGCTAGGACTCTCGCTCTTGGGCGAAAGATTTTTTTGGATCACAGATGATGAAGTTGGTATTGGCGTGTTTATTGACGATGTTGGCATCGCTGTCATTAAATTTTGTACAGTGACAACGGAGGTGTTGTTGTTGTTATTGTTATTGCTAGTGCCCATTGTCGATGTGGTACTGCAGCGCAATGCCGATTGATGTTGTATCGACACTGGCGCTGGCGCTGGTGGTGCAAATTGTGGATATGATGTCAGCAATTGTGGTAGATGCGATGGATATCCGGATTGTGAGAGCATTTGTGTTGGTGCAGGTGGTAATAGCTGAGACGTAACCTGTGTTACTGCTGTTACGGCTGGTGCTGATAGTGTTGCTGTTGCTGTGATGCCCGGTTGGTGGCCCGCGCTTGATACACCAAAAGCAGCACCGGCTGTGTATACTGATAAATGATGTGGATGAGACGAGTTTACCATTGGTAGGGATGTTGCCGTTGCTGTTGTAGACGACGACACCGTCTGTCCCACAGTCTGACCTGCATTATTACTGCTAATCACATAACCAAGTGGAGTCACTGGACGCAATGCTGAAATCCCATTGACGTTGTGCTGCTGTGATGTCGTTGTACTTGTAACTGGTGCTTTCAGAGATGTTGTTACCGGCGATTCACGACTGCTGCGTGCATCGGAGCGGTGAGGCGAAGATAATGTGTTTGGAGCGACAATTGGTAACACCGAAGGCAAGTATTGTCCATGTGATATTGTATTATAGGGTGCATACAATGAGTAGCTCGTATAAGGAACACGATATGGCGCCGCTTGAATAAGCATTGGTAATCCTGCACCCAAATGCGGCATTGGCGGTGGTCCACTATGAAAAACCAATGACGAGCCTGCCGTTCCAGCCGGATTACTTCCTGTATTGAATGTGGATTTGGGGAGACCAGTGGGAAGTGTCGAAACCGGATTGCTCGATGTATTCGGGGGCAAATTCATAGGAATAGGAAGCACTTTGCTCCCCGAATGAGGAGAAATGCATGATAAAACCCCTGATGTCGCACAACTGACAGGTGGATAGCCAGTTAGGAATCCGTTAGCAACTGGAGTGCTAGGCATTGGTATTGGACCAGTTGGGTTCTTTTGCATATCGACGGGAACAGATGTAGATGTTCCTCCCTCATTGCTTAATATTGACTTGTCATTTGATTTCACATTGGCTGTAATTAAGACACTGGACGTTCGATCGTTAAACGAACTACCTTGTAATTGTGCAACCGAAACTGGCGTAAGAGGAGGACCAGCCATTAATGGATTCGTTGGTCTTTGTGGCACAGTCGCTTCTGTGCCCATGGATGTTACCATCTTGGTGCTTAAAATGATTTCCTGAGCACTCGTTGAAGAAGTCTGTCCAAGTCGGCATTGACCTGATGCTGGTGTAACATGCGAATCGCAGCCAACAGATCCACTCACGTTAGTTACCTAAATAAGAACAGTTTTTTTAGTTAAGAATCATCAATCAAAATATGTTGACTAAACTTACTTGTGAAACAGAGGCAACTGCTGCATTGCTGGTCATGTTGACATCCAACAGATTATTATCTGTACTTGACATTGACTGTTGGTTATCACCACTTTCTGTAGTTGAGTTCGCAGACATTGCTGTATTTGCATTTGTTGCACCGACCATTTTTTGCAAACTATCAGAAGAGCCGCCGCTACCATTCTTCTTCACAATACTAAGTGACCCGATTGCATCTGTGCACGTTAACGTATTTGACGCTGGACTTATTTCTGTCGCTGATAGTGCCGTCGAAGATACCATGTCACTGTCATCGGTCGTGGATTCCTTGCGCATAGACTGCGTTTGCAAATATTCCGAGGCCTTGCATGAAGATGATTGCCTGGGTGAATTACTCGCAGCATGGTTTGGCGTCGATGGAAATTCGAAAGCAATCAAATTTTCCGAATTCTGTGAGGAAAATAGAAAATAGTCATGAAAAATACTCTTATTTTGAACCATATACTACAGAAACATGTAAGTCACTCAGATACCCTAATCTTAAGCTGTCTGTCTGCATTCAGCATCAAATCTTTCAGTTTATATAGACAGACGGATAGACATGACTCGTCTACTGATGCTGATCAGGAATATAGTGTATATACTTCTGCATTTTATAAACTTTTAACAAACTTAAGATTCTCGCACGGGCTCAACAATTTTATTTTCTTATGATAAGAGTCCTTAGGTCTAAAATAATTTATCCTTGAACATTAATTTTTATGCCCTAAAGTAATTACAAATTAACGAAATTTATTATAGATTTCTTCATTTTTTAGAGATTTATTTTTATAATTTACAACTAGGAACACTTTAAATATTTGTAGATGACTCGGTAAACTTTGTGTCAAGTAAAATGAACTTGATTGTGGCTCATTGTCAGTTATACTCAAACTAAATCAACATTTTCTCTCCCTCTCTAACTGTCGCTCCTCTCTTTCCTTTTGTCCTATTTCTCTCATCTCTCTCTCTATGGCCTGTTTGCTCATAGTCCAATAAGATTATTAAAGTAGTTTTCAGATAGTTGTTTTAAGGCCTCATACAGACATTAAGAAAATTTGAATATTATTGAGATTAAAAAACAATCAATATTTTGACACAGCGTAATAATAGTATGAAACTTTACTTTCCAATTGGAATTTCTCAAAACTAATCTTATTGCTCAATGAATTATTCTCAGCCATGTTAAGTAAATATTTCTGCCTTGCACAAAGAGTTCTATGGGTCTGTATAGTACTTACATCTAGAACAAATTTGAACAATTCGGATTATCATATAACTTCCATAGCAACAATAAAGAACTTGACTGTCTTTTGAGATACTTTAACTAATTGATTTTTCTTGCAAAATTCCACAGTTTTTCTGCTATATCTATCCTTTTCCCAAAGCGTTACTAAAGAACAGAACTTTTATAAATATGCCGAACCCTAGTATCTTCATTACAGAATTGCTTCTGATAACCTTTCTTAAAAGATACGAAATGTATCGAAGAAGGAAAAATTGTTCTATTAGATACTCTTATTGATTGAGTGGATTGTCTCAAAGTGTATATTATAATTACATTAACAAATGTTCAATATTCTACTTTTTATCCCTGCTTACTATCGTCTAGCTTTAGATTATATCTTACTTTCTTAACTATCCCCTCTAGGATTATCAGTTTAAGCTTACCTTATTTTCGCCTTGAGATTTATCACACTGAAACACAAAAGTGATTTTCATATACATAAATATAAATGTTGTAAATGTGAATAAACAATAGTTAATACATACGATATTAGTTACTTTGTTGTTGCTGCTGCAATGATCTGAAATCTGTGAGAAAAAATAGAAGAAATAATATAAAGATTAATATGTCGTATGTATTTTTTAATACTATTCTTCAACTCACATCAATAAAACTTTCATTCAGATCGTGCTCCTTTTTAAGTAAAATGCTGGCCTCAACGACTTGTGCCGAGCCATTAGCGAAGTCTTGAATATCCAGCGACAAGCTTGGCGCAACTGCTGATGAAGCAACCATATCGCTTTCGTTGGTTTCAAAATTATTCAGCTTCTGTTGGTGTTAAGAAAAGTGATTAATGATATAATGATAAGATAAACTGTAACTAGAGCTGGGAAAAGTGATTCAAATTGTTTAAACAAATACTGCTTAATTGAATCACTATTCCTAGATCGAACAGGTAACACACTCACTTTGATTTTTGGGCATGAGGATGATGAGAGCATAACACTAAGATGACTACTATTTACTGCAACTGCATCAGTTGATCTTGTGCCCTTTATGCTAATGTATTCAGTAACTCCACTTTTTGGTTGATTGCTGCTGGCATTATTATTGCTGGTGGAATTTTGAGATTTGATTCCAGTACATCCACCACTTCCACTACCACTACCACTTCCACTTCCACTACCACTTCCACTAATGCTACTTAGATCCTTGTGCGGTCCAACGACGACACCACTATGGGATGATGGTCTTGTGATATCTGTCATTAGTTTATCATTACCGTTCTCCAGTAAGCAGGCACTACCAATAATAGTATTATTAACGGTCTCTGAGATTGATATTGATGAACTGCAGCAGTTGGTGACAGATGTGACAGAAGACTCGGCTTGCTTTGATTGGCCCATAGGACTCACATGTTGGCTATTACTAATTTCATTTTGATTTGCATTACTATTATTATTAATACTACTACTCATATTTTTATTGCTAGCATTGCCAGTTGTTAACGTTAACTGGTCTTGTTGCTGCTGCTGTCGATATTGATGATCTGATGTCCAAGAAGCCACCGCCACCGCCACCTCAGCTTCGGAATCTGGTGCCGTACACATGCTCGCCAGTGGAACCGTATATACTGTATTGTTATTGTTTGACATATTGTTATTATTACTATTATTATTATTAATGTTAATGTTATTAATATTAGTGGTGCTGCTGCTGTTGTTGTTGTTGTTGTTGTTGTTATTTGATGTAACCACAATTGCGCCCCCAATTGTGAGAGCAGCACGGTGATTGACTTCTTTCAAATTATTATTGCTAACAACTGTTAAGCTGGAGAGGTTGGTACTACGAAGCGGGTGCGGATGCGGATGTGGATGTGGATGTGGGTGCGGATGCGGGTGTGTATGCGGTTGTCCTGTATCGATGATCTTTGGCATTTTCATTTCCTCGATGCTGTAGGTGCACGTCAACTCTTCCAGTGCCGAAAGACGTTTCTCTTTGCGTTTTTGGCCCAATTTGATAGCAAACTGTTTTTCCACAAAATGATATTTATAAGACTTGTACAACAATTAAGTAAAGATAATAAGTTGTACTCACCTCAAGATCTTCATATGTTTTGAACTCTAATATGGCAAACCCATCAATAATCTCCTCTTCCAGAACAGGCGATCTTGGCAGCTTTCGTCGAACTGGAGGTGGTGGTCTTGGCGGAGGCTTATCACGAGGCAACAGCAACGTCGAGGATGATGACGTTGATAGGAGATCTTCATCGAGTGACTCGCCTTCGCTGTCACTTGGTGTGGCCATAAGACCAGAATTACATTCCGGCGAATGTGGTGGATTCAATAGCAATGATGCAATACTGTCTGTAGGTGGCAACAAATTATTACTACCATTGCTACTGCTTGTAAAATTGCCATTCGAATTATTGCTATCTTCACCCATGCTCCCAGCACTGTTGAGATGATATAACATGCCATTCCCAGGCCCCAATACACTATTGCTGCCCAAGATGACAGCAGAGGGTGCTGAGTTTATACTACTACTACCATTGTTGCCACCAGATGTGGTGACCATACCAAGACTGACAGCCACACCAACAGAACCAACAGATCCCACAGATCCAACAGATCCAACAGATCCTCCAATTAATGTGCCACTTGCCAATGTACTTGAATTACATCGACTATCGCGCTCTGCCTGCAGGCGCTGGGCTCGCTCACGCCGACGTTTCTGCTGGCGTTGCTGTTTTGTGTTTAGACTTATTTGTGTAGAATTAGTGGAGGTGCTATTAATATTATTATTATTATTATTAATGTGTCCGTTGGTCTGAGTCTGAGCTGTTGATGCACACGCAGATGCTGACTGACTGACTGATGGGACAGGTGACAGAGTTGTCGAGTGATCTCCTCCCAATGTGGCAACAGAATTGCCGCGTGCCGCTGCCGCTGCAACAATTGAAAGTTCCGTATCGGAATCAAAATCACTTGCACACAGTGCGGTTGCTAGTGTCGAAGATGCGGCGGCTATGGAGTCCGAGCTTGTGTTATGATGAGGAGGCGTCTCAGCCGTCGTCGTCGTAAATGCTGGCGGTGCTGGCAATAAACAAGTCAATAAAGCTACATCAGCAGCAGCAGCCGCAGCAGCAGTAGCAGCAACAGCAGCAGCAGCAGCAGCAGATCCTGCAATACTTATATTCGGCGTTGGTGGCGGCAGGTTCAAGGCCGTTGTGGGCGTAGTACTTGCTATCGTTGTAGTTGTATGCGTTGATTGAGGGATTGACACTTGACCCGTCTCACGTTTACTTGTCTCATGGTTAGCACTAACAGCGGCTACAACAACTGGAGATACATTTGTAGCTGAAGAAGCTATTATTTCCTGTTGTTGCGGCACTAGCTGGGCGTGATGTGACTCTTGGAGATCGCTGCAGACTGCGTACGACTTTAACTCGGGCGTTGCAGTTAATTTTGTATTGCTGGTGTCCATGTCATTTATATGGTGTGCCTGTCGCGTATGTGTCTTGTGCCTTGTGCCTATGCCTTTAGCCCCATTTACATCTACAGTATCCAACCGTTGAAACTGCTGCCACTGCAATTGAAATTGTAATCATCAAAGTCTAAATCCAAGTGGGCATCCATTGGTCCTGTGATGATAGTTAAATTCAATCCAAATTGATTGACTGACAAAATTGAATTAGTTTTCTTATTTTCAGCGATTTATTCAATGGGGGATCTTCTCTGCTTTCGTCACTAGCACTAGCATAGACTGTCACTCTCCACGACGACAGTTTCGGCTGCTCCTTTTAAATCGAAGTAGTAGTCTCTGCTTTTGTCACTAGCGTAGACTGCCACTGTCCACAGATAGTTCCTTTAAAGTAGAATATGTAAAAGTCGATTAAGCACTTTTATTTTGATTTTAATGGTTTTTCATTTATTTATTTTTATTTTATTTTATCCTATTTTGATTTTAATTTGGTTTTAATTTATTTTTTTTAATGCTAGTGCTACAAATTAAAGCATATTAATTATGGCACTGGTCACAGTTTTGTTGTGATTTGAATTTTAATTAAATTTTTTAAACTATGAGAACATGTTTTTAGCTTTTTTTCTTTTGTAGTAGCTATAATTCGCAATTTTATTGTTATTTAAACAATGTTCATTGTTTGCATAATTGGTGTGGCACTTTTTTAATTAATTTGTTAATATTTTATTGAATGCATCCTAGCAGGAGTCTCATTGTATTTAATTTCAATAATTGATTCATATGGATTACCGCAGTTTGTCTATACATATGTATATATATACATATATATGTATGTATTGTGAGTAAATACATGCACTCGACTCGTAGGATTATCATTTAATACCCTTTCCTTAATGCACCTTCTCATCAATATTTTAAATACTAAACTTTAAATACTAAACAAAACAAATATCAAAAAAAATATATACATGTATTTAATTAAGTTTGCATTAAATGTTTTCATTGAGGGAGTTTTTTTTCCATACATATTATATATATGCATAATATACATACATACAAAATACATATATCCACTGAATAGTTATATTTGTTAAATGTTTCGCACATGTGTATATATAAATATATACATTACACATATTCGTAATCACGACCGATTTTTTGTATTGTTTTTGATTTTTCTTTATATGTACTGTGTTTCCACTAGAGTTGATGATGTCGGCTACAAGAGCGCCCGCGCGCTAGTTGCCTTGTATGTATATATGTATGTACATACATATATGTAAGATGTTGTATACAATGATTCTAGTAGCAATAGCCATCTCGCTTGCACTTTTTTAGAGTGTAGTCAACATGGTAGTGTTTCCTACGTGTGTTGTGTACGCAGCAACAGCTACAGCTACACAGCACCGAAAGTAGCAGCAGTACACATCACAGACTATTTTTAATAGTTACAAATTATTTTTTACACAAATCTCACTTTAATCACGCAGCACCATGTACACAAATGTATTGTGCGTAATACTTATGTATTTTAATATTCATGTATTGCCATAATGTTAGTTAAATATTGCATAAAAAGCATTTATCTATTCTCAAACTTTTTGACCAAAAAATCGAACACGAAAACAGTGAAGTAAAAACATCGATTTTTATGTTTATTGTAAGACCAATAGTTTCCCCTGCTAAATTTATCGATAGCAAACATTTCAACAGAAATGTTGACAAAAATTTAGGAATGCTAAATATGACACATAATCGGTCGCACCTACCACCATCTAATGCTGCATTAGCATTAATATCATTCTAATTCATTATGGATACATGAGTACAATATCATATTATATGACACGTCTTGGCTTTGTTTGATCTATATTCTTACGCAAACAAATATAAATTGTTAACCGATGAAAAATTCAGCTAAATAAGGGATTTTCGTATCAACATATAAAAACTATGCACCATCTAATTAAATTTATTGCAATAATTTAAAATTTGTACGATTTCACAAGACTATCGGTTGAGTCATTGAAATATTTTTTAACTCAAGTCCAATTTTTGATATCAAGTAACTTATTCTGAGTGACATGAACTCCCTTACAATATATAACTTTTTTTTTTATAAGAAAAGAGTTCATCAATGCATCATGAAATGAAAGCTATGAAAGAATTGAGAATAATTAATTAATTAAAATCTAAGATAACAGTAATAAAACAAATTGACTTCTTTGTATTAGCCAAAAAATTTTTTTTTAAGAGAATATCTAATGCATTTTTTCGAGAAGAAACAATTCTTATTTTGGCTTTTGTCCTCTTGTTATGCAGAACCGCTCCTTTCGCCAATTTTAATAAAAATAAAGTTGGTTTCTTAATCATTTCATTGAACTTCATTTCAATTCCATTGTTCCTTTGCCAACATTCATACTATCGATAACACATCTTCACATTCAGATAATTCTGAAAAATTTTTTTGGTGGATGATATTTTTAGCTATCCCAATTGCAAAGTTGTGTCCTTTCCTTAAGAAATCGATACTTTCGATAAAAATGTATACACAAGGGAGTGAATGAGATATGAAGGAAAAATTATAACGAACATAAAACTATCAATGAGGTATATTCCGATTAGTCTCGCATATTCTAATATGGTTTCTTTATTACCAATTTTTTCTTTTATATACTTTTTATATACTATACTATACTTACGCCTTTATAAATAAATTGGGACAAAAATGTTTAATATATATATTATAATTGATGAAGTCATAAATAAATAGTTGTTATGCATTTGAAAATAGAGTTTCCAGAAAGTAAACAGTGCTGTTGAGCGCTGTTTTTTAAACAGCAGATGGTTTTCAACTGCTCTAATTACATCACCAAATTTTTCCACCTACATAACCACCTAGACTTAAAATTTGACTAGTATTCATAAAGTGTGCGAAAATCAATTAATTTAATGGATAAATAAATTTACATTGGGACTTCAAAATAAATTGGAAAGACTTTCTTAAATAAAAATCAGTGCCATTTTAAAGACTTTCTTCCTCCCCTTTTCTGAGCAATCAATACACAGATATTCCCACATTTTCACAATGCTCTGCTTATATCTTGTGAATCAAAACATATTTGCATTTCCTCATTTGCATGGTTACATTTTTTTTTTCAAACATTTGGTACACAAATGGACTTCTGCAGTAACCCTACACCATATGATTTTGATTTTGGGGAATATTAGACATTGCTGCCATATAAAAAGTATTTTAGTGCTATGTATATTATCAGTTATATGTTAATTAACATAAAAATAAAGCATTACATGTAGTCTGCCTTTAGACTTTGTTCAAACATCATTTGATAGTTGGCAATCAACTGACTATAGATGCGTGATGCTAATAGAAACACTTTTTTATGGCAATTTTGCGTGAGCTCTTACGCAACCAAAGAATACCATCTGATGGAAATGTGCTATAATAGAAAAAACCTCGATAGTTGGTCTAACGATAGTATCGATAGTGATTTGATCGTTTTGCATCACTACAATTCAGTGTAACTATTAATGGGCAGCGTGCATGGAAGGTATGAAAACATAGGGTCATCCCAACGACATATATGTTCTGAATTGTGCAAAACAGAAGAAGGAACTTCATCAACAAATGAACTGCAATTAGCACAGCAATCATTAGCATCGTCCCAACAGGCGATAGCACTTGGCTGCGGCGGTTGCAGCAGAAAACTGTTCCGAAGAGCCACCGCAGCCCACCCCCACCCACCATCAAGAGCGTTTAGTACTAGTGCAATCAGGGATGCATCAATATCAAAACGTTCGAGACAGGTATGTAATTATATAGCTTAACCAAAACAATGAAAATCGAAATTTGTTATGACGCATTGGAAACAATAAAGTGCTCACAACAGTTTCATATGTGTATATGCATAAATGTATGTATGAGATATATACATAAATACTGTATATACAATATACATGTGTGTATATACTTAAGTTAATGTTTCATATCTTTCGTGGATATGTATGAACATAGTATATAATTGTTTTACTGCTATCAACATTCATACTTATCACTTTCAACTTTGTTTTTGTACACATCAAAGTAGTATTCATTTGTATATTGCGACGCACTTTTGTCCTGACCTTGATCATCATATAAACAGTTTTTGAGCCAAATTTCATATGTAGCAATATTTATTGTATATTTACTAATGTTAAGCAGTCGCTGTTTCTGTTTTCCCTGTCCATTGCAAATTCATTGATGTTGTTTTTGCTGGCACATTAGCACGTGTTCATATAGCATACATCGCAATTGATTTATTCCCCACATTCGATCACAATTTCCACTAGCGATTGTGAGGCGTAGTGTTTTTTGACGGATTTGTCGATCATTAAATATTATTGCTAGAAAGAATAACAAATTTTTAACAAAATACAACTATAACAACAAAGTTATTGCCACACCTTACCAAGGAACTAAAAACAGCACATAGGGAAACACTTTAACTAACTATGTAAGCATATCAGCTAAACTAAAAGAAACATCAAAATAATTTAAACGCAGGTTGTTGGCCTCCTGTTACAACTTACCAAATATAAATTCATTTATCTTTTATATATATTTTGAATGGTGGAATACAGAAGGACATTTCTAGTCGCTATAGCTCATCGTCCTCATCAAGAATATATATAGCTATACATATTATATATATTCTCTCTACACAGATTCTATTATTTGATATATTTAAAGATTATACTGAAAAAAGAGAATCGAAAATGTTAAAAATGGTTTTATTTTTGTATAAAGTTATTAATTCCCTGCAACTTTTATTTAACACAGGACTCAGTTCGGTCCATGACGAGATGGCATCGTCCTACAACCAATTCAATATTCAATTCCCATTTTAAGGAATCCAATCGCAGTGATCAAATTTACGTTCATCATATTGTAGCTGAAGGGGCATTCGGCGTTGTGTTTAAAGTCTGCGATAAATTGAGCAACGGCGATAACAACGACGTGAGTTACGCACTGAAGGTGATCAAAAAGTCCAAGGTATTGAATACACTCTATTAAATGATGACAACACTTTGCTTTATGTTAGATTTACTTTGTTGTAGGTTATTAAAGAGAACAGCGTGCAGCAAATAAAAGACGAGGTGGACATTCAAAAGCTGTGTGGTCATCATCCCTTCATAGTAAAGCAGTTCGATCTTTGGCAGAATCGTCGCAATCTTCACATTTGTATGTATACCAGGTCACAATTGAAATGTTGTATAAAGTTTTAGTTTAAGCTTGATCTACCTTGTTACCAATTAATGTAATCCAAAACTGTAATCTTTTTTCTCTTTATAGTATCCGAATACGTGTCGAATGGTGAACTGCTTTCAAAAATCGATCACTTCTCTCTTGATTTACTACGTCTGTATGTAGCCGAAATTGCACTTGCTATCGGTAAGTTACAGTAATTTTCTATCTATAAAAGTATAAAAGTTTAATATTTACATTTGTTTATAATCTATTTGTAGATTTTCTGCATAATGCTGGCATCATTTACAGGGACGCCAAGCCAGAGAACATATTGTTAACGCAACAGCTGCACATCAAATTGACCGATTTCGGACTAAGCAAGTGGCTAAAGCTAGGGGCCAATACACGTACCATCTGTGGTACATTAAAATATATGGGTACGATCTTATAAATACTTTAAATTATATATATTTGCATTACTGTAACTATAAAACTAAGAAGCTTTCATCAAGCAAGTCAAGAAAGGATATCTTTTAAACAGTTGATACTAAAACGGAAAAAACCGAGTTTTTGCCAAGTTGAAAGTACACTATTAGATACTGTAAAAAGAAAAGGTATAGATAGCTAATATATATATAGTTATTATAGTATAGTATAGTATCATAAGTAAACGGTTAACGATTTTGTGGCATAGTTTTGACATAAAACCTTCAAGAACACAAAAAAACACACACACTAAAAAGTTGAAGACAAAAAATTCGCAACACACCAAAGAAAATTTTGTTTTGCAATCGACACAAAAAAAAGAAGAAGAAGAAAAAAGTCAACTTCCAGAATGAACGCCCGCTCTCAAGTATTTGATCTAACGATGGAGGGTCGACAGGTGGACGAGGCGGTTGCTAGCATCTTTCACACAGTGCTCTTCCACCGATGTTTGGGCAAATATATGTATACGGGAGATGCCCAATATTCAATTGGCACTGTGGGATATTCAGATGTTGACTGTGATTTTATTGATTTCACCTATGTTTGCTGCACATCGGATAGCCTAACGCGAAAGGTGAAGCGAGCCATTAATATATTTAGCGAAAAGCTACGATCAAATGAGAGCTGTGGCTCTGGCCAGATTAGTTTGGAGTTCTTTCAGAAAAAGAAAAATCGCTGGCTATTCCCACAGGAGTCGATACCATGGGAGGTATGGACGGTGCATTTGGATTTAATCAAACATGAGAACGAAGATGAGCGTCAGCTTTGTCGTGAAAATGTTTCCGATATGCTAACTGAGAAGGTTATATACATAACGGAGCTTATGAATCGACATGACTATGTGCCAAAGACACCTAGCCAAAGTGAGCTGGATTTGATCTTTGATACTTCGTTTCCCGACGTCCAGCCATATTTGTTTAAATTCGATTATTCAACATCCGGTTCGACGGCACCATCCGTGGGAAATGCCATGAAAAAAATCATCAAAGAGACGCTTGCAATGTGACTGGCTATGGATATGGCTATAACTATGAGCAAACAAACATATATAACACATCTGGTCCACCTTTGTACCATCTATCTTCTTTATATGGCCTTCAGTGTACAGCGATATTCATGGCTTCCAATGTACATACATATAGTAAGTGATTAAAAGTTTGGTAACAAAATTGGGTGTTGTTTTTGGTTTGTACTTTTGAGGGGCTACTATATGCAGTACCTACTCCAGAATGTATATTGTTATATAAAGTGTCCTACTCAGTTGAACGACTTAGGTCCTGACATGAAGGGTATCGTGTATCTAAAACTCAGTTTAGTGCGAAAAATGAGAAAGTATACTTGAAATATTTCTTGGTGTATCAAAAATTAGATAACATCACAACTTGTCCATAACTGTACATATATATTTTTATAGCCCTTCCGTTTAACATTGCATACATATATATTAAAGATCATGCATTTTAAGAATCAAAGTTGTACATTAAATAATTGTCAGTGTAGAATGGCAATAAAATGATGCAGAGGATTGGTTCTAGTCGAGCATTCTCAGCTAGAGCCTTGGTGTCTTACAATTAGAGGGAAACTATCTTGTTTACCGTTAATCTGTTTAACTAATCGATTTATTTGGCTTTAATTTGGAATTCTGATGAATAAGTTGCTCAGGATTTTCAAGGGGGATTTTTGTTCATTCATAATATGTATGGAAAGCTTACAGAACTTTAATGAAAACGTTTCTGAAATTTAGCGGGCAACATTTTGTGTTCAGCTTAGTCAATTTGGGAATATGTTCATTCAAAGTGTACAATAATCAATGTTTTGTACATATGGTAATGTATTTAAATAATCTTATCATTTTTGAGATAAAGTAAATACATTTGTATGTTTTGAAAAGTAAGATGACAATGACAGAAAACCAGAGAAATGGAAAAAATATATTAAAATTATTGTGATTGTTCTTGTAGTGATTAGTGTTCAGTTTTGGTTACAACTCAATGTAGGTTTTAGTGAATTTAAGTGTAGTACATTAAGTTTAATGTATTTATTTCTATGTATGTCCACACTGTAAATGTTAAATTTTATGATTAAATGTAAATTTTAACTTAAATATCATTGTAAATCTTGAATTAAGCAAAGAATAAAAACTAACAAAAAAAAAAAGTTAAAAAAAAACCAAATCAACTGGATAATTAATTTGCTTTAGAGCCCAACCACTTTTTATTAGTTATAATATCTGAAATCTATATTGATAGACAGGTATATAATTATATATTTCATATTTGTCGATCCCTCTACTATTTATTTTATTTGTTTTTTCGGGTGGGTAAAAACTCTTTTTTCGCTTTCTGCTTTCATTACAGCACCTGAGATTCTAAACGGTGAGCCCTACAGCCATGCAGTCGATTGGTGGGCCTTGGGAGTCATTGTCTGCCAGATGTTAACTCAAAAGGTAAGTCCAAACTAGAGTCTTGCACCTACATACTTATATTAACATTATTCAGCGGCCGATTAAATATAAAAAGGTTCGTCATGTCATGGTTGTAATTGCCTGAACGAGATACAAGAGCAGACTTTAAGATATAAAGCCAAAGAAAGACCCTCTACTTGATATAAGGGATACCATTATAGGACGGCATGGAAAGGTTGTTGAAATAAGTGAGGGTGAAAGTATACAGCATGAATCTGGATACTCTAGCTAGCCAAATTCTTCCTTAGAAGCAACTTGTGAACTGCCATAGGGTACCAGGGTTTCAAGACTTGTCAGTTCTTTAAAGAAGCGTTTATCGCGGATAACGAGCTTTCTTCCTAATCTGGTCAAGTTCCAATGTTCCCGAACACTGCAATTGTACTTGGAGGATTTTCTAATAGAGCGGAATTTAAGAAAGCCCAGCACATCGGTCATGTTCTGGGTTGATTACTCTACAACGTACGTTTGATATATGCTTTCCTCTTTGTAAGCCTAAAGAGAGACCCTATAATACACTTAAAGAACTTGCCCCTTTATCCCAGTCTGTATTTTTTGGGTTCCTTTGGGACTATCTTATGTTCTCCTATCCTGTAGTGATCTGAAAATAAACGCTGTGGATACGTGCCAGTTGGTACCAAGTTCTGATTGATTAAGGTCCCTGTTATGTATTGTTACAGAGCCCCAACATCATTTCAAATCTACAGTTGCAGCATCAGCATCAGAAACAGGAGAACGGCAATCTTATGGATGGATTGTCCATTGCACAGACAAATGGCTGTCTGGAAGACAACGTTAGCAAATATTTGTTGTCGAAAACTGTGCAATCCCTAAGTCACGAAGAACAGGACTTAATACGCCGACTTCTGGTTCTTGAATCGCGCCAACGAATACGAAGTGTAATGTCATTACAGCGTATTGCATTGTACAAGGATTACAAAATAGAAACCAAACGTCTTTTGAACGTAAGAACTATGCAAAAATGTTGTATACGATGTTTAGTTATGAATTTGAAATTTCAGATAACACCGCTCGATATTATTACCAAGGATAGAATTCGGATACACGAGGGTAATTCATACAACCTGGTTTCCAACGAGCTGGCCAATAAAGCATTCCAAGATTTCTAGTGTTAATTTTTGAGTTACTTTGATTGAATGTTTAAAATGTTTTAAAGTCGAATGTTAATGCAAAACTAAATGTAGTTATCATTGTTTTTCTTCCCTCAAGTAAGTATGTCCTTGCTTTTGTGTTCTGTGTATTATATAATCTATTTAGTTTCCAAAAGAACAAAAATAAGTAGTTTCCAGTTAAATTGGATTAATTTTGTTTATAAACAGCGACCTTTTTATTTTTACATATAGGGTATTATCTGACTTGTGGTTCAATTTATAAAGAACACACAAAAACACTTGTCACTTGTCAAGAGATGCCCATCTCTATCATCAAATCTAGCCTTGAAGGAAACTATATCTAGCCTTTTGTGAAGCCAAGTCTAGCCTTTATTGAAGCCAAATCTAGTCTGTTTTGAATGCAAACCAGTTTGTATAAAGATAAATCTTGCCCTTTTAAGTCAAATCGTACCCATTCTGAAGTCAAGTCTAGTGTTTTCCAGCCAAATCTAGTCTTTAGCCCCACCAAATATAGATTTTCTCCGTAAACTCTAGCCCTTTTTCGTATCTTTAGCCTTTACCCGATAAATCTAGCATTTTTTCTGTTAAATTGTGATTTGTTTGTACCCTCAAGTCAGGGCACTTTCCCGCCAAATCTAGCCTTTATTCCTTATTATTCCCTTTATTTGATTTTGTTAGCCAAATTTGCAAATTTTTCCGTTAAATATAACTTTATGCCTCCGCCAAATGTGGTATTTTTCTGGCGGTTTTTCCTCCAACTTATTTTTTTTCCCGATATCTGAAATTTTTTCACATTTAAATCTGGGGTTTTTCTCGCTAAGTTTTAAATTTATTCATTTTCGTTCGTCTCGTTTGTTTATGCTGACCAATAATATATATACTAAATCGGGTCTGCCACGCCTATATTTCTCTGGTAAATCATTACAACGAATATAATATACCCCTTTTGCTCTACCGGGTGTAAAATGTATGCCCAAACATAAAGTCTCGAGATTTGTTCGGTTTACTCAACTATTCTTCCATTTGAAGTAATGGAATTTTGAAGGTAGACAACATACAAAGTGGCCAGATCTATAAAAAAGTAAAATGGACAATACTATACTCGAATATCTGTACTGTAAAATTTGCGGCACTGGGAAAATCAGTTTCGAGGAACACGGGAGTGGCGCATTAGGGGAGAGTCCTGTTTTTGGGGAGCATGCGCAAGAACTCGGACTCGGATAGTGCAAAAATTGTTGCAGAGAATCAGCAGCTGGCAATGACATTAAAGCAAAAACTTGTATTAATAAAACAAAAAAAAATTGCTTAATCGCCAAAAAGTACAAAGTTTCTAATATAATACAAGAACAATTTGACTGGCTGTCGAAATGTGTGAAATAAACAAATTGAAATTGTTGCAATAGTTACACACAGTTAATTAAATATGTAAAGAATATGTTTATTTGAATATGGTGAATCTTTTGCTATCCCTGGTGAAGCATAAATTTACAAAATAACGCATATTGATTGAGGGGAGAGGCACATATTTCCAGCAATAGAACAATTGAAATACAAATTAAAATCAAAAGCCATAGGAGGAGGGAGGGGAATATGGCTTTAGAGCACACGTTCCTTGGCACCTGGGAGGTAAGTTTTCCTTATACAACAAATATTGTTATACATTTTATTTTTATATTTATTTGTATCTAATTTTTGAAATGTTCTAAATTGTAGATAGTTTCGTGCACTTTTGAGGGAAAGCGCGAACTATCTGGACTCGAGGGGTAAGTAATCAATGCATTTGAATTAACACAACCACTCTTAACAATAAGTAACTTATTTGTTTAGCATAAAATTTCGGCTGGACGACACTAGTGACATTACCTGGTATAATGATCTAATTAGTCCACTCCCAGAACAAAAAAAGACTGTGGCACTGGCTGTGACTCAGCCAGTGTCTTATTTAGTTGTGAAACATTCGATGTACATGAAGCTAATCCCCGTCTTATATTCGGAGCCTTTGCCGGACACAGCATCGAGTTTAGCGTAAGTTGCATAATATTTACAATTAAGTAATACTATATCATTATTCCAATTCTGATACTTTAGACAAACACGCTGATGCCAAGTGATACTCTGGTGCTTAGTTGCGAAAAATGGTATTCGGTTGAGTGCAAAA
This sequence comes from Drosophila testacea, assembly GCA_035043265.1. Taxonomy (NCBI): domain Eukaryota; kingdom Metazoa; phylum Arthropoda; class Insecta; order Diptera; family Drosophilidae; genus Drosophila; species Drosophila testacea. The sequence goes on from JAWNND010000229.1 coordinate 4,127,005, forward strand.
GGCTTCAGGACGATCAGGCCGCCGGCCAGGAGCGACAATTTAGCTTTGGGGAAGCTCTGATGGAGACCTATTTTAGCGATGTTGTGGTTAAAAGTGCCAGTGGCATGGAGTATGCTGTCCATGCCTCTATCCTACGACTCAACGGATTTGATTGTAGTATGTGTACCAGCAGTGTGACAATTCCAACGCCATCACGTAGCCAAAAACCGTATGAAGGCCATATAGGCAATACTAGTCCTATAAGTATATCGGTAGCAGCCGCTACAGGCGGCGAAAAGCAGCAATTATTACCCCGTTTAAACCTATCCCCGATTTATTTACAACCACCCGGCAATTTCCAGCTTATGGATGCAGAGGCCGATGGTCCAGGAGCGCTTCGTTTGCATCCATTCAGCAGCAGCTTCAATTGTCTAAGTAATGGCAATGCCGATGATTTTACGGGTGTGTCAATCGATGGTGGAAATGACTTGGTTAATTTGGATGGCGGTTGTATACGACGATATCCGCCCACATCACACTCGGACTCGCATCTGGAAACTTCTCAGGTGCACTGCAAGAATATTTTTAATTTTTGCCATGATATGATGCTCCAGCCGATACCCTCGTCAATTCAGCCAACAAGTAGTCTAGGCACCGGCACTGGCTTAACCGTATGCAGTTCACGGCGACCACCACTGTCACCATATCGAGCACGGAGCCCTTCACCATTTCCAAGTTCAATGGACACGCCACCATCGTCACCACTAACACCAGTCGGTGTTCTTTATAATCTACCTACGTTACTCCTTAGCCCAATATTGCACTGGCTCTATACGGAGTCCATGCTACCCGATTTGGATGAGAATATCTGTGAAAAACTAATCATCTTAGCTGAAACGCAGCCGCCGCTAACAAAACTGGTGGAGCCAACTCGCAAGTACCTGAGACTTTTACGACTTAAGAAATGTAAGTAATATCCTAATATTCTTAAATATTCCAGTTTTTCGATTTTAACGTCATGTTTTCTGAAAAGTTGTTGTCAATGTGACCATGGATCTGCATAGCATTCTCAACCGTGTCATACAGCGCATAGATCCTGAAGGACTATCGCACGAACCCGCTTTGCTCTACGCAACGTTTCAGGATGCGCTTCGGGAATGTGCTATAGGTAAGTGGTCTTGGCTTATAATGTCGCATATTGTATATTTTACTAGCTAAAAGTGATCTAAATCGGTTAGAAATTATAAAGATCGAACTACTATAACCACTAGCTATTTTTTATAAAGAGTATACTTTCTAAAAACGATCGATTCAAATTTAGAAATTCGGCATTTCTCAAAGTGAGTTTAACTGAAATAAAGTGCAATTTCAAGAAATCAACTGCACAGTTTCAAAACTGATTACTTTTAGTGTATTTAGCTTATTTTATTTGACAAAGAAATTAAGTGCTTTAAAGTTCTATTAAGTAAAGAAAAGAATTTACATTTGCTTTGCTACTACTCTCCACTCTTGTATCTTTCTCGATTTAAGGATGTGCAAAGGTCCTGCAGTTTTGTAATATATTCATTAAGGATGCCCCTCACCTGGCACGTTATCAAAAAAATGAAATTGTCAAATATGTGCGCACACGGATTCCAATATTCATGACACAAGCGCATCAATTGCTGCAAAATGTTCTCGGTGTTTTAGTGGATCTAAGTCTCGATGAAAAGGCCGAGTTGGTGAATTATCTTGTACCTGAGGTAAGAGTTTAGAATATTGTTGACTTGTTTGGTTAATTAAATTCCAAATTTTATTTAGATTGAATCAACGTTATTGATTTTATCAGCTGTGATAGAGGAAATTAAAACCTCATTGGAAACTATGTGTAAGGTAAGTCGTCTAACACATTTTGGTAATATTCATTTACATATCAATATCCATGGTAAATGTCAGAAAACGGTATCTGATTTAGGAAGTACAGATTCCAAAGGTTAGAAGTTGAACTTTGGTTCTAGCTAGAATATATAGATTCAGTCTATATATGTATACCTAACCAAAGTATTGGTGCAATAATTCGCATTACGCTGTACAAACTATATGCACACTGAAAAAAAGACCCTCTTATACAATTTTAAACACTTATCATAAGTATTCTGTTCTTAAAGTAAGACCGACCAAACCAAATTACCAAATCTAAAAATATTTATCTTGAAAATCTTAAATTTAAGAATAAAAACCTTATAGTGTTAGGAAATTATTAACTTTTATTTTACATATCTTTTCATTTTACAAATTTGAATAATTCTTTATAAGATATTAGAAGTTTTATCTTATTTTTAGAGTATTTGTTCTCTACAATTCTCAACAAGCTCTGACGAAACTTTTATGTTAAATAAGAACATTTATCCTTAAAAAATTAATAAGTTTTAATCTTAGACTTATATTTGTGGTCTTGATGAGAAGAAGTCTTATTAATAAGAACATGGCCTTATTTAAAGTGTTCTTAAGTCCAAGATGAGTTTCCTAGCCTTAACAATTTTATGTTTTCTCTCAGTTCTGAGCAGCAACCAGCAACTTAATTGCAAATGTTTTTTTAACAGTGTAGACAGCGTAAAGAGGCAGCTTACTACAATTATGCTGCGAAGTTACAGGTATCAAGTATTTTGCAGTCGAGTCAACTCGACTGTAGCATTCTTATTTGTTATTTTAGAATTATGAGATAATTTCTTTGTTTAATAATGTTGGGATCTTCTATTTAACTGCTCTTTCCTTTATGATTAGGATCTGAAGTGCACACACTTGAATCAAAGTCTCCATCAACAACAAACGGACGATGCTCTTGCCATACAGCTGCAATACGTAAGCGGAGTTGTGTTATCCCCTCGTCCCCGTCGAGGACCTCCAGTGGGGCTAACGCTATATGATAATCCTACAGAACAGCGTATGAGTTCCGCCGAGAATGATCTCAAGTTTGTGCTTTATATGTACGAAGTGCGTAAGATGCGTGATATTTATGGTCGCATATCTGCAGCTCTTGACATTATCAAGGCAAAGAAGTAATTTTGAATTCGACCTTTATACATATAATATCATCTTATTAAGAGTTGTTTTGTCTTTGTTTTTGTAGAAGCACCTTCTGTGAAATGGATTTCCTAAGCAAACGGAGCACAATCAATCAAAATCTTGAGCAGCTAATTATGGATATACCCGCTTATATATATATGATAGAGAATTTATCAGATCGCCTGGATGACAAATTGGGCTGGAAAGAGTTTAAATTCTGTTTCAAGTTGGCTACCAGTCAAATTGTAAGATATCGTATTGAAATCGACCTATTTTTTAACAGGCCCAGCAGACAGAGAGACATTTTGAACTTGAACTACATTTTGACCTTTTAAGCGCGTTCATAAATGTAATAAATGTAAATAACAGACCAAAAGAGGTTTAAAATATCTTAATTAACTTGGTCCAAATAGTCATATAGTATTAACTTCCAGATTTCAGATGACATACTTTAATTGAAAACTAATCTCACAGATTGTGTATTTAGTTTTGTCTTCTACATCTTGACAAAATTTGGTTTAAGTGGGATTCCGTCATACTTATAAGTAGCTGCTATAGTGTCTTTCAATCGAATATAGAATGCAGGGTCAGAGATAATCTTTCTTTCTTGTTTTCATTTAGAACGGAGTTATTGTAAAGCTATTGGATCATAAGTCTGCACTGCGTCAAGCCATTGAACAGATTTGCCAACTTGTACAAAAGCAAGAGTTCTTGAAATCCATTATAGAGCTTGGCCTCTTGGAGTCAACAAATGTGATAAAGCAAGATCTCAAGCTGGCTGATCATGAAAATAATTTGAATATGGACTGCAGTGATGATGATACGATACCTGTGAAGCTAAAGCACAACTATGACTACAAGAATATCAAGGTTCTTATCACATATACTATTAAATGAAATTCTTGTTTTAAATATTTATTAAATAACTATCTATCAAACAGCTCAACTTAATCAGACATTTGTGCGAGCCGCCAATTGCCGCCAATAGCAATCTATCAAAAAATGCCTTGCGTTTACTACACTCGGCCCAACTGGCTGACATGGAATTTGAGGTTCACACATATGCATCGTCTTCTGTCCCGGCTGATAAGGATGTTGCCACCGATGAGTTGACCTCGATGAGCTGTGGCTCAACAACTGTTGCCCTGCAAGTGCATAGTTTTAAGGCACATCGTGTAATTGTGGCAGCTCGTAGCGAATGGTTTAAAAAAGCCCTCATGTCCGGCATGCAGGAATCAATAAGTCGAAAGGTCATAATCACAGATACTACTCCCGTAATATTCCGAAGGTTACTCCTATATCTTTATGGTGCTCCCATTGATCGCACCGTGGGAGCTGAACAAATATGCGAACTAATGTTGCTGGCTGATCGATACTCTGTTGATGATCTAAAGGTAAGTTTTCTCTCTATCTCTGTCTGTCCATTTATTTGTATGATATGTATCCTTGTTTTTGCGTATGTAGGAACTTTGTGAGAATACATTAAACTCGTTGATCGATGAAGACTCGGTGGTCTGTCTACTGGGCATCGCAGATCGTTATGTGGCCACGGTGCTTAAATCAAATTGCCTTTCCTTTCTATCACAACATGCCGAATTAACTAAAAGTGAGATATTTAAGGAATTGCCACAAAACTTACAGGTAAATTAAACATTCGATTATCATGGATAATCATTTTATAATCATATTTTGTATTTCAGTTAGAGGTCATGGATTTAGTCCAGTGGTTTGGACGCGTGTCGGAGCCATGGAATGATCACAGCTTCCAACCGGACAGCAAGTCACGGCATAGCCTAAAAAGCCCTTCAAAGTCTCGTTTGCGATCCCGTAAATCATCACCTTCCTATATATGACGCTGACAATATACCGAGGAAAATGCGAATGCTTATTTCATGCAATAATTGTATAAGATTGAACATGGACAAACTGTATTAATTAAATGTCAGGTTTATAACCACTCCTCGCACCTAGTCTCATTAACATGGAAAGTTAAGCTTCAATTTCGACAACTTGAAAGCAATATTTTATGACAGATTTTATTGCAGATATATCTTTTGTTCCTAAACCCTTTTAATCGCTCCATTGGCGCCGATTTTAAATTCTTGCGCAAGCGCAGTCCTGCATTCTAAAATCGACAAAATAGTGTTGTGTGTTCTTTCAGTTAGCTCTTCTTCCGATTCAGGAATGATTTGAAAGAGTGTTAATTTCTTAATTTATTCATACACAACTATAAGCAGTCCACACATCAATATTTATTTAAATGATAAAGTGAGTGTACATTTTTAACTTTATTTTCCGACTTTCATCAAGGCTAACAAGATAATTTTTGGTGAAAAACTTCTTATGACAAGTTCTGCGGCTTTTTAGGGAAGGTAAGTGTAGATAATTAAACCAAAATTAAAGTAATTTCAATGAGTATTTAAAAAATGTTGTAGGAAAAGTGAAGCAACGAAACGAAGCTATTTTAAATGAATATCTGGTTAGTTGTGCCAAAGTTTCGAAGTCTGGTAACTTTTAGGTCTGCCAACATTACAAGCTAAATTTTCTTTCACATTTGGAATGATATTTTACATAAAAATAAAGCACCGCAGAATCAACTTTAAAGTAATCTCTTTTACTAACTAATTAAGCACCAAAAGTTGATTAAAAATAAAACATCCAGATTTAAAAGTTATAAATTAATTGTTTTTTAGAAATTAATAAAAAATTTTCCAACATAAGCAAAAAGCCGATTTTTGAAAAATAATTATTTTTAAATGTAGAATCAATTGATAGATGATTAAATTTCAAATTACATTCCGCACGAAAATCGGTAAAGTTTTGACAAAATGATGAAAAATGGAGATTTAAAAATTATATTTTTCTTTTTCCATATTACGAAAACTTTTAATAAAAAATGATTTGTGAAAATAAACTATTTTTAAATGTACAATGTACAAAAACAAAGTAAAATAATTTTTATAACAACATTTAGAATTTATGCCAAAAAAAAAACATAGTTGAAGCTAAGTTTTGACAATGATGGGATGCATTTATTGTGCCAAGGTTTTCAAAAACTTAAAAAGGATAAAACTTTTAGTAGACTACGCCAAAAAACAGGTTCGATAACCAAGTATATTATAGAATGTAATTATTAACTATAAATTAGTAAACAAACATTTGAAAATATTAGTTATAAAAAACATAAGTAGAAGCAATAACAACAGTCATGTTAACATTTTTCGGTTTATACAATTTTCTGGCAGTTGCCCTGGACAAGAAGAAGAAGAAGAAGTAAGTGAAAAGCCGGCGATGGCGGTCAAGAGATATTATGACGGTGATGGGACGCGACAACGCGGCAAAACAACAACAACAGCAACAACAACAACAACAACAACAACAACAACAACATTAGCAGCAAACACATGTATGAAAAGTCATTTGCTCTAGAGAAACAGTTGCTCATACACAAAAAAAAATGTTGTGCTCGAATTTTGTAGGTTTACACAACCAGTATTATTGCGAAGATTGGGTGGCCAGATACCAGATGTGTGCGTGTGTGTGTGTGTGTGTGTGTGTGTGTGTGTGAGTGTGTGTGTGAGTGTGAATTCGAATGTGGCATTCTCATACAGTCTGCTTTTCTCTCAATGTTTTATCTCTGGCTCTCTCTCGCTCTCTGATAGAGTCTCTCTCTCTTTCTCAGTACTTTTCACTCCCTGTAATTGCGCTGCGCAGCTAAACGGCAAACAGCAGTACAGGAAAATCCATTTTCCACAAAAGTTTTTTAGCCGCGCAGAGGCACACAGGCACACAGGCTCAGCGTGTCGTTAGCGGCGGACGTCCTTGTCGTGTTGTGAGCGTTGTCGTTGTCGTTTGTTTAGTCGTCCTGTCTGTTGGCCATGCTTCAACAAGAAACACCACCAAAAAATAATTGTACAATACTAAAAGTTTTCTTCAATTTCGTTTGATTTTTTTATTATTATTATCACTAATTCTCTCAGCAACTGAAATTTTGAAACATTCCAATAAAGTAAAAAGAAACAGAAAATGAAAATGAAAAAATTCTAAATACATACATATATAAATTGATATATATGTACTCATTCAGTATCGGTATCAATATAAATAAAATACGTATTGCCTTCGAATATAACAGAGTGCGTGGATATAATAATAATAGTTGGCTTTTTTTGATGTTTATGTGAATTAGAAATATATGTACATATATTTGCTATTTACTGACAACAATATGCATAAGTATGTATATATAGTGTGCATATTGTGTGGCAAACGAATGTAAAGAGAAGTGATTCCAAAGTCAATTCAGAGGGCAAAATTAAGGAATCGAAGCATGTTACAGCAAGGTAATGAAAAATATCTACAGACACCCATACAAATGCCTTTTTTTTTGTGCATGTGATTGCTGTGTGTGTGTGTGTGTGATTGTGTTTGTCTGTGTGTGTGTGTGTGTGTGCAATCATTGTCAGCAATTTTTTTTGCTATACATTTTTAACTCGAACTATTCAAGTGATTCCTTCATCTCCATTTTCTTTTTTGTCTGTTGTTTTTGAGCCTTTCGACTTGCACTTTTAATTTATGCATAACATATAAATGTACGACGTACATACATACGTATGCATGTGCGTATGTATGTATGTGTGTATGCATAAGTATGTATGTATAATTAGTTTAGCGGTGCCTCCCACGAAGTTCATTGTTGCTTCGAGTATTTGTTGTTTAACTCGGCGAAAAAAAACAGAAACAAGAAACAAATAGATACATATGTATGTATGTATAGATTTCCAATTATATTGCATAGACGTATGCGTTCATGTAACATTAATATGTATGTATATATTGTATATTATATATGCATTTATATATGGTACATAGATACGCAGATATGTACAAATATGGTTATAAATTAAATGTGTTTTTTTTATGTTTTTTTCTTTTCTTAAAAGTGTTTTCATTGAGTGAGACTTGTTTTTGTGCCTATTCTATATGCTATTGTGATTGTCGGAAGACAAGGTCAGCATTCAAGCACAATATTCTAATATGAACTTTGCATACATACATACATACATAATCTATGTACAAAGGCTATGTACACATTTATAAGTGTAAACTTAATGTATGTACACACCTTGGTAAATATTTATACAAGCTACTTCTGTATATAATAAAATAAAGAAGAATATAACACGACAACACGATATACCAGCTTTCAGATACCCTTACACATAATATCACTCATACGTACGTATGCGTAATGTACATTGTACGTTGTACAAAGTGATTCGATTTTACCAAAAACAAGCTGTGGACATTTACTGTCGGTTTTATATAGTTTTTAAATACGAGTTAACAAGTATCAAAACATTATGTTATGATATGTGGCATAGTCTTTAGCTATCGCAATTAAATTGAACCTTAAGACCAAGTGATTGGCAATTGTTATAGTTAGTTCTTGGTATTGTTAATTTATTCTCAGACACAATCAGTGCAAGTGCCAGTGCAAGTGAATTTCAATTGACAGTTGAATTTCCAAGGCATTCCTTCAGTTTATAAGGATTCTTGGAAGGAACTTTAGTTCTTCGAATATTTTGTATATGAATTTTCATTCATAAAACAGGGACGTTGTTCAGGTGAACTAGTCGAGTGCTCGACAACTAGATACCCTGTGCCCAGCCCTAAGATACTCCAACACATATTCGCTCACAGACATGCGCGCACACACCCACATACACGACTGTTTTTTTTTCCTTTTTCTTTTTCCTTTTTTTCTTTTTGTCAATAGGAGAATGAGCTCGCTGAGGACATGAAAAAGCGCCTTAAAACTGTAATGACAGCTGTTTCAATGCCAAAAAAAAAAAAGAAAAAATGAAATGAAAACCAAAAAAAAAACCAAGAGCGTTCCGAATGCTCCCTTATTGGTGTAACAAGAAATTAAGCGTACTAAGAAATATCTGATTCAAAGATTAATACTAAGAAAAATCGTATTCAAAGTGTTTCGTGATAAAACGGGGATTTTAAAAAAGAGCATCAATAGCATTAAGCAAAGCTGCATTCGACACTGATTATGTGTTGTTATTGTTTGCACGTCGTGACGCACAAAACGACAGGCAAGTGACAAAGTGAACTGTAGTGAAGTGAAAAACCCCAGAAAGTATACTATACTATATATATTTGTGAACAGGACGATTTAATGCTATCTACGCTTCTTGGAACTTTATATATCGGAACGGAACGGAACCAAACAAACTCTATCTAAATTGGTGTCATATAAAAACGACCAGTAAACCACCCTTTTTATTTTTGCGAGATTTGTCAACCAATTTCAGTGATTGTATGTTTAGTATTGTCTTATCCTGATCAAATATGGTGAAAATCGGCTTAAAATCAGCTTTTGGTATGAAAAACTCTTAAATATCTGACAAACTATGAATTTGGTAGAGTCCTTCACGTATTGTCGAAATTAAATTGAAATCGGATTACTATAGTATATCATATAAACGATCGGCTTCAAAGTTTGTGTCGCTTTACAGAAATAACCTTTTTGGCGAAATTTAATTTGATTACTTAACAGAATTGCCTTCGAGAGCGATAAACCGTTGATAGAGATCTTTCAACTTTTCAAAAACCGGTTTTACAATACGATTTGTTTTTCTTCTCAAAATTGACTCCTTTTTCTTACTAACTTATCAGTGCTAAAGTTTTTCCAGCGAGCATTTTCTTGAAAACTGCAAACGGGAAATAGTCGCTGGATGGAAAAGCAATTCGTAGAACATTTGCTGAATTTTAGCCATCGTTTTCATTGACTTGTTACACGGTGCATTGATTAAACATCACATATTTCTTTGCCAAGTGGGGACGTCTGCTTTGTGCTGATAGTGATGAAGCCATGTTTCATCCATTTTAACATAATGGTGACGAAACCGTCATTAAGACTGCAATTGCAATTGAATGTGTCAAATGTGCTGAGCGATTAAAAGTTGATACTTTCTGAAAATCGTGTTAGAAGAATTCAAATGCTGTTCTCTATAAGAAACGATACGAATTTTTTAGCCCAAGATAGCCTTTTTTGACAAACTTGATAGAACCTTTGTAGTTTTAATTCGATAGGTTGTTTTCAAACCCAATTTTTAAAAATAGCTCCTAAGTTTCCTGGAAGAGCTCCAGAAAAAATGGTTATTTCTTTATATTTAGTTGCCTACATTTGGGCTGGCATCCAGTGCCCTACTGAAGAGTATCTCACAGTCGATCACAGTCGACAGTAGAAGTCTTAGCTGCTTATTTATCTTGCTGCTTCCTTAGATACACATATACATACACATATATGGTCATTGATACTCATACCTGATGTCACCGTCGAGTCGACTACGTTATCGACGTTGTTGTTGGAACGGAAGTTTTTCAAGCTGTTGCAAATGAGTTTCCGGTTTCGAAGGTGTTGTACCACTGTGTACCGCTGTGGTCGTCGGCTTTCTGGGTTCTAATTACAATTGGCACAACGATTTGGCGATTTGCAAGCAAATGTTTTTTGATTCGTTTCTGGTTTTGCTTTCGGTGCATGAGTTCTTGATGTCCTTGATTGTGATTTTAACTATAACTAAAGACACTAGTAGAAATTCTATGTATTGCATTTTATAAAAAGTGTTTTCGATTCATTATTTGATTCCTTCCATGTACTTTTATATTTATGTATATTAGCTAATTTTTTGCTAGACTTTCCTATTAAAAGAAATCGCTCTATGGTATTAAAAAAAAATATTTGGCTACTTTTTAGATTGCCAAATAGCTTCAATAAACTGCAAAAGCTCAGAATATCAATTAGAAGTGATTTTCTTTATTGAATTCTCTTTACATTGAGCTAGTAAATTAAAATCCGCGTTAGTAAAATCAATGATTTTTAGCATACTTAGCAACAATCCAAATAAAAATAAAAGTTTTTCAAATAATTAAATATTTTTTAACCAATGTGATTTATGAATAACTTTTTAATTACCACACCTCGAAATCGGTTGCCCTTGTAATAATGAGTTAATGAGTTTGGTACATGTGTATTTAAAACAATAATTTTCGTAAGTAATATCTCAATAAATAATGATATCAATACTTAATTTTTTAAACGCAAGATTGGACAAAACATTTATAAATTTATGGCAAACAATGCATATTGTTCATGTAATGAAAGACTGTATCACAGCTGACAAATCAGCAAAGTAAATCTATTTCTCAACACTGAAAATCGTTTCCTATCAATTTGAAAATCTTCAGAGATCTACGAAAAGCTTGCACAAAAGCTTTTTCATTACTGATGCCCAAAATGAGAGAGCGGAAAATGAGAATGTACTATTACTTAGTATGCCTTACACCTAAGTTCATCGGAGCGTAAACAATAGAACGTAGGAAAAACAGAAAACTGGCCGAATCGAATTGTAACAGCCTAGAAAACTTGCCACACATCTAGACAAATTCATAGAAATAATTTTTCATATTGGATAATATCTGCCGATCGTGCATTACATTCGTATGAGTCGTATTTTATACCCTGAACCCACTAAAAAGAGGGTTTAATGACTTCGTGTATGAATTCGTCGATCTCAGAGATTATAGAAGCTAGAAATACCAAGTTTGGAATGTAGTTTCCGGGATACCATGTGCAATTACAATTACAGGAGCAGTTTGATAGTTACTTCCTTAAAATCTAGATAGATTTATAAACATGACAGATGTTCACAAAAACTGTCAGGCAAAAAAGCTCTGTTTTATTTTATTAATTAATTTGATCAGTCAAATGTGTTTGATTATATTGATTTTACTGTTTAATATATTTTCGATCAAGCGGCATAATAAAATAATTTCTATCTTCTATTTATAGGAAACATTTATAGCAAACATGAAGCCTTTGAATATTGTTAATACGGCCAAGTCGATAACAAGCAGAATTAAATTAAAGACCTGGGATTAAATATCCCAGGCATAAGAGAGCGTCTTAAAAGAGTTAGATCAACGAGAGGAACCTTTAAAATTTTTAAAACGACAGTCCATATCTAGCTGAAAGATCGGCCATGGAGCCGCCTGGCGGTCTGCCGCCAGATAGAGATCGGCAGTTGGTTTTGTGCAATCCAACCCCGCATATTGCCATCACAACTCCTCCGACATCTGTGACAACACAATCGCAATCGCAATCGCAATCGCAGGTTCGAAAGCTACAGCAGCCGCAGAATGTGAAACCAACAACATTAAGTTTGCAGCCACTCATTGCGTTACAGGCATCAGCACAGGTCTTTCCTCCTACACAAATCAACAACAATCAAACGACATTAGCAACAGTTACTAACATTGGCAGTAGAGTTCATGTTAACTGTGGAACTAGTCCCGCTTTGGCATCCACAGCCACTGCGATATCTGCCACAACCCAGGCAGCAACTGCATTCAGCGGCAGCTCTGTAGGTCATCCACACCATCCACATCATCATCACCAGCAGCAGCAGCAGCAACAACAGCAGCAACAACAGCAGCAACAGCAGCAGCAACAGCAGCAAGTGACAGCTAGTTCAGCTTCAGTGGCAACAGCTCCTCATCAACTTGGATCGATATGTGGCTCCGGATCATACACTAGTAGTACACCATTTTGCGCAACTCCACTGCCACAGGCGCAGGCAATTGAGAAGCTTTCGCGTCCCATGGCCTTCGATAAGGTAAGTAATTGAAGACCTTTTTCTATTTTTTGATTCCGTAATTCAAAAGTAGCCGGTAGTTTAAAGGGATTTAAAGCCATTACCGACCCCATAAAGTACAAATATTCATAATGAGTATCAATAATTGAGTCGATATATCCCAGGATTACCAGGGAAAGTTTTGCTACTTTGAGTTTTAGAAGCAAAATTGTTCGTTTTGTTCAGAAATAAGCATATTAAAGGCGTATACGAAATTATTTTGAGGTTTCGACTTAAGCTTAAAGGCATAATCCATTACTTAAGTATATTGTATAAATAAATCCTATTTAGATTCATTTTCAATATGCCAAAAGAAAGGAGAGCACGCCAATTATTTTACAATCTATTTCTATGTCAAACATCTTAATAGACGGGCGAAAACAATTAAAATTGAGAGATTTCGTTTTTCGGAGTCACAAAAATTGTTTGCCATAGTTAGAATTCTTTAGAATTTCAAAAAATTTAAAACTTAGTGGTAGTGGTTAAAATAAATTTAATTTTAAAATGTACTTACGGCCTTATTAATGAAAATAGAACTATTATTATTATAAATTCAGAGTTGTATTAATTCTCTTAGCCATTATTTTGAAATTTCAGTTTTCAAATGCGATCGTTTTAACATTTCTCCTTTCTATTAGAATTCTGAAAACATATACCTTAGAAAGAATATACTGTCACAAAGTTAAATAGTTTTGAAACTTATAGTTATATGCTAATTCATAATATATATACTTTATAGAATCGTATACCTTTGGGTATTTTAAATACGAATACCTTTGGGTCTAATAAACAAACTTGTTTTTTTGTTCTTATGACACCATTGCTGTTGAACCCGTTACGGAATTGTATTGAATATCGTTTCAAACACTTTTTCAAAATATCTAATTGCGACTTATGTATATGGTTTTAAGATGGAAGTTCTGGTGCGTGAGATGCAAGACCAGGAGCATGGAGTACCAGTCCGACAACAGAAGATATTCCTCACATCGATACCATATGCGTTTATGGGTATATATATTCGACAGTTGAATAATATTGTTAAAGATGTAATTATTGTAATTGTTTTTATAGGTTACGATCTAATTGAATGGCTCATGGATCGCCTTCAGATTGAGGAGTCTGAGGCGTTAAACATTGCTAATCAATTATGCCTGCATGGCTATTTTTTTCCCGTCAACGATTCCAAGATGTTAACAGTTAAGGATGATTCTTCGCTATATCGCTTCCAAACACCCTACTATTGGCCCTGGCAGCACAAGGCTCCAGATAATGTGGAGTATGCCATATATTTAGCCAAAAGGTCACTTCGCAATAAACAGCGACACGCACTCGAGGATTATGAGGCCGAGGCCTTAGCATCGCTACATAAGAACCTAAAAGGCAAATGGGACTTCATTTCAATGCAGGCCGAGGAGCAAGTGCGTCTGGCCAAGGATCGCAAAAAGGGTGACAAAATCGTTGGTGACTCACAGGAGCGTGCTTATTGGCGCGTTCACCGTCCACCACCTGGTCAATTTACGCCGCTTGAGCCATGTCCGGTTCCATCGCGGGATCGCCAGGGTCTTAAGCCTAATAAAAAGAAGACTGTTGATGATATACAACGCGAAGTGGACTATCTTGGAAAATCGTTAAACCGGACACGCATGAAGATGTCACAAGCATGCGAATCCCTTGTCTGCTACTCAGAGACGTTCAGCGAGTATGATTTCTTTCTGCAGCCAGCTCTGCCCTCCAATCCTTGGGTAACTGAGGATATTGCTTTTTGGCAGTTGAACAGTACCTTTGTGGATATACCTACAGAAAAACGTGTTAAACGATGGGCCATCTCCATAGAGGAGCTTGTCTCCGATCCCACTGGCTTGAATGAGTTTACAAGTTTTCTGGAGAAAGAATACTCACATGAGAACATCCGTTTCTGGATTGCAGTAAATTGTCTCCGTCGTTCTGCCCACTCACAAGTGGCGCCCAAAGTGAACGAAATATTCGAGTTAGTATCCAATGTATTATCAGTCCAAATTCATTAATTAACTAATTATATTATACGTTTTTTATTTTTTCTAGGGAGTTTCTTAAGCCTGGAGCGCCGTGCGAGATTAACATTGATGGAAAGACCATGGAGAGTGTTTTGCGCGGTCTTAAGAGTCCCTCACGTTTTACTTTCGATTCAGCTTCGGAGCACATCTATATGCTGCTCCTTAAGAAAGATTGCTATCCACGCTTTGTACGCTCGGAGCACTACAAACGGCTTGTAGACAGTGGTATACAGCCGTCGCACAAAAAGCGTTTCTTTAATTTTGGAGGAGTTGGAGGAGCCAAAAAGAAAATGACTGCTGCCCTTTCCAGCCAGCCACATTTGGGCGATGTGGCAAAAGGATCCAGCATTGCTGGCGGCACAGGTTCAATTATGCCAACACCTCCTACTGGGAACCTAACCCGACGTCGAGGCAGTGATCGCAGCCTGACGGGGTCAGCACACGAGCTTGCCGTAATTGGTGTCGACAAGGAACCCTGTTCCAAGGTCCCGCACTCTCACTCTCAAAATAATCTCTGCGAGATTCCATACAGGTAAGCATTTAGCATTAGATCAGTGATCGAGTCGAAGAGTAGATGAAAGTTATTGATTGATTGATTGATTTACTTTGCAGAGAAACACCTAGCTCAAAATTTGTACAGCTAGAGGCTACCGTGGAGAACTTATCAGCTCCAGCCTGTGGTGTCTGCCCTTGGGATGAGTTGGAAGTAATTGCTCCACCAGTACCAGATAAGGTTAAACTGGCTACGTCTCCGTCTCCGTCTCCGTTTAATACTGCTGATACTACAACTTGTCTTTCAACTACAAACCCGGGTAAAGTCTCCGACAGCGGTAATCTGAAGCCTGTGATCAGGTAAATATATCAACATATTTAAAATGTCCAAATATAATTGTTAATAAATTTCAACTTTTAGCACCTGTCCGGAAATCTGTGAGGTAACCGATCGCATGCAGCGTAACTTGGGAATACGACATCAGAACACCGTGGACAGTGGAGAGGCGGGTATTAAGCGTTTAGTACCCAACTTAGCCGAACAACGCCGTGCCTCCGTTTCCTTTACATCCAGGTATACCTCTTACCCTTAACCCCCACTTTATATATACAAATATGTTCTGTTGATGTAGTGCTATAAATATGAGACAGGTATTTCCTTGAGAATTATTGATATTTCGCGGTCCATCGAGCATTTTTGTTTGTTTGTTCAAGTAGTGCTATAAAAATTGAACATGTAGTTGCTTGTAAATTAATGAT
Organism: Drosophila testacea; assembly: GCA_035043265.1. Lineage (NCBI taxonomy): Eukaryota > Metazoa > Arthropoda > Insecta > Diptera > Drosophilidae > Drosophila > Drosophila testacea. The sequence goes on from JAWNND010000229.1 coordinate 4,143,017, forward strand.
GATTCGCGGTCCATCAAGGTATTTTTCTCTTATACAAAATGGCACTTGTACTTGTTTAACGAAAGCAAACTAGATTGAAAAACAAATTCCCGGATGGACCGCATATTATCATGAATTATTAGGTAGGAATTTGTTATAGGTCATTAGTGGTTTCTTTTTAAATGCAAACACATGATAAAAGTTGGGCATGCGATCTTTACTCGAGAGTAATCAAACAATAACCACATCAAAAACATGAACAACCCGAATAACAGTAAGAGTAAAATTTACTCCAAGAGTCAGTACGTGATTTAATCTATTTTACTTTAAAAATCAATCAAATATATATTGACAATTAGTTAAATGGTGACTAGTTCTTCACAGAGAACAATAAAAGTGACCCTTTAGACACAAATACTAATTGCTAGGCCAGAAACATAAATAGCAACCCACGTAGATTTGGTATAAACAATTGCATTCCTGATGAGCTATTTGGGGGCCTAAATAGTTTATATGTATATGTAGTATGTTATGTTATTTCCTGTTGTTTACATGCTAATTGGTTTCTATTTCCACACAGCACCTGGGAGCATGAGTTCACTTGCGCCAATTGCGTATCGACTACAATCTCACCCATCGTTAATGACAGCTTCCCACCATTAGAATTCCGTTATACTTGTGGTTCCAATACGAGCTGCAGTAGCGTTACAACCAAAGATCTGCCAGCTAACAATGATGCAAATGTGGAGCTTATGGATAAACTCAACAAGTTGTCGATGTCAGAACGCAATAGTGATTCATCTGTCTCAGAATTGCCAGTTTTGACGACACCGGTGTCAATGTCGGTGTCGGTGTCAGTGTCGGTGCCGGTGTCAGTATCGGTGGCAGTTCCGGTTCCGGTTACGGTGCCAGCACCAACAACACCGCCTATCAACAAGATCATCCCATCGCCGATGTGCTCACCAAAAGTATCAGGGACATCACAGTGTCAGCGCTCAATAGCGAATGCGCCTGTAGTACAAGTACTTGAAGAGAGTCCAACTCTAAACCTCCAAACTGCGAATGCGAATGCGTCAATAGTCTCGATAGATCCCGAGATGGATTTCGACTCCCAGGATGTGGTAAAGGATGTGCAAATCGAGTTGATTGAGCCACCAATTGACGACTGTAATGCTGAGATGCAGATAAAACCAGAGCCTGCCGAAAAAGTGGTGCAGGAACAAGCTGCAGATACTTTAGATAATCGAAACGCACAAGATCCCGAGAAGCTGATAAAGATACTAATCGAGACGGAAATCAATACCGAATCCGATGTAGCATCGGATCTAGAACAGCTTGTACAGGATTGTGGTGAAGCGGAGCTATCACCCACCACCGATGAATACCAGGAAGGAATGCATTTTGGTGATGCCAGAAAAGATGCCGTTTACGATTATGAAATCGGTAATACAAGCAGACCCACAGGGTATATACCGCCCGCGCCAACACCAGCGCCATCGATGGCGCCGCTTGCTGTCCTAGATATCGACACCGTTGATGATGAGCATGATGAGCTGCCGATAGTTAAAACGCCAATTCCAGCCTTAAGCAGCGATGAAGTACGTCGTCGGCGCAAAAAGCGTAGTTTGGGTTCCAGGAAGATCACCTCCCTGGATGAGAAGGATAAGGGGAATGAAATAGCCGGCAGCTCAGCAGAAACAGCCACTGATGAGGTCAAGCACAATGCAATATGCCCTTGGGAAGATGAGTAAGTAAATTCCAAATATACATATGTACATAAAATTTCTCTATTTATAAACTATATGTATTTGGATTCCCTTAGAAACGTGAGCACAAGTGATGGAACTTTTGTAAAGACATACGCTACGCTAGGGTACTTATGAAGAAAGCCGAAAATTTTTAAATTAGTGGTCAGCAAGCTGCTGAAAAGGAAGTAGAAATGAATAATAATAACACTTATATATAAATACTTATATAAAAGAGCGACTTACTTATTGTACTGTGTATTAAAACACATTTTGCATGTACTTATACAAAAATACATAAGTAAATTATATCTGCTTGTCTTTAACTCAATGTGAATATATAAATATATATCTTTCGCTCACTTATTTCAAGACTGTCATTTTTGTTGTTGTTTGTTTTTTTTGAGTTAATGATGCAGAAATATTCGTTATATGCTAATCTATATTGTGTACAAATTTCATATTCATATCTTCTATTCTCCTCTTCATGCAAGAGTCAAAAGAATTCTTCCTTTTACTGCAAAAGTTAGTTACTAAAATGAAAATGAAAATTAAAATGGAAAACAAACAGTCTTTAAATAAATGAGCGATATATATATATGCGCTTCACAATTTCAAACTAAACACTTACATAGCTAGTTGAAAAGTTTGTTTATGTCTGAAAGACATATTAAAAAGAGAAAAAATAATTATATACTTATTATTCTGAAAACAAAAACTTAAGAATAAAAAAACACAAAAAAACAAAAAAAAAACCAAAAAAAAGAAAAAGAGAGGAATCCGATATCTTCAGGGTGTCGATAATTAAGAACTTTTGGAGACTAATTGTTAAACTTATAATCAATAAAAATGTTGTTATCTAATAGAGACCCGTGATAAAAGCAAAATAATCATTTTTGGCGTAATTGCCACTGTAAAATAAACTTGGAGCTGCGCTGATGAAACTCCCCGTGTGGTAATTGATCCATTTTCCACCCATTGAAAGGGATAAGTCCTTACATCGAATGATCTACTAAACCATAACATCACTGTAAAATCAGTTGTGGTAGCTCGGAAAAAAATGGGACAGACAGGACGCGGACGGAGACGCGATGTATGCTACTTGTATATAGTTTTCATTTCGTATTCCAATTAATTAAAGAGAGGTATGTTCCGACAATCTTGAAATACATACCAAACATTCAAAGGCAGATTTATAAAGATGAAATAAACTTATTTTCTGCAATAACTTTGCGGTTATGTGCTTTTTAATAACAATTTATAATATAACAAAGTTTGAAAATCAATTTGCGCTAATTAGTTTATACCATTCACGACATTTATACACTTAAAACATAAAGCCTCTTATAGCAAAGACGAGGTAAATATTTGCTGTAGAATCTGTGGCAACTTGGTAAGATCCATGCATGCGTAGCTCTGTCCATCGGGCATTTCAGCCATGATACTGTAAACCAAAGTAAGATAGTTGGTTAGCAATGGTTTCCAACTGATAAATTGTGACAGGTGAATACTTACTGATCGACCTCTTCCGCCAGACTGCCAATAAATATGACATAGCCTTTGACCTTGGGTTCACCGCGTTTGAGTGCCATTGCCAGATCCTTGGGATCAATGCCATAGCGGGCAAGATTGGCATCGCTAAGCACAACGACAACACCATTTCCATAGTTATCCTCTGCGTTCAATGTGGAACAAGCTTCGCGTGCTGCTTTCACGGTGCTGTCGCCAGACCAACAAAATTGCGAATGGGCATGCATCATACGTATTGTCTCAAAACGTTCCTGGTCGTTCTTAGGGGCACTACCCAAATTTACAAAGGGTAACTCCCATCCCTCGCCGCTATGACCGACGATATCGTAAAGAATTTTCTTTTCGTATCCCTGGAATGCTTCCATTACCATGACAACAGCCTCCAATTCGCGATCCAGGCGGCCATCATAGCCATTAAATCTGTAAGTATAATTTAATAAATTCTTAGATAAATAGTTTTAGATAAATTTGAAATTTTCTTAACCTATCTATAAGTTTATCTATACTGTTGGGTTGTTGACAAGATGAAAAAAAGAAGACGTTAGAGTTAATAGTTCTTAGCTGCTATTAATCTTATTGTGATTATAACAATTCGATATTGTCCACAATTCAGATAAATAGCTAAAAGAAATATTTAAATTGCGTATTTCTAAATAATTTTTTACTGGTTGTGGTATCGATAACAAGAAGTTCCAATTTCCGGAGCACGCGCATTTGAAATCACACGAAATAAAATGACAAGGTTATTCGTAAAGTTTGCGACCATCGCATCTTAGCTGAATATTATATAATTGATAAAACAAATGGAAATAAAACATTATTTACCTGTACATGGATCCCGAAACATCAACCACAAGTTTAAGTCGATTGGGCTGCTCCTGAACATGATCCGACCAAGGATTTGCCTCGGCGCGTCGTCTATAAATGTTTTTCTCACCGGTGATGCCTTCAATGAGACGCGTGTCGTCAAGCTCACCATGTGTTTGATACTTTTTCCATTGGCGCTCCTTGCTGCTCGTCTGCATCGCTTCCAATATGGCCTTCAGCTGCTGTACTTGCTTCCGGTTGGGCTCACTAAATTGAGCATAAAGCTTATGATCATGTGCGGACATTTTAATCTCTTGCAATTTCTGCTCAAATGCCTTGCGATTCATTTCACGAGCCGCCCGTTTTATTTCCTCTGGAATGTCGGCTTTCTCCTCATCGCTAAGTTGATGCACCTGATGACCCTTGTCTAGCCGAAATGGTCCACCTTTGCCACCTAAGCCTGCTGTATCGCGTCCACCGCTACCACCCGCCCACGTGTTGCCGCCCACATGAGGCTCGTTTTTAGGATCCAATTTACCAAACTTGGGACCAGAAACGCCCAATCCACTGTGACGTTTCACTTCCATCTGGAGCTTCTTTTGCTGACGAAGCACTTGCATTTCATCCTTTGCGTATGCCTCAATCGACAGGCCATGTTTTGAAAGCACTTCGGTGACTTGTTGCAATGCCTCCGGTTGGGAACGATCAAAGTCCAACACATTCCCCACCAGTTCGGACATATTCTCTTGCGGATAACGCTCTAAATGCTTTACAATATTTACAACTTCTCGCGTCGAGTACGGGTAATTAAGCATACCTTCGTCTGCCAAGGTACGAAGTTCTCCAAAGGCATTCACAAGTTTTCGTAGTGTCTTAATGGGTACATTCGGTCCATATTGCTGCAGTAGATATATCTCTGAGTCGGGCATGGGGTTGTCAATGGCATGACAGCTGAATATGTCACCTAGCGCAGCAAAGAAATCGTTTCCCATAAACGGAAAACCTGGACGGTTCGCCAATACAATAAGCCGGAATTCTGGATGTGTTTCAATAAAGTTTGATTCCTTTGCCGCATAGCCATGAGGCACAATACGACGGCCATCTGACAGCATCATTTCGCCACTTTCTACCAAACTGCGCAAAATGCAGGTGACATTAACTGGTGCCTTGTCTGCCTCATCTATGACGAGGACATGACCCGATTTAACCGCTTTGACCAATGCACTATCTTCAAATACTATATGACCATCGCGTAGCGTCGACTGAATGGTTAGACTGTGCACCGTGGTATCCCGGTGGAGTTGCAAATATTCGCGCGGTCGTCGCATAAGTTCCAACAGTCGGTCAATGAGTTTGTTTTTGCCGACTCCTTGATTGCCCACTAAAAGCAGATGCTCACCAATTAGATAGTCCTGTAATAGTCGCTCCAGTAATATTACGTGCTGAGACATTTCGTAAAATAGTGTACTGGGTACTTTTGATTGCTGCGCCAATAATAACTCCGGCAACTGCATCGTAGTGTTCCCAATGCGTAGTACGTTGTCCACCTCACTAATTTGTCTATCATTTTTAACGTTTCGATTCGAGCTTGGATTGATTCCAGCCTGCTTCATAGCTTGCTCCAAGCGTGCACGCGAAAGTGATGGCATAAACTTAATTAGGAACGTATTTTGTAGAAGTTCATACACATCGCTTTCTGGATATGCAGCCAAGCGACGTCCTAGCTTCAGTAGCTGTCGTGTTGATAGAGTTCCCGACAAACTCTGAAGCATTTGATCGCTTGAGCTACGCAATATATGTGCCAACTCCAGGAGCAATTTCATCTTTGGTTGCACTTCCCCACAGAATTTAACTAGAAGCTCGTTTTCTTCACTTTGATGCAGTGGCCGTAATTCCTGATAGAGGAACATGCTCAACAATTCCGGCGTTAGCCAACTGTTTTGTGCACTGTCCAGTTTTGGTGGCTCGGCTAATGCTACAATGCGAAAGGACTCGTGTATAGGCAACAATCCACGATCTGTTAACTCTTTTTCGGTTAGTCCCTCACTAAGCAGCGCTTGGTAGCGATCCTGACGCAGCAGCGTTGTGCCATCACAAAGCTGCAGCTCGCGGTCGTGAAGTATTCTGTGTCCAACAAAACCAATAATTAATTATTACGATTTAAGGTTCACTTCTACTTACCGTTGCAGCACAGCCGAAGCACTTCTGTGTAATCGATGAAGACCATTTAATATAACCACCGATCCAGTTTTAGCTGCTCGTACTAGGGGTGAATCTTGCCAGATGGTATCGCCTTCAGCGTTTGTAATACGTTGTTGTACAAGATCTCTTGACGTCATGTCCTCGTAAAGCATCATTGGTTCTGCGGATTGATTAAGCATGCGTACTAGTTGCTTTGTAAGCGTGAGTTTTCCGACTCCCTTCTCGCCCAGCAGACACACATCGCCAACGGCATAGATCTGCAGCAACAAAGCGAGCACTTGACGTTGATGTTCCAGATCTACAAAGTTCCCTTTTGAAGTTTCCGTTGATCCACTAGGCAAGCGCAGTTGCAACTCGTTTAATTGTACGTTGATATAATCATCTTCACGATGGGTGGAAATCCGTTGAACCTTATCTGTAGGCAGGCGTTGAATCTGAAGGCTCGTATATAATTCATGAATACGTTTCTGTTGCTCTGGTTTTAGTATGGTTTGAAATGGGTATACGGTTGATATGACATCGTGCACTGATAGCGCTGGATTTGTTTGCTGAGAACAGATGTTAACAGATAAGATTTATATGGTATATAGAGTACACATCATGGCTTACCAGCATCTGGGCACCCCGCTTAAGATGATGCAAAGGGAAGTCTGGCAATTGAATGTTCTCGTCTGCTTTTTGAAGTGTCAAAGCAAAAGTAAGCAATTGCTTCAGTTGATTGGCAGGCACGTCCGGCGTCAACTGATGCAATTCATCGTATAGCTCTAAAAAGGTGTATGGCAAAACAAATCGCGATTGAAATCTCGATCGTAACGGCGGATCTAGCGGTGTGCCCTTATATTTCTGAACGGGTAGCCCAAGGGCCACGACGCGAAAGTGTTCTGAAACCCGAAGTATTCCCCACTCTTCAAGCTGCTGTTCTGTGTGTGTCTGCAAATTAAAAGAAGGTTTTAATCTATTGGGGAATTATTCAATTTGTTACATACCTCTAACAATTTGTCATAGCGATCAGGAGCCATTAAGAATTTCCCACTTTCCAGGTGCATTTCGCGATTCTCCAAAAGATTGTTTAGCACTGGCAGTACATTTCGTTCGCAATGCTCGATGCCGTCCAACACTAGAACTCGTCCATGCAACGCTGCGCGTACTGCGCACTGATCATAATACATGGAAGTCTTGTTCTGAATCTCACGTCGTTGCTTAAGATCACTCTCGGTTGTGTCGCGACTAAGCGCAACGTATTCCAGCTCACGTTGGGTCAGCTCTAAATACTTCATAACCAGCTGGCGTCTAAGCGGCCCAGGGTTGCCCAGCAGAAACATATCTTGCTTCAATATATCCTTTTGTAGCATCCAGCGTAGATGATGGAGTGTACTCTGATTAAGGTGGACCACGCCATCCGATGTATATTTTACTACAAGTATCAACTTAGTTTTATAATTTATGTAAATACATTTCTAGTGAACTTTGAACTTTTTGATAGCATTTAACCATACCATATTTATGGGGTACCATATGAAGATTCTTTGGTTTATTCAAACGCATGACAATGTCATCAATGGTTATCTGATCACCATCTTTATCTTTGGCCACAGTCGCCAAGCTTCTTCTCCATGAAATCATTTGGAGGCTGTGACGCAACCGGTAGCCGCCGACACATTGTAGATGAAATATCATAGCAGCACGCGTCAACGAAGAGGAAATCCTAAGAAGCTAAATAAATTGCTTCAAGAGCGTAGTATAACCTAGTGATGTGAAATTCTATCGAAGAATCGATAGTATATCGATCTTTGTATAAGCGATTTTACCGATATTTGATCAATGTGATATTATTCGATGTTTTGAGAGGAATCGATCGATTTCCACAATTTGCTGACGCAGAACTTTCAGATAGTTTTTATGCGATAGTCACGTAATATCGATATGATTTGTGCAATTATCTAGCGTTTTTTTTTAGCAAAGAACAGCTGATTGGAAAAGCCGCGCAAAATAGATTTAAGTATAGGTTTAAATTTAATTATCTCTATACTAAATATTGCTACAACGCCGGTGTTACAACAATTTAGATCTGTGGCGACCCTATACCTTTTAAATTTCTTAAAATTGACGGTTATTTGGGTACACGTGTACATATTATGTACAAAGAAAGGTTCAATTGGTAAGAGAATATTTTAGTTTCGTCCATTTTAAGAGCGGTTTTAGACGAACAATTAGTTATGATGTATATTTTCTATTTTATATTTTAGATATAACATATTTCTTATAAAATTAACATCAGTGAGAAAGCTATATTAGATCACATTCAAGATATGTAAAGTCACATATAACATGATTTACCGGCACATTTTGTAAGATTCTTCAATAAAATACCATACAAAGCCCGTTCAATTGGAAGCAAATCATAGCCAATATTATTTAATTGATAGGGATCCTTTGCCAGATCATACGCTTCCACAAAATTCTGGTAGTAAGAAAGGTTAAGAAAATAAAGTACACTTCTTGTTTTCAGCTCAGGATATTACCTCAGAATCCTGAAATTCACAATAGATGCGATCGACATTGTTTCGAAAGTCACGGACACAAGCGTACGTATTATTCCAAGCATCTTGGCAATGACAGTCTGCAACTAAAGTACATTGCGCTAAATGATCACTGCGCTGTCCGGGACACAGTGGATTATACGTATCATCATTTCCTTCGCCCCAGTACTCGATAAGTAAAGTGCGATGATAGTCCATTTTAGGTCCAGTTAATAGCTCATCGCTGAACGGGCGGCCGTCCATATAATCGGGTACTGATAGCCCGGCCCACTTCAATATGGTAGGCGCTAAGTCCAGTAAACACACTGGTTTATCCATTATATGACCAGCTGGCACGTCTGGTCCCAGAATAAGTAAGGGCACTTTGATGTCAGTCTCATATGGTTGTCGCTTATCGAAAGGCTGTGCGAATTGTCCTAAGTGATATCCATTGTCGGAAGTATAAATAATGTATGTGTTCTCTATGGATTGAGTTTCATTCAAGACTGCCACCAAAGATGTCATCAATTCATCGACTGAAAGTAGTGCTTCCCACCTATTTTGAAAATATTTATCTATTGTAGAAACGGTGTTATGAGGCATACGTTGAGCTGATCCAACTAGCCAATGCTTATCTAAGGAATAATTAAGACAGTAAGTACAATAGTATATTTTTGTATGTACAAATACAACTGGCTTACCTTTATCAGGAGCATTAAAGCTAGGAGTGCGCAATGCAAGCACCTGGGCAAAGGCACCGGCATGACGCGGTGCTGGTGTAAAAGGTTCATGTGGAGCTGGTGGTGAAATCATTGCAAAAAATGGTACTCGTTCCCGGCGTTCCTCAACAGTCGTATTACGAATAAACGTAACTGCGCGATCGCATAATAGGTCAGTCAAATATGTATCCGTATAACTGACATTTTGAGTGTTTTCTCTCAATGTATAATTATAGTACCGTGAGTTCCCGTGAAGCCCATAAAATTCATTCCAGCCGGGCGGAACTTCAGCGCCTTTAAACTGATTTAAATATTTGCCTGCAAAGAACGTTTGATAGCCGTGATTTTGTAACAGAGTAGGCAAAGCTCGTGGCTCGAATCTATCACGCCAAAGATGCCCGTTGCAGCCACCACTTAAAGAATTGTTAAAGGTCTTGTGGTTGTGAGCATACTGTCCAGTTAAAAGACTTGCCCGCGAAGGACAACAAAGTGGTGTACTGGTGAATGCATTTGAAAACTGTGTTCCATACTTGCTGAACAGTTGCATCGTCTGTTGTAGCGGATGCATTCCATGCAGCTCTATATCCTGATCATCGCTCAGAACCAAGATTATATTTGGTGGCGTTAAATTGTTCTTAAAGCCTACGACACTCAAAATTAGGCTCAATATTACAAGAAAGTTTATCTATATAGGAGATGATGTAATTTAATTCACTGGAGTAACATATATTTACAGTCGTCTTTACCATTTTGTAACTGTGTTGGCATTAATATAGCAGCGACATGTGCAATAAATTACTGATTCCAATGAATAACAATGTATTATATACATTGCATTATATTAATAGCAATTGGCAATCATCGTTGGTAAAATTTATCTTATTACATGAACATATGTATCTTTTTTTATAAACAACCATATCAGCAGATTGGGTATTTTCAGCTACTAATATATCGATAACGGTATGAAAAGCGCGGCTTACAGCACTGAAATTTTAGTGGTGGCAGAATTTCAAGCGATAAACTAAAAAAGTTGTAAAATTTGATAAATTAAAATCTCCAAAAATTTAAAAAATAAGCATAAAAATAATACCAAAGTATTATTATTCTAATTATGCTACGACTCCAATGCAAATATAGTTGCGATTGTCTTGTATAGTATGTGTTCCCTGTATTAACAAATTGAAATGAATCTGCTAAAATATCAGGTGAACAGAAATAAAAAAGAATTCCTAAACATTTTTGACATCAGCAACAATTTCTGTTGCACAGTAGCAACATTTCCGACATCAGCAACAATTCCTGTTGCAAAAGTAGCAACATTTTTGACATCAGCAACAATTTCTGTTGCAAAGTAGCAACATTATTGACTTCAGCACCAATTTCTGTTGCGCAGCAGCAACATTTTTGACATCAGCAACAATTTCTGTTGCCCAGCAGCAACATTTTTGACTTCAGCAACAATTTCTGTGGCCCAACAGCAACATTTTTGACATCAGCAACAATTTCTGTTGCCCAGCAGCAACATTTTTGACTTTAGGAACAATTTCTAATGCACAGTAGCAACATTTTTGACTTCAGCAACAATTTCTGTTGCCCAGCAGCAAAATTTTTGAATTCACAGCAACAATTTCTGTTGCATATTAGCAACATTTTTGACTTCAAAAACAATTTGTGATGCAAAGTAGCAACATTTTTGACTTCAGCAACAATTTCTGTTGCACAGCAGCAACATTTTTGACTTCAACAAAACTTTGTGTTGCCCAGCAGCAACATTTTTGACTTCAGCAACAATTTCTGTTGCACAGCAGCAACATTTTCGACTTCAGCAACAATTTCTGTTGCCCAGCAGAAACAATTTCTGTTGCGCAGCAGCAACATTTTCTGTTGCCTAGCAGCAACATTTTTGACATCAGCAACAATTTCTGTTGCCCAGCAGCAACATTTTTGACTTCAGCAACAATTTCTGTTGCCCAACAGCAACATTTTTGACATCAGCAACAATTTCTGTTGCCCAGCAGCAACATTTTAGACTTTAGGAACAATTTCTAATGCACAGTAGCAACATTTTTGACATCAGCAACAATTTCTGTTGCCCAGCAGCCACATTTTTGACATCAGCAACATTTTCTGTTGCACAGTAGCAACACTTTTGACACATCAGCAACAATTTCTGTTGCCCAGCAACAATTTCTGTTGCACAGTAGCAACATTTTTAACATAAGCAAGTAGAAAAGTTGAAAAAAGTAGTAGAAATTATGAAAATAGTAGAACAAAGATGAAAATAGTAGTAAGAAATTGAAAATAGTAGTAGATATTATGAAAATAGTAGTAGAAATGATTAAACAGTAGCAACATTTTTGACTTCAGCAACAATTTCTGTTGCACAGCAGCAACATTTTCGACTTCAGCAACAATTTCTGTTGCCCAGCAGCAACATTTTTGACTTCAGCAACAATTTATGTTGCCCAGCAGCAACATTTTTAACTTCAGCAACAATTTCTGTTGCCCAGCAGCAACATTTTTGACTTCAGCAACAATTTATGTTGCCCAGCAGCAACATTTTTGACTTCAGCAACAATTTCTGTTGCCCAGCAGCAACATTTTTGACTTCAGCAACAATTTCTGTTGCCCAGCAGCAACATTTTTGACTTCAGCAACAATTTCTGTTGCACAGCAGCAACAACATTTTGATTTCAACAACACTTTGTGTTGCCCAGCAGCAACATTTTTGACTTCAGCAACACTTTGTGTTGCCCATCAGCAACATTTTTGACTTCAGCAACAATTTCTGTTGCACAGCAGCAACATTTTTAACTTCAGCAACAATTTCTGTTGCCCAGCAGCAACATTTTTGACTTCAGCAACAATTTCTGTTGCCTAGCAGCCACATTTTTGACTTCAGCAACAATTTCTGTTGCCCAGCAGCAACAATTTCTGTTGCACAGCAGCAACATTTTTGACTTCAGCAGCAATTTCTGTTGCACAGCAGCAACATTTTCGACTTCAGCAACAATTTCTGTTGCCCAGCAGCAACATTTTTGACTTCAGCAACAATTTCTGTTGCCTAGCAGCAACATTTTTGACTTCAGCAACAATTTCTGTTGCCCTGCAGCAACAATTTCTGTTGCAAAGTAGCAACATTTTCGACTTCAGCAACAATTTATGTTGCCCAGCAGCAACATTTTTGACTTCAGCAACAATTTCTGTTGCCTAGCCTAGCAACATTTTTGACTTCAGCAACAATTTCTGTTGCCCAGCAGCAACATTTTTGACTTCAGCAACAATTTCTGTTGCACAGCAGCAACATTTTTGACTTCAACAACAATTTCTGTTGCACAGCAGCAACATTTTTGACTTCAGCAACAATTTCTGTTGCAAAGTAGCAACATTTTCGACTTCAGCAACAATTTATGTTGCCCAGCAGCAACATTTTTGACTTCAGCAACAATTTCTGTTGCCTAGCAGCAACATTTTTGACTTCAGCAACAATTTCTGTTGCCCAGCAGCAACATTTTTAACTTCAACAACAATTTCTGTTGCCCAGCAGCAACATTTTTGACTTCAGCAACAATTTATGTTGCCCAGCAGCAACATTTTTGACTTCAGCAACAATTTCTGTTGCCCAGCAGCAACATTTTCGACTTCAGCAACAATTTCTGTTGCCCTGCAGCAACAATTTCTGTTGCAAAGTAGCAACATTTTCGACTTCAGCAACAATTTATGTTGCCCAGCAGCAACATTTTTGCATTTTTGACTTCAGCAACAATTTCTGTTGCCTAGCAGCAACATTTTTGACTTCAGCAACAATTTCTGTTGCCCAGCAGCAACATTTTTGACTTCAGCAACAATTTCTGTTGCACAGCAGCAACATTTTTGACTTCAACAACAATTTCTGTTGCACAGCAGCAACATTTTTGACTTCAGCAACAATTTCTGTTGCAAAGTAGCAACATTTTCGACTTCAGCAACAATTTATGTTGCCCAGCAGCAACATTTTTGACTTCAGCAACAATTTCTGTTGTCCAGCAGCAACATTTTTGACTTCAGCAACAATTTCTGTTGCCCAGCAGCAACATTTTTGACTTCAGCAACAATTTCTGTTGCCCAGCAGCAACATTTTTGACTTCAGCAGCAAATTCTGCTGCCCTGCAGCAACATTTTTGACTTCAGCAACAATTTCTGTTGCCCAGCAGCAACATTTTTGACTTCAGCAACAATTTCTGTTGCCTAGCAGCAACATTTTTGACTTCAGCAACAATTTATGTTGCCCATCAGCAACATTTTTGACTTCAGCAACAATTTCTGTTGCACAGCAGCAACATTTTCGACTTCAGCAACAATTTCTGTTGCCCAGCAGCAACATTTTTGACTTCAGCAACAATTTCTGTTGCACAGCAGCAACATTTTCGACTTCAGCAACAATTTCTGTTGCACAGCAGCAACATTTTCGACTTCAGCAACAATTTCTGTTGCACAGCAGCAACATTTTCGACTTCAGCAACAATTTCTGTTGCCCAGCAGCAAAATTTTTGACTTCAGCAACAATTTCTGATGCAAAGTAGCAACATTTTTGACTTGAGCAAGTAGAAAAGATGCAAATAGTAGTAGATATTATGAAAAGAGTAGTAGAAATTATGAAAATAGTAGTAGAAATTAGGAAAAAAGTAGTAAAAATTATGAAAATAGTAGTAAAAAGATAAAAATAGTAGTAGAAAAGATGAAAATAGTACCAAAAAGATTAAACAGATCGTACAGAAATAGAAATTTTAGCTGAAATAAAAGACTTCCTACTTCTAAATTCTGTTTGCATGGTAATTGTGTGCCTATTTCTTGAATTTCCAGCTTCTGCCTGATTCTAATTTCGTTAACCAACCAATAAAAAAACACGTTTTAATTTCAGAATTTCCGTTTCTTTTATTCTTAAAATCCTATCCTTACACTAACATTGAAATATAAGCTAAAATCTAGTTAATATCTTTTAATCTAATACATACATTTCTTTTAGCTGAATGTAACAAAAAATGTATTACAATTTTAACATTTTTCTATATTATACGTATTTAATAATTATTATTATACATAAAACTATTTGCCTAGAAATTTACAATTTATTCTTCAGTTGTGGCAACATTGATTGGTGGCTAAAATGACGTCAATTCGCTAAGTGCAACATCGTAGGGCAGATTGCGGTATTCCTCGAGCAGAACTGTAAGAAGAAGTTAATTAAATTAATTACATTATATTTTATATGTCAGATATAATTAAATAAATTAATACTGTACTTACATTTAGGTACATTCTTGCATTGATTCAGGAGGGATCAACTTGGCTTGCAGCGGAGAACCTTATCCTTGAGACTCCTCGACCTTGATCAACGATGCGAATGTTGACTTCAGCTTGAAAAAAAAGGTATAACAGGTTAATATTGGAGATGTAAAGTTTTATTATTTGACTGAAAAATAAATAAAATTAATTCAAAATAAAATTTTAATCTTAAGTTAGATGCCTATACTTTTTTTTTTTATCGGGAATTGGGCTTTTTCAATTTATATTTATCAATGTATATTTATTTTACAGATTTTGCAGAGTCTAAAAACATGTCAGACGAAAGATAACTAGTACACTTAATTTTATGATTTATATTATTCTAATATTAACAAACTGTAAATTACGCTTAAGTTAGCATAGATTCAATGTTATTGCTTAAGGACAGGATTTTAAGAATAAAAGGATCATAATTTTTGAAATTAAACCGTGTTTTTTTATTGGTTGGTTAACAAAATTAGAGTCAGGAAGAATATGGAAGCTAGGCTGGAGAATCAAGAAATAGGCCACCAATTACCAGGCAAACACAATTTAAAGTACTTGGTTTAAATAAAATGTACTCAATTAATGAACAAAAGTACTTGGTTGAAGTAGTAAATGTACTCAACTCAAGAACAAAAGTACTTGGTTGATGTAGTAAATGTACTCAATTCAAGACCAAAAGTTCTTGGTTGATGTAGTAAATGTACTCAATTCAAGACCAAAAGTACTTGGTTGATGTAGTAAATGTACTCAGTTCAAGACCAAAAGTACTTGGTTGATGTAGTAAATGTACTCACTTCAAGACCAAAAGTACTTGGTTGATGTAGTAAATGTACTCAGTTCAAGACCAAAAGTACTTGGTTGATGTAGTAAATGTACTCAATTCAAGAACAAACGCACTTGATTTAAGTCAAACTGAACTTAATTCAAGAACAAACGCACTTGATTTAAGTCAAACTGAACTCAATTCAAGAACAAACGTACTTGGTTTAAGTCAAACTGTACTTAATTCAAGAACAAACGCACTTGGTTTAGGTCAAACTGAACTGAATTCAAGAACAAACGCACTTGACTTAAGTCAAACTGAACTTAATTCAAGAACAAACGCACTTGGTTTAAGTCAAACTGAACTTAATTCAAGAACAAACGCACTTGATTTAAGTCAAACTGAACTCAATTCAAGAACAAACGTACTTGGTTTAAGTCAAACTGTACTTAATTCAAGAACAAACGCACTTGGTTTAGGTCAAACCGAACGGAATTCAAGAACAAACGCACTTGGTTTAAGTCAAACTGAACTTAATTCAAGAACAAACGCACTTGGTTTAAGTCAAACTGAACTTGAAATCGCGTTGCATTGCGCCGAAATCGCGTTGCAGTCGCGTTGAAATCGCGTTGCAGTCGCGTTGAAATCGCGTTGTAGTCGCGTTGAAATCGCGTTGCAGTCGCGTTGAAATGTTGAAATCGCGTTGCAGTCGCGTGAAATCGCGTTGTAGTCGCGCCGAAATCGCGTTCAATTATGAAAATAGTAGTAAAAAGATGAAAATAGTAGTAGAAATTATGAAAAAAGTAGTAGAAATTTGAAAAAAGTAGTAGAAATTATGAAAATAGTAGTAGAAATTATAAAAATAGTAGTAGAAATTATGAAAATTGCTTGCGTTGAAATCGCGTTGCAGTCGAGTTGAAACGTTGAAATCGCGCTGAAATCGCGTTGCAGTCGCGTTGAAATCGCGTTGCAGTCGCGCCGAAATCGCGTTGAAATCGCGTTGCAGTCGCGCCGAAATCGCGTTGAAATCGCGTTGCATTGCGCCGAAATCGCGTTGCAGTCGCGTTGAAATCGCGTTGCAGTCGCGTTGAAATCGCGTTGCAGTCGCGCCGAAATCGCGTTGAAATCGCGTTGCAGTCGCGCCGAAATCGCGTTGCAGTCGCGCCGAAATCGCGTTCAATTATGAAAATAGTAGTAAAAAGATGAAAATAGTAGTAGAAATTATGAAAAAAGTAGTAGAAATTTGAAAAAAGTAGTAGAAATTATGAAAATAGTAGTAGAAATTATAAAAATAGTAGTAGAAATTATGAAAATTGCGTTGAAATCGCGTTGCAGTCGAGTTGAAACGTTGAAATCGCGCTGAAATCGCGTTGCAGTCGCGTTGAAATCGCGTTGCAGTCGCGCCGAAATCGCGTTGAAATCGCGTTCGCGTTGCATTGCGCCGAAATCGCGTTGCAGTCGCGTTGAAATCGCGTTGCAGTCGCGCCGAACTCGCGTTGAAATCGCGTTGCATTGCGCCGAAATCGCGTTGCAGTCGCGTTGAAATCGCGTTGGAGTCGCGTTGAAATCGCGTTGCAGTCGCGCCGAAATCGCGTTGCAGTCGCGCCGAAATCGCGTTGAAATCGCGTTGCAGTCGCGCCGAAATCGCGTTGAAATCGCGTTGCAATCGCGCTGAAATCGCGTTGCAATCGCGCCGAAATCGCGTTGCAGTCGCGTTGAAATCGCGTTGCAGTCGCGTTGAAATCGCGTTGCAGTCGCGCGAATCGCGTGAAATCGCGTTGCAGTCGCGCCGAAATCGCGTTGAAATCGCGTTGCATTGCGCCGAAATCGCGTTGAAATCGCGTTGCAGTCGCGTTGAAACGTTGAAATCGCGCTGAAATCGCGTTGCAGTCGCGTTGAAATCGCGTTGGAGTCGCGTTGAAATGTTGAAATCGCGTTGCAGTCGCGCCGAAATCGCGTTGAAATCGCGTTGCATTGCGCCGAAATCGCGTTGCAGTCGCGTTGAAATCGCGTTGCAGTCGCGTTGAAATCGCGTTGCAGTCGCGCCGAAATCGCGTTGAAATCGCGTTGCATTGCGCCGAAATCGCGTTGCAGTCGCGTTGAAATCGCGTTGCAGTCGCGCCGAAATCGCGTTGAAATCGCGTTGAAATCGCGTTGCATTGCGCCGAAATCGCGTTGCAGTCGCGTTGAAATCGCGTTGCAGTCGCGTTGAAATCGCGTTGCAGTCGCGCCGAAATCGCGTTGAAATCGCGTTGCATTGCGCCGAAATCGCGTTGAAATCGCGTTGCAGTCGCGTTGAAACGTTGAAATCGCGCTGAAATCGCGTTGCAGTCGCGTTGAAATCGCGTTGGAGTCGCGTTGAAACGTTAGAAATCGCGTTGCAATCGCGTTGCATCGCGCCGAAATCGCGTTGAAATAATTCTGTGGCCCAGCACAACATTTTTGACTTCAGCAACAATTTCTGTTGCCCAGCAGCAAAATTTTTGACTTCAGCAACAATTTCTGTTGCCTGCAGCAACATTGACTTCAGCAACAAATTCTGCTGCCCAGCAGCAACATTTTTGACTTCAGCAACAATTTCTGTTGCCCAGCAGCAACATTTTTGACTTCAGCAACAAATTCTGTGGCCCAGCAGCAACATTTTTGACTTCAGCAACAAATTCTGCTGCCCAGCAGCAACATTTTTGACTTCAGCAACAATTTCTGTTGTCCAGCAGCAACATTTTTGACTTCAGCAACAATTTCTGTTGCCCAGCAGCAACATTTTTGACTTCAGCAACAATTTCTGTTGCCCAGCAGCTAACATTTTTGACTTCAGCAGCAAATTCTGCTGCCCAGCAGCAACATTTTTGACTTCAGCAACAATTTCTGTTGCCCAGCAGCAACATTTTTGACTTCAGCAACAATTTCTACTGCCTAGCAGCAACATTTCTGACTTCAGCAACAATTTGTTGCCCATCAGCAACATTTTTGACTTCAGCAACAATTTCTGTTGCACAGCAGCAACATTTTCGACTTCAGCAACAATTTCTGTTGCCCAGCAGCAACATTTTTGACTTCAGCAACAATTTCTGTTGCACAGCAGCAACATTTTCGACTTCAGCAACAATTTCTGTTGCACAGCAGCAACATTTTCGACTTCAGCAACAATTTCTGTTGCACAGCAGCAACATTTTCGACTTCAGCAACAATTTCTGTTGCCCAGCAGCAAAATTTTTGACTTCAGCAACAATTTCTGATGCAAAGTAGCAACATTTTTGACTTGAGCAAGTAGAAAAGATGCAAATAGTAGTAGATATTATGAAAAGAGTAGTAGAAATTATGAAAATAGTAGTAGAAATTAGGAAAAAAGTAGTAAAAATTATGAAAATAGTAGTAAAAAGATAAAAATAGTAGTAGAAAAGATGAAAATAGTACCAAAAAGATTAAACAGATCGTACAGAAATAGAAATTTTAGCTGAAATAAAAGACTTCCTACTTCTAAATTCTGTTTGCATGGTAATTGTGTGCCTATTTCTTGAATTTCCAGCTTCTGCCTGATTATAATTTCGTTAACCAACCAATAAAAAAACACGTTTTAATTTCAGAATTTCCGTTTCTTTTATTCTTAAAATCCTATCCTTACACTAACATTGAAATATAAGCTAAAATCTAGTTAATATCTTTTAATCTAATACATACATTTCTTTTAGCTGAATGTAACAAAAAATGTATTACAATTTTAACATTTTTCTATATTATACGTATTTAATAATTATTATTATACATAAAACTATTTGCCTAGAAATTTACAATTTATTCTTCAGTTGTGGCAACATTGATTGGTGGCTAAAATGACGTCAATTCGCTAAGTGCAACATCGTAGGGCAGATTGCGGTATTCCTCGAGCAGAACTGTAAGAAGAAGTTAATTAAATTAATTACATTATATTTTATATGTCAGATATAATTAAATAAATTAATACTGTACTTACATTTAGGTACATTCTTGCATTGATTCAAGAGGGATCAACTTGGCTTGCAGCGAAGAACCTTATCCTTGAGCCTCCTCGACCTTGATCAACGATGCGAATGTTGACTTCAGCTTGAAAAAAAGGTATAACAGGTTAATATTGGAGATGTAAAGTTTTATTATTTGACTGAAAAATAAATAAAATTAATTCAAAATAAAATTTTAATCTTAAGTTAGATGCCTATACGTTTTTTGTTTTATCGGGAATTGGGCTTTTTCAATTTATATTTATCAATCTATATTTATTTTACAGATTTTGGAGAGTTTACGACCTCGCTCGGAACGTTGCCGAAAACATCTTGTAAGCAACATAACTACTACATTATTTTATATTAGCTGATACATATTAACAACTGTAGAATTAGTAAGGAATAAGCAAAGATGTTACAATGTTACTTCATAAGGATAGGATTTTAAGAATAAAAAAAGATGATAATCTGAAATAATACGTTTTTTATTGGGAGTGGTTATCGAGCTAAAATTTTCACACAACACAGCTGAGACATAATTATCGTGCAATAAGGCAGCAATTTGCGGTATTTCATATCTATATCCTCACTAAGTAATTCCTTGAGATTTTGTTCGCCAAAAGCTTCTATTATCAGCGCTTATCTATTATAATCATAAGGGATACTTACTCACACATAATGTATTGAACATATTAGACAGAGAATACAAAAAATAAGAACATAATCTTTATAGTTTTGTTTGGTAGCTTTTAATGTTCGTCAGTGGTATTTAAAAATAAAAACTTTTTTGTTTTATGTTTATAAGATTATTCGTTAAAATTAAATAATAGAATAACAAAAATTAACTTAATACTTCTAAAAATAATTTTCTCTTAAGATTATTAAGAAGCAACCAAAATATTTAAAATATTAATATGCACAAATATCATTATGTAATTCCCAGAGGGTTAATTATAAATTATTAAGTATGTAACATTTCGACTAATATGCATACATGCTTGTTTTTCATGAAGCTGCAATGATATACAATCAAGAAGATTTTTTACAAATAAAATCTTCAATTAATTATCATGTTTTGATGCTAAAATATGAGATTTTTTAGTTTTGAGATTATTGTAATTTATTAAATGCTTATGCTTATGCCAGCTCTTCATTCGATCCATCGGCGTCCTGTGGTTTGGACTTAAATATATAATTACTTTCATTGTTGCCTTGGTTAGAGCCTTGCGACTTAGAGCTGGAGGTCATATTATACAGTTCATCTAGATCTTGACTGCGCCTATAACTACAAAGACATACAATTTATATACACTGCAAAGAAATTGGTGTGCGATTACTTACGTGCTGACTGGCCTGCTATAGGTGGACATAGTTGGACTGCCTGGATTGTTACTATTGTTGCTATTAGTATCAACGTCGTGCTCGTTTATGTTTGAGTTATTGTACAGATCGCAATTGTCCAGGTATTCAGAGCGTAAATATGTGTCTAGATCATTATCGTCTTCATTATTTTCTAAGTAGTCCTGCTCGTTATCACGATCCTGCTGCAGCTCCACCATGCATAGCCATTGCGAGTTGTGATTTCGAAACTTTTCCAACTGTATAAACAAAACAGTTGAATAATATTAGCGTTTGAAAACGTTCAGTAACTTTCTAATGTTCAACTTACCTTTATACGTTTAGCCCATTCGCTATTACTAATTGCAATAATGTCCAGACAATAATCGCACACCTTTCGTATGGCTTCATTCTTGTCGTGCATAAGATCGATAAGATATGCTGGAGATTCAGTTTCCTTAATCATATATTCGCGTGTGCTTTCGTGTCGAAGTATCTGCTGAAACACGTAAATGATCTGTAGCACAATCTCATCATCCTCCTGCTTAGCTTTCAGTAGCTCGATTAATGAAAGCACGACCTTAGCACGGCAGAAAAGAAGCGCACAAAGTTCATCACAAGCGCAAGTGCCCAGGTAAACAATAGTGTCGAGTACAAGATCGTCTAGACGTGCGCACGGCACTAGCAACTGTCGTATCCAAGGTATTAATTGAAAGTTTTGCAGAATTTGCGAGTAATCCAGGTCGGTAAGGGCAAGATTTCCCAATATGCCCAAACATTCCACAATAAATGACTCATCGTCACAGATGGTCAAAATCCGAGCAAGATCTCCCACGTAGTCGATGAATTGTAGCTGCAAGGACTCGTGCTGTGATATATTGCGCAGCAATTTCATCAATAAAGCATCTTGATACTTAAAAGCACGATCCATTAAGCTGTGCAACCGCTGACCTTCAACCATAATCTGAGCGTTGCGTCGATTAAGGGACAAATTAATACACAGCGCCATAAGATCCGGATCAACCTTAACGTTTAGATTTAGAATTATAGCATCCGTTGCCATTTGTACACACTCCGTATGGGTAAACATTGACTTTACTTTATCATCAAGGCTCATGTGGTAAAGTATTTTGACGGCAATAGCGTGATGCTTTTCATTGTTGATAAACTTTACCAACATAGGCAAATAACCAGCTGAAATCATCTTACGACGCAGCGCACTATCAAAAGACAGATTAAAGACTAATCTGAGTGTGACCTGCACCAAATCTGTGTGGGCGTTTTGAAAAAGACGAGGTAACTTCGAGATAATGTTTAAGGCGCACATCTCATCTTTGTTGTCGCCCACAATGGACAATTTCTTGAGAAATGTGCTGGCAAGCATAAGCAGATCAATATTCTGACGATCCAGAGCTTTGACCAGCATTTTAACAATGTTCTTTCGCCTCATTTTCTCCTCTAGCTTGACATTCTCAGCCATGTTTAGCAGTAGATAGAAAGCAACGCGTAGCAATTGTTCCTGTTTTTTTGCAAAGATCTTTAGTTGCTTGTTCAGTCGATCAATTTCTTCCTTTTTAACCTTAGGATCGCTGTGATCAATTGACTCATTGCTTTGCGCCTTTGAATCAACCAGACATTGGGTATCCAGTGAACTCGAATTGGCATTGGAATTAGAATTGGCTCCGGCAGAGAGCGCCTCATTGTAACTGCTATTGAGAATTTGACTTTTAATAAGTGAAGAGGACATAGTACCGTGAAAGCTGCTCCAATTGCCAGACTTGGGGCGTTGTTTCAACTCCGGAATGCGTCGACGTGGTGGTTCCATCTGGAGAAAGTCAATAATATGTTAAAAGGGATGTATAATAATTATTTATATTCATACTTTACTTACGTCTTTGGGTCTCTCTTCGTTCATAATATCCAGAAAGTCGTCGGTACTGCGATTCAATTTCTCTTTGCTAGCTTTAGCCGAAACCGGGGTTGAATCATAGGGCTGCTTGCGGACATCCAACTCATTTCGCATGGTCTCGTAGCGGCGCAACTCGTAATCGATGACATCCATGCACAGCGATCCAATCTGTTAAGCATTTAACAATAAGTTAAGTCAGTGGACTATCTGAATTTAAATATTCGATTTACCTTATAGTGCACAATGAGAGGATGAAACTTGGTATAGGTAGAAAAACAAAAAAATATATATATAATGTTGGTGGATAGGTCCAAACATTTACGCCAATCCTCTCGTAGTACGCGGGACAGCGCGCTAAGGCATGCCTCTGTAAAATTAAGCACAATGAGTTGACTAGCTAACGTAGCTACCATATTAATTACCGTTATTCTCCAGTTCCTCAAGATTGTCTGCATTGCGCGCCATGTGCAATATCATGGCAGAACCACGTACTCGCTCGGCCAGCTCCTCGTACAGGAGTTCTACATACTCGTCAATGTCATTAATGGATACGTCTGTTGTTGGTGATGGCATTGTAGGCCCACTACAACCCGATCCCATGGTGCTACTGGTCATGGCCGTCACATTAGAGTGAGATCGCGCAGAGGAGCGCGTATGTGAATTGGTCACAGCCGCTGATCTTCGACTATTTGTATGCGTGTTATCGGCAATATCTACGAAAGGAATACAATTATGTATTGGAAACAAATCGAAAACGATTGATCCTTCACACTCACCATTGCTTGCATTATCTTTACGGTTCTTTAAATAAAATATTATTTGCTCAACGTCATTTAACTGCGATTTGTGTATTAGATCACATTTTTCCACCACTTCGCGAGCCAGACTTGCAGGATCTGTCTTGGCGTTTAACGATCGCAGGCGTATAATTTTCTGGCAATGCTGTAAAAGTCGGAACGTTCAACATTTCAGTTAGACATTTGTATAGATAATTTGTAATAGTTTTAGTAATATTCTATTATAAGCCCATACTCGACAATAGTTGCAAGAGAATAAAACTTGTAGGAAGCTGTCCGGCCAGATTAAATTCAATAAAAAGAGATATAAATAAAGATGTATATCAAATATAATTAAGTAACTATGTGGATAACTTTAACTTGGACTTGCAGACCTAGTTTTTAAATTAATTTTCAAAACACGTTTAAAAAGAAACCACTAAGGACAGCAAAGACATGTTAACATGACTTATTCGCGATCCATAGGGATTTTTATTCAAGAATTTAGGCTTATAATAGACAATTACCAAAACTAAGCAATTTGCTTACGGCTCAAACCTTCTTTTCCTCAATCATGGGATTATTAGGCTCTCCAAACACGGTCGCTTCCAGCTGGTAGTTAACTATCAACGCTTTATCCGTGGGATGTGGCTCAATGCAACCACCCTTCCACCGTCTGTAAAAGAATACAATATTATATTTGTATAATCAGAATTTAACGTAATTATTTAAATGAACTTATTAAGTCCTAGACACATATCATATAACTACATATATCAAAAAATACTGCTTATACTAATACTTATTGACTGTGTTTTTATGGGTTTTTCCCAATCCCCAATAATGTGTGTAAATACTCTTCGACTTTTAATTATTTAATTTCTTTTACCAGTTTTTAATTAAAATTGACGTATAATTTTTTTTATTCCTCATTAATACATTAAATTACTTTTGGTCAACTGCTATTAGTTGACGTTCAATAAATCAATATATAAATAAAATCGATGCTAGGAATCGAAAATAGAGTCCTATGAACCTAATTCACAACTTTTAACTTTTATTGTAAGTAGTTTCAGTATTTTTTTTAAGAAAATCCATCAAATGAAATAATTTTGGTGATATATCTTTTCTGCACCTGTTTTCACTTGTCTCTTGTATTTCTTTTCTTGCTTGTCAGTAGGTAATTAAAGGTCTAGGCAACTGAAAAATCAATAAAACAACAAGCAGGTATGTACATATGTATACTTGTATATAAATATGATTGTTTGCACATCGTGGGTGTAAATTTTGTTTATCACTACTTATTATTACACTCACTTTTTAATAAACTTGGCATCATCGTTTGATTGCATTGTTTTGGTGTTTGAAGAAGCTTTGATTTTAATACTCAAAGATGAATCAGTTGTTGTTGTGTTGGACGGTGTTGTTGTTTCGACAGATGTTCCTTTGGGGTTTTGCGTTATGCAAGGCTTTACTGTGGTAATGGCACACGCATATCTTTGTATATCGCCGGAAACAGCATTTATTATATAATAAATATAATGAATAACAATTATGAGCAACACAAAGCCAGATGTTACTTGGAAGAAGAACAGAAAAACAAGTTGCATTCGTGTTGAACACTCGAGAACGATGACTGCACACACACAGTCATACATCAGTAGTAAGACAACATAGAAAATCGTAATCGAAATCGAAACATCGATAACAAATGTGAGTAAGAATCGGCGATAGTACCTATTTCCACTACCCGGTGGATGAAAAGCAGCGTTTGCATACTGCTACCATCTGCATAAATACTAGTAGATTTATTATACCGTAAAATACGTTAAAACCAGGGACTCAAAGCTTTATCGAAACCGTAACCGTTAACAGGTATTAATTATCAATTGTAACTGAAACCTTAACCCAAACAAAACTCTAAAATATAACTTAAGTGACCGTTTAAAACCCATACATGTTTAACGGTTTGTTTTAATTTTGAACGGCGACTAAAATGTTGTGCATTTTGCAATTTAAAAACTAATTTGAAACAATTGCTTGCGTGTAACTTTTGTAAACGTAAGTACAATATACATATGTACATAAATGCATACATGCATATGTATAGTACACACATGTGTATGCTAAATTAAATAAGTTTTGATAGAAATTTATAGTTTAGCTTAATTCTAACAGTTTGCATTGAAGTATGTACACTTTACTAAACGTACATACGTTAATAAAATAAACAAGACCAACAGAAAAAAGAACTTTTACGGAAACGTTAACCAAAAACCTAAAAATTCCAAAAACAAATTATCACATCTGAAGCCATTTCGTTTTCTTGGAGCTATTATGGTTTGTTGCTAAAAGATGTTAATATAGATATAGAAACGGTTTCTTTTTTAAATAATTTATTGCATCACTAATTAT
The DNA here is from genome assembly GCA_035043265.1 of Drosophila testacea. Classification (NCBI taxonomy): domain Eukaryota; kingdom Metazoa; phylum Arthropoda; class Insecta; order Diptera; family Drosophilidae; genus Drosophila; species Drosophila testacea. The sequence continues at coordinate 4,169,012 of JAWNND010000229.1, forward strand.
ATGAAAATTTTCCTTATTAAAAATGATTTTTTTTTGTTAAATTGTAAAATTTGTTATTTCCACAGGCTGTGAATACTTGTGTGTCGTCAATTCCTTATAGTTTTGCCATTTCGTATGAAGTGGGCAGTGCTATTATTAAATTATCCACAGCGTTGACCAAACTGAATTCTATGCAGAGTTGAGGAGCGACGGGTTCAGCGATATCGCGGAATCCGTCGTTGACGCGAGAAGAATTGAATTCGTACCATGTTGGCTGCACAGTCTTGCAGAGAATACAGTTTTCTATAGAAAAGACCGGCTGGGTATAAACACAGCAAAGCGTAACCACACTGCTAAAAAGCACATATTTAGAAACTATGTTTTCTCTAAGAAAACTACTAATCAATTTTTTTTGTAAGAAAAATTACAAAGTGCTTCAAAAAATCTACGACTGAAAGCTAATAGAGAATAAGGTACGGTAATTAAATTGTTGGATTATACTTCTTGCTAATGTATGACCTAGGATAATTTCAATTGACGTTGTGATCATACCATAATTTACTATTAAGATTATTAAATGATCTTTCATGTGCCATAACTACTTCTAAAAATTACATAAAAAAATTGACACAAATCCTGATCTCTCTCTCTCTCTCTCTGATTGTGATCGAAATCGTGTTATCCATGGATATGCACATTGAAGGCCAATAATCAAGTTTGTATAACATTAACGTTGCAGATGCTTTCTTCTACCTCCTAGAATCAACTCAATAGTCAATACTCAAGTAGTTTTCTAAAAGGTATAATGTGTGACACTAGCAAATCTCTGCGGTCACGACTTAACGTATTCTAGACTGGTATTCCAGTGCGATCCTTGATCTTGCCAAGTACATTCACATGTACTTTCGACAAGCCGCTTGGTTTTTTACTTTGACCAGGTTGGTTCTCAATGAGAGGTAGCCCACCAGCAGAAATACCCAAATCCAATGAAGCAGATGACAATGGGGATGAGTGCTTTGAGTCATCCATATGCATGGACCGTTGAGTACTAGTGTCATGTGAGAGAAGCAACTCATCGCTACTAGGTCTTTGTTGTGTAGAAGAGGGTGTGTAAACATTTTGCAGTTTAATTATTTCATCATCTATTGCCTTAAATTGCCAGCTCCAGTTGGCGCGATAAAGGAAAGGACGATGATCGAATCGATTGTCGTCAGGACTATAGCTTTCTGCATGTACTGAAGGTGTTAGTACGGTCATTTTATGACGATTTATAGCGTAGCATCGAAAGAAATGCTTGACTTTATCAGCCACTTCTTTGGGACTGAGATCACCCTTCCAGGTGGCAACCAGTTTGCAGAACATGCTATAGGGTCCGCAAAAAGATTGTTTGCGTAGTCGTCCATACTCGCTCAACTCTGCATAGGTCATTCCCATGTCTTGCTCGTCGGTTTGCAACAGCTCGCCGTTCTCCTGCAATGGCTCTAGTTCTGCGGTGGGCGGCGCCTCGATGATAGATTCAAGCACAGGGAGATTAAACCTGCAAAAATGCAAATATTATATAATTAATAGTTCCAAATTGTTAAATGTTGCTTGGCTAACCTGTCCTTGGCATACACCAAGAAACGTCTCAAATCTGTCTTGGATATGCCACCAATTGGATTAATATCTGCTGACGAGCAATCATACTTGGTCATATAGCCACGCAGCGATTCGTCAACATTGGCGGAACCCAAAACCAGCAGACCACCTGGACGATTGCGGACCCACAACATTAATTGAGCAAATACATAGGCCAGGACCATGCGTATCCGTGACTGAATATTTTGAAGTGCCAGATTTTGCCGAGCACAACCACCTTGGGTCCGAAAGACTGGCGTCAGTCCGGTAACCACATTGAAAATACCCAATAGTGCATTGACGGCCAGATCGATACTGATCTCAATATGATAGCTACCCAGCTGACTCGCCAGTTGTGAAGCGCGACGTCTCGTATCCTTACTGCTGTTGACACTTCCCATAAAGCAGGTGACCAGCAGGCGGTTGCACAGTGCAGCTGCATTATCCGGTGTATAGTCGGTATCGGCGAGTATTTTACGAATGTCATAAAGAACCTGTGCGTCGCCATGCTGTACAGCATGCACTATTTGCCGGCACATGGAGTAGACTATTGTTGCTGAGCTGCTAGAATCAACGCCGCCACTTAGCGGCAGGAAAAAGCCACCCTGTCCAGAGCGACGCAAATAGTCCCAGAGCCAGCAGGCGGGTCCCAAAGCAATCTCCTCTTCAATTGAATGATTTGAAAAGTTGTGAAGTGGGGGCGTTGATGTTTTAAAAATGTCACTGTGCGTGGACATCTCAAAGTCGCAACGAATTCGCGGATAGGTTGCCGATCGAGCAGCTGTTATGCAGCGCGAACGCAGACTTACACGATACGAGCGAATGTCTTCCAAGTCAATGGTGGCCAATGTTACCTCGACATCTTGTAGTGAATATTGGTGGCTACGCGCCAACAGCTCACCATTTAGTGCTATGGCCGAGCAACCATTAAAATATACTCGTTGGCCATCACAACCGCGCAAATTGCTAAAAAGATAAGCTCCACCGGCTTTAAAACTAGCGTTACGTATGAGGTCTGTAGTAATGTGGGCCTTTCGCAATTCCATATAGCTACCGGATCCGTTGACAATTATTTCAACGCCGGATAAAGACATATCGATGTGCCTACTGCTCACGTTCCACAGCTCTTCACATATCTCATAGCCAATACACGTATCCCGTGTCGCTATGACAGCATCACCAAAAGGCACCGTTTGTTGGCCAGTATGTTGCGAGATGAGGCGTGGGAGGATATGTTCTTCCGTCTGTAAGGCCTTCGTCCAGGCGGTAAACCAACGCGATTCCCGATAGTTACCATCGTCGCACATTGCCATTTTGGGGCGTATCAAAAGCAATTGCCGATTATAGAAAGCTACTCGGCAATTGTAGGCAACATTTTGATGCATCACTGGCATCCCAACATCCACAAGCATATTATCGCTGTAAAATAAAGCATTTGTCAATAAGGATCAGTATAAAGAAATCAAATCAAGGTTGTGGGCTTACCAGAAAGGTGACATCATGATTTCCAAGAGTGTCTCCCACGAATGTAGAAAAGTATCCGACTCCCGGAAATGATCCTCGCAGCTGTAGCCACTGTGGGAATGTACAAAAATAATATATATCAAATATCCAATAGAGTCAAGTAAATGGTTATTATAATTTGTATGTATATAGCCCTAAGAAAGGACTAAATAAGGACTAAAAAAGAGACTGGTTAAGCAACCCTCGTACTGACCATGTCTGTTAGTATACCTATATTCTATGTACTATACATACTCATATGACTCAGTTAAACTTAACTATAGGTCTTAAAGCTGCTTTTGTATATACTTACTACAAGTCTTAACTAATAAACAATCACACATACGAGCATATATTTGCATTTACGTGTAATTTAAATAAATTGCTGAGAATTCATCCCATATCAAGATTAATTTACATGGCGATAACTCACAGAATTTTACGTGGCGTTGTTGAAAAGTTACGCAAATTGTTGAATTATAATCCATGGATAATTGCCCATCAATTTACTTTTAACAACAATTTTAGTCATCCGAATGCAAGCATCACTTGAATATTGAGATTGTCGTAAAGAAACATTTTTCCATAAAAAGTTTCACTTTGTCCAGAATAAAAATGTAAATTTATTCATATTTATATCTTATCAAAATGCATACAATAATTTCGCACATCACATGTGGACCAATTGCTATCATTTTGTGGAATTGCAAAAGCATAAAACTTCAACTCATAAATATTGCTTGCAATATAAAGTTAGTGCTGATTTGATTATCGCCCGATTACTTATCTGGCATCCCACGCAAGTGTGTTTGTATATGTGAAAAACTATACAATGGCAAGTTCAATTTAAGTTACGTCGTACTTTTGATACCCTATCCATGGACAATAAAACTTGTTACGCATTAAAGGAGGCGTTTCTATTTTTTAAATGAAAAAAAAAATGTACTAAACAAAAACCATTTCAAAACAGTTTCTTTGTTGATTTATTATTTCAGAAAAATTATCATCTTGAAAAAGAGAATTCTATTATTTGTTTTTCAGATATTTTTACATTTGTTACGCTGTGCAGAAATAAGCAGCATCTGTATCAAGTTTGATCAAGAATAACACAAAACATAATACCCTCTGTCAGGGTATAGTCAATAAAATTTATTACTATAAAGTGACGGCAGTGTTGAAGACGTTTGGTGTAAAACTAGTATTGATAAGGGTTATCAGAATACGAGACGTTAAGCTGTTTAGCTGTATCTTTTAGTCGTGTACTGCACATGAATGCGAGCACTCCGTGACCACCACACCACAACAGTTACTATATATTATGAGTGAAGTCAACAATAACAAAAGTTTGCCATATTCGACTGCGATGGAGGTAGCGATGACGCCTGGGCGCTACTCATGCTGCTCCATGCGGAGCAGTGTGGACATCTACAGCTATTGGCAGTGACAACAACTGGATGTGGTAATACAACTTGCGAGTTTGCGGCCCGTAACATGAGACGTATACTCAAAGCTTGCTCTAGAGAGGATGTAAGTATAATTATACAATATACATACATATTTATTTATATCACACGCTTTCATATTTGTTTATCCCATACGTATTTCACTTCACTGTGAGCGGCTCTGTACTTGTTTTCTAAATGAACAAATCATTGCAAATGTTAATGATTCATAGTATTAAATGATTGCAAAAGTTACATTATTTACAACAATCAGTCTTATCAATTATTGCACTCGAATAGAAATATTATTGACCTATTTATTATTATTTCTGTCTAATAGATTCCTGTTTATCTAGGCGCCGTTGAGCCATTAGTTGGTAAAATTAATGCTGATAAAAAGTATTTTCATGGATGTGATGGATTCGGTGATTGCCTGGAGGAAAATAGCTTTGAGCAGGTGTCCAGCTTCGTGCAACCGCAACACGCTGTCATTGCAATTCATGAGTTGTGCCAAAAACGACCTCAGCAAATTACAATTATTGTGGTTGGCCCCCTTACCAATTTGGCACTGGGCTATACAATGTATGGTGAGCAATTTGGACGTGACATCAAGGATATTTACATTATGGGTGGAAATTATCGGGGAGTGGGAAATTCATCACGCTCTGCCGAGTTCAATTTTCATTCGGATCCGGAGGCAGCTCATGCCGTATTGTTAAAGACACGTTGTCCCATCACCATACTGCCTTGGGAGGCATGCACCAAAGACTATTTCAAAATATCAATTGTAAGTAACCAATTTACTCTTCAACTGACATCGAACATGTATATTTAAAATGTTATTTATTTATAGAACTGGAGACTGGATGAATTTGCTAATCGTACAGCATCTTTAAACCAATCAGCCATTAATATTCTAACTAAGGTAGAAAAAGCACAGTGGCTGCCGTTTCAACAATATGGATTTGATACATGGAATCCATGCGATGCTTTAATAGTTGCTTCATGGCTCTTTGATAAGAAATTTACCAAGAAAGAAAGCACTTGGCATGCAACAGTCGATCTAACTGGGACACATACTCGTGGACAAATGGTACTTGATCATTTGAGGGAAGTGGACAAATTTCCGGAGAATGTTCGCCTCATTGAGAGAGTCGATGACGTGTCTTTCAAACATATTATTGAGTGGATTGCTGGTTTACGAGATGAACATTCCTTATTTAATTAAATCATCATACATCCATACATAACATTTTGTGTACACAATAAATGTAGATAACACACAGTCGACATATCGGGCTACAAAATATAAACCCAATAAAGTATTCGTAGTACTGACAAATTATTGCAGTTTGTTTTTGTATATAATTCCTATATTCTTTATCTTCTAGTTATCTACAGTATAAACCGATTAAACGCTTCAAATATGTGTAAAGCAAAGATTTTGAAGCGTTATGGACTGGCTGCAAAAATAGATTGCAGCTCAAAAACTGGTGGTCGCTTCTTAGAAAGTCTTAAGTTATATAGACACCAGTTTTAAGGAAGAGAAATGCCGCAAACATCTAAGAAGTCTTTCCATTTCCGCAAAGAAATTGGGTTCCTTTTAAGAATCAAATACTATTATATTTTAAAACAAATCTAAAGAGACTGCGAAGTTTAACGATAATTGCGAGTAATAAAGCTCAATTTCTTTAAAGATACAGTAACAGTTTTCACTTTGTATAAAGTCTTTTTGGAGAAGATACTAAGAAGCTATTAATAATATTTATTATTATAATGGAAGCCGTTATCCAACCGTAAGGTAATCGTCTATTACTGAACGAATGATCTACTTTTTATACTCTTGCAAAAGGTATCATACTTTAGTCACGCATTGAAGAAGGAACAGGATCGGGATATAGCTTAAGCTTCTGCATGTCGAAAATTATCTTTTCTTCCTGTTCGCTTTTAACTTTAACCAATTAGCTTGAAATAAATCCTTAAACCTCCAAAAGAAAAGTAAAGCGATAATTTTTCCATAGGTTTAAAAACATTCACTCTCACGGTTAGATAAGGTATTTGCAAAAGTAAAAATCCCATCCGATTAGGGTTTCTAAATTTGAAAGACAAAATGCTTATTAATAGCTGTTATATAATAATTGTATCTTAAAGTTGAATGCTTATGACATAGACTGTGACTGTGACTGTGGGTGACAGTTACAGTGTAGAATAGTATCATTCTCTTACTCCAAACTTACCAAACTTCCAGTTCAGGCCCAGTGCGATAACTAGCACCCATATCCTTGGCTTCTAAAATGGATTGCAATATTCGGGCCATATTTCCTTCAAAATCGAGGGCCCATTGGTTTAGAGTTGATACAGCCACCGTGATTTTGCGGCCCATCTTTGTTCGTTGTCAATTGACGAGTTGAGTCAGTAAATAAAAAACGTTGGCAGTTTTTAAATCGGCAGTTATCACTGAAATCAAATAAATGAATGAATGTTAAATGAAGTTTTAAAATTTGAAATTTATCGCAGCCACTGTTCGAAGAGTTTAAGAGTTACTCTGGCGTTGTAACCGTGTCGTAAACTCTGTTGCACCAAAAATATATATATTTCCTATTGCCGTTGCTATTGTTTTTGTTGTGGCTATTGATCAAACAATCGGTTTAATAGATGTCCGCTGACGTAGCCGACATCTATTAATAGACTTCTGCAGTAATTTTGGTCGTCATAGACCCTAAAACCACCAAAAGGTACTTTGCAAATTATGAAACATGTGATTCCCAACCGGCAGTATGTACATTTAGGCAATACTTTGTTCAAGGACCAACAGAATTAGATCTAAAGTTGTAACTACCCGGGGCATAATCCATACTATAACACTGATGTTTGCTTTTTTCCCCATATACATATATGTGACGCATTAAAGATTCCATGGCGTGGCAGACCCTTTTGTAGTTAACATTTGGGTTCCTAAATATAAAATTCTGGCAACACTGACCATCTGTCATACGATTAATCGGTCAACAATTAAGTTCTTTACTGTTTCTTGAGATATCTCAATTAAACTTAGTAGTTCTTAGATTGGGTTTATTTTAGACATGCGGACCAAGTTTGATAAGAATCAAATAATGAATTTTATAGCTCATCTGACTTTATCAGGCTTGAAAACATCGACTGATAAGATATTTCCAAGTCTGTTTAAGACCTCTTTGTGGTGTAGGTTAGTGGGGTTGGTTTTAAAACCTGGGTAATGAAATTGTAGCTAGTTTCAAAATCAATTGGAAAAGAAATGAGATAAATATTTTAGACCATCAAGTATGCTTAGAAAATTATTTAAATTGTACTTATTGAAAGCAGGCCAAGAAGTAAACGTCGTTTACAATTTAGACAAACTTACAGACAGGCAGCATATTTTTTTGATTTGAGCACAAGAAAATCCGGTTGAAACAAACACGAATTTAAACATATAAAAAATTTTAGAGCAAAGTAAATTTACAAATTGTTTACTTGTACAACATTCAAATAAAGCAAACATTTTGTCTGCGAGGAGAGGAACGTGGATTCTAGACGGGATCAGAGCAGAACAGGATGCAGAAGTGCTCCAAGGACAATTGGGTGGCAAAGGCAGCATATGAAAACATTGAGACCCAATACCAAAAACAATGCGATGGTAAGTCAAACAACATAAAATCGTAGATGGAAGCTAATTTCTCGGAATAACCAAAAACGTAAATTGAATGCATAGATATATATAGATATAGATATATATACACACAATAGCTGGTCTTACCCAGTGTAACCAGGGTAACATAAATCAACATTGTCATTTATATTTGATGAATGCGTACGCGTTTAACAATCAGTGAATACACATTTTCTTGGTGTGAAGGTATTGCCTTTTTTTTGTTGTTGTTAGTTTGTTTGTTTTTTTCCTCCCTTCGATTTGACCGACAAAAAGCCGATGGAAATATACCACAATTTATATCTATTTGTGAGCTTCGGAAAAGTGCCGAAGCTTTAAATAGCGATGGGCAGTCGAATTGTCCCAAGTAGGCTCTACAACAAATACAACAACAACTGCTGGAAACACGAATTATACCAAAATGAACACAACATACTTTTACACTGAGCGAAAAACTGTATAAATTGGATATTGCTAAATCAATCAGCCAAATGACAACGATTACAAATACCAAGTAAAAAGTGCGTAATTTTAAAATATAATTTTGGATATTTCTGAAAGATTATCCTAGCTTGCGAAGAGATAAGAAGACGTTCAGTCTCTAGGGCTCTTAAGGTACAGTTAGTGACAAAACACAAGCAAATTCCTCAGGTTTCTCAAATATTCCATTCGTCCTAACCGATGTTCATACAAAAATGTTGATTGATAGATAGATAGATATAAAATTCTACCAATAAAAATTAAAACTATTATAAAAGTGAAAAGAAATGGTCACAAATTCCGCCAAGTTTCAATTTCATGTCGAAGTCGGAAGCTTTTCAGACCGCCCTTGTATGGATGATCCTACGATAAAGGTCAAATTCGTTTGCGGTTTTGAGCGTTTGATGGCATCTACAAGTCTAGGCAGATCTGTTATGGTATAGTATATATCTATTAGTTATAGTATGTGCAATGTACATGTGTTCTCGCAAATTGTCTTGCTTGCCACATTGTTGTCTTAATTCTCCGAAATGTGTTCTTTAACTTTGTGTACATTATATATGTGTACAGACAATATTTAAAATTTAGCTACATTCAATGTCCTTAGGGTATAAAATTTAAAATTTCATTTCTTCGAAATAATGAGCAAGAAAAATTTTATTTCATCTTGTATATGTATGCCAAATTTTGAAAAGTATACGCAAATGAAAGGATACTATTTCGATTTGTGAATTTCAACTAGATTGGAATTTATTTGCAAATAAATAGAAAGTTATTTTAAAATTTCTAAACTCTTAGTATACCCATTTAACTCAATTCGATTAGAGGGTATAAGAATCAGCTACATTCTGAAGAATATAGTAAACAAATGTTTTAATTGCAATTTGCGTTTACATATACGAATTTGTTCTTAAAAAGCTTGCCTCTACGGCCAAAAAGAAGAAAAAAAAAACAAAAAAACAACAACAAATTGCTAGCCTTGAGAGTCACGACAGCGTTGCCAAAATAGAAAAGACATAAATATTGTGATCAAGATCATTGCCGCCTGCTCTTGGATGCTCTTGTGATATAATTCCCTGATGCCTGATGCTGGGACGCTTTGTTGTCACTTTAGCTAGCAAATTTTTCGTGACACCTGTTTGGTATATGTCCAATACAGTAAAAGAACAAGAAGCAAGAAGCAAGACTATTGAACAATGTATCTACATACATACATACTAACGATACATACGATACGATGTAGAAGAATTTTTGACAAATTAATTAATGGCATCAGATCTGTACTACATACATAGCTCGTGGCGCTCATTTGATTTGAACCCAAACCGAACTGAGCCAAACCGAACCGAACCGATTGGGAAACCAAATATTATTATTATGTACAACGTAGTAGTTTATGGCAAAAGCCATTGCCGTATCCAAGGCTGGTTGCATTTATTTTTTATATGTATAGTTTTTCCTATTGTTTCTTTTTTTTTTTTTGGTGCTTGTTTCAATAAAGAGCGTGAGTCAAATACATGGCAGGGACTACCTTGCACTTCGTCTTGGAATAGGCAACGATAGCGACTAGCGAGTCTTGTTGATTTTTTTTTGTTTTTTATAACAGTTGCCGCTTTTGGCTCGATTGCGACCTCAATGGCTCAGAACGACTCAGTTTGATTTTGCACAACGCGACGAAATGCCGCAAAAAACCGACACTGGCAAACGACTCTGGCACAATAGTGAAATGTAAACGAACCTAACGAATCTACATAAAGAAGTGATAGTTTTATGTTTTTTTTTCGTCTTCCAACTGAATTACATTTGAAAGTGGTCGCTAAATAATGAAGAAAATCAAATTCCGTTACAGCAAAATATATTTATTTCTGTTTGGTTTGTTTTTAAAGCTTTAATGCTAATTAAACTATGCTAATTAAAGTCAAGAAAATAAATAAATAATCGCACTTCTCACAACACCAAAATTAACAACGAAATAATCAACCTCATAATGGACATGAACGGATTTAATGGTGGTCGTGTTCAGTATTTACAGGCTCAGTTGTTTCCTGTCTGCACGCTAACAGCATCAAATGGAGGTAATATTCATCCGATACAGATTACTATATAGTACATACTATACTATAAAGCAGATCCTTCATTTGTCATGCATATGCACTTATCTTATTAATTAGCTCTCTTCATTTGTTAACTCATTACAAAATTATATTTTAATTATATCAACTAAATACAGGGTATTTACATATACAATGTTTTAGTATATCGAGTGTCTACTGATTTTTATTATATATATTTCATGACTTTATTATGCGCGGTTCAGTTTACCGGGTATACGCAGTTGTTTAAGCAATTTCAATTTTACCTTCAGTAGTATTCATCCGATACAGATTACTATATAGTACATACTATACTATAAAGCAGATCCTTCATTTGTTATGCATATGCACTTATCTTATCAATTAGCTCTCTTCATTTGTTAACTCATTACAAAATTATATTTTAACTACACCAACTAAATACAGGGTATTTACTTCTACAATGTTTTAGCATATCGAGTGTCTCCTGATTTCCTCTTATATAAATTTCATGACTTTATTATGCGCGGTTCAGTTTACCGGGTATACGCAGTTGTTTAAGCAATTTCAATTTTACCTTCAGTAGTATTCATCCGATACAGATTACTATATAGTACATACTATACTATAAAGCAGATCCTTCATTTGTTTTCCATATGCACTTATCTTATCAATTAGCTCTCTTCATTTGTTAACTCATCACAAAATTATATTTTAGCTACATCAACTAAATACAGGGTATTTACTTCTACAATGTTTTAGTATATCGAGTCTCTACTGATTTCCTCTTATATAAATATCATGACATTTTTATGCGCGGTTCAGTTTACCGGGTATACGCAGTTATTTAAGCAATTTCAATTTGTGTTTATAGTCAGCAGTATTATAATTTATATCTACCGATTATTTTATGTCCTGACTTCTACATATCACAATAACCCAATAACGCTACTTGTCATCTTACTTGCAGACAGCATGTGATAGTTAGATTTAAAAAAAGATTGTAAAAACTAAAACTTTAGTTTTGCTGGATAACTCAGATAAAGACACGTTCGATTTACAGTAATTGGGAATTGCATGCCTGGTTTATGTTGCCACCGGTCACGAGAAATCTGTTTTTCTTTTTTAACAACATACATTTCTCCATTCCCATCTAAATTTGACACATAAATTGATCAATCGATTAGATTGAAATTGCTTATAGGTCACATCCTTATTTGAATCATGTTGTATTCAGCAGTGTTCTTTCTCCAGGACACATCGATGACACGAAATCGAAGACATTTTTGATAATTTTGTGATGGTGATGGATACAAATTCGTTACCAACAAAGTTTGTTAGCATTTCCTGTTATATAAATAGCTGTTTTTTAAAGTTTGAAGTTTTGTAGCCTTTTGGTCTTGCAACTTTATAAAACAAATTTATTATGCATGTCACTTAACACATAATTTTTTACACAGATTGTGTTATTTTGGGATAAATTTGGAGCTATAGTTTGGTAAGACCGCCCTTCCGCTCTAGATAATTGGTTAAAACTCAAGAAGACTTGATATAGTTACATATAATATACATTTTACATACTTCCTTCTATAAGACTTGCTTAAATTGACACAGTCATGACAGTCTGAAAAGGTTAAATAGGTCTGGCTTTTGATAACAATGACGAATTGTATACATAATTTATTGGATCCATTATGTCTTATTATAACTGATGCATATTTATGACAAAAAGTTAGGGGAGATAATTAAAAATTAAAGATAGTTACTTTAAAGGCCATACAACTAAGTATGTAACATATACGATTTCATATTTTGCAGTTTACACTGATTATAATAAACAATACTTTACTTAGTTACCATGCAAATACTTACATTCAATTTTTAGTTATACAAATTAACTGTTTAAGGGCACTGCGGTATCTTTGTTGCTGCTACAATTAAGTCAGTTCCTTTGTCCTACAATTTCCTGAAAAATGCAGATAAAGATGTTAATCATTTATAGACCAGAATTTACATATACTTTAATGATAAGTAAACGAATATTTTCGTGCTGTTATGACAACACCTAACAAACAATTGGGGTGAGTTGTTTTTCCTAATCTATGTAAGTTAGTTAAGTACAGTGAAACCTCTCTTGGGCGTCCGCTCAAGAGAGTGTCCGCTCAACAGAGTCAAAATTGGTCTGAAAACCCCACCAAAACCAATGTCACTAAAAAAGTGTCCGCGCAAGGGGGTGTCCGCCTATTAGAGGTGTCCGCTAAGGGAGTTTTCACTGTAGTTACATTTGCCATCCACATTTTAGCTTGAAATGTGCAACGCATTATAATACATATATATACTGGATCAGAAAATCAAGTTTTAGTATGAATAGTTTTGTTGAACATTAAGATATCTCAACTAAGTTCACAAGCTACAAATTTAGTCAATAGCTATAACATAAAATACAAATCTATTAATATAAATTTTAGGCGCGATTTTCGGTTATCCAAATTCCTGAGTATCATGGATAATTGAAGTTCTTCTTAACATTTTAAAGATTGCAACGAATACAATATACCCTTGTACTTATCGAGTCTCATAGATAAAAACCGAATTGAATCGAGAATTTAAGAGCTGCCTACGTTTTATGTAGAATACATTTCAAATTTCAGATTTTTATTCTTATAGATAACAGTTGTAGAAAAGTACCGGGTATTTTATAGTCGGGGCTTGTCTAAGACAGTTTTGATTGGCAGTGTATTGTATAAATATGCAGTTTTATTTCAAATATCAAAGAGAGAGAGAAAAACGTGATAGATTTTGAGAAATTGTAATTCGATTCCAAAAACAGGTGGCAAAAATAAAATTGTTATACTTGTGATGTCAGTATTCCATGTAATTTCAATTTTCACACATAATACTTCCAATCAAAAGTTTTACTTTTGCAGTTCTTTTATTAGTTAATTTATAAAAAGAGAGTTTCTAATTTTGTTTATTTCAACGCCAAGAAGTCTCCCATTTTTATTATTCATTTATGAACAAAACTTGACATTTAGCAAATTACAAATTTATATTTTTCTACAATGAAAATTGAAAATGAAATTTTTGTAAATCAACTTATTTCAGTTTTATAAAAATGAATTCGTAAATATAGTATTTAAAAGAAAAACCATTGGAATACAAAAACAGCTCGAGCTTTGCTCTCGCAATTGATTTTATCTGTGTACAATGTTCATATTTATGGTATTTTTACACACACTTACTTATATATACACAAACGAGGGCGGTCTAATAGGTCATTGACTTTTTTAATAACCAAAATTTTGTTGGCAATTTTATTTGTCATCATATTTAGTCTATCTTTTAGGTTAATACACTTTATCCAGTGTATTGCAATTTTAAGAACAACACTAGTCGCTGAGACTGCAGTCGAGCGTGGGCGACAGTTTGATACTCTGTGTGAGACCCTTAACTGAACTTTTGAAATAACTTATTATATTCGTATATGTATTTTCAACTGTTTTTGAGTTTAAATACATGATACCCAATTATCTGCAGGCCTGGGCGCAGAGTATCTCGTAGTCGAGCACTCTGTTTTTTCTTGCTTTCTTTGTCACAGCGATTTCGAGAGCAAGGTCATACAAATGTACATACACAGACACACCTATTAACGCTCTATATAATATAGCTTAATATATGTTAGTATATTTTTTAATTGGGTCAGAGAAGTGTGCTTAATTTTAATTAATTGTTCTTTTTTTTCTTTTGAAATGATGGATTTTAATTCAATATTTATGTAGTTATATTGTGGAACATTGTATTATATTTAATATTCTTTGGGTTGACACACTGACCAACTGACCAAATGACTAAAAGGCGGACAGTCGGAATATATTGGCAATTATCGCACATCCCAAAGCGTAAAAGGTACAAAACTTAATTGTCCACAATATTTAGTATTTATAACGAAAGAAGGCATTTCGAAAATAGAATAGTGATACAGTGAAACAATCAGTTGGGTTCCTTTTTTTAATGTCCTTTGGTAATTGAAATTGATAGATATCTTTGAATTTGACATGTGTTTCTATAGATTTAACTTCAGTTTATCATTCGGATAGTTATATAGACATGATTCGGATAGTTATATAGATAGTTATATAGGCCTAATTAATTTGTAAGTATTTTTGTTATTGGTAGTACTATATATTATGAATTCTTGCTATATGTTTGTCTGAAAACTGATCCTTTGACCACGGAATTTGATTTTGGTAGACAATGTAGACAACAAATGTTTTATGTTATGTACAAGTTTCAAACTTTTATCTCAATCACATATTTATATTTTTTTATTACATTCTGATCTCAATGTGTTCATGTTTAATTGCCAAAAGATAGCGATTCTTCCGAGGCAGTGGCAAAGCTCAAAAACGCTCGAATGCACACCATAACAAATGGCAAATAGCAAACAGCAAATAGCAAATGGCAAATTGCAAATGAAAAAGAAAATAAGAAAAATAATAATGAAAGCTTTGGCGTTGTTAACGCTCTGGGCTCTCAACGCAATAAATAATATTCGCTACCACTATCGTGGCCGATGTCTCTCATCGTCATCGTCATCCTCGTCATCGTCTTGGCCCAGGTCTTTGGGGCAGAGGCGCCAAGTGGCAAGTGGCGAGTGGCAAGTATTGCGAGAAAAAGAGTGAAATGCACATATTGATGTCGACGCTGCCCCGCAAATAAAAGATTCTACATATTCATACAATGTTTTTAGTTTTCAGTTTTCGGTTTTAGTCAACAACAAAACGTTCACAAAGCAACATCGACCAACGAGAAACCAATATTATAGAATAGAGAAAGAACAATTCTTTTCTTTTATTTATTTATTTTTGAGAACTGCGTCTCACAAGAATCTTTTACTTTTATTTTCAAAGTTATTAAATCAATCATTCACACATATCTCATACAAATTTTTGGCAATTTACGTTTTGCATATCGACAAGTGTCATTTGTTTGTTTTCTATACTTTGAAATTGTTAAGAAGCAAACAGTTGTGTGTTTTTGTTATACATTTGTTACTGCTAGAATCTTTGTGGTAAGACAACAAATTGGTAAAATATATTTTTCAAAATCAAAGTGTAATTGATGAGGAACATAAATTATATTTTTATAGTTTTCGGTGAGCGTATTTTGCTGTTGGAACCATATTTGAAATTCACTTTCACACATTTTGAAAAATACAATTAAGTATTTGCAATGTCCAGCTTTTTTTATAGATATCTTTGAATTTGACATCAGTTTCTATACAGTTTGAGAACTTATATAGACATTGAAAATATGGGCCTTAATTACAATCTGGTATTACACAATATTTAAAATAAAAACAGTTATTTAAAAGAGTTATTCCAAAAAAAATAAGACAAAGACTAAGTTACAAGTTACATGTATATTTTTAATACAGAAATCCTATTGTACTGTTAGTAAGAAATAGGCACAATTGACATTGTATTAACACAATTTAATACAGATATAAATTGATGACATTATTTTCCTTATTATGTTTAGTGTCCTTTTCTTTTGAAGCTGCATCGCTTTAAGCAGCTATCGCCTTGGAGATATCGTCTAAAATGCAAAATTGTGATTAAGTTCGGTGTAAAGTATACTTTTTATTACAGTGTACACTTACCTATCAATCAACTGTAGAAGAAGGACTTTCTTGTTTTAACTTTAGTTAACTAAATTGAACTAATTTTTAATTAGCATTTATAAAGAAAGCGCCAAGACACTTTTACATGAAAACTTATGACTATTTTATAATAGACCATCGCAGATTCGACTATAGGTTTCTTATTTGTGATACCCTTGCATAGGATATTAAAATTTGGTCGCAAAATGTGTAACACACAAAAGTAGGAGTATATACTTATATTCTTTTTATTTATTTCCATCCATCGCGGTGCCATATTTCTTTTATTTGGTACTGTGCATGATGTGGATGTCCTTCTTTTAAGGATTTTTATCTGTGCTTTTATTTTAGCTGGCTTTCTTGGAAATTTTCTTTCGAAGGGTCTGAAGACTAATCAGCTAGTTCTTAACACAGATGAGAAAACATTAAGACCAATTGCCCGATTGAAGGAACCTCGTGATCTTTTCGCACTGCCAAAGGACAAGGATAATGATTGCTCACAGCAGGCCCCCAGATGGCCAGTGGAATGTCAGGTGAGTTTCAAAATGCAGGATACACTGAACATATTTCAAACACTTATGATGCAATCTAGATGAACATAGATACATAGTATTTCATTTGAAATTGTTAAAACATCCGTTTTGCAGGTTATTGAGGAGCGCATTATACACATTCCCTATGTACCACCCCAGGCGGAACCACTTAATGTTCTAACGGGTAATGAGCTAAAGCCGCGTCCAGTTGGCGAGGAAAATGGCATCATTGTGTTTACGTATTGTCCCATAAGTGCTGTCAATTACGTGAGTACTCAACCATGATTTGTTTGGTTTGGTTTTGTTTTGTATTTTTGAAATACTTGCAAGCATGCACCGCCGTCACAGTCTAATATATTTGGGGTTTGGGCACTTATCAGATCAGATTGGGGTGATCTGACAATGAGTGAATATTAGTTGTTGCCAGGACGTGCTCCTAATTAAACTGACTTTAAACAACCAAACAGGAAAAATCAAAGGTCAAAGCCAAACATGAGGAAAAGTCTAGCGAAGATTCGGATGATTCATCTGATTCAAGAAACGATTTCACACCACCCAGTCGTCGAATGACACTAAATGGTGGTAAAGGTCATATGAATAGTGTATCAAAGATATTAAATAGCGTCGATGATCGCTCGACCAGCAACTCACAGGATGAAGATGATGACTGCGATTCAAGTCTTGAAAGCAAGGAGGCCCGTGATAGGATAGCCATCCGAAATCTGATTGAAGCCAAAAAGAAACGCTGTGCATCTGATATTTATGGTACAAATGCTAACAAAGAAGAAGACAGCAAACTTGATAGCAAAGAGGACACCGAAATCGAGGATATTTGGAGTAACAACAGCACTGAGTATAAACCAGCCTCGCCATACTACGTACTCAGCCAGTTTGGCAAGAAAGTATCCAAGGCCATCATTGAGAAACTTATCGATTATGACCAGCAGCCCACGACGGCTTGCAACTCCAACTCCAACACCAACACCAACACCAACTCCAACTCAAGCAAGGTATACAACAAATATGCGGTTACACCTTTTAAACTCCCCAAGACAAACATATCGCGATTGGAGGTAGCTTTCCAAAGCAGTTCACGACATATCTCTGATAAAGTTCCACCAACTCTCAAAAGGAACAAACTAATCAGTGACTCGGACGTGGATAAGAATAGCAGTGATAACTGCAACAATGATAGTAGTGGCAAAATCAAGAAAGAACTTAGTGAAGACTCTTTTGGTCGCCTGGCTGGAGGCGCTGATAGGCGTCCAAGTATCAGTTCAAGCTCCGTTTCAGATACGGATACACTAGTGGGAGAAGAAAGCCAGTGCAGACTAGCATGTAAGCACTGATTAATCAAATATAGCAGAGTATAATCTATCTACTATGTATTTCAACGATTGTAGTCACGATTACAGCAAGTCTGTTAATTTTATATAGCACTCCCAACATTGGTTGGGAACAGGAAATCCGTTCTTTTTCACACCAATCTCAAACTTTATTAAATAGGGCTTGACTTGTCCATATAATGTTGTTAGTTTGAGGTAAGTTTCATTAATCCTTTCTCATAGAAGCTCTGGTCCGTGTTGCTGAACAAATCGGATAATCGAATTTCACATTTATCAGATCTGAAAGGCGAAACGTACGATATGTATTTATCAGTAATATAATTTGCCTTTTGTTGTTGTTAGTTTAGAACTAAAAAGATGTGTTGCAGGAAACGTTAAATAGATTAGAAACTTTAGGAAAACAGTTACAGATTATAGCGATCACTAGAAACAAATAGTTTTGAAAAGATAAGATAAGATGGGATTTACTCATTACGGTTGAATTTCATTTGATACAACTCTGCAATTCAAGAAAATTAATATTAAAGCCGACTTTGCTCTCAGCCACCGATGATAAAATGCCTTTGATTCAAACACCACTCTCCAAACGAGCGGTGAGCATGGCAGCAGCAGTTGCAGCTCTTGCAAGGGAACGTCGTCGGGGTTTTGAGCCAGTACCGAATACCGATACCGATACCGATACCAATACCGTTAACAATATCATTACCGATACCGATACCGATACCAATAGCGTTACCGTTACCGGGGGGACTCGTAGAAGTACAAGCACAAATACTAGCACCTATGAACTAAGCAGTGATGAACCACGTCCAGAAATAACTATTAATAAGAAGACATCGTTTCAATCTCAACCCATTTCCTATGATATTCCCCAAATGCAGTTTAGTCGCTCAGCGGTGGGCGGTGCCAAATTTGTGACCAACTGCCATCCAATGAACGCCGAGGAGTATGATAGTCTTGAGTTCGAATCACGCTTCGAATCTGGGAACCTGGCAAAAGCCGTACAGATCACCCCGACGTATTATGAACTTTACTTACGACCCGATCTGTATACGAGTCGATCCAAGCAGTGGTTCTATTTTCGGGTTCGACGTACACATCGCAACATGTTGTATCGCTTCTCCATTGTCAACCTGGTCAAGTCGGATAGCCTTTATAACGATGGCATGCGACCGGTTATGTACTCTACACTGGGTGCCAAAGAAAAGAGCGAGGGCTGGCGAAGATGTGGTAATAATATTTCATATTATCGTAACGATGATGAGTAAGTTATTTGGACGCATGTCATTCAATTTAAGATCGGTTTAATCAAATTTGATATCTTCAGAAGTAATAGCAACACTAATGAGGAGGACGAGGATAATTCAAGTTACACACTGACATTCACAATCGAGTTTGAGCATGATGATGATACGGTGTATTTTGCCCATAGCTATCCTTATACTTACAGTGATTTGCAGGTATGTTTTAAGAACAGGAACGTTTGAATTTTCAACTATGTATATATATATTTTTGCATAGGACTATTTGATGGAGATACAGCGTCATCCCGTTAAATCAAAATTTTGTAAGCTACGTCTTCTCTGTCGCACGCTAGCTGGTAACAATGTGTATTATCTTACTGTCACGGCCCCATCCAATAATGAGGAAAACGCGCGGGTAAATAGATCATCAGTATCATCAGTAGATCGATTTCATATTAAAATATATATATGTATGTATATATGTATATAATATATATAATAATAGCGCAAGAAATCAATAGTGGTATCGGCTCGTGTGCATCCCAGTGAGACACCATCGTCGTGGATGATGAAGGGTTTGATGGACTTTATAACTGGCGATACAACGGTCGCTAAGCGATTGCGTCACAAGTTTATATTCAAACTAGTCCCAATGCTTAACCCAGATGGTGTCATTGTGGGAAACACTCGGAACTCGTTAACTGGCAAAGACTTGAATCGGCAATATCGAACTGTTATCCGAGAGACATATCCATCGATTTGGTATACAAAAGCCATGATTAGAAGGTAAATAACGGAATACAACTGGAAACAATACTGATCAACATCTCTACTATGTACATCTACAATTTTAGACTGATTGAGGAATGCGGTGTGGCCATGTATTGTGATATGCACGCTCATTCACGCAAGCACAACATATTCATATATGGATGTGAGAACAAGCGCAATCCAGAGAAAAGACTTACTGAGCAGGTCTTTCCATTGATGCTGCACAAAAACAGCGCGGATCGGGTGGGCAAAAAGGCATCCAGCCACATACATTGACATGTATTGACTGGCTTCTCTATATTCATTTTCTTATAATACTTTTGTCTTTCACAGTTTTCATTTGAAAGTTGTAAATTTAAAATACAGCGGAGCAAAGAAGGAACTGGACGCATTGTTGTCTGGATGCTTGGCATCACAAATAGCTATACGATTGAAGCATCTTTTGGCGGCTCCTCGCTCGGCTCGCGTAAGGGAACCCATTTTAATACACAGGTTAAATCCATTTCAATCATTTCAAATTACAAAATTTGATTACAAAGAATCTATTTTGCAGGATTATGAGCACATGGGTCGTGCATTTTGTGAGACTTTATTGGACTATTGTGATGAAAATCCGAACAAAGTAAAGCGACATGCTAAATTATTTAAGCAAATCAAAAAGATAAGAAAACGCGAGAAGCGCGAACAGAAAGCATTGAAATTACAAAAAATGGCCGATCAGGGATGTATTATAAGCGACAAATTGAAAGTGAAACGTTCTGTGGAGAAAAGTGTCTCCTAGGAATGTCTTTCCCCAATTACATTTATACACAGATACCAGATACCCAACTATTAACATATATACCTCTTCAGCCGATCGCTTTTTTGTTACATGTTTGTAAATTTGTAATTTGTAAATTGTAAATGTTGTGTGGTTCGCTTTTTATGCTACTCTGTTGATTACCCCTAACACAACATATACATAACATATAGTAATGTAAAAATGTCAAATGTGTGTTAAATTTGAAAAGTAGGACATCTGGCTAAGGCCAGATATCTGTTTATATGTATTCTATGTTTAATACAAAACCTGTTGCCAAAATAGTTAATTTGAATGCTATCTATCGCCTATCGCCGTTTTTATATATAATCTTTTTTTATTAAATAGTAGCTTTCGCCATCAACAATTGAAAACTTATTTTTGTATATACTAAATATGTTTAAGCATCACAATGGGACTCACAGAGTCCCTTGTCTGACAACCGAAATACGATTTACTCTGCTGTATATGCTAATACTATATACTATATGTACATAGCGGTTTGGCTTATTTGCATAGGAGTAATGTAACAAAATTTAGTTTTTCTTACTCTTATAGTGTCTAAGATATAGATAAAAACACACAAGTCTCTGTACCCTTTAGGTACGGAGGTAAAAATACAGTAGCTCTGATCTCATATTTATGGTCAGTAGAGCTTTTAAAAGATACGAATCTGTTCTACCTAGTTATGGAAAATTATAATAATTATTATTAGGATAATTGGTTAAAGCTTTAACGAATCGAATCGTTATCTTTCATATCCTTATACCAATTGAATTAAGCCGAACCCTAATGTACAGGGGCTTAGCTAGACGGGGCCAATTGTCCCTTTTGCCCTCCCCGTAGCTACGCCTCTGCAGCATATATGCATATACAGCATTGCATCGAAACGCACATTTATTGTTTAACATATAATTATAGTTTATATTATTTGTATGGTATAACTTAAATCGTAATTTTTGTAGTTTACCTAAGGCTTGCAATACACTGTAAAAATAAAATATATATTTTGTTCTCAATTCCAACACAACTTTATGATTTTTCTTGATTTTGGCCAGTCTATAAATTTTAACTAATCCTAATAAATTAACATTTACAATAGATTTTAAATTTACTCAAACAACAGGAAAGACTACGCTCCAAAATAATTGAAAGACTGATGCGCGAAGGCTCAAGTGCCGATGAACCATTGAACATACCGTTGTCTGATTATTCCAGGTTAGTAAGATTGTCAGTAAACATGACTATATATAATTTATTTAAGCAGAAGTGGCTCGGTTCTATAACCGATGTGTTAAAAGGAATTTTAAATTACTGATTAAAATACGAGCTTAATTTTTATCAAATTTTACAACAAAAATTGCGAAAAAGTTTCAGGAACACGGAAAATATATCCCCATATCATCAAAAAAGTCAAATTAAAGTTCTTCCTGACGACTGTTGAATAGTTATTTCTTTCTAATATAATTATTTATCTCATATAAAACATCTTCCGTTTGAAATTTAGCGACGAGGGCAACTGCAGCTCCAGTTCCGACAATGAAGGCAGACATTCAATAACAGCCTCGGATTTAGAAGGACCTTGTTGTGCACCCATACGGGCGCCACCGAGTTCACCTGAGGTCATGCATGAGATTCGCAAGGTAGGTGTCGCTTTGATGTTATTTCAGCTCAAAATGCAGCAATTAAAGCACTACGAACAACACCATCACGCACCATTAATAGTTCCGTGTACGACGTATGCACAAAGTAATGCATGTCTTGGATCAAGTTTACTTCTCGCCGGTTCTCCAGCGAAAGTTCAAGGCACTGGCTCGACTTAAACGCCGTCGACATAAACTCGGATGCAAACCGAACAATTCCAAGCGCTTGACTGGTGGTGAAGTGTGTCCGAGTTCACCCAATGGAAATGTCAATGAGAAGCTTACGGCCGGCGATAAAACGCCTCAGCAATCAACAGAATCAGAAAGTTCCGAGAGTAATTTATCCGAGTCTTCGGATATAGTAAAAGATGTTTATAGCGATAACATTCAGACCAATAAACAGAAATCCCGTAAGCGAATCAAGAAAAAGAAACACATGCCTACAGAAAAGGGGAAATCGAAATCTAAAGCATTAAATCGCAAACTCCGCATCGATCGCAACTTGCGACTTTGGCTGGCAAACAGGCGAATTTTTATTTTTCGACGAAAGAAGGTACAAATACCTCGAATTACCTTCCATGACCGATATTGAATAGTTATGTTTGCACTACAAACATATGTATCTAAAGATTACATTTCTATAATACTAATTATTTTATTGTTTCAGAATCGAAAGCAGCGTGTGCGTAGCAAGCCACTGAAGAAACGTGGCGAAGTAGCACGCACTGCACTAGATTTGCCAACCACCGACCCAGGGTCAGATTTGCATTTCTCCACAGACGATGAGGAGCTTTCGCCAACAGGTAACGTAGGTTTCGGGGCAGTTGCGCCACTGCGTCACACTTTACTTCAGAGCGAGTTGCAGCGTCGTTATATTGAAGAAATTGGTGATATGGTAGTGCAGAAACCCAAACAAGTTCATCATATGCCGCCAGAATTGATAGTGACCACACCGTCAAAGATGTCCGGCCCCGGCAGCAGTAAAAAGTTGGAAGTTTACAAACTAACGCCGCGTACAGCCCCCGAACAGCAAGGGGAGAGTCATTTAAACAGCCACTCTATTGCCAAGGGTGCTCGACGCACCTACTCCTGGCATAACCTCAATCAAGATAGCGGACACGCCAGACCGAATTTCTACACCAGCGAGCCCAAGCCGACCGTCAAGATGCACCGGGCTCCACCACGACGGTAAATTGAATTGAGAAACTTACTTAGGAAAAATACAATCACTTAATCGTGTAATTTCATTACAGCACTGTTCCCAGCAACTTTATACCACTTGCCCAGCAGAGGCATGGAAATGCCGACAGTGCTGACGACTTGCAGCTGAAACTGTCATTAAAGAAGAAGATTTGGACGGGAGCCCATGGTGAACCGGACAACCGACCTCTGGCCTGGTATAAGGGCCATCAGTCCAAGGCACATGCTCAAGTAGGCACTGTAATAGCTTCAGCAGCGGCCGCGGCTGCCCTTCGCAAGGCAGGAGGAGGTGGACAACAGATGCGGGATATGTTTGCTGCCAGCAACAAGGAACCATTGATAACAGGCGGAGGAGCCTCTGCCCCACTGGCATCTGCAGCATTGCCACCCACTTATGTGGGTGCTCCGCGTAGGCCTCGCAAATTGGAGCAAATGGATCTGTTTAAGTAAGTATGCCACTTGATTACACAGTTCCTAAATTACATTAACTGAATCACATTTTAGTGCCTGCTCACAGAAGTTACTTCTGTGGCAGCAGGAACACAAGAAATTGCAGCCAATGCATGCTCGACTGATGGGTGGCACCAGCGTCAAGCTGGATAACTCGCAGGTCGTCCGCGGCAGTAAGTCTAAAGCGAGCACAAAAACCGCCAACTGCAGTGAAGTTGCCCATGTTAATGTATCTGGATCTACTGCAAAGGGCAAGCGTAAGTCTAGTATAATCAAAATTGCAGAGACAACACAGTTGGTTACTCGATTTTCGCGGGCACGCAACAACGCTGGAGGAGGTTCTGCCAACGCAATAGTACAGAAAAAGCAACTTTCGCAGATGCAACGATTGATATTCAAGAGCCAGCCAGGAAGCGTTAACGAACAAATGCACAATGCGTCTGGCAGTGCTGTGCAACAGTCGGTTGGACGTGCACCCAGCAAGTTTAAGACAGGCGGCATAGTGGTGACAGCTGTGCAACAGTCGGCGGGCAACAACACTGCGGGAAGTGGATGCGTTTCCAGGCGAATACGCCATTCCAGTGGGATGCACATAAAATGTGGTAGTAGCGGTACTCCCGTTGGTGCAGCAGTCAATATGCTGCAGTATCGCAACAACAACTCTGTACAAATAAATAAGCCTCCTACGGGAATTTCTTTGGATACAGCTAGTCTTGTCCGTAAGGTGAAGACCAAGTTGAAGAAACGCAAGTCCCGCACTTTGGCAAATGCCGCTGCCGCTGCGGTTAAGTGAAAGCTTAATCCGGAATTGGACATTCCTCTACTGAACAACAGGCTCCCTATCCCTATCAATCGACCTTATGTATTTCTATGTAAATTTTGTTTTCGACCCAAATTTTAGTGAAATTGGAACCAGTTAAGCAAATTAATCGCTGTCATAGAATAGGAAATATCTTTGTATTAGCAAAATGTAAGAATGATAGCTTAGCAAAATTTATGAGGCATTGTATATAATGTACATGTGTTAAATATTCAATAATGATATACTGTGTATGTACATATTAATGTTCTAAATATATAACTATTTTGGCCCCTACCCTTTTCTATTAAAATTTGCAATACAAATTACATTTGTTTACTTTATTGGGTAGCGCCAGTTTCAATTAACTGAACTACAATGTAAGCAAGTTATTTATTATTAAAGTGCTAATGATAGGTTCACATTACTCCACAGAGTCAGGATAGTGAGGCCCAGATGCACACCTCTATTTGTTTCTGTAGCGGAATGTGAACCTAGCATATTAACGACACTTTGCCATTAACCATGAATCGGATTGGACCGCTGCCACTTCTGATTTGAACGTCTTACATACCACTTTCTACAGCTTAGCGCATTGCCTTCGAATGTCGTCCAAGCGTTGTGTAACAACTAACTTGATTTGTTATAATACACTTATGTGAGTAGGATGATTGCGAAAGTAAACAAACTGTTTTCTGAATATGACCTCTAAGGATGGCCATGTGCTCATATTTTTTTTTTAAGGAAATGTTGCTTTTATATGTATCGATATTTTAAGAAAATTAAACAAAACCACAGAATACGTTTGAATATATAATTGCTTCTACTTCTCGAGATAATATATATTGAACCTTAACATTTCAAATTGAAAGTATTTTGGCCAGATAAACGCATATTTAGAAGATTCCAACTAAGTATTTTGACCGTTTTCCAGTGATGTGCATTTTGTATGAAATCGATATTTTCGATAAGAGCTCAACTTCGTGCACCTGCATTTAAATGTTGGGACAGGTGTTTTTTATTTTATATAAACGCTCGTATTAAAATAGATAAAAATAAATTAAATAAATAATCCGGCCCAAAAGGCTGTTGCAGTAAGGACATGACAAGGCCAAGGGTAAGAGATATAACAATATTTGGAGTGCCTCTATTATCTGTCAACAATTATCGCCGTATTGATTGGACCAAACGATATCTCAAACATCGCACTATCGGGTACTATCGGAGTCATCTCCCAAACATCGTGCTATCGATATTAAATCGAAGTCGTTTCCGATTTGTGTGTTACTACATACACATATATACGTGGATGTGATAATTGTTAGAGAACGAAAAACGAAAAACAAAAGCAAGCTAAGCTAAAAAGCAAACAATTACGAACGGAATATAGATGGGAAACTTTGTGAGCAGGCAAAATGCAGCAGTCGAGGAAGCAGATCAAACCACTAATCATGCCTACAAATATCCGCCTCGAGTAGGAAACTTCTTTGGGACCCATTTTATTATGGGTGGTGAACGCTTTGACACACCTCAGCCCGAATCATATTTGTTTGGGGAAAATGCAGACCTCAATTTTCTTGGTAATCGTCCCACAGCCTTTCCGTATCCTCCACCACAGGCCAATGAACCAACGAAAACGCTAAAAAGTCTTGTCAACATACGCAAGGAATCTGTACGCTTTGTGCGAGTGCCGAATAATAATAAGAAACCAAATAATGCTGATGCTGATGATGATTCTGACAACGACAAGAAGAAAGAGATAAGTGAAAGTATCCATACGGTTGATGGCAATGTGCTGTGTAACTTGGCTGAACCAGAATTGGGGGGACCTCAAAACTCTACCTACAATATTGAGTTCACCTTTGATTCTGATGCAAAGTGTGCCATCACAATATACTACTTTTGTACAGAGAATGTGAGTCTCAGCGGTGTAACCTTGACTCAACGTGAAGGCCTGACTTTAACATCGGATACATACCATTACGAGAAGGGCATAAATCAGTGCTTTTCGCAGCCCAGTCATGTATTCAATCCGCAGCAAATGCACGAGGATGATCTTATTTACAATGCTGGACGAGAACAATACCCTGTAGCTATTCATTGCGTTGTCGAGGAGGGAAACGAAGAGTGTCGCCAGTCGCATACAACAATTTGCGTGATTGATCACCATCCAGAGACAAGGACTTATGTACTTCGCGCGCTTAAACAAAAGATATTTGTGGATGGTTTGTGCTACCTTCTACAGGAGATCTATGGTATTGAAAACAAGGCGGTAAACAAGTCGTCGCTAGATGAAGAGATTGACGATCATGGCAGTGAGTGTGTCATCTGCATGAGCGAAACTCGCGACACACTCATTTTGCCCTGTCGTCATCTCTGTCTATGCAACTCATGTGCTGACTCGCTTCGCTATCAGGCCAACAACTGTCCCATTTGTCGAGCTCCTTTCCGAGCTCTCCTACAAATACGAGCCGTACAAAAGGGCATCAGCACGCACATGTTACATCAGAATACTCCCACGTCAGTTGCTGGCGAGTCAGCGCCAATCGATGTTCCACCTGGATACATCCCTGTCTCTCTTATTGAGGCGCTCAATGGACCGCCGCAATATGTGGCACGCGCCAGGTATTTAAAGAAGAGGACTTTATTAATATATGCGCATGTTTATATTTCGAAATCTGGTGTTTACTGACTTATGGCTACATTCAGAATTTCATTTCAACTAGTAATCGCTCGTTTACTCAATTCAAGAAATAAGCTCACCTGGGTGGAGAATGGACGCTTTAAAATTGCATGACTAAGAATTAAATTTGGGCGAATATCATAATGTGATAGTTATATTATAGTATATATTATACCCAACATAAATTCAATTTCTATAAACTATAATAATTCAGCCTTCAGCAGAAAGACGGACTGGTATACAGCTTCAAGATATATTTAAAACTGTGAGATATACAGGGTTATATCTTCCTGAATAAGAATATACATATAGATGTACTTTAATTAAGTATTTCGTAACAAAACTGTTACAAGTTAACATTCCATTGACAACCAATGTCGTATTTGTAAAATTTCATGTATTACGAGGTCATGGATTGCCATCTCACTCTCATTCATCAGCAGCTCGCTCCGTCTCATTCATTAGGCCCTGTCTAAGTGACTCTACTTTCAACACTCTTTTACCAACAGTGTCATTATTGACATGACTTCAAAAGGTCATGGCCGAGGATAAGAGTATGCCATCAACAAAAAATACACTTTAAATAATTTAAATTAAGATACAATTCATATGCATGGCAAGACACAGAAAAGAAGAAAACGGCGTATCAAACTTTTTACTTTTATCTTTAAGAGAAATCCCCATAATTTTAACTTTCAGCAATATTTAATTATATTTATATGTACCTACTTCTGATAACATTCTGTTTTGCAATAGAAACATCGACCAAGATGTCACGGACAACGTCACTGTGGCCGCTTCAACGATGACAAGTGGCGACATTAAGTCCACGTCGCCGGTTAAATCAAGTAGCCAACGCCGATCTAAGATCAAGAAAAATGCCTCCACTTGCACTACAACAAATGAGGTGGGCACTTTGACAAACAAAACAAGCGGCACTTCCACAGTATCCGTAGTCGAAATTGAAGGCGATCCGAAGAAAGCGACTACCACATTCACATCGACAAAGGCAACGTCTACGCCCACACTTTCCGGCTCGCCAAAAAAACAGGATGTTCACATAATAAACGAGCGTCACAATGGTCTTAAATATCAAAAGCATAACGTTGGCGCCCACGATGTCGACGATGAAGACAGCGAAAATGAAAAACTATCCCCATTGCTATCGCCGGGTAGCAGAAGCAAGAATGCATCATGCAAATCACTTAAGCAAGTGGTGGCCAGTTTGGGCATTCGGGACGATGAAGTGGACTCGGACCAACAAAACTGTGATGTTGTTGTCAGCGGTCAGCATGAAGAAGAAGTTTCCGTGCATGATTCAATCTCTAGGAAAAGTGACTCCTCCTTAAAACGAATGAAGCATAGGCCCGAGCTTGATCATAGCGACACAACTTCCACAGAGCCTGGCTTGTTGGCTACCAATTTAAGTGCTGAGGAGTCGGATTACTATACACCCGAGGACACGCAAAATACCATACTTAGTCCATTGTGTCAGGGCGAGCGGGCCAAAAGCGGTGATTCCTTTGGCAGCGGTGGCTGTGGTGTTGGAAATCGCACTCAGAACGCTACGACCATGCCCAACACAATTGGGGTAGGCTATAGCAGCACAGTCAAAAAGAATCTGAATCTGCACAAAAAATCCACTTCTGTGGGCAATATTGTAGGACCCGGAGCTGCAAACACGACTTGCAGCGGCGTTGTTGACTTAAAGATCAATAATGTCAGTTCACTTCCGGGTAAATTAGACTATGCCTATCTCAAAAATTAGACAACAAGTTGAAAGCCTAAGGACATTGAATGTAGTTGTCATCAAAAGTAATAATTATTGATATAATATGTATGGGTAAATAAGAACGCTGCAGTAAGGAATGCTTTCCTATGTCCAGCATTAACATACGCTAATAACTAGTAATATGTCTAGAATATATTCAGTCACAAAATATCTTTATTATTTATGCAATTCCTTGTGCCTTACTGTGTGGCAACGCATCTCCTAAACTATAAGAGGTAGAACGATAAATTTTACATGTGGACCACTTTTGTTGAAGTAATTGTCTTTCAAAGAAATAAGAGGAGAATTGCAGGTTACCTTTGCAATATTATCAGTCCAGGACTAACTTGTTTTGATTTTCGTGATTTCTTGGCGATCAAGATTGCGATTGTGGTTCAACTGGTCCTAAATTGATTCTAGTTGTTGTGCATTTACGATTGCATCGTTCTTATTTATCCATACGGGACAATTATCATAAGTTGCACTTTGTTACGGTTCATTAAATATCCAAAGTCACTCATAATTGATTATATCTAATTTCCAACTTTGAACGGCTTACTACATTTAAATGTATAACGGGTCTGACTTTAGTTGGTTATCATTTTATGTACTTCTAAATGCATTTGACAGTGATCACTTTGTGGCTGTAAATCTTCTTTTTCTTTAAAGATATGCTGGACAGCCCAGTAAGCGGAAATTCGGCATCCACGCGCAGCTCCAGTGATAGCTACTCATCCAGTTCATCGACCAAACAATTGCTCAGCTCCACAACGGCAGCCAACATCATAGTAGATGACAAGACTGCAATGCAGAATGCAGTCAACGTTTAAAAAACATTCGTTAAATAAATATATACTTAGTATATAATATATATAAATATATACACATAAATATACACATAATATAATACCCTACAGTATACATAAGTACAATATTACCTTACAAATAAATTTATCATATAATACATAACACACGTGCAATTTCATTTCATTTCAAAATGGGAAATAATTCGAGTTTCTGAACAACATTTTAGGATCATGGTCGTTGATCGCTTCGGGGACATTATTCGGTACTCCATGTGTTCAGGAGAGCTCATCCAATAATAGTTCATAGCCTCTGGGAAATCCATTTCTTCCTTTAATTTCCTTAAAAATTAAAAGTTGTGATGGAGAAAATTACCTCCATAGTACATGTTCTTAATATCCAAGATACATACCGAGGACGCTTTGGAATCCAGAATAGATAACTAGGTGGCCCACTCGGAAACGGATTCCTGAGAAGGAGCTTACAGTGATCCATTCTAATAAAACATCGTCCCGTTCCAGATGGCCTAAAAAGGAAATATATTAAGGATACGTATATAAAACTGACGTCGTTAGCCTTAACGAGATCTTTAAATCGAACCTGACTTTATGCAAGAAAATTGTATGAAGTATTTATTGCTGGCAATGGATTCAAAATTTAAATACCCGTATTTATCTTATTACAACTTGAGAAAGTTATATAGGCGGGAGAGGACTTCAAATGTCGTATATTTTCACTTAAAATGCACAAACAGTTAAAGGAGCAAAGCATAATAAAAGCATAATAATCGGAGTCTCAAACAATAAAAGGCGACTTATTTAAAAAAAAAAAAAAAAAAACAATACCTCTACAACTCTAACGATTTAAACTAAATATGCCTTTATAGCCAATTAGTCAGTAGAGTGGATCATATATCAGGAGCTTTCCACTTTGCAATGCTTCAGCAGTTTGAGAAATCCAGTCTATAGTATTCCATAACTGTTTTACGCTCTTTCTGCCTTTTTACGCACGTTCTATTCTCTCACTTGTTTTGTGATTCTGATTTTTAAAGGGCAGGCAAAAGCTCACCGTTGAACAGAGCAACTAGGAAACTGGGAAAAGCTTTTCGCAGCAAATGTTTACACTGCACAACAAATTAGATGGTGGCAATGAACAGCCTATTGATACGTTTAAAAACATTAAGTTTAAGCCAAGTATGATATACTTCGCTCAAGTTAAGTTATTCGCAGATAAAGCCCGATTCACTACACAAAACGTAAAAGTAAAGCTATCTTCCAGCTAATTTAAATTTAACAGAAGCTTAAAAACAAGTCTTGCAAAAGTAAAAGTTTTATTTTAACCGACCCTTAATTTACGCCCACTTTTATTTTTATTTCAAAAGAATCTTTAAAGTATTGAGATTATTGATTCCAAATTTCCCACATAGTTCAAGAATTAAAGATTTTTGCTGCGAGTTTTCCTGAAACGAGCCATAGTGCGCGGGGTATTAAAAAGTTGTGAAAAAATTCTATTATAAAAAAGATACATTTCATACATACTATAGATACATTTCCAAGTATTTGTGTGTCGCAAAAACTAGAGGAAATTCCCCTGTCTGTTAAGCTTATATGTACTTATAACTACTGTATGAGAATCATGCCCAGTAGAACTTTTTATATTTTTTTTTGTTTATTTTTGTTGGAGGGTGTAATTGAGGTTTTTAGTGGAAGCACGCAGCAATAACGGCAACAACAATAACAACAACAACAATAACAGCAGTAACAACAAAAGCGTTAGCTATGGAAGCAGCAGCGGCGGCAGCGACGTAACGTTACGTTACGTTACGTTAAGTTACGTTAGGTGGCGTTGCGTTCACTGCGTCTTATGTATAAATACTCAGAGACATACGCGGGTGCTTTCATTCCCTTGTAGTGTTTAAAGTGACATGAAAGTGACGACATTGGGACACCGCAACAAGTCATGTATCAGCATGTCCAACCAAGCAACACAAATCATATTAATGCCGATGGTGAGTCGATTGAGCCGAGCCGATGATGATCAGCACTTACTCTGCAAGTGATCTCTACGATCTTCAATCTACGTGCTACGAGTGTGAATTATGCCACCCAGCTTCATACATGGTTGCCTCTCATTATTTTATTTGATGTCTTGTTTTTTTGTTGGTTTTTTTTGGTTGCGAATTGGTGCACACTTATTTTTTTTTGCTCGCCAAATTAACCGCGTGCTAAGTGTCAAAACATACAGTGACGGTGGTGATGAAGCCGATTTGGCAATAATGGTGCTCTTGAAAAGTACAAGTTTGTTGTCAGCTAAAACCCTGAATGAATACAGTGCGTATACGTTCTGTTATTGCAAATTGTTTCAACCCATTTATCTGGGCAAATGCAATAAACGCTGTCGCTGTTTCTGGTTCCTTTTAACAGGGCTGAAATTCTCAAAAAAATACAAAAGTGTTAACAGGCGCATGCGTTAACCGCCGAAAATAACGGGTGAATATATATACAAATATATGTTTAATACATATATATACCAAAGAATATATGTATTCAAAATTGGTGTACGTGTGCATGTGAAACAGCTGTTTCAGTCACAATGATATGCTGGGCTTAAGAATATTATAACTGACTATGGTCGGGGCGCGGTAAGTGTTCCAGCCACCAAACCACCCAACAACCAACACCCAACAACCAACAACCAACAACCAACACCCGACACTCGACACTCAACTTAGGGGTCACATTTGCTGTGCAAGCTTCTATTCGATTTTTCAATATTTATTTGTTGTCTCGCATTCCCGGCAAGTACCGGCAGCGATGTGAGGCACATGGATACATACAGTTTGTCAAGTAATTGTTTTGACTTTTTATTTTGTTTTCTTATTTTAATAAAGTTCCTTATGGTTCCTCGAACAGGTTACTTAATGGAAATAATGAGATCTGTTTGGATGAATTATTTGAATTATTCATTTTATCAAAACAATTACTTGACAAACTGTACATACCTATATGATATGTATGTATGTATCTAAGTAAGTGTAACACAATACATATGAGATTACACATGAAAGTTAAGTATGTGTGCTTTCATTTTAACGACACTATTGCTTTTTACGAAAGCATTATGCAATTGTTGCGCTCGGCAAAGTCATTGCGTCTATAAGTTACGCCCCCAACTTAGCCGATTACTTACTACAGGCAGGCAGGCAGGCAGGCAAACAGTCAAGTTCACGCAGGAAGTTGTTTTTTTTTCTTTTGAAACTGTATTGATTTGTTTTAATTTTAGGGGACATTTTTTCTCATCCAATTAAGTCCAATGCGATGATCTGTTAAAATAACAGTAGCCTGGTAATTTAAAAAAAATCAAGGTTAGGAACGTAAGTCGAGTGTGCTCGACTGTTGGAAACCAACAAATGAAAAAGGGACAACAAATATTAAAATAAATGAGGGTTTTTGGCGACCTTTTTCTGGCCAGAGTTTATTGAAATTGGACAAAAAAGGGCCTCGGCTTTAAACCGTGCCTATCGACTACTTAGAGAGTTCTTACTTGTTAACTGTTCCAAAGAAACTGTTATAAAACAGAAATGACAGTTAAATATATCAATGAAGTAAGGATACAGTTCAGAGAAACCGACTGTTAAAGTCCCTCTACTTATTCTGTAAGCTTCCGCAAGCTTTGTATGTCCTTTTTTCTTTGACCCGATGCAGAACAAAATTGTTTCATAAATAATTTACGAGTTTGGTTATTATATCAATCATCTAAAGTTTAGATTCTAAACTAAAAGAGATATCAGAAATATATCAACGCAGCTTGTTTGCTTAATGCTTTAACTTACCAAATATAAATACTGCTAACCAGCTAGCAAATTTAGTTTTAAAACTAACATTGGACTCGTAAAGTTCAGAGTCTAAATACACAAACGAGCTATACTTAGAATCTGATGAACAAATGCAAATAAGAGTTTGCAGGCTTTATATATATAAGAGTATATCAACTTATTTGACAAACATGTACAAATAATGTAAATTTACATGCGAAAAAATCGGAATTTAAGGTTTCACTTGTTACTTTCGTTACTAGTTTTGCATTATTCTTTTAAATAAACTTCCGCTCGAAATCTTTTGAAATTTGATTTGCAGTCTGTTTTAGGAAGCTTCTAATTAAGATAATTTTTGATGAGATTGTTACTTATATTTGTACACATATTTGATTTACACTCTTTACGTAATTTTCGCAGTTACTACATTTATATGGATCATTTCATGAAATCAATTGCCTACGAAATGAAAAAATCACAGTTTTCAGATTTGAACTTTTTTTTTAGCAGAAGTTAAACCTTTATTTTGTTGTAAGCTATTTAAGGCAACTCAAATTATGTTTTTGCTTCTTAAATAGCTTCCGAAATTATTATTTTATTGGTTCTACGACTTCACAGGACTGTGTCCTTGTTTTAAGTCCAGCAATTATGTAAATTTTTATTACTCTTCAATGAAATGCTTAAAGCTCTAAAAAGCCGCTTTCAAATTTCAAAGTTGCACCTAATTTCAGTATAATGATGAATTGGCTGCAAGATTCCGCGAAATGGGTTTTGTATAAGCAAAATAGTAAACACGTACACACATATATATGTACATACCATGAGCTTGGCTGACACGTCTAATGTACGTATATTTGTATTTGTTTGGTATACAAATTTCTATTGTGGTGTTTTATGATTAGAGTCTGTGGTTTATTTTCTGTTTACTTTACAGTAAAATTGTTTGTAATAGGGATTGGTATCATGTTCCGTCGGAGAGTAAGGTGAGTCTCAAAGGCTACAGTCGAACGCAGTCGACATTATGATACCCTGTGTCAGCTTCTATTAACACTTATTTTCATAATATGTTTACATTTGAAATTACACTCTCCACTTGCAATATATGAATATCATTTTGCATTGTGAAAACATAATATTTATTAAATTCCTTAATGTCTTATGACCAATTTTGCATCATCAGATATATATTTTAAATAGCTGATTTTAGAACTTATCCACTAAATTCGTAAGCAGTCTCCTAATATTGATATGCGCTTTATGATCATACACTATATATAGTAAAGTTACGAGTTTACGTGTGGTATTACTATTTTTTTATTGTTTTGCCGTTAGTTAAGTTTATAATTAATGGATATTGTCGCTTAATGTGCAAATTTTATTTAGCATGCAGCAGTTTAATTAGCTTTTCTTTTTAGAAGTGAAGCTCACTTCATCATTAATTGAGAATACTGCAGCCAATTTTCAAAAACTTTACACTTTAATGCACAGTTCTAAGTTCAAATAAATAGCTTTACCTTTGAAATTATCAAAATAATGATATTGTCTACGGAATTACTTTTGTTTTAGACTTTAAAATTCTAGGAAAATTCGAAATCAATTGGTAACCTCTTCTTTAAATATTTTCATAAGTTAGATAAGATGTTATTCATTGAAATCTCTTAAATTTATAAATCATTTAAAAGGTGGACTCGATTTTGCTGTTGATAACTTCTTGTAATCACATTTTGGCAAAAGATACGAAGACCGTAAATTCCAAAGAAATCAAAATCCAACTTTGACTACCTGTTGACGTAAAGCCTACTGTCAGAATTTTAAGATCTTGCACTTATATTAAAGCTACATAAATTTAACATTTAATGTTTTTTAAATTTTAAGCTTTATGGCGATAGTGTGCGGAAAGCACAAAGCCTTAGGAATGTCGACCCAAAATAATATTTCCGGCTGTCTGATTTTAATATTGCATAAATAATGAAATTGTACAGATCATTAAAATCAATGAGATATTTTCACCACACTTATAGCGCATGTGGTTCACTGTGTTCTATACAAAATGAACATATTTGGATAGTAGTACTCTATAATATAGCTTCCATAGGAATGATCAGCTGAAAATCAAAAGCTAGTATGAAATATGTTTCAATTATTATTATTTTATTATTTAATATATTGTATGATTAATACTGTATGAGAAATCCTGATGAAATTTGTCACAAGTCAGTGTTAATATTAAAGTTGAAACTCTGTATGAATGATTACGACTATTAGGTTTCAAAAAGCTTTTTGAAACCGGTACGGGCACTTGCGATAAATAAAAATAATAATTCAATTTGCTCATTTTTGCAAGCTTTCAATGCTATTCAAAATGTGATTTCCACTAGCAGTACTTTTTTCAATGCCAATGAAAGACAA
The DNA here is from genome assembly GCA_035043265.1 of Drosophila testacea. Taxonomy (NCBI): domain Eukaryota; kingdom Metazoa; phylum Arthropoda; class Insecta; order Diptera; family Drosophilidae; genus Drosophila; species Drosophila testacea. The sequence continues at coordinate 4,205,700 of JAWNND010000229.1, forward strand.
ATGCATTACAATGGTAGTTAATTGGGTGCAATACTGGTTAGAAATTCAGACATAACTCAGGGTAAGGGACTCTGGGTGTGAGTTAAAGGAGGTAATGTTAAAGCAGACTGTGGCATACATATTATTGTGCTTATCCTTGCTCGTGGCCGATGTCCTGACAAGGACATTTCGTTAAACGCATGCGCCGGTAGAAAGCTTTTAAAATTCTTTGCTTTCACTTTTGTCTGACGTTCATTCAAATATTTAAATAGTCGCTGAATGAAATCTATATATTGTCCTACTAGCCGGGTACCCGCTATCATCGCATGTGGTACAGTATTTTAAAGAATGTATAAGTTGTCAAAAATGTTTTTATCAAATTACTGAAGAATAGTTATACGAAATGTTTATCATTTTTGCACCACCACAAAAGTAGTCAGTATGTCGCGATTTTATTGTTGGAAGTCACGGCAAATGTTTTCATCATCATTTGTACATATATTATGCTCCTTTGAATTAGATTGTATTTGTTTTTCTTTAGACATATGCAAAGAGCTACGACACGGCAAGTTTTTAAGGTGCTTGATGTTTAAAAATTATCCTTTTTCATGTCTTACTTTTCCCGATTCTCTTTCGAATGTCCAAACAAAAACAAAATGTACAAATAAAATAGTTGCACCCTAATTCCCAAAATTGGTTGATATCGCTTTTATAATCTCTGTATCTGTGAAGTTTAAAGTACACTTCATAAAAATTACTGCATATTTTTCGGGGCTCGCGTTGCTTAAAACTTAAAACAACCACAATTAACACCTGTTTACCAAATTTTAAAGTCTCCACGTACAAAAAAGACTGCTTTTATTTTTATATAATTGATTGCATCTTTGATTGAGGTAAATCTTTGCTAAATTTACACCCTTCTGCTGAATTCCATTCTGTAATTTTCTTAGATCTACTATCAATTTTATTTCAATTGGAATTTTTCTCTTCTCAGAAAGTACTTAGATTTTATAATTTAAAAAGTATTCCTACGAATAGTGTTGATAAAAACAGATTATATATATAATTTCAGATATAATAAATTTTTAAGAAAATATTTATACATTAATAAAAATGTAAAAAGCCAGTGGTTTTTAAATTGAGAAGATAAACTTTGAAAATACGAATATTTATTCCATTTGTTTGGTGTTTTTCAAACGTTAATGTTATGATCATTAGTTTTCGCAACGACTTTCGGCAGGTTCTCTGACGATCGAATAATAAATTTGCGGTCTTCCAGCGCTCGTATATCATATTATAATTATTAAAGTATATTAAAGTTTATAATGAGTTTTGAAAAATGTATTTGTGTGCTTATACGTATTAGGGAATCCCAGAGTTGGGCATAAGGTAACTTGTTGTCGAACACACTCAACTTGCAGCGATCTTGCTTTCTGTATTTCATTTTGAACTCAGAGTGAAATATTTTCAATTTATCATTGTATTTGCTGTGGCGTAAATTGCCATCCCAGCAAATGAATTTATAGCTTTGTAATTATTCTCAACGATTATTAGAGGGAAGGGCGAGAGGCGAGGGTTTCGACGAGTCGCTATGAAGACAACCCATCACGAGTCAAATAAAAATCAATTGAGTTAAATTGAAACACGCATTCGACTGCAAAAATAGGAAAATGAAAATCTAACAGCTATAATGAATAGGAAATGCCACACGAGCCAACTGTTTGTGGGGGAGGAATAAAAAAGATAAAACACTGTCCCTTTCAATAATTGATAATAGTAAGAATCTGTTATTTACCTGTCCATCAGATTGCTATGATCACGTTGATCCTAGAAACCAATTTTAATATAGCATGCACTGTTTGGGTTTGATTACTAGGGCAACAAGTTTCCCACTACCGTTGTTCCCTGAAAATTTCAATTCGATCGGATTAATAACTTGAAAGATATTCACGAAACAACACAGTGTCGTGAAATTGTGTCTGACGCTCTCTTGCAACGGAAGAAGATGAGTACAGTGACGTCAATTCGTATGTAGCCTATAGCGTGTTTATCAGTGCATGACTTTCCAAACTAGAAATAAACTTCATCTGTCTGTCCACTAAAATAAGGGATTCTACTAAAAACTTTCTAGGCCTTACCACCTCAGAGATCCTTTATACACACTATGAATATAAATATTATAATGTATACGTTTTTGAATAGTCATCTTGTTTTGTCTTTTCACTTAATGGGGTCAAAAGTCATTATATTTTCGGATATGTGTGCATATGTATGTGTCTTCATGTATGAAGCTTTTCAATTAAGTAAACAAATAGTGTGACTACAAATAAATACAATTTAAATATCAATTGTTGAAATTAAATTGTTGATAGGCTTTCCATTTCACATTACATGCAACTCGATCATCCAATTTCTTGCAATATACACACATATGTACATGTACAAAAGCATTTTCGATCATAAGACAACAAAATAAATAGTACTATCCGAAAATGTGCGCGAACCGCGTGACTCTTAATGACAGAAACATTGGCATAATAATAATAGACCGTTTATTGCTTATTTTTCACTATTAATACGTAGTATGTCTATTTATTTATGTTATTCGTCTACGTTATTTATACATACATATACATATTAGAGTACGTATACATCATATACAAGGGTGTAGTGAGGGGGCTTTGTTTTCTCCCCCTCCAAACTAACTTGTCAAAAAATCTTCTGTGATATTTGCAAAAAAAATCAACTCATTGAAAATAACAATATATACTATATCTACAAATTTAGACAAAATATGAATTTCTGACCCCTCTCGCGCCCTAATTTAAATCCTGTCTACGCCCTTGTGTATACATATATATGTTGTATGTTTTTATATTTGACGTATGATTTGTATATATACAAAAATATACAGTCACTCTCAACATATTTGATTACGTTTTGTTCTTTGATTTATTAAGATATTATATATTAATGAAATTAAATAGAATTGTTTTTGTTTAGATCGCCTTTTGATGGAGATCAACACTCATTTAAAATGTTCAAGTAGCAGATCAAATAAACTGGCAGTGACTGTATTCACAAATGTATCTTTTGTATCAATGTTTTTTAATTTCAATACTCTGTATTTTAAAAAGGCAAATTATGTATGCTAACAAATGCATTAACATGTGCGAATGTATGTAGTATAATAAGAGAACCACATTGATAAGACCATTGATTAATGAATCATATCAATGTGTATATATGTATGTATCTTGTATCTGTATCTATATCTATATCTGTTTGGTCAACTACATACATTTGGCATACATACAAGTGAGGTTCAATGCAATTGAAGAGTGCTTAAATAAGTTAACAATGTGCAACACATGAGAGCAGCCAGGCAAATCATTTCAATATAAATATCAAATGCAAGAAAAAGAGGCAGTGAGAGAGAGAGTGAAAAAGAGAAAAAAGCATAGGGAAAGAGAAAGTCGGATTCGTTTATCAGTTTGAGCCTTTGAAATTGCACTTGTTTGTCAGATTGGGAGATACAGTACTGATTGAGCATCGAACAAAGCGACTACAGAATCTTTGACGTTAAAGGCGCCAAAAACAAATAACGCCTGAAGTAAAAGTAAAGACCAAATGAACATGTTAAGTTCCGATATTTTGTGAACATACATATTTCCCCGTTTTTTATAAATAGCAGCCACGAATGGATACAGAATACGTATTCAAAGAAATTTATTCACCTTCGCTTCGCTTCGCTTTGCTTCAATATGTATGTATATAGCTCGGCAACATATTTCTCAACAGTGACAAACAGAGCTATAAATTCTATAGAAAACGCAAACTGCAACTGCGAACTGCGAACGGCAATCGGCAAGAAAAGCCGAAAAGCCGAAAATCACAAAAGCATATCTCTCAGTCCGTTCAAGCAATTGAATAAATTAACGACGAACGAGGACAAGATACATTATTATAGCCATAGCCTGGGTTCGTGTTCATATACAACAGAACCCGAATCGACCCGAATAGGATCTGAGAGATAAAAGCGACAGCTTGAATGATTCAGTCGCAAAACCCGAGAGAACAGCATCCCGGTGAATGGGGGTGTTTCGTGACATCTTCGGCTCACGACCCGTCGCAACGAAGCTCATCGAAAGCTTATCAACGGTATTCGGAGAGGCGTCTGCTCACTGTTTCAACAGTTGCCAGCGATTAGTCGCCCGTTTAACACGCGCCCTCGTCTCATTTATTCTGTACTGTAAACTTTTTCGTTTCGGTATATTCTTAGCTGGGAGCTAAAATTCACGGCGAAATAACTTTGGCTATTTATTATCCGTCCATGCCATGCGCGATAAAATATCACAATTATTTTGCTTGCAAAAAAACGCATGCAAAAATAATTCAGCAGAGAATAGAGGTGGGTGGAATAAGAAGATGAAGATAGAGATGAAAATGAAAATGAAATGCCGCTATCCGATGCTGATATTGCCAAAAAGCTTTAGGCACTCAGTAGCCAAGGGAACTTCAGAAGTGTACATTCAATATGTACACACGTGTGCCTGAAAATACATACATATATGCATACATGTCTGTTTGTATGTATATGTATATGTATATCGAAAATAGCCACATCGCGCCGTCTATCAATCAAATTGTTTAAAAAGGCAGACATTTTTAGTGCGAGTGTTGATATCGATTCATTCTGTTTTTTTTTGTTGTCTTTCTTTTTTTATCATGATTTAATTTTTGATGGGTCGACTTTATTAATCAGTGTTATTATTTTGTTTTGTGATTTTCCATATGCACCATCAAACGGTATCGTGTAGGACATAATGTGCCAACAAAAGCAACGCGCAACGGGTCAATGTGTGCCAATGGGACTCTTGGGACAGAAGGGCCCGAAGCGACAGAGACCGACTCATCAGGGACCGGGAGGATGCGGAAGCCGATGGAGAGGAATGGCTCAACGCAGAACGACACTGTTCACCTCGAGAGAAGGTAGGAGACATGCTGATTTCAAATGTTCTCGATTAATTCTACTTGTACATGGATTATTATTAAAATTAAGGGACGCGGGCCGTTCCGGGCTTCGAGGCCCATGGGCCTGTCGTGCCTAGAATAATCAATTAAACTGATCCAAATGATCAACGCTTGACGTATGATTAATATTTTTGCATGCAGTTGTCCAAATTCTGGTATTTTAGATTGAGTTAATGCATAATTATCTCTTCCTTTTTACTTTACAGGCTGGGCCTCTTCAGTGGGGTGGCTTTAATTGTCGGAACTATGATAGGTAAGTAAATGTAATCTGTGGTATTTGTTTGTACAACTACGAAAATGTATATTTCCTGACCTATCCCAGAGTTACACATGATTGTGTAGGCAGGGAGTGGACAGGTATCTGATCCCCAATCTCATCGAGCTTTTTCTGTTATCTTTGGGGAATTTGCGCCAGTATTTTGGCAATATAAACAGTATAATACCCTGAGCCAGTCTCTATAAAAAAGAATTGGGTAAAAATAACATACACACACTTTGAAACGTATAGGAACAAATACACTCCACCAGTCACGTACGTTGTTGTGACGTCAGAGGGGCTCTTCTTCTTCTATTGCAACGGAAAGACGCGTCGCGTCGCTGATGCTGAGTAAAATTGTTTTGTGAATATCTTTTGAGTTTATCATCCGACCGTGATCAATTTTTCACGGTGTATCCGGACCACCATATTGTATGCTTTCAGAAGCAAAGGGACAAAGCAAACCGGCTTTTGTTTTTGAATTCTTTGCTATGATAATTTTAAGCTCAGTACATAATGGATAAAAGGGCTAATAAATTTATGGCAATATATGTAAGGGGCAGATGATGGCATTTACGACCCCATAAAGTATGTAAACTTATGAATCTCTCATGGCGTCATTTGAATACAAAATTAGGCGAAAGTCGCGTCAAAGGATATAAAGAGAGCACTGTCGCTACAAGGAACATTTCCTTCGCATATACATTTGAGTGGGCAAGTACGTGTTAGGATATCTAAGGGCGTGATGGTTTCAGAATCATATAAGTTTCGTGACATTGTAGTACCAATTTAATTTTAATGTTATATATAGTATAATCGTCCTTTCCACTCCACTCCACTTATGTTCTCCTAAAATCCATATTTTTAAAAATAAAATGCTTGAGAAAGTTCTGATTTGCATTAATATTTTAGGGTCTGGAATATTCGTGTCACCCTCCGGTTTACTGGTTCGCACCGGTTCCGTTGGAGTTAGCTTCATAATCTGGCTTGCCTGTGGTCTGCTTTCACTATTGGGTAAGTACAATAATAATAATCAATAATTATTAAATACTAACAATATAAGTCGTTACTCAGCACGTGTCATTGTATTTATTTTATTTTATGTTATTTTATTCATTGCTATTCAAATGGCACTATTACAGAATAGAATAGAAATAGAGGTAGAAATAATATTAAAATTTAATATTTAATTAATAATAAATAAACTAAAGTTAAAATAAACTCATACATCATTCTAAATTAAGTCGTGAATTACTAAAATATATTTTATTATTCTATTTCAATCATTTTATTTGGACTTTAATTTTAAAATTAAGTTTTGTTTTAATTTCTCTATATGAATACTTGATATAGGTAGTTAATCTAAGTTTTTCATTTCGTCCATTCAGTAATGGTTAGCTCAGTCAATTGGTTGGTATTTCTTCCATATAATATATACACAGATATATTTTATATTTACAGTAAATATAATAAGTCAATAAATCGTAACAAAAAGAATATTTAATTTTGGACGATCTCATGACTTTATAAGATAGGTCAAAATTGTTTATAGTGGAATTGTTTATTTTGAAAATCAAATTTGCAATGTCTATCTATATTGAGATTTCTATTTTCATTTGGTAGGTTAAATCTTGGAGCCTATTTTGATAAATAGAATATTAATCTTTTTTTAATTAGTTAACATTAATAAGTTGGTTACGCTGGACATTAAATAAAGTTAAAATTTGTTCTTCAAGCCTAGTTTTCATATGAAGCAAAACGACTCCGGAACGAATCTTGGTAATTTGGTTTTTCAAATTACTGTAATCCTTGTACAAGGAAGCAATGGTCACTGCTGGTTCCACAAATATTTCTAAAGGGTATTAATGCCACGGGCATTAACAGTAGCTTATTCTGTATAAATTTATGATACTTACTTTTCCGTGGGAAACTGTTGTCACTCACCAGGCGGTGAGTGGTTCAAGCAATTGAATGACTTCCCAGCAATGGAAAAAAAAACGAATTATTTTCACCGCGATGCAGTGAAGATTCCAAGTACTATATATTGGTTGAGGTACGTCACAGGTTGCTCCTCCTTGTGCCTAATTAACAGTGTTTATGTTGCAGGTAGAGAAAGAAGTGTCGATCGCTGAGCCTCTAAAAGCGCGTCTATTTGAGTTGAGTGATTTGTCGTTGTATTGTGATGGAAAATCATCATTTTTTGAAGCACCCTCATCCCAATTACTCTATTTTATCTTTTTTAATTAAACTACACTTTAATATATCTCATAATCTTGGTTTATATTGACTTACTAGCTGACTGATGAGCTTGTAAACAAATTTCATCAGCCTATCCTTGACGGTTTGGGCCCCACAACGATCAGTCAGTTAGTTAGTCAAAGAACTTTAATATACATATATGATATATGCATAGACATCTATTTTGTATATGTCCAAAGAAAATGTAAATTTAATTCGACCAATTGAGTCTTTGTGGACTGAATAAGTAAAATGCTGGCTTATATTTTGCAACGAAACCTCATATTGCTTAGAAAAACATTTTGGCAAAATATAAATTCCACAGATTGGACTTGTGTAGGGCTTAAAATAATGGTTTGCCTACTTCGATCGTATTTATAAGGTTGTAAAGTTTCAAAATCTGCATGCTTTCATTCACTTTCGTATCTTTGAAATAACCTTTGTATAATATGTATGATATGATATGAGTTTCTTAATTTATAATAACTATTTGAAATGATGTTTGATTTTAGGCGCTCTGGCATATGCTGAACTAGGCACTATGAATACCTCGTCTGGAGCAGAATGGGCCTACTTTATGGACGCCTATGGACCAGCACCGGCATTTCTATTTTCATGGGTATCGACATTGGTGTTGAAGCCATCTCAAATGGCTATAATATGCTTATCATTTGCACAGTATGCCGTTGAAGCCTTTGTTACGGAATGTGATCCGCCCAGGGGAGTTGTTAAGATGGTTGCGTTGGTAGCTATCGGTAAGATATACAGAATGTAATTTGCAGTTAAACATTTAACTTATTTTAGATTTTTGCCTCTCTTACCAGTGATGATATTGTTCGTCAACTGCTACAGCGTTAATCTGGGAATGGCAGTTCAGAATATATTTACAGCGGCCAAACTGGTAGCAGTGGTAATTGTGATTTGCGGAGGCGCTTGGAAACTACTTCAAGGCAACACGGAGAACATGTCGAATGCATTTAATGGGCCAATGCCAAACATTGGCGCCATTGCGACCGCATTTTATACGGGCCTTTGGGCCTACGACGGTTGGAACAACCTAAACTATGTTACAGAGGAGATTAAGAATCCCAGTAAGAATTTGCCGCGTTCTATCATGATTGGTATACCGTTGGTTACTCTGTGTTATGCGCTGATCAACATCTCATATCTGGCTGCCATGTCGGAGCAAGAAATGATCGAATCCGAGGCTGTCGCTGTAACCTTTGGCAATCGTATCCTTGGAGCCCTTGCGTGGCTGATGCCACTTAGTGTTACTGTCAGCACATTTGGAAGTGCGAATGGTACACTTTTTGCTGCAGGGCGGTAAGTTTCTTATTCAATACATGTTAGATACGACTTTGGCTAAACCTCTTTTTTTTTTTTTAAATGTAGTCTTTGTTTTGCGGCCAGTCGAGAGGGACATCTACTGGACATTTTGTCTTACGTACATGTGCGTCGGCTGACTCCGGCGCCTGGCCTGATATTCCACGTAAGTTTTGTATTAACTATAAAATAAGTCACTATCGATGTCGATGTCTTGTTTAAATTGCATGCCGAACGTATACTTAATATGAAAGTTACTCAAGAATGTTTCGAGCCTAATTCAAATATTTTTATAAAGCATTGCTGCAATTTGATATCAAAGCCTAGATTATTAACCTTTTCTTTCTTTACAGTCATTAATTGCCTCGGCAATGGTGCTGCATGGCACAATTGATTCGCTGATTGATTTCTTCAGCTTCACCGCATGGATATTCTATGGTGGCGCCATGCTGGCGCTTATAGTGATGAGGTACACCAAACCCAACTATCCACGGCCATACAAGGTGCCAATTATCATTCCCGTTGTGGTCTTGGTTATCTCAGTGTACCTCGTTGCTGCTCCTATCTTTGAGACGCCGCGCATTGAATATCTGTATGCACTGCTCTTCATCTTTGCAGGCCTCATATTTTATGTGCCCTTTGTTAAACTGGGCATGACACCGCGCTTTATGAGTAAGTTCTTATTAAATTTAAAATTTTGTTTGCAATAATTCTCACATCTTTGATTTTATTTTTGTTCCGTTACAGACAAGGTGACACTGTTCTTTCAGTTGCTACTGGAGGTTGTGCCAACATCATCGATGGCCATGTTCGAGTAATTACGTTCATGTGCTCAAATTTAAAAAAAACTATTAAATAAATGCTTAAATGCTTCACACGAAGAACAAGAATATGTATTTAGTTTTGTTGATAAGTATATGTAGCAAAACAAAATTGTAGCTGTACTTGTATTGTTGATTGGCGTCTATTTAAAATAGTTTACGCTCTCATAATTCAGATCGAACTGAATACATTTACAATATTGTTCGTAATAAATTTATTTATATTTTTGCATGCTATGCAGTATGACATAAAAGAGTTTACGCGATGAAAATATATTACACTTTCAAACTTTCCGAAAAAATAAAAATTAAAATTAATTTAAGGTATCAAGTGTGCATTTTATTTCTATAGATTACCTTTACCAAACCAAACCCCCTTTCTTAATACACATGGTAACCCAGATGAGAGAAAAAGAAAATACCTTTAACAAAGTTATGAATATTTGAAAATGATAACCCTTTGGACTGGCAACTTTACAAGAAAAGAGATGTATCAATTTAAAACATGTCCTTTAGGTTTTCAATTGCATGGCGGCGAAACATTCAATAGTTCGATGTTTTTAGAGCCCTTTGAAAACCATCAGCTGTTTGTGAATAGTGTTGTACAACGAATGCCGCTTTTCTGGCTACTCAATTTTCACTCCAATCGAATTGAATTTGATATACCGATATACAAAGGTATTCTGCGTCGTTAGAGATGCAAGTCGAAAAACCAATGAATGGAAATATCGTATAAATCGAAGTCCACGAAATGCAGTCTAAAAATATCGATACATCGATAAGAACTACGTATGTAAATTTTAATTAGCATTCTGCAACATATATGATGAATGCTGTAAGTCAAACATTAAACAAAGTAGCGTTCATATTAATCATTATATTTTAATTATAATTTAGGGCGGCTCATCAAGTGCTGCCCTCAGCGGGTGTGCTTCACTGGAACTCACAGGCAACTCCGAAGAACACAGACGCATCTGGGTCGGAAATCTGGATTCGCGCATTACCGAGTAAGTTGTGAACTGTACGATGGAGACAAAATCTTTATATTGCTAGAATTGTGCTAATATATACTTTGCATTTGACAACTATTGGTTTCAACTTCTCAAACTTATGCAAAAATGCGGCGCTATTGAAAAGTTCGACATGCTGTTTCACAAGGGCGGGCCAATGGTCGGCCAATCGCGCGGATACGCGTTTGTGACATTTGCACATAACGAAGGCGCCACAAACGCTCTCTCGAAGCTGGACGGCACTAGCGTGGGCAGTCGTTCAATAGTTGTACGTCTTGCCAAGAACATAAAATACGTAAGTACTCAGACAAATCAGATCTTAAATAATAATTTATGTATTTCTTCTGAGTTGTCATCAATTTTGATCATCAAAGTTTCCATTGAAAAAAAAAAAGATAGATTCACATTGCGCCACAGAGCATCAGGAGTGCATTTGGGCATTTAAGCTTTCGAAATTTGAACTGACGTTTAGAGGCCAAGATGCTGCACTGAATCTTTGTACCAAACTCTGTGGCGCAATAGGAACCTATAATAAGCTAATCCATTTTGATGAGCATACAGATGGTCATCAAAGTTCATTGGAAATAAGTTATTGATTATTGAATATGTGCTTCTTTTTCTTAGGATGATTTGCAAAGGCCAAAACCTCGGATTGAGATACCCGCCCTGGGCAGCGGCAGACGTGAAGAAAAGATTAGTAAGAGTGAAGCCATTCGCGTCATAGAAGCGAAACTCAAGACTTTGGAGCGACAAACAGATGACAATCTGGAACTGAACACTACTGGACGAGAGTCAAATGTGCCATTTATTCAGCGCTATCAATTTAACAAGGACCGTGATGCTCTACAACGGTCCGGGACACATGGAAAGTACAGTAAAACTAAATCTGCGCCATATCATCGACCACATCCTAAACGCCGCTGATATAAACCTGAACTCACTATTTTTAAGTTTATGTATTAATTTGCTTACGTTTAATTTATTAACAAATAAAGGCTCATTCGTAATGAATTTAACAATTATATTTTTTGTAAACTATTTGGGCGCATGTCTAAATTTGCCACGCATGTTCTCTGGCAACGGCACAGTACCAGGACATGGCACTTGACCGGGTATTTCACAGATGCAATGCCTTTCAGAACCGTATCCAAAGTTAGCGGGATTGTCTTTACTTTCAGCCAAACGTGCTTCAGCGTCTAGTTGCTCTCTGAAAAATATTTGATTCAATTTAGTAGGAATACCCAATATTTGATCAGATGAGCATGTACTTACCGCGTCTTACCAACTACTTTGACCAAATGCTCAATGATCTCGTCTCGACTTCGGCTATCAATATCAATGAGTATGTCCCTGCCATCTTCAAAATAACATCGCACAAAAGGTGATGGGGTCTTATTCTTTAGTGTGATGACCTGCACCTCAGGATTTCGAAACTGTATTTGTGGTATGTTCCAGAACACTAAGTCCCTGAAAGAAGACAACAAGTTAGTTAAATTTATTCATCATTTTATTAAGTTTTTCCCTCACCTGGCTCCGGCATGATGGTCGCCGTATGTATTGTAGTTAACACTGAATATGCTCACTTTATCTTTCAAAACTAGTTTGCCTGCTTTTAAGTACTGCAGAGTACGCCGTATAGGCTCCCGTCCTTTCATAAACGGCATTTTATACGATTTTTAATTCAATTTAAATTAGTTTTGAAAGAAAATGATACTTAATGCTATTGGCACTTGTGTAACTCACAGAAAGGGAAGACACATCGATGTCAATTTTGATATATCGATATATTTCTTAGATCGCAAACATCGATTACTACGCTTATGCATACATTTCATGTATTCTCAAATTTGCGAAACGCATCTTAAGATTATTATCCAGATTGATTCTGACTCAGAAAACGGTAGAGACCGTGGGCTTTTTTTTTTTAAGAAGACAAGAGTGACTATAAATTCTATTCATTCCATGGAATGGTGAGTCGCAGCTACGCTGTGTTTCATTTCTCGCATTCCCTGTGTGGTGAATTCATCAAGCTGTCCGTAGAAACGTAGTACTTGATTTCTGTACAACAGCTGATATTTAAGTATATCGATATAGCTTTTTGTCACGACGATATGAATAACATTCACCGACTAGAATAAATACGAGATTCTGTGGTTCAATTCTGTTTAATTAAACTATGTATGCGTGAGCTCAATATTTTGATGCACTGAAGAATAGAGAGTGTTTTCTATACGATCTCAGCAATATTAACCTCAGAGAAAAAAGGACCTGATTTAATCATGGAAATTACATTAGCGCTACTAAAACCACACGTGCTGCGTAACAGTTACGCTCAGCAACAAATAAAAAAACTAATAGGAAACAACTTTACCATTCTAAGAGCCAAAGAAGTGCGTTTAACGAAGGAAGTTTCCGAACGTTTCTATGCTGATCACAAAGGCAAATTCTTCTATCATCGCCTAAGCAGCTTTATGCATAGGTGCGTAACAGTTGACTTCAGTTATGTTTTATTATTGTTTTGTAAATCTTATTGGTCATAGCGGTCCATGCTACGCTCTCATACTGCAATCCGAGGCGTGTATTCAAAAATGGCGCAATCTCATGGGTCCTACCAAAGTCTTTAAGGCAGTATACAGTGAGCCAGATTGTATTCGCGCACTCTATGGACTGTCGGACACTCGGAACGCCTGCCACGGATCTGACAGTGAAGTCTCTGCGCTTAGAGAGATTGCTATACTTTTCCCGGAGTTTCAAATTCGCCAACCCCATACCAGCTCTCAATGAAAATTATAAAATTAGGCCGAATCAGCTCCTTTTTTCACTGTTGCTAAAATCTTGAGCTTTTTAGCTATGGCACTAGTCACTAAAAGTTTTGTTTTAATTTTTAAAGTCTACCAGAACATGTTTTTAACTTTTCCAATTTCAGCTAGCAATATTTTCTTTTATTATTATTACTTTTAATCATAATTTTAATTGTTATATAGTTATATGGTATGTATATTCCATTATAAATTTGTGTTTGTTGGTTTAATTACTTATAGTTATTAAATTTTCTATCTCTATATCTAGTTCATGTTTAAAATCATTAGTTTAATTTTATAGTTTTACTTCGAGCTTAAAGCTATGTTAAGGCTTAATATTTTGAATGTCCATTCATGCCAAAATTCCTCTTCATAATCTTTATCAGTTGACTAGACTATATGTAGTCTATAAGATTTCTATTCAGCTATATTAATCGTAATGCAAGTGAACTTCACAAGAGACCTGCCTACATACTACTAAGGACACCTAAGAAATTTGTTGATAATAATTCGCGGTCCGTCGAGAATTTCTTCTTTTTTGAATGCAATTTGAATATTAGCAAAAGTTGTGAATAGTCTATATGGAAATTTTATTCGATTTATGAATTTTTTGGGTTTGCTAGTCTTAAGTGGTGAGTGTGGGAAAAAATTAATAAGGAGTGACCGAATGTTAAAATACGAATAAATAAAGATAAAAATAAAATAAAGAGAAAGACATAGCAATTGACACCAAAAGAAAAAGCTTATAAAGTTTGCTCATGTTTTCGACTAAAAAATACCCTACATATTTCTCACAAAGAAAGACTTCAACATTTGAAAGACATAAAATCAATTGCATATTAAATTTGCTGTAAGTATTTTGTTGCTAAGTAGATTCAACTGAAATAATGAAATAGAAAACCCAAAGACCAAAGCTGTTTGAAAATTAATAATTTAAATAAAAATATTTATTTATAAAAGATAAGAAACAAACTTAGCTAGCTTTCCTATTTTTTGTTTGTTTAAAACAATCTTGATCTATATTCTCTCAGAAATCCATTTGCTCAAACAAACAGAAAGACAGGCTTAATTTAATTGACTCGTCTGTTGGTGTATGTAAGTATATGTATTTTTTATAGAGTCTGCCAAGTCTCTTTTTCCCAGTTACATACAAAGCAACGAATACAATATACCCTTGTGTTCGGGCAAAATAAGATATACAAATTTATGTTATGGTTTCGAGAGCCATTAGACTATTTATGACACCCTTCTGTAGTCATCAAAATAGTTAAAAGCGAAAGTCAACGAAACTCCGAAACCAACACTGGCTGCGATTTCATCATCGCCACACCATCACTGTCACCTTCGCTCTATCAAATTGTAGATATTTTATAGTCGTCGTGCAGCATCCGACCAAAACAGCAGCAAAAGCGGCATCAAAGTACAAAAGTACAAATTTGAAATGTTACTGAATCTCATAGTTGTATTATTCTGCTTGATTTGTTCTGTATCAGCTAAACATGAAAGCTCGGGTAAGTAAAAGTAGATCAAAGTGTATCTATTTATCTTTTTGTCTCTCTACCACAAAATGTGAATCTGTACATATACATATGGTATATTTGCCAGATTAGATGCCAAACCTGTAAACAATGTCGTTGTCTTAAGTCGTACGATAATTATTAAAAGTTTAATAATTAAATGAGAAGAAATAAATCGTTGGACTTATAGGATTTTGTTCAAGCAATATCCTTTTTTTGCATGCAACGTCAACGACTATAAGATACCTGTTATTCAATAAAACTTACATAGAGTACCTTTATATCGATTTGAAATATGTATCTTAGGCCTGAAAATTACTGCATACTTTTAGACGCTGGCTTCTGAAGCTACCCTTAGATTTACAATTAGACTTACAATTTTAATAGTAAAAAGGGAACCCTAGATGGTATAAAAAATGAACATGTAATTTGTATATGCAGAGTATACCTACAAACTTAAACTGAAGAAAATTAATTCGCACTTTATTTAAGGCTCTTATTAAGTTAAGTTTTTATAGTACATATCTTAAAGCTACATCCATATACCTTTAGATTTTATAAAAATAAAAATTGTTAAGGCTTTGACCACAGTTTTCAATTGAATTTTTAACTTTATTTTTAGCCCTTCACACAAAGCTAACGATTCCTTAAAAAGTTTCTTAGTTTTTAGCAGTTAACATGCTCAAAATATTTCGTACCTCTATCTCAAAGATTCAGACTAACAAAAAAGATGTTACACTTAGCTCTAGAGGGGTCTGTCTTCCAAAGTGATATAGCCAGCTTTAAGTTGATGCAACTGCTTCGATCTGTTGCTTACAAGTGAATGAATCTTATACGGAGGCTCAGCCTTTTATATACCTTTGCTCAATATCCCCAAAGCCTACTGCTCTCTGGAAATCCCATTATCCTGACAGGCTCTTTTTGGATCCCAGATATTTCATTATACCACACACCTTATTTATAATATTTTATTTAATCCGTGACTTAGACTGTCAAATTGTCAACAACTTTTGTTATTAATATCGTTAAATTTCTATCTTTTCAGCACGTCAATTTGGTGGACAGAACTTTGGTAATGGCCTTGGCTCTGGTGTGGGTCCCTTTACCAGTCCGGGAATGGGATTGGGCTTTGTCCATCCTTCACCAGGAACAGCTCAAGGCTGTCCATTATGCGACTCATCCGTTTACAGCTACTGCTCACATAAGGTGATACACGATTCTTGTTGCTGTGATTTTTCAGGTAATTACTCTATCTTTCTCTATAAAATAGTTATTATAATCACTTATTGCCATTTTTTTGCTCGTTATCAGGTATATATTAAGATTCTCATAAAGTATTTTACCAGATTTAACTTCATCTTCAATCTTTTACCACCCAGCCATTTATTCAGGTTTGAACACAGAAAACTGTCGTCAATCACTTTTTAAAGTGTTCATACAATTGTGTTTCATTTTCAGACAACTATTTAATATCAAAATAATTGAGTAAAATATTTTTCATTAGCTCAGACATTTCACCCACCTTTGCTTGTTGATTACTCATTACTTTTTCTTAGAATTTGTCAATGATTTATAAAGAAGTCACCTACATTTGACGTCAACATGAATACTCTTGGGCCCGAGCTTTAATTAAGTTTATCAAATTTTATAGTTGATTTTTACAGTGCACAATAATCAGAATGACTTTAATTTTCTTGAATAATATTTGTTTTATTCAAAATTAATTCAAACCATTGAAATTTTCTTGATATTTTTCAGCATCACTGCAGCTGCGTCCGCCTCAATGTGCTTACTACGATTGTTCGCTTCTATATGCGAAATCCTGTTATGAACACAACCTGATTAAAAACTGCTGCTGTAACAATCCTTACTAGACGAATGGACAATCTGATATTAACACATACAAATTGCATAATTCTCTTTAGTTTACTTTGTTTTATATTATTTATTTAGCTTTAAATTACATATTATTTATATTTTAGGAAATTATCAAAAATAAACGATATACATTTTATAAATTAACGTGGTAAAAGTCTAGTTCCGAATGCAGTTTCTGCTTTACATTTAACGCCAATTTTAAAAATAAATTTCTTTTTGGTTATGCTATAATAAATAAGATGGTCTATCATGTAATCTGTGAGCGGAATGTAAATTAATGTGTTGTTAGTTAATCGCTTAATCAACCTTAATCTGCATAAAGAGCTCTCTGGGTGAGATAAAGATAAAAAGGTGATTCCCTATATTGGCCGTATATTTATATCACGGAACTGATGATATGATATTCTGTTTTCATAATCTAATTTTTATAAATAAAATAGATGAATGTATGTAGTTTTGAAAAGCCTGGCTTGAATTTCATAGCTGCTTCTGCCTCTGGAAAGTTGAGGTTTTTTCGGGAACGAAATGACATTATCTTCTAAGAAATGTGTGAAATCTGATGATCATCCAGTCAGTCGGTGGGGGAAAAGAATTTTATATCCGAGTATAGTATATGTTTGTATATAAAACATAGCAGATAAACAATCTGTGAATTTAGTTGAGATATTTTACTGAGCAAACAAATTCCTATGGCAACTAAATAATATAGAGAGTCAGAGTCAGATTTATGTATTGGCTGCATAAAAAAGAAATATATAGTATACATACTTGTTAGTAGTCTGACAATTCTCCTTAAATGGGTAACACATTTCTAAAATTGAAATCTTTGAGTGCATTTTATGGACACTCGACTGATCGTATATGTATATATATTTTATTTATAGGGCCTTTTATTATAAATATAGTACTCCTGTACCTTATAGTTTCCGGATATAATCAAAACCACTTAATTTCGTGGCAAATCCACGAATACGTCAGCGCTGATCCCGGATTATATATATGTAAGTGAAAGTTTGAATCGATTTGAAATCATATTAAAGATATTCAAAGCATTAATCGATAATTTATATATACAGAGAAACAGGGAGGTAACACTAGCTAGTGACTTTTAAAAAGTATATGCATTGATATATATTTACATATGTGTATATGTATGCATGTATGCATAGTGTGTATGTACATACATATGTAGATACCTAGGTGTCTGGGCATCTCCGTGCCAAAAAGATAATACAACATTGAAAAGTTAAGGCGAAACGCACAATTGAAAAAATATTTTAAGAAGTGAAATTGCATTCCAACGTTGTGAGACGTAATATAACCGACGTCTTCGACTTCGTCTTCTTCTTCGTTTCGTATCTGGCTGCTGCGCGTAGGCCTCGCCCACATTTAAGTTGAAGTTTATTTTGGATCCAGGGCCCGAAATTCAGGTGTAGCCACAATTATGACGGTGCAGCTGACGCGACAACTCGTGGCACTTGTGGTTGCCGTGCCGCAGTTTCCCTCTCTTCTGCGTATTAGTCTTGTTGTTGTTGCTGCTGTTGTTGTTGTTGCTGCTGTTGTTGTTGTTGCTGCTGTTGTCGAAGCTACGGTCTGCGTCTTGCTTAATGTGATGGCGCAAATATTGCGCAACCCACTTTCTTCGTGCCGTCTCTCATTCTCCGACCATCGTTTCTATGGCACTTGATGTTGCTGATGTTGCTGCTGCTGCTGTTGTTGCTGTTGTTGTTGCCGGTGACGTTGGCTTTGCATCCGCATCTGTGTCCGTCCCCTGGACATGTCCCAAGGCAAGTCAACACGATTTGCAATTTGTCAAGCCGAGTGCTCCAAAAAAACCTTTTGATTGTGAATACAATTGCGTTAAGCATTGACTTACTTACATACATACATACATCCACACAATGCCAAACTTCGAGTCTGATTGTGAGTGATTTGTTTGTTGTGACTGATTTACTTTAATTAATGCTAATTAAATGCTCTTACTCGCTATTGGGCGAAGGCATAGCTTAATAGACCTTCACATTCCTTTTAAACGTTCTACTTAAAACTAATCAATGACATATTTATCAATTGTTTTTATCGCTTTCTCCAGTTTCCAGCCGTTAATGACTTTGACGATGCAAAGAGATGTGTAAAGGGTAGTAGATGATAATTAACTACTAATTTGTTCAATTGAAAATCAGCAACGTCCAATTGTAGAACAGATACTGTAAAAAAACAGAAGGAATATTTGTATTTGGAATGGAGTCCTGTATTCAAACTTTGACTGATCTTTCCGTTAAAAAGCTATTTAATAAAGCAATCCAATTTAAATCAAATTTAATCAGGTTGTTTAAAGCAATACCAAATACATAATCAGCGAGTTTTGTTGAAATACCTCAACAAACATAAAAGTTTTTCATACAAAAGGTAAAGTTTTTACCGATTGTTCCTATGACTGACTGACAATGGGGCATGACATGACTTTATCGACCCAACTCGTTGTCCTGACCAAGAATATATATATTTTTTATGGTGTTATGAGTATAATAACAAAGTTGCAGCCTCAAATTACTCGTAATATGCTGTCTCTCTACAAAAGACTCTTCGTAGTGAGATGTAATAAAAACATCTCATATGATGACGAAATAAAAACTTAAGTGCCCTGAAAGCCACATTAAAAATATGTTCATGATAGAAGTTTCTTAATATAATTTAAAAGTTTATATATTTTCTGTTTAAGCTGTGTTATGCAGGCAAGCTAAAATTGTTTATTATTACTCAAAAATGTCACAATCGATTTGAAAACGCTTTACACTTTCTGGAAGCTAATTAATATATCTATTAATCATACACAGACAGTTTTAAATTTAAATCAATAATCTAACAGCTTTCTATTTATGAAATCCTAAAATTATGACTTTTGGTGCGGTATTTTAACGATTTTTTGACTATAAAATTGTGGGAAAACTTAAAAACGAAAATAAAACGTTGTAACCTTTCTTTCAACCCTTTATTTACATAATGGCATTTATTAGATGTCATTTAAGATTTAATTCATTTAACTCGAGAGGCGATGAAATAACATTTAATTTAAGAAGAAGCAGCAGCTTTCAGAGTGTTTGTTTTATATCGGGCAATAAGGGGCGTGGCCAAACAGGATAAAAACTGAATTTCGTTGCATTTGAACTCAAATATAAAAGTTTATTTCTTTCTATGTTGAGCTTGTTTGCATGACAGCGTTGTGATAAAGTATAATATAAGGTCTCAAATAACTATCCGAATAATACACTGACGCTAAATGTATAGATACTAATGTCAAATTCAAAGATATGTATCCATCAAAGCTTACATGGACATTGAAAAATGGAACTAAATGAGTGATAAGCAAAAAAGTGTTCAATTTTTAAGTTATCTCAACCAAACTCATTAGTCTTTAAATTGAGACCATTTAATATTTCCTATTTAAATTTAGTTCAGAAAGGTCAGTCAAAGATTTTTGTTTCTTAAAGTATCTCAAGAAAACTCAAAAGTTCTGAGTTTTGTATAACTTCTGAGTAAATATGGTAATATACTAAATATATCACTTAGCTGTCATATTAAGGTTTGTTTGTAAACTTGGCTATTGACGCTAATATACCCTACTATGCAAAGAGTAACGCATAATCAAATGTAATACTAACGTCAGCGGAATTTTAACAACGGTCTAATTGCGTCGGTATGCAATCGTCTCGTCTCGTAGCTGCAGATGCTGCAAGAAAATAGTTAAACATTTAAAATCTTTTATTTTGATTAAGCTATCGTTATGACGACCGACAGACTGACACTAATATAAAGTTTGACTCTCACGAATGCCGAGAGGCAGAGCTTCGTTTGAGTGCCGAGTAGATTCGGCTAATAACATACATATGTAGATGTCGCCTGGGGGCAAGGGCTGAGCGACACTGATCTAAAAAAGACATGGGACAAGGCCGGGTTACATCAGCTATCTATGGTCATAGAAATCCATCCGTTTTAATATTTATTATGGGACCACTGTAGTCTGTGGTCTGTTGACTGCTTTAAGGCTTGGGTTGAGGCAAATTTGCATTCAGCATGTGACGAACGATCTGTGTGAAATTGTTGCTAAACTGGTTGCCAACGAAAGACTCTCTTTATTTTTTTGTTTTACTTGGGCTCTCTCTCTCCCTCTCGGTCTGTCTCTCTTTTAACTTGGCTTATTCTGGAAAGGTGGTCCCTTCAACTATCAAGTTTTGCCGAGTCAGACGTCGTCAGTTTTTTTTGTTTACTATTATTTTTTTTTCAGTCTTTTTTCCTACGTTTACAAAAATTTCTTAACTTTCAGTTTCGGGCATTCGGCGGCAGCTACTGAGCCGACGACAGCGTTGGCTGTTACCTATATCAGCTGGCGTTATCATCCATGCAGCAGCATTTTCAATTCGAGAGTGACAAGTAGCGGACGCCGAACCGTTCGAATCGTTCGAACCGTTACCGAAATATTGTCGATTCGTGGTCCGTGTAATCGGCGCCAAAGTTGTTTTTTTATTTTTCTAAATATTTGTATCCGTGCACAACAAAAAGTGTTTGTTAATTTTTTTTAAGTGATATTACAAGAGTCGAAAAACCAAACTCGCCAATTAACGCATAACGTGTTTTACCAGCTCAAATTTGGCAAAGTTTTTCGCGGATCATACGTTTCCAATCCATTTCCTGCGTCTACGGAACATTTTTGTAGTGTTGTCATCATGGTAAAGTTGCCAATTCTGCATATGTCTCCTTAAAAAAAAACTAGTTGTATAAGAAGAAATGTCTTCATTAAAATCAATTGAAAAAATCAGTTTAGAAAAACGAAAAGATGCAACTTATTTAAAAGTGTTTGACTGCAAAATACCCTGTGTGTATCTTGAAGATACAACCCTAAAAACTACGAACAAACTAGATGTAGATTTTCTAATTTCATACCATTAAATTGTGAATAAAGGAAGAAATATATCAGGTTTCTTAAGCTCTGAGTTATATACTTGTCAGTTAGTTTTCAAATACAATTTAGTTAAAGTTCTATACTTTTATGACAGAATGAATATCGGAATTTTCAACGGTTTATATTTTAGTTTGTCGTTTGGAAAGCACTTCAGGACTCAGCGTGCAGTTTTTCATTATAAAAGTCTCCTTAAAATAATAATATTATTTAAAGAACCCAGTTTGCTTTTAAGTTTTAACATTACTCAACCTACTTGCCCACAAATTGAAAGGAAGAACAACTACAAGAGTATATTAAAAGCTATATCCTTGTGACACACAGAATCAGTATCTGCGTATCAAACAAAGAGAATAGTGACGTCACAAAGTTCGTAGCTTGTGAACTGTTTGGTAGTGTATGCATATGATTCAATGTGATAATATATGGTACTATATATTCACATAAATATGTGTATGCAAGTGTGTAGATAGAAGTTAAGGGGCTGGGCTTAGGGTATCTGGCAGTCGTGATCTTTCGACTATAGCATTATTGAAAATGAACAACCGGAAATTAAAGAAGCTCGGGATTAGGATCAGTAAAGTTTCAAAGAATTAGGGTTGAAAATGGAGTTGAAATAAATGCATATATAAGTGGTTCCTGACACGGACATCAGCGAGGGTATCGAAGTGAACATGGAGGATTATCGATGTAAAATTGTATAATGATGCGCTAAAAATTGGTTAAAGGAATCGAAATAAAGCCAAATAAACTGAGACAATTAAAACAAGTCTTTGACAAGGCTTTTACAGTATGATAATTGGCACCTTTCTCCATAAAAGATTAATTCTATTTATTTTATTAATCTTCTCTGTAAAACTTTATCTATGGAACTTATACGATCGTTTCATTTTTCACTCGGGGAAATGTTCGTTCAGAATGTTGTCTTATTTATTTATTTTTATTATTTGTCTTATTTAATAGCAAGTTGTTGTCCACAGATGAAAAAGAAAATGGGCTTGTCTTTATAATTTGTTTATCTTTGAAATTAGTGGATAAATAATACGCATTATCGAATTTATACACAAATACTTAATACGCACTTTCTACTTAATGCGGGCATTTAGTAGGTCAGTTTGATCACCTATCATGATACCTGATTACCACTATTTACATTCACTAGGAGATTTTCGGACTTTTTTTTTGTTTCGGTAGCGTAAAAAGTAGTGTGATACCTGTTACTGACTGACGAAAGACCAACAAAAAAAAAACAAATTTAATTTCACTTTTCAATGACGTAATAAACTGATTTGCTAAAAAGTTATCATGTAAAGAGTAGGCTGTTTTTTTTTATAAGAAAGGTATCAGCTACTGATAACTAATCTATCACAAGTAATTGGGCCAATACTGAATGAATTAAACTATCTTTTCTGTTGTGTAATGAGGGTATCTTAACTTTGAGCATTGCCGCCTAGGAGAGTTCTGAGTTTCAATTTAAATTTTTGTTGTTTGACTCAGTCACAGTCTCAGTCTCCACCTCAGTCTCAGCCTCAACCTCAGCCTCAGTTGTACATCTTGCAACAAAATGATCTTTTTCCCAACGAGAGTGAAAGTTCGAGTCGTATTTTTTATGTTTGCCTTTTTGCTGCTCATTTATTTGATCTACTGTTGTTTGTTGTCGTCGATGCTTTTGCTTTGTCAATTGTTTAGCATCAATAACAAATATTTGTAAGCTATGCTAATGAGCAGAAATCGAACGAAAGTTGTGCGCCAACAACAACAATAACTTTGGGTTGGGGCAGGTGCAGGTGAGTGGATAACTTCACCTGTTACTGTGGATATGTCCACAGACGGTCATTGTCTGTTGTTCTATCAACATGCGTCTACTAACTGACTGTATGTATGTAAATGTATACCAATTTACTAATTGATTCTTTCGCAATGATGACTATAAAAGAAAATGTAAGTAGTAAATACATGCGGGTCACTTCACACGCTTCACATGCGTACATATACATAGTATGTATGTATGTATGTACATGTATAATAGATTGTGCTGCAGGTTTAATCACCATTCACCTCCTCCACCCAGAGTCACTCTCCTCTCACTCTGTCTCTCTCTCTGTCTCTCTCAATCGCTCTCTCGCTCTCTTGAACTTTTCTCTTGGCTGGCACATTTCATTGTTTGCAATTTCTTGTAGTACATACATATGTACATACATATAGTTAATGTATTTTTATTATATGCCCTGTAATTTCACCGCCTGCATTTGTGACACCTACTCATCTTTAGTTGGCAAGCAGTTGGCAAAGCCGCTGAGCTGAGCTGAGCTGAGCTGAACTGATGTTGCCTTACTACCTTGGCTTTTGTCTTGGCTAACGGGAAGTGAAAGTTTTCATCTCGGACGCGGTATTTCTTTTGGTTTTTGGTTATTTCTTAGCTTTCGGCCACTTTGGGTGCTTATGACATTTAAATTGTTGTTGCTATTGCTATTGCTGCTGTTGTTGTTGTTGCTGTTGTTGTTGTTATTGGTGTAGATGTAGATGTATCTGATGATATTCAATGTATAGCGCCAGCTGACCATAAAGCTATACGTTGACTAGCTGATTACCCCCAGTGTGACTATTACGCAATTGTTAACATATTTGGAGAAAGGGGCACTTCTCCTCAATTTGTGCACACTAACCTCACACACACACACACACACACACACACACATATGGATGTATGGATGGATGTGTATTTACGTAATTTGTACAACATTGGACGACCTCATCTTGGCTGTCTATCTTATGGATTTTTGCAGTCGATGCCTTTTTTGTCTCTTACTGATTTTGACTGATTCACCATCTTCACTTAATGGTCAATTTCAGTAAAAGACATTCTCATTTTCACATAAACTATGTGTCAGCTAAACGATGTGTTTTGTGGTACAGCATCTGATTGATAGACACTATGTGGCTAATAAATAATTGAAGAGCCGATGCTTCATAAAATTCTAACAATGCTGTTTATCTTCGAAACAAAATAGTGTTTATCAAATGTAAACAAATTGCAGTGTTAAACATTTAAATTAAATAAGTCAAATAATTAACTGAATATAATTAGCAACAAATACAATATGTGTACAATCAGTGTTGTTGCTTTGGTGGTTTTGTCACTAGATTTAATGATGATTTTTGATTGATTGTGGGTGAAAATATAATCTAGACACTTAATATTTAGTCTATTTTTGATCTAGTAAAGTTTAATTTTAACTAGGTTTTTTATATTAAAATATTTGAGCTTGGACTTAGAAGAAAAACGTCATTTTTCTAAATTGAAATACATATACTTTTAAACATAAACTCCTTTTAGAACAAATCACGTTCCTTAAAGTAGAATTAAGACATTGACTGTTATTTAAGTCATACAAATTTTATCTGAATAGAGATGGAGTTTTTATCTAGATATAAATACTTATTATAGATTAAAATGCAACAATCAAATTCCCAGTAAGACAAGGAAGATAATAAAGACATTGAATATATTTTAAATCCCCACAACTAATCGGACACAAGAAGAATAAGTTATAAAATGATTCAATTAATGTTTCAAGTGGTTTTATGTGATTTTTTGCGAATTTTTAGCTGTTTATTTTTAGAAAAGCAAAGTGACAACACTTGAAACAATACACAATGCTTAAATATTCAACTAGTATTTGAAATGCGCGCGCACAGAAATTCAATATTTTCTCTCGTGTGGACTCGGTCAACAATCGGCTTTTGTGGCATGTGGCATGTGGCATGCCGCATAGTCGGGGCGCAAATAAACAAATAAAAATAGAGTCTGGGAAAACTAGTTATTTCCGTAACACATAAGTATGAAGGTTAATGTTCTTGTAGGTTAATATTACGAATTGGGTTACTATTCTGTAATATTGTGCACATTGAAGGTCAGATAAACAGTCAGATAAAGAACCTATTGGTTTTTAAATAGAGCGACAAATAATTAAAAATAGGCAATGGAATTCTTAAAATAAAAAATAGGAAGGCCTGAGCCAAATTATTTATAGCTGCTGACAATATTTGTGGAATGAATTAAATGCATCTGATGCCTTTGCTTGCTTCTTTAAATACTACTTTTACCCACAGACTGCACTTATATCCGAATACAATTAAGTGGTAGACGTTAAAGGTACAATTAAGGTACAAAAACTTCTGCCACAAGCCAGCTCTCTTAAAAATCAGCTGCTTTCTTCAAAAAAAATATTATATATTAATAAAAATATAAATATGCGCTTCTTTATCTGGACTTTTTCTAGCAAATGTAAATCAAAATAAAGGGTTTTAACACTCTTCCATGAAATGTTTAGGTAACTGTCTGATTGTAACCTTTACTCACTGATAAATATTTCTATTACATTTAGAGTACAATAGGAGAAAAACCACTTTTTACATTTTTAAACATTTTTAAAATTAATTTAAGGCTTTGATTTTTCTAAGTTTTGTTATCAGAAAATACGCTTGCAATTTTTGATCATAGCTTAAATCAAATTTAAATAAATAGTCTTACAGACAACTTCATATATTTAATTTATCTAATATATGTTCTTACATACAAGTTAATATAAATATTTAAATATTTAAAATTAATTTGAGATTTTCTCCTATTTCTCTTCCTTTCCAAAACGATACTTTAGAAGCTGTTAAAGCTGACAATACTTACGGCATTCTGTATCTGCACTGCTCAGTCGGTACTTAACGGCAAAGATCTTAAGCGACGTGAGGCAGGCTTTGACAGTTACGGTCCACCACCGAGACCGGCACCACAGTATGGACCACCACCAGGACATCACACACCACATCGTGAGTACGGAGTGCCACAGCAGATACCATTTCAAGAGTATGGTCCACCGGCGTTAAAGTATGGACCGCCGAAGCTGAACTTTTTGGGAGGTGGCGGAGGATCATCTTCGTCAAGTGGTTTACATGAACAGATCAAGACACACTTTGGTGTACCCAAGCCCTTCTATGGTCCACCTCATATACAGCACAAGCCCGCACCACAGTATGGCCCGCCACCACCAAACCCAGTTTATGGGCCACCTCCTCCACAGTATGGTCCACCACCACAGCCTCAACCACAATACGGACCACCGCCACAGCCAGGACCACAATATGGCCCACCACCATTAAAACTGCAGCATCGTCCGGCACAACGCTATGGACCACCACCTCAGAAACCGCATTTTAACATCCCATCAGGACCACCACAGCCATTGCCGGCACCACATCCTGCACCACTGTTTAAGCCAGCCCATCAACCAGCCACATCTTATGGTCCACCTGCATCCGGTCCATTAAATCTACCACCCAAGCCAGTCTATGAAACACCACCAAACTATGGACCACCTCCACTGCCCATTAATCTGCCTGGACCACATTCTTTTAACGGCAATCGTGTGCCCGAGAAGACTATTATATTGAGTGGACACGATGGCTCAGCCGGTGGCCCAGTCAAGCAGGTGCAGATTCAGATCGATGCCTCTGGACACACCCACAGCGTGAGCGGTTCCCAAGTACCTTTCCACACAGCCTGTGATGGATGGAAGCCAATTCCAGCACCGGTCGGCGCTTATGTTGAGGAGAACCATATTGAGACCCAAGATGGCTACAGCCAGGTTAACCAGGGCCACTCACATGGCAACAACCAAAATCAGAATTTCGTTACCCAATACAGTGTGGGTGGTGGTGGTGTTGGTGTTGGTGCCACTGGAGGAGGAGGAGGACAAGGAGGAGGAGGAAGCAGCATTATTGACGGCCTGTCCGATGAACAACTCGTGGCTGTGGCACTTCAAGGAGACTCTGGCAACATCATCACTGGTCCCGGAGGCGATGAACACTTCAACTCCCTTGACTCAAACACTTTACAGGTAGGTGATTATCCACTTGAAACTCAAGTATATACTTAAATGGTATCAATTTTTGAATCTATCGTTTAGCTTTCCTTTGGTTCAACTGATGACTCGTACTCAAAGCCGCCAGGAGACTCGTATGCACCAGGGTCCGTTCATGCCCATAAATACCAAACGATAGACAGTGGCTCTGGACCTGGTCTGCCTTTGCCACCTGCACCCGTGCCTCAATATGGAACTCCACCAGCACAGTTTGCAGCTTTAACCAGCAGCAACGTTCAAGGACATTCGCACTCCAATGTTAACATCCAGTATGGTCCACCATCGGGTAATCCAAGGCCTTTGCCACAGCATGGTGCTGGACAGCCCAATAATCCTGTAGCTTATCGTCCGCCAGTTCCAGCTGGCTTGTTGGAATCCATTGGGGCTACTGTGCAGCATTTAGATCAATTTGGTGTTAAACCACCGCAGCAATCACCCACTTACATTCCACCTGCTACACATGAGATTGCTCTGAGTGGTCAACATGGTCCACCACCACCACAAGTTCTATACGGCACACCACTCAATCAGCCACCTCCACCGCAGATCATTGTTCAACAGCAACTGCCGCAGTCGCAATCAGGACCAGCCTTTGGGCAACAGAAGCATGTGGTGTTGCAGTCCTATGGGCCACCCGGTCCACCCCCTCAACCACAACCACATTATCAGCCTGGACCACCACCAATTTTCCTTCAGCAACAGCAGCAGCATCATCAGCAGCAGCAACATCAAGTGGAAAATAGTTATAGTGCCTCACAGTACACAAAACAATATGTCCATTCGCAGGGACTTCCATTAGTACAGCAAGGACCACGGTTTAATCAACATCAATATGTGGGACCTGGTCCACATCCACAGCAAACGGTGATAGTGCACGATTGCGGACATGGACCCAATCTAGTCAGCAACACTGGCTATCAAGTACAGCAACAGCAACACCAACAGCAACACCAACAGCAACATCAACAGCTGCAACAAACATTTGGCAGTGTCTCGGCGGCATCCGATGGAGCCTATAATGCCATTGCCCAAAGTATTCCAGTGGCTGAGCAGCACACACAGTTCCTAAGTGTCCCCTCTGATAGCTACGGACCTCCGCCTTCGGGAAATGACTTTGATTTTGATCACTCTGGATATGCCTCACAGAAGTCGGCAGTTGCCGCGCTGCCAGACGGAACAGATCCACAGCAGTTGCCGGGCTTGGATGGTTTGAATGTGATCTCGGCTCAGAAATCGGAGAGTATTAAGCTGGGTTCAGGTGCTGACAAGCCACATCAGAACTTTGAAGTTCAATTTGGCAGTTCATTAAGCGCTGCAGCTGGTAATGGTAACGGTAACGGTAACGGTGGTAACAACGCTGCTCTTGTCGAGCAGGGTGCCAATCATGAGGAGATCTTATCACAGGGTCTGTTGCAGTCGATACTCACTGCCATTGAGCAACCACAGTCACCTAGGGCACAGAGTCGCTCCGATGAACAGCAACACAAGGACCAAGAGGAGACTCTATTGGATGATGAGTCACAGGATCAGGAACAGCATCATAGTGCGTCCAACCGCGTTGAAGTCCAAGTTTTACCCGATGCAGATACCAATGAGGAGGAGCAGAATACAAAGATTAAGAAGATTGAGCCAATTATTGCTGCTGAAGTCAGAGAAGATGCAGAGAATTAACTCAAGTCTTTAACAAATATTTATGCTAGAGTGAAGTTCACTCAGCAGTGAATGGCTTTATTTCTTTTTATTTATTGTTGCTTTAACAAACTATATATTTATCGTATTTGTATTTTGTATTTAACGTATTTTCCTGAAATTGCCATTAAAATGTGTCGAGAAGACGCAAGACGGAACCGAGAAACTGAAAGAGAAGCAGTCACAAAAGAAGCTAAACAAGTCACACTCGTCGAAAACAAGTTTAAAAAATATGCATTTTCTTTTTATACTCGTGTATAAAACTATATTAAATAAAAAAAAATTATTTATTGTATAATATAATAGTGTATTATTAAAAAGAATTCTCAAGAAACAGCACTGAATTTATTTATCGACTATACGACAGTTACAATTGTTTAATGTTTAAATGTAGAATCAATTAACAGATGAAATCATAACTGAAATAACATTCCGCACGAAAATCTGATTAGATTTGACAAAGTTATGCAAGTTTAAAATCTGATGACTTTCGAATATTTTCAAGAAAAAAATGAGACACTTCAGAATTTTAAAACATTCTCTTATACTACTTTAGGCACCAGCAATTGATAAAAAGTAAAAGCTTAATATTTATAAATGTGAACAAATAAAATGTTCCGGAAAATCCAAAGATTACCTTCTTTCGCACCCTTTGATATGTTATTTCGACTGCAGCTGAATTTGTTGACTTTAACCACTTGAAGAAGAACTTACAGGCAGCACTGTAAGGTTGAGATCAAGCTTCTTACCAACTTGACCTCTGCAAGCAGATGTAGTCAGGACATTTTTGACTGTAAAGAATTTTGGTTATTTTAATATGTGGTGTCAAAATCTATGAAACAAGTAAAATGGCATCATTACAACTTTTATTGAATTTTTATTTCGAATCTCTCATGTTCATCGGTAAATACATCCATTTACTTGTCTTAAATTTGATAATTTTTTAATTTATCTGCTTTTGTAAAATATTTTTTAATTATATTATTATATAGTCTTTATAAAAATCTCTCTGCATTCTCAAATTTTCATATTCATTGCAACATCTCGCATTCTGACATTTACTTTTTCAACCACATTTAAAAAAAAAAAAGAGACATTTATTTTTATGCTAAAAACAGTTTATGCTTTGTGGCCATAAAATAAGTACTCTAAATGTACATTCATTGTTTATGATCAATTCTACACTCAAAAAAAAAAGGAGTCAACAAATGTTTCATTATGGCTTACAATTAGATAGTTAAAATATTTGTGTCTGCGTTATTTAAATTATAATGTCTATGTGTCTATAGTTATTAGCTTCCGCAACATGGACTGTATTTTCACCTTATTTAGAAATACACGAAATTTTGTATCATATAAATGTGATTATTTTAAGGTCATGCTGAATTTAATTCTATTGCTCTATAAATATTTTAACATTTTAATATTGTAGCATTCTTTTCTTTTTTTTATTCACCAAATACAAATTTTGGCTTCCAGAATTTGCTCTTTAATTTAAAACTCTGGTTGACTATGTTTCGGTAACCGCGCAAGACAAGTCAATCAATATAAGAAGAAAATAACAAGTAAGAGATACCCTGTATGAGGAATATAAACAAAATGGATGTTTTCGTACGCAAATGTATCAAATATTGATAATTTTTTGTGCATACTTGTACTAAGTAAAGCAAACTCCTTACGCATCTGATTTAGCAATCGGAACAATTCTTGTTAATATATAATTAAAGTTTTAGTATTCTACGGTGGTATTGAATTTCAAAATAAGCTTCCTTTGAGTGCGTTTAGGCTTTATGTTCAAGGCACTCATACATTCAAACGGACGGACATACGAACAGTGAATCATACATACAGACAGACATCTCTATTGACTCTGTTTTGAATGTTAATGAATAATATAAAGGGTCTTTCAACAAGAGCTTAAATTTTTAATATCGCGTCATTTGAATTTTCAATAAAACAACATGCCATCTAAAAGTATAAAGTAAGAATTCTCTAGTCGAGAGAGCACGACATCGAGATACCCTGGACCAAGACCCATAACTTGTAATTACACATATATTTCTTAAAATCTTCATTTAGCTTTGAAATGACAACTTAAATTTAAATACAAAATTCAACACTTTTTTTTAAAGTTTGAAATGAAACCTTTCATTGAAAGATCCTGTATATTCATTAAGATAAATCTAGATATGTAGATCAGTTACGTATCGAAGTTTTTGCCAAATGAACTATTAAGTAAAATATAAAATATAGTATAACATATAATGCTACATATCATATACATAGGATTAATCGAGCTGTGTTGAGAATTTTGACAGTTACCAGAATTCGCAGATTAAACGAAGACAGGAAAGAAAAGTGTAAACTTTATTTTTTGCCTCTTACCATATTGAACACGTACATTTATAAAATTTATATTAAATACGTTAATATGTGATGTTATGTATATACTATATTTACACTTATTGGTGTGTGTGTGTGTGTGTATATTAAAGTTTCTCGAGGTGTGAAGGATGTGTGTAGCTCGCATATGGTGCTTACTAAGTTTATTGTTGATGTTTTGGTCTTTGGTTTTGCCTTGCCCTATGTATTATTAATTTAATTTGAAATTCACATTTATACAATTTGTTTTTTTTTGTTTTTTTGGGTGCTTATTATTCCCTTTTCCTTATGCATATATTATAATATATATTTTATTTATACTGTATGTAATACCATAGATGAGAACATGAAGTACATTTTTTTAAGTTTGGTGCTAGAGTGAATATGCATGACAGCTTTGTTTGAATGCCTCGAGTATTTAGTGTAAAAGAGAAGGAAGCATTTCAAACAGAAAGCTTGGACTTAGGTTGGATTAAGCCCCGATTAAGGATAGGACTGTCTTTTATTACTTCCATAAGTTGAAATTATAACAGATGTTGCACAAGTTTGCGATGCAGAGTTATTAAGAACTATGAATTAATTTTGATGCGGTTACAAAAGAACCTTGCCGGATAGGCTACAGTCGAGTGCGCACGACATTGTGATACCCTGTACCAGTCTCTGTAAATAGGTATTTTAGTAAAAAATAATATATACATGTGTTGGCATAAACTAACAAACATTTAGCACTCCACATACTTATGTAGATCATTTAACATATGTATACACGCTAAATGCTGAATTTAAAATTCTTAAAATATTTTTCGAAACTCATCCAGATATTTAATTTGGCGTAATATAAATAATTTTTAACATTTAGTAGCTCTCTTTGATAGCTTTTAAAGCTACGAGACTGCAAAGCTCCAAACCTCCTCCTTCGAAGAAGGCTTGGTTCGGTGCCTCAAACCAAGGTCTTCGTTTTGAAGTTCTTTAAAATCTTGACTTGATAATGGCAAGATATAGAAAAAGCCTGAAATTTGCTTTGGGTTTTTAGTCAACGATTATTACACAACAATAAATTAATTAAATAAAATTAAATTGATTTAAAATCGCATGTAACATGAAAAATAAGGCGTTGATCTCATCATGTATTGAATTATTTCTATATGTAGACGGCAAATTATATTTTGACCCATTTGTTTTAATGATATCTTTGACATTAGTTTTTAAACGTTTTACGTCAAATTATCAATCGGAAAGTTTTTCAAAAACTTCATCGTACGGGTGAGGGATATTTCTATATTGACCTATACTCAAATCTTTCGTATTCCATTTCACTCCAATATCCTTTTGCTCTTTAAAGAAACAGTTTTTTATGTTATTGTAAGTTGTTTCCACTCAGACACTTTTGTGTTGTTGCTTACTTAACATAAAAAACACGAAACAGACAGCAAAATAGCACAGAAAGGACAGACAGCTGGACAGACAGACATTGAGACAAGCAGATTATACCCTTTTTTGCTCATTTTTAATGGACTCAGTGTATAAATATTTAATATAAAAATCCGATAGATCTTTGATCCGATTATAGAGAGTTTACGCAAAGAGAAGTGGGATAGAGAAGTAGGATAGAGAGAAAGCTTTTATATTTGAGAATGCGTTTAAATATGTTTAGATATGTTTGAATGTGTAAAGACGTGTTAAGGTGTCTTTGAGTTGGGCACAGGATATCTCATAGTTGAGCATTCTTGACTGCAGCAATCTTCAAATTTCTTCTAGCGAAAGTCCAGTAGTTAGTATGCATGTATGTATGTACACCTTACACACAGTTCTTATAAATAAAACATTTGAGTATCCTTTAAAAGCATCGAAAATGTACACGCATACATACTTATGTACATGCATGTATATGTCAATGTCATTATAAATGTATATGTTAATATCTATATGTTTATGTAAATAGATGAAAATTCTATTGGCTGCATATCATTTAACTTTCGTTAGTTCACAAAAATGTCACTTACATTTAACTAGTTAGTATAATCTTGAGCTTAGATATTAAGTATATATAATATTACGACAACACAAGGAAAAAGCAATTCCCCATGTGATTAGACATTTATAGCTAAAATTGTACTAGAAAAGGGTGTTTGTGTGTCTGCTATTTGCTTGCTTACCGAACGTTATTTTGTTATTTTGTTATTTGTAATTTGTTATTTGTTATCTGTGACTTCTTAGAGAGAGAGAGAGAGAGAGAGAGCGAAGTGGAAAAACGTATGGATAGACAGAACACAAATTACATTCGACATTTACTATAGTTATATACTTAAAAGATGAAAATTACACAAGTGGCATTATATACAATGTGTACCAGTTTTAGCGCATATTTTTTGTTAATATAGTTTAGTTAGTACTTTTTTTTGCTTAAAATGTTTTCTGTTTTCCTATTTAATAATATTTGTTTTCTAAAATTGATAAAAGTGCCTGCACCCCGGTTGAGCCAGTCACAAGTTCAATATGACTTCTAAATTTATATATATGTATGTTTGTATGTATGTAAGTGTATAACAAGATCAACCGATTATGCACCATATAATATTAATATAATATAATACAACATAAGCCAAACTTAAGCACTTGGAAACTTAAGAAGTGATTCCAGTTGCGTATCCACTTCCGTATCCATTAATACCTGACAGCTATGTTGTTGGTAGGACCAAACTCCTCCTTAAATGTTTTCGAGGTAACGGCAATGGTAATGGTAATGGTAACGGTAATGGTAACGATTGACGCTTCTGCTTTTGACAGCTGAACATGGTCATGGTCATGGAACTTCGTTGTGTAACTGTAGTTGCTGCTGCAGTACTTATTTGATAGATAACTAAGAGACAAGTGGATTCGGATTGCAATTTCACCAGCACCAGCATTCCACACGTAATCACCATTAATGAAATCAACGCCGGCGGCTGAAGCGATGCTGATTTTCCGTGATGCATGGCTGCTGGATGTTCGCCTGCAAAACAAATATATAGTACATATATGTAGTATATAGTATATACAATGGATATCGACTAGCTTAAAACGAATTGCCTAAATATTCATTATCCTATTTTGTCACCCTTTTTTCTAACTATGCTATATGGAGTTGACAGCCAGAAGAATGGATTCTGATCCAATGGATACATGGCTTAAAAGTCAAAACAACAATGTGCTGTTCCGTTGCCATCAAAGTTTATAAATGTATAAAAATGTCCTGAATACGTAATTGCATGAAATAAATATTAAATAAGGCTATCTTTGGTGCAACAATGATTTCATACTCTATCAAAAACCTTTATTCAACATTCGACATACTATATGTTATCCTATGTGATAAAGTAGTCCGATTTTAAACAAATTGGGTACAACAATGTAAAACACACAATCTGTGAATTTTATTTGAGTTATCTCAAGAAACAAAAAGCTGATCAAACTAAGGCACATTTTCCCTATATAGACATTGAAAAAATGGGCATTTAGTTAATTGGTAATATTAGTAATTAGTAATAAACATATTAAAAATCATTATTTAAATGAATCACAGTCCCAATAGTATGTTTTTGACCAAAAGGAAAAAGTATCCAAGCCAAATTTGAGAGACTAGTTTGTATAGAAATAGACGGACCGACTTACTATAAATATTCTAAAGTTGGCTGGTTTTCTGGATTCAGATAGTACTCTAAAACATATTTCCCCATATTCAAAATTCACCCAGATATACAGAAGGTATATGTATTGTTGAAATGAGCATTTTGCATACCGGGCTACTCACCATCGACGATGTGCACGCGCACCGACGTCGGATTGGCATTAGATGGTGTACATGTGTAGAGTCCAGAGTCCTGCTGGATGGCCTTCTGGACTAGTAGCCGACTGGTGGTTAGCACTCCTTTCTCGGTGACTAATGATATACCGCCTCGAGGTGAATCAAAATTTATGACCTGAAATGAATCACACAGTCAGCATTTAATATAAGCATGTGCACTTATCACAAATTATTATGTATTTTGTTTTGGTTCTCTATCTCTCAGTGTGGGGATATGACAAGGACACTTACCTGACGGTTGTGCGACCAGATGACAGTGGGTGGTGGCTCTGGGGCAAACTTCACAATACAGGTTAAATTAATGGTGGATCCTTTGTTGATGTGCATCTCGGGACCGCCGATGACCTCAGTTATTGGCTCTAAATTGGTAAAGATAAATAAATTAGAAATCCAGAAGGCAACCATATGAGGAAGACACTTTTCGACATTTAAAAAATCTATTAAAAGTTCATCCAACCCAACGAATCGAATCTCTATGAATCCCTGTTCTGCACTGTTTATCTGGGTAGCTTTGTTTATATACCTACAATATATTGCAGTTTTTCTGTGCAACACTTTTTACGATTCGTTACCAAATTCTATTCTCATATCAATGTCAAGCCATATTCACCAAAAATCATAGTTGTTGAAAGGAAATAGATTTTAGGTTATTCCGATTATCTGCAATCATTTTATCATGACCTAATTGCATTTAAAGATTGACTGGCTGCTGTTCTAAAAATATGCTTTTTGTAAATATATTTGTAGACCCTTTAGACAGGCAGAAGGAGGCGTTATAATTGAGGCAAAAGAAGCAGGCATCAAATAAAATAAGAATGTAATAAACATGGAAAACCTAACAAGAAGTCATTTCATTGAAAGATTCTGTTTAATATTTTCTACTCTGAATGCAGAGCTTTCGGCATGCGAACAAAAGTTATGAGACGTTCAAGTCAAAAACTTCCAAAAAAAATGGCTTGTGTTAGAAATTTGGTTTGCCAGTTTTTGATTTATGGTAAGACAAGACAAAGCACATATGTGTGTTTGTAGCAAGTAGCCTCCCTCCCTCCCTGCCTGCCTGCCTGCCTGCCCCTAGGGTCATGCTCTGAGGGTGTCAACAAAAGACGGCAACAGCGTCGTTGTTGGTTTGTGTGAAAGGTCGTAAAGTGCAAATGGAACCCAGGAGAATCATTAAACAGCAAATGCTGACATCAAATGACACAGCATCAGTAACACTAGAGAGAAAGGAGAAGGATATAGTAAGAAAAGAGAGAGAGAGAGAGTCGACGCATACAAAACTCTCTGCAAGGATATGACATCTCTGACAAGCCAAAAGATAACTTTATTTTTTCTTGTTTATTATCAAAATACTTTTTAATAGACACTGATATACAGAATGATACTGTCGGGAGTGATCGACTGTTATACAATTGCAGAGGGTATTATAATTTTGCCACTACTAAGAATTTAAAGGAAAGTCACTCAGTTTCAAAACTATCTTGATGAAACTTAGTGCAGGCAGTATACTATACTATACTTTCCCCTATTTTCCTTATTTAAGATTCATTGTTAAATAGAATAAACTGCTCAAATCTTAAAATAAGCAATGTCAATTGCACGTTTTAAACTCAAACAGCTAAATACTAGTGAGAATCTTTAGAGCATACTGTTAATCAAACAGCATAAAGTTTATTTAAGACCAACTGTCTGTATTCAACTGAGTGTTATAATCGATCTAATAATGTTATTAAGCCTTTATTATGTTCAAACTTAGCAAAGTGCAATAAATACTGGACAGACGTGGAATAAATTAATAGAGTTCGGAATTGCCAAGCAGCCACCACACATTGATTATGAAGTTGATGTGAATGCTCTTAATGCCAAGTTTGTACACACAGAAGTAAAAGTACCTGAAGTATTAAGTTTCTACCTGATTATTATACCAATTAATAACAGTGGTAATAGCTTTAGTTTTGTGTGTATTAAAATCAAACTTTGTCAATTCTAGTGTGAAGAGTGGTCAACTAGGTCAACTGTTGCATCAATTGTATGCAGATAATAATTTGACTTGAGATACCAACTAGTTTAAGTCCACCATTAGATTAAATAGGCGCAGGGTACATCTTAATAACTAATTTATTATTAATTTTTTAAAAATGTATTTCAATTGTGTGTTGAAGCAGTTTTGAAATGTAAATCAATAAATGTATCTATAAATTTGACGCCTTAATTTAACTATTTTCGAAATGAAGAAGCGCAACATTTTCTACAAACAATTCTTTTCCCTAAACAGAAGATTACTTTCTGTTTGTTTTGATAATCGAGTTGATTCTGACATTTGTCACATCCGTTTAGAATATCACATTTGTTTCCATAGAAAATAATGTGTCATCATATTTTATGTGACATTCTGTGAAGTATAGTCCACAGTGAACTAACAAGCACAGTGTACAAAAAGGCAAAATTAGAAGTGATAGGATCCATCAACCATAACAAATGTTAACTGATTAATTACTCACCCACAATATTTAGATAGACAGAGTGTCCAATTGGAGGTGTTGTTGAGATTTGGCATTCATAGATTCCAGAATCCTTCCGCTGAGCATATCTTATGCGAAGTGTCCAGTCTTCAGCATGTGGTGAATGCATTGCTTCAAATCGCTGATCAGAGGTGTAGGTATAGCGGCCAACGGTAAGTAGATGTATGTCCCGATGACGTACCCAGGAGACCTGCAAAAGAAAAGTAACAAATACAATAAAAGTGTTAGTAAAAATTGTATCCATCTATGTAAACAAATTAACACACAGAAAATCTGTATATCAAATATATTAAACCAAAATAAATACATTCAGTCGGAAGTCCTCAACAGTAAAATACCCTGTGCGAGTAGAGGGCGCTATCAAAGTTGATATACTAAATATGCAAACTGAGTTAACTTGCCATATAATAAAGTTAACAAAACGAACAAGTCACTTCATTGAAAAACTGTTTCCTTAATATCTTTCATATTTATTATTCGATCAAGATAAAATTTAATAGTTGAATTAACAACATCCTAAGTATCCTTCGTTCTGAAACTCAAGACCCAAGAGCTAGAACACTCTATAAGTGCCAAATCTTAGATCTGTAGATCAGACAGGCAGACTTTCATTGACATTTTTAACAAACTTAAAATATTCTTAATTTTGTACGCTATAATAATCAAACTTGCAGTAATCAAGGAATTTATATCAAAGAAAGTAAATTACCTTTTATTTTAAATAAAAAATAAGTAGAACAAGAAATGTTCTTAAAATAAATAAATTCATTGCTTTCATTTCACAACAAAATGATTTCCTTCAAGATAACATTATTATTATTAAGTCGTTAATAAAATGGCGCTAATTCAACCATTTCGCCCACTGTGCACTCTGCGCAATGTCAGTTATTATCGTTTCCTGTCCGTTAGGGGGATGACAGGGGGTTGACAGAGGGATGACAAAGGGAAGACAGAGGGAAGACAGAGGGACTACAACGTTGAGAACAACTATGTATGTACAAGTATGTATGGACTCAACTTGGCATTTGTTCCACTTAGTACACTTGAACGCTTCGTTTAGAGAAAACTTTGTCTCTAATGCTCTTCAGCGACTTTCTTACACCTGCCCCGATTGCAGGACATTGAATGGCAAATGGTGGTCCAGCTAAATGTAGTTGATCTGCCTCTCTCTCTGTCTCTTTTTTCATTTCAGCTGCCAATTGTTAAGTGGAACACAAAACAGGCAAGAAAGTGAATAGGCACAGTTCAAGGCAGGTCACGTTCACATTCACATTCCACGTGCACGTCTCCACCTACACAGAAAACAAAATCGTACCAACATTAAAATTTCAAATTCTTGAAATTAGTTGGAGTTCCTTAAATATGCATATATATTTGTTAAATTAAGACTATATCCGTTTGAAATGGCAATGACACACTTACAAAATGCTCTGATAATTTAAATGTATACTGAGAGTGAAATGAAGAAATGTATTAAATTAGGAGCTTCTTACTCGATTCTAGAGAATCCAAGATAACCTTACGTTTGACACCGTTTGTATATCTTATTTTTATCTCGAAAGTCACGGACTTTTCTTGCTGTGTAGCAAGTCTTACCACAGCTTGGACGTTAGCGGAATGATAACGGACCAACAACCAGAACCCAGCAACGCCTGCTTTTGTGCATGGACAGTGTACGTGTTTCATTTAATATCTGCCAGGCAGCAGGTTCAGTGGTACAGTTTTACAGGCACTGGCTATAACTGTAGTTGTCGTTGTCGTTGTAGCTGTTTCTGAGCTGGACATTATTTAAATTAGCCAACATGACATTAAAGGACACCACATCGGCATCGCGGCAACATCGTATATACAAAGTTTACACAAAGCGCGATAAGGGAGTCTGAAGAAACATAAAGTTCCTGCTGCCATCGACAAACGGAAAAAAGAAACACACTTGTCAAAAGAAATTTCAACCTTCTCAAGCTGATCCAACTATTTGCTTCAGCTGTCCATTTAACTCTGACAGCACACTCACTCCGAAAACATCATGTCGATGAAAAATGGACGCTGCCAGGAGCAGAAAACTGGAATGCAACAAATGTGCTCCTGTGTGTCCTGTGCTCAACTTTAAGGGCTGCTTTTGAAATGTGTGGTTGTCCACTTAATGTGTAGGAATGGAGAATGGGAATAGAGAAGGGATGGGGATGGGGATGGGGATGGGGATGGGTTATTCTCAGATGGGTCTTTAGTTTTAACATGTTACACTGTGTACCATGGTTGAAAAGGGGTTTTATTTGCCATTTGTTCTAAACTAAGGACTAGGGACTTACAATTTTACTCCTTGGACTTTTTTTTAATTTAACTACACCCTTACCCCATTCCAAGGAATCACAAAAAAGGTATTTACATTGCTTACAGGTATTTAAAGAAAACTACACGGAAACAACACTGTAAGTTTCATAAAAAATAAAGTGAGAAGTTTCCTGCTTGATTTTCATAAGTATCAATGGCAATTGAAAATGTTTTGGATTTAAATAAAGCTCTAGAAGATTTAAATAGTGCTTCAAGTCTTTGCAAAACCTCTTTAAATGAGGTAGAAAGCATATATTGTTAGTTTAATATTCCTAATAAATAGAAATAAGATTGCTCGAGGCTCTTTTAGGCTTTCTAGAATGATTCCTCTTAGGTATATACGTTTTGAAGGAAATCACATAATGGCAAAAATCAATTTTTATTATTCCATGTCCTGAGTTAACCAATCGTCAATCAACACATTTATAAATATTAAGAACTATCGATTGTAATAATTAGTTATTAATTTTAAAGGTTCTTAGAACTTTCTATCTATTTCGTATTTTACTTTTATCCAATGAATAATGGATAAATATATTTAAGCATAAAATATCTTTGTAGTTTAACAATATTGAAAAAAATTACCAATAATTTTATTTATGTTATAAAATGGATTAAGACTTTGAGAAGTCAAATTTGACAAATTATCACTTATATTTGTCGAGGTATTTGGTTTTCTTACATGTATGTTTATGAGCATCTTATTATTTTAAAAATAAATGGAAGAGTCCCTATGGTAGTGAACACCCTCAACTGTTGAGATTTTGACTAGTTTTCGACTTAAAATTGACAGCTTGAGGCCGTCAAATATTCGGGTTTCAAAATAACTTTCTCTTCAATTTGGCTTCACACACAACATATTTTCAGTTATTTTCCCTTAAGCCTGGCATGTAGCCTTTCACTCTGTCTAAATAACTTTTATGTACTCGTATGTTTGTATGTACATGCGAATATACATACATATACATATGTATGTGTGCACCTAACAAGTTACCCAGTTCCAATATGGGTCCTTTTGTTTGCATTGACTGTCCAATGCACATGTGCTTACAAGGAAAACTGAGCGTGACCCTTGTTGGCATTGTGTCTGTGCCATCCACATCCACATCCACATCCACATCCACTTTCCGCCTGCGATGTCACTAATGAAGCAGAAGTTTCAGTTTTATAAATATTTACAGTGGAAAATTCCTCAAGTGTAAGTAAATTAGAAAAAGGTTTCATCTGACAACATCAACATCAACATCACCATCATAATCCAATCCAATACATTGCTCTAACTCGTCTTTAAAACTTTTTGCATTCACACAAGTATCAGAAAAGCTCGGATTAACTGCGAGTATCGAAGGGATTGTCTCCACTGGGTAACAACCGGAAAACTTACAGTTTCTGATGCATATCTACCCGGACAACTATATTAACAAGAAAGCAAGGAAAGGAAGACAGAAAATTCGGGATACAGTAATCTAAGATTTTCTTAAACCAACTATGAAATACTTGATTCAATTACGGTTTCTTATTTCAAAGTTCATATAAAAATTAACCTTTAACTAAATATCTAAGGTCTTTTTGCCGATTTTAGTTATTAGGCATTGGCATTTCATGCGCATATAGTCTAAATTTAACAATTTTATCCCGAATACATATGTTATGTACTTCAAAAATCAAACCTAATATCAAGTATTTAAGCCTTTTTCTGTGTACTTGTACTTGTTTTCATTTTTCGACTGATGACAGCTCTTTATACTTTTCAGATAACCAGTTTTTTTTATAAATAAAGGTATTAAAAATTTAAGAGCATTTTAGGCTAGAAGTTGTTGCTGTACTTACTGTGCGATTTCCCAGATTCTTGACACGACAGGTCAGCTTTACTGTCTTGCCTACGAGGCCAGTTATATTGCTGGTTATGCTGGTATCGAATGTTGGCCCTCCTGTTCCAGGTGTGGGCAGATCTTGAAGAAAGTCTGTAAAAAATCGCTTCGAGGCACCCTGCGAGCTGCCTAAAAATACA
This sequence comes from Drosophila testacea, assembly GCA_035043265.1. Classification (NCBI taxonomy): domain Eukaryota; kingdom Metazoa; phylum Arthropoda; class Insecta; order Diptera; family Drosophilidae; genus Drosophila; species Drosophila testacea. The sequence goes on from JAWNND010000229.1 coordinate 4,248,208, forward strand.
ATACAAAGCATAATCAAAATTAAGTTCAAGCAATTGCTATTTTGCCTTTGCGCTTGTGTACCTAATAAATTCAATTCAATCTGATTATAGTTGCCCACATTAAGCTCATGTTTTGTAAATATCCACCGAATTTGTGTTCGAAATGGTAATAATTATTTCAGAGTACATTGGAGTACATGTTTATTGCCAACCTTTAGTAAGAATATTTAGTTTTGTTCTCTTAATAAATCAATCTATCTATAAATATGATTGTTTTCTTTTCTTTTATGGACTTTTTCTATTCATGGGCGTTTCGAAGGAGACCTGATCTGATAATCTCTGATATCTAGATGTTAATCAATTTATGATGATGAAGCGTGATGAACTGAAAAACTTACCTGTCAGTAGAATTATCAAGCCTAGGAGCAGCAGCCAATTTGATGACATTTTTGTTACGCACTAAAGGAACTGTTATTTTTATAAGCTGTATAGGGTTAAACCTGCAAGAATAAGTCGAAAATAAAACAATTAATATGTTATGTGCCTTAATTGTGTGTTGAAGGTATAAAAAGTAGCTTGAACAAATAATACATTCCCATTTCAGAGTTAAATTCTTATTTATATACTAAACTTGATCAAATACTAATTGATTCCTAAAGGAATTCCTCCTCGATGTATCCTTATTGTATCGAACACTGTTGTCATGCATTCCTACCTTCCACTAAAACGCTATCTGAAATTCAGTGCATGGAAATGGGTATTGAAATGGGAAATGGGTAATAACAATTTCCATTCCAAAATTAGTTTCCAAAAGAACGTTTTTTCCGTGTCTCAGTCCTGTATTAAAGCGAATTTAAGACTTCAGATTTAACAACTTTCTACTTCTCGTCGGAATTGCAATCTGGTTAGAAGTACACTTTGTAAGTGGTCAAGTATTGTTGTTTAACAACCTTTTTTCCGGTTTCGGTGGAACGGTTAATTTCGGTTAACGATTCCGGTACCTGTTCCGGCTTTATTCATGTACATTTCTAATTGTTTTATTACATGCTCTGTGGGAATATTACTTTCGGTAAATAGTATGTAACAGGCAGAAGAAGGCGTGGCAGACGCTATAACAAACATCGAAGCCAAATAAAAATTGGAAACTTAAGTTACCGAGAACTGAGTATGGAATACAAAGAATCTACATGCAACATTTGGTGTCTCTACCTCTTAGACAGACGGACTTGACAGAATGTTTTTACAGGGTATAAGCATAATTGTGAAATGCTCTCTTTCCTCCCATTAGTAAATTGCATCATCTTTAAAGCATGCACTGACCGGACAAACAAATTACGTGTTTAGGAGTATGTAATTTGTTTGTATTCCACATATATACATATATACATATGTGTATGTACATTGTGCATATGTACATATGTATGTGGCAAACAAATGTTTGGCTTAATTCATGCGTTGCCCTCACTCACAGAATGACAACAATTGGTGCATTTCAAGCGAGCCACAAACATTGAAACCATCTGTTTTTGGCCATTTTGAGGTCAACTCAGCCAAATGCCGTGAACGTGCGTATGCTGGCAAGTAAGCAAACCAAAAATCACACACACACACACACTGTTAAATTCAGGAATACACACACTCATAAATACACACACACACACACACATATGTATATTTTACTATAAGCCAATTGACGTTTCACGTGAGACAGCTTACGAAAATTCATATAGCAAATCAAGAAAGCGGAACGCTACGTGAGGGTTGCAAAGTTGTCACTTTTTAGCCTGCGGAAAATGTGAGCCAACCATCCTCCGTTATGTATGTAAATCCCGGGGAAACAGATCACTGACCAACTGATGTCACGTAGTATGCTTCTAAGAATACAAATGTAATAATTTTAGCATCTTAAAGGTAACGGTCGTAACTCCAGTTATGCTCTTATTGGAATGGGAAAGCAACGGATTTTATATATACTTGGTTAGTACATATATGTACAAAAAATATAGTGTATTACAAGTCATTTTGGGGTACTTTATACACTATATATTTTATTAACGGATATTATTAATCAAGTCAAAAAATTGAATGATAAACTGTCTTTCTAAAAAGACTATGTTTATTTTAATTAAATTGTGTATTGAAGTAACGCGACAAAATTTAAAAAAGGACTAGGCAGTTAAGTGGGAACATAAATGTCTATATCTATAAACATAAAACTCATTGTCCTGACTGACTCGGTCATGCATGCTCTGATCATCTTGGTGGTCAAACCGGAAGAGCTACAAGACTTCAATTTGTATGCAACATGGCTAAGGTAATATCGTGCAAAGAGACATCGTTAAAATTAAGGCTAAGGTTAAGGTAAAGGTTTGGGTTTAAAGTTGAAATTCAGCTTGGTATGAACTTGTTTATTTCTTAAGATATCTTAACTGAACTCACAGATTGGCTGCCTAAGACTGTCTGGTACATATTGTTTCAATTTGGTCCATGAATATTAATCTTTAGTATAAAAAACTATTTACTTTTCTAATATATCTCGCTAATTTTATGTAAATCTAAGATGCCTTTGCTCGCTTTGCATGTTCTGTGTGGCCATCTTAATGCAACCAATTATGAGATAGTTAGTTAAACTTAGTGATTCATTATAATTTGTTTTCTCTATGCGAGCCATTAACGATATGCTCCAGAATCAGTTAAGTCTGCAGTACATTTATAAGACATTTATTAACAAGGCTGCTTCTTATACAATGTACAATGTACATTGTAAATACTTCGTCACTTGGCAATAAATCCGAATCATAAAACGTGACCTTCTCAATAATTCGGCCCATTTTATGGCAATCACTTTAACGAAAGCCTCAAAGTCTGTTTACACACAAAACAGACGACAGGATATTCACCGAGCATGCTCAGCTCGTTGAAATTTTTAACGTGTCTAGGCTAGTTAACGAGCGGCTGCTTTTCAAAAATCTTACTTTAAGCCAGCGGCTTGAGAGCAAGTTGCCTCAAAAAAGTTTTGATTCTAATAATATAAGTACGTAATTATCCTGTAACAAGTAACCAATATTAAATAATTCTATTAGCTTTAGAATTCAAGGAAATATTTGAGATTGCTTAAATAATTTATTGTTTTGAACTAAAACACAGAACCAAGCTTTTATTTTCCACCCTCGCAAATAGAAGAAGAAAATTTTAAAATCTTATTACAAGAGAACTTTATTTAACCTAATCTTATTTTGTTTTTATTAAGTAATTTAATACCTACTTATTTGTTTAATTTTTTATTTTCAACACATTTCAAATGATTTTATTAATGCTCTCTTTGTAACACAATTTGTGTGTTATTGTTTCTTAGGTAAGTGACACAAATACTTCTTCTTTCTCGTGCTCGGCCTTTGCTCGGCAAAGGTTAACGAAGTTGCAACAGCCACGATAATACAGCATCAGTGATGCCAATAACTTGCAACAAAAATAGAACAATGAATTCAAAAAGAGGACAGAAAATAAGACAATTAGCTGCATATACAAACAGTTTTTTACTTATGAATCGCGAAAATCAAAAACAAAAGCTCCATAAGCGTTTTGGTAAACGCTGTATAATTACCGAAAGCACCGTGTGCCACATTTTACAAATTGTCGCTCATTGTCTCTATTTCAATAAATTACTTTGGGTTTCATTTTCTTGCTGCTTGAATGATGCGACTTTAGTGTAACCACCTACCTGCATCATTTTGTGGCCAGTGTAAATCTGGAATAAGTGCAGACTTGATATATTGTCAAAAAAAGTGTTGCATACTTTAGGCAGTGATTTTTAAATTTTGTTGCCTTTAGTTCTCAACTGTCTTAAGTGCAAATATTGTAGAAGAGCTGACATTGTTATGCCTTTATTAAGACTATCTGGATCTGTTTCCGTTGCATAAACAAGTGGATTGGAATAGAGATAAAACTAAGAGATAATCATTTGAGAAATTTGGTCTTATGTAAGCCATATTGTTATGATACTGATCACTTCTTTCAGCAACTTTTCTAGCCTTTTGATACGAATATAAATTTGTGCAACAGCATAACTTTATCTTTCTGCATTTATGTATAACTGATAGTTTTGAGATTATCAAATTTTCTTCGAATATATATCCATTATTTTCTTATTCCTTGGCTTTACATCCTTGACCATGATTCGTCTAGCTGATATCCTCTTAATATGCTATCGACTAGATATTTGTGGACCTCGATATACCTCGACCATGATGTTCCTCTTAAATTGGTTTAAGCCCAAAACTTCACCTGCTTTAAACTTTCAGCAGCCATATTGATATCCATCCTTCATTCAATTTCACTAGAAGCGAATAAAATTGAATGTTGATTTTGCTGGCGGGATGCAGCCCGCTTAGTGGCCACAGTGGCAAAAACAACGACAACAACAACTAGATTATATAATGCTCAAAACATCGGGCAGCGCTAATCCACATATCCAGTTTTCATATAAAAATGTTATAATGATATTAAACTAGAAGGCTTTGCCCGCGCTCATTTCTACACGTTTTTCAGCGAGTTTAGCGAGCCAGGGTTGGTGAGCGCAGCGAACAGGTAATAATATAAAAGTGTTAACTGTCCATAACATACCGCAACAAAGGTGTATATGTAGTGCCGCATGTTAAGCTGTGGGTACCTGGGCAAATATGTGTATCCATAGGGATGATTGCACGGCAATGTGATACAAGGATTCACACACCGGGTCTACTTGCGAACACAGAGACATTAACATAAACGAATTTCATTGTTTTGTAGGTTTTAAATCCAAGTCAGCTTTTGACGGTTCACATAAATGGATTTTGACATTGACATTGATCCCCTTAAAAAAACTAATAATAATTTGATGGGGCTGAGCGAGTAAGGGTATATGCGACTCGTTGTAATGTATGTTATAGGGACAAAGAGGCGTGGAAGACCCTATGAATAAGAAGAGGTTTGTTAAAAAATAAGGTGACTTTTCAAATATCTTTGTTATGATGTTTGTTAACTTTTGTCAAATATAAATTTAGTATTGACTGCAAATGATTTATTTAACGGGTTTTAAACAAAAGAAATCCTTCTTAAAAAGCTGACTTAAAGTAAGGGAAATTTATTTTATGCTCTTGATGTCAGACTTACCTGGTGTTAGTTGCTATTTAGCACCTTTGGTGGGCGAAGTTTATGAAGGTTTTAGTCTTAGGCGTCTCCACCCTAATGTCTCTTGGAACGTTTGAGTTTGATTTTTGCAACCTACATACATATGTGTGTGGGTGTGTGTTTGCGTTTGGTTGAATCAGTTTGTGTGAAGCACTTCCTATCAGGGCAACCAGCTGCCAACACAAGCCAAATATGAAAAAGATGCTGAGTTGTTGACCGTTTTGTAAGCCATAAAATATAGGCAAATGTCGCTATCTATCAAGTTGTTGCTTCTCCTATTGTTTACTGTTGCTTCTTGCTACGAGCAGACTGTTAAGTGTATTTGTGTGGACATTTGTGCATCGGGAAGTTCATATATATATACATATATATACATTCACATATATGTACACACGTTAATTCATTGATTGGTGAGATATTTACACTGCATAATACCGTTTATCTGACCACTCAACCGTACTGATATTAATTTATGTGTGTATATGAGCTCACACACACACACTTCTAGCCAGAAAAATGCTCTTCCATTCGCACTTCATGTAGACACCTTAAATTTTTACATTTTTTAAATGTTTAGCTATTAACTGTTTCCTTTTAAATGGTATCTTAATAAAAACAGGATTTACATTTAAGCAAAGATTCCCTTAAAACACATTTACGTACAAATAAAAGGGTTTTAATGTTAATTGTCTTGGAATCTGTCCAAACAACAAAGTGAGGTTCTTAACTAATAGATTCAAGTAATTATTGTCAAATAAAAGATTCGATTTTCACAATATATATTAACTATTGTTACATAGGTAAAGTATATGTACTATGTAACATTTTGTTTTTAGATGTAAAGTGGATGAGACGTTGACTGTTAAGCTCACTTTCCTTCATATTGACCTATTTCACCTTTGAGCACAAATATTTTGCATAGCTTAGTGAAGTATTTGAAACAAAATTAAATCTTTTTTCTGGCAAATTCGAATTTACATTTTACATAGCGACCTATTGTGTTTCCAGTGTCGACTGTTTTTTTCTGTGCGTCATCCGGTAGTGGTTTTCATTTTTTTTTCTTTTTTTTTAGCCTTTGCTTTTGCGTTTACAACAGCAACACCCAACACCCACGAGCAGTACCTACAACCATTACGGTCAAAATACGCTAAGCATAGAGCTGGTTGAGCATCTCACACACGAAATTCAATACACACAAACACCAAACACACACACACACACACACATACACCCAACACACAGACACCCAACACCCACGAATCACTTAAGCCAACAGTAAAATATTAGTGAAGGAGCCACATAAGTATACTATACTATACACTTGCAGCAGTTGCACAAAACTAGGCAACACTTTTTTCTTTTACCTGGCAGATAATGCGCAGTGTTTACATTTCACTTATTTTAGCGTGCAACAACGAGAAAAAACTCAACTCAAAAAAAAAACAACAACATTAAGAACAATTGGGCGATTTAGGACTGTCGACGATAACACGACGCCGATGACGGCTAACGGCAAACGCAAAAGGCAAAGGCAAAGGCAAATGCAATGGCAAAATTCGCGTTGATAACACAAAACGTATCGTTTGTCGTTTCACGTTTCACGTTTCATATACAACGAACCGTTCACTAGTTGTCAGGAGCTACAAGAACTCTATAGTTCATTGGTGGCAACGCGTCGCGTGACTCAAACCGTAGCCTTTGATATCCTTAAAGAAACTGAAATGAAACAGGCGCAGCGCGCAAAAGTCGGCCACTGGTAATTGTGTGTGTGTCTATGTGTGTGTGTGTGTGTGTGCGTGAGTGTAAATGTAAGAGAATGCGAATATGTACCTATCATTAAGATCCACACGAACATGGACGCGCACCTTTGGCAGGTCGACGCCATTGTCGCCGTCTCAGTAGCTTTTTCTTTCTCACGACAACACGTGAGGGTTTTTGCTGAGCAGCGCATGCGTCGAGTGGATCATGTGGATGCTATGTGTGGATGGTATTTACATTAGAGATGAACACACTTTCGATAAGCAAAAGCAAACAAAAGTATTTGAAGCGATTCGTTATTTCGAAACAGTTTGAAAAAGTTATTACTGTTGAACTAATAATTAAATTTACAAAGCGTCAAGCTGAGAATTGTTGAATTTATACTGGTACTATAAAGCCACATATAGTTATTAATCATCGTTAAATGTGTACTTATTTATACATATTATTTATACCTGCGATGTATTATAGTATTTCGAAATATATATCTAATACCATGCATAATTTTAAATAAGCTAATTTTAAATAAAGAGATCTTAATATTATTTGTTTTTAATTTGCTTTAAGCTTTTCTATATTAGCAGTAAAGATATACTTTTGATTCTAAATCAGAGTGGACAGCAGTTTATGGAGCTAGTTTTATTGCGACTAAAGAAGAACATTATGCAAATGAGTATAAGTACATATAGTAATATATGTACATATACTCATATGTATGTATTCAGTAATGCAGTATTTACTTCATCTTGTAAATTAGAGAGTAGATTGATGGCCTTTTATCATGTACCATACATATGTACACACACGCATTCATGGGAAGTGTTGGTTAAAGCTTATTATCGCTATTGTCATCACTTATAGTACATAAATACATGTGTATGTGGAAATCATTATCATTCGTGTCTCTGCTTTGGATGACGAAAAAGAGGATACGAAAACGACTGTCAAATGTGTTGGTAGTCGTGTTAAAGAAACTCTCAAAGTCACTGCGTCGTCGTCGTCATGGGCATTTTGGCTTCCCTTTAGTTACGTAGACTGTTGGCCAATGCTTCGATGCTGCAAGTTCAAGGAAATTTGAGAGATTCTATATACTACCATATATACTATACTGTATCGGCGGAAGGCGAGTCGTTAGCAAATAAATTACATTTGTACACGCAACGAAAATGCATGCAAATTAAGATGGAAGCCACAAACTCTCACGCAATTACTCCCACCTATGCAATCACACACAAACACACACACCCACACACACAGAGAGACACACTTACACTTACACTTACACACACACACACTACACACATTCTGGAATTTTGGAATGATATGTATATTTGTTTTGTAAGTTTTGTTTGGTGAAGCTTTAACATCCGCCACACTTTGCCTACTTATTTTTCTCGCCTTAAAAACACTTTTGATATCTTGAATGTTTTGTTTGTTATTTTAATTTCACTGGGTTGTGCCACTTTCCTTCAACTCGTGTATTCACTTCGTGCATCTCCGAACAGCACAAAGTTCACTTCGGTTCCCATTAGGTAGCTGCAAACCTGCAACTGTGCTGCATACAGTCCCTGAACCCTGGCCGTTGTTGCAATCTCTCACCTCCTATGGTTATGCACACACTTGTGTACTCTACATACATTGCCATGGGATGGTAGGAAAATCAAGCAATTGCAACAGAGTTAGCTCCAAAAATAACTTTGTGTCTTTTTATGAAATTCTTCACCTGTTTCATTGTTTCATTAATTTCTGTTAATTTCGATTCTATGTTCAATTGCTTAACTTCATCTCATAGTCGAATGGGGAGGAGAACAAAAAATTAATTATTCTGCCGCTGTCCAACTCTATTCCATTTTTCCAGGATTGATTAGTTTTTAGCACCGCAATATCCCTTATGTGGTTATACGCCATTCAACAGTTTACTGCCAGACTCAGCAGAAATACATTCTATTGATGTACGAGTATACTCAATAATATGATCACTAATTATAATTGTTAATGCTAAGTACTGTTTAGGAGCGTATAAAACAATGAATATTGCAATAACTAAATAATATCACTAGTTAAAATACAGCCTTTACATTTTTTTTTTTTTCGTCAGTGGTGGACTGCACATTGGATCGGTTTATTTGAATGGCCCAAAACATAGTACTGTAATTAAAAGTCACAGGACTCCAAATCTTCTTTTGATATTCAACAAAAAATAGTAAAATGTTTTAATTCGATCCAATAATATTCAGAGGTGACGACATGAACTGGTATTCTAATTAGTGTAACTAAGTATATACTTAGTAGAGGTCATTAGACCAAACATCTACTCTGTTTATTAAGTCATTGTGATTAGGCTGTTACTTTAAAAATTGCTTTGGTTGTGCGATTGTTATATTTTCGGGTGCGAAAGGGAAAATATTTCATCTCACTCACAGCAATAGCTTAAATTTCTTCAGAACTATAAACTAAAATCAAAAATTGTTTGTTCATTTAAATGCTGTCATAGTCATTGGCTTAGTTTTAAAACTTAATCCTGATAACTACTACTACTACTTATTAGCTGATTCAACTCAAAAACACTTGTTAACAGACAAGGAGCCACATTCAAGGTATGTCTCAAGAGCCTTAACCAGAAATCTAAGCTTAGTCTCACTACTGCACTGCTAGAACCACTTGTGAATTCTAAGGTTCAAACATGAAAAAATAACTGAAAAACTTAGTTCATCCTCTTGTGTGTTCTTTCGGGAGCTGTTAAATCATTGGCTTAGTTTTAAAACTTAATCCTGATAACTACTACTACTACTTATTAGCTGATTCAACTCAAAAACACTTGTTAACAGACAAGGAGCAACATTCCAGGTATGCTTCAAGAGACTTAACCAGCAATCCAAGCTTAGTCTCACTCCTGCACTGCTAGAACCACTTGTGAATTCTAAGGTTCAAACATGAAAAAATAACTGAAAAACTTAGTTCATCCTCTTGTGTGTTCTTTCGGGAGCTGTTAAATCATTGGCTTAGTTTTAAAACTTAATCCTGATAACTACTACTACTACTTATTAGCTGATTCAACTCAAAAACACTTGTTAACAGACAAGGAGCAACATTCAAGGTATGTTTCAAGAGACTTAACCAGCAATCCAAGCTTAGTCCCACTCCTGCACTGCTAGAACCACTTGTGAATTCTAAGGTTCAAACATGAAAAAATAACTGAAAAACTTAGTTCATCTTTTTGTGTGTTCTTTCGGGAGCTGTTACTGAGTTGACGACCGTCGGTGAATGCTCGCCAGTAACAACTTGGCAAGTTTTATCTAATTCGCATTCACACCGAAGCTAATACTAGTTATTTAACAAACAAAAAGGTCTTTATATATAAAAGAAATATACAATTTTAAATAAAATGTATTTTGTTCTTTTGTAAAATTAAAATCAAGGATTTCCAACTTTATTTGTAGAATGAACTTGTGCGTGTATGGTCGTAAGTGCAAATATCTAAGCGCCTGGGCACAGGGTGTAATTGACTAAAGCTTTCTTACTACTTAGTTTTTGTTGAGCTTGTCACAAAAAGTTTCAACGGATAAAGTTGGTCTAGATATTTTAGTTTTTTTTTTTTATCGAAAATACTCTTACTGAAAAGACTCCTGCTATATTGACCATCCAAGGTCAACAGTTATAGTATGTTCAAATCGAGTTCGTGACTGTATTTCAGATCCTTTCAATCGGCTGGTCACATGGCCAAGTACTAGTCTTAAATTCATATGTATAGAGCCATTCTTTCAGTCACATTTCATAAAAAATGTAACATGGCCGCCTTGTTAGGCGTTAGGCACCTTGTTCAGGACATGGGTGAAGAGTGTGTGATGATGTTGAAAGGCTACTCGTAGTTTATGCCATTCGGGCATATAAACACGTGACCAGAGGGTCACTTCCGCTTGCCAGGCGGCACTTCAAATTTTTCAGTAGCTTTGGGCTTATATTAATAGGGCGTTTGTGTGTGTCACAGATGCTCGAGAGTCGTAAGTCGCAGCTGCGTGATGATGAAATACGTGATTGTCACCGTTGCATCTACAGGCAGCGATAAAACAACATGCCATTTCACATACAAACACATATTATATACCAAAAATGGCCAAAAAGGAATTTTAGACCCGGCAGCCAAAAGGTACAAGGGGCTAATAAGTTTGTGTTAATTTATGTAACAGGCACACCGAGTCGATATACATAGCCATGTCTGTCTGTGGCCTCGACCTGCAAAACAATTGGTTCACTTTCAAAAATGAGTTCTTCTTTTTCAATTTTTTCGATAACATTGATAAAGAGGTACCCTTTGGATTTTTTGAACATTTCTTTCCAATTTATTTCCCACAGTTTCGAAGCAATAGGATGACCACTAGCAAATTTCTTATTTTCTAAAGAAACATATCACACTGGTTATCCATATAAGCTGACAAAAATTGGCAAAAATCGCAAAAGGTAAGAGAAATTCACTCCCTCAAACATACCCGGTTCCAACATACCCTCTGTCTGCAGACCTGTACCTAATTTTCGCAGGCTATTTCGCATTCTGTACTAACTTTATTATTTTTCGGATGAATCTAGTAACTTGACTGTAAGTTTCCATAAAAGTTCATGTTTTCTACTATTATTTGTATAATAAGCCACTGTGTGACGACCAAATATAATATTGAAACAAGGGTAACCAGGAAACAGGCAGGATTGGTGTGAAAAACATCGAAACATCAATAAATTGATTTTTGTTACGCAATTTATCCCTATTTTTACACAACATTTTATTTTTAGACACTTTGTGAAATTTGAAATTTAAGTCTGGGGGAGACATTTAAAAGGGGTTGTGACAGATATCGGAACATTGATTTTTGCAACGGCGATTTTGTGGATGTAAAGAATTATTCAATTGACGGTTTTCAAAAACCTCTATTTTGCACGTCTTAAGGCACAACAACAGTCTCAATATTTCGAAAGAGATTCGTGTATGGAACATAAATAAATACAACACATTTATGTAATCATATAGTTAGTAATATGCTCAGACTGCATTAATACTATACGTGTGCCTGGGTATTTATGACTTCCTTGTCAGTTTGGCTGTAAGTATTCAAGGCTGCTGGACGCCACCTTCGAGGATGACCATGCGCTATTCGCTATGGCATCCACTATTAACAATGACAACGCAAAAGATATTGATGCCTGCGAAGCGTGCCGCTGGGAATGTTATGTGCTTTTGTGCTCTATACATAATGCCTTCTACATTCAATTCCGTAGGTTTGAGGCAAACAAACCCCCTAGGCACTTGTGGCACATGTTAAACATTAAAGAGACTAGTCGACATACTATACCTACATAAATTAGCAACAGCCTGCTACTAAATTGGCACTCTTAGCATTAAATTTTCGAGTATTAGACAGCACAGTGCTGCTGCGTTAACCCAACAGCTATATACATATGTATACATACATATGTATGGTAGTATATCAGAAGGTGGGTCAGCACTGTCTATACCAACATCCTCATCTTCATCTTCATCTTCATCGAAGACACATGGCGCACAGGTTGCTGTAATTGAGTTGTGTGTGGTCAGGAGCTACATGACAGCAAGCAGTTTGAACTTTAGTACCGTTTCTTGACCCTTTGGGAAGTGATTTATAATATTTCAAGAAATTTCTTCGACTTAAAATTAAACTGAATTACATTTTCTTCGTTTAAAATATTTTAGGGAATTTATGAAATTTTAAAATGAAAGATTCATAAAACTACTTAAAGCTTACGAGCTCTATTATTCGACAAATTTTGGACTATAATGTACATCAGATGTAGCAAAGCTCAAAGCTTCAAAGCTCTGAACCATTAATCAAAATCAAACACTGGCAGTTATTAAATATCTTTTGTTTACTAGAGAAAATCTTTAGTAATGAACAAATCAAATTAAATGTTATATATGCCATAAAAAACATGATAAACTACATCAACAAATGACTTTAAACATAATCAACCCCTTCGGTGATGGCCTCTGTACTCGTCTGAACCTTAAAGATGTTAAAAGGCGGCAGAGAATCAGTTGTACTTTCCAATATCTCCGTCGTTCGTCTCTGAGTTGTTGGATTCACAGAAGTTGGTTTTTCGGAGCTTGGTTTTATTGTTGTCGGGCTTGGATTCGTAGGCTTCTGTGTGGTGGGTTTTACGGAGCTTGGCTTAAAAGTTGTTATGCTTGGTTTAGTTGGCTTCTGAGTTGTGGGTTTTTGTGAGCTTGGTTTAATTGTGGTTGTGCTTGGTGCAGTTGGCTTCTGAGTGGTGGGTTTTACGGAGCTTGGTTTAATTGTGGTTGTGGTTGGTGCAGTTGGCTTCTGAGTGGTGGGTTTTACGGAGCTTGGTTTAATTGTGGTTGTGCTTGGTTCCGTTGGCTTCTGAGTGGTGGGTTTTTGTGAGCTTGGTTTAATTGTGGTTGTGCTTGGTGCAGTTGGCTTCTGAGTGGTGGGTTTTACGGAGCTTGGTTTAATTGTGGTTGTGGTTGGTGCAGTTGGCTTCTGAGTGGTGGGTTTTTGTGAGCTTGGTTTAATTGTGGTTGTGCTTGGTGCAGTTGGCTTCTGAGTTGTGGGTTTTACGGAGCTTGGTTTGAATGTGGTTGTGGTTGGTGCAGTTGGCTTCTGAGTGGTGGGTTTTTGTGAGCTTGGTTTAATTGTGGTTGTGCTTGGTGCAGTTGGCTTCTGACTGGTGGGTTTTACGGAACTTGGTTTAATTGTGGTTGTGGTTGGTGCAGTTGGCTTCTGAGTGGTGGGTTTTTGTGAGCTTGGTTTGAATGTTGTTGTGCTTGGTGCAGTTGGCTTCTGAGTTGTGGGTTTTACGGAGCTTGGTTTAATTGTGGTTGTGGTTGGTGCAGTTGGCTTCTGAGTGGTGGGTTTTACGGAGCTTGGTTTGAATGTTGTTGTGCTTGGTGCAGTTGGCTTCTGAGTGGTGGGTTTTTGTGAGCTTGGTTTAATTGTGGTTGTGCTTGGTGCAGTTGGCTTCTGACTGGTGGGTTTTACGGAACTTGGTTTAATTGTGGTTGTGGTTGGTGCAGTTGGCTTCTGAGTGGTGGGTTTTTGTGAGCTTGGTTTGAATGTTGTTGTGCTTGGTGCAGTTGGCTTCTGAGTGGTGGGTTTTTGTGAGCTTGGTTTAATTGTGGTTGTGCTTGGTGCAGTTGGCTCCTGAGTGGTGGGTTTTACGGAGCTTGGTTTGATTGTGGTTGTGGTTGGTGCAGTTGGCTTCTGAGTGGTGGGTTTTACGGAGCTTGGTTTGATTGTGGTTGTGCTTGGTTTCGTAGGCTTCTGAGTTGTGGGTTTTACGGAGCTTGGCTTAAAAGTTGTTATGCTTGGTGCAGTTGGCTTCTGAGTTGTGGGTTTTACGGAGCTTGGTTTAATTGTGGTTGTGCTTGGTGCAGTTGGCTTCTGAGTGGTGGGTTTTACGGAGCTTGGTTTGAATGTTGTTGTGCTTGGTGCAGTTGGCTTCTGAGTAGTGGGTTTTTGTGAGCTTGGTTTGAATGTTGTTGTGCTTGGTGCAGTTGGCTTCTGAGTTGTGGGTTTTACGGAGCTTGGTTTAATTGTGGTTGTGCTTGGTGCAGTTGGCTTCTGAGTGGTGGGTTTTACGGAGCTTGGTTTGAATGTTGTTGTGCTTGGTGCAGTTGGCTTCTGAGTGGTGGGTTTTTGTGAGCTTGGTTTAATTGTGGTTGTGCTTGGTGCAGTTGGCTTCTGACTGGTGGGTTTTACGGAACTTGGTTTAATTGTGGTTGTGGTTGGTGCAGTTGGCTTCTGAGTGGTGGGTTTTTGTGAGCTTGGTTTGAATGTTGTTGTGCTTGGTGCAGTTGGCTTCTGAGTGGTGGGTTTTTGTGAGCTTGGTATAATTGTGGTTGTGGTTGGTGCAGTTGGCTTCTGAGTGGTGGGTTTTACGGAGCTTGGTTTAATTGTGGTTGTGGTTGGTACAGTTGGCTTCTGAGTGGTGGGTTTTACGGAGCTTGGTTTAATTGTGGTTGTGGTTGGTGCAGTTGGCTTCTGAGTGGTGGGTTTTTGTGAGCTTGGTTTGAATGTTGTTGTGCTTGGTGCAGTTGGCTTCTGAGTGGTGGGTTTTTGTGAGCTTGGTTTAATTGTGGTTGTGGTTGGTGCAGTTGGCTTCTGAGTGGTGGGTTTTACGGAGCTTGGTTTAATTGTGGTTGTGGTTGGTACAGTTGGCTTCTGAGTGGTGGGTTTTTGTGAGCTTGGTTTAATTGTGGTTGTGGTTGGTACAGTTGGCTTCTGAGTTGTGGGCTTTTCGGAGCTTGGCTTGAATGTTGTTGTGCTTGGTTGAGTGGGCTTTTGAGTGGTGGGCTTTTCGGAGCTTGGCTTGAATGTTGTTGTGCTTGGTTCAGTTGGCTTCTGAGTTGTTGGTTTTTCAGAGCTTGGCTTGAATGTTGTTGTGCTTGGTTCAGTTGGCTTCTGAGTGGTGGGTTTTTCTGAGCTTGGTTTCAATGTTGTTGTGCTTGGTTCAGTTGGCTTCGGAGTTGTGGGTTTTACGGAGCTTGGTTTAATTGTGGTTGTGGTTGGTACAGTTGGCTTCTGAGTTGTGGGTTTTACGGAGCTTGGTTTAATTGTGGTTGTGGTTGGTCCAGTTGGCTTCTGAGTTGTGGGTTTTACGGAGCTTGGTTTAATTGTGGTTGTGCTTGGCTCAGTTGGCTTCTGAGTTGTGGGTTTTTCTGAGCTTGGTTTGAATGTTGTTGTGCTCGGCTCAGTTGGCTTCTGAGTTGTGGGTTTTTCGGAGCTTGGCTTGAATGTTGTTGTGCTTGGTGCAGTTGGCTTCTGAGTGGTGGGTTTTACGGAGCTTGGTTTAATTGTGGTTGTGGTTGGTGCAGTTGGCTTCTGAGTGGTGGGTTTTACGGAGCTTGGTTTAATTGTGGTTGTGGTTGGTGCAGTTGGCTTCTGAGTTGTGGGTTTTACGGAGCTTGGTTTAATTGTGGTTGTGCTTGGCTCAGTTGGCTTTTGAGTGGTGGGCTTTTCGGAGCTTGGCTTGAATGTTGTCGTGCTTGGTTCAGTTGGCTTCTGAGTTGTGGGTTTTTCGGAACTTGGTTTCAATGTTGTTGTGCTTGGTTCAGTTGGCCTTTGAGTAGTGGGTTTTTCGGAACTTGGTTTGAATGTTGTTGTGCTTGGTTCAGTTGGCTTCTGAGTTGTGGGTTTCTCTGAGCTTGGTTTGAATGTTGTTGTGCTTGGTTCAGTTGGCTTTTGAGTAGTGGGTTTTTCGGAACTTGGTTTGAATGTTGTTGTGCTTGGTTCAGTTGGCTTCTGAGTTGTGGGTTTCTCTGAGCTTGGTTTGAATGTTGTTGTGCTTGGTTCAGTTGGCTTTTGAGTAGTGGGCTTTTCGGAGCTTGGTTTGAATGTTGTTGTGCTTGGTTCAGTTGGCTTCTGAGTGGTGGGTTTTTCGGAACTTGGTTTGAATGTTGTTGTGCTTGGCTCAGTTGGCTTCTCAGTGGTGGGTTTCTCTGAACTTGGCTTGAATGTTGTTGTGCTTGGTTCAGTTGGCTTCTGAGTTGTGGGTTTCTCTGAACTTGGCTTGAATGTTGTTGTGCTTGGTTCAGTTGGCTTCTGAGTGGTGGGTTTTTCGGAGCTTGGTTTGAATGTTGTTGTGCTTGGCTCAGTTGGCTTCTGAGTTGTTGGCTTTTCGGAGCTTGGTTTGAATGTTGTTGTGCTTGGCTCAGTTGGCTTCTGAGTTGTTGGTTTTTCGGAGCTTGGTTTGAATGTTGTTGTGCTTGGCTCAGTTGGCTTCTGAGTTGTGGGTTTTTCGGAGCTTGGTTTGAATGTTGTTGTGCTTGGCTCAGTTGGCTTCTGAGTGGTGGGTTTCTCTGAGCTTGGTTTGAATGTTGTTGTGCTCGGTTCAGTTGGCTTTTGAGTAGTGGGCTTTTCGGAGCTTGGTTTGAATGTTGTTGTGCTTGGTTCAGTTGGCTTCTGAGTGGTGGGTTTTTCGGAACTTGGTTTGAATGTTGTTGTGCTTGGCTCAGTTGGCTTCTGAGTTGTTGGTTTTTCGGAGCTTGGTTTGAATGTTGTTGTGCTTGGCTCAGTTGGCTTCTGAGTTGTGGGTTTTTCGGAGCTTGGTTTCAATGTTGTTGTGCTTGGTTCAGTTGGCTTCTGAGTTGTTGGTTTTTCGGAGCTTGGTTTGAATGTTGTTGTGGCTCAGTTGGCTTCTGAGTGGTGGGTTTTCGGAGCTTGGTTTGAATGTTGTTGTGCTTGGTCAGTTGGCTTCGAGTTGTGGGTTTCTCTGAACTTGGCTTGAATGTTGTTGTGCTTGGCAGTTGGCTTCTGAGTTGTGGGTTTTCAACTTGGCTTGAATGTTGTTGTGCTTGGCTCAGTTGGCTTCTGAGTGTTGGTTTTTCGGAAGCTTGGCTTTGAATGTTGTTGTGCTTGGTTCAGTTGGCTTCTGAGTTGTGGGTTTCTCTGAACTTGGCTTGAATGTTGTTGTGCTTGGCTCAGTTGGCTTCTGAGTGGTGGGTTTTTCGGAACTTGGTTTGAATGTTGTTGTGCTTGGCTCAGTTGGCTTCTGAGTGGTGGGTTTTTCGGAGCTTGGTTTGAATGTTGTTGTGCTTGGTTCAGTTGGCTTCTGAGTTGTGGGTTTCTCTGAACTTGGCTTGAATGTTGTTGTGCTTGGTTCAGTTGGCTTCTGAGTTGTGGGTTTCTCTGAACTTGGCTTGAATGTTGTTGTGCTTGGCTCAGTTGGCTTCTGAGTTGTTGGTTTTTCGGAACTTGGTTTGAATGTTGTTGTGCTTGGCTCAGTTGGCTTCTGAGTAGTGGGTTTTTCGGAACTTGGCTTGAATGTTGTTGTGCTTGGTTCAGTTGGCTTCTGAGTTGTGGGTTTTTCGGAACTTGGCTTGAATGTTGTTGTGCTTGGCTCAGTTGGCTTCTGAGTTGTTGGTTTTTCGGAGCTTGGTTTGAATGTTGTTGTGCTTGGCTCAGTTGTCTTCTGAGTTGTGGGTTTCACTGAACTTGGCTTGAATGTTGTTGTGCTTGGCTCAGTTGGCTTCTGAGTAGTGGGTTTTTCGGAGCTTGGTTTTACTGTGGTTGTGCTTGGTTCAGTTGGATTGGTTGGTTTAATTGTTGTTGTGCTTGGTTCAGTTGGCTTCTGAGTTGTGGGTTTCTCTGAACTTGGCTTGAATGTTGTTGTGCTTGGCTCAGTTGGCTTTTGAGTTGTGGGTTTCACTGAACTTGGCTTGAATGTTGTTGTGCTTGGCTCAGTTGGCTTCTGAGTAGTGGGTTTTTCGGAGCTTGGTTTTACTGTGGTTGTGCTTGGTTCAGTTGGATTGGTTGGTTTAATTGTTGTTGTGCTTGGTTCAGTTGGCTTCTGAGTTGTGGGTTTCTCTGAACTTGGCTTGAATGTTGTTGTGCTTGGTTCAGTTGGCTTCTGAGTAGTGGGTTTTTCGGAACTTGGTTTGAATGTTGTTGTGCTTGGTTCAGTTGGCTTCTGAGTGGTGGGTTTTTCGGAGCTTGGCTTGAATGTTGTTGTGCTTGGTTCACTTGGCCTTTGAGTAGTGGGTTTTTCGGAGCTTGGTTTGAATGTTGTTGTGCTTGGCTCAGTTGGCTTCTGAGTTGTGGGTTTCTCTGAACTTGGCTTGAATGTTGTTGTGCTTGGTTCAGTTGGCTTCTGAGTTGTGGGTTTCTCTGAACTTGGCTTGAATGTTGTTGTGCTTGGCTCAGTTGGCTTCTGAGTTGTGGGTTTTTCGGAGCTTGGTTTGAATGTTGTTGTGCTTGGCTCAGTTGGCTTCTGAGTTGTTGGTTTTTCGGAACTTGGTTTGAATGTTGTTGTGCTTGGCTCAGTTGGCTTCTGAGTTGTTGGCTTTTCGGAGCTTGGTTTGAATGTTGTTGTGCTTGGTTCAGTTGGCTTTTGAGTGGTGGGTTTCTCTGAGCTTGGCTTGAATGTGGTTGTGCTTGGTTCAGTTGGCTTTTGAGTAGTGGGTTTTTCGGAACTTGGTTTGAATGTTGTTGTGCTTGGCTCAGTTGGCTTCTGAGTTGTTGGTTTTTCGGAACTTGGTTTGAATGTTGTTGTGCTTGGCTCAGTTGGCTTCTGAGTTGTTGGCTTTTCGGAGCTTGGCTTGAATGTTGTTGTGCTTGGTTCAGTTGGCTTCTGAGTGGTGGGTTTTTCGGAGCTTGGCTTGAATGTGGTTGTGCTTGGTTCAGTTGGCTTCTGAGTGGTGGGTTTTTCGGAGCTTGGTTTGAATGTTGTTGTGCTTGGTTCAGTTGGCTTCTGAGTTGTGGGTTTCTCTGAGCTTGGTTTGAATGTTGTTGTGCTTGGTTCAGTTGGCTTTTGAGTAGTGGGTTTTTCGGAACTTGGTTTGAATGTTGTTGTGCTTGGCTCAGTTGGCTTCTGAGTTGTTGGTTTTTCGGAGCTTGGTTTGAATGTTGTTGTGCTTGGCTCAGTTGGCTTCTGAGTTGTTGGCTTTTCGGAGCTTGGCTTGAATGTTGTTGTGCTTGGCTCAGTTGGCTTCTGAGTTGTTGGTTTTTCGGAGCTTGGTTTGAATGTTGTTGTGCTTGGCTCAGTTGTCTTCTGAGTTGTGGGTTTCACTGAACTTGGCTTGAATGTTGTTGTGCTTGGCTCAGTTGGCTTTTGAGTAGTGGGTTTCTCTGAGCTTGGTTTGAATGTTGTTGTGCTTGGTTCAGTTGACTTTTGAGTAGTGGGTTTTTCGGAACTTGGTTTGAATGTTGTTGTGCTTGGCTCAGTTGGCTTCTGAGTTGTTGGTTTTTCGGAGCTTGGTTTGAATGTTGTTGTGCTTGGCTCAGTTGGCTTCTGAGTTGTTGGCTTTTCGGAGCTTGGCTTGAATGTTGTTGTGCTTGGCTCAGTTGGCTTCTGAGTTGTTGGTTTTTCGGAGCTTGGTTTGAATGTTGTTGTGCTTGGCTCAGTTGTCTTCTGAGTTGTGGGTTTCACTGAACTTGGCTTGAATGTTGTTGTGCTTGGTTCAGTTGGCTTCTGGGTGGTGGGTTTTTCGGAGCTTGGCTTGAATGTTGTTGTGCTTGGCTCAGTTGGCTTCTGAGTTGTGGGTTTTTCGGAGCTTGGTTTGAATGTTGTTGTGCTTGGCTCAGTTGGCTTCTGAGTGGTGGGTTTCTCTGAGCTTGGTTTGAATGTTGTTGTGCTCGGTTCAGTTGGCTTTTGAGTAGTGGGCTTTTCGGAGCTTGGTTTGAATGTTGTTGTGCTTGGCTCAGTTGTCTTCTGAGTTGTGGGTTTCACTGAACTTGGCTTGAATGTTGTTGTGCTTGGTTCAGTTGGCTTCTGGGTGGTGGGTTTTTCGGAGCTTGGCTTGAATGTTGTTGTGCTTGGTTCAGTTGGCTTCTGAGTTGTGGGTTTTTCGGAGCTTGGTTTGAATGTTGTTGTGCTTGGTTCAGTTGGCTTCTGAGTGGTGGGTTTTTCGGAACTTGGTTTGAATGTTGTTGTGCTTGGCTCAGTTGGCTTCTGAGTTGTTGGTTTTTCGGAGCTTGGTTTGAATGTTGTTGTGCTTGGCTCAGTTGGCTTCTGAGTTGTGGGTTTTTCGGAGCTTGGTTTCAATGTTGTTGTGCTTGGCTCAGTTGGCTTCTGAGTGGTGGGTTTCTCTGAGCTTGGTTTGAATGTTGTTGTGCTTGGCTCAGTTGGCTTCTGAGTGGTGGGTTTCTCTGAGCTTGGTTTGAATGTTGTTGTGCTCGGTTCAGTTGGCTTTTGAGTAGTGGGCTTTTCGGAGCTTGGTTTGAATGTTGTTGTGCTTGGTTCAGTTGGCTTCTGAGTGGTGGGTTTTTCGGAACTTGGTTTGAATGTTGTTGTGCTTGGCTCAGTTGGCTTCTGAGTTGTTGGTTTTTCGGAGCTTGGTTTGAATGTTGTTGTGCTTGGCTCAGTTGGCTTCTGAGTTGTGGGTTTTTCGGAGCTTGGTTTCAATGTTGTTGTGCTTGGTTCAGTTGGCTTCTGAGTTGTTGGTTTTTCGGAGCTTGGTTTGAATGTTGTTGTGCTTGGTTCAGTTGGCTTCTGAGTTGTGGGTTTCTCTGAGCTTGGTTTGAATGTTGTTGTGCTTGGTTCAGTTGGCTTTTGAGTAGTGGGTTTTTCGGAGCTTGGCTTGAATGTTGTTGTGCTTGGCTCAGTTGGCTTCTGAGTTGTGGGTTTTTCGGAGCTTGGTTTCAATGTTGTTGTGCTTGGTTCAGTTGGCTTCTGAGTTGTTGGTTTTTCGGAGCTTGGTTTGAATGTTGTTGTGCTTGGTTCAGTTGTCTTCTGAGTTGTGGGTTTCACTGAACTTGGCTTGAATGTTGTTGTGCTTGGTTCAGTTGGCTTCTGGGTGGTGGGTTTTTCGGAGCTGGGCTTGAATGTTGTTGTGCTTGGCTCAGTTGGCTTCTGAGTTGTTGGTTTTTCGGAGCTTGGCTTGAATGTGGTTGTGCTTGGTTCAGTTGGCTTCTGGGTGGTGGGTTTTTCGGAGCTTGGCTTAAATGTTGTTGTGCTTGGTTCAGTTGGCTTCTGAGTGGTGGGTTTTTCGGAGCTTGGTTTGAATGTTGTTGTGCTTGGCTCAGTTGGCTTCTGAGTTGTTGGTTTTTCGGAGCTTGGTTTTACTGTGGTTGTGCTTGGTTCAGTTGGATTGGTTGGTTTAATTGTTGTTGTGCTTGGTTCAGTTGGCTTCAAAGTTGTTGGTCCTTTGGTACTTGGCACAGTTGTTTCTGTGATGCCAATAGTTGTTCGATATGTTGGTTTTGGAGTCGTAGCCTTTGATGATGTTGTGACTTCCCCACAATAATGTGGTGTCGTTGTTTTATGTTCGCATGGCTTAGGTGTTGTTTTCGTTGTTCGATGTTCACAAATAGGTGTCGTGGGATGATATTTGCACGGAGTTGAGGGCGGTCGGATTGTAGTATGGCTAGTCTTATTATTGCAAGGGTTTCGGAAATGCAATATGATCTCATTGTGATGATTTCCAGGTGAAATGCGAATGTGTGGTCCAAAGAGTGTAAATGTGGCACCTGTGGCGACCAACAGGCAGAGTATAAACAATTTCATGGTGCAAACTTGTTCCGGTTGTAGGCCCAAGTTGGTATTTCGTCCTCAGTTTTATATCCTCTGTTGGTTGACTACTGTACGAGCAGCTAGACGACCCCCTGGATACTAACTTTTTTCGGCCTTAATACTTAGTATTTAAATCATCGTTGGAGGTGCCTACATTGCAGGTATACCAAAAATTGGCTTTTCAAAGTCTATAGTTACTGCATTCCCTAAATAAATTGACGTACTACGGATGCATATGGTCATCCAAGGCACGCGCTTATTGTAGTGACCTCTAACCAGACTTACATAAGACAGAACTTATCGTAAATGCAGGTCAGTAACCGACTTACTCATGGAAATATGTAGTTCTTAACGATGAAGGGCCCCGGGCCCGAAGCGCACGTAGTCTTCTGAGACATTCTGAATTATCTGTTACGGGCACGCTTTAATTTTATTTTTATTAAACGTTTTGCAATTTTAACTATTTTTATTAAGCTTCTATACTCTGAACTTTGCTATTGGAAATATAACATCATAGCTAATCTACAACGCACAAAAAAATTGTACAAATTAAACCGATAATAACATTGATATTTACAAGATAATAACATAAAGATTAATTGTTATTAGAATTTAATGTAGTTTAAATAATTAATGTAAATTAAATGGAAATAGTTTGCATAAGAAAAAATGTATGTTATATTAAAGAAAGATTTACAAGATAATAACATAAAGATTAATTGTTATTAGAATATAATGTAGTTTAAATAATTAATGTAAATTAAATGGAAATAAATATAAATAGTTTGTATTAGAAAAAATGTATGTTATATTAAAGAAAGATTAACAAGATAATAACATAAAGATTAATTTTTATTAGAGTTTAATGTAGTTTAAAGAATTAATGTAAATTAAATGTAAATAAATATAAATAGTTTATATAAGAAAAAATGTATGTTATATTAAATAAAATTTTGCAGCAGTGCAGATTTCATTTCAGCTGATAATAACATTGATAACTACAAGATAATAACATAAAGATTAATTGTTATTAGAATTTAATGTAGTTTAAATAATTAATGTAAATTAAATGGAAATAAATATAAATAGTTTATATAAGAAAAATTTAAGAAAAAATCAGCTTACATTTTAGTTAAAATTAACCAATAAAGTATTCTACGATGTGAGCCACGATAATGCGAATACTGTTCAGTTAAATAATTCAATAACATGAGTAATGAATACAGCAAACATCTTTTATTGTTTTTCGAAAGTAATTTGCCATGATGTATATACGAAAATAATCTGTTATGAAATGAACATTCACACAGGCAAAGAAGCGCTTCCAGATTCAAGATTCCGAATTCCCGCACACACACATTTAGTAAAAAGTTAAAAGACTTTTGATTTCTAATTTCCAGTAGTTACATTTTATACAAATATGTAGGTCACTAATATTTAATGTTATACTATAAATAGTATTCTCATCTGAAAGTAACATCTCTCCGCATGATAGAAAAGAAACAAAAAACAAAAAAAAACAGTATGTTTAAAGCAGTTGCTTTGATCAAATATAATTGTTGCATTTCATCCATTCCGTCTAAAGTTCATCGTCGCTGGTTTGCGTGCACAGGACTTGCTCTTGCCACCAGTCATGGACTTCATAGACCGCATTAGCCTGATTGTTAAATGGTAATAGTTTGCCACTAGCTCCAATCAGCTGGCTCATCATAGCAGAGGGACTACTCAGGGCCCCATGATGATGCTGATGATGATCCCCATAGCCATGCAATGCTCCTGTAGCTGCGAATGTCGGATTAATTGTTGGATAGTGAAATTGGCCAATTTCACTATTAAGTTGAGTAAAAAACGCTGATGACTTGTTGGTGTCACGCTGTTTACCCAGCTGGCCGACATGTGGCAGGGTGGTCATCGAGTTTTTTTTACGCTGCTGACTGCTTATGTGAAGCCTTTCCTTATCGCATAACGTGGAGCGTTGTTGGGGATCGCTGGAAGTGGGTGCCAGAAACTTGCGACCCGCCGAACTGCCTGTCGAATCACTCCGATTAAGGACATAATTACGTTTGCCAACCGCCATAACATGGCGAACACCGGAAACATGAACATCAGAGTGAGGCAACGCTATGGCGCTACTGCTGGCATCCTTTTCATCATTCTCCGTTGAGCTTAAAGTGGGTGAGAATGCGTCACTAGTTGGTGGACATGTACCAGCAACTGCACCACTTATTGTACTAATGGCAGATTTATCAATGACACCACTGGGCACTTTGTCCTCTTGCACATTGGGACGCATCACAGGCTGTTCATTGGTGGCACGAAGCCCGGCAATCAGTGAGTTTTGTTGCTTCTAAAACAAAAAGGAAAAGAAAATAAACTCTAATAATTAAATAGATACAAATTGAATTAAAACCTACACTGGCATTTTGAGCGCGTATTTTTTTGAGACAGCCTTCCAGCCAGGTACGTATTGTCATCTTTGCAACTTCCTCCTCTACTAGGTACTCAAATTCCTCACGCGCCAGGAGCTCCTCCAGTTGAAGGGCTTTGCGAATATCAACAGAGCGATAGGATAACATGCTAAATAAGTATTATTTGAAATGATTATGATTTCAACAAGATCGCAAATAGAATGACATACTTAATAACATCATGGAAGGTTACATCCTCGCCATTGTGAAGCTTGTCCAACTCGTAGCACATATACTTGAAAAGTAAGCGATCCTTTTGTGGATCACACTCTAGGCGGCCTTTTAAAAGTCGCAAAATGAACTTTACCCTACGTACGGGTATAACTCCACGCTGATGAATATCAACGATGTTCCAAGTGTTTTGAAAGTTCCTTATGTCTGCATAGGATAGTAAGGCATCTTCTTCATTTGAGTAAAATAATGAAAAGTTCTCCATGATAATAGCTGGGGGAGAAATGTCATTGCAATCTTCAAAATGCATCAACTATTTATATGTCTATGATACTTACCCACTAGCAGATTAAGCACAATGTACGTAATTATCACGTAGAAAGTGCAAAAATATATTAAACTTGCTGTAAAGTTTCCACAATCAGTTTCCCAATAATTTTCACCCAAGGTACAATATGGAGGCTGAACCATACAATCGTGCATAATTTTATTCCAATCCTCGCCAGTAACAATGCGAAACAACATTGCCACGCCAGTCACTGGAGATCCAAAGTTTGCCCGTCTTCCAATACCTTCACCATATTTAACAGTACCTAAAACAAACAAATCATATTTTATCTATAATTCTGTTTACTAGATTCAAACTTACCAAATAGTATGGTTCCGGCCAACGCATAGAAAAAGACCAAGAGAAACATTCCAAAGATGATGAAGAATGACTTGCAGACGGACACTCCCACCGTCAGCATGAGCATTTTCAATGTGGTATGTTTGCCAGTAATAGTAAAGAATCGCAGAATAACTACCATAAAGCCAAAAAAATAAGATAAATCATTCTACAAATAAAAATATAAATGATTGGAATAAATATAGAAATGTTGAAAAGAAGAAAAGTGATTATTAAAAATAGCTCCTTACGTTATTAGTTATATAACTTTAAATAATTTTATAATAAAAGTCTCATCACACGGTCCATTTAATAGGCTCGCTTTTTGCCAACATTGTTGTGTAAACACTCAATTTTAGATGTAATTGAAAATTGGTCAGATTTTGAGCACAAAAAGCTATAGGATTTTAGTGTACTAAAGTGAATGGCCAAATTTTGCGTCGCTCAAAAAGTGGTACTAAAAATCAAACCGTGTGACGGGACTTTAATCAAAGTACATATGTGCCATAAAAGCATACCCTCAAAATTGTTTGCAGTATAATCCAGATTACTCCGGCAACAGTTACAAGAAGATCATATCGATTACGTCTGGACTGCCAGTACCCACGAGGAGTAAAGGCAATATTCTTCATGACCACCTCAATAACAAAAACAAAGGTGAGCACAGCGCTAACAATGACCAAACGTTCCGTATGAACCTCTCCCTTAATCCACTGTAAATAGATAAAGCAATGTGATATAGTAAATATATAGATATAGTAATATATATAGATACGATTTCAACTTACCGTAATAGACAACAACATACTATTGATTAGTACTACGACAGCAATTACCCGTTTGAAGATAATGTGCTGAGTAATATCGTAAGTAAAGGCACGAATCTTTCGTCCATCAGGGCGCGGAGGCAGATGAAGTGGTTGAGCGATTTTAAGACGCTTCTTAAGGTCACACCATCGACGCTGATCCACAGTCAGCAATGCGGTGCCCTTGTTCTCTGAATAGTTGGCAATGACCACACCCACAAACAGAGTCAAGCCAATCATGCAACCCAAAAGATGTATATATGAATGTAGATGGCATGAATCTAAAATGGAAATAAGATAATCATTAGTAGAGGTAGAAGTATAAAGTGATTTGGGTTGAATTACCGGTCCAACAGCTTTAATAAGTACATCACGCACATCCAACCAGCCCTTAAAGGATAACACTTCAAACAACGTTAACATGGCATCCCCAATATTGTCAAAATTAAAGCGACGAGGATTGGCCCAGACTCGTGGCACCAGCATGGCTGGATAGGACTCATCTACTCCCGGTGTTAGCTTCATTTTAGTCACAAAGACACGCCGCATGAAGACCCCAACACAATCCTCTCGATGAAGAATTGTGGGATCATTACAACGGGCCAAACGACCTCCATACAGTTGTACACCATAACTGGCAAAAATGAACATTAGCAGAATGAGCAGTGTGGATACCAACAAGATTTCTTTAAAGCCACGACACAGTTCATAGACCACTTTTCTCATATGCGGAACAAGAGTAAAGATTCTCAGAGGTCGGACACAGCGCAGAATCATTAGTAGCTGAGCTGGTGAACTGGTGGGTATGTTGTGAGGCATCCAGCAGAGAAATGAAGTGGATACCACATAAATGAAGACATCAAGTGCTGCAGCAACATCCTTAATGTAAGCCTTGGGTGTAAAGAACAAGCCATCAGCCAGAATTTTCAAAGCCAGCTCAAGGCTCATGAAAATCACAAAGCCGTATTCAGCGATCTGTAGCGTGGGATGATCCATTAAACGATAGTTGGGAGTCTCAAACATCATGGAAATGCAGGAGAGCGTGGTGGCAAAAATCATCACCCAGTCCAAATAGGTGACCAGACCAAGGAAGTTACTAACAAATTTCATTCAATTAATATAAATGACTTAAGAATAAATAATTGCAACTCACTGTAAACTCTTGTACTGCACTTTACGCTCCTTTCCGGTTAGTGGATCTTTAAGCCTCGCATCGTACCGTGCATGAACGATCTTCTGACAGATCTTGCGAAAGCGACTTTCACGTGGTACCAGAAACAACGGAGTGTCAAAAAACGGATGATTCTCCCGCAAATCCTCCTCACGCTGATTGCGTCTCATCTCTGCCTGCTGTCGCTTCGCCTGGAGTAGCTTTATATCCAGATCATGAGGTCTGGCCCGACCAGAGTTGGCACGTGGAGCAGCGGCAATGTCACCATTTTCCATGAGATGCTCATAGGTCTGCTTGAGCTTGATAGAACCAGAGCGTACACTGCGGCGTATTGAGCGTGATCCAAATCTGTAAATTGGTAGTGTACACACATCAAACGAATCATGCCACTTATGGGCAAGAGGTACTTACTTTTTCTGATCAACCCTCCAGGGCTTTGAATGTGTTATAGTGCCCTGGGACTTGAGGCCTCCTTTGGTACCCACCACTGGTAACATGGCCGAGTCGCCCAACATAAGACGCTGATTGTTGCTATCGCTATATAAAAGAAAAGTGTTGATTATAAAATCATATGAGAAAGTTTTCATAAATCAAGTATTTACTTAATAATGTGTGTGATTGCCAACTTTCGGAGGCTACTTCCAGCAGCTCGCACCTTTGCCGTCTTGTTCATAATGCGCACAGGTTTTTGCTTTCGGAAAACAACATTGGATTCCCAGCATTCGGACATGGGTCGCTTGCAGTTTTCAACCAACGATGGATCATCCGTTTCCAATTCAATGACAAAATGTTTCATAAAACTTTCACGCACCTTGGGCAGAATGAAATCATTGGGAAT
Organism: Drosophila testacea; assembly: GCA_035043265.1. Taxonomy (NCBI): domain Eukaryota; kingdom Metazoa; phylum Arthropoda; class Insecta; order Diptera; family Drosophilidae; genus Drosophila; species Drosophila testacea. The sequence continues at coordinate 4,276,229 of JAWNND010000229.1, forward strand.
GCGATGAAGAATTGTCATTTGTGGTGAGTCTGGGAACTTTTCAAAGATTCGCAAACGAAAGGGAAGAGTCTCTTTAATTTCAGCACTTTGTTCACGAAACTTGAGCTGTTTTAGCTTCTTGATGTCCTCATCCAACTCCAAATTGTCGAGAATAACCGCCACGAAAAGACTGAGCACGATGAGTGTCACAAAAAGATGATAAAGTATAAAATATACGGCAACTAGTGGCGTCAGTGTTTTACTAGTTCGTATCATTGTCTCATCCATGACCTCGACCCAGGCCTCTTGCGTGAGAATCTGGAACATGCTCATGAATGCCTCGGGGAATGACTCAAATTTGGTGAAGTCGCACAAGAAACAAAACAGTTGCATCGATATGCTTGAACTTATGATAAGTAAGCACATGGTAAAGATGATCAGGGATCCAAGTTTCTTTCCAGGTCCAAAAATCTTATAAACAAAGCCTTCCAGCATGGGTGAGGCTTTAATTAATCGCACTACTCTGAGCACTTGGAAATATGTTAATCCAGATAGATAGAAGAGAGGAACTATGTGAAGTGTAGTGCCCGCTGCCAGTAACAGCTCGAATTTGTGTATAGAGTGTTTATAGTAGCCACGCCATCCCAAGCAATAGATTTTAAATAGTGTCTCAAGGTCGAGCAAACACGTAAAGGCTACTTCAATGTAGTAGTATTTCTCATAGAATACATGGCGTGGTCTTCCATCGTGCTTAAAGGCCATCGTAGCTGTCACAATACCATTGGCAAGGATCACCGTCATAACTAACATTCGAAAGTATGGAGATCGTAGAATGGCATGACAGGTCTCTGGAGCCAAACCGCCATGCTTATTGTCATCAATGGTCACCAATCTCCAGCCTGTATCGTTACCGCTGAGTATTTGAGAGGCGGCTGTCTTCTGAATATGTCCTCTGGCTCCCCACATCTGCTGGAACTGAACGCGTATCTCATTGAAGGTCTCCGTTATCACAGCTATGAAAACGTTTTTCACCAGCCATGCCAGAAAGAATATCATGGTACTGAAGTAGAATGCGGCCCGCCAAGCAGGCAGAGAATCTATTGCCCGGTACATAATAAACACCCAGCCCTCTTGCGATGCAGCCTGATATACTGTGAAAATGCTCGTCGCAATATCCTCGAATCCATTAAAGCCAATCACATAGCTGCTCAAGAAATCCATCTTCATACAGCGCATTCCCGGGGAGCATTGATATCCCGAATCGGGATCCATTGAACAGAATGTGTCGGGAATGGCCAGTGAGTTGATTGTTAGTACACTGATTAAAAGATATCCGGATTAAATAAATAATATCAGTGATTAGTGCGTCAAACTTACGGCCTGCCCAATAGATCGTACTCCGTATTGTTCATCACACAGTGATTCTTGAGTTCTCCAAAGAACTGTACTCCTAGCAGTCCATACAGTGACATGAAGAACAAGAAGAACAGTGTCACATTGTAGATTTGTTGACTCGATCGTCTTTAAATACAAATAAGAAGAATGAAAATTAATGTGAAGATTTGCTGGAGTGTGCAACCTACTTGAAAATCTGATTGATGCGACTCTTGGGCATACTAAACTTAAGGAAAACGCGTAGAAAGCGTATCATAATAAGTGGACGAGGTGCTCGCATTATAGATAGATAGGAGAATCTGCAAGAAAGAGAAATTTGTGCATTTAGTATGAGTTTTTACGTCTCGTTTTGCTGACTACTCACTTTGGCACAAATTCAAGCACTTCGAAGATTTGCAATATGATGGAGACCCAAAGAAAACTGACCATGGATGCATCGAATTGACACCAATGATCTTTCAGATATGGCACCTCACCCTGAAAGTATGCAAGGATTATTTCCATTCATCATAAATAAATCCAGGAATTATTTTTGGACTCACATGCAAAACTCCACGAATGTGCATTTTGGCAATCATTTCGGCCGTAAAGAGAACCGTTACCGCCGTATCCGAACAGAAAGTAATGTACTGTAGTGAGGGATGGCGTTCGAAGGTTTTGGGTGTATTTAGTGAAACGGAAGCCAGGGAGACCAAAGCACACAAACGCATTAGCCTTCGCACCCACAATTTGTTAACCCACTCGATGTCAGCACTTTCGTTTAGCGATTCCTCCGGTCCATAGTCCGCTAGAAAGGGCTCTCCACCCTTAAGACTTTGTTTGCGGCCCAACATAATCTTATTGCCAATTCCTGTGGCGATGCCCAATCCAATGGGAGGCACGCCCGTAATGGCAGCGCTTCCCACGGTGCTACTGATGCCGCCACAGATTCCCATGCCAGCGGTTGCGGTACCACCACCGAGGCCGCCAATGCCTCCGAGTAGATTGAGGCCACCACCAACGCCTCCCACTGAGCAGACTCCACCAGCTCCATTATTGTGCGCATTACTGACGGTCTGACTGCATATGACTGTCGCCGGACCCGTCCCTATTCCCGTCGATGATCCTCCAACCTGCTGCTGCATTCCGAAGGCAGTGCTGCTGTTGCCACCACTGCCACTGCCCGAGTTCACAATGTTGGTTGGACTGTTAAGCGTGCTAGCCGCATCTTGGCGTGTACCCAGTCCGTTGCCAGGACTGCTACCCGGCGATGGATTGAAGGTAAAGGTACTAACTTGTTGCTGTGAGCTTCGAGGCGGATGTGAGTGCTGATTCTGATTTTGATTCTGATTTTGATTCTGGTTTTGATTCTGATTCTGGTTCTGATTCTGGTGGGGATTCGATGCTGAATGATGATGCGGCTGTTGTGGTGTTAAGCTGTTCCCACTGGATGAACTTGTGCTGGCTGTCGCTGGCGTCGTAATGCCACTTGCTGAGTGAAAACTGCCACCACCTCCCGTGCGTTTATTTCTTGCAGCTGCACCCAAGCGACGAATCTGTAAGCGGTCAATCATTCAAGCAGCGCATCCTGGTCCTTACTGGGCCGTAGTAATTGTCACTGCGTCTAAACAGAAACACACAAAATTACTCTAATCTACAATTTACAAAATTATTTATAACCTGGCCACAATCAAAAGGGAGAAGGAGTTTGCAAACAACTATTAGTTAGTATTAATCACTTAAATGGAAAACGAATTTGTTTTAGCTCATTTCAACATCTAATTGTAAGCCTCTTTAAAAGTACGAGTATGCATTTATTTATTGGAAATATGCTGTCACTATAAACTCAGCCTCATTTCGTGAAATGCCATGAAATTTATATCATTTTGTGAATCGATTTTACAAGTTCAAGACTTTAAGGAATGCTTCGATTAAACGTAGTAATAGATTATATAAAAATCCAATTGAATAACATTGTATTACGATTGACAGCAATAATGTTGGATCTCTTAGAAGGCAACACTACATTCCCAATACTTTTATCCTTCACTGAATGTATCTATATCTGTGATAGAAATTAATGGGACACTTTGTCAAGGCACTTTCTATCAATATTTACATTAAAACAGCTGCCAATGCGAACAAGCTCGGCATTTACAACCCTCAAAAACAAAACGTTAGGAGAAGTAACATACACATTATGTATACGTAGGTGTGCACTTGTGTATAAATTTACAAATGTTCATACATATAAATACTCTATATATATATATATATGTACATATTTATGAAATTGTATACAATATGAAGACATTTATGTTTATTTTTTAGGCACATTTGCATCTTGATAAACGTTTGTACATTTCTACAAATTGTATATACATTTAATTGTGTTGTTAATTTTCTCTATTTTGAACACATACTTTTTGTTTATACTTAATTTCACGCGCGTTTCATTATTATAATGCCCCATTCATGAGGCGTTGTAAGTTAATTTGAATGATTCAATTATCAATACAATAACAACTGCTAAGTACGTACGTGTGTGTACACCACAGAAAAAAAAATGATAAAATACCAAGTTTCTTTTTTTATATTTTGTAAACAACTTTGCGAATCGGTTAAACAACAACTGGTTTTAAATATTCGAGCTCAACAACTATTTGTGTATAAATATTTGTTTATATCTATTTACATATAGAATAATAACAATAATTACGACTTGGAATTGAAAAGTCTTGGAGCTCGTAACAAAAGCAAACAATGAATACAATCTCAACACACAAAGATGGGACATACCTTGGCCAACCTACTGTCCGATACTTATCCTCTCAGATAAAAAAAATAAAGCCACAAAAAAATACTTCTACTCGGAGTCTGCGCAATGGCATTCGCCTGTAACGGGTCGATTTTAACTGGAGAACGTGAGTTTTCAGTCGACAATAACGAAAAATGGGCGCCACGGTCTCGTGCAAGAAATCCGCTATCCCGGGTTATCCTGAACCCGATGATATTGCATACCGTAAATGTCAGGAATTAAAGGCAAGTCCATCAAATTACAAATTACACAAAGTACTCTTTTGTGTGTCTGGATATTTAATAATTACCATAATTCAAATGCAGATGGAACGTTGGATACAGATGCACTACCAAATAAAGCAACGGGAACAAGCTCTGGCGCTTGCCCATCATCGGGAGTTATTCTATTGGCTAAGTGGCTTCTACCTGACTGCTTTATATGGCTGCACTACGTATTACCAACGGGTTAAAAGAGCCTCAGTGTTGGCGCCGCTGCTGCCTCTCACCTTTGTTATGGGTTACTACACAGACTGGGCCTATGGCAGTAAGCTGCATCGTATTCAGGGTGATTTCTCAATTATCAAAAACACAATTGTATTAGTCACTCATTTAATTGTTATTGTTATTGTTATTTAGCTGAGGCAAATATGATAATGGAACATGAACAGGAGCTGCTGCAGTGGCCAGGAGGATTGCCCACTGTCGCCAGCATTGACGAGGCTCGAGTTGAGATTGAGATGGAAAAGAAAATGCATCCGCATCACATGTAGATGCAATGAAGCAATATTTAAATCCATATTGGAGTCCTGCAAATGTGTAATAAAATGCTGATTAATATTGCTCAATTGACCAACATTGATAGATTTGAATTTTTTTTTTTGTTATTCAATCGAATAGTAGTGTATATATGTACACATGTGCATATATGTATATACAATGATTTGTAAAATTCACACTTCGCACTTACTAATAAACGTACTTATGTACATATATACATATATATAAATGCATCCTTGTACTTATATATATATATATCCAATTATTATTCTTATATATGGTACTTAAGTACATTTGAGCTCTATTTTATAGACATTGGAGAGGGTTTTACAATCCTTCCAAAGCTAACTTATTGCTTAGGTAAGTAACTTTTATTTTGCATCTAGTTGGACGAGTTGGAAAAGTTGAATATCCGACTGTCCTATATTTAAATTTAGTGTGCTTTTAATTCAAAATTATTCAACCATAAATCGCTTGCAGAAATTTTGAGAACTTGAATACGGAACAGTAACATGCCTAACATGTCCATGCTAATTCCGAACAATAATATTACGTATACGGTAATTTTATATATGTTAATTTACACATTTATGTGAATATGTATAAAAAGTATATTATAGTAGCCTAGAGCATTTAATAAAACCATGCGTACATGTTCAGCAATGTTACCAATGTCAGTTCAAAATAATATTACACATCATAGTGCACATTTTCATCATCCAGCAGGCTGTGTTTGATAAGTGCCGGAGTGTCCTTTTTGTAGTACATCTCACAGAACTCGGCCATGCGAAGACAGGCCTCTTCAATCATATTGGTTGGCACTGTTAGGACAATGCGGACATAGCCCGGGTATTCAAAACAGCTGCCGGGCAGACAAAATATACTCTGCTTATAGATCAGCTCCTGTACGAAATGTGTGTCGTCCTTGAAATCGGGAAAACACTCGATACAAATACCAATCATCATGTACATGGCTCCATTGGGCATTATCGGGTTCAATCCACGCACTGGTTTTAATAGTTTATACGCCAACTGAGCATTGGACTATAAATAAGAGTAAATATATAAATTATTGATAAATCTTTGAAATTACATCAAGTATTTCTTACATAGAGTACTCCAATTACTCCGTCAAAGTAGCTCTGCGGAGTCTTTGACAGTATATCGGGTAGAGCGCCTTGAACTAGAGTATTTGAGCCTAGAATCCGTCCACACATATTCTTAAGGCCCTTTATTGCGGTACCCAAACGTTTATGCTGATCATGCACAATAATCCAACCCATTCGCCAGCCTGGCACCAAAAAGCGTTTGGTTAGTCCACTACAGGAGAGTACAGGCACCTCGCGGGCAAGCCTGCTGACCGCTATGTGGCGTGATCCTGGGAATACAAAGTGCTCATAGATCTGAAAAGATATGAAAGATACTAGATTATTAATAGCACTAGACAGCTGAGCTCAATCGTTACTCACCTCGTCGGCAATAATAGGAAGATAATGACGCTCACAAATATCAACGAGTTGCAGCAAATGCTCTTCATCAAAGACACTGCCACAGGGATTACTCGGATTGTTGATCAACAGTGCGGCTGTATTCTCATCGATAAGACTCTCCAACTGTTCGAGATCAGCACGCCACTGTTGTTCTGGCAATAGGTTATAGTAGCGTACCTCAATACCCAAGCCTTCTGTCAGCGTGTGATACAAACAGAATCCAGGTTTCGGTACCAGGATATTTTGACCGCGATCTGCCAGTGCCAAAATGCAATATTCTAATGCCGAGGAACAACCGCTGCAAAGTATGACGTCACTTGTATCGATCACACCATCGATGCGCTGATGTGCACTATATTTGGCAACTGCCACGCGTGAAGCCTCATGACCCTGCGAATGAGCATATCCATTAAACTTTCCACTCTCGACCGATCGGAGAACCGCTTTCATTGTTTCATCGGCAGCCTTCAGGTTGCCAAAGATCGTGGGATCCCCTGTAATTTAATGTGTGCCAAGTGAGTATAGGAAAATAGATCAATATGAAAGAATCTTTTTACATTTCTACACACATGTGAATGTGTGTCAGTGTGTGTATGTGTGTGTGTATAGACTATATATATAGTATAGTATAATCAAATATTTGTCATGATATCCAGTCCTAAACTCGTTTAAACGCATTTACTCAAGTTTCCGCCTATCACTGAGCTGAGTCCCGTGCGCAACCACTAAAGCACGATGGACGGACGGACAGGTGGACGGACAGACGGACGGTTATTATGATAAGCAAAAGCAACTATTTATACCGGCTCGATTATAAACTTTTCGATTATTGATCTTGTTTTTCGCTTCTCCAAACAGGTGAAACTACATTTTATGCAAATGCATCGAAAACGCGCGCGCGCCTTGACAATAACAATAATAATATGTAACAACAGTCCAGACCTCGTATTCTGTTAATTTTATACATATACATATATTGTCGTCGTCTCCCCATCTGGAAATATTGATATTGAATTTGAATTCATTAAATAGAAACTCGCAAATTGGAGGCATCACAAAAATGCATATTAGCATGATGTTTTTTGTATCTTTTGACAAATCCACAAAACCATGTAAAATCATTAACTATAGTATCTTTAAAAGATTCAATCAAACAGTTGCATTTGGCAATCACGTTTGTCGGCTATTTACCGAGAAAAGAAAGGAAAGAAATTAAATCCCGATGTTAATGGAACGAGTTTTTGCCATTTTAAGAAGAAAGCAAACCAACAACGATGCAATTTTAAATGTTAACTAGAAAGTTCTGCATGTCCCAAAAAAAAGATGGGAATGTTTTGTTATTGTAAAGTATTCCATAAACCAGACAACTTAAATCGGACATGACCTGATCAGAATGAAATGATATTAAGTAATTATTGAATATTAAATAATTCAATTTGAATCTACATACATACATATGTAAATACATTTTTCTGTTATTGAGTTATTGATATGTTTTTGTTATTGGTGACTCGAGTTGTTTGTATAGAAAATTCCATCTACAGAGATTCTATTGAAGATCTCTTGTTGTTAGCTCCTAGAATCAGATGTTCTTTGTAGGTGTAAGAAGTATACAAGTGTTGATGAGGATGATTTAGTTTAGCTACTTACGTACCTATGGACAGTGGTATCATGGGCTTTTGCGGATTCGGTTCTATTTTTATAGCCTCGACAATATTGCGTATACGATTATGCGTATTGAGGGACAATGTGGAACCCTTCACCTTCCAGGCATTTCGACGTTTAATTGGCATAACAACATCCTGGGCCAGTGAGCGTGACTCCAGCTCAAGATGGCCAACTGATTCATCTACGGCATCGACATCGTTGGGGACTATCCCCGGGGAGCCACTTGGAATATTACGGCTCTTGAAGCTGCTCTGAAACTCGTAGCCTTCGTTTGCAACACTGCTGGGCATTATCACCAGACAGGCTATAATAATGTTTGCTCACAAGAAAAAAAAAACAACACAAATTATTCCGAATGAAAAATTCAAATCCAATGAGGCGATCTTAACGTATCCTATATACGCGAATCAGATAAAGGTAAAATTGGTATCCTGTTTTTCATTCCACACTAGCATTAGAAAAATTCAATCTGTTGCCTTTTGTACTAAAGTATTGAGGCAAAGCAGTTAAAAAACCAAATTCGAAAAAGCGTTGACGTTGACGTTTACGTTGCGGTTAATGTGATTTTGAAGTAAAGATCGCTGCAAATTCTTAGCTAAAACAACACTGATTTACTTTTGTGATCTCTCTGTGCTTTTATCGGGTCTGGCTGTGCCGCTTGGTTGCCTCACGATATAAATACGATATTGAGAGACGAATATACATATGCATATGGCACACAATATCAGAGCACAACACGCTTCATAGGAGGGCCGAGCCAAAAGAACAACAACTATTTAAACTTCGGATCGAACTCGGGCCCAACTCTGATTTGAATACTGGCACTGGATGAAAAAAAAATTAAAAACAAAAAACAGAAAGAAAAAAAACAAATACTTATGCATAAGCAATAGGTAGATTCATAAAGCCTGGTCAGATGTGGAACCAGATTTAAATAACGACAATTCTTCATAAGTTCAAGTTGTCAATAACGTTTTAGGAAAATACAGTTTACAAGATAATAATAATCATTTTTATCATATTTAAACCTCTTATCTAGGTATACATCTAGTTAAGAGAGCGTATATTTAACTCCCTAAAATTTCTTAAATCAGTTCTGCAACGAAAGACATAAGATTCAAAAAATACACTTATTTTATTTGATTTAAACTTTTCGTTTTCACAGTGACGTATTAGATCTGATTTTAAAATCAATTTGAACATATGTATCTATAAATATTCTCCTTTAAATCCTTGACTCACTTTGAGAAGAAACACTTTAAACATTTTTCTGTTATTTTTAAGGTTTTTATCATTTCTAAGAATGCTAAAACCTTTACAAAAGCGTAACACATTCTGTAAGCTAAGAAATGTATATGTATAAACCATATTAATCATCTTTACACAGTTTTTAAATTATATTTAAAGCTTTCCAGATATTTTATTTTGAGTTCCAAAAATTATGTCATTTGTACAGTATTTTTACGATGTTTTGACTTTAAAATTCTAGGATATGGCCAAGTACATTTTTGTCGGTATAAATGACTTTCTTGCGCAATGGTCTAAGGCACTGATGGACAGCGGTCAGCACGCTTGTAGTTCAACTATTCAAACAGAGGGAATCAGTTGCAGGCAGAACTTCGATCGAGGAGGCTATAGAAAATGTCGACCCGAATTCATTTTGTTGGTTTTTGATTTTAAAATATCATAATTATATTATTTGATCAAAGTACCGATTATTAAAGTACATGCAAGAACTACTAATACAGTAGTATATGCTAAACTTATTAAACAGCAGATAATACAATTTTCGTTGATTCCTATTACTATGTTGACAAACCGGAGTTGAAGTCGCATCAAGGATTATAAACAAGTCCAACATTTTCAAGGCGTTGTTTTATTCGAAAACTAACTGCGCAAAACCAAATCAATTAATTAAAAAAACAAAACTAATTGATTTAATTGATTGAAGCATTTTAATTATTGTATAGTATATTCTTTTATGATCTAGTTTAGGCTACCAACAATAAATTGATAAAATGATTGAGTCCTTCAATTTTACTCCCAGATATACATTTTCAAAGTCCGATCAGAAAGGTCCTGGCAATTAGTCGGCAGACACCACAAAAGAATGTGATATCCTTACTTAGACTATACCGTAGATTTTGACTCTTGACTTTAACTTTTTCATTTGTTCTGGTTGCGAATTGCATTGCACATTAACGCATATAGTACCTATAAACTAGGAGTCTTAAACAGTCAGTTCTTTTTGAAGTTGGAAAATAGAAATGCCGAAGATGTTCCGACGTCGCAATAGAAGTAAAAATTCGCAGCTCACGCAAAAACAAACGAATATCAAATTTGCTTATAACTTTATCTGTATAGTAAAAAAAAAAAAAGCCGGTTACTGTGTTCGAACCCAATCCCGGACTCCGTTACGGCCTCGGTTTTTGCTGTTCCCTCGCTCAGTGTTTTATTATTATTGTTGAATTTGCTGTGTCATAGTATAGTACTTAGATATTGTATACAAACGTAAAACACACCCGGTAGTCTTTGCATTGCATTACAATAAATTGGATATTTCTCATCGTGCAATCAGTTCGGAACTTGAGATCGAGCCTCCAGCTCACCATGCGTTTCGGAACTGGTTTCATTTATTGTATTGCCTAATACCAGATAGATAATTGAATCTGCATTTTCTATATTGCGCCATTATTTGAGACTTTCAAATATGATAGAATAATACGTTTTAATTAAATCATAATCTTAAGTCTGTAATTTTGACAGTACATAAATATATATATGTATGTATATATTATCTCTTCTCCTTATTGAAAGCCTCTTTACTAAGGTATTATTAAAGTCGCCTTCATCAGGATAGATCCAACATACAAGAAGCTATTTAAAAGAAATGCATTTGAGGTATTTGCAATACCTTTTTGTCGATTCAATTGACGCGACAGGCATACTATATACATAAGTATATCATTGTTTCTTAACAGTATCTTAAGCATAAACTGATGGTTTACAACATAAGTAGCAGGTACTAATAATATATTTAATTTCTTACTATACTTAGTACATACATAAATGCCAAACATGACAAAACTTAAATACATACAAAAAAAAAAAAAAAAACTTTTGAGATAATGAAATTTATTCACTCATGAGTTAAAGACATTCTTAATTTGTATAATTACATCACTAACGCCTCTTACGATACTGTATAAACAATAGTACGGTTAAGACTACCACAGAGACACATTGCAGATTGAAGATGGTAACGACTATTTGCGTTTAAACATGTTACTGAGGCGCCGTTTAGGAGGCGAGTTCTGCAAATGAACAACGGAAATTGTGAATGAACGACTAAATATCAAAATAAATAAATAAACTGTTGAGGTTAATTGTGTTGAGTCTTGAACAAAAACAAACGCTGCCTGTTGTCGTCAGTTTCTACTTGCTTGAAAAGTAAATGGCGCTGAGCAAAAGTATCAGACCCAAGATGATGCCTATGGTCATCCAGTCGTAGAATTCGAAATAAATGGACACCAAAAATAGTATGGATACCATTCCGAGCACAATAAGGTGATTCAATGTAATGCGATGGCAACGGCGGCACACATTCATCTGATTGGATGTTTCACAAACGGTACTGGTGTATGTTTCACACAGAGTGGTAACTGTAATCCGTGGCAGGCGAGGCGACGGAATGTGGCCCACGGAGTGGGTAGTCCAGGATCGACGAGATGAAGCGTTGGTTGTCCAACTGGCGGTGGTGTCTGTTAGGTTATCAATGTTATTGACTGATAAAGAAATAGTCGGAGCATTCATCAAGCGCAGAGCAAGCGAGTCGGTGGTTTCAGTGAGCCGAGTGGAAACTTCGTCCTCCACAAACTGATGCTGCAAAACCATGCTAGTTTCTTGATCACAGTCATCTTTGGCGTCCAGCGCCTCTAGCACCGATGGCTGCTGCTGCTCCTCCGTCCAGGTAGTGCCTGGAACAATATCAGTCGCCGATGTTACATTAAAAGTGGCTGCTACATCCAAGCTCTGCTCCAGCGTAGGTTCCACCTCAGTCTCTAACTCGTCAAGAGTAAGCTTTCCAAACTGGAGTGTGCAATCTCCAACCATCAACGCATACTTGGGATCATTGTTATTGTTATTGTCATACTCTAAATGATCTTCATCTGAAGCAACTAGCATATCATCTTCTTCCCATTCCGAATCTTGACTGGACAATGGTCTAGCTTGATCTTCATCTGAAGCAACTAGCATATCATCTTCTTCCCATTCCGAATTTTGACTGGACAATGGTCTAGCTTGATCTTCATCTGAAGCAACTAGCATATCATCTTCTTCCCATTCCGAATCTTGACTGGACAAGGGTCTACCTTGATCAAAGCATCCAAAGCGCTGCTGGCGCATCTTTTGTCGCTGCTGTGAGCGTTGATTCTTTGCAATTAATTTGCGTGATCTGGTATCTGCGAACATGCCGCCGTGCAGGCAAAAGTAACTGCGTGGAGTCTTGTTATACTTGTTAGATGCAGCACTGCTGCTTGAACAGGTTGAATCCTTTGAGCCCCGGCGACAGATGCTCAACCTGCGGCCTTGTCCGCTCGTCATGGCCTGTAGCTCAGCATTAGACAAATGCGGAGTGCCATCTTTCTGCTGTTGTTGCTCTAACTGTTCATCTGATGATGGTTCACTTTGTACGCAATTGATGTTTCTCTTGCGTGGCGTTGAAGTACAAAAAGCGCCAGAGGCACGAAGTTGCAAATTACGACGCTGCACACCTGAGAACAGATTACGTTGACGATGTCGCTGTGGCTGTTGCTGTTGCTGTTGCTGTCGGGGCTGCTGTGAAGGAGCAGATAGTTTTAAAATATTCGATTGTGGTACTAACCACAGACAAATCACAAGGACCAACACGACTACGACGACAGGCAGGTAACACTATTAGCTCTAACTTACACACAAAAAGCAACACACACAAAAGTATAACAATTATGTTTGATCTATCTTAAAACATACCTCGTCTCGGGGCAAGGAATGTCCACCTGTTCCACTACTGCCCATGCTAAAGCGTGAGGCAAACATCTTAAAGCGAGCTGGCGTCTTGGCACAACCATTATTATCAGACGATTCGCGTAATATTTCTCTCGGCGGCTCCGAGCTGCCAAAAGATAAACGCCCACCATTTTTACTAGGTGTTGGTGGTCCTGGACGCTTGTAGTGAATGCCCATTGACTTTTTACGTGTACTGACACCGCTTGCTCCCTTAACACTAAGCAGCGTGCTCATGCTATCATCCAGACTAAGTTGGCCGTCCTGTCAAGAGTTAAAAGACAAAAGATAAAGTTTCTTTAATAAGTATAATATCCGAGGAGAAACAGGAAGAATTATAAGTAAATAAATATTAGCAAGATAAGGAAAAACACCAACATAGGAGATTAATGTTTATACACGCGAATTGCAGATACTTTCTTGAGCGCTATTATTAACTTAGAAGAGAGTTTTTAAATAGTGAAAGTAGTTGGCTAAAATCTTAGGTATTTAAGAATGAGCTAGGTAACTTTTAGGGATAACTTTTCCTTGATTACTTTTTGAGAAGTAAACTTTCTGAAGTGCATAAAAGAATCAACTACTTAAGCGATTAATAGTTTCAAGTAATATAAATAAATTTTAACTATATGTATATGTTAATATTAATATATTAAATGAGTATTAAAAGCAGAACTTACTTTGAGATCATCTTCCTGAGTACCCAAGTCATACTGTGCCGCATAGGCGCTTTTTAAATGCGGCGGCTGCAACGAATTGCGATATTGCAGTTCTTCGGTACTGTGTTTTTAGTATCAGAGAAATAAGAATTAGTAATCACTATATATATTCTTTGGGTGGGCATACTTACGTCATATCCGGCACACGACCCAACTTCAGATCAGTCAGATAGGTGTTATTAAAGACCTCGCCTTCTTCATCTTCCATGGCAAGATTACTGCCCAGATTGGCGGCAGGAACACTTGGACGCTTAAAGGGCTGCCATTCATCGTTGGCTGCAGAATTACCAATTGCCTGTTCGACTTCTTGTAGGTGACGAAGCTTAGTGCTAAGTACGGCATGTTGCTTTTGCTGTTCTAAAATCTTTTCATTCAGACGTACAATCTGATTCGAGAGTTTTCGCGTGTGCTCCTCAAACTTAAGGTTCTGCGCAGTAGTCGAAAAAAACAAGAATAGTTTGAATTAGTACAAAGTAATTAATTAAATATATATACAGCTACTAACCTGAGCACAGATTTTCTCGAGTTCGGCCTTGCCACTGGCCGCATCGCGCTCCTGCTTCTCCTTCATTCGGGTCACTTCCGCCGTGTACAGATCGCGCTATAGTTATCAGATTGTGTGGTTTTTGAAACACGCCAGAAAATGCACGTTAAGCGTGTGGTAGTGTTAGTGGTGAAAGTGAGTGAAGGGAGATAACAGGATAGCAAAAGTTAAGATATTACACCAAGAAGGACGATAACAAACATCTAAATCGAAACTTGTATTTTCCGACATGCTGGCCGCATTTTCATTACTTACACTCAATTCATAAATATAAGGGACAATTCACAAAACAAAAATATTTATTTAAGCTACACTATTACACAAACACACACATAAAACATAAAACCTAAGTTACTAAAAAGAATTTGGAAAACAAATTATAGATCTTGCTGTAGCACCTTTAGTTACTAAAACTCAATTGGTTTTTGAGTTCGAAAATTAATCTCAATATTGTTGCTCAAAAGTATCATATATGCTATGCCGATGAAGACCACCAGCATAATCAAAAACTTGATGCCAGTATTGTCGAAAAAGCCGCAGTTTATCGAATTCTGAACTTGAATAAATAAATTTGGGGTTGTGTGGGATGATTGTGTGCCTTTCTCAGAGTAGACTTTCTTTCGAAAATCAATGGACTCGAACATATCGGCCTTGCCGTTTTGGAATGTGTTTTTTTATTAATTCAATATGCAAGAAAAGTAGTAGATAGTAAGATGATATAGACGGCGTAATAGGAAGAGAAAAGGAAAAGAAGAGGAAATTGTTTTAAATACTATATGATAAAAGGAAATTAAACTACATATTTTGTTCAGCATCGCTCTACCTAAAAGATGTCGATTAATGAATTGATGATTGATGATAATTGATATAAGTATGAGCTGTAGAAACTGTAGCTAACACAACCACGCACACAACAACAAAAAAAGACGACTACATAATATGAAATAGATACATTGCCGGAAGAATAATAATGTATATCTTTGGCGCACCAAAGATTGATTTGATTATAGAGATTTTTACACTTGATTGCTCAAAACAAACGACAAACAGAACAGATGAATGCGTGTTCAAAAAGGAATAAAAGTAATGGTTTTTTAGAAAAGTTACTTTAATCTATTTAAATGGTCTTCAAATTTTAGTTTTTATTTAGATGGATAAAACGGAACTTGATAAGTTTTGGGATGTACAAGAAACTACATAGACGATGTTGCTTATAAAAGTTGTTGATGCTTATCAAGAATATAAAGGGGAAGGATTTCTTAAATGTTCCACTTTGCTAAAGCTAATGGACCTTATAAACCAGGGTATAAAATGTGTGGTATTGTCTGTTCGAATGAGTTGTGAAGAGAGTATGTAAAGTTGTCACGTGCAAATAAAAAGGTGTGAAGTGCAATTAACATTTTCAAAATAACACATTTATTATTATTGAATCGGACGCATTGTTAATAAGGACGAAGGAAAGCAAGATAGAAACGCCATTGTTTAACAATGCTGGTTCTAGTCAATGTCGATATACCATATAGAACGGAAACACAGAGTAAGCATCGCACAAAACGTATACTTACCATTTTGATTTTCATCTTCTCTAATTTGCCCTCCATTTCAAGACGCTGATCTTTTAGCTTTTGCTCACAGTGGCCAATCTCTTCCTTGGCATCACGGTACTTTGCCTGCAGTATCTGACAATCAAGTTCCAGCTGCTGTTCCTTTGCACGATGCTGTGCAATTTGTTCCTGCGAAACCAGAAGTTCATCGCGGCTATTGCGAATCTCTGTAAGTTCGGCATTGCATTCAGAAAGCTCCTCCTTTAAGGACTTAAGCTGTCGCTGATAGTGAGCCTCACGCTCTGCTGTTATTTCGCGCTGTGTATCCAATTGTTTAAGCTTTTCATCTAGTTCGCATTGAACCGATTCGAGTACAAGCCGAGTACCATCTAGCTCTTGCAGTGTCTGCGATAATTTAAGATTGGCTTCATCCAACTTCTCAGTATTGCTGGTATTATCCTTGGCTTCGTGTAACAATTGAAGTTCGGCACTAAGTTCTGCTGTACGCTTCTGATACTGCACTATCTCAGAGTTAAGACCACCAACCTCAAGACTCAGTCGCACTTTTTCACTCTCTACGACGGCCATCTCTTGTTTAACATTATGACGCATCTTCTCTGCAATTTCACACTTCTTTTCGAGCTTGATTATACGATTTTGAGTAACAATGCGTTCCATTTCTTCCGATGTACGTTGCTGTTCCAAAATGATCAATTTATCTTCAGCACGTTTGGCACGTTCTTTGTTTTGGCGCTGCTCCAACTGCAAATTTTCCTTTTCTTGTTGCAATGTGCTAATAAGCTCTTTTTGTTCTTCTTGTGCGAGCTTGGCCTGAGCTAGTTCACGTTGCTTTTTGGATAGATCAGCTTTGTGTTCGCCCAAATTAATGGCCATTTTCTCCAGACGCTTGGTTGTCTGATCCAGCTGCGTTTTGTTCTTTTGCAGTTCCTCCTCCCGTTTTGACAGAGTCTCTTTGATATCATTTTCGCTGGCTTGGTATTTGGCTTCCATTTGCTTGATTTGATTCTCTAGTAGCTGACATTTCTTCTCTTCATTTTCAAGCAATTTTTGAACATTCAATAACTGCTTATTGTCCTGCTCCATCACTTGCAACTGTTGCCTTAACTCGCCAAGCTGCTTTTCCGATTTCATCAAGAGTTGTCCATGCTCGTCCTTCTGCTCTTGGAGCGCCTGCTGCATTGACTTTACTTGATCTTCCAGTTCCGCTTGTACCTTCTCATACTCGTTTAGTTTTGTTGTGCTAGTATTGAGCTCGATTTTTAGCTGTGTTTCCTTTAATTGTACATCTTTCAGTTCCTTCTCAATGTGCTCCTGATCTTGTATGTGCATCCAAAGTTCTTGTTTAGCTGCCTTTAGTTTTTCCTCCAATTGCAGTATTTCATTGCGTTGATCATTTACCAAATCATTTGATTCTTTTTGATGCTGCTCCAGCTTTTCATTGGTAGCGGCTAGACTTTGCTGGACTCGCGTCTGCTCTATGTCCTGCTTGCAATTGTGTTTTAGGGCCTCCTCCAGTTTGTGTTTTAAATGCTCATTTTCTGTATCCTTTCCATTGAAAGTTGCAATGTTAACTTGCAGCTGCAAATGTTTTTCATTCAAAATCTGTAGCTTCTCCACGAGTTCCTTCTGCTGAAGATCGTGCTGATGACTTTGAATCTCCAGCTGTTGCTTAAGTTGTAACTTTTCATCATTGCATATTTTCGAACGTTCAACTTCATTACTGATGCGTACTTCTAAGTCACTATTTAAATCGCTCAATTCCGTAATTTTGTTATTTATCTCTCTGAGCTCCTTATCTTTCAATTCCAGCTCGTGTCGAATGCTGTCAATTACACATTCATCCTTATCACTGACAACGGTAATGCGATCCTGTAATTGTTTTTGGAGCTTGGCGTGGTATTCGTTTGCAGCCTTAAGCTTCAGTATTAACTGTGCCTGCTCCTGATCATGTTGTTGACTTTGAATTTCTAGGTCATGCATCAGTTTCTTTTTCTCCTCATTGCATTGTGTCGCACGTTCAATTTCATTATTGATGCGTGCTTCCCAGTTGCTATTGAAATCCGACACTTCCGAAAATTTCTTGATTATTTGCGCGAGCTGCTGATCTTTATTTTCTAACTCCTGGCGAATGGTATCCATTGCAGCCTCATGCTTCTCATTTAAGGTCTCGATGTTATTCTGTAATTCATTTTCCAGTTGCGCGTGCTTTTGTTTAACAGCCTGAAGCTGCTGCGCTAGCTCCGTCTGCTCACGATCATGATTGTGTCTTTGGGCCTCTATCCGATGTTCAAGTTGTAATTTTTCCTCAGTACATTGTGCCGAACGTTCAGTTTCTTCAAAGATGCGTTGTTCCAAATTCGAATTTAAATCTCTCAATTCCACAAATATCTTGTTTATTTCCTTTAATTCTTCATCTTTATTTTTCAACTCTTGTCGAATGGTATCCATTGCAGCTTTATGCTGCTCATTCAATATCACAATGTTGTCTTGATATTCTTGTTTCACCTGAGCGTGGACCTCCAGCTGATGTTTAAGTTCTAATTTCTCCATACTGATTTGTGTCGAGCGTTCCATTTCGTTACTGATTTGTATTTCCAAGCTACGATTCAAATCGAACACTTCTGTAAGTTTTTTGTTTACTTGCCCGAGCTCCTCATCTTTATTTTCCAACTCCTGTTGAATACGTTCCATTTCAGCTTTATGCTTCTCATTTACAGACGCGATGGTATTTTGAAATTCATGTTTCATCTGCGCCGCGATCTCCAGCTGACGTTTAAGTTCTAATTTCTCCATATTGACTTGTGTCGATACATCCGTTAAGCTTTTGTTTATTTGCCCGAGCTCCTCATTTTTCTTTTCCAAGGCCTGTAGAGTGCTGGCAAATACAGCTGAATGCTTCTCATTTAAAGTCGCTATGGCATCTCGAAATTCTTGCTTCACCTGCGCGAGGGTGTCTTGAAATGCTTGTTCCAACTTAGCCTTCTCTTCGTTGATCGTATTTAGCTTCTGCTCTAGCTCCGTCTTCTCAAGATCATGCTTTTGACTTTGGATCTCTAGCTGATGTTCAAGTTCTAATTTCTCCTCACTGCATTGTGTCGCACGTTCCACTTCATTATTGATGCGCATATCCAAGCTACAATTTAAATTGTACACTTCAATAAATTCGGTGCTTATCTGTGTGAGTTTTTTATCTTTATTTTCCAACTCCTGTTGAATACTGTCAAGCTTCTCTTCAAACTCTGTCTGATATTGCTGCAATTGATTGCTTTTGTTCAGCAGATCGGTTTTGCTCTCTGCCAACTCAAAATTTAATGCATCTAATTCGTACGCTAGTTTCGTAATATTATCTTGGTGAGCAACATTTTGTTGCAACATTGTGTTGCACTGTGCTTGCAATTCCTTTGATCGTTTTTGCTCTTGCTCATAATCAACAAACAACTGTTCCATCTTCTGTCGAATTTGGTCCACCATTTGCACTGGCGAATCTTCATCTGTATTAGTTTCATCCAGTTGAAATTTTTGGACGAGCTGCATGAGTTCTTCGGTAATACATTCCCTCATCTGCGCATTGAGTGCAAGCTGTTCTCGCAGTTGATTATTTTCCTGCTCCTTTTCACGCAATTGCTTGTCGATAACGGAAGTTGCTAAACTTTCAGGAGTAGTATTCATGCTGCTGCTGTTCAATTGCGAAGTATCCAGAAGATCCGATGAGGCATTCAGGACCTCCCGACCATTGTGAAGCTCATTGCGAGTCTCTTGCAGACATTGCTCCAGTTCTAGCTTGTCTCGCTGAAGACTAGCAATTTCATTTTCCTTGTCAGTTAACAACTGCATTGCTTTCTGTACGTCCGATTCTTGTTCGGAGATTTTATTTACGCACATAAGAAGCTGCTTTTCTGATAACTTAAACTGCGAATGAAAAGAGAATTTTTGATAATGTAGTAAAAATCAAAAGATTATTAACAATTACCTTTGGCACGTCAAAGATTTCAGACCCTTGCAGTGGTCTTAACTATCGACAAATGACAACTATATGATATAGTAGATCGATTCTGACCAGATTTCATCAGATTTTAGAAAATCTTATTAAGATATGTATGTTAAGAATCAAAATATTTTTCAAACAACTATATCATAAAGCTGTCACATGTCGAAAGTTGAATGCAGGTCTCTGCAAGTATATGCAATCTTTGACGCGCCAAATCTATATTATAATCACGATTGTTAACAATTTATATAAGTTATTAGATGCTTACCTTTTCAACCACTATGGCATGCTCGCTTTTCAGCTCCTGTAGCTGTTCGCATTTTGCGGCAAGGTCTGATTCCTTGCTGCTCAGCTCTTTCATCAACCGTCGTTTTAACTGTAATTCAGGTAAAGATAATCACAAGATACAGTTAGAGTTCAGGTAGCCGCCGCCAAGCGATTACCTGTGGCAAGAAATTACTTCATTTTCAAATTCATTAGGCACATAGTAACCCAAATAAAGGTCCTCTTCGTTTTTTTCGCTTTGCATTGCGGCCTTCAGTTTGGAAAGCTGTTCCTTCTTTACAGTGTTCTCTGTTATTATAGTAAATAATAAATCATATTAAATATAAACCAAAAATGTAATAATGTACATTTTCACAATACCTTTAGTAAGCGACTTTATTAGATGATCATTATCTAAAATTTGTTCTTCTAAGACAGTCTTTTCATAGCGCTCCGTTTCCAGTTGAGCCTACGAATTATTTAAATAAAGTTTCATTATTATGGACGTAGCTATATAAAGTTGATTATTTGTAAATTGATACTTACACGCAATCCAAAGACCTCGCGTGTTCGCTGTTCAAGGAGCTCTGATTTGGGTGTTGGTGGGGCAAACAATAGTTGGCCGTTGTTTTGAGTATTAAGACGATCTTGTTGCACCGGTGTTAGCGACAAGGATTTCGTATTTACACTCGAATCATTGTCGATTGTGTTTGAACCCTTATTGTTGCTAACCGGCGTACTGTTTAACCCATCGATGGCCCCATTGGTACTCGCGGTGGTGTTGGATACACTGCAGATGCCATCCGAATCAAGGAAGGGTACAGGAACTAAAAAACTGTAATCACTTTGGACATTTAAAATAGCCTCACGCAAGCGATCGCGTGTCAGATCAGGTCCATTAACAGTCTGCTGAAAAAATGCCGCAATACACTGCTGCACATTCTCTGGTAAATTTTGGCAGATATTATGAAAGTATTTGCTGGGATTTTGAACGCATGTATAGTGCATAAGAAGTGTGTACACATAAATGTAATCCGCCGGCAGTACTTGGCCATCACCATCCAAATTCGACGTAAAATCTGGATATATATCTGCAATTGGCATTTGAATTAAGAAAATATAAGAATAAATGCATAATGCTAGGTTCAACAATGCTACGGTTTCCGTGATTTCATACTTAGTTCACGAGATATCGGGGCTTGAACACGGTCGATATCCATACAAACTGCCGATACACATTTACTTTTGTATAAGCATTTTGTAGGGAAATCGTCCAACTTTTAACCCCGATATCAAAGAAGTGTACCGGAATTCGTAAGATTTTAGAATTCACATTGCGCCGCAGAGCTAGACACAGATGCATCAGGGGATGCAGGCCCTGTGACGGAATGGGAACTTAGCATAAACGCCAACCACACACCTTGAAGAAATTTGTTCAGCGGCTCCAAAGGAAGTGATATGTTTACATGTGACGCATGCTGCTCAGTCGAGGACGCAACCTGAGCATACTGCGCATAAGCGGCATAAAAGGCCTCAATATCGGAATCTTCCAGCGACGAAATGTTCTCTATAAAATTACATTCTTTGACCTGTAATATTTAAATCCAATACTTTTTCTTTTTGTCTATATTTTGTTTTCTGCTACCGTACGTACCCATTTCAACAGGATCGTCTTCCACACACGAAGCTCCATTTTTTATACACAAAACATATAATGAGGAACACAACAATATAACATTAAACGCCTGCTTCAGTTCCTGCCTGTGTGTGAGGACTTTCCTTTATTACTTTAGTAAAGAGTATTTGACAAAATTTGACAACAATCAACGTTTAAGAAACAATTTTACAATTTTTACGCTTTTCGAACACACTGAACAAACGCTACGTTAGACGCTAACAAAATGAGCGCGCCTGCTACGAAATGCGATATAAATTTGATGATGAGTACTTTATCAACACTGCTCAGAGTTGCTCAATGCGATTAAGTATCGATAATTTATCGAGATTCTTGAAATACGACCAATAAAACATAATTTGAATTTCCACTAGCTGGGATTTTTCGGTTGCGTGAGTGCTCACGCATGATATACGAAAATTGTTTCTATTGCGTTTGCCGCATCTCTAAAGTCGCTCAACAGTTTCACTGAAACTGTTAATATTATTATATTATTAAAAAAAGAATCAATATATATCTCATTGGATATTTTGAAATAATAATTCGAGCAACGTATTTTGGGTAAGTAGACCAATTTTTGCAAAATATTGCACATACATACAAACAAAAACATGCTGCGATCTTATTATCCCGGTCCATCGAGCCCAAAGCTACGAGGCGCACTGAATCAGCAGCAAGCGTGCATCCATTTATATAGCAGCACGCATTTGTATGCATGTGTACATGGGAGTGCTGCTTAGAGAGCCGTCAGTCACGCATACAGTGTACGGCGCCTGCCTTACCTAGAGAGGACCAACAGCTAGCTCTCTAAGCAGTGGACGGTGATCCACATAGAGCGCTGCTTAGAGAGCCGTCAGTCGCGCATACAGTATACGGCGCCTGCCATACCTAGAGAGGACCAACAGCTAGCTCTCTAAGCAGTGGACGGTGATCCATACAGAGCGCTGCTTAGAGAGCCCTTCGTTACGCATACAGGCATACAGTGTAGGCTACCTGCAGCAGTTACGAGCCAATAGGAGTGCGTAGCTGGACTTTATTATTGTGAGGGAATTGTGACGTCACTTAAATAAATATTTCCACTTCATATTCGGTTTTTGCCGCTTGCAAGTTCAAACGATCAAGGCTATATTTTTAAATTTAACAGTCGCTCACAAAAGGGTGTCCAAACCAAACAGATATATCGATATCGATAGATTATCTTTTAAACTACAATAAATTTATTAAATCAAATAGTTTTAGAGAAACCGTTGAGCGACTTCAGAGCTAAATAAGGTAAAAAATTCATAGCGTATTGCCAAATATCAGAGTGGAAATTTCGTAAATAACTAAAATTAGTCAAAGCGTGGGGCTTTGTAAAGTTTAATTTATTTTTATATTAGTGGAATTCCTGTACACTGACTTGATATATAGCGCTGCAACCTTATTTTAGTAAAAAAAAGGGTGTTTCCATTAATTGGATTTTTCAATTCCGTCCGTTCCAACGCAGAACTACTGCAACAGTGTTTCTATTGCTTGGCAATTTTTTTGGTTGACATAACAAAAAAATAACTGTTTTTATTACTTGAGAATGCATTTTTCAAACGATAATTCCAGTCTCACTAGATACCGCAGTCATTATTCGACATTAAAAAAACACAATTCCAAATTATAATTATCAATAAATATCTATTCAGTAGTAATGACATTGTATCATTAATGATAACAAAATTCTATTTATTTAGAAATGTAAAAGAGTGAAAATACGCAGTTGTACGGTGTCCACCGGTCTGAGCAAAGAGTGTTTCGAAGGGGTTTGACTAGAGCATTCTTATTTGTTTTGATATCTATATAATGGGGTTATCTTGTGGTATGCTTAACGTTTTGAGACGTTCCTGTTTCTTGCTAGCAGCAGCTGATGGCTTAAGAGAATCCGTATCTTTAGAGTCCATGCTTTCACACTGCACTTCCAATAGCTTTACATGGGCAATAGTTTGGCCAAAGAGTTTCTGTCTAAAACTGGGTCTCTTGTGTCCACGGTGTACCTTGACGTCATCGTTGTTCACTTCATGCTGACGTTGCCTATGATGCCGTTTCTTCTTACGACGCTCAGAGCTGGGTATTAACTCGTTAACATACTGCAGACTAATAGGCGTGCTACAGCCCTGCTTGTCTGCGTGCGAATGCTTCATTCGCGAGTGCTTCTCCTCAGTTTGCCATTTGTTTTTTAGAGCAACTTCCTCGATATGTTTTTCCTACAAATTAAAATTAGTGAGATCTTTGAGATGATTGACGGGCAATATAATTTGTGACCTACAAACATAGCGCGCCTGTGCTTATCTCGTTTTGCCAGGACTACTACCCAAGCGCCGTATGTAAGCATTATTCCAGCTGGCACTAACATGCTCCCCAGTTCCGCAGGTTTACGCATCCAAGCATGATACACGGCCATAAAGATCACTGCAAGAGAGAAACGCAGAACAAAAATTTGCCAAAATTAAATAGACTTTGTGGATCAATGATAGATCGTACAATTAAGAAGCCATGCCAGCGAGACTGCTAGATAGTTTTCTCATATATATATCATACATTTTAATAAGAAAATCAAATCATGGAGTGACTGCCTATTTGCTTACCCAGAAAGGCAACGATCACGGCCACAAGACGTCCGTTGGCTTTGCGTTCCTCCTGTGAAAAAGGGAAAACACATAAATATAGATATTTACATATGTACAATGTACATGTCTACTGTTTTACAAGCAAATATCTATTTTTAATGGCCAAAAGTTAACACATCAGGTGAAGTGATCGACTGGCTAAAGCTATCTTAAAAGAACTTTGTACATGTCCGTCTGAAGGCAACATTTATGAAAAAGGCTACATATTTTATTTTATTTAGTTTAAAATACAAATAGATATGGTAGAGTTAAACCTAAACATAGTTTAACTTCTGTAGGTCTCTGATATGTACGTATGTTAGTATATTTTTTCGAACACTTAGGTAAACACATATAAAACATACACATGAGTAAACAAACCGTGTGTATCATTCTAAGTCATAATGATCAGGGCTGCCTGACGGCCATAAAACCATTGTTTACATTCTCACCATCTTGCAAAATCTCATGATCTGAAAATATGTTCGTGTATCTACATATAACAAGTAAGAACACTCCAGTCGAAAGTGTACGACTACAAGATAGTCTCCATACATAGATACCTGATATTTCGTATGTCGCATTTTCAAATAAGTGTTTAAGAACACCAGTTATTTCATAACTTATATTAATATATCAAAAATAAGAGCTATTCCGAAACTTTCATTTAAAATAAAAATGTAAACATTTAAAAATTATATCATAAGAATTCTAAATTAAAATTTGATCACTTGGGGTTTGATCACTTTGAACTAAATTAAATTTAAAAAATAAATAAATACTGTAGCAAACTTCCGTCATGTATGTATATTTGTTTAGTCCAATAAGCTTATACAACTGATTCAGCCCTGCTGAAATCGGTCGGCAAAAACATTTCTAAGCATTCATTATAAATTAACAATTAAATATATGGGCTAATGCGGATGTGATTTTCGTATTCTCTGAATAACTTAAAAATGGCTTTTAAAATTCATTTTAGTTTTGATCGCTTTTATTTACAGGTGGTTTTCAAAAAAGGAAAGAAAGGGGAAAATAAGAAAATCTAAAGGAGAGCCTAAAAATCTATATGGATAGATATTTGTACTATTTAAGCACGGGGTCAAAAATCTTTTCCTGTCAAATTTGGTAGCATTCAAAACTTTTCGAAAATGCATTGAAACGTTTACATGCATATACATATGTATGTATATTACACATGCTGAAAACGGAAAATACTAAAAAGGAACGCAATGGGCACGTTCCATATTGCCATAATGACTAATAAATCTTTATATATGTAGATACGTATGCACATATGTGTTTAATACCACGTGCAATATTGCAAAAGTGGAGGCTGTCGATTGCAATCGATTAGTAATAACAGTAACTTAATTCCTGTACACTTACACGCGATTGAATATCCTGTAGTTCCTTAAGGTTTTCTTGGATAATCTCCTCGTCGGACATTGATGCCAAACTTTTTCTGGCCATTAACGTGTTTATACTGTCTGGGGATTTCGGTTCTGGTCTTGCTTTCGTTGCCGTTGCGCATTTGTTTTTGCTTGATTCTGTGTGTGTAAACGTTATTTTTGGAATAGGCATTGCTGTTAATTCCGTAGAATCCCGTTTTGCATGCAACTGAGGATGAGGTGACATTGAACTTGTCATCTGTATTTATTCACATTTAACGATAAAAAATATCAGCTGCAAAGATCTGCCTTCAACAACGCGCACGAACTAAAAACTAAACCCTAAAAATGGCATTTACCCCGAAACAAAGAAGAATCGACAATGATCATCTATCGATCGGATGTAGAGCGAAGCAGAGCGGACCAATGTGTGAATGCGTCGATTGATATTGTTATTGTTGCCTTTATTTCCATTTCTGCAGCCGCACAAATTTCGTTTAAGATGTTTATGTGGGTGAACATTCGTTTCTAAGTATGTATACACATATATATCTATATAAGTATACTTATATGTTTGTAAAGTATACGTATGAAAATGCAACAACAATGCCGAATTGACTCTATTTGTTTATTTACATTACAGTCAATAATTCCGTAAATGTTTTTGTACATTCGTGCGGATAAGTGTAAAAATGCAACAAGCACTCTATAATAGATTTGGGCATAGGCCGTTATTTTCTCGGGGCCCATCGGGTCGCTGCGGGCGTCCACGGTTGCGCACCCTTAGCCCAAAATAAAAACAAAACAAACGGGAGCAAACAAATCTGGTATTTCTTTAGCAAATCTGACCTTTTTTACCAAGTCGTGAGTTTTAACCTTCAAATTTGACTTTTCCCGCCAAATCTATCATGGTTCCCAAATCTTATTTTTTCTCATAAATTTTGACCTTTTCTCCCAAATCCTTGAGATCTTTCATCAACTTTTTTAAGGAAGGGTTTCAATTAAATTTTTAGCCATTATAATTATTATGAGAAAAATGATGCAAGTATTCTGCTGACTCAATAAATAAATTCATTTGATCAAATATTATTAAATTTTTAACAAATATATTTGATTTGAAAATAATAGACTGAAAAACATTAACAATTTCAAATGTCATAAAAATTGTTGAGACGTTTGATGAAACTAAAAATGTATTAAACTAACTGTAATTATTTTTTAAATGTTTTAAAAAGGAGTGTAATACATTTTAAATGAATTTATAAATTTTACAAAGTACAGCAATAAGAAATAATTTTGTAGAAATGAACAGCAGATGTTCTTACTTCGAAAAACTGTTCGAAAAATTAAAATCTCAACGTTTATAATAGTTGTTTTCAAAAGCAATTAATTGTCGGCAAAAGTTTTAGAGCTTTGTGTGACACCCCTGTATGAATTCAATTTTATGCTGGTTCGTAAGCAGTCTAACCAATCAGCTGACTATGGATGCGTCATGCGAATAGAAACACATTTATTGAAAGTAGGTGGCAACGCCAAAGCTGGCAAATCGGCTGTGCATATCTTAAAAGCATCTTATCGCAAAGTAATCAAAATTGACAACAAGAGGCCTGAGAGCCTGCTTCCATGTGTGTGCATAAGTTTTTGCAGCTGATCTGACATCTGTATAAAATTTTGTGAATTTATTGTGTGCCATACAAATATCTAAACAGGTGGCAATTTAAATATCGCGAAATAAAGAATACATGACAAGTCCGTATAAACGATGGGTATATAGTGTAATTATGCCAAGTATAGCGTCTATATACAATAGACATTTTATTTATTAGAAATATTAATATTATAAAATATTGTATTATAGACACATTATGTGATGTACTGTTTGCTACTGACAGACTTGCCAATAACATTAAATTCGCAAAAATATCAATATAATTTTAACCAGTTTTTGAGCCTACTAGCTGAGTTTAAAATAATATCCAAGTGCGAAATAAGAATATTGTATATCGAACAAAGTCATCTACATATTAAGAAATTGGTAAGAACGCGTTTGCAAATATTTGATATTGTTATCGATTGTTTGGCAGTTTTTCACGTCTCTAAAACAAACACACACGTTCAAGAAAACCAAGCAAGCAATCAATTTACGATACTGTCTGCGATGCCATAATGATGATGTGCAGAAGTTAGCAACGCAACCAGATCGCGATCTTAAAAGCGCTCCATATCCGCTGTTTCTGTGAGAGCAACGAAGCCATAAACGGTTGTGTTTGGCCACACTAGCTGCTAACCGACTTGCTTCGTATTTTTTTCCTCATCCAGTTAACGCGTCCGTCCTGCTGTCGGGATGTCTGTGTCACAGCGTGATCGCGAACGGGGTTCAGGACCATTGCCTAATCGTTGGCTGTATTGTCCTCGGAAAAGTGACACAATTATATCAGAGCGTTTTCTCGCCTTCAAGACACCTCTAAATGAGTCCTTCCAAGACAAAATGCCAATTGAATGCACCTTTCGTCCCGAGATGCTTTTTGATTATTGCAAGACTTTAAAGGTAAGGTAGATCAGTTATGCTGGGTTCACATTCGGCCATAGAGTTTGGCACAGAGCGTCAGGAGTGCATCCGATTTGAAGGTCCACATGCATCCACGATGCTTTGTGCCAAGCTCTTTGGCGCCATGTGACCCTAGCATTATTACAAGTACATTTATATTTTATCTGCTCCCTTACCATATTTTAGCTCAAGCTGGGACTCTGGATTGATTTGACAAACACCAAGCGTTTCTACGAACGTAGCACGGTAGAGGAACGGGGTGCACAGTACATTAAACTGCAATGTCGCGGTCATGGCGAAACCCCCTCACCAGAGCAAACTCACAGTTTTATCGAATTGGTTGATAACTTTATTAATGAGCGGCCATTTGATGTCATCGCTGTGCACTGTACGCATGGCTTTAATCGAACAGGATTTCTTATTATCTCCTACATGGTAGAACGCATGGACTGCTCTGTAGAAGCTGCACTAGACGTATTTGCCAATGCTCGACCCCCGGGCATATATAAGCAGGACTACATCAATGAGCTCTTTCGCCGCTATGAGGATGAGGAGGATGCTCCCCAAGCTCCAGAGCAGCCCAATTGGTGCCTGGAGTACGATGATAGCAATGGTAACGACGATATTGGCAGCCGCGGCAGTAGAAAGCGTAGCTACGATGACAGTCGCTCTTCCACCTCACAACAAGCTGCGGCAGCTGCAGCTGGGAGCAGTGTTTTTGCTGATGAGGATGATGATGCTGATGCAAATGAAGAGGAAGGCGCCGGAACTGGTGACGTCTCACAGAAAAAGAAGCGAAGACGCGAGTTAATTGTTAAGAATGCAGCATTTATGACTGGTGTACCCGGTGTACGGCACGTAGCGGATCAGCCCCGTCTCACGGCCTTACAACATAAGGTACAGGACTGGTGCAACTGGCAGAAAAACGGGTTTCCAGGTGCTCAGCCGGTGTCGATGGATAGACACAACATTAAGAGACTCAGCGAGATGCCGTACAGAGTGTCCTGGAAAGCTGACGGTACACGATACATGATGCTCATTGATGGACGCGACGAGATC
This sequence comes from Drosophila testacea, assembly GCA_035043265.1. Lineage (NCBI taxonomy): Eukaryota > Metazoa > Arthropoda > Insecta > Diptera > Drosophilidae > Drosophila > Drosophila testacea. Next base: position 4,305,742 of record JAWNND010000229.1, read on the forward strand.
TACTTTTTTGATCGCAACAACTCCTGTTTTCAAGTAGAAAATGTAACTTTTGTGCTCGGCAAAAATCTCCACGAACATTTAGATGGCACACTATTGGATGGAGTAAGTAGATGACTTTGTTCTGCGCTGTCCTATATTTTTACGCTTCTGATTAACTTTCAGGAAATGGTCTTAGACAAGATTGGAGAGACGGTAACGCCGCGTTTTCTAGTATACGACATTGTTCGCCTGGCCGGACGAGATGTGCGCGAAGAGTCCTTTTATCCACATCGTCTGGATTACATTAAAAATGAAGTCATAGGTACGAATTTACAAGTCAGAAAATACGTTTCCAGTTCATCTAGTAATATACACGAATGTCGCAGGACCCCGTATCCTGGCTATGAAGCACGGTATCATCAACCGTGCCTTGGAGCCTTTCAGTGTGCGGAACAAGGACTTTTGGGATATACGTACATCAGCCCGATTATTGGGTGAAAAGTTTTCCCGTTCGCTGGCCCATGAACCCGACGGTCTCATCTTCCAACCCTCACAGCAGCCGTACACAGCCGGTGTTTGCGTCGACGTGTTTAAATGGAAACCACATGAGCTCAACTCTGTAGACTTTCGACTAAAGATTATTACAGAGCGCGGCGAGGGGTAAGAAAACGAAAAAAGCCTTTGGCTAGCCAAATTTACAATTTTAACTGTAGTTAACATATTTAACTATTTTAATTAACCTTTTATCTCATCTTGCCGTTAACCTTACAGGGTAGAAAAACTAAAGATTTTGATCTGTTATCGGCAAGTTTACCTAAGCTGAAAGATTTATCGGCATGATGAAAAAACATTAAAAAAATGTATATATGTAGTTTAAAATAGCGCTTCTTTTGCTTGCTCGTGATATCATTTAATTTAATATTACTAATTACATTATATATTCTGATAGATTGCTGACTACGAAAGTTGGCTTTCTCTATGTGGGCGGTCATGATGCGCCTTTCGGACGCATGCAAAAGCTAACCAAGGAAATACGTGAGCTGGATAACAAAATTGTTGAATGCACGAGAAATCAATTTGGAAATTGGGAGTTTATGCGTGAGCGTACGGATAAGAAGTTGCCCAACAGCTTCAACACGGCAGTCTGTAAGTTTTGCTAACGTATAGTAGTATAGTATAGTATTTCTTAAAAACCAATTTTAATCGCATGTTTTACAGCTGTCGTGGAGAGCATCAAGAATCCTATAACCAAGGAATATTTACTAAACTTTATAGTAAATTTTGGCTTCCGCGATGATCATACAATGATGCCGCCACCAACTGCCCAACGACGCTAGTAATGCTAAGCAAGTCCCTCCTCTCCTGCACCACATCGACAGCATAAAGACACACTGACACACACACACACTAGAGAATTAATAAACCATAAATATTACAAAATGAGATTTTTGAGATTTATTTCAATTCATTCAGTGTAACTCAAATTATTTTGTGGTCGCTTATAATGGGAATATATAATTTTTATCTCAAAAATATGTGAATAGCTATATGAAATTTAATGAGTGTTATGTTTTAACTATAACGAACAAATAAATCATTGAATCAGAGAGATTAATTAAGGTACTTAGTAGTCAATTATTTTTTGTAACGATCCAAATGAAAAATGAAAGGAACTCGCATTTGTTTTATTTCTCACCTTAGCAGTTGCAAAACAAATATATAAGTATATAACATTTGCAAGTTTAAAATAAACATCTGACTCGTATTATTAATATGAGGCTTCTATTATGATTTACATTATTTCTTAAACGAAAAACTTCTAGATTATCTATCTTATTTTATTTGGGAATAATAACAAATATAAAATAAACACTATATATAATGAAACGTTAAAGTCCATTTATTCAACTTCTAGTTAAGGTCTACAGAAATTTGTAGTTAAACAAAAATTTCAGCAAGAATTAAACTGGACTATGGAAATACGTTTCTGAATATGTTTTATTGTACCAATACAATAATTGCATTATCACATTAGTTACGCGAAATCAAAAACTCAAAAACTAATAACTGACTACCTTGAAAATAACTTAAATTAATCTGGCAATTGTCTAATTGTCTATTATGTGGCCCTCATCACCAAAAAATACGCATTAATAACCTCGATGGACCGCGAATTTACAAAACAATATTTTTATCCTTTTCATTTAACAGAACTCTACGTAACATTTAAATTTTGTCAAAACTCAAGGCTATAAAAATGGTATAAATTTTGACGAAATTTAAAAATCTACTAGATTTAGGAAAATATTTTCAATGTTTATGTAAGGTCTTTAAAAACTATTGATAAATTGACATGTAATATATGTATAGAAATTAGGGAATCAAACCGAAAAAAAGGTTTCGGTATTGCGTCTAAAACGGTTAATTTAGGTTAATGGTTCCCTACCGGTTTCATTCCCTGATAGAAACTAATATAAAATTCAAAGATATCAAATAGACATTGAACAACATTTTCAAACTGCGTTTAAAAAGAAACTACTGAGTTCACCCAGAAATTTCTTCACGGAAATTATTCTACATTCGTGGTCCATCGTAAGTTTTTATTCTACCGTCAATCTAATTTTAGCTGATGAGACTCCCATTCGCGATTAGCGTCTCTTCAGACAATTGTCCACGTTGTAGCAATGCAACTAATGCAGCGCCCTGCTCGGCCTGTTTCTTGTTCTTCTCCCAGAAGCTGCTGCTGTAGCGATGTCCATCATAGCTGCAAATAGACCGGAATAGCTTATCACATTGATGAGTCTCATAGACAGGAGGATCTTTGTCCGAGCGACCTGCATGCACGTAGAGCATCGTTTTGGGAAGTTGATTGTCTATAGAAAGAACATTTTTTTAAATTTAATTTGATGAGTTTAATTTTGTATTATTCATCACACACTTACCATTTGCGTAGGTGGAGCGCAGAAAGGGCATATTGCGGTTTATGACGCCCTCAAACACATCTGAAAGTTTTTCCAAAGCTTCATGATCGAGTTTTTGTCGTTTGTTCATATCATGCAATGGTTCAACATTGGCACGCCCAACATTCCCTTGACTCTTGAGCTCCTGCTGGCGTCGCCGACAATAATCACCGAGGTTCCAAATTTCGCATATTTGCTGCAATGTTTGACACTGCAAAAAGCGTTTGCCACGCGGCGTCTCCTGCAATTCCTTAAGCATACCCTGGACGCAATACTTGGCATTGTGCGGGGCATTGTCGTAATCAACGCAAAGACGAAGATATTTTTCAATCAGTTCGTCCATTGGAAGAATACCTTCCTTACGAAATATGGACACATTTAGTTGAGCAGCACGGGCGACCATCACGCTATCTGCGCCGCAAAGATCTCGAAATTTATAAATATCATCATGAGTATGGATGTCGCGGGATCCGCCATTGGCGATAATTGGTATATCCACAGAGCTAGCCACCATCCGTATAACATCCGGATGCGGTCGGTGTTGTGGACGTTCATCTCGAGTACGGGCATGAATCCCAATGGCGTGAATTCCTGATGATGCGAAGAGTTGCACTAAATTCACTGTTTCCACTGGATCGGGCAGTATACGTATTTTACAGGTAACCGGTATGTCCAATTCCGAACATAATTTGCGCAGTATACTATATGCTTTAGCGGGATCTGCAAGTAATGCCGCACCCATGCCGCCCTTAATAGAAAATTCTTTGGGGCATCCCATATTAATATCCAGGCCGGCAATATCATTCTGTACCAACTTGCCAACAGCCAGAGCTCGAGTGGGATCACTGGTGCCCAATTGGAGCACTACTCTTGACGTTTCCAATGCACATGTGCGAAACACAATTGTACCATCCGAAGGGTCCACAAAGTCCACGGTACCCAGGGCAGCTAAAGGATTTTTTAAAGAGATTTATGTAAGTTGTTTATACCTTCAATTCAATGAAACTTACGATTTGGACGGCGAATGCTCTTGATCAACTTTAGATCAATAAGCTCCTCGGTGTAGACAATATCTGCGCCCATTTCGAGAGCAAGCAGCCGCATGGGCAACGTGCCGACCCGGACCATAGGTGCCAGGATCAGTTTGTTTCGATAGTCAAGCATTTGTCTCCTCATTTTCCTCTTAACTAGTTTGCCTAGAATCGACAACCACATGTGCATTCACTACCATCGAGTTCCGATGTTGATATTTTTAAAAATATCAATATCGATGATATTTCGATATAACAAATAATCTTTCTTGATATTTTGGTCAAAATTGTTATTATCGATACTGTTTTTCATTTCAATATATCAACTGAAAATATCGATATTGCTATTATCGCCAGAAAAAATGTCGTGCAAGAAAATGTCACTATAAAATATTTATCGATATATCGATATATCAATATTTTTCTTAGCAACCCAGTCACTGTTTTCAATGAACAGGTAAACAGTTTTGTTTTGGTTTTGTTATCAAAATTAGCTAGTAAACAGAAATAAACGGTAAATGTAATAATGAACAGAGTATTCACAAAATTTGTTTCCAGCACATTAAAAGGAATCATCAAGCTATAAATGTCACGGCCAAGTACAAACGAACACTATCACTAACAGTTTCCCACCAGTAAACAAAGAGGAATTCGCAATAGCCTCTAATTGGATTAGCGTTGTGTGAGTTTTGGCACTTGTATAAGTTTTGTACCCACATTAAGTCCAGAATCGTGTACAAGCCAATACAGACACTCGCTATAGACTGACGCATAAGAGGACAACTGCAAGGACAACTTGTGCGTCGGCTAGTCATCGTGACAACAGCTCCTGCGTCATTTATTAACTAAATTTCGTAAGCTCTTACATTTCGAAGATCTGCATAACTTTTGGGTCGGACTTGGACCTGTGCTTAGCAGCGCCAGAGCGCGTTATGCCTCACGCTCGCCTTGGTACGTTGAAGAGCTACAGTTTGTATTTTTACAAACAAATGATACTCTGAGACTCGTTTGCGGCCCAAACCGACTGAGGAGTAATATGTCTCTGCTGGCCTACGACGGTGTCGAAGACTCTGGCAACAGCGACGCGGAAACCGATGCACTTATCGATTTTCGTGCGATGCTAATGGAGCCCCATCCCGATTATAATGGCAGGTGGTTTGACTGCGATAGTAAACTTCAGTCGCAGTCGAAGGATGATCAGGGATACTATCTTGGACAGTATGTGCTGGGAGTCCTAGACTTTAGTTCGCAATATGGTATTGACTATAGCATATCCTACACGGCGACCAATCTAATTGGTAGACCGACAAAGTTTCCCTCATATGGAGACTACCCAGAGACCTTTACAATGGTAAGTCAAGATTGCCAAGTTTTGAGAAATATGATAGACCAATTAAACCATTCCAAGCATTGCCGATATCCCTATAATTAGTATTATTCCAACCACATAAAAGCATTCTCTAACATGAGCAAATTAACGGTAATGTTAGCACCAGTCTTTTACACCCTGGGCCAATTATGCACTTACATACTATATGCGTGTATTTGTATGCATGTGTAGCGTAATGTCCATATTGGATTGCGTCATTAAAATTATTTGATTTTTAAAGCTCGCACAGGGTCTCTCATAGTCGGGTGCTCATGACTGCAGCCTTTTCTACTAGTTTCTAATTTTTCGAAATATAATTTTGAAAATACCCTTTAACGGTTTCGTTTGTATTTTATTCTACAGCGTACCTATGGAGACTGGTGGCAATGCGCGCCATCATCCACACGTGAGATTCAACCACAGAATCTGCCATCGCTGCCCACACATGACTTTATTGGTAAGTAGAGATAGAGATAGAGAGGCAAGATATCCTTACTAAGTAAACTTTCGTTTTCATTCTTATTTTTTACTCCCCTATAAACAGTTGTTTGTTTCGAGAAGTTTGTAGTACCCACGGAAGTGGCATCTTTGAGACATTTAACCCGGGCGGCGTTGTGCGAATTTGGGCTTATAGCATTACCAAGCATTGGACCTGCCTGTGGGAAGCAAATAGCAGTGATATGACACAACCTCCAAGTAACTATCCAAGAGATTCTCGACGTTTTGCACCGCCTCTAAAAAAGACCAGCATTATTACCAAGTAATCAAGCAATGTGGTGCCTTTTTGCCTTGAATGATTAATGATTTTATATCTGTCTGATTTCGCACAGAACCTTGCGCATTGACTTCAATCACAGTCAGCTGAATTACTACACCGAGATTGATGCCATAATGTTGTGCGGTCGATCTGTCTCAATGCGTTCTATGCAGCAGCTCATCGCGCCAACTGGACAACGACTTGATAACTCTAGAGAAGTAACCAGTAATGGACCTATCATATGCAAATTGCGTACACTCAAGTTTCAACCAAGTTGCCGGGAGAATTATGCTGTCAAATTGCATGATTTTATAAACAACGACCTTAGCCAGTTTCTAATGGACAACAATATAGAATCTAGACAGCAATCAAAAAGCAACATTTATCTAACGGATCTTCCGGTTCGTTAACAATTTTAAATTTAAATGTTGTGCATTTCATCTCATGTGTACAGTTTGTCTTGTAGTTTGAAATCCTGTTGAAAATACTCAGTTACCTGGATCTAAAGTCGCTCTTCCGAATGGGTCATACATCGCGTTTGTTCTATGACATCTCCACACATCCACTGCTTTATGGCGAGCTTAGCTTGAAACCTTACTGGCAGTTGACCAACTCGAAACTGTTGTGTACGCTGGCTAGACGCGCTACGATGTTACGAAAACTGGACTTGTCGTGGTGCGGGGGATTCGGTGAAGTCTCGCCTACCGAGTTCAAGAAGTCAGTGAATATAATTAAACTTATTCGATTTAAGGTCTGTTTTCTAACCTTTTTTGTTTACACAGATTTCTAACTCAACGAGGCGACAATCTCACTCATTTGCGGTTGAATTCTTGCAAATTTCTTAATGCCAGCTGCATTGAGACAGTAGGCATAGTCTGTGATAATCTGACAGGTAAGTAAATATTCTTTGTTTCAGCTTGTATTATAATTTAGTTTAGAAATATGTTACACAATAAGGCAGCCCATACAGGCCCCTATAAGATCCTGATTAATGCGGCAAGCTGAGTCGAGTTTGAAAACGTTATTGCATTTCGATATATCCCAGCTAAACTCACAGATTTTGATCAAATCGGTTCGCTATATCATATAGCTGCGATAGGAACGATCGTTTCATAATTATCAACCCAAATCTATGTGCAGTCTCTTTCTCTCTTGCTATCTCTTTCTGTTTCGCTCAACGTCTCTCTCCCTCCCTCTTTGAGTTTGTATCTCCCTCTAATTGCTGATATGCGCGGTTTATAGAGTCACGCTGAAAAGCTATTTTTTGATATACTTGCTTGAGAGCTCAGATAAAAGCGTTCGATTACTGCAAATCATACAATGCGCGGTATTTAAAAGCAGGCGTCGTCGTCGCCATATCGGTAAATCCGCAAATACTAAGTTTTGATTATTTGAATTCTGTGATATCTTCTAAAATGTCAATGATTAGGTTTTGCTTTGGCGAGCCAAAGGTTTCGAGCACTTGCAGAGACCTGCAACTTCAACTTTCGATAATTGACAGCTTTATCCAAATCCCCTTTCTATGAATACTTTTGAAGATTTTAACAAACAATTTTACTTTCGTAAGGAAGCAATTTTTAAATGTAGAATCAATTAATAGATGAAATCATTACGCACGAAAATAGGGTTAGATTTGGCCAAGTTATGCAAGTTCGCAATCTGTTGACCCTTGGCAACTTTACAAGACAGTTTTTTTAAATTAAAAAAGTCAAGGTATCATATATGAGTTCAAATGTTCTAAGTCGCATTATATTTGATATTCGTCTTAAAATTTCTTTCGTTCAATTAGAGTTGAGTCTGCGCAATTGTGCCATCGATCCGCCATTGCTGAACTTTTCCTGTCTGGCCAATCTCAAAAATTTAGAACGACTTGATCTCTTTCAAACTGCGTTTGAATCGGAGCTGCTGCTGAGCATGCTCGAGGGAAATCGCAAGCTAAAACATCTGAATCTGGGTAAGTAGATTTCATTTGTCATAGTTGTAAAATTACTCAATTCATTTATGCATTTGCAGCCTTCTGTGGTGTTTCGGTAAATATGGATAATGTCGCCACACATCTGGCCACCTACAATACACAACTTGTGTCACTGGATATGTGGAAAGCGCATTTCTTGTCCAATCGTGGTTTGCAATCTTTAGCCCGCTGCCAGCAACTCGAAGAGTTGGATCTTGGGTGGTGGTGAGTATTGCTGCATTTCGCTAGTTAATCTCTCTGTTTTACTACTGTTTTCAAATTTTCACAGCCTGCGAGAAGCTACTTTGGGAGATAGTCTTTACCAGCTTCTATCCAACTGTCCCAAACTAAAGAAGCTTTTTCTGTCGGCAGTGCGTGGGATTACGGAACGTGATCTTGCGCATATTGCAACGCTGGGCAAAAATCTCGAGCAGTTAGATCTTATGGGCATTCTTAACATTACGCACGAACGCGTTTATGAGTAAGTTTCAAAATGAATTCCTTTAGAATTAAGGTTCACACATAAATCCTAAATATTTTTATAGTATTCTGGTGCATTGTACAAAGCTTCAATTGCTGGATCTCAGCTTTTGCGATAACATCATGGATCGTGATGTAGGTGTGATTTAGATTTATAATTGATCTATATTAAATATTGGGAGTTTTCTATTACAGTTTGATCTAATCACGAATTGGTCCCGTCTCTTTAATGTGGATATCAAGAGTAGTCGCATCTACGATGCCAGATAGTTGGCTTATAAAATGATTTGTATAATACTAGACTAAATCACCAAACAGTTATTATTTTCTATATGTAGAACGTTACCATAACACTGTTGTATGTATGTAAATAAATTAATTGTTGGTAATTGTGAAATGCACCGCGTTTCATCATGAAAAATGCTGTAAAGTACAAAACTAAACCTTGTTTATCTTAATATTTATTTTACAAAACTATCTAAAAAAAAACCATATAGGAATGGATATTTCCATTCGTATAAATTAAAGACAATCAAATGGTTAGGCCTTTGATGGATCCTCAGCTTTGGTGGCTGAGGATTCAATAATTGCAGCTTTTTCAGCCTCGGCACTGTCAGGAACTTGCTCAGCAGCAGGTTCAGTAATGACTTTGGCACTGTCTCCGGGTGTTGGCTTTTGGGTGCGGGCTTAGAATCACCCCGTCCAAAAATGGCTTTCTCAATACCCAGAATGGGTGACTCAAAGGCCAATGTTGCAAATATGGATAGAGTGAGTGTAATACCAAAGTCGTGCCACCATCGCAGGATCTGAAAGCAACACAAAAAATTCAAATTACTTGATCAGAATATATTAATGTCAATCTCTGTCTTACCGCATCATAATCAGAGAAATGTGTGTCCGTTTGGAGACGTGCTGCATTCACCAGCTGAACGATTCGGTGAATCACATACATGCAGTAGCACAGACGACTGAAGCCTGTGAAGAAGCCCCAGGAAAGGAAGTCGTTGATGAGGCCACCGTGTCCATTGTAGCAGGCCCAAACAATCCAGCCAATGGCAAAGGCCCAGGTGCTGCGGCTAAGTGGCTCAAACAGAGCGCCTTCAATAAGTGGAGAGTCCGGAGTGTCCGGCAAGATACGCCAATAGGGACCCCAAAGATCCGCCAACATGGTACCAAAAGCCAACACCCATCCAGTGATCACCCAGTGCTTGGCCAATGGAATTTGACGTCCGCGATTGCGTGTGAATAAGAAGTAGCCAAAGATGACACCAATCAACCAAGTTGGAATACGTGTGTGTGTTGGATAGTAGGTTAAACGCTGTCGAAGATCAACATGATCGTCCTGGACACGGAACAGCGTAAAGTCGTTGTGCAGAAATGTGGCAACAGTGCATCCCAAGCAGAGCAGAGCAAATATGATAATTGGTATGAGCGCCTTCTTTCCCCACTTATACAGGGGTATAAGGAACAGCGGCGATAGGAAGTACAACTGGGTATCTACAGCCAGATACCAAGACTGGGAAACGCACTGTAGAAATAAGGTAAATTTAAGAAATTAGAAACATATCCAAAGAACTTTGTTATAGAATTACACTAGTTGATCAAGTTAAACCCTATTTACAAAAGGATTGACCAAGTTCAAGACTAGTGTAAGTCCACTATAATTCACTTACAATGCTGTAGGGGAAGGCATAGTTTTGTACATAGAGGAGAGTGGCCCACCATGTGTCCGCACAGCGCTGATCTTGTGTGCCCAGTTTGAACCACATGGGTCCTGCACCAGAATATTTATATAGCGACATGATATATAGCACGACGACAGCTACAACGGGTGTTAGGCGAATATAGCGATGGAAGTACATCATTGGAATGTTGAGTTTGCCCTTGGTGCGTTCCATTTCCCGGAAAGCACCCCAGCACATCAGCAGGCCGGACATAAAGAAGAATGTGTCGACACAGAGTGAGCCATTCTGGACGAGCATGGAGTACGGGGTCTGCAGCCACGTATAATATTTGTTGCGATTAATATGTGGCAAATCGTAGAAGGTCATGTAGCCGTGTCCAAACACAACCCACATCATACTGAAGCATCGCAGTCCGTTCAAACAATGTATAACATTCGGACTGTTGACTTGTTTAACTGTGAAAATCTTGGGAGCATTGTGAAGAACCGAAAAGGCCAAGTACAGAGGTTTCTTTTGCCCTACAAAGAAATATAAATATTAGTATCCGACAGATATTATATACTAACTTCTTCAACTTACCGCCTTTCCGTGTCTGCACAAAATCATAGACGCTACTCGCTATCAGGAAGAAAATAATCAGCGAGAAAAAGACGCTAATTCAAATGTAAATTATTAGAATAATCAGTTAAAATAAACAGATAAAATATATCTATATTTAAACTATTGTAAATCAGGCTTAATTTATTAAGGCCCATTTAAGTTTAAGGCCATATAAGTTCTCAAATAACTATTCGAATGATAAACTAACGTAAAATGTAAAGAAACTAATGTCAAATTCAGAGATATCTATCAAATAAAACTTATATGAACATTAAAAAACTAGACCTTAGTGTTCATTCAAGGTCTCAGATAAATATCGAGTATTTGTATATAAATTGTACAATTTCTATGTTAAAATTAATTTATCTACTAAGTACAGTTTAATTGGACTATGAAAAATCGATTCAGCCCTATCCTAAAATGCTTCGTGCTTCACGTTTTTATGTTTTATGTACATATTTATATATGTGTGTATATGTGTGTAACTATGCACCTCAGTGTGTCTCAGAGATAGCAACACTGTATCTTGTAGTGAACGCGTTAGCACTTTGTATTAATACACTAATTTATATTTATTATTTCTTTTGAACTCTCGAAAAAAGCTTAAAATTAAAGGGAAACTAGAATTTTACTTGTATTTCTGACACTTATTTCCATTTAGCCTATTCTAATGTTAATAATTGTAGCTTTAGTTGTCTTTCTAGATATCAAAACCAATCTTACAATCTTAAATAACTATAATTTAAACGGGATTTCCCATTTTTGTTTGTACTTACATGGCAAAGATATCGACACCACGAAACTCAATAGGAGCATCATATTTACACCATTTTTCTTGGACCATTTGCATATCGAGATCGACGACATCATTTCCGTAAAAGTGTGCAATCGCATACTTGAGAAGATCATCAGTTTTCTTGGCACTACATGTGCTTGGCACACATACACCCAATTCAAAAATTTGAGGATCCGTGTATTTGTAACTGATACGGGCATTAGCATTATGTTCCTCATGGCGTTGCTTGACTTGTTTGTAGAACTTGGTAATGTTAAGACGGGCCAAACAATACTGGCCGTGGATCTCATCCCCGTAAGTATTTGTCGCCGCAACACACTCCTCGTACTGACCCATGCTAATGAGATGGCCCCAGAAAAAGCCAACAGGTAGACGTCCCCATGTGTCCGGAACTGCAGAGATTAAAATGGAATATAAATTAGTCAATAGTCTGAAATGATCTCAAAACGTAAGCAATATGTGTGTGTAATTTATATGACTAACTATATCCATATTATAAATAACCATAAAAACAAAAGTAACTTTTGAATTTTCGTAAACCAAATAGATAATCAAGAAAGACATTTCCGTTATCTTACAATTGACGTTAACCTAGGGGAAGTACGGGGCTTATTTTTCCACTATGAGTAATCTATGTACATATAATTTAATACAGCTAAATTTTATTTTGGATATAAAATAAAAAATAAAATAACTCCCAATAAGCTAACTAACATTTAAATGTTTATCTAACCTTTTATTTTCTCTAAAAACAAGTTATTTTTGATCAATCTCAAGTTTATAGACCCTTCCTAAATATGTCCATATGTATATGTAAGTATTACGGATTTTAGAATGAATTCAATTTTACTGCCATGATATTTAGTATTACGTGAATTAATCATAATATTTGTCTGGACGGTACGGAAATGTCTTGAATGTAGAAGCTAATTTATAACCAATAATCACGGTGTGAAAATACTGTCGTATTGCATCATAATCCAATTAACCAAATCTTATCACTTATGGTATATAAAGTTAACCATCGTATAGTCCTTATCGAATTTGATTTACAATTGAATTTACGATGGATCATTAAAGCTTCGACAATTTCTGAATGGGATTAATAAGCACTAAAGCACTAACTAAAAAATACGTTGGCTTACATTCAAGAGCCCACTCCTCCATGTTGTCGATGGCATTACGAATGCGGGTCACATCTCGATCACAGAGAGCATCTCTATCGGCATCGGCTCTGGAGCCGCTGGTTATTAGGTGACCATCAGTGACATTGCTGGTGGCTATATGATCCGCAGCCAGGGCAAAAAACTGATGGGCCAAGCTGCTCTGCATTGGTCTCGAGTGACCAGTTAACAGATCCTTGTCATTATTCGAGTCTGCACCGACAGCAGCAGCAGCAGTTGCAATCAGCAGGAGCAATGCTGCAGCCAGTGGCAGCGCAGTCGGAAGGAGCTGCGCCATAATCCTTGTTTAGATAATATATTTGCTACTGAATGGATTGTAACAAATCACTTGTACTTGGTTATATTTGACGCGTAACGGGTTTGAATGCTCCGCTAACTAACTGTGTGGTCAATGGACACAATTGCTTTTATAGGCTTTAAGTGGGCACTTGAGGCGACGACAGCATCGACATTGACGTTGCTCTTGTCGCGATGACCAACAGCTGGACGACCATTTATTTATAAATAATTTTTTGTACACATACTACACTACATACATAGATAGGGCCTGGTTAGTTGCTGATAACAAACTTTATAATCAATTTCTTATCTGATTTTTTGGGCAGCATTTGGACAGCGATTGGACTCGAAATCGGATTTGCCTGGGATTTAGAGCGCAGCTGGTATAAATAATGTCAAAGTCAACTGTGCTTTCAAACTCGAACTGATAAGCCATAACAATTTATAGCTAAATGCTCTTAATTAAATTACTGGAAAATCCGATATTATTACGAATCCTCTCGAACCTTGACCATTGCAATTAAGGTGAGTAATGCTTAATAACTTGGTTAATCATAATTCATGTAACATATTTATTTATATGAAATACTTCTGGCATAGACAAGTTCCGAAACTTTATTCTATTTGTTATCTATATATTTATAATACTATATAGTGCCAATGAATGTCTCTCTCTTATCATATCGCTGTGTAGTTGAAATAGCTGAGATAACTTTCTGATATATTCTTAATTATTAAGAACATAACTGTATATGCAAATACGAATTCTTTTGCGATTGCTCTGCTGCCAAAATAATTCACAATCAGCCACGAAACCAAAACAAAGCGTCATCCAGATAATAGAAATGAAATCAAAACAAGTTGCAGGAATACCCTTTAAGCTAGTCATACTCAATCTCTAAACGCCCCTTCCTAATAAAATGCATATATCTTGTTTTTAATCTCTGATGTGTGTGTAATATGTAATCTATATATAGTATAAAAGTCTTTGTCCTGACTGACTCACTGACTGATCGTCGTGGAGACGAAATGGGAAGAGCTTCGGGATATAATGATCGTGCAATAAGACGGCGTTTGGCGAAATTTCAAAAGAAAAAGGTCAGATTCGGGGTTAAAGTTCATAATTGTTTAGTAACAAATAAACTTATATTCTAGTAAATTATATATATTAAGATGTTACGGTATAAATATGTAAATCATCGATAAGAGTTTTAGAACTTTATGTAGGCATCAATCAATGTGGATTGTTCTTTTTTTTATCTTCACAAGATTTTTTTAAATTTTAAATGTTAAAGAAATAACAAGACGAATATTTATACATTGAAATACCTGCCTGAGCTAACAATCATTAGATTTTAAATAACACTAGATTCAAACTTTTGCCAAACCTTTTTTTTTTTTTAAACAAACGCTACAGAGGATAGAAAAACATTATAAATATTATTCTATGTTAGAATTGTTAGAATTGTTGTGGTTTTAAAATAGCCTTCTGTAACTTTCATTCTTTTTAGTTCAAGATTTGTCATATGTTCTTAATAATGAGCAAAATACTCTTTGTAGAGACTAGTACATAGTATCATACTGTAACGCTTTACTTTTATTTGTTGTAAAGATACAAATGGTGGGTATCTAATAGTCGAACAGTAAAACTCTAGTGTTCTTACTTGCTTCACATTCTGATCGATGGAGTGTGATGTGAATTGCCTATAAAGGGGTTTGAATAAAATTCTTGTTTGAAGTATATTGAACAGCACCTGTCAACTTCTGTATATCTGATCAACAGCGTGAGAATACCAAACTATAGTATGTATTCCAATTGATCGGTTACCATGTCTTCTGAGTATTAGTTTAATCTTATCACATAATTTTCGTATTAAATAATATAAGGTAACGAAGCACTTTGCTTTGGTACCCACTCATAGGCTCAGGAATGAATAAATAAGATTCTAATGAAATCACAAAATCGTATTATATCAATTTTGAAAAGTTACTGTACCAGTCATAGGTAGATTTATCTTAAGATGCATTTGGAATCGTTTAAAATAGAACTCGCTAGCAGGGACCTTGCCACTGGGTATCATTCTGAAATGATAGCATTCTTAAATGCTTTTTTTTATTAGTCCGTTAAATCACGTATATTATTTCCGTGCAAAGTACATAAGCGATAAAAATTCTTGAAAGTATTCACTATATCTCGACTCAGCTACTTAATCGCTTGTGGCCCGTGTTCTAATCTAATAAATCTAATCTAATAAATCTTAAACATTGTATAATCACAGGGTTCCAAAGTTGTTGTTGTTTTTGTTGTTGTTGTTGTTGATATTGTTGTTCTTGCTGATGACGTTGATATGCACTGGATTGTTGAGAACACTCACGTGCAAAAGTGTGTGTTTTGGACTTACCCCTTATTCGATTAACAATCTGGAAATTCTTGATGTACTTTGCCGTTAAACAAGTAAATATGCCAGACTACAGAATACCCTGTGCAGAGGCCCTAAGATACCCTTACAATCACTAACCCTAATATTGCTTTCATATCTTCTAGTTTCCGATCCTTGTGCTCCAAGGGTACAAACAAAAATTTAAAAAGTATATTAAACATTTGTATATTAATGTTTGCCACTAAAAGTCGAATTACTCCATAGTTAATTCTATTACATTACATTACATTTCTATGAACGATGGCTTGTTTTACTCGGGAAAGTTCAAGCTCTATGTCTGCATCATTTTTTTAATTTTATTTTTGCGTTTAATATACTTTTTAAATTTTTGTTTGTACCCCTTTTTGTGTTTTTTTCGCAAAAAAATTGAATTTTTCAACTTTAAGAGGCTCTAACATTATAAAGATCGAGCTGATTTCAAAACTTTGAATAGAAAAGTTTTAGAAAATTTCATTACCTTTAGTTAAAACCTAATTTTGTTGAAAACGGCAATCGCGTTTACGATTTATACTTGAAGAAGATGAGTCACCTATGAAAAAATTTGAAAAAATAATATCTCAAAAACTACTCTACAGAAAAATTTTAAAGATACTTTTCATGTTAAGGAGGTCAAAATATATACGGGAAAAATACTTAGGGCTAAATGGAAAAGGGCTTTAAACTGGTGTAAACAGACCTTCTAATATCAAGAATCTAAGGCTTATTTTTATAAGAATAAAAACAGTTATTTAAAACATGCTAAATTCTTAACATGCTAAACTATTAATATGTTATATCCTTTGAAGAAAATTAGTGGTTCGAAGCCGGAACTATGACTTGTGGCATACTTTTAGGCAAAATAAAATAAGCCGTAGTTCCGGCTCCGGACCATGGATGGCGCCACTTAAGTTATAGTTCCGGCTCTGGACCATGGATGGCGCCACTTTTCAGCGGAGCGTTTTTTAGAAAAAACGCCATATATCCGCCATTTGAAGGACTATTTTGATATCCTTTCGTCAGTTGATAGTCCTAGTTGAGGCGCTTTTTTTGACATAGGACTCGTCAGGATACGGCAAGGATCAGCAAAGTTGCATGATCTCTAAGGATGCTAATTTGGCTGTTTCAAGGACTTTCGTCCTTTTGATGACATATTCCGATGAAAGAGAGCAAGGACAGTGTGTATGCCAAAGGACAACAAAATCGTCCTTTAAATGGCGGAGATATGGGGTGTTTTCTGTTTGAATATGATGTCCTTTAACGTTTTTTTGCTCTTACTCCGCCATATCCTGCAGGATTTTGACAGGACATGTCTCGTTCGATTTGCAAGGACGAAATCTATCGATCGACATTAAAAAATTTTAGATCCTGCAGGATATGGTCTAGCTATGAGCAAAAAACTATTAATATGTTATATTCTTTGAAGAAGCCGGAACTATGGCTTGTGGCATACTTTTAGGCAAAATAAAATAAGCCATAGTTCCGGCTCCGGACCATGGATGGCGCCACTTAAGTTATAGTTCCGGCGCTGGACCATGATGCATTTTATTAGTTCAAAACTGTTACTTTTAACTTAAAAGACTTTATTACCAAACGTGTATTGTATTGTGCAGAGCGTAATTTGTAAATAAAATAGTATTATTATATTAAATAATTCCAGGTCAGTGTTGTGTTTGTAGTTATCTTCCGTTTCGGTTATTTGTGTGTGTGTGTGTGTTCACTTGCGCATTATCTTTTTGGACTTGCATGGACGCATATGTCTGTGTGTATGTTAGTTATTGTTGCTTTTCGCTCTAAAAATAAATACATAGATTGATACATAGATAGATACATAGCGGTTTTTGCTCCGAGCTTATCTAAGTATTGTTTACACTTTCAATTTAGCTTTTCACTCAATTTGTACCCAGTAGAAACCTTCTGAGTGAAAAATGCCGTGTTGCAAGAATATTTCACATACTTCGTTATTTGTTTATTTGTGTTGTTTGTTTGTTTTGATATCGAGCCCCAACTTAACCCTAACATAAGAAGGTTTATTTTCTTAATAATTATTGAATTCGTGTGCATTTTTTTCGAAACTTCAAATGCATACATCAAATTAGCTTACACAACTTATAGATCAATGCTCAAGCTAATTTTGCACATATCATATTTTGTTGTTGGTTGTTTTGCTGATCAGGGTTAATAAGACAAAACCAAATACACAAACTGCAAGATTGAGTAAAGTTTCTTAAAGAACAAAACAAAATTGAGTACTGAATGTTGATTTAATTTAAAGTTAATATCGCCTATAACGTTCCTAAAAAGTTAGAATTCGCTATTTAATATCTGTTTTTATCTAGATTCTATCTAAAATTCGCCAGGTCATTTTGTTATTTTAGTGGGCCCTTAAAAGTATGCTACAAAAGAGCGATAAATAATAATTTTAGGACCAACCAGAATACAATTCACGCATTTTTGTTTTGTGCTGCCATCCGCAGGAAATATTGGATATATACATTTTAAAAATAATAAATATGTTCTTTTTAAATTATACTATATGTAGTTATTACCATTGTTATTTATTTAACGTTAAGCTGTCAATAGGTAGCAGAAAACCTCTAAATGTAGAATAATGATATACAAACTTTTAAGAAACAAAGATATTTAAAAATCAAACCTATTTTTGTCGCAGCTCTGTTCCAGTTAACACATAACGTTCCATATGTAAAAAATAGTTAATATTATATTTTTATCAGCGCAGCTGTAAATAAAATGTATCCTCTAATAAGCAGCAAAGAGCATTTAAACAATTTCTTGTTGCAATAAAAATCCAATTCAATTAAATAAAACCGTTAAGAAATGTACACAAAATATTTTTAAATTTCATATTTTTATTTAAATTAATTTATTTTACACTTTCAAGCAAATCATTTTGTTAATTACAGTGTGTGGTTGTTGTTTCTGTGGTTTATGATTGTTTTTTTTATTCGTTTTATGTTCTTTTTTTTTTGTTACTGTTTAATCATTTTGTAATATATATATATATATATATATTAAAATATATATACTAAGTTACAAAAAACAATTAATTTATGTATGTAAAAAAACACGTTAAACAATGAAGAAAATAATAATTAAATTAATTAATTGAAAAGTAACAAATTCGCTTTTCCTTCATACGTACACTTCGCACTATATTACAAGTAATTAATATTATATTGTTACCTTTGTGTTGATTATTAGTTTTGTTTATTCGTATGTTGGTTTTCTTTTGTTTTGTTTTGTTTTGTGTTTTTGTTATTAGAGCTAGTTCTTTTTTGTTTTTGTTGTTTTTTTTACTAAGGCTTGGTTTACACTTGACTTATCTATGTTGTTCTCTTGTTATTTTGTTTACATTATGTTGCTTTTTGTTTTTGTTGTTTACTCTTAAGAAACTAAATTGTTACGCATAATAATAAACATATCAGAAATGTGGGTATTATGTCCACTTTGCATTTAGAATAAATGATCATTATTTTGTTTATTTTATAATTTACAATCGTTTACTGATCTAAATCGGTTTACCATAATATATACTACATATGCACATATCTATGGTATATGTGTATACATATATATGTATGTGTATGCATGTATGTATGTATGTTATGCAAGTAAAACTATTTATAATTATAATTATAATTAATATTTATATTTATCTGTGGCCCATATCCGGCTTGTTTTAGACTAAGGCTTAGAGGCTATGTTTTAACTCTCATTTCACGTAATAATTAATGCGTTTTGTGTTGCTTTCTCTTTTCATTTACATATAATTGTAATCACAAATAGTTTTGGAATATGCTCTTTCTCTCTCTCTCTCTCTCTTTCGCTTATCTACCTCACTACCAGCTCCCAACTCGCTCTCTCACTCACTCTCCCATACACACACACACACACACACAGACAGACACACACACAGAAATTAACAGAAAAAAATGTCTTTAAAAAAGTGTTTTACAATTGATGCCAAACCAAACACTCAAATCAACCCACCCACCCACACACTCTTTCCACACACACACACACACACACACACACACATTCAGTGATAAAAACTTTGTTCATTGCTGCTGCGGCTGCTGTTGACTGAATTGAACCATAAAACAAATCTGAAGAATTGCAAACTTGCCAGCAAATCTTGCCAATTATGTTAGCTCTCTTTTTTTGTGTGTGTAGTTTTTGTTGAATTTTTACGTTTTTTATTTTGTTTATTGGTTAACGTGGTTGCTTATTTACTTCGCATCTTTTGTTTTTTGTGTTTTTGTGTTTTTGTTATTGAGGACTGTGCCTGCGCGCACGATGAACGCATCGTAAACAGCCACTAATAAAAGGCAGCGTCATGTTTCTATTTCGTTTTCATCGTTTCGATATTTGTTTTTTAGTTTTTGTTTTTTTATTTTTTTAGTTTTTTATTTTTTACAAGCAAGAGCCTAAGGCAACGACGGCAGCGCCTTGGCCTCAAATTAATTAATTAATGTATCCTGGTATTTTGTTTTTTTCTTTTTTTACTTTTTTATTAAATTTGTTTTCTTATTTTTGTTTTTTTGATTGTGCGGCACATACGGGCGCCTAACGGGTGGCACAGGCGCAGACACCATTATATTTGTTGTTTGTTTGTTTGTTTGTTTGTTATACATAGTAAGTTTTTTCATTTTCCTTTTTTGCTTTTTTGTCTTTGTTTTTTTTTTCGATAACAAACTGGGCAATTTAAAAACACATCAACTGTATAATTATTATATATACTATACTTTGTATATGCATGTTTTTTCTTTCTGTTTTTTGTTGTTGTTGTTGTTTGTTTGTTTGTTTGCAATGCTTAGAACTAAGGTGTTGGATTTTTGACTTGCTACATAACAAAGTGTGTGTCGCTGCATATATATATGTATATGATATAGTATAATATTATCATACATATTGTTTATATATATTTACAATTTAAAGTTGCTTCTTTTTTTGCTTCCTGTTAACGCATTTTCAAGGCATTTTTATGCGCACTTTACAATTTGGTATGTATGTATATGTATGTATGTATGTATGTATAGATAATTTACAAAATGTTCAACGCGTCTCTCTCTCTCTTCCTCGTTCCTCTGCGTCCCATTCAAGCTCCTGTATCTCTTTCTCTTTCTCTGCTTCTCTGTCTCTCTCGAATCTGTACACGAATCTTGGGCGGCAGCAACTTTTTGTATATATAAAAAAGGGGGTGGAGGGGGGATGAGCTTATCGCAATGCTTATCAAAACTGTTGACTATAAGTTAACTGCTTAGTATCTAGTAATAGTGTTGGCCTTACATCTAATTCCCTACATTGCTAAGTTTTTCTTTTCGTTTTCTTTTATAAGTATTGTTTATGTTTAATGCGTTTATAAATAGCAATCATATTAATTACATGTGAAATAATTAATTCATCAAAATGAACATTGTCGATTTTGTCTTGATATCTTTTTGAGACAAAATGTTGAAAATTAACTAAAAACCTTTTCTTCTCTTTTAAATCTGATTCTCGTTTTTCTTTTCAGCTATCACAAAATGAAATACTAAGTAAATAATTATGTAATGTATTGTATTTACAATTGGTGGCAAACATTTATGTATATATATGTTTAGAAACTAACGAAAAAAAAAACTAATTTTTACTCAGATACAACTAACTTAAAATTAAAGCAAAAAAAAATAAAGGAAATTTCTCAACATATGTATGCAGGCTTTTACTATTTGATTTGATTTGATTGAATTGAATTTAATTTAATTTAATTAGTTATATCGATATAAATCTTATTGTTTATAAATCATATATCGACTATTGCTTAAATTGTTGTTTGTTGTTGGTTGATGTTGTTGTTGTTGTTGTTCTCTAGTTGTTGCTGTTATTAAAGTTGCTACCAACTTGTGGTATACTCTATTTAAGTATTACTGTTGTTGTTATTGTTGTATGTCAATTGGAAGTTGATAAAAAATGGAGAGTTATCGTGATGTTTTTTATTATTTGCATTTGCATTTGTATTTGTTAGTTTTGTTTTGCTTTGTTGTTTTGTGAAACATGCATACAAAAATCTAGCACACACACATATGTATATATACAACATATATTATATGCCGTATATATATAATGTATGCGTATATATGAATCATGTATGCCGGTAGTGGTGGTGATATCAATATAAAAATATTTCTATGTGTGTTCCCAATTTAAGCTCCTATAAGGAGCACGTTATAAACTGACAACAACTTAGCTCAAGAATTGCTAGCCATAAAATACACTATACACATTTCATTAACATATATAGTCTATATATATATATATGCAATTTGATAGTTCTGATAGTCTCAATACATTAGTTTTTATTATTCTGTTTTTTGTTTAGTTTCGTTTTCTTTTGTTTTGTTTGCTGCGTGTCTCTTGATTAAGAATGATATTTGTGTAGGCTTAAAGTTAGGTACAAAAAATGTTTTTCTTTTTTTAAATAATAATAAATATACGCCTATAAACCCTCTGCATCATTGAAATTTTTAAGTTTTTTGTTTTGTTTTGTTTTGTTTTTGATTTAAAATGTGTAGGTAAAATTGCATACAATTTGAGATGCTTTTAAATAAAATAGAGTGTATACACATCCAGATACTATTCATAATATATAAGTATATAATGTTCTATGTTTTCCTAAACTTGTTATTTTTTGTTTGGTTTAAATGTTCTATTTTTTGTTTTTCGTTTTTTGTTTTTTGTTTTTCTTTACGATTTTTTTCTCGCAGCATCTTTAGCATTGCTTTTAATATGTTGTTTGTTTTGTTTTGTTTTGTTTTGTTTTGTTTGCCTAATAAAGAAGAAAACATAATTTAACGTTTTACGTTTATAAAATCTATGTATATTTCTAATTCTTGCTGTTTCCTTTTGCTGTGTGTGTGTGTGTGTGTGTGTGTGTGTGTGTGTGTGTGTGTGTGTGTGTGGGTGACCTAACTGATTGCACTAAATATTGATAAATATGATTGTAAATTAAATGGATAGATAATCATAATAGAATAAAATTAATAAAAAAATTAAAAAAATAATGATTGCCGTATATATAAATATATATAGATATATACATATATATGCATACATATGTATAGATATTGTAAGCATATGGTATGTGGTACATAATAATAATTATCATAATCAAAATCGTTTCAGTTGCTGTCTGAGCTTTGTTCAAATCCTAAACTTATAAAGTGTGTGTGCATGTATATATATGTATGTATATATATAAAAGATATATGTATGCATATATATGAACTCATGTTAGCAGTCCTCCAGCAAATTAAGATGCTGTTAACATAATTTGAGGTGTAGATTTGAAAATAATCTAAATTACATAATGATTTGATAGCCGATAGTAAACATATCTCTATACATAAGAAAAGTACATAAAGATTAACACACAGTTGTTGTTGTTGTTGTTATTTTTTTTGTGGCAAAACAATTTTGGATATCTAATATGTAGCAAACAGATTCTTCTCAACCTATAATCCTTAGCCCAAACTAACCGGAGAAGCATTAACACTAAGGCCGCGCATCAAAAGTAATGCGTTGATTGTGATGGTTGATGCTGCGGTTGCTTTCCAATATTGCGATAATTGTTGATGCTATGTTGCTGTTGTTGTCATTGCCGCTACAATTAACATTTACTGCATTGCTGTTACTGCTACTGTTGCTGTTGTTGTTGTTGTTACACTAAAGCCGCTCCACAAACTTGGTCAGTTGATCTGAAGCATCAGGCATGGCGCCGCCAGCATTGCCCACATTACCAGCATTTACACCAACACCCACGCCCACACCGACACCGCCCACGCCCACATCTTGCGGTACACCTGGTAATGGCGACTGATGATGCATACCATGATTGTGCATGCCATCATGTGGTGCCTGTGGCGCTGGCGAATGACTGCTCATCACATGATGCGGTGATGGTTGTGCCCTCGGTGAGGCAGACGGACCGCGTGGTGATGGCGCTGAGCGCGGTGAGGGTGTTGGTTGCGGGGAGCGGATCGGTGGTGAGGACCTCGCCGTCTGCATCAGCTGCTGTTGCAGCGTATGCGGTGTTGGCGGGCCCATCACATTGGCGGCTTGTCCACCACCGCCACCACCACCACCGCCAGGCAGTGTATTCTGTGAGTTAGCATTGTTAATGCCGCCACCACCAGCAGCCACAACCTGCATCATTTGTTGCTGTTGTTGTTGTTGTTGTTGCAAAGGTTGTTGCTGCTGCATGCCTGGTTGCATAACACCCATCTGTTGTTGTTGTTGTTGTTGCTGCTGCTGTTGCTGCTGTGATCCCGGCTTGACACCAGCACCACCTCCGCCCTGTTGCAGCATATTGGAGGTTGCTGCATTTGCCATGGAGTATTGGTCAGAGCCGGATCCAGCCGCACCGCTGCCACCGACAGCTGTGCCAGCTACAGGTACACCACTGACAGGTCCAGCGCCGCCGGGATTAAAGTTGCCAGCAGTACCGCCCGGAAACTGTTGACCAGGTCCGCCGATGTGTGGACCACGTTGGCGTTGAGGATACGGTGGTGGATATTGATTCAATGGCATGTAACGCATCTTATTCCAGTTTTGATTAGCAACCTGTGTGAGAAAGAGACAGCACATCATTAGTAACAAATATAACAAAGGATAAGATTCGAGTTTAATATATACTTAATGATGTGAAGAACAAATCTGTAATCACATTTCAATGCATACTCAATAGATACATCTATCTCTCATCACAATCTTTGTCCATAGGTCTGTATATTTTGTTTTTTTATATTTGCGAGCTTATAATTTACTTGCATTTTCTGTTTCTGCTTTCTTTGTTTGACATATTTTTGGAATAACATAATTAATTATTAAAATCCTTCAAGTTTGTGGTTACCTATTTCTTATTCATTGCAAACAACAAGTTTCCACAATCTATATATATAAAACTCTTTGTCCTCACTGACTGACTTAGTCATCACGCTGTAGGCCAAACGGTTCAAGATATTGAGATGAAATTTGTACACAACATAGCTGAGACATAATTATCGTGCAATAAGACGGGATTTTTTGATATCCCAACTGGAAGGGGCTAAAATGGGGGGTCAAAGGTCAAAATTGCTTAGTATGAAATTTTTTTTTGTTTTTTGAGCTATCTTAACCAAACTCACAGATTATGTATTTCTTACCCACTGCTACATCCTGAGAAAATTTGGGCAAGATCGGGCCACTATATCGTATAGCTGCCATAGGAACAGTGGCTTTTAATGCTATTAATAAACAATCAAAAGAAGATGGACAAGGGGATGGGGTGGGGGAGGGGGGGGGGGGTGTAACGATTCATTTGTGTTGCGGCTTTCAAAATCAATTTTCAGTATATGGCACTGTTACTCGCTCTTGCTGCAATAATCCAATTGCAGCGAAAACTTTAAAACAGCGAGCAGCGAAAATGTAAATTCTCTATATTATATAAAGTACTACTTATTACTATTATCTTAAGTCCAACTACAGGGAAAAATTGAATTTACAATTTCCGCTATCTAATTAGAAATGACATAAGGTCTGGCTATAGCTGTGAGAAATGTTTCCTATTTTCACTTCACATTTTTCCCCGAGATTTTAGGGAGCGTAGCGAGCCGGGGGTTGGCGAGCGAAGCGAGCAGGGGCAAACCCCTAGTAACTGCATATAAGTTGCAACTAAAGGACACTACATTTTAGTGCGGATTCGGTTCGGTTGTGATCCTCAAGTCTGATGGAAAAACACGCACGGCAAACTCGTACAAATTGTTGTCAACTATATTTAACAAAGTTCTACTCAGAATGGTTTATCCCAGGGAATGAAACCGTAACTTGAACCGTTAACCGAAATTAACCGTTTCAAATGTAATACCGTAACCGATACCGAAATATATTATTTTTCAAGAACCGAAAACCGAAACGTTCGTACCGGTACGGTTTTGGTACATTTAAAAAAAATTTTTGGTATTTTTTACACAAATATTTGTTGGCAAAATTCGATTTTCTTTACATTTAAAAATTTTTTAAAATTACTTTGCTGTACCGGTATGGACCGATATGAGAACCGGAACCGAAAGGACAAAACCGAAATAGAACCTTTTACCGAAATACTCGTTTCGGTACGTACCGGTACCGGAGCCGAAATTTGATTCGGTTTCATTCCCTGGTTTATCCACAATTCCAAAATAGAGTCTAGCATCTACATAATAGAAGCTATAAACTTTAAATATCTTGGATATCATGCACACGGACATTATAAAGCTTTCTGTATTCGACAATGAGTCCTTTTGCTCCTACAAATTAAGAAAAACCTCACTACAGTTTTTGACTAAGGCGAGCCCCAAAAAGTATGCACTAATTTGTATGTTGGATCTCACAAATCAGAGGTACAATTAAAATATAATTTAAATTGTCTAAAGGATATCTTTAATCGACTTTTTTTTGCCAACAGTTGGACTAAGCCTGCAAAGATATTCGACCTGCTTTCGGTTGAAGGTCTTCTCTAATACATCTAATACATTGTTAGTTGTACTTCTTTCGATTTGTAATCAAGATGGCCTGGAAATGTCAAATTTAAAACTCATTTGATGTGGTAAGGATATGTGTAGCAGGAAACTGCTTTAAAGTCTCATGTCGACTGTTGATTGAAGCTGCCTTTTTATTTCTCTTGGACATTGTCACAAACACTGATTCCTTCTTCTTTTATTTGGTACTTTCAATAGTCGTCGCAGTTATTGAATTGAATTGTAATTGAAATTGTATCAAACTTACCATACTTCCTTGGGCAGTGACACCAGGCGGCAGATTTGGAAGCATCATAGCCGCATTCTGCATGTTGGCCATGCGTTGATGCGGTGGTCCTTGTTGCTGTTGTTGTGTTACCTGCATAAGGCTTACTTGTTGCTGTTGGCCAGGTCCCATTTGTGGTGGTCCTGGGCCAGGTCCTTGCTGCTGTTGGTTCATCATGTGCTGCATTTGTTGTTGCTGCATCACCTGCTGTTGTTGTTGCTGCTGCTGCTGTTGTTGTTGTTGCTGCTGCTGTTGTTGTTGCTGCTGCTGCTGTTGTTGCTGCTGCTGTTGTTGCTGCTGATGTTGCGCTGTTTGTGGACCATTGCCAGCTTGAAGAGATCCACCACTTGCACCGCCGGCAGCAGCATTAATTTGACTCTGCTGACGTTGCTTAATGATGGCTGCCATTATCTGTGGATTCTGCTTCAGAATGCTAAGTATGTGTTGGTTGCTCTCGTTGGTCGGATTGTTTTTAATCTTTTGCATGATCTGCGCTAGCGTCTGTGTGTTTAGTGGTGGTCCATTAACCATGTTGGGACCCGCATTGCCAGCGTTAGAGCCACCGGCACCAACACCTTGAGCTCCCGGTGGACGGACACCG
The DNA here is from genome assembly GCA_035043265.1 of Drosophila testacea. Taxonomy (NCBI): domain Eukaryota; kingdom Metazoa; phylum Arthropoda; class Insecta; order Diptera; family Drosophilidae; genus Drosophila; species Drosophila testacea. The sequence continues at coordinate 4,332,655 of JAWNND010000229.1, forward strand.
CCTCCAGCGGCTGCAGCGCCCATGGGTGCTCCCATGCCAATGCCATGGGGTGTACCGCCTCCGCCCATGCCAACGCCAGCGCCTAAAACGGGCATCTGAGCAGCACCGACGCCAACGCCAACTCCAACGCCAACACCGCCAACACCACCACCCATCTGATTGGGTGTCATGCCCATCATCTGTTGTTGTTGTTGTTGCTGCTGCTGTTGCTGTAGATTCTGTTGCATTAGCTGGTTGGATTGTCGCATTCCTGGTTGATTGGCAGCATTGTTGACGTATCGCTGCTGTCCGGCACCGCCAACACCACCGCCGCTGCCCCATTGTTCCATCGGCAACAAGTTGTTGGCATTCAAGACATTGTTACAGTTGCCGCCACCGGACAGCGGACCAGCGCCTGGTCCAACGCCCACATTACCAGCCAACTGATTGACACCCACATTACCGACCATGCCGCCCATTGCACCTTGATTCGGCACGCCCACTCCCATCGGCCGTTGCATAACAGGCGGCGCCATTGGCACTCCTTTGCCAAAGCTATGCGGGACTTGTTGACGAGCAGCCTCCTCCTGCACCTGTTTGACAACCTGCAGCACATTGGGAGACGGTGAATGGCCACTACCTGGTTTCATGCCAATCCCCGGTTGATGTGGATGTGGCGATGCCATTCCGCCAATGCCAGCGACTGAAACCGGCGACGGTACTGTCGCCGTGGATGGACTCATACCACCGGCACCCGCTGGCAATATTGCTGACTGGCCGGATATCACCTGTTGACTAATCGCCACACCGGACATGCCCACCACTGGCACACTAACTCCACCAACTCCACCAGCTGCCACCACAGGCCCACTTACAGCTGGCCCGGGAAGAGCGGCCGGTGCGGCAGTTCTGGACATTAGGGCAACGCGACGACGCAGCAACTGTTGCTGTTGCAATCTGAAAGTAGAATAAAGCAATCATCATTTAGTTAAAGCAATTAACTTTTTAATAATACTGTTTAGTACCACACGCGTATGAATCATTCATATCTATCAGTTGATGGAGTTTACTTCCACAAATAAAAATTAGTTCATTACCTTTTCTTTTTAGCTTTCATTCTGCACAGCAAGCACATTTTACCAAATATATATTATTATTATATTCTATATTATGAAATTATTATTTCAATTCCAATTTTATAAACTATATTCGCGAGCTCAAATACTTTAATGCACGTTCATTCAGATCGAATTGGTTTTTGTTCTTTAAAAATAGTCATGCACATTCATTTAAGTGTGACCAACTCATCTTAGCTTGCATAATACTTGATGATACTAGAAAAATACTGACATCAAATTCAAGCAAAGTATTATGGTAATCTATATATAATATTTTTTTCCTGACTAATTCACTGAGCCATCACTGAAATTTTCACACAAAGCTCAGACTAATTATCGTGCAATAAGGCTGCGTTTTGCGATATTCCAACTGGATGGGGTTAAAACCGAAAAATTGTTTGTCTTTTGAGTTATCTCAACCAAACTCACAGATTATATATTTTTTACTTATTGTTATAATCTGAGAAATTTCGGCCAAGATCGGATGACTATATCATATAGCTGGCATAGAAGCAATCGGTTGCAAATGAGATTTTAGTATAAAGAGCTTTGCCAAACTCACAGATTATTTATTTATTACTACTTGTATCATTATAGAAGGATCTTAACTGCTCTGGCTCACTATATTTGACTGGTTTCAATAGCAAAGCAGAGTTATTTAGTAATTTTTGATTGAAAAGGAGAATACAAGGAAAACAAAAAGTTCAAAAATGGCGGACAAGAAAAGGTCTTGAGCCCTATATCACACAATAGTGCTATTCCTGCAACTGCTTTGCTTTCGATTTGATTTAAAGCAAAACCAAATTGGTGTGCAAAACGTGTCGTTCCTGCAACTGCCTCTGATTTGCTTTAACGAAATCAAATCAAAAGCAAAGCGTTTGCAGGAATAGTACGAATATTTTAATGTTTGTATCATACTCTCACATAAATTATGCTTTTGAGTTTTGATCATTTCGTTCATAAACTAGAAGAGTGACACATCTTCCATATGTTTTATATAGGAGATATGTCATTCTTCTAGTAAATGATCGATTTGTTTTCATGCAGACACAGACAATTGATTGCTGATCTGTTTCTGGCTCATAAAATGACTAGATTGACTTGGAACATTCTTTTTTTTAGGAATTCAAATTCGGAGCTTATATAAAAAAACACAAAAAACACACAAAAATAGCACAAAACAAAATTCAAAAAAAAAAACAAAAAAAAACCGACACCTGAGCCGAACCCGTTTTGTGAGGTTAGGTCCGTCTTAAAGTTAACTTTTATTATAAGTTTAGAAAAAAAAAACAAAAACAATTATCCACTAATTATTTGATTCATTAGTAGCTTTTAGTAACTCACTTTTGCTGAAGTTGCTGTTGTTTAAGCTTGTGCTTAATGTTGGGACAGAAGGGCACCGGACACTTTTGCTCCTGACAGTGCTTGGCATGATAGCAACATAGAGCGATCAACTGTTTACATATGGGACAGCCGCCATTTGTCTTTCGTTTGCAATTCTTGGTGTGCTGAACCACCCGTTTCATCTTCTGGCACGAGGGTAAACGGCAATTGGCATCACGGCATTGGCACGCATGTACCAATGATTGAATACAACGTTGGATGGATTGTTTTCTAGCTTCCTGTGGATTTGCCTGCTTGAGATCGGCGGGCGCCGAGCCATCATCCAGATCGAAGCCCAGTTTTTCCATTTTATGCGGATGTCCAACCTTTTCTTTGCACACAGTACATAGATCGAAATCCTATCATTTCAAATAGCAAAAAAAAATATATACAAATTTAATGTGATTCTAAATATTGGTTATAGCATATAGCATCGAGCAGTTGATCTTACATCACAAACGGTGCAGTGATAACGTGTCTCGACTGCCGTCTTGCAGTTGTTGCAAGTGTACACGAACTTGTCCTGTCCCTGATTGTGCAACTCGTACAACATTGACAATGTGGAGAACTGTGCTCGTCGCAACGATGAGAACTCATAGTGCTTGTCACGAGCCAGTGTGAGGAATGCATCACGGCCATCCATCAGATCACAGGTTAACAACGGATCGGGATCTTGTATGGGCTAAAAAGAGCGAATGGTTTTGAATCTAATAAGAATCTGCATTGAGTAGGAGGAGTTAACAAAATAAAACTTACCGCCAGACTTGCGGCCGATTGGGCTGAATGTAAGCGTATAACAAAAAACACTTCCTTGTGCTTCTCCATTGTGGCATAGATTTTAGCTGATAAATCATTGCCTGACTGATGCTCATTCGACTTTTTGCTGTTTTTGCGCTGTGCTGCCTTTGATTTGTTGGATTTCTTAGCCTTTTTCTGTCCCTTCTTTTTACCATCGCCACTGACTTCATTGTCCTCAATGGAAAAGAGCTGCAAATACATTTCAAATTTCAATTTCGATAAATAAATTGAAGCAAATTAGTGACTAAATTGAGATACACTTACGTTGGCAGCCGCAGCCGCTTCAGCAGCCTCGGCCTGTTTGCGTTTTTCCTCCTCCTCTTGGTCAAGCTCCTTGATGCTCTCCTCCAGCACATTGGGCCAGAAATCACCCTCAAAATAGGGCAATTCAGCGGCCGAGCCAAGTTTATCCTCCATGGCCTGCTTGAGTATGTCCTTATAGTCCTGAATGATACGCTCAATCATGCCCTTGTCAAGCATTTTCTTATACCACTCTTGCAAACGCTTTGGCTTCGGTATTTTCTGATCAGTCGGATGGCAGTGGAATATATAGTCATCGCCCTCAGAGGGCGGGCATGCCCAAATATGTGCCATCGTATAGCCCAGCTGTTTCACATAGTCCATATAGCCAAGCAGGATCTCATGATAGACGGCCGTGCGATATTGTCGTGGTCGAAAGAAGTGCACCGAATCCAAATATGCAATGTACACACGTCGCGTATTGGGCGCTGGACACTCGGAACCATATTCTTGCACATGCATGCCAAAAAAGCAAACATCAATGCCATCAACCTCTTCGAAGGCGAACAAAGCCTTTGCCCGATATGGAAACTCATTCATCATTTCGCCGCCCTCAACAAAACGACGTCGCATTCCCGGTTTAACCTCGACACATTTATCCGATGAGGATACGACACGTATATGAACCTCACCAGCGCCAGCTTCCTTCTTTTTTAGGAAGTTGTTAACACGCGTCTCAATATACACGCCTAGTTTGGTTGTGGGTAAACGCTTGGCATTGAATTTGTTCTCCTTTCGCTTCGAGTTCTTCTTCTTTAGACAATTATCACACACAAAGCCTCCCGGCCAAATGGAATCTAACCAAAGAACACAGATCTGATGTTGCTTACGTCCGCACTCCTGGCAATCGACAAACGGTTCAAGCTCCAAATGATCGTTCTTCATTTCCTTGAATTGGTCCTTTTTGATTTGGCTAATCATAAAATCAAATTGTAAATGCAATCGAATTATAGAATTGTAAAAGTTGTTGGTTAACTTGGACTTACGTTTGAGACTGGAGCGGATCATCTCCAAGGGTCACAGTATCTCCTTGGATGTCATTAAAGCACTTCTGGCAGAACGTGTATCTATTTGATGCAACACCGTATTCCTTTAGACTGTTGTTGTGATTTTCATGGCAACAATTTACGAGTTGATGACGAGATGGCGATGGCGATGAGGCGGATGGACGATGACAATTGCACAATTAACAATAAACACCACACACAGTTTACATTTTACAAAAATAAAGAGTAAAAAAGAACAAAATTAGTAAAAACAGTACAAAAATGTCATATAACAAACAACAATCAAGAATAGAAAATGTATAAATTATGCAACAAAATTATTTAAATGTGTGTGCGACATATAAATTGTGAAATTATTCAGTTATTGCAAATTTTGCATTGGTTTTGTTGTTTGTATAAAGAAAATGAAGGAATATGATTAGAAATGAAAGAAATAAAAAATAAAATAATGGGAAGAACAAAAGGCTTTGAACATTAGAATCATATAAGACACACGATAATACAACTAATGAATTATTACAAAATAAAAGTGGAATTTTGATAATATTGAGAATATTGAGATTCAATTGTGTCTGTGTCTTTGCTTATAAGTATGAATGTAAGTTGTTAGTTACATTCTGACAAAAGTCCATTTCAAATCTTTATTTATTTTATTTCATTGATCAGAGTTATGGAAATAGTTTAAGGACTATGTATACTAACACTCGGACACTCTCATATCTTATGATTTGATTGATAATAATAATAATGTTTGTGTAATCATATTACAAAAATGAATCAAAGTCAGGATAACAGACAAAAAATCATTTGGAAAATGAAAATATCAATTGAGAAATGAACAAACAACATCAACAAAGTGATTATCTCTCTCTCTCTTCAGAATTTGAGCTCAAAACTACTTCTATTTTTAGTTGTATTGTATTGGAAGGAACCTGAGTAGTAGGATCTATGTATATATAACGAAACTTACCTGTTTTGGTAGCTATAGTATTTGGCATCGCGCGGTATTGTGCACAGCTGTTTGCCATAACAACATAGCACCTGTGGATTAAATGTGTACTTTCGACCACAGCAGTATCCCAGCGCCTGCATAACAGGATCTATTTCAGCCTCAAACACTTCCGACAGCTATAGTATTAAAGATTAAACATATATATCATTTTACCAAACATGGTTTCGATTATAAACTATAAGACACAACTCAACAAATCATCGACTCATTTGTTAAGATGTTTGTACAGAAAATTTAAACAAGTTTATATTTATTTATTACACAAGTAGATCATCATTATTTTGTTGAAGCAATCTCACCTTGGTACAGTAGCGATAGACGCGGGATGTCTTGCGGTTGTAAAGCCAGGCATTGTCAAACATTAGCCAAACATCATCCACATATTCCCATGGATCACTGTATTTGCCAGTTAGTATGTTATTTCGTATGGTCCCCAGATCCATGGGCTTCTTAACAATCTCAAAGTAGTCGGGTATGCCCAACGCTTGAGGATCGACTGGATAACGAAATGGAACAGACTCTGGCTCCTGGCGATAAAGCTTATCCAGTGTTGGTATTAAGGCAGTGCGCAGCTCCTCAGGATTGAATTCTACATTGAAAATATAGAAAAACCAAAATATATGTTAGTTGAAGTTTCCATGTTTCCAAGTTTCAAGTTCCAAGTTTCCCATGAGTTTTCAATTGCTTACTACCATCTTTTAAGGCCCTTTCTTTTATCTCCCTTGTATATGCATACATACATAAGTTAAAGATAACTAAAAACAATCAAATCTTAAGTTTCAATTCGATCCGTTGATATTTTTAGATGACGGCTTAAGCTCAAAGTAAGTGATATTATTGAATACTTTGCTGTTCACACGGACAATTGACATTGGCTCAACTTTCTGCTTTGTTTATTTAGTGATTGTGATAAAAATTTGTGAAACTATATCTGCGTGTACGACAGACAAATATTGTCGGCATTGTTTTAACTCTTACAGTCTGTGAGATATCTATATATATAAAACTCTTTGTCCTGACTGAGTCATCACGCTGTAGGCCAAACGGCTTAAGATATTGAGCTGAAATTTTCATATTATATAGATTTTCAAACTGAAGACTCTGTACCCTCTACAAAGCTGAAAAATTCTGCAAGTTCGATGTGTTATGAATTATAGTTATCTTAATTTTATAAAGTTAACAATTAGCCAAGTTCCCGCTTTTAAAAGTTGTCCATTTTCATTACGTTATTTAATACCCTATACACTAATATTGTATACTCTTTATTCAACAGTTGCTTCTTATTTCTGAAGACTATACTGTTGCCCTTTTTCAAGTTAACTGATCTGAAATTGTTTACCTATTATCGAACCCTAGTGAAAACTATAAGAGTCCCATTCCCAAATAACTAATATATAGATAATAGAATACAAATATATAGCTTACGGCATTTCTTCTTCTTGTCACCGGCATTAGGCGCCAATGGTTCCGGCACTACGGGTTTAGTCTCTGATTTGATTTTGAGATCGGATCCACTGCCCGCAGCATTGCCATCGATGGCACCATTCAGATCATCTTTGCCATCGATGCCGCCACCAATTGCACCATCGGCACCAGTGATGCCGCTACCACCGCCAGCAACAGAATCATCCACATCCATGGGCTCAGATTTGATCTTGATGCCATCACCATCTTCGCCATCCTCGGTCTTAATGTCCATTTTAAGCATGCTGGTGCCATCATTATTCACATTCTTCCCTTTGCCACCCGTCGAGCAATCCATTTGTGAGCTATCGCCATTGCCACCGCAACTATCATCCATAAACTCTTTCTTGATCTCATCCTCCTGTTTGATCGAGTCCAGTTTACCCTTTGAGGACATGCCACCACCACCACTACCACCACCATTACTGCCATTGGTATCATTGGCACCCGCCGGCGACGGTGTCTCATCGTCATTATCACGTGCTGCCGCCTCCAGTGCTGCCATCTGTGATGATAAACTGCTCGAGCTGTTCATCATACGACCGAGGCCAGTGGGTGCAGTATTCTCGCTTTTGCTTCGGGCCATCAAGAGTAGGGTGTTGCTGGCGGGTGCTGATGTGGAATTCCCATTGCCGCTTGAGGCAGTCGTCGATGTTGGTGTTGCCACCGATGATGAGGCACAGCTAAGTGGTGTACTAACTGCCGTTGTTGTTGTGGTTGTTGTGATTACTGTGCTGCTGGTCGTACTGCTGCTATTGCTACAATTGCCGCTGCTGCTGGCGCATGTTGCTGCCGCCGAGGCGGGCGTACTGCTTGCTGCCAATCCAGAGGCACTTGTTGCCGGCACTGGCGAGGCAGGAATATATGGCGGTGTTGTTGCACGATTGCTTAACGGTTGCATCAGACTGTTAACAGACGGCGGATTATTCGATGGTGTGCCAATTGGTCCGTTGGACATGAAACTTGGCGAGGGACTGGGAGCGGGTACAGTGTTGCCACTAACACCACTAGCACTAGCTCCACCACCACCACCACCAGCAGTCAGTGCATCTAGGCTTGTGGGTGTCGGTGGCATATTGTTTAAAACACCACCACCACCGCCAGCTCCAGATGGTTGCTGAGATTTTTGCTGCATTGGCGAACTAAACGCATTCGTTTGCTGCTGTTGCTGCTGCTGCTGTTGTTGTTGTTGTTGTGGAATTGACGTAGCATTGCTGAAGGGTGACTGTGGCATTAGCATCGCTGCGGATGTTTGTTGTTGATGTTGCTGCAACAATCGCTGCTTCATAATCTCGCTTAGCTGTTGATTCTGTGCGCCAGTACCACCATTTGCATTGATAAATTGCTGTTGCTGTTGTTGCTGCTGCTGCTGCTGTTGTTGGCTGGGAACGGGACTCGTTAATACGCCTGGACCGCTACCCACGGCCGAAGCCGATTGCATGGTCTGTTGCGTGTTGAACGGAGATAGCACTGGATTTGCCACCATTCCCCCAGGACTAGGACCTGGCGGTCCAACCAACATATTGCCCTGGCCAGGCTGTTGCTGAGGGAATTGCATGCGCTGTTGTTGCTGTATGGCCAGCATATTGCCGCCAGGCGAATGACTACGCATACTCGCCGCCACAGCAACCATACTGGGTTGACCAGCAGCCGTTGCCTGTTGGTTGGCACTGTTACCCATGCCTGGGGCTTGGGGACGTAGCTGCTGTTGGATCATACCAGTTGGACCACCGCCGCCCATTGGACTGATTATGGGACGCACACCCTGACCACCTGGCTGCTGTTGTTGGAGCGCATTGCTGGGCAATGCCGCTGGATTGACGACACCAGTGGTGGGACCAGTTTGTTGCATTTGCATCATTTGCTGTTGATGCTGCTCCTTGCGCTTCAATCGCTTCTCCTCCAGTTCCTTTTGTATCTTGTATATCTTTTCGGCCAATAGATGATAGTATTCGGAGCGTGACTTGGCCATCTCATACATATCCTTCTCAACTTTCTCGGCATACGAAACAAGATTATGCATACGCTTGTCCTGCATTGTTGTGGGATCGGATGTTGGAAAGATGGCCTGAACCAGCTTGTGCACCAAATGATTGCGTAGATCTGCTGTCACCGATTCACGCCAGTCTTTTTCATTGTCACCACCGCTGGGAGGCGGCCCTCCTCCACCTCCACCTCCACCACCAGCACCTCCTGTTCCACCGCCTGGGGCATTTGGAACAGCTGATGAATTATTGGCGCCTCCTGTGGTATCTGCTGGCATAAGTACACTGGCGCCACTAGCACTATTGCCAGCACCTGGTGCACCTGGTCCTGACACTGCATTGCCATGAACTTGCACCTGTGCCTGCGCTTGTGCCTGCAGCAACTTAATCTTTGCCAGTTGATCGGGTTGACCCACCAGTTGTTGCTGTTGCTTGTCGCCGGCGCCTACAAAATTGGCATTATTGAAGCCAACATTGACCGACAACGGCGTTGGAATGTTGCCCAATTGTTGCTGCTGCTGCTGCTGCTGTTGTTGCTGTTGCTGTTGTTGTGCATTGACTGACTGCTCAACCATGTTTGGCAGCGCACGTCTTCGTCCACCAGCTGCATTGCAACCCTGCAGCATCAGTTGACCACCTTGTGCTTGGGCCTGCTGCTGCTGCTGCTGCTGTTGTTGCTGTTGAAGGCTGTTTACTTCGTTTGCACCCGGCAATACATTTTGTCCAGATACTGGCACAGGCACTGCAACTCCACCAGGTATTGCACTACCTGGCCCTGGCGGCACGCCAAGCACACGAACCGATGGAGCGCCCTGCATGCGTATACCCGATGGCATACCTTGAGCTGGCGCACCCAACATTCCAGCTGTAACCGCTCCCACTTGACCAATACTGCCAACGCCTTCGAAGCGACGTAGCTCTTGTTGCTGCACCTGCTGATGCTGTTGCTGTGTCAGTTGTTGGGCCATATCCGTATTACCCTTGGGTACATTGGAGGCAACGCCTGCCTGTTGCTGCGGCAAAACAATGGCCGTGTTCTGTGAACCACCACTACCAGAATTCTGTGCCACCTGTTTGCTATCGACAACACCACCGCCACCAACATTGACACCACCAACGCCGACACTAACGCCGGACGGATTTTGCTGAACCTGCTGTTGACCTTGCTGCTGCTGCTGCTGCTGTTGTTGCTGCTGCTGCTGCAGAGGAGCTCCAGAATTGGGTGGTGCTCCAGACGCAGCACCACCAGCATTCTGAAAGAGCGAGTGATTTTGACGAAAGGGTAGACATATGATGCAGTCGGAACGCTGGCAGGTCTTGTAATGAAGCAGTATCTGACGCGATGAGGTGCAATGTTGCATGTTGCAATCCTTGCTTTGTTTGCAGGTTGCCATGTGTGCCAAAACCGCTTTCATTGCCTTGCAATAGTTAACACTACAGACCTCGCGATTGGGATTGAGATTTTCGCGTCGATTGCACTTGTGCGCGTGCAGCAGCAACATTAGTTGCTGTTGAATCTGTTTCTTTCGCTCATCCGACATACTGCCTGGCGCTGGATTAGCACCACCAACAGAAGCAACTCCCTGCTGTTGCTGCTGCTGTTGCTGAGATGTGCCTGGCTGTTGTTGTTGTTGCTGCTGCTGCTGTTGTTGTTGCTGTTGCTGGTTATGACCCAATAGTTGATTGGGCTGCGGCGCACGTGGTCCCAATGCACCCTGTTGCACACCAGGCTGTTGTTGTTGCTGCTGCTGCTGTGAATTCATTTGTGCATTCGCTGCCGCCAATTGTTGCTGTTGTTGTTGTTGCTGGGGATTGCCAACAAGACCACCAGCACCAGTTGGCTGTCCATCTCCACCCAAACTGGACATGGGCACCACTGTACCAATTGGTCGATTTCCTTGAGGCATACCCGCACTCATATTGGGCGCAACAACGCCGCTGCCACTGCGCATTTGCTGAGCAAGTAGCTGTTGTTGCTGCGGATTATTACCACCAGGTGCTCCATAGTTACCGACTCCATAAGGCATGTTATTTATTTGGCCTTTAAGAGAATGAGAATGAAACGGAATTAGGTCAATATTAAGTCAGTATTATTAATAACAATTTTTAACAAATACATACCCAGTTGCAAATTTGGATTTTGCATTCGTGGACCACCACCAGCGCCAACAACGCTTCCTGGTCCATTTCCGCCGCCAGCTCCGGCGCCAATTAAATGCGGACCACGTAGCATATGCTGTTGTCCGACCATACGTCCCATCATTGGACCATTTTGCATGTGCATACCCTGATTGGGCACTGAGCCCGCCACAGAGCCGACACCGACAGCACCGGGTACGGCATTCATCATGTTTGCCGAGCCCGGTTGCTTTAATGTGTTGACCATGCCGCCGGGACCACTTAAGTTGCCCATGCCGCCATTATTCGTGAGAACCATGTTGCCAAGATTGCCCTGTGCTATGGTGTTCATGCCTGCAAAGGTTGCAATTTGTTTTTAATATAGGATATCTGTGTATTTCGATAATGTTAATGTTGAACTCACCTGGTATAGCATTCATTCCATTGTTACCATTATTCGAAATGGACATGGGCATTGAATTGACCATGCCCATTTGTGTTGCCACCTGCAAGCCACCCGTGTTGGGTGATTGTAAATTTGGAGACTTGCTGCCCAATTGATTCATCCCAGGCACTACCATGCCACCACCAGTGCCTTTATTGCCCTGCTGTTGTTGCTGCTGCTGCTGTTGCTGCTGCTGTTGTTGTTGCTGCTGCTGCTGCTGCTGTTGTAGTAGATGCTGCAGATGCTGATGGTGTTGCATTTGACGCAGTTGATTGCCAGCAGCACCACCGCCATTATTACCACTGCCATCATCACTGCTGCCACCGCCAGCACCATTCATCTGTGGTGGTACCACGCCAGGACCAGGTCCCTGGGCAGGTGGTTTATTTGGTCCGCCAACGCCGGCGCTAGCTGCTGTTGTAACAACACTAACTCCGCCGCCGCCAGTGTTAAGCTGATCTGACCAGCCGCTGTTGGAAGACACCAGTTCATCCGGCAAATTGTCTTCCAAAAAGAATAGATCCGCTACAGAAAAATTATATACAAATTCATTTCATTACATCAAAGTGAAGTACAAAAGAAATTCCAAAACTGAACAATTGCATTTTTGAAACGATTCAATATTGTCTAGACTCTAAAGAAATCCGAATCAAAAGTTTTGCCATTTGAGATCATTTCTACACCTTCTATATAGAAATTAAGATAATTATGTTACTGCAACGGAGATCAAAGGATACCTATACACAAATCTATACAGAAACCTCAAGATGTTCATTTTCGTATCCTGTGTAACGATTAGAATAGTTTGTATCACATGACTAATTAGGATTGTTCCTGGCAAGCTACTAAAACTTCGATATTAACATATTTAAGCCACTAACTTTCAATTATTTTTGGTCTGATTGAGTTTTTTTCTGGGTTTCCAGAATCCTTCCAACCTTTTAAGCTTAACCCAGATTAAGAGTCGAATTTAAAATTTCAATTTTATATAGTTGCTTTCAATTTGATGAAGTTTTAAATATGGATGGTATCGACTGTTTATAGTCTGATAATGTTTGAGATGTCAGATGTCTTCTTTTCTCCATTAAAGTATGTCATTGGCATTACTTCAGAAATCCCTAAAATAAGCATATTTCATGTTACTAAGAATGTGGAAGATCCTGCTCTCAATAATTTTCTCCTTCTAACTCTATTTAAGGATCTGCTATTTTTATTTGGAATTAAGCACACTTACATGGATCCATTTTAACCCGCTTCTGTGGCGGTTCGTCCAAATGATCGGCCATCATATATATTAATTGTTGCTTGCCTTGGCAGCAAAACGCGTCCTAGTATAAATATATATGTATTTTGTTTATCTGCGATGATTGCTTCTTGTTGTCGTAGTACCGTAAGTCCGTTTTAAAATGTATGTATATTTTTTACAGAAAAAGAAAAGAACGATTTTCTTCCTCGAACTGACGACGATTTGACAAATTGTGAGTAGTGTTGACAGTTGTTGACAGTTTGTTGCCAGTGTGGGAAAATGACAATAAAAAAAAACAAAATATTCTTTTTTTGTTGCTGTTGTTGTTGTTGTTTTGATTGCTTGCGTGTGTTTGTTTGTGTGTGTGTGCTGCACGTTTTGACAGTTTTCGCACGATGTTTGTTGTGTGTGTGTGCGTGCATATATATATATACATATATACATACATATATACGTATATACATATATATGCATATATTTATATATATATATAATAATCCTTTCTCCTCGCTCGCTCTCTATATATATAATTATACATATATGTATATCGGTAATCCACACACTTGCTTAGTAAATTGTTCTAGTAAATTTGTTGCATAAACTTGCGGGAGTTGTTGACAAAAAGAACTCCTTTGTTATTGTTGTTGTGGTTGTTGCTGCTGCTTCTGCTGTTGCTGTTGTAGTTGCTGTTGCTGCTGTCGCCTGCCGCTGCGACGAAGACGACGTCGACGTCGTCAACGCTTTCGTCACCGCGACCGCGACCGTGCCAGCTGAGCACGTCGCTGATTCTGTTGGCTCGCCGTTGAGATCGTTGTTGTAACTGCTCCTGCCACTTTTGGCGTCCCATGCGCTAAAGAATGTTTCCACTACTGAACGCGTTTGCTTCACTTCGTCCACTATCCTTGGATGTTGTTCTTGTTGTTCTTGTTGTTCCTCTTCCTGTTTTGTTTTTTGCTGCTGCTGCTGTTGTTGTTGTTTAATGTTTATGTTTGTGGTTGTTTTGTTTTTGTTATGTTGGTTGTTGTTGTTGTTGTTTGTCATACAGCAGCATGCGCACGAGTGCATTTTGGGTTTAAGCGCCAAAATCCACCAAATTGGCCGAATTTCATAAAATCGGCCTTGGTTAGGATTGTTGTTGTTGTTGTTGCTTTGATTTGTTGTTGTTGTTGCTGCCGCTGATGCAAGTGAAATTTGAAGATGAAGAACGCGACGACGAAAGAAGCATAAGAATAAGAAGAAGCACTCAATGGCAGCTGACAAATGCGCGCAATGTTGCATTTGTGTTATTGCTGTTTGCCTATTGTTGCTACTGCAACATTTTAATTTTTTATGAATTTTAATGCTTGTTTATGTGGTTGATTTTACAGTTCTTTTCATTTACTTTTCTTTCTCTTTTTATTTCAAATGTTTTTGTTTTGTTTTAGTTGATGTTGCTTTTTGCCTGTCTCGTCTTGTTTACATTCGCTTTGTTTTTAACATCGCACACAACTGTAAAAACATACAAAAAAAAAAAGTATTAGTTGCAATTAGAACACCAACACACTCACGTACATATATATTAATAAGGATTCACAACAGTTTCCACGCACATCAAAATTAAATAAAAGACACACAAACAAAATATAACAACATATTGCGAATTCGATTCATTTTTATCCGAATTGCGGCTGCCGCTGCCGCCTGCTGATTGAAGACAACTCGCTATTATCTGTATTTTTTTTTTATTTCTCTTTTTCGTCTCTTGTTGTTGCTCATAGTATTCGCCAACTCGCTGATGTCTCCGTCGTCTCTCATTCGACTACGTGTTTTACTCTCTCTCTCTCTCTCTCTCTATGTATGTGTCATAATTTAAGTGTGCATGTGTGTGTCTGTGTGCGCACTTTTACTTGGCCAACAAGCAAGCACAAAATGTGCCAACAGCGTGCACAAGTGTGGCGCCAGCTTTTGAAATTGCGCGCAATTTTTTGTAAACAAAAAGAAAAAGTCTATGTTGTGATCACATACAACAGGAATAAGGCAAATTAAACAGTGATTGAAAACAAATCTGTCTGAAAGATTTCATAAAAGCCGCATTTCAAACGGCTGGTGGCTCCATCCATGCGGCTGTTTTTTTTTTAGAGCCAAAGACGAGTGACGAGAAATCGAAAACACAGCAAGAGCACATATAATACCACACAGACCAAGACAGACATTCGCGGCAGCTGAAGCTTTTTAAAGCTTTTTCGCCGCTACGAATGCTTGTTGGCCGACTTTTGGCGAGTAAATCGCAATACACACACACACGGCACACACACACACACAATACAACAGGCGCGCGCCCAGCGCACATGTACTTATATACGTGGATACATATAAACGTTTATTCTGTCTCGCTTAAAAAACACACCATCTCTTTCACTGCACACACACGCATAGAACGCAACGAGACATTAATAGCGAGTAGAGAGAGAGAGAGAGCGAGAGCACATAATAAAAGAGATTTGCTTTGGTATTGGTATTTTCACACTGGTGTGCATACACACAGCACAGGCACTGGCCAACGAGTGCGAGCAGCATTGGAAAAAGAAAGAAAAACAGACGGCAGAAAATATATTCCTTTTTTTTTTTTTTTGTGGCGTTGCTCGTCCGTTTTCTTCTTCATGTCGTATCAAAGTTTTCTATTGCAGAAATTATTGTGTTGATGCGTATTTTACATTTTTAGCGGCGTTAATAAAATTTATAAAATTTTTTGCACAAAATGCAAAATTCCGAAATATTGTGAAGAAAATTATAAAAAAATTTCATTAAATTTGATCACTTTGTTTTATTTTTGAAAAATTAATTTTTTACACCGCACTTAATTTTGGATTATTTGTTAGATTTTAATTGAATTTCGCATTTTTACCATATATTTTTCACATTTTTTGTTGATTTTAGAAAATTTTTACAAATTTTTTTGCAACACTAAAACAAAAATTTTCAGTCCGCTTGTGTTGCAGCAGAAAGTCAACTGATTTCGCGAACGAGTAGCAACAGAACTAGAAAGAAAGACTGAAGCTGAAACGACTGCGGCTCTGTCTCTGTGTTGTGTGTTAGTGTCAGACGACGACAATGACAGCGAGAGCGACAGCGACGACAACGACAACGACCAGTAACGCCACCTAGTAGTGGTAACAGTGACGAGTGAGCGTACTCGGCGGAGAGTGAGAGCGCATGCGCGCTCAATGACAGACAGAGAGAGACTACGCAATGTATTAAAATTGGACATTTTATACGGCCGCTGCTCTGCTCTTCTCTGAGTGTGTGTGAGTGTGTAGGTGAGAGAGAATCGTCGCTAGATAACAAATGAGCGAGTAGAGTATCTACAGTGTTGTATAGTGTGGTGAATGTGTATGTTTTTCAGCCGTGGCGGCAACGCTAAACTAAACGCTATGTGGATTCCCAAAACCAAAATTTAGTGTCGTACCATGAAGTACCATTATCGCTGTCCTTGTCTAGCAGCCCGGCGCTTACCAGCAGCAACTGGTTAAACAAGTAGTTCATAAATAGAGATATGTTAATACAAAAAATATAACTTAGAATTGTTACAAATTCAGAGTGTAAATTTATTTATTTACGAATTTGTAAAAGCTGTTGCGCGCTTTTGTTACACACTCGTACTCACAGATATTAACAAACACATACACTCGCATGGAAAAGTATCGAAAGCACAGATGCAAAAGGGATGACAGTATGACAATATACACATTATTGCCACACTTGTAAAGTGTGAAAGTGGTACAAACAGTGTGCCACTTATATCGCTCTCAGCGAGTCGCACCAACGAGTATTCGTTATCCGTCGCTGTTGCATGAAATTCATTTGATTAATTGCCTATGCGACGATTTACTCAAATAAATGCCGTAGCATTTTATTACAATTTATTCTTCCCATTTTCTGGTTAGTATTTTGTTTTATTTTTTTGCTAATATTGTTATCAAAACTAAATTAACCTAGCCGTGCATGTTCCTAAGAATGTTTATAAATATTTATGTATGTACATACATGCATATACATATGTACACTTGCATACTATACATGCGTACTGTAAATTGCGCCATTTTTCTATAACATATTGGTCTGCAGCTTGGCAATATTTTTATTTCATAAATTTCACGCAGCTGCCAGATAATTTGATTGAATTAGCTTGGAGTTGAAATTTTAATAAAAGGCAGATTGTTTTAATAAACAAATTATCGTTGAAATAATACAAAAACAAAAAAAACAAAGCATTAGGAAACTCAACGCGACTGAGCACTGTTCATCGCTTATTGCCAGACTTCAATTAAAATCTAGTTCTAAAAGTATACCATATAACACCTGGCGGCGCTAACAAACAAAGAGATGGAGCCACCACCGTTTTGAAATCTGGCAACCACAGCGGCTGTATTAACCGCAACGTAACAGAAAACTGTTAGTTTGACAGCGACGTAACATGAACAATCGAAAATCGACACACATACGCCACTGGTCACATTGGAAACTACAAAGCGCTGCCACTGGTCAATTGGGAACTACGACACGCCACCTGTCATTTTGTTTTGTAAAAACAAGCGGCAAAAAAATATTTTCAGCACTGGTAGCGAAATTGGACCTTACAACACTCACTGCAGCTAAAATTAACAACTGGGAATATTGATATTTTGAAAAATTACAACAACGACGATATTTCGCTATGAAAGATTACAAAATAAAGCAGTAACGGTTAAAAATTCTGAACAACAATATCAATATTAAATTATTGTTATTAATGTCATCGCCAGATAAAACAACAACATAAACATTGAAGTTGACAATAAATAACAATAAAGGTAACAGGTCTGAAAAATATATGAACTAAAAGACAAAACTAATCTACTTCTTGCCCAAATAGGATCCTGATCTCGAACCCTGGCGAACCAGGCATGACAGGGGAGTCTCCTTCCCCCGTCACACTCATATTGGCCATCCTCGAAGGACTCTATGTTCTTCATCCTGCGTTGATGCTTCTATTCTCCCTCCGCTCAAGAAATAATTAGACAAACATCTTGTTATTTTGCAGGTAAGTTTTTATATAGTATAAAAGTATAATTACAAATAATTTATAATCATTCTTATGTCTTAGCAGTGAACATTGTTCACGGGACAGATCGGAGCGTAAACAAATGGATATTACCAGCAAATTCAGAACATGAATGAGCCCTGTAAATTGTAAATTGACTTCTGCTTGGTTCACATTGAGCCACAGACCTGGGCACAGAGTCCCAACTGAACTCCTGCGGCCAAGATCTGGAGCACAATGTGAACATATGTAGTAATAATCTAAGAAGGTGTAGGAGCTACAGAAAAGAAGAATTAAGTGTGTATGTGAGTAACGTTTGTATCTGTATTTTCTAATTTAAATTATCTATTTCAGTAATAAACATTTCTGGAGTACCTCTGCAACACAATAATATAATATATTTTGAAATAAATAATTAAAAATAAACTGTATACAAAGAAAAACTTAATTAATTAGTATCAATTTTTCCAAAAATCTCTCATATGTAGAAAAAGTTGTTTATATATAAAAAAGTAGGATAAGTTATAAGATAAATCCGTTTTGTGATAACTATATAGATAAATGATCAATTTTATTAGTTAATGTAATATTATTTTAGACTTTTAGGAACTGTTTTTTCTGTAATTCATCTATTTCAATATGACCCAATACATTTAATTATATTTAGTCGATTGATGTAAACAGCTGATAAACTCATAGTATGCTTAAGAGAATTTTATAAAATTTTGGAATCAAAATGTTGCTTGTGTAAATGATGCTTATAAAGAATGTTTTCTATATAACTTTATAAGAAATGATTAAAAGTAATTCGATATTGCTGTCTCTGGACTAATAAACATGCTGAATTTGGAACAGACTCACTATAAGTTTTGTACCGCCAATGCACTGCCCACTGCTGATCTGATGACTTCCTGGGTTGGCTCTGCCCACTGCTGATCTTGATGACTTCCTGGGTTGGCTCTGCCATCTTCGTAGATGCTTTCTGCTGATTCGGATGCTACAAGTTCGCTTCTACCAAAATCCTTCGTCTGGTCAGCAAAATCACAGCTCGAGCCAGCACACTGGTCGCCCTAAAAACAAATCTTTGTTCTTATGGATGAGGAAAGGGAAGCGGGTTTTCACTTTATTTCCATGGAACACTGGAGTGATCAGAATTACTGTCAATTTAGTTTAAATTTAAAGGCGCGCATGCGCAACAGGACGATCACCCACAGAAAAATGCCATTGGAATTTGATTTTTTAAACATTACATTTTTAATATGCAAAAAACTGCTTTGATTTAAAAGAGACTTAAACCAGACTCAATCCGTGGTTTTTATACCCTTTCAGAGGGTATTAAGTATTGAGCTGATTCAAAAGCAATGTCCGTCTCTCTGACAGTCCGTCTTTTTCTATGCAAATATATCTCTCAGCCTTGAAACTATCTTGATGGAACATGGCATAGGTCCGTCTTTTAGCTGCAGTCAGGACACGTGTCGGAACAGTCCGAACAGGATCACTATAGCATATAGCTGCCAAAGTAACTATCGGTTAAAAATCATCACTTAGTATTTAGAATATATGTGCT
Organism: Drosophila testacea; assembly: GCA_035043265.1. Classification (NCBI taxonomy): domain Eukaryota; kingdom Metazoa; phylum Arthropoda; class Insecta; order Diptera; family Drosophilidae; genus Drosophila; species Drosophila testacea. The sequence goes on from JAWNND010000229.1 coordinate 4,352,136, forward strand.
CAATATAGTGAATAGGGTCTGCCACGCCTTCTTTTGTGCGTTAAACATTTTGTGGTAAGTTTAAAATTCCCCCTCTGAAAGGGCGTAAAAAAATGAATGTAGTGGAGTTTTTCCCAACTTTCAGGAGAGTGGACAAATCGGTAATATTCTTGCAAGCTTTGAAGCCTTCAGCAACTATAGGGTAAGTGCTAGACTGCCTTTTTTTGAATCGTACACAGAAAAAAAAAAACAGAAGCTTAGTAAGTTCGTATATTCTTAAACCAAGTATAAATTACTTTATAATTTAGCAAATATTGAACTTGAACGTAATATCTCAGGACTATTTACCGATTTTTGTGATTAGTTATTGACATATCTTTTAAAAAATTTGATTGCTTTAGCTCTGAGATGCAGGTACTCAAAAAGACGGTTGGACAGACATATGCCCAAAAGGACTCGAATAATGATCCTGATCAAGTCTATACATATATATGTATTCATCCAGAGGCCTTTCACGCCTCATACTCCATGTTTATATCTAATGTATTGAATGTGTTTGTGAGAATTTGAATCCAGCTCAAAGTAAAATTTGTGCTGAAAGTAAGTTTGCAACGATTTCAATGTCAATTTAATATGCAATATTATTTGAACAGCTTAAAAATATTGATGGAATATTGAAAACACCAATTGTCAAGGGCCTAGACAGCTTTTAGAATACTTATAAAATTTCTTTTTTATTATTTCATTACTATAATATGCTTTATTAACAACCAAACTTATATGGGAAACGAACACCAATTGTCAAGGGCCTAGACAGCTTTTAGAATACTTATAAAATTAAATTAAAATTTCTTTTTTTATTATTTCATTACTATAATATGCTTTATTAACAACCAAACTTATGTGGGAAACGAGCTCAGGACCTCAAGCTTCAGAGTCGGCTACTTTATCCGGTAGAATTCAATAAAACCTTTTTCTTTTATACTAAAATATATGTTGTACACAGATAGTTTCAACTACTCGTAGAGCAGTTTTATAGAGATAGCTACCGACTGACTAGCCTAGATCTAGTCCGTTTACAACCAGTTAAATTCACTTTGTATTTTAACTAGGTCTGAAACTATTTGTTTCTTTTATTTATTATCATATAACTGGTCATAAAACTAGTTGTTCAGATACTATTAAGATTTGTACTAGGTTTAAAACTAATTTTTCTTATCCTAGTTGACAAAATCCCAGCAAGAAAGTTATTTGTGAAGAGGGGGTATGGGCGCCCCCCTGCCCACCATGCCTCGGCCCTTGAAACTGACTAACTAGCCTAGATCTAGTCCGTTTACAACCAGTTAAATTCACTTTGTATTTTAACTAGGTCTGAAACTATTTGTTTCTTTTATTTATTATCATATAACTGGTCATAAAACTAGTTGTTCAGATACTATTAAGATTCGTACTAGTTATAAAACTAATTTTTCTTATCCTAGTTGACAAAATTCCAGCAAGAAAGTTATTAGTGAAGAGGGGGTATGGGCGCCCACCGCCCTGCCTGGCCCTTGAAACGCTGATCTAGCCGTTTACAACCAGTTAAATTCACTTTGTATTTTAACTAGGTCTGAAACTATTTGTTCTTTTTTTTATCAAAACGGCATAAAACTAGTTGTTCAGATACTATTAAGATTCATACTAGTTATAAACTAATTTTCTTACCAGTTGACAAAATCCCAGCAAGAAGTTATAAAGAGGGTATGGGCGCCCACCGCCACCTGCAGGCCCTTGAAACTGACTAGCATAGATCTAGTCAGTTTACAACCAGTTAAATTCACTTAGTATTTTAACTAGGTCTGAAACTATTTGTTTCTTTTTTTAATTATCATAAAACTGGTCATAAAACTAGTTGTTCAGATACTATAAAGATTCATACTAGTAATAAAACTAATTTTTCTTATACTAGTTGACAAAATCCCAGCAAGAAAGTTATTAGTGAAGAGGGAGTATGGGCGCCCACCTGCCCACCCTGCCTAGGCCCTTGAAACTGACTAACTAGCCTAGATCTAGTCCGTTTAGAACCAGTTAAATTCACTTTGTATTTTAACTAGGCCTGAAACTATTTGTATCTTTTATTCATTATCTTAAAACTGGTCATAAAACTAGCTCTTCAGATACTATTTCGATTCATACTAGTTATAGAACTACTTTTTTTATACTAGAAAGTTATTAGTGGTAAGGGGGGAAATGGCGCCTCCCTGCCCACCCTGCCTAGGCCCTTACCAGTTGTAATACTGCCCAGAGTTTAGAGTATGAGTTAGATTCGGCACACAAAGACTTCCTTAAAACATCGAAGGGTGTAATTTAGCAAATGACATCGACAAGACACACGATGTGCAATTTATAGTTGGACTAATTATTGTCGCATTGTCTATGACCTTTTGTGTGTGCGTGTGTGTGTGTGTTTGTTGTGCGCCTTGCTTTGTAGCCTTGTGTTTGACTTGATCTGCCGCCTTCGTTTGTTCACTTTTTTATTTGACAAAAGAAGAAAAAAAAAAAACGATTTGGATGCCGAAGCAAACGCCGCAAAACAGCACAGTAGGACCATGCGGTTCAAGATCAGAGGAACAAGCCCGCCGCGGGGTGCCCAACTGATTATCATTTCGACACCCCATTTATGGTACAGCGGCGGGTTTTCTTCTTCTGTTCTTCACCATTTTCTTCTTCTCTATTTCTCCAGTGATGTATTGGTTCTCTTCTGCCTTGGCCTCGGTTTAGTCCTTGTCCTGAAACAAATGAACAAGTGCGCGTGGGATTTTGGAGATTTTGTCAAATGATTTCCAAGAATGTGTTAGAATCCTCTTGTTTCGTTACTGTTTTGCAGCACGATTGTAAATTGATGCTGTTGACGTTTTTATTGCAAATAGTTCATGGTACCGCAACCAAAACCGAAACCGAAACCAAGACAAGATTGAAAATCGACTACCGGCTGCCTCGATACCCAATGTGTCCCATATGATTCGTTGGAAATTTGAGCTTCTACCACCCATATGCATACACCTGTACCTCAGTATTTTGCATTTTATGTCCATTTTTAATCAGCACAGGGTAAAGTGGTGAAGGGGCACTACTATCGTACTCCTTAAATAAGGACATACTATAATATATGGGTATTCTTTAGAGGATCGTCTAAGAAAGTCCTAGTAAATGTATTGTACTTCTTATTATAACAATATCACTCCTTATATAAGGACATACTATAATATATGGGTATTCTTTAGAGGATCGTCTAAGAAAGTCCTAGTAAATGTATTGTACTTTTCAATATAACAATATCACTCCTTAAATAAGGACATACTATAATATATGGGTATTCTTTAGAGGACTGTCTAAGAAAGTTCTAGTAAATGTATTGTACTTTTTAATATAACAACATCACGAAATACAGTAGACGATCGCAAATTAGAACAGCTTTGTTTTTAAGGTAACTCTAATTTCCGAAAAATTCAAAATTCCGGACAATTTTTTATTCGAATAAATATAAGAAATGGAGAAAACTGACTTCAAAAAATACAAACGATTTCTTTACTTTATTTTATTTAATAAAAATAAGTAAACGAAACTAAACTAAATCCAGAGCTACATGTATTTTTTAGGCAACAAAACAGTTTTAGAGCATTTAATGTTTTACAAACTTCAATTCTAATTTCTGAGAGATTCAAATTTCAGAGAATCTAACTTGTGAAAGAACTGGACGGAGGTAAAGCTTTCATAGATCGCTTAATGTTACAGATCTATAATAAAATTCGTTTCTTCCATACCAAAAGTGACTGGAAGTAATTATTAATTAGCAAGTAAAAAGGTTTAGTAAATTAATATAAATTATCTTCAACTAACATATATACTCTTTGCTTCATATTTCAAGTTGCTGTTCTTCAGAATTCTGTTCGTGTTGTTTGTTTAATAAATATTATAAACTATGTTTTACCTATTTATATTCAAATGAAATACAATTGATTTGGTTAAAATTTTATACGACTTTTAATTCTATATATTTAATGATTAAAATCACTTAACACTGGTAAAGTTGAATTGGTTTGTCTGATGAATTAAGCTCAATTGGATTCCCTCATAACTGCATTTTTTGCAGAATAAATTCAGGGCCTTGTAGTCAGGCTGGACTCTGGTCCTTCCTACTAGTTTTTAATAAAGAAACAATTAAAGTTTGTAACTTACAAGCTTATCTAAATAGTCTTTTTTAATCGATTGTGGTAGCCATTTTGCTAGTCTAGGTTTCGACTAATTGTAACCATTTATTGGGTAGTTATACATAATTTTGCCATTCGCTAGGAGGATTGCCTTGTGAAATTCTGGAACAAACTTGATCTATTTAAGGTATACAAAAATCTACATGCTAAGGATCGCTATCCACACAGGGTAGATAAACCTGACGATAAGAGAACAAAATCCCAAGTTTGTTTACCCTGCTAGGTTATCAGCAAGATGAGAAAGCCGCCCTAAGTTTGGTATATCTAGCTTCTATAGACTCTGAGATCAACGTGTTTATACAAATGAATAGACACTTTGTACTTATTTAATACATAGTCTAAAAATCGGCTCAAGTACTAGTAGAATTCTTATATTGTCATTGTAATAGAGTGTATATTTCTTTTTGACCTTAGAGCTCAAAGGCAATTGTTGAAAAAATCCCCAGATTTGTTCTCTAATCTTGAAAAGCCTACAGTAGAACGGACAAAATATTTGCAGACAGTGAAAGGATTTAAATGCGAAAATCCCATAAATCCAATTAACATAAAGCTGCATATCATACATTGTAATGGGAATGGGAATGGGTAACGGATAACGGGTTAGAAGGCCTCAAACAGATTAACCAGCAGAGAACATGTATCGCAAAATTTAATGAAATTTCATTTGAAGCTGACCATGTGCTAGGAAAGAGTGACTTGGACTACCTGATAATTTGTTTTTCTCCTCTTGGTTAGAAATTGCTGCTGACATTCAACCCAAAAAAGGGGTGACGGTTGATGCACAACAACTTTGCTTGTGGATTACCACAAACGATCCTTTGACTTTTCCTGTTAAGCGATCATAAAGTGTGGATTATGCATTTATGGCCCCCCTAGCTACCACCTTCCACCTTCCTTCCACCCATTGCACATCCCAGGTCCAGTTTAGTTACTAGCCACACCTATGTATCTGGGTGCGGTTTAATCCGAGACCACCAAAAAGATCATGGCGTGTTCATTTAATCTTCTCTGTTGGATGCAAATTGCGGGTCAGGCGTGTAGCTGAAAATGGTCATCTTTCTACCTCCAACTACTAGGTAAGCCGATAATCCTTGCTAAGGCCGATATACAAGATTAACATATAATTTTGCCAGAAAATCCAAGCAGACTATCCAGAAGCTTTGTTTGGTTTGTTTGGCTGTTATGACTAATCGCGAAGAAGTCAAAGGCAAAAGCCAACATCGGAAAAGAAGAAAAAAAAAAGACTTGCACTGCCTGTTGATCAGCCACCTGATTTAGCGATCGACTTTGAATCCCTTCACAATGAAAGGCAATGTATAGGATTTAAAGAATACTCATATAGGTATATTAAGTTAGAGAGACGGAAGCTGTATGCAACAAACAGTAAGTCGGGACTTGGATACTGGATTCCCAAATCATACAACATGTATTGATCTAAAAAACACACACTAAAAAACTAACAATCTGACCTTTGTTAGATAAAGAACCAAAATCTGGGAATTCCGGTATAAAATCAATCTTAACGATGTCAAAAGTTCGGTGATATCGTATTTTCTTAAACCTACTTGGAAATTCTTTACTAATTAAGTAAAATTTTTTGTTTCACTCTTAATCTATATTTTAATTATCGGGGTTCTTAAAAATTGTTTTGTAATTGAATTAAATATCTTCTGTTTATTCAACTAGTGTTTAGTCATTGTCATTGAATCCGAATAAGAATATAATTGTTAAACAAAGACTACATTTACTTTATCAAATATATTCTTAATAAAATAGAACATGTTGATATAAAAAACAAGATCAGCGTATTGTAAAGAAAATATTGTAGTTTCTAGCTTCCATTTCTGCTAGGATCAAAAGGTTCACAGTTCCTGCCACTCTTTCTTCAGTCAGTAACATACAAAGGTACAATATAGACCTGAATTTATTACTTTATCACTTTAGGGCTGGTCTCATTTCTGGCCTGATTTAAAAAGTTGCAGGTAATTGTGTGAATCATCTAAATTCACTTACAATATAAATAAAAACCATTTTTATTATCATTTAATTTTTACAAGTTTTATTATAATATAATATATTTCATAAATATAAATTACTTATATATAGACTACTTTGTAAATTATTAGATATAAGCTTACTAGTACTCGTACTCTAAGCACCCCTAATGTATTTGAATAATTATTATATTTTTTGTCTAATTTTGTAAATAAGTAGATAAATATCTGGACTATTCTATATAGTTTCTGAGTTTTTGTCGAAATGCAAAGACCAATTTTCTGATTTTAAAATTTTTATATCTACCCTACTACTTTTTGAACTTACTACTTTTTAAATAGCATTTTTTGTTCTCTGGTAACTTCAACAACTAACTTCAATGGCAAACGTATGTGTATCTTATTGTTCTAATATTAACAAGCAGTCAAAATACAAGCTCTTCTACACAATGATTTTTGATGGAAAAACTTTGCATAAATGATATTAAAACAGGTAAAGGAAATAACCGAGAAGCCTTGCCGAAAGTGATACCTGGAACAGACCTGTATGTATGCTGCTATGTCATATGGTAATACTCTCGATAAATTACATACATTTAATATGTATTCTATTGCAAGAATATTTTTTATTTGTCTTTACATTTGCTAGGAAGTGGATTAGGTATGACAAATTAGCAAATTTGGTGTCTGTAGCTCTCTTAGTTGCTGAGATCAATGAGATACACTAGGACAGACGACTCGGCATCCGATACTGATCAAGAATATATGTATGTTAATATTTTATAGGATAAAAACACAAGTTGGAGGAGCGAAGAAATTCGATCTTTTAATATAGTGAAATTAATTTGTAATACATATGTATGTATGTATCTTTCATGAAATTGTTGTTCAATTGACCTTTATACATGCGTATATGTATTGTATGTACAAAGCTAATGTTTACTTTGTATTTCTCAGGGAAATATATGCATATTTAAGCTTATTATGAGGCATTCTTTGGGAAACTATGTATTCCATCAAGTTGTACTGGATTGTAACAACAAAGCTTAGAGACACATGCATATACACTTCCATACGTACATACATACATACATACATACATACATAAGCGCATGTGGACAAGCATAGCTAAAGGCTAAAGTGGTTGAGTGAAAGAGAGAGAGAGAGCGAACTGAAGGAGCTCTACCGACTTGGCCGTGGTTGTTGTTCCCTCTCTTTACTTGTACTGCGGTGGTGTCTGGTAACGCCCCTTTAAATATAGTGATTTCATTGGACCACAGCCACAAATTTATTAGTTTTTATTGATATTGTATTGATGTTTGAATTATGCGTACCGCGTTCAACATTTTTTTATACCCTGAGACTTTTACACGGAGCTTAACGTATTTACTGACATACTTATAAATGTTATATTTGTACCACAGATATGTGTGTTATGTATCGGTTAGCAGAGTTGACCTAGTCTTACAGATTTGTCTGCACAATGAATTTTGAATTAAACTAGAAGAATTTATTTGTCAACACACCACTTAAAATTCTGTGTTAAATATGTTGATTAAGTTAAAATCATTGTTAAAATATTATAAATCAGTACAGGGAATACTTCAAATACTTTTAAGTTATACTCACATAAATGTTTTTTGACTTATGCACAAATGAACTTAATAATAAATATAAATATATATCTAATATTTAAAAATAGTTAAACTTAAAAAATCTCTGTTTTTTTCTTCACTTTTTCTAAAATACAAAAACAATTATAATAAACTAAGAAAACAAATTAAAAAGCCATGGAAATATACAAAATAATAAACAATTTTATATAAAATATTAAATAAAAAATATTTAAGTTTCTAAAATTAAAAATATATTTTCTAAGTATTTTATTTTGTTTTATTATTTTATTATATTTGTTAGTGGTTCTTAGAACAAGCTATAATAAGAAATTCATACGATGAAAAACAACAGTCAATTTTTTGATTAGGATAATTTAGGTTTCCTAAATGAGAATTCTATTACTAATCATGTTCATTTTTGAATACATCTATGTTAGTAATTTTTAGGTATTTAATTTAACTTTTTGGCTCAAGATCAATGCCGAACATGTATGTATGTACATACATATGTATGATCATTAGTATAATAATATGTATTTTATATATAAATATATACTTGTACATACATATGTAGACAAATGAAGAAATATGTTTTGCTTACATAGAAACTATGTCTTAGCATCATAACTAGAAACCAGAGTGGAGTAATATGAGCGGTTTATGCATACGCACACAGTTACAGCAAACCATAGCAAAACACACATACGAATAATGCTCACCCAATTGCTTTGACACACAAACCCACACATAGAAATTAAAACAAAACGCCTGCGGGTCGTATAAGCAATAACAACAACAGCAGCAGCAGCAACAACAACAACACCATAGCATTGCATCCACACCAACAAACTGACAAAGTGTGTGCGCACGACAAATGGGTGTGAGCGAGATGAAGAGCAATCATTGCAATGATGGACCAAGCGGACAAAGCGGGAGGGAGGGTTAACAACCACCAGCAAGTTAAAGGCACACACTGAGCCGTGCGATAGAAGAGAACAGCCCGATTTCGCTGCATGCGTCGCTGTCGCTGCTTGCTTGTCGTCGTCAGTGATTCGTTTTGTAAGTTGTTAGACTCTCTCGCTGCGTTTTGGAATTCAGTCGACAACGATAATTACCGGTGGTTGTATCTCGAGCGCAGCGACTGAGACCAAGAAGACCGAACCGACCAGTAACCAAGAAACCCGCGCGCGCGCCTATCTGCCCACCAACCAACCAACTACAGAAAAACGAACGCAAAAACGTAGGCAGCGACTAGCGACCAGCGGCGACCCACGAGAAAAAGCAAGTGTGCAAGCTTGTATTGTTTATGAGTGTGTGTGTGTGTGCTTGTGTGTCTCTCTATGCATGTGGATATGAAAATAAATATAATAACGAAACGAAATTCGAATTTAGCTTTTGCGTCAAGCTACTTATAGTTTCCACTGTGCAAAAACTAAAATTTAAACATACACACAAATAATTGACAATAGTGCCGACGTCGATGTCAGCGCGCCCTGTGCAATTATCAAATTAATATCAAAATAAGAGGCAAAAAAACGAAAAACAGCAACAAATTTGAAAAGAGCCGGCTTTCTGGTAGGGATATATAATTATATATGAACATAAATATGTGTGTGGTTTACATACATACATAAAATACAACACAAGTGTAAAGCGTGCCATAATTACAATAATATTCAATAAACAGTATCAGGAATAAAGCGACGGTTGTCTAATAACAATAATCACAAATATATACAAACTACAAAATCAATAAAGGGGAAATGTGCGCAAATTGCTAACCATCAGGGAAAATTAACAAAACAAAAAAACAAAATACTCAGCATATCAGCAGCAACAACAGTAACAACTACCAATATGATTGACGCCGCCTGCAATTATTTGAATCACTTTGCATTGTCTCAGCCGACAACAGTGCTGCATCAGCAACATCAGCAACAGCAGCAGCAACTGCAACTGCAGCAACAACAGCAACTGCAACTGCACCAGCAGCAGCAGCAGCAACTGCACCAGTCGCAATTGCCATCGCCAACACATGAGCAACCAAGAAATGATTTCATTAACGCATCCACCTCCAATTGCAACTCCAATGCTTCCTCTCTGTTAACACTGTACGCCAAACAAACAACTGCATCAGCAATTGCAACAGCAACAGCAGCAGCAACAGCAGCAGCAACAGCACCAGCAACCGCATCAACATCCACATCCTCATCCACATCGTCAGCCACATCAACATCACATCAAGTGGTGCCGCCAATGAAAATGGAAATGCAATATCCGCAGGCATCATCTACTGGCAGTGCATCGCCCAATTCCAGCATATCGCAATCAGCAGCTTCCTCGGCATCCGTCTCACCCAGCATTTTCCCATCACCAGCGCAATCCTTTGCATCCATATCTGCTAGTCCTTTAGCTGCTGGTGGCTCCTCATCGTCGGCATCTTCCTCATCATCATCATCGGCGGCGGTGGCAGCAGCGGCAGCAGCAGCTGCGGCGGATTTGGGTGCCGCCGCGGTGGCTAGTGCTGCCTATGGCTGGAATACGGCTCCCTACACATCGTTGCCAACAAGGTGGGTAACACTTAAATGGTCCTACACTGGTTCCGTCATTCTTCATTTCCCATATATTTCCGTGCTCCCGATTTCGTTTCCGATTTCGAATTTTTTCATGTATTCTTTTTTTTTTGCACGCACTAAATTGTTTCCTCCGTTGTTTCCGTTTCGTTTTGCAGAAGTCAATTTCCCTATGCGCAATACGCGACCGATTACTACGGCAATGCAGTGGCAACGGTGGGCGTGGCAGCAGCATCAGCATCGGCCGCATGGTTTTCACATCAGGAGCGCTTGTACCAGCCATGGTCATCACAAAGTTATTCGAGTTTTAACTTTGATGACATCGCATTTCAGACGCAACTCCAACGTCGCTCCGTGCGATGCACCTGTCCCAATTGCACCAACGAAATGAGCGGATTACCACCCATCGTTGGTCCGGATGAGCGTGGGCGTAAGCAGCACATCTGTCACATACCCGGCTGTGAGCGTCTGTACGGCAAAGCATCCCACCTCAAGACCCATTTGCGTTGGCACACCGGGGAACGTCCGTTCCTCTGTCTTACCTGTGGCAAACGCTTTTCGCGTTCGGATGAGCTTCAGCGTCATGGCCGGACACATACCAATTATCGGCCATACGCATGTCCCATCTGCTCAAAGAAGTTCTCTCGCAGCGATCATCTTAGCAAACACAAGAAGACTCATTTCAAGGATAAGAAGACCAAAAAATCATTGGTTGCCGAGGCCAAGGGACAACAGTCGGCATCGATTAAACACGAAAAGTCGGAAAAGACCTTGCACACTACAAAGAAGACAATCAAAAGCACAGCAGCAGCAGCAGCAACAACAGCAGCAGCAACAGCAACAGCAACAGCAGACAACAGCGACAACATCGATGCCTGAACAGATGAAACAGGAGCAACCGGAGGCACCAAGTAGTTTGGGATATGCCCCCTATATGAATCTGTATCAACAGTCTGCGGTCTCAACTGATCTGTCTCTACCACCACCTCCACCACCACCACCACTGTTCCAACAGAGTGATTCCCCAGGTGCGCAGAGCAACAGGAGCAGATATGATCCCTGGAGTAATATCAGCAGTAGCAGCAGCGGCAGCGGCAGCGGCAGCAGTAATAATAATATTCTGGATATGGAACAGAATCAAACTACCTCAGCAAGTGCCAGACCCATGTCGGTGAGATCGGTGGCAATATCCAACAGTCAGACGCAACATTATGCAGCCCTGGCCATGCAGAGTGAATCACAGCTGGCAACGGAGTACGGTTTGACCATGTCGGGATTGGCAAGCGGTGCCAGCGATAGCAGCAGCAGCAGCAGCAGTTGCAATAATTCAAATGGTGGATATTCCAGTCCAATTGGTCCCATGAAATCCGAATATGCCGCCAGCTATCCGACAGAGTTTGCGAACACCTCCGGATATGGCTATGTACATCATCATGCGGCCCATACACATCCCCATCATCATCACCATCATCATCATCATCCACATCCTCATAATGCATGGGCCGCCGCTTATCATCCACATGCTACGGCCTAGGCATAAGTAAAGATTGATATCCAAATTGTTAAGCACACAAAATGTGTGCATGCGATTTTATTTAATAACTATTTTTTTATTATTATTATTATTATTATTATTATTTAGAAAATTCGGTTGAAACCGCCATAATCTTGTGTATACTACATACATATACATGGGTAAATGTACGTATGTATGTATGTATATCAAGACCCCAATAATTCATTCTAATCAATCCCAAAACATAATCCGATGTCCTCTAGTTTTTGTTTTGCTAGTGACTTCATTGTTGTTGTTAAGCAAAAAGCAAAAGCAAACAAAAAAAAAACAAAACAAAAAACAAAATAAATATATTTGTACTTACATATGAATAAACAAACAAATAAATAAGATAATTTAATGCAATTTTTTTGTCTAGTATAAGATCCTTTTTTTTTGCATGTATGTACATATATATCTTCATTAACTAATATGTAGTATACATTCATAGTTGTAAACCGTAACATTGTAATATTTGTTAATTGTCTTTAAGATGAATTATATAAAGGAGAAACAAAACAAAAACAAAAAACAATACAAAACCGCCAGCAAAACATTGTAATTAAAACAAAAAAAATATTCAACACCAGGTATTTTGTGGACTTTTATATCTTGAGAAATTTTCAGCTCCATTTTATCGATTCGTAAACTTTAAAAGGGACAATTAAGTTGGTCAAAAAACGGACTGAAGACTTCAGTCAGACTCCATAAATATATCATATAGTTGCCATAGGAACAATCGGTCGAAAATCGAACTTTCGTCATCTAAAATTGAAAGTACCAGTTGGTAGTTCTGATCTCTGTCCTAAAGGTCTCTGAGATCGATGGCTAAATCGTTTTGGCTGCTAATACTTATCTTAAATATTACAAATTTATATTTAAAATTTGTTTCTGATAAAAATTCCCATTGGAGTGTATAAAGGTATGTGAGGTTAGCTTTTGGGCTCATGGTTATAGGCAGGTCGTTGGTGTCAAGTGCCGTTCATTGATTTATAGGGGCATCTATTGCTTTTGTGGTATTCATATTTCACATAACACTTTCGCTGTTAAACCAAAAGAAAGGGCGGAATGAAGGGGAATCAAGCAGTTCAAAATACAATAAAAATTGTAAAACATTTACCAAAAACGTACATTTTTGAAGCCATTAACTGAACAAAACAGAAAGCCAAAACAGAAACTCAACCCAAAAACATAACTACTCATAACTTACTCGATGGGTATTTGTATTATACGCGCAATAAAAAAAAAATAGAAAATTTGATAAGTAAGAAATCACTAGTCAAGAAAGCACAACTACGAGATACCTTGTGCACAGAATCTTAGATACTCTTCCATTACAACTTGCATAGAGAACTTCTCGCAGAAATAACGTAAGCCACAAAAAATACTATTGTATTGGATTGGGTGCCAGCCACGCCCCTTTTCCATCCCACAACGAACATCAATTGGTTTGGATCCTTCCGTTTGTCCCGGCATATTGGCAAAAACTTCACCTCACCCACTACATCTTTGTTGGTGAACATATCCTTTATTTCTATTAATTATTCTACGCAATCTCAACTAGATCGGATATATATAACGGCAGTTATGCCTGTTTTATGTTACTATCAATCTCAAGCGCCTAGAAGTATGCAGTAATTTTGAACCATTGGAGCTTACAGCTCATAATTTAAATGAAAATATATTTAAATTGAGTAACAAGTACCTTATAGCCGATCAGATCAAGTTTAGGACATATGAGCAGAAATTATTGCTGAAGCTGATTACTCTTTAAATTAATTTTCTACTCATATGTGGAAAAGGTTAAAATAAACTTGAATTGCATATGTTGTACAGCAAACAACATACCAGATTTCAAATCTCTAGCTCTTTTAATCTTTAAGATCGTTCACACAGACGTGGGAATGTTTACATCGACTCTGATCAAGAACATGTATGTTTATAGTGCTGGAGATGACTCTATATGCATGTTACATACATTTGTAGAAAACCATTATACCCTTTTTGCTCATTTTCAATGGAGCAGGTTATAAAAACTTGAAGAAAAATTAACAAATCATAACATTATCATTTATCATCATTATGGCGAGAGTTACAGTCCCACTTCCACTCCAGTTTCATTCCAAGTTAAAGTCGTAGCCGTAGCCCCTTTGGCTCTTGAGCTACAGGGTTATGTACAAAAGCAAGGGCCACGTTAAACCGGCAATGGCCACAGTTTCAGTTATAAATCAATCAGATTTATTTGCTATTTAGTATGTACCCAGAGTAAGACCAGCTATGTGAACGTAGAAGAAGGAAACTCAAAACCGAACAAACGACTGAAAAAATAAGTAATATTCTGCGGTCAACGCGCCAAACTATTAACGCCTGTGTAAATCTCCCGTCGAAATAAGAATATACACTTTTTATTTTATTGTTATATTATCTTTCAATATTGATAACGTAATCGTAAAAGAATACTTAAATAACTTGATCAGATTGGATTATAATTATCTATAACTCTCAAATACCTTCTGTTTACCTTTGTGCTTCGACACTAGTGTAGACTACCGTATACAGTGATTACTCTTCTTTTTATTCTTTATACTAAACTTTTTATTTTATTATTACACTATCTTACAATATTGATAACGTTACTTTGATTTCTGGTTAAAAGAATACTTAAATAACTCGATCAGATTGGATTATAATTATCTACAAAACTCAAATTCCTTCTGTTTACCTTTGTGCTTCGACACTAGTGTAGACTACCGTATACAGTGATTACTCTTCTTTTTATCAGGACACTAAACTTTTTATTTTATTATTACACTATCTTACAATATTGATAACGTTAATTTGATTTCTGGTTAAAAGAATGCTCAAATAACTCGATCAGATTGTATTATAATTATCTACAACACTCAAATTCCTTCTGTTTACCTTTGTGCTTCGTCACTAGAGTAGACTACCGTATACAGTGATTACTCTCCTTTTTTTTATCAGGATTCTTTTAATATACTTACATACATACTTCAGGCACCTGATTATGTAAAATGTTTAAGGGGCTTAACCTCAAGTGCCACTTACTCAAGGGTCATCAATTCAATCAGTTCTTAGAATTTGGCGCTAACTGACACCACCTACAAATAGATATATCGACACACTTAAGGATAGGCAAGGTACTCTCTTATAAGTATTGTCACACTTTCTTAACAACCAGTAGTGCTCGACAGAAAAGTTTGCTTTACAATTATGTACATAGTACATAAGCCATGACATTGACATTGATATTGATGCCGAATTTTAAAGCGAGAAAGCTATAGAAAATCGTTTCACGTGACACGCTTCTTCAAGTGGCTGAAAAACCTCTTGAAATAAGTATCTTGTTGATCGCTCTAATTTTGATCAAAAGTTGAAAATAATACAGATGTTATACAATCACTTGACAGTTTGACCGGCCGCTCTTTGTGTTTCATTTTACACAAAAACGGAGACCGCCTTTTTCCACAGAATAAGGTTTTTTTGAAAACTCCAGCGCCTGGCTCTAGCTGTAGTCCTAGTGATCCTGGCAGCATCAGGACTGTAGGACTGCAGGACTGAAGGACTGAAAATTGAGTTGAGATTATCACTGCTTAGGCCCTTGAGCATTCTTTGTTGTTAAGCAAGCGTGTCCAAAGGTCCAAGAAAGATGCGGTTTAGGGACCTTTACACAAAGGAGCGAAATCAACAACATGGACATGACTTAACTAGAAAATGCTTAACATTTCCCACTTAGTATTTATGGGTATTTAGTTTGAGTATCTTCGATTTTCACTTTTCTTTCCAATATTTACCGCTTTAGCGAAATGCCCTTTTTCTTTTACTTTGTTATATTTGTTATATTTCTTCTGTATAGCATATTTTTTTATGTTCTCTTATTTTTTTTTTTGATTGCGGTCATTTCAGTGGGCGTCAATGACATGGACATCGGTCATTATAATGTGTATGCATTTTGTTCTTGTTATTTAGTTCTTGGGTTTCTTCAGACTCTTTTGCTTTTGAAAAGCATATGGACTTGTTGGTATTACAAATTAAGTACTAAAGTATTAAAGCATTACATGAAAATGTATTTTGTAATTCGTTTAGTTTTTTATTTTAGCAAGTTACGGAAGAATTCAATATATCAAATAAACCTGATGTGTCTGAATATACATTTACATAGTCTGGACTTATTTGGTGCTTCTAGCTCTTACGATCTCTCAGATTTATTTGTAAATATGGAAAGACAAACATTTTGCACAGGGAGACATGCAGTTATGTATTATATTATACTATATTTCATGTTATACATATCGTTGAATTTAATATCTATTTCTGTACATTTCAGATGGTTATTCAAGATCATATATAAATAGAAAATAAAAATATAGTACTTAAACAATAAATATATAATACAATCTATAGCCAGTACTTTCATTGAAGAGATCCAACTAATATAAAATAAATAAACCTGCTTGATATTAAATATAGCAATCAATTTTAAGGGTTTCGTCTGCTATATACAGTATTGCCTACCAATTATAGTAGCAATCCTGAACAATTTATAAAATAATAGGGGGCTTGCCCCTTGCTCGCTTAGCCAGCGAATGAATGAAAATAGGGAACACAAACGGTGTCAAAAGTTGGATGATCTCGGTTTTGCTTAAACAGAGTACGAAACTCTTGATTTAAGAAGGATTTTTCAATTTACTCCCAGCAAATCTCTGGATTATCAGTGCACTTGTAAGAGCATTGTGCTTGAATTAGAATCAGAATCAGACCTATTTGCATATTTTAAAGCTGAGTCATTGACTCGCATTGAGTTTTAGTTAAGCAATTATAGCCCTAATGCTTTAAATATTCAAGCTTAAATCAAGAGTTTTGAGCTTGAACTTTTTCCTCTGTAGTATTTATAGAAATTGTAATTTGAAAATTGTACCAAGTGTGCTTAAGATCGATCTATGTGGTAAGCACGTGACACAATCAATGTATTGCTCATTAAAGCGTAACATATTTCGAATCGAATTGGAAGGATGTGAATATGATTTTCTTTTTTTCGGGGGGGGATTCGCCTATTTAAGTGGTCAAGTGAGCAACAATAACAACAAGTCTATCAAGAATACGGTTGTTGACATCTGTGGCATACAAATTAAAATATTTGTGTGCGGCATGTTATTATGAGAATTGAGGCATTGTCCCAATGTGTGTATTAATCGGCCGTAAAAACTAACAACAACATCAACTCCGGCAGGAGCCAATGTAACCCAAAAGAAAAAAGAAGGAAAAAAGTGCGACATATGTGCAGTCAATAAATTTTCTACTTTTCATGCTGACACCACAAAAAAAGGAAACACAACCGAAATGACGGACGCCAGCTTAGCGCTGCTAATGGCTCCACAATGACCAGGCGCAATTTGGAAAACTACTCGTAACTCAAGACAATACATGTACAAAACTCAAAGGACTCGCACACACACACACGCACACATGTTCACCCTAACACACACACACACATAAAGGACCTCCTCCATTTGCAGTTACTTTGTTATGCATTTGTGTTGCACTTAATTAGATTTTATTCCTTGCCTTCGGTGCATATTAGACCGTGTATATTTAATACAAATACAATGGAACATGAAATTTGTAAAAAGCTAAATATGCATAAGAATTTGATGGAGGCGTAACAAACACTATAAAGTAAATTTATATATTCTTGAACGATCAACAATCGTTAGATGTCTGTATGAACAGCTAGATCTCTTTAAGAGCTAGATACGACAATCTTGATATGAAGATCCTTAAAAAATCCTTGAATTTTGGCACACCAACTTTCAAAAATTGAAAGTGTTATAAATAAATGTTGGAACATTACCATCAAAGAGTTCGATGTTATATTCTTCTCTGTAAATAATTTAACTAAAAACAATCAGAGTCAAATTTAATTACACGTGATAAGAGGCAAATTGTAACTTTTACCAAACCTATTCTCTCTGACTCATTTGGGTTCCCAGATGAGAAAAGGAACCACTTCAAATTTGTTATATCCTGGCCTATGGTATTATAATGCGTATTGACTTAAAGAAGTCGTGACAGAACCCATAGAGTATGTACTCGAAATCTGAGAGGTACTATTTCAACATGCAGCTTACTGAAATATTATAAATATTAAGTTTTATTCTTATATTTGTTATGATTTTATAGAATAGAATAGAATAGAAATTAAAATTCTATTACTATTCTATAGTTTCTATAGATATAGTAATCAAGAGCGGTTCCATCCGTAATAGTTAACATATAATCAGGCATACTATGTATATATTTTATGAGATCTGTACCGCCTTCCTCTTACATAAATGGCCACGAGTATAATATACCCTTGTACTCCAGCAGTAACGGGTATAAAAATCTATTAAAACTATTATGGTGTGGGTAATGACGCAACCCACGCTTCCTTTCAATTGATCATGTGTCTTTTTTTCTTCTCAGTGAGACCAAAAGGCATTGCGAATTAATTCTTTCCCCTGAAAGAACTAAGTTCCTTCTTTACACTTTAAGCTGGTTCCAAATCGATTTGATGCGCCTGCCTATTTCGATGTGATTTTAATATAACCAAATCCTTTGTAGCATATCCTGTTTTATCTTTGTCTGCATTGTTGCTTCTTCTAATTTGATTGTGGCTACTTTTGGGCAACAATTACATTGAACAGTCTACAGTTTCCTACGTCCCCAGTTTCGAAAGTTATAAAGTTTAGCTTTTTTTTTTTGTTAGTACAGCCACACAAGAGGAAAAACTTTGCTACTCAGTTGACATGTGGTTGACAGTTTGAAGCATTATCTTTATATGTGTGTATGCTTTTGCAATTATTATAAATCAACATTTTGATTTATGCATGTAACAAAACTTCAGCAACGGCCACGAGAAACAACTATGAAAAGTAACTATATGGTTAAATTTATGACTTATGACCGAAGCACTTACAAATACAAAGTGTGTGCAAGCTTGACACGCCAGTTATTTTTGCACAAGGGGGCTTAGGTATCAAGAGTGTGGGCAGAAATTCAACTTTAACACTAACTTGGCATATTTCAGTTAGTAATTCAGTAATGCGTCATTTGAGAAATGTACAAAGGAACAGTTAAGAAAGATGTCCTGCAACAAGGCCTATTTACAAATATGGATACAAATAGACAGTCTAATTGTGGGTTCTGTGTTTCTTTTTTCTAATCCTAGCTACAAATGTTGAACCAATTCTTACAATTAGAATACAACTTTAACACTAACTTGGCATATTTCAGTTAGTAATTCAGTAATGCGTCATTTGAGAAATGTACAAAGGAACAGTTAAGAACGATGCCCTTAAACAAGGCCTAGATACAAATATGGATACAAATAGACAGTCTAACTATGGGTTCTGTGTTTCTTTTTCTAATCCTAGCTACAAATGTTGAACCAATTCTTACAATTAGAATACAACTTTAACACTAACTTGGCATATTTCAGTTAGTAATTCAATAATGCGTCATTTGAGACATTTACAAAGGAACAGTTAGGAACGATGTCCTGCAATAAGGCCTATAAACTATCTAAAAACAGTTCGGATACAAATAGACAGTCTAATTTATTAAATTTGGTCTAATTATGTTTCTGCTGAGTTTTCAATAATGATATATTCAACCAATACTTACAATTTGAATGCCTCAGATTTTAATAACTATAAATTTTGATAATTAAGATAAAACTGTATGTTTGATTTTGATAATGAGATCTAATTTTATCAAAATTGTCTTTAATGTTGAATTCATTTTTAAACCCTAAAGTTATTTTAAATTTTAATTTTCATTTGATAAATATCCTTTAGAAAAATTATTATCAGACATGTTCTTTCTTTAGCCATCCAAGAGCTACGTTAAATTTATATTCTATGCTTCCAAATTTATTTCTAAATTGTGCAAAAGGGCATAAATATATTCAATATATTATTTAGGAATAATTTTGTTAACACTTAGAGTAAAGTAAATGCAGCAGCTACAGAAACGATCATTTAAATCTCTAGAGAGATATAGTATACTATATATTTCATAAATAATAAATGGTTGTTGATTGTTTTGATTTAATTTGATTAACATAAGAAAATGGTCACATTCCATCAGATAATTATGCTTAGATTTTAATTTAAAAATTAACTCTAAAGTTCTGGCTGTGATTGTAGATTTGTATCCGATTAACAGTTTAAGCAAGAATAATTAACAATAACAATTTTAGAATTGTTAGACTATTGTACACTGGGTGCGATATGTTCTTTGTTGATCCTCACTTTACACTTTAGTTTGTGAATAAAAACAAACTACTTGTGTGCCTAAAAAACAAACTTCGCTTGTGGTACGCTATTTGCATAAACTTTTTTGTATGCACAACAATAAGGCAACAACAATGAGGAGCGAGACAAAAAAAAGGTAGCGGAAACAGAAAATGGATAACACACACACACACAAACGGTCAACGGTTTGTGTTCGATAAACACAACTGACCAGAACTTGGCGCCAATAGCCAAACAACAACAACAACAACAATAATGGGAACAGAAAAAAATACAAATAACAATTACATTGGCAACAAAAAGAAGAAGTGCTCTCTGCATAAATCATTGCCAAAGGGAAGAGAGAGCGGATATTTTTGGGCGGGGGTGGGGAGTGTATACAAACATTTTATTTGAAGCAGCGAGTTTGCATTTTTTATGAACTTGTCGAACATCATTACAACAAATCCATGTGCTCAATATACATAAAAAATGCATAAAATGCCATACAACAACTGCAAACAATGGACAAACGGTAGAGAAATCAGATTCATGGAGATTCCAGGACATCATTAGCAGGAGTATAGACCCTGCAATTGGGTATGCCAGTTATGTAGTTTATTTTGCGCTTACTAACATGTTACACTAAAGTTGCTATTAATTAAGCATACTTATTTTGGATTTGATTAATTATTATGCTGTAGTTAAGTTAACTTTGAAAATTACTTGGGATTAGAAGAATTTAACAAGCTCTTAACATTTGTTGCACATTTGCACTAAAAAAGTTGAATTTTAACAGCTGTCTATAATTTTTCAACATCATTATATGTTAATCATTATTAATACTAAAAACCGCTAACAACCCACAATTTTAAAAATCTACAATTCTAATATTGAAATGAATTGAATTTAAGATAAAGCGTAACTTTTTCTTTATGTCCATGAATGCATTCAAATATAATGGAAAATGATTTATATATTAAGTATAAATAACACATGTTTTTAATAATATATAAAATGTAAATGTAATTGGAAAATATAAGGATTATATTTTTTTCTTTAAAAAAGGGACATAAGTTTACTATTTAGTTAAATATTGAATTAAAAAGGGTTTTCTGATTTATTTTGTGTTTGAAAAAGTAAATTACTTATTTCAAAAACGTATTATTTATTCAAAAAAGAATGCCAATTTGATAAAACAAATTAATCTGACAAAATATTTGATTCTTTGTCTATACTATTGAGTAATTTATTTAAATTTTAGAATCATACTCTTTACGATATTGTTTAGAGGTATTCATAAGAAGATTCAAATGTGACCAATTGGTTTTAAAAGTCTACTACGTACTTCACAAAAGTGTGATAATAAAGTTTATACCAAATATTAGAATTGAAAAGAAAATACCTACACATAATTTTCTATGCAATGAATTGTGTTTAAATTTTTATTGAGACTGGATCATATTAATACAAAACTCTGTAAACTGAAGTTGTGCAATGTTAGAGCGTTAATAATTCGTTGTACATCCATTTTATAGTTTGCTATTTTTATTTTGTTATTTTGTTTTGTTTTTTTTTTTTTGAGCTGCCCTTATCGAAACAGGACGTTTCATGTGTCAAGTTTGGTCTTCCTGAATGGCGACACCATCGTTTCTTTTTTGCCACTTATGTCGCATATAGCAATGAATATTGGATGCTGCCCAAAAACGCATTTATCACTTTTGGCAAGCGGAAAAATTATACACACACACACACACACACACACATGTTCGAATAAATAAAAGGAGAGAGAGTCTTGTGCACAGCGGATATCCTTGACATACCCTGTCACTTGGGGAAACACTTAAGCGAACACATATTGTGCGCAATTTTTGTCAATGCGGCACATTTCTTGTTTATTCGCCAACTTCCTATTTGTACATATAATATGTATGTATGTATCTTTGTATGTATTTCACATTTCTATCCAGATCAGATACATTTGCGATCTGTTATCTGTTTACAGTCGCATTGATTAGCTACTCGAGTTTCACGGCGAACCAAACACCGGGCGACACCTGACGGGAAGTTGCAGTCTTATATAGAATATAATACGATCATCTTTAATCCAAGTTTCATATCTTTTTGATACTTTTGTACATTTGTGACTATTGTTGTTATGTTTGTCAAATTTGGTGACAACTGTCAGGCAAGTATCTAAATATTAATGCAGCTCAAGAATATTCCTTATTTTTTTTAAAATAAGTTGGGATTTGCTCTCTTTTGAAATAATTCCGTTAGAGTTGCAAGTGTTTTAGAATCAGTCAAAATTAAACCCACTGTTAGCAATTCTTAACACATAGGATATTCAAAATTAGTTTAAAATAATTTAATACTATTTTATCGTTGTAACCTTACATTTGTTTTGAAACGATGTAAATGGATTAATAATTTTATATCATGGCATGCGGAGCGGAAAGTCTAGAAAACAAACAGAGGATCTGATGACACATACAATTTTAGTTATTCTAAAAATGCTGGATTACCAATGCCTAAGTAAACTTGCCTGTTTCTGGAGATATTTCAATCAATCTCTCAGATTGTGTATTTGATATCTTATACATCCAGACTGAATTTGGCAGAGATTGACCTTCTATATCACATAGCTGTCTTAGTCATAGTCTTGGTATAAAAACATCCTTTTTGATATAACATTTCAACAAAATTAAAAGACTACTAACATATATCATATAGAAAATTCAATATTTGCGTGTAGTTTTTTGTAGAAAATACGGCTGGTTAAAATATATTGTCCATAACGAACCAACGTATGAACAAATTTGTTATGGCACCAATAAAAACTGATTTCATATTCTTAAATAATTATAATTTAGTTTTGATTTATTTAAATGTTTAAATTTAAATGGTTTAGCTGACTCGAGGTCGAAAGTTAGATAATTATGTCGATATGACATGATTCTCTATTCATACAATTATGATTAACAATGATTACTTGACAATTTAGTTTTTTTTTACGCACTGATATGTAGAAAATTTGTACTATTATTATTATTTTTTAATTTTTATATAAACATAAATTCCTTATAATATAATAACTAAATACTAGAGTACTAGCCACTAGGCCATCGACTCAATATAGGAAAATATATATATCATATATTTATTAAATATTAGACTCTTCGGAATACCTAAATTTGTGTTAAATATATGTATCTCAATGTATCTCAATAGTCAAATATTTCCCGAAAGTGTGCGTATAATTTAGCTGGACTTGGCCAATATATATGTATATATTCCTTATCAATTTCAACAAACGAGTTGATTTAGACTTGATTCAGATGCCACGTTACTATATACACAAAATTGGAAGGAATCTAAATTTCAAGATTCAGTTGGAAAAAGAGGTAAGGGACAAAGATGCGACAAAAGGACTAAATCAAATGCCTAACTGTCTCATTGACTGACGGTCGGGCGGTTGGACGGTTGGATGGACATATTGATGAACGTACGGGCGGTCGGATGGACGAACGGACGGACGGTCTGGCCGTATGCCTTTAATCAAGCCGAAAAAGGCAAAGTAATTTAAATTTTCAAATTATTTCCACCAAAGGGACTAAAGTGATGATTTGATGGTGATGATTATGGGGTATATACTAATGGGTGGTTGAAGGCGTTCAAATTGTGCTACCTACACATTCAAATAGTAAACTGTCGAGCTGCGTCCGTGTCCGTGGCCGTGTCCGTGTCCCTCATCGTATACTAAATGCACACAAATGTATCTACATACATATTTAAATTAGGTGCACATAATAAAGCCAATGAATGATTTAGTTGAATTGCCAAGAATTGAATAAATTTTCCAATTGCCTGCGTTTTTGCATTAGCATTAGAAGGATGACAGCCCTCATACAGCTCACGCACGTATTCTATATACATATGTATGTCTGTATATATGTATGTATATATATATATGTATATGTATGTGGCAGCTAGAGGAAGTTCACGGCAATACAAAGCGTAAAATCAGTCGGTGGCTACAATGTTGACGTAATTCTCATCCCCACTCTCGACGTTGTTTATTCTCATGCTCCTGCTCCTGTTTCTGCTCCTGCTTCTGCTCCTGCTCCTGTTCCTGACGCCATTCATTCAAATGAGGTTGACGATGTCGTCGTCGTCGTCGTCGTCGTCGTTGACTAACAATAATGTGAACCCTTTCTATCGTGTGGCCACCGATCGGAGGGAATTTGGCAGTGACTGTTCTATAGCTAAGGAATGGGCACCCTTAATGGTTAGCTTTGAGACCGTTCACCCGTTCACCCGTTCACCCGTTCCCTGTTTGACATTGGCAAGTCTTTGAAGTTCTGTGCTGATTTCGGGTTTTTTTTACGACCTCGCCACCACATTACAAAATGAGTGTTTGTTTAATTTTCATGCGTTGACACCCATTTCTCAACTCGTTTTTCATACGCACAAGCGACAGATACAAAGGCATATATATAAATATATTTTTTTGCTTATATACTAGGTACATAAATCAGTCGAAATATATTAAAACTGATTTGCTAAGAATTGAAATTGAAATGCAATTTCATTGTCATATAGTCGATAGCCTTAGAGTAAAGATAAATTTGAAACTTCTTTTTATTATCATCAAGTTTAACTAGACTATATGTTTGTGTACAGTTTCCGCTAAATTGTGCTAAAAATTTCATGCAGCTTCTTCTTCAGTGCTTTGGAAAATCTTTGTAGCTTTCCCCTTTTATTATTGAGTTTTTCTTTCGAGTTTTCAATTCCCATTCCCAGTACCTTTTTTTTTTTGGCTAAATGTTTCCTCTTGATTTGTTGTTCAATTCGATGAACCAAAAGTATCTGAAAGTGGATGTTTTTATTGAAAGTGTAGCGCATGAGTGCCAAAGGACCACAGACCATATGGCTAAGAATGTGAATGGGACCGAGACTAGGACCAGGACCAGGACCAGGACCACAAACAGGACCGGTACTGAAAATTCCTATCAAAGCGAGTCTCGGCAAACTAACTCAAAGTCGATCCCTGACAGCGTTGATTCGGGCTGGAAGGCGGTTTATGCCGAGGGGACACGCCCAAATGGTTTTTATTTCTAAGAAATAAATAGCTGCTCTTGTGGCATCGACTTTGACTTCCACTTTGACTTTGGCTTGCCATTTTACGCCTGTTGTTGTACATATATATATATATATATATATTGTTTTTTTTTTTGGCTGCTGTTGCTGTTTTTTTTTTTCTACTGATTGACTTCTTGTAATATTAGTTGATCATTTTGCTGACTGCGCTCCGAAATGGGCGTTTTAACTCTATTGTCACGCAATTTCGCATGCGGAGACATCTACCCCTCTACGCAACTGAAAAATTTAGAATTGTCATACGAATTGAATCTTATTTTATTTATATGTACTTTGAAACTGAAAAAGATTTTGAAATAAACGGGATCTGCCTGCAAGCATAAGAAGTCTTCATGCCAAATTTGGTGCTCCTTGGGCTTACCATCTCTGAGATACTTTCATTCATGCGGATGTATGGATCCAAAATATATGGATCCAAAATATATGTCCTTTTGCCTGTTACATAAATTTACCATTATTTTGAACAAACTTCACATATCCGCGGAGGGAATTAAATTTTCACATGAGCAACATTTGCTTGAAACGTCAGACTTTTTCACACTTTTCACTTAGAGTTCCCAACCGGTTTAAGTGCAGACTTGCTATAGTAGCTCATTGCTACCTATAGCTTTCATATTCTGGGTTTTTGTTTTGGCTGGTTTTTTTTTTGATTAGATTTTTTTTCCTTAAAATCTTTTTTTTTAATTTTTGTTCGGATTTTATAACAAAATGGCTCTTACTGCTTGGAAAATCTTGCGTTTTCGTTATCTTTATGTTGTTGTTTTTTTGGCTGTTTTTTTTGATTCGATTTTTTATCTTAAAATCTTTTCTTTTATTTTACCTCTGTTTGGATTTTATTGTCCTTTTGTTTTTCACTCTTTTCGACTTTTTTTTTTGGTAAATAATTTTTCTCTTAAAATCTATGCTTTATTTTCATGTTTAACACAAAAAAATCACTTAAAAATTAATTTAAATACTATTTCGACTCTCAAAATTGACTTAAAAAGAAATAAAAAGAAAGTTAACTTTCCAGTTTCTTAACCAACTTTTGGGACGGTTCTCTCCGGTTCGGATATCTTAACCGCTGATTTCCTTGTGCTGCCCGGAGAATTGGCCAAGTACGCTGTAAGTAAACTTGAATTTAATCTACAGTTACTAGATTTAATCCGTTCCTTCCTTAGACAATCATTGACGGCTATCGATATTATTGAAATCTTCTTGGACATCGTCGTGGAAAATTGTTCGAGTTTATTATCCGATCCAGATGAAATTTTCAGGACAAATAGAAGATAATGCCAAAATTAAATATATTTAACGAATGCAAATAAATTTTGGATATTCCCTTGGATGCACAATTCCCAAAAAATGTACATATTTATTAGTGAATAAGAATATATGCAAATAAACTCTTGATTTGTAATATTTGTACATCAGTGTATTTTGATTTGAATTTAGATAATTTAGAAGTATTATTAGTCGACTTTTTGAACTTTCCAGGCAACTGTGTGTAGGTAAGAGTATCTTAAAGTCGAAAGCTTTCGACTGGAGCTGTCTTATACTTATTGAAACTGTTGTTGAATGTCGGTTTGCCGGCGATTTAACAAACCCAAAGAGAAACTGCTGATGTTAAGATGACCGAACATAATTTTTGTGGGATTTTTCAAAAGTGGTTATGTTGTGCTGCGTTGTGGCTGTTAATTTGATTTCAAAGCGGAGCCGCATGAATAGGCAAATTATGTACTACAGGTGCAGTGTGGCCAGCCACTGGACTGCAAAACCTACCGATGCCGATCAGAGACTGAATAAAAATAACAACAACAACAAAAAAAAAAAACTTATCCCAAAGAATCGAGTGTTGAAATTGCAGCAGAAAGTGCGGGGTTTCCTTTATTTCGTTTATACGCTGGCTTAATTGAATGTCAGCTCTACGTGGCTGGCAGCAGAATCAACATCAACATCCACATCAACATCCACAACAAACATAAGGTAAAGAACTACTGTGCCAGCTGTGTTTTTTGTTGTTGTTGTTGTTCTGTTTTTTTTTGTTGTTTTTTTGTTTTTGGTGGCTGCTGCCCAACACCTCAGATGCTGAGACTGTGGGCGTTGGGGGCGTTAGCATTGATTGAACGTTCAATTGAGCGCATGAACCGGCGATCATTTGTTGCCGCCCTAGACTTGCCCCACTCCGTTTCTACCCAATACGCACTCAGTGATTTAGCTTGATGCTTTGATTGATGGGTGTCAGCAAGTTGGATGAGTCGTAGATTAAGTTCGACTGTTGTCTGTTGTCGGTCCGGGCCTTAATTGCAATTTGTCGAAGGCTTTTACCGCGACTGCTGCTGTCGTCTTCTGCTGCTGCTGCTGCTGCTTCTGCTGCTGCTGCTGCTGACTACAAAATAACCGCCTGTCCTACTTATCGAACTCAGAGAGAGAGCCGCACAGCAATTGAACCTTTCAACCCATTCCAATCAATGAGTTTTTACCTCTTATACCACTTGGATTCAAATGTCATGCATGTGTTAGATGATTGGTAATTAAGACATATCGCACACATTTAACAATAGACTTACAAACTCACAAAACTCTTTTTTCCACACCGGTGGCTACCATTTATTAATAAAGTAAGGCGTAACCGTTAACCGGTATTAACCGATTGCAATTTGTAACCGTTATTATTCTGAAACTCTTCAAACCGAAATAACCATTTAGAAAAAGATTTTTATATGTATGTATATTTATTTGCTACCGTTGTGGCCGATTATGCATTTGGCATAAATATATTTAAAAAGTGCAATTTCAGCAATAAATTCATTGTTTTACGGTTAGCGTTAGATTTCCACGATAACTTTATATAATATCTAATACTATTTACATCATTTCTATCTATCTAAATTCAAATAAAACACACTCATATACAAATATCACAAATCAAGAATATATTGGCAAATGTATACAAAATTTTAATAAATTTATATTCTTATTCACTAATAAATGTGTTAATTTTTTGGGAATTGTGCATCCAAAGGAATATCAAACATTTATTTGCATTCGCTAGATATATTTAATTTTGGCATTAACTTCCATTTGTCCTGAAAATTTCATCTGGATCGGATAATAAACTCGAACAATTTTCCACGACGATGTCCAAGAAGATTTCAATAATATCGATAGCCGTCAATGATTGTCTAAGGAAGGAACGGATTAAATCTAGTAACTGTAGATTAAATTCAAGTTTACTTACAGCGTACTTGGCCAATTCTCCGGGCAGCACAAGGAAATCAGCGGTTAAGATATCCGAACCGGAGAGAACCGTCCCAAAAGTTGGTTAAGAAACTGGAAAGTTAACTTTCTTTTTATTTCTTTTTAAGTCAATTTTGAGAGTCGAAATAGTCCACCAATGATGAGAAACAAAAACCCAAACACAAACACAAAACACAAACAAAATGGTTTTGTGTAAAAATTCTAGCAAATTCCAGCCAAAAAATTCAAAACAAGAAAAAATCAAAACCAGCCAAAAGGACAGCGGCAAAGCGAAACCAAACTAAAAAAAAAAACATAGACTTTTAGAGAAAAAATTATTTACCAAAAAAGAGACAAATCGAAAAGAGTGAAAAACAAAAAAACAAGCTTTAAAGATACAAAATCTAATCAAAAAGAAAACAGCCAAAAAAACAACAACAAAAAGAAACCGAAAACACAAGATTTTCCAAGCAGTAAGCAATTTTGGTATGAATTCCGAACAAAAGTAAAATTAAGATTTTAAGAAAAAAATTTTGAATCAAGAAAAACCAGCCAAAACAAAATCCCAGAATATGTATTAAAGCTATAGGTAGAAATGAGCTACTTTATCAAGTCTGCACTTAAACAAGTTGAGAACTCTAAGTTAAAAGAAAAAAGTCTGACATTTCAAGCAAATGTTGCTGATGTCAAAATATAATGATGTCGTGTATGTTATATTTATAAGGATATGAAGCAGCAGAGAAGCTAGCACGTAAAGGGGCAGAGGAGTCCCTTTCAGGACCTGAATCGTTTTGTGGCATAGGTAACCACACAATACGGTAATCTCTTAGAGATGAAGAACGGCATTTGCGCCAGTTAGGCTGGGTCAGCACTCCAGGCTTGCGACAGGCCAAGGGTCTCTTAGGTAGCTTTAATCTAAAACGATTTAAGCAAATCATATCTATGGGAAAGAACAGACTCAAAATACTGACCGGTCTTTTGACAGGACACTGTAGACTGAGAGGTCACCCCATATAAACTAGGAATAGTAAGTAGCGGAGCCTGCCGCTACTGCGATATTGAGGAAGAATCCTCGGAACATATAGTAGCGACCTGTACCGCCTTATCCAGGAGAAGATTGTAGGAGGTACAAGGTAACCATATCATTCAGCCAGAAAATATAGTAGTCCTCAACCCAACAAAAATTCATGAATTCATTCAAGAATTTGGGTTGATGGGAGAGTTATAAACTCTGTAGGGGTACAATAGATCTAATAGGTCGCAGTAAAATTTCCCCCAACATAATAATAAATGTTATTTTTATTATTTATATCTGAAAAGATTTTAACTTTCTTAAGCTTTATAATATAAGTAGTACTTATTAACATGGCCTCAAATGTAGCATAGTTGTGCTAACTTTTTATACTAATATTTTTACATATATATTAAGTCTGTGAAAAGGTAAACGATGAAATGATATTGAACCATAGATGATGGTAATGCGCCTCCTGGCTCAAAAGATGGATAGAATCTTATATACATATTAGCGACCGCTAGCTGTTGTTTATTACTAAAAATTAAATTTTCTATAAAATAAAATATGTTTCATCGCAATCGCCCAATTATTTAAAGAGATTTGATCCAGTAACTTTGAAAGAAATCGTGAACCTATTCAATTGAGCGGCAGTGTACTTATATCTTATCTCATATCAAATCAAATTTGTGTTATTTTGTAGTTTTTATATATAAATTGAGATTTATTTATTATTTGTTATATTTTTAATAAAATTTAAAAATAAGTAATATTTCGTAACCTATGTATAAATAAAAATTGATAAACAATTGTTCCTTTAAAAATTGTACGTTTAAACTTATAACGGTTACGGTTCCTAAATAACTGATTTTTGATTGAGAATCGGAAATCTTTTCTGTTTTTATGAACAGCTAGCTACTTCCTTGAGTGTAATAAAAGTTGTTGTACATTCTACTTAACAATTTGTTGTTCCTGATTTGATAAACATACACACATACATACATAGGATGGTATATATGTACATAGTATATAGCATACCAGAAATCCATAATTTAAAAGAGCGAAAGTGCATACAGTATTTTAAATTCTCAAGAGCATCTCGTTGTTGAGTACACACTCGTACGAAAGACCTCGTCATTTTAAACGTAGCCAGATAAAAATCTAATAAAGTGCAACGCGTAAACAAAATGCATTCAACGGTGCCACAAGCCAAGCTGTGGCATGTGGCAGTGTTGCCAAATTTTGAGATGTAAAAAAAGCTGCTTTTGGTGTGTTGAAAGCCGAAGAAAAAGCTACAGTTTTCACCGCTCAGTATAATAATGAATTATTTTTTCTAACAACAACTTGAAGTCAATCCTTTTGTTATCTGTAACTAATGTTGTGGACCT
The DNA here is from genome assembly GCA_035043265.1 of Drosophila testacea. Taxonomy (NCBI): domain Eukaryota; kingdom Metazoa; phylum Arthropoda; class Insecta; order Diptera; family Drosophilidae; genus Drosophila; species Drosophila testacea. The sequence continues at coordinate 4,383,179 of JAWNND010000229.1, forward strand.
TTTAGTTTTATTAGAACTTAATAGCACTCCTAGAGCTGTCACTGAAATGGTAGAAGGTGGTAGGGCTTCTTTTTAATTTCTAAAACTCTCTTTTGTAAACTTTTTCATCGAGTAAAAGAGACAAATAAAACTAAATTTTTTTAATAATTCGTAATTCTTTATAACTCGCTGTTTACGATTATATCTCCCAAAACTTAACTTTTGAAAAATTCCGATTTGACTATATATCCGTGCACTTTTCTCAGAGTAACGAATACCGAAAAAAGTCAAAACATTTAAAAAAAAAACAGATTTCCCATTGCCCGCTGCTTTTGATTTTACTCTGCAATTGAACTTTGAGAAAGTCAGTTTTGACTATATAAGATCGTGTACTTTTCTGAAAGTAATAAAGTCGGAAAAAATCCATAACATCTTTTTAAAAAAGTCAGATTTGACAACACTGGTGGCAAGGCATGTGCTATGTGTGTGTGTGTGTGTGTGTGTTTGTGTATAAATATCGCATAGTGTTGTAAAGCAATTTCTTAAAATTATTTTTTAATAATTTTTTCTTGATTTTGCTTGGTTGCTGCTGATGTTGTTTGGCTTAGTGTTGTTGCTGTTGTTGTTGTTTGTAGTGGTTGTTGTATGTTTGAGGCTCACTTTGCACTATCGAACCATGCGGATCTGTCGACAATGGCGACGTGCCTCAGCTCAGCTCAGCTCAACTTGGCTCGGCTCGACTCGACTCGGCTCTTGGCTCCGATGTTGCTGCCATGACACTTGCAGGTGTGTCTCCATAAGCCGTCCAGTTTTCTTGTGGTAAGGAGTGTTCCGGGGGATACTTTATTTTATATTTTGTGTATTTTTTTTATATTTTGTATTTTTTTTTTTTTTTGGGGCGTGTCAGGTCTGGTTCTGTTCGCCGATGTGCATAGCAAAAACACGTCGCAAAATTAATTTGATGTTGCATTGCAGCATGAGAAAAGGATGGAATATTTAATTAACTTATGTGGCGTATGAGTAATATTAAATTAATACAAAAGACGTTGTGAAAAATGTTGGTTAACTGGTTAACTGAAACGGAAGACTGAATGCGGAAAATTGAAAACTGAAAACTGGAAACTGAAAACTGAAAACTATCCTTCACTAATTATGTGGCCACCACATTGCTGCCCAAATTGTTTGCTATTTGGCATTTTAAGCAGCAGACAGGAGACGGGAGATGGGCGGGGTTGGGGTTGGGGTCGAGGTCGGGTCTCGGACAGACGTTGATACAATTTGCGCTTATTACGCGGTTTTTCCACCCTCACTGAATGTCAATCTCAGTTTTAAAATCACCCTCGCAGCTAACCCCAGTCTGTGTGTGTGTAAGTGTGTGTGTGTGTGGTGTGGGTTGTGTTTTGTCATTAGTTTCATTTTATAATTTATTAACGTCAACATTGTCGTCGAGTTCCAAAATGTAAGGCAAGAAGAGAGAGAGAGAGAGAGAGTGAGGCAAGTGAAGTGAAGATTTTCCAACTGTTTTTGAAAAGCGTACATGATGCGTTGCCTCATTATGTGCATATGTGTGTGTGTGTGTGTGCGTGTGCGTGTGTGTCTGGTTGGGGTGTTGATGCTCAAGTTGTTGTTGCCAACGACTTTTGGCTTTAAATGACCATCGAAGCGGATGCACTTTAATTTGACAACAATTGCGTAAATTGACTCGTCATGCTGTTTGTCTTTCGACTTGCCATATCCTCGTCCAATTTACAAAAGTCTCTCTGTATTGCTACTCGACTTTCCATTTTAATGGCTGCATCACCATCACCATCACCCAGACAACAACTGACACTAATGTGTCAAAGGTCACGTGCCATTCGTTTGAGACATTTTTAGATTTATCTATCAGCTTAAAACTTGAAAGTGTCCAGCCCTGTGGGCTTCTTTATTTCGATGTGGATGTGGATGTGGACATGGTTGTGGATGTGTGTTTAGATGTGTGTTTAGATGTGTGTGTGTGTGGATCTCGCAAATTGCCTCTGTGCTTGAGGAATGGGTAGAGATAATGATAGATAATAAACAATAAAAGAATTAATACCCAAATGGCATATGGATTAAATGAAGCTTGCTTCACAGTGTGCACTCAAGTTCAAGATTTGAAACCCAAACTCTGATTGCAAACTTAAAATATATTAATATAAATTCGTTATATGATATTGTAAAGTTTTCTTAAGCAGAAGTCGCTTGATTTTGTACGATTCAGTCTATTATATTATTTGATTACTGTCATTACATTATTAAAATGTAGAAAGGATATGTACTTAGTACTGCGAGTCTCATAATTAACACTAGACTAGACTTATCATTATTATAAATTTACATATATAGATGTACATATTCCAAGTGCTACAGGAATATCCTTTTAAATTAATGCACTAGTCACAAACATAAATCATCTGATTAAATATTTGATTAAACTGCCTAACATAATACATAAAATGCTGACAAATTTGTTGTAACCACTTTGGAAAATAAAGTAAAAGCGTACAGCTAATTGTTTTCTTAATTAACACTAATATAACTAAATAATAATCAATTATTTTGTACATACTTTTAAAAGTAATTTTTACAATTTGAATAAATACCTTCAGTTGGGTTTGTGATGGTGTGTAAATGGCATCTGCAATTGAAAAGAAGTTTTGATTTGAGAATAATAATATACGAACTTGCAATAAACACATTAATATTATAGCTTTTATAATAAATGAGATTGCGCCCAAATCTGAAATATCCTTATTTGTCAGTAATCAAAAAAAACACCTGCCAAGAACTCCTGGACATAATGGCTTATCGTTTTTAGGCCAGGAAAGAATGTATGTTGTACATACATATATAATTGATGTGTGCTATATTTGCGCATGAATACATTTTCTCAAGATAATAATTTTTGCCTCTCCACACCTTGTTAATATAAAATTAATGACTGCATTAGATAAATTACATTCCAGGTGCGGAGGCGCTCAAGGTGTCTACAAATTGCCATTAAACCATTGATAAAAATCGATGCAAGCCGGTTCAGTCAACAGCCAAAACATAGGGTAAAAAGAAACCAGGACATGGACAATAGTAAACGTCTCGCTAATGACACATCGCTGTCAGTATTCAGTATTCAGTATTCACTATTCAGTGTTCAGTGTTTTCTGTATTCAAACCGAAGGCTCCCTGCTTTGTTATTGTAATTAGCATGGCCCATTGGCTCGCCTGACAACAAGGTTTCTATTCATCGAGGGTGGCAAATTAAAATATGATTAACTTTGTGGTTCATACCATTGTCGTGTCTATTTAATTAAAATTGAAGTCTAGTTCAGAGTTTCCCCAATACACTTTCTTTCGCTAGTCCTGGCTGGAATTTCATTTCGTTGGTTGTTGCTAATTCACGGTAAATACTTATTGAAAACATATTTTAATAAATATATTCTTCTAAATTCAAGTTGCTTAAAGGCATAAAAATGTCGTATTTATATAATTTATTGATTTATTTATAAATTCAATAACTATCCGAATGATAAACTGACGTAAAATGTACTATATTGAAACTAATGTCAAGTTCAAAGGTATCTATCAAATTAAAGTTAAACATAAAAATAAAATACAATATAATATATTATATAAATAATAATAATAATGTAAAGTAACAGGAAGATATCACTAAAATAATAATTAATATTTTAATCACATTAAAAAGTAAGAAAGTTTGATGAGCTTAAGTTAACATTGATAGATATCACTAAAATAATAATTAATATTTTAATCACATTAAAAAGTAAGAAAGTTTGATGAGCTTAAGTTAACATTGATTGATTGAAATTATTAGGCGGACTTCGAGCCAGCTAAACATCTAAATAAAACAAGGTATTAAGGTCGCTAAAATCCACAAGGATTATATTAAATGAAGCTAATCCAGAATTGAGTTATTTAGTTTATTTATAAGTATTTATATAAAAATACAAGTGGATGCATTATTTGTAATGTTTATCGAGTTATATTATTATATATCAAATATATATAGCAATATTACTTTTATCAAACCAACAGAAAGAGTATCAAGTATTTGAGGCAGTTGATGTATATGCTTACATACTTAGCATACATATATATTTATATAAATATATATTATACTCTCATTCTAATTTTTCTCTATTCACTGTCTTGGCATTTTCCGTATCCTGCGCTAACTAATGACACTTAAACAAGTTTGTTAAGTTCTTTTTGGGCATTGGGGGTGGCTAACAAAAGGCGCTAATCTATGTTTTACGTGTTTAACGTTTACGCTTTTCTTCAGGGCCCCAGGTATCTGGTCGATCTAATCATAATTATGCGATTTCCATGGCCCTCAATTGTTGTACAATAATTGTATTAAAATAGCGGCCCCTCAGTCATTTTGGACCTGGATAAGCTGACATCGCTGTCCTAGGTCTCTCATTTGTTGTTGTTGTTGCTGTTGTTGTTGCTGTTGTTGTTCCGCATTTTGTTAAAAGGTGACAATTAATTTGTCTATAATGAAAATTGTCACCACACTAAAAGGTAAGAGCCATCTAGCTGGTCGGTCTATCTATTCCGTCAACTTGACTCCCTTACCTCTACTGTTTTCATGCTCGTGCCTCTCATTTAAGCCATTATGCTTTGGGTCGTGCTTCGTTTTCATTTTCGTTGTCGTTGTCGTTTTCTTTTTCCAACTTTAAGAGCTATGACTACGACTACGACGCGACGTCATATCGTTATACTAATGATATATAGTCTAGCTGACGGCTCGGTTAACCTGGTAATGTTAATTATTTTGTCATTTGTATAAATTAAATATTTTGTCGCTGCCACATTTAATTGTCCCTGATCACAAAAGGGTTAAATACTTACTTACTTTTAGTATACAACTGTGTATAGCCATACATAGGTGATGATTTACACATCTCTTTGCTTGCGTTTATTGATTAATGATAACTTGACTTCATTGGATTTCATTGGCGTTGTGACAACTCAATTAAAATACGAGTAGTTTACCGTCACGTCTGCGGAACTCTGACTTAAATTAATCATTTCAAAGTGTTATTGTAAATTAATTTTATCTGTCATTTCAAAGTGATTCTTTCAAATCTTCTATATACAAATGGAGCATTGAATAGCATCTACTAACTATATTTTCAGTTGTTTGTAATTTCGTGAAACGACAGTTTTGGGAAATCTTTCCGGAAAAATCGCTAGCATTTCAACATGTGTCAACATAATTACTGTTAACGTATACAGCACTGTTAACGACAACAGCACTGTTAACGTACACAGCACTGTTAACGACAACAGCCTGAAGGAGACGAAATGTTTATTCGAATTTTTCAATGAGTGTTTACTTCGTTTCGAGTGTCAAAATTCGAGTTATATTTGAATTTGATTATAAAATCTAATAAAGGATTCAGAAAAAACTGGATTCATGTTTTAACAGTAGATATGCTTTTTTATCATAGCAATGAAATTTAAGAATTTAAATTAATTTTTAAAATAAAATTTAAGAATAAATAAAATATTATTAAAACTAATTTATGTATTAAATAGAAAGAATTTTTATTCAACAGCTTTTATATAGAAAATTAAAATCCTAACAGTCTTTGTTAGACATAAGACCCTGTTTGCAAATTCCTAATGGATCGAATACTGTAACTTTCATAAATACAAATATTATTATGATATTGATGGTCGAGGACTCGAATATGGTGTTCTCCCTCTTCTTATTAAATTTATAAAACAGCCGATTAGAGCGAGCAACGGGTTAGCATAAACATATTATGTGTATATGTATAAATATACATATATTCATACATAGCTGGCATATTTAATAACAATTATACATGTGTATGTAGCAGGGTCCATCAAAGTCATTAAAAAGTTTGCCAGCTTTATAGTTTCGCACAATAGTCTTTGTTCTTTGCGATCATACATCGAAGAGCCCACGCATCTTAGTCTGCTCTGGATTCCACAGTGCTTCGTGGTTAATGAACAAATTTTGAAAGATTTGAAGGAGCCTGGTTGAAAATTACCAGGAATTCTTCACATTACCGTATGGATCTGTAGAGAGAGCGACAGGAGTACACAGGAACAGAGCAAAGAAAATGACGAAGGAACCGAAATGAACCAAAATGGCCAAAAAAAAAGAACAACAAAAAAAAAAAGACGCGAAAAGACAACAAATATGGCGACAGAAATCGTGATACAATCACGTCTAGACTTTTACGAGTTGCACCTACAAAGCCAAAGCGAAGAACAAAATATTACTGGGAATGAAAAAAGAATTCCAACTAACTAAACGATTAAACATTCGACTAAAGTATACCCTGTGCTCCGCAAGAAAATATCATAAATATGCGTATAGTATAGATTCTTAATATAGTTTTGATTTATTGTATATTGTACTTGTTACTTTAAGTTTATTTTCAGATGCAATATATAATAATATGTCTATTACTTAGTTTACTCCCATTTTGTTAAGCTAAGTACATGCTTCAGTTATTATTATTATTAATTAAATTATTGTTATTATTGTAAGCTCCTTCTGATCTTATAGCTATCTCTTATTTCTTGAATGAATTCAAGAATTTTGTCTACTATATCTTCGAGCTGAAGGACATGTCTCCCTAGTAAAATACATCTTTTCCTGGCTAAGGACATACATGTCGCAATTTGTGGCTTAGTTACTATTTATTTTTATTTAATTTATATAGTTAATCTGAGTGCCATAAGATAAAGCTTATTACTTATGGCGCTAGTCTACAAATAGTAATGTTTTCAATTAAACTTAATTTAATAAATTACCAGCCTATGTTTTGTGGTTAAATGTGATTGTCTTCTACTTCATATGAGATTAACTCGACTGTTGTTGCACACTTGTATTTAATAATGATTTGAAGGCACACCCTTTCATTTGAACTTCTTTTTACAGGGTATTAAAACCATAGATTGTCTGTCGCTTGTTGTTGTGGCTGTGGCTGGTAGGGTCAAACAGCAACGTCAAAATTTGCGACGGCAGCAAAAGCAAAGCCATGGACTTGACTTTGACTTGGATTTGGAAACTTAGGAACTTCTGCCGGCAGCTGAAGACGCCAAAAAGGCAGAGAAAAGAGACACGGACGTGGACGCGGGTTAGGAAGCAGAGACTCAGACTCAAACTCAAACTACAACTCAGACTCAGAGTCAAAATTAAAGTCAGGCAAGTTTGCAATGGCAGCAACGTCTGTGGCTAATTACAGGGCTGCCAGTAACAGCAACTGAAGCAGCAACATCAGAAACAGCAACAGCAACAACACAAGCAACAACAACAGCAACAACAGCAACAGCAACAGAAATGATATATTTAAGCCGTTGTCGCTGCTTCTTTTATTTGTGCAAAAAAAAAAAAGGTTTTATTATTTTTGTAATGCTGCATAAAAGGAGCCAAACGGAGAAGAATTATTAATATGGGTTAGCTCTTTATCATCACGCATGCTTTATTGTTGTTTCTCTTGTTCTAACTCATTTACCAATCTGGGTATTTAGACTACTTATATGGTCATAAAATCCCTGTTATACATATATGTGCATATTAAAACAAATAATCAGTTTAGAATTTATACGAAAATATGTAATTTAAAATCAACAACTAACTAGTTTTTTTATTAAGCGGAATTATTCATAAAAATATGTACAAGCTTTGTAAATATAAGTTTTAATAAAAACAATTAGTCATTGACTTCTCTTAAAAATATATAGTTTCTGAGTAATTTGTAAAATGAAGTGATCTACTTTTACACAATTTACCTTTTCTTCAGCCAAAAAGTGATAAACTATCAAATAAATCGAATTTTGATAGACTCTAACTGGCAATAAGTATCGTGTTCCACTATTAAACTTAATAGATTATCAGAAAATACAAAAGGATCATACTTCACAATATATGAATACTATGAAGAGCTTTATTGCACAGGGTGTTGACGACCACATCAGATCAATTGTGGCTAGTATATCTAGGAAATTGGTTGCACTTTCATTAGCAGAGCAAACATTTCAAGAAAACTGTGTGTTCAGATCACGTTAACACACTTTTATATTCAATCTGTTCTTATATTAGGCTAAGGCATAAATCAATCATCTAATAATGTTTTCTAATTAAAAACTTTGAGTAACATTTTGTTAATTAAAGTTGGGTTCTATGCTACAAATAAATTCTAATAAATATTAATAAGAAAATTGAATATTGTGTATTAAGGGATGGACTAGAGAGCTGATCGGATGATTAAGTGATCTGCAGCTCATTTAAGGGAAAACGTTTTATCTCTTCGCACATTTGATTCAGTCTTAATGGTTTTTGCTGCTGCTGCTGATCTGCACAATATTCAGGTTCTCTGCGGTATTGCAAGTCAATGGGTTTTGTTTCTTCCTACAAGGCCAAACTTTTTTCGTGTGGGACCTGTGAGGCCCAACAGGTCCCACACCGAACACACCGAAAGGCTCGTTCCGACAAGTTTGAATACGTAGGTGGCAACACTGATGTACACACACATATTCATACATCTATACACAAAAATATATATATGTACATATGTATATGCAGACTTCATCCGTTACAGTTCTGAATGTTACCGCCATCCTCAATGCCCGGGACTTTCTTTGTACTTTGCCGCATTTTTGATTTGGTTTTTGAATTCTCAAATAGTATGTGTTTTTTCTTTCATTCTTTCTTTTTATTTTCCTCACTTTGTTTGAAGAGTGCTCTCTGAGTTGGGCTTCAACACCTTAACGGCTTATGCGGCTCTTTGTTTGGTTAATTATGGACCAGCCAAGTGGCGCCAGTTCTAAACTATGAATCTTGCAGCTTGTTCACAAATTGTTAATTTTCCATCGTTTGTTAATCGATTCGAATTTAAGAGGCTGCACCGAAATTCAATTATAATGATTTCTATTTGTAATACTGCTCCAATAATAAACTATGTTTTCACACGCTGCCTAAGAATGTATAACCAGAGAAATTTACACTCTTTTTATAATCTATATTGGCTAATTCTGCTTTTAACTTTACTTTAACTTAACTTTTTTTTAAGTTTGTTAGCTGAGACTGAGATATTGATTTGCAACAAGATACATGAGAAAGTTAAACAATCGAAAGCACCCATAAATTACATAAAAAAACATACATTATATATAATAACAGGTTAACAAAATTAAAGTTTTGTTGATTGAAAAACAAATGAATAATATTTTAAATGCAATTAAGTAAAATGATTGAAATTAATTATTTTAAAAAATGTTAGTTTTAAGCAATCTATAAAAAAGAAACTAGTTGGAAATAAACATTGCAAATGTTATATTAGAATTAGTTTCTATATAATTGTTTCTTTATAATTTTGGATTGGATGTATAAAATAAATAAAGAAAACTCTGTTAAAATTTAGTCACCCATGAGTCATTAGTCTTAGAAAGTCTTCTTTGAAATTGTTGCAATTGAAGATGAAACAAATGCACCTGTAAATTTAACTATTTCAGAGTAATTTGGACTTGAAAATCTGCACAGCAAATTAATTTGCCGTAGGCAGTAAGTTAATATATTAAGGTATCTAAAATTTCCAGGAATATTTGTATTTTATTTTTTGTTGTTGCTGTTGCATTTTTGTTGTGTTTTTTTCAGGTGTTTTAGCAGAGCGCGAAGAGATAGGACCCAGCCCCTGTCAGACGCTATGTCAAAGACGTATAATTATGAGTTAGCGGACAGTTCGAGAAAAGAAGAGAGCGAATGTAGAACAAAACAGACAGACAGCAAAAAATCATTTATATGAAAGATGGGCGCAGTGAGGTTGTTGTTTGTTTGTCAGTGTAGTGGCAATCCCTGTGAAAGAAGTTGAAGCCTTTTTTTCTTCTTCTGTATTTTTTGTTGTTGTATATTTTTTTTGGCTTCGGGTCAGACATTGCGCAATGATGAATGATTTGTAGACAGTCAGTGAACTAACGGGCTGTAGAGCCAGAGTCCGAGTGAAGTCAAAGGCAAAAGGGAGTCTGAGGCTCAATCAACCGCATGACAAACAGGTGTCAAGAGGATGCTTCAGTTTGTCTTATGTCTCTCTCATAAATAAACATACGCTCTCTCTCTTTCTATAGATCTAGTAAGACTTGTATTAGCCCTTTGGCTTGGTAAGATGTTTGTAACTACATAACATTTATTCGATTTTAATTCCCAAATTCTGGGCGTTGTCGAAATTGAAGCAGTAAATGCATTCAAGCAAACCAACTTCAATTAATTTACATTACCTTACAACATTGTTTCATGTTGCTCCCAAAAATTACAGGCAGTCTCACAATTTATCATGGAAAAGTATAGCACAGGTTGCTTGTACATATGTATCTTTTAAATGTCTACTCCTCTCGTCCGTCTCTGTAATGGTTCTAAACTATCCCTATTCCTACTCCCTATCCTGGCCTAATTAAAACAGGGCACAAGATGTATCATAAGCAAACGCGATCAGCTTCATGATAAATGATCCATTGTCTTAACCTATGAATGAACGATTTTCAACTTGCCCACTGTCGACTGTTGAGAATTGAAAGCCGAAATTTGTTTCATGTCTTTCACTTGCATGTAATTAGTGCAATTGCTGAATGCATTTTGCCGATACTATTCCAAGAATTTCGACCTAGAAATTTACTAATGAGTTTCGCTCCCTTTGAAGCCTGTTGATGCCACCATCCTACAGTGCACAATCAATATGACTAAAAGTTCTACACAGCAGCTGTCAATTGGCAATACTAATGTCTGATGACCACCTGGCAAGTGAGGTCTATAGTCCAAACTATTTCATTCAAACCTGCCTGCATTCATTGAAAATAATCTAAAAAGATATATCCAAGCATATCCCTACATATATATATTTACAACTCTGTGACAAATCAAAAGATTTTAGTTTAGTCTCCCAGGCAGTATTTTTGGTATATCTAATAATGAAGCTTGTCTTAAACTCAATGTATCCGAATTATTTACCATCAATTTTGAATAGAACTACATCAATTACATTTCAAATTATATATTTTGGTATAAATACGAATATCTTTGGATAACTATCTTATTATAAGTTCTCTCTCTTCTAGTCTAGATTAATTTACTCCAAAAGGTTTGAATGTTTCTGGAACTGTGTATGTGGATCATTTTTAATCTGGATTTCTATCTTTACTCTTGCACTTTTGGGCTATATTTACAATTTTACCGACTAAAGAATGCAATAAAAGACTTGTAACTTGACATAGGCACCAAAATTGTTAATATATTGATGCACTTTATTCTTTATTTAGTGAATTCAGTCGCGAATCGATCCATACAAGATTATGTCATTGTTTACTACATTTTGTATACTGTGTGCATTAAAAATTGGCAATAGAGCTTTTCCGATTTATGTGAAGGCATGTAACAGGCACCAGGAGATATCTCCGAACGTATATAAAATAAATCAAAATATATTATAGGAATATTAGTACATAAAATAAACAAAATCCACTTGAAAACTTTTATAATAAGCTCTTAGTATTTACAAATACAAAGCATTGTTAGTAATTAGTGCATTATAATTGTTTAAGTAGCCATGTGTTCTGAATTTCTACACGATCACATAGAAAGCTCGAAAGATATTCATGATATCGGGTCAAATGTTATGAAAATTCATGTGTTTTTTTGAGCATATTACTGTCGATCTCGCTCGTCTGTACCGGTTACCGTTTTTTGCTTTTGTTACCGTTGTCGGCAGCTTTTTTTTGATGTTTTTTCCATTTATTGTACTTTTGCAGCATCACGAAAATTTAGCATGGCTAATGCGCAGGTTAAAAAGTCAAAATTGCTCTCTTTTGACGTGAAAATTTCTCTAGACTAGTCGGATTTTACAATCATTAAGCAAAAAAACAAAAAACCAAAAAAGAAGAAAGAAAATTTCGTACAGCGTTCATTTATTCCTTAATGGGCAAACATAAAGCGTTGGCAAATTTTTCGCTCTCATAATTAAAATACGGTACCGCCTCTTTTAACTATGGTTTGTCTATGTCTTACATACTTATATATATATGGTAAATAGAAGTGCATTAAAAGTTTAACACGAATTAAGATGCTCTACATAGCAAGTACGAAGGGTCGCAACTAGTAGAAGGCGGCCAGTCAAACCCTATAAAATATATACACTCTTGATCAATGTTCGTTTTATCCGATGTCAATTGTAATTTATATAAGCTCACTGCTGACGATTCAATTAAATAAACCAACACTAAGAGAGTGTGCTCAGCTGTTAGATACCCAGTACTCGTATATTCGCAGGCTATATGTTTTTATTTTATTATATTTATGTAATTTTTGAATTAATATCTTTTTATTATTTATACATATTTTTAACGTCAACTATAAGCACATAACCAAAGAATGGTGTCAAAGATAAAATTGAAAATTAGTGTTATAATAATAATATATTAATAATTATCAATATGTAATAATTATAATTATAAATTAACTAAAATTAATATCAAACTGAAAACGGAAAACTATAAAAACTTTAGTAGTTTTATTCGATTTATTTTTAATGATTGGGGAAAATGCAGAAAAACCTTATCAGATTAATATTTTAAAGCTAAACAGTAATTGTGGTCAATCACTGATCCGATGTGGAAAGGTTTTTATTCAGTTCGGCAATTTTATCCATTCTTAATGCCCTTCGTGATCAGAGATTTACCGAAGGTAACTACAAGAAGAAGAAGATTTAAGATGGGAGAGAAAGAGAGGATTAATTGTTATTAAATGGTAATGTTTACTGTAATTGGAACAGACGAAACGAGTGTAAAACTGTTGCTTGAATATATACTTTGTACATTATCAGTTAATGATGAGATTTTCAAGACACATGCGGATTTGTATAGGATGGTATACAAATTTTATAGTTTTCTTGAGGAATATATTAAACAAATTGAATCAAAACCGATGTGTTTGCGAAGTAAATGAAAATTTCTTGGTAAATCGTTCACAGAGACATTATTTAATTGAAATCAATAAGCGTGTAACTTAATGTTGGATACTTATCGATTATCAGATTTTTCACCGCGTGTCCACATTGTGGGAACGTAAGGGATAGAAGACAGTCGATAGTCGATGGTGTAAAAGAGCGAGAGAGAGAAAGAGAAAATAATATCAGTCTGTCAATCACTTTTGAGAGTAAGTATTCGTGGCTGCGTTTGACACGTGCACTGATTTAAGGCTCAAGTTGTGAACTTGTCAAAGAAATGTCACAACAAGTCATCATTGAATTGCTTGCAGGGCTCTGAGCTCTGGGCTCTTTGGGTTGTGGGATCTGGGCTCTTTATTATCATTGTTGTTGCTGTTCTTTATTAGCTGCTGTGACATTTTTATGAGCTGCCAAGGGGTTGGCGGCGGCAGTTTTCCGGCATTCCAATGGGCAGGTCTCTCTTGCTGTTGTTGTGTGTTGTGTTGTGTTGTGTTGTATTATTTTTTTTTGTTGCCTTCTTCTTCTTCTTCTTGTTGCTGACAGCGCAATAAAAATAAAATGAGTGGCAGCAGCAGCTTAGCGAAGCAACTTGTCTTGTGTGGTGTGTAGTGCACCACTTGCAACAGCTCCTCAAAGCAACAACAGCAACAACAACAGCAACAAAATTCAAAGCAGTTCACCCTGTCCACCCCGTTCCGTCCCCGTCCCCCTTCCACTAACCACCACCCCATTGGAAAAGGCCCAACTGGGGATTGCTGACTGCTTGATATTGTTTGTTGTTCTCGTCTGTTTGTTTATTGCTCGTCGCAGGCCGTGTTCCCCCTCCCTTCCCCCCTTGCCCTTTCCCATTCCCCCTTCCCCCACCCACCCACAACACACACACACACACACACACAACGTCCATAGACTTTCCGCGCTATCATCCCAATGGTCGTTTTCCTTGTATACTGCTCCTATTTTAATGCGTGCACTCTCACTTTGTGTTGTTGTTGTTGTTGTTGTCAACGGCAAAGACCACGCCTTTTTTGCGTTAATTTCATTGGGGGGAAATTGCAGTACTACTCCCTAAGCAAACCGCAAGCCAACCCCAACCCCAACCCCAATACAAAACCTTGCCAATCCATTCCAATCCCAAACCCAATCCCAAACCCAAACCCAATCCAAGCGCATCCCGTCATTTCGCCCTCACTCTGTTACTTTGCCTTCTTCTTCTCTTCATCTCTCGTAACGCTTTTTATTTTGTCATTGTGTCATTGTCATCAACGTTATTGTCACAATTGTCGTCTGTTTATTTCTTTAATTTACTTTTTTATTTGCTTGTTTATTTTTTTATTGGAACTTCATTAAATGTTGCCTTTTGTGTCGTCGACAGTCTACAAATTGCCATAAAAAAGTCCACACACAGTATTGAGATGAATGTAAACGGAATTTCTCTACAGTAGCCACGCCCAATATCCACATTTAAGCTACATAATTCAAAACTGAACAGTTTTAGCTCAAGTTAGTTTTGATTTTTTTTTTGTAAACATGCATACTAAACTTATTTAAATAACCTCATTTATTTTAATGCCATTTGGTTATGTTTTTCATAACACAAATTTGGTTGAAATTGGAATACTAAATCATATCATATAGAAAACGATCTGCAGAAAATTTATAAAATAATTGTCGTACCTAAGAAAACACTTCTTTTTGTTTATAAGAATTTTCTTAGTTCAATTTGTCCATCTCCAAATAAGCGTTATTTTATAAATATCTTTGAATTTGACATTAGTTTCTATACATTTCACGTCAGTTTATCATTCAGATAGTTATTTGAGATGTCATATAGACATTGAAAAAATGGGTCTCAATGTTCAGTTAAATATAATCTGAGAATTTGATTTGAATTTGACATTTTATAGATTTTTACCTGACATTATCTTACAGTTTACCTGAGACCTGAGAATAAACTATATTAACTAGATATTGGGAAAATTGTCCGAATACATTTGGTTGGTTACTTGTTATAAATAGAGTTTATTAAATAAGTAGGGTATTCCAAAATTCCAACAACAATAGTTCAACTGACTGTAATTTTTAGACTGGTTAATCCTATCTTTTGCAATTTGCTATAAAAAACCATCTGAGATAGTCATTTTATGCTTCAGTTCCTGTGTTAATATCAATTTATATGGGTTAAGAATGATGGCATTGTTGGGCCCCAAAAAGCTCATTCGGTTTGTACAATCGAACTCAGACATTAATTATAGGTTTAGAAATTTTCAAATGTTCTGGAAGTGTGAACTCGTTTATGATTGAGTGGTTTACCCTTTTCAACCCAGTCGATAAGATGCTTGTCTCGTGGGAATAACTACAGTCAGAATGATATCATGGAAGTTACTAAAATAGTTAATAGAAATATCTAGAAAACGGATGTGTTTATAAACTGAAAAAGATTCGACTAGTTGAGAGAATGTCATAGTGCCTTTGCCACCCAAGATAGATTTTCAGTTTTCAGTCAATAGTTTCTCGTTTTTCGTTTTAATTTCATTTCACTTGTCTGCAAACGTTGGTATTGCATTTTTCATCTCTTTAAAACACTTTATATTTTTTTTTCGTTGCCGCTGCCTGATTGTATGACAAGATAATACTCAAGATGTATGTGCCTTGTCAGAAAACAAAAGCAAACTGCAAAACAACATGCAACAACAACTAGTGCAAAACATAAAGTGAAAAAAAAAAGAGAAAACATGAAAAACACTAATACAAATTATTTCAGCATTAAAATTGTTGGTGCTACAGGAAAAAAAAAAAGAAATAAAAATTATGCGGCTGGAAGGAAGAGTTAGCCAGAGTTTCAGAGTTTCAGAGTTGGCCAAGTTGGCAAAGTTGGTTGGTAACGGCTGCAAACAAAATAAAATTTATTAATACACAATAATAAATTTTTTTGTGTCTTTCGCTTTCGATTTGTATCGACTGATAATTACAGGCTTTGCAGTAAGAAGAAAAATGTTTCGGTTGCCGCTCCCAATCGAGCCCGAGCACCAACTATAACTCCAACTTCCAACTTCCAACTCCAGCTCCAGCTTCAGCTCCAACTCCAACTCGCAACTGGGTCTCTATTCCAGGGCTTGACTTTGCCGACTTTTTGGCGTTGTTGAGTATAATAATTAATTGTGTGGACCAGTGAAAAAAACAAAAAAAAAGGAACAGTTGAATGCGAATAAGACAGCAAACTATTTTCAAGATCCATCCCCCCCCTCTCTGAATCTGAATCATACCACACTCAAGACCGTTGGCTTTAAACGGGTTTTCTGGATCAGTAGACACTTACTTACTGGTCAGTCCCATTGAATTTGCTATGACAGCTTTTCCTTTAGTTTTCGTGACATATACGGCTACTGTTGGTAAAATATTAAAAGTGAATAATATTACGATGCATAACTTCTGCACTATGGGAAAAAAGCTTCAACATTTTGGCATAATAACAATTAAATTGTGGTACAGTATGTTCAACATTTTTTAATGTTCTAAATCGTAATATGGTAAGATGGTATAAAAAGTTTTTGGTTTATAATTTTCACGGACTACCTAAAGTTTGATCAATGTTAACTGATGCGGGAATTTATACAAAGAAATAGTAAACACAAACAAAACATGGCTAAAGACTAAAGAGTGTGAGATATAAAAGATTCAACATACCTAGTTTGGTGTCTCTACTTCTTATATCCTCTGAGGTCTAGGTGCACAAATAGACTCGGTCGTTGGTGCTGGTCCACATTTTAATTTTTAGTACAGAACAGAGTCTAAAATGCAAAAAAAGAAAAACGTGTTTAAAAAGTATATAATAAATTGTTAAAAGACATTTTTGTTAGCTGTGTTTTATTGTGCAATTGTCCATTGAATTGATCATGTGTACTTTTAGCTCAGAACTAACAAGTTGTAAAGAGTTACAAAGGGTATAAGCAATACAAAAAAAAAAAATAGCAAGATCATTTTGAAAGTCAGGAGCCTTGAGATTTGTCACATGTGATAAGGAAACAAGTCTAAATGTTTCCTAAAAATATCATTACGATCCGTGAATAAACAGAGAAGATATGTATTTCAGCCAATTTAAGTTGTTCGTAAAAAAATTCAAATATCCATTAATATTATTAAATATTTTATATTTATACATTTTATTACATAATATTTCCATACAACTTTTCTTGTGTTTAACTCTAAATTGTTTTGACAAATTGAAATTTCCAAATTCATATGCACTTGAATAATACTTTAATAATTATTATTATAATAATCATTGTTATAATGTATTTTTCCCATGCTTGACAATAATCTGTTTAATTTACTAGAAAATTGTCAACTTTTAAATACTTAACAAGCACATACATATGTATGTTTCTATGTACATGTGTATGACACGTTTATAATAACTCTGTTCAGTTCAGTTCAGTAAATTAACAGATTTTTGCACAATTTGCATAATATTGATTTATTGTTGGCACATTTAATTGCATTCACTGAAAATTGTTAATTGGCGGATAATAATTATGGCTTATTATGTAATTAAAATCGAATGCAAAAGAACAAATTTGTTAATAGTAGCTGAATGAGGTAGGCAGGTAGGAGGGAGGTAAATGTTGTGGGGAGGGGCATTGTGGGCGGTTCCATCACATCGATGGCGCTAATGACAAAGACAGCAAAGAAAGCAAAGTGCATGTGATAGAAAGCAACACAATGGTATATATTATAAGTATTTTGTTTTGATGTGGACCCAGTAGCTACCTGGCTGGTTGAGAATTTATTCTAATTATGATCATTTTACTAAGCGCCCCAAGCTGCAATCGATCAATTTTATGGCACAGAGGCGCACCCTCTCGATGGCATCCTTGTCTCGTCTCTGGTCTCAGTCCACAGACTGAAAACTGGGGACTCTGGTCTGGGGTCTGGGGTCTGGTTTTTGGTGTGCGGTGTGCGGTCATCCTCACACCTCGTGCAGTTGTTTTAAACAATTTGCAAATTCGACATTTCGTCAACATGTTGCTCAACATCTCATCAAAACTATTTAAAAATAATAAATAACAATAATTAAGTACAATGAAGCCGCAAAGGCAGCGGCACGCATCTGAACGACTGAACGACTGACGATTGAGGAGTGATGACTATAGGGAGTGAGATGTGTGTGTGTGTGTGTGTGGAGTACTCGTGTATTGCAGACTACTGCACGTTGGCACCCTTTTCAGCTTAAACACAGGTTTTGGACCACAGTAACTGCCAGCAGTCAGCAGCCAGCAGCCAGCAGCACCCTCAACTTGCCAGAGTCCAAATCAGAGGTAGTAGAGACCGAACTTGAACCGAGTGTGTAATCAAGGTAGGTAGTCATTATATGGTAAGCTCAGCCTTAACCTGAGATTTATGTAGAGTTTTGTACGATATACGCTGGTGTTGCTGCGGTAATTTTGATAGCTCTATTAGCGAATAAGATTCCATCTAACTACAATTACAAATTATTTATAATTACAATTTTAAGCTCATTTTGCATATTCTTGTTCATCCCCAATTGTGTTATCACAGCAAAAGTGACAATTGATTATCAGCAAACGAGAAAGAAAAATTATATTTGTCACGTTCAAGATTTCATACCCCTTCAATTTTCGACTGATCTTTTCTATGACAGTTATGATGATATGATATAGTGGTCTGATTATAACTAAATTTAGACAAGATATGACGGTAATATCATAAGGAAAAACACGGTTTTTCATATTACAAGTAGATTTTCTATCGGTTGATTCTATGGCAGCTATATGATTTAGTGATCCAATTTGGTTCCGACAGCCAAATGACGGACCTACATACATATAGTAACTTTCATCAATACAGTTTTAAAACTGAGAGACTTATTTGACTGACTGAGGATCATCCCACTATCTATATTTCCAACAATTTTAGGAAGTCTTTTTAAATGTAGAACAAACTAATAATTTAAACAATTACCAAAACAACAATCCACATTGAAATCGGTTAAGTTTTGACATAGTTCTGCAAGTTTAAAATCTGTTGAGCCTTGGGACTGGGCATAGGGCATCTCTTAGTCGGGTAGGCTCGATTAAAGCTTGCTTACTGGCTTTTCTGTACATATTCTCCTACACTCTCTATGCGCTTATTTCACGATCGTAAAATGTTAAAATCTGTCGGATATTTATGCTGGATCATAAACATATAGTATGTATATTTATCGCATTGCTTTGTGTCCGCTTTCAGAGTTGCTTGACATAATGATACCCAACATTTCATTAGCTTAGCTTGGAAGTGAAATTGGCTAAACGCTAATTTGCACAATAATTATTATTATTAACTTGACTGGGCGCAACCGAAAGTTAAAAACAAAAAACCAAAAAAGGTGAAAACCGATAGCAACATGGAATATATAAAAAGAGTATGGATGGAGAGTATGGTGATGGATGCGCTTCTAGTTATGATACAAAAATTGTTAATGCGTACAAATTGAAGGCGAATTCTTTTTGATTGATTCGCATTTGAAGTCGATCGATCAGTGAAATTTTTAAAGTGTGTGTTATTGTTGTTTTGCTTTGACATTCAACGGCTACCGTGTGTCAGGATTGCAAGCGCCTAGCTTGATTTTTTCCTGTCGCTGCGGGGCATTGAGAGGGGTCTTCCCAGATTTAACTTCCACTACTATCCCATTCCCTGTACAATGGACAGTAGACGGTTGCTTAGTGTCTGTAACTGCTGCTGCTGCTGCTGTTCTTGTTTTTGTTTTTGTTTTTGTTGTATCGGCGTAAGTTTCGAACGTCGCTTGGACGACTACGACCCACTTCAAAGTGATTTACGATTTTGTGACACGCCCTCGCCTAGCAATTTAGAGAATAAATCCCCCTCCGAAAAAAACACACACTCACATACATATATACAAAGTCGTATTCTAGCACATATGTATAATATATATACATAGTTACATATATATTTAGTATGTACTTAGCAGACAGCTATATTTGGACTTGCGGTAAGTTGGTTGATTAAAGCTGCTGCTGGATTTGTTGTTGTTGCTGTTGTTTTTATACCAAGCATTACTTCAACTTTTACCTAGCTCCCTAATAACTACATACATATATCTATTTCACATGTCTTCGCAATCATGAGCAGTTTTCGTTCTCGTTTTCGGTTTTGGTTTTGGTTTTGGTTTTTGCAGTTGAGTCCTGAGTCCTGAGTCCTGAGTCTGGGCGTGGGTCTGGGCCATTGCACCCTTAATGCTTGGCCCATTGATGAGTAATATTGAATTTCCATAACCATAAAATATCCTCAAGAATAGTCAGAAGTCTGTAATCCTTATTTAAACCTCTGTGGTTGTTTGTGTGTTGTGGTTTGGTTTGTGGGCAGTGTCGATTATGTCGAGAATGCGTCAACAATATCAACAATGTGTCGACAATATTGTTAATTGTGCTTGCCTTTTCACGACTATGCAAATATATTTTTTTTTATTTTCACCAGGGATTCAAGTTGTAACTGAAACGTAACAGTTAACCGGTATAAACCGATTGAAAAGAGTAACTGTAACTGAAACCGTAACCATAACCGATTAGCAGCTTTTGAATTGTACCAAAAATGAAAAACTGAAATTCCTTAAACCGAAATAACCGTTTTGAAACCGATTCATGAATAACGGTTTGTTTCGGCCAGCGACTTGAATTAAATATATATATTTTTCAATTTGAAAACAATTTTAAATATATATTTAAGCATTACCGAAACTGTAACCTAAATCTTTATTCAATTCGCTCTGAATCTCTGGTTTTCCAAGAAATATATGTATTTTATTTAGGAAAGATTATGTAAAAATGGTTAGAAATTTACAAGATGGTTTAGATAAGTTCTTATTGGAATATTTACAAAAGAAACAATTTTGTTTGATGTCAAATTCATTAGGCTCGTTAATATAATTTAATGCTCTAGTTTTCTGACCTTCATTTGATTTGAAATTATTTATTTATAAATAATTTTACACGTTTTACACGACAATCCCGAAGTTTGCACTTTACTATCTACGACGCACCATGGATAGATTGGCTGAAGTTGATGTCAAAAATCTGTAACGAGTCTTAATACAAAATTTGGTGTTCCTAGCTCTTACCATCTTTGAGATCCTTTCGTTCATAAGAACAAACAGGTGAATATCGATACGAAATATGATCAATAAAATATATACTTTTGTTCCTCCTACCAAACTTACTCAAACAGAGTATGTCTCTATGCTTTAAATTAGAATTAATGCCAAACAAAACAGCATTTCCGACCATTGTGCGTCCATAGTCTGCAATATGTAGTAAAGTCTTTTAATCGATAAATGAACTTGAATTTTTAAATACTTGAGTATGCGACTAAGCCTTTTAGCTAAAATAAGCTATTTACGTGTGTGCCACTTAAAAGCCCATCAACTAACATTCATAATTATCTTGAAGAAAGCTATGAAATAAATGCAATTATTATTAATTTTTAATGTTAATTTTTGGGTACTCGATTCGGACCGACCAGGTGTTTTCTGATTGAGAAATTTCTGTGTGCACAAACTTCAATAAATCGCAAATGGTTTAATTAAGTACAAATGGCTGGCAATAAGAGTGTCATTATAATTACTGAAAGGCTCAATGAGGAAACCTGTAAATCATTGCCACAAAGATCCCCTCTCCCACGTGCCTGGGTCACGCCCCAATCAAGTTGAAGCTGCAGTCAGATGGCAGAAAACTCTAGTGCCGTCGATGTCGACGTCCACTTCACGCAGCGCAAGAATTGAATATTTCAATCGTAATTTAAGTCATACTGTGCGCATTGAAAAGAGAGCAACACACAGTAGACCTTCGCTACAAGCACTCGATGTATTCAAATATTTGTCTTCATCTATGCAATTAGGTTGACTGATCAAAATAAAAACAAATTTGGAACATGATTAAGATATATTTCTAATACATATTTGAAAAATAACGTAATCATATTATTTGGAATCAAATTTAAATGTACTATGTATGAAAACTTGACCAACAATTTTTGTAATATGATTAAAAAAGATTTCGATAACCTATTTTAAAGATAACGCAAGCTATCAAAGATATCAAATTTCGATACGACAGGTTTGGTCAGATTGTATATAACGATATTAGACACGCAAACTGTGAGTTTGGTTCAGATATCCTAAGAAACAAAAAAGTTTTCCATCTTGATATTGATATTATATGATAAAGTAGTCCGATTTGAACCAGATTTGGCCAGGTTTTACAAAGTCTTGTTACCCTCTGCAAGGGTATACAAATAAGTAACAACATGAACTCACGTTTGACAAATTTAAGAATGCATATACATATGTACATTAATAGTTAATCGATGCAAACTAACATACTATATACTATATATCTCCGGATCTTATTAAGAACAAATCCTGAAGGCTAGAGACGAGCGCGTGCGACAATTGAACAGCCTGAGACAGTCTCTATAAAAATGCAGAGTATAAAAAAAACAAGTACACACATATGACAGCAAGCCAACATGAATACATACACATACACGACACAATCCCTGGAAATTGTGGACACTAACCAAAGAATTCTTTAGTAAGTGGTTGATACGTCACTGCTCTCTTCTTCTTCCGTTGAATTTTGAAAATCTTCCATGTCTTCCGTTCGTGATCAAAATTTTCACGGTGCATCTGATCTTCCCTAAGAAAAATTACATGTTAATATTTTGATTAGAGGGGAAGGAGTGTGACATCCAAAATTAGAAACAAACTTTTTCTAGGAACTGCACGTTCACCCATATTTGGTGTTTTTAGCTCTTATAGTTCCTGATAGCTGATAGGCAGACAAAAAGTTTGCCAAATATATATCCTCTTTTTGGGCATTTTTCATAGGCTCAGAAAATAGGAATTTGTATATTGTATGACTCTCGGATGTTGGCAGTTCTTAAAGGCTGCTTGTAAGCTGTAAAATGCATTGCTTTTATCAAATTGGTGTCGGATTATTCGGTCTTATTCATATGAAAACCGCACTCAAGTGGTGAATTTTGAGTAACAATCGTTGCCAGGGTTGGCTGATGTGTGCCTGACATCTATGTAGGGGTTGTAGGTTCGGGGCAATCACAGTGGCTCACAAAAGGTAACCATCTAAGGTAACCACCCACTGTTGACAATTTTGGGGACCTGCAGCCCCATCACGTATACAATTGACTGAACGGAAGAAAGAACGAGACAGCGATTGAGAGATAAAGAGTGCACGACTTTGATTCGCCCACATCAAACTGACGCATACGCACACACACATACACAAGCTGGCACGCACATACATACACACACACACACCCACACACTTACAATGCCTAAAAACTTACAATAAGTTTAATTTCATTTACTTTTGCTTTTGGTTCGAGTTTTCAAAAATCTTAAGTCAAAGCAAAAGCTGAAATTTAAACAGTTTTTCAACAGTTTTTTCAAAATTCAAATAACTTTCATATATTTTGCTTCTGCTTTACAACTCTGCTAGAATTACAAAGGTGAAAGCCTAAGAATGAAATATTATTTGATTTAATTAAAATTTTCTTTTAAGAGCCCCATTAATCAAAATAAATGCTAAGATTGATATCAAAGCTCAAACCTAACACAAGAATTTCAAACTCGGTCAACGTTTAAAAAATTCCTAAATTTGTCTACATTTAAACTTTGTCTAAACAACTCAATTTATTTAATTTACTTTAATTTTATTTTATTACTTTACTACTATTTTTTATTATTTGACCGCAAAATGTATAGACATCAAAATCATATATGTATATATAAGATTTATTTAGATGTAACTAACTAGGGTATTGGAAAACAAAATAATTTAAAACACGGCAAAGTGGGCTGTCTTAAATATTATTTTTATTCGACCTGTGACAGCTTTAGTTTTCAACAATGTAGTTCCATTCCTGGTCACAACAGTCGACTGCAAGTATTTTAAGAATACACACTTTCATACAAACACTGGGTTGAAAGTGTGCCAAGCCGGACTGCAATCAGTCAAATGTGCAAAGATGATAGAAGAAAAAAAACAACTCTTCGTCGTCCACTGATGAAAACAGACCGCAGCCCTTTAACGCCTCCCAGGACCGTGTTGATACAGGAAGTTTGCTGGCCTCGTTTGGACCTCCTAGTCGCCAACTGACAAAAAGCTTCAGGTTGACGCTTAAAGTTAGCTTCTGCTTCTAACTAGAACTGCATCAGATAATGTCTGGATTAAAAAAAGTATTACAAGGGAACTTAAGGCTTAGGTCATCGGTCAAGTCAATTAAAATAATAAATTTAAAATTAAATTAAACTAAATAAATGAATAAAATTAAAAGAACAATTAAGACCAGGCACTATTCACTGATTACTTTAATTATTTAGAAAATATATATGAATGCCATACACAAGCTGAATAACACTCTAGTCGAAAATATCTTAAGATTATTTGTATGTATTATTTACATCCAAAAAACCAAATTCTTAAAGACTGTCTTACAAGGTACATGGTAATTTTTAATTATTTTTGTCGCGTTTCATAGTTTTTTAATTATATATATTATATCCATTCATTTATAAATCCTTAAAAATGGATTATTTAATTAGATTTAAAAATTGAATATCTTATCTTGTTATTGTATATGTTTTTGAAAATTGATCTCTACCGCTCTTAGAGTCTCTGAGATCGACACGATCTAATAGACAGACACACTTACAGGACTAAATAAAGTCGCCTTTTCATACTGATGAAGAATGAATGTACGCCTGTGTATACTTAATAGGGTCGGGGATGCACAAAGCTATAATACCATTTATTGCCCATTTTGAAAATCAATATATCCATTAAATGACTATAGCAGTCGCAACAGTTTTTAATCGAAATTCATTTAGCATTAAAGGATAACAATAAAAAACAAAACAAAAAAACAAAAAAATATAGAAGAAAAGGAAACCAAGCCATGGGATACATATAATATAACTGCGGAGAGTTTTTGGTGTTTGCACGCGATGGGATTCCACTGAAGGCAACAACTAATAGTTGAATTTGAAGTTGCTTTCTCTGCGCCAGCATAGATAGAGAGGACACGAGCTGCACAGCATTAGAGAGACAAGGTGCGCTAGCTGGTTAACGCGCGTGCCAATTGTGTAGCCATCTCGCTCTCACAGCGGCCATCGCTCTAATTATAGGTTACGACAGGGAATTCTCTGATTGGTCGATACCATCGCGTCGTCGCACAATACGCACAGAAAATGGGGCGTCAACCAAATGAAACAAAACTCGTATTTTCTGAATGAAATTAAATGAAACGACTGACTGAGAGGGTCTCTCTGCCCAGCTAATACATCATCATCATTGAGGCATGGCAACAACAGCCGCTCCGCTCCGTTCCGTTGATGATGATCAACGCAAACACAATTTCATGGTAAGTTGCTGTTTTATTGCTGTCTCGTTTACACACCCAACATGCAATGTTACGAGTAACTGCGTCATGATGAATGAATGAAAACAGCGGCTGCTGCTGCTGTTGCTGTTGTTGTTGTTGCTTTTTTTATTTTGTTTTATGAGAGACATTGCTGGGGGATTGCTGTTGCTGTCGTGGTTGATGTTGCTGTCGCTGTCGCTGTTTCAGTTTGCCAGCGTACTCACACACAATACACACACTACAACCAACATACAATTGCAAATCGCGCTCTCTCTCACAGTGGCTGACCAACTTGTTTTGACGCGCCCTCTGCTTTAGCTCAAGCTCAAGCTGAAGCTGAAGCTGCTTGACGTTGACGCCGCAGTCGCCGACAACGACAACACGAGAACGGGGCCCAAGCTTTTTGTTTGCGCTAAAATCGCGTGAAACAGTTGCAAGCCTTTGAACGATCAGCGACGACGCCGATAACTTTTGCGCGGATACATTTTGTTTGTTTGTGCAGGTGCCTCCTTGTCGCCAACGTCGCCGCCGACGCCTCTGCAAACAACAACAACTGTAACAGTAACAACAACGACAACAGTAACAACAGTAACAACAGTAACAACAATAACAAGAGTAACAACAGCAGCAACATCAACAAAACACATATTGTACCAAAGTGTACAACACTTTCTGTTTTTTGTTGTTTGTTTGTTTGTTGATCCTACGCATTTTATTTGATTGCATTTTTCGCTTGTGTGTTCTTTGATACCAAAAACATTGAAACATCAATCGGGTTATAACTGTCAAAATAACAGAATAAACAGCTCAGATCTGTTAGACTGCCACAGTCACAGTTATCGTGATCGTGTTTAGTGCCAGTGACAGTGACAGTGACAGTGTTGGTGACAGTGACAGTGACAGTGACAGTGACAGTGACAATTGATTATCAAGTGTATGCAAGTGTTTATATTCAGATTATTTTACTGTCGTTGCCATTACAATTAAATGCAGCAGCTGACGACGGTAAAATCTAGAAACCAATATACAAAAGTCATCTTAATAGAAACAAATAGAAATCAAAAGCACCTGCTGAACTCAAGTGACTGTCAAAAGTGTATTAAAGCAATTGAAATTGAAATCTTTTTGTTGCATATTTTTTATTGTTTGCGAAAAGCGCGCGTGTTTTTCTGTGTATCTCATTGTGTGTCCTTAGCAGCAACAACAACAGCAACAACAGTGACAAGAACAACAGCAGAAGCAGAGATAGAAGCAGAAGTAGAAGCTGAAGCTGAAGAAAAGCTAACTAAAGCAACCTTTACTCAGAAAGATAGATATATAAAACATACAATCATTGTACGCCTCAAAATTACAACACCAACATCAGCAATCACAAAATCAACGGCAGAAACTGCAGCAACATTTAAAATGCTAACGGACATGACCCCGACGGCCGGTCAATTATATGGCTCACAGATTCCGGCCATGGCAGGCATGAACATTACAAATATAGCAACACATCTGCAGAAACCACAAGTTAATCCGGTAAGTGGCAGAACCAAAGCAGGCACTTTACCATTTTTATTTTCATTATTTTCATTATTATGATTTTTCTCTTTGTTTCGCATAATGCGCATTTTTATGGTACTCTCTCTGCTGTACTCTGCTGTCAAGCATGAGTTTATGGTACACATTCAATTTAAAACAAAGACACTACACTTTTGCAACTAATACAAGTCCGAAATAATAGCAGACACCTTAAGATGTTTATAATCTTTATAACGAATTCAAATTAACTGTTACAATTTGAAAGAAATGGTAACAAAGAAATGTCATGGTAGATTATTACAAGTGTCCTTTTATTTCGTGTGTTGATATAGTAAAAAGATAAATTTTAAATAAAATCAGACACCTTGAAATGTTGATAATATTTATAATTAATTTGGATTAACTCATACAACTTATATTTATTTTTGTTTTACTTAAATAATTAATTCAAATAACATTTCAAAAGAATACCTAATACAATTTTTATTTTTACTAAGTAGTTGATGTATTTTGTTATTTCGACTGTAAACTCATGCTTCACAGACTGGAAACATTAGTGAAAAAATTCACAAGTTGAATTCTTGTACAATGTATTTAAAATAATTACAGAATATTTTGTTATTGAACTTGGCAATATTATGCCAAACTCTTCTTCACACTAAGATCAATAGCGCAAAGTTCTCTTATTTTGTGGGTTCCTAAATATGGTCTGACAATAGTAACAAAGGACAAAGGAGTTATGACTCATGCTGTATTTAAACAGTTGCCACTTTATAAAAAAATATATGCTACCAGTTTTAAGGGAAAGTGTGCTAAATAATACATTGTTTTTCTGTATCAGTTTAATATAATCAAATGTAATACAATAAAATTGTAATGTAAACGAATTAAAATAGAAAATTGATTTGAGAGAGCTAAAAGTAAATCAAAATTTCATGAATGAGCATTAAAATCATATTTGATTTAGACTCTTCCATCAAAATTGTCTGTCTCATTTCAGATTCCTAAAAATATTCTTCAGTTTTTTTTTTAAATCAAGGAATTAATGAAAATAATAAGAAAAATCTAGTTATCTAGTTTTTGCGAATCCACGCTACTTTGAGAATATTTTGTTTTGAATAAGTTTTGTTTTAAAGTTTTGTATGCTTTGAACTTTGTTTGCAATTAGATTTTCTTCCTAAAGCCAATGAGAAAAATATCGAAAAATGTAGATATATGTATGTCATACTATTAAGTACATTTCAAACTGAATGGCATAAACAGACATATGTACATATGTAGTAAATAAATAAAAAGACAGCCCTTACCTTAATTCGATTCGCTATCTGGCAGATAAGTAGTAGTTGAATTTTCTTTTCATATGAATGTGTGTACACTGTATACAAGATGTACGTTAACATAAATACTTCTGAAGTTGAACGAGTACGAATATTTAGAGAAACCAACCACTTTCACGGCATTTGGCTTAACAATAACAAACAAACACTGACAACAATACTCGTAGCGACGGCAGCACCTTCAAAAGGCATCGAAACGAATATTGTTAAACGCCATATCAATTCACAGTACAATAGTATTCACATCTACATAGATACTGAAAGAGTCGCAATCCCTGTCCCAGGGACAGACACAGACACTGGGACAGGGACAGGGACAGATACTCCTGTATAGAGTCAGGGTTGGATTCCTTTGTTGTCTATGTGTTGTGTTGTGTTGTGTTGTGTTGGGCGAAAGTTGACGATTGAACCTAAAGTATCTAATGCTCCTGACGTGTCTGAGGTTCAGTCTAAATCTTTTTTTCTAATGTCTGCTCCTAAATCGATTATATGCGCCTTGTTAAACGCCGCGAGTTTTGTGTGCGAATGATTTTCATGCTACGGCTTAACAGATACGCAAGCCACAACAGATACAGATTCAGATACAGATACAGATACAGATACAGGGAGAGAGGTACATGACAGATACTACTTATGTATGATATCCGGTATCTTATGCATTGAAATCAATTACTTATTTGGGCTCAGGTCAAATACTTGAGGTGTGAACCAAAAGATAAAACGATCTTCGACTTTTCTATTCTGATCTAATATTAATGTATCAAATTACTAGATACATCAGAGTCAATTGACTGTATGATAGATAAGTCCGTTTGCTTTTGTATCTGAAATGCAAATAAAATACTGATCTCTTAGCACATATCAACTTTGTTAATCTAAAGTCCTTTTGAATACAGTTTTTTTTTTGTGTATTTATGTTTAAAGATCACAGATCATTTCATGAAATGCAGTCAAAAACATGAGCCTAAGCAGCATTTCTTGAAGTAAATTTTAACAAAAAAATTGACCGTGAATTCGGTCTCATTTAGTGAAGTTCTGTGAAATGTCTGCTATTTTTTAAACTCTATTATTTAAGTATTTCCGCTATTGTTGGAAAATTGAAAATCAAAGCCATATACTATGTTATATATGAATGTATAATTTATTCATATATTTGGTAATGTCTCTAATACACAGTTTAAACTAGAAATCTAAAATATGAACAATTTTGTGTAGTAACAGTTTTCTTATATATGTTTAAAATAAATAACAAATTTATATAGCAATATTTGGCAAACAAATTAAATGCGAAAACATTTGTTTTCTCAACGAATTTAAATATATGTTTATCAAAATATAGTAGCATCAACAAAAAGCTGATTTATAAAATTTGACAATCTATATTTCATCCTCAATTTGAATAGACAAAAGCATGAAGGCATTGGCTGTTCAAATTGCACGACACTTTAATAGAGTTGGTATCGTCAATAATGGCCATAAAGCATTTAGCCAAGCAGGCGAAAAATTGTGGACCCATCATGATGGTCATGTGCCAATGCTTTACGCCCTAGCTAAATGTCCAGAGAAAATCGGATTCACAACAACCACAAAGTGCAGACGCCACGCAACTGCGTGTGTGAGTATAAAAAAAACAAAAACAAAAATAAAAATACATAATAATAAATAAAATGAAAAACCGCAAAACGGAGCGAGAACTGGAGCCGGAGTTGGAGTCGGAGTTTGGAGTTGGAGTTGGAATCGGAACAGGTCTCGGAGTTACTTAGTTGGTGTTGGTGTTTTGGTATCGAGTCCAAACTTGGGTATGCATATAGACGGATCGGGGCAGGCAGGCGGGCGGCGGGCGGCTGGCGGCAGGCGTTTATTAAAATGAATACCACATCAATCAATCATTTTACAAACGTGCTGTCGGCCAAGTTCAAAGCCAAGTCGGAATATTGAGTGGCTAGAGACTAGTTGAGCTATGCTATTCGAGAAGAGCACTCTAATCTTAGGGTCTGTTTAAGAAAGTTACACATGCGCATTGGTTTTAATTAAAAGCGTTTAAAGTCGCGCTACGAAATACAAAAAAATATACAAAAAAATCTATATATAAGAAAAAAAAGAAAAAAATGAAAATGATAAATTACCAAGACAAACTGAAATTAACATTTATGCTTGAAACAAAGCACAAAACATGTGTTGTAGACTGCCAGAGAGCCAAACAACCGGACTGTCAGACCGTCAGAAAAAAAAACTTTAAGAGATTATTGAAATATGTTTTGTGCCCAAGACGTGGCTGTTAAATTATTAAAAATCATGCAACGCCGTTGCCGTTGCTCTTGCTGTTGCCGTATTTCCCATGAACATTGCCTGGACTTGACTTGACTTGACTTGGCTTCAGTTGAGTTGAGTTTGGTGGACCACTCTCTGGTCTTGGATTTGTAGCCCAGTCCTCGTTTGTTCATCGCTCTGTCTGTCGGCATAATCAGCATAACAAAAGAAATTAAGCAATAATATATTAATGAAAATACAAATACTCAGTGAGCTCTCTATGGTTATTTTTTTTTTTTTTTTTTTTGTACAGGCCGGGTCTCTAAGATGTGCGACCAGCTGCATCAAAATCGCCGCGTCATTGACTAATTTGTTGTGTTCTCAACTCGGTTAGGCGCCAGGGCGTCGCTCATCGAAAAGGCATCAGTAGCCTGACAGCGGTGAATAGTAGACACAATCTGGGGACCCCTGTAGTTTCCCTATCGCCTATACTATAACGTCAAATTATCGGAAAAATTCAATTGTGTTCACTTTAAGCTTTGAGTCTATAAAAACACCATTTTCATTTAATTAATTTGTGTACTTTGAGTCGATGGCTAAATCGGATACGGATAAACTGATTAAGAATATACATATATAATTTATAGGATCGGAGAGGTATACTTATCTTACATTAAGTAGTATATATTTCTAGGTACAATGGAATTATAAATACAAATTCTTTTCAACAAAATTTGAATAAACCAAACCATTTCAAATGTGGTATATATAAACAAGGATATTTGAACTTAAACTTCTCTTATTAAAAAACATTTTAAATGTTGAAAAATGGCATATCTAACTCTACAAAGTATATATATTCCTGATCATCAGAAATCGCACATATAACTTAATGAAACAATTGAATTAAGTTCACTTTAAGTTTATAGTCTATGACTATATCCGATGTCAGAGAAGATGTAGACTCTTGTTTATAAAGAAATACAGATCTAAAATATATACGATAGCGTAATATGAGGAATAAGTTTTCTATGTATGCCTTATTAATACCAGACTTGTTCAACAAAATCCAAATAAACAAAGTAAGCTTAAATTGAGATATATTTACTTGTATATTTTGTAATAAGCTTGATATCAAATTATGTGAGGGATAAAAAAAGGCATATCTGACACTACAAAGTATTTATACTGCTGATCCGCATTAATAGACGTGACGATATAGTCATTTCCGCTTGTCTGTCCAAATGATTTCAGGTTTAAGAGACTAAAAAAGCAATAAAATATAATATGTTATGCTTGCAGATCAAGTTTGTTTTATGACATTCGCGTTATAATTAGATTTTTGCTTTGATTCAGTTGGTAGAACATTGTTATAGCAATCATCTGATCTTGCTGAGATCGTGATTTATGCGGGAAAGAAAACGAACTTGATTTGATTTTAGATGTTTATACGAATCTAAGGACTTTGTTTACTTCTACTTAAAAGAAATATGCATTTGTAGGGTACAAGTATCATATAAATAATGGATAATATATTTCAGATTTAGGACACCATATTTAAAGCAATTTCCCAGATCTACATACCTAATAGACCCTTTGTTCTTTTTAACTACATGTTCCCTTAATGTACTTAAATTCATTCTCAGTGCAGTATATACTTCTTCCCCTTTATTGCTTCCTCGACATTCTGCTCGACATATGTATGTATTTGCTTAATATTATTTGACTTAATGAATGCGTTTTACTTTGACCGACTGTCTATGCATTTTCACCTTTGACAATAGGTAGGCCCGACGCAATTAACTTGAGTCATTCAGAAAATTAGTTGGCATGATGCTGCTGAAAAGTCAAAAGCAAGCGCCGTAATCGTGAGTGAAACAAAGAAGAAACGATATATACTATATAGAACAGTTTTGTGAGTTCTTTGCATTGGTTTCCCTACAACAGTTGTTTCTCTTATATAACACGACTACGAAATACCCTGGAGCCAGGCCCTTGCATAATCTAACTCGTATTCGTATTCCGTTAAAACAGAGCTTCCGAGTTTAGTATTTGATCATGATCGAATTTCCAGAATATCAGAAACATATCAATTATATTCTTACTATCATTTATATCTTAGAAATTGCTTCTGTTATAGTTTTATTTTTGATTTGTCAACAAAGCATCCCAAAACTTCAAATGATATTCATCTGCGTAAGCCTACATACCAAATTAAGATTTATAGACTGTTACATACATTAGCAAAAATCCATTATACCCTCTATTTCCAATTTCAATGGGCTCAGGGACTATGCGTCCCGCAGTTTTAGCTGACTTGCAGTTTTTGCTCCCTCCTCGCAAATGTTGTCACATACTCCAGTAGACTGGTAATTTAAGGCCAACAGAGGATTGGTATGCGTTGAAAAATTGTTGAAATTAGTATAAGATTAGTATAAGAATTAAAAATGTAATTTAGTTAATGTCTTCATTGACATGTGCTGACAAATGTTTGTAACATTGTCGATATTTGGTTAAAAGTCCAGTAAAGCTGTTTAGATTTTTCATTATTTATAATTTGAAATTAAAATTTAATGGCCCACCAATTAAAAAGTGCATAAACATTTTTGCAATCCCACGTGCTAACTGTTTATCTTTTGGTCCATACATTTATGCAAATATTGCAACTTTATGGTAATAAGAAAAAATTTCATAAACATGCAAATTGAAATTCCATAAAAATATTCACTTGCTTGAGTTTTATTTAAAAAAAATCACTACACGGATGTCGCAAAATATAAAATCAAGAATTTTGAAATGTGCAAACAGAAATAAAGAAAACCAACTAAAAAGCATGTTATTTGAAAATAAAAATTAGGATCAATGTTATAAGAAAATACAAATTATTGAAATAAAATTTAGAAGGTATAAATAAGGAAAGTCCGCAATGCAAAATATTTGATTACAAATTACGCAATTTATAGTAGTGCGAGTATAGTGCTATCTTGTTTAAAATTGACATATGGTTCATTTTTAAACAATTTGACTGGAATCATAAGATTTGATTGGTTGTCATCTTTTTCGTATAAATATTTATTGATGTTGTATGAAAAAGTAATAACAGATCTTAGATCTTAAGAGTTGTCTCCCATTCGAAAACTCATCATTCATAATTCTCTACATGTTTCATAATGTTACTGAAATAGATTTTTCTAAATTTTTCATTCTGTGATTGATTTACTTATTTTAATATCCTAATTTTTGCACTTTGCATGCTTTGCTTACATGAATTTCATAATTTGTGCTTCCCCTTTTATCCATATTTATTTTGTTTCTTCAATTTGTTTACAAAAATATTGGAAATAGTATTAAAAAGTATTTGGTAGCATTTAGAAAACATTCCAGTCTATAGACGAGCTAAGAATAAGGTGCCGCATATTTGAAACAGCAGAGTCTCTGTAACAGTCTAGTCATATGCCATACTATACTTAGTATTTCACCCCATATTAACTTGATGTTACACCTTAGTTTGAGCTCTGTCTATTACTCAACACTCACCATCTAGAAGTTAGCAAATGACAGTTGTTGACAGGAGGTAAAACCCCACTGTCCACGCACTCTACACCCGCGTGCACTTTAGAGCCGAGTTGAATAGTTATTATGTCATCATCGACGAGGGAAATATTATAGTTACTCCCATATAAATGTACATATACATTTCTACTAAGATTGTTATTATACAAAGTCGGATGAGATATTTAAGTTGTTCTGCAAGTGTTATTGTTAACAAGTTAATAACATGTCACGTTTGTAAAAACGGTATGAATTTGAATAATGGCATATATATTTGCTTCCTACAAATATTATTATATTATTACTTGCATAATTATATAACAAACTGTAGTTTGAAAATTGTACACATTTTTCAATTAATCAGTAGTGGAATTTTAGGGTATTATTTAATGTCCCTATGCCAGCATTATTGGAACTTTAAATAAACTGGCAGCTGCCAGATGAAATTCCAAGTGCGACAAATTGTTAACAATTTATTTTAAATGTTGGTCAAGACCCTCATGTGGGTATTACCAAAAAAAAGAAAAAGAAAAAAGAATGCGACCACAGCAACACCAACAGCAATAGCTGTTAAAAAAGACAACTACGTGTTATAAACTTTTCTTGACGTGAAGTCAAAACGTTTGTCAGCGTTGATTTGAATACAAGTTCATGAGTTAATTAATTTGAATGCTTTGCAGCAACAGCAACATCGAGAGCAACAGCAATGGAAACAGCAACAACGGTTGCAGCCATGAAGACAGCCGCTGCCACAATAACAACTTGACGGCCAACTCAATTGGCCACATCGATTTGAGTTAAGATCGCTTGGATCTGGTCCGGCTGTCTGTCTGTCTGTCTCTCTGTCTCTCTGTCTGTGTGTCTTGCACAATCCATCGATTTCCAGACTACAGTCCCTAAACAGATAAATGAACTGTTTGGTTCTGTTTGGTTGTAAGTTGCCTGCTTGTGTGTGCTTGTTGACAACTTGGCTTATACTATATATACTATAGATTTTAATACGAAGACAACTAGTTCATGCTCTCCAGTCCGAGCAGTTGGGTCAGTTGGCTAGTGAGTAAAGATATTTATTTTATATGTATGTCTTTTTATAAAACCTTTTGCAACTTGATAAAAAAAAAGAAGAAAAATATCCAAAAAACAAAAGCAACTGCAATAACTACAGCAACAACAGATTGGGTTACGTTTAAAGTTAGCTGCAGAATGAAATGATTTATGGTCTAAATTACAGATAATTGTGATAATCATACCGAAAAGGCATATTCGCAGTCGCGGGTTTTTACTTTTTTCTCTTTCGTTTTTTGGTATGAATTTGATACAAGATCGAAAGCCATATAAGAGAAGAGTTTAAGCTGCACTGGCTTGGAATGTTTGTCTAAAATGTATACCAATTTTGGTTGCTCTATTTTAAAACCCTTTAATGAAGCAAAACAAGTTGTTGTTGGCGGGAAGAAAGGTCGAAAAAGTAAAATTTTTAAGAAAAAACTGCCATGATTATTAAAAAATGTTCAAAAACTCTTTTTAATGCTCATCATTCTCACAAAATTAAACAGAAAAGTGGAGAAGAAAAACTAATTGTTTTTGTTTTAATTAAATGAAATTAAGTTTCTAAAATTGTCACGAAAATGATCAAAAAACGAAATCCTGAATTTCTCCTTCAACAATTCGATTTAATTTCACAGCAACACTAAACTGTCTTTTTAAAAAATACATAGTTATATTTTAAGAAATCCAGATTTGGTGGGAAAAAACAACTTTGGCAAATATGTACTTACATACATTCATAAGTGTGTATATGTAGGGTAGTGTAGAAAGAGGTATTGTAGTAGAGTGTGTTCCATTTTGCACTTTGTTAAGCGTCTAAAGCAAACAAACAAGGAATATAATGTACGGGGTACTTGGTACTTGAATATGTATGGCACCAATGTATCTTTATATCTTTGTATCTTTGTAATGTGTTTGTTTGGCTTAACGGATTTCTTGACTTATTCTTGTGTAGGTTGTGTAAGCTGTTGGGCTTATTCGCTTAGGCGGCTTAAACGTCCAAATGCTCAGCATGTTCAGAGGAATGTACAATGTACGATGTACAATGTATGTAAGTAAGTAAGTACTTGTGGGTCTGCAATGTCAGTAACAGTGAATCCAAGTGAAATTCTTATGGATTTATTTTACTGCCTTGCTATACATTTCATGTCTTTTTATGTGGACATATTTCAGGGCAAGTGTTGAAGTGTGCTGACAGAAAATGAATGTCGTAGAATGCAACGGAGGAGAAACAGCTGACAGGAAACGACCGCAACGCTCGTTGTTGTTCTTCCTTTTTATATGCTTGTTTGTAAAACCAAAAGAACAAAAAAAAAGAAGAAAAACTGACAGAAAACGTTCAAATACCTTAAAAGTTTTTATGTTTTATTAACGGTTACTACTATGTATTTAAGACACTGCAGAATTCAACTCTTTCTATACCCTGCGTTTTGTGAAAATGGGCAAATGAGATTAGAATCACTAACAAAAGGATCTTTAAGGATCTCTAGGACCATATAATATTCTATCAGACCGGTTTTCACTTACATTTATGGAAAGTAAATAAATTTGACCACATCTAATTTCATACGATTAAGTGAAAAACTTTTATGTTTACCTACTTTACTTAAATGAACGAAAAAAACATGTCATAAAATAAAACCTAATAGAGCTGGAGACCATATTTTTTCATAATTTTGGATTGGGGGTCTATTCTTCTCTAAAATTAATTTAAAGAATAGTGTTTTAAAACTATCCTGTTCATTTTATATAGATCGGGTGAGAAATAGATTTCAAAATAGTTATTTAAATAATTGAAAACGCATAGATAAATACATAAATATATACCACATAAAATATATATTTACTTTGAAATTTCTTTGTAATTAATCAAACAGCCGAGATTGATAGCATGTACTTTCTTTCAGCTATCAATTGACAAGTTGTCAATGAAGAAGAATAAATACTGTGATTATTTGCTTTGTTGTAATGTCAACACTTTGTCACCTTGTCACTTTGCCACTTTGCCACTTTGCCACTTTGTTGGTTTGTCACTTTGTTATTTTACTGATTACAACATCAACAGCAAGGAAAAAGACAACGAAGACGGCAGAGTTGAAAAATATTGTGATAAACATGAAATGAAGTCGTTAAAATCATTCACATGATGCTCTTGTTAGTCACTCCCGTTGACAAGTGATGCGATATTTAACGCCTACGCTTCATCTCGAATGCCCCTGAAGATGCCCCTGAAGATGCCCCTGAAGATGCAACGCTGCGTTGCAAGTTAGCGAGGCATGCAAATGACTGCCAGGCATCAGGCATGAGGCATGTGACATGAGTATTCGTATTCGCATTCGCATTCGCATTCACATTCACATTCGCATTCACATTCGTATTTGTATTCTTATTCTTATTCGTATAGTGCCAAAAGCGGCGGTTGTCAAAAAGAATTGAAAGGATGTTTGAAAGCATGCTAAATTGCCAAATGCGTGCAAAACGAACTTTTGCTGGCTATGTCCGTCTCGGTAGCTGCCGCATTACATTTCAACTCATTATTCATAGCTAGTAAAACTTATATGCCGACTAAATCGCAATGCGACGCGTTGCAGTTGCAGTTGCATTTGCTGTTGTTGCTGTTCTGATGTTGCTGCTGCTGTTGTTGCTGCTGTTGTTGCTGCTGTTGTTGCCGCAATTGCCATTGAAGTTGCGTGCTGGCATGCTATGTGTGCTCACTGTTTGATGTTTTATTTTTATTTTTAATACCCTGAATCCATTAAAAGTGACAAAACAGGGTATAATGGGTGGAACGCGTTGTTCTTAGCAACTGGAAGAGCTAGAGACACCAAAATTTTATATGTGGCTTCCTAAATACCATTAGCTGATCGCAGATCAAGTTTTGTTCTAATAAAATAAAGAGAATTAGCTCTTATGAGTTCTATTTCTAAGTTATTATACTCTTTATTCTAACAAATAAAAAAGGTAGCCGAATATGAAAAAGAATACACAATTTTTTATGGA
The DNA here is from genome assembly GCA_035043265.1 of Drosophila testacea. Classification (NCBI taxonomy): domain Eukaryota; kingdom Metazoa; phylum Arthropoda; class Insecta; order Diptera; family Drosophilidae; genus Drosophila; species Drosophila testacea. Next base: position 4,421,337 of record JAWNND010000229.1, read on the forward strand.
AAATATATGATTCTTTTTAAAAAAGTTTATTTGATATATTTAATGCAAATCATATATTCGTTTGTTCTGTTATCTCACTACCGATGTGTCCTGAGTAAGATCGGATTATAAACTAGGAACTTATTCTAAGAACACTTTCATTCTGTTCTGTTTCTTTTCAATGGAATAAGTAGAGACCATTGTTTGTAGCGTGTATTGTACAATTTAGTTTAGTTAAGAGTTAGGCAGGATCACAGGGCATCTTGTAGTCGTTCCCTTTTGGCAAGGATGTTCCTACTTGTTGTTAATGAAAAAGTGTGTTTAATTTAATTCCTAATGTTCCGGAGCAATATTGCAGTATATGTAGTTGGCAAGAAATTAAAGAAATTATGGGTACATAATTCTTTACGCTTTCCAAATGTTATACACAGTTTTCACTGGGATAATGTGCGAAATTAATTCTTTAACGATAGCAATTGCAGTAGGCAACACTTTGACAGCGGCACGTCAGCAACAGCAACAACAGCAACAACAACAACAACAACAACAACAGCAACAGCAACAACGACAGCGACAGAAAAATGCTTGGGGACCAAGTGCACGATTAACGGAGCTTAAATCTAATATCTGAAGGTAGTCATAAGGTCAATCTTGTTGCATTATCAACGCCAGTAACGGCGGCACAACATCAATTGCAGCAACATCTTTCTGTTGTCTGTTGTTGAAACATACAAACACTTCAAGGAGATGTACACTTGAAAAAACAAAAGCAAACGTCTTAAGTCAAGTATACTCATCTTAAATTGTTCTTAAAATAAGACCATTTTAAGACAAAATAAATGAAATGAAAAGTTTTAATCTATGAAAATATATTCATGACGTTTTCTTTTAGAAACATGGTCTAGAATATTTTCTTAGTTTTGTTTGTTAAAATTCTCAAGTGGTTCTAGCGGCACAAAGGTGATATTAAGCTTGATCACAATTGGTATTGAGAGTGGCTCATTTTTTTGATTATTGATAGTTGATATTGTTGTCACATAGACAACTATAATATTAATTGGTAACTATCTCAGGTATGAAAATATGATCATTAAATAAAGAGAATTTGCTGACTCGAGGTCTATTTATAAAGATATTGTAATATTTTTCTGTAATAAGATTATTTTTTCCTATTAATATATATATATATTAATAAATATTAGGAGGTTTTAAGCTTATTCTTAGATTTGTCGTCCCAAAAATGTAAAAATTTTTGATCTTCTTAATTAGAATTAAGGCCTATTTGAAAGTTTCTTATAGTCAGGATGCCTTTTCTAGTACAAAAGTCTTAGTTTTAAGACCAAAATGGTTAGTTTTTTAGCAGTGTACACACTTACACTTGCACATGCATATTCTTAAATATACAAACACTGTTGATGTTGTTATGTTCCCAGCGGCAATGCAACAACACAAGTCGCCTTGCCATTGGTGTTGTTGGTGCTGTTGGTGTTGCTGTTGTTGCTGTTGTTGGAGTTGTTGCTGTTGTCGTTGCTGTTGCCGTCGCGCCTGCTGCTTAAAATGTATCTGCTGTGATTACCACCAATGCGAGCGTGTACTTAAACATTTTATATGCATTTTTTTTTAGGCCACGTTGTACTCGAACTCGAATCGACTTGGGGTCCAAGTCATACGCCCGAAATTGGGTTTATAGCTTTGCACAAGGCGCGCGTTGAAATGGCGTTGATGATGTTAAAGTTTCATGTTTGTGGCTTGATGAACGCAACGATTATCCCCAGCAACAGCAACAGCAACAACATGAACAAGAGAGCCAAGCAAATTGATTGATTTGCGACGCTGCACGTAAAGCTGCAAGGCAACAACATACCAACATAGCAACATCTACAGCAACAGCAACATCTACAGCAACATCTACAGCAATAGCGTTAAAACTCGTTTTAGTTTCAATTTCATTTTGAAGAAACTATGGAGCACAAGACACAAAAATTTTTATTTTAATGCGTCGTCGTCTTTTCGCTGAGTGGGGGTTTAAAATGGGCGTGATTTTTGTGGCGTTGCCGTTGTTGTCGTTCTTGCAGATATTGCTGACGTTGCTGACGTCGCAAAAACTCTTTCGATGTAAGCATACATATTTATGCGGTCTATTTTCAAACGATGGCGACAAAATATGCAGCAAATGCAATTGAAGCGAATCAAAATTGTATGCAACGCCCACCATTGGCCACAAGCCAAGTCAAGCTTGTAGCCAACTTTCAAGGCTGCAACCAAGTGGCTGCTGCTGCTGCTGTTGTTGTTGCTATTGCTGTTGCTATTGCTATTGCTGTTGTCGTTGCGCTTACTAATGCGGATGGCAGCAACTGCCACATAACAATTTCCCAATTTAAGTGTGTACACGAAAATTGTTGCCAGTTTTGCTGCTGTTGCTGCTGCTGTTGCTGTTGCTTGTTTGACAAATAAGTTGCATGCAAATAGCAAAGAACGGCAACAGCAGCAGCAGGAATTGCTACTGTGACTGCAATTGAAATGGAATGAATTAAATTCCAGTGCACAATTTTCTCAATGGCTTGCCATTGATGAAAATCGGAGCATCACCTTTGACCATTCAAGTTGTTTGTCAAGTCCATCTGACAGCAAATCGTTGCTGCCGTTGCTGTTGACATGCACAAAGTTGCCGTGCAAACAACTGCAACAGCAACAGCAACAACAGTAACAACAACTGCAACAACTGCACATCTGTGACTTGCACTTCACTACCGTGAAAGCCGTGAAATGTCTACGAAAACTTGAGAAAATGGCCTCCAGGCTAGAAGATGCAGCCAAAAACATTATTGCCAACGGGGTCGTAAGTATCTGCAACTAAAACTCCAACTCAAACTTAAGCCCAAACCCAAACTAAAACCGAAAACTTAAACGTTGTTGCCTGAAAATTGTGGGTAATTTTCGGGGCCAGGCAAAAAAACCTTTTGCTCTTTTTCTTCAGTTTTGAAACTCTGGGTCTTTGGATCTTCGGTCTCTAGTCTGTGCTGTGTGTGAGTGTGTGTGTGTAGGTTGTAATTTTCTACTTTGCGCATAAAAACGCTGATAATAGAAAGCATCAGCAACAGCTAAAGCAACGACCAAGACTCTATGGGCAACATTTTCGGTTTAAGGCTGTTTTTTTTTAGCAGTTGTTGGTGGTGGCTTGCTTCGACAGGCTACGCGATCATTATCGAGGAGAGCGGTCGAGAGTTGCTCATAATTATGGAGGAACTTGTTAACTACTCATAAAAAATTGTTAACTAAAATGAAATGATATACACGATTTTGTTGTTTACCTAACAACAGCAACAGCAACAGCAAGAAGAACAACACCAATGAATTGCATACAATTTTGAGCAAAGTAAATTTTGTTCATGCTAGCGGCTTTCGTGTGTGGAATTCAATCAAAAGCTATTAATGATGACGCCTTTTTATGGCTTGTTTTGCACTCTCTATTAAATATTCATCCATCTATGTTATTGTTTTAGTTGTTGTTTTTAATTTTTCGTTTTTAGTTTTTTGTTACTGTTGACCAGGCTAATCGACGTTGTCTATCGTGATTCATTCACTGCTTTTGGCTTTTGTGTTGTCAATTAGCCATTTACTGTTCAATAAAAATAATAATAGCATTACTATCTTTATTCACAATGACAATAACTAATCACGGACCGCATCACAAAATGGCCAACACATATTTGATTTATTGAGTCATTAAATATTAATCATAATTTTCCTGTTTATCACCTTTTTTTACAATAGCTTCTTTCTCATTTATTTACAATATTTTCATTCATTCGTTTTGTTTCTTGCCTGGCAGGGTCAAAACAATAATATGACAATCAGTTTCCAAGACAATAAGTAATTTTTAAATGGCTATATTAAATATATATATGCAATAATTGTTATTGTATGCATAGCCTGTCAAGAATGGGTTTACACATTGATTAAAAATACAATTTGTAAACTGCTTAAATATACATAATATAATATAGTTGCCTATGGCTCTTAGAGCTAGTTAAGAACAACTATGAAGAAATCTGTTAAGTTTGACAATTTTATAAAACCTAAAACAAATATGTGAATTAGGAATTTTGTCAAACTAATTAGTTGACTAACTCGCAGACAAAATTGTTGACTTACTTGTAGAGTCATTAATCAAAGTCATGCCTCAAACTGACATCAAAATTCTAGTAGGTAGTGTCAATGGCACGAATATGTGTATAAAATATGATACGCAAGAGTGCAAAATGTACAATAAAGAAATCAGGCAAGTCAAGTCAAGTCTTGTTTTGGCCATTTGGCAGAGCTTTCATGTGAACATTAAGTCTCTTTTTTTTATGTAGATTTACGTTTGATTATTTATTATTAAATGAATTGGTGCAACCTCAACTGCCAGACAATTGGCTACCGGTTTTTTTAGTCGACTACCTCTCCAAAATGAATATGCAAAAGAGACCAGAACAGTGGCAGTGACAAAGGCAGAAACAGAGACACAGAGACACAGACAGAGAGACTCAGACTGAGACTGAGACTGAGACAGAGGTGGGCTCGAAAACACAGACACTGAAAGTAATCGTCAGCATTTTGAATACAAACCGAAGTACCTGATCAGCTCTCACAGCGGGGCGCAAGTCCTAATCGAATCCCGAACTGAAGCCCAACTGTTGTCTGTTGTCTTATACGACCCTGTACTTAAAAAGTACAAAGAGTCTATTAAGTTTATCAAAAGAGCAAACGAGTTGTTAAAAGTGTGGTCATCTGTATCCAGGTGACCATAAGATATCGAAACAACAAACTTGGAACACAGATACAAAAGAAAGTTCTAAAATCAATATATTAATCTTCGAATGCGTTGAGAACATAAAGTTTATAAAGTTAAAAAGCACTTTAAATAAGATGCAAAATATTCATAGCAACATTATTTTCAATAAGATACAAAATTCTTATATTCTGAAGACCACAAATAAAATTATTTTCGTTTGAAAAATGAAAAGAAATATTTACAATTTCCCAAAAATGTAAAATTATTATTCTTAAATTAAGCCTATAAGATTTTGTATATTTGTATTCTTAGTTGTACTAATTTGGTCACAAATTATAATTTTAAAATAAATAATTATTTACAATGCATGTTCTTGGTTTAAGCATCAGTTTGTTTATTTCAGTGTATATAGGTTTCTGCATATTCATAGCAGATTAAATTTATTTAAGAACAAAAATTACAAGAATAATTGTTAAGCTAAATCTAAAAAGTATATATTATCTGTTATATACTTTTGCATAAGGTAACATACATATCTGTCCTGGGAGAGCAAATAAAATCAGTGTAGTTTAAACTTTATAGCTCGGTTCATTTGGGCTGTGTGCTGATCAGTCAAAGGATCTTATAAAGATGCCTTAGAACTATCTTAAGACTCTCAGGCTCAGATTCAGATTCAGAATTGAAATATACGTTTTTACTTTCAAGTTATAGAAAGTTCAAGTGAATTGAAATGGCGTGCTTGGTCAGTCTGACACTTATTAAGCACTCGTCACCTTTTATTAAAAGTCACCGTCGGCTTGAGTCTAAGTTATAGCCGGACACAGACCGGGTTCCGAGCTGGTTAGAGTTTTATCCGTTGCCGGCATTTTAAGAGTCCGCAGCCACATGCCACATGCCACAGCAATTTGCAATTACCCGAGCACACAGCAATAAAAGCAACAACAACAACAACAGCAACAGCAACAGCAACTAGCATGCCACAACGAGTGGCACGGCAAAAGTTTTGCAATTAGTACACTTTTGCTGGGCTTTAATTATAACAGGCAACAACTACATTGAGGACTCTTTGCAATTCCAGATATACTCCGACAATTCCTAGTATGAACCTACATACGTGTTCACTGTACATACAGTGGGTGTTGCAGGAAGCGGGTTTTTAGGTTTGACTGCTCCTGGCCAGCCAAAATTCGAGTGAAAAACGTTTTACGATTTTAGTTTTTTTTGGGTTTTGGTTTTTGTTGCCAATTTACTTATTGCCGAGCTTACAAACACGAGCTTGAACTCGAACTCTGACGCGGATTTGTAGTTCGGTTTGTAGTTTATATAGTTCTTGTAATTGCTACCATTGCAATTGTTTTGGGCCCATTCAAAATCAAGTGCCAGTTTGTTTGTTAAAACTTTGACCTTCCAAATGGCGGTAAATAGTCAAGCTATTGTACTATACATATTCAGTATTTAGCTTATCCCCCAAGCACATTAATATTGGGCTAAAGTAGGGTATGCTGTGTTCCGATCCGATTATAAACTCGGAAAACATTTACGAAACAATTTCTCTCAGCTTCAGGATATTGAATTGATCGGTCTTTGAGATATTCCAACTAAATTCAAAGATTGTGTATTTGTCATTGTCTTATAAGAACATTTAGTAAAAATCAGACTACTATATCATTTAGTTAACTGCCATATATAGGAACGATCGGGTGAAACTTAAACTTTATGGTTTCCAATCATGACAAAATAGCATTATACCCTTGCAGAGAGTATTAAGTATAATTTTTTACTCTAAATTTGAAGATGTACATGTTAAACCGACCTTAAATATGGATTCAGATCAGCGACATACATAACTCTGAATGGTTTCGGTCAAAAGTGCTGACCACTTTGAATTCTTTTGTGTGGCAAAGATAACTTTTCTTTCTAGTTTTGTTCTTAGAAAGATGGCACTTGGTCGCCAGTGCTCGGATTTGATTAGGGATTTGGATTTAGAGTAATGTTTTGGGTAATTTTCAATGACAAATATTCTGTTGTGTTGATTGTGTAGCAGGCGCTGCTCAACAGACGCATTAAAGTATTTAGCGCTTTGTGATGAGAGGCTAAGCGGATGAGTTTAGGATTTAGCTGAGGATTAATATTGAAGCCAGTTCCAGTTAGCGGATATCCCTCACCATTTTGCACTGTGCTTATGTTCTTTAGTTCTTCAGTTTGCTACCTGATGTACTCGTATATACTATATATATACACACACACACACACATACACAAAATACATATATGTATATAGTATATCCCGTGGTGATAAACACAACGGCACTTTTCAATCAACAAAGCGCCTCTTCATTTTTGTGTTTATTTGTGATAGGTCGCTAATTTGATACAAAATTGCACATTTAGCTGATACAACCCAACATGGGGTAGACATTGAACTCACCAAGAGAGTAGCCTGCCTGCCAGTTTACCAGTTTGCCAGTTTACCAGTCAGCCAGCTAATTTCCCTTTTCACTGGCTTCACACGGGCTCACAGCATCCTCCCCGTTCCGTTCCGTCCCATCATCCAATTTCGATTCCGATTCCGATTCCGATCCCATGCCATCCATCAAATGCGCTGCCATTTGGCAGTTTCCTTCTTTTTTTTTCTCTCTCTTCTTCCTTCTTTGCACTTCATCCATGATGCACAGTGAGCAGCGGGCGCCGCAACGTTTTCATCCTTACACTTTGACCTTCGTCTCCTGCTGCGAAACTTGAATTATTTTGCTGTATTTAGCCGTGTGTGTGTGTCTTTGTGTGTGTGTGTGAGTGCAACCAACCAAGTGTCAGCTAAGGGCCTACGTAATTACCAAATTAACAAAATATAATAAATGCTTGGAGTTCCAATCTCTATAAATAATGTATGTAGCTACTTTTAGATCCTAGTCAAATCCTTTGAAGAATTAAGAACTTCCGCTGTATTTCGGATTTATTTAAAACTAAAAATGTGTAGCATGATTTATATATATTCTTAATATTAGTTATTTATAAATTAGCCAATACATGAGTAAGAGCTAAAGGCCTACGTAAAAATATAACAAATGCTTTAAACTTCCTGCTTAACAGATAAAATACTTTTTCGAAAAAGTTGAGTACCTTAGTCAATTACTATCCAATTTTTAAAATCAAATCCGGGTCTTACTCAAAATTAAACGATCTTTTTAAAATAGTCCACACTATTTATGGTGTTTATGGAAAATAGTCCAAAGAAACAGTGTCAAAGTTGAACAAATTTAAAAAAGTTAAAACAAATTGTATTAGTTGGGCAATTAGGCAAAGTCTTTTCAAATTTGGTCAAATTATATATATACTGATCGAAAGGTACATTCTTCGCCTTTCTAATATAGTTAAATAGTGACTTACCGATAATTAAAGAAAATTAGTTTTCTAGCGGCAAATGCAGATTTTATGGGCGTCCACCAAACTCCAAGTATGCATTTTTGTTTTACTCGATTAGCCCAAACAGAAAACATTATCACTTCCCAGGTATTTCAACTTCACTCCAATTTGTAGAACTGTGTATCACCCAGTAAATTTGGCATGATATCTACTTACATATATCTGAAATAAGAGAAATAATAATAGTTATAATAAATGAATTTGTAATAAATTATCATTATTATAATTTTGTTACGAAATCTATCCATCTGGTCTATTTATCTATATGTTCCAATTATCATTTCCATTTAAAAGTTTTATTATTTTTTGGCATAAACTTGAATGGCCTCTTCTTGCTGTAGGGTCACTTTGTTTATTGTTTACATTAACTTGAAAATTTCAACTCGACAAAAGAAATGGAATTAAACCGTGAACATTTTCGTGCGATAATTTTTCATAATTTTCAACGTTTCCCATCTCTTGTCTCTCTCTCTCTTCCACACCATCCTTAAGCACCGTAAAAAATTGGTTTTATGAACTCAACCGTGGTCGCCGTTCTTTGAAAATGATTTCCAAAATCTTGAAATGACAGTGCCAATTAGTCAGACAGACTGACTGACAGCACAAAAAGTGGTACATATTTTTCAATCTCAGATGCATACTTGAGAATTAAATGTTAATACTGTGCTAAATGACTTAATGACCAAATAATATGCTATATACTGATATATATTTTTAATCTATATAGATTAGGACTCGGTTTATTTATGCTACTTGGGGTTTTAGGGAGTACAAATATTCGTTTTGTTTTAAACTTAGGATATATGTATATATTAGGAAAATAAGGAAAATAAAATTGTCATAAAATAAAACAGCTTTCCTTTAGTCTGGTCTCTCTTTTTATAAAATTGCTATTGAATGTTAAGTTAAGTTTAAAAAAAACTAACAAGATCGAAAGTTTTTGAGCTCTTTCGAAAAAAAAGAATCCTAATACAGATGTTTCTGTAAATGCTTTTAGTAAAATTACATAATTTGATCAATAAATTTGGTACTTTATGTTTATCTAGTTACATTGTATGTGGTGAGGTATTTCAAAAGTATCAGACGATTGAAAATCAATCAATTGCTGTGCCATAAATATCAATATCAACTTGTTTGCTTTTAAGCAAAATCATTATGCTAATGAAGACAAGCAGCTACACACACCTACACCTCCAAACATAGTGCAAGAACACTCTCAATCGCATGAGCTGCTATGACTGACAACCCAGTCGAACTTGATTGCTTCAAATAAGTACTTCTCGCACTGTTCTTCTTCCAAGCAGAAATGCAACTAAAAGAGATATTTAAATTTCATTACAAAAGGAAAATATTTGCATTAAAAAGCGAACTAAATTAACAATTAGTGTAACTGTATTGTATGTCTTTTTCATGCAAATATTATTCAACTGAATATGCTAAGAAAAGGATTGTTCTGTCTTGAAATCCCATTCCGCCTAGTTCTACTGGGTCACTACATTGTGGAGTTGTCTAAGTCACTCGTTCAGTCAGCTCTTTCCCCAACTTTTTCGAGCTCGGTCAAAGTCACAGTCGCCTGTCTCAGTTAACGTTTCAGTCCAAGTACCAGTCAAAGTCGTCAAGATCATGATCGCCTGACCATCGACATGAGCATCGAGCAGCTTGCGGCGACGTTTAAATTTGTTCATACTATAATAAAAATGAGAAAAAGATGCTATCTGGCCATGTAAATATTTGTTAAAATTAAGCTTTCAACTGAAAAATTTTCTGAAATGTTAATTTTGATCAGCTTGCACCGAAAATAACAACGAACAACAGCAAAAAAAAAGACTGTGTGTATGTATTTGAACCATGAAAAGCTGATGAAGTTAAAGCAATTGAAGTTTGCCAAATCATTGATTTTTAATAGAGTAGTTTGTAAAACATTGAGTGACCAATAATTTCTGATTGATATTGTCAATTAGTATGTGTTGATAAGAGATAAACGGGCTTTTAATTTGCTGGCGCTAGAAAGATATGATTAATTAGTCATGATTATTCTTAGATTATCTTCGATTTCCGATAGTAAATCGATTAATTTGAGAACTTTGACTATCTATCATAATCCATCCAGTGAACAACGATCTTAAGCGACACCCAATTAATTCTATACACAGGAGACATCTTAGTTGTATTTTTTGTAACTTTATCTTTAAGTTGTCTCTTTTTAACAACAATAAATTAAGTAGTTTTAAACATATGCTGCTTATTAATTCAGAAATAAGCCAAGTAATAAAAGTAGTTCTTGGTAAGAGACATCTACGTTATAGAGTCGGAGATGCCCCTTTATGCTTCTTCATATGCATTATACCCCTTTTGTCGATTTCAATGTGTGCAGGGTGTATAAAGACCAGCAATCATAGCAACAACACCTACAAGCAGCCACACATAATGCAATAAATTTGATTTAATTGCGGCAATGAAAGCAACGCATAAATGCATAAATTACGTAGACAATTAAATCGTGTGACTTGCGCACACACATACATACATACATACATACATACATACATACATACATACATACATACAACATATATTTATGTATTTACATAAGAAAATAAAAAATTGTTGGTGCAAATACAGTGTGCCAATAATGTCTTTGTACAGCAGTAACTTTTAACTCTGTTGGTTTCTAAAATTAAATCAATTCTTTACCGCTTCCGTCACAATCATCAGATCTCAATTTATTTAAGCACTGATGAAAAAAAAACTTAAGAGGATGGTATAGAGCCGAGTTATAAACACAAAGACAAGATTTAAAGCCTGATCGAATAATATTTCTATGTACAAAAGTGAATCATAAGTGGTGTTTAACAGATAAAGATGTCAAACGCAACATATTAATAAAATTCAAGATTCTCTTTATAAATTGCTTAATTTCTTTCTTGAATAAATTACTGCTGTTAGAAGACTTTTCTAGTACACTATATCTATACAAATGTCAAACTCATCTACATATATCTTTAATATTATAAATATTATATTTTATTAAAAGATACTATACTTAAAATTGACTGCAATTCCAGTATCTAAGATATTTGAAAGTAAAATATACAAATTTTTTAAAAAACCCAAAAGTAGAAACTGCAAAATTAATTAATTTGAATATACTGAAATTGTAGTAATAAATGTAATAATTTATTAACCCTTTTAAGGCTGGATATGAGCAAAGATATGCATACTTAGTATCAAAACAAAGTATGTAGAAATATGCAAACACGTCTATTACATTCTATTACAATTTAGCAATGTAATCAATTATGAATTAATTGATCGGCAACTTGAACTTTGAATGCAATTTTCAATTTTTACCTAAAATCTGAAGGGTAGCTCTATTGACTTATCCAAGAGGCTTCACAAAAGGGGGGAATTTATTGCATTCTTGAAACGCGTGAGTTTATAAACACAATACCAGGAGCCATAATGTTAACTAATTGGCTGTAACGTCGGCAACCAAACCCTCAATAGCATATTTTCTACTACTTATTTGGGGTTAAGTTAAGTAAGCAACGAACGGGGTAAAATTGCTAAATTGCGGTTGTTGTTATTATTGTTGTTGCTTTTGTTATTTGTTGTTGCTTTTGTTGTTAGCTAATGACGCAGTGAATTTGTGTTCATCAGTATTGTGGTTGTTGCTTTTGCTGGGTGGCAAACGTTTATGACGTTTTAAGCAGGTTCTACTTAAATGTAGTGTTAGCTTGATTCATTACAGTGTGACCACCCTTTAGTTTTGGAGCTGTTCTTAATAGAAAGAAGACTGAGCTTTATATTCTAAGTAGGCAGTGTCCTTATGTGCAATGTGTCAAGATTTGTTGATAACTACCTATCAATGCAATAATGTAAATACAGGGGTTAAAGATAATATCCCATAGAGAAAAATAAAACAAACAACGCTTTCATAATTAAATTTCTGTAAAACTATTGATTTGAACTAAAAACTGTATGTGATTATTAGGTATGGGCATTTGCTCTGAATTTCCCTTACATTTTAAAGTTAAGCTCGCTTGAAAAAATCTAATATATTATTCAATATTTTCTTAATTCAAATTGCATAGCTCTAAAATATTGATTCAAATTTGCAACTGTGTAAGCTAATAATTAATAGATATAATCGCAAGATTTCAGAAAAGATAAAGCCTTTTAAAAAAAACTCTAAAAATAACCTTAAAAAGCAAGATTTGAAAAATTTATAAGAAACAGATTTAACATAGAAGCATTTTTAAAAATGTTTTTTTCCTTATCTAGGGACTTATGTTTATCAAAAATGTGGTTATGGAGAGGTACAAATTTGTCTGTTGCATAAATTAATTCTAATTAGGTTGAGGTAATGTAGGACTGCATTTATTCAGGATTAAAAGAGATCAGTGTAATAAGAGGACAATGGAACATCTTTAAAACTTGATCTTCTTGTGCCTTTTTGGGCTCAAAAGTTATTCACTTGATACCTAATTGATAACCACCATATAATCAACCCCAATTACTTGCAGTCTGCACTCAAGCACTGTGCCATAGTCTGAATTCCATCCACCCACTAGATACAAGTGGTAGTCGGGAGTTAGAGTTCAAATTAATTGCAATATGAGACAAATTAAATGTGACCCCGTTTTGGGGGGTTGAGTACAACCCTTAGCATTAAGGGGGGAGTCAGAAAAAGGGCTAAGACAGAGGCCAAATAGGCACAAAGGGGGCGGTATCCATTAAAAGCAAAAAGAAAGGAAAAATTGACTGTCATTTGGTCTTAATGAGCGGCCAGTTAATCATGACATTTTAGACGGCGTTGGGCTTCTGAAGTAGACACCATCATTCTATCTAGTAGTAGACGCTGTGTGTCATCATAGTAGTTAGTAAAAGTATTGTTACACTGCTGGCGCTGATGAAGCGCGTTAAATTGAATTGGGAAGGAGGAAAGGAATGTAGTTGTGTATAGTTTGAAATGGGGTAAGCGGGACACAACTAATGAACAGTAAAGTGGGTAAAACTGAGCTACAAAGTCATAAACATAAACATAACATAAATGCATTTTGTAAATTAAAAGCATGTATTGCACTTGTTGGGTTTGGAGTTGAAGTTGGAGTTGGAGTTGGAGTTTTGATCGAGATCGAGTTTGGAGTCGACTTTCGGGTCGTTGCCGCACATTAAAGACACTTTAATACACTTCATCAATTTGGGTTATGGCTACAAAACGGTGGCTTGCTTATGCATGTTTGTATATGTATGTGTATCTGTATGTATGTATATGTATATGTATGTGCATATGTATTGCATATATTTTGAGCTCAACCCGGCGGAGTCGTAATTATCTTTGGCGCAGACTTGACTTGACTTCGACTCGACTTGAAACATGAGTCGACTCCGCTTTTAAAGATTTCACAAAAATAATAAATAATAAAAACAAGCGGCAGCATCAACAATAAACAGGCTCGCTTTTCGCTTGCAGATAACGCAAAAAAAAAACAAAAAAAAAATATCAGAAAAATTATGATGAAACTCCATTAATTTTTGTGGTGGTAGTTGCTGTTGTTGTTGTTGTTGTTGTTTTTTGAGCCCGGTTTGCAGCGGCTGCGTCATTGTTAATGAGTTTTCTTGTATGGCTTACTTATAGGAGCATCCAGGTAATCAAAGGCCAGGCCAAGCCAAGCCAGGCCAGACCAGGCCAGGACCAGTTCCAAGGAACTGTGGACTCCTTCCCAGGCGTGCAGACAAAGTTGGTAACGAAAGCCTTTTAAAGCCTTGGCATTGGCATTGGCATTGGCAGTAAGCCTACATAATATTTGCCAGCTTTCAAGTCAACGATTTTTGTGGCAACTTCTGTGCGATTCTTTTTAATAAACTTCTTAGATAGCTGGTGTGTACCACCATCACCACCACATTGACCTTCCATCTCCATCCACATCCCAGGCAGTTCCCACGCTGCTGACCAAAACCAAACCAAACCAAAACCAACCAACGAACCAACCAAAATCAAAGCCATTAGTTTACACTTTACATGCTAATGGCAATGGCTCAGCCAAAAGAGCCAAAGAGTCAGAGCCTGTCGCGTCCTTCAGAAAATGCCCCAGGCTAGAGGATGGCAATGTTCTGGCTTCTGGTTAGCTGGTAGTCTAAGTCAATGTTCCAGTCTTGGCCAGCTTCTGCCTGACTGCCTGACTTTTGGACTGCCTGACTGCCTGACTGCCTGCCTGTTTGGCTGAAATAAAACCAATGAACTTTTTAATTGCCTATGAAACTTGGCATCGCCAACATCTGTCTGAAGCACCACAATGCCCCTCTTTCCTTGCCACAAAGAGATCACACCACCTAGTTTTTGGCTCATCCGTTTGGCGTTCGAGTATTTCGCGTATTTGGGTAGCCCAGCCCTGTTCCGTTTTTTAGTTGGCTTTTGTCTCCGACCATGGCTATAACTAAGGCTCTTCTGGCCTTTTTTTATTTGCCTGCTCTGCGGTCTCGTTTGCCGCATGTTAAACTTTTGCATTTTCAGTTTATTTTTCCTCCTTTTTTATTTTGTAATTTTATTTGCACATTGGCGCCGTTACTAGTTAGCTGCGAGTTGGGAATCGGTTTAGATTTTATATAGCTTGGCACGAGCATTTTGCGCAAGTTAACGGCCTGCTTTGATTAGATGACTGACGGGTTGTTGCACTGTGCCACAAAGTTTGGCCATTTTGTTGGCAGTAGCCAATTCAGATGCAGCTGATTAATTTCAAGTTGATTTGATACACTATATAGAGAAAACAGCTCAACTAACCTTAGTGCATTATAACATTTGTTTTTTAATTTTAAATAATCATGATCCTGACACACAAAACATATTTTTCATAATAGTAATAAGACTTGTTTACATGGATCATAGAAATGGAATATTTTTATCGAACTACTTTATAAAAAGTCCTTCAGGAAGCATTACACTTGTAATATTTTGTTGTCAGAGAGCATGTTAATTATTAAAAATAATTTATCTATTAATTAAACAACTCAACTGCCTTTAAATTTGTTTAAGAATTTAATGAGAGAAGTTTCAGAGCTGGAATTTATAGTGAAATCGGCAGAAGTAACCGAAACACATATTAATATTATAATTCCAAGTAAAGAACTCAGTGTAAAATTAAAAAAATACTTGTATAAGCTAAAAATCTGATGTTCTTATAATTTTTATTACTACATTTAAATAGTTGAAATTATGAATAAAAGATTATTCTAACAGTTTGTACTGAAACCCTTTAATAGAAAGGAACTGCTCATTAATATCATTAACAACGACTATTCAAAGGATATAACTATTCAATGTTAAATTAAAAATTTGTTTATTAATACTAAGTGTCTTATATCCTTATAACTTCCATTAACTGTTGTTATTACTTTGTTGTTTAAAATATAAATTCTAGTATACTTTTTAAACTTTTCAAGTATAGAACTTTTAGCTTTCCTATATATACATGTGGAACTAAGATAGTTTTCTAAATTGTTAGAAAATAATAGGGTCTTCAGTAAATAGTTTAATACATAAGCAAATGTTTATTAAGGAACTACGATGTCAGTTAGTCCCGTCCCTTATTTTGAATCAGAAAAACGTGTTAAGTTTATCTGTTATTTAACTGCTGTTACCAAGTAGTTCTTTTTGTTGTAGTTGTTTGTTTAAAAGCTTAAGTAATTGACATGAGTGGCAGCAATTAGGGAGGTACTCGTCACTGCGGGTTCCTGATTTCGGGATATATCAAAGGGGAGTTTGTGTTGGTTAAAGTGCATTTTGGCTAATTGCTTAACACAGTTCTATTGTCTGGTCGAGCTTACCACTATCTTGAACGCTAAAAGGAAACGACAAAAGGCGCGAGGTTAAACAAATTCGGTTCGGCTCAGCAGGTGGCGTCTGTGGTAAGTGAATCTGGGCAACTAGAAACTGGCAACTGGTAACTGGCAACTGGAAACTGGCAACTGGAAACTGGCAACTGAAACCGGGAACCTGGAACCTCTCAAATAAAAAGAGAAGAGAAGAAACCCCGGTCACAGCGGGCGCTATCAACGACAGCGCTGCAGGTTCAGCACCTTTTGTGCGATAGTCGACAAGAAGTTGCGTATATCAAACGGAGGCGGTGTCATAATTTTCACAGCAGGTGTTGCTGCTAATGACACATAGTGAGACTGACAGAGACACACTGAGCATGAGATTGAGATTCAGAAAGAGGGAAAGAGAGATAGAGAGAGAGAGAGTGCATTTAGGCAGAGTGACGAGTGCAACAATGTGCAGCGGTAACAACGCGTCGGCGGCATGTCGGTAATAACAATAAAAACATTTTTTCTTTCTCCTTTTTTGAGTTTGTGTGTGTGTGTAAAAGTACCAATTCGTTGTGGCCAGAAGCGCTTTCCTTTGATGTTGCAGTCGCCTTTCAATAAGTGGGAACGGGAACGGGAACGGGAACTGGAATAGTGTCCAGTGCAGTTTCATTGTTGTTGCTTCATAAATTTTTTCGAAAAAACAATCCATTATTCATTTGGTAGTATATGATATACAGTATAGTATATGCTATATGGGACCTGCCTGTCATTCAATTCAATTCACTTCGGTTCGGCTTTGGTTCGGCTTTTTGGTTCGTATCGGCTTAAGACTTTCATACATTCACATCCAGGGGGCGTTGCAGTGGCTCGCTGCGCTAATTTGGTCAGTTTAAATAGTGTCGAATCGACTGTCTGGCGCCAGTGGCGCCCCCCATCGAGCACAAATGCCAAACAAATTGTTAGCTATTGTTTACAATTCGATTCGATAAAGGAGTCGATTTTATACCAGAAATTATACCGCAAGACCTATAGAAAAAGTGACATTAAAGAGTGGTACTTAGTTTTTGATAATGGGTCTAGGACATTGGATAAAAGTAAAGAGTAGATCATGATACAACATTGATTGTTGTTACAATAATGATTGAAAATCTGTACAATAATGATGGTACCTTTGAAAATCTGTTTACTATATTACATTGGATAAATGTAAAGAGTAGATCATGATACAACATTGATTGTTGTTACAATAATGATTGAAAATCTGTACAATAATGATGGTACCTTTGAGAATCTGTTTACTATCTGAGAACTATTACTAAAGTAGAGTTTTGTTATATAGTGTTTGCGCTGAATGATTAATCAATTACTGATTAACTAACTTACTGAATGTCTAGAATGTCAGATTTTATATCAGAAATATGTCAATACCAAAAGGCTTAAGAAAAATGAGACAATAAAGGTGGTTCCTGTTTTTTGATGATGGGTATAAGATATTAGCTGAAATTAATGAGCACATAATAATACAATAATGATTGAATCATTGCGTAAATTTATTGTTAAAGTAGTATTTTGTGAATTTATCTTATAACAACAAAAGTCTCATGGATTATGTAGATTATGTTACAATAATGATTCAATCATTGCAAATCTGTATACTATCTAAAAATGATTATTAAAGTAGTGCTTTGTTATTTAATGCTTGCGCTGATCGATTAATCAAATCAACTGGCATTTTAGTTTTCATACTGACTGACTAACCAACTAACTAACTGAATGTCTAGATAACTGCTTGCACCGATATCATTTTCTATAATTTTCTTGCCACATACTCGAATGCACACACACACATACACACACAAGAAGAAGGAGCCACGATGATGAAATTGCTCCAATTATATTTGATCTTGCGCGGGTTTGGGTTTATCGTTGGCTTTAGCTTTGGCTTTGGCTTTGTCTGTAGTTGGCTTGGCATCGAATCTTGGCCTAAAGTAGTATGGCTGCTCTTTAGTTGGTTGACTTGATTCGTATAACCATTTGATGTGGACGACCTGCGATGCCGTGGCACCTGTCTACCATGCCCCAATACCACACCACATACATACATACTGGTACTGGTACTGGTACATCTGGTACCAGTAAGCAACTATCCGTCCAATTAGCACACACTCAAATCTTTGGCGAAAAGAAATGCGGAAACAGCATGGCTGTTAAGTTGGTTAAGACCTGGTTTCAGTTCAGTTCAGTTCAGGTGGTGGGCAGTAGTAGTAGTAGTAGGGTGACCCCAGAAATTATCTGACAAATAGTAGCTTCCGCGTCCTCGAATTTCAACTGATTGCTGGTTGTCAATATTGGCTATCTCTCCTTCTTTTCCTACTAGCTACCAGTACTTGTGCTGCTCAATTGGCCTCTAGGCAACGGTAAAGCCAACTAGCCAACTGTAAATTGTTGCAATGAAACTATTAACTTAATTCTCCTCGACAGTCCGACTACTACTGAATGCCCCAAATGTGGCCAAAAGTCGACTTTAACCACTTGATTTTCAGTTGCTTTTGCTCTTTCTTTGTCTGTTACTTTTTCTGTTGCTGTTGCTGTTGCCCATGTTGACAATATTTCTTTGGGGTGCATCAAACATCTGCTGAGCCGGCAAAGAAAATATGTTTGATGAGGATTGGCAAAAGGATCATCCACTGACAGACAAAGAGATTCGGCAGGCTAAGTCAGAGTCAGATTCTTTCAACCGTCGTCAATCACGCAGTAATAGCACCTACAGATAAAGATGGATTAAGATGAAAAGAGATGGAAACACCATAATTGAGAGTGCAAGGTACAAGAAATTTAAAGGCGTTAGACAGAAACGGAATTAGCTAGTAGACAAGGCTACAGTAGAGTGAACTCGACTGTGAACGATCCTATAAGTATTCTGTTAAATGGCAACATTGTATTCTCATCTTACATAAAGTTATGTAGACAATACATCAGAAATTGTCAAATGTATAAGTAGTAATTATAGTATAACTTATAAGGAAATCCTTATTCGACTGTTCAATTTAGAAAGTACAATTGTGACTGGTGCAATTGTGACTAGTCCCCTAATTTAACAATAAATTAAACGAAAATATATATATATAAATAGTAGTTGTAATTTGTGGAGCTCTCATCAAGCGCTACAATGAACTTAGCTAACTGATAGTTCCGCTTCTTCTGTCATTCCAGGATCATCCCAGTCTGCGCGGTACTCCACTAGCCATGTTGGCTGCCCAGTGCAACAAGTTGTCTAACAAATCACCACCACCATTAGCTGATGCCGCTGTTGGCAAGGGATTCCATCCGTGGAAGAAAAGCCCCAACTCTCCTGCAGCTGGCAATAGTGGGAGTGGCACAGCTGGAGGAGGAGGAAGTGCAGCTAGTGGCAGCGGTAGCAGCAGTGTCGGTCAGCATTCACCATGTGCCATCTCAGCAGCCAGCTCATCCAGCTCCAGTGGCAGTGGAAGTGGAGGTGGTCAGGTATCGCGTAGCCTCTCATCCAGCACTAGCAGCAGTAGCACCATGGTGAACATTACAGCTAGGTAAGCAGAGCGACGGCGCACAGTGGCCCATGCTAGTGATGTAACAAATAATTGAATCATCGATTGATCGATAATTGAATTGATCTAATATTTAAGTATTCCTATGAAAAATCTACCATCAATCGATTCTAGTCAGCTCTAAAATTGCATATGAATAATATTTTTAAATAGCCCCAAATATAAATAATAAATATTCAATATTTAATTCATATAAAAAGTTCATTATCGATGTTCAATCTTTCGATCAATCCTATATGGTAATCAGTGTTCAGTTTGGAGTTACATTACCAGTCTATAATCTATATAGTCGTTAGATTGTGGACCACTGTGCGTTGAGAAGTCAACAACCCCGTTCTATACAACTTGTGAGTAATTTTAGTATCTATCCTTACAGTCGACCCCTCGCCTCATCCTGTGCAGCCGTGGGCAGCTCGGCCTCCGCCTACGGCAGTGAACTGTACTTTCCAAACACATCCACATCGACAGCCAGCATGGTGGCGGACAATCATCATATGCATCAGGGATTATTAGGCAAGGTCGAAGGGGCTGCCTTTGGTTCTGTGTATTCTCGTCACCCATACGACTGGCCCTTCAATGCAGTGACTGCATCTGCCCATAAGGCAGCAGAGGCAGCGAGTGTCAACTCTGGATGGTGGGATATGCATAGTGCTGCCGCAGCTGGCAGCTGGTTGGACATGGGATCGGCTGCGGCTGCTGGTATGCATTCGACAATGGCCAACTATGCGAGTGCTGCGGCTGCTGGTACAGATTACAGTTCGGCATTGTCGCATTCTCTCTCGAATACGGCACATTTGCTGGGCTCCGGACAGCACTTGCTACAGGACACCTATAAGAGCATGTTGCCGAGTCAGGGTGTTGGCGGTTTCTCGCTGCCACATAGCTCACCATCGGCAGCAGCTACGGCCGCATCACCACAGGCATCGACGCCATCGACACCGTCGCCCCGTTCACAGCGACGCTATGCGGGTAGAGCGACCTGCGATTGTCCCAACTGTCAGGAGGCAGAGCGTTTGGGTCCAGCTGGGGTGCATTTGAGAAAGAAAAATATTCACTCGTGCCACATACCGGGGTGTGGCAAGGTATACGGCAAGACGTCACATCTGAAGGCACATTTGCGTTGGCACACCGGCGAGCGTCCCTTTGTGTGCAACTGGTTGTTCTGCGGTAAGCGCTTTACGCGCTCCGACGAGCTGCAGCGGCATCTGAGGACGCACACCGGCGAGAAGCGCTTTGCTTGCCCAGTGTGCAACAAGCGTTTTATGCGCAGCGACCATCTGGCGAAGCACGTTAAGACGCACAACGGCACGGCGCCGAATGGCATTAAGAAGGGCTCCTCGGAGTCGTGCAGCGACTCTGAGGAGACCGCCAATCAGTCGGGTGAGTCTAACGGGCTGGGCGGCGCGACCAGTGGCCAACAGACGGGCGCAGGTGGTGGCGGCGGGGGTGGCTCTGCCAGCACCAATTCCGGCGGAGCTGGAAGCGCTGGCTCTGGCTCTGTATCTGGTAATGGCAATCGAGCTGGAAGCCATCCCGGCACCCCAACCTCGCTGCACGGCCACAGCGCCTCAAGCACGTCCAGCAATTTGCTGGGCGGCGGTCTGCACCTGGCCACGCCGCACCAGATGGTCGCCGCGGGCGGCTCGCCGGTGATGCTGCATCAGCAGCAACAACAGCAACAGCAACAACAGCAACAACAGCAACAACAACAGCAGCAACAACAGCAACAGCAACAACAGCAGCAGCAACAACAACAACAGCAACAGCATTCACATCAGCAACAGCAATTCTCCCAGCAACATTCGCATCCACATGCCCATTTACACCACCATCATCATCATCATATGGTTGGAGCATCAGCATCCAGTCCTGGTCTCGATCATCGACTAGATCACAGTGCGTTGGTAGATATTAAGCCGCCGATGGTTTGAGGTTCGCTGGGACCCTTTTTGTTCACCAACTGAACAGAAATGGGTTCCGGTTCCTGGACGCAACTGGAGGAGCAACTAGAGCAGTTGATCAGCGGCAACAGCGGCAAAAGTACACAAAATTATATGTAATGTGTACCAATCTATCAATTTTCAAAGTTTGTTCAATGTAACTCTTTTAATATTTTTGTTTGTCGTGCTGCTTAAAAAATAAATATGCATGTAATTTGATGCGACAAGTCCTTAGGTTTTCGATAAAAGTTACAAGTAAACATTTGAAACCTAAGCCTCTTACACACACACAAAAAGTGGCACAAAAAGTGACGGTGAGGGTGACGATGACGATGATGGTGATAAAACCAATCGTGTGTAAGGGGCTTTAATGAATATGTACATGTACATAGGTATTGAAAATGCGAGCTATAATATATATATATATGTATAACTTTAACTATCATAAATATCAAACAATCAATTGCAAGGAAATCAACATAATTAATCTACCATACAATTAAAAGTATATAGGAATTCAGTTTATTAACCTTTTGTATATATATAGTATATATATTTAACGTATTTCTAGATGTCTATGCGTATGTATATGTGTGTATGTATACTAAGTTATACGTCTATCTATCATCTAACTAACATATATACATATATACAAGAATATCTATATGTATGTGTTGATCAAATAACAATATAAACCTATCAAATATTGCTTTGATATTAAACTAAGCCACAAATAACGATTTTTTTCTATTTTTTTAGCACATAGTTGTGATTAATTTTTTTTTAATAGTGCGTAAGTAACAAATTATCTATTTGCAAAAATAAAAAATAAAAAATAAATAAATGTATGAATTAATATACGCAATGTTTATTACACTTATACGAGAAATAAAATGCAAAAAACTGAACAAATGAATGAAAAAATCAAAAATTTCAATTTGTTGAACATTTATGCCAGCACAAAAGAAAAAAACAAAAACAAAACAAATGGAAATATTTTACACATATAATTATATTAATATTTCTAGTCCAATTCAAAAAAAAAACAAAAAATAAAATAAAAAACAGACGCGTTTAGATGAAAACTTAGATAAGGATTAAACAAAAAGCAAAATTGTAAAAACAGAAAATCAGAAAAAATGCTCTGCTTCAAAAATCAACAACAACAATAATATATTCATGTTAAATAGAGAATTTGATGTGCATAAGGAAAGAGTAAGTAAGTGAGCTGGTAGAGAGACAACCAAAGAGAGAATGAGGAGATCTCTACATAAGGAAGAAGGATCGGAAGAATCCGATCTTTGATCTTCAGTTTCTGCGGTCCTCACTTTTCACATTTTTTGGACCCACTTCTGCTAGCGTTGTATTTGTAAAATGAATCAATCTGCTTGTTTTTTTTTCTCTCTCTCTCTCTTTGCTTTCCTCTTGATAAAGAAATGAAAAAGAAAATCGAAATCGATACCGATATCGAAATCGAAATATGCATCCTATTTTTAGGCGCTAGTGCTTTAAACCATGTGACTAAATATTTTTGTTGTTTTTACTAATTTAAGCTAAACTAGATATTTAGTATACACAAATGCTTACTTAAAACAAAATAACTAAACAACAAATGGAATACAATAACAACTAGTGTTTGAACAACTAGTTTTCAGCTACTTTTGACAGATGAATAAGCTCTTATATAAACATATTTTTTTTTTAACAACAATTTTAAATAAATTATTTAAAAAAAATATATATATTTAATTAAAAATAAATGTAAAAAAGAAGACATCAGATGTAATTTCATTTAATTCCTGAGGTTTTTTTTTGTGTCAATCAAAAGTTACGTGGGAGTCTCTCCCCCTCCCATTCCACTGGGTTTATTTCAATCAAAATCAATTTGTCGACGATTTGCCAGATAACGTAAATAGTAACGGTATCTGTAAAGCTATTGCCGTTGCTGGTGCCGGAATTCAGCTGAGTCACAATCGTGAAATATGCTTTGACTCACAATCAGTATAGACCACACCATATGGGGGATGCTGAGATGAACACTTTGGACCGGATAATTTTTATCGAAAGTGGATGTGGATTTGGATGTGGATGCAGGGGGGAAATGTTGTTCTATCTATGAGGGTGAAGTTCAGTTTATTTAACATTTGCCGCTCGGTAAACTGCGTAGTGGGCGTCAATGTGGGCGGTCTGGCCAACCTTGCCGTTAACGACTTAAGCGCAGCAAAAAGGTCATGGGTAGAAAAACGCTTAACGCTATTTGCTTCGGTTTCGCCAGTCACTTACTGCTACTGGTACTGTTACTCGTACTGTTACTGGTACTCTTACTCTTACTGGTACTCGTACTCGTACTCATTCTCATCCTGAGCCCGACTGCTGTTTTGGGTGATTTAAATTTTATTACCGTAGATTTGTTGACTGGGGTCTCGCTGTCAGACAATGTGGGGTGTATTTGAGGGTTTGCCAGAGGATAAGAGAATCAACAAATTGATTTTGAAGTGTGTACAGATTGGTTTTGATTTATTCCTTCTGACCAGATTAAGTTGCGCAGTTTCTTTTCATTTGGTATGTATGTATATGTAGTATGGTATGTCTGTTGACATTGACAGTGCTCCATTGGATTGGATTTATTTAGGGTGTTTAGTGCTTAGTGTTTAGTGTTTAGCAATATCCAGGACAATGAATAGTAAATGCTTCTCAGCAAATACATAAATTACAGTTGATAGCGACTAAAAAAAGGAGAAGAACTGTATTCAACACATATTCAAACTAAAATACACACTATTCATTTAGCGACATTTTGACAGATTTCTTTTGTTCTGCCATTTATCATTTAGTTTTAGTTAATATACATTATAGAAATTTAATTAAAATATTTTTTTTAGCAATAGCATTTCTAGGTCCTTAAAGTTGCATTCTTCAAGAACAGTCATCAATATAAAACAAAAATCTATTAAATTTAAAAATGCTGTCATTTTGCCGTGTCTATCGATTTGCGATTTGAAAAATCTTGGAAATTTTTTTTTCGAAGAAGAATTATAATATCAAAAATCTAAAAGAAAAATTCAATAATGTATAGTTGTTAAGCTATTGACTTCAATTGAAAACTAGGTGAATAGTAGAGTAGTGATATAAAATGAAGTCTCTCCTCTCTTAATTCAAATCTAAGCAAGTAAGTTCCTTTAAATTGTTAAAAGCAAAAGATTTACCTAAAATGTTATACAGGTGTGTTACACATAAGTCTAGAAACTTTATCGACAATTGCTTTTGGAACCGACTGTTCTAAAAGTAATGTTCCTTACATATCTGAGATTTCATTTTTTTGGTATATGTACTTTTAAAAGTGTGAAAATCGGCTGCCTTTAATTTATTTTGAGTATCTACATTTTCATACTATATTTTAATAAAAATAATTTCGTTTAAAATATATTCTATTTGGAAAATTATGAAATTTAATTCAATAAATTTAAAGTTTGATCAAACTTCTTTACAATTTGTTTGAGTTTTGGAATCATTGGTGTCAGGAACACCAACAATAGATTTAACGTTGATTTTTCACCGAAAGAGATTTTAATGCATGTTGCCTGAATATAATATTAATTCTGATTGGACTTACTTACTTAATTTTCTACTTGAAAAGTCAAAGAGAAGATATTTGACCTTTTTACACCTTCACGTTGTACTTCTTCTGTTGTGCCGTACTCGTTGTTTAAATTGTCAAATTTCAAAGAACATCATCACAGTTGTAAATTAAATAGGATACACCACCTGAGAGAAGACATGCGTTTGGAATCACATTGCACCAATTATTCAGACACTAACATCCAATCACACCCAGATACATGGACGAGGACGAGGACAAGGATGCACAGTCTCTGTGAATGGCACAAAAGGCAATGGAAGATGATAAATGGGATCTTTGGCGGCGCTAACAAGTTTATTAACATTAAATTTTACATAAACAAAGAAGAACACATGCTTCCTAGATTGCTCAACTGCTTGATACCCTTTGGAATTTCTTAATGTTCTTCTTTGTTGCTGAAACAATCCAAATAGCAGCGACCGCAACTTAGGTTACTAAATGCCGATTAGACATTTTTATTTACCAAAAGCTATTGAAGTATGTTAAGTCCAAACAAAGTGTTTAAAAAATTTAATGAAATTTGGAAACGCAATGATTTTATTAAAGTAAGTATATTTGAATAAACAATAAAGTCGGCTTCAATTATAAATTACAGATTTGTCAATATTTCTCAGTAGTAAAAACTATAAAGTATAGAGTATAGTAGCGCAATTCTTGAAACCGATTAAGATTTGATTGGATTTTCGTTGAAAACAATATGTTGACAAAATATGTTTTAGAATGTTCAGATTCATTTATATGTTTTAGCAAATATTCAAATCTCTATGATTTTCTTAGCTGTCGTTCTCATCTGGAACTTTTCCAGCTCCAAACAATATAAACTTAATGCTAAAATTGGAAATGCAGAAAACTGTTTCTCATATCGAAATTTGAACAGAATGGTCAAGTAATTTACTTCGTAGAGATCGGTTAGCCAAGAATATCATATAAAAAATCATTTAGTATGAATGGAATTCCCTTAATTGTCTTATACACTATACAGATGTCAACAGTTTAATCTAAATCAAATCTGTTTCGGAAATCTCATAAATTGGTAAATTTTTGAGAACTGAATGGAATTCCGTCGGAAATGCATTGCTAGGAAAGTCAAAATATGCTCATAATTAATTCGAAAGTATGTGAAAAATTTCCAACATTACTGTCACATCAAATAGTGATATACCCGTTGGGGATCTTTGGTTGCAGGGAACATACACGTAAATACGGATATATGTATATATATATCACACATTTCTACAAGACTTGAGATGATAAAGGGCACTGGAAGCCGAAAATTAAGAACTGAAAACTGAAAACTCAAAACTATGGCGCATACCAGCTGCTTCAAATTGTCAACACTTAAGTTGGATATGGAGATGGAGTGTGGATTTGGAGATGGAGTGTGGAGTTGGAGCTGGTGTCATTGTTGGTGGAGGAAGAAAGGCAGGCATGCAGTTCAAGAATTTCTTAATGGTGCGGGGTATTTCCTCCTTGTTCACACATTGTTTTCATTAAGCAGCACACACAAATATTTTCATCTTAGGCATTGTATCTTAAATCAGTGTGTGGTTGCTTGAATGAGTGCTTGTGATTTCTTCTTGTTGTTAGTGTTGTTGATGTTGTTAGTGTTATTGTTGTTGTTGTTATTTTTATTGGCAGTGGCATTGCTTGTTACTGAGCTGTCCAGCTTGTTTCCACATCTGCTTGCGCTTGACACGATTATTTATGTTTATCGCGCGTTAAATACGCGCTATTATCAGCATAATAATCGTAATTAAAAGCAAACTAATTTATGGCACTGATTTATGTATGTACATATACAAATGTACACATGTATGTATGTATATGTGCTCACATTTCATACATTTTTCACATCTTTCTTTCTTTCATTTCTTTTCTCTTTTTCATTTTGATTTTGATTTTCATTTTGTATTTTGTATTTTGGTTTTATTTCATTTGTGCTGTGACAATTTCTTCATTGCACACAGCATTGATTTTTATTGCACAAATATCCAGCTGGGCAGGACTTAAAACGACACAAGGACACCCGCAGCGTATTTTAATCTCATTAACTTTCGCTGTTTATGTTGTCATTGATTCGTTTGTTTGTTGTCCTTGTTTCTGTTGTTGTTGTCCTTGTTGTTGTTGTTTCTGTGGTTGTTGTTGTTGTTGCTGTTGTTGTTTGTTCCTTGCGGTTGCAATGACATTCAAGCAATTTGCATTCGTTGTCCTGTGGCTATTGCCTTGGGGGTCGGTCTGAAATGAAGCCGTTGTCAATGTGAGAATGGGTTTTGTTAATTTCTCAGTTGTGGAAAACGCGATTGGACAAATTGTCGAGCTGCTCGTTTCAATACGTTATTAAGTACATTTCCACAAACGCAAAACTTTAATTAAAATTTGTAAATGGTGGTAAGAGAACTAACTGTGCAAAGATAGTGGTAAATACATATTTGGTATTATGATTTGTACTCTGTATGTTTAATGACTCATATTTAACAACTAACTAGCAAACTTTTTGGCATAACAATAACTACAAGCACTTCAATAATTTTATAGGCTTAAAAATTGATTTTTCGGCAAGAATTGAAGTAAGAATTTATCCAATGTATGATAGATTTTCAATTTCTATTGAAGTTACTTTATAGTGTAACAAGTGCAGATGCTTTTCTGTTGTTTAATTCTCAATGTTCTAGTACCGCATATTTTATTCATCTAAAAATGCCTAAGTATTATAAAGTAGACCTATTAATTCAGTGCACTCACTGTACCTGCATATATTTGGAAATGGTGTTAACAACTTTTGCACATATTTCAATTTACAAAATATATGCCTGGAATAGCATGAGTTGAATTTACAAAATTTCACAACGGTTCAAATATTCAGAAAATTCCATAAAAGTGGGTTTTTAAGCTTAATTTCCAGGATTTATAAGAAATTTCTACACTTTACAAAGTAAATATATTTGTAATACTAATAATCCAAATTAGGTTTAGGCTAAGCTTTTAAATAGCTCAAAACAACACATTAAACTTTAAATATTAATGAATTCCAAAGTTAAAACAATAAATAATGCAGCTTGCATCACAAATTTAATGTAATTGCTTTGTGTTTTTTTTTTTGTTGTAAGACACATTTATTTTAGGTAAAAAGTTTTAAAATAATATAAGTAGTCATATTTTGTTTAATACTTTGTAAACAGCAATCGCACAATATTATTATAATAGTTATGGAGTTCTTCCTGCGAGTATATTTACATAATATATTATTATTATAAAATTAAAAGAGACTGCAATTTAAGATTAAAAATATTTTCTCCTTTAAATATTGTTTAAAAAAAAAAGAGTAACACTCTGTCTAATTTTTTTATGGCACTTAATATATGTTACTCAATTGCTTTATTTGCACATGATATTCTTAATAAAAGTCCCTAGAAGTTATTCAATAGTGGTCACTCATAAATGAATGACTGTAATATGTACAATGTAAATGTATACATGGGTATCAATTGTACATATGTAGATATGTACATAAGTGTTATTCTGTCCAATATTCTTATGGCGCTTAATATATGTTACTCAATTGCTTTATTTGCACATGATATCCTTAACAAAAGTCCCTAGAAGTTATTCAATAGTGGTCACTCATAAATGAATGACTGTAATATGTACAATGTAAATGTGAATGTAAATGTATACATGGGTATCAATTGTACATAGATATGTATGTGGTTGTGACAATAGTAATTTTCTAACTTCTTGATGTACAGAGAGTTGCATGTTGCTGTTACGCTTAATAAGTTCGTTAACAAGTCTTCAAATGGCATACAGGTATTATTATTAGTTAATGTTTAATTTGAATTGTTTGGAACCTATCATTTCAACTTGAGTCTCACGACAATCTAAAAGGGTTGAGCGAACACTCGGACATTACATACATACATAAGGTGCGCGAAAGAAGTAAATGGGACACTACGTTGTAAGGAATAACAACTTAACCGTTTAATATATTTTCAAAAAACAAATTTTTATATTAACTTAATAATATTATGAATAGACTTTAACATAATTAAATAAAAACAAAATTAGGTAAATTAAGAAAAAAATTAAGACAAAATATTCTGAAGCGAAATAAGTAACTGGGACAAATTCAATATTTGTATGTCAAAACTTAAAAGAAAGCAAAACAAAAATGTTTAAACTATAACAATATCTTAAATAGTACACTCTTTGTTGTTCAACACCTTCACCAGCCGTCCTGGCATTGAATTGACCAAGTTTTGGAGCACATGTGTATCCAAAATCTCCCATTTTTGTATAATGGCTTCTTTTAACTCTTTTAGAGTTGAAAATTGCTTCCTGTTGGCAAATCCGGTAAAACAAGATGGCCCAAAGGTTTTCAATCGGGTTTGGGTCCTAACTGCGTGCTGGGCACTCTAAAAGAGGAATTTGGGATTCTTTAAAATAAGCCTTAGTGAGCTTTGGGGTACGGATGGGTGCATTATCCTGCTGGAAAATCCAGGTATCACCGAAATTATCCTCTCCAAAGTGCACTAATACAGTCTACAAGAGCTCCACATAATTTTGTGCAGTCATTTTATGCGTTGTAAAATACATGGGTGTCTTTCCATTGCAGCCGAACTCAACCCATGTCATAAGAGACCCTACGTGGAAATTTCTGGACACGTGGACTTTTTTTGGGCTTCATACATCGCTGTAATAACAGTGGTAGCCATCAGGGCCATCTAAATTAAGCTTTTTATCGTCGCTAAAAATTATATTTTTCCATTCAGTATCCCAAAATTTATATTTGTTGGCAAACTGCTAAAGAGCAGGTTTGTGCCTAGGCAGTAGTTCCGGTTTTAACCGTTTTTTCTCATACTAAACATTCTCGGAAGTCTTTAAAATTTGTTGCACACGTCTTGTGGATATCGGTAGAGACAAATTGCTCCGTATTTGGGATGCGCTGATACTTTCCTTGACCGCTAGATTTTTTATTCGCCTTATGTCCCGGTTGTCAACCAAGGGTGGGCGCCCAGAGCGGAGTTGTTTCCGATAATTTTCTGGGTTCTTTATTAATTTTTCCACCGTGTTTTTATTTCTGCCAACCTTAACTGCAATTTTGCGTATTGAGATCCCCGAATCACGCAGTGCCAAGATTCTTCCACGCTCGATATCGGTAAAACGGCCAAAACTTGACTTTTCTTAACAAAAAAAGCAATTGGGAGTTGTTACAAATAATGAATTTAGTTAAAACTCACTTATTTTTGTTTGTTTTAATATTCTGAACAGAATTCAATATAAAAAGTTGAAATTCCACGTGGTCAACCATTCGCAAATAAAAAGAAACTAATCTGTCCCATTTACTTATTTCGTTCGAAAACTCGACGTTGTCTTCTATAAATAAACATAACTTAAAAACCTTGCGGTACTTTTTCGAAATTCTTTGCCTACCGCACAAGCACACTATAAACGAAATATAGTGGGAAGAGAGAAACCCAAGAATTGCATCCTGCGGTTAATACAGGTCGCTAAATCTTTGTCCCATTTACTTATTTCGGGCACTTTATATGAATGTATGTACATGCGTTGACTAGGAATTATGATACATTTTTTTTTTTGGTCATGATACTTGTATGTAAATAATTAAGCAACAACTGAAAAACTGAAACTGAAAACGAATCGAACCCTTTTTTAGTTTTTTTTGTTTTTGAATTTTTGGGAGGCGTTATTCACAACGCATTTAATAGTAGAGCCAACTGACAACTGATCCTTAAAAACAAAAGTGCACGCAATCCCTTACTCTCTTTTCATATACATATAAGTATATTCTATTGGTTACTCTAGTTCGATAGTTTATCGGGATCTGGGTCTGGGTCTGGGTCTGGCAGGCAGCACGCTTCATTGCCAACTGTCAGCATACATATGTATAGTATGTATACAAAGAATCCGTATGTGTATATACATACTATACTCCTATGGAAAGGGGTAAGCATTGGATAGTTGGTTCCTTAACCTTAACCTCAGGACAGCAGCCACTCTGCTGCTAAAGGACCCACTTGTCAGTGCATCGTCGTCAAGTATTATCGTGTGTACCTGTGTGTGTGTGTGTGTGTGTGTGTGTGTGTTTCTGCAGTCTCTTCTTCTTTTCATACAGACCCAGGGACCCAGATGATTATCTGCTAGAGTTAAATTTGATACCGTCTATTAGCCTCGTTATTATTATTCCTCTTTTTTGCCTGTGAGCATTTGAAGTGGTATCGTGTGTCTCAAAGCGCGTCAGGAAGGACCTGCAACTCTCTTTTTGGGTGCTGCGGTGAACAATGAAATTATTGCTCACACTCTCCTCCGCGTCCTGTGTACCATTTATTGTTCCTCCGTTCCTGCGTTCCTGCGTTCCCCGAGTAACCAACCATCTTTCCTGTAGCTCCCACGCTGTGCAAAAAGTGTTTGCCAGGGCGCTACTCGATTCTCCATTCTCGAGTCTCGGTTCTCGATTCTCCAGTGATGAAATGGGAGACAAAGATAGACAGGACAGGAAATGGTTCGCAGAAATAATCGCATTGTAGGACTTATCGTTTATCATTTGAACATTAGATGCCAATGCCGATGGCATTTAAAAGTCCTTGTCTTGTCTGCCTTTTTTGTCAGCTAATATACGTGTTTTTTTCTCTTATTTTTTTCGTCGTATAAAATGTTGCAAGTGCAACATGTGTGACTGTATCAAATTTGTGTGTGTGTGTGTGTGTTTTGTGCCTATTGCAGTTGCTGGTCCGGCTTTGGATTTGGGTTTGAGTTTGAGTTTGAGTACCAGGTTGCTGCCTGTTTATCAGATTACTTGCACACTCGTTGGTTCTCACAATAAGGTCGTCAGCCTGTTCCAATTTCCATTTGAAATACGCCCACCTGTCAACATTACATTTGACTTGTCCACAGCAAAGTTATAAAAAATATAACAAGAGTACAAAACGAATAAAACAAAAAAAAAAGAAAGAAAAAAAGAAAAGCTCCATTTGGTACGCCAAGGATTTTATACCCTTGTATATAGTTTTCAACTGATCCTTCATATGACATCTATATGATAAAGTAGTTTCAATTCAATCAAGCTTGGTCAAGATGTAAAGGAGCATGCGATACCTGAAGAAACAACAAAGATTCCAAAATGAACCAATCATATCTATGAGAGCTATATGATATAGTCGTTGAATTTGAAACAAATTTAGTAGAGAGAGATTGGTATAATTATCTAAGTGAAACAAACAACTTATCTATACTAGATGTTGAATTTTAACCGATCTTTATGATACGGATCTGCCAAATACAGCTATACAATTCAGAATCCTCTTGTCCTGATCCAGTATTTATATATTTTATTGGATTTGTAAGCTCTTCTATAAGCAGTGACGAAATAGGAATACCTTCTGCAAGGGTATAAACAAGAATAACTTCAGTTGACGTATACTCTGTTTATACGAAATCACTTCATTTCATGAAATTGTAATAAAAGTGCGTTTTTATATAGAATTTCATTCCATTGCTGTAAAAATCACCAAGCATCTAATTGCAATGTAGTCCACCAAAACATAGAAATTTTAAGGCCTTGATTTGTTGATATTTATTTTTAGGCACCCAAATTGCATAATTAGCATTAAAAGTTGTCCAAATCTCCGATCGCTGTTACTTTAATATCAATAACTCATTGTGTGTCGTAGAAACTGAAGGTAATTTCCTTATTGTGAATTGAAAAATACATGAATTAGATGGGTATAAACATAGATACGTTTACATTGTTTATTAAATATTCTCTCCAAACTCGTATGTTTAGTACACGAACACCATAGTTCTGTAGTTCATAATTAATACTTTTTAAATAAAACGCATTACAATTGGTATTTTTTTGTTCCACCTTTTCCTTATAATATCTATCCTAACTACACACCTCCCCTGACCACATTTTGCGGTTTCACGCTGCTGTCGTGTAGCTTGTTAAAAACATTCAAGTAGAAATACTCAAGTCAATGCTGGTCGGCTAAGAGATACCTCGCATACACTAGAGTAAATATATTGACGGACATAAACACTCAAATAAATCTTCTGAGGATTTTATAACACATTTTTGGAATTTGCGGAATAATATTAATAATATCATCTTAATTTGAATTCTTTAGAAACTTGTTGTTCATTTATTTTTACAAGATTCTTTGACTTGAATAGATTTCTGCACTATTATACCCATTTTATATATTCTTAGGGTGCTTAGGTATCACAAGTGTTGTCATTAAAACCGCAACTACAACAACAATTAGTAACATATGCATGTACAAACATACATTGTAGTACTATACCATAGTATGTTGTGGTATAAAAAGTAACTGCCTTGATGATATGCAAAGAATATTAAATGAACAAAAACTTCTACAACTGATGACCAGTGTTGTTTTTTGATTGTCGACACCTGTTTTTGTCAATTTTAACAATTGGCTCTGACTTTCATTGAATCTAGGCAATGTATATTTCTAAAATTCAGTAAATTTACTATTCACAATTCTTGACTTAATGCGGTGTGAAAACTTCAACGACAGACCTTTAAAGAAAATTAGAGTAGTTATTTTTCTTGTATATTTTGTAGAAATAAAACAATTGGTTTTAATACTTGTTTGCAACTATAAATAACTATATTTTAACATACGCTACTAAGAAAAAAAACATAATAGTTAAAGAGCTTTTCCGATTTAAATTTTGAAGGGGACCAGTCAAGTAACCAGTTAGTGAAGTAACCGCCTTTAATAGAATATACAATTTAAACATACATATAGTAAAAGAATCGTGAATTGTGAGGATGTGGTAAAGTTGTGAAAACTCTCTGATATCAATGGAGAGATTTCAAGTTAGGTAATGAAATCTGTTTAGTCTCGCAGATCTATTTATTTATATAGAAAGACATTCGGAAAAATGTAACACAAATACATAACTCCCACC
The DNA here is from genome assembly GCA_035043265.1 of Drosophila testacea. Lineage (NCBI taxonomy): Eukaryota > Metazoa > Arthropoda > Insecta > Diptera > Drosophilidae > Drosophila > Drosophila testacea. Next base: position 4,455,443 of record JAWNND010000229.1, read on the forward strand.
AGCCAGCACAGGGTATCAAAGTAACTGCGAAATAGTTGTTGAGACATTAATTGTCACATTTATGAACGGCAGACTTTACACTGATCTTCATTGGCACCTTTGATATCAGAGAGGGGTACACGTCAGTAAAGGTTTTTCCGCTAGTTAAGTTCCGGCTCCAATTCCAACTCATTGCCATTTTATAAATTGTGTACACGTCCGACTGTTCGACTAAATATCTATGTCTATGTCTATGTCTATGTGAATGTGAATGTCTATGTCTTTGGCTACGCCTTATTATTAAATTTAATGACTTAATTAGGAAATTAAAGACAATTGCATTGCCGCACTTATTTCGATTTTATTGTTCGATTCAGCTTTCAATTGAATGCCGCACACGAGTACGAGTATGGGTACGAGTATTCTAAACAGCTGCTATTGGTTTGAATGACTGACTGACTGAAAGACAGAAGGGTTAAAGGGTTGGAGTTGTCCGTTAAGGATATATTGCTTTATTACTGCAAGTGCAGGAAAATATATCATTGATATTAATTATAGTTAACGACAGCTTTCATCAATTATGTACCTTTAATATATTAACAATGGAAATATTAAGTGTCATTGAATGCGAAAACTTTTCATTTAATTTACGGTTTAATGTCTATACATTTAGAATTTGAAGCAATCCAAGTTTTGGGTTTTGAAATTAATTATTAAACATTTTCTAATTTACTAATAACATAATCGGGCACAGTTTCTAGAAAAATTGTTGATGCAAATATGTGGATAGAAATGTGATAGGTAAAATATATACATTAACAAAGATATCGCACTTTCAATTATAACGTAAGCGGCAGAAGCTCAAATAGCTTTAATTTGTTTTTAATTTCATATTTTAACGCTTAATAATATATTTGAAAGCGTTTCGATTTTCAGGCAAGGCAATAAACTTTTTAAAGTGTACATTTAACAATTTTAAATTTTCTAAAGGCAATAAACTTTTTCAAATGTACATTAAACAATTTTAAATTAAGAACATAATTTTTTAAGCCATTGGGCAGAGAACCCAAAATCTAATCAAAAAACCCAAACAAGCTGATTTTAGGTACCACAAAAATTAAATCTCAATTCTTTAAACAATTGTAGAAAGTTTTAATAAAACTCTGACTTTATTGACTATTAAAAAAAATACATAATGTACATTTTAAATTAAATTATTTATCTTTTAAAATATACCACAAATTTGTAATTTTTCTGAAATTTAAATTAAGTTTATAGCACTCAGAAAATATGTCCGAAAATTTAAATCTCTTAAGTTTCTGTGTATCAAGATTTTTGTCTTTTTCAAAAACCTTCTATTTAAGCAAAGGGGCGATAAATCTTATAAAGAAACTGTAAATTAAAATTAATCTAATAGAATAATTTGCGATAATATTTGCTGTTAAATTAAATGAAAACGTTAAGATCTTAATATATTTTTTTTGATGTTTACTCACACAGACTCAAAAGTGTTGACATTATTACTTTATACAGTTTATTATTGTCAATTGTTCAACAACACATACATTTACCTAAGTTAGCTTAATATGTTTTGCTTTGAACCCTTTATTGTTGATCTGATTCGCAAGTCTTTAATAAGATTAGTAATGAGGAGCTCCAAAAAACTCTTGAAAAATCACACGAAATCGAAGTTAACACGAACTCTGAATACTCATTGAGTTTTCAATCAAATTGTGAAAGGCTTTGGGAATGGCAAAAGGACAGGGATTGATTCACTGAAGTGTGCCTAATTTAGGACCTTATTCATAAATGAATGGAAAAAAAAACATACAATATGGATTGCAGTATAACAACAAACAAAAAACGAAAAAACGAAAAAAAAATTAATTTTGCATTGTTGGTTGGCTGTTAATTTGAGCGATAAATGTAAAACTTGTCAATCAATTAAAAAGTTTTAAAACAGCGGCGCAAAATTAACACACAAACACATTAGGCGCGATTTTCAATTTAAAGCTCTGCTTTTTTTTTAAACATTGTTGTTGCTGTTGTTGTTGTGGTTGTTGTTGCTTATAATTTTATTGCTTTGTGTAAGCTGGTTGGATCAGTATTTACAGTGCAGCTCCTGGATAGGGACCACATGCTGTGGCATTGTTGTTGATTAAAATAGCAGCCCAGAAGCCACGCAGCCAGCCTGAGAGTCAGACAGTCAGACTGCCAGAGAGTCAGACTGTCAGACAGCCAGTTAAGCACGATGCTTTGTGGTTAGCCAGATAAACAATTGGGACAAGGACATGCGCACACATGCCAAAAAGGAAAAAAAGAAGAAAATGCTATAGCATCGTAGCAAGCAGGTCAATGGATATTATCAATGCAACCATTTGGCAAATCATCGATCAGTAAAATGTTCCAAAAACGGTGACAATGAGCATGAAAAATTGACAACTATTATTATTTGTTGGGATTTACGAGCGCCGATTGTCCTATCCCAAAAATTTTTGATGATGACTCCTAATCGCCAAAGAGGGTCGACACATTAAAGTTCCAAACAGAATGCAACAAAATGTTACCCAGTATAAACGAATTTGTCAGCGCGCGGTACGTAATTAGAAGGCCTGGAAACTCCCAACAGTATCCATACATATAGGAGCTGGGTACTGGGTAAAATTATTGAATTGATAAATTGTGTCACATGCTGTGTCCTTACCAAGGAGACCAGGTCAATGGACAACAAACAGACAACAGACAACAATACACAGCGAACAACTGGCAAGGGCCAACCGCATCCCCAGTCAGATTGTCAGTTTGTCAGTTTGTGAGTTTGTCAGTTACATGAAGTTGACATTTATGCGTGTTATTGTTGGTATTGTAAATGCCCCTGGCCAGGAGCAGCCCGTCGCAGCCCGTTGCAGCCCGTCGCCGAATCCCATTGAGACCGTATCAATTACTTAGCCAAACAATAACTTTTGTCCAATATTCAATACGTAACTTTTATTCTCTGTTTTTTTTCTCTTCCTTTTTTTTGTTTTCAATTCATATGTGGAATATTTCATTTTTGCTTTTTTTGCCGCCCGCAATTGTTTCCGGCTGCCTTCCTTCCTTGTCCCGGGCCCATTGGCCACTATTGACTTTGTTCATTGTTATTGCAATTTTTTGGCATTTGTATCACACATTATTGGCTAAAAGGTAGCTCCTCTCTTTTAGCACATTGGTTTTTGTCTGTCTACTTTTTTATTGACAACTTCCTGGAAGGCTTTATTACGTTATAGTACTAGTCCTTAGCCATTGAACCTATATAGTAATATAGATACTGCTTTTAATAGCGGCATCTTTGATAATTAGCTGAACAAATTAGACAATGTCTCAAGTACAAATACAAATACCAAGGTCGTAGGTTGGAGAAGAAAACTTTAAATAAAGTTCAGTAAAGTTTTTGAATTCTTTACGAATTTCTTGATTTTCTACCAGGTTTTTCTACACTTAAGTTGTTCTAAGTGTTGTGAAAATCAAAATTAGCGACGGTACAGAAACAACTTGAATTGTGCAACCATTCATGGATGAATGGAATGAATTCAGAGTTGGTCTTCAAACTATAATTTATACAAAATCAAACGCTATACTAATATTTATAATTCTAAACAGAATTCTTTCTCCGATTGTATTGGTTATTTCAAAAATTCAAATCTATTTTAGCTCGATTTTTTCATGCCGACAAGTCGTTGAAAATCCGTCGACGTTTATGACAAATGTGACGTTCTTTTAGCAAATGATTGGCTTAGTATAAATATAGATTTAAAATATTTATGGATCTGACAAAGTGTAAGTTATAATTTTAGTTTAGTTTTCGATACGTACTGTATATATTTGAAAAATGTTAAGTTATTAATTTGACGCAATCATATACAATACTGGGAGCAAGCAACAGATTCCGTTTGCATAAAAACTAAGCTATTGTGTTTTAAAATTAATAATATACATTAATAAATGCAAGTTGCAACTTAAAAACATTCTACTTTTTCAATAATTGAAAACTTGTATGAAATAAAAATCTCTATCTATGCATTAAGTCGTAAGTAGATTTGTTTATTGGCCATGAATCGCACAAGGTTAAATAGAGATGGTCACTGCACCTTGCAGTTGTTACCTTGTATGTAACTAAAGCCGACTTACTAACAAAATACAGTCTAAACCACTAGTTTAAAGATATAGTTACATTACAAGCTATTAACGAAATTGTGCTTGACAAGTTGCAATTTTCTATTCAATTAAATGTTTGACAAAATGTTCAACAAAATGATGCTTCAAATGGGCGTGTGCGTCCACTGGGCTTATTATAATCATATGTATGTCCATACATATCTATATATAATAAGGCGAGTGCAAACAACAGAATGATACCCTGTTGTCTAAAAAAATGTATATAAATAATAAATATTGTGTATACATATTTACAAGTATTTATTTGCAATCTTTCTAGTTACACTTCCTCACTTCTTATTTCACTACTGTGTATTTTCCATCTAAAATTATAAACATCTGCAAGTTAAATAAGTTTGCTTAAAACTATAATGCCCATTTTGGACAATTTTTAATGGGCGTGGGTATAAAAACTAAATAAACATGCTTCGCGTATGTGATTACTACAAACAAATGATAAATTCGAATGAGACAATTAACAGTTTTTAAGTATATACTGTGAGCCATGGATGCATATGGATGACAAATAAAAACTGTTAACGGAACACTTGCCACGCCCACAACGTCCCCTTTTATTTACCGCCCAACCAACATTGTTGTGTTTTTTGTTTTGTTTTGTTTTGTTTTTTTTTTGCTGTTGTTGTCGTTTCTTTTGTTGCCTTTTGGCATAATTACGCGGTTAAGTTAATAATACATTTTATACCCTGTGCCCATAGAAAGTAGGCAAAAAGATGGCTCTAATGACTTTGTGCAAATGTATGTGACATTCATATGGAGGCATCTGCTACCTTAGAAAGTATATACACAAGTCCACAAATCTTTATCTTCTTCAGTGCTTCCAATATCACTTTGAAATTAATGAAATCGTCGTCAAATATAATTTCAAGGAATAGGAATAAGTTTAAAGCATATCTGAATAAAACAAATAATAGGTCATTAATAAATTTAATCACAATTTCTAGCTCTCATATACTGTCGAAAGCTAATATTAATTCAGAATTGGATTTGACATATTTGTAACTATTATAAGACTTTTGAAATGTAACTAAACTAGATCTAAAGTGTTTTCTTCAAATGTTGGTAAGGCATCGATTTTTTTCTCCCTTCAAATCAATTTACTTTTATCGATTCATCAACAAAATAAAGATCATGTGCCTTTTTACATCACTAACAAATGAATACACGTATCTTTAATCCTGGGCGTAGGGTATCTCGTAGTTGTGCACTCGTATTTAGAGCATTCTTATTTGTTCAACTGGTTCTTCTAACTTCTGTTGGATACGCATAGTTACTAGTGGCAAACGCCATGCATAACCTCCAACCCCAAAGTACCAGCAACAGTACCAGTAACAGCAACAGCACCAGCTCCAATCAAGTGTCGAATCAAGCCTTAGAATGCTAACAATTTTTGTTGTGGTTGCCTACAGCACGGCCTTTGATTGGCCCTGGCTTGGCAGTGCCTCCTCTTTTTATTTAACCCAACGATCCCAGCCCGCAGTTTGCAGTTCGACCCTCATTCGTATTTGGCATGGGCCTCTCATGGTTGTTGTTGTTGTTTTTGTGTTTGCCACCGCAGCTACTTACAGGCCAAATCTTTTGGCCATCTGGGCTCTCTTTGACATGGTTGAGAGACGTTATAATCGTTTTTTTCCTTGCGGTTTGTCAATAAAAGACAAACGTTAAAAAAATATGAATGCCTTAGTCGAAAGTTCCGAGAGTTCTTGACTGCAAAATTCCCTGTGACTAACATTAGCTAGATAAATAGATATGCATTACATTATAATGCAAATTACGCGATTTCAAGCTTCAGTAAGACATTTGTTAATGTTATTTAGGGTGCACTTAACTATTTTTAGAGTAAAAGGTAGTTTATTTTGTTTTAAAATAAACATAATGGAAGTGGTTTTTGACTTGCAGCTAGACAAGTGCTAAATTCTACGAAATGCGACGTGATATTTCTATGAAGGTTTCTCTATACATATTTATGTTTGTTTTCTTTTAAATATAGCGGTTATTGCCGCTAAATGAAGCTTTTGTAAAGTGAACAATTAAATTTTTCAAGATTGAAGTGTTCTTTCTCTTAACATTTTGATTATACTTATGTATGTTTGCTGCTGCAATACAGATGGCTTTAAATAGATGACCTTGATGGCATAACTCTCTATTTTAGAAGTCAGGTTAGAAGATACTGTTCCTATTTGTTGTGACATCGTTATACAAATTTTCCCCAATTTTTAGTAACATTAAAATACATCTGAAGGATACATTTCTCATAAAAAGGGTTTTTTAATTCATTTAAAGTTTTTGTTCTTTAGTTTTAGACCCTGTACTTACTTACTATAAAGTTTGTCAAAAGGGAAATGTGCGTGATCGAGAAAAATTGACTTTATGGAGTCTATTCGTTTAACATTATACGTATGTACAGGGTCTACAATCGTTTCTCATGGCTTGCGTGCATTTCTAACTATCATTTAGCTGCAAATTAAAAAGCAAATTAAATGGATTACAATAAAACTATAATAAAAAACAGAAACCACATTTGCCAGGCACCTACTTCATGCTGCTGTTTCCTAGCCCTGTTCCCTCTGACCATATGCGTGTCATTTGTTACCAAAGTAATTGCATTCAAAACATCACCAGGCATTGTCATAGACTCACATACTATGTAAGAGAGACTTACAGTCCGTTCCACTCGTATTGGCATTGACATCAGCATCTTTTAGACCTAGTCACGCAAATGTCTGAAACGCATTCTCAACCAAAACGGCCAACTCTTTGCTATTCAAGGATAAAAAAAGGATTGTCCTATGATCATAATTATTGGCTTTGTTTTGCATCAAGGCACACGCATACTTCGGACAACAAAGACAGGTCTTTATACTATACTTCACTAACCGTATTTGAAACTTTAAATGGGTTTATAATACCATTAGTATCAGGTGCCTTCATTTTTTGCCCATATCTACAAAGTTGACAACAAAACACGATCGAAATCGATATTGATAGTAGAAATTAATAATAATAAAAAGGCATATGATATTTAATAGAAGTTAAGTTAGTTGAAAACTTTTGTCTCCAATATAACATTTCTTAAATTTAAAGCAGACGTTAAATGAATAATTAAAGTAGAAAATGTTGAAATATCGATATTTATTCCATAAATGAAATGTATTATTGATTGCGATTCAATAGACAATTACAGAAGTTCGATTAAAGGGCACTGCATTAACACCGCAGAATATGCCAAAAGCCATAATGATAACAAAATGTAATTTATTAATTTAAAATAAAATATTCTGTGCTTAGACAAATTTTTTAATTTCCAATGGGCTTATGGAATCCGTGTAATAAACGCGTTTCATCCCTCAGGACTTCAGAATTGCTATGGAATATTTTCTAGTCTTCTTACAAGTAGTTTTTTAAATAGAAATCCTGTTTTTTTTTGGTGGAGAGCGCTTACTTTTATTATCAATCGTCAATCAAAACTAATCACATCAATACAGGATGTAAAAGATTTTAATAAACGCGAGCGCCTAAAACTATGCAGTAATTTTTATACAATTGGTGCATTGATTAACATACATTTAAATTAAATAACTATGTGGACATAGTCGGGGAGTGGTCAATGATATTATGTTTTGTAAATTAGAAGGTATGGTGTAGCTATGCATTTTTCTCACACTCATCTTTGTAGTCTTTGGAGCCTAACAAAAGCCTTTAGATTGCAGCATCATCCATTCCTTTAAATCGATCCAGGACAAGCCTCATCTCATCTTTAGTATTCAACTATAATGCGAGTTAGTTCATTGATAGATTTTGATCAATCTTAAGCAATCCAGAAATGCATAAATAACTTACAAAACAAATAAATGTAAATATGTGCAAAAAGAAGAGGTATCAAACAGCTCGAATAAAGGACATTATAAAGTGTAATTGGTTAATTGCATTCGGTACTTTATAAGCATAATCCAAAGAAAACCCAACATAATGTAAACACATTAAAGTGCTTTCTTAAATCATGATTGAGGCATAAGTAAGACCCGATTTGAGAAATGCCTCTGGGCTAATCAATCAATTGCAATTGAAATTTGAAGAATGGCAAACAACAATTTCATATTTGTAGTAATGAAATGAATTTGTCAAATCAAATTATATGCCAACAACTGGCAACTGTATTGAGTAGGAGCATATCAAGGGAACATAAGGATGCCAACAATGATATAACAGGATTCTAGGCAGCTGCGACAAGAACTGTACTGTGTGTTCAACAAATCTGGTCTCGACAGGATGCGTGAAAACCGATACTTGCGCTTTGTTTTCATAATTATATGTTGCACAGAAAGATGGGGAGATTGTGATGCGCGTATACAGAATACGGGAATACGGAATACGGAGTTAAGGATTTTATAGGATTTGAGTAAAGGACTATGATTTCATTTGCAATGTGCCTGGAGCGCAGGCGCACAAAGCTTTGGCACCCCGTGCAGGATGCTTGGGTTACTTGGGTGCTGATGAAAGCGCTTCCGGGACTAGGTCTATAATTATATTAGTGCGTTGTCCTTGTCAGCATCAGCATCAGCATCAGCGTGAGCGTCAGCGTCAGCGTCAAAAGGATGCAATTTGCGAGCACTGTGCGGACGTAATTATAAAAGAGCACCCCGCTAGAGAAAGAGAACGAGAATGAGAGAAAGAGAGATCTAACGAGAAAGGAATCTCGATTGCCTGCACGCTTGCGCCCCTTTCAATTCAATTCATTTCATTTCATTTCAGTTTTTTTGGAGTTAATTTTTGCACACTTCCGGTTTGACATGTGACAGGCAACGCGCTCGTACACATACATGTACACATCTATATACATACACGGGGGCGTGATCCCGCCCGCCCGTCAAATGAATCGCTGCACAAATGCAAAACGCGCGCCAGAAATGGGCCGGCTGTTAAACAGCCACTGGGCGTTCACCAGCTGGCTCGAGGTTTTGCACCTCGTCATCGTCATCGACATCGCTATCGCCATGGCCATGGCCATGTAAGCCATGTACGCCATGTACCCATGTATCCAGGCAGGAACTGTTTGCATTCTCCTGTTCAACATTCGCACTCGTGCTCGGCTGCCACGCCCGTCCTGCCTCTGGAAGCCGCCTTCGTCAAATTTGCTTTTGTTCAAAACTAGGGATTTGTGTATGTCTCTCTGTGTGTGTTTGTGTGCGTATGTCCAGATACTTCTTTGCTGCACTGTTTCATGAACTCTGCCACTACTGAGTTCACAATTATAAGGTTGACCGAGAATTTATACAGAGTGTGTGTTCTCTCACTCATTCCCTGGAACGTGTCAACATCAACTAATCAGGCTATGCATCCTACAGGCATATAATCCTTTTCTCTTCTGCGAACGAATGAGTCCATATTTTTAATACAATTTTCTAAAATGGGAGGGGCCTCCCTGCCCCTGCCTCTTACACTGCCCCTGCTCCTTACACTGCCCCTGCCTAAAGGCCGATGGGGTGTGAACGGACTTGTAATTGTGTGGGCACTAAATACGATATGTGATGTGCTTAACGGTAATTCAGAGGAGGGTTACCAAAAGAGATTTGTCTAGCTGGAATTCAAACAGGATTCATATTTGCCAGTTAATGTTAATGTAGTAATGCCTTTATCCACTTAAATGAAAAGAGATTCAGCAAACACTTACATTGAGTATTCAACAAACAGTCGATAGGCGATTCCCGGCAATTTTAACCCCTTTTACACACGATTATGGCGACATTCATATTCTTCTTGTCAATGTAAATGTACGAGTCCTTGACACCTCATTCCAGACTAAACTATCGAAACACAAAGGCGAATTATAGATTATTATTTTGTAAAGAAACTTGTGACGATTTAAAGGAGACGTAGCAAACTACAAAAAGTGACCAAATTTGGTTAGAATCGGACTACTATATCAAAGGATCATATGTCAAAGGATAAGGCAAGGGTATGCAATCTTTGGCGCTCTAAAGATGGACTATTTTTATTGGCCAAAAAATGACCAAATTCGGTTAGAATTGGACGACTATATCATAGGATCATATGTCAAAGGATAATGCAAAATAAACACAGCCTTATTTTCTTTTTTTCGGTATGTTTTGATTAGAAATTGATTTATGGGTAAATTAATTTCATTCAATTTTTTTGTAGTAGGGAAGCTAATTTATAATGATGGAAGACTTCTGTTTGAGTTGGGATTAAACTATTGCCCACGCAAAAATTCTAAGAAAACTAATCTTCGTTGACTAGACATTAGATATGATTAGATATCATTTATTTTTTCAGCATATCTCGTAGTTCAAAATAGTTCTATATAGGTGAAAATTTAATTTTAGATTGTAAATAGTATTCATAAATGAAACACTGGCAAAGAAGAAATATGTTAATAATTTTTCTAAATAATATTCACATTCTGATAGAAATTAACCTTGATTCATATGTATAGCTCATAATACACTACTATTCAATATAATTCTATCGAACTGGAAATGGAATTTAAGATTGTATTATACGAATAATAAGTGAAGCTCTGAGATAAAGGAATCCGAAAATTAATAAGTCATAAGAATTTATCGACTTTTTTTCTCTCAAATATGTATCTACGTGTACAATAAGTCGTAACTGTGCTTCGAAAAGCACGAAGCAATAAAACACAAATTGCTGGCACTTTTTTTTGTTGTTATTTTTGCCCAGATATCAATGCATTGCAGTAGCAGCAGAAATGGCAGCAAGCAGCAACCAGTTGTAGTAGGTAACAATTTCCACGAATGCTGAAGCTTAATAACACAACAAAATACATTTAATAAGCAAGTACGAATGCCAAACTGGCAAAGTCAAACACAAACACAAACACGAACTGGCAACTGGCAACTGGAAGAGCAAGTGCAGCAGAAGTATATGTATATGTATGTGGTATGTATTGTAGAAGGGATTCGCGGAAATCGGGGAAACTGTGAATCGGAGCAAGCCACGAGAAGCTTGTCTAAGCAACCAAGCAACCAAGCAGCCGATGCAAATTCAAATATACGATGATCGCTTCCTGCCGATAAGATGCAACTAATAATAATTTCGCTAACCTGCGAAGCAAAACCCGGAGCCACTGGCAGACCATCAAGTTGAGGTTTTTCTGCCTGTGGACGGGTACCGACAACCTGCAGCTTATAATCACGTACAACGGCAGCAACGATTGAGCAAATTATTATAAAATTTAAATAAAAAGAGAAGAAAAAAATCAAGCAATCAGCCCCAAGACGAACAGCAGATACACTTGTTATATGAGCTGAATAAATTGATTAGATTTTAACTCAAATCTTTCCGATAATTAACAAATATTCAGTTTAACAGCATATGTTAATTTGACAGTAGATGTTTGAATTTGAGATAGAGTTAATCTCTTGACAGTTTTACAATTTTAAAAGCAATATTTATGATAAAATCATGATATCAAGCTGAACAATATCTTTAAGTCTTAACTAAAATCTTCTTTCCGATAACTACCAAACATTCAGTTTAACAGCAGATGTTAATTTGACAAGATAGAGTTAATCTCTTGACAATTTTACAATTTTAAAAGCAATTCTTATGTATGATTAAATCATGATATCATACACTTGTTGCATACAAGCTGAATAATATCATTAAATCTTAACTAAAATCTTCTTTCCGATAATTACCAAACATTCAGTTTAACAGTGGATGTTAATTTGACAAACTAAAGTTGATCTCTGACTATTTTACAATTTTTTAAGTAACATGTGTGCTAAAATCATGATATCATACACTTGTTATACAAGCTAAATAATATCATTAAAGCTTAACTAAAATCATCTTCCCAATAATAACCAAACATTCAGTTTAACAGTGGATGTTACTTTGTCAAGCTAATGTTATTCTCCTGACTATTTTACAATGTTGAAGCAATATTTATGATCAAATCATAAATTATACAAGCTGAATAATATCATTAAGTCGTAACTAAAATCATCTTCCTGATAATTACCGCACATTCAACTTAACAGTAGCTGTTACTTGGATAAGCTAAAGTTAATCTCTGGAATGTCGCACAATGTTGAAAGCAATATGTGTGATAAAATCATGATATCCTTATGCAGATAGCAAAAAGAACAGTCGCTATCGATATGGCTGCTTTCAATGCAAGAACAGAAGTCGTTGAAAGAGGCATCTCACATCTACCAACAAGAACAAGAGCAACCAGTTTGTGGTAAGTTGTCGATCGGTTGCCACAGACTGGTATGAAATTGCTGTAGTGGGGTGTGTCCCTCTTGGTTTGCATGCCAGCAGCAAATAAAAGGTAAATACACGCACAAAATGGTAAACAGCAACAGTAACAACAAGTAACAACGATACCAAAAGGTGTGCTCGACCTTGAGATACTCAGTACTCAGATTCCTTGCAGCCGCTCGATTGATCAACAGAAACAAACGTAATAAATAAAGTAAAATAAATAAAGTTAATCGTTGTAATCAGGGAGTTATTTATATTATATTATCTAAACTATATAATCTAAGTTCTATTGTTAATAAATAAATTTATGGAGACAGAGGGTATCAACCGTATTGTTACTTCTTTGGCTTGGCACTGTCTATATATGAGTATTTCTATTTAATATAATTATTATTTGTATTTTGTATTTATTATTTCATCCTGATGAGATAGTTAGTGTTTAAAGAAGAGGATAGAATGGTTATCTATCAAGCCTGTTTCGGTTTCCACTTTTTTTTTTGCAACTTTCCCCAAAATTTTATATGAGTAACCCTCTAAATTTACTTTCTTCATTATAGTGCTGAAAAACAACTGTCTGGCTTATATTATATTGATCTTCGAGCTTCACTAATATTATAGAAATAAGTGTAGTATATCTCCAAATGTTTAAGGTTATACATATAGTTATAACTACTATAGTTGCTGATGATATGATGTTTAAAAAAGATTACACACAAAAAAAGTATTAAGAATAGGTTTAATAAAGTATTAAAAAATTTTGTTTTGCTATAGCATACATAGGTATGCCAAAATCATCTATTTTTACTTTTGCGAATTGAAATTCACTAGCTTATTTTCGCGTGAATTCAGGAACTGGAATGTTGTATACTTTAAAAGTTGCATATCACACATAGTAGCATTAAGAAATTTAAAACAAGTTTAGACAAATTTCAAGTTTGGTGATCAATAATATTTGTAATAAAAGCAGTTGACCAGAAGTAATTTCAAATAAAACTAGGAAACTAAGTTTAAATGATAGATAGACTAAATTATAAAAGCAATATAAATTAGGAACTGAAAAAATAAAATTAATTGAGATATTTAAATATTGTAGAGGCATCACCCCACCCTGCATCTGACTGTTACATACATTGCCACTAAATTATAATTCTCCTATGCCCCTTGGTTACCGAGTATCAACAGCAACAACAACAAAAGCAATGCGACAGCTATGGCGGCCATTGGGATGGCTTCAATGGCGACGGCTGCAGTTTGCCAGTTAGCCAGTTTGCCAGCTTGTGAGCTTGCCAGTTTGCTGAGACTCTGGGGCTTGGTTTAGCCAAGTCGAGTCGAGTCAAATCGAGTCGAGTCGAGTCAAGTCGAGTCGCCAAGCCACCGTCACCGTCATCGGCGTGGCGTTACTTGTTTGCGTGCCAAGTGGCAATCAGTCACGATGAAGGCGTTGTCCATTGTTTGTCCGCGTCGCGGGTTCGGTTTCGACTTCTCTCCAATCGCAAAACACTGTTCGCTGTTGCGTTTCAGCATTTGCTTAACTCACTCTTTCACTTACTCCTTTTCGGTTGCTTATCTAGCTTTAGCTCTCACTCTCTCTCTCTCTCTCTCGCACTCTATCTTCACTTGACTGTTCAACAACTGCACACTGGTCGAAAAGGCCATTTTTTGTTAGCAATAATATCATATTTTAGGCTATATTTAGTCTTTAAATGTTGCATGAATATTATTAAGACTAAAGTAGAGTTTAAGAATTTGTTGTCTTTCTTTTTCAACATGTTCTTCTGGATCATCGCTTTGTACTTAGACATTACAGGGCCTAGAGCATTTAAATTTGGTGTGTAGGATCCTGTTTGAGCCCGCAGATCAAGTTTAATTTGATCAAGGAGCTAATTACAATATCAATAGTTAGTTAGCTATTTTTGGCACAGTTAGTTCTTACTTCCCAATACAAATATAGTTATTGATTAGTTTCTAAATTAAAAATACCACAACCAAATTTATAATCAGACAACATAAAAGTTTAAGCAATTGTTAAATCATAAAATGAGCTCGACAGATCTCGATCTAAATTTAATTACTTTTTAATAATTTATTTTGTTTGAATCAAGCCAAACATCTAAGTTAATCAAGAGGTAAATCTCAAAATCAATTTTTTCTTTAATATTTAAATTGTTTTAGAATATTTGTGGAAATTTTAAAAATAATAAGATCTTTAAGATGTTTTCCACATTTGTAAGAAATTGGCCAAAAGAAAACTGCTTTTCCGACCAATGTGAGCTGTTGCCATTTTAAATGCGACCGCGACTTGGACTGCGACTTCCGAACCCGACAGCAATCCAGCAAAAATTCGGGAAAAACGATTCAACAAACACATAAGAACAACAGCTCATAATAATAAGCTCAATTATTGCTTTTCTCAGGAAGAAAGGCATATTTTGATGCAATTGTACAGTTGCATTTGCAATTTTATTTCCCTTCCCGATCCCTGTGGTAAAAAGGGTATAAGCGGTTTGTGTATTGTATGTAACGGGTAGAAGTCAGAATCTCTGATTCACGAAAATATATATATTTTTCAATCAGTATCGACATTCAAGTAGATTTAGCTCTGTTGGTATTCCTTAGTGTTTCCCTATTTCGGGTGTTCCCATTCAATCGAGTGACTGCTAATATGCCGGTATATTCCTGTCTAACACACTTCTCTGTAGCATTATTTATTCATTTTTTTTCTTTTGGGTTAATGACTGGGGCAACCGTTAGTTAGTGGTAGTTAGATGATAGTATAATTGGATTGCAAAAAATATGTAAATTGCCTATGGAAATTCATTCCTCATTATCCTCATCTGCCGCCAGTGTTGTCCATTCCTTTTAAAAAAAAGAATCCCCTGAAATTTTTGCACACAGACCTCAAGTTTTTTGACTTGGGCAAATTTATTCATTTTGCAATTTAGAGACATAAAATTTGGTATGTATTTTTGAGAATCCATAAGCTGATTAAAATTTGTTTAAAAATGTAGAATGTATAAATTCAATATATAATAATTAAAATACGTTTGTGTTTAGTCCAATTTCTCTTCAGTCACCCACATAATTCAGACAAAGTTTTCATTGTCCTTAGATTATCTTCTGTGTGATTTGAGAGCATTACCATATGATTGGATTTTGGGAAGTGTTTTGTATGTAGTTCTGAAACTATTTTGTTTAATCTTTTAATTGTAGGTGATTGTCCAAAACAATTTCAAGGCATTGCAACTTACATATTTGATAAATCGTCCCTTTTGCTCTTCTTTTGAGAAAATACAGATTGATCCAGGATCTGTGCTTTCCCTTTGCTCCTAATTTTTTCATCACTTTACGAAGTTCGTAGCAGAGTTTGCCATATTTAATTGCAACTGTATTTAATCACATATCATACACAATTGAATACAATCTATATATATAAAATATGCATACGTATGCATGTATATAAAGAGGTGTCAACATTCTATTTACACTTTGAACAAATGTTCAATTACGACAACTTCTCAAAACAATTTGTTGATGAAAGATATAAACTTATCAATTAGACTAATATTAAGTAAATACTTACAAATAGTATGGCCATTGGCAATTCGTAAGGATTTTTCATGAATATAATTATGACTACTTTATCATAATTTGTTTTGCGAAATTAAATATTCAATTCGATATCACACACTCAATACAGTATAATTGTAGATAGTAGCCAATTAAGAATTTCTTAAAAATCTGCTAAGGAAGATGCTGTTCTCGTCTAAAAGTTTGTGTCAAGTGAATTTGGGACTTTACCATGAGTAAAATTGCATTAAATCAAATTGTAGCCAGTTTCGAATTGAATTAGTGGAAACAGTTTTCAAGTGTGTTTATTTCTCATTTGGTGTTGGTTAATATTGAACTTTAAGTAAGTTCCCATTGAGTCAGTTTCGAATTGAATAAGTGGGAACAGTATTAAATGAGTGGCATACCAAAGATTGCAGTTCTTTCCCATTTGGTGTTGGCTAATAAGTAGTATACGGGAAATGCAGGTAGTACATACATTATAGCCACAATAGAGTTGAGAGGGGCGTCAAAAGTCAAAAGATTGTGATTTGCAAATGGTTCGACGATTAAGAAAGAGAAGGCAACAACACATTACAATTCGATGGCGCTAGAAAAAGTTCAACACAGTAGTATGGTAGTATAAGTGGCAACAACAAAAACAACTACTACAATAACAACAGCAAAAGGGGGCAGCAACAAAATGGCGAGCAAGTTTTCCACGAAAGTAATTAAAGCAAGAGAGAGCACAAAACATGACCTGGATTGGGAGTTGACGCTAAAGGTGCAGCTGTACATACATACATACAAGTTGGAGCTTCTACTCCTTTTGGCGCTTTAAGTGGAGCTACAACTGCTACCGGTTTTTTTTCCTCTCATGTTGTTTTTTGTTGCATTGCGGTTCGTTTCGGACCAGTTTACATGGGCAGTGTTAGTATCCACAAGCACCCAACACATCCCTCAACTCTGAGGCAAATTCGTTGGCCATTTTAATGGCCGTCATCGTCATTGTCGAATGGGGTGTTCAGCCAACTGCAATTATGGTACGCTGTATATAGTTTTTTTTAGCTGCTGCTGTTGCTGTTGCTGTTGTTGTTGCTGCTGCTGCTGCTTTTTTTCTGTTTGGTTTCTTTTAGTGCAATAATTTGCCTCTCTGTGCATTAAATGGATTTAATGAATGCGGTCCCATTAACTTTTTGCTTTTGCTCACTGGCGTCGTCAGAGTTTTTCAGGTTTTTCTTCAACTGCACATTGTTGTTGTTGTTGTTGTTATTGTTACTAATAATAATTGGGTAAGACGCCGTCGTCTCTGGCGTCTGAATTTCAAATTCAGCTTCACTTTAACTTCACTTTTATAACCGCATTTTTCAATGTTTCACAAAAATATGTGAACAACTCGTTCACCTGCAAATTGTTGTTGGCTCCCCAACATCAACACCAACTCGGCCTGAAACTTAATATTGAAATGAGTAGCATTGCTTGTTGTTCTTTTTTTTTCTGTTCTTGTTTTTGTTTTTGTTTATTTTTTCTGCAGTGTATGATCAATTTGCCCGGATAATTGGTTACCCCTACGGCGGCTGCTGTAATTACTCTTCAAAATGGCCACCTAATGAAAATTGTCAGCCATTAAAAGTGGCATCACTTTAAAGGAAGCATATGGCAAGGAGAATGTGCATAGATGCAATTATGCAAATTCAAGGACCACTCGTTTTAATGTTTAATATAATAAATCAAATTTAATACAAAAGTTTGCAATACTAATTTGGCCAAAAATGGCATTTTTTTTATAACTAAACTACTTGAATTTATCAATTGGCTTTTCGCAGAAGACTTTAATTTACAATTCGGTTGGTAGAGTTGGTCGTTTGCAAATTATGCGTAAGTTAAGAACACTCTCCTAAAATATTAACAACTATTTTAAATGTGTTGTACTAATAGTCCCCAAGTTTTGAATTCGCATGAGCTAATGTGATCTGTGAAAGCGCCGATATTATTTAACCTTTGATCTCAACAGATATAAGGATCAGTTTATTCCATAATCTGCCAGATTTAATAATATTATACAATATTAATGCAATTTAAATTTATATTTTTAGTAATCTTTCTTAAAAGGTTTTTACATAAGGTTTAGGGTTAAGTGGCTGTCGATTACAATCGACACACCTGATTACTCCTTCTCCTTGGTGGAGATGTGTAAAAAATTGAGTCAAATTTGATAACCACTTTAAATTGTCAATTATGTATTGTATTGTACCATTTATTGATCATCCTTGCGATACGGGGTATGAGAAGCATATGATTATAGCGCCAATCACAATGTAATAAGTAATTATTACAATTATAATTACACAATGTTTTATTGTCATCAACATTAATTTTACAAAATAGATTTTGATTTAGATTTTCCTTTAAACATTTAGAACTAAAATGTAAAATAAAGCACTCAAAATTTGAATACAAGTAATTTCCGTACATATGGCTTTATTTTCAATATTTTGCAACCCTTAGCACTAAAAATTCCTTGTTGATTTTGAGTAAAGTATATGTCAGAATAACATGAATACTTTCAATCTTCGAAATGTTATTGAGCCTTCCAAACAAAGAGTGAAAATAACTATAGTTTTGTTGCAAAACATTTAAATATGTGATTTAGTTTAAAGCAATTGACTTGAATACGAACTGAATGCAGAAGAAATTCGAAAAGAAATCGACACAAATGAAAATAAAAGTATCTTTTAAAGTATACATTTTTTAATGTTTATGTTATTATCGCAGTTCAGACTCGATATATATTGTATTGGTTGTGCCACGCCTCTTTCTGTCACACACAGTTTACCCACCTTTGCACAGACTTGGGAATATAATAGGAATGACAAACATTTAAAATATCCGAGACCGTCATGCAAATTGCAGATCCACCCGAACCGATCCGATCCGAGTCTACCGATCTTGTTCGTGATCCTTTCATTTTTCTAGCATCTGCTACCAAATTACATGTTTCAAAGTGCAAAGAGCAAAAAATGAATAAATTACAAAGGAAAAACCAACTATGAAATTTTACAAGAGCAACGGAGAGGTGCTCTCAAAAAAAAAAAAGAAAAAAAAACCAAGCGGAAATAACTAATACCCAAAAGACATCGGACCGTCAAGGAGTTGCCGCTGACGAGGGAGAAGGAAGTGAAGGAAGGAACAGAATTGAATGCTAAAGGTGCGACAAACTTGAACACACACACACATACACACACAACACACACACACACACGTCATGTTATAGGCAAGTACATAGAATTGTATATAGAATTGGGTCTTTGTTATGGAAAAAGCTGACAGCGGAACGGATCACAGAAATATCGAAGTATACGTAAAATAAAAGGTGGGCGTTGCCCTTATGACTCCCTTTGCCACAGGGCTGGAATGGAAATCGTAATAAACGCAATAATAATCATAAAAAATAAAATAAAAAAAACGAAACTGAGAAAACAACAATAAAAAATAATATACATAGCATGAATTGTGTAGAGAAATATAAACTCAAATTACCTCTGGGGTTGTAGCTACCACTGTCACCGTTCCGAGCACAGTTTCATGTCCTCTCTCCTCACATTTGATCATACAGAATTATAAATAGGTGGGTGATTAAATAACGACATACATGTGTACATATATATGTGCATATATGTGTGTGTATGGTGCGGGAAGGATGCTCTCATCTCAACGGCTAACAAGCTGACTTGCCAAATTCCTGAGTTAATTTTCTTGAAACACTTTCAGGTGATCGCTTTGCACCTCGGTTGATCCTATGTCTCTTTTAATTAGGAGGCGATATTGTGAGAAGTGTTAAGATAAGCTTAAACACTTTCTATTTCTTTTCTCAAGGCTCACAGCTTACATCAACCAGCATCTAGGAGAAACTTACCTAAAAGAGATAGAAAAAATATGTACATTAGCGCAGGTTGTTGGTTATCATTATTAAAAATTATTATAAAAAACTACTTAACTTATTTCGTATGTATTTTATTGCATATTTTTAAGCCATATACCATAAAACCAATAAGAAGCAACAAAAATAAAGTCACAATTTACATCATCAGGTAAGAATTCAAATTTTAAACTATCTAACAATATGTTAAGATACTTTCAAAATATCTAAAAGATATATCAATATTATGTAGACGCAGATACAATTTCATTTTTTTTGCTATACATCATCCAGGTTACCAATTCAATTCTTAAACTATCTTACTTGATGTTTAGTTTCTAAAAATTATGTTAACAGTTAACAATTTTGTTAGCTTCTATGTACATATCTTATCAACACTTTCAAATCATTTAAACCAAAAAATCTAACTCTAACTCTAAAGTTTTTCAGCCTATTTCAACCAGGTAACTTATTCAATTCGTAAAACCATTTTACTAAGGTCGATTTTTCAATGTCTACTTAAAGTGCCAAAGAAACTAAATTTCTAAAAGACATTCCGACGTAAATTGTAAATAATTTAATGTCAAAATCAAATGTATAATCTGTTGAAAATTATTTATTTAGGCATTGAAAAATCGGTTCTAGATGGTAAAAGATATCCATAATATATGTTATTTCCAGCTTTCCATTTGAAGTATTTTTTGAATGGACTCGATCAGCTTTCTGGTGTAATTTTGGGTAATTTCTCGACCAATATTTGAATTCAGAATGACCCACAAAAGTGTAATATATAAAATTTATTGCTGAAAATTGGAATAGCTTCTTATCAAGATTTGGGGGATTTTAATTGCCGTTACTCGTATTCAAATAGCTTCAGTCATAGTCAAGTTGCGGTTTCCATTTGTGTTTTATTTTTATTTTTTATTATCTTCATATGTAGATGAGAAGTTGTTCTTGCATATTGTTTTGTTAATTTGCGGCATTAAATTGAGTTTTATTGCGCTTAATTATCGCAAGCAGCCGCCAATGGCGGCACCAATCATCTAACGGCCTGGGTTGTTCCACCTTTGGCCCGCCCGCATGGACATAACATAGTGAATGACCCTGAGCAGCGATAGAGAGAGAGAGAGAGAGAGAGAGAGATAGATAGATAGAGAGAGGAGGAGGGAGACTTTGTGGGTCATAAATTTCTATATTTTTCTTCTTATGACTGTAATTGCCAGTTTTCATTGGCGTTGCGTTGCACCCGCTCTTAATTTACTTAAATTAGCAAACAAGTCTGAGAGCCCCACGTAACCACATCCATCCTCTATTATCCTCTGGTTATACATAGTAGTCATAATTATAGCAGCGCTACTTATACAAAATGCTCCTTAGTTTGTAGTATTGTATACTAGACATTGTATTTGGATTTGGATGTATTATTTCTACGCATTATGTATGCGTTCATTTTATGCGAGGGGGCGTGTCTCGTCCGGGCAGGTGAAATGAATATGTATATGCATATACTATACTTATACCCTGTACCAGGGAATATATTAACAGGCAGACCCTACACATATAATACGCTCTCTTTGCTGTCCACATATTAATTGATTTGGAGTTGTGATTTATTTAAATAATATATTTTAGTTTAAATTCCTACTATACAAAGTACAGCTAATACTCCTTTTGGAATGGTTGTCAATCTTAAGTTTATTTTTCAAGAAAGAGGTCTAAAAAGTTTCGAAAATATAATAGGTTCAATTCCTCTGCCTTCTACGAGTTCTGAAATTTATAATTTTGTTTATATTTATAAAAATTTAAATAAAACTATTTTTATTATAGGATTACTAGTTTCTAGTAACTGGTACAGGGTATCATACCGTCGCGAACAGTCAACTGTAACCATTCCAACTTGTTTTAATGTGTAGATTCAATGAATTAAAATTTCTGCTACCATTGTTGCTTTTCCAGCTTGTTGCGTCAATTAATGAAAATGTAGCAAACAATGCGGTCCACACTCAAAGAGAAATATTGAAATTTTTTCGTCAAATTCATATTTATTACCATTAATTACATTTATTAGTGGTAGCTCTAAGGTAGTCATAAATTGGTTTTTTTAAAGCTGCTATGCCAAAAAGCAAAATTCTAATAT
The DNA here is from genome assembly GCA_035043265.1 of Drosophila testacea. Lineage (NCBI taxonomy): Eukaryota > Metazoa > Arthropoda > Insecta > Diptera > Drosophilidae > Drosophila > Drosophila testacea. The sequence goes on from JAWNND010000229.1 coordinate 4,477,489, forward strand.
ACCATCAATGAAGGCAGATTCGATATAACTTATCTGATTTATTTAATTCCAAGTTATAGATTCTACAAAAATTATTGAATAATTTGTTTTTAAGTTCAGTGCACTTTTAAGTTTTCTGCCAAGGACTTTGGTTTTGGAAGAGCCAAAAATACAGACAAAATCCAATTTCAAATTGTTTCGCTGACCAACAATTGAAATATTTTTATAATAAAAATTTGGTTAAAGTAAATCATGCAGGTTTTATATTTTTAGGACGTTTCTTTGAAGGCCAAGAAGCTTGTCAAAGTTGATGATTTCATTAGAAATAGGCTGAGAGAGAAATTAAATGCTTTATAAGGGCAAGTTTTGAGATGGATTTTATTAACATAGTTATGTTCTCTGGCTTATTTTTCAAACTAAATGCTTACAAAATTAATTTAAATGCCAAAGAAAACATTAATTATTTATAAAAACCTATCATTTTATATAAACCTATAATTTAAATGAATCTGTATATATTCCAGAATACATAAAACAAGACAATTGCTACAATTATGTCAGATAAGAGATCTTTATCTTTGAATAATAATACCCATAAACAGTGTCGTGCTGAATTTAAGCTTTGTAAAAGTTATATTTTCTGAATTACATAAGATGTTGCCAAAACCTCGGAGCTTTCAGATAAATGCAAGCCTTTTTAAATCGGACCTATACAGTGGATCGTTTGTCTGAATCGGGTGGGTGTCTGTAATTTTTAAGCTAGGTTTTGACATATAATTTGTCTGAACTTTTAAGTATATAATCTCAATAGTTTAAATAAATATTTCGAAGCAATATTTGTAAGATCCAATATTTCTACAGTTTTTCTTTGAATCATAGCTCCAGAATGCCGCAGAATCTAAAGAGCTTTGCATTTTCTGAATTAAAGAACATTTATTAGTTATTGCAAATATATTCCCAGCTACAAACCAAAAAGACCCCTTCTATATTTAAAGTACAGGGCCTAAAAATGATGAAAACCTGTGAGAAAACACTTTGCGGTTTGAGGACACAAGCGTTACAATGATAAGGAATACAACAGGCAGCAGTCAAACAGCAGTTGGTCTGTTCATCATCCTTGAAACAGTTCTGCGGTTACCTCAAGGTAGACAAATGGATTTTTAAATATTTTCAAACCGCAGTATCAAAAAGGTCAAACGAGCGTGTAATTATTAAAAACTTCATAGCATGCATAGCTACACGATCCACACACACACACACACACACACACGCATTGAGAAGCAAGCACTCACGCATAACGGCGCTTTTAATTTGGGCTACAAATTCTTGACAGGAATCAATAAAAGCAAGTCAGTCAAATGACCAAATCGTTCGAAAGATCAGTTAACTACAAAACTCTCTTTTTTGGAACCTTTCCCTCTCTTTTACTGTTCCGCTCTCGCATGATTTGGGAATCTGGTTGCGTTTCAATGTGCAATAAAGCTTTCGATCGGTCAACTAATTATGCGTAATTAATGATTATTGAAGGCTTTTCACTAACCCGACAAATTGCGTGTACGTGCGTCTGCAAAGTGACCTTGACAGTTATGCTGCACCTTTGTTGCTGGCCATCGATCGCAGAAGCGAACTTGTGAACGATCCCGAAATACTTGCACACTTTTATAAAACTTGAATTTGGTTGAAATTTAAGATTGTAAGTAGTCTTTTTTTAAATATAAAAAAGTTTAAAATAATGGGTGATATTCAGTTCGATTTCAATGAAAAGTAAAATAAATTGTGCTACATGAAGACATTATTGGTTTACTGTTTGCATATATATCAAATATTTAATGCAACTTTTATATATAGCACATTTAAAGTTAGTATATATGCACATTTTTGTTGTTTTGATAGCGATATCCAAGTGATATGTTTTTAAAATATGCGCCAACATGCGCCATCTATCGCCCACATCATAAACTAACGTTGAAAGAGGGCGTATTGTTTGCCACACAACCGCTAGAGGCGCTCTGTTGACAGCATTTGGTTCCTGCCGTCTTGCTGTTATTATTTAATTTAATTTGCTCTTGGCGGGCTTATTGACAAATAAATAATAAAAATGTACTCTTTCAATGCATAAGAACATTGTCATAAGAACATTAATTCTTTTAAGAAGGTTTACATCTCAACTGTTCAGTCAGTCTGCCAGCTGTTGGACGAAAGCAAAATCAAATGAATAAACAAAGCAGGTTGTGCCGTCAACTGAATATAGCCAGTCATCAAATATAAACACCATACACACATAATCAAATCATAATTATTATTTTTATTCAAGCATATGATAAGTTGAGCAGTTGAGCAGGAATGCCCCTAGTCTAAATTGTTTTGCCACATGACCGCTAGCGGCGCTTTGTTGACAGCTGTTGGCTCGCTCCGTCTTGCTCTTTCTTTCAACGAGGTGGCCGTCGCCGTCGACAGACAAACTACAAACTTTATTTATTTTCTCTTGGCTGGCTTCACTGACAAATGTAAATAACAACCTAATATTATTCAATATTGTCAGAAAAACATTAATACTTTTCAATAGTTTTGCAGTTCAACTGACTAATAATACACAACACAACAACTTGCAGCAGGTAAGTTTCCAATGCGGCAAACAATTGATTTTTAGGTTGTGTTGAATTGTCTTGTGGACAAAAATAAAACGATATATCTAATTGTTATATGTGTGTGTATATATTTTGCAGTAACAGACAGTCAGTCAATATGCCACCGAAGAAGCATGATGAACCCGAACGCAAGCCGCTGATCGGACGCATTGGTACAAATCTTCGTATCGGCATCGTAGGCGTTCCCAATGTGGGCAAGTCAACGTTTTTCAACGTTCTGACCCAAAGCGCCGCGCCGGCTGAGAATTTCCCCTTCTGCACCATTAAACCCAATGAGAATAAGTATTCCAATAATCATCATCAGCTGCCGCTGGCAATTGCAATTTACTTGCATATTTTTTTTTCATATAATAATTGTAATCATTGGCATTTGGATTTTTTTTGAATCGATTGCCTGTCTACAGCTTCTTATAGGATGTTTCCACGACAGCACATTCGCCGCCAATTTCAACACTCAGTTCGGCCTGAATGATGATCATTCGCCAACATTCAAGCCAAATGACACTGTTGCCAATTTAGCTATTTTATAGCCAGCTTACATTATTTTTAAAGTTATGAACAATTTGTCCATGTGTTTTGGGTGCTTAAAAGTTTAAATTTCTTTAGCATTTATTTGAATTTATATAATTTGCATTTATATTTGCAAATCTGTGTATTTTGAACGTTGAAATGATGGCAACAGTGGCGAATGTCGACATTCATTCAGTACTTTTCTTTGCTGCCGTCGCGAGGGCGGGGTCCAGGCTAAGCAATTTGCTGGATCTAGTTGCAGGCTGGCAAGGAAGGAAGGCCAGCAGCTACTTCATATGCAAATTGCGCGCAAGTCGTTTAATTTGAGCGACTTCATTTTGGTTAGCATCCATTGGGTATCGGGTATCGGGTCGGTGATTGCTTAAAATTATAGAAAATTGCAATGATTGGGCAATGTGGGGCCAAAAGACGCTGCCGGCTTTAATTCCTGACCAAACCCAATTACAAACAATTCCAGCTAACCTGCGTTCTCTCTCTCTTTCTCTTTTTCTCGGTGACTGTCTCTCTCTCTCTCTCTCTTGTGTGTTGCGGTACCTACACGTCGCGTGCCCGTGCCTGATCAGCGTTTCGACTATCTTGTGGAGTACCACAAACCTGCCAGGTGAGTGTTCCATCTATATAATGTGTTAAATCTGATTCTTGACAATTCATTTGTTTTATATTTACAGCGTTGTGCCCGCTTATCTAAATGTGGTTGATATCGCTGGTTTGGTCAAAGGCGCCGCTGAAGGTCAGGGATTGGGAAATGACTTTCTTTCGCACATCAGTGCTTGTGATAGTATTTTCCATTTATGTCGAGCATTCGAGGATCCCGATGTGACGCATGTGGAGGGCGAGGTTGATCCTGTTCGTGATTTGGAAATTATTGCAGAGGAGCTACGTCTCAAGGATGAAGAGAAGCTTCTGCAGAATCTCGACAAGCTGGAAAAAGTTGTAGCTCGAGGCGGTGACAAGAAACTCAAACCAGAATACGATTCCATGGTGAAAATCAAGGAAATTCTGGTTGACCAGAAACGTCATTTGCGCTTTGAGGACTGGAATGCGCACGATGTAAGCTTGCAATACATTTAATAACAACCTGTCTCTTTCATTTTGCTTTCACTTTCCATCTCTTTCTATTTGGTAGATTGAGACGCTAAACAAGTATTTGTTTTTGACATCGAAACCAGCCATTTACTTAGTAAATCTGTCAGACAAAGACTTTATACGTAAGAAGAACAAGTGGCTACCCAAGATTAAGGAATGGATCGACAAACACGATCCAGGCGCACTTCTTATACCGTTCTCAGGCGCATTTGAGCAGCAATTGACGGAAAAAGACGATTTGGAGCGTAAGGCATACGAGGATGAAACAAAATGCAAGAGCCAGCTGGAGAAGATTATTGTTACGGGCTACAAGGCCCTGCAATTGGAATATTTCTTCACTGCCGGCCCCGACGAGGTTAAGGCATGGACAGTACAAAAGGGCACAAAGGCGCCCCAAGCAGCAGGACGGATTCACACCGATTTTGAGAAGGGTTTCATCATGGCCGAGGTAATGCATTTTGAGGACTTCAAGGCCGAAGGTAGCGAGGTAGCTGCCAAGGCTGCTGGCAAATATCGACAGCAAGGACGTAACTATACTGTCGAGGATGGCGATATAATATTTTTCAAGTTTAATGCCGGTGCCGGTCTAAAGGATGCCAAAAAGAAATGATATCGCCTATTTGCCTATATCGTTTTGTGCTCTTTTTTATACATGAATTTAATTTTGTACTCGCAAATGTTTCACTTCGCTTGATATGCTCTTAAATTGCCCGAACGTCTTCATGTACATGCTCTATGACTAAATGCATTTGATTCTTTTTGATATTATGAAAAATACAATTTTTGTTTGTCAATTATTGCTACTGTTCACAGTTTTCCCGAAGGCGGGAAAAGATTTATCAGGGTAAAGCATTCAGAGGTCTGAAGAGAAGACTTGCCCATTTGTTCATAGCTTTTTAAGTATTACAAAGGTTTCAGTTACGGTTACGGTTATAGTCGGGTTTTGGTTTTCCGTTAACGGTTACGTAAAATTGTGTTATATCGGTTTTGTAAAGGGTTAACCGTTTCTCCTCAGTTTCGGTTTCGCAATTCCGGTATAATTTCGATTTCCAAAAAAAAGTCTTAAAATCGAAAACAACGCAATAAATATTTAAAGACACGTATTTTATTTTTAATCAAATTCAAGTTAGTCAAGTTAAATTACACTCAAGTAAATATTTGCAATATATTTCAAATTAAAAATGTCATTGAACTTTAGTCGCTGGAAGAAACCAAAACAAAGCATTATTCATGAATAGTTTTCTAAACGGTTATTTTAGTTGATCGGTTTCGGAATAATATTCGAGTTCTTTTTCGGTTACGGTTACAGTTACGGTTACAAATTTCAATTGGTTAATATCGGTTAACGGTTTCGGTTACGGTTTGAATCCCTGCTTAGCTTAAATGTTTAACTAGATGTATTAGCAGTCGAATCGATCCTGCAATTGGGAAATTTTGGAATATAAAGTTTTGGAAGGATAAAGTTAAAGTTGATCATCTGAAAAATGTAGCGCTAAAAGAAGTATATTATATAGCTGCCATAGAAACGATTGGTTGAAAACCAACCTTTATATAATTTTTTCTACTTTCTAACAAAATGTACGTTTGTTGAATGTAATAAACCCAAACCCAACCCAGGCCAGAATGAATAGCTATATACACGCTTTCTGAATTGACAGCCGAACTCTCGATTCGTAAAGTACACTAATTGTAAGTGGTTTACGTTATGCGTTAGTCGACATGAATACTAACAGAATGTTTAGCTTAGTAGAACACATTTGATAGGGAATTCGCATTTTGATTTGAAACTACAACTTTTTGAGTTCTGTATTGGCAATATGAACCGAAACAGAATAGAAATGTGTTCAAAACTTTTACCCGCATAGTACTTTGCCTCTTAATTAAAGACTGCACTCCAAAAATTTTCAATAACAGCCATAAATCAGGCATATGGATGCCAGGGAGTTTGCCATAAATAACACAGAAACATATTCACATAGTCACACCGATGAGATGATATGTGTGTGTGTGTATGGGTTAGCACACATTGTGTGCATACAAGCAAACACAAGTTACGAGACTCCATTTTTAGATGACAGACTCAATTTTGCTCCGTATCCGTATCCTTATCCGTTGTCGTTGTCGTTGACACAATCAAATATGAGAAGACTTCATTGACTCCTAAGTGGATGACCATAAAATCTACGAGGCATTAAAGGTGTAACCACTTAAAATTCACGTTCATTTATGCCCAAATTATCTCTTCACTACGCCCTGTACTTAAAAAGTACATAGGGTCTGTTAAGTTTCTCCATAAAAGCTACAGTAGAGCAAGCTCGACAGTAGGAGACCCAGTACATTGCTGTAAAAAGTTGTCTGTTGAATAACTACCAAGTTGTCCGATTGAAATGAAATTTTCAGGACAGATTCGAACTATATTTTAAAGACATTAAATGTGCTCTTGTAAATATTACAAAAATTGTTAAAGAAAGTTTAAGAGCTTGTCGGTTGGTTAGATTATAAAATGGAGCAAACTCGACAGTTGGAGACCCAGTACATTGCTGTAAAAAGTTGTCTGTTGAATAACTACCAAGTTGTACGATTGAAATGAAATTTTCAGGACAGATTCGAACTATATTTTAAAGACATTAAATGTGGTCTTGTAAATTTTACAAAAATTGTTAGAAAGTTTAAGAGCTTGTTGGATAGTTACATTATAAAGTGGAGCAAGCTCGTCAGTTGGAGACCCTGTACATTGCTGTAAAAAGTTGTCTGTTGAATAACTACCAAGTATATTGTTCGATTGTGAAATTTTCAGGACAGATTCGAACTATATTTTAAAGACATTAAATGTGCTCTTGTAAATTTTATAAAAATTGTTGAATAAAGTTTAAGAGCTTGTCGGATAGTTACATTATCAAAGTGGAGCAAGCTCGTCAGTTAGAGACCCTGTACATTGCTGTAAAAAGTTGTCTGTTGAATAACTACCAAGTTTATTGTCCGATTGAAATGAAATTTTCAGGACATTAAATGTGCTCTTGTAAATTTTATAAAAATTGTTAAAGAAAGTTTAAGAGCTTGTCGGATAGTTACATTTTTTTGAAATTCAACTTGTTTACCTTTAAAACAGTACACTACAATATAAATCTGACTTAGTATGAAAGAATCTTGACTAAATAGATTATCTGGAAATGTGGTGTATGAATATTGTCGATTGTGTTGTTGCTTGTAATGCATTACACTTTTTATGCACAATTAAAGTGGTGACCCAGGAACAAAAGGTTAGGACAGCAAGGAAGTGAAGCAATCTCCTAAGGTGCCGCACTATTTGAGATGCTTTCATAGCAGCAGCTATGTATAAATGAATAATGAATGCAATTCAGCGAAATTCAATTCAATTTCAATGCGTCATTTGATCAGACGTCTCTCATTAATTTATGACAGTCATTTTTAACGCTTTGCTGGCCCCAATGTTGACGTTGTCGACTTCGTAGTTGATGCTAACCTCTGACTCCCAACTCCCAACTCCCAACTCCCAACTCCCAACATTCTGCAAGTGACAGCTGATGGGCCCCAAACTCCTACCAAGCGAGCCCATTCGCCCACTTACTTACCATGCCATTCGTCAAATATTCAACGCTATTTTTCAATTGAATTGAATGAAATTTTTGAATTGAGTGTGCGAATGCTGCGTGACAAACGGCAATGTTGCACTTGCTTTTCTATCTAACAATCGTCATGGGGACATAACTTTGTTCTGCAAACAGGAGGCAAAACATTTCGAAATACAACAAACTTTTGATTTTCATATATCTTTATATTTAGTTAATTTATTTAACTCAGATTTGGTAGTTCAATGCAAATATCACATCACACTTTGCTCTCAAATGCAACCTTATTTCAAGTGCAATCACAAACAGGATATTATCTTGGTTTGTGGGTCATATTGGCATTTCTAAAACAACTTTTTTGTTTCTGATTATTATTGGATTAATATTTTTGGCAATTGTGAAATAGTGTTGAACACAAACTTAGGCTTGTATTAAGTTTTTCAGTGTACGTTATTCCCCTTGTTTCTATAGAGGTTTCATATTGTTAGGAACATTTCCGATTAAAAAAACTCCTGAGTTTTTAACTTAAAACAATATTAAATTAATACACACGACTCAAAAGGTGAATGAAATTGTTGGAACTAGGTTCCTAGATACTACATGTATAATTTTAGATAATCTTATGCATAAGTTTTCAAGTTATCTTAAGCGTCTATCTTAGCAACAGTTACAGCTAGAGACATTAAATTTGGCTTGTAAGTTTTTGGATACCAAACGTAGTTCAAGTGGGTTTCAAAATTTTGAATTCCACGAGTTTTCAGCCTCTCATCAAAAACAAAATTATTACAAAAGAAACTTTCAATCTGGAGACATTTTAAACATGCTTTTTATATATAAGATTTTAGCCGCAGGGTATCATACAATTGCGCATGCTCGACTGCAGCCTTTAGGAAATTTGTATCGTTTTCTTTTCGAGCAGATAAATTGCATTTACTTATGGTTACTAGTTGTAATCAAGTGAGAATTGATTAAGAATTAAATACAATATTTTGGAAATATTAATTGGCATCGAAACAATTTAAAAAACAAAGTTATAGTAGTTTAATAATGTAGTAACTGAATGTAAATTGCCAGTTTATCATTTACTGTGTTAAGAAGACTTTCTTACGGAATAGTAGAATAAGAGCGTTTAAGGCATTCACAAAGAAGGCGGGTATACACATGTAATACATACTTATGTAAGTACAAGTACACACATATATAAGTACAAACATATGCGTATGTGTCTAGTTGGGGTTTTTGTTTGGCAATGTGGTAAACCAAATTACATATGTATTATGTACTTAAGAACTTGCTGCGTGCGTCCATATATGTACATATGTACATATGTATGTATGTATGTATGTGCTTATGCATGTGGGTGTGTAGCTACTCTACTCTACTCTTCTCAAACAAATTTTGTGCACTTTACAACTGCATTTAGCTACACCGATGATACACTGAGCCACGTTATTCTCATACGAAGCAGACTTGCGGGTTCTTCGTTAACTGGTCTCAACACAGGTGTTTAATGGCTTAGTTTTTTTTGCAGTAAGACAAGCAAAAACTTTTCCGCCAGGCAAAGATGACCGGGTAAAGGGAAAGCATAGGTTTGAGATCATTTTATATAGTAGAACAGCATAATATAAAGGTAATCAAGTTAGAATCACACAAGTTATTTGACAACATTCAAAACATCGATACATATATCCATTTGTTTGGTAAAATGTTTTTACAGATATTAACTCGATGTTCAATGCATGGTTGGATATCAATGATCTATTTTTATTGCGCTTATTTTTAGTCTCTGTACTTCAAAAAAGTACAAAACGTGATAAACACAAAGACGAGTTTACTGTTCACCTTCAGTTTTGTTACATGATAGATACATTATATAGTCCAAATCTGTTCGGAAAATTGCGATTCGATCGGACAATAAGCTCGAAAGTTATTCAAAAAACAATTCGGCCTGTTTGCTTTTCACCATGTACCACTATTTGCTCTTTCCCGTAAGTACGGGGTCTTCTACTGTCGAACTTGCCCCACTTTAGTTTTATGGCTGTTTTTTTTGTCAGGCGATTTTTTTTCTTAACTCTAAGCGTATACACTTAAATCTGCTTTAATATGCCAGTATTAGAATTCAGTTTGAAGTATTGCATACTTCGTAGCGCTTTTGTTTTACACTTTTAGGCTTATAGTTCCCAAACAGTTAAGCCTCAGATTTGGTATATTAGCTGAAAATATTTTGAAGAAAGTTAGATTTTGGGCATTTTTGACCATGATGGAATAAGTATAAGGTGGTCTTGTCGGCTACCGAAACATTAATATAAATTTATATGTAAAAACATTTTATTTTAAAATTCGAATTTATTTTAGAATTAATAGCCTAAAGTATAGGCCCTAATAGTCAGACCGAGCCTTCTATATGGGATCCTAGTTTGGTGGCCAGCCCTATCGAGACAGACCACAAATAATAAAATAAATAAAATTCAGAGGATGGCGGAACTCTGCATTACAGGAGCTCTCCACTCAACCCCAAGCGATGCACTCGATGCCATCCTCAATATTTGGACACTAAAACTAAGACCGACACCCTTTACAGTACTCATACTAAAAAGGGAAGAATGGGAACACGATACTCCAGGCCACGCCGGAGCCTTAAATTTCCACACGGAAGGATCTAAGCTGGACAGCAGAGTAGGTGGGGGAGTATACTCCCACGAACTGCACTTAAATTTATCGTTCAGGCTTCCTGATCACTGCAGTGTCTTTCAGGCGGAAGTACTAGCTATCAATGAAGTAATAAACAAACTGCGAGACTATCGCACTGAGGCAACAGCCATAAATATATACAGCGATAGTCAAGCAGGCCTCAAATCCCTACTAGCCTTGACCACTAAGTCTAGTTCAGTCACCAACTGTAGCAGATCTCTAAACGAGATCGCGGAACAATTTGACGTAAACCTTATATGGGTACCGGGCCACCGAGATATCCAAGGTAATTGTATAGCGGATGAACTCGCTAGGCGAGGCACGACTGATACCCTCCTTCCAGACAAGGAGGGAATCTGTATGCACCTAGCTACTTGCAAGCTCATCCTCCAAACCCACTCAATCCACGTAGCCAGCAGGCTCTGGGATAATTCCATGACCAGTAGAATAGCAAAGCAGACCTGGCCCAGTATAAGCAAATCCCGCTCTATTAAACTTTGTAAGCTGAGTAGAACGGATTGCTCGGCAGTTATCCGGGCCATCACTGGGCACTGGATGATAGGTACTCACGCACGAAGGCTTAACGCCCCTTACAATGACTTCTGCAGAAGTTGCAGAGATGAGGAAGAGGAGGAATCTCCAGAGCACTTCTTCTGCTTCTGTCCGGCCTTAAGTAAAAGAAGATACAAATTTCTGGGAAAGTACTTCCTCAACAACTTAGGGGAACTAGCACAGTTTAGTCCGCGAAAAATAAGCAAATTTATCCAGTCGACGGACTGGACCCCTTATTAGATTGAAATGTCCCAACGTGTTGGCAATCCTTAGGGAGTGATCCATGGTATCACAACGGGCCCAAATGTGGCCTATGTGTGTCGAACACATCGACAGCCATTACAACCTAACCTAACCTATAGGCCCTAATAAAATAACTCAATAAACTAATAAACAAATAAACAAAAGTGATTAAAAAATAAAATTATAAAATTATAACATTTACTATAGGTTAATCAAGACACTCTATTGTCGTTTCACTCACACTTACTACGCTGAACCCTTTCACTCGCACTTATTATTAGCATAGTCAACGGACTACTTTTTGCCGATGAGATAGTTAGATAGATTGATAGATCAGATAGCCTCTGCCAATGTCGGAAGAATAGTACAGTATAGTACACAGTATATAGTATAGTATGGTATAGTATAGTCTAGTATATATGTAAGTGATTATATGCAGTACATATGTTACTGTATACATTCTGGAGTCGCAGGCTTTTTATACCCTGTGTGGTATATAAAGTTTGTAAAAAAGAAAAAATGTATGTAACAGGCAGAAAGGGGCTTGGCATATCCCATAAAGTATATATATTCAATATTACAGCTACAGACTTGAGATTATCAAGCTTATCAAGACTATCAAAATGATCAAAATTTTGACACAATCGGATAATATACACGAAAGATATTCGAAGACAATTATTCCATATAGTGAATCACTATTAGTGATGCTAATGTTCTGTACGTGGAAGTGTAATGTGTTTGCATATATATGTATACATAAATATATTGAGCAGGTTTGGCTATAACATCATCCTTGACTTCCACAGGGTATTTTACTGTTGAGGCCTCCCGACTGAATGATATATTTTTTCTTCGTGGGGCCGTTAAAAAAATGAAGCACACCGAATGAGAAGAAGAAGGATACGGAGAAGGTGAAGGGGGTACAGACAAAAACGAGTTACGTAGTAAATTGCGAGTCATTGCAGAGATGAAATGACGTAGGAGAGCGGTGTGCAACGCATGGCGCAAGTGTTTTAACACAGTTTCATATGACGATGATGACAACGACATCGCCATAGCCATCGCCATCGCCAATGCCAACGGCAAAACAAATACAGCTTTCTGCGATGACATGGTATGGAGCCAGATTATATGGCTGGCTGAAAACGAGATGTTACGGGAGCAGGCTGCTACCGTTGATGATGAGAACCAAGTCGATGTCACAGACGACGGGGTCTTTGATGACATTTAGCGACTCTTACATTGGAATGTGTACGGTTCGCTCACAAGAAGGATGCGCACACTTGCAACTTTATTAAATCATAAGGCGCCAGCTGGCGTCGTCTGCTGTTCAGTAACATTAGGATAGGATTGGGGCAGCATCACAATTCTTGTGCCGAAAAGAAACACAAACTTATACGGATACGTATACGTATGAGTATGAGTATGAGTACATGTATGACCGAGTAGAGCTTGACTATAGAACAACCTTGCAGAATGAGCAAATGAATAAAAAATATATATACATATAGCGCAAGCTAACTTTCACGCACCAAAGATTGTTTTTCCTTGCAGAGACCTGCATTTAAACTTCGACATATAACAGGTTTATGATATAGTAGTCAGAGTATAATATTTGGTCAGACAAATTTGATCACACAACATGTGAGTTTTGTTGAGATATCTTAAGAAACAAAAAAGTTGTTCATACTAAATGTTGATTTTAAACATATCGTTCCTATGGCAGCTATATGATATACTGATCCAATCCGGACGGTTCCCACAAATGTACTGCGTGCAGCAAAGAGACGCACCTGTATCAAGTTTCATCAAGATAGCTTGAAAGTTGAGAGACTAGTTTGCTTAGAAACAAATGGACAAAAATACAGAGAGTCATGGCTATATCGACTCAGCCTGTTGTCCTGATCAAGAATATATGTACTTTATGGTGTCTGCCACGCCTCGTTCAATACGTTACACATTTCGTCATAAAATTATAATATCCTCTGCAAGGGTAAATAAATATTACTAAAGAATCGAAATTTGACTATGAGGCACCCTTTATTAACAATGCTGATCATTTAACTAAGTAACATTAACTTTATTATTAACTAGCTCCTCTCCACATTACACCACATCTCGAGATTTCAGCGAGCGTAGCGAGTTTGTGGTTGGGTTAGCAAGGCGATCTGGGGGCAAGTCCTCTAGTTTGTACTTAAATGCTTCAACTGGTATAATACGATACATTCGATATAAACGGATTTCAATAGATAGTAAAAACTGAAACTGGTCTGATGATAAATATTTCTTAAGATTATTTCGAATCATTTGAATTTGTCTGTCTGAAATGTGGTTCTTAATATTAATGAGCCACTTAAAGATTTTATTTCATGCCGAAGTTTGTGTCAGCATTAGAAAATTTTGCTTTTTTGGGGCAAAACATTTTTGTTTCGCATTGAAGTAGATAATTGAATTATGTCATATTGATAGTCGGTTCATTAGACCGTAGAGAAAAACTGAAAATTTCCTGAATCGAATCGAAAAATAGAAATATATAGTTAGATAAAATTGCTTTGAGGCAAACCGTTTGCGCTCCGTTGCGTCAAAAGAAGTGCACGGAAGAGCTGGCTGAAAGGGAATCCCTGTCATTGCAGGTTCTGGTTTTTCGCTTGGCAAAACCTGGCGCTGGTTTCTTTCAAAATTTGCTGTTTGAGTTATTTTTTTAGACGAAGTAGCTCAGGCAATAACTGGCTATAATAACTCGAATTAAATCGCCTTAAGCATTTTAATCATGCCTCTTACATTTAAGGACACTCACTCTGAATTTTTTGGTGTACTTTAACAATGGCTTCATTTGTTTTTTTTAAAGAAAGTTCTTGTTGCACAAGGAAAATTGTTAAACAATTGGTTAAACGTTTTAAATAACTCACAATGATTCAGAATGATTGCACAGGCTGAATAATAATTTAACACCTTTAATCTGACAACTCGTTAAAAACTAAGCATGTAACATTTTTAGAGATTTTCACAGCTTGTCTGTTGGACAATTTGTTTTGTTTTTTGTAGACCCCTTATTTATTATAAACTTTAAATTGTTTGCTCTACGTCTATTACGACCATAAAACGAAATAAAATAGTTTATAAAATAAATTTAAAGTCCTTCTTCGCAAAATGTTTCTCCCAACTATTCCTACATATTTATTTTATTGAAGCTGTCTGGTAATTTAAAAGTGTATTTAGAAAACGGGTATCATAAAGTGGTGGCGACTCGACTAAAAGCATTTAAGGATGCCAAGCTTACACCACCCATCCTGGTGACATTGTGTCTAAGTAGCAACTGCCTTATAGATTCTATGTGACTTGATTAATATTGCTCACTTCTATATGTTACACTAAAAAAAGAAAGAAGAAAAATAAAAATTACGGCAAGCGTCGAAGAAAACAATCTAATTTAAAGTTTTCCAGTTACGAGAATACAACAAATGCACAGAAATCTTGGCTGCATTTGTCGTCCATGCGGTAAGTGAGGAGAGACATGGGAGTCAAGGGATACAAGGGACTTGCAGCATGTAATTTGTTTTCTCAAGTATGCAAAATTATGAAAGTTTATTTAAAAGTTGCGCCGCAGCGCTTTAGTGGCCAGGAAACGCAGGCACGGAAGTTGGATAATAATTGTGTCGCCTTCTCGCCAAATGTAAACGGAGCAAAAGCCATACAGAAATAAGTATATATAAACATTGGGGTACACTTTGAGCCACACGCCCATAAATCAAGTTAGCAAGAGACAATTTATTACTTTTAAAATATAACTTGGCAAATTGCAATATAAATCCTGAACTTGCTGTTCAGAGAAACACAGATACTACATACATATATAAAAAGAATGCTGTGTTATATTAATGAAACCTCTCACTGTCTACACAATAGGTTATAGGACCCTATAAATTGTAAATGTGTTTGTGATCAGCATTAACATCCGTACAAATATTGCAATAAACAATTAGCTCTAATACTTCGTCATCGATCAAAACATATACATTTGGTTTCTTTTATAACTACTTAGTATTTCCCCTATACGAAAAATATGATAACTCCTCTTCAAATTGGTTGTCAATATTTTGTGGGAGTATTTAAACGGAAAGAGCTTCATTCAATCAAAATTTTAAAAATTGTGAAGCACTATTTTGTTCACATCATGGAGCAGGTCCAATGTGGGTCAACAACCAATTGGACCAACTAGCTTACGTGAATATCTTGGAGCAATTAATCGGTACCGTATGCAACAAGACAATGACTTCAAGCACAACAGCATGATACCAACAGAGTGGTTTCTATAAAATTCGGTGCTGCTGCTGCTTCTAAGCCAACCAACAATGGCCAATTATAGTACTTTGGGAAGCCATTCAGGAGTCCTGGTTCAAAACTCGTACAAAAGAATGCTAAAACTTGGTTGAGTCGATGCCAAAACGTTATGCATTGCCAATTAAAGTAAAATGCAACAAAAAAAAAGAATTGATTTTGCATTAACACATGACTTTCTTTAAGTTATGAATGTTTTATTTAACATTTATTTATCTATGTACATTTTCTCAACACTTTATTTTTATTTTTGAACAAAAGAATTCATATAATTTATGAAATGTTATTTATACTTTGCACTCCTAAAAACAATTTTACACACAGATTTGCAAATCTACAATAGCGTCAAAAATTGTTCGATTTGAGACAGTATGCGTGCCTCATTCAAACAAATGATAAATATTTAAGTGAGAATGAAAACGATGGCATCCATGGCTTATTAGCTAATTTAATTTAAATAAAAACCAAAGGATTTCTTGTGTTTTCTTGCATATGAATATAGCTTGCTTTTCAGAGTAAGATTTTTTGGATTTATTTTAGCTTATTTCAACATAGAATCTAGCTTATGCGGGCGCTCAACAGCTGACAACAATACTGCGGCTGAGTCGACCACTGCGATTATTTCTAATCACTGTTTTCAATTTAGCTGTTTTCACAATTTCTAAACGATTTTTTTTGGTATTAAAAAAACACGTAAACCTGTTGCATATTTTTTTTGTGCCAATTGTATGATTATGGCTGTGTATCAGCCAACATATCGATTAGAAAACAGTTTCACAATCATACGAATAAAGTTCATTTAACAATCTTTGACGTCACGAATGCATTTATTGCCAGAATAAGCTATTTGTAAATTTTACAAGCTATTCTATCTTAAATATGTTGGATCTTAGCCTGAAATAAGCTTATTTCAGTCTAGATCTAGCAACACTCCTCATTTTTCTTCCTAACTTTTTTCAGAATATTTTCAGCCTATTTACCAAATCTAAGTTTTAACTGTTTGGGAACTATAAGCCTAAAAGTGTATAACAAAAGCGCTACGAAGTATGCAATACTTCAAACTGACGTACATTTAGCCGTTATATTATTCGGCAGTTTAAAAGTTTGAATATTCAAATTTATAATGGACATATATAAATAAAATATTTTAATTAAATATGCACTATAGTTGTTATTTTTATAAGGAGCATATTTAAACTAAATACATTTTAATTCGAAGCGTATTTAGTTCGATATTTAATTTAAATATGTTTACAATTTAATTTTAATATTGACATATTAAAGCAGATTTAAGTGTATACACTTTGAGTTAAAAAAATAAATCGCCTGATTAAAAAAAACATCCATAAAGCTACAGTGGGGCTGACACAATAGATTTACTATTGCTACATTCAATTTGCAAATTTCTTTCAAATATGGTTGATTTTCTTGTCCACTAGTTAGTTTTTCAATTGTCACAATGAAAATTTGGCCAAGACCGCATCAAAAGTGGCAACGACCTTAGCGCTTGCAGCTAATCATTGAACTGCAGGTCAATAGAGAGGCAATGCTTTACGCTCTAGACAAAGATAGACAAATTTGAAAGTGTTTTTGTGTGTGAGTAAAATGTATGTATGTGTAGCATGTGCACAACATGTCTTAATTTTTGACCATATTTTTGGGAGAGTACACTTTGGCTGCAGTCTCGAAAAGCATTGCGTATCCGCCTAGTTCGCCTATCGTACTGCAGCCCTTTGACGTTGTTCGTGTTTGAAATAAACTTTAATGAGTTTCTGCTTTTCAGCCACAAAAACCACTTAACCGGGACATATGCATGTAGCTGAAGCTGCTGCTGCCGAAACTTCAGACGACAAAGGCAACAAAATTTTTGGCTGAAAATGCTAGGCGCCAACTAAACATTCTATATAGTTAGATACGTATACAAGTATGTAGACTTTTGCATATGTATGTGTACGTATGTACATGTATAAATATATCTGTGTAAATGATGCAACATAAATAGTGGGAGCACAAATATACACAGAGCAAAAAATCCATACTAAAAATCTAACTTAAAATGGATTTGGATATTTTCAAAGTAACATTATAAAAATTAAGATTTCAAACACGTATATGCGGCTTAATTGACAAAAACTTATCACTAATATCAATAAATATGCCATCAATTTTTGTTTCTGTGTAGTAATTGCTGCTCAGATTTTGAGGGCTTGTGAATTTTTAGGCCAGCCGGGAGTTTGAGACCGATTTTGATGACCGGGAAATACTTCGCTTGGCCAATAATCTTTGAGACAGCAAAGAAGGGCAATTGCTCATGTCTGTTTCTGCATTTGGTTTCTCTTTTTTTTAGCCAACTCGCTTTATTCAACTGAATTATTGCATCTGTCGTTAGAGCAAAATGTTGAATTCTTTAAACCCTCTTTTTGCCACAAAGTAAAAAGTTAAAGTGCGGTAAAACTCGATCAGTTCGTACTTAAACATCCGGAAATTTGAATGCATCTATTAATAAGTTCTATTGTTCGTACGGTTGGGTTTACTCTAATTGAAAATCCATTGTCTTTATAAGATAATTCTTTAAATTAGTAAAATAAAAGATGTTGGGATATGATTTGTGAAAAGAGCATATCGGTGCTCAGCCAACTCTCTCTCTTCAAGGATCTAATTATTATTTTATCAGAATTTTGTCTACTTGACTGCTACTACCGGACCGCAATTACATTGGGGATAGCAAACTAAATGTGAATGCGGCGCAGCTGCCGTTAGGATAAAGTAATCAAAAAAGTTTTGCTTTATTGTAGCAGGAGTCATCATCATCAGTGTTGGCAGCAGACACAGCCCTGAAGCTCGATTAAAATGATATGTATATATAAACTATAGTATAAAAATATACTCCACGCTAGCCAAAGCGCAATTTACTTAACTTAAGTCAAACAACGTATTGCAGCGTTAGACAACCTTTGAATACTAGAATAATAATAAGAATAGGAAAAAAGTCAAAGCTGTAATACATAACATACATACTATATAATAAAAGCGATGCATGTACATATGTCGAAAAAGAAATTTAATATTATTCGCACGTAATTCGATGAACATTTAATAATCTAGGTTCGTAAGGTATTAAAGAACTTTGAACATATGGCTGATGGCCGCCAATCTCTGTTGGTGCATATACGTATTTGAGTCAGTGTTAGTGTGTGTGTATTTTTGGGATATGTGCCTGATACCTGAACGCTGTACGATCCATCCCTTTGGACCAATCGAACTTTTGGCACGTGTTTTTTTTTTTGGTATAAAACTGTAAAGCGATTTCAATTCAATTGTAATTGCAATTTTAGTTGTTCTCTACAGCAAATTAATTAAAATTACTTACTGGCTGGTAAAAATTCAGCAAAACAATCGACATTCTATGTCCCAACTGTTGTTACAGTTCACAGTTTATTTAAATTTAATGCTGCCACAAAAAGAAATGCTAACAATTTAATTAAAATTACATTGAGCAAGCAGCATCAAAAAAAAATAAAAAAATTAAACACGCCCAAGGCTAGTCAGCATTGAAAATGTTGAAACTATTTCCTTTCTTGAAAAATCATTGCCATTTGCTTTTGCTTTTGCTATTGCTTATTGACATTTAATAAGAAGACATATGAAGTACATACATACATATATAGTATGCAACGTACTATGTGTGGCACGTGCTTTCAATCATATATTAGCCTTAGAAGAAACAACAATATAACATATATTTGTTTCAAATTGAAATAAAGGGTGTGCACAGTCTGGTGCAACAATGTCTATGAACAAATACAACAAATTACGTATACGTAATAAACCAGTTAACAGAACATTGAAAAGACAAATGGGAGCTAACAATTTAAAATTGAATAAAAATCATCAAGGACTATTTGATATTAGTTACACCTGAAACTCAAAGAAACTGTAGCTATAGATTATATTAATTATTTGTTATATTATTATGTTTTTGCAACGCTTTCTTTCCTTCACACTCATTATCCAGCTTTAACAAAGTGTCTGCTTTCCTTTTCAAAATGTAAACAAGACACAGCTGACACAACAGTGTGACCATTCAATTTTTGGTTACTCCCACACAGGCAATCATCAAATTGTTGCACACTTTCTTCTAAAATCAATGCAGCTTTAGTAAGTAACTACTTTTAATCTAAAAAAAAATTAGTAGATTTTGCACAAATTTAAATTTCCTCTATGTTTGATGAGAATTTATTTACTTATAAGCTCAAGTTTCCAGGACTATTGGAATGTAAACACAAAATGTAAACAAAGCCACAGAAGCCGGCTACGAATCCAAGTTCCCCACGTGGTGAAAAATACGAAATGGAATCGTTGTTTGACTTCGTCAATATTTGGTAGCTTCGTGAACTGATAGAAACTGTTGAACAGAAGCTGTTGCCGATGATAACATTCCGAAGCCGGAAGCACCGCCAAAAACTGTCAAATTGGCACACAGCCAACGGCAGGTCGTCGTGTGTCGTGTGTCGTTCGTTGGGTAACGGGAATCGGGAGTTGGACACGAATAAAAACAGCACGAAGCAGAGACTTTCATTAAGGACTCGAGGACTATCGAGTTGGCTGGTGGACTTACCAAGCAACAGTTTTGTTTAAAACGCCAACACATGCGGTCGTCATGGCTTTGTTCGTTTTAGTCCTGTCGTGGCCAAGTTTATGTCGTGTGTAAATTTCTACGTGAGTTTTATTGCCATGCTTGTTCCAAGTTCCAAGTTACATGTGCAATTTATATATTCTACGAATTCCACGCGATTTATGCTGATTGTGCTGATTGTCAAATGTTGTAGTTATTGAAATTGTTTGTTTTTTTTTACAACTACATTTTGTGATCAATTATTGCAAGCGCCAAGAGCTGTTACATACGTATGTATGCATATATAGTACATATACAACCATACCAACAATAACTACAGCCGCACAAATCAAAGAAAACCATAAAAAATTAATCAAATCAAATTGAAGGTAAATCAAATGCATTTCGTTGATACATAGGCATCAATTTAATGATCAAAGCGTCTTTTTTTTAATGACATCAAGTTAATTAACCGATTCTAGTTCTATGGACGGAAATTTCAGCCAAATCATAGTAAAACCAAAAGCCAAAATTAGCGTAATTGGCGCTCATTACAATCAAAAAGGCGAAATTCATGCACACACACACACACACACACACCCACACACACACATACACTCGAAATGCCGCACATAAAAGAAACAACAATACAGTTGCATAGTACTCGTGTCCTGGAAGTTTTCAGTAAGCGCCTTTAATGATTCCCCTCAATAAGCTCAACAATACACGACCACTACAACATCAACATCAACATCAACATCAATGATAGAAAATAAAAAAAGGCAACGTGTAGAATATTTGACTAGTCGTTTCTCTACTGATTTCTCGTTAAATGCTATCGTCAAGCATCGGAAACAAAAGTGCATTCCAATAAAAAAATAAGAAGTTTTCTATAAGTATACAAATTAAACAATGTTAAAACATTTGACGAACAAAGAAATACGTTTGAAAGATTCGAGAAATTGAAAGTACGCGGGACTCCGATTGATTGTTAATGCCAAGTGCTTACAATATAAACACTTGAATACCCTATAACTTTGTGGAGAAGATCGTCTATTAGCGTGAGAGAGAGAGAGTGAGATCTAAAAACAGACAAACTTTGAATTCAAATTCCGATACTTATTAGTATGTATGTAGTTGGAGTTACTTTTTTTGTTAAACATAATGTAACAGATTTATCCGAACTTTATACTTTAAATTCTCAAAATTACAGTAACAGAGTTGCCAGATCGAGACAATTCCCACAACAGATTCTTCAAATGTAATCACGCATAATAAAGGCAGAAATTGTTTTGTACAATCGACAGAGGTGCAGAGCTCACATTAAGTATGTCAATTTGGATTACTTTGAGATCTGCACAGCCGATTTGTAATTTTAGCGTTGACACCTATCACTTTCGTGTGTAAGCCTAAATGGTGTTTATGCACGCACTTTTGACACCATTTCATGAAATGATTTCGCGTGATGGGCTCCATATAAATAGAGTTAAAGAGAAACAACTAAGAACGCTAAAGTCAAAGTGTTCGACTGTCAGATGCCCAGTAACCAACATGAATGATATAAAAAAGTCAACAAAAAACAGTATGTAAACAATAAATAAAACTTACTTTTATTTATGAACTGAAATACTACGTATGTATTCTTAAATTCTTAAATTCTTAAAATCAAAATTGCCACCCGTTCATACAGCTCGCGAGGGATTTACAAAATGAAAGAAAGAGAGTTGCCAGCATATTACAAATTTGAAAATCAAATAGCAAAACTGCTTATTTGCCATCAGCTGTTTGATCGATGAATTTGCCATTCACTTTATTCGCATCAGTTTCCACACCAAAGTTACATAGCTTTTTGGTTCTATCGATATCTGATCGCACTTCTGTACACCTTTTAATGGCTTGAGCTTACCGAAGTCACAAGCCGATGGAATAGGATGTGTTCGGTGAATAGCCGACGCTTTAAGTTTTCGTGTGTTCATAATATAGCGACGGCCTTTTATCACAAAAGTGGCGTGCAAAACTGATAGTGTGGCAGCAGCTTAAATATTTGAATATTTCATATCAAATTTGATTTTATTAAATTCATCTTTTGTTATACAATTTCTGACAAAGTTATGAAAGCTATGTGCCCAAATATATCGTTTGCGCAGAAATATTTTGTAATTACAAAACTATACTAAATTTCAACAACATATATTTATGTGTAGCCCGAGGCAACACAAAACAATTATTGTATTTACATTTTCCCTAAATTGAAATTTGAAATTGAACTTTAAAAAACTCAGGTTTTGGAAAAAAATGCCATTTTTCCATTTATAAATGTGTTGTTTACACATCATGTGTTTAAAGAGCATGCCGCGCAAAGGGCTCGCGGATAGAAACGGACTCAAAGAAACTTATTTTTTAATGAATTTTTTCTTATTTATCATTATTTTAAAAAGTAGTGCTAAAGAAAGTGTCATTTCATAAGCATTGAACAAAGTAGTGCTACTGAAAATGACAATTTGCTGGCAACTGAAAAACTAAAGCCAATGAAAAATTAATTAATTGTACAATTTTTGTCGAGTTAAATTGTTCAAGTCAATATATATCACAAACAGAGAGACCGTACCGCAAAAAGTTTTATGCCATTTTATGGCAGATAGTCGGTGTCCGAATCCAGGATTCAATTTGGAGTAAAGGGTGGTTAACTAATGTTTCTCTGGTTTTTGTAAATTTTTTTTACTATTGTTATTTACACGCTAAAATAGAGTTTGTTTCCATTGCCAGAACGGAAGCGCGAAATTAAGAAACAACAATTTTCTATTCGCATTGTATTGTATAATATAAGGTTATTCAAAGAAAGAATCTTGAAGTAAACACCTTTTTTAACTTTCTTTTTTTTGTGTTTTTTATTCAGTGACCATTTTGCAGTAGGCTATATTGAGTTGAGGAAGGTTATGGATAGATCGACTCGGCTGTAAATGACGATCAACAATATATGTATATGTATATATTGTGGGGTCTGTAGTTCCTACATTTATCTACAATTATCCTTATACCTTACTAGTCTCACTTTCATACAATCGTACTGACAGGATACCCAAAGAAGTTGTTTTAGTGTAAACTCAAAGTTGAATGCAAATTTTAGACTCCAGCTCCAAGCGTTAGGGCTGAGAGCTTGATAATCACCAATCAATCAGTTAGGACAAAGAGTTTTGTATGGTTTATCAGTGTGAGCCGCAGACCACGTTAGTGACGAAAGCAGACGTCAAAACACACACGCAGTGATGTGTGCTGTGCTGCAGGTCACTAACTAACACACACACACACACGTGTGTAGTTTTCCATATATCAGCTAAACTCAGAATAAGAAATAGAAATGTACACACATATGTACACACACACACACACATATATATATATATATACGGTTCCCATTTCCATTTATAGTTCCAGCAATGCGTGTTCATGACGCAACGTTTGCGGTTGTTTATTTTTTGAGGTCTCATATCGTGGTTAGCCAATTGTTATGCACATTTTGTTTTATTGCACACACGCACAGTTGTGCTTCCAGCGTTTTAATACCCTTGCCGAGGGTACTTTAAGTTTGCCACGAATTGTGTAGCGCATTTAAGGAGGCGTGGCAGACTCTATACAAACTATATATTCTGGATAAGTCGATATATTCGTCCATTCCTTTGTTTGTATGAAAACTAGTCTCTCCGTTTTTAAGTTCTCATTATGAAACTCTTAAATGATCCGTCGTTCTGATGCAGGCAGTCTATGGTTGTGAACAGAGCGGATCAGCTCACTATATCATATAGTTGCTACAGGAACGATCGGTTAAAAAATCAACCTAAAAACTTAGTTGTTTATTTTAGATATCTGGATTACACAGATTGTATATTTGGTATTGTCTTAGACATACTGAATATTTTCTCTTTTAAAATCGAACAGCCTATATTATTGTTGATATATCATACTTATCAACATCATACCCAAACTTTGCAACGATTGTTGGCTAATCTTTGTAACTTTTCATATTTATGTATATTTTCTGACCCAGATTTAGATACTGATTTTAAATTAAAATAACAGTTGTTAATCTTAAATCGTTGAAAAGATTCTTTCAAAATAGGTCACTGTTCACTGAAAGGGTAGCAAATATTCGGCGTGCAGAAGATGCTTTTCTTCCTTTTTGCTGCTGATGCTATTTAGTTATATGCGGGGATATTTTTTGTTAGGGTAGCCGTTGACATTGCCGTCGCCATCACCCATAGGTGTTAATATTTCAATTAGCAGTCGTTTATGTTAAGCAAAAAAAATTCTTATGTAATGCTTCACACAACTGTTACGCTCAAAAACCAAGTCAACTCATAATGGGTCAGCATGTTTGTTGTTGAGTGTTATGTGTGTGTGTGTGTGTGTGGAGTGTTTTAGTGTGTGACACATGTTTAATGTTTGTCATGGACAGTTAACAAATGATTTTGATTACGATTCAGCATGCTCAGATTTCAAAGTGTTTTTTATGACTCAGGTTTAACTTTTATATGTTTACCATTACCATTATCTAAACGTTGACACAACCAAGCCAGAATCTATAGTGGAGACTGTGAGAGACTGCTCGACTAACTCAAAATGTATTCTGTGAAAACCCATTGCAAGCTTTCTCAGTATTTTCTTCTCATTCCTCTCAGAAAAGATTTAAACTTAACTAAACTTTAAAACTGATCTTGTTATGAGATATGTAATTTTTTGATTATGATCTAAAAGACTATTGATCTGCAATATGATATAAAGGACCTAACATACAAAGTTTGATGTCCAAAGGTTTTAGAGTCACTAAGATATAGACTATAATATCTAGAGAAACAAGACTATAACATATACTGTCGAAATCTTATCTATATCCGAAAGTTATTTAAGAAACGATTTTGTGTCACTCTAACTTATAATAAAATTGTTTCACATCAGGAACATATGAAGAATTTAGCTTTCCCTACACGTATCGATTCGAATATTAATTCCGATCTTGAATACGTATTTATTTTCTAAGGAAAATGGTTAAATTTAGTTCAATAATATTATGTTATTTTCCAAATTATTTTTAATTTTTCTGTTGGTTGGATTAGATATTTTAAAAACATAAAAAGTTTAAAGTGAGCATATTCTGACAAACATAAGTTTCATTACATTATGGGGTCTGTTACTTCCCCTTTAACACATTTCTTGACACATTTCGTTACAAAATTATAATACCTTCAGTAAGGGTATAACAACACTGTCGACTGTTACAGAATTCACAATTAAATGATTAAAATTGCATATTTTCGTAAACTTTTAATCTGCATACATATTAGTATGGTCAAGTAACAAAAAAAGAAAAACGCTACACGACAGTGTGCTCGACTGTCAGATACCCGATACAAACTCTCGTTTTAAGAGCGCTCTTGTCGAGAGTGCACGACTACGACATGCCCTGTGTTATAAGGCATATGTAGACCCCTTTAGATGCTCTAACATACTATTCTTAAAGAAAGCAATTTTGCTTCTTGCTTTAACCCTTCACTGCCTTAAACTGTCTTTTGAAAAATCTCCATGTAAACACAAATTATTAATATAAGAAAATTGTCACCAAACGAGAAAGTTTTAGTATCTAGAATGTAAAGTATCCTAGATCTGTGTATTCAGACGGACAACTGCCTGCATTTGGACATATAGACATGGCTATTATTGCTAATAAACATATATACATATATAGTATGTAATCTATAGAGTGTGAGATAATACCTACTGTCTGTGACAAAAGCTAGCACAAAGTTCAAGGATTAGAGTAGTTTGCATAAATAAATAAATATTTGCGAGTGTTTTTCAAAATGGTTCACACAAGTTAGATCATAACATGTTATGGTTAATGGCTATAAATATATTGATTCTGCAAAAAAAGAAGTGAAACGAGTAAATAGTATCTATTGGCCATCATCTCCTTAATTTGTTTTAAATAAATATTGTTGGTTTGCATCTGCACACTTCAGTTTCTCTGTTTCTCTGCTCTTCTGCTCTTATGTTCTCCTCTTCTCCTCTTCTGCTCTTCTGCTCTTCTGCTCTTCGTCGACCTCTTCACGCTTCTCTACGCCCGTATTTTTCGTAACTAAATGACATTTATTGTCTGTTTTTGGATCGGCACAATGCGGATGCAGCTGCAAAAATCTGTCGCTGGCCAAAAGTCTTTCCATATTTTTCATGCACAATTTCAGGATTGAGGGGTGGTGAGGGGGGGGGGGGTCGGCATTGGTCACAGAATGTGTGGCAATGGCAATGGCAATGGAAATGGAAATGGAAGCTCGTTTCCATCCTGTAGGTTTGTAGGTTTTGGTTCGGTCGGTCTCTGTTCGCTTTATATGTATGTATTTTACTTGTACTATATGTATTTATTTATTTACGTGGCCAGGGCTAGTCGATGGGCCAGATCCAGGTCCAGTTCGTTGCAGTTGGCCGCCTGGGAAAACAAGAATATTGCAATGCCTGAAAAATGAAAAATACAAAACATGTATTTCCATGCCGTTGGCGGGTTTTTCTTTTTGGCTGACTTTTTGCAATGTGTCAGCCCTGTCATGCATATTAAAATGTTTAAAAAAAACCGTATATTTACTTTAGCATATTCATTATTAAAACTTTTTCTGGCTACAATTTATAAATATTACAAGCAATACAAAATAAAATTATTGTTTTTGCCGCTGGATTAATCTTCAAATTGTATAATGTCTCTTATTTGTCTCGCAATTTAACTTTATTAATAATTGAAAGTCTTATTTGTCATGTTCACTTCACTTTGGTAAATAGTCATTTATTGAATTCAACAAATATATTCGATTTTTGTTACTTCTGAATCTCTTAAGTTTTAAATGCTCTTCTTTTAAAAAAAACTCGGTTTCAGAACCAGTTTACCTACAAGTGAGGGACAAAGTTAACATCATAAGTAAATCCATCATTAGTTTGTTAATTTAAACAACTTGAAATATCAACTTTGCTACAAAAAAACAAATATCATCCCATAGTCGTGAGCTTCGTGTGTTTTTGTATTTCACAGAGCGTTCTAAGTACTTAATCAAGCATATTGTAACACAATATTAGATTATTATAGTACATGCAGAATAACAATAACAATAATACTATACATTGCGTATAATTTCGAAAGTTTACATGGTTGTAAATGATGTTGTTTAGTGTGGAATCATTCTGTTAACTGTTAACTGTTGGCTTAGTTATTAGGACGTAATTTAAGAAAGGAATTTATATTCAAATTGAAGCACACTCTCGACCATTTGGTTGCGACATTTTTTAAACTGAGGATGAATAAAACATGAAGTGCAGGAAAAAAAAGAGGCAGTTTTAGCGCTGATGAAACGGCAACGGCAACGGCAACGGCGCAGCACCAAAATGCCAACAAGAATATGTGTCCGCGTATATGTCCTTTATCAACTGCACGGTTACATAAACAGGATAATAAGGCACTTAACATGCACTCTTCGCCATCGCCATTGCCATCGCCATCGCCATTGCCACTGCTGTTGGCCAGCACAATAATAATAGCGAGTAGGACAGGACGAGGCCAGCAAAATACAAATAGTAAATGGCTTCATTGTAGGCGTAGCATTCCAACAACGGAGACGACAGGACGACAGGACGACAGGACGACAACAAGGAGTAGAAGGAGAACCGCACTGGAGTAGAACAATGCTGCGTAAGTCGTCACCACTTATGTCAGAGCAAATCAAGTGTTGCACTCAACGGAGACCTGTTTTAGTTCGAAAATCGGAGTAGCAAATAACTAAGGAGTAGCCCAGTCCTAAAATATGACTTTAACGCTTTGACTCTTCAACTTTGCCTTGAATAACACTTTCAGTCATGTCATGAGTGTTTTTACAAATTTACATAATTTCAAATTACAAACTTATAATTTTTTTACCCAATATAAAGTTAGACCGACTTGGAACACTTGGAATTATAGTTATTATTATCAGTAACCTGCCTAGACACAGATCTGTTAATCTAGTATGAGAAACCGACTATGTGAAACTGGTTACTTACTTTAAACTTGTTATAGTTTTATTTGAACTACGAATTGGAAAATTGGTATCAGTTTTTACAAGCAAATTTAACTACTCAGAATCAAATTTCAAATGTGGTCTTATACCATTATGATATAAGAAAAATATAGCGCAAGCTAACATTGCGCGGCAAAGTTTGGATACCCTTGCTGTGCCCTGCGTAAGCCGTCAAATTTTACAAAATTTGTTAAATGTTGATTTCGAACCGATCGTTCCTATGGCAGCTATATGATATAGTAGTCCGATTTACACCAAATTTGGTATTGATGTACAAAACTATACCAAACACACAATCTGTGAGTTTGGTTGAGATATATTAAGAAACAAAGAAGTTTTCATACTAAATGTTGATTTTAAACCGATCGTTCCTATGGCAGCGTATATGATATAGTTAGTCCGATTTACACCAAATTTAGTCAGCCTGTTTAAAACTTAATCAGACACACAATGTGTATAATTTGGTTGAGACTATTTTGAGAAACAATAAAGTCTTTCATACTAAATGTTGTTCTCAGAACCAATCGTTCGCTATGGCAGCTATATGGACTATAGTAGTCCGATTTACGCCAAATTTAGTCAGCCTGTTTCAAACTTAATCAAACACACAGGTGTATATTTGGTTGAGATATCTTGAGAAACAAAAAGTTTTTCTTACTAAATGTTTATTTCCAACCGATCGTTCCTATGGCAGCTATATGATATAGATATCCGATCCGGCCGGTTCCGGCCTACTGCGTGTAGCAAAAATACGGACCTGTACCAAGTTTCATCCAGATAGCTTCAAAACTGAGAGACTAGTTTGCATAGAAACAGACGGACAGACGGACGGACAGACGGACATGGCTATATCGACTCAGCGCGTCGCCGCTGATCAAGAATATATATACTTTATGGGGTCTGTGAGGCTTCCTTCAATGCCGTTACACATTTCGTGACAAACATTATAATACCCTTTGTCAAGTAGGGTCATAAATGAGTAAAATGGAAAACAAGAAACTTAAACTTTTTATCGATTCTACAGTTCGTAAATAGGCTGTAGACTTTTTCACTGGCTTAACACATATAAGTACATATTATAAATTATTATATGTATATTCTTTGCAGCTCTACAATCTTAATTAAATATGGAGCTGTTACAGATGCTCTGCTACACATACATTCTCCTCCTATCAAGGGTGCTAGGTAAGTGAATTTATCATATGAATAAAAATTCGTTTGACTTTTGGCCTTTGAGGCGAATTTGGAGTCGGTGTGAACTACTTTCTTGTGTCTAATATTTTCTCATACTTTTTAGTAAATCCAATTTAGCAGCTAGCTAGAGTTATACATATGTATGTATGTTCAATTTTTTTTATACCCTTGCAAAAGGAATTATTTTTGATTTGACATCTTTTTTTGCACATTTGCAAATATAAATAAAATACATGTAAATAAAATTATAATTTTATAAGATGTTCCGACAGTTGGCTTATCTTTTGATTTCTTATTATATTGTAATTTTAAAAATCTGATCTTTTGAATATATTTTCAAAGTGTTGCATGTAGTTTTAACCTAAACATAACTTTTTATGCTGTGCCGAATGTCTTACTATTTTGTTTAAATTAAAAATTATCTTGACACGCTCATTACCTAATCGAAATTCGACCAAGTTGACTGATTGTTGGCAAGATCGGTAGACATAAAGACAAGTATAATGGATTAATAAATAAAACATTATTTCAAATGCTGACTATATCTCTAATATTTTTGGAAAATATTATATATAGATACTCGCGGGATGTAGAACATTTTCAAATCAAATTGATCTTCCTGCTTATATAAAGAGTCTAAATACCATTTTATGGTAGTCTTTTGTGGTGCTTCTTGCTCTTACTATCTCTGAGATTCTTTCATTTATACGCTACTCTTGATATGGATTCAGATTATGTATTTATAGGGTTTGCCACACATAATTGAGCCCCTATTCTTGCAACAAATAGAACATAGATTTTTTCTTGACAAATAATGTGTATTAATTGCAACAAGTACAATATACCCATATTACACTACGAGTAAAGGGTATACATTGTGATGAATGCAATATACCCATGTTACGCAACGAGTAACGGGTATAAAAACTTAGCAATAAATTCACGTCGAAATTTTGCAATTGTTAATAATGTACGATTTGCCGTCGTAGAAGCGTCTGGAAATAAAACAGGCAACAAAGCCGAGGTCTTCAGGGTGCATACTGCATACTGCATACTGCATACAACTCGTACTTCACATTGCATCTGCACTTGTCGGCAAGCGAATACGTATACGAGTATTGCGAAGGCGACTGCAGGACTTCAGGACTGCAGGACGTTGGGACCGAGCCTTTATTTTCACCGATAAGCATGCCTCGCCCTTGCCTCTGCTCCACGTAAAGTGCGCCTTTCGATTAAACTTAAACATAAATTTTATGGACCATAAATCAGCCGAGAGCGTCGAGAGCTGCTCAACAGCAGGTGCGAGCTTCAGGTCCAGTTCCAGCTCCATCTCCATCTCTAGCTCCATCTCCATCACTTTCAGTTGAATCTCTGAATGCAGCATGAGATGCAACTAAAAATGCAGTTTTAGACTAAGAATACGTATATTTTTAAGTACAAAACACACTCATATGTACTATTCCCGCTCGCTTCGATCGCCAACTCTCTTGGTCCATGGGAAAATGTCCAGATTTGACGAAAGATAATAAGGGAAAGCTTAGATTCAGAGAGGAAAACCCAATCTGTACGTTAAGCTTAGATATCTTAAAATTCGACAAAATTGTTCAAATCTACAATTTTGAATTAAAAAAAATGCAGTAAGCTACAGTGGAGCAAGCTTGACAGTAGGAGACCCAGTACTTTTTGAGTGCAAAGCGTTTACTAGATTGTTCTTGAATGTTGCGTTCCATGCAATAGATGGCGCCACTACGAAATAAGTTATCACAGAGGTCGCTAGCGTCTCTTCTTCTTCCTTTTGCCCGTAACATTTTAAGTTGAATAACTTCCGCGTTTATCATCCGATTGGAATGAAATTTTCTGGACAGGTTTGGACCATAGTGCATACTATGTGTACCAAAAATCAAGGTGCTAGCATTAAAGGGGCCTTGTAATTCGACAATGAAAATGAAATTTTGTTTTTCAATTTGCGGGGGCGGAGGGGGCGTGGCAGAAACAAACTTGATCAATGGGAGATATAGATGAACCTACATGCCAAATTTGGTGTCTCTAGCTCTTATGGTCTCTGAGATCTAGGTGACACAAAATAGGACAGACAGACGGACATGGCTATATCGACTCGGCCGTTGATGCTGATCAAGAATATATATACTTTATGGGGTCTGCCACGCCTCCTTCTGCCTGTTCCGCACATTTTTTTTTGCACAAACTTAATAGACCCATTTGTACTTTTTTAAAGTACTGGGTTTAAAAAACCCAAAATCGGGTTAGATTTGACAAAGCTATGCAAGTTTAAAATCTGTTGACCTTTAAAAAAACCCTCAACAAATTTTTGAATAAAACAAATAAATACGACTAACACAACATACTTATGTTATAAACTATACCTTAGGGATAGAAATATTAGAAGTCACTGTGGCATACACAAAGCTGCATGGAACAATGAAAAAAGCCAAGCCAAAGCTGGGAAATTTAACCATTTAACCAGAAGCAAAAAGCTGGTTAGAAATAGAAATCCTGTGGAGAAGTCTTTGCTTCCAATTCCTTTTGATAGGAGAGACTACCAGAGATTTTTTCCAGATGCCGTATGCCAAATCAGCCCCATTCAAGCCATCACTTTCAGAATTTTTCCGCCTCGTTTGCTTTCCAACTGATTTCAATCTGTTTTTCCTGTCTTTCGATCTTTTTTGAACCTTCGCTTTGCTTTTTGAGTTTTGCTTTTTGTTTTTTGGTCTTTTTTTGTTTTTAGTCTTTTTATTGTTGTAGTTGTTATTACTTCCATTCTTCGTTTTCGCATTGACATTTTGTCTTCAATTTGCGCATTGATAAAAACCAACAGCGTTTAATTCGACCGCCTCGCTCGTTAATTAAAACCGTCTTGATGTCCCAGTAGAAGTTTGTTTAGCTACCCTCGGGGCTGAATATAAGGTATGTCAGGCATAACAGAATAACATAGTAATGCAGTATAATTTATTTAGCTGCCATACCTTGATTAGCCCCAACAAATTATGGCAGTTATCCCAAATGTGCAGTGAATTGAAATATATAAATTTGAATTTATTTTAAATATTCATTATGCATTGAGCGCATTACAAATGTGCTGCCAAGAAGGGTATATTGGTTCAATACAGATGTTTGTCTGTTCGTTCGTTTAATCGCTGCAATTTAGAAAACTTGGCATGTAGGTTTCAGAATAACAGAACAGTTACCGGAGCAATTTTCACACAATAGTTTTGAATAATTACATTAGGAAAATATACATCTAAGTGTAATTCTTATTCCTATATATATTTGTGGTCTTGAAAATGTAGAGCTTTGTATTTTAATAAGAATATAGTATGCTTGAAGTGCTTTTACAACTAAAAGTGTTTTCAAACATTAACATTTTATGGCTCTGGGCTCTAAGATTTTTAGGGTATTCGCTCGTCGAGTTAACTGCATTAAAGCATTATTACTCTGCTTTTTTTGTTTTAGATCGCCAGCACAATGCAAATTAGCAGCTTATATAAGCAAGTGCAGTTTTCATTCACACAATGGTCTCAACGAGCAACTGAGAACAAAAGATAGCACAAACAAAGGCGAGGTTGGGGCACTCCCTGAACCGGGTTTGTCTTATTTGGACCTTCTTTTCTTTTTTTTTTTGAACAGTCTTCCGATGTGGTCACAAATAATTGGCCAGGCGTTTGACGTTTAAATTTTATTGAAAAGCAGCTGCAATTGGCAGTTGTGTTCAATTTCCTACTAGCTTAATTGTTGGCTCTTTGGCTGGAAACAATGGCCATGGCTAACTGGCCCCAATGGTCTGGGAAACCCGTTCCCGTTCCCCTTTGTTTGCCCCTTCGCAGGATGAAAAGGGAGTTAAACTGTTTTTTTTTTGTTTTTTTTTGCACTATGGCATGGCTTGGCTTTTCAAAGCATTTTGCTACGCGGAAACTATGCTAATAAATGGCACCAGTCGGTCATAATATTTTCTTTTTTACTTATATTTTGCACTGTTTTTCTTTGCTTCTCTAATGGTATTTTCAGTTCAGTTTGAAATATGTGGTTATTTTACAACCATTTTTCGCCATTTTGCGCTGAAAGAATAAATGGCATACTCTCTTGTTTTTTTACAAAAGTCAAAGTAGAAATTATAATCGAACGACCTTTTACATGTGTGCATTATTTACGGATCATTTGGTGGCAGAGGCGTTGAGGGCGTGACTAATTTGCTTTTTAAGTGTGGCAGCATTTTACGCTTAATTTAGTATTGATAACATTACGCATACGCCACCGATTCGATACGGAATCGATAACGATGGGCTATGTCAATGCCTATATATGTATATGTCTACAAATACATACACATAAATTGTACCTATAACTTGAACACAGACACGAACACGAACATGAGCACGAACACTAATACCAACACCTGTTGTGTGTGCGTTTTTTTTTGTTTTGTTTTACGAGTAATGGTTGCCCCTAAAAGCGGGCTGCACATTTGTTAGCTCACAATACAGCAATGGGCACTTCAGACGACGCACCCAACAAACCCAACAACAACAACAGCAACAACAATGGCAACAACAATGGCAACAATGACACCAACAACAGTAACAATAACACGAATATCAATAATCATAACAAAATGTGAACGTCAAAAGGTAAAGGCAGATCCCGTAAATGGCTCAAGAAGTCATTGAGGTTAGCAAGTTACAGTGGAGCAATTTGGTGTTTATATTTTTAAATTTATGAATTTCTAAAGTTGATTTTAAGCTGTGCTATAACATCTTATCAAATTGTGTATAAAGTGCTTGTTTAATTTAACCAAACAAATTTTAGCATCTAGCCTTGTACATAGGTCGTTTTGTATGCTGTCCACTGTACGGACTACAGACTGTAACGACGACAAAATCCAAAACTGTGTGCTGCTAAAATTTTATGGTCATGGTCTCCAGAATCCATTTCCTTGCATCACTTGCCGAATGTGCCACACAGGTGACGGCAAACTGATGCTGTTATTGTCAGACGTCTCCATCTCTGTCTTGGTCTCTATGTCAGCTATTGCCAGTGTCCTTTTCCCTTTCCCTTTTCCTTCCCTTACTTTTCGCCCTTCCGCCCTTTACCCCTCTGTAATTGTTGAAGGTTTGTTGTTGTAGCTTGGGTGCCAAAATGCCAAACGCTGTCAACTGTCATCACTTCACTTCTGTCGCCTTCTGTCCTCTGTACCTCTGTACCACTGCGACCCGTGCTTTCGTTGAGTGGCTGCTGTCATGTCAAGCGGCCATAATCATTGGCGTTCATACATAATGGACTCATTGATATTCCCAGCAAACCAGCAAAGCAGCAAAGCACCAAAGTAGCAAAGGCAACAAAAGTAACAGTAAGAAGGCAACACACACGTAAGCCAAGTGGCTTTGACTTTTTTATTTTTTTATTTTTGACGGTTTGTTCGACTTACATATGACCCGACTTGTAGCTTGAGCTTGAACTTAAGCTGGCTCCCCCTGTTTATTGTCCTAGTCCCTCTTATTGGGGTTAAAACAATAATTGCCAACAAAACGAATGATAATACACACAATAATTCACGCCAAACTCATTACATTTGCGATTTGACCTTGTCCATGGGATTTGAGGTTCATGGATATGGAAAATAATCAGAAATTCACTTTAGACTGTCTTTCTTTGGGTTCTTTAAACATGAATGTAAAAGATACACTCTGTAATTTGTAATACGGCATAGTTATAGGGTCTCTCACAGTCGATTTTCTTCAATTATAGTCTTTCCTACTAGTCTCTATTCTAAATCAGAATTTAAAGTTCTTCACAATCACACATTTGAAATAGCCAAACAACCTCTAAAATAAGTTGCAGTCGTATTAAATTTGAACAACCTAGTTTTACCGAGCAGATAGATTAGTTTACCTGGCCAGTTGTCCAGTTGGATATCCATGTAGAGTGGACATCTGGCTTAACTAGGCATTTGGATACTTTCGAAAGCACGTTCTCTCCAGACTTGAGAAAATATAACCAAACGGTTTGACAAAACTTTTGCCAGTTAATGGCGTTTCTTCAATTCCACACATGTTTTGCATGTGGAACTTGCCGTTGCCTCAGTCAAACAAACTCGGAAAAAACACATAGTAGTACACACAAGCCTTCTGAGTGTCACATACACTTGCAAAATTGATAATACCCTTTTTATTCATTTTGATTATGTACAGGGTACACAAACGTTGTACGTTGTTTCGGGCTGTTCGTGCCGCTGGTAGTTGAAACTTTTCTAAAGCAAATTTTTCGGTATTTTTATAAAACGTACTTGCAAAATTTTATTAGCAAAAGCAAAAGCAAAAGGCAGTAGCAGCTTCGTGAAAAAGTGCATCATCCATTTGAGCTCACTTTAAAAAGTGTCTTGACAACAGCAACCAAAAAATGCAACGTCGTCAACGTGCAGCCAAAACTTGTAATTTTAATTGAGCTCCCAACTGTATCCAAAAGGTAAATATAAAGTTACAGCTGTGTCCAAGGCGTTGAAAAGCCACAAAGTTAACCAAACTAAAAGGAAAAGCCCAATATATTTCGATATTGTTGCACGTTCTAAAGATGCAGAGTAGTCCAACGTGAAAACGGACTATCGAAATAGACTGTGTGTGGTCTTTAAGTGTACTGTTTATCAAAGTTTTTATGTATAAATATAAAATTGAAGCCAGAATCCATGATATGTCTTTATGCAATGTTGTTTATTAAAGCAAAGAAGTAAGAACTCTATAGTCGAGACTTCAGAATACATTACTTTAGGTATATGCAGTGATTTTAGTTACTTTCAACTTTATAGTTCTTAGTTAGAATTGATATTATTCACCTACTAGTTTATAATAATTTACTAAACAAGTTGGAAATCCGATTTAGGGCCTTTACTTTTTCTCGTTCCCACATCTTTAGTAACTTCTTTTATATATTTGACCATTTAACAGATAGTGCTATATAAAATAAAATACAAGCAAGTCTAATTGTAATTTTAGCATAAACTTTAAATCAATACAAACATCTGGTAGGCAAATTCTGTGGGTGCTGTAATATCTTGATTTTAACATAACATTTCAAACTTTTGACTATGTGGCATCACTGTTTGGCCAAATGCGTCACGTTTTTCGAAAAGTTTGCCAACGCAAGTAGAAAAAGGTAGAAAATATTGTCGGAAAAGTGAAAAATTCCAAATTCCAGTTATAAGCATGCCTATAATTGTCAAATGTCTCCTATGGGCAAGTTTAACTGGACTCTAAGGATGTGGGGAAGATGTAAAATTTCCCTTATTATGTTTGCTTTGACTTCAAGTAATTTACAATTCTTTTACTTTATAAATACCAAGCTGTGCACTTAGTGTTTCACTCTCCTATTTGCCTACTTTGCCTACTTTGACTTCAACTCAAAACAGCTCTTTCAATGCTGCATTCATATTATTTTTGAATGACAAGAAGGATCTGTCAAGCCTTAGTTGTGGTCATCTTAAAAATGAGCAAACTCAAGGTATACACGGTAAACCATACAAAATGAACTGCTGCAATTGGGACTTGCTGGCTGGCAAGTGCTTGAAAATGTAGAAAGGTGTGGAGAAAGAGACTAAAAGAAGCATCAGAGAAGACAACAATGTGTTGCACAATTTCCACTTAGACTAATTAACTGCCCCGTCACTTGATGTGACGCTCCGAGCTTTCAAATGCTCTTGATAACTATAAAGCCATCGTTGGGTTGTTGCTGGGTTTCTTGTTGGTGTGGCGAAATGACCAGCCGGTCAACCAATCTCCCAGGATGTCCCAGTATATCCCAGGACCAAGACCGCAGACAGGCGAGCACCAATATTAAATCTCTTTGCTGTCCTTTGGGAACTTCAGAGGAGGTAGGCAGGTTGATATTTCTATAACACCCCCCCAAAATGTGTTCGTTAAATTTATCACAGTTTGTGCTGCTGGTCATTTGACATCAGCAACTACAAAGCACTATGGGAAAATCAGAGAATATTTTGCCATTAACTCTATATCTTAAACCCAGTATTTAAAGGATACATTGAGATACTAAATTGGTGTCAGTGTTTGTAACAGGCAAAAGGAAGAATTTACAACCATAACTAATATAACTCTTACGACTTATTCGTATGAGACAAAAGAAAGTGCCGAAATTTGTATTAATATTTTAAAATTCTAACACAAACGTTATCTGACTAATAATATGTAAAGAATTTTCCACACTGATGAAACAAAAGGGTGTAAAAACAATAAGGAAGATTAAATATATATATATATTAAGAAATTATCTTTTAAGAATGATGCAAAAGACAAAGCTTTAAAGCTTTATTTAGGCAAGAACAAAATAAAAGAATAATTTTCTAGACTCCATTTTTAGATCAAAAGTTCTTGGTAATGTGAAAACAATAAATGCCCTATACCAATTTATATCTAGTTT
Source organism: Drosophila testacea (assembly GCA_035043265.1). Taxonomy (NCBI): domain Eukaryota; kingdom Metazoa; phylum Arthropoda; class Insecta; order Diptera; family Drosophilidae; genus Drosophila; species Drosophila testacea. Next base: position 4,515,485 of record JAWNND010000229.1, read on the forward strand.
GGTGTATTCAGCTCACCAAGTCTGTGAATTCTAGGTATTATACGAACGGATAGGTAAACTTGACATTTTCTCGTAAGGTTATTTGAACGATGGTCTTAATTATTCATAGAAAAATGAATATATGGACAAAAACAAATTTCGTTAATTAATTACCCACAGATTGACTTGATTCGATTTAATATCTTGCATAGTTTATCAATAGTTTTCCTCTACATTAGACTAGCAGAATTTTCCACTAGGCTAAATATTTGTGGAGAGTAACTCAATATTTGGTTCTGTGGTAATTTGTACAGAAAACAAATGTACACTTTTGAAAAATGGTGAAAAATGTCTAAGGCTCTGAGTCGTGGCAATATGCATATTAACAAAGTACGAACATAGAAAGAAGAAGAAGGCCGCTTTTAAGCACACACACACACACACACACACACACACACACACACACACACACACACACACACACACACACACACATATACATATGAAATGAGTCCGCCATGCTTTGCAACACAAACAAGTGGAAGCTTTCAATCATTTCGCTTGGTTGCCAGGCAACTCCTCTTCTTATTTCCCTTTTGCCCCCGTCCATCTTAGCAATTGTACCTTCCCCTTGGCCACCCCATCCCTTTGATTCCCGCTATTGGCAGTGACTGGCTTGGTTCTTAACTTTTATTGCTATGCTTTTTTAAGTGACCAGCAGACATTATCTTGCCCTACAACGCTGCCACACCTTCTTTTTGGATTTTATTAAGTTTCCGCTTCGTGTGGCTGCATACCCGGGTCACGCCTTTGTTTAGCTACATACCCAACCTACCAAACCTACCAAACCTGCCAACCAACCAACCTATCAACCTACCAACCCACCTACCAATTGCCCAACCAATTCGGCCCACAATTCATGCCCCACCTCAACAGCCCAGCAGGCATAGTCACAGCACCAGATACTATTGCTGTTGCTGTCCAAACACTGACTAGCTAATGGTAAATGCCATTTCAATTACGTACAGAGTACTAAAATTTTATGCGGCTTGTCGACATTTTTTTGCTTTTCGATTTCCATTTGTGCTTAAAGTGCATTTGCACAATGGGCTAAAACATGCCATCAACAATAGCAAAATGTTATTTCCACTGTAGGGTAACTTTAGGGTAAGTGTAGGGTAACTGTAGGGTTACTGTAGAGTAACTGTAGTGAAACTGTAGGGTAACTGTAGGGTTACTGTGGGGTAACTGCACTGTTTATGCGTTTCAAGGTAATTCTGTTACTTTTCAAGATAAATACACAAAAACTGTCTTAAATCAGATAATAATATTTAAATCTTAATATTAAATTGTTTTGCAAGTCGTATTCCTTTAGCAAATATAGAATGTTACTTACATGATCTTTGGAGAAGCATACAGAAAGTAAATCAACCATTAATCGCTCCGCTCCATTACATTTTATAAATCAGGAATGACATGATACCGTTTAATACAAATCAGCCTCTTTAAAATCAGTCAACATCGTCTCTTAATTATTATTTTTGCCAATATTCAGCTAAATATAGTAGTAATCAGTAGTAATGACAAATTAATCATTCTTAAGAAGAAAATGCAAACTTTGCAGTTAAACTAAGTAGGAAAAAATTATATTTCAATGAAACGAATATTCATCTTAGAAACCTCATAATTGACAGTTATGTTTAATGCGTACTTAAATATTGAGGCAGTTAAACTTATTATACAGTAACTTGATGCAAGTATAAGTTCGGTAGCTTAATAATATTCAAGGTAGCCGCAGGTAAAACACTCTCGTCTAGACTATTATCAATAAGCAAGGGTTGAATTAGTTTGTGTCCTTAATAAGTCTTAACGGACGGGTCAGAAAAATTTATAATATGATACGGATACGGTTACGGATACAGATACAGATACAGGTACCAAATTTGAACTTGCAAAGTATGAGTATAATTTGAGTATCTCAAGACTGGGAGTCTTTTTCTCTTACTTAGTATTCTTCCGACGAGGTCGTCATCGCATATAAAAAAAAAAAAAAAGAAGAAAAAAAAACCCTAAGACACACATCCCGCTTCGCGTGTTTTGCGCCCAGCCTTAGCACACTGACTGCCATAACTTTAACAACAACAAGATAAAAAGGATTGGCGCATTCAAGACACGCTGTCGTAAGTTTAGCCTTTTGCCATTTTAGCTGATTGTTTTTTCTATCCTCAGTAAGGATACACGCCATGTCACCAACGCCTTTTTGTATGGGTAACATAATATTTTGTTTATGTTTACCCAATTTGATTATATCTATCACTATCACTAACTAAACCAGTTCAAGTTTTTATGACACGCTCCGCACAGTTTGTTTTGCCGCCATATGCAAATTTATATTTTCTCCTTATGTGCGGTTGTTGAACGTCACTGATGCAAACAAATAAATGGACACACCATCAGAAAAACCTATCATACAAATATGATAGTACATACATACATACTATAATATATGGGCAAGTCCCGCGTGACGAACATTAGACTCATACGCATTTGTTCATTGAAAACTTAATGTTTTCTAGTCTTTAAACAGAGATAATACGATAGCTTTAAATTATATGTAGTGTGTTTCGGGAGCACTTTCAGTAGGCATTACAAATCATTTTGGAGCAGATGTTTGACGCGAGCAAAAATTTATCATAAAGTGCGGTGTCGCACGCTACAAAAACAGAAGTAATGTAACATTAAATATTATACTGGTGAAATAAATTGCATTATGGTAACATGAGCTTAAATGGTCCTGGCATTTATTTTCTATTTTTCTCTTGAAAAAGAAATGTTCTACGTGTACTGAAGTTTACATGCTGAATGTGATGTGTCCAGCTCTGATAGTTTCAGAGGTTGACGTGTTTAAACAAACAGATAGGCATTTTACACAAAGGTAATACATCACTCCCTTAGGGTATACATATTGTATGACTGCAAAGCTAATTATTATAATGATTAATAGATATACACTTTTTTAAGTACAGGGTCTAAAAATAGGGTAAAGTACGGACCACAACGGATGTGAGACTGAACTAAAGCTGAAATACATTTCTAAATGGAAGAAGCGTATTTAAGTTTAATGTACATATTTATGTTTAATCAATAAAATTAAAATACCATATGTATTTATGCAAGAAACTATATACCAAGTCTGTATATAAATTCCCAATGAAACTTGAGGTCAAATGAACATTTGCTGATGTGCAGCGCAACAATTTGTCGGTGAGGACAAGGAACTAAGCAAAAACATTTCAAAAAGTGAACACTTGGTGCAGCAATGACGCGAGTATTTAGAAATCCATTAATTTCAATCACTGCCCATGACTTAGCAGCAATACTTTTATACCCTTTAGCCATACAACAAAGCAATAAGAGCATACTTTTGTAAGAGAGTGGCAAAGGGATATCGGTAAGAACTTTTAAAGTGCATAGCCTTCGAATTACATTCTTAATAAATATTAAAGATGCCCTATTTTATGGACAATTAAAAACGAAAACTGTGTATCTGTTAATAAATATAAATAGGCCCAAAAGATATCTTCTAGTCGAGCTATTTTTACCTGACTATTTTACTGTACTTCTTATTATTGTTGTAATTTGTTGGTTTTGCTACACTTGACGTATACCAAGGTTTTTTTTTTGTATTTTTATTTAAAGAAAATGGGGTTGAATTTCTTATTTCTCAGTGGAAGAAAACACACTTTTGAAAATCAATAGCAAATAGTAGCTAAGTTGCAAAATGTGTAGTGATAAAAGGTACAGCGATAGGTACATAAATTAGTTAAGTAATGCGCTAATCGACTGAACAAGTCTTAAAAACTCTAGCTGCATTTTAATATTTATAATCTTGATGTTCCAGGTGTCGTTAACCGAAGCAATCTAGAATCTAATTATTTGGAAAGATATTCGATACTTTCGCTGATTAAAGAACAGTAATTCAATTAAATTGGTTTCATATTTTAAATAGCATTTGGATTATAAGCTATTTTATTTTACTTATATTATTGCATACTGAAAGTTACTAGCTATATATAAGTAAGAATTTGATACCCGATAGTGCAAGCTATTGAAAATAATAATTAATAATGGGGCAATTTCTGTATTAATGCAGAAAAGCAGCCTTGCCTTGCTGGCTACCAAACATATAGTTTGTTAAAAAATTTATATTTATATGTTACATTTTATTTGAAGTACAATGAGTGCTATGTTATATAAAAAGTGAGAGATTTTTGGAGCCCTCCAGATCAGAGTCAAGAAACGAGCCAATAAACACCTGAAGTGTCGTTCTTTCACTTTCTGGCGTAAAGAACTTAAAGGCGGTAATACAAAATAAAAATCATTTTCCAGACTCAATTTGTTAGCACTTGGATTAACTTCTTTTTTTTATAAGGATATCAATATGGTTCATCACGCCATTTATTTACTCCAAGCTTGCAACGAAGCTGGCTGCCATACAGCCATATACCATTACTTCACAACCTCCATGTCTCGCAGTCCTAATTGAGTTTTTTTGATTATAGGCTTCGTCAGGCTTTCTCCACACACACATACACACACACACACACATAGACTTCCATCCGACCCAAAAATATTAAATAGATTTAGACTCGTCTGAGTAAATGACTTTCTGCCAAAACTCAAGGGATGCATTTTGGGCCATTTGGCTAATACAGCGTAGCGAAATTAATAACTTAGCATGAAATAAATTGTATTTTTTTCTCAGGAAGTTATTTTTACTGAATTAGCCCAATTAGAAAGCTTATCAGATTTATATTTCTTTCTTTTTTAATCTTTTGTTCAATCTATAGTTTTTTATAGAAAGGTGTTCCTTTTACTATTAATAAAGCTACCTTATCAGTTCAAGATCGAATTTAGTTTATAATTGTATTAAAAGCCAGAAGCTAAAAGTATGTAGAAAGTATGTACCATTGAAGTTACTATAAAAAAATTTATAATTAATTAAAAGTATAATTAAATTAAGGTACACGCATCTTTTAGTAATGCAATGTTCAATGTAACACCTGTGAGGATTTGGTTACTGCGCATAGAGCATTTAAACTGCAGCATCCTCACTTGTATTTTAAATGTTATTGTTTAAACTTTTGTTTAGTCTTTTAATAGTACAATTTTAAGTTGCGTTAAAGAAACATTTAATTCAGTCCTTAAAGTTTAAATTCGAAATTCGGTATTAGACTATAAATTTAGTATAAAATGACATTCGTTTGTTCTTTTCTTTGCAGTTCTGCACGCAGTTAGCTGGGAGGAGTGGTGGACCTATGATGGCATATCAGGTAAATTATTGCATTTGGTGAGACCCTTTTTTCCAGAAACTCTAAATATAGTAATTCCACATGCCAGAGGAGAGCCAACAAAAGTTCTGCTCAATGTCTACTTCTTTCTCACTTCGATGCGTTTCGGAACAATTTTCTCAGTTGTAATTTTTTTGTACTTTACTTTACTTGCCCTCCCAGTGTTGCTGCTTGTTTATAAATTGCAACAACAAAGTAAATTTTAATCAAAGCACAAGCAACAAAAAAGTGCAACAATGCAACAAAATCCAAAAACATGAAAAGTCACACGCGCCGTTTTCGTTAATTACAGAACAACGTTCGAGCCTCAGACCATTCCTTATATGTATGTATGTATGTATGTACAATGTACAAATGTGTGTACATACATATGTATGAATGTATTTGAGTGCATGCATACACATACATGGATACCCTTTTATAACACTTGTGTACAGTGTACACGGCACTATGGGGCATTTTCGGTTTTTCTTTATTTAAATAAAGTCAACTTTAAATATTCTTCTATTAAGTAATTAAACATAAATGTTATTTCGCTAGAATATTTACAGAGGTCCACACTGTTAGCCTTACATCTGTTAAACAGAGTTGTGTACAACAAAGACCATATGCTAGTGATATGTATAATTTGTTGTTTAAATTAACGAGCTTTTAAAAGAAACCAAAGATTAAGAGTTTGGACGCATATTATTTATTTTAGTTTTTAGTAAGAAACTTTTTACTTTCCTTAGAATTAATATAACTGTGCTCTTGAGTTACTAATAAGTTCCAAAAATAGCGGTAGCTGCTCCATAGTGCACGGTATGCGCAGTAAAGTTTGCACTATGGGGACTTTCATACTTTTTTTTTTAAATTAATCAATAACTCATTAACGCAAGAAGATTTATTAGTCTAGTTTTTTTCCATTAGGTATATTATATGAGTGGGAAGAGCTTTTTTTTATTAATTCTACCATATGCATTTTTGTGGTATTAATCGTATTAGGAAAATTTAATTATGTAGGTAATCAATTATTATGTGAATAATCTGTTAAGTAGTTTTTTAAAAAACATGCATCAGCATCGAACTTCTATTGCCAATAACTGCCATAGGAACAATCCGTCGGGAGACAAAAAATGAAAATTACAATTTACAATTACAAAAACAAACTACAAACTACGCAAAAGTGTTTTTCTGCTGGGCTGCCGTTTTAAAAAAAAAAAGTAACTTTAACAACTTTCGCATAATGGGTTTATTCAAAAAAGAGGGGAAAAAAATGGGAAAGGTTCCCATAGTGGGTCGGTTGGAAATTACGTAGCATACTTTTTGGCATTAACAAGTGTCTGCACCTGCCGCTGCAGTCGCTGCCGAGCTGAAATTTATCGTAGTTGGTGTTGATGTTATAAAAGCATTTTACCAGTAACTGAAATTGCACGCGAGAATTGTACATTCAACCAGAAGAGACGGAACAACAGAGACAACAGACAGAGACAGAGACAACAGACAGAGACAAAGACAACAGACATTGGCAGTGGAGAGAGAGACATAAAGAAGAAGCCGACAAGAGTCGAAGACAACTATCAAAGTGGAAAGAATTTTGTCATAGGAAACTTTACTTGTGTCCTTGCCTTATTCTGAATTCTGATTACCCAAACACCAAACCAACTGAATATTTGGTCAACCGTTGAATCTGTTTCCAGCATCGGGAAAAAGGGTAACAAACAATTTCAATGACTCACACACATCGACCGAGCAATGTGACAATTATTGCTGGCCAAAATCCGTGACGTTTTGCATCCTTTGTAGCAAACTTCTGATAAGTTTCTCTCCCTCCCTCCATCATAGTTTCCCTCTCAGTTGGACATTCCATCGTTCGTCTTAATCTCATTAGAGACACCGAGGAAGACATTTGCAGAAGACAAATGCATAAATAAGTTCAAGTGCTTTGAATTTTGAATTGGATGTGCAATCCGAGTAGAAAACAAGTAGCAAAGGCTACAATTGAGTGAACCTGACTGTAAGTGACCCTACTGTGAGTGACCCTACTGTTACTCTAAAATATCGTTGCCACTTAGATTTATTAATTACTTTAACACAGCTTAAGTACTGAGAGCATAAAGAACCTAGATAAAATAAAAGAGAACAATCAGGTGTGTTCCATAAAATGCCAACAAATTTTTAAGAGACTTAACAATTTAAATATTCATTGAATTATTTAATTTTAAAAAATACGGAGACTCTTAATAATTAAGTTAAAACTTTAAGCAAATAAATTTTCACTTCAGAAAAATATTTTGAAAATAGAAAATCTCCGACATGGAACACCAACATTTGGAAAATATGTTTACAACAACAATGGTTCTCAAAATCTAGAGCGATATAACTATAAATATATTTAACACTAAATAGTAATTTTTATATTCACTCTTTATCTAAAGTAATTGTCGTAAACTTAAGCGAAATAATCAGTGATTTTGAATTCTAACTCTATTTTGAAAGTTTATTTAAATAATAATAAAGAACTTTTTAAAATTAAATAAACATGCATTAATTATATTTATTATTAAATAAGTTTATTTAATGTAGATTTCGAATAAATAAATTTTGTTATAACTCGTAATAAATTTGTCACTCGTTAAAAATATCCTTGAAATAATGAATTCTCTGACATTTAAGGAACGCCAACATTTAAGAATAACTGATGTTTGGCTCTGTTGTTTTCAAAAACATCGGAAATTCAATTCTGTGGAAACTTAAAGAACACACCTGAAATACTATAAAGAATGATTACCAAATTAAATCTTCGGATTGTAGCGCAAAACAGAAATAGAAATAATAGAAAGAGTTTGTAAAACAGCGTAGCGTATATACATAGGCATTAACATATATCTTTATTGTTTTCCGAATAACTACAGAGTCTTTCACAGTCGAGGTCGCTCGACAATAGCCATTTGGTACTAGTTCCAGGTGCATAAGTCGGTAACACAGTCGTTGACGTTGTAACACGTGTTGTCAACAAATTGCAACCAAATCCCAGAAAAACTTTGTGTTTCTCTTGCATAAATAAATTTGCATCAGCATTGCATACACTATATGTACTATAGTATAGTTAAGTATAGTATACTGGAGGAGTACTAGAGTAGTTGTCGGATCCAGCTATCTACAGGTATCAAATACCTGAGTGAGTTGTGCGTTTGGCATTGCTAATCGCATTAGGTTACAAATTTAGCGATGGGTTGTGCAACTGAGATTATGGGAATTTTTGGGTGAAATTTTGCTGCATTTTTTTTTTAAAGCACAAGAGTCCGAGTTCGAGTGCGAAACTGACTTTTTTGTTCGTGGATATTTGTACAAGCCAAAAACGAAATAAACGTAACGGAACTAAGCGAAAGCAAACCAAGCGAAATAAACATACCTCAAGGCGCACAGACAGACGTTGTTGGCTCCGATGTTGGCCACTAATGTTGTTAATGGCTGCTAAAATCGTTTGGCAATTGCCTCATTGACTTGACTGCAGACTGCAATTTAATGGACTTAAGCTGCAGATCCCTTCAGTTGCCTTCAGCTCTTTCCACTAGCTTGTTAAATAACGCTCCGACATTGAGGTCAACAGTCGCTTAAACGCGCGTACGTGGCATATCAATGATTGAAGCTTTTGATTCCGGCTACCGATATACCCACTGAAACGTGTTGATTTTATCTAATACCACACCTCCATCCCCTCCCCTCCTCGCCATTACACAGACAACACACATAACCCCCTTCTTCACCCATCGCTTTATGCAATCCCTGACGTCAGTTTGTCGCTTTGACCCTTCTGTCCGAGATACAAACATACTTGCATTAACCTATACATATGTGACTAGGAGTGCATTCTCCTCTGCTATCATATCATTTTTCTTACGATATAATAAAATTGAAAAGTTGTAGTCAGCAGGTAAAGCAAATAAATATCAGAAAACTTTTCGCATTTAGATAATCAGACTTTTTACTTAAAAAGGAAAATGGTCAAATGGGTGCATTAGTTTTGCCGAAGCTTGAAATGTGCAGAAAGAGTCGTAACAAACACTATTAAGAATTTATATTCATGATTAGTATAAATTACATAGTAGATATAGTCATGCTTGCCTATATAATTATATTACATTATACTCTATTAGACATTATAAGAGCTGGAGATGCAAAGCTAGGCAAGTAGGTAACAGTCCAAAATCGATCAAGTTTGATTTATAATTATGCACAAACTGAGTTTTAAGATCTTTTTGGAAAGCACTTAAAGCTTTAAATATCACAAATTTTGAATAGGTGTTAACTAACTGAAATCACAGAACTCCAGGTGTTTTATTGCAGCCATCTGAAAAACGTAGATTGTTTTTAAATCTTAGATATTCTCACTTTGAAATCTAGTGTGGCTTGTGTCTCTTTATTTAGGTATTTTAAATATTGCAGTTATCATCATTACTTGAAAAGTTATTGTTGTCTTCTCATATCTTCTTCTTTTCTACATCTGTATATAGGTCCAGCCTTTTGGGGTCTCATCAATCCAGAATGGTCGCTCTGCAATAAAGGACGGCGACAGTCTCCTGTAAATCTAGAACCGCAGCGATTGCTCTTTGATCCAAATTTGCGTCCCATGCACATTGACAAGCACAGGGTAAGTCTAGATGTTAAGTAACTATACCAAATTGAATGTAAATAAAGCAACAAAATGCCACTGTTTCTATCTACATTCATAGTTATACGTTTATTTAGACCCAAAATCAACTTAAAGCTATGCTTAAAATGCAGAAAATGTTATTCTTTCTGATGGTCACCTTTAGAATGAATATTTAATTGTAAATTGTAAATATTAAATCTATAAAAATTGATTTAATATTTATTTTATTTAATTTTATCTATATACATTGATTTAATATTTACAATTTACAATTTTGGGGAGTTTTATTTATATGAACAATATCAATATGATCAAAACGATATTCCACATTAAAATTGGTTGGGTTTTGACAAAGTTGTGCAAGTTTTAAGTCTTAAAACCAGACAGTTAGTTCAGTAAAACTTGTGGATACTCTTTAAGTTAAACTTAACAGCTGTTAGCACAACAAAAAAGATGGTTTTATTTTACATTGAAACAAAGAAATCATGTCTGTCTCTATTCAAGTGCATGAAAAAAAGTTCCACATGTTGAAAGAAAAATTTCAAATAATTTATAACAGTAAACTATTGATATCTCCCTCTTATCTGTAAAGTTTGTTAAGAAAGTCAACGACGGAGAACAGCAACTAAAATTGCAATAACAACAATCGATTTAGAGATAAATAAATCAAATATAATATTTTTAATCCTATTGAAGTGCATGGCAGTAAATAGAATCTATATTAATAACCCCTTTCACATGTCAAACTTTTTAAATATTTATGTATATACTTAAGCTTTTGTTTAGTTAAGTTACATAAAACTTACTTAAACAATTTATTTGTATTATGTTCTATCTATGGCAGATAAGCGGCATCATAAGCAATACGGGCCATAGTGTAATCTTTACAGCTGGCAATGATACTGTGGCCAATTATGATGGCATGCAAACACCTGTGAATATATCTGGTGGTCCCTTGTCTTACCGATATCGTTTTCAGGAGATACACATACACTATGGACTCAATGATCAGTTTGGTTCTGAGCACAGTGTCGAGGGATACACATTTCCAGCTGAGGTAAGTCCAAATCATTGACTGACAGAGAGAAAATATATATATCTACTAGATAATATCTAGCACTCACGGTGGTTTTAATATTTCGTATCCTTAGCAAACTTATACATCCAGGATATCTGTCTACTATATAGTATTTAGCACTCAAAGTGGGTTAAAAATTTCTAGTCCTTAGACAACTTATTGTTAGACAGCCAGGAATTTGCATTTTCTAGTAACCTAGCTCTTGAAAAGTGCAACGAGCCAATTAGTTTAATTGAAGAGGAAAATGCGCCTAAAACACAGAAAATATATAATATTTGAAAGTCGAATTTCTTAAAAGCCCTGTTATTGCACAAGATTTTACCTCGCAGCTCTTACTGTATGGGCACCACAATGATCAGTCAGTGAGTCAATGATTAATAATAAGTATGCAAACTATGAAAGTTACACGATTGTTAATATTTCACTATTATTAATTAGTCCTTAGTCATGTTCCAGCCCTATTCTTCAATTGTGTTGGTCAATTTTGTAAACATGTACATATATAGTATTTATAACTTTTCTGGTCACATGTCACATTCACAATTAGTTGAAAGACTAACAAAAATATCTCCGAGCTAGCCAAGATTTCGGAAATGCACAAATCGCAAGTGTTTTCCAAGGTCTAATCAATTAAATATGAACTGACAAACCCAGCTAAGCACAATTTTGTATGAAGGTTGGCAGTTCACACTAATATTTGACCGTTTACCATTTTCGTTCGCTGGAAACGAAAGATTAAAAATAGAAACACAACAATATACATTGTATATAAGAGGAAATGTGGGAATAGGGTATCTTAAGGCAGTGAAATCTCGTAGTCGAGTACTCTCGACTTGAGCGTTTTCACTTGTTAACAATTCAATTGTGTGTGTCAAGAGAAAAAGCAGGCGAGAACTATAGAGCATAGAGGGGAGGATGGACATGGGTTGGGTGGGTGGAGGAGATGAGATGAGATGAGCAGACAAGAGTAGAGAAGAGGAGCAGACTCAACGTCTGAAGTCGTGTGTCAAGTTTCGAGTTTATCATCGCGTCGAGGCTCCCCCATTTCTTTTGATTCTGTTTCATTTGGTTATATTGCGCTTGAGCCATTGTTGAACTTGCTTGTAACTTTTTAGCTCGCCTGCTTAAATATTTACACAGATAAACGAGCGGAAGTGTATTTGATCAGCAGTTAACGTACCAAATGCCGATTTGTCGCTGCCTATGTCTTGGCCATTAGGTTTCCAGGAACAAGTTGCGCATTTCTTTGCTCCAACTCCTGTTGCAAAATGCACAGCACAGAGAGACAAAGACAGAGACCGAAACAGAGAGACTGAGACAGAGACAGACAATGTTTCTCTATTATTTCCAAGACCCCAGTGAGTTTTAACAATATGTTGAAGTTGGCCTTTTGTGTGTAGCTCCTTTCAAATATCATTCACAAGGATGATTGGTTGTTAGGGAATTTGAATAGACACCAGTGGCATAAAGGCACATCTAATACAGTGAGTAACTTTATTGAAATAGAACTATAAAAAAATATATAAAATATATGATATAACTTATAATATACAGAGACTATTGTTCGATTAGTAAATATAGTCCACTATGTCTAAAAGAAATAAATAAAACACATACAAAAATAAATAAAATAGCAGCTAATATTTAAATTTATAATATAAATCCACTAAATTAAAATAAATGTGACACATTTGAATAAATATAGAAAAGACCAGGGAAAATAATAATTGTCATTAATCAACATTTCAACTAAAAACTAATTAAATTTGTAGTTCAAGCAAGCCAAATTCTTTTTAATTACATCCACTTAACTTTATTTAAGACTTTTGAATATAAAACTTACAAATAAAAATTATTTATGATATTAAAAATCAATAAAAATAATAAATTTGTAAGATCAGTCTTAAATAACTACTCTTAATAAATAACAAATATAGACGATCCCGATTCAGATCCAGATAATCCCTATATACAACTATTTACAACTGAAGCGAAGCACCTAGAATTTAGCTATAACTAAAGATCAAAGTGCACTACACTACTATATTAAAGGTCATATGTATAAAAATATTATTTTATATTATTATATATACTTTGTCGTATTTTTGTCGCTCAATCAATGGTGCTCGTATCAAGTGATGCCTCAAATATATAGTATGTAACATTGTTTCACCATCAGGCATATGTGTATCCTTGTGTCATATGGCAGGCGTTTGGCAAATGCAAAGGCAAAGGCACAGGCAAAGGAACGTTTTTATCCAAGATGCAAATACAGACATGGAGTTAGACACCTTGCCTGGTTGAGTTGTCAGCCAATTCAGATTTTCTGCTCCTGTTCCTGTTTCTGTTCCCGTTCCCCATTCCCCATACCCCATTCCCATCTCTGTTCATACTTGCTTGTCTGATTTATTTAGCATGGCACAGTGTACACATGTGTGCTTGTCTGTCTGTCTGTCTGTCTGTTGGACTGCCTGGAGGCTAAAGCTTATTCTCATTGCTTGTTGTTTGGCACAAAAATATGATTTTGGCCCCTTTTTCATTTTGATGTCAAGTTTAAAGTCAGACACTTGCTCAGTTGGTTTGCTTCGCTCAGTTGATTTGCAAGCAGTTTATTAAAAATATGTAAATACGCGAAGCGAACAGAGGCCAAATACCAAAAGACGAAAGCCGAAAGGAACGAAAGGAGCTTTGTTTGAAGGTTGAAGATTAAAATATCCTGCCTCTTGAGACGCATTCGTGGCCTGCTAATTTGTTGAGGCGTGTGCGGAGAGAGAGGGAAAGAGAATGTATGTATGTATGTGTGTATGTATGTATGGTAGTATACACTTTGTCAGTTGTGGCGATTTGTTCAAGCAGCTGCCACTGATTGTCGATTCAGCTGCTTCTTTGGGCCATCTTCAACTACTTCTTTGGGCCATCTTCAGTTTGCTTGGCGTTGTGTTAAATGATAACGATTGAGAACAAAACTTTTTTCTATACTTTCTTGCTGTAATATATGAGAAGCCACATGTCGAGAAACTACACTACTTTAATCATTTTCTTTGCTGAGACTTTTTTAGACCCTGTACATAAGTCATACAAAGAGTCTGTTATGTTTGTCAAACCAAATGTTTTATCTGTTTGAATACTTAAATATCAGAGAAAATAAGATTTAGAGAAACATTTCTCTATTCTTTAGCTTTAAAATTTTGTCATGCTCACTTTCTTTCTATACTTCTATATACTTTAAGTAGATCAATATGATCATAGAATTTTGAGAAAGAAAGTGGGCATGACAAATTCTAAAGCAAACTTTATGTGAGTAAGATATTGAGAAACCTAACATATATAAATAAAAACACAAGTATGGTGTTAATAGCTTATATAGTTTTAAAGATCTACCCACATTTTTTTTAACAACTGAATTAACCCAATAATTTTTTTTTAAGTACAGGGAACAGTTTTCTAAGAGGAGATTTTTAATATTTTTTCTGAAAGTTTTTAAAAGGACAGATCTGTCCGGAAAAGGCTGTGGTAACATCACTGCAATGAGAAAGCCCCACAGTTGTTTTTAAGGATGCGTTAAATTATAACAAGTTTATTTGACTGGTATCTTTTGTTTTCTTCTTTAACGAACATATATGTACGTATGTAGTGTTGTTCGTAAGTAAATTTACCAACTAGTTTATAGCTTTAAATATTGAAATCGAATTATGAACTTTAATAAGCTACACTCAACACCACATTAAAAAGACCTGTTGCGTAGACCAGCAATTTGATGAAATTGTTTTATTTGTGGCTGAAGCCGCTAATTAACCATGTACCGATTGGGCCAAGTGAGCAATCGGTTTCTTAATGTCCGCGGCTAGATTGTGAGCCGCTCTAATGAATTCGTAATTGGCAATTTTAATTAATCCCATGAAAATCCGCAAAAGATTGCAGTGAATATGTCTAACATTTCCAGCCAGCCAGCCAGCCAGCTTTGTGTTCCCTTATCATTGGATACCACCTGCCTGCCTGTCGATATGGTGGGTGGGTTGGTTCGTGGGCGTAACCTTGTAATTTTTTTCTATATTTGGAATAGTGGTGTTGGGTTTTTTTTTTCTTCTTCTGTGTTTCTGTGTGTTTTTGATTTGTTTTATTAGTGTTCGTTGTGGTAATTTAGCACTTGTCTTGTAGCTGAAATTTTATTACTTGACATTCTCGACGCTCCATTCAAACTGCTTGGTTTTCCTTCCCTTTCGCACTCACTCTCTTGGCCACTTAATGGACACGTTTGTACACGTTTGCATCCCTTCTACTGGCTCTCTTCCTCTGTGGGCCATCCATCTGCAGATTCATCTGTTGGTAAATGGCAACGTGGTAACGTTAACGTTGGCAACCCAAAACGACCGACGTGACCGACGGCTTAACCATTAATTTACGCGCTATCCATGAGGTACTTAAATATACAAATGTTTTCGACGCACTCTCTCTCTCTCTCTCTATGCAAACATATACTATACTATATGTATTATATACAGAGTTAGAACAACGAGTGGCTAATATTTAATAGTAATGAGGACGTGCTGTAAATTCTGGTCTGATTTTCGGACCAAATTTCCAGTTGGTCATCATTAAATTTAACGGCTAGCATCAATCATCAATTAGCTGTCAAAAAAGAAGAAGGATATTAGAACTTTTGGCCAAATGCACCTTGCAATTGGATGTGTAGTGTAAACAGACACATAGAAATGATCAGACAACTCTAGTCAACAGTATAGTATTTATACTATTTTACTAGTCAAGAGTTAAGCCCTTAACTTGTGTGTTCGTGTGTGTGTCAGTTTGTGCACATACTCGTATTTTACAATGTCCCCTTGTGTCGTGTAAAGCTAATTTGCTTAATTTGTACGAGTATTGAAGCCGAGCTGACAAATCTTTACGCACACAATGAACAAATAGGCCAACAATATATTCATGGCTAGATAGAAGTGTTGACATGTGAGGCCGTGTTCTCAAGCCTATTTATGTAGGGTCCTAACAACAATGTCCGGTCGGTCAATGCAACACAAATGGCAGCCAAGTTAACTTGCCAGAAATAAGCTCAAATGGTTAAGCTGAAGTTAGCACAGTGGGGAAACAGATAAATAAGTTAGTGTTCCACATCAGGCAAATTAAATGCGAATTTTTCAAGCTTCACACTAAACTGCAGATAGATAAAAGATACGGACTTGGCAGGATTATTATTTCCGTATTTAATAATTACAAACGATTCCAACTTGATGTACGATTTTCTGTATTTATGTATACAAAGTATTATTTTTCATTATTAAAACTAAGATAGGTAACAAGTTTGTTTTCAAATACATCAACTTTGTAGTGCCATAGTTTATTTAGCTTCGATTGTCTCGATTGGCAATCACTGTGGGATGTGTCAGATAAAGACAATGCAAAATCTGCATCTTGCATCTGACTCTATCACTTTGGTTGCCTCATTGCAACCAACCATCTACAATCTACAGGCCCTTATACAATTTTGAGCCAGACCATCCAAGCCCAAGGAATGGAATCCATGCAGTGCAAACATGTGTAATTGATCTGATTAAGTTGCTTTTTCATTGCGTCTGCCTCTCTATCTCTGTATATATAGTGTGTCTATATCTATGTACATCCACATATCTGTATGTAGTATATGTATGTGTGTGAATGTGGCTTTCTCTGTGGCTGTGGCTGTGGAAGAAACATGGCAAGAGCTTGGTTCGCCTCAGGCTTCTCTCCAAAAACAAACAAGCAAACAAACTACTGCTTTCTCTATCTGCTCTATCTGATGGTTGGGGGGGGCAATGACTGAGAAGCTGGTGGGTGTCCTCAAATGTCTGGTTATTGCTGTGGTTTGTTTTTCCTATTGCTGTTCCTGTCCATGTTTATTTGCTACAGCCGCACGTTTTGCTGTTTAATGAAACGGAAATATAACATTTTAGTTTGTGGTAAATATTGTATTATTTTCATTCCCTTCACCAATACTAAATGGCCATAATAAGTAGTTTGCTACAAGTGTACAATTTGAACATGTGTAAAACGCACTGTCCGCCGTCTGTCATTCCGTCTTCATATCCGCATCGATCTCAGAAACTCTAAGAGCTAGAGGCTCCGTTTTTGAAGTGCAGATTCCCGCAGATTTCAATGCCATGGCCTGAAGATGGACATGAAATCAAAGTCGTAGCTTTTTTCTTTACCTTTACCAGAAAAACCACTTATTTCCCTAGATGAGAAAATACGACTCTTTAATTGTTGTATAGTGGAGTACATTTTTACAGCTTTACAGATTCTAAAAGCTAAGGAATATACATATGTTAAGCATGTAGTACATATTATGTACTAATCATTATTAGTTATTATTAATTATGTACTAAATCAGTTTTATTATCAATAGTTTCACAAGTATCTATTTCTTATACATATTATTGTTATTCACAAATAAAGCAAATCATTTTGTTTATTAAATTCTATTATATTTGGTACTTTCGAAAAATATTTGGTACATGAAGTTTTTTGGTTCATTCACACATTAACCTTCTATAAGTCAAGAAAACGAGAAACAAGAAATTTACAGCCTGCTTTTAGGCTCTGTTTTTGTTCGTATGCCTGGCTGCAATTCCCAAACAGTTCTAGCTGTTCGATAATGAAGTCCCTTGTATTGAGCTAGCATAGAGCATGATGAAATAAGTATAAAGTGGTCTCGTCGGCTACCGAATCTTTCGGATTGTAGTTCCTTAACAGTCAGTCTTAATGTAAAAAGTAAAGGCAGCCGTCGTTAAGGGACAGCTTATACTTATTTCATCATGGCATTGAGCAGCAGCGTTGCCAACGTTGACTGTTTCCATAGCTAGATTTGAAAATAAAAATAAATAAAGTAACGTAAAGAAAGTACATAGTACATGGGATCACTGTTGCAATTTTAGCTATTTCATAGCTAGATGCTATTTTGAAACTGAAAAAGCCATAACATCTAATGAAATGCTATTAGCAAGAGCTATTTTAAAATGTGATTTGCGGCAAATCATTTGCCTTGGTCAAGCGCAGAGGTGTTTAGCCAAGTGCGT
Source organism: Drosophila testacea (assembly GCA_035043265.1). Taxonomy (NCBI): domain Eukaryota; kingdom Metazoa; phylum Arthropoda; class Insecta; order Diptera; family Drosophilidae; genus Drosophila; species Drosophila testacea. Next base: position 4,533,593 of record JAWNND010000229.1, read on the forward strand.
AGCTCGTAAAGAATTCCTTAAAAAATAAAATTCATTTAAAAACTCTTAGTGCTATGTTATCCATTAGGTTGGTTTGACAGATATTGACAGATATGGACTTAAAAGCAGTGGGAGGTGTTGCTTCACTTACAATTTGCCAGCTAGTTATTTAGGAATAATTTCGGAATCCAAAATTCTGTCATTGCAATTTCGGCTGAGTTGACCTCTGACTCAGAGGCTCTGAGATTATTCCTAATGTTAATGTTATTCACTGAACAACTCGTGCGTGTAATTTTTGTTGATATTAATTTATATATTCTTAAAAAAATTCCAGCAACTGAAAAGCAAGTTTTGGTGTTCCTTTAAAACAAGTAGCGAATGCTTTCAAATGTCAACAAAATTGTTGAGACATTTGATACAATTTTCAATTTATGGAATCAACTTGAACTATGTTTTAATGTATTAAAAAGGCGTGAAATACATTTTAATTGAATTTATAAATTGCATAAAATACAGCAATAATAAATAATTTTTTAGAAACTTAAAGTAAATGAACTGTAACAGATTTTCTTACATCGAAAAACTGTTTGAAAAATTAAAATCTCTGACATGTTAGGATCACCAACATTCAGAACAGTTGTTTTCAAAGTAAATTGTAGGTAAGAGCTTTGTGAAACACCTCTGATATATAATAATTATAATTTACACTACTTATCAACATAGATTTCGTATGTTATTATTTGTGTTTTTACTCGTTAAAGTCTTAAAGTAATATTACTTACTTATTTATTGGATAATGTTGGTAGTTGCAAAATAGGCTTCTAACAACTTGAAGACCACATTTGAGCGAGCGAAAATGATTTTACATTGCCGGCAAAGTTCGCACAAAAGATTAGAAAGTGAGACTGGAAAAGTGCAACTTAATTAAAGACGAAGTACACAGAAAACTTCATGTGTCGTAGCTCTTTGCATATACATATGTATCTATGTATGTAACTACCTAAAGAAAAGTAAAACAAATACAATCTCAGGCAAGGGAGAAAACAAGCTGAGACCTCCAAAAATAAGGTGCAAGCATTTTCTAACTCTAAACAGATGTGGAAATGAGTAAAAGAACAGACCTGTATTACCAATCATTTGGAATAAATGTATTCTTTCTCCTTGCATTTATATTAAGTTGGTAAAAATTATAGTTATTTACGCTATCGGATTTCAGTACATCTGCTCAAATTAAATTCAATCGCGAAGTAGAGTCGAAATTAAATTAAAACACATCCGAGAGAGAAATCTATGCCTTAAGTGCAAAACCGGAACAGGTCTTGATAATATAAACTTAATTAACATATTTAGCAAAATAAACATTTTATATTATACAAGCGAAGCTGTGAGTATGTTTGCTCATTTTTCTCCCCTCAAAGGAGACTACTTAATAATTTTCCAGCATATTTTTTTTGCTTCTAAATTTAGTTTAGGTTGTAGGGCTGCAGCTGCATCCTTCCCCTCCTGTCCATTTCAGAGACGGCGGCCATGGTCTACAAGTTTTTACATTAAGGCTACGAAATAATATTTTATTTGGTTTCACTTTGTTTTTCTTGAACAAATATGTATTCCTGTCTTAAATGAACAAGTAAAAGCGCTTGTGCTGCGCGAGTGCATTACTTCGAGATACCCTGCAAATATGAAACACAAAAACGATGCACATTTTATTTTTCTGCTTAAAGGAAATTGAAATTGCTATTTCGAGATTTTTGTACATTCAGCAAAATTGAATTGAAAGTTGATTTCTGTTATTGCTTTGATTCAAATCGTCTTTGTCTCAGTCCCAATTCTAATTTGCAACTAAGAATGTGCATTGACTTTACTCCATGTGTGATTTTGATAAGTAATTAAATTCAGAATGCACCGGAAACACTTGCAACACCAACACACATACACATACACACACGCACACGCACACGCACACACACACACACAGCCCGAGAACTCAATGTTATACTCACCCAATTTGAGTTGCAATTCATTCGTCAAAATTGCATTTGCATTTACGGTTTTCGCCTCCACACTTTTATTTGCATGTGCTTCTTTGTGAGGACTCGACACTCAAGAACTATAGAAATTTTAATTTAATTTAATTTATATTTGCCTTACTGGGCACACATGCAGCATACATACATATATACATACATATATAAATTCAATATTTAAATGAATGTTTATGCTCAGTACCCAAAAGGCTACAGGGTAAAATAGTAAGAAACATTCAGAAGAAAACTTTTCCGACCTCTTAAAGCTTCAATTTATCCAAATCATATTTTTGATCCGTCCGTAGATTTCGGAGACTATAACAATTAAAGTCAGTACTCTCCTAGATCATATCCATCGATAGTGGGGCATACTCGACTGTTGGAAACGCTGTACTAATGTGAAAAAAGCTAGAAATAATTGTACGTTGTGTTTTCTGCTTGTTTCTTTTGCAGATACAAATATTTGGTTATAATTCACAGTTGTATGCAAATTTTTCCGATGCCTTGAATCGTGCTCAGGGCATTGTTGGTATCTCCATATTACTGCAGGTATGCTGACAATTACTCTCATCAATTAGTGATCCAACCATTAATGATTAATTCACTTTTAGTTGGGCGATCTATCCAATCCAGAGCTGCGAATGCTCACAGATCAGTTGGACCGTATTCGTTATGGAGGTGACGAGGCCTTTGTAAAAAGACTCTCAATACGTGGACTACTGCCGGATACGGATCATTACATGACGTATGATGGCTCGACAACGGCTCCAGCCTGTCATGAAACTGTCACTTGGATGGTTCTCAATAAACCGATCTACATCACAAAGCAACAGGTAAGTGACACTTTTAATTACGAATTACGTTTTTTCAGGTTGATTTGAGGTTGCTGAATTTAACCAAGTGTTGTTTTTCAAATAGTGTAAATGAAATTTTTTCAATGTCGGGCTACGATTAGGATTTCTTTAGTCCTTGCCCTATTGTGTCCTGTAGTCTCTTACACAGTGTCTGCCGACGAATTTCTTTCATTAATATGAAGAAGAAACGTTTATCTAGTCAAAAATTAACAGTCACAACTTTTCAATATGCTTAATGATTGACACAATTGCAGAAGTGATGAATATTCCTATCTATATAAATGTAAATATACCTTAAAACGAGAATGTTAGCCAGACCATTAGCTTTCTTATATGGATATGAGTAAAAATTTACTAATGGTTGCATTAAAGGTCAGTCATTTAACATTTGTTTGTGGTCGTCAGCCTTACTTTGGCTCTTGTCTCTGTGAGAAGCCGATCAACTTGAATTCAGAAGACAAACAGAAGATAAAACCTTTCTTAACGCGTTACACATTACATGACAAAGTTGTAATAGCCTCTGCAAAGTGTAGGGTAGTGTTGGTGACGGGCATTTTTCGCTTGGCGTTTTGTACGAAAAGACCAAAAAAACAAAAAAAAGGCGAAAACACGGAATGTAATACAAATGTTTATTAAGTACACAGCTATAATAAAGACGCCAACATGCATGGCCATCAGGAAGATGGGCTTGGGTAGAGGGCTTTAAATAAAGCCGAAGGCCGACAGCAAAGCGTGTAAGCAACATATAAGGTGGGATAAAACGATGTGGAGGAGGTGTTTGCCACACAGATGAAAGCACAGCTCCCTCAACAAGCGAAAGAGGCTGAGACTGAGGCTGAAGAGCAGAAAAGAGATATGGAACAGGTAGACCGTAGTCGAGTCAGAATCATAAAAACTCCAACGAGCGAAATGGCATCCATGGATACATGGTTACAACCTGCTACAGACTTGCAGCTCCCAAACGGGCAACACTAGTGCACAAACTCTGATGACCAGACCAGAACAGAATGGAATGGGATGAGATGAGACCAAAAGTGAGGCAACGAAGATACAGAACTTGCAACGCTGATGTAATTTAGTACCCCATGCCAATGTGGGCGCACTGTGGCGCGTTTTCCGAAAGACGGTGGCAAAAAATTTCATTTCGCCTTGGTCCACAGGACAGCAATTTTTATATTTGTTAATTATGGATTGGTTAAAGCAATCTATGGAGGTTTTTATTATACAAACATTTTTGTAGGCTGTGGGGTTCGTGAACGTTGAAGTCATTTTCAAATGTGGTTAATATTTAACACTAAATTCATAGAAGACAACTGTTTTTTAATTCTGTGATGTATAACATTACTAAACTGCCTGTACTATTTTGTTTTTTTCCCCTAGTTGCATGCACTGCGTCGTTTAATGCAGGGAAGTCCCGATCATCCAAAGCGCCATTGGGGAATAACTATCGACCGCCACAGCCGCTTCTGCATCGACCCATTCGAACAAATATTGACTTTAAGACGACGAAAACGAACGGCAAGGCCGCCTGTCCCACCATGTACCGCGAGGTCTACTACAAAGGTGAGTGAAAACCAACTAGAAAGCAGGTCTATCGCATATGTAATCATATAAATTAATTGGTCGAGTCGATATCGTTATCGTTATCGATGTCGATGAAACTCATACCTGTACCAGAGCAAATTTATATTAACTTTATGCAAGTTTAGGCCCTATAAACATTAGATAGTACATGTCTCTCACTTAATAAGTAGTAGAAAGACACATCTTCTATGTAAATCATATGGGAGATGTGTGACTCTTTTAGTAAATAAGCGAAGTATTCTCCATCATTATTAACAGTGAAATTGACTCAGCCATGTCCGTCTATATGAAAAATTGGATCTCAGAGACTATGAAAGATCGAGAAACCACTGAACAAATTTATTTCGAATTTTGGTCAAGCCCTGTTTCTCCTGTGAATACAAAAAGTAACCATTTAGCATGTTTACTATACGAGGTAGAAGTCTAGAGCAAATTTGATGTACCCACATTATGTTCTTTTACTACTACTTCTATCTACTATCTACTATCTAATCTACTTCTCCACCTAATCTAGCCTGTATTGTCAAATCTAGCCTCTTCCGCATAAGCCAATCTTTTTAATACAAAATCAAGCTTTTTTTAAAGCCAAATCCAGACTTTTTTTTCGTTTTTTCTTCCGGTCCCATCAAGACCCTTTCCCTTAAAATCGACATATTTTCGCCCTAAATATAGCCTTTTTTCATTATTCCACATCTAACCTTTTTTCAGTCCGCTGTTTTTATCCTTGTATAGAATACAGGTCTCTGCAATGATTGAAATCTTTGGCATGCCAATTATATTTGTTATTGTTATAAATATATTTGTATTTTAATTAAAATAACTATACATATCGCAATTTGTTTCTCATTCTCTTTCCATGCATCACTTGTACAGCGACCAGTTGGAAACAAAACTAGAGGTCAATGCCATAACGTACAATATAAAACGTGAGACGTTAGTAGCGTGTGGCGAGAAACAGGAGCTTCCACTAACCATATATACAGTTATATTGAAGAGAAAGGATCGACACTGTGAGAGAGAAATAGCAGAAGAAAATCAGAAAAGGAGAGAACATAATTTAAAAAAAAAAAACAAAAAAGTGGCGTAGCTTTGCGAAATAGCAATTAGAATATATATATGTATATATATATATATATATATATATATATATTCATATACCCCGACATATGGAAAGCAAATCCTCTACTAATAAAGTCTAGTCTTTAATGTGAATATTTTTTTTTACAGGCCAATAAAGCTTGTATTGCAGCTATTTTTTTTCATAGCTCTTAAAAATAATAATAATAATAAAAATAATAAGGGATTTGCATAATATGTAAATGTAAGGTAATGACAATTAGCAATAATACTCATAATCGTAAATAATACTGTATAATCGCACTAGACGGTGCAACCCTGTGTTGCCCAAGTTTTTATAGTCATAAAATAAATTTGGAGTTGATTTGGTAAAAAATATTTCAACCATTTCAACCAATTGACCTCAACCCCCCTTTTCCCACCCAACGATAATTAATTAAATCTGTAACAGAAACAGAAACAGAAACTGGAACAGAAAAAGTTGATACTCGGTTTTTATACCCTGCGCTCATTAAAAATGGGAGAGAAAAATGGGTACTATATGTTTCTGCAAATGTATGTCTATCCGTCTGAAGGTACGTTTCGATTTCAGCAACTATAAAAACTAGAGATACCAAATTTCGTATATAATCTGATTATAAACTCAAAAGATATGATTTTGACATTTATATTCATATATATATATTTCTTTTTGGGATGTTAAAAAAGTGTTTTCATTGGAATACAAGCACATTATAAATGAAACGGTGGGGAATATTTGTTCATGTTTATTTTATGGTGATAATTGGTCATTTGATTTATTTATACAATTAATTCCAGATAAAGAAATCACATATCGAAATTGCCTCTGGTCTTTAGTTAATAGATAATCGTTTATTATGTAAATAAATAAAGATCCCACTGAATATTATTCGTATTGTAATAATTGCTTAACGCGCTTTCCACTTTTTTCCAGCAACATCATAATAAATAATTCAATAAAAATGCTATGTAGGTTCCTAAATACCATATGCTGATTATTTCAAGCTTTCAATTTCAAATTTTGAATGCCCATTTGATTCTTAGGGGTCCGGGTCAAAAAAGAATATAGAAGATATTTACAAAACAATATTTACGGCATCGCAATATGTTTTTTTTTCGTTCTTTTCTTTGGCATAAATTGAAAATAGCAAAGATTTATCTTAACTTGGATTGGAAAGAAGTTTCACCTGGCCACATTTCCAGATAGCTGACATATAACCGACCAGGTCAATTTGTACAAAACTTTTTTTATGTTTTAAGCTATCGAAATGAAATTTGGTGTACACATATTTTTGGTTTCCTAAACTAGTTGCCAAACTTGGTTCGGTTTGGGCCACTTACTCATATAACCAATCTGATCGATTTACAACAAGTTTATTGTGTGCAAAAAAATGTGTTTATAAACTTTCTGATTTTAACTGATGAAAAACAATAAAATGTAAAATAAAATTGTGTGCAAATGTTATTTATTAATGGGTGGTGATGTTGATGTGGATCGAAACAAAAAAACAAACCAACATGTTGTTAAAAAAATAATAAATTTCCAAGAGGCAAAGGAATACTTGCTTGTAATCTACAAACTTTGGTTAATAAAATTATGTTGGCAACTTTTGATAGTAAAAATATTCTTACCTATGACATATACCTGCATCTACAATTGATAAGGTAAATTTGAAAATACACAAAAATATACATAATCTGGGCCAAATTGGATAATTTATCTAAAACTCTACAGTACAGGATTTGTATTATTTGTTCACAATTAAACACACAGTAAAATAATATAGCAGCAAATTTTTAAATGCATTATTATTCATAAATAAGCGTATGTAAATATTAAAAATCAGATCCGTTGCAAATTAGCAAACAAAAAAGGTTCAATTTATGTCAAAAGTTGTGAAACAAACCCATAGTGTGTCCGGCCAATGGGTTTGTATTCCATTGCACCGTGAATTCATGTATTTTAAAGTGTTTTTATCGAACAGATGGTAAAAGCTAAAGGCGTTAAGATTGGAATAGAAGTAGGCTCCCTATACTTTCAGCTAAACTACTGGTTTTTAAAGCTAAGTTATAGCTAGAGATTTCAGTTGTGATAATTATCTTGTGTACCAAGATGTATCCTAATAAATTTTTTAGTCAAAAACTTTTGTTGGAAGATTTCATCCTTGTTTTGGGTACTGAAGTCTGAGCATAAGAATTTGAAAAATGTAAATCAATAAATTTAATCGAATTCCATTCAGTTCTCATTATTTTATGGCAACAAACACATTCGCATTTTGTACATTTAAAATACTTATTCCCACAGTAGAACAGTAACAACTGCAACAACTATCCTATCCTCCCACCTTATTATTATGGTGCAGATACTGTTGGTTGTCAGCGTTGCGGCATCCTCTTCATTTGCATCCTGGCTGCCCGCTTATCAAACATAAAATGCAACATGAAACCGCAAAATCTGTTGTGGTTATTTAAAATCATATTTAAATAGTGTTGTCTGAAATATAAACTTTTAAACCAAAAAAGGGAAATTATTATGTATGTATGTACAATGTACATACAACGGACATGGTTTGAAAAATAGCGTCCAAGTTAAAGCTTATCCATACATAGGATCCAAGTAATACAGAAGTGTAATAAGTTGGTGGTATTTAATGTTCTGCAATGATAACAATCTAAAATTAATCAACTTTCAGTTTGTCCTGACCTGTATTAACATTAGTGGTATATCTCAGAGATATCTATCAGATTATCTAGAGCTACATAGTTTGATTAAAGTATCCTGAAAAAGGATCTGCGCAGTGCGCATATCGATTATCTATTTATAATTCAAAAAAAATCTACAAGGACAATTTAAAATCATATAGTTGGCACACATATTGAGTCCAACAAATATTGAGGTCTTCCTAAAGATATAAAGTAAGCGATATATTTTCAAACATTTCAAATTTCATCGTAAATAAATATATACGAGTATGAACATATGTATATTGTGAGTATAGTAGTCTGATTTTATTTAGTCAGCAGGTTTTAGTTAATATTAAATACCTAATCTATGAGTTTGGGTGAAGTATTTCAAAAGACTAAAAGTTTTTCTTACTTAAGCTTGATTTTTAACCGACCAATCTTCATAATAAACATATTGATCCGATCTGGCCGAGATATGTATCAACTGTCTGTATAATTTTGCCAAGTTTGAACTAGCTGCAAAAAAAAGTGCAAACACTTTTTCTTACTTACAAAATGGAACTTTCAACAACACACGTACTTCAAGTATCACAATGTTCAGTATTAGGAAATTCTCTTTTGTTTACAATACAATACAAATCCTAATTTAATTATAGTAATTCACTTGAATTGAACATATTTTGTTGAATTCATATATGAATACTATTATGGGTAAAATGTCAAAAAAATATATGTATTTATATATATTTGTTGTGTTTATGGGCGTGACGCGCCCTCAGAGAACGATGTTGTGGTCAGCATGTAAATCATATTACAATAAAATGCAGAGCATGGCATCAACAGCAACAGCAACAACAGCAACAACAACAAGCAACACCAACAACAACAACAGCAACACAAAACGCAATATACTTAATTATGACATCATTAATTTTTAATAATGACAATTTTGCGACGATAAATCACTTGACTAATACAAATGTGCGATGTGTTGCCTACAGACAGACAGACAGACGGACAGACAGACAGACAGACAGAGTGGCATGATCATGAAGGGAAGCGGGTTATATATGTAAGAGCATCAACATGCAGGAAATTAGTATACTTTGTCAATGGTACAAATAGGTGTATGAGTGTGTTTATTTTGTGTTGTTGTCCATCTGTTATTTTAAAGGCTCTAGATGTTGCCCACTACACCCGAGTGGTGTGTGTGTGTGTGTGTGTGTGTGTGTGTGTGTGTGTGTGTGTGTGGATGAATTTAATTAATCTCGCTACTGTCAGTTGCACCCAATTGCATTTAACTTGCAATACTCGCATAATTACAGGCGACTTCATGTTTTGCTATTTACTTATCAGCATCAACACACACACAGCAACAGCAACAGCAACACTGGCAACAGCAACATCAGTAAAAAGAGCAACATGCGACAAGCTTCCTGACTGACAGCATTCAGAATATGTAAGTCATGCTGTGTGTTTCACCGTGTAGCGGTGCGTGAGTTGGCTGGCTCATCGGTCATTTGGTTACTACTCGGTTGGTGTTAGCGGTCGCGGTCATCGTCATCGTCATCGTTGTTGCTATCGTTGTTGTTGTTGTCATTGTTGTTGTCGTTGGCGTTGTACATTGGCCAGCGACTGATTGCAAATGTTGTCTCTGTTGCGGCTGAAAATAGACAGCAGCATAGGTTGCAATTATCGCTGTTGATGTTGCTTTATAAACTATATCATATCACTTTATTTATTTATTATCAGACTTGAATCTAATCTAATCTTAATTCAAATATATACATATGTAATTAATAGTTTAAATTTATTATTATCCTAGTGCTACAAACTAAAAACCTTGTAAATTACAACACTACTCTCTAATCGTTTTGTAAAATTTGCATTTAATTTCATCAACTCTACTAGCACATGGTGTTTAATTTAGTCACTAATTAGTCACTCAAAGTTTTGTTTAAGATTTATTTTAATTTTATCAAATTTATTAGATTATGTTTTGAAATTCTTTTTAGTTTTTTAACATATTCTTTCCTCATCAAGGTAGCTATAATTTCTTACATTATTATTATTACATATTAGTTATTGTTTTTGTTATATGTAAATACATTTTAATGCATTGGTTTATTTATTACATATATTCATTAAATATTCTCTTGATTTGTGATTATGTTATTTCTTTATTTTAATTTTAAAGTTTTAATTATCCGTCCTGCTTTTCATTATTACATTTTGTCATTGCTTTAGTTAATTTGATTGCAATAACATCGTCATTTAAGTTAATCTTATTAATGGGATTTCTACTAGTTTACAGGGTATGCCATAGATTATCAGTGGATTTAGCTGATTGCATTAATTCCCGCACATTACGAAGCTCTACCTTGTGGTAAGCCACCTTCTGCTTCTGCTTCTGCTTTTGCTGGCGTTGGCTTCCCCTCCTCCTCCTCTTCCTCCTCCTCTTCCTCTGCCTCTGCCACTGATTTTCCCGCTTTTCTCTGCCGCAGCCACTGCCGCAGTCTCTGTTGGTATTTCAGCGGTTGTCGCTGCTTCTGCAAATTAACATATTGTAACGCGTTTCGGTTGCCGCTCCCTGTGTTTTCATTTCACACTTTCCCACCAATTGCATTGGCAAATGTCAGTCGCAGTTGCCGTCGCAGTCGCTGTCGCTGTCGCTGGAATGACAGTCAGTATCTGTTGGCTTGTTTCTGGCATGTATTTGAAAGTAGGAGTAGTTGCAGGACAACTCAGGCGCCGTCATTTGGGCGAGGTTGACACTGCCGTGCAATATGCCAAATTGTTGTATTTGCGTTTGATTGCCAAATCAAATATTTGCCCATGCACACTGCCATTTGCCATTGACAAAGACCAGGTCAGGAGTTAGGGGGGCATTTAAGGCCCAAATCAAGCCGGTGTGTGTTGTTCTCTTGCTATGCTCAATGTCCAGTGGCTTCTTTGGCTTCCATTTCATGTATTGAAAACTCTTAAACTTGCTCCTATGAATAGTCTAGTCTAATAGCTACTACATCCAGTAGAAACAATTATCAACAATTCACAGATCTACTTTTATAGTAAGGAACTATTTTGTTTCTTAAGACATCACAACCAAATTTAGATAATAATATTATACAGCAGTCATCAGTTCAATATTGAAGAAGGGTGTGAAATCTTTGGCATGCCCAAATATACCATTATTTTCTGCTTCTAAGAGTATTATAACTCTGTAGAAAATGAAACAATTCTAGTGCTTAATTTTTATTTTAATGCGCAAAAAATAAGCAGATAAACAAATGAAAATGTTAAATACATATACACAAACTTTAAAAATAATAAAAATGTGGTATTGCTGTTTACAAATGAAGCATTAATCTTCCACCCAAAGGAAATTACCTGTAATATCATAACAAATACTTATTTCCGCAAGTTCTCTCATTGTCGCAGCAAAATGGAAACAAAAACGTTTTAATGACAATATCAACAAATGTAGGTCGACATTAAAAAAGAAAGGAAGAAAGCTTCAGTCGACTGTGCCTGACTACGAGATAGCCTGGTCTAGGTCTGAAGATACCTTAACATTTTCTCAAGCTTACACTTATATAAAAACACTAGAGGGCTAAAAATCAGTAACAACTCTTTAATTTTTCTAAAAGAAAGTTTATTAGTTTATTAAACAAATGGCAATCGTAGCGATTCGTGGGTTGGCAAACAATGCGAGCTTGTTTTATGTAAAACAACAATAACAATTTTAAATAATATAATATGTATAAATATATATTTAAAATTCAGAAAAGTACCATTTGAACTTTGAAAAAAGACCAGTTAGTAGGTAAAAGACAGATTTCTTATCTAAGTTTCGTAGCTTTTACAAAAATAATTTAATTGTTATTTGCTTACCATACTGTTTTTTGGTTTTATGCGGCTTTAAAGTATTGACTTTAATAATTGTTCTTTCGGCATTTTCCTTAAATTTGTTGCTCATAAGGTCATAATTAAATCATTCCTACGCGTAATAGATACACTTAACAGTCTGTTATCGTAATGTTATAGATAACAGAACGTGAAGTCAAAACGTTGCGAAGCGTAGCGAGAAGTGAAAACCTAATTTAAAGCGACCAAGCGTAAAAATTGGCGTGTTGTTTTTTATACCCTTGCAAAGGGTATTTTAATTTTGTCACGCAATGGGTAACGCGTTAAAGGATCTAAAATCCACTTTTAGTATGAACAACTTTTTTAATTTGACTAAAATCTGATATCTACTTATATCATACAGCAGTCTTCAGTCGAGATTTTAATGCAGGTGACTGCAAGGATATAAAATCTTTGGCGCGGCAAAGATATCCTTACTATTGTTATTAAATATAGAGTTTTTCATTTCTCGAGTCTAAAGTATACTATACCAATGAGATCTATATATAAATTAAAATATTATACATTTTTGCAGTTAAAAAGCTATCGAATTTTTGAAAAGTCTTATAAGTAGACAAAATGCACAACTGAGTTATCTTTAAAAGTGTTTTTATAATAAATATGATTTCATAAATATGCAATAAAAGATTTTGGCATTCCAGTTCTTTCTTTTTAATATTATTGCATAAATAACCCCAGTTTTTGGTTTTAAAGTTTCTTGTTTCGATTTGATTTGTTTATGCCTTTCAGTAACTGAATTGAAAACGCAGCAGCGTATTTTATTTGTCGACGCTTTTTGCATTCCATTTTTGACTGGACGTTGGTTTCACTGCGATGATAATCCGATTGCAGTGGCAAAAAGTTTAGTGGGGGTCAGGCTAGAAAGTAAACCAGGCGTATGCGCGATTCTGAAACGTTATCATCGCCAGCATCGTTCGAATCTAAATCAATCGAATCAGGCACTGGCCAATGGTTTTGTGTTTGTCCATGAAATTGAAACTGGCCAGCCAGCTGTTACGGCCACATATTAAAAGATGGTTTAAAAATCAATAAGCAAGTCCAGAAGCAAATTGCCTGATCGCTAGCCATTTAAATGCGGTCATCGCATTCCAGCAAAAACAAAAAAATAACAAAAACAGCTGACAAACTATAGTAAATACCAAAAGCCGGTAATCTCTTAAAGCCTTAGCCCAGTACTGCTGGGAGGTGACCCTTAAGGACTACGCACAAGACGTTTTCATAACAAACTCTGCTCCTGTTCCTGTTGCTGTTGCTGTTCCTCCTTCTCAGTTATTGTTGTCGTGTGTCCCGTGTCCCTTAATTCCGGCGCATTCCTGCGGCAGTAGGATATCCGGTATTTATTTCGCTACAGCTAAAGCAGGAGGCTTTTTTATGTGTGTTTTGTTGGTGATAAGATGCAACCAGCTGGCTACAAGGGCAGTAACATACGGTGGCAAATTCAAATGGGAAATTAAAGAGATTTTTATCGCCTAACGACAAACAGTGGCTTGTTTTATCAAAATACCCTGCAAAAATCATAGCGCACACCTAATGATGATGGCAAAATTAAAAACAAAACACCAAACTGTAAAAGTTGTAGCTTTCAGACAATTCAATAAGGACAATAGGTAAATAGCTATGTGTATTTTTCGAAAGACTTTGAACTTGTACTAAACTATAAAAGTTTCTTTCATTCTTTTATTTGTAAGCAGCTCAAATCTATTTAAAATTTAATGCTCAGATCAAGTATGTTGTACACTTTTACAGTCGGATTTCAAAAGTACACATAATGCTAGCGCCTATTGCTATATACGATATTCAGTCCTAGTTCCTCCTGAAAATTTCATCTCAATCGGAAAATAAACTAGGACACTTTTCACAGCGCCAGTGCAAAAGGAAAAATATATAATGTTTGTGTATATGATCTTACCTTACCTATAATTATGCATATAAATTATTTGGATCGGAAATCTTCACTCTCCGTTTTGTTTTTAAAGCTTATATAATATCGGTTGTACATATATTATGTTTTTTAAATTCTTATGCAAGCCTTGAGAATTGAAAAGGATTATGCACTCATATTACTCCATTGTGTTGTATCGGTTGTTGGTAAAAAATGAGGCAGACAAATTTTGAGAGATGAAAACTGTATTCTGGAAAAGAATTACAAAGCAGATCGAGTGGACAAGACATCGTTGTTTAGGTGTCTTTGGTAAGTGCAGGCAGCCGGCAGACGGCAGCCGGTCAAAAACCAAACCAAATACAGAACAACGAGTGGTCCTGGGAGGATGAGGATGGGGATGGGAATCCAACCTGCAGGTCATTCGGTAGCCGGATGTTAACGGCAGCAGTTGCAGGATGCGACCAGGCAGCGACACAAAAGAGGAAATTAAAATATGCAGACACAAAACCGCGCGTTTTGAATTTTGGCGCGATTTTTGGTTACGGCTTTGCATACATTTCCGAGTGCCAAGGGGCCAACAATAACCCATGCCTACGGTGCTACAGCCAGCATCCCAGCATCCCAGCTATCCGAACCTCTCTCTGGCCAAGTCATGTATCATCAAAATATGTAAATTTTGACCAGGCTACGTGAACTGCTGTTCCCGCTTCTTCGCTTCGTGTCCATGTGTGTGCCGCCATGAAATTAGTTGCAGTAAATAACGTTGCCAGTTGCTCGTGGGCGCAATACAAACGTGCTTCTAGGGTATACAGGTGGGTGGGGGTTGGTGGGTGGGGGGGACAAGTGCAAGAGTGGGTCCAAAGTCATTGCCGCTGGCCACTAGCTCCTAGAATTTATACTTATGCACTAATCCCCAACCCTCACAGCACAGCAGCAACTCAGGACCAGATACGGATGCTGTGCATCTACATCCATATCCAAAACGCCAGGGGCCGCCAATAGCAAAAGGACCAGCAACGCAGTACCAGCAACAGCAACAGCAGAGAGCGGATCGCTGTGGTACATGTGGCAAAACAATTTATGCGCTGCCAGATAGAAATCGATTGAACTCTAGCTGCAATACCCCGACTATGAGTCCGACCCCGACCCCAAGACCGACCCCGAACCCGGCAGGCGGTGAGTGTTTAGATTGAATGTAAACTGCACTTATGACAATGAACAAGTGACCTCGCAATAACAATATCTCCTCCCCATTTGCAGCATGACTGGGGCACAAACGTGTGCCACAAGAAAAGGAAACGCTGCCAGTCACAGTTGGCATTATAACCATAGTTACATTTGTCCTGGACTGTCCGAACGGTTGTACGACATGATGCCCAGTCATAACTAATCAACCAAGAAAAATCTCTAGTCAAGTTTAGATAGTTAGTGACGAAAGCAAGGCACAACATTTTGGATACTATTGAAACCACTCTAAAATCGAATAACAAAATAGCTTGCCACAACGAAAAAATCCATTTTTAATTATTAAGGATTTGTTTAATAAATAATACAGTATCTAGTTGTACATTCCTTAAGAATTTTATAACTTTAATCATATTTTTGCGCAGCATTTTTAAAATAAATTCCCCCTTTCAATGTATGCCAAACTCTCTTGTCACAATTAATGATAAATGAAATTAAGAGTAAGTACTTAAGATTCACACTTACCCTCGATAATTACTTGTCCTGTATTTGAGAACTTGACATCATCTACTCCTTACAGATCCTTCAGTACAAGCATGCGTTAACTAGGAAATAGGATAAATATATAATTAATAAGTGATTAAAGTGAATTAAATTATATTTATAGTTATCATTACTTAAATAATAAGGTTCTTTTTTAATGCAGTTAGGGTACAAAGATAGTAACATTGTTATGTCCATGGACAGAACACATCTGCTTAATATCCTACGCTTTTTTTTGTTCTGTTCGAGGTACAATTCTTTTCTTTGTGCAATCTTCGTTTTTATTTCAAATACTTCAATTTTAGCGATTTTTGTCGCCTTCACCCTTGCCAACCATTCTTTTTATTTTGTATGATTTATAGCGACAAAATATTCGTTTTGCTTATTTCATATAGACAGACATCCCCTTTACCTTCTTTACCATCACAAGCTTTCTTCTCCAGTGCTCTTTTATTTGTTCTTTTCTTTTCTTTTTTTTTTTGTAGTCTGAGCATTGCTGAATGAGCACCATGAGGTGGTGGTCGGGGTCGATAGTTTGGATGTGTAGCACAAACTATGAAAGTGAAGCATGTTTCTGGAGCTGTTGCCGGCTCTAGGATCTACCATGTCTACGTCTACGTCGACGTCTACGTCTCCCGCACTTTATGTGTCTGGGGAGCATTTATTATAATCATGGATAGGCAAAGAAAGCAGCCTGGGGTCAGATGTGTACGGCATTCTTTTATAGTGCACCAGGTGAGTCTCAGCTTTGTCCCGACTCCGACTCCGACTCCAGCTTTGACTACGGCGTCACCTGGCATTTAGATTGTTTTGCAATTGATGCACAAATCGTGTGCTCTATATTAATAAATTGCACTTTTAGCTGTTTGAATGCATAGAAAATTGGCTTTTATGTACTAGTAGTTCCAGCAATTCAAGCCAATGTCAGCAGACAGCCCACAATTCCCCACAATATGCAAAGACTGAGGCTCTGAGACTCTGAGGCTCTGAGACTCTTTGGCGCCAGTCGTTTGCTGGCTCAAGTGTTTGTCATAAAATTTGATTATGTCCTGCTCCCGCTTCCGTTCACGATCCTTAAGACTCTGCCTGAACTAGGAGCCAACAACAGCACTTTGCGTTCCCATATACCGCTTATCAACATATTCCGACGACTTAGCGCATAAACAGATTTATTCAGGGATACGATAAGGATGAGAATGAGGATGGGGACGAGGACGAGGACGAGGACCGTGACAGTCTTAGTTGCATGTCAATTGTCATTGCCGTTTTTGCGCATTTTTTACGTTATTTTGACGACGGCTCATTAAAACGACTCCTCGTTGACAAAAAAGAAAAGAACAGGTAAGAATGCTTCACTCAAGAAGTCATGACTATAGGATACCCTGGGATAGTTAGATATAGCCGTTTACATATGTATGTATGAACTACCAGAACTTGAGCTGGATAGGAAATAAAGGAACTTACATACAATGTCTATGGTCTCTAGCTTTTTAAGATGTCTACACATATAAATACCCCATATTTCTTAGGTTTTCCCTATGTTCATTGCATAACTAATTCTGCAGTGTTACGATTTTTACCAAATACTTTTTAGACTCACAATTTTCTTAAAAAAGATTAATTAAATAGTTAAATTAGTTTTTATTACATTAACTGTTCCTGTTACATATTCTGTAAGCCTTCTAAGACTCAACTGCCAATAGTATTAATTGAATACTAATATTATAATTATACCTGTTACATACATTTGAAGAAATCGATTATACCTTTTCTGCTCAGTTTCAATGAGCGTAGGGTATAGAAATAATAATGTGTAAGCGGAAAAGTTAACACGCAAGAATTGTAGTACGAATGCAAAGAATAAAGTATGTAGGGGGAGAATAAAAGAAGCGGAACTAATGTGACTACCTCATTTGTCACACCTCAAAATACAATAACAGCAGAAATAAGCGCTAACATATATACACATACACACACACATATATATATAACAAAGTAAAAGAATAAACAAAAACAAGTACGCTTTAAACGAGGGGGCACGAGTATGAGATACCCTGCACCAAGAACTCACATTGAGCGTTTTGACAAAAGCTTAATAACTGATGTGGATGAAATTAAAGATAGATCGGAACTGGAATACACATTTAATATGCCACAACTTACGGCTAAAAATCTCAGGAGATTTTTGCTCGAGTTCGTTTCCAAATATCTCAAACTAAACGAAATACACCATAACTATGTGAGCTTCAATCATCATTAGAAACAACCAAAGGTTGATTTTCAAATGTGTCAAAGTGCATTGATTTAATAATAAAATTCGAATAATAATATTAATTGCACAATTTGTGATATTTAAAGTCAGTTTTATGGTAGTTTTTAGACATTTTCAGGGGTGTTCCACAAAGCTCTAGATCTCTTACCGACAATTTCCTTTGAAAACAACTGTTCTAAATGTTGGTGATCCTAAAAATGTCAGAGATTTTAGTTTTTCAAACAGTTTTGCGAAGTAAGAAAATCTGCTGCTGTTCATTTATTTCTAGTTTCTACAAAATTTTATAAATTCATTTTAAGTGTATTCCACGCTGTTTTAATACATTTAAAAAATAAATAAGAATAAATCAATAAATTTTATATTTTATCAAATGTGTCAACGGTTTTTTTTCGACATTTGAAAACACCAAAAACTGTTCGGGAGTTGCTTTTGGGTTGCTAGAGTTTTGTAGAACATGCTCGTATATTTATTATAAATTACATGCATGAGTTATTCACATTAGGAATAATCGCAGAGTCCACAACTTAGCCCAAATGTAATGACCAAGCCTCACTCCGGAGGAACTTCCTTCGTGATCACAGTAAACGTCTACGCGGCTAAAGTATGGTTTTAAAGTACAAGGGACTTCATTATAGAACAGCTAGAACTGCTTGGGAATTGCAGCCAGGCTTACAAGCAAAAACAGCGCCTAAGAGAAGGCTATGATTTTCTCGTTTTCTGGACTTATAGAAGGTTTATTTCAAACAGTTCTTCGAAGTAAGACAATTTGCTGCTGCTCATTTATTTCGAGTTTCTACAAAATTATTTAATACTGCTGTATTTATAGAATTTATAAGTTCATTTAAAATGTATTCTAAGCATTGTTAAAACATTTAAAAAATAAATAAAGTTAATTCAATAGATTTAAAGTTTTATCAAGTGTTTCAACACTTTTTTTGACACTTAAAACCAACAAAAATTGCTTTGGAGTTGCTTTTGGGTTGTTAGAGTTTTGTAGAACTTGCCTGATTGACACAAATTGTGACCAAATTATAATATCCTCTGCAAGGGTATATAAAAAAGCAAATTCAGAGCCAAACAAAAGTAATCGTCGTGTGCTTTTCTCCCTTAAAAAAAAGAGGAACCACACAACAGAACCCCATCTTGATTGTGCGTGCGCTTGATGTGTTTATTTGCCAAAAGCATCTACCAAATACGTCAAAGTCAACGTCGTTTTCGTCGTCATCATCGCACAGATATCGTTCCGGGGCGCGACAGCCATCAGCTGATCTGGTAATTATCATTATAATTATAATCGATTATTATCGATGTGTGCGATAATTAAACGTTGGAACGTTTCTGCGTCCTGGCTGCCTCACTCACTGAGAGCATGACACAGATTGGCAGACTAAATTTAAATTAGTAGGCATTTCATAATAACATGACCAGAGAATATACAAATTTTGTCACGAAATGTGTTGCGGAGTAAAATGGGCGTGGCAATCCCCATATAGTTTATACACGTGGTATTTTCCATCAGAATGTTGATATAAGGCAGTCTAGCTATCTCTGTCTGTCAGTCTGCTTTTATGCGAACTAGCTCCTAAGCTTGGATGAAACTGAATACAGGTCCATCTTTTAAAACAGATACTACATATGTCGGAGATCTGTACTTCTTACAGCAAAAACAAGGATCTGTACCAGTTTCATCGGGAAAGCTTAAAATTTAAGGAACTAGTTTGTCACGCTTTCTTTAATAAATTAAACATGCCATGATCGAATTGTAATACCCTATGCAAAGGGTAAAAGCTGAGTTTAACTTGTTACACATCTCTTTTGTACCTAAAAGTAACCCTCTAAACTAAGGAAAATGTAATTTCTAATATTTTTTGTGTTTATAATGGGGGCTACTTTCGTCACTTGCGTGGACTGTCGTCCAAAGTAAGCATTGAATTAAATTTTGTTACCTATTAAATTGTACTTGTAATCCTCATAATTCGATTTCTTGGTAAAGGAAGACCTGGAAAACAACATGGGAGTATTGGAGTATGTATATAATTTGGTTGCTTCAACTTTTACAGTCTCTACATATTTATGTAGGCTTAATACATTTCCATTTTAAATACATCCCCCTTTTGAATATATCCCAGCAAGTTCATTGTCTTACGTCACTTAAAAGTCCGATTTCTAGTCCGACTTTACGATATCCTCACGTCTGGACAAACGATTTGGACATTTTCCGGTCGCTATTATAAAAAAAAGAAGCAATGTTTAGCCTAGGTGAAATTGATGAAATGAAATTTAATTTTATGACTCATTATTTTTCACACGCACTCAAAGATAAGTATAAAGCTAACGAGTAGCACATATAGTACACACTTACATTTACACATATGGGGAGAATACAGAGAAATACTCGTGGGAGGCTCGTTAAATGAGCCCTGTCACAATTTTCTTTCACGCTTTTCGTTTGTTCGCTGTTTTTTATTTTGGCCAATTTTTTGGACGATGTCAATATAGCGTCGCGTCGCGTTGTACTCGTAGCAACACCGTAAAAGCTCAAATCTCCACTGTTTATTTGGCTTATTTATTTCCCATCGATGTCGCCGTCATTTTACTTTTACTTTTTCTGTTTTTTTTTTATTCTTGTTTTTTTTTTTTATAAAATTGCCGTTTGCCGTGTGCCAAAGACACTTGTGCGGCTTTTGACACACACACACACAGGCATGACCCAATGATGGGGTAAAGGAGGGGAACAAGGCGGGGGATCAATGCCTATTTAAATCGAAGAGAAATCAATTTTGGGATTCGCTTTTTTATGCACAGAGCAAACATAAAATGTGCGCATGAAGTGCGTTATCCCCCTTATTTATAAGACCGATTGAAGAAGGATGGGATGGGAATAAACGCACAAAGGAGCCACTGGCACCAGCTCCATGCCCCATGCCCCATGCTCCATTCCTTATGCTCCATGCTGATGCATTCACATTAAGTATTGTACACTGTACCCATATGTATGGTACAGAGCAGATTGTTGACAATTGAAATGCGATGTGTGCGCTCGTGTGTGTGTGTGTTTCGCAACAACAACAACAACAACAACAACGGCATATCTTGGAAGGGATCTAATGAGCGTGACGAACCCTGCACCCTGTTGTAGATGTCTCCAAATAATAGTATAAAGCTATAAATAAACATAAATACAATACGATTAGATTATATGGAAACTAGCTAACGTAACCCAGAGTTGCCCATTTGTTGTTCGATTTACATTAAGCCTCAAAAGTTCCGAAAATCAGCTTGACGACAAGCTGATTGCTTTAAAAATTACCTTAATTCTAACTCGACTTAAACGTTTCAAGCAAATATCGATTGACATTGTAGAGTTTAGCCAATTTGTTTATTGCGCTCGGATCAAAATTAATATGTAACTTAAACAACTTTTACATCCGCAAAGGAGTTGTAATTGAATTATTCTGAAGATGCATATCTTTAAACATCTTATAGCGGTTTTTCAAAGGTTTTTTCCATTTTGGAACATACTGTACATTCTCTGAAAGATAAGTAATATATTTTTGTGTATCATTTATATTCAGTTTTAAATTTAAGTAAATAGTTTCACAAATCTCTATTTTGGCATTTAGAAATTGTTGACTTTTTAAGCGGTACTTGACGACTTTTTGACTTGTACAAATTTTAAAAATTATCTGGACTGTAAAGCTACCAGCAAGATAGATATTCCAAAAGCAAGTCCGAGAAGGACTCTAAATTGAGCCTTTATATATTAACAAAGAACAGGTCTAGCATAGAGTTAGTGATGACAGATCTAAGGACTGAATTTCATTGCAGTTTTTTATTTAACTTGATATTCAAGTCGTGATCAAGGATAACATCGAAAGTAAACCAGTAATATTTGAGTAGTCTTTCTTTCGGAAATTTTCATGGGAACCACTGTATGTAGAACAAAGTACGTGGTATCATTGTGATGTTAACAGCCTTCCAAGCCACTGGCTTTTGAAAAGTTTGGCTAATGGCTCTGTGTGTAAGCATATGAATGATGTTCAGATGTCACCAGTGCTCATGTGTGAACGTCGGAATGTAAGATGTGTAAGCGCGTGTGAACCAAAATAATCGCATTTCCGATTTGTGATTCCATTGCTGTGATTGTTGTTGTTGTTGCTATTTTACTCCAGCTGGTAAACAAAATTTGGTTGTGCTCATCTGAGTTGTATAAGCATTATCCAGAAAGTTGTCCCAGTGTATTCATGCATAAATAAATATAGCATGTTTCTTTCAAGTGAATTGGAAAACTTTTATTTATTTACCTTGCGCATATTTCTCACCTTTTTCTTACAAGCGAGGTGATGAAAATGAAAATGAATTCGTTTTCTTTGCCTCTTCATTTATGTAAGAAGTAAGAAGTTGAACAGGTATTTCAGGATTCTGATCTTGCATCTTTCATTCCCAAATGCCCGCTTGGTCGTCAGCAATTGAACTTTCAATTAAAAGCCGTAAATTTTACCATGGCCACTTCTTTATCAAAAGTATGAATCAATGTTAAAAGTGCAATGTCCAAGACCATTGGGATACTACCCGTTGTGCAAGAATTTTTCCACAATGGCCACAGGACATTTTATCAGTGCTCGTCGTTGACTTTTATTTGGAATGGCCGTCGGAGTCGGAGTTGGAGTTGGAGTCGAAGTCGAAGTCACTTCAACTGGTCTGTTAGAGGAGATGACAATGGAGACCCAGTGCCATGCTGCTGAGAAGCCAGAGCAGCCACGGTGCAAAACAGGCGCCAACATTATCGCCGGCAACATTATTCATTATCGTTGCCAACCGGTTCCTTCACCACCTCCACTTTGTTCCCATGTTGCAAAGTTGAGGACATTGCAACAGATACTTCTGCCGGACCCGGCTGTTGCTACTGTTGTTGTTGTTGCTGTTGCTGTTGCTGTTAGTGGTGGTGCTGCTTCAAGTTCTGCATTATCTTTTCCTGGGTACCCGAAGAAGTCATTGAAGCCACACGATGGCTGACACTGGCTGCACACTCTGGTCATCTCCACCTTTTGCTCACAGTGCTGCACCCCCACTCTCCCCTGTGCAACATCAAGGACAAACTCTGGACAAAGTTTTGTCGCTCTACAATAAAAACGAAACTGGCAACAGGAAAAGCAATGCCAACAACGACGTCGACGTCGACATCAACGTCTCAGTCGACTGCCGGCTCAAAAACTTCCGATTCAACTTGTGCACCAGAAACAGAAACAGAAACAGACGCCGCCTGTTGTTATATCCTGCCAGCCGAGAGACGACACCCAAGCTGTGAGTGTGATTTACTAATGGGTATAGATTCTGGAATATATCCCTTTCAGACCTGTCGCCAAACTATTGACAACTTTTTTATATAATTATTGGAATATATAGGTATGTACAATGTACATGTTTATTTACTATCGGATATAGATTCTTGCTTACTTTTAGACCTGTCGCTTAACTACTTGACAATCGTTCTTTTTTAATTTACTAATGGGTATAGATTTGAAATATGAATATCCCTTTCAGACTTGAAAACTATTTACCATAATTATTTGAATACATATGTATGTACATATACATATATAGTATGATTTACTAATGGGTACAGCTTTGGAATAAATCCCTGTCAGATCTCTCGTTAAACTGCTATATACCGATCACATTACACAATAGTTCAACAACAATAGCTTGAGAATTGAAAGACTCGTTTGAATAGCAATTGAAAGACAGACAGAAGCTCATTGCTACATAGACTCAAGTTATCGTACTGATCAAGAATATACACACTTCATTTTGTCTGCCACGGTACAATTCTTGCAAATAATATACATTATAAATAAAAAAGTAAGTGTGAAGTAAGATATATATAAATAAGTGATTTATAACCAAATAAATAAAAGAAGGATCATATTAAAATAGTTGTGTCACTTACGTATTTAATCATTGTGATAGCTTCGAATTAACTGCAGTTATTAATGCAGTACAAAATTAAATCACAGAAGTCACAAAAACAAAAATACAAAAAACAAAATGGCTGAATATATGAACACCTTAGGCACATACATACATACTTATGTATGCCTAAGATATGCTCGCACTCGCTCTCTCGCACATTTCTCTCTTTTCCTTTAGCACTTTGCACACCCGCTCTCCTAGGCGGGCGTTACAACGGTTTATGGAAAGATAGAGAGACAAAATTAAACTAAATACGCGAACGATTGAAGGATTTCAGGCGTTTTCTAACGCCGACAAAAGCACAAACAACAAAAACAACAAAATTTCACTTTTCACTCACTCACACACACTCACTTGCCCATGGCGATCTTGTTGCAGTTTTACTGCAATTTTTCATGTATTTTCACTAATGCAAACACAACTTATTGCCAGAGTGGCAAGCACAAGAAAAAAAAGAACAAAAATTAAATATATTTACAAATATGTTGGTAGATATGTATAAAGATCCCGTTTAAAAGTCTGCAGCTTCACGACACGACGCGACATTTGCTGTGGAGGCGCGAACTAGAACTAATTTGGCGCTCAGCGACGTTTTTCTCTCTCCGTTGCAAGTTACAAGTTGCAACGGAATCCTTTGTTTGAGCGCCGAATTTAATAATTGCCGAAGAGCGCAATTATCTAGGTAAAGTCTAAAGAGAACAGCTGTACTCATGTCAGTTGTGTTGTTGTTTGCATTAGGCGCATTGATTCCAATTAAGATAATTTGAATTTGTAACTTGTCTCCTTTAACCTTATGCACTTTGCAAATCCGCTCTCGTAGATGGTCGACTCAACGGTTTTAGGAAAAGAGAGGAGAGAGAGTGAGAGACAAAAATAAACTCAGTATGCGTATATGTAAAGGAAAAAAAAACACCTCCTAATCCCAATAAGAATTGCTTGATACGCCTTTGAATTGTCGCGTGCCAAGTGACACAATATGAGAGAGCGGAAGTCAGTAAAGAGCAAAGATCAAAGAGTGCATTATTGAAAGCAATAGAGAAATGAACCAACACATGTATGTTTTGCATTCATGCATGTATGAAATAGATACCAATACATGTATGATTTTACATACATATGTTTTTACATATGTAAACAAGTGCGTGTAAGGCGTAACGTATTTTGTTTTTATCTATTGGCACTCAAACAAAAACAAACGCGTTTTGTTATTCTATCATATATCTTCCGTGTTAATTATCCGATCAGCACAAAATTCACGAGAGCGGATTTGCAAAGTGCATAAGGAAAAAGGAGACAAATTACAAATTCAAATTATCTAATTGAATCAATACGCCTACTGCAAACAACAACACAACTGACATGAGTACAGCTGTTCTCTTAAGACTTTACCCAGATAATTGCGCTCTTCGGCAATTATTAAATTCGGCGCTCAAACAAAGGATTCCGTTGCAACTTGCAACGGAGAGAGGGAACGTCGCTGAGCGCCAAATTAGTTCTAGTTCGCGCCTCCACCGTAAATGTCGCGTCGTGTCGTGAAGCTGCAGTCTTTTAAACGAAATCTTAATACATATCTACTAATATATATGTAAATATATCTAATTTTTGTTCTTTTTTTCTTGTGCTTGCCACTCTGGCAATAAGTTGTGTTAACATTAGTGAAAATACATGAAAAATTGCAGTAAAACTGCAACAAGATCGCCATGGGCAAGTGAGTGTGTGTGAGTGAGTGAAAAGTGAAATTTTGTTGTTTTTGTTGTTTGTGCTTTTGTCGGCGATAGAAAACGCCTGAAATCCTTCAATCGTTCGCGTATTTAGTTTAATTTTGTCTCTCTATCTTTCCATAAACCGTTGTAACGCCCGCCTAGGAGAGCGGGTGTGCAAAGTGCTAAAGGAAAAGAGAGAAGTGTGCGAGAGAGCGAGTGCGAGCATATCTTAGGCATACATATGTATGTATGTATGTGCCTAAGGTGTTCATATATTCAGCCATTTTGTTTTTTGTATTTTTGTTTTTGTGACTTCTGTGATTTAATTTTGTGCTGCATTAATAAGTGCAGTTAATTCAAAGCTATCACAATGATTAAATACGTAAGTGACAAAACTTGTTTAATATTATCCTTCTTTTATTTATTTGGTTATAAATCACTTATTTATATATATCTTACTTCACACTTACTTTTTTATTTATAATGTATAATATTTGGAAGAAGTGTACCGTGGCAGACAAAATGAAGTGTGTATATTCTTGATCAGTACGATAACTTGAGTCTATGTAGCAATGAGCTTCTGTCTGTCTTTCAATTGCTATCCAAACGAGTCTTTCAATTCTGAAGCTATTGTTGTTGAACTATTGTGTAATGTGACCGGTAAATAGCAGTTTAACGATATGTCTGAAAGGGATTTATTCCAAAGCTGTACCCATTAGTAAATCAGACTATATATACATACATATGTATTTAAGTAATTATAGTAAATAGTTTTCAAGTCTGAAAGGGATATACGTACATATGTATTTCAAATCTATACCTATTAGTAATTTAAAAAAAAATTTAGTAAGCTACATTGGAGCAACCTCGACGGTAGGAGACCCAGTACTTTTGAGTGCAAAGTGTTCACTATAGATTGTTCTTCAATGTTGAGTAACATTCAATAGATGGCGCCACTACGAAGACATAGAGGTCGCTAGCGTCTTTTCATCTTCCATTTGCCCGTAACATTGTTAGTTGAATAACTTCCGCGTTTATCATTTGATTGGAATGAAATTCAGGACAGGTTCTGACTATAGTGTTTATTATACATATGTACCAAAAATCAATGCGCTAGCTTTAAAGGTTCTCTTGTAATTCGTTTTTAAAATTTTGTTTTTCAAGTTTCATGGGCGGCGGGAGGCGTGGCAAAAATCTAAAACAAACTTGATCAATACAAGATATAGATGAACCTACATGCCAAATTTGGTGTCTCCTGCTCTTGTAGTCTCTGAGATCTAGGAACTCCAAAATCGGACAGACGCAGCCGCGACCTTTTGTTTGCTTGCATTTTTTAAGCGTCTGAATTTGTAAAATTTTGCATACTTTTCGGCCGTATTTTTTACACATTTTTGCTTTGAATTCACAACAGGTTTAAGTGTAGACCTGGGTTAATAGCTGACAATGCCATGGTCGTCCATTGGCAGATAAATGCTGTCAATGTATTTTTTTTTTTTTTTTTTGAAATATTTATATAATATAAGTAATTTTTTTTTGGAATTTTTCTTTTTTTATGGTTGTTCTCCTTTGTTCAGACACAATACAACTAAAATGTTGCGTTGCAATATGTCAGACCTTACTGATGTCTTTTGTGGTGCATTGGGAACACTGTTGTCAACTTGTTCCTTTTCCGGACAGATCCTGTGTTTAAGAACTTTAAACAATTCTTAAATTAAATAAGAAGAAAGTTTAACCCAAAACCTTTTTTGTATATTGTGTGCATTTGGGGTTACATATTTTAAATCTGTCCCTTTTTTAACGGTCAAAGATTGGCAACGCTGATTGGAGGCTACAAATCTTTAATTTTTTCACAAACAAATTGCGAATTTGTCACATGGCGTTCAATAAAACTACGATCATTATAATGAGCAAAGAATGCAATTGGTTAAAAACCACAGTTCGGCAGATCATTATAGCATATAGCTTCCATAGGAACTGTTGGTTAGCAATCATCATTAAGTATGAACTATTTTTTTAATAAGATTTCACAGTTAAGCTCACAGACTTTTTGTTCGGTATAATCTTCACTAGCTTCCGAAGCTTAGATATCTCAAGCAATCCCAGAGTGTGCGCTTGGCATCGTTTAGTAACGGATGACCATCTAGATTACAGGGACTCTCAAAGTACAGTTTGCTCGAAGGTAGCAACTAGTCTTAAATAATTAAAATTATACAAATATTTGTTTTACGCTGTGCAAAGGCTGGAATTAATTTGTATCTCAGTGTAATTTGGTTCAAAGAGAATTATTATCTCGAATTTTTTAAGAAAAATGGATTGTGCTTTTTGCCAGTTACCAGTTGCCAATTGGCAATTGCCAGTATTGTGTTTTAATAGTAAGCTGGCAAGCTGCAGCGCGTTTTAAAATCTCATATTGTGGATGCGGTCATATCTGAAATACTTTTGCCCATCGCATCCTTGGTTCCCCTCTTGGTCTCATCATCCTTTTTCCAACACTGACAGTTCAAACAGACAGTTTCAGCTAGCTTTCAGTTGGCTTCAGATTTTCATGGCTCGCATAGTTTGAGCCTTGCATATACATACATACATACTATACTATATTTTACATTTATGCAAAAGGCGCTGGCCTTTGCATCTTGGCTCTCTCCCCGTCGTCATACTCTATACAAATAGCTAAATGGAGCGCAGCTTGCAGCACAAATAAAAGGCGAAGCAACTATCGTACCAAGCCCACTGGGAAAGTTCAAACTTTTGTGTTGAGTGCGGCTTTTTGTGACATTTTCGTAGATTTTGCTTTGGGCCTGTTGAACGAAGCGGCCACCATCTACCATCCACCATCCAGTATCCACCAACATCCACAATACCCGAACCCGAACCCAAACAAACGTATTTGCTTCCCACCGCATCCAGCTGGTCTCGTGTGCTTCTGGCTTTATGAAATTCTTGGCTGGCTGTCGCCTTTTTTGAGGTCACCGCTCGCCGAGCAACTGTGGTTAATGAATATTTCTTGAAAGCCAAAAGAAAACTTGTATTTTTAATAGTTTGTGCAATTTACAAAGGCAATGCAGGCGCTGGAATGAATTGTGGCCAAGGAAAAATGGCGCTGTGAGAGCAATCTTGTAGTTTTCAATAAATCAAATGCTTTGCTTTGGCTGCTCAAAAATGAAAACTAAGAGGATTTCCAGCTGAATTATATTGGATCATTTTTAGAGCCACCACTTGAAAGCAATAATGGGATATTTTCTGGGTATTTGTTATATCAAACATAAATGTATTTAATATTTAATAAAATAATAGAAATAGGAATCCGAAAGCCAACACATTTTATTCTTTTTATGACGGACACATATTTAAATATTGAATCAATTTATAATCTTCAACGCTTTTCGGATGACGTCCACATGGGGACAAAAACTAAGACGGTTACCCAGCCAAATACCCAGGTATTTGATGATTACCCAATATATGCCCACCTGAACGCTCATCTACTCCAACTTTCTGATATTCGGCGTCACCACCGCGCAGTACTCTTTATCACCCCATTTCCAACGGTTTTCGTTTCATTAAAGTTTTGTACTATATCAATACATAACGTCTACGTTACATTCTTCCAATATTTCCCGTCTGTTTGGCAAAGGATTGTTATTTATTTCTTCGAGCAGTTCCGACTCGGACTCTTTTTCTAAATTTCTTCTCGTCTTGATCCTCTGTGTCGACTTGTAAAGATTCCGACTTCCGTTTCAATGACCTTTGCTTTGCTGTGCCGTTGCTCATTGCTGGTGAACAGTCAATCACATCTTCAATTTTAAACACCACTGTGCAATCCTTCAGCATTTTGGTCACAATTGGCAAAATGATTGAGATATTCCTGAGTGTTGGAAAATATAATCTTGCAGTTGCGACAACTAAGGAATATGGCGTGCTTCTTTCTTATATGCGAATCTAGACGTTTGCGGGAAGTGACCACCTTGCTACATTGACTGCAGCTCAACTGTGAATCGGACATCTCCTGGGATTCCAATAGGAGCTGATTAAAAATGTTAAGTCAAGATTGAAAAAGTTGGATTTTTTTTTTACAAAATGTTAAAGCGGGCCCACATTAATACTTTGGAAAATAAAAAAAAAACATGTATTTTCAAAAACAAGATATACAAATATAGATATTTATAGAAAACAAACATAAATACACATTGACTTTCTACATTTAAATAGAATTTGCGAACATATTAATGACAATAACTTTTATTAATTCTGTTTATGAAATCAATCGTGCTCAGGGCGGGTTTTCCCTGTACGAATTGAATTAGCACGAATGCTAATCACTGCGAGAGAGTGATTAATTAAAGCTTGGAGGTCGAGTTGATAGCAAGTTTGCAAGTGCAGTCGAACACTTGTTTAATTTCTAGTCAAGTGTCTCACTGCATTGCGAATACTCGTAGTTGAGTGTTGGCATTTGAAGCGACTGTTACAAAACGGGTTTTGTTCCAAAGCCATCCAGGAAAAAAAATGGAAAATGTTTTTTTTTGCTGTTGGTAGTTTTTCTGCTGGGAACTCATCTAAAAAACGATGGTAAGTGGCTCCGATTTTTTTTTTTTTTTTTGATCTACTGTATTAGAAATTCCTATAAGCCTTTGTCAATCAGTTTTAGCGGCAGAGACACACTTTGGAAACTGTTTCAGAGCTGACTACGGACAAGGACGCTGTACATATCGGAATTATTGTGATTTCTATGATGTGGGAGTTCTGGATGCATCGAATAACCGACAATGCTACTCACAACAAAGACCCGATTTGGTAATTCCTATTTTGCATACGTATATGTACATATAAGCCAACTGGTTAAACAGGTATCGCATTTGTTTACATAAGTTATCATTAGAGTCATATTTTTCCAGAAAGTCATAAGATGTTAAGACAAGCACTTTATTATCAGTTTGTGTTTAGATTTAATAATCAGCCCAATCAAGTTATAGCTTGCTAAGATTTTCTATCCCTTGCACTCTGTATAAAACTAGCCAAAACTAACATAATAGTATATCGTAGTCCCATATTGATCCTGGCAACTATAAGAGTAAGAGACTAAATATACTCAACAAATTTCCTATACATCAAATTCAGATAAAATTTTGAATCCTCTACCTCGTATCGAAAAAAGGGATTTGCAGGTAAAGAAGATAAAAATATGTTTCTAAAATCAAATACAAATAGTTGAGAGTATTTTGTTAAATATATATGGAATGTATACTTTGTAATGTAAAATTTATAGCATCTGCCAGTCCTGCAAAAATAATATGCGTACTATATGCTCTGCTATATGGTGTAGACTTCCCAGTTTCTTTTTTTTTAAATATTTCCCCCTTAGCTTCATCCTGATCTGATCCTGCTGCTCGTTTCAGCATTGAATCTTTTTGCTTTGTGTCTACTTATGTATTTGTCATATTTGTATATATATTATTTTAAATCAAAATAAGTAATATAATTCAATTAATTGTAGATCTGCTGTCCACGCGATAAGAATGCGCTTCCTTTGGTGGCACCACGTCTTAATAATAATAACACCTTAGGCACAGTGGCTGAAAATTCAGTGCCTAGAGTAGCAAAATCATCATTAAATGGCGATGAATTGCCTAAGCATCCAAATTGCGGTACAGCCTTTGCTTTTCGAGTGTATGGAGGTAATATCACTGGGCTTATGGAATTCCCCTGGACTACACTGTTGGAGTACACGATGATCCCAAGTGGCCAGAAGCAGCATAGTTGTGGTGCCTCATTTATAGCTGGAAGATGGCTGCTAACAGCCGCCCACTGTGTTCACGATCAATTTGTGGGAAATGGTCGTAAGTTAACTGGAGCCCGGTTGGGTGAATGGAATCAGACAAGTAATCCCGATTGTATAAGCCATTGGAATGGCAAAAGGGAATGTGCACCGCCTCATATTCAAGCCCGGATTGATCGTGCTATTATTCATCCTCAGTTTGATCCAGAGAATTTCACAAATGATATTGCACTGCTACGTCTGGCGGATTCTATTGATTGGGAGAAACTGCAGCACATTGAACCCGTATGTTTGCCACCAAATCGTGGTCCTAGTGCCGATCAACTAGAAGGTAGTGCAGTTGATGTTTCTGGTTGGGGTCTTACCGAGAAGGACAACCAGTTAAGTGCCGTCAAACGAAAGGCCATACTTCACATACAGTCTCAGGAGCAATGCAGGTCAGCCTATAGCCAACAGGGTTTTAGCATTACCAATAGTCAGATTTGTGCAAGTGGAGGGCCTAATGTCGACTCCTGTTCTGGGGACTCGGGTGGACCACTCACCGTGGAGGCTTACACACCCCAGAGGGATCTGTTTGTCTATCTGGTGGGCATAGTTTCGTATGGCAAGAAGCGCTGCGGAGTATCTGATTTTCCCGGGGTCTACACGAGGGTTACTAGTTACATGGATTGGATTGAACAGACCATAAGCAACCACAGTGATGTCAATAGGAAGAGAAGAAGCTAATAACCGGAATTGTTAAAATATAGTTAATGCCAGAATGACTGTGGGGTTTTTTTCTGCTTTTTTTTTTTTTTTATGATGTCGCCCCATTGGCATACCCCACTGACGTCATTATCTATTTGCTGGTCACCATCTTCAATGTTGACGTCATGAATTTCGCCACTGTCTATCACGGTCAGGCAGTCTACAGTAGCGACTAGAGCTCATCAATTGAAGATGAAATCAAAAAGTTGATTAAATGTCAGACCACTGTGTGTGCGAGTTAATATCTGATTAGACAAAGAGAAAGAGATGGAAGTATGGAATATTATTCTTTAAGTTTCATTAACCATACTTAAACAAAAGTCTAACTCACTTTTTCCTTTTAAATTGCTCGAAATTTGGTAAACTACCTTTGATTTCCTGACACAATTATTTATGTCCATCGACAAATTATAGGTAAAACCTTAGGCACTATCTTACTTATTGTTAGTTGAACTGCGAGTAATATTCTTATGAACTACTGCTTAGCAACTGTCATAATGGTAAATTTCCTTGTCCACATAATTTATGTCATTTCAATATGTATATGTGATTCACCTAGACGCTGTAGGTGGCCTCGGCCTACATACTTACTTGAATGAAATTGTTTGTCAAATGTAAAATGTAAATGTCAGAGATTATGTCGGAACATAATAAGGATTCAATTCTATTTTGAGTGCTTTATTTCAAATTCAAAAAGGGCACAAATGAATCATTTAATACTTTACCATTCAATACCTTTAACCAAAACATATACCCACATATATATTATTGTAGCTTCAAATTAATCTTAAATTACAATGTGGGCAGTAAAGGCCATAGGGCTGTTTTTTTTTCTTAATGTTTATTTACAGTCTTAAATTAAGAGATAAGTTTTACAAACACCTACATACTATATTTCTATACACATTGTATGAGAGTAGAATAAATATATATTTATTCTAGCCTGAACTGCTGAGCAGAGCTGATTTAAAATAATCCGAGTTGATTCTATTGTATTGTATTATTTGGGTTACGGGATTCACAGATTATTGCACTTCCATCTTGATATCTGTGGACAGCAGTCCACGTTATTTATTAAGAGCTGATTTAAAATAATCGGAGTTAAATGAATTATTTGGGTTACGAAACTCACCGATTATTGCACTTCTATCGTGATCACTGTGGACAGCAGTCCACGCTAGTGACTGAGAGACAAAGTGCTTAAGTAATTTCTGCGTCGTCTTCATTCTAGTCTTATTCGTTTGGTCATATTTATACTATAGATAAGAAAACATTACAATCAGAAAACTCTAACATATCTTTTTGTGATGGAATTTCATCTATCACAAGCTCAACAAATTTACGAGTCATGATTGCAATTCTGTTCAGCAGAACAATCAACAAATTGTCATTGATTTTCTATCATTCATTGTTTTTATTGTTTTAGTAAGCGCACTTTTGAAACTGTTTCCATATTTTGGAACTTAATTAATGAACTCAAAGGCGAAAGCAGATTTTTTGGCCTAGTTTCTTGCATTGGGCTTTTCCACACATGCTGATTTTATTTGAAGTTATCCGGAACAAACTTTGAATTTTTCTTGCTGTTATGATTATTGACAATTTTGACAAAATAAGCCCAATATAGACAACCAAATTTAGTATATAGTTACCATAGAAACAATCGATCAAAATGGATGGTTTTTGTTTTTCATACTTCCTTATTTTAGATAATTTATAGGCCATTCTTCATTCATTTCAAATAAAGATCATATAGTATTTAAATATTCTCTCTCAATATCGATATTGATATGGCTTGTCTAGACAAATTTGAAAAATAATATTGATAAATTAAATATTATTTTAATAGCAACTTTTTTGCAATATTAGAGTTTAGACGTAAAACATTAGAAAATCAAAAATTAAACTTTGTTAGAATATTATTACCCATTTCTTGTTGGCTCTAACTATCATTCGACATATTTTTAAATAAATTCCTTATTTTATTCAATACATTTTCGTTTACGAGTACAAATAATACAAATGCTTAGTTTCTATTTTAGATTACAAAAAAAAATAATAATAATAAATATTCAGTTACATGGCTAAAGCCAATCGGCAATAAATTATCGCTTAGATCTAGGAAAATAAGGGGCGGGAAGAGGCGTGATTCCATTATCCCCCTAGTCTCACTTGTTCCGCGCAAAGATCACAGCTCGCCGGCAGCGATCACGATGATCTCGCATTTTACCCGCTGGACAGGGTCTCTTGACCCTTTGAGAGATGAGCAGCTGACCAGTTAATGTTTTGCTATGTGGATTGTAGAAGATGAGCCGACGTGCGTCTGTTTTGTGGATGCTTTGGGCCATTAGCAGTATGAGAATGCTTCCCACTAACAAAAGTAAGCGTTTCAGTTGCATCTTGAAGAGTGAAGACTGAAGACTGAAGTCTAATTATAGCCTGGAGTAATGAATTATTGGCACACGCGGAATTCGTTGTCGGGTTTCTCCGTTGCGATTGATTTTGTGACTGTGACAATTCCGCAATTCTATTACCGTAGTCGTAGTCGAAGTCGTAGTCGAAGTCAAAGTCGTCGTCGTCGTCGTCGTTGTCGTTGTCGTTGTCGTCGTAGAGGTGCCGATAGTTAATACTGTGGTGCGATCTGAGATAAGATAAGGGCATATAGGCATATGCATTCCAAGGCAAGCGAGCCATCGAGCCAGATAAGATATGACCGGTCGTCTTTTTTATAGCCGAGGCAGGGGCCAAGGGACTATAGACTGTTATTGGTATTAGGTTGAAGGGGGTTATGGTCTCTATTTTGGTGCTTTACCAACGAATGCTGAACGAATGATGTCAAACCTGCCTCGTGACGAAAGCGCCTAGGAATTTATACGAAATTCCATGACAATGCGTTACCCGGTTGCCGAGGTGCCAGCGACATCGTCATAAACGATGGATCATTGACCAGACTGGTGTCTAATCGGTGACGCCAACTGACTTCCTGCTTGGCCAAGTCGAATTTCAGATACCCGCCTCAAATTATGCTGCAAAAGAAATGTGAAAGTTTGGAAAAATAATATATCAAGAGTGCAAAAGTTAAGTCAACCACCTTGCAGCTTTTATTTTTTCACACTCAACTCTCAAATAGTACAAGTTTCATTTGATTATGTACCTTCGACCTTTTTAGTATCCGAAAATTAAAATAGCCTTTAATTTGTGGTAATTTTGTTCATTTATATCTAGTTTTCAGAACAACTCAAGCAAATAAATACTTTCAAATATCAGATTCAGATATGACTACAGAACTCGACTTACAGAAATAAACTGAGAGGTACGTTTTCCGCTCGATGTCCTTACCTTCTGGAGTATGCCACGCCTCCTCTTATGCCGTAAAAATTTTTGACAAAATAGTTAAATAAAAGAAGACTCAGTTTAGTAAGCCCGACTATAAGACACGTATTTATATGTGAATACACTCATAAAAATCGTGCCCTTAAAATACATATTTTCATCCCACTTAACAGTGGAGTATTTCCCAAAATAAGAGACAAAAGCCATTTGAACTTATGGTTCTAAAAATTAAGAAAGTTACCTTTAAATATCAGAACATTTTTCCATGAGAAAAATGCGAATATCTTAAAACTTTAGTTAGGATTTTCTAATTCCAAAATTCTAAATATAAGAACATTTCGTAATGAATGTAGGACCATTAAAAAAAGACTTTCTTGGTTTTATGGCAATGTCTCCTAAATATTTGTGTACACTGGTAACTTTTTATAAATGCTAGTTTTCAATATTTATTTTTCATAAATATTTACATATTTTTACACATTCAGAGAGAATAACACAAGTATATGTAATTTGTAATATTTTTTATTTTATTATTTTGAGATAGATGTTGAATAACCAAGTGGAAAAAAGAGTAACTGGAAACACTACTCTATGCTTTTATGGTTATTCAAGTGTATCGAAATAAAACATTCAAATTAAAACTGGGACGCAAGTCTGAAATATACACACAGAAATGCCTAATCTTTTGCAGCATCCTAGTGACGAAAGCACCTTCAAATAATGCTGCCATTAATTGTATGACATATGTGTACACGGAAAAGATATAGGACTAATTATACAATCTAATAATTATGGTCTAAAAATAATACGACGTTCGGCACATCACGCAAAAAGATAAAAGCAAATACAAATCAAATGAAGCTTTTGCTTTTGCGTGATGCGACAAACGCCGCAGTATTTTTATTTACCAAATATAAGATTATTTTATTGGTCCAATATATTTTGTACATATATATTTTTGGTTTTTAATTGATATCAGTAATTTTGGGAGTTGATTTCGTCACTAAGTGGACAATTTGTGTGTTTGTTAGGTCCTTTTATTGACTGTTGATACTGATCACTAAAATATTTACATCTCCTCTACAACCTAATAATTACTTTTCCACAAAACTTAACTATACCGATTTCGCGGATATAAAACTAGTCAAATTAAATGCAAAAACATATATATTTAAACGAGGAACAAAAACCAGTAAAATATGAATATATGTATATAATAAATAGTGTATCGAAAGTGAATAAATAAGATAAATATAGTGCACTTTGTTTAGGGGTTTCTGAGAGATTTAGAGATTCGGTTGATAGCCACAAATCCAAGATATCCAAGTCCAAGTCCAAGTCCAGGCGCAGGTCCAGGTCCAGGTTTAGGTAAATTTCAGCAAGTGGAGCCATCTTAAAATGGAATTTACAAACGTAAGTTACATAAGATTCTCAGAAAGAGTATATATGTACTTATACAGAAAATAAGCACAGCAAACATACCTGCACTATATGATATTATCCTTCGGCAGTTTCCACGATGATCTCTCATATGGCATTTGTGGCAGGGTTTGTCTAGGCCATGTGTGGCTAATATCTGACCCCGATGAATACCTGGAGGTGCCAAGAAGATAACCCGTCTTGATTCACTCGATGTCGGTGCACAAAACACAACCAGAGCCAACAGGCAAAGCGCATAGAGAAGTAACTGATGAATACGGTGCAGCATCATGATATCTCTCACTCTCTGTCACGATCTTGCTATATATTTGTTTATATTTATAGGTGACACTTTATAGTAGGTGTGTAATTTCGTGGCAATGTGAAATTGTATAATCGTATTTCTATAACTCGAAGGTGTTAGGATTTTGTCTGTCTTGTTTGGCTTGGCTATTAACTGGCATGCTCAAATGCCGGTGTTTAACTGATTATATTTAATTTGGGCAAACAGTTCTTAAGTAAAAGGTGGTCTCTGGCTGCTACAAAAGCGTTCGCGACGTCTTTCAATTGATAAACTATACAGGCTGTGGTGACAATTTATAGACTGTATTCATTTATTGCCTTGCTTTCGTTCTGCCAAACACCCTGTATACTCGAATCTTATCTACTATAGACCTCGCTACTATGTCACCCGCAATCTGTGTAAATGAATGTCTTACTTCAATTTGCTCGCTCGCAATTCTACATACATACATAAGTACTCTGTTCCTTTCCCCCTTTCGACTCTCAGAAAGAACAATCAGTGGGCAAACCCAAGCAAAGTTCAGATATTGATATAATTGATATACTCGTTAAACAAGGGAGACGAGAGTGCACGACTGTCAATGAGTGAGTTACCTTGTGAGTAGGCCCTAAGAAAACCCTAACTCCCTTACTGTTGAGCATGCTCTACTGTAGCTTTCCTTACAGGTTCTTATTTATTCAGTTAGCTTTATACTCATTTTTAAATAACTTTAACAGCTAGATTATAGCATTGTCCTCCAAATTAGAATTAGTTTCAAGCCGATCAGACATAAATAGTAACATAAATTGTAACCCTTAAATGTTGCAATTATTATCTGAACGGTTTAAATTAATTTTAAAAAGTTTATGTATGCTAAATGGTAAATCGATAATTAAAGTTTGAATACTAGGTTCTAATACTTAGTTCAAAAGTTTCAAAAACAGCATTTTTAAGTCATCAGCAGCATTTGCTTTCGTTAAATGGAATAACGATATAATTTAAATTATAGAAAACAAAAGAATATCTTTTTTTTTTTGAGCCAAGAGGCGACAAAATACTATAGCTTTAGATATATAAAAAAATCCTTATACTATTACAAACATCACTAACATTATTGATTGTTTTTAATGGTTTTCGGAAGTATATCCATAAATAAGTCTTATTTCTTTAAGGGAAGGTCCTTTCCGTTTATTCATATAAAGCACCCTCTAGAAATATTTCCAGTTAATATCTATGAAATTATTCAAATATACTCTTAATCAAAACAGATGAAAATTTAACAATTTCAATTGTTTTTGCTTGGCTTAAGTTACTAAAAATTGAGTAATTATTAAATAAATCATGCAAAAGTATATACTAAAAACGGTTTAATAATTAAATAGTATTATTATACAACAGCATTTTTTGTATTTCTGATCTCAACCCATAACTTGACAATAAACAACTTAATTTGACATTTAAATATTTTCTATATATGTAACAAACTAATTATTTATTTTGGGTCACGCCTATTGTTTCAATCCATATTAGATTAGGTTTTTTATTGCAAGTAATTTGATATTCGATTATTTTCCACCTAAGCCAGTGTAATAATTGAGTAACGTCAGACTTCAAAGAAA
The DNA here is from genome assembly GCA_035043265.1 of Drosophila testacea. Classification (NCBI taxonomy): domain Eukaryota; kingdom Metazoa; phylum Arthropoda; class Insecta; order Diptera; family Drosophilidae; genus Drosophila; species Drosophila testacea. The sequence continues at coordinate 4,572,470 of JAWNND010000229.1, forward strand.
ATCAAGGGAATGCCCGTTGGCAGACGTACATAAACTATTAATGTATTTAAAGTTGATTTGATTTTGTTGATTGCTTTCTACTAAAAGTACAATCGCAGGGTGAGTCGAAGATTCGATTCCCCAATAGAATAAGTAGTAAGTCAGATGGTTGGCCGTGTCATGGATTTCCCAGGAAGTCCCTGGCTACGACACATTTGTATATGTAGAAGGGGTACAAGTTCGAGTACCATGTGCCGCCTATTACCAAAAAAATGTGACCAAGGCAATGACAACGAAATACGGTGATACCGATGTGATAATGGGTAGGTTGACTCAGCGCTTGATGACGTCTTTATATTAGGAACTAGCGTTACTTGTCATTTTTTTCAAATATTGTGTAGCTTGTACTATATTCTCATATCTTGTATCTTACAAATTGTCTGTTTGTTCAAGTTTTATCTACTGTTGTTTCTTTGATGATTTCAAAGCTTCCAGTAATTTCGTCATTCCACACATTGATTTCTTCTAGGCTGCCGTGACGTAGTCCATGTATAAATATGCTATTTCCCAACACGTTAATGAGTTCTTGATACAACAAATTAATTAACGAGCTCCATTGGGTCCAAAGGTTACTACACTACCTGCAATACAATGTCAATCCATTATTGTCACTTGTTTGTTCAATATTTTAAAATATATATCATTTTGACACTCACCCGGCGACAACGATTCCGATGATCATGCATATATCCACGCTTACAATGGCTACGTTGTACAGCCAAAAGCATTCCTTTTTCCACAGAATTGGTGCTATTATTATTTATTTCCACACTCTGGGTGCTGTTTAGAGAATTATAGTAAATGACACGTGCTGCACTGGCTTCCAGCACGGGTAAAATTAAGACTCCCAAGAACAGACCCAATGCCAACAATCCTAGTTCTACTTTTGTGTATAATCGCATCTTAGCCGTCTGAAGTCAACACGTTGCTGTTTAGCTACTGTTTGTCAGTCCATCCAGAATCCAAAATACAATCTCTATCTGTCGACTTTACCATTCCAATTCCTCTCCCCTTCCCGGACTTCACGAGTTTGCAATTGTCTTATCAGTCTGTTTACAATTCAGACGCAAATTCTTTCATTTATTTTGATTAGAAATGAGTCTTGAGTACTCTCATTGAAATCAAAATTCTCAAAACTCGAAGCATACTTTTTGGCGGTGATTATTATTCGATCGTCTGCAATGTGGAATTATTATAAATTTATTCTACAAAAACTGTACAACTCTAAATAACTGTAATAAAACTTATGGTTGACAATTTTAACAAAGATATCTGGGGAAAGAAAAATACTTACTTAATATTTTCACCATCGTTCATTTGACAGCTATTTTATATCCTATGTTGTCTCCAAAATAATATCAATGGTTTTAAAGCTAAACTCGCACTTTCTAAGAACAAGGTTTGTTTTTTTAAAAGACAACATTAATTATTCTATTTGGAATAACACTTCTCCCCATTATGCCTGTCTGATATTTAAATTATTCTTTTCTACGAAAAGCAAACAACAAATCAAATGAGTTTGTTATTTGTTTACTTCTGATACCCTCTCTCCTCAACAAATGTTCAGTTTTTGGACAGACAAAAATTAACATACTATAAAGAGTAGAGGGTATTAATAAAGTGTTTAGAACCACGCTGAACTTAGATATAATCTACAACTTAATGTGTTTAATTGCCTTCTTTCTTTAACACGAAAAATGAGCCAGTTATTCCACTACATTCAAATATTTACATTTAAGTTATATTTTTAAAAAATTTAAATTTATTTATATATATATATATTTATTGGGTCTATAATGTTCCATCTATGAGGTCAAAAAAAGGTACACACCCAAGCAAAGTATTATTTTGCAATCAAGACAAAAGTTAGTGCACTTAAAGAATACATACCAAATCAAAAATTATATTCGTATCAGTCAAGCCAAGGTAGAACGGTTAAAAGTGCGCTTAAATTGAATACAAATTAATTTCAACTAAGTAGAATATCTTAGCATAAAATAAACATAACTGAAAACTATTGAATCAGGTAAACACATTATACTGCACATATAAAATTCAAGTAAATATTTTCAAATAGTATCTTTTATTTTGTCTTGTTGATTTTTATCCATGTATCGTCGTTTGTTCACATATATTTTAGTTTATATAATTATTTTCACAGAAATTGCGTCTTCGCAAACACTAACAACCACAAATGTTTGTACATATGTTTGTATCTTCTTACTTGATCAATGACGTCATTAGCGCGCCGTAGCGCCAGTCGATGCTCTCAACACATAATTACCCGGGTCGACCGTGATAAACTCTAACAATGAGTAAAAAAAAAAGAGCTTTTTCCAATGGACATTTCAATTGAAAATTGTTTTCAACTCACTTGCTTCATCCTTGCCACAATTCCGATGATGACGTCGACTCCTCGATTGCCTTGTGACCTGAGCTTGCCCCTCATCTTCCGAAGTAGAAATCCCAACCGGTTCCCGACTGCGCTGCAGATGCGGTAGATGGCGCCTTGGTGTGACTTGTACGACACTTTCTGAAGGACTCCTGTCCTGCTGAATCAGTACATTCTCGCTGGAGGAACCTCTGTATCTACGGCGTCGTTGCCGTACTCGACTAAAGCTCTCATCCTTAATGACAAGAGTTCCAGCTTTGCTGCTACGTAAAAAGTAGCGTGGTGCATGCTCTATCGTCTCTTCTTGGACCTGTTCTGGCGATGAGAATCGTCCTCGTGACATACTAAAGCGTTCCAATATCGAACGTTGCCCAGAACTATGAGTCCTTCGGTATCGACGCTTCTCCTGTATCCCTGAAGATGAAGAATTAGCTGTCGTAGTCAGTGTTGAAGTCGATGGTGGTGTGGCCACCTGTTGCTGTGACTGTGAGTGCTCCTGATCCTTAAAGTGGACACCACGCAATGAGCTCGAGCTACGAGAACTAACCGCCTCGTGCCCTGTGTGCCAATCGGGTAACTCATGTGTGCTGAAATCAATGCAGCTCCCTGTCAGCTGCTGTCTTATTGGGCTTTGAATGGGTGTGAGTCTATTGCTATGAGTCGGAGATAGAGTCGGAGTCGCCTCTCCAATGTACAGACCATGAAACTCATTTGGCAATCGGTCCTGATCTGATCTATGAGTTGCTGAGGATAGCTTTCGCCTAGGATTTGTAGTGGGCCTGTACGTTTTTTCCTCCTGTCCGTCCACATCCAAAAGAAGCACTCCTTTGTGATCGTATAATATAATCCGAGGCAGTGCAATGTTGCTACAACTGCGTGAAGTGCTTAGCTCCAAGTTCCAATGGGCTGGCTTGCGTAGCTGTAGACTGAGCAGATTTGAAAGAGGATCATACTGTTCCGGTTCCTGATCTTCATGGTCGGATGCGGATTCAAAAAATTGCTGTTCATGCTGTTGCTGTTGCTGTCGTTGCTGATAATTTGACATTGCTCTTGGCTGAATCAACGATGACAGTTGTTGCTCATAAACCGCTGCTGCTGCTGCTGATGCTTCCACCTGTTTAGTGTCTATTGGATGATGGCACCAGTAGCAGCCTTCCCTGTCTCCGTTATTGTCTCGTCACTAGTCTCATTGGCCAGTTGCCAACTTATTGTTTATATCAAATATGTATAGTGGCAGTATGCCATGTGTGTACACATAGTATGTGTTTGTATCTCATGTATACATATGTACATACATCTATGTACATCTATGTATTCGAGATGCGTTCTTGATCGCTTTCTTTCTCCTTCTTCTTTTCAGTCTTGGGATCTATTTATAGTTGTATTTTTCAGCCGATCCCGCTTTCTTTCCCGTCACATTTAAGTGCGCCACTGTGCCACTTTTAACATTTAACAATAACACAATTACAGCAATACCAACAATGACAACACAACACAACAATAATTTTGTTTTGCTTTGTGAACTAGCATTTTTTTTAAGATTCTCATTCCCAACAATCACTCGGTTGCCAACTTTTCATATGCCGTCACTTTCACACTCTCAGTCACACGCTATACTGCCGTCTCGTACACAATGTTGCCTCTCTCTTTCGTTTCTGTGCGATCAGCTGCTCAGCATACTTTTGTTTTTTTGTGTCGTCCGCCCGCGAACGAACACAGTGGCCAACTGTTTGCCTGGGTATTTAAGATTTGGGCAAAAGAATTTCGGCATTCTGCCGATGATGCCGATGTGTCCACCTTACCCCAAAAATGTATAGATCATGAGGTGGGGGCTTTCAATTTAATATCGCCCCGACTTTCACAATCGCCACGAACCGAGGCAGTCGTTTTCAGCCAACAGATTTTCCGAATCTATTTGTTTTGATACTCTTACTGCGGGTATTATAATTTCTTTCAGAACTGTGTAACAGACTTCTTTAATGCATTTCTTTTCCCTAGCATTGCAAAAGTAGTGCCTTATTGAAAAAGAGAAGAATAGTTATTCCGTCAAGAGTTCCGGATACTCTTGCAGAGCCCTGTGTTGAATCATAAGCTAATTGTTCCTAATATATAGTATAACAATTTAAATGAAATTTTCTCAATATGTAGTAGGTAGTAGCAATTAAAAAAGGAATTATATTAAACACTTATTTTAACAAACATTGATAAATAAATGTTAAGAAAATTCTAATCTTTTGATATGTCGCAGCTAAGTAAATTTATAAATTATACAAAAATATCTGAAAGCCCATAAGAAATAAAATATAATATGTTTTTGAAATACCTAAAAATTTCAATATACCCAAAACAAGAACTCAAAAGTAATATTTTTACACGATATCAAAAATGCCATAAATACAAAATACTAAAAAAAAATCCCAAACTAATCAGTAAAACCAAAAGAGCTGAAGAATACGAAATACTCTAAAATACCAAACAGCCAAAACAACAACAAATATAAACAAAAATACTGCTAGAGTATTAAAAATTCGACGCACTGAAGATAATCTTAGTTTCAACAACTTGCATATTTGTTAAAAGTTAAACAGACAATAAGAAAAATCCGATTCAAAGAGCTTGGACCATTATGATTGACTTTAAAAGCCAAGTCGATCTGGTTTAATCTGGCACCTAATGGAATTTCAGACCTATTAGATATCTGCTCCCTAACACAATATGCATAAGATCTGTTATTTATGTGTTTTACGCATTTTCGTACTTTGCTTTTATTAAAATGTGCCTGAAAGTATGCAATGCTTCAAGTTCAGCTGTTAATTTCTCGACAAGTAAGGGGTGAATAGGTTATCGGACTTCGGACATGAGATTCAGACATTTAGATTAGTGCCGACAAACAATCAGTCCATTAGCATGCTAGGGGCTTTACCAGGAAATCTTAATGTCAGTCTCTCACACACAGCGAACGAAAGAAATGCTCAAACTTACAGAAATTATTGGTTTATCACTAACCGTGCTAATATGCTGCGGGGAGTTTCTTAATGCCGCTCCAATTCCCTTTGAAGTACCCAGTAATCCTGTGTACTACAAACGTTTGCATCGCATCCGGCCGCTTAAAAATCGAGATTTGGATGTGTACGAGGTCCGGGAGCTTTACTATGTGCGACGAACTACACCTAAGCCAAAGTTACAACCACTGACCGATGAAGAAATGGACGAACGTATAAGATGCGACTTTGAGCCAACACTGCCCGAGTGTAAGTGAAGTCTGAATGTCTGAAGTTATTTATCAGATTAAAGATTAAAATTGTATTGTAGGCATGAAATTTACAACTAAACCAAGCATCAGCAGAACCTCAACCTCAACAATGGCGACTACAACTACAGAGGCCACAACTCCCATTCCCATTCCCACCACTATTGGCACCACCATTGGCACCACCACAGATTTACCATTGCTTCCGGTTCTGACAGAAGATTCAAATCAATTCGTTGACGATATTGAAACAACAACACCTTCTCCAGAGGACGAAGACTATCAGATGCCGCCTGATGATGAAAAAGATGATTTTGATGAGGACGATGATGAAAATATTGACAATGACATCGAGCCTCTTGATGCTGACGACTACTCAAATCCTAGCGGCAGCATTGGAGGCGTCGATCTGAGTAAATAGAATAAATGCCAGAAATCCCCAAAACCGGAAGTGCATACTACATAGTTGCTATTTAAAGTTTAAACTTTCTAATTAGTCACAATAAAAAAAGCATTCAATAAATGGCAATACTCGTAATTATCACAATTTTCCCTATCGACCCGACAGTTGCTTGAAAAGTTTCCTGCTTTTTGGCATAAGATCAAGGTATTTTTGTTGTATTTTGTAATGCAATAATTGTAGAAGCCAATCTTGTCTAAAAGTATCTGTGTATTACGGCTTAGATACTTCCTGGAATAACTTTAAAAATTATTTTTGTATCATGATGAAATCTTCAGGAAAAAAAACTGTAGCTCTTGTAATTATGTTGAAGCTGTTTTAATAGGAAATAAACTTGATCTGCATATGGTAACCAGGAACGCACACACCAAATTTGGAGTTCCTCCCTCTTAAAAAAATATTTTTAAAATTGTACTTTAGACGTACTAATAATTATGGAACATTGAAAATATCTAAACTTAAATTTAAGCAGTAAAAATCGACATTTTCAACCATAGAGCACTGGTAAAAATATACATATGTATGTAGTTTTTCCGACTAGTTTAACCTATATATCTGCAACTCTGAAAGCGACAAATTAAATTAAACAACAAGTAAAAACTGTATAGTCCGACTTGTTATTATTAAAGGAAAACACATACATTTTTGCGTTGCTTTATTAAGCTACCTTCGGAACTATGAAAACGAGCTCGACATACTCATAATTGGTTATCAGAGATGCAATTTACAAACTGTGATGATGATTCCAGGGTTGAAGCTGCAAATTGAACAACTATATATAATATGATCCAAATATGTAGGTGGATGCGAATTCCCTATCAGGTATGGATAACAGCCTTGACCAGTACAATCAATTACTATAGTTATCCGAGTGATATGAGCTGGGGAAATTATTTAACAGTATATCTACTGTAGTGTATGTACTATATCTCAGTGCGTATTTAGAAATTAAGATTCGCAAGATAGCGCAGTTTGAAATCAAGTGGCAATTGGCACACGTTCGTCATACATAGTCGTTGTTATTATTGTTGTTTTATTATGATCGTAAATTGAATTTGTACTTACAAATCAAGAGAGCAAACGACTGCGTCACTGTTCGACTTGGATCATTCAACAAATTGAATTAAGCGGAAAGCCAAAACCAAACAAAAGACGACAATTTTTCACAACACACACAAATATAACGAACGGGGCTTGTCTTGTCTTGTCTTGTCTTGTTAAAAAACAGATAGACAGATGTCGCCTTCCCAGGGAGCACATAAAATACTTTGACAATTCTCGCCTGAATTCAGTCATTCAAAGGCAACGCACTGGTTCAGATCTGGAAGCTGTGTGCAACCTCCATATAGGATCGGAATATACTTGAATAACAAACATGCGCCAGTTACATGGAACTTTAATGTTGGTGCTGCTGCTGCTGGCAGCTTCCTGGAGTCAAGCGGATTTGCTGGACTGCGAGGAAAAGCTGCCTGCCGTTATCTCGGAGATCGGGGACAAAATGTCGGAGATTACTGGAAGCAGCAGCAGTTCAGAGCACGAGGTTCGTGACTTCTTCAAGAGCGTTGGGTGCCAAATTAAGAATGGTGCCAAGAAGCTGAGCGAGAAGGCCAAGGATATTGGCAGTGAAATCAAGGAGGGTGCCAAAAAGCTGGGAGAGCGTGCAAAGGATTTGGGCAGCGATATTAAGGATCGGTTCGATGATTTTCGGGATAAGCTCGCCAAGGATTCCGCTGAGGAGATGAGCAAAGATCGAGGCTTCCTGGCCAACGTTGAGATCATCAATCCTGATATCCTAAAGGGTGAACAGCAGTGTGGACATGGGCACATTCTAGATGCCTTGGGCAATTGCAGCAAACTAAGGAAATAATCGAAATCTGCGCCAACCTGAAAGTGTTCTTTTTTTTATCTCAATTTGTTTATGTATTATGATTTCATACATTCGAATTAATATATAAAATAAACCAAACTGCTTAGTAATAATATAAATAAAGCAGTAACAATTCTTAAAACTTAAAAAGGGCTGCAAGTGTCTAATGAGGTTTTGCAGTTTAAAACATTAGATTTCTTCTATTGCAGCTATTATATGTAATAGTAATCTGACGTACATCAAATTCGCTCAGGTTGGAAAACACAGTACAGTACACAATTTGTTTATTTAAAAAAGTTCCAAAAACAAATACATAAGTTCTTCGTAGTTAGCAAATTCCTCTTAGGGTTAGCTTTGACCCACTTTCAGATAGAATTTTTCAAAATGCTGTCCTACTCTATCAAAGTTATGTTGTGTGAAAATTATGGACTCGTAGCTCTAACTGATTGAGCCTCACATTGATCAGTCTGTCAGTCAGTGAATCTGTCAGTGATTAAGTCAATGAGTGTTAGTATATATATTTAGATTGAATGGAATGGTGGGAACTACCGGACTTAATCGAAGGAATCACAGAACACAGAAAAGAAGCATCATACTTTACGGCTGATTTCGACAACACCAAATTTCTGAAACTGTTAAGAGAAGATACCGAACAAGACTCTCAAAAGAGATCTTAAGAATACAACAAAAAGGCGAGAGAGCGAAATGAACCCCAAAAAAGACATTGAACCAACGAATTTTATTTTTACACCAGCAATTATAGTGAATAAACACAAAGGGAAGCGAAAAGTTCAATAGACTGACGATGGAAACAGCGAAACATAATTTATATATGTAGATATGCATCAACTTTTTAAAACATAACTACACACATATGTAGTATGTATATAATAATTAAAACTTTAAGTGCTTGTACTTAATATAAACTATGTTAGACAGTTGAAGATTGTAACTATTAAAAAGAACAGCCAAGAAAAACTGCAAAAAAAATGCAATACTCTTAAGTTTTTGGGAAAATAAGGTATACCAAAGAAATATTTAGAAATTGGCTTGTTTAATATGTTAAAAATTAGAATCTAGCTTTAACCTAGTGTTCAATCAATTAAAAGGTAGAGAGTTTGCGATTAGCATCTGATTACCATAATACTCGATACCAGGCTCAACTCAGTTGAGTCAGTCGCTTGACGACTTTCACAAAAAACTTGAAGCTCTGATCCCTCTCTTTTCCATCATACTCGTAGTCAATACACAAATCCAGAACTTGTAATGTCTTTGGCTGCAAACAAGTTTCAGTCGGTCAGTCGGGTTTTCAGTTTCAACTGCAACAGACCTAAGTCGGATGTCAAAGACAAGGGCAATAAATAAATAACTAATTGGATCAAAAATATAGGCAAATAAAGGCTGATATAATGATAACCCATAAACGACTCACCGTTCAGGTACTATTATTGATGTCACTGACCATTGGGCAGTTGATGGCAGCTGCCATTGTCTGTGAGGGAGACAGTGATGCAACTATAAAATCAAAGAGTGAGATGGAAAGCACACAAAGTACGCCCAAGCCGAGCGATTGGAATCAGTTTTTGCACAATGTGCAGTGTTCCCTGGAGAGAGCTAAGCCCTGGGTCGAGAATATTGAGAAGGAGGCAAAGAGGCTGGAGGAGTCGGCGAAGCGTGTTGGATTAGGTATTGTGCATCGCGTCGGTGACCTGATGGATTCACTATTGGGCGTGGCTGCCAATAGGAGACCTGTCGTTAACGAAATTACCACTACAAACAATCCCATGGTACCCTGTGCAAACACAGATACAGATACACTCGCTAATGGGACTAACAATGTGAACGCGGATGTTCCCCCCGAGACGGAGTCCCTATCAACGGAATCACCATCGTCAACGCCATCAACATTAAGCGGCCTTGTTGCCAATGAGGTGGACAATGAGATTACCAATGTAGAGCCGCTTAAGTAGAAAATTACCGAATTTACAGGTTTACAATACAAAATATATTTATTATCAGATCTGTTCCGGTTTTCAATTTCTCGGAATTGCATTTTCTTTACCATTTCTAATCTCATTTTGAGATAGAATACGTTTGAGCAACAGTTCAATTTAAATCCAATTAAATAAATAATTATAAACAACGTTACAAAATACATTTTATTAAAATGTTTTTAAAATATAAAAAGTGCAAACCGGAACAGACCTGTACATTTGTTTAGTTATTAGTTTGCTGTTCATGCATAATAAATAGTTATAGTTGTAGGCACAATAAAATTATACAAAATAAATTAAGGCAAAATCACCTATTGTTTGTTTTCTCTCAGTATAAATTATTTAGACTATCAATGCTGATAGGGTATATTTTGTGACAATTTAAGTTGTATCTATAAAATACATATTTTTATACGATATCGATGATACACAACGATACAGTGTTAGCTAACGATAACCGAACTCTGTAGTTATAAAATAAAACAAGCATATAAAAATGTTTCAAAGCAAATATTTATTTAAAATATAATCTGTTTAACTCCATATAAATATCTCTATATACAAAAACATTCTACCATTGTTTCTTAGTGTGGTATATAGAAATGACTGGATGGGAAGAGATTTGAGTCAATTCACCTTAAAAAAAAACTATAAAATTATGCATCTTAAAAATGTATATTATTTGAAAGGCATAACAACAATTTCAGAACACTATGCTGGAGAAATTTATGTAGAGAAATATAGCCATTGTGTATTAATCACAGATCTATCAAACGTCCCTCGGTCCTAAAGAGCACATGATAAATATTACAAATGAAAGAAAACCTGCCAAACAAAAGTTACTCCATATTGATGCAAGGTCTGAGAATAAAATTGTTCAAATCTGATAATACTTTCCAATGCCTAGGTTCCTGATTATCCTATGCAGGTTCACTTTTCCATTAATCGGAAAAATACAATCGCAAGAGCAATTTTAAAATTCCAGCTCTGAAATTTGGAACACACGATAAGTTTTTCATTACCTGACAACTCATTTCGATCGTATTATAAACTCGGAAGTTATTTTCGATTCTTATTTTCGTGCTTGCGGAAGTGTTGGTTTATTTTTGAATTCTCAATTCGATTATAATTGAAATCACGTATGTAGTTCACGCATTAACTTCCTTGGCTATTAAATCGCTTTAAGCATATGAATCATATCTCTTAGTTACATGTAAGCTACTGCTGACAGTGAAACATCCTGCTCCCAGTTCAGTTCAGATTTGAAGCTTCACACACAGGTAAAATATTGTAAGACAGATTCCTCATAACTACATATAATAAGGCAAACATCTGCTCAATCATTACTACATATGTATGTTCCTCTCTTTGTAAATTTTATTCCAGAGAAAAAATACAGCTGTGAAGCAATTCCGTATTCTTGGAAAATACATATACCGTTCCAAGAACGTAATTTCTTTATCTGTTTACTGTCGCAAAAGATTGACGATTGACATTTGACTTCAATTGCACAAATTATTGATTATTCTGATGTACATATATATAACATATATTCAAATCAAGCATAAAAGTTTAAACAGTACTGTTCTATTTGTTAATTAAAAATGTATGATGATACAATAGTAAGAGAGACAGAGAGAGAGAGAGGGAGAGAGAGTGAAAGAGAGCTAAACATTGTAGGAACTGCTCGTCAAAGATTTTTAAAACCGGTTGGATTTGTTGAGCAACGCTTTTGTTTCTGGCTGCTCTCTCTCGCATTGTGATCGCACTTTTAGAATTGACTTTTGCTCAGTCGCAATTTTAAAGTCAACGTGAATAGTCAAAGCAAAAACCTTTCAATATGAAATTCATTATAATTCTGGGTTGTCTGGCACTTCTGAGCTGTGGAACACACGCTGAGGAGAACTGCGACGAGGTGAAGAATCCCAATGACAGTGACTTTAAAAACTTCTTTCAAAAACTCAGCTGCAAAGTTTCAAATGGCGCCGAACAAGTTGTTGAGGTAGCCAAACCATATGCCGAGAAAATTGGTGATGGCGCCAAGGACTTGGGTAGTTCTGTTGTTCACAAATATGATGAGATCAAACATCGTCTCAGCAGTGACGCCTCCACACCCAAAACTCCAGTGTCATATGATGCACCTACGGAGCGTGTACCTTTAGCCCCAATTGCTCCCGCTATACCATCAGAAATTTCAAATCCTCAACCACTTGGTAAGTACACATACATATATATATATATATATACAATTTCTACTCAGTCTGATCTCAACTTTTCTTTTTTAAATCGTTTTGCAGCTGGTTAAGTACGTACTTGACCTTAAACCTACGAAGATTCCAGACTTATTGTTTTTTTTTTGTATCTTTGTTATACATATGTGTTGCTCAATAAAATTATAAAAATTATTTAAATACAATTTTGTGCATTGTTTTTATTTTGTGCATGTGAAAATAAAATTGTTAAAATGTGAAGCAAATTACGAATTTCGGTCACTTTTTCATAGCGACTGGTCCACGGTATTCTACAGTAGTGGATACTCGACTGCAGCCATTTCGCCACAAGTGTATTTTCGTCTTAATAACATTTTAAAGTCATATACTAACTATTTTTTTTTTGTGTGATTCAATGTTAAATTAAAACTTACAATACAGCAAAAATGTAGTGATAATAAGCAATCGATACTTAAGTTCAGCAAAAATTATACTATTATCAATTACACTCCGATAGAACCCGCTGAAACTGTGAAATTTTATGTGGGAAACATGTTTTAAATTATTGATAAAGGTCGAAGAACATTTTTCACTTTCTACAGTGCTAAAGAGAAAATTTCTCGCTTTTATAGTTTTGAAAACCCTCAGAAATAGTTATTAAATAAATAAGAAAATCCAAATTTTGCTATTTCATATTGTTTTATTTTTTAAGAAAAAAATAGGATCACTAAAAAAACAACCTGAATTTTGCAACGTTCATTTTGTCGAATTTTCCACCATTACTCAACATTTCTATTAGTTTACGATATTTTCTATGCGATTGTTCTATTTACAAAAGGTAAATTTAATTGATCGAATTTAATTTGTTGTTTTTCGCTGATACAAAATTGAATTTATTGAATTTGTTTTTCTTAAGTACAGGGTCTCTTACATTCAGGTTAAACCTTTTCTTTCAGTTTGGTTTTTTGATGCGTCACCTGCTATTCAGTTGTGCCAAATGCAATGTAAACCAATTCAATAACTAAGTAAGACAGCTTGCTTTGTTCTCTGTGAAAAAAGATGTTGAATAACATAGAATGTAAATTTTTATTACGAGTAATCTATTTATTTACAACTAGAATATACATACATATATACATATGTGTGTTACATATATAAATTTAATGTAATTGTGTGGTTTATTTTATTCTAGTACTGATTATTTGATTATCTGATTATACATGTCTATGTACTTAAATATGTATTGCTTTAAAATTCTGAGAATTATTCAGCTAACTAATTGTACAATTCACAGTCTACAATCCAGACAATTGAAACTGACATTTTATTATACCTATAATTAAAAATTTGTTGAACCGTAAATGATGGGGAATTTTTTAAAATAAAGGTTATATATTATTGGCTTAGTTGACCGAGTCGATTTAGCCTGTTACTAGACTTGTCATCAACATAATATCTAACATTTAAAGGGAGTTTATAAAGTAACAGTTGAATCCCATAATAAACTCTAAGTTTTTCGAAACATTTCAAAAATCAAAGCTACAACTTCCCTAAAATTTAACCTGATGAGCTCAGGCTGACAAAAATAGAAAAAGAAGCTGACAAAAAAAAAACGTCCTCCATTTAACAGTCACTGTGAAAATATATGATTTGATGTGTTGTTGTGCTCTGAACTTGAAATGTTGATTACATAAGTAAATGTGCTATTGATGTTGTTGCTATTTTGTTTATACTAAATCTGATTGAGGCTGTTGATCACATTAATTGTGTTTGCGAACTATCTCATTGTTATTGTTGTTATTGTCTAGCTCTAGCTCTTGATGCTGTCGGCCTTTAATTTGTTTTATTCAAACTCGTACACACACTCGCACACACACACACATTAGACCAAAATGATTATAGCAATTATAAGAACAAGCATACACTGGTCGGCATCATTAACTGGACAAAACAGTATCTTAATTTAATTTGTATATAATTTGACACAATAAACAATTTAAAAAGCATATGATCGTTTAAGATTATTTTTGAGTCTACTAAAAAAAGAGTTAATTTTTAACATTTTCCATTTTCAATTTTTATTATTATATGGGAATACTTAGTTAATGGACTGTATGAAACAGGTAGAAGGAGCCGTGGCAGACTCCGTAAACTCCGATTGGAATGGTTGCCTAAATAAATCATTCTATTTTAGTTTGCAGGGAAAAGTGCTTTAAAGTACGGAAAAGATAAAGAACTTTTTAATTATGCTCTAAAGATTCAAAAAAAGATTCAACAAATATAACTTTAAAATAATTATCCAATAACGTAAAGATTATTCTTTTAATTTAATGATTATTTGTTTTGGCTTAAAAAACAAACAACCTCTTAAAAAGTTAAGAGTCCAGTTAAGAGTCTTATATCAATTTATGATATCATTTATTATTTAAAAAATAAACTGGTCTAAATTAAAGAAAAACTTTGCATCCTCTTGTGTTTGCTAAGAATCTATGTTAATAAAGTTTATTAAAAATGTTTTATACAGCTATAAGAAGTGTTTCTAAGTTTCACATACCTCCCTTTATTTAGTTAGAAATGTCCAAAATTATTCCAGTTTTGCAAGATTATTTAAGGAAATGTTATGCGTAGAATATTGTAAGACCATAGGCAAATAATGCAGATTCTGTTGTGAAATTATTTGCTCATTCTAATTTTCAGCAAAGAAGAGCTTTATATAACACCTGCTATACTATGTTAACAGCTGTGCTGCAAGAGCATTCAAAATCCCACGGCCTCCCTCTCAAAAGAAAACATTCTCTGGGGTCCTTAGACAATCACTAGCTGCAGTTGTTTTCAGTTTCAACTTGAATTTCTATCCGTACAACTTTTGTGGACCCTGCACCGACTGTAGACGACGGACATCGCATTAAGCCGCCAAGATGACAGCGGCCTGGGACAATGTCATGTGTCTGGAGGAGATGTAGAAAATGGATGCAAAGTCGGAGAAAGAGAAGCAGATGGAGATGGAGATGGAGATGGAGAAGGTCGGTCGGTATTGCTTATACGCACTGTTGCGCAGCAGCTACAGGCTACAGTAGTTGAAGTAGTCGAAGCAAAATCGGCAGACTGCACTCATTACCAGCACAAAAGTTTTTGGCCAACGTACTTTCGAGACAGGCATCTCATGGGCATCGAATTATGACACTTTTAGTGGTTTTTGCCGTTTGTCGTTTGTCGTTTGGGGTTACCACTAGGGCTGTCTTTGTGTTGTCACTTTGCTTTTTGGATTTGTTTGTAACTTTACTTCGATGTCAGCAACAACTTATGCAGAGTTTCTACGTCTACACACACACACACACACTATATCTGTGGATGTGAATGTGGTTGTCGATGTGTGTGCCTCTGCTTGTATGTGTCTTGATATTTTGAAAAACAATTTTTATATTATTTTACAACTTTCTTTGGATAGTTGGGTGTGTGTGTGTGTGTCTGCCTTCTATTTTCTGCTTATTACGCCCTTATTCTAAAACGTCCATTAAGTTTGTCAGAAAAGCAAATGTGTGTATATTTTTTCGTATTTGTATTTATGCACATTATTCTTAGAGTAAAAGGGTGTATTGACCCTATGAAGTATATATAGAAGAGTGGATATATCAATGTCCAGCCGACTGTCCTTTTGTTTTTGAACAACTGGATGTCAGGGGCTATAAGAGCTAGAGCAACCAAATTTGGCAGACAGACTTCTGTGAACCCCATGCAGATCAAACCCGTTTACAATCCTGACTACGCATCTTCCCGTTATTTATACCCTGATTTTTAGAGAGAAGTCTAACTGTATAGCTTTGTAAGTATAAGTTTTAAGCTCTATTTTAAGCATTTTATGCTGCTCCTTTACTTTAAGGCATATCAACAAAATTATTTGTAAAAACTTTTTAATATGTAATGGGGGTCAAGTTAGAAGTGAAAGCTGTACATGGTTAAGTAAATGGAAACTTTTTCTTAAGTAGTTTATTCTAAACCAAACAATAAATATGTAAAACAACAAACAATTGAAGCACTTGAGATATAATAAATTTAAAGTATAACAATCGATATATGTACAATAGTAATGGACTTGAAAGGCATAGGACATCAATCACTTTGTGGCATCTTGCATTTTCTCCAGCCTATATATAAATAGGCACTGGATGCACTTGGAGCTCTGGACTCATCCCTGTAGACTTTTCAGTTTGTTTTTCTTCTCCACAGCCAAACTGTTGGCAAATTGCTTGTCCGCTTCCGCCTTATACCCCTTCAGATTATAGTGGGTGGCCTGCGAGCAGGAATGAAAGATTGAGCAATAGAGAGATAGATAATTCATGACTATAAGATTACATTGAGAGCCTCTTTGAACTCAGTCTGGGCTAGGCGTTGTAATCCACGGAAGTTTCGACCCAGAATACGACCCAGCTCATATCGAGAAATCCTGTAACCCTCAGTTGTTGTTGTGGGCGGATCACTGCCATTATCCTCGCCACTGGTCTGTCAAAAAAGAGAGAAGAAGGATTTCAAGTAATTTAAGTAGATAATCAGATTTTTCAAGGTAGCACATTCTTTTTCTTCTCACTAATTAACATACATATGTGTTAGACAATATTTTAAATGTTTTGGAACAGGAGTAACTCCTGCTTCTGTACCCTATACTCATTAGTTATACATTTATTATATATATTTATCTTTGAACTTATCCTCATCTCTCTTACCGTCTTTTCTGTTGTTATCCTTGGCTGACTTGTTGGCTTCATTGGACCGGGATCACTAAACTGTTCATTTACCACATTGTAAATGTCATTCAAAGTATTCTGTGTGTCGGTATATTGCTGAAATGTACCAGATAATAACATTGGGTACTGAGATAAAGTTCATATATTTACAATATTCATACATACATCAACAACAAGATTTTTGGTTATAACCATTTTCTGCAGAAAGTCCCAAAAAATGCCACGTTTTGTACGCACATGTGGCAAGGAATCTCTTAGCTGGTTTCTCTGATCATTGGCAGTGACAAGTCCCAGCAGCATTACCAAACAGCTCATCACAAGAAGCCCCAGTAAATGATTTGATCTCAAAATCAACATCTTATATGGTTTAGTGCTATACAGATAGATACAGAAATGATATGCATAACTATATTGTCAATAAATTGGGGAGCTGATTTAAAATAAACCACGACTTTAAATCAGAATAAAGACATGACAAAATTCAACTGCATACTTTTAGGCGCTCGCATTGTTAAAATATATCCAATCTTGATGTTTTTTAGTAGTATGATTGATAGTCTTTATTGAATTTCGGACCAAGCTCACAATAAAACTACTCAAAGTAAAAGCATTTAATTTTTGGCCAAGCAAAACGAATCGCAAATGAAACGAATTGGGAAAAGAAGAGAACATGAAAAGAAATTAGCAGTTATAATGTTAATGTGCGATCCGTTTTCTCCAACTAATTTTGTGACGGTCTAAGAATCAATATATATTTTTGTTACGCTACTCGGTTCAGTATTTAAAAAAGAGTCCAGCTAATCTCAGGCCACATCTAAAAATTGCTTCAAAATCTGCGGTTGCATTGCGTATTGTGTTTACGAGTGGAATTCAGGTGTTTCAACTCCCACGATAATGTGGCTACTGTTCACAACCACAAACTAAAGCCAAAACCAAGTTGACCATCCCCAACCCCAACCCCAACCTCAACCTCAAATCTTGTCCCCATTACCCTTTCGCGTTTTCCGTGAACAATGGCAGCTTTGTTGTCGCTTTCATCCCAGTCGCTACCAGTCGAACACAGTGGGATAATTTACTCCAATTGTGTCGATAAATCATGGAAATGATTGAGATATCAAGTTTTGAGCTAATTACTGAACAGACAAACTGAACAAAATAAATACATATTTTTATAGACCCTGCCTGTTACATACTTATTAAAAACTTCATATCCCCGCACACTGTGCAAAATAAAGAAATAAACATCTGAAATGAATGTAATTAATGGTTTGTTCTTCAATAATCGACACACTTTTTGGGTCAAATAGCCCACTGTGCATCTCTGTTGTCATTATCAGCGGATTCTTCTTCTCTGTAGTTGTCCAAGGCGCTGCCTGCCACTGTGCAACTTGAGCATTTTAATTATGCCCTAATGGCGCATAATAGCCACCTCTGAATCAGCTTCCCCGTTCTCTCTCTTTCGTTTTCCTTCTTCCCACTACCTTCTACGTTCTTCACGTTATCCGAACATACTTGATAGTTTGGGCAATGTCGAGGCCCTTGTTGAGACCTGGCGAATTTCATTGGTATTGGAGGTCCCTTTGCCGCTGGTACTCTCCACAACTTTAGCTATTTTTCGAATTACTATCTGTTTGGCCATCTGTCCTGCTGACTGTCTTTAGGTAACTTTTGCACTGGCCCGCAGTTTTGCCAACACTTTTTCAGCACTGATTCCCACAAACTGCTAAAGGGTATATCGAAAGGATCAACTGACACAGTCAGTATCATAGGTATAGTGATTGATAAGTTATTACCCATAATAAAAAAATTGAGTCTTAATAGAACTATTCTGATGCAAATATGTGGACACATATTTAACAAATAATTCAATAAGCTTGTTTAATATTATTAAATTGTTGGATTCAATGTCAACATTAGAGAAATATTTAATTATGTAAATACAAAAATTAGTCAATACCTTATTTATTGTATTTATTAATACAAACTATTTACATTTAGCTTTTGTTTAAGTGAATATATGTATAACATGAAGAGCTCTATATATATTAGATACTTTATAAATGAAACCAAGTCTTTCTTCAAGTAAGTGTATTTCAACTTTGTCATTCAACTGTGTATTTGCTTTTCTGCATTTTGCTTTTCGCTTACGTTTGTTACCAGTTTTTCGGCAATTCTCGTTGCACTTTTGTGCACGCTTTGACTATTTTATTGCCATCCCCATCCCCCATCCCCTACCCACAGTCCCAGTCCCAGTCCCAGTCTCATCCCCTCAACTGTGAGAAGCCTGCACCAAGCACTGAAACAAACTTCATTTTGAAATTAAAACTTTTTGGCCAAACGGCAAACGGAAAGGCGGCCATGGCAATCGCATTCTTGATTTTGTTTTCCAACTGGCTCATCAACTGGCAACAAAACTTTGTAATTATATCAATGAGTGGCTGCTGCTGCTGCTGCTGCTGGCCAGACAACCGACAACCGACAACCGACGAATGACTACCGATATCTTTAGACAGAACTTCAAATATAAAAAAAATAAAATAAAAAACGAGGTGTGTGTGTGTAATATGCATCCAATGTGGCAATAGTTAGTCAAAAATCAATCATTTCTTCAAATGCTCGCCAACAATTTTTGCATGGCACTTCAATTAAATTTGAGTTGATTGTGGCTAAGACGATGGGAAAGTACACTCAAACTCAAGCAATACCGAAACTGTCTGGGCATTTCATAGTTTTCAAACTCAAACTCAAAAAATGTCGATGAAAATTACTACGGATACGCACACGTACATTCATACATTCATACATTCATACATTCATACATTCATACATTCATACATTCATACACTCATACAGTTATACAGTTATACATTCATACAGTTATACACTCATACATTCATACACTCATACATTCATACATTCATACATTCATACATTCATACATTCATACATTCATACATTCATACATTCATACATTCATACATTCATACATTCATACATTCATACATTCATACAGTTATACACTCATACCATTCATGATATGTGAGCAGCTGTCCATAGCCCAATTTAAACGTGAAACAGCAGAAACCGACAACATATCGTTCATGTAACTAATATTACACTCATATCATTTACATACACACACACACACACACACACACACATACACACAACACTATCACACACACACACACACCCACAACAAGCACACAACAAAGGAGTTGAAAAGAGATAGCGCACGTCGGGACTATTGCTGCCTTAGATTCTCGACAGACTTTAGAATTTGCATGTTAAGTACCAATTAAACGAGACTTAAGAGCGATTAAATGTCGACGATATGAACAGTGAATCCAAAATGTATTGGCACACCTCTAATATATGTAGTATTTTCTTTTCTAAAAACTTTAAAGGCAGTTAACTTGCACATAAAGTAAGGATATCATTTCTGGAACATACTTTATATATTATTTTATAGATGAGAAAGTAAACATTTTAAAGGTCAAATTTGTTTAACCGATTCGCTTCCATACAAATGGATGGACATCACAATTTGTATGGCACATTTTTTGTTTAAATGATCATCCGATCCCAGTGGAAATAGGCTATGCACAATGACCGTAGACATACATTTTTTGGATACTATAACATATTATATGAAAGGTTTACTAAACAAACGGGAAGCCTTAATTTTGTCTCTTAGTGAAATGCTTTAAAAGGAATTTTTTAATGTGTTAAAATTTTTAAGGTGTAATAATACTTTTTTGATTCACTGTAAGCATGTACATACATATGTGCAATGGATGCCAGCAATGAGTATGTGAGCCTGCATGTGTAGACTTGTTTGTTTCTGACTTTGACATGCATATGTGAGCTGTGTAATATGCACTACAGTGAATACCAAAAATAGCATCCCCAAACAATATAATAATTTAAATGTAATCGCTTGGGCCACCAATTGATGCAAGGAAGAATATATGTATATAGCGATGCATACCCGTTACACCTACGCTATAAAAACATCTTTCGTGTGACAGATTTTCAAAATTTTATCGCGCCCACTTCCGTTCACTGCTTTTTCTGATGGTGTAAGTGTTTGCAGTAATGTATGCAGTAATTTTTATGCCATTACGGCTAAAAATTCATAAATACAATAACACTACATTTAAATTATAGTCGGGGACGCGACTACAGCGTCTTACTTTATATATCCTCTACCAAGGATATATTAACTTTGGCAGAAAGTATTTAACAGGCAGAAGAAGTTTAGGCAATGTATACTCCATCAGACAGTCTGTTTTTTACCGTCAGTAAATTCCTATTTACATACATAGTTCTCACACCAAAATCCCATATATATTTTTATCCACATAATCTGGTCACACTCTGTACAACTTCATACAAAATTGCTTTAATCGAGTGGCATTTATTTGACACACAAAGCCAATGGAATTCTCAGCGATGATCTTTGGTGAAAAGCCCAAGCCCTAAAAAACTGGCATTGAAAAACCGATCGTGTGACGCGATCTTAATTACTTTTCAATATGTTAAACTGATATTTGCAGACCATATTGGACTACGATAGACATTTATTACGTGTGTCAAACTCAAGTTCATTGCGTTACAGTAATATACTATATTTTATACTATATAGGGTCCACGAACTTATTAGCCTATTGTACCTTTTGGTTAGTGGGTCTAGACATTAAAATTTGCTATTTACACGTATATTGTAATCGCGGTTAGGTCTCAATATCACAACATGATTGCCCTTGACTTTAACACCAAAAGCCAAACCAACAAACAACTTTAAAAGACGGCAACTGAGCAAATTGGTAGACTGTGACTCGGACAGCGTTAAATATGTCGAGGTCAATGAGTTTTTTGAGACTTGGCCATAGCAAAAAAACAAAAACAAAACTAAAAACAAATAAAAATTAAGCCAACAACGGCAACGAAGAGCGTAAACTATTTCCAAATTGAGTAGGCCAAATATATATTCGACCAATTTGCGACTCTGTTTGGTTATCTTTTCACGCCTTGCATTTATAATTGTTTGCATTGTTGTTGTTGTTATTATTTTGTTTTTTTTTTGCTCCCTATACAGTCTTGGAGAGTTATCGGCTACGATATACCGTGTAACCTGTTTTGTGTTACCCCAAACACATGCGCTCACATCCATACTCGAACATAATCATTCACAGCATTGCACAGTGGTCGGTCTTATATGAAGAGAGTAGCAAAAAATAGTTCTGGTTGACATACATATCTGGCTAAAATGTTAAATGTGATGTCTATGAAGTCACGTCCATTCTCTCAATATTAATATTAATGATTAAATATTAAACATTGTCACACTTTTGGTGAGATTTTTAAAAAGTATCGTCCGGATACAAATACGACATTGAGAAGTTAATACATCTAGTTGTTTATAAAGACGGTTGTGGTTTGAAATTGTTGACTTAAAATTGTCGATTTTGGTCCACTGTGCATTGCTTCTTTGCCGGCCACAGTGACCAAAAATACCTCCAAGAGAGGTAGCGACCTGTAATTCAAGATTTACATATTGACAACTTGTAAACACACATTTAAGCTAATGATAATGACAATGATATTGTAGAAAACTTTTCTGGCTATTTATTGTTGACACATAAATTCACTCTGTTAAATACAATGCACATTACAAATTACATTAAAACTTTGATCAAATGAAAAAGCTATTGATGAATCAGAATTTTGATTACATTGAACTACATGGACTAAAATATAAATTAAAGTTTGGATAAGCAAACATCTATATTCACTTCATTTATCTAATTACACATTAAATTTAATTTTCTAACAAATTAAATTATTACATTGTTGTTGTTTAATTAAAATGTTGATTGCATGACAGACAGTTTGACCAATCTTTTCATTTTCTTGAGCTACGAAGACTCGAGTTGAAATTGATTTTTGTTTTAGGCCTATTGAAAATAACCACTGTGCTGTGTTGCTATTGATTTTTGTTATTTTTGCACAAGAGGCGGATGCAGAAGCTGCAACAGCCGACTCCGAAGGCAAACACGTCAAATGAAGCTTGCTAAGTGGGTCAACATTGTTTACACGCTACGCTGAAGTCTCATTCGGATTCGAATCCAAAGTCTGCATTGAAATAAATACATTTTTCAAATGTAAATAAGTGCAAGTGTACAAAGTGGTATTTATAATTTAATACCAGTGTATTTACACATGTCTTAATTTTATCACAAATTAAAGTTATTAAAATAATCAGAATTCGTTCGATTCTTAAACAAAGCGTATACAAGACAATATATTTTAAAAATTTCAGCATCACTATCTCAAAAATTAAGTAAATCAATTAATAAATTCTCCAATAAAGTGTGCGAATTGTTTTTTTATTCTCAAAATTTGACTAAATATCATATATAGCTAATATAAAATTAGCTTCACGAAATAAGCTACATATTTTTATTCCATACTTGAACTTTTGTACATCTTTATAGTGTTTTGTATGGGTATCAAATCTGCAGAGTGGTGTAAATATCTTATCTTTCTCTATAACAAATATATTTTCAACATGCAGACAGTAGCTGCTATAATATTGCTTTTATGTGCAGATATCTTGCAATATGCATTTCGTAGTTTAATTATTGTAATGCGGTGGGCATCGGTATTTTACGGTAACGAGCCAAATTTTTACAACATAATAAAGTTAACAAAAAATACACAGCACTGACCAAATGGTTTTGAAACAATTTTAGTAACACAGGCAAAAAAATAAACTCAATATAATTGAGCTGAAAAAGGCACAGTAAAAAAAATCACTCACTTTAACAATCAATTGAAATATTGTTACAGTTACAAAATATTGTTTGTACCGGAGAATCTTTTCAAAAATATGTTTCGGTACTTTATTTTGGCGCACGCTAAAGGGAACTAAACGGCAACAACGGACAAATTGTTAAAGCTCTATGCATTGAAAAACTAGCCGACGGCGGCGTCCGAACCGGATAAAGTACAGTGGTTTCAAGTCAATGAGTAGGCTACATAAAATCAAAAGCCCAATTTGAAAATAACTCTCAATGCCATAATTGTAAACTTCACTGTTAATTTTAAATTCTTAATAGTTTAAATTATTTGTGGAAATAATATTTGCAATGTCATGAATAAGTGGTCGAAACTAAGAAGACTGAATCAATTTAATAAACTGAAACAAAGCTTAGTGAAAATTATTAAATTATATTATTATTATATCATATTATTATTAAATTATATTATTTTTATATTATATTATCATCTATACCAACCGAACCAATACATTGCAATGTTTTCAAGGTGTTTAAAACAAAATTTAACAGAGGGTAAATAAAAAATCATATAATTTTGCATACTCTTATTAAGGAGTTGTTTAATACAGAATACTGATAAGCACTTCTTACAGTTAGCTAAGATAATGTAATCATATATAAACAACACAAATTAAAAATTATTATTTTAAAAGTGTTTAATATTATAAACAAAACAAATTTAAAGTTATGATTTCAAATGTGTTTAATATTAAAATAAAATTATTTATATTAAAATTTTCTGTATATTTATTCACCACAAAAATACAGTAAGATATCTATGTAGACACTTTTTTGTACAAAATATATCCAAAAACAGAGAAAATCTTAAGCGAACACACCACTTTATTTTAAGTTCATTATGACTAGGCCTATATGAAATCTTAATAACCAAATAAACAATGTAATTTTTCCAGACTTCTACCACTGTGCGGAGTCGGTAGTAACGCCGACGACGACGGCGCCGCAGCGACGCACCTCAAAGTGCAGTAAGTAAGACTTCAGAAAGCAGCGACAGAGGCAGCGACTGCGCAGTTAGTACGTCAGCAGCAGGTGCTAACGCTGCGTATGCGCGACGGCGAGAGCTGGTTTTTTGTTTATTTGTTTCTCTTGCATAAGAGCAGTTGGCCAGTAATACATACATTATTACCACATACAATATTACTACATGTAAACGAGTACATATTGGTAAGTAAGAAACAGACTATAAGTCGAAATGTATAAACACGAATTAAATATTATGATTTTACCCTGCACCCATTAAAAATGGGCAAAAATGGGCATAACGACTTTGTGCTGGCTTGCCACAAGTAGAAAAGGGTCTATAAGGTATGTTTTTGTAGAAGAGACCACAAAAATAATATTTAACTTATTGGCAACAACAATCTAGTCGATATAGCCCTGTACACCTAGATTTTACAGATTATAAAAGCTCAAGAAACTCGCATAGCAATAATCAAAATGGGCATGGTAACAAAATAACAAAACATTAAATGCAATTTAATAGAGAACAATTTTTTGGTTCATAAAAGTGGCTCCCTCTTTCAATTATGGTAATTCCCTTTGGCGGTGGAGGTCTTCAAACATGAAAAATATCAATATTGCACTTTATTATTGAGGCATGTTCTAAAAATCTCTTTCTGTTTAAAAGCAACTTCAGATCAATTCACCCCACCAATGTTTTCAAATCTAAATTGTCGAAAGATTTGACAAAAGAAAATAATAATTTAATTAAATATGTTTAATTTATTTTTATATTGATTAATAAGTTGTTTTTTTTTTATAACTGTTTAAATTTACGAAGGAACTTTCAACCAAATAATACAGTTCATTTTAATTTGAGTTACTCCATTTAGCTGAAGAGTGTGACAATATATTGTATTGTAATATTTTGATATTTTATTTTTTCTTACCCTCTATTTTTACAAAGTTTTTAAATTACTTAGCCTTAAAATCTGATTATTCTATTACAGCTACATATAAGATAAAGAATTTGTACTCTCAAAAAATAGAATCAGAATTTCATGATATTAAATAATTTCAAATTTAGAAGTAATTTGTCTGAATAAGAATAATGACAAATTAAACAAATTACAAATAAACAATCTTCTTTGACATAAATAGAAAGCTCTTGACAGGTTAGCTGAAATTAAAAAGCTGATAGTAAGTGATTCTCATATCAAATATGAAGGAGATTACCAAGTCGAGAAAATCATTCTGCTGAAATATAGAACAACGTGAATACCCTCTGCTCAATGTTCAGTTTTTTTGTTTTACAAAATTGGATACATATGTAATATTTTAAATGCGTAAAAATATGGAAAATTCGAGTGCAACAAAATTCTTTTACAAATACCAAAAACGAACATTTAGCCAACTGCATATTACGTTATGCATATTGTATTTATGTCCCAAAATAAAAGAAAAGATTTGTGCTGGAAACAAAAGCACAACACCATAGACCCAAATTACATAGCCGGCATTGCCCGAGATCAAATTGAAGCAATCATGTAAATTGGATGAGAAGTTTTTATTTATATTTAAGCATTAAAGCTAAGAATTTTGTAATATTATACAAACTTTAAATAAATCGGATTATTATTTATAACATATCAGTATATTATATTAGTTATTATATTGTGAGTACATACGAACCCAGTTTGAAACTTACCTCTGATTGTTTACAGAATCTGTTGGCATTTGTTGGCGTTTAAATTTCATCAAAGTTGATGATCAAATGACTCTGGTTTGCAATGCTTATTTATGGAACTTTAAATGAATAAAAATATATTGTGCATACACAAGATACTTAGCATTGGGAATTTTGTTCACTTTATTATGGCAACTTGGACAATTTACAATCCATTTATTAGTCATCTAAATAAATTACGTAAGGTAGTTACCGATGGCTAGGCAGTGTAACTATTGTAGATCTTTCTGTTTTATTTTGTTTTCTTTTATTTGTAAGAGTTTTTGAAATAAATTTGATTGGAGTTTTGTACATATACAGAGAAGCCTACAATGCAAACTTTCTAGCTGTTGAGATTGACGCACTCATACCGATAGACGTACAGACAGACATAAATACCAATAAACCAATTTGTTTACCACTATGCGGGAGATTTTGGTTACATCATCCAACATATTGACGCAGGTGAATTTGATTATTTTTGGGCCAATGCAACAGACAGAAGCAGCAAGAATGTTGCCCAATGTCAATATTGTAACCGTCAATTAATATTTGCTAAAACGCCCGTTTCAGAAATTACAGGCATAAACATTAGCCGACAACAGCAAACAGTTAAAAAGAATCCCAAACAATCAACACATCAATATCAACCCAAGCCAAGCCAAGCCAAGCCAAGCCACCCATCAGCATTTTCCAGTTACTTCCAGTAACCAACTGTTGCTTTACACGTGCTCGTCCTTTGTTCCTTTTTGTGGAAACTCAACACAGCAACGAGGCTGAAAATTCAACTTCAACTCACTTGTATGAGATTCATACGAACACTCGGTATGTTTCAGTGTGCTTTAGCTTCTCCTATGAGATACATCGCATTGAGCTGATGAAAACATGTGTCTCGCAATTTCCCATTTTTCTCGTATTTTCTCTCCTATGAAACGGTTTAATTTACATGGCGACACACGCTTCCATGTACAATCCCAAGAATTCATGAGCGCTTAGAGATAAAAAAAGAAGAAAGTATAATTTTAGTGAGTAGTAAAATCCATGACGGTAGCCATCAATTTTGTTACGCTTGGCTTTGCTTTACGTAAAACGTGAAACGTGAAACGTAAAACGTATAACGTAAAAGAAAAGGCAACATGAGAGAATTGGTAAAAAATAAAATAATAATAAATAGTTGGATGAGGAACTGTCATACTGTCGTGCAGCAAGCTAGTAGTATTTTTTATGGAAACTAACTTCCGTATCCTTTTTTTGCTGGTAAGAAAACAAAAAATTTATAACATGAATAGGATATTGAAGTGCGCACAAGTCATATTTAATTTCACGCTTAGTTGATCGGCCAACTTACTGATTGGCAATCAACGCATAGTAAAAAATCATAAGAGCTAGACACTGCATTTCTAGACCCAGCGCTTCATCGACTACAAAGGGACTATTAAGTTTGTCAAGACATAATATATGGTATCGACTTGATTATGAGAGGTTTGCTTCTTAGTATCTCAGGGTCTACATTGTCAGTTTGCAAAATTATTTATTATATTTCATAAATATATATCTCACATGCCTTGTATATATATAGTAAGTCCGCACAGTACTAGCTGCATTGCTCTTTATGTTATCTTATAGTGAATTGCATAAAAATATGTTTGATGGAGCTGAATCCTATTATATAGCTTTATTTACACTGAACCAGTTTCAGAAAAACTTAAGTATCGCCTTCCTCCTATGTTATATGCAGAATTTCAGAATTTTGATTGCCGATATATATATTTAAAAGCTGTTATTGTATCAAAATCAAATATCAATGATCATATTTAATTACATTACGCATTTCACATTTGTTAAACAACAAAAAGCCATTAATTATTTGTTTGTATCTTGTATTAGAGCAACGTAAGTAATTTCCTAATTCGACATTTTTCGCTAAGTTGTTATTCTATAGTTCATTTTATCTCGGTTTCTTAACTGTATAAGTTTTTTATTTCGCAATCGTTTCGCAACGAGTGTAAACTAGACTTAAGCAAACTCTTTAGGATTCATTTTTCAAAGAAGTAAAAAGCTGGCAAAACTTTTTACCACGCAATAAATCGTTATTACATTTTAGTTCACTTATAACCCAAATTTCATGGCGCAACCTTTGGTTTTTTTTTTGTTGGGAGTACTTTTGTATTTTTGACCGCACTCTCCATACAACAGAGCCACTGTGCAACCATCGGTTGCTGCCCACCGTGACACAGCAGCTTGCAATGTGTATGAAGCATTTATATGTTGTCGGATGACAATAATAAAAAAGTTTTATACAAGCTTTGAATTTTTACAAATCCAAGTTGAAAGGGAACTTTTATTTTTTAAATGCAGTACTATTATCGCTTATTTTTGCTTATATCCTTTAATCATGTATGTAGGTCAAAAGCTTTCAACTATTGTTAACTTTAGAGTTCAACTTAATCGCTTAGAAATGAAAATACCTTTCACAATATTTTTGAGGATTTTTCATTTGTTTTAATACAATTTTACCGTACGACTGTCACGTAATGTCAGTGTGGAAATGCCCATGTACATTTTCTCCGTGAGAGAGAGAGAGAGAAGAGAGAGAGAAAAATTTCACATATAATAAACTTACATATAGTACTCATATACAACAAAAATTTATTGCACACTACTAAGAGTTCCTTTTTGCCTTGCGGCTTGTGTTGAGTCCTTTCAATTTTAGTGCCTTACAATTTTCCGCATGCTCTCCGTTTTGTGCTTACGTTTTTTTTTTCTGTTCTGTATTTTTTCTCTGTGTTTTTGTTGTTGCTGTTGTTTTTCCGTCGCCAGTTCCGTCCATTTCCCGACCACTTTGACGCCAATGTCATTGTTAAGCTTTAGTTGTAGCAGTATTTTGCTGTTCCTGCTTCTGTGCGTTGCCTGGTTAAAAGCATCTTAGCGAATGCAGCTCTGGTAAAAAGCATAGCAATTGCCAACGAGAATGCGCACATATACAAATCACGATATCACACTTCGCATTGGAGCAGCTTAGAGGACAAACACAAGCCTCAGAGTCGTGACCTACAA
The DNA here is from genome assembly GCA_035043265.1 of Drosophila testacea. Lineage (NCBI taxonomy): Eukaryota > Metazoa > Arthropoda > Insecta > Diptera > Drosophilidae > Drosophila > Drosophila testacea. The sequence continues at coordinate 4,602,012 of JAWNND010000229.1, forward strand.
TGAGCCTTGTTCCTGATCCCCTAACCAGCCCCGGTAGTAATCTATCCACTTTGTAAGAGGAAGAGTACCACCAGCAACAGCAGCAGCAGCAGCAGCAGCACAGGACCTCTTCTTTTTTTTCTAGTCCTGGACGTAATCTACCGCTTTTAGTTTATGGTTGGCCATTTGTTAAAACAAGAAACGAAGAGTTTATGATGCTCTTTGCTTAAAAGTTAATTAACTAAATTGTATGCGCTAGAAATTGAAAGCTTCGCTCCTCCCTCAGTTATTTGTTTTGGCGGAAACTTAATCGTTACCCAGTGGAAATTGTGGAGCTCCAGTAAAAGAAACATTGCGATAGAAAATGGATAAAAAATACAAATACAAATACAAAAGTGGGTGTGAATAAGTGAAACTCAGGACAGGTGTCATGAGGTTGTTAACCACCAAGTGGCAGTGGGTACGATAATAAAATAGAACTTACTTCGCAGTAATTCAGTTTAAGATGCATTTGATGCTTTAAACCAGTCCCAAGCATATCAATATGAAAGTTGTGCTCCCTTAGGTCTCGGGGGATAATAATATTTGAATCTATCTAAAATACAGATTTGAGGATTCTTTGACGCTATTTTACACATAAGTATGTATTGAATGTGAATTTTCAGTTTATGCCTGTTAAGCGCACAATGTTTATTCAAGTATTAAAAGAATTATCGCATTGAACAGCTGCAGCTGTTCTTGGGGAAATTGCTCTTATAATGCACACGAAATCATTCCTTCAAAATTGAATTAAGTTATTGCAGCGATTTTAATAACTACACTGATAGAAAAAGGGGCCTAAAAATGTCAAACTGAACTGTTATTAGATTAATACAAAAACAAAGACTTAATAATCAAGAACTTGGTTCTAATTTAAGAGCGCAATGTTCGCCATTCATATTTTAAACAAGAAGCTAAAAAACAGAGAACTTTTTGGTCTTAAAATTGAGTCAAGAATATGTATTGTGCCCTTCTTGTGGTTTTGATCAGCTGGCAAGCAAAATTGGCGCTGCCATCTAGTCCTAAGAAACGTTGCCGGACCTTAAGCTCCCCATATTGACCACATACATATGCTATCTAGACATTTCTGAGAGTTAAGTGCAGAGTATCTAGTATTCGAGCACTTTCGATTAGAATGCTCTTATTTGATTCACTTTTATACCCTATCCAGAAGTACATTAAGTCCACAATAGTATATTAAGTCCCCTTCGGCTACAAAGCGAAAAAAGGAATTACAAGAGAACTTTATAAGCTAAAGTTTAGAGTGTTTGGCTCACATGATAAGTATCTTTGGGTCGATGAGCCCAGATTTTTTTACCATTATCGGATAATAAATGTATTTGATAAACAAGAAGCTTAAAACTTATAAAGATAGTGTTATATTTGTTTGTGTGAGCGTTGTAATGTGCTCTAGTTGAGGACCTGGGTATTTTGTAGTCCAGCACACCCGACAAAAGTTTTCTTACATGTTTCGCTTGCCACAGAGTTCCCCCGGGGTTGACTTGCTGGCTTGTCCAGTAAACTGCTTGGCCGCTCGACTGTTGCAAGAACGCTTTTAGTAGAAATTGCATTTTGAAACGGAGTGCAGGTCGCAGGACACTGGTCGAGGAACGCTGTCTAGGGAACTAGGGAACTTGGAAGGCGACGCTTAATATTTCATCTTTCATGCTCATTTGCACTTGCACCCACACACCCAGACCTACACACACATATACACACTTACTTTGAACTAGAGTGGTTGTGCACAGTTGTAGATGCATGAAGAAGGCCAGAAGAACCAGAAGAACCAGAACAATGGCCACACCGCCCCAATGTAATCAAAAGAAAACGTTGCCCCAAGGCTGCACGTCGCCTTCCTGCAACATCGGTTCCTTCTTAATCGCCAGCATTCAGGACGTTTTCAGGAGTCGACGCGTCTCGTCGCGACTCTCCAGCACCTGCTGCAAGTTATTTACAGCCACTGGAGGGCTTTTTTTTGTGCACAAGCCCATGCCGACATCCAAAAACCACCAAACCAGGAGCCAACACCACCAAAAGCCATGCTTTAGTCCTGGCTATGACACAATGCCGGAGGCATTTGAATGTGTTATGTTATGTGGAAGCGTCTCTCCGCCCAGACACCAAACAGCAACTAAAATGTTTCCGTTATTAAACTAAAGAAACACTTAACTTTGCCCAGGATAATGCCAGAAATACACTACCTATGTTATACTAAATTGTAGATAGTACAACGCCAGGCTCGATGGTTAGACTGACGTCTGATGTCTGAAAACTTTGTAACTTCTACATAGGCTAAATATACCGGCATTTTTTTTCTTCTGTGTAGCTGATTGAACAATCGCCGTGTAAGTTGTCTTCTTCTTCCTTTGCTGTTACCGACGTAGAAAATTATTTCTTGAATAACTTCCAAGTGTCCGATCAAAATTAAGCATTCAAGACATTTCCGAATAGTAGAATATCGTATTTTATCATCTTAACAGCTAAGAATTCAAATGTTAACTTGACTATATTAATATTATTTGACTAATATATTACTATGTTTGTTATTTGTAAATTCGATTCTGAGGTAAACTTTATCTGGGTTATGGAGGAATAGTTTAAAGATATTTTAAGAAATTACAATTTTATTCGCTTCATAATTAAAATATATAAGCTGTAAATCAATGGAACCGTTGAGGCTTTAAAATTCTTACTTGTTTTTGTATCTTAAATCTAGCTAGAGACTTGAGATATGATATGTATATAACTCTTAAAGGGTCAGTATCCAGTACACGGAAGTCGAAGAGCTTATTAGACTTAGTTTCTGAGATCCTGTCAGTATCTGACACCTAGATTTCCTCACCTGCCTAGTTGAATCCGCATCACTGCAGGTATGAAAGTGTTTTGGGTAACATATCAAAGTATTTTTGAGTAATCCATTTAGAACATTGAATCATATTTGTTAGCATATTTGTATTAACTATTTTGGTACTGTGGCATTTATCTAGTAAGTAACCAAATCCAGGAGGCACTTGTTTAGTTTTGAATTCCATGTTGCCACATTGCTATTGGCAATTCGTAAATATTTCTGTCCAATTCGACAGGATTCGAGTGTTGTTATTCCTACAATCAACTACAAAAGCCGGCCCAAGTAAAAATAGGGCTCAAACACTTACACAACCTACCTACCTACCTTACCGAATAGTAAAGAAGAAGTTTTAGCCCATTCTAGTTTTCGTTGTCCGTAAAGTGGAGACGGTTGCAGTTTACATTTAATCGTAAAACAAAATGAAAAACGAAAACAATAAAGTGAAATTCAATTTTCGCATTGCAAAACATAATTTTGTACAACTTGACGTCAGGTTTGCTACTCTCTGCTCATAGGTATTTACTATTTGCAGTCTACATGAGACCTGTTCTGCTTATGCTACAATATTTTTGTTTCTTCATGTTATACCCTGGGCGGGTATGCTAAACTTGTTGAAAGTATGTAGCAGGCAAAGGGAAGCGTAAAGTTTACAAATTAATACTTGATCAGCAGCAACAGTCGAGTCAAGAAACAAGAAACAGTTATTATTAATACTATTATTATAAATAATTATACTAGGCAAACGAAAGATCGATGGTTAAAATCCTGATTGCATCGCCTTCAAAATTGTTAAAGTTTTACATTTTTTTTTTCATTTCACATCTTTATGTTATTTTAGTATTGTGTGAATTTCTCCTCTGGGCGAGTTAATTTTAGTTTATATATGATAATATAGTTTATATATGATATTTAGCAAACGAGAGATGCTAAAATAACACACAAATGTAATAGGAGGAACATTTTAATTTCACAGGGTATTTGACAGTCGGGTCCTCCAGTCTGATTGTATGCTATTGCTATTGTAGTTGTTGCTGTTGTGTTACACTCCACTTGTGTTGCGAGTTGCTTTTTATTTTTATTTACTGGCTGCTTCCTGTTTTTGGAATTTATGATGCCGTCGTCGCCAGCACCGCCGTCGACTTCGAATGAGTTATGCGAGTTTCATTTCTGCTGGTCCTGACACCGGTCTAGGTAATAGTCCAGCTTTTGGGTGCAGGAGGGCAAGGCGTTAAGTGTTAAATTGTTTTATGTACTTGTTACCTATATCTGTCTACATCAGGTAGCAACGCCGCTGTTTAATTACAATAGACAGTCCCTAGACTAGTTGATTTCATTTACCACCTTCCAACTTCCAACTTCCACAATGCCAATAACAATAGCTACCTTGAACACATACATACTTACATATCGGAAAATAGCTTCAACTACATATATGAAACGGATTTATCTTGGCTTTTAATAATCTTGAACCAAATATATGTGCACAGAAATATTCACAAATATTAGTAAATATTGTGTCTTGTTTCAAATACAAAGTAATTGTATGGATTTAGTTTGAGTTTTAAAGCACATATTACTAGGGTTCGGCTTATTTCACATAGTATCTCCACTGCTTATTATCTGATTGTAATAATAAGAACAATTATACAATTTATTTTTGTTTTTTTAATATATGTATTTGAAATACATTACACATTAAATATGTTGTATGATTAAACTATAGTATCCTGTTAGGAAACGCCTTCATATTTACTTCATTTTGAATTGAAAGAAAAATCGCAGGGCTGCAGGAAAACAACTAATATTCTTTTTGTAAAATAACCTAAAGTGAAACTAGAGGTTTTGTTGAAGCTGAAAGTATATAACATACTGCTATCACTTATAACTAAAAAGGCAGCTCTATTCTGTGCTCTAAGTTATTTATATATTTCTATTTTAAAGGACAACGATTGCGTTCTCGACTTCGTCGCTTTCGCGTCCATAAACGACGAAGTTGCAGGTCAGCTGTTGTTGTTGTTGTCTCTGTGATTGTGGCAGGTGATATTTGCTTCTTGACAGGATGATCCCAATCTTTATTCCAATCCCAACTTCGAAATCGTTCTCGCCGCTGACGCTGCACATAAGGATGACTTGAGGTGGTGTCAAAGTAGAAACTACCTTGTATCCTGCGATGCGAATGAATCCCGAATCGAGCACGCCGATTTTGAACACAACGGCCAGCTGAGAACTCTCGATAACTTCCGCACTGATAGCCCACAAAAGGATACTGAGGATCCATTGACTGTCTGAAGAAAATGGCAGCTGCCGAGTGACTGCAGGCAATAGGATCTATCAAGAAATATATAGAGATAGTTAATTCAATAACAACATGGAATGGGTATCAATATTGTTAACATTCATCATTCACTCACTTGTGTTTTGCATTTCACGGAAATTAATAAACTTCAAACAGTTGCGCTGTGGGGCTTTCCCTCCGTTTGGGTAGAAATCGGCATGTCCACATTTCAGACTAGTGCCTAAAGTGCCACCTGAGGTGTGCAACACCTGTACGAACTGTGCGTCCGATTGGTCCAATCGATACTTTGGGTCAACAGCTGCTGGCATTGTAAATAGTGGTCCGGCCGGATCTAATCCTATAATTTGTTCAACCTTGCCATCTAGTACGGCTCCGGCATATCCAGCTGCATGTGCACCCAGGCTGTAGCCCGCCAGGGTGACATTCTCTCGATTAAAATGCTTTGGTCGCATTCCCTCTAGGGCTATAATTATGCCTGCCACTGTCAGACCAACGTCAAAGATAGACATTGAGGCGCTTTTGTAGTCATTCTGTGATAGATTTCCCCAATCAACCACACACACATTGTAACCGTCGTGGAATAGTGTCCAAGCTGCCAGAAAAAAGGGGAAATTTATTATTTAATTTGATAACACTGCTTAACTTTGAATGACTGCACTTGATTCTACATAACTGAGATGAGAACAGCCGATAAATATTATATTTCAGGAACATTAAGAGCTAGACACACCAAAAATGTCTTGTAGATTCCTTGATACCGTATACAGATTAAGTTTGCTTCAAATTGAAAATGAATATTCCATTTGACTTACTCAGCAGCAATTCCTGGACCCAATCTTTGCTACCCTGATCATTCCAGCCGTGTAGAAATAACGCCAACTTCTTTTTCGCATCCAAACGACGAAATCCACTCAAATCTCCGAGTTGTAAATGGAAATGCACTTCGTCACCAAGACCTATGTCGGAGCTAAAATGCTCGAGGTAGGATTAGTATGAAAAGAGTGTAATATTATATCTTCAACGAACTACTTACATGGTGCGGCATTCAAACACAATGCCATAGTTTAGATGAGCTCGTTCCAGGCTGTTCCTTAGCATTGTCTCCTGCATCAGTCGGAAGCCCTTTTGCAGCAGATTCCATTTGTGCAAATGGGCTCCAGAATAATGGACACTGCCCAGCAAAAGAAGGCAACCATAGATCCAGACAGATACATGGCAATTTAATTGTCTGTGTTGGCTGCTCTGCCTCCAATTCACGTGCTTGGGCATACAAATATTTTCCACCACGAAAAAAAAAAATGTATATATAAAAAATAAAGAACACTTTAAAGTTCTAAGCGGTCAATTAGCAAAACAAAAAAAAAGATATGTAGGTTGCGATCTGCAAAGATGTTGGAATGTGGAAACGCGAAGTCATTAAACTGGAAGATATCCGGCGGGTTATATATAGATATATTTAAATTGAAATTAATTTATATATATGTATATTCAAAAGAGACATAGAGAGAGTCCGAGAGTGAGAGAACGAGAACGAGAACGTTATGAAGACGAAACAAGAATTCAAATTTCAATTTCTTGGACCGTTTGGCTTGCCCCCTGACATGCTACTGAAGCCAGAAGCGTTCGCGTTGGTAACTGAAGTCCAAGCCGGCTCCACATCTAAACTGTGGATGACCCTCAGTGTTATAGAGGCTACTGTCGAATGTCGAATGAGCTGGATGGCATGACAAGCCACTGTTCTTGGATCTCTGAGCCAGCTTACTATGTGTTGTGTGTTGTGTGCTGTATGTTGTGTGTGTGTTTGCACAAGTGAAAGTAAAGCTTGTAACGGCTTTGCCTTTTTATATTTCATTTATCTCTTTGTGGCAGTTTCTTCGTCTCAGACCCAGACTCAGTCTCAGTTTGTTTCTTTGACGCTTTCGTGTCGAGTGATCTTGACATAGAAGTTAAGCTTAGCTGTCGACGACGACGATCGACGATCGACGATTTGATTCCCATCGATTTTACAAGACACTCATAAGACAATGACAATCAGCTGATTAAACATACAAGAACGCGATCGTAAACATAATCATAATATTGAATGTCTATGTCTCACTGACACTAAAACTTAATTTATGGAACCCTCTAAGGTGAATTGATCATAAATTCGCTTCGAGTTTTAAAATGAAATGTATAGACTGGAAATTCCTAATGTCAAATAAACTTTTCTTCCAACTTAACTGCACAGATAAACATTTTAATCGTCCTACTTCAAAAATTAGAATACTATGACTAAACCCTATGGAATACTTTTCTTTTCTTTTATTATTTAGAGTACAGGTATATTTATATGCTAGCATACTTTTTTGTTTAAATATATATAAATTTAAATACATTTTTATTAAATTCAAACTAAATGCTGTCTTATATGTATGTATGTAGGTCTGTCTAAGCCTCGTCAACATTTGCCACATTTGCTCACTTCCAAAAGTTCGGGTTTTTGGCTTTCCTCGACTAAATGTAAAACGGTAAATGCACATTAAGACTAACAGTATCTTGGTCTGTACAGACACTGTAAACAAGCTTTGTTCTGATAAACATATAATTATCTTTGGCTGGTACTAAAGTTATTCAAAACCCTTAACCCTATAGTGTGTAAATTTAGTGTAAATTCTCACAGACTGAGGTACTCCACGCTTTCTTCAATCTGTTACACATTTAATGACAAATTTCAAATACCCTGTGAAAGGGTATAATTATGTTTTTAATGCATATATGCAAACAAGTTTTTGGCGTAATAAATTCTGATGTTAATCATTAATTTTGTTTTTAGAGTATTTATTAGTTTTACATAGTAAATAAAATGTTGCCTTAAATTTCTATTTAATATCCAAAGTTCAATTAACACAGATTTTTTTAAGTTTTCTTGTTAAATGGGTCAGTCATAATAATTTATAGAATAAGAGCGAAAACAAACGGGCCTAAAGATATTTATTTAAAAGTTTCTCTTTACTGCACGATTTATCTGCTTCTGCTTCCCATTGCCCCTCTAACTATCTCTTTCTCTCTCTCTCTCTCTCTCTCTCTCTCTTCCTCTAACACAGTGTTTGCAAAGTTTTATGGCTAAATATAAATTTGTTGAGCTGGGCAACGAATGCGTAGGTAAAGCACAACTCACGCTAATGAAGACAGGCCATCGAGTTGACTCTAAATTCTTTAGAAAAACTTTAAATACTAAAGTCGGGTATACACGGCCAGCACATGCTCTGTATGTTGTACAGAAACAAAGATCCATAAAGCTACAGTGGAGTAAGTTTGACTGAAAAGCATCTTAACAAGAACTTTAATTTAAAAATGTTTAAACAAAAAATGCTGAACAAAAAACTATTTTTTTTAGTGGGTTTTTCTCATCTGGAAACCTATATCTATATTTAACAAAAATAGTGGTTTTGGTAAAGGTTAAAATCTGGCGGTTACTTTGTGTAATGTACGCAGCTGAATTATATTCACAAAGCTGAACAATTAGTTCATTGTCGCGCCCTTAGGAAAATACTTTGTTAATACAGCTTAAGTGTTGCGTATAATCTTATATAGAGAAATAAAGGCGGGAAAAGTACTATTAACTGCATTTTTAAAAAGCTGATAAACTGCAATTCTATTTAGCATTAAGTAAGTTATTTGCTTTCAGTGCTTAACGATCGGTCGCCTAGTTTGTCTACAATCGAATTTTTTATTTTATATTTCAAAATCCTTTTGAATTCTTCAACTTTAAGCAGTTGGCATTCCGCAGCCTGAGGTTCCCTATACCATAGTCCAACTATTCGCATTTGGAACCAATTTCCTCCTGAATTAAGTTCAATAAGTAGCGCAGCAACAGCAACTTTAGGGACCGAGTAGAACTATATCTAAAACATACTCAAAAACAAATAAAATAAAAATCGTGTATACATAAATATGTAGTTTAAAAATAAAATACAATATTGTAGATATTAATTAAATTATTAAAAGCTTTAATTAATAAGACAAATAAATTTGATATAAGAATCAAGATATGAATTAGATTAAGACACACTTTTTAGTGTCTACATAAGGTCTCAAATAACTATTCGAATAATAAACTGACGTATAATGCATGGAAACTCATTTCAAATTCAAATATATCTATTAAATAAAGCTTACAAGAACATTGAACAATTGGCCTAATTGAATTTACTTATTTATATAGTAGATATTATAATGCTAGGATGATAGATGATAATAAATAAATAAACAAATTATAAGAAAACACTCGTATTCTAAATTGTATCATTAATACAAAGTACTTAATTGTTGATTCACAATGAATTGCAGTTGGCTCTTCCTTATTATTGAACTACATATCTTTTAGCTTGCCTGATGTTTGGCTTTAGCATTAGACCCTCTTCCCACTCCGCACTCCCCACTCCCCGCTCCCTTTTTCATCTATCCCATCTTGAACAATTCCCAACTCAACCAGCTTCGCATTTTCCTATTAAGGAGTATTATAATAATAATGTGTAATGGCAACAACAACAACAACAACAACAGCTGTTCGCAATAACTTTACATGTGTGGGATATAAGTTTGTGGATGGTAAATTGTCTGTCTATATGTCTGTACATACTATACATACATACATATATATATATGGGTGTTTTCTTTTTTTTTGGTAAATGTTGGTTCGTTTGGAGACGCATTCAAAGTAATTTCCACAATTTTCGTATTGTTTACTTAATTAATTCTGCACAAAGATTTTCATTTACGACTGTGTGGCATATGTATATGTTGTAAATGACTGTATGTGTGCGAGTGTGTGTGTGTGTGTGTGTGTGTGTGTGTGGGTATGTTTACTTACGATTGTATTGATGTGTTTGTTGGATTTGTTGCGGTACTTGCAGCTGTTTTGTGGTTATTACAGAACCACACACACACACACACACACACACACTCGCACACACACTCGCACACCCAGATGAGTACCATGGGGTACTTAGCATGGGTTCCTTTGGCATAGATAAAGTCGCTTAATGAGTTTATATCATTTATGAATGCCGCCACACAATGTCACTTTGGCACAATAAAAGCGCTTTAAACAAAAACAAAAAAAATTAAAAAAGAAAATGCGCCTTTCACCATGTTACAAGTTTTAAACTGTTTAATCATATTCATGTTTTTAGACACTTTACAAAATACTTTACAAAAGTTCTATTGGGTCTGTAAAAAGCGAAAAACAGTTACGACAAAATAATAGCTCTATGATCATTTTCATATACTTCTTTCATTCAGTTGCAATACTGAAGTTGCAAAATATTAAAAATATATATGTACCACCTTACCTATTAATAATACTTAATCATTTAGTATACTATATGGTTCCTCTTAAAATTTTTGTTAATGTGTTTGTTTTGTAATTTGAAAAGGAATATTTAAGTTACAAAAATAATATAACAATTTTTGCTTTTGTTAAAAAAAAAACCAGTAACTAAGTAGATGGAATGAATGGGTCATCAAGCTTAAGATCAATCCAAAATCTCAACATATACAACACTTAATCCTAGCTAACTGAATCATAGCCTCACAGACTGATCATTGTGGAGGCGAAGTGGTAAGAGCTATGGAACTGAAAGCTTTTTAAATAGTTTATTAAGTAACTGACATAGAAACAATCGGATGCAAAATAATCTTTAGTATGGAAAAATTTCTATGTTCAAGGTCCTTGATCCCAAACTGATGACCCACATTGAATTGTGCAAAGTTTGACAAGAATTTGAATATGCCTTAATATGCAATAGTATTTAACCGATCTGAAATATGAATATGACATGAATAAATCTATGTAAGCTTTCTTTTCGGATTAAATATTATCCATTGAGATCGGACATCTCTATATTAAAAACTTCACGTATAAATAGCAGTGAGTCGCCTGCTGTCCAGAAAACATGAGCTCTGCTTCCGTCACTAACGTGGACTGTCGTGTACAATGATTTATGACTGCTCATAGCACTTACAAATACAAAAATTGCTGATGTTGTTGTAACATAGATGTTGCTCACTTGCAGAAGTTGGCTGCTCTGCTCCCCCTGGTGTACTTGCTAGATGTTTTTTATTGAATTGCAGGGGCGGAAAAGGGTGTGGAATTGATCTGCGTGGGGTAAATAGAAGTATGTATGTATATTTGGTAGTTCTAGCTTTTATGGTTTTGTACACGTACAGTCGAAACTTCAAGACAATTACATTTGTGTGCTAGGCAAGAAAGCCAGACACAGTGTCACTTTTTGACATTTTACATTGTAAGAATCGTAGCTGCTGAACTATGTTGGATATTGCCAATATATTTTTAAAAGTACTAAATAGATACTATAAATCACATAGCTTTAATCTTTAATCTCTTACAAATAGGATAGATTTGGAATTCGGAATTTACGCTGACCACTCGTCCAGATTTGGATCTAATAGGGATGAGTATCGGCATTTAAGTTGTAAGACAGAACACAGGCTACTTTCCTTTCACATTGCAATAATAAATGATTTGCAGTTAGCACTACATACATACATATTATATATAGTATATGTATAATTTATAAGATCTACCACGTCAATAACAATATACACTTATGTTCTACAAGTAATGGCTATTAAGATATCTTAAATTAAAGATATTTAACAAAAATACACATAGGAAAAAACAGTGGGAAATATTTTTGCAATATTCAAAGATATCAAATATTTAAAGCTTATCTAGCCGATTTCTTGCTAGGAACCTTATTGCTGTTAAATACATTGTAACGAATACACTATACACTTGTACTCTTCACTTATAATACTCTTCAAATTACTTAATAATTTCTATGATTTAAATACATAGACACATAATTGCTTCGCATAGATCCTAGTTGATAATATAATTAACAAATTTCAAAGTTTCTTGTCAACTGCTATCAGTTGACCTTTAAATAAATCAAAAACTTTTCAAGATATTAAATATGATCTCTCGTTAATCCAGCCGATTTCTCACTGTGCTATGTTGACCTTATTGCTACTTGGCTTCCAAAAATAGCAACTGCCAACCTGTGAATAAATGGCAGAATGACAAAATCGAGAACGAGGGCGAAGAAGAGAACGAGGATGAGGACGAGGACGAGGACGAGAACTTGAACATGTGCATGTCGATGACGACGTGTCTCCGTCTCCAGAGAGAATCCCTTAGCCTGTAGGAGTTTCCCTCTTTATCCTGCCAGTTTGTGTATATGTGTGTATGTGTGTGTGTGTGTGTGTGTGTGTACTTGTAGTAATTCTTGAAATTTCCACCAATCGATACAAACATCAACTCGCAATTCGTGGCTGACTCTTCAGCTCCTTGTGGCCATAGTAAGCTTATCAATTCGAGTGTCTAGGCAACTGTGACAACAAAACAACTCACAGCTGTTTTTGTTGTTGTTGTTGTTGTTGTTTTTGTTGTTGTTTCTGTTGTTGTTGTCAATACCGTCAATGATCCTGATGTCGTTGTTTCTTTTGTGCTGTACGTGTTGTTGACGTTGTCGTTGTTGCTGCTGCTGTTGCTATTTTATTTTAGAGTAAGCGAAACTGACATTGATAATGATTATTGGGAGTAAATAGAATTGAAAATGCTTCCAGCCACTGGCAAATACTTGTTTTCGGCTTAGGACACGTGTGCTTCTACCAACTCAACAGTCTGCAAGTTCGCATAATGCGTGCAAATAAATTGCAAAATCAATTGAGCGGTAAAATAGTTTCCCTTCAATGATAACAACACACAACACAACAACACACACACACACACACACTGCTCTATTGAGTGAAAGTCACAGTCACAATCTCACAGCCACGCCTAACGCCTATCTCAAGCGATTTTCCTTGAGATATTCAAGTCAGCAGCAACAAAAGTGAGGAGTTTAAAGTCAACTACATACATACATACATACTACTCGTATATGTATAGTACAAGGAAGGCATCCCATAGATGCTTTTTCCTTTCAGCCACACAATGCAAACTTAACATCGATATGCTGGCAACTCGTGCGCAATGCCATCAAATGTTTTTCCCATTCTCATAAAGTGGAAAAGTGAAACGGGGAGTGGATATGTCAAGCAATAAAAAAAGAAAAGGCGAAACTACTAGAAAACGTCTACAGCCAAAGCTATTGTACAATCGCCTGGATGAGACCCTGTACTCATCCCGTAAAAATGCAAATCCGCTGAATAATCAAATGTTCACTCAATGTTAATGACAATGACAATTTGTTTAAAGACATTTATGAAAACTACTATTGCATTAGCAAAGTCTTGAACAAACTGCAATTAATTTAGGTAGAGTTAAGTATTCAAGTAGAGACAAATCCATAAAGCATAAAAACTTTACGTGCATTTCTCAGAATTGCCAAATTCCAAAGAATTCTTAATACTTACATACGTATAACACAAATAACAACAATTTGCCACTGCACTCCATTTGTACGAATGTTTTCCAGACAGAGCAATTAGTGCTAAAGTTGTTTTTAAATATGATTATTCACTATTTTGACAATAAGCTCTTTGAATTTCATCTATTTTGTTTGCGCACGGCATTTCCAAAGTTGCTTAGACATTGAATCACTTCTGAATATATCGATTAATCGAGCTCGATCGAATGAACGAACTATAAATGAACTCGATAAATCAAAAGAACTACATTGGGGAGACTAGAAAGAACAAACTTTATGAATGATTCCTTTGATCAATTCAAATATAGCAACTAAACTTAACAGTAATACTAATAATAGTAAATTTCAAATTAATACCAAATATTTCCAAGCCGAATACAAAAAAACCTAATCCTTCCCATCTCCAATACTTACACTTTTGGATTGTTAAATTTAAGATACAGCAGAATTTAAATTTTAAGCAGACCTCACCAAAAATAACATATATGTATGTACATATGTATATTCGATCGAATTACAAATGGATATCTATATATGCATAATTACACAAAATAATAGTTCAGGCTGTAAGTGGGCCATAATTTTCCGATCTCTTCTACTTTGTCCTGTTTGTCATATTGTTTACAAAAATAATAATTAAATAAATAATTATGTAATCCAATATTTAAATTTCCCACTACCCGTGGGAATGGCTATGTATGTCTCGATCAGATAGAGTTCTAATTGGCTATAAGTTCCCATATTTAAGGTATCTCTTAGATTTAGAATTTGACCCCTTAAAAATCATCCTGGCTACGCCCTTGCACAGGGTATGAAAAAAGAGCTCAGGGAGCAATGATGATGGGAACATTTGCGGTGACCTCTACCAATAACAACACTTTTTACAATATTCTAACTATATAATGTCATAAAAACCTAATTAGCATATTTAATACACTCAAAACATGCTGTACTGTACCGCAAGTTTGGTGTAAGCAAATAAGCAAATGCCCGAATTATCAAGATTGTGCTGTACATAAATACATAAATCCAGGAATTAAAATAAACAAAAACTAAGCGACAACAACAACAACAACAACAAGAACAACAAGAACAACAAGAACAACAAGAACAACAAGAACAACAAGAACAACAAGAACAACAACACAGATCAGAATGTAAACATCTCACACGCTAAGCTCGAATAATTTGCAGAAAATACACAAAAACACAGAGAGGAACACACGGGGACACAGAAAAACATAATACATTGGGAAACATTCTTAAAAATAGATTACAATGGTATCACGTTAACAATGAACGACCTTTGCCACGCCTTCAACTTGGAGTGTGTGCGAACGAGTACAGTCTAGCACATATGTATGCTCACATGCATTTATCGAGGGCTCTCTTACGTAAGCTGTGAAATAAATTCACGGGTGTTTCAAGTCGCATAAACAAAGTTTAAAATAAAGTGAACAAGAAGTTGTAAATGGTGCTGCTGCAACAACAGTACCAACACCAACAACAAAAACAACAGTACCAACAACAACAGTAACACCAACAACAACAACAACAACGGGGGGCATGCCACAAAGTTCACAGAGGCAAACGCGTTCGTGACACGCCTCCAAAACAAACGTCATTTAAAAGTTATTTCAACGTTAGTCGGTGTTTATGTAAAAGTAGCTGCCGGGTACAAAAATTGTATCCGCCCTACCGTGCGCTAGTGTTTAAGCAAACTTCGCACTTACACACAAAATCACACACACTCGCACACACACATGCCAGAAATGAACTAAACGCTACGTGCTGATTACTGCAAACGCAAGGATTTTCCCCACATAGGATTTTCCGTATATATGAAGAAGAAGAGAATCCAGAGAAGCAACCGCCACAACAGAAAAAGGTGACACCAGAATTTACTACAGGATCTCATTTCTCATTTGTTAGTTTTGTTTTTGTTTGCCAAGCATTTCACGCGATCCAAGCACAATGACACTCAAGTCAAACCAACATATGTATATATGTATATAGTATACTAAATATATGAGCAGGTATGCACATACATACATACATATATATTTATGTAAGTACGTGGACATTGCCCGCTTAACAAAATATTTGGCAAGTGTGTAAATTTTAATGCCCCGCAGAACAAACAACAACAACAATAACAGAGACGCACTGTGTCACCCAGGATGACAAAATACAAACAAGCACGACTGTGAGCTACCCTCGTTTTGAATCAAGAAGAAGTGGAGCCACTTGTGGCAATGCGGGATCGAGGCATGTGACCACAAAATCACTTTTGTATATATATTTACTTATAATTGTTATTTAATAATATATATTTAATATTTAATAATATTTAGCAAACAATAAGAAAATGTTACTTAAACATATACAAAGATTTCTGAATCTTTATTGGCTCATAATATCGTTTTAAGTTATCGATACTTATTCATATACAGAATATTATTTTTATGAAATGAATTGCTCATTCGAAGAATTTCAGACTTGAAAGAAATAATAAAACATTACATAAATCTGATTTTTAAATAATAAATATTATCGGCGAAACTTCAACTCAACTCACTTTATTTTATTCGCGGGCCAACAAATATCGAGTCGAGTGTAGCTTTAGTACAGCTTAATATATCGATACACGATAATAATTTGCACGTGTGTCCTCTTGCGATCTGGCAACTCTGTTAAGAAGAAGTGTACATTTTTGATTGTGACGATTTGCGCATGCGTATTATGTCGAGTAAGTTAACTATCAAATGGGACTACCTTTTATCAGTCTACTCATACATACTATATATCGAAAATCTACAGATAAAGCTAATCAGGAGGTTGTGACAAAATTTTCGTCAATTTTGGCTGGAAATCCTACACTCGATCAGCTTTATGCCACATTACGTTTTTGTGTGAGATATGCAAATGGTTCAGAAAATCTCTTGGAGCAGCTGATAAAGCTATTGGAGACAAGTGATTTGATCAGAATAATATCGATGATACCCGAGCAGGAACGAAAATGTTATATTCCTATAATACAACATCGTTTGACCCGCATTCAAATGTCCATCGAGGACATAGGCAAATTTAAGACCTTACTTCAAGCAGAGGGTGTCTCTGAGTTGCCGCTGATCAGCCGATGCGATTTGGTGCCACAGAAGCTAGTGACCACACAAAGTAAGGCCACTGAGTCGAAGCAACTAGCTCTCTTGGGTCAATTGCTGCCTCAACTGGAGCATTTGAACATGCAAGCTGCCATAACGGATCCATTCCCAGATAACTTGAAGCATCTGCACACCTTGCATGTGAACCAGAGCATCGTTCAAGAGATGCTAGAACGGATCTGCGAATACTGCCCAGTGCTGCAGGAGCTGTACATTCGGAACGAGACGCATGCAGACACTGCATTGGATATCGATAATCTTCGAAAGTGTGAGCATTTGAAGGAGCTACAACTTCCACTAATGTTGAAGACACCTGGAGCAATCGGAAATCTAAAATGGTTGAAGGAACTTACACTGCTACGCCGTCATCTTTGGCCGGTCCTGGACTGGCTGCCCATCGTAACGGAAATAGTCGATGTCAAACGCAACGAGCTGCAATGTTTGGCCATCGATGGAACTTGGATGACAGCACCTCTGGACCTGTCCTTGCTCCAACTGAACAATTGCTGGGCCCTGAGGGATGTGCTAGTGAGCAACTGTAAGCTGGCAGATCCCACTGCTCAACAGATCTTGCCACTCAGTTGTCAGCGTTTAAGTTTATATAATTGTACCTTAAACACACCGCTCTACTATGTGAGTGCCTGTAAACTGATGCAACTGTTTGAACTTTATAAATGCCAGATGTCCAACCACAAAGGCACACTCTTGTTGCAAATGCGTAAGCAACGCCAGCTTCTTCCAACGTTGCATCCTCTCCAGATGCGATTCAGTGCCTCCACACCATTGCGTTCAGAGCTCGTTAATTGGAATAAAATAACCAGGAATGGTCAACGCTGGGGGGAATGGCTGCAGGTTCAGGAGATGGATGAGTCCACAGTGTCTTGGAAGCAAACACTTGCTGCAATTACCTTTACATTCGGTGAAGTTGTCAACTATACTCCCGACTTTGATAACCTCGACGAGTTCTCAGACATAACTCCGGCCGACCTGCTAAAGGATCTTTTTTAAGTATATTTTTTTTGGTTTTCTTTAACAAAATAGTACAAATAGTAATAGTAACCATTAACGAAAATGGGTTTTTTAGTTTTAAATTTATTTTTTTCTATTTTGTTTATTTTAAAGCATGAAAGAAGTTTTTAGTTTTTTTAAAACTATTTTGAAAGAGATACTTAGTATATTTAACAACTGATGATAAACTAGACGAGTTGCCAAAGAAAACTCCAGACAACCTGCTATAAAGGATCTTGAATTAAATTCTTTTGTTTTACAAATAGTACAAATAAGTAGTAATAGTAATCATTGATGAACATGGTTTTTTTTGTAACTCTTTCTTTATATAATTTTGTTCTTATTTTTATAAGCATGGAAACAGCTTTAAATTTGTTTTATAACTATACTTTAAGAGAACGTATTTTTAACAACTGATAATAAGCCAGACGAGTTCGAAAAGATAACTCCTCAGGATCTTGAATTAATTTCATTTGTTTTACAAATTAGCACACTTAGTAATAGTAACCATTTATTCAAATGATGTTAACTGTTTTTTTTTTTCTAAATAATTTTTTTATTTTAAAATTACATATTTTGAAAGAGATAATAGTAGTTTTAAAACTTGTCAATAATCTTTGGTATTTTCTTTTAAGAAACTGAATTTCTGTTTTTCTGTATTTCCTAAATGTCAATGAACGGAGAAAACTTACCAAAACATTTGTATTTGAAATAGGGAATACATCTTTAGACTGAAATAAATTAAGAAAAAAACACTTATCCAAGGATTTTGGAATTTAAACAGGTTTCTATTTCTTGTTTTTTTTTGTTTTTTTGTTTTTTCTTTTAGTACTAAGAATCCAGCAATAAACTTGCTCTTGTAAACTGACTTTGAATTTTGTTTATTGGTGTTTTGCTTTTCATGACAAGTTAAAATTGTTTATGTTGTTTATAAGCAAGATTAAATAATAAGCTTGTTTAAGGTTTAGTTAAATACATCAGCTAGCTGTCAAAAAATTGAAATCAACTACTTCAATCAGCTGTGGACACAATTCTGTTCAATTTGGCGGAATGCGACAAATTTTCAGACGTTCTCTTGTGCCTATTACTCTCTCTCTCTCTTTATTGGAATTCAGATTTAGATGATATTATTTTCGACCCCTAAGTTTAGAAACCTGGCATTCGTCTTGTCTGTGATTGATTGATTGACTACATGATTTATTGGCGATTTACTTTCGCGGCAGCAAATTAGTTGCATAAATCGAATCGAAATCTGATGACCCATCCACTCAATTGACTACATATAGTACTTAACCTACGCATACATGTGTGTCTTTAACAGCATAATAGCTTCAAGGGTAAGTAAACTTTTCATAGGGACAACATGGAAGGGTTGGTGGAATAAACCCCAATAAGCAATTGTAACTCATTAAGCGTTGAATGCGCAGTAACGTTTAAATTACAATCGTTAGCGAGGGCAGTTTAATCAAAGAGTCTGATGTGAAGACTACTTGTCTTGCATAAGTCAAACAATCTATTTATTAATTAATTTATTAATTTAAAAATTTCTTTATTGATTCGTTTGTTAATCGATTTATTTATTTTTATAATAATTTATTTATTTAACTGCTTACATTTAAATCATTAGTCTCAATAACAGTTGTGGCACAATAGGAAATGTTATAATTACGAGTAAAATGGTATGGTTCAACTCAAAATTACTGGCTAGTTTTATATATATTGGTGTACTTTGGTTATTTAAAAAGTAAACCAATTAAAAGCAACATTTTTCCATGTTATACGGCAGGATAAATGAATAGTCATTACAAATTATTTCAAGTTAAATGTGGAGCGACACTGTTTGCAAGTCTTTTGGTAAACTTAAAAATAATTCACATTAAAATATACTTTAATGCTAACTAGAGATGGATGATTTAATATTTGAAGTCCATTTAGTTATAACGTTTATTTAAATAGTAAACAAGTTTCATATCAGCCCTCGCTCGCACAACAAACGATGTCTGCGAAATCAACCGAAAAGTTGTGGCTGTCTTTGGCGTTTCCGGGTTTACCTCTTGTTGTTGCTGCTTCTTCATCAGCAGAAGGCAGCTGGGCAGAACGAGAAATAATCAAACTTTCAGTCAACAGTGTAGAAACAACAACAACAACAACAACAACAACGATAAACACACTGGCTCTCCTAGTTTCCTTACAAATGACTGGGTTTGTTTTGTAATTTGCACCTATCAATGCTAAAGTTTTTGCGCTATTTTCTCTGCACTACGACTCCGACTACTCAATAATTTCGAATTGAAAACAAAAGTAGAGGCATAAAAGTTTTTTAATGAAAAAAAAAATAAACACAAACGAACGAAAAAAGGAAACGAGAAACGTGAAACAAATGAAAAACTCTTGACTCTTGATTGTAATGATACGAACAGAATCATTCAATAGACAACACATTAAATTTCACTAATAAAGCAAACAATGTGTAACATTCACGCCCGTCACATTGACTATACTGTAGTGTATATGTAATAAATATACTACTTATAGTATATATGCCACCCAAGCAGGGACCGTCAAGGTAAACAACAAACAGACAGATAAGAAATTGTGTGGAGCCTTAAAAAGTGATGGGCAACAGAAGGACAGAGAGTGAGTGAGAAAGAGAGAGAGATACAGAGTGATAGAGAGAGAGAGAGAGAGAGACAAGTTGGCATTCTGTCAGTGGCAAACGCTGTGACTAACAAACGGACGACGTTTAAAGCAAGCAAAACGTGCAACACTCATACGTCATGTTGTACGGGGCCTTCGTCGGCAACACGCACAATGTAATGGCATTTTTATGTTGCATCACGTAGCGGTCATAAGTCATGTTTAGAGCACTGACTGCTGCTGGTATTGCTATTTCTGTCTCTGTCTCTGTCTTGTTTTTCCCCTCTTCCCCCGTCACAGCTACCCTCAGACGTCCCCCAATCATCCTAAGCGTTTCGAACTCAAATGAACTGTAGCTAAATTGGTTGCCTTATAGTGGCTCTCTCTCTCAGTCCCCCCCTCTCCCATCTTCCCATCTCCCATCTCAGCCCCCCTCTCCCCACTCTCACAGTTGTCCATCAGTAGCTCTCCCTACTTCTTGTCGTATGCCACACAGCTGTCCAGTTGTCAGTCAGCGCGGATATTACAAGGTGTAGTTCAAATATTGACCGTACATGAGCTTAAAGCAATATTAAGTAACTAACTGTTAAACAGCATGTGAAGGGATAAAAGTGTTTCAAAGGCTTCCAGGTATACTATATCTATTGTCTGTGGTAACGTGTAAATTATCAATTATCTGCTGCCAAACTAAAAAGTATTGACTAATTCTTATGTTCTGTACCACAGCATACTACATATATACATATACATACTATAAAGCAATTGTATAACTCGGTCACTCACTTAATTAACTTTCCGTGTGACACAGTGACTAATTCTATGTATGCAGTGAAGCAGAGTCCGTACTTTTAGGTGTCAACTCCATTTAAAAACATCAGATAACTATTTGATATATTCCACTAATTTTTCGAGATTTGCCAAGTTATTTAAAATAACAGCATATTTTACCTTTAAATTGTATATCTGACTGATCAATTCTATTGTAATTAAATATACGATATAATAGTAGATAGATTTTACCCAAATTCAGTTCAGGTTATAGCAGTTAATAACCAAAGTTTGATTAAGATATATTAATTAAAATAGATAACACAAGACCGCGGCAAAGTTTGCATTCCCTTGCAGAGACTTGCATTCATCTTTCGACATATGTCATATCCAAATTGGATCAGATTGCTTATATATGATGATACCAGGCATCAAACTTGCAAAACTTTGGCCAAACTAAGTCGATTTCCATGCGGATTGTTATTTAAACCATGGTTTGATCTGTAAATTTATTCTACATTTTAAGTAGTTATATCAACACCAAAAATGCCACTTATAACATGGATTTAATTTTTACCACTAGCAAGCAAATATAAATACTAATTTTTACTGCAAAAACTATCAAATTGCCTATTTATCTTCCATTTTAATGGGTGCAGGCTACAAAAATTAAATCTCTGCAGTCAAACCGAGGTAAAAATAAAAAAACATGCAGTTAACTTAAATGCAACTGTGCATGTTAGTTTTTTTCTTAGAATCTATAATTTCTAGGCATAATATATACGAAATTGGTCACTTATATTTATAGTAGCTCTAAAAATGAGTTTGTTAAATTGTTTCCACACCAACACAAAGGTTGAGAATTTTTTGTGGAGGTCACGGCATATGCTCTAATTATTGGAGCTTATTAAAGATGGGCCAAAAAGGTTTGTCCGTCCAGTTGTCCCTCAGAGTTGTCACTTTAGAGAAAGAAAAATATACACTATCTAACAATTAAGATGTAGTGATCAAGTCTTCAATTAATTGTTTTTCTCACAAAACTAACAGTGGGGTCAGTTGTCCTTAATGATAGCGATATGTATTTTGATTTAATTCTTAAGTACCTCTTGGTTGCAATCTCTAAGGTTTGAACATCTTTAGAAGGTCTCCCTTATTTCTCTCCCTTTTAGCACATTCTGTTTGGCACATCAGGGACAGCATCTATAGTAAGTATATAGGCACTACTCAAGTATCTGTTAAGGCCGCAATACGCCCGTTTCTGCTATTTCCACGCCCTATTGGCCGCTTCCGCCTCCGCCTCCGCCTGTCGAGTTTTGATTTATTTGCTTGGCATGCAGACAAAAGCCGCGGCCGTGAGAGACTACCGCATTTCTGATGAGCTGGGTGGAAACTTCACTCCTCCTCTGTTCTCTGTTCTCTGGCCTCTGTTCTCTGTTCTGACCGTTTCACCCTCTCAAAGTCTTTCGTTTGTCCGTAAGCGCCTTTTCAGAGCAGACATGGGCGAAGGGGCGTGACTCAATGTGGCCGGGGCATAAACTACACGAACACACACAATTGTTCTGACCCAAGAGCGATAAATAATTTCAATATTGTTGTTGTTGCTGTTGATAATTATACCCGTTGCTCTTAAGAAAAAAGGGTATATCGTATTCGTTGTAATGTATGTAACAAAGAGAAGAAGACGTGACAGATTCTAAAGAGTACGTTTATACAATATATAACAATCTGTCTATTCTTTTGTATAAACGGAATGATTTAAGAGTCTGAAAGAGCTGAAGCAACCAAATTTGGCTTACAGACTTCTAGGAATCACACGATCAAATATATTGATTGATAAAAATAAATTAAATGGTTTTTTAATTATTATACATTATTCCAAATAATCGCATCAAGACCAGATATATGATATAAACTTCTTTTATATTTCCAGCATTTATTTTAAATTTTAAATTGACTGTTGTAAATTTGTAATCTCCTATAAGTATGCTATATTTTGTATCTATTTACAATTAAATGGAGTAAGTGGTATATTTATAGTCGAGGTTTGAACACAAGGTTTTTTACTTGTTCTATATATGTATATACAGATTGCTAGATAGTCTCTCGCTTTGATGAAACATCATACTAAGCTTATTCTCATGAAGCCTACTGCCAAACGGCTAAGACTTTGACCGTTTTTGTTGGCTGAATTTTATGATTTACGCAGACAATTTGAACGCGCCTCTCAACTCGTTGGTCAATTGGCAAAGCCTTTCCCTTTCGTATTTCGTATTCCTTATTCCTTATTCTCTTTCCCATCCCATGCCATCCCATACCCTGACCCCATCCATTGTTATTTTTGTTATGGCCTTTGTAAGTTGTCTTTGTAGGTGTGTTCACTGCTTTTGTTTTGTTCGCGTTTGGTTCTGCATACCGATGCCCATGCCCGTGCCCGTGCCCTCAGCCGAAATTACATTTTTGGCCAAAAGCAATGCCTGATTAATGAATTGATAAAGTCCAAGCTGTGCTCACATGTTAGCCAAAGTATTGAAGCAGTCATCGCATTTGCTAATTAACATGCAACCTTGCCAGAAAACGCGGCTGGTTCTTGACATTTTCATTATGAGTCGAGTGATTTGTGCCCAGCGATAAGAGCGTTTTACTCAGTCTTGTGGCCCTTGGCCAAAACATTAAGACGGTTTTAATTAATTAATGGAACAGGAAGCAAACAAGTTAGTTGAGGCTACCAACAACCAACAACCATCAGCAGCAGCCCAAGTAATATGTTCTACAAACTGCTGCATTCATTAAAATAACAGCTGACAGAAAACATCCAACGGCCAAATCTTTATTGTAAGAACAACGCTCAAGTGGGAATTGCTTTACAGCTTACAAATTGTAAAAGAAATTGTCTGGAAAAAATAAAAAATATATTTATTTATTGCAAAAGACATGTGACAATGATATCCCATCAAAAAAATTACAATAAATAACTTGCAGTTTCCTTTAAAAAATAAAACACAAAGTGTCATGTTCTTACTACTCGCTATAAAATAAAAGGGTTAACTTTACAACCAATGGAATGTTAAAAGCTGAGCAATTTTAAAGTACTACATACTTATATTCCATAATTCATCTATATTTTTGGACCCACCGAGATAACTCTTTTATCCTTACCAAGTTTTCAAGATTCGGTACATTATCTCTCTGAAAGTCCTACTTTCTTTGAATTCTCGGAATTACTAAGCATTATTCTGCTTAGAAAGTTTACTCTGTAGTGGAAAACATTTCTATTGAATTCTATTTTCAACAATATCCTTATCCGGTTTTATAGTGTAGCTTCTCGTTAGATCCACACATTTTATGAACTCTCCGGAATTGTTATACTGATACTGATACTGTGTTGGTCTTAAATTTACCAAATAGGATGATAATTAACTGATTTAATCCCTTTAATATCAATAATAAAATAAAATTGAGTGCCGTTTCTATTTTTTGCCAGCTCAATAACGATGTCGTTTTACAAACCAGAGAATTTTATTATTATATGTATCACAAAAAAGAAATGCACAAAAGCTAATTCCAAATAAAGTATCATGAGCAGCATTTTCCTATAATCGATACAATTTCGTTAAAAATTACAAGCTGTCTATCGTTTCAATTATTTGTTCCATATTTGTGTATGTTTTTCAATAAATAAATTTATTTGTTATGCCATTTTTTGGTGGCTTTGTTTTAGGTTTGTCGAATTTACTAGTAAATATACTGGGTGGCAAAAATTTCCTATCCGATTTATAAGCTATTAAACTTGTTTTAATATAAAAAATATGTAAATTTAACTTTGCATTTTTTTCTTGTTTTAATTGTTTATAATTTTATTCAAAATAAGTATATAACAGTTATAAATTGGTTGGAGCTTTCTGTATACATACATATATGTATTTACGATTATTTAAAGTGTACACACAAATGTGCACATAAACATATGTAGGACTATCTACAATTATATCGGCATGTATATTATATTAACACTTACAAGTATATATAATAGTATAGTAATTAATTAAGTAATTTAATTTAAGTAATTTAGTTAAGCCAATTAATATATGTACTCACTTCTGTTCACCAAGTTCTACTGGTTCCAGATACTCCCAATACGTAAGATTCTCTAAGTATTACTTTAAACTAATTACTATTTTGAGGCTCATCTGAAATGTACAATATTGATTTATATTGTTTTTTATTTTGAAAACATATAGCTTCTCTCAATTGTAGTGAAAGCAAACAACACTGTTTATGCCCTCGTTCCGTGACATTATTATAATACTCTCTACAAAGGTGTAATAAATAATAGTTTGTACAAATTCGATTCTACTGAATTACAATCAATGCATAATACTCTCTATGCGATCGGTTGGTTGGACCGATGGAGAGAAGAGGGCGTAATCGATTCGACTATTGATACTGATAAAGAATATATTCATACATATACATAGGTACTTCTCTACACATGTCTGTTAAATACAATTACACAAAGCTATAATACCATGGGAGAAGCGAATAAAAACGAGACGTTCGTAGATACATTTATTTAACTCCCAGGCAACTTTTTCTGATCAAGTGGCCCCCGAGGAGCCATAAACGTGGCCGGCGAGGCAGCGGAATCCAAATGCACATAGTTGGCAGTCTCATTCTGCAAAAAAAAGCACACTTACACACACACACATACATTACACTCACACATATGCAGTGTCGCCCATTTTAGAGCCATTTAACCTCTCTCGCGTAGTATAATTTTTCTCAACTGTCTGCCAGTGCAAGATAAAACACCCTTTTTCAGAGGAAGCTTGAGAACAAAATACACTTACATATGCCTTAAATACACTACTTGACAAGGTGTCAATTTTTGAACTCAACAAATTTGTAGATCCTGTAATTAAAAACTACAAGGGATTATTGTGTTTGTGCAGAATAATGTTCTCTTAAGTATATCTTCTTTATCAGCATCAATAACGAAGTCAATAGAGTCTCAAATTCCTTTCGGTTCCTGTTATTTTGGTTTATTTTAGAATTAAGCACTTAGAAAATCAAAAAAGGAAATAAGAAGAGCAAGAGCCGATTGACTACAAACAATACAAACTATAGTACGGATCTGTCCTGTAAATTTCATCACTATTGTATAATAAATTCGACAGTTATTCAAGAATATCTTAAGTACATTTGGGCCATAGATAAATGAACAAATCACTGAGATTACAACGCTTGAATTTTAGAGTTGTCTTGAAGTCGGGCTGCTTCGATTTTAAAATTAAAAAATAAGTTTTCCATTAACCATTAAATTATAATTTATATTTTATAGCTCTCATCTTAAATATTCTTTCTCAATATTGTTGACTTTGTTGTTAATCAAATTAATTACTTATTTCAGTTTCTATAAATTCCCTTCAAAAACTAAATATTTGAATAATATTTCAAAAATCTGTTTATTTAGTACCTTGTCGATATGGATTATAAATTCTACGAGCGTTGACCTCTGATAGTTTCTAAAATTCAAATGAATATATTTTAATTATTTTAAATACGTTTTAAATAATCATATACAATTTTCTTAAACTAATTTTTCTCTTTCTTTAATTTTGTAAGATCAAATTAAATTGTGCTTAAAATTTAACTGACTACCACAACATATTATGGTGTAAGTTAAATAGTATTGCACTAAGTAATTTACTAAGGTTTATTCTAAATATAAAAAAAAATTGCCTTTCAATTCAATGAAAAAATAACAACTTACTTTCGTGGAAGGTTAAAACACACAAGCAAATTAGATTAGAGAATGGAATGGAGTCCAAATGGTTTGAAATAAAAAGAAGGTTTTGTAACATGTAAAAATAAAATTAATCTTGTGAATTTCATACACAATGACCACTTTGTGTACTCTGCATTGGGAATGTAACATTTGATGAGTGCGAGTATTTTCATAGTTTACATATATTGACCAGTAAGAATCGATGTCTAGTCTAAGTTATAGCTGGCAATATGCTGGCAGGCTTAGCCTAAATTGCTTTCCTTTGCACGTATCCTGGGCCATAAAATTTTTGTTCCTGTTTTGGTAACTGCTTTGGGTCGGGTTTTTTGTGCCTCAGGTGCTGACACAGCAGCAGCCCAATGGAATCACCTTAGTGAGTCATTTGCAGTTCTGTTTGGCAATTGCAAATGTATCTGTCAGTCAAAGTATTAGTGTAAGCATCACTTTTACACACAAACATACATTCACACATACATACATACATATATAGGGTATCTATGTATGCCTATTTGCGTTCAATGTAATTGTTATGAACTCATTGGGATTGGGGATACAATCATTGAAGTGCGTGCTGTGACTGCTAAAAATTTGACGATGACACTCAATGATAATATGGCCCCTCAACATGAATATGGAATGTGGATGTGGATGTGGATGTTGATGTGGATGTTAGGACCAACTTAAACCAATAAACAATGTTCATGTGCCACGTCAAAATCGCTGCTCAATTAACAAGTTGGCAACGCATCGTATACGCAACATGAGCGTGGCATTTCGCACGGCAACTTGCTATTTTGTGGCTGACTAATTGCATGTGTGCAAAACGAGCGACAATGTGCAACAGCAACAGCAATGACAATGGCAACAGCAACAGCAACAGCAACAACAACATCGCCTGCTAGCGTCAGTTTGGTTAACATGTAGAGTACTAGTAGCAGGTACCATCATCATCAGCAACAGTAGGATGAGCAAGAAGGACTAGTAATAGTAGTAACTAGTCGGGTGGGAAGATGTCTGCTGAAGAGCAAAAGCTCAACGTAGTCATAAGATTTATGATGTTGTTACAGTTACTGGTACTGTTGCTTCTGCTGTTGCTTCTGCTGTTGCTGGTACTCGTACTCGTACTCGTACTCGAACTCGAACTGTTGCCCAAATGCAAAACGCACTTCGAACTGAGAACTAAATCAACGCCACCCTCTACTACAGTCATGTTCGGGTTCTAGCTCATATTCGGACGGACACATTTCCGGGCAGCATTGCGTATGCGTGATGCTATCCCAGGCTCTAAAATATACTTTGTATGCGTCTGTGTTATGGTTTTGTGGTTACATTTTGCAATTTCGCAAATGATAAAGTGATCCAGACCAGACCAGACCAGACCAGACCCGACCCGACCAGGCTCAGCGGACAGTGGAACTGGAATGGGTGTTGTTGGTGTCTCGTGGGTGTCAGCAACGGCAATGGTTCAAGTGGTCACAGCGTGACCGCTGCACAAAAGATGAATGAGACATTGTACGATATGGATACCACTGCTGTTAGCTCTGTTAGCTGGGTGGCATTTATGCCAAGACCATGAGGATGAAGGAACCCAATGTAGGAGCAGGAGTAGAAACAACAGCAGCAGAAGCACAAACACCGCACATAAAACAATCAACGGCAACCACAGGCTGACAGAAATGCCGGAAGAAATGCAGAAATGAAGTCACAGTCACAGTTACAATCAGGCAATGGAATAGGTTCCGAAAGTTCACGTTCATGAATGAATGCAGTTATTTGGCATGGAGCATTAACTCCTAATACCCTTCTTTCAGTTCTCTCCTTCCAATTGAGTGGTCTGATCAGTTTCTCTAATTATAAACACTTACTTATTTAAAGGTATCACGCAAAAGATTCATGAATGAATGCATTTATTTGATACTGAGTAATAGTTCCTAAGCCTTTCTTCCACTCTCCCTCCTAATTAAGTGTTCTGTTCATACGTTAATTGATACTTAATTAAATGCACTCTTATCAAATAAAATATCAACTTAATCAACTTGAATCAACTTAAATGTCAACCAGTTAAGCTCTTTTAGTTTAAAAGTACCACACAGAAAAAAGATCAATATGGAATTAATGTTCAGGATGCTAAGCTTAAATTTAGCTTAAATTTGTATTTAAAGTTTCATGGCACTTCAATAATTAGTTTTTAAGATACAATCGATCAAAGTTATGGAAAGCTGTACTCTTCGCAACAGATGAAGAAGATTATTATCTGATCTTCTTTAAAATTATAGAAACTATTTGGAATTGATATGTTAATGCTATCTGCCAGTGTCAGTCTGATATCTTTTAAATATAACACTGGAGATATTCATGCACAAACTCAAAACAGACTAAATTTAACCCCTTTGCGCACGGTAGGGTTAAATATGTTAGCTATGTATTCTGGATAAAATTGTTAAATTATGACCTAATGCGAAGCAAATCCTTCCAAATGAACTTCGATACTCAAATTATCTTCTGAGACTGAAATATAAACAGTATTGGAATAAATTTTTCGTTACCCAACATTTGACACCTTTGAAATTGAATTTATTCCATTTACACATCTCGAAATTTATGGTAAAAGTTTGTAAGAACAAAAAGAAGAGTTTATTATGGATTACTGTTGACTCAGAACGAAAACATATGTACGCATAGTATAGCAAAAGAGTGTTTACATCAATATATATAGTAGTATGATCATCTACAACTTATATTTGATGGCGCTAGAATAGGATACTTTTCATTACCAGTGCAACCACCACGGAAGTCATCATAGCTAAGGTCGACCAGGGCTACACCACCCAGACCCTTGCCCTTCACATAGGAGGCCTTAATGGCTGCAGTGTCTGGATCTTCATAGCCCACCCAGAGTCCATTTTCACCCTTGTCATCAGCAGAGCGGTAAGCGTAGCTGCCAAAGCGTTTGGTGGGATCCCCAACCTTACGTAGGGGGCCATCGGCACCCTTAAGATGTTGGTTGGCCTGGTTGGGTAGCTTGGCACACACTTCGGGCCAGCTGTAGAAACCAGCTGTTTGAGTTTGCAGACCAGCTGGTCCAACATTGTCGGCTTCTGATACTGGTGGCAGTCCAGTTAGGCCAGAGTCCTTGGTTAACTTCCAGGCACGGCCATAGGTGGGAATGCCCACATTGATCTTGGCGGCGGGTGCATGATTATTCAGCCAGAACTGGACTTGGAAGTTGACATTGGCCTCAGGATAACGTTCGCTCAGCTCATAGAGGGGTGCTGGGAAATCGGCAACCTCCGGATTTCTCACAGGGGTCTGGAAATCGTAGGCATGCAAGTTAACATAATCCAGATTGTTGATCAAAGCGGGCACATCATAGAACACTGTGGAAATACAACATGATTAGAAATGAGGTCCGTAAGAAAATATTAATTATTAACTTACGGGACGAGTTGACATTGGGCAGGACACTAAGACCCAAGAGATAACCATCCGGACGGAAAGCATTTTTCAATTCACGAACCAAAGCGGTAAACTCTTCCTTGTGCTCTTCGGACTTCTCATCAACAATATGATCACCAGTGAAGATCTTCTTGAATCCCTTCCAGAATGAACCAATACCGCTGTGCACCTTCTTTGGCTTGTTCTTGGGGAATTGCCAGGCCAGATCAAGTCCATCAAATCCATAAGTCTTGATTAAAGAGTGGGCACTGTTAATGAATGGAATGCGGGCATTACTGCTCTCCAGCAGAGTCAGATATTTGTTGTTATCCTCTTCGGTAATATCCTTATCGCCACCAACACTTAGGATAACCTTTAAAGCAGGATACTTTTTCTTCAGGCCTGTTATAGAGCGGTACAGACCGTTGCCAAGATCCAGATCAAGATTGGTATTGATGCTGACAAGTTTGTTATTGACTGGATCAATGCCAGCATAACCATAGACCAAATGGGTGCAGAACTGTAGTGCGGGTTCCAGATCATTCAAAGTCAACTTGGAGAGGCCTGTGCGATAAGGGAAACATAAGGTTTATAACAAGAAATAAAGGATAACTTCGACAAAAGGATGTAACCATAAAGGATGTGAGAAAATTTAAAGAAAAAAACTACGTTTTTCAATGCTTAAGATATAATTTCGACTCTAACAATAAACAGAGTGACCTTACAGGAAATATTCAACCATTAAATGTAAATGACAATGTGGCTAAAATTGTCAAAGGCCAGATAAAATGAGAGCAACCCTCGTAATAACCAATTAACAAAGCAATACACGTAAAGTTTACTTTTGTATGGCATCATTTCTATGAGTCATCGTGTCATGTGATTTAAAAATTATAATTAACAAAGTGTTGGCGTCAAACTGATATGTATATTCAGACCACTTCAATTTATATTCACTTGAATTTTCGCAGTTTCTTTTTTCGCGCACTGATCTTGTGATTCCCCCTTTTACCCAGATCTCTTTGTGTTATTAAGTATGTCATTACTCAGACCAATCAATTAGCGTTAAGTTATGAAAAATTACAAAAATCTAATGACATATGGAGTACAGAGTACTCGTTTGTTCACTGACAAACTCAGTACACTACCCAGTACCCGGTAACAGTACTTAATTTCAAAAACAAACAGACTTTTTCCACTTAAATTGAAATTGCTGCTTAACAAGTAATTAAAGTACGCTTCAAATTGGTGATAACCTTTCAACAATTTAATAATACAAAATATCACATTTTGCAAATCTTGACAATTATAAATGACAAATGCGAATTGAAAAATCTTTAACAATATACGCGTTAGTAATCTATTATCTTAAAATTGTTTTAGGAATAACATTTGAATTGATTAGCCGATCGTGATAATCATGTTTCATCTCGAGTACAATGTAGGTGTGTGTATAAACAAACACTTCGCTTTAAATAAAAGCTTTGAAAATGTTCGTTTTGATATAAAAACCGATCTGATATATTTACAGATAAATCAAACTATTATATAATACTCCAACTGGTTATTTAGGTGCTTATTAATTCAAATATCTCCTCTGTTTATTAACCGATCGCGATCAAACTTTCAGCAAACGTTAAAAAATGAATATTAGAAATTAATATAATTTATAGTTTTTAAGTAGTAGTTGGCATACACAAAATCTTTGTGATTTTTTGATACCCTTTTAATAAGCTCTGAGTTAAATGAGCTATTGTTTGACACGAATATTATTTCTTGAACATAGTCTCCGATATATGTATGGTATACTATACTATAGTACAGTATATATAACAGACCATTTTAAGTTTTGTATATATTTTTGATTACATAACTTAATATTAACTTATTTTTCACTCTTACCTTCCCTGACAAAACTGGCACCATCATAGTAGCAAAGTAAATGAGCAGTTCCTGCAGCGGCATTGCTTTGACCAATTGCAATAAAGCCCAGGAGAATGGGGAAAAAGGCGAATAGCTTCATGATTGCTGTTGAAAAAGATGTTGATTGAAATCAAGTCATTTAACTAAAAAACTTAACAGATAAGAAATTGGAAAATAACCGGTAAAATCTACTTTATTTTCGATGTAAGAAATAAAATCAAAAACATGCTAAAAATGTTTATAATGCCCGATAGCTATTGACAAAATCAATAGTAACCTCTATCAAATAGGTTACAGTCGAGTGTACTCGACAGTAAGATGGCCTGTATCAGTCTGCTTAAACATTATTTTGATAGTATAGTATATTCTCTCTTTGGCTTCTCTGCAACTTATTTGAACATATAGACCGATCTATACAAAACTTACAGGTTCGCTTCAGTTGTTCTTAAAATACCTGCAGAAGAATATGTATATGTTCAGAAATGTGTTTGGAATGGATTTTCCAGATATATCCAAGATCTTAAACAAACTTGATTTGCATATGGTATCCATTTCATTTATTAGCATTTATAGTTATTGAGATCGACGCGATTTTACAGCAGACAGACAGACACTGACACTTGGCACGAGGTTAATCTATTTATTTCTGGCACAGGGTACAAAAATACACAAGCACTTATCATTCAAGATGAAAAAAAAAATGTATAAAAAAATATATATATGTACATATGTATATATAGGACAAATCAAATGAATAAAAACTTGTATACGTGTAAGTATAACAGTATTTGATATTTGATATTTGATGTTTAAATAAAAATCATTTCACTACTAACTTGTTGTGCTCGCATTAAATGCAAAATTGAAACTGTGCGCAGCTTGAGACGAGACAAACTTTAAGTTGACGCACTGAGAATACGAAGAAAAAAGGCGAAGCTGAGACTGAGACTAAACTTATCTGAGGTAAAAACAACAACAACAGCAGCAATAACGAAAACGAAAACAAAAACAACAACAACAACGACAAGCAAGCACTCAAAACAACAACAAAAACACACAACGAACGCTATGATAATGAAACGCGGCTTGAAAACGAAATCTAAAAGTGGGCAATGGAAAACAACAAAATAGAAAAGACACTGCGAGGTTCGCTCAAAACAATGCCAATAGTTTTAAGTCGAATTTCATTCTTATGTTCATATGTACAAATCGCACCCTTTTAATAAAAGAGTCACAGCTCAAAATGTTTGATTTTCGAGGTTACTTTGGTTAGGCTGTTCATCAGATCAGTGTTGCCACAATCTGACCGTTTCAAAAAGGACAGATTTGTATTGTATTTAAGTACATAGATAAAAGCTAGACACACAAAAAACTATTCTAAATAAATATATGTATCTGTGCGTAAAAGCAGCTAAAACACAAAGAAAAATGTTTGGTTTCTGTGTTTTTCTAAAATTTAATTAACTTTTAAATAACTTACACTTCTGTCCGGATAAAGGCTAAAATGGCAACGCTACATATGACACATATGTACGTATGTTTATACCAGCTCAAAAGAGATACTCGCACAGGGTATAAAAAACATACAAATTGTTAACTCAACTTCAATATATCGAACGCTCAGCTTTATATATAGAGTTTAAACAAAAATCGCACCTTTTTTCAAGTGTTTTTTTATAGTTGTTTTTTCCTACTACCCTCTCATATAAAATTTGTAAGTGGTTTTTTTATAATACCCCCAAAATTTCCATAATGCTTGTTCTTTTCTTAAATATTTTCAAGAACACTCAACTCAACTTGGATCCAATCTGAGATTCATGCTATTGAAGTCAACTCCATGCTTCCCAATGAGCTCTCTTTTCATAGGGAATCTGTTTGTTGGGACAGTTTTTTAAAAGATTTCTCAAGAAATTGGTTTAAATTCTGCTGTTTCTAAGAAACAAATAATTTACCTAGTGTAGTGCTCAAATGTCAGCTTTTACTTAATGAAGATGCAGTACTTTTTCCATTCCATTAAACTTGCCCCCTTTGATTAAGAATCAAATATTGTTTACCAGGGATGGGCTTACCGATCTTTTTTCGATTCTTTTTTAGTTTTCCTTAATTTTTTAATCAGCTCTTCGGCTTAGCCTGATGACAAATGATGAAAACGGTCAGAAAACGGTCAGAAAACGGTCAGAGAACGGCTGCATTACTAGAGCATGACTATCTGGACTAGGTCAATTTTAATTATATTATGTATGTCCCAATCGCCATTACCAATAAATGTTAAGTACTTACAGGCATAAACTTCCAACGAATCAAAAAGTTCTCTCCAAGTTTATTCATTTTATAAGACATTAATGACATTGTTTAATATTAATAACTAATTTAATAGCTAGACATATTAAAGGTTCTCGCATATCAGTCTTGGGCAAAGAAGAAAGTTATTAAATGAAATGGGCAAAAATGCTTTTTTATTAATCAAAAAAAAAATAAATGTTACAAATGTTGTTGTGGAGAACACTTGGAGAATTTAGCTGGCCATCCCTGGTTTATACTAATGAAAGTAAAACCGTGCGATGTCATTTGATGAAATCGTAGAGCGACCTTATCAATTTATGTCATCCATAGGTCATCGAATGTCTTTGTAGAGTATGTATGTATGTATTTATGTACATATTATATGTATGTATGTATGTACGTTCACAGCTCGCGCACATATTTAATTTTAATTTGCTGCGCCTTTATTGACAACGTGACTTATCTACGAATTGGACTTGACACTGATGCTGCTGTTACTTCAGCTGGATGAATCTAACATACATACATACAAACTGGGGACTCACCATCGAAAAGTACAAAGTAAGCAGACATGCGGTCACTTAATTGATTTTTTAATCGCCATTCTCTATAATCGATCGATGTTTTGATGAGTTTCAAAACCACATAATTCTTTTTTCTTGCAATGTTAAATAAGAGCAAGGCTCAGTCCGCTTGGAATCAAATCGGATCATTTTTTTGGATACCCTAAACCCAACCATAAGCAACATTTGTTGAACTCAAGATAATTTTTGACCATGTCGCTGTTCAATAATATTTGAGTATACTTGGTAACAAGAGTATGTTCACAGAAATTTTAATGAAACCAAAAGCATTTTTATTTTAATTCCATTAATATATCGAGACTTAAAGTTGCTTACATACGATCTATTTTTCACCGTCACTTTTGTTAAAAATGAAATGTTAAGGAGTCGGTTTTTCATTGATGTAAGTAGATCACGCCCTTTTCCATGGCATTCATGCGTCGATCAGCTTAACGTTACTAGATTAAACTATTTTTGTATGACATTGTACAAAGTGTGAACAGATTCTATGATAAAAAAATCTATACGAATGACGAAAAATATTGAATTTAATTTAAATGTAATTTTAAAAATTCTAAGGAATCACTTTCTTGAGAAATTCAACTAAGCAATTTTCACTTCTAATAAAGAAAATTTGATTTTATTTAATGAAACTTAACCAGCAATCAGTTTATGTTCAAAACTATAAAAAGAATTAAAAACTTATTAAAAGAGATAGCTTTTTCTCACTTAGACCTGTGTGTTCTCAGACCACCCTCGTACTTATTATGAGTTTATTTACAGACGGTAGCGTATTAATTATTTTATTTATGACACATTTATGTAAAGTTTTAATTGAGAAAAGCTCACCTGGCTAAAGATCTCAAAGATAAATGAA
The DNA here is from genome assembly GCA_035043265.1 of Drosophila testacea. Classification (NCBI taxonomy): domain Eukaryota; kingdom Metazoa; phylum Arthropoda; class Insecta; order Diptera; family Drosophilidae; genus Drosophila; species Drosophila testacea. The sequence goes on from JAWNND010000229.1 coordinate 4,638,058, forward strand.
AACATAATATAAGAAAACTATATGAAATTTTATTATAGCGAATGCTTAATTGGATGATAATTAAAATAAGGGAAGTTAAATGCAAGATGCAAAGTAGACAGTAGTATATCAAATGACAATATTGCAGTCTGTATTGAGTTTTCTGTAGGTGTTATGGCTTTTATTGTCGATATCGTCATTCGTCATGAGTGTTTATTTATTTGGCGAGAGCTTAATTGGTTTAAATTACATGTGTACACGAGAAATGCGAAATGCGAAATGCGAAAGTTTCTTATACTATGTAAACGTATTGTATGTGTAATATTCACACCCTTTAATTGTTTGCTTTCACTGATTACACGTATAATAGTGAAAATAAATATTATCCTATATAGTATGCTATATGTCACACCTCTCACCTCAACTCAATCAACAGATTTTATTGTATTTTATGACCTTTTACGATTTGAAATGCATTTTCAATATGCTATTTTTGTTACTTCTGTTACATAATTATAATGTATGTATGTGTGTATGTATGTATGTATTTGACCTGTCATACCTACAGTCTATGCCCGCCCACCACTTAATTAACGAGGCTTTAATTACAATTGCAAGCTTTACAGTTTGCACATTTAAATTGCTCAATTCGAATTTATGACAGCTTTGTCCCACAAATGGAAATGGGAGTACAAATAAAAAAATTAAAAAACCACTATTAACATTTGAGACTGCAATTGAATTCTCCTACATTTATTACAGTCAGCGATATATGGTAAACGTATGGATGGGAGCAATTTTCATTTTACAAATATGCATGTAACATAACAACATAAATAATAACTAGATGATTAAATAGGATTAATTTTGTTAACGTTCTTTATGCTTTTGTGATGTACAAAACTGGTATTTAACTGTACATTTATTCTGGGTTTTGTAAACTGATGTTGTAAATAACATTAGGCAACAAATTTGTTTTTCTCTAGCCCTTAACAAATCCACATTTATTTGTATACATATGGGGTCCACAAAAGATTAACTAAAATAATAACAAAATGTGTAGATATGATCCTTTTGCAAAATGTTTAAAAATATAAAATAGCTGATTATAATTTAACTTTTAGTTTTTTGTGGAATTCACAACCGATCTTTAAAGGCATAATTTACTAGAATTATTTAAATTGAACAATCATAATTTTCTTGATGGATTAAATAGGATATACATATAGTTGAAAGTTTACTTCTTTAATTTTAAAAGAATACTAAGAGAAAAGGCGTGCTTACGCCTACTTTTGAATTCCGAATTCATATTGATATTAAAACTTCAATTAAAAAGTTAAGTTCGTTCTTTAGTTATTAATTAAAATGCGCTTGTTTAAGTATTTCACTTTCTAACGCCTGCCCACAAATGTATGCAACATTTTTTGTATTTGGTTGATGATTAAAATTCACAGATAAAATTTATATACATTAAAATTGAGTTAAACCAGTATCTCGTAGTCTGGGACTTAAGTATAGCGTTCTAACTTGTTATTACTTTTCATGACAGTTCTCCCCAGGTCGCTTTGCAGGTAAATCATTTTTTTTTCTTTTTTTTTTGATCGATGACTATGGAGCGAAAATATAAATCTCTTAACAAACAACAACTGTGTTGGTTGGGAACTGCTCAGGAATCTATTCTAAGCTCTGATTGACCAGGCAAGCCAATGACTGACTAGATGACAGACGACCTCAGTGGGGGCTTTAGTAATATAAATAAAGTTGGTCGTGCAAAGCAAAAGCTCTCCGAACTTGGTCGTGAATTAAGGCAACTGGAATAAAAAGCAAGAAACGAGAAAAACTTTGTGCTTAGATTGCTTAGAAGTTGAACGATAATGCTACGCATAGATAAGCACCGATGTCGAAAGTTTTGATTGAAATTAATAATTTCCAATTGCTGTTGCAAGTGACTCTCTGTCTGGGTGTGCATGTACGTGTGTGTGTGTGTGTGTGCTTCCCACTTTCTCCCTCACCATTAAATTGTCCCTCGTGAAAAGTTGTCAATTTGTGCAAGCTGCTTTGACAGGACCGCCCTCTGTTGGTGTCCTGTTCGCCTGTTCAAACGACCCTACATCAAGTCACTACTGTTCTCCCTTTTTGACTTTCTTACACTATCTAACTAACGCCTAAATATCATGGCAAGCCTGAATGACTGCCAGCTTGTTGTTTCCACAACTTTTTTTTTTCTTTTGCAGTCACTCTCATCAACACACTGTGAGTCTGTGACCAGGGATGGGAGTCACGGCAGTCACAAAACCGGAGCCGGATATCGAGACAGCAGTTTGCAAAGCAGTCGTCGCTTCTCGCTTCTCGCTTCTCGGTTCTCGCTTCTTTTGACCTCATGCCGATACTGTTCACTGTTCAGTGTTCAGTGTTCAGTGTTGTTATTTTTGTTGTTGTTTATTGCGACATATTTGCGGATCCCAACATCACAATACAAATGCGGAAGTATGCTCTTCTTTGGCTTGTTTCCTGTTGCCAACTGCCAACTGCTAGCTGAACTGAACTGAGCTGAACTGAACTGCTGCTGCTGCTGCTGCTGCAGTTTCATCCCCATCCTCTGCTGCCCCTACATTTATCCTCTTACCATTCCATTTTGCCATTCGAATATCCCAGTATCCCAAACTGCCGCTGATGTTTCGACTGCTGCTTAGACCGTAGAGAACGAAAATTTCCAATCAAAATCAGACAGCGTGAAACCAGAAATTCACAACAACTCTTTGCTGCCGTCATCATAGTCGGTCGTATTTCGCCTTTGCCCTTTTACTAATTCTGTATAACTCCTACGAATCCCAATTGCAATCCCTTTTCCAATGCACCACACCCTATATTCGATGCAGCTTCAAAAGTTTTAAGTGTACAGTACAACAAGTGCAACAACAACAAACAACAACAACTCACTCTACTACTCACTCTACGAGCCTTGGCCACTCCAAAATGCTGCACTGAACAAATTCCTATTGTGTTCGAGTTTGAGTTCCTACCTCTCTTCCAGGTGGTCAAATTCATTGCCTACTCTTAAGGCTCGAGTACCAATTATAATGTGATAAACATATATCGCTTTTCACAACACAATGTGTACATCGTCATGCCTGTGGAGGTGCCTGTGTTCCATTTGGTTATCGTTTACATAGTGCAGCTAGCTAATAGAAATACCCTGTAATAACTTGTCAGTGAAATGTTAAAGGAGTATAAACTATTTTTAGGTCTGTTCAGTATCAAAGTAATCAGAGGTTAAAATCTTTTATTCCTTTATTCTGGGAACTTAACAATTACAGTTTTGTGGCACTTTTGGCCTTTGTTCAAGCCAAGTCTAGCTCTTTTCAGACAAAGCTAGCCTTTTTCGAAGCCAAGTGTAGCCTTTCTTGAAGTAATATATAGCCTTTAACAAAGACATAGCTTTTATCATACATAGCGTTTCTTGTGGTTAAATCTACATCCTTTCTAAAGCCAAAGCTACCCTTTTTGAAAATAAATTCTATGCATTTTTAAAGATATGCCTTTTTTGAGACCAACTTTAGCCTTTTTTGAAGCCAAATCTAGCCCTTTTGAAGCAAAATCTAGCCAGGTCACATTTTTTATTTTATTATTTTAATATTACACAAAACAAAAGTAATTTGGAAAAATTATCCGAAAATAATGTTTTTTTCTCGATATTTTTTCTTAAGTAGTTATGATCTTAAATCATACCGATATTTTCAACCCTTACAAAAGTGATCAAAATAGTATTTTGTGTAATCGGTAACCGAAAGCAAAACAAAACCCAGCCATAATTGAAACCGAAGCCGATACTGAATCGATATTCTCTTTGGTTTATTTCCCTGATTCTGCATTTAATTTTGGCCATGTTCCCTTGGGTATCATCTATAAACTGATATGCTAAAATTCGCGGTAATTTACGAAGAAGGCAATAAATTTACTTGGCCTTTTTTGGCAAGTGTTCTCACAGGTAACTCACACACACACACACACACACACACACACACACACATTTAACACGCTTATACGACTTTTTAACGGAATTCAAATGGCTAAAAGCCACGCCTACCACACTCAAGCTCACGCCCACAATGGGTGGTCGATGGCAAAGGCCAAGCAAAGCCAAGGCAAGGCAGAGACAGAGACAGAGACGGGTTCATCAAATCTGTTTAAGTGAAAATCTCAGTCAGAGTTGGTTGCAATATGGGTTGAGTTAGAGAAAAAGCATAGCTGGGGTGTCCTGCATAATATTAATAAAAAAGAAATTGACAGATTCAGAATGACAAATTTGTCGTCAAGCCTGATAAATGATATGAAATCTCAAGAAAATATTGTTGCAAAAACCTTTTGCCACTGCCACGCTGGTGAAAGGACAACACAGAGACCGAAGCCTGTGTGCCACAGAAGATGATAAATATTGATAGCATCTGCGGTGAGCAGTTAAAAAACGAACCAAAATGAAATAAAAATTGTGAACGAAATGCGAACAGCAGAAGAAAACAGTGGGGGGAAAGAAGCATTGGCACTGATGCCATTGCCTTGAACACCGTGTAATATAAAGCAATTTGGCCACCTCTCACCTCTCAACTCTCACCTCCCCTCATCAGCCGTTTACAATATACCATCCGACTCGTAGACAGGTGGCTAAACGGTGTCCTGCCAGCCTTAGTTACGGGTATCCGAGGCTGCATGTTTGCATGTCACCCATCTCCGGCAATTGAAAGGTGCTTCGAAATGTTCGAAATGTTGAAATGTTGAATACAAGCCAAGTATATTTTCAAGATTCAACTGATAGTGTTCGTTAGCCAACGTTGACCAAGTTGACAAGGAGTATGGAGGCTGAAACAGTAGGTCAACTGGCTCTGTTTGGAGAATTGCAGTGGAAATTATTCAAAGATATTTTCATTTGCCATTAAAAATATTACTCATCTTATTACAAGAATTATCATAATTTACTGTTGTATTGCTATTATAAACACAACTGAAGATCGATTTGAACATCAGATTTCGATATCTTCAATGAAATAGTCAATGTCATGATCGATCGGAGAATTCGCTTATTACAATAAATAAAGAATACCATCAAGATACCAAATATCTTAAAACTTATTGTTTTTACTCAAATCTTAGTTCTTAATTTCTTTTCTATTTGAAAAGATTTTAATTGATTTTAAAACCGAATACCAAGCAACTATTTGAATATTTCCTTTTTATATAAAAGATGTTTTCCTTTCCTTACTAAGTTAAATGTAGAACTAAGTACTTTCTCTGTATAATCGAAACTTGGATCAAAATCAAATTGACATATTTTTAAAAATTCCAGCTATTTTGGATGTATCAAGAGACAAGTGTACAACGTACTTTATCTATAATTGATGCAATATTTCGAGTAGATTTGAATCTGCAAGAGGCTGCATCTAAATATTATGATATTTGTTTTCTATTAGAACATATACATATACTATATAGTGAGTGAGTTGACCATCTGTAGAGAAGGTAGTTTCTTTTTGAAAAGCAGAAATACCCACTAAGTGCAATTTCAAGTGCTGGCTCGCTGACATCAATCTGTCCAAGAACACACCACACACACACACACACACACACACACACAGAGAGAAATATTCATCTTAAGCATCTGGCAGAGAGAGATATACTTAGAATACTTGGATTGAGAAGAGCATAGAGTAGACTTGGCTGCATTGTTTGTCAGCCTAATGTCTGTGCGGGTGCCACCGGCCTCAAAAACACGAGTACAATAAGATGAAGATGAAAGACACCTGCGTGGGAGCAAAAAAAGGAAAAAAGGAGGAAGGAAGGATGAAAAGAGTAGAAAATGGAGAAAAAAGGGGAGGTCTGAGCTGACTTGATGTCCCTGTGAAGCACCCTGGACCTGAATGCTACGTCGTCATTTTGGCAAACGCTGTGCAGTAGCTTTTCAAGTGATTTTCATTCATGCAGCTGCATTGCGGCTTTGCCTGTGGGTTGTGAACTTAAAATTCAATTTGTTTGGCTGTGATTCAGTGTAATTTAAGCTCACAGCTGGAAAAGATATATGGGCAGTATTCTTCAGATGGGCAGATGGGCAGATGGGCATATGGCAGCCTGACGAAACTGAGGTGACGTCGTCTTTTCTTTCATCCATCTGGCTTGAATTTATAGGTGCGTGTGTGTCTCTCTCTGTGTGTGTGTGTGTGTGTGTAAGTAAAAGTTCATTTGTATGCTAACGCCAAATGGCAAATGACATTGGCAAAGTGATTCTTAGAACCGTTTCCTGATTGAGATTTCAGTTTCAGCTCTTCAACTTTAGATGATCACACTCGGGCCGTTTGTCAGTGGTTGACATGAATAAGTCATAGACAGCAGGTAGCTCAGTCAACTGTCTCTCGCACTATCAAACTCTCTATCTCTATCACAGATTCTCTCTGTCTCTAGCTGTTGTCTCTAGCTCTCTTACTATCTCTCTCTGTCTCTCTCTCGGTCTCTCACCGCAGTCAATGACATGTGCAACATTTGTCTTTCTCTAAAATGGCAGCCAATACACCGAGTTGTCAACTCATGCGACTGACTGCCAAGAGTAATGATGCCTGTGACTTTGCCTTCTCTCCATACACTACCAACTTTACTGTTCCCTTATGTCCTGTCTACACACTGCCCCTTCTATTCTATTCTATTCGTATCCCTTCCCTTCTCTTCCCTTCCTTCCCTGCCCATTCGTTGACTACATCTTAACGTTCTGAGCTCATGCTTTGTCAGCGGCTAAGTGCAAGTCAAAGTAAAAATAATGGTACTTCTCTCCGAAAAAAAAGATAAAACCAACTAAATTCAACTTGATGCATCTGGTGGGAATCGGGCTCTGTGCCCAATGCGACAACAACAACAGCAACAACAACAACAACAACAACAAAAAGGCCATTGGCTAAGCTTTCCAATTTGATTGCACATACAATTACCATAAGTTGACCGACTAGATTTAGTTTTGCATTAAAGATAATGTACACAACATGCAGATGAACTCATCTCTGACTAAAGAATAACATATAATAACAATACCCATAAGTTAATATTAATTATGCATTTTATACTCCAGTTAACTGCAGTTGTATATTATTTGCTACATACTTTTAGGCGCTCGAGACTATAAGTTAAGAGACGGACCTTGTACCAAGTTTGTTGCTACCTCTGATAGTCTGTAAGATCTAGATGTTTAGTCAGATGGACATGATGACTCTGTTGCTGAGGCTGATCAAGAATATAGTATACACTGAATACAATATACACTTGAACTTGACTTGAGTTAAGGGTAATGGGTTGGTAAATTTCAATGTCAACTGACATTGTTAATAGCACGTGGTCAAATAACAAATAACAAAACAAACATTGACTCTGGATTGGGGTTAGATAGGGGTCCAGGGTTCGGAGTTCAGGGTTCAGTTGACGTTTACTTTTATACTTATTATTGTCATTGGCTTGCGCCCTATTTCTTATTATTGTCCGACTTTGTTGTCAACTTGGTCAAGGGAAAGATGGAAGGAGAGTTAATCTGCACCCATTTGGCTGTTGACTCTTGACTCTTCACTGTTGGCTGTTGGCTGTTGGCTATCGTCCTGCGCATATCAATGGCCAAGGCAAAGTTGCTAAAAGGACGTTTTGCTTTGCTAATAATAAATGTAATTTACAAGCATGGGACGCACATTACAAATGGAGATAGCAATAGTGATGACAGTTACTGTAATAGATGCCGTTGCCGTTGCCTCCCCTCCCCACCACCAATTTGTTCAATCCCAAATGGCACGACCCATAAACCAATCAAATTATAATTGAATGAATTTTTATTGGCAAATTATGTTAAAGTCATTTGAATGCGCCAAATAAAAATTTAGCCAATCATTATAAATACAAGACTGTCGGGCTGATGTCTGAAACTTGAGAACTGCTATTAGGAAACACTTGTTCAAAAAGGAATCTATTTAGTACTTTAATCAATAAATACAAATACAAAAAGTAACAGATGATTGCAATAATATTGGATTTTGCTTGGAAATATTTGTAGATCGCTACAATGAAATCAAGGTGCTAGTATACAAAGTATTAATTTATAAAGAGACACTGAACTATTATAGATATTTATATAGTCAGAAATAAACCCTCTATAAACAATATTCGACAAAATTTCCTTTTGGGCAACAAGAATCGAACCAAATAAAATAAAACACTTTTGAAAATCGGATTGTTAAATTAAAAAATCTGACAATGCTGTTTTTGTCACATGCTAAACCTCATATCTATTTCAAGTTTGTAGGAAACCTTAAGTCAATACTAGAAACATTTTGAAATTAAATCCTATCGAAAAATTAAGATATCACCTGTATTTTGAATATTGTATTTCAGATAAGTCTCACTTACAATCACTATCCAGAAACCTTATTCTACCCTAACTTAATTTGATATCACAGTTTCCGTGATCATGAATAGTAATAGCAATGTAAACAATAGGTTTAATCATCATGGACAATGATTTGTTGTTCATTTAAGCAAACAATGAAATCTTATATTTTGTGTGCTTGTTATAGTTTTATAACTACATACTTCATATATGTATAAGTATATCGAATACATTTTTAAAAACTAAATAATGATGCGTACAGAAACTTATTGCAATGCTTTAAATAACTTAAAATGTAAGCTTTGCTTTAATTTCTAATTTATTTATAATCCAATAATAATTGGGAATATACAAACTGCTGCTATTCGAAACGAAAACAAATTTACTTATTTATTTCCATTTTAAATAATTATGCTTCCATAGTTAGGCCAACGACTCAGCCGACTCTTGCATATTGTATCTTGTATCTTCAAAGTTACAACATTTTCTTAAGAAAATCGCATCATATTTAAAAAAATAACATTGAACAGAATCCTTTGATAAAGGAAAATAAACACACACAAAATAACACTTGTTGACTTTATTTGAGCAAGCAAAAAAAAAAACACTTAATTTAGTGTCAAGAGGCAACAAGTTGTAAGGGTCGAAGTTCACGTAACTTTGTTGATTGTTGATTGTGAAATGCCATTGTGTGGCACATAAAATACATATACGATATGTTTATTGTACATACATGTATTGAACTTTGACTGACAAGCTTGAAGAGCTCACAAATCCAAGAATGCAATCTTCACACTCGTCGCAATCTGGATAGTGCCTATGGTCGACTCTACTCCTTTCAAAACTCTCTCTCTCTCTCTCCTGCTCTAAAAGTTGTTCACCGCGACGTATACGCGTTATTTAAACGAAAACTTTGTGTGTTTAGAGAACTGCCTGAAATTAATTATATTCAGCCCACATATGTATCTTCAGTTTTGTTGTTGTTGTTGTTGTTGTTGCTTTTTTGCTGTTGCTGTTGTTGTTGGTCTTGTCATTATTTGCATTCCGCGCAAAATTGGAAAAGTTTAACTTAATTAGCACTTAAAAGCATTGCGCATCACTCTCAAATAGATATAAAATATTTAAGCATAACAATAACAAGAAATAAAGTTTATCTTCGTCACATCGAAGATCTGATACCCTTGCAGAGATCCTATGACAGCTTTATGACATCTAGCCAAATTTGCTTAGAATGTATGTATCTGTATCTGAAAGTATCTGTATCTGTGAGAATGGTTTAGATACATTACATTAAGAACAGGTCAGAGCCAGAGCTGTATATAGTGTTTAATTTTGGTTTAACTGAATAAATATCATTTTGTATAACAAATGTACAGATCTAAAAAATATTTAATTGTGATTTTTCACCATCAGGCTGCGTTGCACATGTTGTCCCAAAAAATTTGAACATCCTCTGCAGGGGGTAAAATAATAGTTTAACGAGCAGTAGCTGCTGGAGCTTTCGACTCGTAAACAGCTTAAATAAATTGGCGGATTTAGTTGGCAATAACTATTCATAAAAAGTTTTTCCCACACAAGCAACAATTCCAATGCTTTCTCCCCAAAGTCCCCTTCACAGTCTATATAAGTCTATTGGCCATGATGCGTTTTGCTGCACAATGTGCACTTGAGCTAATATGATACTGCTGGCTAACAGTTAGTTCATATGTACTATATTGTACTTGTTGTTGTCGTTTGATATTTTATGGTACAAAAACCCTCCAAATATTATCACAGGAAAAACAGAAATATTTAATATCAAAATAAAAATAAATACACATGTATACTCGTATATACATAGTAGTTACATAGTACATGCAAAAGAATGTTATAAGCAACCAGGTAGCATCTCTAAAGTGCTTTTCGTTGACGTTAGATATATGTACTTACATATACAAGTATGTTACAAAAAAGAAATGCATTCAGAAACAGAAGAATCTCATTCTGCTGCTGTCAGTGAGGAAAAGGAAAAGTTTTGCCGTAAGGCTGCCTCAAATGCTTTATAGGTGATAGAAAAATATTTTGCAAACGTGATGAGAATTTATTGTTGCTATCGAGCAGCACAAAATAGACTTAAAAACAAACACAACACAACGCAAGGCAATGCAACAAAAAACAACAGACAGTAGTAAATACACGTATGGTAGTCATAGCCTTGGCAATAAGGATGCTTAAACCAACTTACTGTTCATGATGAAAGTTGCCGCCTGGCTGCTTCTTCTTCTTCATCTTCTTCATCTTCTTCTTCTTCTTGTGAAGAGCCAAAAGCAGCAACTTAACAATGACGTTGTTGATCTGTATGAACAGTCGAATGATTACCTCGTGCCGTTCAATTTAACCCAATAATTCGCTCTCTTCCCTCGTTTTTTAACTCGGGACTATTAAGATTTCTCTTTTCAAACGATTCCTGATGGAGTTTGAATTTTTTTTGCATGTCTCTGGTCTCTAGTTTCTATTACTGTTTTCCTCCTTGTCTAGTTCTGAGCCAACCAGCAACTAGCCAACAATTGTAGTTAATAGATGTGGGTTAAATGTAAGCGTAATTTTATGATATATGTACATAGTAAACTACATTAATTTGTATTATATTATATTATTAACATTTTATTTGATAGAGATAGCTTTAAACTTACCTAACTAAATCTAACCAAGAGCATAGATGTATAACTAATACAATGATAAAAATAATTAAATTAAATAAAATAAAACATTGGCAGCTAATTCTTTTTACAGAAATCAGCGAAATTCATAAAGAAAACGTTTTGGAATGGATGAGAAATATGCTCAATTCTCGCCGCATGAATTCATCAACAATAAAAAGAAGTTTAGGAAGTGAAAGTTTAGTGCCGAAAGCATACTCATCACATATTATTTGGGTGAATATTAGTTTTAAGTATTCAAAAGTTTTTCTTCTATTTTATTGTCGTCATCCAATGCTTAAAATAATAAAATATTATAAAAATTGCAATTGTGACTAGCTAAATAATTTACAAGTTTAACTTGTTGAAAATACTATAACATTATTTACTTTATTTTTCAATTAATTAGTTCTAATTAACAATTATTCAAATGTTTCAATTATTCTTTCTTTTGAAAGAATAAACAGGGATAACTGAAGATATTGTTACCAATCCACAATTATTAAACTGTGGATATTTTTAAAAAGGATTGCAGCTAGAATTTCATACTTAACGGACTTGGCTTTTATACTTATTCACGAATTAAACATAGTTTTGATATTACATTATTTAATTTTTGTTAAGGAATTTAAAAGCAACCAATCGTCACTTGCTGCCCACCGTGAAGGGTCATCGTCAGCGACTGCTGACATATTGAAGAAGTTAACAAACCGTAAGAAATGAACATTTAGCAGGAAGTGGACAGTGTGTGCTTTCTTTCTGTCACTCGTATTCTTTTTTAGTTTCTATCCCTGTTACCATCAGTATATATGTATGTATGTATGTATACATTGTATACATAAGTACATACATACATGTGTGTGCTTGACATTGTCTTTGATTGTATTGTTGCTTGACTGGACTGGCGGGCTTTTGTGAATCTGCAAACAAAGGTCGCTGGCAGGTCAACGGGTGTGGCTGTATGACAGTGGTACATCGGGACAGAGGGACAGTGCGACAGTGGGACAGTGGGACAGAGGGACAGTGGGACAGAGGGACAGTGGGACAGTGTAGTGAGCATTCACACACATTCACTCACATTCACTGGATAATTCAAACAAAGTAGCAGGCGAAAAAAAGTCCTTGGCAGCAATGAACCTTTACAAATTGAATCGCTGATCCTTTTGGGATGTTGAAAGTCAGCCACGTTGGGTCAGTTTTGACACTTGTGAACACACACACACACACACATGTGTGTGTATATCTATCGATACATACATACTTATGATTGTGTATATTATGTTGAATTTTTTCGTTATTTGCTCGCTTGTTAAGTTTAAACGCTGTAAATGGCTTAGAAAACTGTCAGGCTACCAATCGTTCCCACTAGCAACAAATAAATTGGACACAAATAAAAATGCCATTGACACAGTTTGTCAATACTACGCTTTCAAAAGTGGATGCCACCATTCTATTGGTTGTATATCTATGTCCTTTACCCTAACCCTGTCCCTCTGTCCCTTAGCCTGTCCCTGGCCAACTTCTCATTCCTGGATTCTTGTTTACCCATCGAAATAAGCTTGATAGAGTTGTTATAGCAGCTACCATTTGTGTTCATCGCAGTTGATTTGTTTTCTCTCTCATGGTGCTCTTGATTTTGTTTTTATTTTTGTTTTTGTTGTTACTGTTGTTGTTGTTGTTGTTGTTGATGCTGTTGTTGATTTTGATGTTGTCATGCACACTACTATGGGTCAGCTGGCCAATACCCTTGGGGTTGCCCAAAAAGAGGCCACAAGAAACGAGCAAGAATTGTTGGTCAAAACTCTTGCTAACACTTATTTCTTGAATCAGAAACAACAACCACATTAAAACTCTACAACACCCTAAGTAAGTGTGTGTGGGTGTTTGGGTGTGTGTGTGTTGACAATGACGAAGTGTTGACAAATGTGTTAAGGGATTTGCGGTTGGTTGACTTTCATTTTCGTCAATGACTTTTGAGTGTATTGCTTTTGATTTACTTTGCATCCATTTCACTTCTTTTTTGTCCATTTTTAAACTTTGATGATGCCCATATCTTGTCATTCAACGAGTATTTAACTTACCTATGATTCAAGACCTATTGATAAAGGCAAATGTTTTTAGACCCAGTACTTTAAAAAAGTACAAGTGGGTATATTACGCTTGTGCAAATGTGCCTAACAGGCTGAAAGAGGCGTGGCAGACACCATAAAGTATATATATTCTTGATCAGCATCAGCAGCCGAGTCGAAATAGCTATGTCCAAGTCCTAGATCTTAGAGACCATAAGAGCTAGAGGCGCCAAATTTGGCATGTAGGTACAACTACATATATCTCCCATTAATCAAGTTTGTTTTGGAAATTGAAATACAAAATATCAAAGTCGAATTAAAAGAGCCGCTATAATGCTAGCTTGATTTTTGGTACCTATAATATACACTATAGTCCAAACATGTCCTGAAAATTTCATTCCAATCGGATGATAAACGCGGAAGTTATTCAACTAACAATGTTACGTAGAAGAGACGCTAGCGACCTCTGTGTTAATTAACATATCTTCGTAGTGGCGCCATCTATTGTATGGTATGCAAAATTGAAAAACAATCTATAGTGAACGCTTTGCATACAAAAAGTACTGGGTCTCCTACTGTCGAGCATGCTCTACTGTAGCTTACTGCATTTTTTCAACTAACAATAACCTTACTTACACAATTGCTAGAAATCACATATCGATCATTTACTTCAATAATGTCATAACTCATAGAAAATCCGATTAAGGGGTTTTAGTTGAGTACCAAATTCCCCCGTAAATAGTAAACAAAATCTTAATAAATATTAATAAATATAAATTTATAAACAATTAAGAACAGGATGTAACAAATATTTGTACATCATTGCCCAAAAAAAGAGATGTTTTTCAAGTTATGGCAGTCGTGAAATAAGTAAGTTTTTTTGAACTTTAATATCAAAACCGAAAGCTCTAATCGATGGGGCACGACTAGAAAATACCCTATACATAGGGTACAATAGGTCTGTTAAAATTGTCTTACACACATGCAATTTATTAACATCTACTTCTGCATTATTATCGTTTCTTTTAAATTGTATGAGCAAATTAAAAATTAAGAATGCGTATCCTTATTTGAAAATATTTGAAAAAGCCATTTTGAGTTACTGTCCTTACTGTCCGGATCAAATCATAAACTTAAAGTGTTTTATACAGAGTAAGTAAAGTAGTAGTTTCCTGTAGTCTTTTCTCATATGTATTTCCCAGCAGAGTATCTCACAGTTAAGCACTCTCGACTAGAGCTCTGTTGGTGTACTTATTCTTATAATGAATTGTGAGTTGGACAAAAGGCGCATTAACTGAAAATCCATGTATGTATGTATGCACTTGTAGTAGTTAGTACAGGAAACGTACTTACTGACAAGGCAATAAGTGGGAGTGGAAGGGAAGAGAGAGAGAGGGTGAGAGGGAGAGAGGGAGAGGGTGAGCCACTAAGTTGCCATCATTGAATTGCATTTAATGCATGGGCCAACATCATTTTAATGAGTTTTTACTTTTAATCCGTTTGCAAGATGTTGTTGTCAATGAGCTCGAGGTGGCCTTTTCTCCTATGTGTGTGTCCTGCATGTTTTATAACTCGTCGTTCTTTTTGTTGCCCATACCTCGTACCTCGCGGCTCCATTGGTGGTTTCTCTGAATTCTTTCATAATGCGATGATGCCCCGTTCTCAACCACTTCCAACTGCAACTTGCCCCTAGTCTATCATCGTTTTATGCTTTACATTTCCCCAGTGTATATATCGTACCAATGTAAGTACACATCTGTATACATATTTATGTATGTATGTGTATGTGTGTATGTATATGTGTATGTATGTGTTGATGTTTTCTTTCTATCTGTGATGCTACAATTTCCATTATGCCTTCAGCATTTTGCGCTGCCAGTTGCTGTTTGTTATAATTTTCCGCTCTTTGCAGCATTTTAATTTGATTCTACAAACGTTCTTTTATACAATTCTCAGGCCTTTATTTTCATTCTCATTTTCATTTATATACGCTTGCCAGCAGTCTAGTGATTTTGTCATCTGTGTAGTTTAAGCAACAATCGCGGTAATTTCACACCAAGCATTTAACTCAAAAATATGTTTTTTGAAGAAAACCCCTTTTAAAGTTTTCAATTCAACACGATCTGGGAATAATGAGAAGAAATATTTCGATTCTCACAACAAACAGATACAAGATATGAAATTAAATATTTGTTACAATTCAAGAACTCAAAACTTTTATTTTTTGAGATATATATAATATTTAAAATATTGATCTAGAGTCTAGACACTAGATATACAAATGAAATACAAAATTATATACAGAGTTTCCGAATTGAACTGAAACTTTTTAAACTGATGAAATTTGTTTAACGTCAAATAAATGCTTATAGTCTAATAATTTAACTTAAATAATTAACTATAATCAATTTTAAAATTGAAATGAAATGATCAGAAAAAATCAGACAATTTTTTATAGACTGCAGTTTTTCCTACAAAAAACACAAACATTTGACTTAAGTAGTTAATTACTTCAGTTATCAATAAAATCCATTGAAATTTGTTTACATTTTACCTGCACTCTCCATATTTTAGTAACCAGTAGGAGTAATAATTTACTTAAAGCTGGAGCTTTTAACTAATTTAAAATTGTACTTGATAATTTAAACTGAAATACAATTGAATGTTAACCGATTTGAATAAGATTGGATGATAATTGAAGCATGCAATTGGGTTAGTTAAATAATATTGTAGTGATGGTAAAATGAACTATGTTAATTAATTTAATAACAAATGAATATCAATTACTATTTACTGGATTAAGAAAGTGTACAAACACTTCGAATACTTCATGATTTTGGAACTTATGCCTTGAGTTAGTATTGCAATTTTCGTTCTTCATTTTGCTAACGGCAACGGTGTGACATTTTTTGCAATTGTCCTACACAATTGTGCAGTTGTTATTTTTGTTTTCAATTTTGTTGTGTATTGTAGAATAAAGATATAAATGTTGTATATTTTCATGAGTTATTTTTAATCAGTTATTTTAGTTGCCTGAAGACACTGATAATAATATCATCATGGGGTCTAAGGGCTCAATCCCTTGAATGCCTTAGATACCAAACAGAAACAGAAACAGAGACAGAGACAGAAACAGAAACAGTTGTCAGAAGGCAAACGGATATCAAATGTCTGAAATGCCAATTAACCAATAAATTGTGCCTGACCAGAATGGCCACAAGGGTTTAAGCCAAGGCTTATTGGCCAGCTTGCATATATGCAAAGGCAGGCTGGAATTTGTGGAATCAGAATCTCCAGCTGCTTTCGCTAAGACTCGCAACTTGCAATTAAAACGCAATGCTAAGAATTTTCCAGAGAATCAACACACAGACAGAGACCTTTAGGTTGTGGTTGCCCAAAATCAAAATCAAAGCCAAAGCCAAAGTCAAAATCTGAATCAAAATCAAAATCAAAATTAGTGCCCAACATTGAAATCAAAGCGCGTTAAACTACAAACGAATATTTTTGCGTGGATGGGGGAGGGGGAGGGGGAAAATGAATTTAAAAAACAAATCGTAGCATACTTTAGCGGGCCGTGGCCGCAGAAAATGTAAAATATTTTCAATTAATTTGGCGTCGAGCTACGTTTCAATTTCTAGAATTAGAATATTTGACAGGCACACAGACAGACAGACAGAAGGGGAGAAGGGGTGAGGGAGGGCAGTTCACTTCCATGTTGATTGCCCGTCTAAGTCCCCAACATCTTCCACTTGAACGGGTTTCCACGTGACCCACCAACATTTTGCGACCGACCTGTGACCTGACCAGCCCTTTTCTGACTTTCATTTCATTTGGCCACGTTGTTTGTGCAACACTTGAGCGAGTTACTGAACCTGGAACAGGAACAGAAACTGAAACAGAAACAGAAACAGAAACAGGAACAGGTATAGGAGCAGAAGCAGGAGCTGACGAGTTGAAAACTAATAACATTTTCCTTACGTTTTGGTTTTTGTTTATTCATGAGTTTGATTTTGTTCTTTTTTTACCCCATCGCATACAAAAAATAAAGAGAGAAAGAGTTTTTGTAACTTTTTGAGCCGCTCAGGTACGGAAGTACTTACTGATTTGCTTATTTGTTTGACTTGGCAACCCGACCATGATTGTCTTTTCAATACTTTTTGCACATTCCGCAGCACATTAATGCCAGCAAATAAAAACATTAGAATTAAATAATAAATAATAAATAATTATTTTATTATTTGTGTATCAAAATAAAAGTAAAAAAAACAAATGTTTTCGTTAACAGAAGTGTTTCCACTGCATAACGGCAGATTGCACACAGAATTGTTTTTGATATAAATAAGCTATAATCAAATTTGCATAACTCACATAGATGCACACTAATACACACGCACACACACACACACAGAGAGAGAGACCAACACAAAGCGTGCTTTCACAAAGGCTTATCAGTATGGTGGATAACGCCAGCATAAAGAGCAAGAGTCACAAGTGAGTGGGAGAGATAGTTTTAAGCAAATAGATACTATTTTGGATGCGAAGATACTAGATGCGAATTTATGCTGCCATTATTCAGTTTTGAATAATACACACACACTTACCTATGTACATACACTACAAACACAGCAAAAACACTCAAATTCATAGATGTATGTATGTATGTATGTGTGTGTATATATATTTATAAATAACACATGTATGCATGTATTTCAAAATTGTATAATGGCTGCATAAATTCGCATCGTTGGCAAAGCGATAGATGACAAGGACTCTGATATCATTGACATTCATTGGATTTGGCGGCCGTTTGCACCTGATGTCAAAACAGACAGAGAACCCAATGTATTTTAAGGTTATTCAAATGCAGCAAGTCTAGCGAACTCATAACCGTTAAACGATATATGTTATATATGTACATATGTACATATGTATGTATGCCAGAGCATAAAGCATAAAAAATGTCCTACTACATATGTATGTATGATGGCATTTTCAATTTAAATTTAAATGGCACTCGGCATGAATAAACTCTGCCTCTCAATTCACATTCTCGCCATTCTTAATCAATAGCGTTGTACAGACATCCAACCAAGCAAAATTCTAAAGGACTAAAACACATAATATCCCTTTTATATTATTTCGGGTTAATCTGTGCTTTAATGTCACCTTTAGTATACATTTATCTTGTCCCTATATACAGTTCTTCTCAACGTATTAGACCCACTACATTTAAGACCATGTTTTGTTTTTATTATCCAAATACACTTGGCATATAATTTAGCTGTTTTTGTACTTTTAATAAACAATACAACTTTGACTGGAATAATTTAAATTTTAAGTAAATACAGACTTCTTAAGCCTTAGCTAAAAATTTCAATCGTTTTTGATCGCAGAAAATTAGTGAAAAATACTGAAGATACAAAAATGATCCATTATAAATTCTACTTTAGTCTAGTTTATTTACTTTCTAGCTTTTCAATTTTTAGTTTAGTCCAAAATATCTGAATTTTTTCGCAGAGTGTAGTTTGTGAAATATTTTTATTGTTATACTAGGGTCGGGCGGGGGGTAGGGTTGGCCTTGTTCCTCCACACTCCCTCCTTATCCTATATCAAATCTGAGAGCATACGACAGAAGTATTGTTTGGTAGCCGTAGGTCTTTTATCTCTGACAGACAGTGAAACATTTTGTTTTTTTTTTGTATTGAGTTACAATAAAGCTTCTTCAACTACAATATTTCGAAAATTATTTTGTATTTTTACAAGGGGAAACTTACAACATACAATTGGCGTTATCCACAATCAAACAACTAGTTAAAACAACTACAAAAGATTATTTGCCAACGATTGTTTCTGTGTCAGCTATAATACTACTATCACTGTTGCCAATTTAGCTTGTTTTACAATTCTTAAAAGATTTTTTTGGTGTTAAAAAAACATTTAAACCAAATATATTGAATTTATTTTTGAGTGTATAAAGGCTTAGTTGTTTTTAGCATTTATTTTTATAATTCTATATACTTTCTTTACATTACTTTTTTATCTTTTAAGAATTATAAAAAAAGCTAAATTGGCAACAGTGAATGCCAATATATAAGATACAAACAACCGATTTGAATCAAACTTGTTCAGGATGCAATAATCTACAAACAGTAACAAATTCTGTGTAGTTTAGTTTAGTTAACATACATATTTGTCAATTACGTATTGAATAATAGACTGTGTTTGTGAAAAATGAACAACAGATCTTTTGATGTATTATAAAATATTAAACCTAAATAGTTATGGTATATAAAATATATGTGTATAGGTATATAAGGCACTGGACACAGGGTACAAGATAGTTTAGCACTCTCGACTAGACAATGCTTAGTTGTTTGCATTTGTGTGTATATATTTATACCTTTGTGTGTAAATACTAACATATGTGTCTTTTCTTCACCCAATGTGGTAAAGACTGGAAACTGCTGACCTATGTCTTTGGCTTGCTGTTAAAGAACCAGGTGTTACTCCAAAGTCTTAATGATGTAGCAATCTTTCCATGGCACCTCATGAAATTAGGCACGAATGTCCTGTCCGGATAATGTCCTGGTGTCCGGTCTACTATATGTGTCCATTGGGCTACAGGTAGGCGCAAGTGCAGGGTGATTTGTTATGGTTTTTTTTTTGTTGGTTTTTTTGGTTTTTTGGTTTTGTTTTGTTTTTGCCCTTTGTCTCTGGGGCTTCTGTTGGGTGCTGCTAAAGCATTTACCTTTCACATTTAACAATACGATGGGCAAGAGGATGCCTAGTTGGTTGTCCTGGCAAATTTGCATGCCATTAATGGTGAGTTTCATTTAAGATTTATTTAAATTTTCTTCGTCGCCTGTGCGTGCGAACTTTTTGCTGAATCATTGTCACATCGTATTAGGTTTTTGTTTTACTGCAATAGTAGTATAAAAATTTGCTGCTTGTTAACCACAGCTGTTTCTCTTTCTTGCCATTATGGCTTAAGGTGACACAGTGGTTAAATAGAAATTGGTATTGGTATACGGAACTCAAACGTGGTAGCCGTTCTTTGCAGCACGATTCTAAGTAAGGTCCTTCAAAAGCGATTGATGTGTTTCATAACACAAAACAACTCTGAAAGATCATCAAATGTTTTATTGTACAGTTTTTGGGCATAAATATCACAGAAATCAGCTAAAAAGTCTCACTAAGTGTCTCTGCTTGACTTTTTCATTGCAACAATCGTGTCTTCAGATGTAAAGCCAGAATCTAGTGACGAAAGCACATTCAATTTGAACGAAATTCAATTAAAAGTATACAGGCAACAAAATGCTATGAAATTTTGGTGATGCGAATAATGTGCATGTCTAAATCACCGACGCGTCGGTGAAAGCCCGATGATTTGGATACAACCCAATTGCACCCCAATATCTTATAAAATAGGTGAGTTCTTTATTACCTTTTTTTTTGGCACTAGCGTGAACTGCCGAGCACAGTGATAAATCTAATGCTAATGCCAGAAATGCTCGCAAACACACAAAACACAGCGGCTTGAGTCTCCAAGGACCTCGACTAAGTAGCTGAAGGACATTGGGGCAACTGATGGGGGGGGGGAGCATTGGTGAAGAAAAGTGCACACCGCTTATTTTGCATTTGAGTAATGTGCGTTAAATTGCTTGAGTGTCTGGGCATTATCTCTCCCTCTCCCCATTTTCTTCCCCTCTCCATCTATAGCAATTGCCAGCTTTCGTTGGGGATTTAATCAAGCAAATATAGGCAGTGAATATATGTACAATCGCTAGGTATTGCCAATTTATAACCAAGAGTAATGCAGTGGAGATTCGCTCTAAAATAAGTATACGTTTTGCAACCAATTTTGAACACAAAAAATGTCGTTTCGATTTTTGTTTGTTTTTTCATATTCTAAAACATTTTTTTAAATCTGTCAGCTCAAAACAACAAGAAGCAAGCTCAATTAACTTTTAATATATAATAGTTAGTCAAATCGTTGCTATATTTAATGTTATCTTATAAAATGTAGTGAAGTTTGGCATAAACGTTATTTACAATAAAGTAGGTTTATACACATATTTTGATTTCAAATCTAAATATATGTATAGTATTTCTTTTTGTATGTATAAAAGTTGAGCTAAGGCAGAAATTATAGTTTTGTTGTTTCTGAAATTGATTATTCTCGGATCTATACTCTACTCTTTAAACAGAACATTTCTATTTTGTTCACTATTCAAAACATCGGTCTTATTGTCCGAACTGATACATTTTGTCGCATGACATCTTCTACCTTGTTTCTCGCTTCTGACACGTTCTCTTTAAGTACTTCAACAATGGCTTTTTTCAATTTTCAGTTTAAAGATTTGTTACGCATAATTACAGGCACACGGTATTTAAAAGTCGAGGTAGCTTGACAGTAGCTAGAATTGTTGTGTTGAATATTTGGTTAGTTTTGTTATATTTCTGATATTTTGTAACTTTTTGTTACTTAAAATAGGAAGAGATCTTTAATTTATACTTGGATTAGTTAAAATGTTTAATGTTTTCAATAAGAACTTGTTTGTATTTAAAGTATTGTATACAATCAAGATAGCTGTCTGTCTGAATAGAAACGAATAATGAGTATCTTAAACTTAAACATATTTACAGGCACACGGTATTTAACAGTCGAGGTAGCTTGACAGTAGCTAGAATTGTTGTGTTGAATATTTAGTTAGTTTTGTTATATTTCTGATATTTTGTAACTTTTTGTTACTTAAAATAGGAAGAGATCTTTAATTTATACTTGGATTAGTTAAAATGTTTAATGTTTTCAATAAGAACTTGTGTTTATTTTAAGTATTGTATACAATCAAGATAGCTGTCTGTCTGAATAGAAACGAATACTGAGTATCTTAAACACAAGTACACTCGACTGTAGCGTTCTTATTTGTTATTCGTTTGGCCATTGCCTTTAATTACACTTTACTTTCAATTATTCACACATTTGTTGCCTTAACTCTCCCCCCATCCTCCATCCTCCCCTATCCAGCATTCCCCTCTCACAAATAACGACGAAACAAAACACCAACATTATTATTTTCACATCATTTAATTTAATGCGTAGGAAGAGGCGTCGCTTATAAAAAATAAGGCTAGCTTAGTGTTTGCTTTGTTTTACATTTTATTTCACTTGTTGTTGGCCAGAGCAACGTCGCATAACAACAACAACGACAACAACGACGTCGCTCAACCAACAACCCTCAGCCCGAAGACCTTAGCCCTGAAGCACTGGCTAATAAATGTCAAAGCGACGCGACAAACGCACTAAAAGTTTCTATACAACCAAAAAAATGAAAAACAGAAGAAAAAAAAAACCAAGTCAGGCACGAGCCTTGTTTGAAAACTGTAATTATTTTAAGGGATTCTTTATGCTAAATAGCAATGCCTGTAACACACACACACACACACACACATACACACAAGTAGAGGGAAGCTAAAATTTAAACGACAGCACATTGAGCTGAGCCTTCCTGGATTCCTGCATTCTGGATGGGTGACTACAATACTACAGGGCAGGGGATCAAATTTTGTGGTGTTGAGCCCAGGCTGTCAGGTGTAAAGTAGCAATGGCCTAGCGTTGAATAATTACATTTTAATAGAGAGTCCGTCGAAGTGTTTTAAAAATATTTTACAGGCAACCTAACACCTACATACGAATACACACTCACTTCTGTATAAAGGAATGTGGTGCGACGAGCACGCAGACAGAGAGAGAGAGACTGAGAGAGAGAGGGAGAATGAAAGCTAAGGAAACTTTATTGTTGTGGCGTGACATTTAAGCTGATTGTAGCAAAGCTGACCGAATGCACAGTGGCTTGTTTTCCGACAAAAACAGGTGGCAAAAGTTGCATTTCATTGGACAAAAATGTTGACACCCATTTACTCATTTAAAAAAAAAAAATACTCCATTTTTGTTAATGTGTGTATGTAAATTATTATTTTTTTGTTAATTTTAATAATAATTATGACGCTAGTTACCAAAAGCTTTATTATTATTTTAAAATCTATTTAATTTTAAATGCTACTAGAACACAATTTTTTAATTTTTCGCTTCCAAAATAGCTATAATTACTTCTGTTATTATTGATATTACACTTTTTATACTATAAATACCTTTATACTTTTATGTTTATTAGTTTATTTACTATTATTATTATGAGTAAAATTCTGCTTCATGTTTTTTTAATGATCATTAGTTTCATTTTGAAGTCTTAGTTATATACATATGTATATTTTAAATCATTATTAAAAGCTGGGTCAAAACAAATATTGGTTCTAGTTTTCGAAATAAGAATTTTGGAATAATGTTCTACTGCGAGCTGGTACTTTTATTTTGTATTTGGAATTTAGAACGTTAAGGAACAAAGATATATATATTTTATGGTGATTAATCTTAAATAAATATAAGTCTTCTTTTTCAGTAAAGAGTATTATAAGAATCGAGGTCTATTTATATCATCGACATGATACACTGTCAACAAAAAAGAACGCAACATAGTCCAGGACAAAAGGCAAAGAGCAGCATTGATACACATTGCTGTACAGTGTACATATATGTTTTAAAAGATGCCAATTTTTTCAGCAGGATAATGCCTTTATACGTGTATGTACATGGGCCAATCGAAGCTGGTTTAAAATAAGGGAAATTGAAGTTTTAAAGTGGCCAGCACGTTACCCAGATCCAGATCCAGATTTCAGATTTAAATCCCATCGAAAACATGTGGGGGAATCTTGCTAGAGGCGATGGACGAAAATAATGGGCTAAAATCAATGTCAAGCTGAGTTTTGCAGATTATTTTCAAAGCAGGTAGTTGGATTACTAGTTTTTAGAAAAATCTCTGTTAAATTAAATTATTAAAAAGCTGCTTTTAATTGAATTTGACTGTGCACTTATAGGTTTCAAAAAATAGTTTTGAAATCGTTCCTATAATTTTAACATATTTTAAAACTAGCTTTTGAACTGTTAGTAAAGAAAGCAATCTTTTTTATAAATCATTGCATATCAAGTTGTATAAAAAAATGAGGTGGCTTTAATTGAATTTCGGTGAGTGTACATGCATATGTATGTATATGTATATACATATATACATATGTACATATGCGTTTATCGGGACAGCAGTTTGTCCATTTAATCCTTAAGCTCTGACTCGCTTCATAAGAGAGTAATTGGTTGTTTTTATTGACCATAAAGATGCTGGCCAAAAGAGTTACTGTAAGAGCCGTAAGTTGAACAATAAAGTTGCATTGAATGAGCAGATAAGGTGGAGAGAGGGAGTGATAAGGGGGAGGAGGAGTAGGCTTTTATTAAAGCTGAGGATATTAGGTATACGATAAACAAGTATGTACGTGTATAATAATAAATTTCATCAAGTCACCAAGTTTCGCAATATGCCACACGTACGTCATTAATCTTCAGTTTTCAGCTAAATTTGATGAATTAGTGGCCAATGCATTGCCCGAACAATAACAACAATAACAACAATAACAACAAAACAAACAAACAAACATGCGGACGGATGAATTGACGGACATATTGTTGGACAGCCGGAGGTATTAAGTTTGTTAGAGACGGCTCTGGAAGTAGCTAACAAACTTGGCAGCTGCCGACAGCGACGCTTTGGCAGGATATCAATAAAGCCAAGACAGACAGGCTGAAAACCACACACACATACACATACTCGCACACATGCATATTTACTTATACACACACACACACACACACACATACATATAGACGGAAAGACTTGCCGTTTGATTTGGGTTTAGATGTTAGATGTTAGAGCCATGAGCTTGTGGGGTGTCTAAAGAAAGTTTAACTAAAATAATAAAAGTCAAGCAGTGTACAAACAGCTTTGGCCTGAACGACATTCACACATTTGTCCGTGTCCATGTCCGTGTCCATGTCCATGTCCATGTCCATGTCCCTGCGAAAGTTTCATCCAACAGTTTGGCAAACTTAACCAAATCTTGGAGACATTTACGTGTTAAGTTTAATTGATATGACAATAAGTAAACCAATTTTCGAATTTTACTTTTACATCCATTTCGGTCACATTTGTGTGGCCACTAGGAATTTATGAATTTGTTATTTGAGTAAGATTTCAAATAACCAAAAAACCCTCTTCCACAAATTACTTTACTCAATCCTTAATTCAAATAAAGTGTTAACACTTCAGTTGAGTGTGCTCGACCTAGAGTACTCGGCACCTATTCCTAGTTCGTATGACATATATGATAAAACAGTCGGACTTTAACCCAATTTCATTTGATTGTAACAACCAGTATTCACACTTGTAGTGTGATTACAATAATTAACAATTCAATGCAATCTTTGAAAAATTTATCTGATTAAATTAGTCACTTAGATGGTCTTCTGATAAGTTAATTCAAATAAAAACGATCTGTGTTCACTCAATTTTCTAGACGATTACATTTGTCATACCAAGTTTGTGCATCTATGTATGTGGGGCCGCATAAATTAAATGTTCGTCCAGTGTCATTGGATTTCTTTAACATTTCTCTCTATGAATGTCATATTTTTTTTGGTGTCTTTCTGTTCGTTTTTTTTTTTATGTTTTGTCGCTTATTTCTTAATTAATTTTCCTGCAAGTAATTAAAAATGCCAACGGCTCGCATTGTCGTGGCTAGTTTTTGTTTTAGTTGCTTCTGTTGCGCAATGCAAAAAAATATGCAGCGGGAAATTAATTAAGCGCCCTTGACGGCACTGTAAACTGAATACTCTATTTTAGGTTCTACATATAAAATACCCTGCACCCTTTTTATAATTTCATATTTATTCAGATACATTTTAGAGGTGTATTACTTTTCAAATGAAGTTAAAGTTATTTTCAAATTCAAACGCGTTTGGTTTGGGAAAAGTGTAACAATTTATACTTATAATTTGCTTAACTTTATAATTAAATATTTATTAATATAATTACTTTATGAAATATATTTAAACGATATTTACAACATAGTATCAAATAAACATTTGTTATAATTACTGTTTTACTAAATTATCCTTCACTATAAACAATAAAAGAAAACTTAAAAATGTTACCAAATATTAAAGTTTAGACGCTTTAGATACATTTCTCTGTGCAGGGTATTTAAATATGATTGGGGTTATATATGTATGTGTTTATGTATGTCTGTGTATTTGCCCATTTGTACTTGCTTTGAGTCTTAGAACCAGCTCATTAGAAGGACTTGTAGATAGCATAGAAGTGTAGAAGTAGAATCAACACTTTGTAAGACCGCAATATTTCAGCGTTTTATTTTAAAACCCATTATTTGGTTTGTCGAAATTGGATATTTTCCTATTATGCGGAAACGGGCTTGACAGATACTATTAATCAATTAATTAGATATATATATCAGCATCAAATGACTCCGTTTATCTGTCTGTCTGTTCGTCTGTATGAATATCTAGCCCTCGGAGACTATACGATAGTTTGCTTTCGAATTTTCCCAATTCCCCTTTCTGAGTTTGTGGTGGACTGAAGCAAAGTCATAAGTCGCGCTTTATTTATTTATATATTTATATTTATTATACCCTATGCGGGTATAATCAATTTGTTAAAAAGTAAGTACAACAAGCAGTAGATGATGTGGCAGACCTCATAAAGTACTATACTTGGTTTCTTTATCAGCATCAACAACCGAGTCGATATAGTAATGTCCGTCTGACAGTGTAAATAAAAGGATCATTGAGATGCTAAGAGCAAGAAGCACTCAATTTGAAGTGAAGACTTCTTCTAAATATTTCCAACAGTCAGGACACTAAAAAGTTCTCTCTACTGGAATGAGTTTTTCAAATTAAAATAGCTGGCTGTTACTCAGTTGGATTTTATTTATTCTGTATGCGGAACTAAACAGTTCAACAAATATTATTTATAACGTGTGCAGTATAACTAGAATTATAAGATAATAAATATTGAATTAAATATCTTTTACGGCAAATATTTTAATATCAGAAATTGTTGCATTTAAAAAAGTCTGTATTTCAAAAATTTAAGGACTTCATTTTTAAAGCCTATTTAAAAAATATTCGGGATTGAATTACTTAAGCCTGAATTTGAAAATAGTGGGTATTGAATATTTGGGGCAAGTATTTCATACTTCCGAAATAACAGAGCTTCTGACATCTCTTCGGTTTTAATTCGAGCTTCATATTCCGGACTTTTGTGACCTTTGTGTGTATATTTAGTTATTGAATTTAAAAAAGTAAACGTATTTTGTTAAGTGTGTAAATATTTTTCTATCTTAAATGCCTCGCTCTGCCTGTTACATACTTTTCAAACCAGCTTAATATACCCGTACAGGGTACCAAATATGGTATGTTGTTGTTAATGTGCTTTTTGTTTTTTTGCAATTTCAGTTACCATATGTTCCAGTTTTGTGTCTCCCTTTTGTGCCTAACGTTCGTTTTGTTAATTCTACTTTGCACACTAGCATACGTTGCAGATGTTCCCTCTCTCTCACTCTCTCCTTCTCTCTTTCTGCATATATTTACATTGTTGTGCAAAGCTGTTGTACTCATTTTACCCAATTACTCGAACAAAAGGTACAGGGTATAAAAATGGCTACCATTAATGTTGGCCGTTAACATTTCGTTTTTGGGCGTCATGGTAAACATTTTAATTATGAACCCAGATTGTGCTACTCTCCCGTCTACCCCTTGTGGTTATTGTAAAACAAACCAAATGAAGAAAGTCATATGTGAGTGGGAAGAGGAAGTGGGTACACTGTAAAAAAGATACTATCTTCCATAAACCAAGATAATCATCCTACAATAGACAATTTTAGGACTTAGTTGCCAAAACTTGGAATATTAATGTCAAGTATCTCAAAATCTAATATAAATATACATGATTTTTAGAAAATAGACATACATATCTAAATACATATCTCATTTTTCCATTTTACATTTGAAGATAAATTTTCGAACAATATTAATCTTAATTTTAAGAAATGAATAAGTTGTATTCTTATATAGTACTTGTATTTATGATTTTCAAAATATAAGAACTTGAGATCTTATTAAAATGAACATGATCTTATTTGTAGTATTCTTAAAATCAAGATGTTCTTCAAACTTTAAGAATGGTTGGTTCTCGTTTAAAAATTCTTAGTTCTGAGACGAAAATCTGAATTGTAGAATCGTTGTTTTTTTTTATCAGTGTAGTGGCTTAGAGTACTATGCTAAAGCTAAAGACGTACAGTGATCGTCGGAGCGAAATGAAAAACAAATGGACATGTGGCCGCGTATTTTGTGGTCGCCTCGTGACCGGCGAGGTCATCGAGGGATGTTAGAGGGGATGGAAAACCAAGGAAAATGGCAGTTGGAGTCATAGTCATGCTGGTCCCATTGCTACCAGCCCAAATGTTAACAAATGCTTATGTTCGTGTGAATATGTGTGTGTGTGTGTGTGTTTGAGTGTGTTAGTTGTGTATGTGTGTGTGTGTTTGTGTGTGTTACAGTGTGTGTGTGTGCATGACATGTTAACGACGGCGCTCAAATGACTTTTGTGTGGTTTAAAACCAAACCTCACTGCGAAGCAACCAACAACGTTTTATGTACGACTATATGCACATATGTATGTATGTATTTTCTTTCTCGTGCTCCTCATCTCTGTTGCAGTGTTTTTCAATTTTATGGTTTACAGATGAAGTGCGTTCGACCGTAAGTAAATGCCACGCTAACGCTCCTGCCACATGCCTCATGCCTCATGCCTCACGCCTCATGCCCCAAACCCCAGAAACGTGGCAACCGCGTCAGCTGCAGCTTTCATTGTTTAGCTTTTTGCAGCAGCCCGAACAAAAAATAAAGAGTCATCTACGTCCTCGACTGTTTGTTGTTTTGTTTTTTATTGTGCTACACACACACACACACACACACACATAAAGTTACATTTTCTTGGCCGTTTATTTTGTTCTTACTTGTTTTTTTTTTTGTTAATATTGTTTTTGTGGCTATTGTAGCATAGACTTTTCAAGCCGATCTGTTGTGCATGGTCTGACTTTCGACTGTTAAGCCATTGATTATTGTGCTCTCTGACCAATTTGACTTATATATCGCGAACTCCTAGCTCTGCACCTGTATAAAACAACACAACTCCAACTGTTCATAGAAACTGATGAAGGACTGAAGGACGTGCCTGAAAGTATGGTGCACATTTCATTTTAATTAAGAGCACAGTACCGTGAGAATGAAAGTGTACAACTATGTATGCCAAGATTAAAAACTTTATTTGTTATATGTATCTCCCCAATACTCATTGTTTTATATGTTACAGCTTGTGCAGATAGTTTACTTAAGACTAGCGGTCAGCTTGTGATTCGGAGAAAAAAATACAGGATCTAGATTATATGGTATGTTTTATTTTTAAGAGTAGCCAATTAAAATGGTCATAAATGCTATAATGATTTGCTGATCAGCATCAACAGTCGAGTTTATGACATTTTGTTAATCTAGAAGGACTTTATCAACTTAAAAATTTGAGCTATTTTATTCCACGCTGTTTTTGTGTTCTAGCTCAATTAACAACAATGGACAAATATGTCTCTTTGCTACCCTCTAATTAATTTTTCATAGCAATTCTAGAACTATGTATTTATAAGCATAATTCAAGTCGTTTTTTTTGTTGTTATAGCAAGAGAACAAAAAAATTGATATTGTTGTTTTGAGGGTATCAAATACTTATCAATATGACGTTTTATTTTTAATGCAAATTCTAGACCAAGATCAATTTATTATCTATATAATTATAATGTAATCCCTTATTATGAATTTTGTCTCCAATGAACTAAAATTACTGCATACTTTTAGGGGTTCTCGTTTTTTCAAAACTTTTAAACCTTTTCGATCTCAATGAGATTCAAAATAATTGTTGATCATAAGAGAAGGTAACGTTTACCATAATAACGAACATGTATCTTAATTATAACGAATGTGGTAAAGTATTTATTTTATTAGAAGAGAGAAGAGAATAAGAGAATATTTAAAAGAAAGTACGTAAAACAGGATTAAAGAGAATGAATTGCATTAAAATAGTCATATTTTATGCACTCTTGTTACACAATGAAAATCCATAATTCTTCATGTAAATAAATCAGAAATGTATTTCATAAAACTTGTCTAGAGTCAACTCGCTTTGCGTCGCCTTGCAATAAATGCCAACTTTCGTCACTCAGCCAAAGTAACAATAACAAGAGCGGCAAAAAAAAAACAAAAACAAAAAAGAGAGAGCAGGATAAGATGGACAACAACAAATATCTGGCATCAGCGCTGACACTATTTGTTTCTGCTTATATTTTGCTGGTTACTGACCAACCAGCAAGAAACGACAAACATACTAGTACACATATACATACATATATAAAGTCAATGGCCGAAATGGGAAAAGCCAATTTGCGCTAAAAATTACAGCGAGCGAAGGAAAGGGCTGCTGCTGGTTGCGACTTCTTTTGCTCCTGCTGCTGCTGCTGGTCCAGCTTCTAGTTTCTACAGGACCAGCAGGATTCTAAGGGCCTGTGACGTTGCCTGCTGCCACACGTTGACATTTTACGATTCTTAGCCAGCGTCGGCATCGCTATCGTTTGACTGTCAGCTTGCCTCCTGTTATTTGTTGCAATTTAAGTGACTTGGAATTGCAATTTATTGTTGCCAGTCGGAAGCCTGAATCCGACCAAACTGCTCCCTTCAAAACAGCAACAAACAAACAAAAAAAGCAACGAAAAGAACGAATAACAAAAACAAAAACATAAAGAAAAAGAACGAAATATAAGAATAACAACAAGGAGCAACTGAGTATTCCAACAGCTGCTTTTTGTTTTCGCCCACACACACCCACAAAGTATGAGAATTTAGTGTAATGTAGTTTTTATTGCATTTTCATGAGCGGAATGCGTAGAGTAGCATTAAATCTACATACCCTTACCTAAATGAGTTGAGTTGTATTATATTCAATATGTTTAACCGATCGGTGTCAGGTAGACATTTTCAAATTAACACCAGTCCAATATCAAATACTTGCGAAATGTACTTATACTACTATGGAAAGTGGAATGCGAAATATACATATATAAATTTGCTCACAGACATTTTCATATATTTTACAAGACTATTAAATTTTAATCTAAATTGTGGTGTAACATAAATGATGACAAAAGATAAATCCATTTCGCTAGGTGTCATCTCCATAAAACAATAAGAGAGAAAAGTTATTTCGCAAGAATTTCACACCCTTTTTGTTTATTTAATTATTATAATTAATAATAAAAATATAAAAAAAACTGGCATAAATTGAGATACGTATATTAATTAGCTTTAGTTTTTAATAAAATTAATTTGGATGCAATTAATTAATCTTATTGCCATTCAATCCGTATTTAACTAGTCTTAATTTAATAATTTTATTCTGAATACATACTTGAAAACTTAAAGCTATAACAAGTATATTTAACTTGATTTTAAGACTCCATTTTTTTCTGTGTAGTCGTTTATAGTTTCTGTGTTGACAGCAATGTCTTTTGCTGCTGATTCTTTCATTTCATTCTGTTGATTCCGCTCTCTACCTTTTTGGGATGTCTTGCATTCCTGGTGACCATCTCCATATTCCACTCTCTTTGCATTCTCCACCTTCTTTAGTTGGCTTGAATTTCAGGTAAATGTTTTATCACCCCTTGACACCAGTACCATATTTCCATCTCGTTTAATCACTTTGTACACGGCACTATGGTTGAAATTGTACTTTTTGTTGGCATTAAGCAACCAAAAACTAAGAAAACAATTCAACGATTTAATTAATTTTCTCTTGAAAGAAAAATCCTTATGAGAAGACAAGATTTTGTTTGATAGTTATCTATTAAGTATGTTATGTTGTCTCTAATAAAAAATTCAAATTGGTCAAGGAAATTAATTAATTGGGTAGGAAAAGAGATAAATCCAAGCATACAAAATGCTAAAATGGCTAATAACGGAAAAAGCTGAACTTTATATCGAAATTCTATACTCCTTAGATCAAATACAGCAAAAACATGAAGGATCGCACCCACTGTGCATATCTTGTAAATACAAAAGCTTACATTGTGCTTAAAAAAACTTGCATAAATTGGCTCACGTATATTATTATAATTTATTTTTAAAAGAGTTTCAAAACTTAGTTGTAGAGTTTTAGAAAAGTGATTCAAGTTTAAATTGTACTGAACAAGAACGAACAATGAAATCGTACTTCAATTGAGATCAAGATCCTTAACTTAAGTAATTTCATTCAGTTTGATACTTGGGGTTATACTTAAGTACACAATTTTTCTCTTTTCGCTCTGAATTGTTTATTTAATTGGTCTAATTTCATCACAAAATTGATCTCAGAGTTACTTGGTAGTTACCTCGAAAACAGAGATTGAATGATCAAAGATACACTCGCCTCTGATGTTAGTTAATAGAATACCTTTAAACAAAAGATAAGTATTTTCCTATTGCGAGTTTGACTGTCAATACTTACTTATGTATGTACTTTGCTCCCTCATAGTATTTCGGCCCATTTTCAATATAATGTTGTAAATTTCTTTATATTTGTCAAGCCAATTGAAAAGCTGACAAAACTTTCGGTTGATTTAACACTTGCGGACTATCATTGGTCCCCAGTTTGCTCGACTTCAGTTCAGTTGAACTTCCCTGAGGTGCTAGACAGCAACAACAACAACAACAGCAACAACAACAATACAAAAAATAAAATAAAAGTTTTGTGGCATACAAAGAAGTCCAGAACCAAAAGCTTGAAAGTCAAAGCCGGCCCGGCCCGGCCGGCAAACATACTCGTAAATAAAAAATGTTATGGTAAATGGCCACTAACAACGAACGGAATAACAGAAGAAGTTAAACAAATTTTAAAAGAAGAAGTGAAACAATAAACAGCATTGGCAGCCAGAAACCAGCGAGGGAGGAACAAGGAGTGCCAGCTAGGGACAGTGATAGGGTAAGGGGATAGGGACAGGGATAGGGACGGGATAGGGACGGGGCAGAGCAAAGCAATAGTAGTGGGATCCAAATCCAATGGAGAGAACCAAGTGACCACGTAGTGATTTACGCTCATGAAATTGAGTTGTGGTGCAAATTATTTATGAACAAAGTCCACACACAGGAATAACAAACACCAAAAAGAGGACAGAACAACAAAGAGGCGCAGGACGAACGTTGGTTGTAATAGTCCTGCAGTTATTGTAAGGGCCATGTATTACAACTTGGAGTAATCTGCAGTCTGAATTGGAATCCATGTCGTAGTAGGTGTTGCTGAATTGGAGCTGTTTTCTGCTCCCCATTCTGTAGACAACTTTTGTGACCGCCGCTCACATCCCATCGCATCCCATCGCATCCCATCGCATCGCACATCGCATCGCACATCGCATCGCATCGCAGTGTCGCCCTCGGCACAAACTTTTGCGCAAAATAATTTATTAGCGGCCAACGAGCTAAAGTTTTATGAAAATTCAAAAAGAAGAAGAAGCTGAAAACAAAGCAACAACAAAACCAACAAAGTCACAAGCAGACCAAATAGCAATTCATTGTCAGTTCAGTTTGTGTGCTCTGTTTAATATGTTCTGAATCTGTCAAAAAGTTCAACCAGAAGTCAAATAATTTTATGAGAATACTCCAAAACAATTGACTATGCACCAACAGTACGGCAAAAGCAAAAGCAAACATATTTATTGGATTGCTACCCAATGCTAGTTTGTATTCGTGTATCAATACAATTGCAGAATATTAAGTTATATTGAGATAGCTTAAACAATGTCTTAATAAATTTGCGAAAATATTAAACAAGTTGTGGCTCCACAGAAAAGATACCAATACCTTAAACTGCAGACAGTTATATGATATAGTATTTTGATTGTAATCAAATTTAATCAGAGATATCTGATAAAACAGAAAAGTTTCCATATCAGGGGTGCCACAGAAAAGCAATTCTCCCAAAATTCAACCAAAAAACCTCATCAAGCTGGTTTTAGGTACCTACATTAGTACCCCTATCAGGGATACCTAAGTAAGTACCTACATAAGTAACCCTACCATGGGTACCTACGTAAGTACCTACATATGGGTACCCCTGTAAATACCCCTATCGTCGGTACCTGCAGAGGTACCCCTATCATGGGTACCTACATAAGTACAGGGAAACCTCCCTCTGTAGAACGATTTTATAAAACTCTGAGTTTATTAATGTATTGAAAATATTAAAAAGACACAATGGACACTAGGAATCAAAATTATTAATTGTTTAAAATATACCGCTAATTTCGAATTTTTCGAAAATTGAAATTAAGTTCATGGCTTACTCCGAAAATATGTCCGAAAAATGAAATCCGCGAATTTTCTGTGTCACCTACGGTTTAGTTTGAGAGGTTTGAAAAGCAGCTTTGAGGCAAAATCTCGGAGATTTCTGTGGCACCCCTGTATTAAACATTTTCTCTAGTATATTTGTTTAACTTTTCAGGTGGAAACTAAGCTCTTATGTAAAATCTTTTATAACTCATAACAACAACAGCGACTATATTGTAAATTCAATATTAAGCTTGACAGTTACTATTAAAGGTTACTTCCTATCCTCACCTT
Organism: Drosophila testacea; assembly: GCA_035043265.1. Taxonomy (NCBI): domain Eukaryota; kingdom Metazoa; phylum Arthropoda; class Insecta; order Diptera; family Drosophilidae; genus Drosophila; species Drosophila testacea. Next base: position 4,672,840 of record JAWNND010000229.1, read on the forward strand.
TGCAGTTTGCAGCATGTTTTACACTAGGAAATATGATGAGCAAAAAGAATTATGAGTATTAACTTTATTATCTGATGACACGCGAAACCGCTTCAAAACACGAACACAATCGACATGATGAGTCAAGACAAGAGTTCGAACTCGAGTCGAGTGTTGTGTGAAATTTGATATTTAAATTAGAAGAATTACATAGACATTTGTAAACGTCATTCCGTTCAAGTGTTCCTATGTTATTGTTATTTTCTTATTTCTTATTACTGGGCTCGCTTTGTTTTCCAATTCACTGAATAACATTTAAGTGGAAATAAATAGTTACATAAACTAAAACTCGTTCTCAACAACCTTCATATCGTTCTCGGTATTCATCCAATCGTTGCCTTTTAAGATTTTCTGTGTTATGAATTCAATTTCATTGATTAGCTGACCGAAAAACATAAAAAAAACTAGTCGACAGTATGTTACCCTAACCGATACACAAATCCATTGACCGCAAAGCTGAGTAAAATTGTTTCGTCAACAATTTCTATTGATCGTGTTTTGATTAATGTCAATATATATTAATGATAAACAGCATATTCAGTATACATAGTATTAAATATTAAATCGAGTTTTTAGAGAATCTTCTGCACTGAACTGATTTTCAGCTGGAAGAATTTGGTGTCGTCTGCCTATAGGGTCTGATCATCATGCGAACATATCGCAGGGAACCTGTTGGCCCGGGTACAAATGTTTTCCATAAAATACCCTTAAAATAGCCAATCTCTTGCCCATACTTGAACTGAAAGGTTCCAAAGAGATTGCTGCCAAGAGAAGATGAAGAAAAAAGAATGTTTATATTATTACATTTAAAAACTATAAACTGTGTGGAGCACACAAATCTGCAATCGAAATTTAAAGTCTTCATCTTATATAATGATCCATTCGGTCGTATAGAAAAGGTACATAACATATTTGTATGTAACCTAATTAACGCCACGATTTTTAACTTTTACTTCTACCCTAAATAATTAATACAGGCGATTGTTGATAACTGAGTATGCTTAGCGTTAAGAAATTTAGTATAGAATGTCAAAAAACAACCGATAATTAAAAATGTAAATAAGCTTTTGATAAGGAAATTCGACTTTTCTTTGCCGTTTTCTTCCAAATAACTGTCTAACATATTATCCAATTTTGATGGCACGTACAGAACCTGACTATAGATCAATGCGTGGCAGACACTTTGTACAATTTAAGTACAGGGTCTTAAATGGGAGGTACTGAATTTGATTTACCTTTCAAAGCACTCGCGTCCATACCACCAGGCACCGGCATGAGTCCGAGCACAATTCTGTCCATTATCATCGTTGTCCTGATCAAATGTGGTGAACTTCTTGCCGGCATGATAACGCAGAGAATCTCCTGCATCTCCCCTATAGGCACCCAATACGTAGAGCAGATACTTTTCAGTCTCACTGCCAATGCTGAATTGATCGTAGAGCGCAAAGCGTTCCTCACCCGTCTTACTTCGCATTATGATTAACAGCTCATGATCACCGTTATTGGTTAAGACATGTAATTTGTCCAAGCCGATAAAGAATTCGGAATTAAGGGCACCGAAACCGGATTTATATGCCTGCCAATCACGATTAAATTCTTCGCTGCCATCAAATCGATAGGCAATCACAATCCATCCTCCATTTCGGACCTTTTGATCACAGTTTACATAAAATGGATCCATATCAGGTGCAATTCGGATGCGAAGCTGTCCATGTTTCTGGTCTAAACAATTGCGAGGTGTGTCATTTATGGCTACGACTGAAGTCGTGGCTCTCGGTTCCGTAGGTGGAGTTCTTAGGCTATAAAATGTATAAAAAAGAAAAAGGGTTATATACTTAAAAATCAAGAAATTCGTGCATACAAAAGATTTATATCTGATATAACATTCGTACTTACATGCGCGATTCAACTGGTGCGGCTGGGACTTGAACCTCATATTCATTGATGAGCTCTTGGAGTTCATTTAGATCCGATTTAAGAGATTTAAGCTGATCAGTCATATACTGAATACTAGATGGAAGGAACTCTGGAATGAGCACAACTTGAAACTATATTTGCGACATCTTTGATTGCTACTTACCGTACCATCAGACCCTGCAGAACTTCGACTGGACAGTTCCCTGTGTTCTGTAAGATAAATAATATATATATATATATATATATAAATTAGAAATACTTAGAAGTAGAAACATATAAATAAAATAAATATTAGAATCCATTTAAGTACTTTTAGAATAAGTTCTTAAAATTTATAAATGCGAAACATAGTTAGTGACTAGTGAATTAATCTAAGGAAATCTTCATTACGCTCGGAAGTAATAAGAAATAAAATAGAAAATAAATAATGAAAAGTAGTATCACTGAAAATGTAAAATGTACTTACGTTATCAACTCGAAACGGTTCCAACGAGTTCATCATGATAATTGGCACATTCTTTGAGGGTATTGTAGTTGTCGTTGTACTTAGACAAGCTAATGCAGTAACTAGTGCCTCCAACGCCATTAGGTACCCAGCTCAGAATTCAACACCAATCGATAAAGAAGATAAAGTCAGGTTGTGCACTCTTCCAACTCAGATTAACAACTGCGGATCTATTCACCTGCTCTCAGAATAGTTGACTATGCTAGTTAGTCAACAACTAGTCGTTTAATGTGTATTCAACTATGCAACAAATCCGAGACACGACAACCAACTGCTTAGCATACCTGTTTGCAATGTGCATTTGAATTGAAATCTAATTGCTGACCTTTGACGGAACAACACACATATTGACTGAGCCCAGAGAAATCGGGGTTGATAATCGAGCTCAGTATAGTTTTGTATCTGAACAGGAGCGTAATGTCGCAAATGCTGCAACTGGATGCACTGGTCACAATGCTGGCCTGTCTCACCACAACGCAAAGCAATCTGGGCAGTCACATGATCTCCTCCAGCAATTCAGTGAGTTAATTCTTAAAAATATAAAACAAATACCTACATATATGCTATTCTATTTCCACCCTTTACCGAAATCACAAATGTTGTACTTTTTATGCGGAGTCTTTTATTACATGTTGTGGTAACTTAATTAATTTAATGAAACTTTCATTTTCCATACAGACAGCAGGGAGCTGTCCACTGTCATCGTTCAGTGGTCTTACCACAAGAATTCAAGCACTGTCCATAGATATTTCCAACTTCAAGGAGCAAATTGGAAGATTGCAGGAGCAACTGGTAGATCTTCGCCGAACGGGTGCATCGGGAATATTTTCATCACCTGCGCTGCCTAGGGGCTTTGGATCGAGGATGTGAGTAATTGTATTAAGGACTTGAGTTAACAGAGAATCCTCAAGAGAAGCTTAGAACAGAGCTTACTGCGCAGTTAACACAGAGCTGTAGTTTAAAGCTTATTCTTATTTTAATGCACGCCTTCTTACTAAAGATATTATGAAAATATAATTAGAACTTACATTTTGCGATTAATCTAATTCCTAAATACATACTATAGCAAAATATTCCATAAATATTCTATTTTCGCTTATTAATAGTACACAGAAATACGTAGTCCAGGATATTTAACCCGAATTCAATCCGAAACAATTTTACAAGTTTAGTTATCTCGGATTGTCTTAAGAAAAGTATGAAATATTTGATTTTTTCAATCCCAAAATTCCTAAATTCAGGCTTAATATTTAAAACTATATATTGTTTATTGACAATTTAAACAGGCTTGTGTGTTTTTTTTTAAATTATCCTGGATACATGCTTAACAAATTCAAGCTAAAATCAAGAGCTTATAACTTGATTTTATAATTTATTTTCTTTCTGTGTGCTGTTTAGCTTTTATTTTTTCGATGCATCAGCTCCACTTTAAGCTCTACTTGTAGATTCTCTTGTTGTTTGCGGACTCGTAAGTCCGAATATTTAGCATCACTAATCTTAGAACTCCACATTATAGTCTCGATGTTAATCCACGGTTGATGACGGCTGCTGCAGTGCCCTCTATTGCTAATGTGCAAAGTGAAGTTGGATTAGAAGTTACGGCCATCGATCCTAGTACACCACACAACTGCCTTAAACAGCAACACGGCGTAGTACGAATCCGACCACGAGCTAATACGGAACCATTTTTTGTATTCTGTGATCAGAAAACCCGTGGCGGAGGATGGACTGTAGTTGCCAATCGTTTTGATGGCACTGAGGACTTTAATCGTAAATGGGTGGACTATAAGATTGGTTTTGGCCCGTTGACATCGGAGTTCTTTATGGGGTTGGAAAAGTTGCACCAGATCAGCAGCAGTGAAGACTATGAATTGCTTATGCAGTTGGAAAATCGAAAACAGGAGTTACGATATGCCTTATATGATCATTTCAGTGTTGGCGGAGAATCTGAGCAATATCGTCTCAATGTATTGGGTAAATATCAAGGTGATGCTTCCGATGCACTGCGCGAACACACGGGTAAAAAGTTTACTACCTTCGACAAGGATAACGATGAGAGTAAGAATAACTGTGCAGTTGCTCAATCGGCAGCCTTCTGGTACACCAGCTCCTGTACTTTAAGGTGAGTGCATATCACAAAAATAAAAACTTATTTCTTATTCCATATTCATTTATTTCATTCTGCAGTAATCCATTTGGCCTTTATCAGCGTTTGCTTGAGCGTGATGTGGATAGCTTTAAGGGGATCTTGTGGCGAGGTTTTCTCGATGGTCCCAAGGGTTCTTTGAAACGGGTGCAAATGATGATAAGACCTCGCACCAAAAATAATGCCTAAAGCCATCCACTTTCTACACATATAAATATAGTTAAATATATACTCGAACGTATATTTGTTCAATATAGTACCAACAACATAATAACAATACGTATAAGCAGCCCATAAAATGAAGGTAAATAAATTAAAGTGAAATTGAATTTTGTATGCCTGGTAATTCTATGTTCCAGGACTAAAATAAAAAAATTATATATATGATATAATTAATTAGAATTATTTATAATATAATTAATATCATATTGACTTGTTTCAGGGCTAAACCTCATTTAGATTGTCCGCATTCTCAGTGGTTGTAGTCGTTGTGCGGCTGGTCGTCGTAGTTGTAGGATCCTCAGAGCCCTTGACTACCAAAGCATCGCCAAACACAGGTTTGAAGAACAGGACAAAGCGAGAGTAACGACGTGCAGAATTCTTCAAGCAAAATATAAAGGAACAATTAGAAAGCTATTCAAAAGTTATCAAAAGATACTTACCATTATTAAACGACTAAATGCTTGGGATACATTTGTGACCGTTCGGAAGGTTTTAGTAAACAGTTCGTCGGGAATCTCAAAGGAAACGTTTTCCCGATCCAGCTCCGGCGCATCACTTAGATCTTTACCCCCGCCTCGTGCCCGACGCTTTGTCTGTTAAGAGGCAGGTGCAAAAAGCATAAGAATAGATTAGAAGAGTATAATGATTAAGCTTAAACTATATTATACCCTGTGCCCATTAAAAAATAAAAGAACAAAAAAGGCTACATTTGGTGGAAAAGGGCTAGAATTTGCTACATTTAGCTACATTTGGTGGGAAAATATTTTATTTGAGGGAAAATGAGCGAAAGGAAACAGCAAAATCAAATTTGGGCGGGAAAAAGGCTAGATTTAGCGGGAAAACCGACAGCTTTGGTAACTAATGAATTCTGACTATGAATTCTAAACCCTAATTGTGCACAAATTACTGCATATTTTTAGGCGTTCTCGGTTATTAGATATTTAAGCCAGCCATAACTTCCGATGTACATATATGTATATTCAATCTTGAAGGACAGAAGAATAGACAGTCTTGGGTTCTTCTGATGTATACGCTTCTTCCTAATGTATACGCATAAAATCATAGTTTTCTGAACTCTGAAAACTATGTAAATCGATTGATTTACTGTGCAGAAATGATTTGGAAGCTATCAGATTTCTTATGGATACTGATAGCCTTATCGACTTGATGTACAATGATTTATTGATACGAGTATAAAATAAAAAAGATATTCCATTTGATTTAATAATTGTTTTATAATCGTAAGTTTTATACATACATGTGCCAATATTTACAAACATGAATACAATGCGAAGCATAACATTAAACTTAATTATTACCCTGACTACTACAACAATAACAATGAAATTATGCACAGTTGATATGTCAGTGAATCGTGCGAGCATCAGAGACAACTGTCCGTCCATTCCTCAAAAAGAGTGTGAGTGAGTCAAGTACATAAACTACGGAACCAAATTACACGAACGAACAATCCAAGCCAGGCCAAACGATAAAGCCTCTTAGCCAGCTAGTCCAGTCAGCACTAGTTAATAGCCCGCTTCATCAGAGTCCGGGGCTGGCGTTGTGGCACCAGCAATACCATTAACGCCACCTGACGAACCCTGGAGTATGGGTCCCGAGAAGCCTAAGAACTTGGATACCACATTGCCCAGACCGGCATTGGCATTTCCATTGCCTGATGAGGAGCCGCTGAAAGCAGTTATGGTGGTCAGGACACCAGTGGTCAGATCATTGGCAATATTGCCAATCGAACGGATCTTTGGAGAGACGACTGCCGTGATCAGAGTCTGGAAGTCCTTGATTGGCACCGGCGCCTTAATATCCCATTGCTTATTTTTCTCAATATTTGATCGATCCAGCTGTTCAATTACACGTGTCTTTGTATCCAGAAAGTTGTCAATCTTCTGCAAATGGGATACAGTCAGATACAGGAAAATAATATACAGATGGCACTTTAATGTTGTCACTACTTACACCAAATACAAATCCGAGTACGGCATTTTTTGCCTCAAATGTTGCATCGGGAAGTTTTCTTTTGTTGCGTTCAAGATCGGCGCCTAACACCTCCTAGAAAAGAAAATCGAAAAGAGAACACAAAGAAATTGATTCTCCACAATTATAGACTCTCTACTTTCAATTTGCAGTTGCAATTGCAGTTGCCGGCCGCAATCTGTGCTAATGAACAGCCATTAATAGTGCTAAGTTCTTAACGAGATCGCATTAGATCACAAAGCCGTAAATCAAACTACAGATTAAATTTACCACGATACAAAGAATATCAAAACAAAACAAACAACAACAACAGCTCATATAAAGTGACGGGAGACAAATGATTGGAAGGTCGAATTTTGAGGCCGGTTAGACTTGAACCAATTACAAGATCGTTGGTCCAAGAAAATCAAACCAAATGCACATGAATAATTACATATGAACACGCATACTAGAAATATCTAGAGTCCAAAGGTAACGAAACAACTAACGCTTAATTTAAGGCTTTAAAGAATTGGTATCTCGAGTGTCTTGTCTGTGTTTAAAGGCGAACCAAAAGTACTACACTCGAGATACTAACAATTTATATTAATGATTGTCTATGCTTAAAATTCAGAGCGTCATTGCTATCAAAAAACCAAAAAAAAATAAACAAATGGAAACAATTTCATTTGAACGTAACCGACTACGAAATACACTTTACTTTATTCTTGTTTCATGTTTCTTAATTTATTCAACATTTATCATGTAACTCTGAAGACTCTAGATTTTAAATTGCTCTTGTAGTAAGTTTTAGATTCATAGAAGTGACATCCAAAATTAAGCAAAAGAAAGATTTAGATTGTTGCAGATGCATATAAGGAATCTATGAACCAAAATGGGTGCGCCTAGCTCTAGGACCCTCTTGTTTCTTCGCACATACATATATTAAGTATACGTATAGTAACATACCTTTGGATAGTGTACATTGTGTGTATTTCTTGAATGTGACCCCGCTCAAGAATTAAATTGTCACATTTTTAAACAAATCGCATGCGCAAAACATTTGTATTGTTTATCATTGTTTATACTTTTTTTCTTTCATTGGTAAATTAGTTAAAAACCATTTGCATGTGACTATGAAATAACGACACAACCTTATCGGATGTCGATTAAGGGCAACTGCACCCTATAACTTAAAGCTGAGCTGAATAAGCTTTAAGCTCAGTTAAGCTGAACGTTTGTTCACTTGTATGTTTGCTTTTTTTTAAGCTGAAAGCTCAGCTTCGCCTTCAAAGAAATGTGAGGTTGCCCTTAAAAAAACCCACTAAAATAATATAGTAGTATTCATTACTAAATGTACTTTTTTTAAGATATTTTGGGATAAACTGAGTGACTTACATAACAAAATATAAACTTGATCTGGGAAGTGTTGTCAACAAATCTGGTTGCTCTAGCTCTCTTAGTGTTTTTACTCGTTTGCAAAAATGTAATTATGGTAATAATGAAATCAAACATCAAACAACATGCAATTTTAGGACAAATTTGTAAATAGATCGAAAGTAGATCGAGATGGCTTTTAAGGCGGATTTATGTACACAAATTAGGTCTGCTTTCGACACTAGCGTGGGCTGCCGTCCATAATGATATACAGTATATGAATATGTTAACTTGTGCTTTTATCAAGGCGTGTTTTAAATTCATATTCATTACAAAACTGTGTTGATTTCTTGCCAATATATCATTCACTCCCCCGATCTCTTTCTCCCTTTCTCTTCTCCCTTTGCTTCTCTTCAATAGGAATACAAATTAGATGTCAAAGGAAATTGAAAATAGGAATTTGCTTCATCTTCGTAGTAGCTGTCTAACAAGATTTGCACAAATAGCTGATAAAACTACATTTCCCACAAGGAAATAAAAATCATTTGCCAAATTTCAGACACTCAACAATAATTTGCACAACTTTATAAATTATTTGCAATCAAAAAAAAAAAGCATAAATAAGCAAAACATGAAACGAAATAGAAAAAATCACGCAATCATCTGCAAAGTAAATGAAAATTTCACAACAAAACGGCTCAAATGTGGGAGATTGTGAGAGTTTCTTCGTTAGTAGTTGGTCAACTAACTATATTTTATTAAATTGTTCTCCACTCCATAAACTGCCCACAACGTGAAGTTTGGCTGTGTACGTAGGAATGTGTGTGTGTGTGTGTGCGTGTGTGTGTGTGTGTGTATCTGTGTATTTGGCGCCTGCTTTTTGATGTTGAAATGTTAACATAGGTCGTTAACAAGTTTTGTAGTCTAAGCGGCGTTTGTCCAAGCATTTGTTTTCACCTCAAGGTCGTCGCTTGAATCGCTGAATGTTTATTGAATTGGTAATTAAATTATGCATTTTATATGCGTTGACTCAATCCAAATGGTTTTAATACAATCAACTCTGTACTCCAATGATGGCAAAAAACAGAAACAGAAACAGAAAAAGATAAAGACCAGTCAACCAAAAGATATATCAAGTACTCAGCTGCTGCCGCTAACGCAATAACAACGAAACTAAACACAAAAGGTGCATCAAATGGGCTGCCAGGTAAGGTAATTGGTAAGTGACTATCATGCCTTTGTGGCGGTGCAGGGAGGAGAGGCTTAAAACAAGTTTGTGCCTCTAATAGCACAATGGGCGCGAGTTACTAGTCCCTGCTTCCTACTTTGCTAGTTGCAATTTTTCTGAATAGTGATTGTGTTTTTCTTTTTCTTTTCATTTTCATTTTGTTTTTTTTCTTGTTTTCTTGTTAGTTGTCATTTTACTTTACCTCAGTATTAATGGGGTTTAGCTCGGCGGGTTCGCTGCTGTCCTGTAGCGTGATCGAGGGCTCTGCTGGTGCCGAAAGTGTCAGCTGTGTTATGGCCAATACCAAAAGTGTTATTGTGCAAACCGTAGTGAACTGCATTTTGAAATCGAAATTCGATTGTATCCTGTTGTATGCGTCTGATCTAAAATGTTGAAAACTGAAAGAAACAAGGAGATTGAGATCGTTAAAACTTTATATATTTTGGGCGTCCCACATGGCGTATAAGCAATGTGACCTTCGATTGGTCGGACTGTCCAATAAAAGCAATGAACACACACCAATTAAAATGTATAAAGTGATTGACTTGACTTGATATGCAAAAACAAAATACGATTACAACAACAACAACAACAACAAGAAGCAACAGTAAAACACAAAAGTATGGCTACTAGTAAGTATAGTACAACATTTACTAACCACAACACAAGCAAAACTTTGAAAGCAACTGCCGCAGATATGCGATACTAGCACGTTCACTAACTTTAAGCAAATGACTGCAGACGAAAGTTACTTCAATGATTTAGCAGTGGCCAAAAATCGGTTACATAGCCAAAGCGCAGTCGTCGAGCTTTTGCAGTCGACGTCGGCGTCGGCATCGGCATCGACGTCAACGTAGCGCTCGTTTGTCCACCAGCCAAAAAAAAAATAGACATACAACAAGTATACGTATGTATCATACGATTGCATGTATGCATATATATATATATATATATGTATGCACGTACCTGTCTCTGTATCCGTGTACGAATGTACGAGTATTCAAAATGGAAGACTGACAAAAAAAAGCGAATTGAATTTTATTACGCGCGCGCTCACTTTGCCACCAAAATGCCTCAATGCCTCGATGCCTCCTCAAGCAACATCAACATCAATATCAGTATGCATGGTGGCGTTGACGTCAACGTCTACGTCTACGTCAACGTCTACGTCAACGTTGACGCTAACGTTGACTGCTGCGTTGATGCTGGCAGCGGATTAAGACTGTAAACACGTTTTGAGCGCAAATTTCAACCGAAAACCGCTCAATAAACTGCAAAACTTATAACGGCGTCAGCGAACAGCAACAGCATTAAATTATTGTTATTGTTGTTGTTGTTGTTGTTGCTATTGTTGTTGTAATTGTAATTATGCATTACTGCTGTTTCTGCAATGCTCTTTTAATTTGTAATTTTCGAATTTCAATTAAAACACATGTTGGTCATAGATTGCGTATACGTATTATATTCATACCCTGCACCAGGAATTCCTATATATAATATATGAACACTTGTACAAAAAGTACGTCAAGAACTTGTGTCCATATATATTTTATAGGCGGTCTACCACGCCTCTTTCTCTCTTGTACAAATACAATATACTCTTTATAATCAACTAGTAACAGGCTAGAAACACCAACCTTGGCAAGTAATTAGATTTCTTTCTACATTACAATTGCATGTACATATGTAAGTATTTCAATACTTATACTTTAGCAAAGTTGCATTATAAAATTCAATATATATCAAAACATATGTTGTTTAAATAGTCATGTTATTTTATACTTTATTTTTATTCACATCTCGATACTCTTTATGTGGCAGTCGAAAGATGCTACTAAATTTGAAAACTTTAAATGACTTTTGTTTTGAGCTATGACAGTCTTGAAGCAAGTAAGCGATATCTTAAAAATAAATCATATACTCGTACATATATGCAAGCCACTCATTAAAGTGACATCAACAAAGCGACAGACCGCAAAAGGTGACTGCCAAAAACCAAGGAAGATTGAATGCAAAGTGCAGATATGATAAAAAAAAGAACGAACGCACAGTTGTCATCGTTTTTGTAGGTCACAAGGTCGAAACCAGTTAACTGAGCAGAAGCAGAAGCTGAGCGACCAGCTAAGGTTGTTGTTTGTAAATATTTATAACTCCATACCATATGTTATGTTAAATTCGAAGAACCTGTGCAACAGCTGCTACTTAGTAACAACTACATTATATGTTATATGGCATATGGTATATATCCTGTACAAAGTTCGGTCTTGGCGTGACTCGAATGGTTACCTCTTACTTTTGGCCTGCTTCGCAAGTGGCATAATTAACTTTTAGTTTTTTTTGTTGTTGCCTCTTTGACATTTTTAAGGCCAGTAACAATTAAGAGCATACTCAAATTCGATCGCCAGCTTGATTGCCTGGGCGACAAGACAACGAACGAACGAACGAACAAGACAAACCTTTAAGAAGAAGCTGTATTGAATTGCTGTTATCATTGACATTGCCAATAATAATGATGATTAAATCATTTTAGGTCTTTTCTGTCTTTTCTGGTTTCCTCAAGGTACTATTGTATTGTAAATACAAATGATCAGTGATCACTTTTAAGAATATTCGAATAATTAAGTCAACATTTTAGAGGAAAGTAATGAGTGGAACATGTCTGCACATAATTAACCAAACGACAACACGAACAATTAGCGACTCAAAGCTATATTCAGAAAATATCATGACACAAATGTATGACGTAAATAACCCATTTTAATAAAAAATATTAATGCTTTGTAGAGACTGTCACATTGTATCATACTATTGAGTGCACTTGACTGAATTTCCGACAAGATTTATCGAAAAATCAAAGTCCTTGAGACGTTTTTTTCAAGTCTTCAATAACTCTTTTGAAAGACTGAAAAAATCAAAGCAATCTGAAGGCTGATTTCATAAAAGTCTGTTTTTAGTCATTATTGTTAAAGGATATACCAAAACTCGATAGTGTTTATTATTTGTCATTTTTATACCCCACACCTCGGGAAAAACTTTACCACAAGCATAATTTTTAAGATAGATAGCTCTTTTGGTGAAAAAAATTTCATCTAATCATATTCAATTGGAGATTGTGATGCACTGTTATCGATAATGTAAACACTAGTTTTGAAATTAATCTATTTGATATAGCAAAATTATTTACTATTACAACTTATTCTCTATTATTTTAAAATTGGCTATACATGTGAACGTGTCCATTGAGTAAAGGGTATCGCATTGTCGGGTATTCTACTAAAGTGTTATTTGTCCGTTTGTCTCTAGGTCCATCTGTTTCCATACAAACTAGTCTCTCAGTCAGGTAGATAAATTTTTGGTAGTATACTTTCTTACTGCATTTGGTTAAAATCGGACTAGTATACTATATGGCGTACTTAACGTATCTTTTTTTATTTCTGTACTCCTTAACATAATATATGGCGTTCCTTTAGGTAACCTACTTATGTTGTTTCTATACTGTTCCATATAATACTTTTCGTACCTTAGGTAACCTTTCTTATTTCTATACTGTTCCATATAATACTTTTCGTACCTTAGGTAACCCTTTCTTGTTTCTGTACTATTTAATATAGTACATGGCGTACCTTTAGGTAACCTACTTATGTTGTTTCTGTACCATTTTATATAATACTTTTCGTACCTTAGGTAACCTTTCATGTTTCTGTACTTTTTAATATAGTATGTGGCGTTCCTTTAGGTAACCTACTTATGTTGTTTCTGTACTGTTCCATATAATACTTTTCGTACCTTAGGTAACCCTTTCTTGTTTCTGTACTCTTTAACATAATATATGGCGTTCCTTTAGGTAACCTACTTATGTTGTTTCTATACTGTTCCATATAATACTTTTCGTACTTTAGGTAACCTTTCATGTTTCTGTACTATTGAGTATAGTATATGGCGTACCTTTAGGTAACCTACTTATGTATGTTGTTTCTGTACCATTCCATATAATACTTTTCGTACCTTAGGTAACCCATTCTTGTTTCTGTACTCTTTAACATAATATATGGCGTTCCTTTAGGTAACCTACTTATGTTGTTTCTATACTGTTCCATATAATACTTTTCGTACTTTAGGTAACCTTTCATGTTTCTGTACTATTGAGTATAGTATATGGCGTACCTTTAGGTAACCTACTTATGTATGTTGTTTCTGTACCATTCCATATAATACTTTTCGGACCTTAGGTAACCTTTCTTATTTCTATACTGTTCCATATAATACTTTTCGTACCTTAGGTAACCCATTCTTGTTTCTGTACTCTTTAACATAATATATGGCGTTCCTTTAGGTAACCTACTTATGTTGTTTCTATACTGTTCCATATAATACTTTTCGTACTTTAGGTAACCTTTCATGTTTCTGTACTATTGAGTATAGTATATGGCGTACCTTTAGGTAACCTACTTATGTATGTTGTTTCTGTACCATTCCATATAATACTTTTCGTACCTTAGGTAACCCATTCTTGTTTCTGTACTCTTTAACATAATATATGGCGTTCCTTTAGGTAACCTACTTATGTTGTTTCTATACTGTTCCATATAATACTTTTCGTACTTTAGGTAACCTTTCATGTTTCTGTACTATTGAGTATAGTATATGGCGTACCTTTAGGTAACCTACTTATGTATGTTGTTTCTGTACCATTCCATATAATACTTTTCGGACCTTAGGTAACCTTTCTTATTTCTATACTGTTCCATATAATACTTTTCGTACCTTAGGTAACCCTTTCTTGTTTCTGTACTATTTAATATAGTTTATGGCGTTCCTTTAGTAACCTACTTATGTTGTTTCTGTACCATTTTATATAATACTTTTCGTACCTTAGGTAACCTTTCATGTTTCTGTACTTTTTAATATAGTATGTGGCGTTCCTTTAGGTAACCTACTTATGTTGTTTCTGTACTGTTCCATATAATACTTTTCGTACCTTAGGTAACCCTTTCTTGTTTCTGTACTATTTAATAAGTTTATGGCGTACCTTTAGGTAACCTACTTATGTATGTTGTTTCTGTACTATTCCATATAATACTTTTCGTACCTTAGGTAACCCATTCTTGTTTCTGTACTCTTTAACATAATATATGGCGTTCCTTTAGGTAACCTACTTATGTTGTTTCTGTACCATTCCATATAATACTTTTCGTACCTTAGGTAACCTTTCTTATTTCTATACTGTTCCATATAATAATTTTCGTACCTTAGGTAACCTTTCTTGTTTCTGTACTATTTAATATAGTACATGCGTACCTTAGGTAACCCCTTCTTGTTTCTGTACTATTTGGTATATTATTTTGCGTTCCTTAGATACTCTTTCGTATCTCAGTACTATTTATTTTAAGAACTGTATGTGACATACGCTTGTGAGTTCATGAACATGTAACAAGAGTAAGAGATTTTAATTATATGGATTTGTAGTCACATTTCAAATTGGCTATGAAAATTCAATTAGTGTCTCTCAGCCAAGCCGGCCCAATTATGTGGAGCCCATAATAACTTGCAATGCCAGTTAGTTGCATTGGCCAATCTGTTGTTTAGCGTTTCGTGTTAAGCACTGGGTGTCTGGTCACCCCAAGTGGCTCGTAAACATGACGACTCGATTGTGGCTGACATGCAAATGGGCCCTGGTACGAGTACAGATACATGTATACATACATACATACATACATATATTAATTTTATTTCTTATTTTTTTTGTCTGTTTTTATGTAGCAATTGTAACTAATCTATTCACTTGTCATACATACTTGTATACGTATTTGACATGGCCAAGACCCCGGCGTAGTTCAAATTTATAACTGCCGTAACGGCGCGTCGCCATTTTCACGTTTCCTCACCATCTTCCCTTTATCTTTATTTCTATCTTTACCTTTACCTTCACCATACTCACATACTCGTATTTTAAGGTCTTAAATCATAATAACGAGACAGTTGATACACTTTCGGTGTCGTGTTGGGACTTTTGTGTCCTTGTCGACTTTGCTGACCCGACTTTAATATGCACATACATAGATCAAATATACATGTATGTGCATACGTGCGGCAAAAGCACATTAAATAAATGTCATTTGACCGACTGGTGACTTTTTCGACATAGTACTCATACTAACACTAACACTAACACTAATACAAATACTTAAACTTTTAAATTTCAAATTTAAAATGTATGAATGCATACGCAGGTTTCTTGTTGCCATTCATTCAATGCTGTGGTCGTAGTATGTTTAACTTGTTCTCTCATTGCTTGTTTGCCAGTTGTTACAACTAAGTACAATTTAGTATTGCCTAATACTTAGTCTTCATTGTTGTTGCTCTTACTACATATGTACAACCTACTACTGCTGCTGGTACTACTCGAACTAGTACTAGTAGTACTACTAAAGTATAAAACGTTTGTAATTATGCATTATTCAGTTGCTTTTAAGCGACATTAATGTCATATGCTCTCAAGTTCTTTAAAGCATTGCAGGCGACCCAAAACATACATGGATGATGACTATCTAAAAACAGGTCCATTAACTAACGAATGGCGGTTGGAAGCTGCTAGACATGTATTTATGTATACATATATATATATATATCATATGGAAATGTAAGTACTCTCAGCATGACTGACCAAAAACCAGAGATATCTTATACTGTAACTTTAAATGTCTTCAATTACATACTATGAAATGATCAAATCTGGCTATAGCCAAGTACACAGAAAAAAATCATTTTGCAATTCAAGTCTATAATTCTTAATTTTATCATGAACTTTTTAAGTAGGCATTCAGGTTTTAATTGATAATTTAAGACGATGTGCGAATCAAATGCCAATGACATAGCTCTAAAACTAGCATTTAATGTCATTCAAGTACAAATTTCACAAAAGACCTCCAATATTCAGAATATTATCCGAGAATGATATGAAATTCTATAGTTTAATTAAGGTTTTCGTACTTCATTTGAATTGAATTTATTCCGAAAAACACATATTTGTTTAACTGTTTAGTAATATTTAAGTTGAACTGGATTGTATTGTCCATTAGTCATTGGCATTTCCAATTTGCTCAACATCCTGTTGAAGATCATCAGCGACAATAGTTTTGGATCGTGAGCTAAAATTCAAATTCGAACCTGTCTATTATTTTACAAGCTGTCTCTCTTTAAAAATATTCACTTTAAGACCTCTTTTTCATTGAGTTCTCTCTCAACTATATAGTCTTGACTATCAGACTACTGTATCATATAGCTCTAGTCAGTCGAAACTTGAATACAGGAGTCAGCAAGGATAAAAAAGATAGAGTGCCAAAGAAAACCGTTTTACCTATATGGAATCAGCTTTTGATGCTGATCAAGAATACATATGTTTATGTATCTAAGTACTTATAAACCTTTAGATAGATAAACATTACTAGGCTAGTGAGGCTAATGATCACATATGGAAAGATATCACTTATGATGTTATCGCAAAATTAATTGCCATGAAAGTCGTACTGGATTTCCAACAAAAAACTAGAATATTAATTGAAATATTTATATATTTTATTTAAAATCAGTACAAGTTCGACTTGTTAATAATTGTGCTAGCCACTTTTCAAAGTGTGAAGAATATGATCAATGTACAACGTCTCTGTAGAATTTAAACTCAACAAAAATAATAATTACAATAATAATAATAATGTGTGTGGAAATCTTATGGATTATAGGGATTATTATAGCTATAAAAAAGGTATCTCGTAGTCGAACTTGATCGAATATAGTGTTCTTATTTGTTATTTTAGTTTCAAATTGCTGCATAGCAATTCCAATAGAATCTGAGACCTCGGCAAAGTTTTATTTGATTTTTTTGTGTTTTATTTTTTTTATATATACTTGCTCCCAATCACTATGTCGAATTTAATTAAAATAGGCGTCGCCAGTTGGTAGTCGGCAATTACCAGACAATTGGACATAATCTAGCAGTTGTTTTTTATAGAGTAAAATCTGTTCTGTTGTCTGTTCTGTTGTGTGTTAAATACAAAGGTTAACGCTTGCAGGTGGCTAATGCAGAATATGTGATGCTGATTAATCTGATCTGGTGTATTAAAACCTTAAAACTCAATGACTACAACTGCTTGGCCAGATTGGCTTGCAAAATGTACATATATATATAAATATATATATTTATGTGTTCGTGCTCGTTATCGTAATCGTATATAAAGTGCTCGCTACGGGGCATAAGTCGATGTTAGGTGAACAGTGCTATCCGTGTTTGGATACTAAGTTCAGTATAAATAATAAGACATATCTGGCTGAAGGTTGACTAGAGACAAGAAGTTTTTTACTACTGAAATACTGAATAAATACGTTTTATGACTAAGAACATGCATTTAGTTTAATGTCGACTAATATCTGATGAACGAGATATGTATATGGCAAGCATAGCTCTACAACAAAATACCCTGTAATACCCTCAAAAATTTTTAAATTATTATTATAAGATATATCTTAAGTCAGCATCAACAAAAGATTCATTTTTGTTTATTTAATGTCTTGTAAATTCAATGGTGAAAAAATTCAATATTAAGTGCGAAAAATTCAAAAATAAGCCTTTAAATTGGTCATTTAAATAAATTAAACATTGTTACTTATTAAAATTCTATTCCAATACCGATACCCTTTACAAATATTATTAACTATCCTGGGTTTTTAGAGCCTCTGGTTTTGTTTTTGGTTTCGGACATTTTATCGATTTATTACAACAAACTTTTGGTTTGTCAATTGTTTACCATTTCTCTCGGTTTAAAGCTCTTTTTATTTCCAAACGGGACTTTAAATACAACCCAAAATAATCTTACACGGCAAGTTGGTCTTCAATTGAAGGCTGTTTGAAAAAGATTTCTTATTGTAACTTTATCCTAAAAACTCTTTAAAATAAGGCTCTAAAAGAATATACATTTGTCGGCTTGCCGAAAGAAACCTTTCTTTCCTGTTTTAAACAGAGTTGTAAGTTTATCCTTTCACAGACTTGCCATTCACCAAATTGCAAAATGTTGAAAATAAACTAAATCTACTTTTAATAAACAGGAAGGTAAAACAGAATGAGAATCAAATTATGATGGGCAACTTAGATTCCATTAAAATGCATTAATTAACGTTAACATTTGTTAATATGTATGCTTAAATGGCAAAATTTAAGCGATTTAAGCAAGTGGGCCTCAAGTCATTTTTTTCCACCAACATTTTACGGTCTTAATCATTTGAATCAAGCGCTAGTCACAGCGCTCTACCTCAAGGTCTGGGCAAAATTCCAATTTTGATTTCGAAATTCTGCAATCGAAAATCAAAGCAAAAAAAAACAAAAACCACTTAAGCATTTAAAAGTTTAACGCTATATTACAATGTTGTGGATATTAAAAAATATTTTTAATTATGTTCAATATACATATATGTATATATGGAAGTTGCAGTGTATCCTAAAACTGTGGTTTTAGCCAAGTCACCGAAAAAGTATCACTTTTGTGACATAGGGTAATAATAGGCCACCATACACACAGACACACACATTTACATAATACAAATGGAAAATAAACGCAATAAATGAGAGACGAATGCGTATACATATATGTTAAAACAAAACCAAAAAAGCATTGTTTTATTGCCAATTTGATAAGTTTTGCAGTTACTCAAACATTGATTTGCATAATCAATTTCGGGCCATAGGAAAAAATTTGAAAAACCAAGAAAACAAAAAAATAAGAGTATTTATTATGAAAATAAAGGCATCAAATACGTTAAAGCGGTCAATAAACTTATTGACCGACTTATACCGATGCACGCACATAACCGGACAGCACAGCAAATAGTACGTATACGTATTATCTTCATATATGAAGATAATACGTATACGTATATCAAACAAAAAAAGAGAGGGAGAGAGAGGAAGAGGGAGACAAGCCAATAACAACGCCTTCTTGCTGGTTTACCTTCAACACTGTCAGATTTTGCTCCACTTTCATGGCATTTACTTTCGCTTTTTATACGCCTGCATTTGTCTGCAAGTATGTGTGTGTTTGTCTGTCTGTCTGTCTGTCTGTGAGTACTCATCGTCATCCACACAAGGCATTGTTGTTATTGTTCAAATTGCGTTGACGACTTCTGTAGCTGAGAGACTGAGACTGAGACTGAGGCTGCTGCTGACGCTAAAGGTTTATCTTGATTAAAGCCATCGCATCGCAATCGACCCAAGTCAAACAGACAACCGACTCAAATACGTAGTTTCTCAACGACCTTGAGACCGTTACCGGTTTTCTTTGGGACAGCATTGCTTTAACACCGATTATAATATATATACATATGTATGTATGTATGTATGTATATGCATGCACATACTAAATATGTATGTCTCTTCGTCTATGTGGATGAACTTAAGTTATGACTATTTTTCGCAGCTTTGACTTTCGTTCGTGCTCAGCTTCAACATTTAAACTATTGCAAAGTTAATTACAAACTGATCACGATATTTGAATTCGAGATTAGAGCACTTTTAATATAAATTTGAATTTGAAGTTCCCAGTTTCTAGGAAACGGACTTTATAAAATGTATGACTGGGTGACTTCAGTTCGTAGTACTCTTAATTTCTGTTAGGTACAATATTAATATTATAAAAGATAAATGTAGAACAGAAAATTAAATTCTTTTTAAGGGAATATTTAAAATTCACTTTTGTAAATAATTTAATACATATTAGATAAGATGAAGATACTTGATACATTTCCGTAATGACATTAATTGTATTTTTAAGAAACTAATTCTTATATGTCGATCCAAATTTAAGTAATTTAGTTGTTATATAAATAATCAATCAAAAGTAAATTAAATTACATATTTCGCTAGCCGTGTTCTTATTTGAAAAATGTTTATATAAAATAAAATAGTTATAAATTATAGAAACTGCTGTAGAAATTCATCTTTGGATTATTAATTCGTACAACTTATTAATTTTAACATCAACTTTAGGAATATGAATAGATTTATATGTGAAATATATATGTATTAAAACGTTATGTTGCAAAATAAATTAAGCAATAGGAATTCAGTTTTCACCTTCTGTTTTATTTGCAAGAGTCTGTATATGAGTAGTAAATATGTAAATGATTTTAAGAAAGTATACTTTGTAAAGGGCTGCTGGTACTTGAGTACCAAACTAATGTGTATGCTCGACTATAAACTTCCCTAGTTGTTTTTTCATTCATTGTTGACTTGACCTAAATAGATTTACGAGTTGGGTGTTTCAACAATTGCATGAGTTATTAATAAAAGTGTGCTAATCAAAGTCATATGTGTGTGCAACACAATCAATCAGATTTACTAATATTCACAGGTAGACTATACCAAATTTAGTATATATATATATAAATATATATATATATATCCATAATTTTAAAATATGAATACGCATTTGTTGCGTGTTGCAATGCGATGAAAGTGTAAATTGTTGTGGTTGGTGCTGTGTTTGCTTTCAATGCAAACTTTGTTCAAATAAACCTTGTTTCGAATCAGTTAGCAGGTTTGTTGCCTAAATCTTTTATATTTTTTTGCATACATATGCATACATACATATAGTATATATGGTATGTATAATAATGTTTTTTCACAACTTCAAGTGTTTACAATTTTCAGGAAACATAAAAAACTATGGGAGCTAGTGCAATAAAGAGAGCAATAACTATTATTTTATAGCAATAATAAACTTACTTTTTTGTGATGGTAATTATGTATCTGATAAACAGTCTAAGCAGGAAAACTCCAAATTGGCCAATTACACAATTGTGAAAAGGGTGCGATATGCATATATGTATATCGCATATATGTACATATATGTATGTATCTTTGCTTATATGCAGATACTCGAAGAAGTTATTTCACACTTTTCAAACGAATTACATTGGAAACTTTTACCGGCAAACGCACAAAATGTTCAACAATATGTAAGTATAAAACACGGACTGTTTTCACATATAACGCACTAAAAGTTTCCTCAACATATTAACAATTCGGCCGGTTAAAGCAAAAAAAAAAAAACAGAAACAAAAACAAAAACAAAAACAGAAAAAAGCACATCAACACAAACGAAAATACAAACAAACAACGCTGTCCCGAAGTGTCACTTGGTCTTGTGAAAGACTCACGCTTAACTGAAACAGCTTCGAACGCAATGCGCAACACACAGAAAATTCAAAAAACTGAAAGAAATATATAATATATATGCGTCTACACATACTACACATACTATGTATGTATTCATATATGTATGTATATAAAGCACAAAGTAAAAAGCATATTTATTAAGTTAACCTCCCAAGCCCTACCCACTACATACATATAAATATGTACATATGTAAATATGTATGTAAGTATGTACATATGTAAGTTGCACTACGTAGAAAGTGTCAAAGTAAAAAACGGTTGATACGATGAGCGAGAAGTCTCTGTGTACAGTGTATAATGTACAATGGGGAATGAATGAGACGAGACAGCAACACTACAATTAAAGCAGATACATACATACATATGTACATACTATACATATAATGTCCGCATTGACGTCGAAAGTCGGACATCGATAGTGTCATTCAATCCATGGGTTAAACATGTTTTTTTCTTCTTCTTCAAGTGCTGCAAGACTTCAAGACAAGTGTAAATCTAGGCCTACCTGATGTTGAACCACTAATTGTATTAGTTCAATTTAATTTCGATTGCTATTAAGCAAGAAATTAATTAAATAATTGTTCTTCGTTAAGATAAGCTGTCGATTGCATTAGCAAATATCGAAAAACAAATCTGTACTGACAGCTGTCAGTAATACGAGTAATTTGTATGACCATTTTCTTGGATCGTACGATATAAACAATTATCAAGAATTATCGAGTGTGTTCTACAAACCAATTTAAAAATGTTAATGACAATTGCTTTTGCTTTACCAATCAAATGCCAATTGGCATTTCCTTGAATTGTGCCTTTTTATGTACTTAGTTATAGGAATGTGAATAGTTTTAGCAACTATCAAGTGTGTCCTTCAAATTTTCTAAAGATCTTAAAGACATTTGCTTATTTTTTTATTTTACAACAAAAACTATCAATTATAAATATGTTTTTGAAAAAAGTCAATTTTTTCCAATAAATATTTCCTTCTTTTGTTCAACATTTTCAAAGCATAAAATATTGATTTTATGTTGTTTTTGGATTGTTGGAGATTTATTTAAGAACTTATGACTTATGTGTGACAAAATTGGCAACTTCAATTTAATTTAAATATTTTAACCTAGAGGTATACTAAGGGCTTTTAGTTTCCATAATTGCTTGTAACATTTTCGATACTTATAAAGTATATACATACATTCTTGATCAACATAATGTCCGTCTCTCAGTATAAACAACAAGAGATGAAAATAGCTTAAAGAACCAAATTTAGTAAGTAGACTATGACATGCAGTTGTAAGCTTCCAATCTGGGAAATCTTATTAGAAATTTATAACTAATAAATAAGTCCGCTCGACATCTTTAGCAGCCCAAGATCTACAAATATTTGCATGGATTTCCGGCTGCTCGGCACATAAGTAACAATCGTGAGATCAGTTCGACATTGACCCGACAATTTTGTATTAGCATTGACTGTCTTTAAATGCTGCTTATTACATCTTCCAAAGCTTATTTACTTGAGCGTATCTTAACATTTAAGATAAACGAAATACTAACTATTTAGGGTAATCTCAGGGGAGCGTCTTGCATCAACCGCTTTCCACTTAGCTGGCCAAATGTCCAACGTCAGGTTTTTCACGGAGTTCGCACATTGGTTCAAAAACTATTACGACAGACACTTTAAACTGTGTTTACGCTTTCTTAACCGCTCAAGTGAGCAATAGACTAGTCTCTGCACTACCTGTTGTTTGAACGGATCGTTGGCCCACAGCTTAATCATAACAATCAATCAAAAAACACAAGGGCTTTGGTTAATCCAGATAGACCATATATAAAAGAAACATGTAAGAACAGTCAAAGTGACATTCGATTCAATCATAATTAAAAATCCAATAAAAGTAGTAGATAAAATTAAAGTCTAAATGATATATGAAATCTTAATCTTCTGATAAAATAAACATTTTATCGCAATTTGAAACTTTTTACTTTTTTTTTTAATTTTTAAACATTTAAAAAATCACTGTCGCATTCTAAACTATTGAATATTCAAAAAATCAAACAAATTATTGGCCAAAATGTAATAATAGTTACAGTATACAAGGAATCTTCCACGAGTAGTCGAATTTACAATTCAATCCGATTTTTCAGCCCTTTATCCACTTGACGCATAACATCTACCGAATTATAAAATCACCATATATGTACTTACCATAAAAGATATGCAGTCAAATTTTTACGCTTGGTTGTTTTAAATCTGGTATTCACTTCACGCTACTTTCAGCGACCTATTGGCAATACGATCTGTTATCAATTACATTACGAATAACAGACTGTTATTGCCTAATCCCGCGCTAACGTTGCGGAAATAGAAGCGAACTCTTTTTACGCGTGTCAATAATGAAATGCTGACAAGATGTTGAGAAAAGTGACGAAGAATAGAACTTCAAATCTCGAAATTCTATGCATTTATATATGTAAAGTGAAAAACCTCTACCTCTGTGGAAAATAATAAGCAACGTTAATAGGTTTTTGACTAATATAATAGGAAAAAAATTTCAAAAAAAATTACTTAAACTTTAAACATTATACTGAACCGCAAGCTAAGCGGCTGGTAAGTTTGTTAGTGTACACATAATTAAATTTAAACAAGCTTAAACTCCCCCCGTGGCAGGTTTCATATGATGGCTGCTGCTCGAGAATAATCCAGTGGAAGCATGTGAAGCACCTCCAGAAGCACCTAAGGATGCATTTAGCAAAAGTCCTAAAGCACTGCTCACCAAATGCGAGGCAATCTGCTTTACAAATCCTCCCGAATCAAAGGCAGCTCCAGCCCCCTCCTTTTTCTTTCGATATGGAAGCTCTGCGCTGCCATGACGCGCCTCAGAAGCCTCTCCTGAGTTGGGCCTAAGCTTTGACTCAATGAAACTGTTGAGAAAGTTCTTAGTAAATGTCAATGGCTGTGGCAGGCCTTCATCCTCTGGATCCTAAAAACAAAAAAAAAAGAAAACCACGAATTTATTTTAATTACTTATGAAGCCTTCAACTGGGCATGGGCATTCAAAATGGGGGTTAGTAGTGCAGTTGGGTAGGTAAAAGATGAAATAAAAATAAATATAAGTACTGCGCTAAGTGCGGCTAACACGGTGCCAAAGAAGTGACCAAGAAACTGTCCATTGTTGATCTGCAAGATGGAAATAAAATACATACCATTATACTATTATAAACAGACTATTATGATTGTATTCCTACCGCTCCTCCGCCACCAGACAGGCCATCAAAGGCAGTGCCCACATATTGACCAAGAACAATACCAAAGTTCTTATTGCCAGACAGTAAACCGGCCAGTAAGGATGTGCCTGTACTAATCAGCGACTCAATATCCAGTCCACCAGGCTATGAAAGAGAGTATAAAGAAATATTCAAGATTTATTACGTAACAACAACTAACAACTTACACCAAAAAGTGTCGATATGACGCCAGTAAGTGCTCCAATCAATGCGCCAACATCTGAACCGCCTTCGCCCTATAAACTGAATCTCTTTAGTATATCATATATTGGATATATTATTATTGAGGCTTACACCACTCAAGCTGCCAATGATTCCAACAATGCCGCCGCCTCCGCCTCCGCCTCCACCATTTCCAGTATTGCCATCATCATCCGGAAAACCATCTTCATCAGTCTGTTTCTCATTAGTTTTCGTTACGTTTTTAACTGGAACATTTTGGGACTTCAAACGCGTATTAATGGGAAATATTTTAACACTTGGCTACAGAACTGCTTTCATCTTAGAATTATGTTTTATAATAAAAAAGGAAGATTTCAATTCGGTGCGCGGACCGATTTAAAGAACCTCTGACCCTGAAAATCTATGGCTATTTTTTTCTTTAATATAAATAATAAATAATCTATCTATCACTATACAGTAATCAAAAATAATATTTATTTTTTGACTGTCTGTCTTGTCCCTTTTTGAAGTGATATTAAAATATTATATAACAGAAATCAATTTAGTGTTCAAAGTGTCCAAATTATCGAAATTAGACTGTACCTTAGGTCGTTTCATTTTCAATTGTACATACACACTTAGATACTAAACGGCAAGTTAGTCACATTAATGAATAAAGTCTTTGTGTTTCAGATACTCACAACATCATTTAGGGCCAAATCATCGATATCGTCTTTCTGCTGTTCCAGTTTATTGCCGTTTCCACTTTTCTCCAATTGTTGTTCCACAAGATTTTCTCGAAAATCATCCTGTTTGTCAAAACATTAATCAATCAAGTCGAAATCAACTGTTTTATTTTGCACACTTACTTCTGACAGTATGGATTTAACGATATGCATATCCTTAAGTTTTTCATCCTGTTTATCTTCAAATTTGTCCTTATTCGCCTCCCGTTTTTGAAGCATCTTGTGACTTGCCTTGGCCAGAGGTCCATCAACCGGGGCCTGTTTTAATATTTGCTCCAATGCATTTTCAATCTTGGTGTCCAAATCAATCTTCATCTGTGGGACCTGCGTCAAGATCTGAAGTCGCAATTGTCCCAATCTCACACCAAGTTCGGAATCTTCGGCGATTTCCTGCTGCGGTTTCAGCTGAAGTTCAAAGCGTTGTTGCTCACGAAAATTGCGAATCTCTTGGCGAAATTCTTGTTCATTCTTGGTGTTGCTTAATGCATCCATGATACGGCTTAGAATGTTGAGTGCACGCTGATCACGCTTTAATTCCTTCTCGATCTCATCAATCTTGGGAAGCACTTGATTACTCTCGTACATTTCGGTTTGCTGCAAAAGATCCTTAACTTCTTGCACCAGATGCTGTTCCATTTGCTCCTCTGCCTGACGAGCTCCATTTAATAGACCTATGGCGGTCAATGAGCGCAGTTCCTGGACCGGTAAACTACGCTCCAAGCGTCGATAAGCAGTTATGGCCCGAAGATACTGAGTCTGCAAATTCATTTCTCGAAGACTGGCGCTGGAGCAGATGGAGATTAGCAGAAGATGAAGAAGCAGCAGCAGGAGCACCTGAGACCCCATTATATTATTGATGGCTTCGACTCTACACTGAAACTGTGACCAGAAATGCAGCTGACTTTTATACCAATCAATTGTGTCACCCAATTAAAGTACATCCCCCTCTATAACGATCCAATACAATTGAACATTAAACATTTTCATTTCAATACATTTGTGGGCGTATGGGAGCCGCCTCCTTTACTCCACCTACCCTCGCTTCAATGCATCTTTCAGTGCATTAAGTAACAATTCATAAATAATATGTCTTACGCACAAACGCACTTGCACTATGGATATTTTGACCATTTTTAGGAAGCAATTAGTAATGGAAAAATAAAACTAGACAAAAGTAAAAGTAGACAAGCTGAGTTAGAAAAATTATATATTAAATATGGTAGAAAATAATCAAAATGTTAATGTGTAAAATTGAAATTTCAACTGAAATTAATCAATTAATTACCAAGCAAGTTATGTAAAAGTAAAAATATATACATATACAGAATTAAGTATAGAATAAACAAATCATACTCCTTTTAATTCTTATAAAGATCTATTAATTTAAAGTAAAAACCAAAATCAAATTGCTTAAAACATATTTCTACCAGAGCTATTTATTTAACAGTCTTTACCAATGATAACATTCTGGATAGGTTGCATTCAAGCTTGATAATATATATTTTTAATGTACATATTGAATTTATGCCAAGAAAAACTTGGCCAAAGCTCCACAGTGAGAGTTGATCAGTAGTCCATGTCTTTATTTGTCCGCTTAACTGACCCTTGATATGCTAATTTTCACAAAAAGCTATTTTTATGTTTGTACGTATCAGAAATTCAAACCGAAACGAATATTGGTTTCAGTTCCGGTTCCGGTTAGGTTCCAAAATGGTATTTGGGTTCGATTTGACAAAGTTGTAAGTCTGGTAGCCCTAAGAATTTAACAGTTAGTTTGTAGACTTGATATGTTAACCTTAACAGCTGTTAACATAATGTACACATTAATTATAATTCTGTTCAAACTTTAATAGCTATGCAGTTAGTTTCATAGGTCACCTGAGATATAAACTCAACGCACACTCTCTGCAAGCCTTATTTCATATCTTTTAAGTTAAATTCATAAAATAAAATGTTTTCAATAAAGTTTTCCAACTATTATTTATTCTTAAGAATAAATATATAAGCTTCTATTGACATCCCAAGAGCTGTATTTAATTAGGCTCGGTCAGTGCATGATATGATTTATATATATACTATAGAATGTCTTTACAATCTTACAAAAGCTCAGAAAGTTTTCGAACACAAAGGATGAAGAACGTACAACGATGGTGAAGTGTTTCTTAGTATATATGGGTTTATTTTAAAAGAATAAGTATTGAGACTGTGCAAGAGCAACGTTGTGTTAATATCTCATGTTGGACCAACAGTTTGGCAAGGCTATTATTTCTTGCACAAAGATATAGGTATATTATATTTACGTATGTATGTATATACGTATGGTATATTTACAAACATATGCAATCATAAATCAACAAAGTCATAAGTGGCCTTTGAGTTGGATTTTGCCCGGTCGTAAATTGATTTAATAAACTGTTTTTTCTATTTGAGTGCCGTATATTTTCGATTTCTATTGGATTACAGATTTTAAAGCTCCGTTCGCTATCGAAATTCTCATAAACAGTTCCTAATTGCCGGCACCAATTGTAAACTGGGTCTTTATACCTGGTGGTTATTAAAAGTGCAAAATAAAGGGTATCATAAAGATATCAGCATTAACCTTCCACTCGATCTGACCATCTTTCATTTCCCATAAAACAGATAATACATTTTTACACTTAATTTATATAGTTTCTTTCAAGTAGAGCATTTGGACTAAGCATATTTAACGCTTTTTGAAGCATCCATTGAATTTGAGCAAAGTAGATAGTTATATTTGATTTGTTATCTAAGTTATCTAAGGACCTTGGTGCAGGGTATCTTGTAGTCGTGCCCTTTCCACTTAAGCGTTCTTTCTTAATTCGGACTGTAAGTACTTTGCTCTTCTGGTGATCGACAATCTGTTTATCTCGGCAATGACAAGTGCGGATGTTTATTGGTCATTATCACAAATTGAACTCACTATTTGAGCTTCCGCCATTGACAACAGGTTCCAAATTATTTTGAATTGAAAATAATAAATTAACTTCAATGCTAACGTGCACCTTTAAAATATGTAAATAACGCGATTGAGCTATAATGTATTGAATACTACAGCAAAGTATCTAATTTTTATTCTAAATGTGTAACGCCTCAAATTCAAATCAATTCAATCAAAACTTATCCAGTAGAGTAATATTTGTGCCGGTTGAAGGAGGTAGGAGGTTTCCTTTGGGTCTTTTCGATATTCCTTGTCCCGTTGAAAAGCATCCTGGTACCGTAAGGAGAACTGGGACAAATCTTGGTACCGTAAGTATAGCTGGAACCAGTTCTGCTACAGCAAGGATGCCAAAGAAGTATCCTGCTACTACCACAATAAATGGCACAAGCCTGAAGGGAATGTTCTGCTAAAACAAAGTTTTCGAGAACCAATTTCTGCAAGGATTTCCAGAAAATGAACTTCCTGGTACCGCCAAGATAGTTTGGGGTAGAGTCCTGAGAACAAAGGATCGTCTCTATGTCAGCTATATGGTATAGTTATCTAATTCGATCAATTTCTGAAGCAGCAGCAACTATATATATCTGTGCCAAAGTTAATCAGTTTGGGTTTAAAACTGAGAGGATAATGCATGTGAATTCTACGAATTGTTGCTATAAAGAGCAACTACGATTTAAATTCAAACTGTTTTATGACCTAAATTTAAGTACGTATTAAACTGTACTCTTTGGTTTTCAAGTCATTATAGTTAAACCTTAACAGTGTTAACACAAAATTTGATATTTCCTCCTTTTTCCCATTATGTTTTTCTGACAAAAACTACGGTCACTAGTCAAAAAAACACAAGTAATTTGTCAGCTGTACCTCTCTAATGCGACCAACTCTCTATGATTTAATCCAAATGCTTGGTTATTTTTAAAATCACAGTGTGTACACTGTACATGGTACACTGTACAGTGTACACTCTGCCTGTTACATACATTGTCACAATATTAATAGCTCCTTTTGAGTACCGGGTCTAACAACTCACACAGGCCACACTCCGACCCTGTTCACTTAATCATCTGTCACGAATGCTTCATTAAATGTTGAGCAGATTTGACAAGTGTGTATAATAACGACAGACAGAGCGGAAGTTGTCGACGTCTAAATTTAGGTGCCAAAATGCCGATGAAAATTGAACCAAAGTCCAACAACATTGAGATCGATTATTGGTAGACTCTGCTCAAAGATTGCGGCCACAGATCACAATGTGAGTTTATTTTATTTTGTATTTTTTTGTTTTTTTTTTCTTGAACTGCCACGATTGTGTGCGTGATATCTGAAGGATAACCAGTTAGATGGCGACTGCGTCTGCGTAAATTCGTTCAAGTCGTTGGCTTGGGTTTACGACACAGAACAGCCAGTTGTTTCAAGATATGCATGGAAAACTACAAATTACTTATTTGTATGTATGTCGAGTTGTGCAGCAAAATCAAATACGAGTACAACAAAAATAAAACTAGTTGAAAAGGCTACAGTGGAGTGCAGACAACAGCATGATACCCTGTAGCCATCTCTTCAAAAAATAGTGTTATGATAATAACACATGCAAATGCAATAACTATCCGAATGATAAACTGACGTAGAATGTATTGTATACAAACTGATGTCAAATTCGAAGATATCTGTCATATAAAACTTATATGGACATGAAAAAAGTGGGCCTCAATCTCATAAAATAATGATACAGCATAATTATAAATAACATTCTCTTTGTCCACTTAATTTATTTTTTAAGCTTGTGTTGAATATGGATTTAATTCTGATATTCATTATAATACGGGTCTTTTCCACTTTAAACCCATGTTCAATCCCGAGTTTAATTTAATTTTTATTTTTTGCAATATATTTTCTAAGTTAAAGTTATATTAAGTTTGGATTCTTTTTAGTCTTAGAAAATAAAATTCAGAATAATACTTCATAATTACTTTATTAAGATTGGTAACCAGACTCAAATATTTACGAAGTCTGAGCTCAGTATTCATCCACGTGTGATATACAGGAGCGTTCATGCCAAATTTGGTGACTCTAGCTCTTATAGTTTGGTGAGAAATACGCCTTCATACAGATTGACAGATAGACAAATAGACAAATCGACAGATAGACAGACATGGCCCAATTGACTCGGTAAAGTAAGGTAAACTTTTGATCAGTTTGTGATTACAAAACTTGCACAAGCGAGCAAATTTACTTTGTTAAAGATACATTTGTATCTATGCAAGCTGAAGTTCGAGTCGACTCACTGATGTTGCTAAGTTGCATGCGTTCGAAATCAGTCTAAGGTGAATTAGATTTTTACACACACACACACACACACACGCACACACACATGCTCTCAGATACAACAGTCACATATGAAAAGCTTTGCTTTGCATATGCGAAAAATTATGAAATTAAGTAGTTTTAGTCACTTGGTTGCTTTTCAAAAGCTGTCAAATCGAAAATGACATCGAAATCAACTTTAATGGCCGGTTGCTTTTGGACAGTTGTTTTATAGATGCTGTGTTTATTTGTTTGCCGTGCCACCTCATTCAATATCCAAATTTGCATACTAACAAAAGGCGCAGCCTTCAACTTAAAAGTTCGACATGGACGTATGCAATTTTTACTTAGAAAGGCAAAAAACTTGTGAAGAAGTCCATTTATTTATATAACTGGGAAATAACAGGAAAAATCTTGCTTTGGAGATATAACTCTTTATGTCCTGAACCAAATCAATTACTAATACAAATACTTAAATATGCCTTACTTCATTTAAATAAAGTCAAATATTTAATTAAACCTATTTAGAATTGTTTGTAATTCGTTATATTCGACGTGGCATATGAAATTTGATCTGCATTAGGTTCATAGAAAATAACAAACAATATTCGAGTATTTAACTCTAATCTGACTGCTTCTAAATCTCTGGCCATTTAAGACTAATATGTGTTTGACCCAATTCCAACATACTCCTTTTAATCCGTTTTGCAACCAACAAAAAGAAACATAATGGGAATTTACTAAGTATGCGGAATTTACTTATTCAACAATTATTAAATTGAATTGAATAAAAAACGAACTTATCAAGGATACTTACTGACAATTACTTCAAACGGGAAGAGCCATTCGAATCAAATGGTTTTTATCACTTGGAGTACAGCTTCAAGAAGCGATGGTTGTAAATTAAATGTGCAGTTACTACTTACATATATGGAAAATTGCAAATAAACATTCATGACCTGAGAGGAGATGTGATGGGATGAGATGAGATGAGATGAGATGGGAACAGCTGCATGGGTTGTGTAAGTCTAATCCTGCCTTCGACCCACTGAAAAGACTGACAAAGTGAGCTGCTGCATTCGCAATGTGGAAATTTTCGGTAAGTGGCAACCAGACAAAAAACAATCCGACAAAAAAAACGGAAAAAAAATACAAAATTCGCGTATGTTCCACAGACAAAAGCCTTTATGCATTTTCACTCAACAGGCAGTTTTTGGTTTCACTCAAAACATAGTCTCAAAAATAAAAAAAAAAAGACATAAAAAATAAAACAGATTTGGCTTTGACTCACGTTCGTTTTCATATATCTTTGTTATTTAGTTTTTTACTTTTTTTTTTGAGCGCAACGTCACAGTCAAGGCGTTAACAACAGCAACAACAACAACAACAACATGAGATCCAACAGCTGCTCAGCTAGCTGAGCTGAGCTTGAGCCTCTGTTTCTGCCTCTGCTGCTGCCGCTGCTGCTGCTGCTGCTGCTGCTCAGCTAGTAAGCGTCCAAGTGTCCGCTGCTTTTTAATGCTCGCTGTTGGCGTCGCAGTCAGCCACTTGTACGCTTCGTCGCTTTGTTCGAGCTTTAGTCGCTAGTGTATGATAAAATCGCGTTAGTAATCAATTGCAAGCCCACCAGCCAAGACCGCAAAGCCAGCGCCAGCGCCAGTCGCATAAAGATCCACACTACTCAAAAACTATTTCAAAAATAACCTAAAACCTAAAAAAAAACCACACTATCTAAAATAAAAAAACAAAGAGAAATTTAAAAACAAAAAGTAAATAAATAAAGAAATCAATTAACAAACAAAGCGTGTGTACGTAATCGTCGCCGAAGCTACCCGTCTTCATCGCCTAAACGTGAGGATATACTTTACATATATGTATCTATGTAGTACTTATATAAATAGAGATATATAAGAAAGAGAGAGAGAGAGAGAGAGAGAGAGAGAGAGACGGAATGTCAACACTAAATTTCTCTACGCAAAGCTATATCAGCAAACTATCAGCAGCAGCTACTAAAATGCTAAATCAAAAAGTTGCAATATTCGCAAATTCCTCAACTTGTGCATTTACACTAAATATACAATTTACAAAAACAACAACAACAACAACAATAACAACAACAACAAATGCATCAAAGCAAACAAAAATAAATACAACAAAAAATAATACAAAAAAAAAACAAACAGTTAAACTTTACTATTTTTTTCCACCCCATTGTTTTAAACTTTTGTCGGTTACTTGAACTTTGTTTTTTGTTTAATTTTTTTTGTTTGTTAACTTTTTTTTTGTGTGACGTTAATAATTTTTTGGTCAAAACCTATAAAAACGCGAATGTTAAGTTTGTTTTTTTTTGTTTCAATACTACATTTTTTTTGTATCATTAGTAAATGTGTTTACCCTTTATCCATAAACAGAGAAAACATAAAGTGCTAAAATTAATATAGTAGCCAAAGGGCGGCATCTTTGACCCTATCTAAAAAGAAAAAAAAATCGGAAAATAAAAAACCAGTGTTCTGAATCAGTGTAAACAGGCAAAATGGTCAACTCAAGGCCGACTGTCAGTCCGTGTACTATGTATAAGCACATCCACCTCAGATATTATTTTGAAAGGTGGAAACACGAAATTTAATACTCACGATACATTTTGAAATAAGTGAACATTATTATGAAATGTGCAGCGCATTAAAGAATGCTCTTATTGTTATACATACATATATATTCTTGATCATGTTCCTCTGTCTGTCGGCTTATACACTTTTTTGCTTACTAGTCTCTCAGTGTTAAAGCTAAGCTTATGAAACTTGATTAAGATCTGTATTTTTGTTGTAGAAAGTAGATGGATTTAGGGCCGGCCGGTCGGATGGGATGACTATATCATCTATCAGTCATAGCAACAATCGGTTAACAAGTTAATCTTTAGTTAAGCAAACTTTGTTGTTCCTTCAGATATCTCAGCCAAACTGTTTGGTATTATCTTATACAGATTATCATATCCTAATAGCCATAACGTTTATTAGTTCTTCAGATATCTCAATAAACAAAATATTATAAACAGATCCGTACAACTCGCGACTTCTAATATAGGGAAAATATGCCAAGTCATGCCCAGTCAACACTTATGAAGCTTTCTTGAGCAATACAGATCTGAGTAAAAGATTCTTGCTTAACTTTGTAATGATCTTTTATATCACAACATTTGAATAATACAATTACCCGCCATTACATGGAAATCATCTTACGTTTTGTCCCAGGCTACTTATAGTAATTGTAATTGGTTCTAATGACTTTTGATTTCTTCATAGAAATTGAC
The DNA here is from genome assembly GCA_035043265.1 of Drosophila testacea. NCBI lineage: Eukaryota > Metazoa > Arthropoda > Insecta > Diptera > Drosophilidae > Drosophila > Drosophila testacea. The sequence goes on from JAWNND010000229.1 coordinate 4,707,222, forward strand.
TATTTGCTCTGACTTTTATAATCTACTGACTATATCTCTGAACATTACAAGATACACCCCTTTTTCATTACATTTCAAATATTCCTATTAAATTATGTTTTATGGTTAAAAGTATCTTCATCAGATATTGAAACATGATCTTTGTCTCCATTCTATTCAGTGTCAAGTTAAAGTTGAAGCTTGATATTTTGTAACTATTCAAAAATTACTTTCTCTTTCAATTTGCATCGGCCAGATGCTGTTCAGTTATTACTATACTTATTTTTCTTCACTTGCCTCTTATGCAATAAAAAACACAGCGCTTCCGCAACAACCGGACAATTGAGCCAATATTTCGATCAATTACCTAAAGTGTGTCATTAGTACAAAAAAAAATATAGCGCAAGCTAACTTTGGTGCGCCAAAGTTTGGATACCCTTGCAGTGCCCTGTGTAAGCCGTCAGATTTTTTACAAAATTTGTTAAATGTTGATTTTGAACCGATCGATCCTATGGCAGCTATATGATATAGTAGTCCGATTTACACCAAATTTGGTCAGCGTGTTTAGAACTTAGTCAAACACACAATGTGTATATTTGGTTGAGATATTTTGAGAAACAAAAAAGTTGTTCATACTAAATGTTGTTTTCGAACCGATCGTTCCTATGGCAGCTATATGATATAGTAGTCCGATTTACAAATTCGGTCAGCCTCTTTAAAATTTAATCAAACACACAATGTGTATATTTGGTTGAGATATTTTGAGAAACAAAAAAGTTGTTCATACTAAATGTTGTTTTCGAACCGATCGTTCCTATGGCAGCTATATGATATAGTAGTCCGATTTACACCAAATTCGGTCAGCCTCTTTAAAACTTAATTAAACACACAATGTGTATATTTAGTTGAGATATCTTGAGAAACAAAAAAGTTTTTCATACTAAATGTTTATTTCCAACCGATCGTTCCTATGGCAGCTATATGATATAGTTATCCGATCCGGCCGGTTTCGACATATGTACTGCGTGCAGCAAAAAGACGGACCTGTACCAAGTTTCATCAAGATAGCTTCAAAACTGAGAGACTAGTTTGCATAGAAACAGACGGACACACGGACAGACGGACAGACAGACGGACAGACGGACATGGCTATATCGACTCAGCTCGTCGCCTGATCAAGAATATATACTTTATGGGGTCTGTGAGGCTTTCTTCAATGCGTTACACATTTCGTGACCAAAATAAAATACCCTCTGCAAGGGTATAAAAACACAAACTAATGTTGCATAATTATTATTTTATAAAAGTACAAATTTAATAGAACACTTAGAACCTTAAGTCTAAGTCAAGGCTTCAAGTCGGTTCTGAATCGAACCTCGCAAAACCGGTTCGGTTCGGGTTTTTCGGATCATAATCCGAACCTTTGAACTGCTTTTTAACGAGTTAGACTTCATGCCCTTCTATATATGGCGCCTTTATTTTAAGCTTGGAATCGAGTCGAATTCCCAAGTTAGATTCTTCTTCAAATTGATCAATTTCTTAAGTACAATTTTATTGAAAACTCAAGGAAAAATGCAAACAATTGAGAAATCTAAATAGTTTTGTTGTAATAAATTGAGCCAATTGAACCAAAGACCTTTGTGTTCATGTTTGTACTTGAAATTTGCAGTTGCACATGTGATTTGATTTCTTATACACAATATGCCACGAACCCCCAATTATAGGAATTAAACAAATTGTTTGACCACAAAAACACAACAAGGTTGATGCTGTTCAATTGCACTCATGATTCGCAATTAGAAAACAGTCAATGCAAAACGTTAGATGGTTTCAGATGTTAAAGCCTTGGCAAAGATACTGTGATCAAAGATACTTCTACTTCCACCTTGTGTCGTTTACCAAATATCTAATTAAAAAATTACCTTCAGTCTAAACGTTACTTAATTTGCACTTAACGATTTCAGTTTTTTTAAAAACACTTTACATATTGAAAATTAGACAAGAAAGTTTGTAAGGTGGTTTTATTTTCAGTTCAGTTCAGTTATAGTTCAGTTCATAGAAAATTCTTGAAGCTTAAACTGTAAAATGTTGGGACTCATTTTAAATATTTTTAATAATAAATGCAATTTATAACATAATATTTGGGGATAGATATAGATGCATAAGTGTACCTCAAGATACTGTCATCATTAGGGTTCGATATACACTTGTCTGTTTGTCTAACCATCTGTAAAGAGTCTATATAAAACAGGATTAATCTATAGGAATCTACCCTCGAAACAACATATTATACATGGCATATAAGTTAATGAAGTTATTTCGCTTAGACTTGTATTACTAGGTAACAATTGTTTCTTGTATTTTATTTTTACGACTTTGTAGTAACAGTAATTATAATATATTCAATATTTGTTTTTTTTTTTTAAATAATAATTACGACATTTTGGGAACTCTCAATGCCGTTGAATTTATGGACCTCAAGAAGTAATAATAAGTGGTGTCACACAAATACTAACTAGTATTAGTTACATGTACATACATACATGTATGTAAAATGTTCGAATGCTACCTTAAATTGAAGGTGACCACATTTTTTGAGTTGACAAAGAGCCAATAGTTACTCGGCTATAAGAGAGTTTTGAGCTGAGCTTAAAAAAGTAAAAGCAGACACGTAAAAATCAGCTGAGTCCGCACAGTGCAGATGACATAACCATGCCAACCGTCAACTAACTGGGCTCTTTGCTTGTTATGGCCGGTTTGGCAGCTCGCACAACACTCCACACTCCACAGTCCACAGTCCACACTCTACACTCTCAAGTCATTGATGGTAATCTTCACTCTCCCTTTCTACATCGCCCATTTCAATTCGTTTTAGACCACAGTCTGTCAGTCTCTGTCTCTCTGTCTCTTGTTTTTCTCTATCTTTGTGATTATACAGTATGTTGTTGTTAGTTCATTTCCCATTTGTTTCTTTTATATGTATCTTTTTTTTTTCTTTTGACTATACGCCCTACTTAATAGCCGCTGATCGCCATTGCATGTTGCCACGCACAACAACTAATAATCAACTAACAAAAGTGTTTTTCGTCTTTTTTGCTGCTGTTTCAAAACTGTCAAAAAAATAAATAAAAGATATTATAAAAATTTACACACTTACAAAGTAAACAGAAATATGCAACACATAAGATAAATAAGGTCACTCGTACTATAGCATTGATTGATTGACTGACTGAAGCGCAAATCATATTTGCTTAACTTTTTAACAATACAGCTTTTCGGCAAGTCTTTGTTGATTGACGGTGCCCATTAGAGATAAAGAAACCTAGTCCATTCCGAACCAGCAACTTAACCTAACCCTGTATATTATAAATCATATTTTTCTTTCAATAATGCAGTTGTAATGTATGCGAAATATACATTTCTTTAATCTCATTTCGATACTAGAGAAGCCCAAGTGAAATATATATACAAATAAACTTGATATATTCCTACTCAGCACCAACAACCAAATCCGTTTGTCTGCCTGTATGAACACCTAAGTCTCTGAAAGTATAGGAGCTTGAGAAATTCAACATAGTATTCAAGATCCAGAATATCCTAAGCAAACTTAAAGATACTCTCTACGATATATAGTAATGTATGTAGTCCGCAACTGTCCTGAAAAGAAACTCTAATGTTATTCATGAATCAGGTCTGCAAATGATTTTAAAGGAGGTATGATCGTGTCATTAGCGTTGTAACTACTTAACTAGTATGTACTTATTTTTATACCATTAGGTATAATAAGGGTATTCAACAATCGAGTAAGCTCGATGGTAGCCTTTCTGACTAGTTTTGAGTAATGCAACATTGTTGTTGATTTTAAAATCACAACCAGAAATTAGTTGACACATGTTTCACATAAATTTGCAAATTTGATTTTTTTTTATTTCTTTTGGTGTGAGATATTCGTGTGAACGTTGTATGAAGTTTTTGCTCTCAGTGTACAACATTTGATGCACTATTATCTGTTATACATATATAAATAAATCTCAACTACTTTATAGTGATAATTAATTATAATAATGATATCTCGATCACCTCGTTCCGATAACTCGTTAAAAAGTTGTTCGCATTTAAAATGTTTAGTGGCCTTCTTAATATAAGAAATCTCAATATGCGTCTATGTTAGTTTAATCGAAGCGTTAAGATTAGCTTTTTCAAATTGTTGTTCAAAATGTTTGTTTCACGACTTGAACAAAAAAATGAGAAGGTGTTTCCAAACCACTGAACTGTCAGAGCTTTTGCTGGAAAAGTTGTTTAAGATACAATAAATCTTAGAATTCTTGGACACTCTTGATATCAAGTAAAAGGATAGAGGTGTAATAATTTACTTGTATTCTTCTTGGAAAAACTCAGAACAAAATTTCGAACTAGTCAGAGTTATAAGCAATGAGATGAAGCTAGAATTCGAAAGATGACTGATCAGGTTTAATATTATAATCATAATTATTATTGTAGTAGACATTAAAAATGATACCATACACATATTAAAATTATCTCAAATTGTGAATTTCAAAAATCAAATCAACTGCAAATCTTTGTGCAACATTTTAATTGCCGTACTACTTTAATGCACTAAATATTTGTTGATTTATTTCGATAAAATTCGCACACATTAAATCTCAAAATGTTACATGGACACATTTATTGAATGAATAAATTAAGGTGGGGTCAAGAAATTGATATTTTTGTTGTATTTTAAAAACAAACCCATGCTTAATCTCTAAAAGCGTTAACTGAATGTTGAAGGTTCAATGAATCATTTCAACTGAAATTGTTTGCTATTCAAATTATACAACAATATGGAAACTCCTTTTTAATTCGCAGACTCTGATGTTGTTGTTTTGAAATTGCAAAATTTGCACATTTTGAGAGACGCATTTTAGCGGCTTTCTTTCGCTTTCTTATTGAAGTGAATATTTTTCGGAAATCTGTGGCTTTTTCAAAGGGAATTCAATGACTTTTTTATGTACCTATCACTTCCTCTTTATAGAGAGAGAGAGAGAGAGAGAGATCTCTTGATCTCTCCCGCTCTCCCTCTCTCTCTCTATCTGTCTCTCTGTTTCTTTCACTTTGTTTCCCCTCTCATTCGCTAACTGTATTTACAATTGCACCTTTTGCAAGTTTCCTAAGAGCTAGCTCACACAAATACATTTATGAGAAATTATCGCAGTCGACGTCGCTGCCTCAGTCGACTTCGTGCTGCCTCGGCTGACGACTGCGCTAGCCAAATAAAATTACATAATTCTTATTGCGCTTGCTATTGTTGTTGTTGCTGCTGCTGCTGTTGTTGTTGTTGTTTTTGTTGGTAATGGTGTTGTTGCTTTTGACTGTTGTGATTTATAAATTGTATTTACCGTTGTTGTTTCACTGCAGGTGATGCAGTTTCAGTTGCGCACACAATTCACAATGCATATTAGTCATACGACCAGTGGCCCGAGAAATGTTCAATATTTAATTTGACTCATCATTTGAAATACGATCGAATACACATACTAAACTATATATATATTATGCCACGAGATCGCTGTTAGTCTATTAGCCTTGCACACCTTAGAATAACCAACAACAACAACAACAACAAAAGGTTGAGAAAATACCACAAAGACGCTAACAAATCAGAAAAACGACAACAAAAACCATATAACTGAATGAACAAACGTTTTAAAAATCTCTATTCGACTTTATTCAACTTTGTGATGTTCATTACCGAACTTGACTGTTAAATAAAAAATAAAAAGACAAGTTGATACAGCAACCGCATAATCTTAAGATGACAAGGTCATCAAACGACCTTTTACCGATTGTTCAATGCTCAATAACTAATAAGCAGCTCTTTTAACCTACTCTCGTTTATTTAGCCAACATGTTTATTTATACATATCAATTTATACATATATACCTATGTGTGTGTATTTTTCAGCTTTTAGATACTCCCTTAACTAGCGGATTAAAGTACAACCAAAATAAAGATGAGGAATCTTAACACATACCAAATCGTAGCGTTGATCGTCTGCAGTACTGTTTGCCTTATAAGCGCGTCTCCTTTACCACACCCAGCTGGTAACCAGCAATTGGATGTCCTGCAAATACCACTGACCAATGGAAAGGTAAGTCACGAATCAAATATTTACGAAACGATTAAACGATTAAACGATTATACAAAATAAAAGCAGCTAGCAAAGTGTAGTTATACATATTTAATTTATTTTAACTTCAATTGTAAATTGACAATTTAATTCAAACTTTACAAATTGGAAAGGAAAGATAAGAAAGTTAAAATCTGGAGTATACAACAGATTACAATTGATTCAACGTTAGTTACAAGGATTGGGGATCAGCTCAATAAATCCAGATTGATCTCTGATCACATGGGGAAGGACTTTCGGCAGCTGAGGTCATCTCACAGTTTAGATATAATATTTACTAGAGCTTATACTCAATTAGTTTATTTTATTTTCTAGAATACTTATAATAATGCTATTCTTATTACCAGCACTAGGAATCACTTTTCTAAATAACACAAAGTTGTCAATAAATGATGATCAAGAATATATATACATATACAAACGATTCGTCACGCCTCATTCTCTCTGTTACATACATTGCAAAGAACAAAGTATAACAAATATTTATATAGAATAAATATTAATTAATATCAGGGAATAAAAAAATTTCAATCTACTTCACATTTCGATACTTTTGCTATATAGTATATTTAATTATCTAATGTTAAGGATTAAATTACTTGTTTCATTTAATTAAATCGTAATGTTGTAATTTATTCAAATAGTTAAATATAAAATCGTAAATCAATTGAATTAATATCTGATTGATTCACCAAAGTAGCTGCCATTTTTATAAACTTATTTGTTAGACAAATTTGCTGCTGGATGAGTTCCAATCGGGTTGGTCGGTTAACAAGTCTTTGGAGCGGACAAAAAGCTTTCCTTTTCTTTTGCAATTGCAGCTGAGTGTTGAGAATATGCAGGTCTAGGGGTCTGTATGTCGCTAACAACTGGAACCTGCTTGACCAGATTCGAACATTAACAGAGACCAGTTGTAAGGAAGTTGGCACACTTGTTATGTTTCCTTGGCTTGCACTGTACCAACGGACCAGACTAGTTGCTCCGCCTTGGGTGTTAAGACAATCCCCACAATCCACACAATCCCCACAATCCCCACTTGAAGTGAATTATATTAAAACCGGCTGGCTAAGTGTCTGTCTATTTGTCCACACATTCATTTATTGGGCAAGCTGACTCTGTTATTTAATAGCCGTCAAAAAATTCAAATTTTTTTTAGTCTGTTTCAGATTAGTTTTTGTGTCATATTGGACAATTTGATTACGCCTCGAAGGCAATTTTCAAAGCTAATTAAGAAATACAGATAAAACAAGAAAGAACGTACGTTCTTAGTTAGAAAGAGAGATACAAGACCAAATAGACATAATGACCCTGCATGTTCTAGTACTGAACATTACGATCGAATAATAAACCAATTGCAAAATTGAGCACTTAGATATCAGAGACTATATTCGCTAGAGACACCAGACTTTGTAGGAAGGATTCTGTGTTCTCTAGTGATTGCAAAAAGTTGAAGTTCTCTTTACCTAAATATAACTGTGCACTGTGCCGAATGCCAAACTGTTTGTAAAAATAAGTATTCTGAAGACTCTCACATGAAGAGTAAAGAAGATTCAAATGTAACAACAATATACCTACATACGTTTACAGGGTATCATACTGTTGCATGCACTCGACTTGTTTTTTCCAAGTACCTCTAACAATAAAATAACGTAACAAACAACGATAACGACCGAAGCGCAGCGAAGCTTTAATGCCAACAGATGAATCAGCAGCAGCTGCATCAACAAGTCCAATATGTGGGTCTGTCTCTCTGTGGGCTGCCCCAAGAGACACAAGACACAGAAGACGCGATGCTGGTTCCTCAGCAGCTGCTCGTGGTTACTGCTTACTGGTTACTAGTTACTTTTTAGTGGTTACTGGTTACTGGTTACTGGTTACCACTGGTTACTGCCTTATGTAAGCTGTCGGGTACCAGTTTACATACACATCACGCACACCCCTCATTGTAAACGTCAGTTGCAATTTTTGGTAACATGGCAATAGCACGCGGTAGAAGTAAACAGCTTAAATAGAATTGAATATGTATTCAGGATACTTATGTTAAATTACATTCGAATCAAACGGCAGTGACTCTACAGTAAAATTCTTATGATAGCCCAGTTAGCTCGACCGAAGTCGAGAGCTCCCAATGGCTATTCGGGCCCATTGCGGATTAGGTAAGGGTTAATGGATCCTTTAGCCGGTCCTATTGGGTTAAGCCCGCCCAAGTGCCAGGTCCTCCGAAAGGAAAACAAGAAAACTCTATCTCTAATATGTTTGTGTACATTTAATGTGTTTTTATTAGGGACTAGTACCGAAACAAATATCGGTTAAGGTTCCAGTACTGCAAATATTCCTTACAATAGGGTACTTCATAGTCGAGCATTCTTGATTAGAGCGTTCTTACTTGTCCTTAATTTAACATAATTAATGTCGTTGCTATGCAAGGTCTATACTATAGACTCTATACCAATCAGATTGAACACTAGCGACTACGCGTGATGCATATTATATTATGTATATTCAGTATAACATATTATATTATGATCCACACCTAGAAGTGCTTTCAATTGGCGATTTTCGAAAAATCCGAGCTGAAAATCAATGTTCAGTTTGAATTCAACATCATCACTGTTTTCAGATGATACATATAGTCTGTTGAGAGCAGGAAAAGTGAAAGGTGGTCGAGATGAACTACAGATTCAGTACCTAAAGGGGTCGCAATGTTGAAGATGACAATGACAAAACAGTTTGCTGGCTGAAAAAACAACAACAAAAAAAGTATGTTTTTCTTAATAGTTGTTGCTATTGTCGTTGGAATTAACTTCCGCCCCAATGTAAAGTCAACTTTTGCGCTGAATTTTGAGACAATTAAGCCCATAACACTAACAACGATTCCAGCAACAACAACAACAGCAACAACAGCAACAAAAACAGTCTCGACAGCGAAAGCAACAACTTTGGTAACTTTTGGCCTTATAATTGTCTGGCTAGGTTGCCAGGTGGTTTACCTTAAGGTAGTTGAATGGTTATAAAGCTATTTGAACTTTTGTTGTAGCTACATAATATTAAAGTACATACACACATACACAAAGACTGAAAGTTGCTCGCCATTTGCGATTTTGATGCCACAGTCTGTGAGTAGAATTTTTAAATTAACGTCAACTTACGCGCATGGTAAACACATGGTTCTGAAATAAACAACAAATTAAAGGGTATGCTCTACAATTTTATCGAGCACCAACCGCAAAAAATAACTTAACCAAGAAAAAGTAAACTTTACAAAGGTATTTTTTTAACTTTTATCGAATGCGCTAAAGTTTTCTTTATTAATCTGAAGGTAGACAAAATTAAGCTGGTACAGCTAATAGATCAAGCTTCAAGTAAATATTTTATAAAAGTACAACAACTATTTATTTCCATGCTGTAAGATATTCAATGAAAAGAAACTTTCAGATCTTTATTCTTCTTTTTTATATTAATTTAAATTTTTGTAAAAAATTGATTGAAACTAAAATGTTTCCACTTTCAGGACATTTCATCAAATAAGAAAATAATTGTCTGGGAATTTATGTAATATTTAAAATTATAATTATTTTATTACTGTTTAAAAAAGAGTGCAGGGTAAAAAATTATTGCAGTTTGAAAATTGAGGTTAAATTAATAATTATTATACATAATAACAAACGTTGAGTCTTGTTTTATTATTTGGACTTGCATCTTAATTAATATTTGAAATGTTGATGATTGAATTGTTGATATCTTCCACAGGAACTCGATGTCTTGACACTTGGAGCCAATGATCAAGAACAAATGATAGCCGATCGTAATAAAGAACAATTGGGCTACTGCGTGAATTGTTTCCAGATATAACAAAGGTAAGCCCAAAAACCCAAAAATGCAATCATCTCTCAATCAGAGTACGTGTATCTGAGATAGATTAGGTTCAAAAGTCAATTTCTATTTGATGGATAGATATTTTGAAATATGTATATATTGTGATTCCCCCAAAAACTAATTGCTTAGCTAAATCTTCGGAGCGTCAATGTGGCTCTGTTATTGTTAATTGTTGTATTGCCTGAACATTTCATAGGAAATCAATATGCAAATTAATCGTCTAGTCAATAATATCTTGCAACGTGTTGGGCCTGTCGTCTTGGGCACAGTTCTGAATCCGGAACTTGATCGTAGTTCTCCCCGGAAACCCATCAATGATGATGATAATGATATAGCACTGCCGGCCGACAAGGACTATGAGAGCCTGCCCGAGGATATCGTCAATTTTGAGCCCGATAAGGATTTTGACAGCAATCTTGAGGACAATTGAAATCTGTATAATGTATAGCTTTAGCAAAATTGGCCTTAATTTTTATAATATTCTGGCAATTGATGTAGTTTATTATCCCATACATACCCTTTAAAAAGAATACGCTGCATGTTGCTACCCACACATTCAAATATTTAAGGAGTAGGAGTCCTCCGACATTGTAATTGTCAGTATTTAGAGCACGTATTTAAATCCCTCAAGCACTATATACCACCACAACATATCCATGCATGCCATGCCACCACCAACCTGTAGACAGCTTGACCAACCAACCAAAAAAAAAAACCAAAAAAACAGACTCTCGCATATACCAAAAACATAACCCAGGCGTGTTGATTTGCTAGCCAACTAATAATATATACAAGTCCCAAAGCACACTGAATTCAATCAAACAAAATCAAAATCAAAATCAGAATCGAAATCAAACAAACATCAAAACAATTGGCTAATCATCAAGTTGCAGAGAATCAAAATATCAGCCACAACAAAAGCAACCGCAAGAAGCACCACAACCATTACTAAAGTACAAAACAAACAAAAAACAAGATATAAAGCATCTCAACAAACCATGGACCAACTTAAATACTACTACAGTCAGTCTCAACAACAACAACAACAACAATAAGAACAACAACAACGGAAACATGTTAAACTTGAAACAACAAGCGTCATCATCTGAATTTTCATGGCAATTGATGGAAACAAGCCTGTGTACAGTTTATCTGCATATCTCTCTCTGTTTTACCTCCTAGGAAATCGACTCAATTGTTAATCGCATTATAGCACAAGTAATTCGTGTTGCCGGTCCAGGGCTGCTAAATAGCATTCTATCGGGAAATCGGGGAGGTGCAGGGGGTGGTAGTACCACTCCGTCCAGCAGCTTTGATGCCGATTTCGATGACGATGGCTTCGGTGACGATGACGACGATGACAACAGCAGCAGCGGTAGCGGTAGCAATAATAATGTTGCTGCCGGCTCTCCAGTCTCGGTGCCAGTACCAACTCCATCTTCAGATGCATCTGATAGCAGTTCACAGGTTAAAATTGATTTACCTACATTTGCACCAGATACGGATACATCTTTGGGGAACAAAGTGAGTGCGCGTAAGAGTGAAACAAATGTAACAGCATCAACAACATCATCATCAACAACAAGAACAACCACCTCCACCACCACCTCAACCACCTCAACCACAACCACCACCAGTCCCAGTCCTAGTCCCAGTTTAAAAACCGATGCCACAACCGAAAGTAATGAAATTGGGACAGAGGAGACTTTAAAGTTGTTGCCTCGCTTTTTGGGAATTGAGCCGACAAGCGCAACATCGACAGCAAATACAGCTACAGCGATAGATGTAACAACAACAACAACAACTAGAAGCACCGATAAATCCCAATTAGCACCTATCAATTCAACCATCACCACCTCCACCCAGTATCCCAACAATAAAGCCAACAACAATATCATCGATGAACCACAATTGCTAACAATTATAGCCGATATTAATCGTTTATTAAATTCTACAAATTATTTTATTACAACCAGAGATAATTTAACAACATCAACAACAACATCAACATCAACAGCAGCAACAGTAGAGACAACAATTGACAACATCAACAACAACATCATCGACAACAGCAACAACATCACGAAATTATTACCGGTCTATGATTAATTGCAAAATGAAACCCAAACACACTGAGAATATTGTGCAAGTGCATTACAACAAACAACAAACAACAAAGAACATCAACAACAACAGGATCAACAGCCACTATATCAAATTTAACAAGGCTTCAATCACATTTACCTAACATCTTTCAATTCCATTTAGAAATTGTTGAACTATGATATTGTATTTATTTAACGGGTCTTAGGGGTCTTTAGCTGGTTTAGGGAAACGCCTTAAATGTGGTTCAGCAAATAAGCGAACATTTTCTAAAAACTGTACAGATCTACTGGTGTAAGATATAAGTTTTCAACTACTTAAATAATCACAAGACATTTTAATGATTGAATGTTAATAACCAATGTACATTTTCTTCAACCAAGCTAGTAACGAAATTTATTGAGCGAGTCTAACGTCACATTGCTTGTCAATAAATTTCTGTTTGAACCAGTTGAAAAACTGTTTTCAAACACTTTCAACACTCTCACATCTTTACATAAAGTGTTCAACCGGAACCGTTTTTTTATGAATCCCCCTTATACGCAATCCTTACCCTTCCCAAATTAGTACCTAACATTATAAACAACAACAACAAGAGCAACCCAATAAAATCATTCTTTACACTATACCCAATGCACACGCACTGCAATTCACGGACATTACCCAACTATACACTGTAAATCGCACCCGAATCCGGCCCTAAATCGATACCTGGTTGTTGTAGCAAATTGATGAGCAAGCGAATCGCATTATATCCAAACTTTTGCGAACATTGGGCCCAACCGTCTTACGTACCGCCATTCAGGGGAATACCGCGAATGCAGCACGTACAACCTTTGATGCTGACTTTGATGATGATGATGACGAAACGAAGAGTAGTGACAGCAGCAGCAGCACTGGAACTAGTGCCGATAGTGGCACACGGGTATCCATCGAGCTACCAACCTTTGAGCCCGATGATGACAACGAGATTGATGCGGATGATAAGACCAGCACTACCAGCACTACCAGCACTACCGAGACATCGGCTCGTCGTTAATGACAAAAAATGTGCGTGTAATTTGCTACAACAACTAAGCATTGTATATATGTACATACATATGTATATGCATTATCATATCAATTGGCAAACATTGTTTTTAATTCTCAAATTTTGTTCCCTGTTTTCAAAACAGCATCAAGAATTGGAAAAACTACAACACAACAATAACAACATGACCTGCAAGCTCCATCAAAAATGATTTTCAAAAAACAACAAACAAACAAACAAACATTTCCACACTTATCCAATGAAAATGTATATAAAAAATATATAAAATTTTGTTATCTTTTGTATTTTGTATTGTTTTGCAATGCTATATCTATTATTTTACCACTTTTTTTTTGTACTGGTTTTCGATACACTCTAATATGTAATATGAACAATGCACAACACATCAACGGTCTCTATCACAGACATGATTTTCGGGCATTCTACGACTTTTTCATAAAAGCTTTTTCTACGTTTCTAAACAAACTCTCCCCCACTCTACCTCTCTCTCTCTCTATCCTCTTACATTTCTCTCTGCTTCTCTCTCTCTCTCTCTCTCTCTCTCTCTCTCACTTTTTCTCAATCTGTCTTTCTCATCAATGCGTATTTTGAAGAATTTGCTTTATTAGGTTTCCACTCAATTTGTATTTCAACATATTCATGTTAAAAAATAGGTGTTTTTTTAATCATAACATAATATTATTTTGTAATAATTGTTTAAAATTGATTATAATATATATATTAAATATACCAAAACATTTGTAATATACTATATATAACTACATATATATATGACTTTTGTTAAGCGAATTAAACATCCACTGGAAATAATAAGTATGTATGTACGAGTATATTTGAGTGTGGATTCAAATTGTGCTCCTATTCACAAATCAGATGACAGGGCACTCACTCGCAACATTCATGAGTATTCATGAGTGTATTTACGAATTTCATAAGACCATTTTTGCAACTTTTCATGAGTGTATTTCTCATGTTTGTGTTTTTTTCACAATACGAGCGAAAATACATTCACAACACTCACGAGTGCATTCATAGATGCTTCACACTCATCAGTTGTTTATTTCCTGATAGCTTCATATACACATGTACATACATTTTCATAAGGACTTGAGCACAATCTGTACAATAATCCATCCACATTCTCGTTTCGATTACAGCTTAGAATCGAATGGTTTCAATCACTCGCTTAAGCTATTCGTTTCCTCGAAAGTGGCCACAAAGCCATTTCCAAACTCATGATAATCAAATAAAAAGACAAAACAATATCAATATACATATTAATAAACTGAAATGTAATTTTTAAAACTACATATATGTACTTGTACTTCCAATTACATCTATTACGATTATAAAGAATCAAATAAAAATGGAATGAGCGTAGAAAAATTCGATATAAAGTTTTGATCAGTCCGTCTGTAAGGACAACCATGAAAAGTGCTTTAGTCGACCGTGAACCCGACTCGAGATACCCTGCCCTTACATACCCTTACCCATAATAACCCAAAATATATACTAGTAATATAGTAATTGTAAGGCCCCATGGTAAATGCTCAGAAAGGTTATCAGCTGTTCAAGCGCCAGCCAGTTGCTCTTTTCTGATATTTGATTTGTAACTCCCTCTAACTCTATCACTCTGTCACTCTATTGATTTCCCTAATTACTTAGGCTCAGAACATTTTTGGTTTTTGCTACAACAAATGGGCATTTCCAGGATCGCAAACAGCACATTCGTAGTATTTGGAAGTTAAAAAACATTATAATTATAGCTTGAAAATAACAATAATATTATTTTTCGATTATATTAGAGTAGCAGTAATTTTGATGCCAAAGGTAGATTCTGAGAAGAATATAATAGAAGGACTTTGAATTGAATCTACAAAATTAAAAAATATCTAATTTGCAACATAAATTATCCTTTTTGAACTTAAATTAGATTAGATTTTGTCCAATTTAGAAGTCAAAATTAGGGAAATTGAACAAAATTATAGGTAAACTCGGCTTGCTTATCTAAATAATTGAATGGATATTTTCTTTGTTAAATTTAGTAACATAAATATGTTTCTGGAAGGCATATTCTCACAAAATTAATGACGTTTTTTACCTTTAGTACATACCTTTAGTTTTTGAGATCTCCTGGAAATGCCCATATGCCCTCGCCCTCGTCTAGAGTGGCTTTAAATTGCCTTTGTTAATTGCTCATTTGTCTATCTGCTTTTGTTTTCTCTTTTGTTTATTTTGAAACTTTTTCTCTTTATTTTCATGTTCCATTAAACCGATTCGATTTGTGCAAATAACTAAAAATTGTAATATGAAACTAAATTCAACAACTCTACAAATATATACGTATAAAAATCCGTATTTCAAAATCGATAATATTGTACGCAATAAAATCACCAAAAAAAAAAACTGCAATTAAAACTAAAAATGATCGAATAATAATAATCAAATTAATCGAAAATATCTGAAAATGTATACATAAATACATAATTGCATTTGTGCACGTGCATTATTTCACCACCAATCAATCAATTAATCCAATATTTGAACGTCAATCTATATCGTATAAAATAAAAACTGGCAAAATCGCAACCTACAAACGCCACATCACATCAATTGTGCAACAAATTCATACATTAACTGAACTCCTTTCTAATATATCAATCACACAACTGAAATACTAACACATCCATTGATCAACGCCCGGTCCATTAATTCATTCCATTCAACTCAACACACTGCTCCACACCACACCAAACCACACCACAACAACAACAACAACTACAATAAATCCACCACGTCACTTACAAAAATAAATTACATGACACGGGTACATTTATTGATCAATATTCCCTTCACCACACACTGTGACAAATTCTACGCTATGAAATCCACAAAAACCAAAAAAACCAAAAAAAAACCCCACTGCAAACCATAATTCACATACCAAACTCCAAACTTATCCAACATTCAAAATGCACATTATCAATACCAAAATTCAAAATTGCTACAACACAAATATATATATATATAAAAAAACATAAACCCTTTCGATAACGATAACGTGCGGCCAATCCTGCGGACAATCCTGTTCCCAACACAGAACGGCGCTACCGATACAAAAATCGATCTATCGGCCATTAACAAACAACTCGAGGAAACCATAAGAGTAGCACGTCAGGTGAAAGAAGCTGAGGCCGCTGCAGCTGCAGTTGCACAATCAGTCAGTTTGCCGGTTGCACAAGCCCCAATTCCCCTCAAGGCCAATGACCCCATACAGTTGAGTTTTAACAATGAACTACCCACGGTTAATGCTGGCAGTGAAACAACTGATGTTAAAACATTGAGCACCAACGATTTGCAGTTATCGGAATCAAAGTCACCAGCAATTGATGAGCTGACACTTGATTCTCAAGAGGATACCGCTGATCTGGATGATCGTAACAAGAGGTAAGTGATAATCCCATCACAGTATCAGCTATACATATGTACATACAAATGCCTGAAACATACAACATACATATACAAAATCCAATTGAACAACACTTCATTACTTCTAATCGATCGCATCATGTGTTTTCTATGGATATATCTGAAAGCATTCTTAACAAGAACAAGTTGAGGTTGAAATACTTATCTATAAAAAAAAAAAGTTATATATGAAACTTTCTTTAAGTTTTGCCCACAAGAAAAATAATTTGAAGGTTGTCTTTTGTGACACCTCCAGTATTTGTATTCTCCAAGTTTTGATTTGAAAACAAAAAGTTTAAAGATGTCTAATGCGAATATATAGTCTGTTCTATAGTCTATAGTCTCTGTAGAATGTACATATATGGCTCTGTAGACTAGCAGTAATAAAGAAGTATATGCTTTGAACATGCAATGAGTTGTATCGTGTTGTAGGAAAAGTAAATAACGTATATATAGAAACATTTACATGCCTAAACAAGAGTACTAGAGAGGAGAATGTCCTGAAAAATTATAAATATATATAAATTTTTGATTTCTTCAAAAGACTAATGTATATATTTATCTAAAATATATATATATGTGATGGCAGAAAATTGTAAAAGAAATTACCAACTTTGTCAGCTTTTGTTTTGTGGATCGAGCTTGAACTTTTGTTGAACAAATGGTATTGTAATAATAGTTCTTGCATTTGTGTAAACTGATCGATAACATTAACAAATAAAACTCAACACTTAACTAATTGCACACTTTTATACACATTTCCTCCCCCCCCCCCCCCCCCCCCCCCTTTACAAAATGCAATCGAACACCACAAAAGTAATCTATTCAAAAGGTTCCTGAGCTTCGGCGGCGCTGGTCTGGCTGGTGGTTCAAGCGGCGGTGCTGGTGCCTCACCAAGTGGCAACAGTTTGGGCGGCGGATCTGGTAACTTTTTACTGGATGCTGTGCGCGTAAGTACAACCAAGGATTCAAGATTGTAAAGATGGTTTACTCCAATACAAAACTAGTAGTAGTAAAAGCTACAGTTGAAAATCAGCAAGAACGCTTATGCCGAGTGTCCGAAGTGAATATCTTACAAGTTCATAATCCGATAGTAATGAGATTTTCAGAGCACATTGGAGCTGGAAATCTTATCGAGTATTGCTTTAATATCTTGTAACAAACTCTACCTGTGTATAGTATCTAGGATGCTACAGGTTAAACTTCGTGTCTCTGGCGCTTATAATTGCTGAAATAAACGCGTTAAGATATGTATAGGATATAGTTCTGATAACCCAGATAATGGAAAGTAATTACAATGCATATAGGCACAACTAACTTAATTACTTTTTATAAGTTGAACTAGTAGAATGACCTAATTGATTCAAGTGTCATTTAGTATAGATTTTTCAAAAGTCCAATTCACAACTTTGCCTAGGACACTTTTTGTACGGAAGTAAACCATCTTAACAATTCATAGCCTTTGTGGCAATCCAGATTTAGTCTCTTGGCATCGTCTCTATTACATATATCAATTGTTCATCGTTTTCTAGCTTTTCTCCGGAAGTGTACAGACACAGCAGGGGGATGAGGCAGCCAACAGCGTAGGAGGCGGCACTAGCAGCACAGATGATACGGATGGCAGTGGTGATAGCACACGCACTGTAGATGGATACACTGAGGGTATTCCCGGTCCCGTGACACGTCTCGTGGTCTTGGCCAATCGTGGACTTGCCAATCTTGTACAAGACTTGATTTTGGTAAGAATGATGGATTATTTATTATGTTATATATGGTGGGTATGGAATGTATGTTATAAATATTTCATTTATCTTTGCAGCGCGTTGCAGCCACCAGCGAGAAGTTTGTGAACTTCAAGGCCAAATTGATAACGGCGCTGATATAACCAGCCTTTAGCAACATCCTCACTGCCTGTTTTAGTCAAGTCAACCCAACTGTACAGAGTCAACGCACCTTACTAAAAAAAAACTTACAAAAACACATACACACACACACGCACTCTCCCAAACACACACCCACACACATAAAAACATTAAATATACTATATACTTACATGTCATTACTTTTGGCAATGAGAAAAAAAAAGAAAATAACAAAGTGTACATTTTTAGCAAATTTATATTGTTTATAAATTCCTCAAAATTGATTCCAGTAGGAGTGTATAAAAATTGTAATCAAGAATTACAATGCAAAAAAAAAGGAAAAAAATCAAACAGAAATTTATTTATTCTTTTTTTTTGATACGAAAAAAATCGAAAAAAAAAACACACAACAAAAGAAAATCATAAGCATACGATAAAACATAAAAATGCCTATTGAAAAACTAGCTTGCTCTCTCCCTTTCTCTCTCTCTCTCTCTCTCTTTCTGTCTCACTTTCTTGTACTGTTTTTTACAATGCCTCTTTCGTTGAAACTTATGTAAATATTTTGCTACTGCCTAAATATGAATGAACTCATATATAAGCGCATGCTATTTTCCTAAACGATTCATTAATATCCTTAATTTGTTGTTTACTTAAAAAATCATGACTGTGGTGTTTTACTTACTATTATTTTATAAAATATAATGTTATGTATGAAGACGAAGTACACGAACACAGAATTATCTATCAAGAGATATTTTTACTTAACCATTTACCTGCGATAAACACAAATAACTCATAAAAAACAAAATATAAATTGTATGAAGCCTCCATTTTGACTCATGATTCATGAAATCAATCAAATGAAATTAAAGTTAATCAATTCAATAAATTGACATTATTCAAATTGTGGACTACATTTGCCAATATATGCTCATTTGTTTATGCGACACAAGGTTCTTTATTAAATCAAACTGTTTTAGCTGGAATTTTGTAATTTACATTTAAGCGAAATGTGTTTTAATGAATTATAGCAATTTAAGTGAATTTTTACATGTACATATATAAATAAAATGTATTGTTGAGAAACGGTTTATACACAATTCAAACTATATACATATATATATGTGTTTAACAATTGTTTCTACTCTATTTCGCTTGACACGGATCAAAGACAAACAATTGCTGAAGGCACTGTGGATGTTTTTGTTGACGCATGCGCGCGTGTCCAAAGTAACTAAGTAAATGGGCTACTTAAGTGTTACTTCCGGTTCTGTAAGAAAAACAAACACACATGTTCAAGGCAGCGGCAAACAGTCCAGTTTAGTCCAAAGAGGAAACGTTTTAGGTTACTAATCATCATTGGCTTATAATGATGCAATTGAAATTACAATTAAACAGCTAGTATTGCAATTTGCGGCTGTTTATCCTGCGACGCATCATTGCAAACTGCGTACGAGCAATTAAAATTGCACAATCAAAATGCCTGTGTGGCTTCGTTGGCTGTGGCATCTTGTGTGGTAGTACAATTTCAGTATTGACTGTAGTGGTGGTGGCATGAGAATGAAGGAGAAAGGAAGAGATGGTTTTGTTTTGACAAGTGCACACAAGTACCGTTGGGTTGATTTAGTTCTCTAGATATATCGTTGCTGTTGCTGTTGCTGTTGTTGCTGTTGCTGTTGTTGTTGAGCCTCTGTTCATACACAATTTGTCGTCACTTGCGATGACGATGACTTAATATGTTAAGCAGCAGTACACAATTATAGATGTTGAGCTACAAAACAGAGCACATCGAGCTGACCAAAGAGGCTGCCTCGTTTCCATCGGCTCATTCGTAGTTCGGGAAGCACATCGTGAACATATCTACCAATAAGTATTTATTTACATATACACAAATTCATAACATGAATATTGAGATGGACATCAATATGAATGCCAGTGGACCGGTTGAGATGTTCACCTATTATCTGTCCTCATTCACTAACACTAATGGAAACAGCAATGCCGAAGAAGATTCAGAATACTCCGTTAATCCTCGCAAGCCAGCAGTGCCCCGACAGAAGATTAATGCTAGAGAGCGCTACCGTACCTTTAAGTAAGTAATATACATACATATACTATCAAAGCATAGTAATATCTATACTTCCACCTATTTTCCCCCATTTGAATTTAGCGTTAATGCCGCTTACGAAGCGCTGCGTAGTTTAATTCCAACGGAGCCAGTGAATCGAAAATTATCTAAAATCGAAATCATACGTTTAGCCAGCAGCTATATCACGCACTTGCGCAGCACATTACACGCCGGTATGAGCATTTGTTTATATATATTTATTTACACTCTTGTAATGCTAGGTTTTGAATCATTCTCACAATTTCAACATGCACAGATCGACAGCCCTGCTTGGCACACAAATGGGACAACAAGTATTCCGACGAGGACATTATTGGTGTAGCAGAGCGTGTAAGCATTTGTACATTTTGCCTGAAGCCACCACAGCTTCCAAATGCGGCACTAAGTGGACACTAGTTTTATGTATAGATTACAATATTAGTAAATAAATTAAATTTAATACATTTTTTTTCATAAATCTTATATATTATTGTGAATTTGAATTTATTGTTTTAATAAGCTTTGTAGAGAACAAAATTAACTGTTGCTTTGTGAACCGGACCGAGAGGCAGGGCTGTCATCGCCTTCTGGTATTATTTAAAAACGATAGAGGGCGCCACGAAGCCTGTTCATTTTCTTATGCGCCATCTGTGCGTCACCGTCTGTACTCATTCAGTCAGGGCTGTCATCGCCTTCTGGTATTATTTAATAACGATAGAGGGCGCCACGAGGCACGTTAATTTTCTTATGCGCCATCTGTGCGTCATCGTCTGTACTCAATAATTGCAATGCAACAGTTCATTCGAACTTATTCTGAACAACACTATGCAACTCTATTCCCAAGTTCATTTGAACATGGCATGGTAACTCTACTGCGTTGTTTTGAGGCCGCGCGTTTGTCATTGAATTTAGTAAATATATATTTTTGGTTCTTAATTATTCAAACATGGGCGATTTACTCAACGTAAGTAACCATTATAGTCATTTCACGAGCAAATTACTTATGCATCATTTGTAGAACTCGGAGATGCTGAAAAAACTTGGGTTCAACAGCTCCAATCAATGGATAATATACGACGAACAGTTTGAAAAGTTTTTCAACTTCTTATCTGAGAATATTACCGACTCCAATATACTGACAGAACAGGAATTGTTGGAGAAGGATGAGATGCAGCAGCGCGGTGAATGGTTTGAGGAATCTGAGCGGCTTTTGAAAATTCAGCAGATGGAGTCCAATAATCCTGGCCTACTGAAATACACGTCTGCAGATGTGGACGCCCGTATAGCAGAGATATCAGCAATTGAGGAAGCAACCTACGAGTATTCCATACTACTTGAGGATATGCAGTAAGTAATAAATAACAAATCCCTCTACAGAACTACGCAATTTACAATTGAAAACTTGTTAAAGGAACACAAAGCATAGTCTTAATAACAATCTGAGCGACTTGGATTGCGCATCGTTGCCGTTGCACAATGCGGAAAAGGAGCTGCTCTCCGAGTGCCAAACCAAATCCCGTCAATTGGAGGACATTCAGCGTGAAAACTGTAAATTGAGTGAGGAAGCTAACAAGGGATTTACCACACAACAAGTTCCCCCTCTGTTTATGCACCAGCTACCATTGGAGCAATATTTTCATAAATGCGACTCATTCATGCAGTATTTTAACCTCTTTATGAAGGACAATTTTAAAATACAGGAATTCTTCGATTTCGAGGGCGGTGAGGGAGATATGCAACAAATAAACATTAAGCTGGAAAATTTACAAAACTCGTAAGTCCTCATACACAAATACTCTGTTTATATGGAGGACTGCACGAGTGCAGACTGAAGGAAAAGTTATATGAAAGACTTTTCGAATATAGAACACTTGAATTCAGTTAATCATGCAGTCCTCTAATAGATAAATACATTTAATCACATATGTACATTGAAAATCCACACAGAATCCGGCATTACACGCTCGAATATTTAAAAGGAAAAGCTAAAGTAAAAGCCACCCAAGCAATGATAGATCACATCCATCTAAATCAGATTCACTGCATCAGCTTAGTCGATATGGCACGTGAAGCACATGATTTGCAAATTCTCAATGAAAACCATCTAAAGCATACCCATGATATACTTTTAAACGCTCTGACCTTACATGTCGAGCAGCACACTCAGCAACGTATTGAGGTTGTACTTTATGAAAATACAAAACAGAAATTGGAGAGAGCAAAACTTCGTCGTGATAATGATAAGCAGCTTACACGTGTCATTTCCGATGCTCTATCGAATGCTGAATTAATATGGATAGCTATTCAATTAGACTTGGAGAGAAAGAAAAACTCTACAGACAACACCATAAGTCTGAGTTCTCAAGCTCAGGCTTGTTGGCAACGGGTGCAAACGATGCACTCTTTAAATACAACTCCCAAAGACATCTCTGCACAGTTTCTGCAACAATTATCCAGCCAATTGTCTGCACATCTCGGTCAGAATGTGCGCTCTACTGAGGCCAAGAGCTGTCTATATGAATATGAAAAGTTTGGTCGCCTTTTGGCTTATGCCCTGCAAAGCATGTTAAATACTAAATCTCAAATGTATGTGTACGAGCAGCTGGCCGAACTGTAAGTATAACTGATTAACCATTCAAATTTTATAAATGTACATTTTTAAAGTACATTTTGTTATATTTTTAAGCAATCATCTGGATCAATTGCTTCACCCTTTTGTCTTCGACTCGCCACTACAGCAGCCGATGTTTGAGAATGTTCAATATTTATGTAGCATGTTCAATATTGTTCAGCAAGAGCAGCGTTTAAAAGATTCCTTACGAGTTTTACGCACTGAATTCAAGGAATCAATCATGGATCGTATGGTAACTTTTTTAAGAAAGATGTTTCATTCCAACATTGATTGTTACTCTTTACTTTACTTTACTTTAATTTGTTACTCTATTACATTACAGGATAATGAAAAGCTTTGGCGATTCAGCAAACTTTTGTGGATTTGGTTTCTCACCGAGCCGCAGCGCATGCTTCATGCAATGGATGAGGTCAAAAAGAGTTCCGCTAACGTATCTGCCCTAACGAGCAGTATGTTTCGTCCTGGAGCCGGTCTGCGCCGTAAATAATCTTTCTACTTACAGATAATGCTAAGCGCTATATTATCTTGATAAAGATTCATTCCGTATTTCTAATACAGGATTTGTAATGCAAGAAATCGGCCATAAAATACAATATAATTCAATTATACGAAATGCATGGCAAAATATATAATATTAACTATTTGACGAGTGTGTTTAATATTAGCCCTTTCATTGGTTAGTCCCATATAAGGGACAAGCATTTTGTTTAGCTTTGTTCTAATTTAAACACTATGTAACAGTTATAAAAGATCCTTGGTTATCCTAAAAGCTTATCTACGACATCACATTGTCGGTGGTTGTGGTATCCGTCGGCTTGGGATCCTCTACAAGTTGGCCATTAAGTGTTGGGAACTTCAATGCTGGTAGAACTAGTCGATTCTGTTCAATCTCAATCAACGCCTGGATGAGGCGAGCGATGTCCTCGCGCTTCTTGGTCACCGTCAGAGTGTCAAACCAATTTGTGAGCTGCTTGATCGGCAGTCTGTAGTTTTTGATTGGATCCTTAAAAAAATTCTCCACATACTGCAGTAAATACAGCCCGCAATCGGTGGCATTGCTCTGCTCTGGAACCTTGACGCAATGTCCTGGCATGTTGCCATTGTGGAAAATGTGCGCATGCGCATCTGGTTTTTTGATTCTGTACTCACATGTTAGATAGTCATGCAACGTATCCACTACAGAGCTTCGTTGGAACCCCAGCGAGTCGAATATCAAAATTAATGGCTGTTTTACAGCCGGCATATCATCATCTGTCTTACATTTGGGCAATCGTGTGATGGTTGTCTGTCCAATTTGTTGCCGTACCATGTGTGGCTGCTGCTGCTGCTGCTGCGGCTCAACGGGCTGGTTGGTGTCGTAGGTGACAGGACCCTTAAGGAATGTGAAACAAATTATAGCGAGAAACCAATGTGATTTTTCATTAATGGGTACGATGATAAAATCCTTGTCAAAGATGTCCACCGATTTTGTCCACCTCTGGACACGTGCATGGTTCATTTGTGCCGCCGTCTGTTCCAAGTCCGCGGCACCAGTTGGCGTTGTGAGGCCTTTGTAGAAAAACGTGCTAAAGATGTGCGTGCGTTCACGTTGAGCCTCCGGGATGAGATTATTACGCAGCCAGAGCAAATAAAAGTCAATAATGATGTCATTCACAAATGTCCCTTCTCTCAGGCAAACATAATCCTCCATTCGAATGCACAATCCGCCCGTGCCCTTGGGTGGATACAATAAAAGCTTATCTTCCCGCAGCTGTTGTGAAGCTGAAATGACTTTGCCCTCATCCTCATCCTCACTGCTCAACAGGAGAACAGGTGGATCATCAGCCTCAACCCCATTGCTCAACAGGAGAACGGGTGGATCCTCGGCAATTCCTTCTACCATGCCTCTGCCTGTCAAGTTGTGGAGCTCGTTGTCTGACATGCTTTTTTGTGAAATGATTCCTTTCTTACAGTACAGTATTTTTCAGAGCTGGAACTAAGCTTTATTGATCGATAGAGAATATAAATTTCTATATAGTATGAATACTTTAAACTTTAAAGTTTAAAGTATGAAATAAGCGCCTACTAGATTTTTTGAAAAATGTATAACGAAATGCTTATCGATATATTGGCCGACCGCCACAAACTTTAAAGTTCAGACATCAGTCGACTGGTGGACTTTCCGATAAATCAAAACATATTGTATTGGTGGTAATATTTGAATTCGAAAGTAGGACTCACATTGTATCATGTATTTATTTACTGAGTGAACGTTTATTTGTATTGGTTGAAAAAACTGTTCGAAATTTTAATGGGGTTCGGTTCGTGGTTCGGTTCGGGTAGTCCAAAGAACCCGAACCGAACCGAACCGATTCTGCGAGGTTCGGTTTGAAACCAGTTTGCAGCCTTGATTATGCATAATATGAAAATCGCAGTAAACCCAATCTATATGTTTATAATTGACGACACATTATTTGCCCATTTTTGTGACGTTTAGTTATTTATGAAAAACAACTCGTTTTTAAGGCTCCAGTGCAACAGTGACTGATTGTGAGTAAACGAAGCCATGTCGACTGTACAACCTACCTTAATGTGTCCACATCAATGTTGCAATAGTGAAATTTTAGTTGTTTGTACAACTTATGGCCGGCACCCAAATAAGTGATACCAATGATGTTATTAGTTATTAGGCTTTCGCAGTACGTTCATTAATTGCAGTGTCTTGAATTATAGTAAGTTGTCAGTTGGATCTCGCTGGTGTCTGTCCAATAGGTATGCGTTGTTGTAAGGACCTTAGAAATCAAACACAGCAAACAGTAGAATATTTATTTATTTATATAGCACACTTTATTTTGGTGCTTAAAGATTTCACAGTAGAAATCTGTTTGTCTATCATTGTTCAAAAATTGAAAATGAACCCATTTATGTCTTTGGAAGATCTCCGAAAGGAGTTTAATGCACCTCTCACTGGCCGTACAATACGAAATAGGCTGATGAATTCTATGGGTCATCGGTGCGTCAAAATCTTAAAAAATAACGATGGATCAACAAAATACTAGAATCATGTTTAACTAACTTTATTAAAATCTTAAATTTGATGAAAATATATTGTGTTCCTTTCTTTTCTATTATATGTTTTTATTATATTTTCCCAAACACTAACAAAAAATAAATTACATTTTTTTGGTACATGCTGCTTAAAGAATGCTGTTCAATTGCTTCATTTTGAAACATTGTTATATAGACATTAAGTAAAAACTATGAAATTATAACAACAAAAGTATTCAACGGAAAAAAGTTTTAAGAACAAATTTGTTATTTTCCATGACTGTATTTATATATTAGTGGGAGGTCTTGGCAAAGGTTCACATCAGTTTATATTTGTTCATCTGTATGCATATGTATGCAAAGAGCTACGACATTTGAAGTTTGATGTGTGCTGTGTCATCGATTCTTATATTCTTCTCCTCAAAAGGAGAACTCGCAATAAGCAGACAACAAACAAAAATGTGAAATATTTATTGTCTCATTTTCACTGTTTACGCTAGTGACGAAAGAACACACACGCACTGATGTTGGCGTGGGTGCAGGTCACTAGCAAAGTGCAGCTGTAAGTAATATTTATTTATAATATGTAAATTAAAATAATTTAAAAAAATGTTTATTAATAAGAAATAATGTTTTTAAAGTTTTCACAATAGGATTAATTAATTTAATAATAATTTAGTTGTTATTCAAGTAACCTTAGCAAAAAGATTTCTTAAATGCAAAACTTAAAAAAAAACTATTGAATAAAAATAACGTTTTCAAATAAGAGTATTATTATGGATAAATAAAAATTGAAATTAATTTATCTAATTGATTTATTTAAATAAAAATAAGAGCTTACGAACATTTTTATAACAAAAATAGAAGACATAAAAATGCATTCCATTTTCAGGACACTTAACACAAAAAAGGCATACCTAGTATTTTTTAATTAACCTGAATTATTTTAAGTAGTATCAAAAGTAGTTAATGTATCCCAGCACTGATATATGTACTATATCATACATATAACATATCATACATTGCAACAAATACAATATACCCTTTAGCTCTACGAGTTTCGGGTAACACTCAGAGCTGATTCGCTTCAGCTCTTGTGCCACAAACAGCTTTTACGGGTGTAGAATATAATAATGCCGACTTCTAACTCTAATTCCGTATATACAAAGTTAATTGGGCTTTGCTTTTATAAGATGCAGCTACTATTTTTTTTTGCCATCATTTCCTCAAGCTATGGAGTATTTAACTTTTAAAAGCATCCCAACAGTCCGATGTTAGCTAACAGCTAAAACATTCGAAACATGTCTTATACTAATGTTATTAACAGAGCGACAGACAGCCTTGCGACTGCGCAATGTAAAGAAAACTTGATTTGCTTACTTTGTGTCTTGCCCCTCTTAGCCAACTAAGAGGGACAACAGTGGCTGTTGGCTGTTAATGACTGGGCTACGCTTTTTGACAATCGATCGAATTCAGTGCAACGGCAACTCTTGAACGGTACTGTTGGCTGAGCGAGCTATTTTCACATTAATGGTAGATTGTTTTGTTGGTTTTATCTGTTTTTGGTTTTATTTTTTTTTTTTTTATTTTGATATTTGTTCGCCAAACCCAATCGAAAATAAATATGTTATTTGCCATACACGTATTTTTGTACATTAATTTATTGAATTATTTTTTGTTTGTTGAGTGAAAATCAAATCAAAAAAAAAAGAAAATAGAAAAAAATAAAAGAAAAAGATCAAATGCGAAAATGTATTTGGATAAAAATGGTGGAGAATAGTGGTAAAAGCACCGCATGCAGAAAGTGAAAAACTAAATACGCAGACTTGTGAAACTGTTTTTATTTTCGATCTGGTTTTGGTAGCTGCTGTTTGCAGTTGTTGTTGTTGTTGTTGCTCTTGTTGTGTGTTGTTGCTGCTGTGCTGGGCAGTAGAGCATAAAGCAAAAGATTTGCGCAGGCGCAGCAGATTGCGTAAATTTCTGAATCAGCCACAAGATATCAGCAACAACAACAACCAATTACAAACAGCAATATCAAAAAAGTGGTTCATTTTTAAACATCAATTATTCAAATATTTTTGTATCACACATTTGAAAATCAAATAAAGCTGGTGTGAAGCCCCCAAAATACGAAGGAAAACCGTTAGCTACATTTAGCTCAATTACCAACAGCACCAATCGTATATTAACCAACAACAACACAAAGAGACCAAAACAAGCAATACCGAATTCAACTGCATACAATAAGTACAACTATCTGTATCCCGTATAAGCTTTGCCGCCAAAATGCTTCCGGTAAGTTTGCCATGTGTTTTTTTTTTGCCACTATATGCATTTGATGTGCTTTTATTTTTATTTTTATTTATTTATTAATTTTTTTTTTGAGCATTGGCTCACATTTTGGTATGTCGAAATTTAAGCTTTTAGTTTAACAACTTTAAATTGGTCTTAAATTGGTCTTGAGCTCATGACTACCAGATACCCTAAATTCCCCGGCATATGTGTATCTAAAGAAACATTCCTCAGCAAGGCAAAAAAAAACTGTGTATAAGAAATGTAATATAAAAATTGTTGACCGCATCTGTCTTTGGGAAAATTCCTCCGTTAGATCCCCCCTTCTGTAGCTGCGCCCGTTTTCAGTGTTCTCTTCTTTTCCCTTCACACGACGCATAGAAAAATGCATCTTGAAATTTATCTTTGTTACGCAGTTTTATTTGGTCAAGATATTTATCACGTGCCAAAACTGAAGTCACCAGCTTTAAGATTGCACTTGTGAAAGATTTGTAAATTAAAAATAAATCATCTGCGTCTTGTGTATAGGAACCAACACACTAAGATTAGCTACATACTGGCTCTTATAATCTGGCAGATCAATATATTTATACAGAGGAACAGACAGATTTGATTGTGGATAATGATCATGAATTTATATTATTTATAGGGCCAACATTTGCCTACTCTTTCTGTTACATACATTTGAGCTAAATCATTATACCCAATTTTTTTTCATTTGCCAATTTTCAATGAACTCAGGGCTTAAAAAACTTGAAGATGCGTTAAGCGAAAGTTGTCGAGGCGACATATCGACCGGTCCAGAGTCAACCTCAAGGGCATTGCTGAAAATACCAACAATACTGCTAGCAAAAAGAAAAAATTAAAATTGAGCAGCTCAAGGAAGTAGTTACCACTTGATATAATCGCCAGCTATTTTCTGAGCGCAATTTGTGCATAAAACTAAAACCAGAAAGAGCTCTATAATCGAGATTCCGACTGTTAGATTCCCCTTACTTCTATATTAGTTTTAATTTTGATATAGGCTTTAATTGAAAATCTAAAATAAATCCATAGATTAATTGGGATGATTGACAATAATAATAGGAACGCTTACTACAAAAATCAATGTTCTAACATAAGTAAGTATTGTTTGGTAACGTTTTTTTTCCATGTGGGTGTGACCAAATTCTGAAAAATTTCAAAAGCAAACTTGATCCGCGTGGGGTTCATAGAAAATCTGTTTGCCATATTTGGCGACTCAAACTCAAACTCCAGGTTTTCATAGAGACGAACGGCTCGCCTGTTGAAGCTGATCAAGAATTTATATACCCTGTTACATATGTACATAGCAACGAATACAATATACCCCGACTATACAATTAACGGGTATAATAATCAATTTAAATGTTGTACAACAGGTTTTCTTTAGGCAGCATCTTCATTTAGCAGATATATAACATAAGCCTGTTGCTTTCGTTTTCATTATACTTAATTGTTAAAAGGTACATATATATGTTTACAGTTGCGAAAAAAAACTTTGTTACTTTGTTACTTTTCCTCTTTTTATTATCAGAAAACATACTTCTTCCAAATGACAGCTTTTTCATATACTTAACATTTTCCCAAATATATATATAATAGTGGTGCTATTTTATTTTCTTGACTGAAATACACTCCTGACTGACTTAATGTTTATCGTGGAGCCGAAATGAGGAGAACTAGGAACTATACACAACATAACTGAGACTTTCTTCGTATCCAAACAGAGCTCAGAGATCTCTTGGCATACAGACTCCTTATGTATGTAGGCTAACTCAAAGTATTGGATGAATCTAAATTACAAGAGCAATTTAAGAGAGAGAAAGAGAGAGAGAGAGGTACGTAAGATGTGGCACGTAATGCTGAGCAAAACTCGAAAGACTTCCTTGCATAAGAAATTACATATTTCCAATTGACCAAAATATTTAGTGCCACTGTTCACTATGTACAGTGTTGCTGTTTTTATATTTAGTATTAGTATTAATATTCCTCACTTGCTACTTTGTTAAAAAGGAAATCTAGCCACTAAGTGGCTTTTCTTTATATCCAGTTATATTAATTTCAGAAATATTAAAACTTACTTAAAATTTGCATTTTTGCTGTCAATAACTTTTAGTTTTTTGATTTTTATGTAATTGTTTAAATATCCCTTAGCTTGGTATATAACTAATATTGTTGTGGCAAATCATTTAAGACTATTATAGTTGATATTTTCAACCACAATAGTGTCAAACTTATATAACCATATACATAAGCTATAAGCTTTGCGTCACCATTAAACGCATTTACCCATTAACACCTGTCAAAAAACTTTCAAACACGATTCCTTATAAAAATTAATTTCAATGTAGTCAATTTATCTCGCTTTAAATACCTTTCATGACCACGAGTATTCGAGATGAAATGGTAAAAATGTAGAAAAACAAAAACAAAAACAAAAACAAAAAAGAAAAAAGATAAATATTCGCCTATTTGCGCAAATGGATGGGATGGTACTACAGTTTCTGTTATAGACAGAGAGATATATGTCGAAAAGCATCAAAGTATTAAAATAGATTTGATACATGCAATGCATACGATTGAATTCAATTCAATTCAATAAATAAATAAGCACTCTTACTTTTACTTACAACCAGTCAAGTTCAGTGTTGAACTTGAGCTTTCATTTCAGTTGTTGTTGTTGTCGTTGTCGTTTTCGTTTTCATTGACGATAGATTGTTTTTCAACATTTTGGAAGTTTATTCGATTTAACGTTCGCTCTGAGCCTAGTAACTGTTCATAAAGTCCGAAGTCTGGGCAGATGATACTCATACTGATGGTTGTTGGTTGCTGATCACCAATTCACGCAATTTTAACTGTCATGCAAATTTTTGGTTCATCATATACAATAATAATAAAAAAAATAACAGCAGCAACATTAACAACAATGCGAACAACGTTGCCGTTGCGCAAGGAGAAAAAATAAAAATAAAAATAAAAAAACAAAAACAAAACTTGTTTGCCTTTTTATATATTTTTGGTATAGATTTTTTCAAGTCTTTTTTTTCCCGATACTGTTCGCTAGCTGCTCACAAATATTTTGGTCAGCATTCCGGCTTTAGGGGCGGGGCGAAACAAGTTTATTGTGACAAGTGTAAAAGACTGTATAACTGCTCATCAACACTTCGACTTTTGATGTCAGCTCTTAAATATTCGATGTTACGTGTACATTGTGAGCTGACTATCTCATTAAAGTCCCCTTTTGAACAGGAAAACTATATATACGTTATGTATATATATTTAATATATATTTACACTTATATAGTATGTGTGTCTGTTCACTTACGCATTCGACCCATCGACCATCATCGGAATCCAAAATGTAACCGGAAGTGATGCACCCTCAATGCATTATTGCCCAAGCCTTTGAATCTCTTTTTTACCTGCGGGCGTTAAATGTAAAAAATTGCAAATGCATACACACTACTCATCTTGGCAACAACGCCAACTTAAAAGTTAATTATTGTTTTGTCTTCAATTTTTTATAGGCAATAGCTGTGTGTTGATAGATTATAAATAAAATTACAATACACATATTGCAAAAAGTCTTGTTAAGCTTTAAAAATGAGTATATGGGCAAAGATATCTACTTAGTATATTTTAAATCTGATGTAACTCAACAATATTGCATAACATTCATTGGGAGTAGTTTCTCCAAAGCCTGATAAACAAATATTGACTATTCGTGAAGAGCTTCGATAATAAGCTTGAGGGCAATCGAACAAATATTTTACTTTCACTCATACAGGGCTATTGATAAAGCGTGTCCTAACTTTGAAATTGAATAAAATAGATTTTGTGGTAGACAGGGAAGACAAGTTTAAAACAAAACTGCTTACAGGACTTTTTTCCACAACTTCCCAGAATTGGTTAATTGTATTTTTTGCAGTGCATGTAACAGACAGAAGAAGACTTGACAGATCCTGAAATATATATTTATATAATACATCATCTCCTTAATCTGTTTGAACATCTGAATCTCTTCTGAATTATAAAAGCAGATCACGTTTAATTCAAAGAAACTCCACAACGATGTGAAGAGATGCGAATCATCCTCACAACATCAGAGAGTTTTATAAATTTTGTCACGCGCCTTTCCACTAACGCAAATCGGATTAAATATCTCCCAGAAGAACAGCTTTTAAGATAGAACACTTATTTTTTAGTGTGATATTAGAACCTGTTAATTATAACGATGGTTATGACTGTTTTAAGGCTTAAAGCTGCTAAAGCAACTCAATTTATACAGGTATTGGGTATTGAATAATGGGTATCTTGCAGCACGGAATTCGAATTTAGCAATCTTTTAAAGACTTCAGTCTTCACTGGATGAATATCGGTTTTTTTGGTTACATTTTTGAAAACATATTGTAACGAAAGTAGACCGATATTTTATTCAAAAGGGAGCGTCGCATCGTAAATCAATGACCAAAAAATGCAATCAGCAAACACAACAGGTACTTAGTGTAAATTTGGCAAATTGCCTTTAATTTTGTCGATTTTTATGGTTTTGATTACGTGGATAAACTCCGGCATAAACGTGGCTTGAAACGGCAAAGAAAGGAAAGAAAAAGTTGCGTCATATTTGGAGCTTTAAGAGTTGCTCCTATGTGTGACCTTTTGTACTCAGAATGATAGTAAAACTAAAGTGACAATATCAATTTTATTAAAATAACTTTAAACTTGGCTGTTTGTTTTGATTGATTGACGTGTTGTTATTATGTCATCAAAAATGTATAGTATACATGGTAAATAAAGATCAAGGTATTCAATAATTGCAGTAGTCTTTGTCTTGCTTTTTTTTAAATGTTCATTTATTTTTTATTTGGTGGCATCTTATCCACAACAAACAGTTTCGTAAAACGGACATTAGTGAATATTTTTTAAAGGAAGGTTTCCGAAAACGTTGGTAATAAGTATATGCAAGTACGTATGTGTTTGAATGTGGCGCATGGCTTTGACTTACTTAGCAGTGTAGAATTAACACTTCAAAGTCAAACTTGACAGTAATTGGACGTTAATAATTATATGTAATCAGACAAAGATTTTCAGTCAAAGAAAATATCTCTTCGAACAGAGCTAACATAAATAATGTTGAGTTGAAAATAGACACAGTAAAGTATAGACATGCTGGAGAAAAGAAACATAAAATCTTTCTGAAAGTGAAACCGCCCAAAGGCGGGACTGGACATTCCTCTTAAAATGTTTCGTCATTATGCGCTCTTTCAGTTTTCAGTGTTTTTATCGACAACTCAAATGAATCGGCAAATAATTCTGAATTTTCCAGTGTTCAGCTGCCATTGAAAATACCCTTTCAATTGTTTTAAATCTTGCTTAACATACGGACCTTAAGTTAATTAACCGGTATATAAGATGCTCAAAAAGATATCATTACTCTATTCACATCGGATGGATTAGAGCTTTTAGATTATAAGATGTTTTCCATGTCGATATGGTAACTTAAATTTGGTATTCAACATTTATGCTTCACTGCTAATATTTATGCAAAATAGAACCAATTTAACTAAATTCAGAGTTTGGAATGATGAACCAATCTACATATATACATATGTATGTAGGTATAACAACATAAACTATAAACGTGCAGGTTTTTGCATGTCTCAATCTGAAGGTCGACTTGTTTCGCAGCTCAAAGTAAAGCAGACTTAAAAAGTTATTTATTATTATACGATTAGTAAGGCCCAGTTCAGAGAAAATACGTTAGGCATCAAGTTGAACTGACTCTCAGTGTTTGGCATTTAAACTTGTTTTGGTCTGACTGTTCCGTACAGAAAAACTAGAAGCACTTGCTGAAATTCTTAAAGCTTGAATTGCCAACTGTCCGAGACCGAACTGACCACCAATTGATATTTAGTTAAAAGAATGTTACTGCAACGATGAGTCAAATTGAATAAACTTAACACACTGATTGCAAAGTGTTTGAAAGTCTATATGTTCATTAAATTTATATGTGTATTATACCACCTGGCATTTGCTTTACTTGAGTGAGTGTAAGGTAGTATATTTGTTTACCGAAGCTGTCGATTACAGACTTCAATAACAATCTTGATATGTTTGGGATTTAAAGGAACCTACATTCAACTTTCAATATCTCCAGCTCTCATAGTCTCTGAATTATTGATAGGTACTCTTCGACTCGGTTGTTGATGCCAATCAAGAAAATGTATACTTTACTGAGACGGATTTCTTTGAAATACAATTAATTAAAGCAAAAACTGTTGAGCTACTTAAAAATAACTAAACACATAATACTAAGCTCTTGTATTTAAATAGTTTTCCAATTTACAAAAATAAAAAATGATTCATTCACTGTAAAGTTTCTGTGGATTTGTTATAAAATCTTTTGTCAAACATTTTTGGTTGCAAATTATACGCTAGCAGAGGGTAATATAAATTTGTCATGATATGTGTAACGCATTAAAGGAGAAGTGTAAATGTATATATTTAAAATCAAGACGTCAAACTGATTCGATATCGTCATATTCATCTTTTCGTCTGACTGTCAAAAAAACTCTTCTTGTTTTTTCAGTTATTTTAGATATTTGGAATTTGTTCCGATAAGAAACAATCAGTCAAAAATTGATAACAGGAAACTTAAGCAAACCAAAATAAAACCAATCTTTCTAATTTTCTTAGCAAATTGATATTAAGACCGCAAATGTTTATGATAATTGCAAAGTAAACGCTGCGACTCTGATGATGTGAATAGATTTCTTCAACTTTCGATTTCACTTTGATGTGGGCTCAAATATGTTTGCTTCACAGCAATTGATGACGTATGTAATGATGATGACTTCATTGGTCTTAGGGATAAATATTATATTAATATCCGCAGTTTTAGCCAATTCTGTTTGACGTTGGCTTTTCCCTCGTATTAGGTTTTCTCTGTTTTTTTAGCTTTCACCAACATGATCTATTCATTAAATAGCATTAAGCTTCGTTTTTATATTATTTAATTATTATATTTCCTTTACTACTATACCATTTCTTTCGGTTTTAAGCTATCGTGATCAATATTGATTAAGGTACAAGTTTGTGGAAACCAACCGGATCAGATTATTATATCATATGGCTACCTTAGGAAACATCGATCTATTATAAAATAATACTTTAAAATAAAAAACTCTGCTGTTTTTCTTGGATATATCAACCAATTTCCCAAGGTGTGTTTTTGATACTATCTTCTATTTTTTGAGCTTGAGACAAACAGCCTTTCGGATCTGTTTGATTGGCTAATAAACTCGAAAGTTCTTCAAGAAACAATATGACAAACTTAAGAAGCCTTTGTACTTTTGATGGTATGGGACCCTGTAAGGATTTAAGAGAATTTTAAAATGGACTTTCAAGGAATCTGTCTTAACCGAATCGTTCACATGGATTTGTGGACAGGTGTTAATTCTGACCCATTCCCCTTTAATTAAGCACTCATCTAACATGTGTTAGAATGTCGTTGCTTATTAAATATATATTATATCTACATTGTAGATGGCAGCAACTTTCGCTTTTTCGGCGAACTGTCACGCCGAAATGCGATTAAGAAAGCCAAGGAGATTGAAACTGGTTGCATCCAGTCAATGTCAACGACTGCATGTAGTTGATATCAACTCTCGGTGCTCAGGTGCTTCTTCGTGGTCGTTTCCATCTGCAATTGCAGCTAGCTTTTAATTGGCATTTTAGCTGTCACAGGTGTTTCCATTTGGTGAGTGTCTAGAGAAGATAGGAGCAACTGCATTTCACCAACAACCGAAGATAGCAAACCGGTGCCAAAGTCTCTGATGAAAGTTCACACATACGAGTTCGTGTCCAGCTTCTCAGGCCAGACAGCCTGTAGTCCGAGTTGGGAGTCATAAGTTGGCAAAGTCGAAGTCATTGACGTTTCATACTTATATTTCTTGGGTCTTTTTTAATGCACGCCTCATTCATTATGCCTTGGACCCATTTAGATTGGAAGACAGTACCTTTACTCAATAGCATATAGACATAAAATATTGCAGTATATGTCTTAAGTAAACAGAAGCTTAAGCTTTATATTATGTATTTATTGTCACATTAGTTATACCCTTAAAAACAAAAATTCCCTTCTTAATTAAATGTTTAGATTTGGTGAAAACAAAAATCGAATTAAGTGAAAGAAAAAGGGTTGATTATGCAGGGAAAAAAGACATTTATCGGAAAATCGACAGATTGTGGGAGAAAAGTCTAGATTTAGTACGATATGTCTTAAGTAATAAAACACAGCCATATGATTTACTAAGATTTTGACCAAATTTAGTCAGACTGTAACAGGCACATAGATCTAAAAATAGAGAAGTTATTCATACCTAGCAATTTTGGAGATTTGATCCTAATTTGATCACATTCCAATTGGTATTTTACAAAACCCGATATGAGTTACTATCGAATGTGTATAGCAAATGCTCCCGGGTTTAAGTTAAAGATAATTATGGTTTATGACAGTTCTAAAAGTAATGTCCTCTAGAAATGATTTTAAGATTGCATTCACACATAGTATTGCTGAAATATTTATTGCCTAATATTTTCGGTAATAATTCTTATTTTCCGGTTTGTTTGCTCAATTCTTTGGGCATTTTAGATAAACAATTGCTCGAGTACCATTAAGAATTGACCGTTTTATGTTGTGCAATTAATATGGTGGAGATATTTTTATTAATACTTTATAATCATACCTTTGAATCATCGTGGTGGCTTGTAGCTGCTTGTAGCATATGTCTGAAATGATAGTAAATGAAAAGAAAAAGTTTATTAAACTCTAAAAAAAACAGGCAACTTTTAAATGAACAACTTTTATTGGTTTTGGATAATCTTGAAAGACCCAGAGAGTGAATAGTTGCTATTTTTCAGGATCATATGCATATATCCAACACTTTTATTGAATTACAAGGTTTATACAATCCAGGTCCAGGTCAATTCAGAAATATCTTTCATGGGATTAGCTGCAAATATTTGTATGACAATTAAATCATGGGAAATACAGCTGGCCAAACACTTGTTCCAAGATTAATTTCGCAATTTGCAGGGCAATTAAAATTCTATTGTCAACGGTTTGCAGCAACATGAAAGGCAGAAATTCTTGCATTTTGAGCACAACAAAAGCAAATGGCCATAGGAATATACACACACATACACACATACTCGTATGTACATACATACATACAAATACTCTTATGTATTATACTCGTATAAACACTTTTTAATAGCCAGTTTCATTTCAAGGCTAACCTGAGGTAGGCTTTATGTAAAGTGAATAACCCAACTTTAGATGAGAAATTGCAAACATGTAAGTTTGTATGTATGTAAGTACCAGTATGTATATTTACACAATCAATTTGCAGGCGTAACGCAAAAATGTGACCAACGTATGTAGTTGTCTCTTACATAAGCAACGGGCTTCCAGCTGCAGTTGCAGTTGCCGCTTTAGGTAGACTCGACACAAAAAAACAAAAACATAAAAAACAAAAACAACAAAAACAACAAATATATGCCACAGTTGTCCGTCCAACCGTTTGTCAGTTTGCCCCAGTGTTGCAACTACATAGTCGACATCATCAGCAAAACTTGCTGGTCATAAATTGTGACTGGGGAGCATTAATACGAGAGTAACCAGCATCAACATCTACTTTAGTAACAAGCCCGTGACGTTTGGCCAACCGTTTACATACATACATACATTCTTCACTGCAATTCAGACAATACCTTATTTTAAATGATTCGCAAATTGCAACTAAAACAGTATTATTTTGTTTTTCTCCTTCGTTTCTTTATTGCAACTGGTCCGGTCTATCCGTCTATCATTAGGTTACAAATTTTAATTGCAAACCAAAGCAAAATATAGTCGACGCCAGTTTGTATCGCAAAATGCTTTGGCAAATGTTGCATTTGCCTTTAAGTACTTACTCGTACATGAATTTCAGTTTACAGTTTACAGTTTTCAGTTTTCAGTTGCCTTGTTGCGTTATGCATTTGGCGTCAAATGGACAAATTTGTCAACAGTTGGACCAATCAAAGCCCGTCCATGCATTGTACAAACCAAATAGTTGTCATTTTCTTCAGATATTTGCAGTCTTTATTTTGTTTTTTTTTTTGTCAGTTTTCAGTTTAAAGTACGCAATTTGTAAAAATATAAGCAATACTTGTTTGTAATGAAGAAATCTTATGTAATGCTTATGGGAACAACAACAACAACAACAACAACAAAAACAGCCAATGTAAATTATGGCTATATATGTATATACATATATACAAATGTAAACTGCATAGCATCTATGTCCAGTGACCTAATCAAATGAATCTTGATTTTCAATCCAACACTGGGTCAATTCAAGATACTGCCACAGTGAAGCCAATCGAATACTATAGTATACTGCCACAGTGAAGCCAATCGAAAGAATTCATTCCAAATTTGATACCAAACCTTAATGGCAAAAGCACTTGTGACGACTCATGCCTTTGATTTGAGGCGAAAGCTCAATGATTCCAGTCGACATTTTATATTTTATGTATTTTTTTTGCGCACAGCTTTGCGACAAGTAACAAAAAGAGAACACTGAATGTACAAAGCGTACAAGTTTTTTTGTTTAATTTAATTTTGCTTTTAGCTTAAAAGGTTATGTGGTACAATGAAAAAAGAAGGCAATGACGTAGCCAAAGTTTGCTCCAGTATGGTAAGTGGAGTTGAAGTTGAACATAGGAAAAACTTTGTCTGAAAGATATGATGAATCATGTTCACTGAAGTGAAGCAAATATCAGACCGATGGTTAACTTTCGACCACTGTGCCAAACTAATATTAATTAAATTTAAAGAATTTGTACATTATTTAAAGGACTGCAAGCATCCAAAATATAAAGAAGATTCTATTTAGTGGTTTAGCACAAATTTTAGTGCTCAAATCGGAGAAATACTTTCATTGAGGCTGGTAAAGTAGGGTATAATAATGTTGGTTACGCTCTGCTTTAGCCTTTCATACCATTTCTTGGCGTTAACACAGCCAAGTCTAATCGTTATAGCAATAACCTTTTTTAAATTCATTGTCTAATCGTTAAAACAATAACCTTTCTTAAATTCATTGTCTAATCGTTAAAACAATAACCTTTCTTAAATTCACTGCAATGAAGTCTGATTGTATATATATATATATATAGTATGGTATAGTATTTTTAAACTGAAATACAAGTAAGTCGATGCTTGAGTTGTGTCAATTAGTGAATACAGTATTACAAGGCCATTACCTGTTGAGATTTATAAAGTAAACACCTATCCCCAAACTTTGTCTTTCACTGATTACCATTAAATAAAAGTATAAGCTTCATTTCTACAGCTCTAATTAAAAAATGTACATATGTATATCTAAAAACTAATTAAAAGTTATATTTCCTCCATGAGCTACAGCTGGAAAAACTTGATTATATTTTAGATATGAACTTTACACTTGGTTTCAATTCCAAGCTGTACTTAGATACTCTTAGATACTACATCTCAGTTTTAAAAACTTCTTGTAACTAGTAAGTGACTAATTGGTATTCAAAGCACAATCCAAACCGTTAGAGCTGGGAAGCTACTTTTATAGTACATAGTTTTTCAAAGGTATGTCATCGACACGTGTCTCACAGACATCGGGAAAATAATTTCATTTCTTTTGACTTCGACAAATAGGAGACGTATACACACATATACATAGACATATGTATACTATATGCGTATGTGTGTAAGCAAAAAAACTCGCATGACTTTCATACACAAACAATCACACACCTATGCGGGCTTCAACTTTTTTGTTTTTTTTTTTCGTTGATGTTTGGCTTTGCTTATGTAACTTTTTTTGTTCGCTCCTGACCAAAATCCGACTACTTATGTGTAGAGAAATTGTAATAGTAGTGTGGGCCACTTATGTATGTTATTATACCCTTTCAGAGTATTATAATTTTGACACGAAATGTGACTCACTGGGTTATAAATTTTTATTTTTGTGTTCCTAGATTCGAGACCCGGTTCAGAAACTTTTGTATTTGAAAACAGCAACAGTAACGGTTAGAAATTTTAAAATAAATTTTATTTTTCGATAAAGAAAAACATTTATGAAATTGTAATTAAATATCAATAGATATCAATAGATCAATAGATAATTAGTTTGGCCTTATTTATTACATAAAATTTGTATTACTCTATATATACATATATTTTTTTACTTATTGTTTATTGGTATGAAAATACCGCAAAAATAAATACTTATGAACTGTATTGAAGCAGGAATAAATTCGTTAGCTATGGATCGAGGGCATTATAATATTATTTTTATTTTTAAAATTACATTAATTATGTTGGATCGAAAATAGGTATTTTTATAATGACATATTATTTTCATTATCCAATCCTGTTGACTCCTTGTTAAAAAACCATTTTTTAAGTAAAAGAAGTCGATGAAAATAATGAAAATGCAAACCACCTTGAAAATTACTTCCGTTTTCCGCAATGTTCGCATCGTAGCTTTGAGCTTGAATATTTTATTTGTAATCAATTATCTTTTTATACCATTTGATCAAATACTCAAATTCCAAAAATGTTAATGTATTTTTTTTTGAAATGAATCTCATTATAAAATGTCAACAGAATTCAAAATTTCAAACTTCTTTTATTTCTTTAGTAAAACACAATCTTCTCTATCAAATTTAAGTAAGAATCTAATGGTTTTTTTGAAAAACAATTAGGATTTCTTTTCTTGTGCAAGTTTTTATTAGTCCAATTAAGCGAATGTTTGCGTAAAATCCAGTTTGAGGGTAATTTCTGTATTATTGACCTCTAGATCCATATAAGTAACCACTGTACATGTTGAAGACACATCAAAAGAAACACAAGATATCAACAAAAAAGATATCAACAAAATATTTCTGTTGGTTGGATGTTGTATTTCATTAAATGAAATTTGCATAATGTATTCATGAGGTTGTGTAACGCTTTTGATAGACTGCAATATTAGCCCCGACCTTCGTGGGAATTTGTCGTGATCAAATTGGCTTTGTATTTTGTTAACCCGGTACCAAAGAGTACAATGGCTTGAAAGTTTGTGGAAACGTCCGTCAATCTATCTGTATGAAAACTTTGATCTTAGATCATAGACTGTAAGAGGTAGAGACTTGAAAACTTGTTATGTAGGTTCTCCTACAAAGTTTGTTTTAGAATTTTGCCAAGCCCCCGCAGTTACATCAATATCGATGTTATCTGATGTCTTTTATTTGGTTTTATAATGCTTTACTTTACTTTCTATCTTTTTAGTTCCGGCCCGGAGCGGCCTGGCAAACGCTCTTTCTATTATGTGTCATCGCCTTTTGTACCAATTATGGTAAGTTGATTGGCCAATTTGAAAGAGTTATACATTTGATAATCGTATTCAAATTGTAGTTGCGAGCAATGAAGGCCGAGTGGTTTGTTACTATACCAATTGGAGTGTCTATCGTCCGGGCACTGCCAAATTTAATCCGCAGAATATAAATCCGTATTTGTGTACACATTTGATCTACGCATTTGGTGGATTCACCAAGGACAATCAAATGAAGCCCTTTGATAAATATCAGGATATTGAGCAGGGTAAGCCAGACACACCCCCATTTAACGCAGTCATAATCAAATTACTTATAAACTATTTTAATTTCCGTTCTGTCGTTGCTTTCCCATTCCCATAATAGGGGGCTATGCTAAATTCACTGGTCTTAAAACGTACAACAAGCAATTGAAAACGATGATTGCCATTGGCGGCTGGAACGAGGCCTCATCACGATTCTCTCCTCTGGTGGCTAGTAATGAACGGCGTCAGCAATTCATCAAAAACATATTGAAATTCTTGCGTCAAAATCATTTTGATGGCATAGATCTGGACTGGGAATATCCAGCACATCGTGAAGGCGGCAAGTCCAGAGATCGGGATAATTATGCACAATTTGTACAGGAGTTGAGGGCAGAGTTTGAACGGGAAGCGGAGAAAACTGGACGTACAAGGTTGCTTCTGACAATGGCTGTCCCAGCCGGCATTGAGTATATTGACAAGGGATATGATATACCTAAACTGAATAAGTATCTTGATTGGTTTAATCTGTTGACCTATGATTTCCATTCGTCCCATGAGCCGTCGGTTAATCATCATGCACCACTTTATTCCCTAGAAGATGATTCCGAATATAACTACGATGCTGAGTTGAATATTGTCAGTATCTATTATAGAATTAATTATTTGTATTCTATTGATTATGAATAATGATATTATTGCATTTCACAGGACTATTCAATCAAGTACTATTTAAAGGCTGGAGCCGATCGTGATAAGTTGATTTTAGGTATTCCCACCTATGGACGATCTTACACACTCATCAACGAGGAAAGCACTGAGCTCGGATCACCTTCTGAGGGACCTGGCGAACAGGGAGATGCAACCAGAGAGAAGGGATATTTGGCATACTATGAGGTAACTTCAAAGTGAATTACTTAATTTTATCAAATTAATTTGAATCTTCTTAATGCTACAAGCACAAGTACACTTTTAATTTATTGAATTAGTCACAAAAGATAAATTTATTTAATAAATTTACCTAGGTCTTTAATATTAAAATTTACTTATGATATTCATAACACTTTCTGCTATAGATCTGTCAGTCTCTTAAAGACGATCCCGAGTGGACTGTAGTACAACCTAATGCCAATGTCATGGGTCCATATGCTTATAGACGTAATCAATGGGTTGGTTACGATGATGAGTCCATTGTTCGCAAGAAGGCTGAGTATGTTGTGGCCCATGGTTTGGGTGGCATTATGTTCTGGGCAATAGACAACGATGATTTCCGTGGCACTTGTAGCGGTAAACCGTATCCATTAATTGAAGCCGCAAAGGAGGCAATGATAGAGGCCCTTGGGTGAGTATAACAGTTTGGCTAAAACGTTATTTCTTACTAATATACCAATCCATTTAAGCCTGGGTATCAATGAGGTAGCCAAATCAAGTGGTCCACAGAAGCCGTCCCGTTCAAGAAGTCGTGAAAATGGTAACAACAGAAATGGGCTAACTCCCAAGCCAGAGGTGAGACGGCCCGCCGCTACACGACGACCTGTGAGCAGTACCACCACAATCGCACCGCCCAGCACCACAATTAAACTAACTAAGGCCGAGGGTTCATCACTATATGTTGGTGGACGTGGCTCAACAACGCCAGCACCACCAACAACACCGGATCCTGGTTCGGACTTCAAGTGCGAAGAGGAGGGCTTTTTCCAGCATCCTCGCGACTGCAAGAAATATTACTGGTGTTTGGACAGCGGTCCATCTGGATTGGGAATTGTGGCACATCAGTTCACTTGTCCGTCGGGATTATACTTTAATCCTGCTGCCGATTCCTGCGACTTTGCCCGAAATGTGCCGTGCAAGACTAAGAAGTAAGTGATTTCCACTTAAGTTTTATAATTGGAGTATCACTTGTAGTGTGTTCTTCATTTATTAACTGAACTATTGCAGATCGACAACCGCGGCTCCAACGACGACCTCGGCTCCAACAACAGCACGACCCACTAGTAGTTATAATCGCGTAACTGCAGCCCCCGTGGCTCGGCCAGTTTATCCACGTGTCACCACGAGCACACCTGGAACCACCACAACGACTACAAGGACCACGTCAGCTCCAGTGACAGAAGAGGATGTGATTGAATATGAAGATGACAAAGATGATGAGCAATCACTCAGCAAGTTTAGTGAAGCTGAGGAGGATCCACAGGTTATCAAGGAGCTCATTGATCTTATACGAAAAGTGGGTGGTGTTGAACAGCTGGAAAAGCACTTGTTGCAAAATAAAGATGGTTCTATAACACTGAAGGAGAACACAGCCAGTGGAATATCGACA
Source organism: Drosophila testacea (assembly GCA_035043265.1). Taxonomy (NCBI): domain Eukaryota; kingdom Metazoa; phylum Arthropoda; class Insecta; order Diptera; family Drosophilidae; genus Drosophila; species Drosophila testacea. Next base: position 4,751,788 of record JAWNND010000229.1, read on the forward strand.
ACGCCTCCTACTATTAGCAAATCTTTATATGATCGCGTTTTGAATCGTCCTGGAACATTAAATTCCTTTACACGTAATCGTCTCAATGCGGCAAGTCTGCAAGTACAGAGTGAAACTACAGAGTCAACGAATGTTGGGGACAATAGCTCACAAAATAACTATTCAAAATACTCGTCCGTACTGCGCGGAAACAGCAGACAAGGTCCACAAAACGAAGGCATTGAGAAAATTTCCGAATTTAATGGTTTCTCAAAGGAACGCAAACAATATGTGACCATTAATCGCAATCGTGGCGCTCAACATGGAGAACAGGCGAGCGCAGGTAACTCGGAGAATGAGACCGATGATGAGCAGGATGATTATACAGAGTCGAATCTGGCACAAATTGTTACTACTAAACGTCCTTTAAGCGCTGTCACACCTTCTTACACAAGCTTACGACGATCACGACCCAGCACAACTACACCAGTGCCTATCGAGTCCGATGAGGAAGTGGAACAGCCCGTTGCAATTAAGGAACAGACTCAGACAAAACAATATGCCACACTGAGTAGAAACCGAGGACGCGGAACTACAGAGCGTTCAGAGACCACGGCTTCCGCAGGAGCTGGTGTGTCAGTTAGTTCAACAACTAATCGGTAATTATGTGCACATTTATTTAATATACCTTTACATATAAAGAAACTATATATGTACATGTATCCATGATCAGGATATATGTAAACTAGTTTCTAAGTTGGAAAAAAAGGCTTAAGATGAGAGAGAAAGGCTAGGTTTGGTGGAAAAGGGTTAGATTTGAAGAAAAACAATTAGATTTGAAAGAAAAAGGATAGATCTGGATATTCTATTGTATCATTTTATACGATTTTGTAACTGAATTTCTCTCTGTCCATAGCTACAAATACTTTGAACGGACACGTCCCACAACGAGTAGTGTTTCAGTGAAGGATGCTGCCGATGGTATTGAGGATGATACTGATGCCGATGAGGACGAGGAGGAGTACGAAGATGATTCACAACAACAGAAAAATGTAAAGTTCCAAAGAAATCAAGGCACCCAAACAACAACAATAACAAATTCACGTAAATACGCGAGCATTGGCCGCAGAACCACAACAACAGCTACAACAACAACAACAACAACAACAATACCAGAAACATCAACAACAACAACAACATACACAGTCAACGGCATTGAGACTGTCAAGGCCAGCACCGACACTGACACCACCAACAACAATCTCAACAGCAGCAACAATGTGAACACTAACGTTCTTGAAACAACACCAGCACCAATAATTACACAACCAGAAAGAACCAGTAACACTAACGAAACCACTCAAAAACCAATTGAAAGCACAATCATAACGCTCACAACAACGAGCGATACTAATCCTGAATCCACCACCACCACCACCACCACCTCACCCACAACCACACCTACACCTACACCTACACCCACACCAGCACCTACTATTATAGTATCCACAATTCAGACACCAACCACAATCATTGACTCATTGAGCCTGTCTGAGGACATTAATGATATGTTGACCACAATATCGCCAGTCAATGAGTCAAATGATCAATCCAATCCTTCTGCCCTTGATATAACAATTAATGACCCAGCACAAAATGAATCTACAACGACAAGGACAATAACAACGAAGACGGAGTCCGAAACGATCCAAACTGAACACAACAACGTTGACAGAGACGATAACGATGACGATAACGATAATGTTGATAGCAAGGTAACAACAAAAACACAATATAAATATACATTATCCAATCGAAGACGTATAAATACGGACAACAACAACAACAACAAAATCAATGCAGAAGTAGTCAACGATAAAAAAGGTTTGAGTAGCGTTAGTCCTAGTGTAAATAGCATAAGAAACACCTACTCTGGTAGAAGGCAACCACAAAGAACACAACAGCAACAACAACAACAACAACATGATGAACAACTTGATCTGACAGCAACAACTGAGATACCTATTAGCATATCTAGTCCAAGACCCTTTGGTTATCCCCGACTTCGTACACGTCCCACTAGAAAAACACAAACAACCACAACTGTTAACGATAACAATAACGATAACGATAACAATAACAAGACAAATGCTGATGATGTTACGAACATAGCTAAAACTCGATTATCACAAGTGGATAGGCCCAAGGTGAGTGCCAATACTAGTCAAGAGTTGTTGGACTCTACAATAAACACCCAACAACCAACGACACTCCAATCCAAATCCAATTCCAATTCCAAATTCAATACAACAATTGCAACTCGCACCCACAACGAAGTTAACTTAAACGTAGCTGGTAATGGTAACAATATCCTAAGGCATGACGTAGTTAGCACCTCTAGTTTAAGCACTAAAGATCAGGACGATGATCAGGACGGTAAAAACAATATTAAGTATACGTGGCGTAGTGTCCGCTTACCTACAAAAAGTTCAAAGGTTAAGCCGCTCAATACGTTTGACAGCATTGACAAAGACTCGCGTAGGAATGCTGGCAAGAGATTGGCTGATGCCGATAGTCATTTAAGCTCAGAGACAGACACACAGACAGAGAGTGAAACATCTAGTGACGAGACAACAGTAAGTTCTATAACTTTTAGGAGAACAACAACCGAAGGTCGCGTTTTTAGTCAGCTTCACGGAGATACGATAAACACAAAAACTATAACTTCTGGTAACGAAAGTCAAAAATCTAGTGTTGCCACATCCAATGAAGGAACTATAGGAGCAAATTCAAAAGCAGGCGAGTCTATAATAATATAGGTCGGACTTCCAGCCAAACTGATCAAAATAGTCAACACGATGAAGTTAATACAGCATCAAGGAAAATAAACACACAAACTATTACTGCTGGTAACGAAAGTCAAAGTTCAAGTGTTGCCACCTCCGATGAAGGAACTATAGGAGCAAATTCAAAAAGCAGGCGAGTCTATAATTATATAGGTCGGACTTCCAGCCAAACTGATCAAAATAGTACGAGCGATAAAGTTAACATAGCGTCAAAAACAGTGGAAAATAGAAATTACCAAAGTATCAGTCGAAACGCAAGTAGTGTCGACGAACAAATACACTATAAATCAATAATTCGGAATAGCAGTGGTACCCAACTGAAGGAAGACCACACTTCAAGCTTTGTACGGAACTTGAATGACAATTACAAGCCACACATTACTCGACCAGTTTCAAGAGGTGGTCAGATTACTGAACCGATTATTGAGGATATAGAGGCAGAGATAACTGACAATGACAGTACTATAGTACCTACTTTAGGCACTAACTCTGAAGATAGTAAAATATTAAGTGAAGAAGAATTAATGAAGACAGCAACTGAGGTCGTATCTCTGGGATCAATTGAATCTTTATCACAAACAACTGTTGATGTTGGAAAAGACAATAACAGTTCAGTTCCAAGTACCAGCGAAATATCAAGCTCCACAGAAAATTCAATCCTAGCCGAGGGAAATGTCAATGATAATACTGAAGAGAGCAGTATTAATACTACTGAAGAATCAGAAGCTTCGACCACAACCACTACAGCACCTATTACAACTGATAAACCCAAGAAAAACTTTGGAGCTCATCATATCGAAAGTTCCGCCAGTTCGTTGGGAACTAAAGCATCAAGTAGTTCGTCTACAACCTCAACAACAACAGCGCCAAAAACAACCAGTAGACGTTTTATTACACGTAGAAAACCATCTACACCTATAAGCGAAGATATAGATCAAGAGATCGAGGTAACCACACAACTTCCCAGGCGACGTGTCATTGTTAGAGGTAACTATCGGCCACAGAAGGAAGGTGATCTATCTTCTCTTCTAGCAGCGGACGCAAATAAGCGTAGTAGGTCGCATAACCAACAAGGATCCCAGCTCATAATAAATCAAAGCAAACAACAATCAACAATAACAGAAGAAATAAAAGAGGAAGAGCAATCAACACCTGAAAAAGTAAGTAAGCCAATCCCACTGGGTGCTGTGCGTAATCGTACCTCCAGTCAGACCGAATCTTTAGGAAATGGCATAACTCGAACTCGTACTACCTATGTGAATACAATTGATGGTGGAAAGGTTGTCAAGAGAGTACACACAAAGACCGTGCAAGAAAAGCCTGAAGAATATGAATATATCTACGATGAAGCAACCGAACCGCAGGCTTCAACTACTCCAAGAATTATATCCCGCAGTCGAGGCTCTGTTAAATTCCAAAGCAACGATCTATCCTCATTATTGGCCCTAGATTTTGCGTCACGAGGACAGCGTACTAAACCATCCCAGCCAACAGTGACAAAGACTCGCAGACGTCTATTGAAAAAGCCAAAAGAAACTCTCGAACACGAAGAGGTAGAGGAATTTGTCTACGAGAATGCTAACGATCTGAACGATGTGAATTTGGAAACCACAAGACCGACTACAAACAGACCTTCTCCATCGACTCGCATTCCACGAACAAGACCCACAAGGACCACAACAACCGAAAGACCTGTTGAGCTAGACACTGAGACAACCACTCGGTACACAGGATTCAGGCAACATCAGCATATATCTACTACAATACCATCAACAACTGAAGAGCCATCTATTCCATCCAATAATAAAATCCCAACTCGTCGTGTCATTACTTTAAAGCGACCTCCTTCAACAATTGCCACAAGTACTGAGGAACCCTCCACGAAAGCTCCATTCAAATTTACCAAAAACTTTCTAAACTCGAGGACAACAACATTAAAGCCGGAAACTACAGTGGTCAATGATGATTTGACAAGTTCTCAAAATAAATTTACGAGTGCTAACAATGATATTGCCATAGAGGAAACCAAGGTCAACAATGAGCATTCCATTGGTGACGTTAAGTTATCGTTGCCAATTTATCATCGTCGTAAATACTATCAGTATGTTAAGGATTCGCCCATAACATATATTGATAAAACACCAGCGACGCCAGATGGAGAAACCGATACTACCGTCAACATACGTCAAAAGATCCATGATGTTTTTAATGTAAGTGATAATGCGACACCAAACAATTCTTTGGAGGACGATCTCGAGGAACATCTCATGGAGCAAGCTCAGGAAATCAACTCTGAATTGAGTCATTTTTTATTGAATACCCCCGGGTCAGTGTAGGTCACTCGGGGGCAAAAGTCGGAGAATCGAATGAGAAGAACATTGAAAAGAATCAGAATGCAACAGAAGTTGATGCAAAAGAAACCTCGATACGCAAAGGCAAAGCATTTAGAACAAAACTGACATCAACTGGAACAAATGATACCTCGCATATAGTACAAATATCAACACTTTCAGAAACACAGCGAGCTGCAGAAAATTTACGTGGTCTAAGAACTTATAATAGACTAAATCGCACACGTCTATTGCAAAAATCAAACCTAAACGATGAGGAACAAGAAACGGATTCCAATAATATACCTCAGCCTTTTCGCAGTAGAGCTACCCCTGCAGCCAGTACTTCAGAAACCGAGAGTAAAGCACGTAAAACGTTTACCAACTTGAACAGACAACGTGGAAGTAGCGTATATAACATCATCTCTAGAAAGAACCCTAATAGTGAAACTGAATATGAAAACTCCAAAACTATTGATGATGACGATTTGGAAGAAAACGATGAGCTTGAGGCTGAAGTAGATAGTGAAAATGATATTCTTGATAACGAAGACATCAGTTCAGAAGAACACACAACCCACCGTCCAGTTGTACTGCGTCAACCTTTTAAGACCACAACTACAAAATCTAGCTTAAAAACAAATGAAGAGGATAATGACATTAATAAAGATGGTATAGATAGTAATAATGATAAAGAAAATCAAAGTACTGAATTGAAAACTAGTCCTGTTTCTAAGACTTCAGACACTGTACGAATTCCTTCTCGACGGCCATTCTTAGTACTTCGTCAAAGCAATTCAACAACAACCAACTTAACAGCCAACGAAGACGATGATGATAGCTCAACCGAAAGAAGTAGTCCCGAAGACTCTACCACCGAAGAAGTATCCCAAAAGAAACTTACACCTTATAGAGGATCCCCGATACGGAATCGCTTCAATGTAACAACACCTAGCACCACATCAGCTTCTGGCCTAGACAAGGAAGTCGATGAGCAATCGAATATCTCTGGTGAAATTACCAAGTCTGTTAATACAACTACAGAAAAAAGTGGAGATCAATCTTTACCACGGCGTAAGATTTTGATACGTCGTCGCTATAATGCAACAGTATCCAATATAACAACAAACCAGACCAAAGTTAATGACATCGATCTGGATCAGGAAAGCGAGTCTATTAGTGCAACCATAGACAACGAAGTGGATGAGGATCAGAATAGTTTTGGTGTAGAACATGAATCAACAACTTCAACCACAACAATTTCCAGTAGACCATCTTCAACTCGTCAGGGTCTCAATAGCCTTCGTTATAATACTAGAACACTCAGTCAAAACAAAACTAGCGACATTAATCTGGATGAGGAAGGCGAGTCTATAAGTGCAACAATAGACGACACGGCGGACGAAGACCAGAATAATTTGGGCGTAGATCATGAGTCAACAACCACCAGTAAACCATCTACAACTCGTCAGGGTTTCAACCGTCGTCGTTATAATACAAGAGCACCCAATCAAAACAAAGAAAACGATAAGAAAGTTGAAAGCAGTTCCAAGATTGAAGAACCTACAACGCCGAAATCAACTGATGCGGAAGAGATAAGTTCACGTCGTCCGTTTGCACCATTGAGCCGCACACGCAGCCGGTTCTCATTAAGGAACAGGGAATCCGTGAGTGCTCCTGAAATAACTACAGCTTCTCCACGACGATTGAGCACTACTACACGACGTAATTTGGTCGCTTTCAATAGGCAACGATTTAATAAAGATCGGATTAAGGAACAAGATGAGAATGATGATGAGCAGGAGGAGGAGGATGAGGAATCGGTTAGTGATCCTGAAGTAACTACAGCTTCTTCACGAAGATTTAGCCCTCCAACACGACGTAATTTGGTCGCTTTCAATAGGCAACGATTTAATAAAGATCGGGTTAAGGAACAAGATGAGAATGATGATGAGCAGGAGGAGGAGGATGAGGAATCGGTTAGTGATCCTGAAGTAACTACAGCTTCTTCACGAAGATTTAGCCCTCCAACACGACGTAATTTGGTCGCTTTCAATAGGCAAAGATTTAATAAAAATCAGGTTAAGGAACAAGATGAGAATGAGGATCAGGTTGATAATGGGAAGAATAGCAGAAATCCCGGATCGACTCTCAGCCAACTACTTGCCAGTCAACGCATTAAACAGTCACGTACAGAGACAGCAAAGACTCAAATTCGAACCGATAACGACAACGATAACGATAACGATGACGACGACAATGAGTATGACGATGACGATGAGTTTGAAGAAGATGTTGAGAATGATGACACTGTAGTAGAGGTATCTAAAAATAAACTTACACAATCTAATATTAACAAAAACAATACTAATCAGATCACTACTAATAACGTAGCTAGTCGTAATTTTGGCGCACAACGTAGTAATAGCACCGTAGCCAATTATTTAATTAATCGTTTTAAGTTTACAAATTCTAACAAAACCAACAGCAATGATACAACCAGAAACTTGTACACAAAAAACAACAACAACAACAAAGTCACAGTCACTGTTAATTCTAAATATAATGATAGAGATGATAATGATGATGATGATGATGATAATAATGATAGTATAGAGGCAGATAATGATATTGAGGAGTTGGATAAAAATAGTGATAATGATAATGAGAGTGGTGTTCCTGAGCATGTAACTGCTTTAAATGACTTAGGTAATGATGATGTTAATTCTAAACGACGTTTTCAGAATCGATATCAATTGAGTCGTACTAGAGGCACTACGACTACAACAACAACAACATCAACAACAACAGCACCAACAACACGCCGTTTATCCTTTGGGTCACGAACCCGTGCACAGGTAACTAAATTATCCCTAGTCGATGACCAGTCATCTAAAGAAACAGAAGAGAACGATGAAGATGGAGATGAAGATGATGATCAAGATGCAGATGGAGAAGAAGATCAAGATGAAGATGCCATTCAAACTACAAATGTTAAAACAACAATTCCAACTACAACTGAAAAACCAACTCTTAAACGCATACGCGTAGTCAAATATCGAAGACCGCTTCAGTCTATCGACAATAATAATCACACAGTATTAACAACAACACCACTAGCAACCACAACCACAAACAGCACCGAAGACACAAGAAAACGTTTCCGGAAAATTGTACGAAAACTTAGACCTGTTGATGCAACAACTACAGCGTCCAAATTGGAATCCAATACTGAAGATCAGCAGAGTTTATCGGGTGATACAACTTCTACCACCCGAAAACCATTCCAGCCTAGTCGAGCACGTTTTGAAAGTGCAGCACAGAATGAACATGGGAATGATGTGAAGGTAGATGGTGATATTAATGTGAACCAGCAAAAATCGGTGAATATCTTGCACACTTTGCGTAATCGCCTCAAGGAGCAGCAGGCGCATGAAGACCCCATAGATGGTGTCATTAATTCGAAACTACATTCCATCAATAATAAAATCACCGAAGAAGATGATGACAAACATGATTCAGAACTTCATCGACTGCGTGACAAGGTGAAGGCAGAGCAGGCACGTGGAAATGGTGAACAGGGTGTTATCAATGATCGATTGAAGAAGCTTCTGGTTGAGAAGAACGCCACTGGTACTACTGGTACCAGCTCTCGCACTACAGCCAGCGATAATGTGGATGAGTCTTCAAGTCCGTCTTCCCCACGTCCATTCTTCCGACGCAAGCTGGTTGCCAAGCGACCCTATAATCCTTCGGCAGGATCTTTATCCACGAAACCGCCACTGGTCCTTAGCAGCACCCGTCCGACGGCAAAGTTTGTGCGTCGCAAGAACGGACGTTTCGATCCCTTCAACTCGAATGTGCGAAACAAAGGTGAAGGATTTGTGCGTAGCGATCCTAGAGAACCACGTCTTCAGAACACAAATAACTTTAAGCAACAACAACACCAAGATGAAGATGATGATGATTATGAGGAAGAAATCGAAGAGCAGCAAGAGCAGCCACAGACACATCTAAACGCTCGTCCATTAAACAGCCAGGATACGACAGTGAGAAGACCTTTTGTTCCCAAAAAGAAACTACCTCAAGAGGACCAGGAGGAGGAAGAAAGCGAAGAGGAAGGTGACGGTGACGGTGACGATGATGATGACGATGATGATGATGATGAGGATGAGCAGGAAGAAAAAGATAATCGTACAAGTCAGGAGGGTCAACTCGATAACAGCACTCCTCCGTCGAAATCCCCACCCGCCTATCGATCAAAGGAAAATCGAGTACTGCCTGGTAGTCGACCAAATTTTGCACCCACAGCAGGTGGCGGTAATTCAAGTAATGGCAATGTGCCATTCAATTCACGTAAGAGCAGCGGCTCTTCATCATCTTCTTCCACGCCAGCCAATCGTTTCGGCACTAGCAATCGTCCACGTGTAGTTAACCGTCCACCTGGCGTGGTAACTTCCAATTTGACGTTACGACCCGTGGCTAACAACTATGAGAGGACTACACCATTGACACCCTTGAAACCAGCTCCATTTATACCAAGTAATACACGTAGTTATGAGCGTAAATACACAGGTCCTTCAACAGAGACACCTGAGATCGCCAGTGAGAATTCTTTGATCGAAGATTTAAATATTGATGCACTTAATGCGCGCAACAAGAAGATCTTTGACATTCACAGCAAAAAGCATACAACGCTTAAGCCAAAGGTAGCTACTAAGGTGGAGACAGAGTTAGAAACGGAGTCGGAGCTGCAACAGAGTCAGGGCTATGTGACAACAACACCAAGCACACCACCAACAACAAATCCAACAATAACACAGTCAACAGACACTATAAACACTGTAACTGAAACCGATACCGACACCGATACCGATACCGCACAGCCACAAATCGTGTCCTATGCAAATGCTAATGAAGCCACAAAAATCTCTTCACTCCCACAGGATAGAGCACAGGGATCACAGGGAGGCTCAACAACCTCATCGCCGCCACCAGCAACGACCTTACTCCATGTATTCACCCTACACGAAGGAGCGACCGACGAGGACCAGCAGGTACCTACAGGAAGACCGTTCGGTAGTAAGATCACCGCCACGGAGCCCAAGCACAAGCTTATCGAAATCAATCGCATTGTAGAGATCAACTCGAAGCAAGCAAAGGCCGCTCAACGCAAATCCAAGGCCAACAATCAGGACTTTGGAACCATACGCGTTGAGTCTCTACCCCACCTAGAGCAGTTGGGTGAGATCAGTGTTGTTAAGTATGTGCACTTGGTAGACGGTAGCCATATTCAAATCAACGATGGCCACAGTACCGTAGCAGACTACACACCCACCGAACCCATCATCCCAAAGGGTTCAACACCAGTTCGCAATAGTCTACCAGAGACTGAAGGTGATGGTGCCATCGATGTAGAGCGTGATGGTAAATCGCTTTTACCAGAGGTTATTCGTGGGGCCTTTGAAACATCCACTATCTCGTTGGAGGGTCTCTTTGACTCGTCACGCAAGGCCAAACAGCTGGATATAGGGACCGAGACCAACACTGAGAGGATCGTGCAGATTGTAGATCAGGATACAATTAGCACCACTGCATCACCAACATCACCACCACCACCACCACGACAAACCACAGAATCAGAATCTGCTCTGCCCGTCACATATGTAAGACCCATTTTACCCCTACTTCGCCCCGAATCCAATGAATCCTCACCCCTGATCATCTCAATAGCTAATCTTGACAAAGTCATACTAAGCAAGGTGCCTGCGTCGGAGGACGAGGACGACACTCAGGACGGCACTACACTTTCGCCACTATCCACCACAACGAAGCCGTCCGATTCAAATTCGGAATTCTCTGTTCGCCATTTATCTGTGCTGCAGGCGCCCATTAATGACAATAAACACAACACCGATAACCCAGTAAAATCAACATTCGATGGCGCTGCTAGTGACGAAAGTAACAGCAGCGACAGAAACATGAACAGCCAAATAGAAACAGGAACTATACTCACCAATGCCACAAATAAACACAATACCGATAACGCAAACCCAACAGAATCAACTTCAGATGGCGCTGCTAGTGACGAAAGTAACAGAAACAGCCAAACAAATATCCAACAAACACAAACAACAAACACACTTAATACAACAAACAACAACAACAACAGTAGCAGCATTAGGGAGATTGTCACCTACAGCACAGAGACGCATGTGGTTAGGCGTAAAAAGGCGCGCAGTGGGCGTGGCCGGAAATTGCGTCAACGTCAGCGAAAAACGAATACAACAACAACAACAACAACTGAAATCCCATCCACAACAACAACAACAACATCAAGCATTACCACAGTGGTGCCTTAACAACATATTAAAGACACCACTCAACGTAGTTTGTTATTTCTAGTCTTATTTTATATACAGAGACAAAAGCATTAAGTTAACATTCTGTAAATAATTGGCTGCGTTGCTTTGCCTTTTACAAATTGAAATTCTTTAATAGCATTAATATTTTTTTTCAACAAATTTTCCGATTTTGCCACTTTAATTATTTCAAAAAACAAACGAAAAGAAAACAAAACAATTTATACTGCCTATTATGCTGCTTTTCTAAACATTTTTCGACTGTACAATTTTTAAATTCGTATTCTTCAAGCTGCCATACATAATTACAATAATATATATACACACATACACACAAACACACATCACACACACACATACATACATACATACATAAACAGCAACATTAACATACAAACATACATACATACATACATACAGATCTTACAAAATCACAAGCAGTAACGAAAAATTCAAAGACTTCCAATTGGTTCAATTCGAATCACTAACGACTCAAAAACGGAAAAAATGTACAAATACTTTTTTTTGTTGTTTTATTGAAATCCATTTTATTATTTTATTCAATTTATCAATTATTGCTTTTAACAATGCGCAGATTGAAATATTTCTATTCTCTTTTCAATTACTTTAAGATTTTTGCAGTTAGATTTTAGTTGTAAAATATTTATGCACAAAAATAAACTTAATAAAAAAATACATAATTATTTTGTATATACAAAAAAAACAACAACAACAACAACAGTTTTATGTTGATCACCATCACAGCTCCATATATTCAAAACCTACATTACTCACATACATTAGATTTCAGCTACTTTTAGAATCCCGAATCCACCAATCAACACAAGATAGCCCTGAAAGAGTCCATAAGTAAAATATTGACATAACATACATATGTACAACTCGCTCATAAACCTAAAGAATGTCAAACTAAAAAAAGAAGATTGTTTTTGCAGAACATTTTCAATTTAATAAAACTTTGAAATAAAAGGATTAAAGTTTTAAATTTAACGGAAAGAGTATGCAAGATATAAGTAGATATAATAGATCTCTAGCAAGTCCAAAGTTAAATCAATATTATATGCTTCCAAATTCATTTTAAAATTTAATAAGAAGAGGTTTCTTATATATGTTTTTTTAAGGAATTTTCAAAACAGTTTCGTTAAAATTTGAATTAAAATCACAAAATCATAGATCATTAAAATCTCTAGAGATTTGTGGAACACACCTGTATGACAGTCTTTATGTAAATGAGCGATATGTACTATACGTTTGTATGGAAACATTCGAAACGACTTCGTTTTTAGAGATTACAGTGGCTATTCAGAGATATTATGTACTGAACAGGGCACAGCACAAAAGAAAGAAGTAAAGTACTGTGCAGCGAATGAAAATGGCCACTTTTTATGTACATATGTATTTTTTATTATTTATTAAACTACTTAAGATCATTTAAATTAGGTCAACAATATTGAAACATTTCTTTTTATGGACTAATAAAGAATATTAGAATTTATATACGACACAAGTAAAAACGCTACAGTCGATTATAACCGACTTAGAGATACCTTTTGCCCAGGTCCTTCGATACCCTACCCTAAACAAATGAAGTCCTTTTAAAACTCTTGAATGCACATCGCATTGTTAAAGTACAGTTATTTAATCCCTTTAGTTGATCAACATCAATTTTTGGCTCAAGATAATCGATGTGAATCAAATTTTAGAGTTGTGTCTATTAAGAAAAATTTACTGCAGGCGTTAATTAATAATTACTGAAATAAAAATAACTAAAATTAACAAATAGGTTACAATAAGATTTAGTTGTGTTTTATCAGTAATTGATCATACTTTATGTGCACTAATTTACAAAACATAGACTCAACTCCTTAGAAAAGAGTTTTGAATTTCTGTTTTTGAAACCTTGTTACTTACCAAACTTACCCATAACTTTTATCAAATCCACATTTATTCTATACATATGATCTCCAGATGAAAGAGAACACTTTGAAAACTTAGCTCGAGTCGTGCATTCTACAATAGATTGTTCTTACTTGTGTTGTATTTTAGTGTTCTCGAAATATATTCTGTATAACAAACGCTGCTTTAAATATTATCGATCAAAATACACAGTTTTAAATATAGTCCTAGTTAGTTATTCCCATTCTTATTTAGTGCAGTAGATTTAAATTAAACTGAGTACTAGATTAAATTTGCAGCCAGATTCATTTATAAATAAATAATACAGATTTTAGTAGTTACTTACTTTACTTTTACTAACAGTCTGATATATTATATTATATAGAGAAAGTATAGCCTCACCTTGTTGAAAACTAATATTTAACTATTCATTACATTCTACACTGGCTGCAAATATAGTTTACTAACTCTTTCATATAGCTGTCATAGAAAAGCTCAGTCGATTATTCGATTATCTGTGTTTATATTTGAGTGTTTCAAATTGTCAAAATATTTTTCAGTTAAGTAGTTAACTGTGATCTCAAAAAGTCGCAGTTGTCGCATTGAAATTCAAGTAGTATTCGCAAATATTAACATGAATCTCTTGAAAACTTGCTTTGCTATTAAATGTGGGTGTGAAGCGTTTGAATCAAATGCTGGATTATAATATATATATTTCCGAATATGGTTGAGTTAATGACGAAATGAATGAAACAAGGGAAGACACATACATGTAATATGAAGGTCTTTTATTTGCTTCTCTACTTTTGTCAATTTCCAAAGTATTAAATACAAGTTTTTGCGAAGCTTGGAAGCTAACAATTTTTTTATCAATGAATTTCAAGGGACAGTGAGTGGTCAATCCACTTTATTTTACTGGGCCTGGGCTACAACTTTCTCATCTGCCGAAGATGACGCCCTTGCATGCCTTGTTTTTATATATGCTCACACATGTGTATTAATATAACCGATGCCTCTTTTCCTCAATCGCTTTCACAATATTTAATTAAAACTACTCGTAACTTGTTTGGCAGGCAGACAAACAGACAGACAGACAGGCAGACAGGCAAGTCAACAGCAACTTCATCTATGAGAGAATCATGAAACATCTTTTACAAGGCAGTCGAACTCTGAGGTTATGCAATCACATTGGCATGCAGTCGCTACTAAATCATCTTAATTCCACTTTGAGTCTCTTGAGGTGTGTTGAGCCACCACGCACACTGGTTCCTCTGGCCTAAAAACATGGCTACAATTTATTTTGTTGACAAAATATTACAAATTTAACCGATTTTGAAAATCAGCTGAAAATTGTGGGAGGTACACTTTTTAAAAGTTGAACCACTTTCCAGTAGAAATAACCAACTCACAAATTATCATCTAAAAGTACATTTATATTTAGAGCAGCTCAATAAAATTTCAGCTATTTATCCATTTACCTATTTAAACGAAAAAAGTTTAGATATAATGTTTCAATTGACACATTCACGACTGCTTTGAAAAGCCATCCTATATTAGGACAATCGGAATGTATTTTTATGACTTTTGTAACCTTTGCTCATTTATTGTCAATGTCAACAACATATCTGCAGTTTCGTGTTAACTCAACGCCAACACAATACAAGTTTTTATTACTCTAAGACTGCGAAAGTCGAACGTCCTTCAATTAAGATGCCAGACTGCATTTTTGTTTGGTTTGCTGCATTAATTTAACATGACATTCTTTCACAGAAAATTCATTTGTAAAATTTGTAATATTTTAAAACTGCAAACCGGTACGGTTTGTGCATTTTAGTAACCCGAATCCAATTATGAACTGAACTATGACTCGATCACAATAAAATCATTAAATAAAACAATACTTTGTGTTAAATTGAACCAAGTCTCGAAGCCATAGGATTAATAGTACAAAAATAACTATTTTATTTGTTTAGTTGTAGTCTGTTCTCATAGATATATGTACCATACTTTGTAAAAACCAAACTTCCCAACAAAGAAACACACACAGCAAAAAATCTAACAGTTTATTGGCAAAAAAGAGAAAACACAATTGTTAGTAAAAGTTGTTGAATATTATCATTACTAATGCATTACTTATTACAACTTTAGACATGTACGTTTGTAAATTTAGATATTTTGATTATTTATTGTATTATTTTGTAAATAACGCGCTTTAGAACCGTTGTTGACTACAACTGCACATCGCGGATCACAAAAAAATAAACATAATAAACGCACAACACACACATGAAGAGCACACACATATAAGCAAGTTGAGAATCGATCAAAGCAATAATGAAATGAAATTCTTTAGATTTTAAAATAATGAAGAATATTAAATACAATTTGTTTGCTTAATTTCATGTAATGCCAATTCTTCGACTGCAACTTGAATTATTATTATTTCAACTGGCAGCTGCGAACACAATCTGCAGCATTGACTTCAACTGCCACAGTCTCCAATGTGTCACGTCGTCCGGTGTTGAGTGTTCGGAGACGTATAATCAATACACCAACGGCTTTGACTGAGTCAAGCACACAAACCACAGAATTGACGACGACCTCTAAATACAATCGACTGCGTGGTAAGCCAGCAACAACAACAACCGCAGCCACAGCAACAGCAACAAGCAAAGCAATTATGACAACAACAGCAACAACAACAGCAGCAGAGGCAAGTAGAAACGGCAACAGCAACAACAACAGCAAAGTTTACCTGAGCAAATTCAAGTCGAAAAACTCGTCAGCATCCGTGGATTCAGTGACTTTACAGCCAGCAACATTATCGCCAGCAACAAACAACAGCAACAGCAATGTTAGCAACATCAATGTTGATAACACACAGAAACATCACAAATTCCAAGCAGCTAGCTTTGCTTTGCGTCGTCAGTTTCAAACTCGACGCTTGACAACAACATCTTCTTCAATCAGCAGCGATGAATCTGGTAAGTACGAAATGTTGCTAAATGCAATTTCTTATACCCTTGCAGAGGGTATTATAATTTTGTCCCGTAAAGTATGTCGATATATCGAGCCTTATTTGCGAAAATAACGTAAGCGCCAAAACAAACTTTTCAGGAGAGGGCTTTTTCTGCATATCTGTGTAAAGGCTTGCATACAAGTTGGCACAATGAACAGTTAATTTTTTGCAGATCTATAAGGTTATAAGCTATAATATTTTAACAGATGATGGGTTTTTTTGGAAAGTTGAACCAATTTGCATTAAAAAGTCAATTTCGGAAAAATGGCGCTTACGTTTTTATCGCCAATAAGGCTCGATATATTCTTGATCAGGACGACGAGCTGAGTCGATATCCGTTTGTCCGTCACATTACACAATAGTGCAACAACAATAGCTTCAGAATTGAAAGACTCGTTTGGATAGCAATTGACAGACAGACAGACAGAAGCTTATGGCTACATCGACTCAGGTCATCATACTGATCAAGAATAAACACACTTTATTTGGTCTGCCACGGTACAATTCTTGCAAATATTATACATATGTACATTTGTACGTATATAAATAATAAATAAATGAGAAGTAAAAAGTATATAAAGAAGTGATTTATAATCAAATAAATAAAAGAAGGATCATATTAAACTAGTTGTGTCACTTACGTATTTAATCTTTGAGATAGCTACGAATTTACTGCAGTTATTGATGCAGCACAAAATCAAATCACAGAAGTCACAAAAACAAAAATACAAAAAACAAAATGGCTGAATATTTGAACACCTTAGGCATAGATGTAAGAAATGCTCGCGATCGCGCTCGCTCTCGCGCTCGCTCTCTCGCACACTTCTCTCTTCTCCTTTAGCACTTTTCAAACCCGCTCTCGTAGACGGGCGTTGAAGGATTTCAGGCGTTTACTAACGCCGACAAAAGCACAAACCACAAAAACAACTAAATTTCACATTTCACTCACTCACACACAGTCACTTGTCCATGGGGATCTTGTTGCAGTTTTACTGCAATTTTTCTTGTATTTTCACTAATGATAACACAAATTATTGCCGGAATGGCAAGCACAAGAAAAAAAAGAACAAAAATTAAATATATGTTGGAAGATATGTATAAAGATCCCGTTTCAAAGTCTGCAGCAGTTTACACGACGCGACATTTACTGTGGAGGCGCGAACTAGAACTAATTTGGCGCTCAGCGACGTTTTTTCTCTCTCCGTTGCAAGTTGCAAGTTGTCTCCTTTTTCTTTATGCACTTTGCAAACCCGCTCTCGTAGACGGTCGTTACAACGGTTTATGGAAAAGATAGAGAGACAAACCAAAACGAAATACGCGAACGATTGAAGGATTTCAGGCGTTTTCTATCGCCGACCAAAGCACAATCAACTAAATTTTGCTCTTTCACTCACTCACACACACTCACTTGCCCATGGCGATCTCGTTGCACTTTTACTGCAATTTTTCATGTATTTTCACTGATGCAAACACAATGCCAGAGTGGCAAGCACAAGAAAAAAAAGAACAAAAATTAAATATATTTACATATATGTTGGTAGATATGTATAAAGATTTCGTTTAGAATTCTGCAGCTTCACGACACGACGCGACATTTGCTGTGGAGGCGCGAACTAGATCTAATTTGGCGCTGAGCGACGTCCTTTGTGTGAGCGCCGAATTGAGTATTGCCGAAGAGCGCAATTATCTAAATAAAGTCTAAAGAGAACAGCTGTACTCATGTCAGTTGTGTTGTTGTTTGCAGTAGTCGTATTGATCTCTCTGTCTAAATAGAGATAATTAGCAATTGTAATTTGTCTCCTTTTTCCTTATGCACTTTGCAAATCCGCTCGCGTAGACGGTCGACACAACGGCTTAAGGAAAATAGAGCGAGAGAGAGTGAGAGACAAAAATGAACTCAGTACGCGTATATGTACATACATATATAATTGAAGGAAAATCTTAATTTATACAGGGCTCTGCAGGTATCCAAACTTTGGCGCTCCAAAGTTAGCTTGCGCTATATTTTTTTATGTTCTACAAATCTTTAGCAACCCAAAAGCAACTCCAAAGTAATTTTTGGTGCTCCAAAACAAACAAAAAATGCTTTTAAAGGTCGAAAATGTTTTTAAGAGACATGATGATTAATACATTTTTTCTATCAAACAGCCACAGATGTGCCGAGTACTCAAAATCCGCTTTTCAAGCGCCGACTAACACTTATCTCAACGGCAGCACCTCCACGCGGTAGAACCACAGCCTTGTTCTCTGAAACGACGACTACTTACTTTGGTATTGAGGATGATGGCGATCAGGTGGCCAAATCGAGCATACACACTAGTCACTTTAATCAAATTCCGGACGAGGTGCGTCCACAAATAAGCTATGGGTCACCTACAAGTAGCAGTATCACCACCACCCAGACCACACCCCCACATTTCATGGTCAATAGTACGCGTAAGTCCTTTAAAGTGTCGTCACACGGTCCGTTTTTATGTGTCACTCTTTGAGCGACGGAAAACTTTAACACTCACAACAACGCATTGTGTTTACGCCAAAGTCACATAGCTTTTGGCAATATATCGTGTTCTTTTTACGCCAACATTGGCTTTTTAGTTAAAAGATGCACTCAAAAACGGATCATTATTTTATATTATTTGAAGTTATTAGTTCTTTAATTATTCTGCAGGACGTCAGCTTATACCACGTCCACGTAGGCCACAATCTGGAACGCCTCTTCACAGTGCAACCACTGCTTCAGTTTCAAGCGGATCTTCGCCACCAGCATCCCGCCGTCAGCAGAGTCGTCGTCGACCCCACAAGTATATTGAAGTATACAGTCGTCCACCTAGCAAACCAGCACTTGCCACTGCCACATCCACGTCGGCCTTAACAGCTAGCCGTCGGATAAGTCCGGTTGCCTATGATTATCAAAATGATCACCAAAAGATCCCCAATTCTCAATGGCGTCGTTCTAGCGGAAAATCGGAATCAGAGATTCAGTCCCAGTCCCAGTCTCAATCAAAATCAAAGTCAAAGTTAAAGTCTGAGGAGCAGCTTAAGGTGATTCTACATGGACAAGGCATCATCGAGTGCTTGGACCAAGGCAATTTTCCGCATCCACTTAGCTGTCGCAAATTCATATCGTGTGCACAATTTGAGGAAACCGGTGGAATTGTGGGATGGGAATACACCTGTCCCAAGGGACTGGAATATGATGGCTTGAGTGGTATGTGCAGCCGGACAACATCCAGTCATGGTAAATCCTGTCGTGATTAATGCATCTGGTTGGGGTCAATGACTGAATACATGCCTTTGCGGCCCCACTGCACAATCAAGGAGAGTTCATTGGATTTTGCTTCGTTTTTTTGTGATTAGTTTCTTGAAATGTTACAAGTAAAATAATATTGATATTATAATTTTATATTAGCTTAGCAAAAACTTCTTTTCTTTATTACTTCGGAAACTAAGAACGTCTATTTACATCTACTTATCGAATGTTGGCAAGTTAATGAGATTTCCACTAAGTCTAAACTTTTATTATCTGAGATAGTAATAAATTTGGAGGTTCATCAACTGCAAAAGATCGTACAGATATATCGTAAATTATTTAATTTTACTATTAGCTAAATACGCATGTTTTTGTTAATACCAATGAAAATTCAATGAAGAACAATACTGCATCAATAGATTTTTAAATCTGAAAAATATCTATAATAGAAATTTAGAAAGTGTAATGCAGACTTTAGTTTTTCATGGCATCTCATAAAGAAAAAAGCAGATTAGGTTTTTTTAAAATTGCAACATTTTATTTAATAACTAAGAGTTAATTTAGCATTCAATATAGAGAAGGAAATGCGATTTGTGGTTTTGCTAGAGATTTTCGTTAGTTTCGTGTGTTTGTTGGCAATTTAACTTAAGCAAAGTTCTTCTGCTCCTGATGCATCCATGATTCATGGGTGGAGTGGTAACCGGTCTGTGTCTGGGCAGGAGTGTTGCGTCCAAAGGGACTCTTGGAGTTCACCTGCAACATGTAATCGCCACGGATGTCATAGCTGGTGGCAATACCCATATAAGCACGCTTGCCATAACCATTGTTTTGCTTATACTCCTTGTACGAGCTGGCGGCGACAGCGGGGAAGTTGCGCTCGTTTCCTGGACGAACAGATTCGGCAAAGTAGCGAGTGGCACGCAGAGATGCTTCAACAACGTTGTCAGCACCGGGAACACCAGCAGCTGGTCCATTTGGATAGAAGTCAACATCGGCAAGACG
Organism: Drosophila testacea; assembly: GCA_035043265.1. NCBI lineage: Eukaryota > Metazoa > Arthropoda > Insecta > Diptera > Drosophilidae > Drosophila > Drosophila testacea. The sequence goes on from JAWNND010000229.1 coordinate 4,772,493, forward strand.
CTCAGAGGTACCCATACCGTAGGCAGAGGTATGGATGGCATCAACGAAATCGGCATCACCACGGGCCAGACCGGTTAGCTTGTTGTCGGGCTCGGCATACTGCTTGGAGGGATCCAGACCAGTGATGCGACGAAGCTTGTGTCCGGTGCGGCGGGTGAACTGACGTCCAGCGATACCGGCAACGTGAGCAGCTGGTCCCTGACCAATCAGATGGATAATTTCCTGTGGCACATTCACCTCGTTGATGAGCTGGACAAGACGATCACCAATGATTTCACCCATGCGTTCCACATTCAATGTTGCGTATTGTTCAAAGTCCTCGATGAGATCACCCAGGGTGATGACCACAAGATCACCGGTGGTGGTGTCGTCCTGTTCCTGGTTCTGCTTGCGACGGCGACCTTCCTGCTCCTCGCTGCTGCTCTTCTTCTCGTTGGACTGATCGGCATAGGGCTGGAGGTTGTAGCGTTGTTCATAGGCATTCACCAACTTGCGGTTAGCTTTGTTCACTTGGCTCCAGCTCTGGGGCAGACCCTGGATGAAAATGGTCACCTCATCGTTGCCAAAGTTGGCCTGACGCTTCACAGTCTGGACAAAGGTGTTCAGGTTGAAATCAATCTTCTCGCCGCGCTCTCCAACAATGTAGCCCTTAACCTTGCTGGGCTCTGGGACATAATCGGGCTTGAAGATGCGATTGAATTGCGACAGGTGATCTGTAATGTAAAGTATGAGTTGCCTGTACCCACTGGTGGTAACTTAAGGATTACTTACACAGCCTATCCAACAAGGTAGCGCCATCATCAACGGTCATCTCCTCAAGTCGACGCAGTGTCACCTCCTTGAGCATTGGCAATTGCTCAATCTCATTTGGGCTAACCCAGTTGCTGGGATCCTCGTAGTTGTTCAGCGAGTTGGAACGCTTCTGGCTACCACTGGGCGTGGCAAAAGCCGCAGCCATCAGGCATGCCATAACACACAAAGTGCGCAGAGGATTCATGTTTGTAAGAGAGCTTTTCCTATTGTCGAGACAATGCCGTAAGGTTTACTACTGCATGTTGTTAGCTGGGCAGCAGGTGGTTTTTATAGTTCCCAGCTAAGTGCTGGTCTCATCAATCCACCGATTGTCGATCATTGACCGATCAGTTCACACGTGTCACCACAAACGGAAGCGGTGTGAACCTCTCGGTTGCATTGCTCAGCATATTTCGGAAGCGAAATTGAAATTCTACACTGTGCAGTAAAACTACAATAAAGAAAAATCAAAAATCGACTCGACAATTTCTCAATTATCATTTTTCGCATTATCAGTGATCGTTGATCAACAAGCGCTATCAGGACTGGGTCAGCATATATTGTTGCCAATTTAACAATTTTGATTTACTGTTTCTTTCAACACCAAACATATGTGTGTGTTAGTTTAACGAGACAGTGTGTATATTGTGTAACTTCAATTGAAATATTGATAATCTATAAAGAATCTAAATGAGAACTGTTTGAGATTGTGTTACTTTCTAATAAGTATTGAAAAGGTTATTAGCCTGCTGACATTGAAGTGCCTTCAGTATTAAGTGTATTCAATGCAACGTGCTCTCAATTAAATACAAAAATATATACAAAAAAGAAACCATATAAATAATTACAACTAAAATAAAAACTAACTCGCTAGCCAAGGGCTTGTGTCTTGTATTTTTTAAATGCTTCAGTATCCAAATACATATGTTTGCAATACAAACCATGCTCAATATACATATATACATCTCGCACAAATTACAACTTAGAATTTACAAATATTTAGCAATATTAATTGCCAGTGTATCTCATGAAAAGTTTTAGAAAGAAAACTTAAAAAAACAAATATTGAGCTCAAAAACTTCTGTGTAATATGTGCAATATATTTACATATGTTCTGAAAAGTTTCTTTTAAATTTTGATTGCCACTTTTAATTTGCACACAAACCGAAAATTAAACAAATCTCGATCAAATAGAAACTTTAAAGGGGTTTAAGGAACAATTTTATTCAGTGTCAGGTTAAAGAGATCAGAAGAGAAACCTTAATCTGATTATATAGTATAACTTTGTATCTGTGTGCAAATATATGTTAGAAAGGGTCTGTCCATATAACATGGGTGTCAAATGGCATTCAAAAGAATATAAGCGCGACTTTTGATACTGCTGAAGTTATTACATATATACATAAGTATATTTTATAACATTAACGATCCTTTTTACATAGAATTGAACAAAACTTTGTAACCTAGGGTATAAAACCCAGCGACTTGATGCTGCTCATTTAACTCTAATATAATAGGGTACTTTTAGCTGCCTAGTTTAACTATAAATATATTTAAAATAATAGGGTATTTTCAGCTGCCTACTTTAACTATATATATGTTTAAAATAAAATACACTTATATCTTTCAAAAAACGTAATATTTCCATTTTAAAAGGGTATACTTTGTAGTAAGTAAATATAACTTTTTAATTGTTCAATAAAGTGTATTTAGCTAACTCGAGGTATACTTATTAAAAAACACTCTAAAATCAAGGAGAAAGGCTTAGTATACATATTTAAAAAAATATTCAGTCCACTTTGCAAAATCATTTCAAAATTCTTCTGGAAGCACGGGAAAGTCACAAGAACTAAAATTAAACCGGATCTGCATATGTATACTTAATATTTTGTCTCTAAGATTTATTACATACAAAGTGTTACATTGTAATCGGAACTTGTGCTAAGATTACTTAATTCGAATTATTATTATCAGGTAAATTACTTTGCCATCAAAAAAATGTGCATCAGCTGATACGCAAGTTAATATGTATATACAAAATATATTCATTGGTGTTTGTATTGAAATAGCTTTAATAATAACTCGGAAATAGCAACGCTGCAGAAATCGAACAAATGCTGAATGGTCTGACAATGCAAAATGCAATGAATGCATTACATATAGTTATTTCAAAGGCACTATATAAAGTCGATCCGAAATTACTGAAAGTCAGTTTAACTCACAACGACTAAGAGAACCAAATACGAGTTCCCGCAGTAGTTGAACGCTTGTCTAGAACAGAATGAATCCAATGAAAGTGCTTAGCCTTCTGGCCCTTTTGGCTGTAGCTGCCATGGGTAATCCTACCAGCTCTGCTAACCCATCACTTAAGCCATCTCAGTGGCTTAAGGCTCATGAATTGGAGGCTATACCTTCCGTGGATGATCTGACTCTAGAGCGTTTGGAGCGCATGTCCCTTGAGAAGGGCTCTGAGCTGTTGCAGCAAATCTGTAAGTATTAGAAATAGAAATATATACATATATTTAAAGCTAATATTAATACTGTTCTTACTCTGATTGAATAGATCACTTGTCGCAAATCAATCACAACATTGAGCCCAACTTTGTGCCCAGCAATGTTCAGGTCTATGTACCCAAGCCCAATGGTGACAAGATTGTGGCACCAATGAACGAGATGATCCAGCGTTTGAAGCAGAAGCAGAACTTCGGACAGGATGAGGTTACCATTATTGTGACCGGTTTGCCACAGACCAGCGAACCTGTCCAAAAGGCTACCCGTAAACTCGTCGAGGCTTACCAACAGCGATACAACTTGCAACAGCAGCAACAACAGGCCCTGAAGAACAACCGTGACTCGAATGAGGACAGCAAATATCAGCGCTCATCCAGTGAGGAAGACTACAACGAATTGGCCAAGAACGCCAACACCAACACCGGCGACATCATTGTACGTATATATTTACAGAGTCACAGTGTTATAGTTCCGATTTCTACTAAATTCCTTCTAATCATTCACAGGTTATCGACTTGGGATCCGTGCTGACCAACTACAAGCGTTATGCTATGTTGGACATTGAAAAGACTGGCGCCAAGATTGGCAAATGGATTGTTCAATTGACCTCCGAGCTGCAATTGCCCTATGAGACTATCCATATGATTGGTCAGAATGTTGGTGCCCATGTTGTCGGCGCTGCTGCCAATGAGTTCACCCGCCTGACTGGTCACAAACTGCGTCGTCTTACCGGTCTGGACCCCAGCAACATTATTGCCAAGAACCTGAACACTTTGGTCGGTCTTGCCCGTGGTGATGCCGAGTTCGTTGATGTTATCCACACTTCCGTTTATGGAATGGGCACACCTGTCCGCAGCGGTGATGTTGACTTCTATCCCAATGGTCTGGGTGCTGGTGTTCCCGGTGCTGACAATGTTGTGGAGGCCTCCATGCGTGCCACCCGCTATTTTGCCGAGTCTGTTCGTCCAGGAAACGAGCGCAGCTTCCCCGCTGTGCCTGCCAACTCCCTGAAACAGTACAAGCAAAACGATGGATTCGGCAAGCGTGCCTACATGGGCATTGACGCCTCCTACGACATCGAGGGTGATTACATCCTCCAGGTTAACCCACAGAGCCCCTTCGGTCGCAACGCACCCGCCAAGAAGCAGATCAGCTACCATGGTGTGCACCGTGGCTGGGAGACCGAGAAGGACTTCTAATCTAATTAGATGACAAATAACCCCAAACGGAAATCCCTGATAGGCATCCCATATGGAAACAAATCGAATGATTCTTATGTTGCACTTAGAGCTTAAGAACTAATTGGATATTTCTCTAACTAACTATTTTCATTACAAATTAATGGCAAATAAACGAATAGGTTCTTTTTAAATAAGAGCCCAAACGTATGAAAAAAACAATTTGGAAATCTTCTTTTATTACGATAAGTAAATTGTATTTTATGGAAAAATATGCAATACATTCAACAGTTATTGAAAATCCTTTTATATATTCATCTGTCATAGCTGTCATTCGAAGATCGATCTATAGTTGACATGTGGTATTCAAATGTTGTTGTTTCTTGACATATGTAACTAAACTTGCAACCTAGAATTTGCATTAATTATAGCTTTATGCATTCAGTCAAAGTTTGTTAAAAGTCTGTATAATACATGTTCTGAAAATGTTAAGACAACACAACCAACTTTAAAGTATTCTCTTATATTATTTCGGCACCAGAAGTTTAATAAAAGTAAAAACTGAAGATTTGAAAACAGCATTTCCTTAAAACATATGGTATTCCAAAGGTAAAGGGTCCCACCAGCAGTACATTTTTGAAACACCTGTGCTGAAAACAAAGATTATTACAAAATATAGCGCAAGCTCACTTTGAAGCGCCAAAGTTTGAATACCCTTGCAGAGCCCTGTATAAAATAAGATATTAGGAGGTGCTCTTTTTTCCTTCAATTATATATACGCTTACTAAGTTTATTTTTGTCTCTCACTCTCTCTCGCTTTATTTTCCTTAAGCCGTTGTAACGCCCGTCTACGAGAGCGGATTTGCAAAGTGCATAAGGAAAAAGGAGACAAATTCCAATTGCTAATTATCTCTATTTAGACAGAGAGATCAATACGACTACTGCAAACAACAACACAACTGACATGAGTACAGCTGTTCTCTTTAGACTTTATTTAGATAATTGCGCTCTTCGGCAATACTCAATTCGGCGCTCACACAAAGGACGTCGCTCAGCGCCAAATTAGTTCTAGTTCGCGCCTCCACAGCAAATGTCGCGTCGTGTCGTGAAGCTGCAGAATTCTAAACGAAATCTTTATACATATCTACCAACATATATGTAAATATATTTAATTTTTGTTCTTTTTTTTCTTGTGCTTGCCACTCTGGCATTGTGTTTGCATCAGTGAAAATACATGAAAAATTGCAGTAAAAGTGCAACGAGATCGCCATGGGCAAGTGAGTGTGTGTGAGTGAGTGAAAGAGCAAAATTTAGTTGATTGTGCTTTGGTCGGCGATAGAAAACGCCTGAAATCCTTCAATCGTTCGCGTATTTCGTTTTGGTTTGTCTCTCTATCTTTTCCATAAACCGTTGTAACGCCCGTCTACGAGAGCGGGTTTGCAAAGTGCATAAGGAAAAAGGAGACAACTTGCAACTTGCAACGGAGAGAGAAGAACGTCGCTGAGCGCTAAATTAGTTCTAGTTCGCGCCTCCACAGTAAATGTCGCGTCGTGTAAACTGCTGAGACTTTGAAACGGGATCGTTATACATATCTTCCAACATATATTTAATTTTTGTTCTATTTTTTCTTCGTGCTGCCATTCCGGCAATAATTTGTGTTGTCATTAGTGAAAATACAAGAAAAATTGCAGTAAAACTGCTCAAGATCGCCATGGGCAAGTGAGTGTGTGTGAGTGAATGAAATGTGAAATTTTGTTGTTTTTGTTGTTTGTGCTTTTGTCGGCGTTGGTAAACGCCTGAAATCCTTCAACGCCCGTCTACGAGAGCGGGTTTGAAAAGTGCTAAAAGAGAAAAGAGAGAAGTGTGCGAGAGAGCGAGCGCGAGCGCGAGCGCGAGCATTTCTTACATCTATGCCTAAGGTGTTCAAATATTCAGCCATTTTGTTTTTTGTATTTTTGTTTTGTGACTTCTGTGATTTAATTTTGTGTTGCATCAATAACTGCAGTTATTTCGTAGCCATCACAAAGATTAAATACGTAAGTGACACAACTAGTTTAATATGATCCTTCTTTTATTTATTTGGTTATAAATCACTTCTTTATATACTTTTTACTTCTCATTTATTTATTATTTATATACGTACAAATGTATAATATGTATAATATTTGCAAGAATTGTACCGTGGCAGACCAAATAAAGTGTGTTTATTCTTGATCAGTGCGATGACCTGAGTCGATGAGCTTCTGTCCTTCAATTGCTATCCAAACGAGTCTTTCAATTCTGAAGCTATTGAGCTTCTGTCTGTCTTTCAATTGCTATCCAAACGAGTCTGCCAATTCTGAAGCTATTGTTGTTGCACTATTGTGTAATGTGACGGACAGACGGATATCGACTCAGCTCGTCGTCCTGAATATATCGAGCCTTTTTGGCGATAATAACGTAGGCGCCTTTTTAATGCAAATTGGTTCAACTTTTCAAAACACATCATCTGTTTATATGTTATAGCTTAAATCCTTATAGATCTGCAAAAATTGAACTATTTATTATGCCAATTTGTATGCAAGCCTTTGCACATACATATAAGCAGAAAAAGCCCACTCTGAAAAGTTGGTTTTTGGCCCTTACGGTATTTTCGCAAATAAGGCTCAATACATCGATATACTTTATGGGGTCCTTTAATGTCACTTCGTGACAATATTATAATACCCTCTGCAAGGTATAAAAATTAATTTATTTCAACCAAAAACTATCTTTGTTTAAATTTATTTGTTGCGGCATTTTCTCAATCAGATGTGGTTTGCTTACAAAACACTCGATAATGTCTAAATATTATCGATATCATGTGACCATCGCAAAAACAAAGGTTTATATCTTTTGTGACGCAGACATTTCCTTACCCCCTTCATCAATAACTTCTCGTATATAAACTGCCAATCGGTATATAAACTTGCCATTCATCCTGAATATACTGCTTGTATCCTTTGGCACCCTGCTCAATGGCTCGTCACTAGCGTGGAAGGCATTCGTTATTTTCTTTTTCCAGACATTGTTTCAGGTTGAAAAGCTTGCGTGTATTTTCATATGTACAAAGTTGTAAACAAATCGATAGATTTATTTAATGACAGCTTTAAAAAGCTTAAGAAAAGCTTTTGTCAGCTGTAAGGGTTGTTCCTTGGTAAATTTGGAGAAAAGCTTGCCAGCAAGCCATTTTCAGTTGTTGCTGTGGGCGTTCCACGCCTGACATTTGGTTGCGGAATCTTGAGTTTTGAATAATATCTGACTCAAATTGTGTTCGTTTTCGTTTATACAATTTTGTTGTAGCCGTATATTTTTTAGCCGTGTTTCTGGTATATATATATAACAACTGTGTAAAAAAGAAAAAAACCCCTTTTTATCTGGCTGAAAACGAGCGTGTTTCTCCAAAAAAAAGCTGAAAGAAATGGCGCAACCAAGATAGCAAGTAAACAAATGTTCAATACACGAAGAAGAAAAAATATAAAGGAAAAGTTTTCGTCTTGTGTGTGTGTGTGTGTGTCTGTGTGTTAGTGCATAAAAAGTGGCAATTGGAAATAATAAAAGAGGATAAGGAATAAAAACAATTGTTTGTTATTGTGTTATCGTGTTATTGCTAGACAGATACAAATACAAACTGCTTGATTTTCTTTCAAGTGTTTGTGCTAATATGTGAGCGCCGTTATGTTGTCATCTATTTCCTTACCAATACACACACACACACACACACACACACACACACGCACACACACAGAGGCACAACTACAATAAGTATTTGGTGTTTTATTTACATAATGTATAATGTTGCAATTCAATTTAGTTGACATCAAAGTAAACAACAACATTGCCAATTTGTCCGATGACACACGAAAGTATGCAGGGAAAAATTGCATTCTCTGTCAAGGACAAAACAAATCGCAATGACATGTAGCAGTGTGCGTATATCCTGTTTCCTGTATGTGCGTATGTATGTGTGTTGCGAACCAGCAACAACATCAAGCCAAGAAAGTAGCACAAACAAACCAACACCAACACCAACAGCAGCAAAAGCAAAAGCAGCAAAAATACACAAAAAATCAAATCAGAGAGGATTAAATCATACGATAAACGACGGAGGCTGCAAAATTGACAGCAGAACTACAGCAGAAACAACCCCAACCCCAACCCCCTAGGAAATCACCCCAAAAAACGATATTCGACATTTTGAGGACAACATTGCCTACCACCATGTGGCTGCTTGTTTCCACGATGCTTCAGATATTTCCTTTACTTTTACATCTGTTACTGTTAATGCCCGTTCATGTAAGTACTTCTTCCTAACATATTTACATACATCCACACATATACAAATGGTTGAGGAATGTTATAACATAGTTCTTATAACATAAGCGATAGCACTATTGCAAGAAATACAACTTTTAACTCTGTGTTTACTCTCCGTTCAATTAAGGCAGATCGGCCCAGAATGATCTATATAATACAAATAAATATTACATGTATGAAGTTGAAATTTACTACGTAATTTATCAGTGGCAGCCAAACTTTGTAACAAACTTTGTATTTTAATGACTTGGTTAACTTCAGGGTTTATATTCCGAAAACAGATCTATACCATAGAAAGTGTATATAACATGTTCCAAAACTCAAGACTTTCACATTCAAAAAGCTCTTGTAATTTATTCCGATCTTTAAATTTAAATCAATAACTTAAGTTATGTTAAATGATGTCCTCTTTTTGACTTCAAAATTCAGAGAAAATTAAAATAAAATATAAATCAAACTTTCTCTTTTCTCTTTGTTTATACGAATGCACTAATCAGGCGTCGTTACTTGAAATCGATGTAGAGGCAGCAAAGTCTTAACATGTTAAAGCAAGGTTTATTTTTGTTGATATTGTTGACTTCCTTCCAGAATGGTCCAAGAAGGTCGTCAAGTATTCGGCCCATAATTTGTCTGGCTATTTGATTTTTAAGTCAACATATTTATCTAAGTAATTGGATCTTCAAGTACCCATCATTAAAATTAGTGCAGGAAAAACGATACGATATTCGGTGATCTTGACCTTTAGTACAAAAAACCTTATTTTCAGTATTTTTTAAATATTTCACACTTGCAGAACATATAGGAACATAGGAATAATCAGTTGAAAATCAATATTTAGTATACAAATCGGCTATTAAGGATTTTTGAATGTGACATATTCGTTCTAAATCGGATCATATTGTCATATAGCTGTCAAAGGAGCAATCGTTCTTAAATTAATCTTCTTTTTATAGGAATAGCAATATTTCAAAGTCAATCCATCTGCTCCCGCTCGAAGCATTAAATATGTTCAACCTATTTAAATTCAATCTTATGAAATCTAATCTTATCTTAAAGTTAAATTGTTAAATGTAACCTTAATCTTATGTTGACTGGTTGAGTGACATTTTCCAAATATATCCGTAGGAAAAGGTATGGGTATGGGTGCAGGGTAACCCTTAGTCGTGTCTTCTCGACTTGAGTGGTTTTAAATGGTTTTCTTCTTTGCTTTCTGTACCTCTATCTTGTACTTGTCTGTCATTTACATGTTTATTAATAGCCATTACAACTCATAGAATATACACACTTACAATTGGACAATTGCTTGGTCTGTCACAAAGTTAATTGCTACGTTTAAATTGTCTGCTCTATGTGCACCTTTATATCTTCATGTCATACAGGTAACGGCTCGGTTCTGTGAGGGTGGACACATCTGTTCCTTGCCACGGGAATGTTGCACACAGGGCTGCTGTCCGCCGTATCAAGGAGGACCACGGCAATTACCTCCGCCATCAGAGCATGTACTGAACTTGTTCTTTATTAGCCACTGGTTCTTTTGGTAAGTAGATTTAGGTTATAAGATTTCGTCATCAGACTCTGAGGTTCCCAAATGACAAGAGGCTCTGCAGAGAGAGCTCAAGGTTGATTGGTATTGTATGGCATAGTACATATGTACATACCATATGTACATATGTATATACGAGAGTATTATTATTGGCAGCAAAGGTGGCCCCTGACTGAGTTGAGTTGCGTCAAGTCAAGTCGAGACCTTATGCAAATCGGCCCCGGGTCCCCAGACAGACGCAGAGACAGAGACCGAGACCGAGACAGCGACAGAGAGAGAGAGAGTGAGCCAAATGACATTGCCAACTAATGAGATAGTGTCCGTTCTTACCCCTACTACCAACTACCATCATTCTGCTTCATTTTCCGGGCACATAATCAAAACTCATGTCGCCAAAAGCCAAGCAAACCAACCAAAAACCAATGCCATTTAGTTGGCATTCGATTTTGAACGCAACAAGCCGTAACTAGTTATATGCACAGCTCCTTTCATGGGTTTTTTCATACAGACCCGCCAGCTGCAAACAGAGCAGTAAAACTAACCTAAGAAAAAAGAACGCTTCTTCGATTTTAATAACACTTTGTTTTTGATTCCCTTCCATTTAGGTGCGTGGTCGTAGCCGTCATCTTAGCCATACTCTGTGCCTACTCCCTGTGGAAGAAGAGGCGCACACTTTGCGGATGGGGCTTTACGGAACACCATACACAATCCGAGGGAGATTCGGCTGGCTCGTGCTATGCTCCACCTCAATACAGCCGATGTAATTCGTTTCATCATCCGCCGCCACCTTATACGGAGGTAAGTTTTTAAAGTAATGACATTCCAAACACGAACGAAAATCTCCGAAAGTTTTAAAGCTCAAAGCCAGTTTTCGACTAACTTATTATTCAGATTAAAGATGAGAACATAAACAAGAAAGAGTCCTATTAGAGTCCTAAGTCATTCAGTTTAAAACAATTCAATCATCATCATTCAATGTCATCAATTTTAATCAAATTAAATGGGAATGTAAGAGACAATACCAAATATAAAATCTGTGAGTTATATATATCTATCACAAAAAAAGATAAAAGTTTACCAGTAGTAAATTTCTGACTAACCATTTTAATAGCAGCTCTATGATATAGTAGTCCGATCCGATCCCGTATTAATTGTCACCATGAAAGCTGCAGAGCTGAGAGATTAGCTTGCATATAAACATTCTCCTCCTTCTGTTATTTATATTTCCACAAAACTTTCACTGAATTTTCTAGTTTATATATTTTTTTGTATATATATACATATGTAAAATAAATTTGTAACATTTTGCCATCTCTTTTCTGTTCAGGTGACTTCAAAGCCGGATCTTTATCCACTCGTTTTCACATGCAACAGCGACAATAGCAAGGGAAATGCCGGATCCAGTTATCTGATGGTGCAATACTTTCGTAACTATATAATACGTCCGGCAGGGTCACTGAGTGCCGCCAGTACTGTGGACTCGCTTAGCTCTAGTTTCATTTGTAATGCTAACGAGGCCAATACACTGGTGCCACCGCCCTATTCTCGGGCGGCCAGCCCTGACCTGAGTTTACAATATGGCAATCATCGAGAACCACCGCCCAACTCACAATCGACAGCATCGCATTACGGACTACCACGCTCCGCCTCTCAGTTGGTGGAGCTGGAGTACCAGCCACGCCAAGCCCTACCAACTCACTATGCAACCATTGCACTAGGCGATGGTGGTGGACCAGGCAATGGACCAGCACATTATAGCACACGGCTGCATACATCGCACAGCGGACACTTTTCGCCGGATGAATCGGCGGGCGGAGAATCCGCAAGTCGCATGCACATCGATGGTATTGGAGGTGGCGGAGGTGCAGGTGGTGTTGGTGGTGTTGGTGTTGGTGGTGGTTTTCTGCAATCGCACAGCGATCATCATTTTCGCTATATGGCAAATAGTACCAGCAGCCTCAGTGATATTTTTGTGAATAACAGTTGCGCAGCAGGATTGGGTGACAACTTGGCGGATGTGGCTGCAAGTGGAGCAGCCACACAGGCATCTTCCCTTTGTAGTCTAGGAAATACGCAGATCATTTACAGCAATGGCTGCATTCAGCCCAATCCATTGCATAGTTTAGTAACCAGCTGTCAACTGGTGGAAGGAGCCACAGCACCCGGAGGCGGCGGCGGCGGCACAACAACCAGCACAGTGAGCAGTCTTTCAAATATTGGCACACCTGTCTCACCACCTCAGGCCACAAGTCCCACAGGTGAAGTACGGGAAATTTTAAATCAAATACGGCAACTTCAAGCGGATGCAAGCTATGAACAGTTGATGCTTACTGGTGGCGCCGCCAAGCCTCGATTTCAGACACGACCTTCCACACTCCAACAGCAACAACAACAACAACAACAACCACATAATGCTTCCGCACTGACTTCTGTGATGCCAACTGTTGCGGCATCCAGCAAAAGTAAAAAATTATATGCGTCCAAATCGCCGAACAAAGCTTTGTACATTCCGATGGCTGCTATAGCGCCACCTTCCGCCCAACGCTGTGTACTAAAGAGTCCCGTTAGCAGCGTTGTTTCCGGTGCCAGTTTCATCATGAACCGTGGAAGGGTGGCACGCAAGGGATGGATATCTCGGTCGGCACCCTCGACGCCAGGTAGCGGATTGCCGCCAAATCGATTAGGCGATGATAGTCCATTACTCAATGAACACGATGAAGATGCCATCGATGAGGCACACGGTGAGCAGCTCGATTAAACACTCGGAGACTCCCATTAATTGACAGCGAAGCTCAAGCACCATTAAAATATAAGCTTTCAATCAAATTTCAAATTTCAGATGCAAGATTTTTGCAAGAGCAAAAAACATAACTCATAAATGGATTGTCTGTTTATTAAGATATTTGGTAGGTCAGCTTATAAGCGTCAGAAATAAAAGTGTCAAAAAATGCAAAAACAAAAAAATCTAAGGTTTTATTTGGTATCTCAACAACATGGGATTTTTGGGATCACAAAGTTCATTTTAAATCAATCCAATTGTACAAATTAGTAATTTTTCTGAAATTAAAAATAATATGCCCGACAAAGGAAATCTCTCAGTATTGTTTAGTTTGAGAACCAGCTTCAAAACAAAAGCTCTAAGATTTCTGTGTATATATGAGTATGGCTGCCTTAGGATCGGTAGAAAATCCACCTTTTTCAAATACATACTTCAATTAAACTCACAGATTGTGTATTTGATACTGTCGATCAATGAAAACGATCTGTTAATAAACTGAGCCAATGTTGATTTTGCATTTGGACTTTAAGCTTAACTCTGAATATTATCGGATCGGATTCAGTTTTTAGATCTTATTGTTCGGTAGCAAAAATAACATTAGTGGATACTGGGACTTCCAATTACGCCACTTTTGTATCCATAGACACTTTACACACATCGATCTTCTTTGTCTTTGAGCAATCCTAATACGATGTTGAATAACAGTGACTTTTGTCAAACTATCTTTATTTTTAACACTTAGTCGATAACATTCAAAATTAATAATAATAACGTATAATGTATATATGTATATGTAGGTATATATGTATATATATACAGTCGAGTCTGAATATAGTTTACCAATAATTAAAAAGTTGTTCACTATATTATTTGACAGTATAGACAATAAACCATAATTGGCTTAATTGACAGGCTTTGATTGTTTAAATTAAAGAAACATTGTCTTAAATATTCACAATTTCATATGTATACATATGTTTACTATATTCAGACTCGACTGAATATATGTATCTATATATATATAGTTATATGTATAGAAAAACAAGTGAAAATGGAAAAGTGTTTACTGTTTTAAAGCACGCGCTTGCACTTCACCCTGTTGCTTCTCATTGCTCTGCTTGAGCTTGGCATCAAACTCATCATGAACATCCTTATAATAGGGTCCCAGCTCATCGCGAACCAAGTCATACCAGTGCGCCAGCTTGTTGCGATTCTTAAAGGTACTGAAGCCAATGGATTCTGGAAAAAGCAAAGAGTTAAGCATTTTCAGCAATCAACAATTGTACACAGAATACTCACTAGGTTGATCAATTTCACAGATAGCACTCAGATCCGCAAAGGATATATTATCTCCCAGAATAAACTTGTGCGAATTCAGAAAGAGTTGCTCAAAGTCGTTAAGTGTGTGCTCCAGTTGCTTGCTAACCACATTAACCTGTGGATTACATAATCCAAAATTAAGAGATACATACTTAATAATAAATTTAAATCAATAATTGAAAAATAGAATGGTCAAATTGAAGAGCTTTTGAATAAGTCTAGTTGATAGATCATTTATATTTCCTAATCGTAGTCTATTTTTATTTGTAATTATAATTGGTTAGTCTAGATGAAAACCTACCGCATTATCAGATGGTCGCGTTTTCTGCAGGTACGGCACTAGCCATTTTTTCTGAAAGTAATCGGTACAGGTAACACTCATGTTGGACTGCTGCCAAGCGAGATATTCATCAACTCGGCTTCGTCCTAATTGACGGCGTGGATACCAATGCTCTGGTACGAGCTTCTCTCGTGATAGATGACGAAAGATAGCCACACTTTCAGAAAGCTGATAACCATGATCGATGATAGCGGGTAGTTTGCGAAAACGATTGACTTTGTCCCGAAACTCGCCCGTCAGGTGTTCACCTGAAAAGATGATTGATATGTTTAAAATATAATAGGTTAATTAATTCATTAACTAAAAAAAAATAATGCAATGCAAACTACCGCGATAAGTTAGTAGACACTTTTTAAAATACAGAGTATAAAAGCTTAAACTGTTTATAAAAATATATCTTTAAAAATTCATTCATATAAAATCAATATTTTTTTAAATTCAAAACTAAAAGGTTAAACATTAATTTAAAATTTAATTAAATACTTGAGTATGTTTATCGCGAGTTTCGGACTTTGGGCCGAAAAATACGAACCACGCCCACCTTTTTTTTGACTTACTGGTAATACTTGCATGTCTAATAGGTACTCGAGATCAATTGGAGTATCATAAACACATTGCGTTGACTAGGCAACCATACAAGAATACATACTTAGCAATCAAATGTCGAGGCACTTATAAGCAAACAGATAACCTGGGTACTCAGGTGAATAAGACATGTGTACAGTGTACACTGTACACTGTACATAGACCTCTTTGCTAAAAAAGCAAAACATGTTTATACCCAGTGCACATTGAAAATAAACAAAACCCAGAAAGATAAGTTATCTTTTGGCACGCCAAAGGTTGCAATACTCTTGCAAAGCAATGTTTTTCATTTTGGACCATACTCTATTGTTCAATATAGTGGTCCGATTTGAAGCAAACATAGGGTATAAGTTCTAAATAGAGTCAGGTACTTGACTTATTATATAGATAATTGTCAAGCAGTCATTTATGGCCCAGCTCAGTAATTTGCCCATTAGTTTCTTATCTGGTAGTATTTCTGTTACGTCTTAGGAATCAACCAGTCAACAATTAGGATTGCAAATAGTAGAAACTAACATATATCTATTTCATTTCATTGGGCTTAAAGTCCAACTTTAAGTATATTTTGCTGTATTGCATTACGGCAACAAGGAATCCTATTGAGCTCTAAACTTATCATTGATTTGCATATGACAGATACAGAAACACAACTAATAAGAAATGTGATATATACAAATGTACATTATAAATGTCAGATCAGTTTTATATGAGCAATATTTTACTTGGCTTTAATTGCTTTAGCTTTAATTTCCATTTTAATGCTAAATATTCAATCTATGTTATGTCTCGACGCACACGCAGCTAACAAACCAAACATTTGTGTTTGTTTGGTTTCAAGATGTTGTTGATACCGTTTAATATAACCTAGTCAAGGGTATATTAAGTTTATATGTAGTATGTGAACTCTTAATATATGCAGGCAGGTCAAGTTTATTTCTGATTTCGGTACGTATCCGGATGATTAGTAGAAGAAAAAACTGTAACTATGCTTAAATTTAAATTTTAGCTTATTCATTTTAATTTCTTTAAGTTTTTGTGCCGACTGTTTATAGTTTTGATATTAAATAAATATATAGATGATCTTATTAAATTATAACGCGGAGTTTATAAAATTCAGAGTGTCATATTTGATTGATCTAGCTTTTATAGATTCTGGGATCTAGGTGTTTATATAGACGTACAGGGTGTACCTACTTCTATCTGTTACATACATTGCAACAATTACAATATACCCTTGTACTTCTGTGAGCAACGGGTATAAATAGAACCAGCGGCTTGCTTGTCTCTGTGTGAGTGCAGTGTCACAGTATCTAAGAGCCTCTCATACATATTTGTTTATTTATTTAAGCACTCGTTTCGCAGTTTGGCTACAAAAGCAAACTTTGCAGCTGAGTGCAAGATGTATTCAACAGTGAATTCTTTTTATATTATTTAAAGCCAGTTATCGAGTATCTAATTTGTCTATGCACTATTATGAATGTTAAACAAGTAGGAATGTAACGTTACGCAAATTTTATAAAAAAAAACTATAAATATACTTTGATTTGAAAAATAGTTTTAAATATGTGGATTCTATTGACAATACCATCACAAAGCTAGTACAAATCAGTGAAAACTCACGGATTAGTGGGCACACCTTAAAAAAATATCACCGTAATAAAATTACTTGAAATTTATTTAAAGAGGTCAGGAAAGGTCAGTGTGTTGCTTAACACTTTGAATATGTATCAACCTCACATAATGCACTTTCCCTTTGAAAACTTGAGAAATGGATTTTTAAGCAAGTGGAAAATTTTTGTGTGTTTGTGTGGGTTTTTGTAAATATCTACATATGTTTATACATATAGGGTGTTTTTTTTTTTAGCTTTTCCTCCTGGTAGTGGTAACTATTAAGTATACGTCATATGCTTCCAAATATTTTCCAAGTTTATTTTATTTATTTCATTTTTGGTTTGGTTTTGTCTTTGTTACGAACTAAACCTGTTATTCCTACAGATCTTGCATTAATGAAGTAACAGCCAAATTTTTAAAAGAAGCGGTCGGAAATTAATTTTATGAGATTAATTTTTTTAATATATATAAATGTCATGAAATATCCGTTCAAGCAGAGTTCAAATTTTACATCCCTTCCATTAATTTATCGTTGTTTTAAAAAGTAATAAACACCCTGTATACCTTTTGTATATGCAGGTAAGGGTCTGGTCGACCTTTGGATAAGCTACGCGCATTTGGGCACGTACTCAACTCAACTCACCTTTGAGCATGGAAATAGGTATCGCCTCAAATGGTATTTTTGATGCTTCCAAAAATATGTAGAGAGCTCGGCTGGATTGATTTAAGAAATCAAAATAGAACTTCAATGATTGCGTCATTCTGTTCTTGTTGTTGTTGTTGTTTTTGTTCTCCTTTTATTATTTACAATTTGGTAAAACAAATTTGGAATCACAGACATGCACAGCGACGACAACAATAACATAAAAACAAAAACAAAAACAAAAACAGAAACTGAAACACAAAAAACGATCAAAACAAATCAACAAAAAACAAACAAACTCCTTTGACTAGTTTTTATAAGTATGTATGTATATTTAGCAGGGTCACACCGTGTGATCGCCCTGACTGCTGCGTTTCAACTGAGCTCGAAGCATCGATGAATGCGACAATTTAATCGCGTCGAAACGCATTAACAGTGCCGAAGACAAAGTCGCTGCCTGCTGCTGCCTGCTGACTGCATAGGCAAAGCAAATCTCTCTCTCTCTCTCTCTTTCTCTGTTATTGGTTATTTTTTGTTTTTGTTTTTTTTTTTTTGTCTGCTGCGCTTGCGTCGCGTCGCTGCTATCAGTCGAGTTCGAGTTCGAGTTATGCATGGTGCGTGGCAGGGGCAGCAGGGAGAGCAGTGGGGATCGTCTTATTGGAACAGGCCTACCACTGAGCCGACGCACAGTGGTTCACTCACAAGGCTCACGTGGCAAAAAATACAACAACAAAAAAGAGATTAATGAAAGTAAAATTAACAAAAATATCAGTATCAATTTAAATGGAAATTATTTTTGTTCATTTGTTAACTTCAAAAGTAAAAGTCGTACATTTTCTCGGAAAATGTTAATTTTTGCAAGGAATCATATCCAAACTCTTCCTATAAGTTAACCTTGTAGCACTAAGATGTAAGTAAATAAATAAATAAATAAAACAATAATAATTTCAGAAAAACAAATCATTATTTTTGTTCTATTGTAAACTTCAAAAGCAATGCAGTATGATAGATAATTGTTTATAGTTTATAAAAGAGCATACCTTATTTAATTCATTTAAATCGCTACGGTGAATCGGTCAATCTATTGTAATGTGAACAACTTTTTAATTTTAATACAAATGTGAATTACTTTTTTTCTTAAATGTTTTAACTTGTTTCCTAGCTGATTACTAGATTTTTAATTTCTTCATTTTAATCAAAGGATGTGGCGTTTCCCTAGCGTATGGTATACAAATATTGTAGCTCTTGCATTTTAGAGTATTTTATGTATATTTTTCACGAAACCTTTATTTTTTAGATAGTTAATGAATTCATGTACATTATCCAGTGCATTTCTAGGATGTAAATTAAATCATATGAAAACAATGTCAACTATGAACTCCTATTAACAAAAGGTTTTCAGTTTAATTTTTTAAGTCTTTTACTCAAGTTAAAGCTACAAAAATTGCGTACAAAATAAATTTTAAAATTTTGTTTACCTTATTTGGAACAAAAGATGCGATTTGTGCAGTGTAAATAGTCTAAACGAGCCACTGTGCGGCGCCGCTTGCGTGTAAAAGTAGCATATAAAAAAAAAGAGAAGCCGGTCGTTGTCTGCCTCTCTTTTTCTACGCTGCGTTAGGGATATATTAACTTTGTGCAACGGTATGTAACAGGCAGAAGGAGTAGTGGTATACCCTTTAAATTATTTGTATTCTTGATCAGCATCATGGGCGAGAAGCTCCAACATTCCCACAATCTCTAAGGTAAGACTATATTTTAGTTTATATCATTTAATTATTAACAGCTATTCAAAAATACCGGGTATCTTATAGTCGGGGGACTAAACTCTACCGATCTTAGTTGTTTTGTTTGTTTTCATTGTTGTTGCCGTTTGTGGCTTGTTTTTGCGGCGCATTTAATATATGATGTTGTTGTGCACCCTACACCGATCGGGGGACCAGTTCGATTAGCTGCGTACACAGACTGCAGAAGGGTGTGGCCGGCCCGACGACCCGATGTACAAATCTAATTTATATGTAGATCGTGTATCCACATTAGCATGTGTGTATTACGGTTGTAAAAATTCATTGATTAATCGATCGACATCGATTTTTGGTTGGATATGAGTTAAAACTTGGCTGATAGGGATCATTGAGACACCTCCAAAAATTATTATAGCTTTGTTCAATAATAATGTATAATTTGTTTATCATGTGGATAGTTATTCAATAGATATCGTTGAATTTCACATTAGTTTCTATACATTTTACGACAGTTTATCATTCGGATAATTATTTGATCAATGCATCAAAAATAATAATTTTCAAGTTATCTCAACCAATTTCACAGACTGTATATTTTATTTACTGACCAAATTCAAATCGGACCATGGGACGATTAACCAAACTATAATTTGTTTATGAACATAAATCTGATTTCCTCAAGTTGTTGGTGATTTTCGTTTCAAACTGTGTCCAAATGGACTTAAATGCTGAACGTGGTAATATGTTTTTAATTAATTAAGAGTTAAGTTAATGTTTAGTATTTGGATATTTATTAAACGCTAATCACAAAATATTTAGTTGCTAGCAATCTTTGTTATCTACTTAATTAAAACTTTGTAAAATATTTGCATTGTTTAAAATTGGTAAAAAAATGAATATCTTATTCTGTTTTGTTTAAATATCTATTTCGACATAATTAACTCACTATAAACACAATAAATCAGTTGTTTCCACTGGGAAGAATGCAGTTGCCATTGGCAAAACGCAACCAAGCATTGCCTTTCCAAATTGGTAACGCTTCTACCTGTGACCAGCTTTTGAAACGACCCAACAATAAGCTGCAGAGTTGGAAAATAAGCATTTATAAAATATCAAGTATATATCAATAGGTTGTCAAATATTTACCGATGATTGATCAGCATTAGGGCAGTTTTGGGTCCAATACAAGGCAGTTTCTTCAAATCCTGGACGTTGCCATTATTTAACAAATTTAATAAGATGGTACGACGTTTTGAAAATTTGTTAGGCTGTAGTATTGCATCTTGAATGTTGAATTTTTGGCATTGTGGCTGCGATTTTCCTCCTTGACCAACGGCACAGATGACACCTCAGCAGGCTTAGTCAATCTCGATTCCGCTAGAGAAGCAATACGTACGCTGCGACGTCGATTCGGCTGCTCGTCGATATTGTTGCAGATACTGTTGATCCTTTGCTGTTGACTCATCAAGCGCACTGATCGACGTCGACCAGTCGGTGGTATTACCTTGACTTCATCTACTGGCGTGGATATCGTTGACAGTGGGTAAATTCCACTAACCTTCACTGAGCTAGAACTGCTAGAAATACTGCTAAATAATTGGCAGCGTGGAGCGTTTGTTTGGTCATTTTCTTCCTCTATGCAGCAGAGCTCTGAATTGAATTGGGTGTAACTAAGCAGAGATTGATGGAAATCCGCAGGACCATGGTCAGCCTCTTGAACAAGTTTTTGTTTCTCTTGCTCCAACATTCGCTGTTGTAGCGCAAGGTATTTAATTTTTAGATCCATATATTCCTCTACACTTGGCACAGCCATAGGTATCTTCATTTCGGGCAAACTAATAAGACTGCAATTGGTCTCCTGCAGCAATGTTGTAAGCTGCTGATCATTTCTAAATTTAAAACTGCTTTCGGCTCTTCAGGTATGCTAAGCAAATCTCTTGCACTGCCAAAAACAGAAAAAAACAATTTATTCAGTTGACCCAATAGTCAAAAACACATACTAAACGAATCTTACCGCTCTTTGGCCCGGGGAGTCAATCCCATTTCAGAGTGATGCCTCTGCAGCGTTTTTGTACCCATATTACGTTTCTCTGGTGTACAAAAACTTTTGCTGACTGAAACTTGAGAGCGCACGGCCAGCGGACGCTTAATGACAGTTGACATTGGCAGGACACGTCTACTGAACGATGGAGAGCCGTTTTTAAGTTTCTTTTGGGCAACGCTATGGCTTGCACGCTGTAACAAAATAAAAACATTTGAGAAATTCAGATGAGGTAATTTTTAAACCTGACTAAAAGAATCCTATCTAAAATTCATTATATTACCATTTAAAGCTCACTTTTAAATCTTATTTTCTATGTGTGGCTGAGATATTTAAAAATATAACCCAAGTCTTTTTCATCTTACTGGACGTTCGAGACCTTTTAATATTTCCTGATCAAATTTTCTAACAATCGGACTACTTTCTCATATCAGTATATTTTTGCCTTAATCTGAGGATGCAAGTTAATGAGCCGAAGCAAATTTAAAAGCTTGTTAAGGAGAATAAAGATCTTTTGATGGAGGGAACTTCACAATCACATTCACCACACCCAAATCCCACCTTTAGGGAGGCTATTCAGAAAGAGGATTAGTTCAAAAGTAAGGATGATTTTTAGAATAAAGTTCAGATCTAAAGGTATAGGCTGTCTTTGCGTCGAGGTTATACAAAAATATAGATATAAATATATACAAAGATATAGATATAATATTTTGTTAATATGTAACCATCTTTTACTTGTTTAATACAAGAATCAGTTCAAATATAAATAGTTTTTAGATTCTGGCTTCAATTTTTTTTCCACGGGCAACAAAATAAATTAATTCTTTTTTTCCTACATGCAGTTTAAATAATTCTCGTCTTTTGTTGCATTTTGAAACATTGCTAACTAAGTAATATTAATATCGGTTTACGATTATATTTAGTTGTACACTATTTACCACTTGATTCTGTAGCTTCTGCAGTTGCTCGCTCTGTCGTGGAGTTAGCTTTATACGCTTGGCACTCTTAGCAAAACGCAGAGTAGAGTTCGTTTCCGACAGATCAGATACGTGGGGACTAACGCATGCCAGCAGCGTTAGATAAGAATCTGCATTCAAAGATTCTGCAAAATAAAAAAGGTATTTGAAACGCATTGTATTTTTCGGAAAGAAACAACCAATCTCACAGATTGGGTCAAATAGGACTTATAAGAAGGTACCCCCTTAGATATGAGCTTCTATAGGAACGATTGTCTGATAGATATAGATTTATACGACATGACTAAATCTGTCTACAATCAGACTGTCATTTGTATTAACAAATGTTGTTGTGTAAGTTGTAGAGCTCACTTACAGAATATGGCTGCCTATGTACTGTTGAAGTCTATTCAATAGTACACAAAAACATTATAACACTTACCTTGAAGTACAGTTGTAAGAATAGTATCTCGGTACGGAATCAACGCGTTACCAGCGGACATTGACAGCAGGACCTTGTTAATGCCCAATAGTCCCATATTGATGTAGATGCCCTCATTGCGTGCCATTCCTTCATGTTGTGTGCGACGAACACCTTCAGAGCCAGCCAAATCGACGATATTGAGACGTGAATGACTATATTTTGTTCGGACATGTATGGTTACAATGGCATGGGATCGGGAGCTGTTTGTGTTCATGTTAGTGGGACGTACATGACGATTACTTGTACCCAATTCAAGAAGCTGTTGCAGATCCATTTGGTTCCTTAGGGGCTTACAGATACCACCAGAGAACCGACGCTGGCCCCGTGCTGCTATAGGTTGCTCCGAATTAAATGCGAGAAGATCATATGCTTTTTCATTATATATTTCAATAAATGAAGCAGACAACAACATAGTATTGGCATCGTTCTCTTTTTGTTGCTGATGCTCCGATAATTGTTTCAATATATCATTTAAGCATCGAGGAAGTACACCCAAATGATCCTCTTCCATTGGCTACATTAAAAGAATCAAAACATCGTTATCGCTATACATTTGTAGCTCATTAACATTAACATTTACTCACTTCTGCGGTCATGCCCATAGAATAGCTCTTGCCCGTGCCCGTTTGTCCATAGGCTAGTGCCGTGCAATCATAACCAGACATTACTTTAAGGACTAACGGATGGATGAGTGTATCATAGAGCGCCGACTGTGTTGCGCCGGAGTTGAAGACATGATCAAAGTTGTAAACGTTCCCTTCGACAACCAGTGTCTATTGATGAATTAATATAAAGATTATAAGTGCATTTTGAACATTACGTTCGTGCCGTAGAATACAACGGTACTTGGCAAAAGAGACTAATAGTCAAATGTAAGCTATGTCAAAATAAATATGTCGACTAATGTATATGTAATCCTGTAGCTGTACTTACATTGGGGCAATTCTCTGAATAATTTATTGTGCTTTTTCCTTTGCTCCCTTCCAACAATATACTTCGTACGGGTGCCTCTCGCACCGCTATGAGCACGGAGCTCTTCTCAGAATCCATTTAGTTTAATTAAATTCCAGTATTTATGCTTTGGCGTCACTTTCAAACAACACAAATTAGTATCGACATGAAAACTGTGGACAATCGATTTACCGTTTCTTACTCCATGTTATTTTTCATCGATGTATCAATATCATTTGAATACAGTGAAAACATCGGTTAGAAAAACAATCGGTTCCGGCAAAAATTCCGATTAAAAAAAGTCGACTACAATTTTACTAATAGAGTATTTTCATATAATTGGTATTTTTTAATTGCGTGAGGGCTCACGCTAGAGGTGGGTACTCAGCATAGATATGACATTAGATATTAAATAATTATTATTAATTATTAATTATTTGATGGTAGACAGCCAAAAACAGTTGTGGTCAATACAAGACAAAGGTAACCTGAAGTAGAGTGGTCACAGCTGTGTACATTTTGCAATTCAAAACAATCTGTTAATTCAAAAGAGGAAACAGACGCAAATAAAAATGTCGGTACTTAATTAATAACATTAATCAATATTAAAATATATGTAAAATAAATTAATGATAAGTTTCAATTGTAGCTCATTGTCTACCAATCTTGTCATTGCTGTCCTTGTTTACTCATTCATTTTACTTTAATTTCAAAATTCTTCAGCTAGCTTGAATGATTCAGCACTATATATAATTTTACCAGTAGAAACGTAATAACAGCTGTTGTCGTACTTTTAGTGGCAGCTCTGTTTAGTATTTTTGCTGAGTACCGCACCAGCTAAATGTCAAAGCAGAAAAATTAGTTTGTCACCCGTCACTGTTTTTTTATATGGAGTTGACAGCCAGCGTACACTGTTTTTCAATGCTGGGGACTAGGCTTTAATCGAGATAGTGAGTATCGCGCCAGCTATATTTCATCCTAGGTAAATTATCTTGCTGTTCGTCAATGTTTACCATATGTAATTGGCACTCAGCTAATAGTAGCTATCAGTAGTCAGTACATAGCTATACTCTGATTGGTGGTGAACACACAGTGCAGTATTTTTCACTATCAACAACACATCGATTGTCGCCTCAACAAAATAAATATCGATAGTGCATCAATGTTTTTCCACCACTAGTTCTACAAGACAAATCGCATCCGCTAGTCAATTTTACTTTTGATTATTGCAAATAAAATTATTGATATTAATGGAAACCAAAGTGCATATTATCGAATTAAAAGTGTTAATGCCAAGAAATCATTTGGAATAAATTAAAACGTGATTAAATGCTATAAAATGTTAATGTTGACCAGCTGGAGGTTAAGTTCACTATCAACAACAATGGAAATACGAGTGCCATGAAAATGCTAATAAAATGTTTAAAGTAAACAGTGGCATCCCAAGTGAAATTCAAAGCAATATATTTTCATTTCCTCGTGTGCTGTTTTAATTTTAATATTGGTGTACAATCGCCGCCATCTTCAAGATCGCCCTGAGATTATGGCCTCCCTACATTCCAGTTGGCGTTTTGGGAAAAAAAGAAGCAAATTACAATTACGCATTAAAGGTACATATATACATGTGTGTTGTTGTGACAAATGCTAATTAACATACATATGATTACATCGAATATTATCACACGTATAGCAGCTACTATATTTCAGCAGCATATGTACATACATACATACATAATTATAAGTATGCATATGTAACATATACATATGTACATACATGTATCTGTTATTGTTATTTCTGGCTATTACTTGGTTGCGACATACGTACTATGCACTCAATAAATAGCAGCAGCTATTATTGAAGTTGTTGAGTTTACTAAATAACAAATATTGAAAATGGATTCGCGCATGACTTCTTGTACATTTATTGATGTGCTTCCTCGGCATTTGCTCATTACGGTTAAGTCGATATTCACAACAATAACATTTACCAAGTTTATAGTGCACCTGATTTCAGTGTTGCCAGTTTAGCTTATTGTAGGCTACATCTTATGTGTTTTTCCAAATGTTTATAGCCGAAAATCTAGCCTATTTCATTTACATCTAGACTATTAGGCATATATTATTGTTTGCAATGCTTTATAAATAAGTATCCCAGTTCCGATGTGTCCTATAAATTTCTATCCATAAAAACATCAGAACTAATCTATACATGCCTATTGATAAGTTTATTGTTTTCTCAGGAAAAGAAAAACCTTGGACAAACAAGGACAAGGAAAACAAAAGTCGAGCCAACCATTTGTATTGCACTTTTATGGGGCATTTAAGTCTAGCCTATTTGGCATTATACCCTATACTAAATCTTTTCTCAAATCTGGCCTACTTTTACTGTCAAGTGCTCGCAACACTGTCTGATTTAAGAAAAACTCACATTAACTTGCACTTTTAAAGTGTTTATGGCTGTCACCTAATTTTGTTTTAATTTAAAACCATTGGAGGCAAGGGTAATTTTAATCACCTGCTTAATTGTCCATAATATTTTCTATTATTTACACATTCATATATGTATTCTGTAAATTGTGTTGATGCCAAGTGAAATTTGTTATTGTCAACTGACTTAAAAAGCAATCTTCGCAAAAAGACTTTAATAAATTTGATTAAAAAATCGGTTTAGCTGAAAGCGGTTTAAGCCAACGTTTTGTATGTAAATATTCTACCACTCCACCGTGCTTTAATCGTTTATACTAAAACTTAAAGCGATTTTAGTAAATAATGAAAGGAAAGATAAGCAAGCTACGCTAAATCACTTTTTGCGTTGAAGCTGGCTTTATTTTGATTCTATTAAGGGGGACTTAAACCTTTGTATAAACGGGGCTATAATAATGATAAAAGCGGTGTTAGCCAAACCGATTTCACTTAAAGCGACTTAAGCCGTCGTATAAACTTGGTGAAAAATAAACTTGCATCATTTGCCACAGACGACTTGCATTTTTACTAACTCAACTCACAGTAGTGAGTCCTGCTAGAAATAGGTTGTTTTTATTTTTATATACTTACATATATGTGTATAAACACATTTACATACATATCTATGTATATTTGATGCGTTTGACCAAATTGTTTTGTTGTTGTTGTTGTTGTTGTTGTTGTTGGTTGTTGTTTTATTTGGTTTCTTCAGTTTAGTGTCTATTTATAGACGTCACATTGCTAAGAGTGATGACGCAGCAAGCTAAAACAAACAACAGCAATAGCAACTATACAAATTTATTGTTAATTTATTTTCCGAGTACAGTTGCTTGGTTTGTAGTCTCCCTTCTCTCTCTCTCTCTTTCTCTGGGTGCAACAACAACTGATGTGACGCGCAACAACTTTAAGTTCGCCAGCAGCGTAAAGTAGACAACAGCGCTAATTAGTTTCGCTTGTGGAACAATTTCACCTTAATGGCTTATATACCCTATATTCACTGGGCTTTGATGATCATCCATCTTAAAAGATGGTCCATTCGAATTCGAAAATGTAGGTCATCATATTATGATGAGCTTTTGTTGATGAGCATATATTCTCCAAGAATTTTCAGTGTTGAAGAACTAAATTTAAAAAAACAACATCACAGCTGATTGAATTTCACATTTTCATTTATTTGACATAATAAATTAGATTTCAGTTGACCCCTAAGAGGTCCATATCGTTACTCAAAACATCCTGTAGCAAAGATTTATGTTATTTCATTCATATATATACTTACAAATGACCAGACAAGTCAAAAAACAATGCAAACAGCTGTTTGACAAGCTCATTCAAATAGATGAGCTTATTTCCATATGGAAACACACTTGAAATGTTGCTGAACATCCTTATTGATGACAGCCGAGTGGATATAGGGTATAAGTTACCATTGGGAACTACTAATGCTAGATTGTATGTATGACAGTCCTTTTCGTATTTCAGCATTTAAATTAAATTTGTAATCTATACCATGTTGTAGTATTTATAAATATGTCTAGAGTCCTATAAAGTTAAGATTGAAGATCAGTTTGATCCGATTGAAGTAGTTAAAAGTGTAGAATACTCTCAATTGTTGAAATCATTTCCAAAAATAAGAAGAAATTCCCAAATTGGGAAATTAAAGAAATTATATCTAAATTTGACTTAATTTGTACTAACTGCTTTTCAATATTTACTTACAGTTTCTCAGGATCCCGAGGACTTTTATCGTTTGGATCCAAAAAAGTGTGCTGCGGAAAATGCATATGATATCTATGCGATGCTCTGCTTGGAAGAGACCCGCGACACAAAGCGGCTCTTTCTGCTCAATGCCTTGGCCTCACTCTGCCTGGCGGCCTCCACGGGCTCGCCGAACAACAATCTGCGATTCAGCACTGAGGACCTCCTCTACTGGTGTGTTAAAAGATGTGGTTATTAAATCGGATGATCATTTAGACTAATCACTTTACTTTACTTGCAGCCTGAGTGCCTCATTGGTGCACACTTTTACACAGGTGCGTGCTGCAGCACTCCGAACGATTCGGTATACGCTCAGCACGCCGACGGACATCAAGACGTTTAATTCGCTGCAGCTTCAGCATCTGCTGTGTCGCTCCATCGATCTGATGTTAAAGAATGACGATGAGCGTGTACAGGCATTGAAGCTTGTACGCAAGATGTTGGCTATTGCACCTGAAGACATCAGTCCGGTGGTTGTTAGATGCCTAGTATCATTAGCTGATAGTGGCATTGAGGAAAGTGACAATTTGTTGCGTGCCTGTCTAGCGACACTCGCTGAATTTGCTGTCCTGAATCCTGCACTGCTCATTGTGTGTGGTGGTGTCACTTCTATTACGCGCAACGTTCTGGAATGCCACAATCCACGAATTGCTGAAAGCCTTTGCGGTGTGCTGCTCTATCTACTCGAGTGGCCACAGACTCGCAACATTTGCGGTGTGCGGCTTGACTGCCTGGCGGCACCCTATTGTGACTTTACCTATAGACTAGGCATCATGGATAAAAACAAGTACTTAACTAATTAATAAGTCTAATCTAGATATATATATTCATCTTGTATTTATTGTCCATTGCAGAGATGCACGTGAATTGCGTTACACCAGCTGCCGATTGGCTTTACTATCCGTGCTTCGCAGTTGGACAGGCACGCTCGAATTCTGTGATCCAAGCAAACCTTCAGGTTTGAAAGCAATTGTCGATGCTTTATATTTAAATCAAATTGAAGTTCGAGTGAGTAGCCAAGTGTATGCGTATCATCATTATAAGATTCAATTGCACCTCTTTTGTAAATGAATCTATTAGTTATTTCATCTTCTGCAACCTATGCTTAATGTAATGTTTTCCATGTCTATACACTGTTTATTTTACAGTGTTTAATTTTGTCAGTCCGTCTATGTGAAGGTGTCGATCTCAGCATCTATAAGAGCTAGAGACATCAACTGTAATATGTAGACTTCTGTGCAGGCTTTGTCTTGATTGCATTGAGTCTAATCTTTCGATTAAGAAATTAATTGTATTTAGAATTGATGTCTGATCTTCTTTTTCTCATGTTATCTTTTATAATTTTCCTGACTCTCACAGAAAGCCATATTGGACTTGCTTTACGAGCTGTTGGCAGTGCCGCAACCTACATGGACTGATGATTATGCGATCGCATTGCAGACGGTTGATCCGTCCGATTTTCAGGACTCGTGGTTATTAAGCAACGGTTTTGTGTCCGCCGAGGGACGTTCTATATTGCCTAGTCTAGCAGCACGAGCGCCTAATGTAGTTGAACAGCATTTAGCTCTGCTTCTCTACTGTTTCCTAGAGACGGGACTGCTCAATGCTCTAGTCGAGGTGACTGTCAGCAGCGATCAGTTCGTGTCGGTGCGTGCAACAATTTTAATTGGCAAAATAGTGCAGCTAATGCATACACATTTGCCGGCGGACATCTGCAGTACGAATCCGGCTTTGCCGACGCTTGTGGGTCATGCTGCCCAAGGCAATCAGCAGGCAAATGCAGCGGTAGCCGCTCTGCAAAACTATCAAAAGATGTTGCGCCAACGGCCAGCGTCTTGTAGTTTATTTCTCGATGGCATTATACAGGGCGGTGCACTCATACAAACGCGTCTTTTTCGACGCAACATCAATGCACAGGATCAAACAACTGCCCTGCAAATGCAGGATACAGCTGGTGCAGCGGCCGCTGCGGTGGCTGTTGCCTCCTCCTCGTCCCTAATGCAATCGTATCGAGGCACGGGGACGCTGGATCGTCCTCGTTTGGATTCAGTTTCGTCTAGTGATGAGTCCAATTCGCAAGCGTCGAGCTCGTTGCGTTCCAGCTTTAGACTGAAACGAAAGTTTTTACCCCAGGTATTCAATCTTGACAGCTTTCGAGCGTTTAATCGCCTGCTGGCAAGCTCGCACGTGCTAACCCAGTCGGATGCCAATGCATGGGATTGGGAGGTAGTCAGCACTATACTAAGAGTAAGTACTAAAGGAGAAACTCATTATTATTATGACAGTTTTCTAATTATTCTTTACGTTTTCTCAGTCGAATTTTATACGAAAGCTAGACTTTTCGCCAGGCAAATTCCTGAACAAGTTCCTAAAACGTCTGGTTGACTTCTTTAAGCCAAGTAATAATCGGTTCTCGCATCAGGATCTTGTTCCTGGCCAAGCAATGCCCGCTTATGTAAACGCTGGCCTTGACCTCATTGATGTACTGCTCAATAGCACCGAGGTAATTTTAGATACTAAATCTTAAGTTAGGCATTTATAACATGTATATGATTAATTTCCTTTTTACAGCTCGAATGCATGCGCTACATAACAGACTATTTTTCGGACATAAGCCAACATCTGCTGGTAGTGACGACCTCAAGTCGAGCCCATGATTGTCTATTTAGTCCACAGCACATGAACAACACAATGTGCCAGCAGTATTTCCTTTACATTGGACGAATGTGTCACAGCACCAAGGGCATCGAGGTGCTTAAAAATACAACCGTCTTCGAATAGTGAGTACCAGTATGAGGATTAATAGTATTACAACTTAGATTATAACAATTATTTTGCTTGGTCTACTTTCAGTCTGATTACGCTAGTGCGTCACACAGATCATGTGTGCTATGTAAAGTTGATTGTGTCTGGTCTTAACTACAGCTATGAGAAGCTGCCGCGTCAGGTGCTCGAAAAAGCGCTAACGTTGGCCAAAACACGCAGCGGACGATTATATGCTACTCAGTTTCTAACCGTATTGTTACGCGCTCGATTACCAAACTTTGAGGTGTGGGGATTACCACTAATCATACAGCAAACCAAGGATGCTGATCGAAGTGTTGTCCTGGCCGCCATGGATGTGCTAGAGGAGGCATGCCATGATAAATATTATCTAGAGGAAATTGTCAGCCTATGGCCCAACTTGAGGCAACTGGGCGATGTGGGACGTCTTCTGATGTCACGATTTTACTCACTATCACGCGGCTTAAATAGCAGCAAGGCACACATTGAGGAGGAGATCAAATACTGGCGAAATGGCTACAATAAACGCTATGTACTGCTCGTCGAGGCCGATACGCACTCCAGTTTAACGCTTCATGTGCGCAACGAGGATGGCTATTACTCCAGGCGTAATTGCAATCAGCGAACGCAATTAGTTCCGCCCAATATATCTCCGCATTTGTATGGCCAGATGGTGCAAACGACTCAAGGCATGACAGCGCTCCGCAAGCACGCAGATCTATCCCAACTCATCGAGATACTTACACGTGGCAAGTGCAACGATGATGCTGAATGTCTTGAATTGAAAGCGGCTATTTGGGCTCTTTGTCATGCCTCTACGCACTCCAATGGTATTGAATACTTTGTGGAACTGGGTGCCAGGTAAATCAGTTTCTACACTTAACTTTCTCAAGACTAACATATATTTTCAATATCAACTTTTAGGCTCTACGAAAAGCTGATACTTCTGGTGACCAAGTGTGAAGTGTATTCGGTGCGTGCGACTTGTTTTAGTGGATTGGGTTTGATAGCGGGCACACAAGCTGGTGCCAACTTGCTTTTCAAGCTAAGTAAGTAACGAGTATTAAGTGTATATACTTTTTAAAAGAAAAAAAAGACTAAATAATTACTTATCTAAGAATGCATGTGAATACGATTAGTGAGCATCTCAAGAAACGTTTAATTATTATTGTGTGCCTATTGTGTAACTCCGTGGTTGAGATAAAAGAAGAGTGAAAGAGCACAGAAGAGAGAAAGACAGATGCAAATACTCTTGCAAATGAAGTAGATTTCAAGTATCAAGAACTCATAAATGCTGACTACTGCGATAATTTATAAGTAATCTCTTCAACTTGTTGTACTCGAAAACAAATACATAAATAATAATAATATCAACATCTTTGCATTCATAGATTGGCTCAGCGTTCGTCACGATCGGAATACCATGTGGCCGGTACATCAGCCAGAGGATTGGATGTCAACTCAGTATACGCCAGTGCGTCATCACTATGAAGATATGCCGCCGTACAATTACACAGGCATCGATGATCAAATTGATGGTTCCTATTACACTTACACCGGAAGCTTATGGAATTTGCTGCTTGACGGCAATTGTACCAATCCGCAATTGCAGGATGTAAACACAACTACAACGACTACCACAGACAGCGTCCGGACGACTGTCGAAGAAGTGAGTTCTCGATGCAAATGTTAAATCGATTTTTGTTATTAATACATTGTTATTTTAATTAGCAACTACCATTTAATCGACCGCAAACATTCGGCGGAGTGGCAGCCAAATCAAAAACCCTTCCAGAGGGTAGCAATATACGCCAGGGGAAACATCAGCGATCGCTATCCGAGTCCAAAACAACAGATGTAATTAGTCTTCTCGGTGGTGGTACGAGTGCTCCAGGCGTTGCGTTCTGTCCGATGCACTATCAACATCGCATACGCTACAATTCTTGCACGGACTCAAACACTTCGGGTGTGAGCAGCTGTGAATCGGTAACTGGTAGAACGGCAGCAGCAGCTGCTGCTGCTAATTTAAGTGACTTTCAACAATTTCCGTTGAGCCCAATACCCAGCATGTCCAACCTGCTTGAGTTGCCAACTATACAAGCGGTAAAATGTCTGCGCCGCACCTCTTTGTTAGGCACAAGCTTTCTACCACCTGCTCTGAGCCCGCTGGCGATGAAAGGTTATGCCCAACTGCGCTCGCTTCGCGCCCACAGTCGTCCGGTGTTCTCAGAATCGGCGGCAGAGCTTTACGACTTAATCGACATTGTAGATCGAGCTGAGGCACAACCCCGCAAATACTCCTGGGGAGAATCAAGTCGTCGGATGAAGGTGCGCAGTTTGGACCGCCAGACTATGCTCAATGTGTTCACGTAAGTGCATCATTTAAAGTTCACTAAAGTTCACACCCTAAAAACTGTTACGTTTTAACAGACGACTATCGTCGGAGGAGTTGCAGGTGCCGTTGCCTTCACTAAATTCACCCAGGTTTCTGCCAACAAATGATCTACAGGGTCCGTGCTATGCGGGTATATGTCTTCCCAAAAATGCACTCGATTTATTTCCAACGCGTAATCTGAGCCGTACTTATGTCTCATGTGATATAATTGACCAGGATCTAACTGGATTCAGTCTTTTGAACGTACGCCCGCAACTCTCAACGTTTCTTAACGATTCCATCAACAATGAGGGTGGTGACGAGTCTTCGGTAATATCGTCACTATCCGATGTGTCGTCATCGGCTAGTCGTAAGCCTCCCAAATGGCAACAGGGTGCCAAGCATGCCCGTAGTCAGTGTCTTTATTGTACAAGGTCGCGTCGACAACAGCGCCTTCAGGCACAAACACAGTCTCAGGATATAAACACTAATGGACTTGGCGGTCATGTGGCTCCTTGTGAACTTTATAGCAGTGCTGCTGCGGCTCTGGTGGCTGCTGGCATGCAGGCAGGTCCGGCACTAGCACGTAAAAGTTCTTGCAAGCCCAGCGGCGGTACAATACAGCTAGAGGACATGAGTTTTCACTCGCCGGAAAGCATACTAAGCGAGGAAAGTTTGCCGGATAAACTGACCGCATCCATATTATACAATGTACAGCGTCTAGCTAACCCGGTCAGTGCGAAACAATCGAAATTGGCATTACTGGAATTGAAACAGAAGCATCCTCATGCCTTTCAGGACATTTGCCTATATTCCGAGTCTTGCAAGACGCTTGGACGCAGCAGTTATCGTATGAGTGCTCGACGCTTCTTACAGGAGCTCTTTCTTGACCTTAACTTTGATTCATTTTACGTGGAACCTCAGCTCATTATAAGTGCACGCAAGCAACCTGCCGCTGATCAAACAGAATCAACACTTGCCTTCGTTTGCTCAGCACTACGTCCGTCATCAACATTGCCAACAGCAACAGCACCAACAACAGTAACAACAACAACAGCCGCTGGTGGTGCGATGCCACCGCCACCGAGTGCAACAATGCTGTCGCATAAGGCGCAACTAAAGCCAAAACCGACGGCTCAACTTGCCAGTGTTTATGAGACCAGTTGGGAGAATCTTCTAATGGAGCAATCACCGCGAATGGGATTGAACAAAACATCTGAAGAAGTTTATGTAGCATTAAAACTACGTCCGGTGGTGAATAATGAGCTGCACATTGACGATACGACCGATGAACTTTTGTACAGCGACGATGATGGCGAAGATGTTTGCGATGGAAGCGGAACTGGAACGCTGGCTAGCAGTGTCACAACCGCACAGACGACCCTGCCCATAGTCAACAGCAATCGAAGCAGCATTGGTGCCATCAGTCAACAGCAACCGCTTCAATCGTCAATCGTTAATGCTCAAGACTCCAAATCCAACAGTGTATGCCCTAATCCGGAGAACGATAATCGTCAGTATACTCGCGGACGGTTTTATACATTGGAACTAGATCTGAGTTGTACAAAGAATAAGTTTCCCATCACTGATCGCAATCGATCATCCACAGCACTGAAAAAGGATCAAGATCTTCCGCTTCCGCTAACACGACAATTAAGTGCGTGTTCAAACGTATCCCCTGTGTTGCCTGACAGCGACAATGGGACTGGACTACGATACTTTAATGTAACCAAAAGCTTGGCAGCATCGATGGCAAAGCCAGTTGGTAGTCTTTACTGTGAGAAGCGTCTTCAAACTTCCAAATCAGAGGCAGTACTGGCTGATGGCAGCGTCAATGGCAAAGGTAACATCATCTAAGTAAAAATCTCTTCAAAAATCCATCAGTGACAATATTAACCGGTTAGTTTAGTATATGTCGATTCCTTGATATATCCTATGATCGGGGTCTAATGGTTTCTTGACGATTCCATAAAGAATCCTAAATGAAAGTGGATAGCCAAGCAAAGAATCTAAAATTGAAAAGTTTGAAAATTCTTTTTTGAAAATGTAATAAAATCGCCTGGATTTTATCAAAATATCAGAGAACGTATAAACATCAAACATAAATGGTGGATATCGCGTTTTTGCGATTTCATTTTTCTACTCTTTTCATTATTTTGTTTGCTTTTGCTGAGTAATTTAAGTAACTTATGAATGTATTATACTACATACATACATACATACATACATTTCAAAATGAAAGAAAAAATGAAGGAAAACACGCAATTATTTATAAGTAAATTAGAAATACAAAATATAAAATTAGTTACTTGCTCTACTTTTTATTATTACGATTACGGTTATTGATAATAATTTTGATAGAAATACAATTCATTAATGTTAAGCGCAAAACCATCATCCAAAAAATATTGTATAATTTTATATGTAGTATAATAATCCAAAAAGTAAGGAAAACGAAAACAAAACAAAAAAAACACATGAAAAAACCCAAAAGTAACAACAAGAACCACCGCAATTTATTTATTCAATTGTACTTAAAAATGGAAAAAGTTTAACGAATAACAACAGTTACTACATAAAAAACCAAGATTGTAAGAGCCTTCAAACTGCCTTTAAATAAAAGAGCAACCAAAATTTAATAAATACAACCTTGACAAAATCAACAAGACCTTCGATTTACTATATATATATGTAGGTGATGTTAATTTTAAGGCAAATGAGTCTTGTCATTTTTATATTAATCTAAAAAAGCGTAATTTATTTAAATTTCTCAGTCTCCATCAATATACCCTGTATCAGGCATATGGTAACTTTGTGGAATAGTAGATCAAAAATATATGTTCTTGATCAGCGGTCGTTATAAGTTCAATATAAGCGACTGTAAGAGCTAGCTTCTATATGCCATACTCACTTTAAGTTTTAAATTCCTCCTCCCACGTTAATCGAAACAACAAAAACTCTTTCGACTTAATAGGTATTTAAAGAACAGTGAAATTTAGTTTTTACCAAATTTGGATTGTTTACACGAACACATGTGTGCGAGCGAGACATAGCGAATGGTAAAGAGTGCGTTACTGCTCGGATCGATTGCTATCAGACCATGGGTGATTTCATGGGTCAGTGAATTCATTCATAATTGGAAAGCGGGGACTGAAAATGTCAGTGAAAGAAGAAGCTCGAATTTTTCTTACAACTGCTGCTGCATTCTTTTTTCTTTGCTTCGTCTTTTCTGTCAATTAATTCGTGACTTTTTAATCAAATAAAATATGGTTTAATAAAGTTTTCTAGTTTTGCCAGTGTTAGTTTTTATTTGAATTAGATTAACAACAACGCTTTTTTATACGTATGCATCTTCAGATGCCATCGTTTAAGATATTTTTCATTGAAATCGATAGAGAGACGGCGAAATAAACACCATTAAAAGCTATATAGTAAATTATTCTCTATATTGACACGACCTGCTCTATGAAATTTGAACTTTAAATTCCCAACAATGCCGAATACATTTATAGGGTGTGTTGCGCTTCCAATCTCCAAAATTAAAACGGCT
This sequence comes from Drosophila testacea, assembly GCA_035043265.1. NCBI lineage: Eukaryota > Metazoa > Arthropoda > Insecta > Diptera > Drosophilidae > Drosophila > Drosophila testacea. Next base: position 4,809,236 of record JAWNND010000229.1, read on the forward strand.
TTTTTCATCAGTTTTATGTTTTCTACCATTTTCATTATTTCTACTACATTTCATGCATTATTTCTACTGTTATTTTCATTAACTTTTTTCCCTAATTTCTGCAGTCATTTTTTTTATCATATCTTCTTTCATTTCCATCATTTCTACTCTTCTACAACTCTTTCCATACTTTCTCCTCTTATTTTTAAAATTTTTACATCGGGTTTTATAAGATCGTCAGCCTCAGAAATTAAAACATGATATTATTAGATACTCTAAACATGGTATTTGTTTTCAGTCCTCAATGAAATAGTGAATAACTAGTATATATCCGCAGCTCTACAGATAGTTTAACTTAGAAAATTGAATTATCGTCAGCGAAAGTTAGAGTATCCTGTACCTGTTGTTTAATAAAACTTGGTTAATTTTAAAATAGACATTTTGTGATGATTTTATTTGTATTTGAACTACTTGTAAATATATAAGACATACGAAACTAAAATGTATATCTAGTTTTTTCTCTGTATAATTATTTTTAAACATTATTTTCATCATTTGGGGACTCCATAGAGTTAATTGCATACTTATTCATATACTTAGGTAGAATGTTGGTAGATGTGTTCAATTGTTCTCGATTGTTACGCAGACAGCAAATAAATATTGTAATATACAAGAAAGTTGCAAGTATGCCCAATGTGTTAAGAGCCATCGAGAATCCCAGAAGATATTTCCATTCTCTACGGTACGCCTCGCAACTTTGGAGACTGCTGTTAGGGAAATGGTTATATAGTATAATCAGCCGATTTCAATAGAAATCTATACTTACATATCCTCATTGACCTCATCATTCAGAGTTTCTAAGGTCGCCGCATTTTGGTTTTCCATCAAACAGGTGCAATTGCGGGAATTTAATAATGAGCTTGTGGCTGGTCCACAAACTCCATCAATGGGTGTAATTGTGGATGTTAGCTCGGAGAATTCAATTGCCGCACAGACTAAAGCCAAGCAGCAAAATATTAAAGCCAGAGCAGAAAATACATAGGATTCAGCGAGCAAGACTTTATAGCAGTTGTTATTTGATGTATTATATTCAACTCGACGATCCCGTCCAAGTAGTATTAGACCAGCAATACTAGCAAGAAGAAGCTAAAGAATACAAAACATCCATAAATTCAAGCATACTATAAACACTCGTTACTTGTTACCAGCTTACCGATAAGCCGCTCAGGTATGGATTTATCAGTATGGATGCATCTGGTGCCAAAATAAGTATCCAAATAGCGAGTCCCACGATCAGCAGACCTATTGCCAGTTGCAATATAAGCAGTTGACGTGACAAATACAAATTTCGTAGGTCAGTGGTATATGTTTCCTGGATAGCTGTAAAAGAATCGGAGAAGATATTGTGAAAGATTAAGATAATAATGTCAAACTTTTCTATGGTAGTCGGTTCAATGAAGGAAAAGAACTTTTAAAGATGACAATTTCTGAATTGTATTACTTTTGTTAAAGGAACTCGTATACTTACTATGTTGTGATTTATTATTTACAACAATCATGCGACTGTGTCTTAGACTATTCCGGGTTGGTGTATGTCGTCCAGCGATCTTTATTCCCTTCATATTCTGCGGCACTGTTGTGCTCATATACACAGCCTGTTTAAGGACAACACAAAGATGTAAATAATTTAACTAACTACTTGGTTTGATTTTGGATTATATATATTTACCTGCGATGGCTGTGGTGTATCAAAATCACTTAATGGAATTTGTTCATATGTGGTCCCATAGCGTAACGATCTCTCCGGTGTTGTTGCTGTTGCTGTTGTTGTTGCTGTTTTCATCGGCTGCAATCCACTTATATCAGATAAAACAGGAGCACGGATAACCTGTGGCACATTTTGATAATTGTGTTCCGGCACAATTTGCATTTGTTCCTGTTGTTGGTTTGTATCCTTTAAAGACGGCACAACTGCATCTAATGTATCATAATTGTTGATACCAAAAAATCGACATTTGGCATCAATCAGGGCTGCTCGAACAGCAGCAACACTATGACTGGTCTCATTTAGATCCCTGCCCTGGTCGGACGTGTCCAACTGGGATTGGATGCGCTGCGATGGTTGGATTGTTGTATTATGGTTTCCATTCAAGGTGGAATTACATCGTACATTGGGGTCTGTGCATCTGAGTGCCTCGGGCGGTCCTGAACTTTCTCTACCGCATAATTGTTCAACTTTCGGTTTGGTGGCACTCAAATTGTCGTAGGTGCTGATTGGTCGGATACTTTCTTGTTGCATTTCTATCTTGTTTTCAATGTTGTTGTGGTTTTCACTTTGTACTATGTATCTTCTTGGATCTTAAAACAAGCTGAATGAATCCTTAAATCGATTGGCAACAATTTGGCATGAATTGCTAATTAAAGCTTCGATTACGCTAATATTTCGCATTTTGCGGCATTTCCTAAAATTTAATTCAAAGACAAATTAATTTACATATACTCACAAAAACATTCTCTCTCTCTCTCTCTCTCTGTCTGTCGTAAACGATGTGATCTGAGCCGGAGTGAATAATTTGAATGAATGAGATAAACTTGAAAGAATTTCAGAATTTCAAATTTAAACAATAGACAATGTTATGGGCCGTTGAATGTGCTTCCGTTTAAAGTTGTGAAAATCCAACACAACACAAACAACAAAACAAAAATGTTGAACATAAGATTGCAAAATGTTTCTTTCAATCTATTTAAAGGTCTCTATTTTCATTTCAAAATGCATGTATCTACATAGAATAACATGCAGCTAGATGCAAATTTGGTTAAAAACAAAGTTTGTACTTTAAAGTTAATAGCACAACAAACGAAATGTTAAATATATGTACTATACATATGTATTATACACATGAATACACGTATTTACGTTACGTTCAGAGCCAGACAACAATAGTGAATTTTTTAAGAAATACCAACAACAAATTGCACAACAAAAATAGAGAGCGAAACAGAGAGAGAGACAGAGAGAGAGAGAGAGTGGGAGATTGTTTCTAGAGAGAATGGGGGAGAAATACAGTTCCGATCCGCACTAAACCAGTCCGCTATAACTGTACGCACCAAAAGGTGAAAACAAACTAAAAATAATTCTCACGAACACAGTTCGATCGAGCGCTTTAAGCAAGCCATTTTCATTTTACGCTCACACACTCTTGGGCCAAAAAAAACTCGGCAGAAAACTCAGTCAGAAAACTAATCCGCTCACTTACCTGACAGCCAGCCAGCCACATTGTAAGAGAAAGAGAGAGAGAGAGCATAAAAACTCCAGAGTCTCTCCGGGTTTTGAGCCCGTTTCAAATACCTACAATGTACATACTCTGTATGTATGGATGTATGTAGGAAAGTATGCATTTAGGTGCGGATAGTTTCTATTGTTTGGGGAATGACATAGTTTGGTTATACTTATGTATGTACATGAAGACGTGGCAAGCCCGAATAGCATTTTCTTTCTAGCCAACAAAGAGACAGAGAGGCTGACAGAGAGAGAGAGAGTGAGATGAAGAGCAAGTCAGCGACCGTAAGATTTAGAGCGATTGTTGTGATTTAAACTAAACCGTATACTATTTGCACCTCACCGTACAGAGTACAACAACAATCAGTTAGATCAACCTAGTCGGGGTGGCTTGAGAACTAGAATCTCTATGATTCACATCGATTCCAAACCGCAAAAATAATATAACCCACACCTTTTTATTTAAAAATATTACAAATTTCTATTTCAATCATTTCTATTAATTCTACTACTAATTCCACAATTTCTTCTTTTTATGAAATTCACTTCAGATCTTAATAAAACACCTGTTAAAATGTTGTCTCGAAAATCTTAATGGTTTCAAAGACTCAAACTTGTCAATTTGAACGCTAACGACACCCACACTTTTGAGTGTCCGTAAATAAAAATTAAAAGTTTCAAAGCTACCTTCATAAAACTTGATACAGGTCCGTCTTGTTGCTGAATGTGGTACATACTATACTATATGTATGTCAGATGAGATCGGATCGAATCACTTTTTGTTTTAGCTTCCATTGTAAAGATCGGTGGAAAATCAACCTTTATTATAAACAATTTTTAGTTTTTTCATTAAGACATCTCATTTTGTCCACTGATTTTGTATTTAATATAGCTGAATGCATCCTGACAAAGGTGATTAAAGTCAAACTACTCTATCATATATTGTATGTAGGTGCCATATACTATATAGCCCTCACAATACTCAGCTGCCATGGTCAAAATTTAACCTTTAACCTTTAATGAAACATGTTTTTGCATTTGCATTTTCTTACTTAATGTTTGGATTTTGACAGATGGATCACTTTATCAAATGTCTGCCATCGAATCTCATTCAAACTTTGTATTTAATATAATATGTTATATAGTGATTATTTGATGTAAAATTACAACAACTTCAAAGATTGTCTTCTTGGGTATGTCTTTTATTAATCGACGGAATTTGCTTAAAAACAGATCAATTTGAATGCAGGGTTTTGCAAAAGTATCCAGAATCTTTCTTTCTAGTTCTTATTTAATATAGTGCTGGCTGAAAACTCTTTTCACTAAATTGTGCTGAAACATTTTTAAACTGTCTGCTAAAAGTTTTTTGAAGGAGTGCGGTAAGCTAGAAACTGCACTCAGCAACATGTTTTACAGTACACTATTTTTTCCAAATCGAGCTGAAAATTGTTCTACAAAGTCGATCTACGTTTCTTAAAGTGTCAACAACTTCATGGAAGTACATATGTGCAACAAATAAGCCCACATAAACCGTGAAGCAAAAGAAAAGTATAAATTAGTCATCATGAATTTCATATTTTAAAACTACGCCAAAAAATGTTTGTACTTCGTAAATCCTCCAACGGCTTCGGATTTTCAGACTCCCAACAATTTTAATGAATTATTTTTCCAATTTATATTTATAGTATTTATGCCATTTTGTTGTTGAATATTGATTATTAATTTAATATATATTTACTTATATTATTATTTAATTAAGAAACGCATATTTTCGATTAAAAAATATTATAAGTTTCTGTAATTCAAAAAACCAGCACATAAAGATAACAATTTTCCGTTCTTTCAACCTGTTTCTTGCTTTTATTTTTGCCACTTTAATGGCATTTCACTTTGTGTGATTAATATCTAAATGTTTTCAACTATCACACATTTTTAGTAGAAGATTTTCGGCAACTCTCGCATACATCTGTTGACAATTTTTATCTGTATTGCTTATAGATACGTGCGATCATTCTATAATTTGTTTGAAGCTTACGGTAAATTTAAAAGGCTTATATTTTAATAATTATTTTGATTTTTAACAAAAGACTTTACCAGGTAATGTGTTAAAAGCTGAATTGCAGTCTTTATTAAAAACTAAACTTTTATTAGTGCTATTTGACTTGGACAGTCTTTTTCCTAAAAAGAAAAGATTTACTCCAACGCACTATGTAATTTAAATCAACCGCACTGCTCTGCAGTAATCCGATCTCTTATCGGACATTGATTGATTAATATAAGTACATACCGTTTAGCTTAATTAACCCCATAATAACTTTTGCAGAATTAAAACAATACTCATGTAAATCATTTTCTTTGCTCCTGTCTTACATTGAGCTGCAGGTGGTGCACATTTCTTGGGAAACCAATACTTAAAGTTAATGGTGAGTAATGAAAATAAAAATCCTAATATTAGACACCCTTTTAATTGATTGACAATCCTAATTTAGATCCACGGCATCACAGCGATCTAAGTATGTCGATATACATAATTAACAGCTGCCCCGAATATAACATTGCCTAGCCTTTCAATTAAATTCACAAGTGCGTACACTTGTAGAATATGAAACGAAAATTTGCCATGTAGGACAAGTATTTAAAAATAGCCATAAAATCTCGGATTTCAGACCCTTCAACTTGCGCTTAAATCTGTGCACTTTGTACCTACACATACATACATGTTCAAAGTAAACGGCTTACTTTTATTGAACATGTCAATTAATAGAACTAAATAGAACATAGCTTTTACTGTACTCCAGTTTTAGTACGGGTTTTATTATACCCTACACCCATTGAATATGGACACAGAGGGTATACTTGTTTTGTCCTATTGTATGTGACAGGCAAAAGGAGGGCTAGCTATATCCGACCTATTAAGTATATTCTTATATTATTGACCAATGTCAACAGAAAGGTGTCTACAGTCATGTAGAAGTCATGGATGTTAAAGATTATTAAAGCTAGAGGAACCAAACTTGTATCCAATAATCTAAGCAGCCATTGTCATCGTCATGGTCAAAACAGAGAATTTTGTGTAAAGATATAGATATATACTGTAGTGCCGATCTGTTCTGAACATTTCATCGGTTAATAAACTCGCGATTTATTCATGCAACATTTTAATATGTTTAGTTTCTATCGGCTTTGACACAGGGTATCATGCAGTCGTGCACTGTTGTTTAGCGTTCTTACTGGTTTCTCTTTACTCATTTAGACTGGCTCTGTAAAGTAGCCAGCAGCAACATGACAACAACAACAACAACAACTACAACAGCAAAACAATAGCAACAGTAAAAATGAAAGAAAAAAACAAGAACGTTTTTATCGAGAGTGCACAACTTCAAGCTAACCTATTAAATGACCTGTTATTGGAGCTCTAATAAAAAAATATATATAATAAATAAAGTTGTCATCTTAATTTTGAAAAATAAAGTAAATATATTGGTGTTCCTTGACAGGATACTGCAGAATAATTACAAAATATATCTAATCTAATTTGTATTTAATATTTATTAAATAATAAAGGTTTTGAATTATTCACATTTGTTAATAAACTTGATCTGCTTTAAATATTTAGGAACATACCTATCTCAGACTGAGAGATCGTTTGCAGGTAGCTATAAACTTTATAAGGTCAGATTAGCGTCCTAATTTCTGTTGCATACATGGCAAAAAAGCCATTGTACCCTTTTTTCCCATTTTCAATGGGTATAAACAGCCACTTTACGTTGTCCACAATGGAGCAGCGCAGCCGTAGCATTATCACATGGGTTGTTCAAGAAGTTGGCCAAAATTGTTGACTCTAAACTTGATGTCTCTAGCTGGAACAAACTAAGCTGTAATATAAAAATTGTGTGTTATTAACAGAAACAGGATAACAATAATAATAGGATAAATATTATTACAATGTCGAACATTGTTTTGATATCTTTAATAGTTTAGCGACCATAAAATATTATGTTTGTACGACTTTATGTAGAGGTTACTGTCGGCACAGTCTCTTTTTCTGTGTCCATGCTGTGTGAAAGTGATTTCTATGAGTTTTCATGGGTATAAGCTGTTCGTGATACAATTTTAAGAGTACAACGAAGCTTTAGTTGACATCAAGGGACTAAAATATAAAGTAAAGAGCTCTTGTTTTTTGTTTGCTTATAAGCTATCTGCACCTGTTCGCTTAACTGATAGTGCGTCTCCTGGGCGCCTTATACATAGTCTTCACTTAGTTTTCTGAAAATTGAGCAATTGTGTGGCTACCCTTGCTGTTAAATTTCTTCGACAACATGGTGTGTAAAGTTAAGTAGCTCAGAATACTGCCAACGTCATTTGGAATGTACTTATGTACATATGTATGGTACGTACAACTAGTGTATGGGATCAGCCCTCGCGCAAATTGTGTAAAGCTCTACGATTGCGCAGCTTGCTTGTATTTCACGTCGGCAACAATGCCACAACAATGACAAACAGCCAACCGACAAGCCAGCCAGCCGACCAACGAACCAACCAACCAGCCAGCAAAACGAGCAACCAGCTAACCAAGTAACCAGCAACCAAGCAACCAAACAACCAGCAACCAATCAACCTTATGGTGACGGCGTTGCTGGTGATGTTGATGGTGACTGTGGCCGGTCGACGGTCGCCGTTCGTCGGTCGGCGTTTGGCGTTCGGCGGTCGACGGTTGACGGTGCACACGCGCAGTGCTGCGAACTTCTCTGTAAACTACAAAGCCAAATGAAAAACCAGTTATAAGTCAACTTTCATTCGAAGCAGACGTGTCAGGCGTACGGATCGGATCAGATCGGTTTGGATCGGATCGTGTTGTGTGTTGTGTGTTGTGTTTGGCAACAACGAACTCCGTTAATAATATCTCGGTAGTATGTACATTCATATGTACACTCTCCTTCAATCTGCATATATGTATACTTACATTCGTAAATATGTACATACAAACTATTTAAAAATTCACGTTCAAAGATACATAATTTGTTAATTTTCAAAGCTTTTAATCCAGGCCAAAAATGCAACTTTTTGTTTTAAGCTCTTTTTTTTTACGTGATCCGTTCCATGAGTGTGAATTGAGCAACAATAAACAACAATAAATAACAACAACAACAACAACAACAACAGCAACAAGCTTAAATCCCACTCTGAATGTTGTGAATGTGTTTAAAAAGAAACAGAGAATGTGTAGAAAGTGAAATCAATAGTTCTGACCAAATTCGTATGTTGATGAATATTCATGAAGCATACTAATTAAGTATATACTACAACATACCCATTGGTCTTATATGTACATTGTACATACACAAGTGTAAGAGTGTGGTCTTGTTTGTATGTATGTATGTATGTATGTATGTATGTATGTGTATGTATGTGTATGTATGTCACTTATGTATACACGTACCAAAATTACCGACATCGGTATCAATAATCAGAAGCTGTGCACGTTTGCTTGCCTCAATACCTCGAAATTTATTTCCAGCGCATTCAACTTTCTCATATGAATTCAATTAACACTTAATAAATCGAAATAATAATAAGACACTAGATGAAAATATGCTTGGAGTAAAACTTTAAAATCCCACTGGCTATTGTTGGCCAAGATTCGATTTTAGATAGCTTGCAAAAAAAAAAAAACCACCAGCTGACCGATAATTATGTTAATTATAATTAATGAAATTTACACGCTGAAACGGAGCTTCAAAAGTCGAGTCACAAAAATTAATTCTACTATCTACACAATCAAGAAAGTTGTGGTTTATGATTTCAAAATCTTTTCAGATTCTTTGTCAGAGAAAAACCTTGAAAGCGTACAGAGTACTTGAAGAAACAATTGCAAATACGAAATAGACTTTGTAAATTGTATTTAATAATGAAGTAAATACGTGTATTGTTCACATAATTGTGTATTATAAGTAATTCTTATCTCGTATCTGCTTACATATGTGTACAATGTACAGTGTACACTGTACATACTGTAACCAGTTAGTTAGTAGCCAAACCAATTTTAGCATGAGAAAGCATTGTACATTGTGTATTTGCTTAATTAAGTTTTGTTAGTATTCAGCTTTTACAGTCAATGTACGTTTATTGTGCATTTTTCATGATTACGTTTTTGAATTTATGCATTAATGTACACACACAAACACACATATTACATACCTACTACATATAGTTATATACTTATACTATAACAAACTCATGACCACATTAATGACTTGTGAAAATTCAATGTAGCCGCTAAGTGAAAATTCAATGAACGTAAGACATCACGCTTTGTATAAACTATTGAACATAATTTAAACATACATACATACATATGTACTATACACAGATGAAGATAATTTAATATACATCTTGGACTTGAATTAAAATACATATAAATGTACATTCGTGTACCGAATTGTGGAGAAGTGTTTACATAAGTTGGTGATGCTACATCTATAAAATAACGGCTAATCGACTGCCAAGAGCCATGGCCTTTTCAAAACATTTGCATATTCAATCCATAATGCTGCTAATAATGATGATGATGATGTCGCTGATTACAGACGGAAATTGCCACAGTGAGTTCCTTGCCAGCAAATTTCAATTCAATAGCATTGACATTAAGATTACCATATAATAAATTCACACATATATGATATGCATACCCCTTACTATATGTATGTAGTAATTATAAGCACAACTTCATTATTGCAGTGCACCGGAAAATGTCTGGAGTAGAGGCGGTATAAAAAACATTATAGCCAACACATAAAACTAATGTGACTTTTACAGATTAAACGGTTATCGATCATAGATCAATAAAATAAATGGTTGTTGGTCAGCCAATCTCTGTATGTCCGATAGTCGCTAGTGTCGAAAGAGTTGAATGTACATACAAAAACGTTTTCGACATTTGATGCAATTTAAACAAAACTGGTAGATTTTTACGGAATTTATGCTACAGGATGCAGGAGGTGTGGCAGACTTTATAAAGTACATAGATATATTCTATAGATATTTATAAAGATAGATTTTGTATATAGATATCTTCTAGATCAGCATCAGCTTTCGTCAGTATGAACTACAGCAACCAAATTTGGCACATAGACTTTTACGAACCTTAGGCAGATCAAGATTGTTTTAAACTCTTGGCACTCCCCCTTTCACCCCAGAAATTCAATAAAAACATCTAGTATTTATAGTAGCTGTAGTATTAAGAACTAAAACGTGAAACTTGGTACAATAATGTATTAAGAATTTAGCCACATAAATCAGGAGAGCTTTACATAATTTTCGCGAACTTTCTTTTTATCATAATCAATAACCCAACATAGTTCTATCAAAATCGCATGTACCATATTTAAAAATATTTATGGCTGTTTTAGGCTTTTCATCAACATATTGTCTGAAAATATGCAGAAATTTTGATATTGTTGGACTGAAGGGTATTTAATAGTCGTTAGTTGATAAATTGATGACCATCTTGCCCAAATTTTAGCATATGCTTTCTAAATCATTTAATTTAATTTTAATTTTTTTCAAATATTATATTTGTAGTGATGCGATTAGATTTATTCCCTAGAGACAAACCTTAAGCAATTCTTTCTAAACATATACTTATATAACTTATCTGTAGCTTCTGTGTTTTGGAAATATGAGAGTGTAAAATTTGATAGTTTTACCGCTTTTCCGCATAAATAATCAGTATTTATATTAATTAATCGGTCTTTATAGATTTTATTTTTTAACTTTTGAACGGCTATTTGTTATTGAAATTCCCCATTCCCACTTATAACCATATCCTCTGAGCCAGGCGTTTTACCAAAAGTTTTATTATGCACTTTTGATAACTAAATAAGACCATTTATACATATGTCATTTTACTCGCAAATTTGACATTCCTCCCGCCCGTCTTTATCATCACTAGCGTGGACTGCCATCCACAGTGTTTGCCATTCGCATTCGCATCCTTCGTGATGCTTAGTCGTCGGAAGATTTGTAAAGTAGATTCTTTTGCGTAGGTGCGTGATTTTCTTTTCTTTTTTGTTTTTTTCCTCTTCAAATTCGACCCACTTGCAGTTAAAATCGGTCACACAGATTGTATGGAAATGCAGTTAGCTACATTAAACCTATGGCAACTTTGCATTCAAAGTACGGTGTTGTGTGTTGGCAGCGTTTTTTATGTGGTTGAAGACTTTGATCCCTTTGCTTTGCAAATCGATTACGAGAGTCTTGAGTTTTGGCACACATACTCGTAATAGGTATTTTGGTATTCGGATAACAAGCTCGGAAGTTATTCAAGAAAACAAATTCAAGTCAGCTTTCGGCTTTTTCGGCCGAAAGAAGAAGAAGAAGAGAACAACAATACCTTGAATGAAAGTAGCTTTTTATTGTAAGAGAACAAATGCAATAGGGGAGTAAATGTTTATACATATATTTGTATATGGTATATATAAGTATGTATGTGTATCAATAACACTGGTAAAACCGGATGAATGCTATTTAAGTCCCATACCAATAACTGCTTTTTATTCGACTGTTGGGCATAACATCATCGAAACCAGTAACACTTTGCAACGGCAAAAAAAATGAAAAAGAAATAAAAGACATATATAAATATAAATATGAATATGAGAAGGCAGAAACCTGACGTCAACAGCTGCAACGGCAAATGTGACAAAACATTGGGCATATGTACATATCTCGAAATTACTCAAAAATCAACGAACCGAAGGCATCAAATGTGGATCAACCGTCAGACCTACCCAAAGTACATGTAAGAGTGCGACAGTTGAGATTCTCTGTGGCTTGCATACAAATACAGGGTGTTTTTATACCCTAGCAGAGGGTATTTTAATAATGTCAAGAAGTTAGAATATTGCCAATATTCAAGAAGGCGTGGCAGACCCCACAAAGTATTCTTGATCAGGATGACGAGCTGAGTCGATACTTTTTACAGGTTCGTCTTCTTACTGCAGGCTATACATGTAGTGTGTCAGAAACGGCCGAATCGGTTCACTATATTATAAAGCTGACATAGGACCGATCGGTCCTTTTGTTTTTTGAGATATATCAATCAATCTCCTATATTTTGTCTTAACAATCTCACGAAATTTTGATAAATAAACCTACATCAAAGTGAAATCTCGAGATTTAAAAGTTCTTAGAGTCCCCTTATCAAAAGTTTGGAAAAAGAGCAAGCTATATTTAAGTGTGGAATAAAACGGTTTTCCACTTGAAAATCGGCTCCTGTTTGGCAAAGTTATGCAAATTTAAAATATGTTGACCCTTGGGACTTTACAAGTCAAATTTTTGGTCACTTATGACATGAATTTTTATAAAAATGAAACAATCAACAGTTTTACAGCTATCCCTAATTGAAGTTCTTAAGTTATTTTTAGTTATGCACCAGACTAAATTCGAATAATAAAATATATTAATATGATAATAAGTGTGTTGTTGTTATTTTGCAGTTTTAATAGTATTATATTTTCCATTCTCTTTCATTCCTTATGTGAATTTTTTCGCACGCTCATATTTAACTAACAGCACATTACGAAAAATGGGTGCGTTTAGTCGAGCTCACGACTATAAAAAACCAGCAACTGAAATTCAATTTATATCAATTTTAACTAGGAATTTTTAGCTCTAATAGCACAAAAAGTAAACCAACTTGATCTGTGTAGGGTTCATAAAAATCTGTGCCCTTTATTTTGTAATCCTACAGTTGGTCGATCGGACTGGCAGATGCGGATCAAGAATATATATATATATATATATATATATATCATGAATACTTTGTATTGTCTCCCTGATATATATTAAACATTGCAACAAATACAATGTACAGTTGTATGTAAGTAGGCTTTTAAAAACAAGCCCATTTAAGTTTGGTTAATCGATAGAAAATAAAATTATATTTAATTTAATTTATTTAAGCGGGTTTTGCTCGATTGTAGCCAATTCTTATAGTGAAATATATTTATAATAAATACAAGTAAAATATAATGACCAATACTATTTGAATAATCCAAAGATTGAACTATCCCTAAGTGTTACCTGATGTTTGTTAGTTTTCTTTTCTCATAATTTACCTTTTAAGAAAAAAGTGACAATGTCTCTCACCATCTGTAGCAATTCCTTATAGTTTAATATATTTATAATAAATACAAGTTATATAAAATGATCATTACCAAGATTTGAACTAACTTTAAGTGTAACCATATTTATTTATTTGTTAGTTTGTGGTCCACCGGCAGTGCCTCTTAATGCAAAAGTACGCACTGTTAGCGGTGAAACTGGAATATCGGAGGCTCATTACACATGTGATCCTGGCTATGAGCTATTTGGTTCGGCAACAACAAAGTGTGATTCCCGCACCGGCTGGGAACGGGAATTGCCCTTCTGTGGGGTCAATGTGGCCTATCGCAAACCGGTTAATCAAAGCTCCTACACTCGGAGTGGTCCTGCTAGTTATGCAAATGATGGCAAGCCTGGCAATAAGGTAAACATTTGCAATTTTAATCAGATGAGGATACTTAGTATTAACTGCTTTTTGATCCCAGAATCCAGATGGTCAGGAGTGCTCGGAAACACAAAAGGAACCGTCACCATGGTGGCGTGTGGATCTTTTGACACCGCAGGCGGTTCATGTGGTCCGAATAACAACACGTGGTTGTTGTGGACATCAGCCATTGCAGGATCTTGAGATCCGTGTGGGCAACAGTAGTGCAGATCTGCAACGTAATCCGCTGTGTGCCTGGTACCCAGGTACCCTGGACGAAGGTGTTGTAAAGACCTTTACCTGTGCCAGACCTCTAGTTGGTCAGTATGTGGCCATTCAATTGGTTGGTGTTGAGGGCAGTTTAAGCCTCTGCGAGGTGGAGACATTTACCAATGATGAGTTCTCCGTTGATCGCTGTCTGAGCCCCAAAATCGGTGTTGATACCGTGGTAACGACATTCTCCAAGACATGTTACGATTTCCATATCACGAAAGGAGAAAGCTTTGAAAAAGCTCAAACAATTTGTAAACAAACAGGTAAAAGACTACTTGAAAAGAATTAACCGACAAACACAATGGTAATTAATGATATGAATATCTTTCTGACGTAGGCGGTGACTTGGTACATGAGTTTCGAGGAGCTACAAGTCAATATATACTTTCTGAATTGGAACGCAGAAAATCGGAACTAAAACCGCAATTAGTTTGGATTGGCGCACAAAAGGAGCCTGGAATTACATCCCGCACTTGGAAGTGGGTAAATGGTAAGATCATTTATACATATATATTGATATAAAATGCTGACTGACAATCTGCTTAAAGCTCAAAGTGGAAGCTGAAATATTTCAAATTAAATCTATAGTATAATTTATTTTAAGTACTGTCTAAATTGTAACTTTTCTTGAATGCATTTACATAGTTGTTTTAATTATGTATCGTTTAAGATACGAATCAATAAAATCTACGGATTGACGGCTAAAATATTACCATATTAGAAAACCTGCTCGAACTCAAGTGAAGGTTGAATATCAAGTGATCTTTTCACTACCAGCTATATTAATTTAGATTAAATTTTCTGAGAATGTAATGAACAATACAAAAAAAGTAAAATCTGTGGGATTGGTTCTAATATTTTAAAAAACACACAAATTTGTTTTGCTAATGGTTGACTTTTAACCGATCTTACTCATTGACAAAGTTATAATACCTCTACAATAGTATAAAAAAATGATAATATTTAACGAATGAACAATTGCTTAAATTGCAGATTAGAAACATATCCTCGATTAGGATATATCTAGGTAGCTTCATATGTTACTTCTAAGTGCATATTAACATACTTATTTGGAGTAAAAAAATATAGAGTTGTACCAATTTAATTGGAAATTATACATAGCATATTATAACAAAAATATACCTTTTAAAATGGAAGTTATTTTTGTTGTTTTGGAAACTTGACATACTTATTTATTTGAAAATCCATGTGTTCTATCGTTTCTAGGCGAAGTTGTTCAGAAGCCAGCCTGGGGAAAGGACCAGCCAAATAATTACAATGGAGAGCAGAATTGTGTTGTCTTCGATGGTGGCCGAAATTGGCTCTGGAATGATGTGGGCTGTAATCTGGATTATCTTCATTTTATTTGTCAACACTGTACGTACTACAAATACCCATTGCCTTTTCAACTAAGTATGTACCTTATACCTTCTTTTAATCTACTTTATCATTTTTCAGCGCCGTTGTCCTGTGGCTCGCCAGATGCACAGCAAAACACAACTGTGTTGGGTAAGAAATTCACATTGGGCGAGAGCATTCAATACGAATGTCCAAAGGGTCATTCTCTGATAGGATACGCACAGCGTGAATGTAAAACCGATGGAACATGGAGCGGATCATCGCCCAGTTGTAAATGTAAGTGTATCATCGTAACTAGAATACTATGGAATTGTTTTTATTTAACAAATTGATTGAATTTATTTGAAATATTACTAGATGTTGATTGCGGAAACTTGCCCGAACTGAAATTCGGATCTATACACTTATCCGAGGAACGTACCAGCTATAGCGTTGTGGCCACCTATAGCTGTCATGAGAATTACACACTTATTGGCAACGAGAACAGAACGTGTATGCAAGATGGTTGGAGTGGAAAGCAACCAGAGTGTTTGGTGGACTGGTGTCCAGATCCGCAGAGGATCACCGGTGGTAATGTGCGATTTACTGATAAACGAGCCGGCTCCACAGCCACATATTTGTGTGAACCTGGCTATGTCCTTGTAGGCGAAGCGGTAAGTAATCAGATTTTCACATCTTGCCAATATGCTTACAGTCGGGATAAACCTGCCATTAAGAAAGCAATATTACATATCTAGACTGTAAGGCTATCGGCAAGATGAGTAAATTTATATATGTATACACATTATTTTCATAATCATATGTATTCTTAGGTCATTTCTTGTGGATTAGGTGGTGAGTGGTCCAGCAAAACGCCATCTTGCAGGTTCGTCGACTGTGGCGCACCTGTTCGACCTGATCGGGGTATATCAATTCTTGTGAACGGCAGTACAACTGTCGATTCTGTGGTCAAGTATGAGTGCGACGAAGATCACTGGCTGGACGGCCCATCGGAGTTGTATTGTACTAGAGATGGCAAATGGTCTGGTGATGCTCCGATCTGTGAACTGGTAACATGTGATACTCCACAAGTTCCCACTGGCTCCTTTGTCATCGGCTACGATTATAATGTTCACTCCAAAATTAAATACAACTGCGATCCTGGCCACATAATGCACGGACAGCCAGTTCTTGAATGTTTGGACACTGGAGAGTGGAGTTCTGATGCGCCCTTCTGTGAATGTAAGTGTTTATCTAATGATAAAGACAAAATACTAGCTAACTAATTCTACTTACAGATATCGACTGTGGCACCATATTGCCAATACCATATGGCAGTATTAAATACGTTTCCAACACAACATACGTGGGCTCCGAGGTAGTCTTTAGCTGTACACAATCACACAAATTGAGTGGAGTAGTCAAACGTAAATGCCTCGAATCGGGCACCTGGAGCGATGCGTTACCCAAATGTGAAGGTAATATGACTATAGATATACTAAATTTGAATTTTGTCATTTTTTAAAATACCTAAGCGACTTGGAAATGCGACAGACTTGGTGGGGAAAACTCCAGATTTGGCAGGAAAGTCGCAGATTTAACGTGAAAAGTCTAGGTTTAGCGGGTAGAGCTTAGATTGGGCCTAAAAATGTTTGGATTAATCGGGGACACAGAGTCAGATTTGACGGAAAAAGGATAGATTTGAACGAAAAATAGGAAATACTCGTACCAAAAACAGGCTAGATTTGGCGGGAAAGTGTCCAAGTAAGACAGAAAAAGAATAAACACATTTCGGCGAAAAAGGCTTAATTTGGCGAGAAAGGAAACTATATCTGAAAAAAAAAGAAGCCCAGATTTCGCGAGACTTGACGTGGAAAAGGTCACATTTGGCTAAAAGATATATCCAAATATAGAATTAAGTCTCAAGACGCTAATAATATTTATTTTTTCCAGAAATTCGCTGCCATGAGCCGCAGTTGCCTACACATAGCCTATTGTCCGTCACCGGCAATGATCGAATGTATGGACGCACTCTTATACGCACAGCAGAATCCATACAGAATCCGGCCCAAACGTACAAGTAAGTTGTCTTATGAAAACAATTAATTAAATACAAATATATATACAAGATCTGTTTAGAAAGTGAGATTACTTTGAAAATATTGTGGGCTTCGTAAACTATATTTACTCTTTCTAAATCCTGAGCCCAAAGGATGTACCCAAATGTGTCCGTCTGTCGGCTAGATCAAATCACTTTATGATTTAACTAATGATAAGAGCTGTTTAATTAAGTAGATAAAATAAACTTAAGATTTTCCAATGATGCTCTGCTTATGACAATGAAGATTAGTGACACTTAAATGTATACTGTGTCATTTCAGAATTGGAGCTCTGGCGAAATATCGTTGCGAACGTGGTTACAAGATGGTTGGCGAGGCTTTGGCTACCTGTACGGATAATGGCTTGTGGAGCGGCATTATACCCGAGTGTGTATGTAAGTAAACCTTCTAAGTAAGATATTATATACAGAGTGAGACAAAAGCTAACACATTGTGCATTTTCAGATGTGGAGTGTGGGACACCTGAAAATATAGTCAATGGTAAAATAACACTGGCTACAAATGCCACCTACTATGGAGCTGCTGTTTTATATGAATGTAATGCTAATTATAAGCTAAATGGTGTCTCAAGACGTTTGTGTACAGAACACGGCAATTGGAGTCACGAAGCTCCACAGTGTGTGGAAGTGGTCTGCGAAACACCAAATGTGAGTGATAGTTTACTTGTGGAAGCGGGAACTCGGGCTGTTGGCTCAATGGCAACATTTAAATGTGCTAAGGGACGCATTCTAGTTGGAAATGATACACGAACCTGCCAAAAGAATGGCAAATGGACGGGCAAGAGTCCTACATGTAGACGTAAGTACTGTGACATTAATAATCTATAGATCATCCTTTATCATTTTTGAATTTACAATCTATAGCTGTGGATTGCGGACGACCTTTGGCCATTGATAATGGTCGTGTGATTGTGGTCAATGATTCCACCTTATATGGTGGATCAGCTGAATATCATTGCATTCCTAATTACAACCGTATTGGGCAATATCTACGAAAATGCACCGAGGAAGGTGCCTGGAGTGGAAAGCAACCGCACTGTGAACTGACTGCTGTGGAGGGACCAGAAAATTCAGAGCTGGGCACAAGCGTTGGCATCGGAGCCACTGTTATTATAGCCTTACTCGTACTTTTTGGACTAGTTTTCTTATATCGGAACAAAGCAAGGCCGGTGAAGAATACGGAAAACATTCAGGCAGCTGAATCAAAGGATGAACGAAATGCTGCCGTAATGTCCTATTCAACACTTGAGGCAAATAATCGTATGCATATGGACAACAATTCATCAGCGACATTCAACACATTCCAAGGAGGAGCCACAGGAAGAGGCCTAAACAACAACAACAATAACAACAATAATGTTGCTGATGGCGATCGTGCAAACAATCGCTCAGGTGAGTTTAGAGTTTAGAGTTTAGAAATCTTAATTCTGATTATATAAATATTTATATACATTTACATTTGTAGAAAACATTTACGACCAAATACCAAATGAACAGTTTTACGATGCACCCTACGAGATGCGTACAAATGATGAGGTGTATGAACCTGAGCCAGTATCCAGTAATGTGATCACAATAAATGGAATCTCAGTGCGATAAAAATCGAAATTACAAAAAAAAACCAAGTACATGAGCATTCGGACAATGCATAATTGATAAAATGAAAAGTTAATTTGTGTTTATAAATTGTATATAGTAATTTTAAAGAGAACGTGAATAGTTCGTAGATTACAAGAAATAATGTCGTCTACTGTTTACTAGAATAGACAATTACCAACATATGTATGCATACTATGTACATATGTACATACATATAGTATACATATAGAGTATGTGCACTATCATGTACTGATTTCTTAAACAGCTCTTTTTTATATATGTAAGCCCAACATGGAAATTAAATTAAGTGGCCACTAAAACCAAAACATAAATGAGAGCACGATTCTCGTTCCATGTTTTCTCCTCTTTTTTTTTAAATTATTATGTATTATATAAACTATATATTTGTATGTATAATCAGAATGTACAATTTTGTTATGCAATGTGTAAGTACTCGTTAATACTTAAGTAAAAAACAAACAAATAAATATGTGGTTAACTAATTTATTATGATTCATATAAGTTGAGAGAATCTAATCATTAATATTTGCATTTTATATGTAGTAGATGTATGGAACATTGTACACAGCTGCTCAACTGAATAGGTTCACCATTTCTATCATATATCTTTAATAAATTGACCGACATTCACGAAATACATTTTATTATATAGGATATTCAATTGTTAATCTGTATAAACATTTTCCGGCCTCTAAGAAAGTTAAAATAAAATAAAAAATCGTTTCATTCCCTTGGTCTCTATTATTTAAGTCAACTGAATAGGTTCAAGAGATTAAAAGCCCCAATATTCTAATTTCGACTGTGGACCTATACAGTTGGGCGGCAGTGTAAGGTCTGGGGTCGTAGAACAAAACTGTTTGATCAATACTTCCTTGAGAAATTGTATGTATTTGTTGAGCATAAACAAACAGTTGATTACAAATTCAGCTTTCAACTTACAATATGCTAGATTTTAACAAAAATTTGGCCATTTTATCGAAATTATTGTTTTAAACATTTGGTTTTTAAATTGCACATGTATGAGTTTTGAATATAAACCGAATAGACAATGGCCAGAAGAGGAGGAGCCCAACAGTTACAGACTGATATTAAAACCGATGAGGAACTGGAAAAGTTTTTAACTCGCTCTGGATTGTTAAGTAATGAAATATTGGTGTTATAATTGTATTATGTATGCAGCCCATTTATGCACTTTACAGTTTTGGAAGTGTATTCAGAATGGTGTGGTCCATGTCTTGGAATTCTTGGTACCCTACGCAAAATCAAACTCGAAATGGGTGGCGAAAACATACAACTAGCCACAGTATGTAGTTAAATACTCGATCTATTTAATAGCTAATTGCAATCTTAACTCTAGTGCAGAGCGGATACTATAACAGCATTGAAAAGGTTCTACAAGAAAAGTGAACCCACATGGCTATTTGCTGCAGTAAGTTTACTCTCTTCTCATAAAGTACCCTGTACCTATTTCAAGTATCTTTATAATGGTATATCAATGAACCTTCATCATACCCTGTACCTATTGAAACTACTTTAATAATGGTATATTAATAAGTTTACAACATACCATGTACTCATTGTCATAATGTCATATTAATCATCATCATAAGTTGACAATAATATATATGTATGTAAATTTGTTATGTGATGCAGAACATGACTAACAATCTTAAGCAGTTGATTCATTTATAAGCTGTTGCCTTTATTTAGTTCTGTTCGAGTATCTTTATATCTCTTTAAACGAGTTGATCTATTAAGGCTAAGAATACCAGTTTTGTGAACCACACCCATGTTTTAAATTAGCATTACCCCTTAAGATTATGGACAAATAATTAATCCGCGGTATAAATCGATTGATTTTGTTAAACATAAGTTGAAGTATAGTTAAATTTACTTACCATGTACTGGGTACAGGGTATCTTCTAATCGACCAGTCTCAATTAGAGCATCCTCACATATTAGTTTATTCCTTAAATAGGGCGGCAAGGCTGTTGGTATTTTTTATGGCTGTGATGCCCCGAAATTAGTGGCTATAATCTTAAGGGAATTGGAAAAGACTTTACTAAACGTATCACGACCAACTTATCAAATCGGAGAACTACAACCCATTGAGGCCGAAGCCTTAAGGATCAAAACGGAAGCAATACAAAGGGCAGAACGCATTGAGCATGAAAAACAGCAGAAGAAGAGAACGGATTATCTTAACCATTGTACAGATCTTATAATGGAAAATTTACCGGATATTGGTGTAACTGTTTTTGGGCCACAAGTATCTCGGGACATGTTCAAAAAGCTTTCAGAGCCAGCTGAGCATCTTAAAATGCAATGCAAGGATCGAAAATATCTGGAAGTATTTGCAAGTGACTTTGACATTATTAATTATGCTTGCAAGAATCCATTGCCCACTGAAGTGATTGAACAATTGGATGGCAAAGAATTACTTGTATGTTTTTGGAAAATAGATGAATCCGCTGGACCTATAGTGCATGTCCTTGCCACATATGCTCATGAACTTACAAAGGAAAGAGTTGCCCCACCAGACGATGAAATTAATGTCCCTCATCCTATTCCGCCCATTATATCACCAATTAAGGTGAAGTTCGAGGTTGAAGTAGAAGGTAAATATCTAAAATTGTTTTCAATATATTGGTACTTAAGTATTATATGGCTTTTATAGAAGGTGAAGTATGGATTGAAGAGGTTAGTTCCGAGGAAGAGGCAAGAAAGGCAGCCGAAAGGAAAGCAAAGTCGGTAATTAATCTTCAAGATGAATCTCGGGGAAAGGACCAGGAGGATGCTGTGGACTATGAAGAGGAAGCCAGTGAAGAAGAAGAGGTTGTTCAAGCTGCACAGCCGGCAATCCCCAACATGGCTTTCGATATCGATATCGATTTGGGTCTGGATGATAACGTAGTCAGTGAAGAGGAGTCGGTGGAAGAAGAGGAGGAACCCCCAAAACCATTGACACGCACCAAGCGGGTCAAGATTCCACCCATCTGGGTGGCCAACAATCGTCGCACCCATGCTGCCCTGATCTATGTATTTTTCCGAAGTCAAACCAGCGGATTCTTACCCCCAGATCCACCACCAGAGCCACCTCATGTTGTAATGGCATTCGAGGCATACAAGCGAGATGATATTATGGAAGTTGTGGAAGCTAGCAAAGAAGATATACCTCAATATGGATTCTTTACGACTGACGATCCCGGAGAGGCGAAACTAATAACGAACTCTCTATATAAATATGATGAGCTAGAAGAAACTACATCGTAAGTTATCGCCTTACATCTGAATTATTTTACATTTTAAAGTCTATCAAACATTTTCTATTTATTTTTTATAAATTTAGAAGCGATAGATTCGTTCTCAAAGTTAACAAAGTTCAGTCTTATACAATGCTATCCCTAGTGCAATTCGAGCCCACATATTGTAGTAGTAATATAAATTCCGGTCGCATGGATGCACTTAAATTCTTTCCAGAAGATTATAAGACCGATGAAGAGATTCCACCTGATGTACAGAAAAAGGAAAAGAAGGTAAAATCAAAAATATATTTTTAGAAATACTTGGGGGTCAATGTCCTAATCGCTTCGCACTACATCTCATTCACACCTATTTGCGTATACATCTGGCCTAAAATTGAAACAACAAATTATTAGGGATTCCTAAGGTATTTTCCCTCAAAATCATTATACTTTTGCTTAGTAAGGAACCAATTTTCAAAACATTCTTTAGAACTTTAAAGTGCATAATCCATTAATTCTATGTTTTGTGTGTTCAAACAGTTAATGATGTGTGAAAACTCGCTTCATAGGGATGAAGAATGATTCTTCAATTGATCGTATACCAGTCATGCATGACATTATTAAATCATTTATTGAGATTTAAATTCTAGCGCTATAAGACTTGTTTAGCCATTATACATCTTTTATTGATTAAAATGGTATTTCAAATTGTTAATTTAGTTACTAAAGGAAAGCTAATTCTAATTCAACATTGATATAATTTCGATATTTACAAGTTCTAACTATAGCTATTATTATGATTATTTATATGTATGTGATAAATTGCAAACAGACACAAACAAACTACTCTCAAATTAGACCTTCTCCCTGTTACATTTATTTGCGCACACTTTATTTGGTGACAGTACTATTTGAAATATTTGATGGATACTTATATATATTTTTCATATTACTTAATAGAAAAAGAAGATTCAGGAGGCAACTGTGGCCGCAAAATCCACTGAGCCCTCTGCTGGGGATAAAACCATGGAAGACGCTGCCAACGTTGAAGCACAAGGGCCCGAAGTACAAGGAGAAGCAACACAACCTCCTGAAACTGATCCTCCTGCTGCACCTGAGGGAGCACCAGATTCTGGACAAGGCACAGAGCCACCTAAAGAAGCAACTACGACGGAACCAGTGGAATCAGCAGCTGTTGATGGCGCTGTTTGACACACTTGTATATACTTTCTTATGTATTTCCTTAACCTCTGTAGCATAAATTATGCAAATATACATCCCGATGGCCGTCTACAAGTAGGTATAGATACAATTTTTAATAAGCCCGATCTGCACATGATACTAAGGAACCTAACTACCTGTTAATTCGGTAGTCTAAAATTCTATAATTTATATATAAATGATAACAGCTAACTGCTTGATTGACTGATCATTGTAGGACCCAAATGGTAAGACCTAGGAGTCTGATATTTGTATCGTGCTGGTTGTTAACTACCCTTACAGGCTCCTCTGTGTAATATTATTATAGTAAAATTCTTTAAAGTAATGCATTTGATTTTCTTTATTGAATGTGGTATAAAATACGTATTTAATTTATTTCTTCCCAGCTATATTAATATTTACAGTTTTCTACTATTGTAAGTTATTTTAAAATCTAATTCATTTCATCGTCTTCGCCATAGTCCCACATATCATTGTTGGCATCGTCTTCAAATCCAAAAATGTGCTCCAAATCCTGTTCAGCATCCATCTTGTCACCATCATCAGTGGCTTGTTCATGTTCATCTGGACATCCGGTGCAGCGGCTCTCGTTGATTCCATAATTGAGACAATAGGCACCCACACATTCACAACATCCATTGTGGAACCAGCGATAACTATTGGCTCCCATGCTCTCACATTGTTGTTTGCATTTGATAGATCGAATGCATGTGTTTACGTAAATGACAGTGCAGTTCATACTTCCATTGGGATTGTAGTTGGCCTGGTTTAAAAAGTCCGAGTTACCTTCCATTCGTTGTTTAAATCCGGCTCGCATTGGAATATGAATGGTAGACCACTGGTCATCATCCTCGGCGGTGAGAGTGTCAAACAATTCGGGTACACCCTCAACATCACCGATCTCGGAACGGGGTGTCAAAGTAATTTGGACATCCTTGTGCTGCGGACACATGTCCAAACATCCACAGCACTCCGTGTACAGTTCGCCGAGGCAGTTAAAGCAATCCTTACAACAGTGGCAATCATTGAGTTTACACTCACAGCTCTGTGTAAGCAGACACTTTGATACCACGGATCCGCAGACCATCTCATTACATCCATCGTCGTTTGCGGTTACCACCCCAAAACCAAACCCAAACCCAAAACTGATTATGAAGAATACCAAATGCCACATTCTCAACGAAGTCTCGAATAATAATGATGCAATGAGCATCATTACGCCTGGCATTTATATGTACAGAAGGTGAGACCTAACAATCAAGATCAGAGAGTCAGGTAAACATAGAAGAGAAAACCCTGAGGACAAAATTTCTTAGGTAGGCGACTGTATTGGGCTTGGTCCTGTCATAAAAGCAATTTAAAATAAGTTAAGAATTAGTTCAGGTAGAAACTGTAATATAATACATGAAAATCCACAACTTCTGAGGTGGCTTAAATTATCTTGCACGTTGCTGTCTTCAAATTTACGTGGTGCACCTACCAAAAGTAAATATAATATATAATTCAAATTAATTTCAAATTCAAATTCACATTTAACAATATGCAAAAACTAAATAATAAATGCCATTATCCAATCAATAAACTTTGCCACATCGGCATAAATGATATATTGACTACTGCAACATTGCTTTGAATCGTCCTTATGTGGTCCGGGTAAAGCGGCTGATACAGTACCACGGAGCATCCAACGATTGTTCTTCATTATCATAAGCCCGGCCCCGGAAATACCGGTATATATGCTAGTGGCAGCGGGTCCTCCTTGTTTGTGAACACTGGGATCCACCAGAATGCCGGCACAGAACGTGCGGTTTGAGGAGAGGTTTCGAAAGTCTGGGTTAGACTTAAAGCATACCTCGTTGGAAACGATAGGTGCTTTTAGTACCTTTGGTTTGTTATTACTGGTTTCAGATTCAGCATCACTTGGAGACGCAAATGTAGTGGATGAAGCCTTTGACAATGCCGTTGAATTACTTTTATCTATACTCCAACCAATTACAATACCATGCTCTCCCACAAAATATTCCGTTTTGCTGGATCCTGACCACAGACAAACTGGCTGTATGAATGTGTTGAACCTAGAAAACATGTGTTAAAGGTTATTAAAATTCAATAAAGCAAGGATATAAATGCTTACCGCACTTCATCCTTGAGTATGAGGACAGCTATATCCGCATCATAGTCACTTATCTGTTTATTGTAGTCGGAGTGTATGTAGATACCATCGACGGGAGCTGCCAAAGAGCCCTCCTCATTCCAGTTCTTTAGATTATGTCTGCCCAAAAATACAAGCACTTCATTGGCGGTATAACGTTGATTGAACATTTGAAAGCAGTGTGCCGAGCTGATAACTACACGGGCCGAAATAAGCGTTCCACAACACTGAAAATCCAGCGACGTCAAGTTATTTACATATATTGCCGCTAGCCAGGGCCAGGCACCGCGTGTTATCGAAGGTAGAGTATTGCTAGTCGTAGTGTTTTGTCCATCAATAAATATTATCGAGTCAACTAAATCGTGCTCGTTCTCGTTCTCGTTCTCGGATTCGTTCACTTCGAGCTCATCTGAGACGTTATTGATACCATCGGTGTCGTAGTCATCGGGGGAGACGAATACTGGAGATTGGTTAGTGTCATCTCCTTTGAATCTAGAGATATTTCCTTCTGAACCTAAATCAGGATTTGAACTGATTTTACGTTGCCTACGTTTGGGCAATCGAAAGTCAAGACTTTCATCAATCTTGCCGCAAATTTCCACCGACGAATGAAATGGTTTTCTGCAAAAGTTTTGAATGATAGTTTAGTTTCCATCGTAATAATGATTGAATATGATTTATGGTAAGAGTATATTGTATGAGATGTATGAGTAGTATATATAAACTTATATTTTGGCAAAATACAAAACCCAACCGTTTCAGTTTCGATTAGAATTAAATTCGTAATACAATCTTGGCCTATTGACCCATTTACCAACCTTCGACCAATTTCAGTAGTAGCTTAGAACTTTGAAAATTATTCATTCGGATCAGTGAGTGTAAGGTTGACTAGATTTAGAACACAACAGACTTTAATTCAAAACACTTTCAGCTATTTTCCTCATTTCAGATGCAAATTTCCAAAATCTCATATTACATAAATGGAAAACAGTACTGTATGGAAACTAAGTCGACATCAATATTAACCGATGCATAAACATATAGATCTTTATGATGCCGATCGATTAACGGACAGTCCACCTGCATACTTCTTAAATATATTAAGCAGATATATGTATGTATGTATATACATATTATGTATACATACATAGACTACTGAAGGACAATTGTACTGAAAACCGACCACGCCACAATCCAGATGCATACTTCTTAAACTGGATGTGCGGCAGAGGTTTAGAGCCAAACTCATGATTTGATGGCGTCTTCTTACCAACTGCCATTCCTGATTCGACATGATGTGTGGGCTCTATAAGACTTGACGACTTCGTATCTGGTATGAATGTTAGTTTTCGAGTATGCTCCAGATGTATTTGAGTCATAAAAATACTATGATCTGTAGAAATAGAAAGGTGAGTGCTTAATATATCTGTTGTTGTTTCAAATCACTTTTGTATACCGGCAGTTCCAAAACAAATGACTTGATTGTTGGTCGAAATGAGTACAAGCTTAGGAGGAAAATTATGTTTTGGAAATCGTACTTTGTAAAGCACCGGCGCATGGCTTGTGAATTGTCCTCGAGTCAGTAGCTCTATTTCGCCAAGATAATTCTGAAAATATTAGTGATTATTTGCAATTCTCAGCTGCAAAAGCACATTTTACTCACCGTAGTCGGCTTGCCCCGCATAGAGAGCAGTACCCGAATTTGTAGACCTTGTACCTCGGGATTTCGTATCGCAATTATACCAAACCATTCACTTCCATCGAATCTGTATTGAAAAATCTTTGGGCACGGACTAATTGGCATACCTTGGGCAATAGTCTTGGTAAATTGCTCAAAGCATATAAGCAAAATTGTTGTGATATTCACTTTCATCATCAATGTTTTGAATTCTTATTATTCCTGTTCCTCTTGTTTATCGTTGTTCTTACACACACACATTCACTTGGGAGCATATACACACATATTACATGCATGTATTGCACTCGAACGAAAGACTCAAAGTTTTCGAACTTACATGTTAACACTTTTTACTGTTCATCAGATGCTTATCAAAAAGAGATAAGTTCATTTGCTGTACTTTGCTGTTCCCGAACATTGCACTTATTTAAGTTCTCACTCTATTTCTTAAATACATATGTACATTCAGGATCGCCAGGTGATTTGTTCTTTGTTTACGTTTTGCAAGTGCTTTTTGCCAGCGGCTTTTTTTACATTGATGGCAAGAAACAAGTCTGCAACACGGATTTAAGGAAAAAACAGTAAAAAGCAGACAAATAGTTTAATTTATAAGTCTTATTTCAACATTTTATTTTGTAAATTAAAGCATGTTCAAATAGAGCTGTTTACTGTTAAGAAATTGATATATCGACATATCGATAGATTTTTCATGCGATGATATCATTTTGCACGATATTTTTTCTGACCATAATATAAATATCGATATTTTTTGGTGATATTTTTGAGCGATAGTCTTAACCGTTTATTATTCAAATGATTTGCTCAGCATGGAATAAAATATATATTTACACAGAACTTTTGCCATTTCAACTAAATGAAAATTTCGTTGTATTAGGAAAACACAGCTAAAAATCAAGGAGATAAAATTAATAAGTTTGAATAAATAAATCCGAACATTCTAAAACTGCACACTCTGCAGGCAAACTGCTTGCTCCTGACCTTGTTTCCACATTTTATCCTTTCGATCAAACTGATGACGAAATATATATCATATCAGCGTAAAAAATGGGTTGTTCCGTCAACCGAAAGCGCTTAAAACAAATAATGAGGCCACTAAAATTATCAATTAATAAAGGTCATTAACAAGATTTTCCCTTATCAACTTAAACCTCCATATCTTTTGAACCAGGTTAGTTACCGAAAGTCTTGGTGTGCACTTTAGTTTGAACTGGATCTGATCGGAATATCGTAGCTAGTTCTGTAAATATTACTGGTCGCCAGCCGTCCTCAGTAATTATTCAATCTTTCATGTGAACGCGTATCTTTTGTATATGAGTATAGTATGTACACGATTGCTAATAATTAATAAACACATATTTTAATTGCGCATATGCTGGGTGCTATCAAGCAAGTCATCGTCTGCTATCCGTGTTATCACAATCAGCTACGTACTCGTATGTACATGCGCATATGTATCTATCATCTAACCAGCTAAGGCGCAGCAGCATTGCTTTACCCAAGTTAGTAAAATACTAGCTTATTAGTTTTGGCCAAAAGGTGCCAGCGAGTGCAGCCAAGTTAATTAATATCCGGGAGTGCTTGCTTATGAGATACAAGTTAGATGTAGGGCAATAATATCCTCCATAAATAAGTAAATAATAGCGCACAGTAAATGATTTATTTTTAGAACTAAAGGAACATATGTATATAAAAACACAGTTTCAACTCAATTTCAAATAATTGAATTAAAATGAAGAGTTAGTGCGTGTGGTCCACGATATTATATAAGGGCTCTTGGAGACTAGTTATCTATCTGTAAAAGGGAGCCTGAACTATGTATAAGCAGATACCACCTTGATATTTTCTTCGTGTGATTGCTTAATTAACTGGCCCTTGGTGTATTCTACTATCAGGATGCTTGGTGGAGTGGGAGCCCGACGCAGAAGGGGTTCCTCACCGATGGCGCGTTTAACGAATAATAACATATTTGGTCTAGATGACAACATTGCCATCATTGGAGATGGCGTCACCCGAAGCAGCGCATCACAGCCAGCTCCACAGACTTTTAGCAAACAGGAACGAGTCGCCCCGTGCAATGGGCATAATCCTTTTTTGCTAAGTCAATCGGGTCTTAAATTGGGTGATATTATGTAAGTACAAAATATTTACAATATGTACTTAGTTTAGCTAATAGTTATAAGCTATCATATACAAATTCTTATCGAGGTATCCGTCTAGTAGAAAAATAGTGTATTCAATTCTTAAAATCTTAGATATCAATTCTGTGACAAAAATTGCTGGACTAATTATGTACAAACATTCAAGTCCCAAACTTTCTCATTACTATTTTGTGACAGTAGATATAAACATTTAAATTAATTTGAATTCATATTAAGCAATGTAAAAATCCCGCCGATTCGTAATTTTCAAAGTGTTTTTGTGGTGATTCCTGGGGTGCATTTCATGAGACATCGATAAGCAAAAGCACAGTGCTTATTTTTACTTTGAAGTATTGACAATAATTGTGGAGCAAGGTCGCATTTGCGTACCCGTTTCGCAATAGAATTGAGCGCAAAATTTAAGTTTGTAAACGCAATTGACTTCTTAGGAAAACTTCTATCATTATAAAAGCTATATCACGGCTACAAAATTGAATAGTTTGACTTATGAATATAAAGATTATCTAAACTGTCGTTTTAACTGTAAGTTTCAATGATGAAGGATATTTTGTTTTTTTCGAAATTCCTATCGATATTTAGTCTGACTACATTAATAATCGATTTCAATTCGTCCCGCGACAAAAGCACAACTTCTTTACATAGTCTTTACAGACCGTGTCGCTGTTAACGTTTAATTACCGTTTCACTTTTGTTCGTGGATAAAATGTAGAACATTGGAAGCTGACTGCTATGCAAGCTCACATTCAAATTCATTTAATGGTGAATATTACGATAAGATTGTTTCCAGATGGATAGTTCCGATGAGTCATTACTTTTTATTTACTACGTTTATTCGATCCCCTTCCTATTATTTCATTAATTCAATTCTCGAAATTAAATTTGTTTCGTGTTTATATATACATCATACGATGAATTAGCGAAATGAATAGCAGAGTCGGAAATAAACAAACATCGAATAATAATTGATATTAAAATACATGAATGTATTGATGTGTTATCGATGTTTTGTCCAGCCCTAGTATGCTGTTAATTGAGCCTGTCTCGTGAATCTTGAATAGGGGATGAATGCATAGAGAAAAGCTTAAAGCTTTATCAAATGTCATGTGTGCAGCAAAACCAGATGTCTACGAACATCTCTGAAAGTTGGAAAGAACGAACACACGGTTATAATTACAGTCAAGCATATATGTATGTGTATGTATGGACATCTCTCTTATTCTTACATTCCGAGGACAATGTCCTAGCTACTTCGAGTGATGTGCAGTTATTCAGAATGACAATGCCTGAAAGTTCGACTTGAGCTTTTTGTTTTCAATCGCAAGGCGCAAGACTGTTTGGTTAGCTGCTGGCTGGTTGGTTGTGCGTGTGTAGTTGTAGTGTGTAATGTGCGAAGTGTAATAAAAAGTCTCTCATCGAGTTGCGTTAAGTTTTTCGTCCAACTAGTGACACAAAATCGGTAACTGGTCGAGCAGAGCGGTTTTTGTTTTTTATTTTTTGTTGGCCATAAATGAAATGTTAGCAATTCTGAGTTCTGGTGCTTAATAATTGAATTATTTTTTTTGGGAATCTATCTCATTATGTGTATATACATACATACATACGTACATACATATTCATACATATGTATGTAGCTAAAAATCGGGTCGAGTGGTGAAAATATAAAGTTGCAAACATTCTCAAAGCGAATATAATTGTGAAATTTTTGTGTATGGAAAAGCGAAGGAATATTTTGGAAATGAAACGTGAAAAACCGTGAAAAGTGAATTAAACGAAAAGAAAAGAAATGGAAAATATAATAATTGTTCGCCGCTGCTCATTAAGTAGTCCCACAGTCCACATTCAGAACCACTTCTCACCTGCTACCCACTCAGGACCGTCATCTTCCACATGTTTGTTTCGCTTCGTTGGTTTCTTCAACGTTGGTTGTAATTGTTGAGTTGTCGCTTACATTTACAGCTAACTAGTAGCCCCAATATAAGCACTTTACATACACATCTAAAAAAAAAAACATACATACATACATTTACGTATACATGTGTACATACGTACATATATGTACATACATATGTACGTTTACTTACCAACACGACTGTGAGCGAGCGTGTCCGTGTGTGCGAGTTGGGTCAGCGGGCTGGAAGCACAACGGTTGGAATGTTGCGTGGGCGGTGAAGGCGTCAGAGCCAACTTTGACAACGTCAAGTGAATTTCGGTTACAGCGGCTATCGTGTTATGACGTGTATGCTTTAAAAGGAGGTGAATGAATTGAATGAATATGAATCAAGCAGCAGAAGCAGAAGCAGATTTAGAATCTAAATCAGAATCACAACTTTAAATTTTTTCACATCGAAATTAATTTGCCAAATCATTTACCTCAGTGTTAAGGTCTATAAATAGCTAACTTACATATTACATACATTCTTACAAACACACATTCTTTCGTATGTAAATACTTTCAAGCAATTTGCTTTTTAGATGTCCTCTGGAATAAAAATGATGTTGTGTTGATGTTGTACGATTGGGATTTGTAAATAAGTCTATTTACAACCTATAAACATATAGAACACTAATGTAGACGGAAAACCATTTCGAAGGGTATATTTTGGTGCTCTCTTTTCTTACATACATACATATGTACATGCGTAAATGCATTCACTAAAATGCACATAAGTAAACCAATTAAGTTTGTGTAACCAAAATGTAGATGCTTTGTAGAGATTTACAACGAAAGTAGAGCAAAGCGCTAGAAAATAGGCAACGTTTTGTCAATGTACGTATGCAAGTACATAAGCCTCCACGTATATGTGTGTTGATATGTATATGTATATGTCTGTACATACACACAAACCATTTCCATTTTTTGTTTTGCTCATACAGCTAGTCAAGTAATTGTTTTGACAAAGATAAACACTTACTGATTTCATATTGCAGAAAAGAAACCCATTTTCTTTTATTTCCTTTCTTATGTTGTCAAAATAAAGGGAATTTAGGCTTATCTATCTTAAAAAATAAGAAACTAATGCAGTTTTTATTCAAAACAATTACTTGTCATACATTGTAAATGAGCAATTGTTGGTGTTTATTTGGTAGCCAATAAGAGTTTTCAATTATACTCAATTTCGATTCTCATTGAAGAAGAGACAATGAAAATAAGCAAACAATAATTTGGTGACGTCATTGAATTACTCGTACTTTCAGTTGCTATTTCCCATCATAGTTGATTTGAATTTTAAGCTTTACAGCTTTTGACTCTGTACTATATATAATTAGAGAATGCTTTCTATCTAGGCAGAATTATAAATTAATTGCTAAGGGTTGCAGTTTTTTTTGTAAATGTAAACAATATTAGTTACATGAATAGAACAGCTAAATACTAAATACTAAACAAGTTCCATTTGCTAAAATATTTATTAAAATATTTTATAAATTTACTGAAATTGTAAAAACGTACCGAATATTTATTTATATTCTGCACTGGGTATTTATTTATTTGAATGTCATAATTGTTGATGTGTTTTGTGCAAAGAGAGACCGGTCTAAATATAAATAATAACATCTTTTGTAGAAATATTAGTGCTGAAAGCAGTACATTGTACATATGTGGTGTGTAGTCTTGAGAATATCCCAAAAATTCTACCAAACTGAAAGCAAAACGTAAACACGAAGGGTTGCTGCGCTGCGGTTTTATTCTTATCTGTGGAGAGTTGGCAAGTTGGCAGTCTGTGGTACTGTTAAGCTTTCCATTTCCAGTAAAGTCAGAGAAAACGTTAACGCTTTTAACGCTATGCCACAATTCACCTTTTCACCACAGTGTGTTGAATATTTTCATGACCATTTTGCTTGTACGTTCAAATAGATGTCTATGTATAGGTATGTTGTATGTGCAGACCGTTTCATCCCCTAACTTTTCATTCATAGCGTGTTCCAGTAATGGAATGTTAAAATATACATATGTACATGTATGTGTGTTCACCTATACATACATATATACTGCTACAAATACGTGCCAAGTATTGGGCAAAAATAGTCGAAATGTTTATACTTTAGTACATCTGTTCAAATATGAAAGTTTCAATTATGTATGAGTGTTAATTACATGACATAAAATATATATACATATATACTATTATTTCTATATGTATGAATGTATGTATGTGTGTAGATAAATGCATATAAATAGATGCACCAAGCCATGCTTATATTGTGAATACATGTACATATGATTGGTGTGCGTGTGTGTGTGTGTGTGTGTGCATTTTGATAGGTCATGAACCGAGTTGACCCGTACAAAGACTAAAACTACTCTCATAAGTTACGAAAAGCCACATTTTCAATCAAATTCAATAACAAATAAATAATTGTAATTTGTATTACTTAAATTAAACTTTGCGATTAAGTGACCGGCAATGTGAATGTGTGAAAAAGTGATAATATTGGTAAAACCCATCAAATCGTATACGTTAAAATATAATTAAACAAATTCAGATTGATCCACCGCATACAAAAAATAAAACAACAACAAAATAATTACGTTTCAATTCTAAAAATATAGTATTTTGTGTTCGATAAAAAATAATTGTGTACATACCAGTTAATAGACAAAGCCAATAGGTGTCATGTTATAAATAAAACAGTAAAAGTAAAGTGAGAGAAAGATCACACAGATCACAGAGTCAGAGAGAAATCGGATCGGAGTCCATATATATATATATATAGTGATTGGACCTCCAGCGTCGGAGACCCGACTGTTGCCAAAAATCCAGTGCGCCCTTTGGCTTCCCAATTAAATGTCCAGTTGTCACAATTGTGCCATGCGGACGGCGTGTCACTCCCGACAAATGCGTATTGTGGTTCACCTTGTGTAATATAATTATGGCCGAGCGGTCGTTACAAAAGTATCAGAAATTGGATATAGTGACGGTAGGTTTATCGCCTCAAATACTATGTAGAATTAACTTAAACTAATTATACATATATTTGTTATTACCTATGTATAAATCGCTCACTTATTTAAAGACAGTATAACTTTAAATGCATGATATTTAAGTAAATTATGTAGATCTATATATTGTACATATTTCATATTCGTATCTTTATGTGAAAGTCGAAGGAAAGGTTTTAAAATGTAAGCTTGAAATGTGTTTCTTTTATTTTGAAAAGCTGCGTTTTTTAGTTATTATAATCTTCAAGTACATAAACGATATGTACTGTGCCACATTCCGAAGGCTGTTGTCTCAATGTTTACATATATAAAATTGATTGAATTGAACTAAGAATCAACTTTACTTTGAAACATTGTGCATTGGTAAATTATAAAAAATTTTCTTAATTTTAATTAGGTTGAAAGCAGCTCAGGAAGCAGTGCTAGCAGGGCATCAACAGGACTCCTTAGGCGGGGGGCACTTGGGTCGAAAGGGAGCCCATCGCTTAGCTGATAGAATGGGTGGCCCAAAAAAAGAGGAAAACCCACCAGGTGGTGGTCCGACGTCATTGTTTATCCTTACCGAGGATAACCCAATTAGAAAGTACACACGATTCATCATTGAATGGCCGCCCTTTGAGTACGCTGTGTTATTGACAATCATAGCCAACTGTGTTGTGTTGGCACTAGAGGAACACTTGCCAGAAAGCGACAAGACAGTATTGGCTCAAAAATTGGTAAGCCATCACTTTGGAAATGCTGTATAGTGTTACTCCCCATCTTACATCATTATGGAACATTGAACATTTTTATTGAAAAACACTCTTTTTTTTTTTAACAGGAAAAAACAGAGGCCTATTTTATATGCATTTTCTGTGTAGAAGCATCGCTCAAGATCATTGCCTTAGGGCTTGTTCTGCATAAACACTCCTATCTCAGGAATATTTGGAACATCATGGATTTTTTCGTTGTAGTGACGGGGTAATTATGTATTTTTAGTAGTTTGGTTTCCATTTCTACCATTTTCTATATATCCACTTATTATATTTGTTTCTTTTTTTGGCGAGAATATCGCACAGTTTTAAATGTATTTCTTTAGTTGCATATTTATTTCAACAAATAATATCATATTATCCGCAGCGATATAAGTCGTAATAGGAAATCAAATCAAAACTAATTGCAACTTAAACAGAGCGTTATTTAATGTTAATGTTAATGTTAAACAATTATTTCTAATTATTAAGTCAGGATGAAGCATATTAAAAGAGATTGAATTAGACGTATAATTAGTTTAAGGAAATTTGAACAATTTCTGTTCAGCTGATCTGTAATCTTTATTGCAATACATTCTATTATGCAATTGAATCTTGAAATTAACAATTTACATATATGTACATCGACTTTTATATGGCAACCCTAATGCCGAGCAGTGTCATGACGATATTTGCTGAGGCCAATATAGATGTTGACTTACGAATGTTGAGATCTTTTCGTGTATTACGGCCACTGAAGCTTGTATCCCGAATTCCAAGTAAGACCACGTAACTGGAGACACAATATATAATTATATTTCATATTTAATAGGCCAGATAACTATTTTGATTGTTTCAGTAATTATGTATATTAATATAGAACAATAGAACTTAGGAGCTAACTCACTCAAGACTACAGTTTTATCAAATCCTTTGCCTTTTTCAACATGAGAGCATTATTAGATACTCAAAAATCGTTCATTATACTTATTAAAGACACATATACAAGTCTCAGTCAGATATAGCTTAGACTCCAGTAATTTATTAATTCTACGTGCATTAGTTATTAGTCATATATGCAATTAGTTATATTAAATTAATAGTCGTGAGTAACACTCGTACATTTAAATAGACGGACAAAAACGGACAGTATATTGTTGCTAGTGACGCAGACTAAGAATATTAATAAAAAGATTCGTTATCTCTACAAACTTTAGCTATTTATCATATTTCTCCTATAAGTTGTAAAGTATCTTTTCTGTTGATAAAAGGATCTTAGAAATCGATGCTAGCAATGACTGTCACATAAATCAACATTATTTTAATCAAGTTAACCAGATATTTATATATGAATATTTGAAAAAAGTTATATGGTGTTCTTTCCACCAGTTCGTGAAACTAAGTATAGAGTATGAGGATCATTTATAATCAAGGACTTATACTTTTTCTCATACTGAACAGAACAACTAATAACCAATAATAACGAACTACTTTAAAGTAACAACAATTCTACAAATATATGTTTGTCCTGTTAAATACAGGATACACTTGAAAATATAAATAATTATAATTAAGCAGATAATATAAAAAAGTACACAAATTATACAAATTATTTTAGACTAACTCGGCTATAAACAAGGTTCGCCTGGTACAACTTGAAAACAGTTAAAGCTTTACTCAAATGGGAAATATATTACTATATAAGATATAACAATTAGATAAAATAGTTTATAATTAGTAGATGATATAGATGTCTAGCTCCGGTTAATAAAATAGCACCATGTGAAGCCAATGCCATCAAATCTGATATTTAGTGATATCATAATTGTTCTTTTTTTATAATAATGTATTTTCTCTTCAACCGAAACAGATTATATTATCAGTGGCGTGTTCTAGAAATCAATCTCGTTGAGATGGTTAATATTTTAGTACTTACTATGTGATATTTGCCAACATAAATCAATTGCAAAAATTTGCTGCAATTACTACAAGATAATATGTTAATTAGAAGTAGAATTAGCAGAATGATATATGTGTATAAATAATCATTCTGTACATACTAAGTTTAATTTATTTTTAGAATGTAGTGTACTAGTTCTTATTATACTAGCATAATACGTGTTTACCTAGTATGTCTAAAAAGAGAGGATAAAATTAATTCGTTTCAGTCAATAGGAAACTTTAATGATGAAAAAACTCGGTTTGTTGTTTAACATAATCTCTTTTAGAGCAATATTCATAGTGCTACAAAAATGCTAACAAATTTATAGATTTATTTCATAAATCACAAAAGTATTAAACTGCAATCTTAGATGAATGAATGAAAAGATAAAATAATTCATAAGGCGATTACGCTTAGGTATCCCTTATGAGTGCGATAAATACAAATTTATTGTGCGTCTTAAAAAAATTATATTCTATTTTATTGTTATATGTATGTATATCATTAGATTGTCATTTAAAAAGAATCATTTAATTTAGCTTATATTCATATGCTATGTTTTCTAATATTTTAAGTTTTGTTCATCTTATTCAATAGTTATTTCAAAACAAATTTAATACAAATTTTCCATGTATATTGCTAATAAATTGCTCGTTTCGATCGCTTAACGTCTGCAAACAGATTCGTGACACTATACCCAAATTTGGGGCCCGAGGTAGACCTAAGAACACTTAGAGCCATTCGTGTGCTACGGCCCTTAAAATTAGTGTCTGGAATTCCTAGTGAGTAGTCCTTTCGTTTAAGTTTTACTTTGATCAACTTTTCATAATAATTCAATTCTTATGTATCTGTATTCATTTACAATACGGTTTAGCCTATTGTAATAGGTATTACACAAGCGTAGCGATAATTTCATTTATCTATCTATATATATACTTATTAATAATTATATATATATGTAGAGATACATATTTGTATTGATGAGATAGCTTGTGCATAATTTATGCTATAATTATCTGATTAACTACTTACTTGTATATTAGCATATGTATGCAATTGTCTAGACAAAACAATATTCATAGCAATTTTACTAATTCAACTTGTATTTTGTTGTATTATCCGCATTATTCTTATCAATCTGGAACTGGAACTGGAACTGGAATGACGTAAATAGGTTTACAAGTAGTTTTAAAATCTATAATCAAGGCGATGGCACCTTTACTGCAAATCGGTCTCTTGGTGTTGTTTGCAATCGTAATTTTTGCAATCATTGGACTCGAGTTTTATTCGGGCACACTGCATAAGACTTGTTATAGCTTAGAAGATCCAAGTATATATACATTTAATATATATATATTTTCTATTTAGCTATTGGTAACTAAAACTTTGGTTTTCTCTTTACCCATCGATTCGCGTAGACAAACTTGTGAAGGAAGGTGAATCAGAGACACCCTGCAACACGGATAATCTCAATGATAAAGCGACAGGATCCTTTGTATGTAATAATTCAATGAGTATCTGTATAGACAAATGGGATGGACCAAATTCAGGCATAACAAGCTTTGATAATATTGGATTTGCCATGCTGACGGTGTTCCAATGTATTACAATGGAAGGATGGACGTCAATACTATATTGGGTAAAATAAAGTGCTTTATATTATTGTAAGATCTACATGCTGTCAAGAAACAGACGGTTTTACAAAATACTACTATTATGAATATCTGTTGAGTATATGATTATAATAAAACGTTTTCTGATTTTTCACAGACCAACGACGCATTAGGTTCAACATTTAATTGGATATATTTCGTGCCTCTTATAGTTATAGGTTCATTTTTATGCTCAACCTAGTTCTTGGTGTGTTGAGTGGGTAAGTTGGCTATTAAGTTTTATTTTTATTGCACACACTCCTTACATTATATGATTACAATTTGTAAATTTCGTATTATAATATTCAGAAGATATTTGAGATAGAAATATGGTACTTTACGTCAGACTTGTGTTCATTCGCAAGAATTTTTCGATTCTAAAATAGTATAATTATTACAGAGTATCTGAATATCTGGCAATCATTATGCCCTTCCGGGCCTATCAGCATGATTTATGCTAAAAGATATTATCACAAAAACTTCATTTAATTGTCTGATAGACAAACCTTGGCCTTCTTTTGGTATTCTTGGATCTCTGGATGAATTCATTCAGAGATACTTAACAGCCCAATTAGCTGAATTTAACAACAAATATAAGTCTGAATGTCTGCAAATGTGCCATCAATTACCTAAATATATTCATATTTTATCCATTTAATGAAAAGGTTAAAATACTTACATGATTGTAAAAAGCATCATAAAAAAGAATGTGTTCTGTATATTTGTCTTTATATGTACAAAACATAATATATATAAATCAAACAAAAGCAATTTACATATTTCTAGCGATATTTAAATTAAATATTCATACAACAAAAAGTGTAAAAAGGGTTTTATGTTATTTAATCTATTTTAAAATATTATATTATACATATATGTTATTCCATACAGTAAGATTATTTACCAGACTGTTACAAGGTCTTGCATATAACTGATGTATTGTCGAATATTTTAACGTTTACGTTTACGATTACATGAATACAATTTGTTGGATTAATTTAATTTATGAAAATGTTTTATGTTTCTGAAAATTCAGAGAGTTTTCAAATGAGCGAAACCGTGTCGAGCGTCGCATGGAATTTCAGAAATGCCGATTTCGTGCCATGTTTCAAACCGCGATGGTCTCATATCTTGATTGGATAACACAAGCAGGTTTTTAAAATATGAACATACCCAAATGCAATCCTGCAAACTGCCATCAAATTTGTTTATTCACACATTGGCAAACTTTCATATCCTTAGAGTACTCTTATGTCGATCAGCAAAGATCTTCCCAACCTTATTGCTCATTCAAACTATTTAGATCAATATCAAAATATCAATATCAAAATATCAATATATTTATTATATTAAACCAGTCCAAGAATCGAGTAAACAGCAATAACAAT
Organism: Drosophila testacea; assembly: GCA_035043265.1. Taxonomy (NCBI): domain Eukaryota; kingdom Metazoa; phylum Arthropoda; class Insecta; order Diptera; family Drosophilidae; genus Drosophila; species Drosophila testacea. The sequence goes on from JAWNND010000229.1 coordinate 4,849,501, forward strand.
AGATTTTCCAACAACACATGTTCATACATCCCACAACGTGCATATTAATATACTACATATACATAAGCAAACAATTAAAATTACGCAAATACAAATACAAATACAAATACAGTTACATATACAAATACATATTAATATATGTATTCATAATTAATATGTACTATTATGTCCAAATAGAAATAATATGTTTAATCGCATACAACTTACATACTACTTATATATAGTAAATATACGAACGTGCTCAAATGAATGCTAGTTAATTACTACATATATTTTAAAATAGAACGCAAGCTATTTCCCGACAACAGAAAGTTTAAACTTAAAACCCAGCTACTGCTAAATTTAATAACCTACAAACTACAACTGTTTGGTCCCATTACCTAAGCCCAATAATATATAGTATACAATACATACATATATATGTATATATATATATTTATTACGTACTTTTAGAAACCCAGTACGTATGTGTTAGTTACTTCAATACTATATTTCTATGCATTATGCTAACAAATACAAAATTTAGCCACTGTTTACCCCCAAATTAACTATATAGAGTATTCCTCTCTTCTATATTTATATTATACAAATATACTTCGTTCTGCCACACTTATCAATTATGTCTTTAAAGTTTCATTTATTGTGTACTTGTATTAATATTAATATGTATCCATTAGATCATTTGTTATGGTTAGAGAAGAGTTCAGACACATAAGCGCACAGACAATGAAATTAATTAAAGGACTTTCTCAGTACTACATATTCAATTAAACTTCAAGAAATAAATAAAAACCTAAGACAATCAAATCAAAAACAATCTAAGAATCCTTATGTGAAATATATCCTTATTTCCAAGTTAACGACAGTAAAAATATTCTTGACTTGATGGCTTCACAAATCTATCTTTTTCTGATGCCATTTAAAAATAAATTGATACATGTTCGGGTTGCAGCATCTACACTTGTATAGAGACATGAATATATAGTACAATTGTATTTTCTGTATCCCAGATCTCTCCACGGCAAGTGACGAAAGCCCAATGAGTTATTTCAATAACAAATTGAGTTATCACTTGACCACAATACTAACTATTTAAATGCTTAAGAGGCTAGGCACAGTAAATTGCCATTACTGCCTTATATTTTAATTCAATTTAATTTTCATTTTTAATATTTAAACAAGTGGGCAGAAAAATTGAAAAGAACTGTATATTACTTTATGCATAGGACTTTTAATTCTTACTCATTGTATATAAATTTAATTGAAAATTTACAATAAAACGGTTTGAATTCAAAGTCTCAAGCATCTTCGACTTCATATTTATTTTTCTGTCCACATGTGTGTATAATATATACATACATACGTATATTTTATTAAGTATACCTGCACAAATTGAATTTGATAAATATATCATTTATGATATATACAGATGTACACAAACTTAATTAATATTCCTGACAATACATAATATATTCACAAAAGGTAACAAATTTGAAAATTACGTTTTGCAATGCAAATCATACTTGTTCATTTGATTGTTCCTATTTTCAGTTTATCATATTCTATTTGATTATTTTTTGTAGTGAATTCGCAAAAGAACGAGAAAAAGTAGAAAATAGACAAGAGTTTCTTAAACTTAGAAGGCAGCAGCAACTAGAAGAGAGTTAAACGGCTATGTTGAATGGATTTGTAAAGCTGGTATAGTATTTACCCCTTTTGTAATTTATATACATATTATTTGCATCTGAATAACTTTTACTGTTACATACTATATACATATACATGCATACATACATACATACACAATAAACATATAATACAAACCCATATAAATACAAACCTTATAATGTCCAATATACCACTATGAGTACATATATGTACACAAATACTCAAACATTGTCAATGTTGTAATATAACTATATATCAACATAAAAGTATGCTATACTTTTTTCTTCGAGACAAGAATAACCGACAACTACTTAGTTCTTATGTTCTGTACAGTTCCCCGCTAATGTGGAAGGCATACATATGTTTGTGTATCTACACAGTGTGATCTAAAAATAAGCAAACTTTTTAGTTATATAATGAAACAAGCATGTTATTATATTTCAAAGCTAAATTGTTTTCAAAATAGAATCCATTTGAATCAATACAGCGTTTAGAACAGTTCAGTAAGCAAGTAATCGAAAAACTTTAAACTCATCGTAAAAAGCATTTTATCATTTTGAAAGGAAAAAACTTATTCATGGTGATATGCAGATCTGCTAAAATATACACACCATATGTATTTTCGAAAGAGGTCAAATTTAGCTAGTCACTGTCAACGTTCAATAGATGACGCTATCGATCTAAAATTGAAGGCTCGGTTATTTTTAAATCACGCCGTGTACTTGCATACATAATAAATAAGCTAACAATTTTAATTAGTGCGCCAATGCTATTAAATACAAAGTTTTCCCAATCCGAATGATTTATGAATATAACTGCGCAAAGAACTTAAAATCGATAAACCACCTAAAAGATAATTGAAACTGTTTATAAATAGATATATATGCTTACATATGTGATATACATATACAGTTTATAGCACTTGTGGCACTTTGCTAGTTCCCAGAATGTATTATTTGTAATACCCCAAAACAAAACAAAAAACCAACATAAATATACTTGACACTCATTAAAAAAGAACACAAATCGTATCATACAGGAATGTTCTGGTTCCACATTAATTCATATATATATATTTATATATTTATGGTCTTGCTTATCCTTCAGATTTATAATTTCATCAAATAAGCTAGTATCAATATGAATGTGACACAATCTGTGTTTTTTGTTTTCTTTTGAATAATAATGTTTCAGAGGAGGTCATATTAGCCGAAGAAAGAACAACTGAGGAAGAAAAGATGCACATAATGGAAGGTTTGTTAACAAGTATTTAAACTGTAATTCAATGTTATTAAATATATTTTTATGGCTTTCAGCTCGTAGACGAAATGCAGCTAAAAGAAAAAAGCTGAAAAGTTTGGGAAAGTCAAAGTCAACCGACACTGAAGAGGAGGAAGCTGAGGAGGATTATGGTGATGACGGTAAGATGATGATGATTATTAGGAATTTCTGTAAGAACATAAAATTCGAAGTTTGTGTGTCTCTGAAACTACTTGAGAAACAATTGTATTTATGAATCAATTTATGATTATATAACGATTCCATATTTAACGATTCCAAATTAGGCAAAAACAATAAAGTACCTTATTATTCTGATACATAAAGGAAATGACTACCATTTTTTTTACAGTGAAACTTGTTATACCCTGTAACAGAGTTATATATGAGCTTTGTCCAAGATGTTTCTGATCTCAGCAAATATAAAAACTAGAGACACCAAATTTTACATCTAGTTTTCTAGATATCAAAATCAAATCGAGTTTATTTAAAATTTTGAATAGACCCAGGTCTTAAAAAAAAACATATAAACAAATAATGCTAATCAAATATAAATTGAAAATTAAATTGTTAAACAACTCCTCAACTTTAAATATACAGGTTTAACCTTTAAAAAGGGTCATACGTTGACAAGTCACCCTTCTTTTTAAACAGACCTCGTAGGATATACAAAACAAACATGTTTTTTTTTGAATAACATTTTATTTTATTTGCAAAATAAATTGGTATACATATGTGTTAATGTATACTCTTAAAAATTCTCTGAGAAATATTGTGTATTACCTGCTTTATAACGATTGAAATATATTTAAAATACTTATATATAAGTTCTTAAGATATGTATATTGTTTTAATCCAATTAATGACATCTTAATTTTAATTTAATTTCACATTTCAATTTAAACAAACTGAAATTCGTTATCTTACATTGAACCTATTCGAAATGTGTAAGTAAATTATAATTCGACTAATTGTCTGATTTTATCTCAAACATTTGCACAATATCGTGTTACAAACGTACAATACCGTAATTTATTTGTGTATCTGTCATCCCATTTGATATTCATTTTGTAACTCCACAACTAATAAGTACATTCATGGACAGTTTGATAAGTCAGTCGGACTTCACATATGTTATCTATGTTATAAACATAGCCTTAAAAAGCGGTATTCAAATGTCTTTTATGTAATTTAACAATGTCACCTGATAGCAAGGCTGTAAATCTTCAATATTTTGGAAAGCTTACGGCTCAGATGTTCGAACCATAAAGCACGATTTCGGTTCGGTTTTAGTTGGAACCTTGTTTTACCTTATTATTATTATATGAAAATTGGTTATTTTTTAATTCAACTTTTGCAAAATTTTTTGTAGTATTACTTTTTAAAATATTGGGAACTTGTTTTAGAATATATGTTTACTTGATTTGATCTTATTTATCCAGTTTTTCAATCGGTTTTCAAGCCGAAATTATAAAAAAGATTTGAAATATGTATGAATGAGCATATAGTGTAACATATTAATTATGTACTATATGCATTCTATTGTCTGCTCTGTGGTAGTATGAATTTTTGGACACTAAAGAATGGATTCTTGTTATGGTTCAGGTAGCTCTAAATACTTGAACTCTACGACCCACGATCCGGTTTTGCGAGGTTCGGTTTCAGACCGGATTGCAGCCTTGCTTGTTAGTTTTTATTCTCAAATAGAATAGAATAAATTGCACTTATTTATTATTATTATTATTATTATTATTTATTTTCATTGATTTCAATTATAGTTAAGTAACAAACAAAGATTGCTTCGACTCAAAATGCTATAGTGAAGTGTCTTCGAAGATGTGCATCTTAAATGTTTCGAACCCTGTTCCAGACTCATTAATGCATCAATTACATCACTTTAAATAATAAGTACGAATACCATATGCAATGTATGTAATAGAGAGAAGTAGGCTTGACAAACCCAATAATTTATGCAAACGAAAATTAATATCTTCAAAGTTTTCCAATGGACGAAAATCTTTCTAGAATAATAATACAATAAGCAAAGCAAAGGATATTATTTTTTATTTTGTCACGTAATTTATAACGCTTTAAAATATGTCCTTCATTTAAACTTTGAAAAAGGCTGAAATTGGTGGATAAAAAACCATGTTTGGCGGAAAACTTTCAAATCCAATGGAAGATAAAAATAGGAAGGAAAAAAGGAAGTTGATGACATGCCAAAAGTGACCCAAACTTTAATATATCCTCCTCCTATACATTTATAGTAGTATTTGGCTTTCAAAACGGCGCTGAGAGTAAGCTTCTAAGGCTTAGTATACTTAGTATACATAGTATTGATGCCACGAATCAAATAATTCATAATATATTTCGCACAACAATGTTATAGACTTTTAAGCTTAGTATTCAGAAACCTAACTATACTCCTATGTACTTGTACTTGTACTCGTAGATGTGTGTTTGCAATTCACTTAAGCATCTAGAGATTGACTTTGTAAATCGAAATAACAGCGTTCATGATGTTATCGCTATGTATAAGCAGTATAGTCCAAATATCTGTGCCAAAAATCAAATCAAAATACATACATATATAGCATTTATTTCTTAATCGATATAAATTAACAACACTTTTGTTATATTCCTCAAACAGGTTATCTCAAAACTCGATCGAAACCCCAAGGCAGTTGCACTGGATTTTGGCGAGCGGAAAAAAGATTCCGATTTTGGATACGACACACAGTAAAAACACAGTGGTTCTATTGGTTCGTAATAGTTCTGGTGTTTCTCAACACTGTATGCGTTGCTGTTGAGCACTATGGCCAGCCAACATTTCTAACTGAATTCTTGTGTAAGTTTTGTATTCCATTGATTCGCGTCTCGATGTTTCAGAGACTGTGGATAATTAGTGTAAATTGTCTTATCTTATCTCAAATAGAACTATGATTGAGATCTTTTAAAGAAAATACATAGACAAAATCAATGATCCAGAGTACTAACAAGTGGCATTTAAACATATATAATAAGTGGTACCAATAATTCCAAAAGAGTTTGTCAAATTTTCATAAATATTATAAAAACTAGGCCCTATTTTCCGATAACTTATAGTAAACTAAAAGTGCAAGCAAATTTTTCTTACCTTTGAAGAAATACTGTCGGTTTATATCTGTTAAGTTACATTGATAGATTAACTTGAATTTGTTTATATGTCACTTTTTTAAATATGTAGCTTATCAAATTACAATGTACAATGTTTATTTAATTACAGACTACGCGGAATTCATATTCCTTGGCCTATTTATGTCGGAAATGTTCATCAAGATGTATGCGCTAGGACCTCGCATTTACTTCGAATCGTCATTTAACCGTTTTGATTGTGTCGTCATTAGTGGTTCGATATTCGAGGTGATCTGGTCCGAAGTTAAAGGTGGCTCCTTCGGGTTGTCTGTATTACGTGCACTTCGGCTATTGCGCATCTTTAAAGTAACCAAATATTGGTCATCACTGCGCAATCTAGTAATTTCGTTACTGAACTCAATGAGATCAATTATCTCATTGCTGTTCCTGCTCTTCTTGTTCATACTGATATTTGCACTGCTCGGGATGCAGTTGTTTGGTGGCCAATTCAATTTGCCTGGAGGGACGCCAGAAACAAATTTTAACACCTTCCCCATAGCACTTTTAACCGTATTTCAAATCCTTACCGGCGAAGATTGGAATGAAGTTATGTATCAGGGTATTATATCGCAAGGTGGTGCAAAGAAAGGAATGATTTACTCTATGTAAGTTTTATTTTATATTTTATTATACTTATTTTTTTATAAGATCTATAAGATTTGGATTATTCGAGTATGTTGAATATGTTATACGATTATTTTCGAATGACAAAAATGTCGAAATGTCTTCTGGTGGAATCCTTGAACGGATTTCCACTCTGAGATTCCTGCTAAATGTACAGGGAATAATATTAAGTACATTCCAATCCCTATTATGAGACTTGATGTTTGAATCATACAAATTAATTAGATTTGAATTTGCTAATATTTAGTAGTATTGCTAACGCTCTTTAAAAAGTACTTGCTTAATTAATTGAGTAAATAAGAAGATGAAATTCATTGAACGTCGAACCATTAATGTGTGCAATCGCAACCACAAAAATCCAAAACGAATCTGTTTTGGTTTCACCATGTGCGTGTACGGATAGGACTTTAGAGCTTGAAGAATTTATCTTATCTTATTTTGATTTTGAAATTCTGCAAGCAAAGTCCATCCATTTTCTCAGCCGCTAGCTACTACTTATTTCAAAAGTCGCGCGATCTTACTTCTAACCCCAAGTAACGTAAGTTTCAACATTTAGATATGTTTACACATTTCCCAGCTTACCTTGTCTTTTTTTTCCCCCATTACTATTGTATTCTTTTTACAGCAATCGATTTACATTGGACTTATTGTGATCTTACCTATGTCACAATAACATTAATACTTACTCTACTCTACTTATAGAATTACAATGTTTAAAATGTACAATGATTGGAACACCTTGCATTTAGATTCCTTTTCAGTATATGTAATAATCAAGTGAAAACATTTTATTATCTAGGCCCAGGCTAGCATAAGTTTTTCTTTCCACAGAACGATAACTCGACAAGAAGTATATCTCATAATACTTATGACATATTCTGTCGTATAACTATTCCGGATGTGTGCTCGACTTTATATGCCCTGCATCTAGTAGATAGTAGACAATCATTTTGCAAGTTTGACGAGCAATTTGGATGCAGGGTATTGATAAAGTCGATGCAACATGACTTTACTTAAGTAGTACTAAGGCTCAAATCAGAGCTTGTGAATTGAACTAATGGCTTGATGATATTCTCTCAACAGATACTTTATCGTTTTGGTACTCTTCGGTAATTATACACTTTTAAATGTGTTCTTGGCTATCGCCGTCGATAACTTGGCGAATGCCCAAGAACTTACAGCAGCCGAAGAGGAACAAGTCGAAGAGGATAAAGAGAAACAACTCCAAGAGCTTGAAAAGGAAATGGAAGCACTCCAAGGGGATGGTGTGCACTTGGAGAATGGTGATAGCACCTTAGCCACAACCAAAGGAAAAGGCAAAAAGAAGGTCGAAGAGAAAAAGGAAGAGGAGGAAGTGACGGAAGGTCCCAAGCCAATGTTACCATATTCATCAATGTTTATACTTTCTCCGACAAATCCGTAAATATTATATTCACATACAATTAGCTCTAAATCTATTTAACATACATATATATACATCTATACGTATAATCTATAAATAGTATATGGGAGGTATGCCAGTGAGATCTTTTAAGCATTGATTAACTTTTTAATATATATAATAGTACGCATCATATCCATATATGTTTACTTTATCAAATTGATAGAACATGAGAAGAATTTGCAAGTACATAATGAAGTCTCTTTGCAGCTGGATAAGAGCTCTACAATCCTGTAGGGTCGTTGGGGATATACCTACTATATATATACTTATAAATAGATGTGGTTATGCTTTCAATGTTTTAAAACTGGGACTGGTTTATTTATTTTTTTTTCATTTTTCATTTTTATATAAATAAAGTAGAGGTGTTTGTGTTCTGGGTTTTATTTAGAATTTCTTTTTCAGTATAGTCATATATTACTGTCATGAATAACTAGTTGCTAATAATATTGATATTGATATCTATTAAAAAAACAAACAAAAACCAAATGAAACTTAATAACAATTTTACTAACTCTGCAATTTGTTCTTTTACTTTTTCCTTTCGTTACAAAATTTTATGTTACACTCTCTAATGAAACAAATCAATTAATTAATTCAATCAATCAATGAATCATATGTCTGTAAATATTTGCACTACAAATATCAACGACTACTAAATTTGATTACTCTTCCAATCACCAATCACCACGAGAAACTGCTATTCATCAATTCAAAAAATTCAATTCAATTCAATTCATCATCTTCACCTTCAACAACAATAACAATAACAACAACAATAACAATAACAAATATCACAACAAACAAACAAACAACAACAATTACAACAACAACAACAACAACAACAACAACAATGACTACGACAAACACCGACTAAAACTAAATAAATAAATTACGATATTATCTCTAAATTACAATTAAAACTACCAAAAACTATGCCTAAAATGATACAAAAATAATAATTGCAAATTGGAAAAACTCAAAATCAATTAACTAAATAAAACGGGTGACTAAACAAAACAAAAACAACAACGAAAACAACAACGAAAACGAAAACGAAAACTAAAAAAAAAAACAAATCGCAATCAAAAATAAACTGAAATTTAATCACAAACCAAATAATCTACTTGAATCGTATCTTGCTTGCAATTGTAACTGCGAAAACAAAAAAAAAACAAAAAACTGAATCTGGATCTGAATTCAATTGATGAAAAACGAAAAAATGATAAAAAAAATGAAAAATCCAAATCCAAATCCAAATGACCTATTGGTAAACAACAACGAATAACATATGCAGCATACGACGTGGTGCCCATTGGGTCGTAAATTTACCATATTTTGATTTCTTCATAATGGTCGTCATATCCATGTCATCAATAGCATTAGCAGCCGAAGATCCTGTTCGTGAGAATTCGAGGCGAAACGAAATATTGAATTACTTTGATTATGCATTTACCGGCGTATTCACGATAGAAATGTTGCTGAAAATTGTAGACTTGGGTGTGATATTACATCCTGGCAGCTATTTAAGAGAATTCTGGAATATTATGGATGCTGTGGTCGTTATATGCGCTGCTGTTAGTTTCGGTTTCGATATGAGCGGTAGCAGCGCTGGACAAAATTTGTCAACTATTAAATCGCTTCGAGTATTGCGTGTACTGCGTCCATTGAAGACCATTAAACGTGTTCCAAAATTAAAAGCCGTCTTCGATTGCGTCGTGAACTCATTGAAAAATGTTGTTAACATTCTAATCGTGTACATATTGTTTCAATTTATTTTTTCTGTTATTGGAGTACAATTGTTCAATGGAAAATTTTTTTATTGTACGGACGAAAGTAAACATACTTCCGAAGAGTGCCAGTAAGTAAAGTTTTTAATTCAAGATTGACATTTTTATTCGCTCTCGTCTCAAACTTGATTTCTTTTGACTATATCATTTTGTGTATTCATTTCTTTGAAACATATATATATATTTTAGTTTGTAATTGTTTTTGATTTTTTGGTGTCTATAATTTCATTTTCATTATTGTTTTCCCCTCTTAGACGCGTTACACATTTATGAATTCTGTCTGGTCTTACATATATGTATATAGCTCTCCAATCAGTCACTCTCTTGCTCTTTCTATCTATTACTTACTATAACTATCTCTCTCTCTGTCGCTCTCTCTCTCTCTCTCTCTGTCTATGTTTATCAATGTCGACCTCTCTCTCTCTCTCTCTGTCTCCTTTCATATGTATGTATTAACATTAATGTTAGAAAATATCTATACATATATGTATATGTGTGTCTATAAATACATATATACATATGTACTTGTATAAATGTTTCTAAAATCCGTTCCTTAAGATGTTGAATTGTCCCTAACAAAGCTTTTGTTTACATACATTCTTACTTACATACATGTGTAGTTATTAGATTCCTCCACGCTATAGGGAACCGCTATTTAATAATTTTCAAGCTAAAAAACAGGTTTTATATTATAAAGTGCTATAGAAAGCTAAAGAATCAACATATCTACATACAATGTGACTTCAAACACGTAATTAGTTAAACATACAAGCAATTACTAAGTAATAATTACTAAACAACAATACATTAAGGGTGTTCCAACAAGAGATTTCGTTTACTTTTAAACAAGACTTGCAGGCTTTCAGAAATGTATCCATATTCCAACAGTAAAAATGCAGTACAGAAATTCTCAACATTTTTTGGAGTTAGTTTTTCAAAGTTTACACTAATCACATTTTAAACAACATTAGAGATTTAAACACTTTTCAAATTCAACCTCTGGCTGAAAACCCGTTTATTTAAAAATGCTTCCTTGAAATGATAATGTGATAAATAATGCTTGTCATAAACTACAGTCATGCTTCATTCTTACCTACATACAATGTACGTATGTACTATAAAATCGTGGCAATAGAGGCCTTTAATATGTACATATATCAAGTGTACTTCTTGAACAGTGTCAAGTCAGAGTATATTGAATCCCATTACACTTCACACCTGAAGAATTTCATAGAATCTCTCTTCTAGCCTGAACAATCAAGGAGTAACAATGTATATGAAATAATGCTGAATTTCAGGAAAATAGGCAAACAATCAGTATTTTTGAATAATGTAGAGAAACTTAAATATTTTGTTAGTGGAAAGAGACTGTTAGTTGACAAAGATATTATTGATCGAAATCTATATCTTGAGAGCTATGAGTTGGTCACATGAATAACATAATATTTACAACAAATTTTGAAATAAGTATGTATATTTGTAGTAAATAATACTACTTATATGAGTAGATCTGTAATTTATATGGTGTTCCCCTGCAAAAATATTTGAAATGTGCAAATACGCCATAAGAATTATATTTAATTTTCTGTATGTGTGGATGTGTGTTTGTTTTTGTTGTTATCGTTATCGTTATCGTTATCGTTATCTAATAATTTAATTAATTTCGTTAATTAACAGTACATTTTTTTGGTTGTATCGCTTTTCTGTTCTAAGAAAACAAAAACGGTGCACTGATTCTACAGAATGTAAGAGTAGCATTTTAAAGTTTCTCGCCCAGTTTTTCCTGCCTGATTTGTGTAAAAAACAATCACGCAAGTAAGCGGGCCAAAAACACAAGCGAAAAAAGAAGAAAAAAAAAACCAAAAAAGAAAACAGAAAAAAATGAGAGATAAACAAACAACTTATTTAAAATTAATAACTAAAATACAAACAAAAATCTTAAACAATGCGCATTAATCAATCAACATCTGTCTCTGTGTAAAAGAACATAGAATAGAACTGAAATGCGAAAATACGATTACCACCACAAACATTTCTAGTTTTCTTCTATTTCTGTTATATAGTTTATTCGTTTAATCGAATCTATGTATATTTGTATGTGTTGCCTTCTACACCCCCCCCCAAAAAAAAAAAAACAAAAAAAAGAAAGAAAAAAAACTCAATTTACTTTAATCAAATTTTCTTTAATCAAATTTTAAGCAAAGAACCTACTGTCTGTCGTTCGCGTTTAGCATGTACATAATCGTTTCATTTATTTACAATTGGGTATTTTGCAATACCAAAGAGTCCATATTACTACCAGAAGATTTCTTAATAAGTCTGTATACGCGTACATACTTCTTCTTCTAATTATAATAATAATTATAATAATAATAATAATATCAGGGATCTTATTTCGAATGATACAATTTCCATATCGTATTCAAATGTTGTTGTTTAGTATTCTTATCCCCATTTCCATTATCAGAGCAATCTTTTTTACATAGTCTTGTGTCAAGCAATGCTTGAATTGTGGTAATACTAATTACTACTTACTCCAATCAACTTGATTTCTTTAGAAACATTTTCGAGTATTTTTGAATATAGAATATTCCATTCTCATTCGACTTGTACATGAGCGCAATCATTAATTAACAAATTTTTTAGAAAATAGTTTGACAATTAGTTCTGATAGAAGCCAGTCATATGATTACAAGTTTGTTGATGATAATGTCAATGTCACAATGATGACTTTATAAAAACCAAATTTATAATGAAACAAAAAACACAATTAAGATGAGTTCTTTCTTACTTTTCATTTATGGTAGTCTAGAACATCGTTATGCGTTGTAACATAAGTAGTCATATTTACAAATACAACTCGAATGAGTTTTTGCTTCTGAAAGCATTATTTTTATAGTATAAACAACATTAGATATACATATTTTAAACAGTAGGACTATCTTTTGGTCATCGATTTGTACACGGTCTAAGCTTTCATACATCTATTAACATGCACTATAACAAATCTATTCCAATATACAGGGAAACTATTTTGTTCTTTTGCAAAAACATGCAGGAGATTACTATATTGTACAACTATGTTTAATTTCAAATCTTAATTACTGGTGAAAATAGTCTGCACAGTACCCAAAAAACCAACTACATACAGCTTACACTGCCAGACAAGCAAATAGACTCCACTAAATTTATTTATTTTTATTTTTATTCTTTTTTTTTAATAAGAAAACCTAGGAAATCACTTGCGACTTACGAAGAGCAAAGAATACTCAGAAAAGCTATAAAAACATATTGGAAAATAGAGAAAATTTGGAATTTTTTTTTTTTGTTGTTGCTAAATTTGTAGACAAATTTTAATGGTAAAGCATACTTTTGTCATCGACCACCCTCCGTATGACTCCATGTAAATATTTTCTGTTACTGAAAGTGAAAATTGAAAATTGCAACGAAGGGAGCTTTTCACTTTTTAATGATGATGACCTTCCATTTAAGCATTCCACTGGAGCTAAAGGTCATCACAAAAAATCCAGTTAGATAATCTTTTGATGCATTGAATGAAATAGATTCATATTTTGAAAAAATATAAGCTTTGAAACAAACAAAATAATTTAGATAACTTCCAAAATGTTTTTTCATTCTTATGATTATTATTTAAGCTTTCGTATTTATTGATGATTCATTATCTAACATATTTTAAATTAATAGTGGCTCAGGATAGGAAATACTAGTTTGATTTTTGCCGTATAGTAAAGTAATCGAGTTCTTGAGCGCAGCTGCCTTGTTACACATCGCCAAACAAACAACAAGCCAAACAAAAACAAAAACAACAAAACAAAACAAAACAAAAGAAAACTATTGAAATTTTGATACTCAAATACAAATACAAAAAAACAATATCGAATACCGAATACACTCGTTGCTCACGCTTTCATTGAACACATTCACATCCGCATTGAATAAACATGCTCGAATGAACTGATGATAATGTTATATGTATACACATTGTTTATAATGTACACACATGCTATATATTATATAATACATACATATGTACTATAGTTACTGACATACTTTCAGCTCTGCTCAGAGTTCCAAATACTTCATGTCTTTGTATCTGAATCTAATTCTAATTCTAAATCTAAATCTAAATGTATTATGTTGGTTTTCGAACATTTCTTTTTTTATACGCCTTTTGATTGTATGGTATTGATTTGTGTAGATCTGGATTGACAGCTAGACAAAGTCAAATACTTGTCCAAATACTACTATTTCAGACACATATACATACATTATTCATAAATACATTCTACACACATTTTCATTTCTCTAATTTGAATTGTGAAATATTAACTCTCGCACCTAAAGCTTAAGAGTGAGTTGCTTTACATCTGCTTTTTTCTCAATCAATCATATATATGTATTAGCTGTATTCATAACATACGATGTACAATCATACATACTCATAAATATATCCATGAATAACTCTTGTGATTTCATTTTACACAACTTAATAGCATAAGAACAAAAATAAGGAAACCAAAAATTACAATTATTTTGAATTATTTGTATTAAATTTTAATATGATTACCATTTTCATTTTCAATTTGATTTTTGTGTGTTCCAAATTTGCTTTTGAACATTTTCTAATCAATTTATAAATTCAATTATTCAATATAATAATTCCACAACTAATAACTAAATAAACTATAACAAAATAACTGAATGAAAAAAAAAACAAACATAAATGAAACATAAACAATTACAAAAAAAAAAAAAAAACATCACCACATCATGAAGGGGCTCGTATTTCAAATACGAGGAAGACGAATTGCTGCCCAAACAAGAGAGGCGGGTGTGGAAGCCTCGATCCTTCCATTATGATAATGTCGCTGCCGCGATGTTGACGCTGTTCGCTGTCCAGACCGGCGAAGGATGGCCACAGTAAGCTATTTGCTTGTTGTAATGTTTAAGCTTTTCCTCCTACATACAAGCTACTAAATACTAAATACTTATTTCCAAATACCAAATACTTATCTGATTGCACAATTGAAAATTACGTATGGTTAATAATGAAATCGTTATTTGTTTTTACTTTTGTTTTGTGCTCTCATTACTTGATTACTTGATTGAAACAACATCATGGGTGTAATCATCAAATAGGGTCTTGCAACACTCAATGGCTGCCACTTACGAAGATAGGGGTCCAATCCAAAATTTCCGGATCGAAATGTCCATCTTTTATATAGTATATTTTATTGTATTTCCATTCTTCTTCGTCAACATATTCGTGGCCTTGATAATCATTACATTTCAAGAGCAAGGCGAAGCTGAATTGCAAGATGGTGAAATTGACAAAAATCAGGTGAGCCAGCCAACACAAAAAAAAAAACCAAAAAAACAACAAAAATGTATTCGTAATTCCGTAATTCGTAAATCGTATCTGAAAACCAAGCAATTTAAAAAACCAAAAAATCAAAAAAACAAAAATACATAATACAACAAACAATGCTTTTATATATGTGTGTGTGTTTTCGTGTGTAATGTACTAAATTGTAAAACCGATAGACGTAAAACATACAATTTTCCAAATGCACGTTAATGTACACATATAGTACAATGACACCTAATTTTAATAATAATCCCATACTAATTAACTACTAACAGTATACGTATGCCAGCAAAACACAATACATTAACATACATACTCTATGTACTATGTACTATGTACTATGTGCTATGTGCTTTGTACTATGTACAGTATGTACTGAGTACAGTTTTAGAATGTATGCCAACTATTTAGCTAATTACTATACTATATATTACACGGTCGTCTAGTACGACACATAAATACATCTTAATTCCTTGTATTGCATTTACGAATACTTGCGTATACATACATACATATATGTACATACATACGTACGTGTATATATAGTACCTATTTACATTATTATGTGTGTACTTTTTAAGTATTCAACTTTATGGTATTTTCTGTTCAAATAACATAATTTAGAACCTACATCATTCTATATACTATACTACTATATATAGTGCTTTTCTTGTGGATTCCTTCTATTATCCCAGAAAATTATAGAAAGTAATATCAGTTTGTTTTCATCTCCTGATGTAAATACATCAATCCAAAATACATACATATATATATAGTCAAATTAGGATTAGGATTTAGGATTTAGGATGTTCTAGAGAAGAAATACACTATGCATAAGCATAATTAGCAATCCCTTAATATAAAGACTGAACATTTACCGGAAAGTAGTGATTTTTCATAATATTTACGATAATCCTTAAATATTCAATATTGAATATTTAACGATTGTTATCGTCAATCACCGTTGTTGCCAAAACTAAATTAAGTACGCTTCAATAATTACTGTAAGTATATTCTAACTATAATGAATCCAGCAATGTAATTTCTCTCCAATTTAGTCAAACTAATTCATTTAGAATTCAATTCAATATTATTCTTGATCAAATACAATTTTCATTTCAATTTTTAACAGAATACTATTATCTAAACAAATGTTGCACAACTCCTGAATACACTTGCATTCAAATGTAAATTCTATATATATTATTTTTCGATTTTCATTTCTTGAACTAGCAAATGTTTTTCTAATTAAAGTTTTCATATCAATTGGGAAATGCTAATTATAAACTCAAGACTCGATAGCGTCAAGACATGATCTAGTTTTATATATACACATTTTTAATTTAACAAAAAAATTAGGGAAAGTGTTTCATTTAGCGACACAATTTCTATATTAGATACTAAATTAATATTAACTGTCGAGTCAACTTAGTCCTATCCGTTCCGTTTGTCTGTATAAACTCGTTGATTCCGGAAACTATATGTGATATTGGCTCTAAATTTAGAATGTAAGCTCCTGTAAACGTAGATAAAGATGGTCTAAAATTTCAGCATATACTCTCCATAATTAAACAGAAACGAAGGAAATTTAAAGCGGCATTGTTTTTGACACTTAATAATATAACTATATTATAGCCTACAATTCTCATTATCAACTATTAATTTGATAACGATCGGCTAATAAACACAGATGTAATCCAAAAAACTATTGTACATGCAAATGTACTCTCGAAAAGTGCGTTTCTGGATTTTGTTTTTATTTTTGCACCAACAATTGCTTTAAGTTTTTTTGTAACCCAATTTACAAGTTTAATACAACAAATTTCAGTGTGATTCGCTCTTCAGTTCAAATCCCGTTCAAATTTTCTAACAAACGGTAATGTTGGTTTGTAGTTTTGTTATTTCCAGAAACTAAATTAACAAACCTGAATTAGATTTAATTGTGGTAGTTTTTTTAAAAATTATTAATATACTATTATCCAAAAGCGTTCAACTTTGATGGTCACATATGTTATTAAAATATAATATACTTGCTTTTTCTTTCCACAGAAATCTTGTATTGATTTTACCATCGGAGCTCGGCCCCTGGAACGTTATATGCCCAAAATCGTAACACCTTCAAGTATAAAGTGTGGCGCATTGTTGTGTCTACACCATTTGAATACTTTATTATGATGTTGATTGTGTTCAATACGCTCTTATTGATGATGAAGGTAGGCTCAGGTGTTCTTTTACCCATTTAACATATAATTTTATATTTTTAATTTTGATTTTTAAGAAATAAGCAGTACAGCTGAGAATCGCATTACAAGACATTTACATTTACACAAAGGCCGTCTTTCAAGTAATCGGTCCCTAATAACATCTTGTTGATATTGAAAACCCAGTATCAATTCAATTTAATACCGAATACTTGTCAGTTGGTCTTTGTTCTTTCAAACTAAGTAATCAATTGAAACATTTTAGGCACACTTCTACACTAAAATTGTATATACGAATAGTAAAATATATTCAAACATATAGTCGATAAAATATTCGATTGCTTAATGGTGTTTCAATATGTTTTACCATAATGTTTCAGATTATATACATTATACACATGCAAAGTTATAGCTCTAAATTTGTTCTAAATATGCAATATGGTATTATTAAAGAATCAATGCTGTCTAAAATACAATCACAAATATAAATATAAATATAAATATAAATGTTAATTTGCTTTACTCAAATTGGCATGATTGATATTTATATGATAATCGGAATAATCACACTTTTCAACCAAATTATACATACATACATGACAACATCGCAAACAGACGTAGGTACACTTATGCATATAGTAATTATATAATTATAATTGATTATAATCAAGCTTTTGTGTCGCATGATTGGCTTACATCAGAGTTCTTGATTACAAATATACAAATTGATTTCGCCTTATTAATCGCTAATCTGGCCAGAATGCACTTCTTGCCGATCATACTTTCTATACGCACTGTCTCATTGAAACTGGGTCTGAGAAATAAAAGATTCGGCTTCTTTGTATGGCACTGGGAATACTATTAGTAAATAGTTCTTAGAAATAATGCAGACCGAAAATTACAAATGATTCCAAGGCGTTTATTGAAAATATATCTTTAGTTTTTTCATATTGCCGATTACCTTACAGGGTAGAGAAACCTTCAGTTAAGAGAACTACATTTTAAGTTTGTCAGCCCTTTAAGAATATCGGCAAGATAAAAGAAATATCCCATTATGTAAAAATTATATTGAGTTATATCTCAAAATTCTATGCAGTAACATATAATATATGACTGAATTTTATTTATCTCTTGTACTTTAACTAACTTATTAAATTACCGAATCTTAAAGTAAACAATAGCAGAGTCCTTCTATTCGTCCGTCAGTATAGTGCAGTGATATCAGGGACAATGAGAACTAGAGACTCTGGTTTATTTTCAGTACATCTCGTATTTACTGCTCATCTTTGTAGTGCAGTGTTTATAATATTAGGGTATGATCGGCTAGAGTTTTATTCTGCACATATATAGTATGCGTGTCCTATTCTTTTGCATTATTTTTGGGGCAAATGTAATACGTTGTTTTGTTTGGGAAATCATGTTGGTCCCATAATGGTTTCTGAAATAATAATAATTTGAGTTTCAATGATAATTTTCTTTTTTACGCTTTGTTACTAACTGATACAAACTAATCATAAACAAAAATCTTAACAGTATCATAATCAAGGTGAGATGTATGAAAAATCGCTCAAATACATCAACATGGGATTTACGGGCATGTTCAGTGTTGAAACTGTGCTAAAGATAATTGGATTCGGTGTCAAGGTAAGTAACAATTGTACAAAACTTTATGTGTTTACAGATTATATTCTGGAATTTGATATCAAGAATAGACACAACGTTACGTTTATAAATGCAGTTCATTAAACGGATTCCAATCGTGAAAATGCTGAAATTTACAGTGTCACAACAAAGTGATAGCATGAATACAATTCACACACACATTTGTAATTATTAAATATATAAATCACATTATAACTGAGCAATCAAACGCTATTAAAAGGTAAGTTACTGAAATTTACCAGAAATTTATATCAAGGCTGCAAGCCTCTAACATTTTGGGAGAACATTTTAATTCGGCTTGCGAACCAGTTTTAAGAACCCCTGAGTTGATTTGTATTGTATGGTATTTTCCTAATGTACATATATTCATAAATATTTGCTTTTATGTAGATGTCTGTATGTTATTGTGAAGTATAAGTCAGCTCCAAGCTGAGATTTCTTCAAGGTTGAAGAATTGAGTGGATGGCTTTTGTCTGCATCAGATTTGCTCCGAGTTCGATTATTTGAAATTAATTTACCAATTTGTTTTTATATGTTAAAAACCAGATATTTTTACAATTTTCTTATATACTTGTATGTGTGTATGTTTGTAAGTAAGCTTTTGGCTCGTCTTCCGATGGACATTATTTAAATATCTATGCAAAATATATCTCTAGAATTTCAGAATAAGATTAAGATTTTTGTAGAAATGAACTAAAAAGTTTAATTTCGAACAGGAATAAAAAGTTACATCTTGTTATCTAGGATAATTTAAAACTGCTTTTACAATGTACATACGTATATGTACGCATACTCATATATATTTCCAAATTCTAGTCTCCTTTAAATATTATTTTACATACTATATTGCATGCTTTAACTAAATCTTCAGTTTTAAACGTAGATTCCTATTATGTAGTCAATTCTCGTTGGACGTTGCTAAGAACATTCAAGTTTCTAAGGTTATGCGTGTTAAAGTTACTCAATTTTGTAATTTAACAGTTCATTTTAAAGATGCTTCAATAATTATTTTGATCATGTCTGTACTTATATAATAAATACTATATATACTGTTGCTGGTAATGGAGAGTTTGACATACCGATTATAAGTACATTCTATTGATTACTTTGGAACTTACAAATATAGTAATATTACAATAATTATTGTAATGTTGTCTTTATACCAATTGCTTAAATGAATCTTGACCTTGAGACCCATTTTCACATTTTTCGAAAATGGAAATAAGAAAATTACTTCCATAACTAGGGGCTTTTTCCTTCCTCAATTGGATGGACTGAAAAAGTTACGAAAAATAGCATAGGACTGGCCCGTAAGGTCATGCATTCTTTAAAATTTAAAATAATAGGTATTATTGATTAAAATAACATATAATTTAATTAATCAAAATATCTTTAAAATTATATTTAAAGACCGTTCATATTTTAGAGTCCATAATTATTTATTATAGATTATAATCTGTATTCCTTTATTTTTTTTGTGATCAAGTGTTATTAAATCAAAACTATTATTATATTATGTACGACTTAACATTTATTATTATCAAATAATTAAACAATAAATAGTATATGCAATATAGTAGAATATAATTAATATGTTATCACACCTGTTCCGACTTTCACTTTTTATTATCACACAGTTTTCAAAAACAGTTGAAAGAAATAAAGTTCTGAAAAATCTTGCCGAAAGTGAAAGTCGGAACAGGTATATAGCATTGTAAGATAAGATATGCAAAATATGTCAGTCTATAATTTGTAGCTTCCAAGATTAGACCAAAATTACCTTAGTTATACATATATAGTAAATAGTATATAGTATTCGTATAGTGATATAGTGATCCACAAATTTGATTTTCTTTTATTAAATGCGGCAAAAAATCATCTAATATAAATTTGTGTTCGGTCCCCAAACATTTTCATATTCTCATTTTATAGTTTCATGGTGCACCGCAAATCCTTAAAGATACCCTGAAGCACATGAATTATCTATTCATCTTTTTCTTCTTAATGGAAACAATCCTGAAAGTAATTGCATTTGGAGTTACGGTAGGTAATCATTTTGAATGGGTTATTATTACGTGAGCTCCTCAAAAAAAACAGCTACTTCTATTATTAATAGACTTTAATTTAGATACAATTATTACTGATAATATTAAATTAATATCAAATTTCTATTTACACACAGTGTCACACAATGTAACAATGTAAATTTCAGCAAATAACAAAATATAAAAAAACAACAAGAGTAAATTAATGAAATTATGTTTTGTTTAATGTTTATTTGATGATATTGTTGTGTGTTATAGGTCAAATTAAATGTTTTCAAAATAAAACTATCATTTAATAATATGCAAACATTTATTTTATAGAACTTTTTCAAGGATCCGTGGAATATTTTCGATCTTATTACTGTGTTAGGCAGCATTGTGGATGCTCTCTGGATGGAATTCGGGGTAATTATCAGCTACTTGCATTTAAACTAGCTCAGAGCATACATATTGTTGTGTTCAATTTACTTATGTAGGCCGTTTTGCAAAACCAAACAAAACAAAACAAAACAAAAAACAAAAAACAAAACAAAGAAAACTAAAAACAAACATATATATAAATAAAGTATCCAGCTTTTTATTTTGGCAGATACTCGTATCCGTACAAGAACACATTCATATCAATACAAACATATGTTACAAAAATATTTATATTTATATATATATGTGTACAAAGATATTTACTTTTGTATGCACACATACATATGTACCTCACATACATACATACTTACGCAATATACAGATTATGTCAACACACAACAGATTAATGATCTTTTAGATAAGCAATTATAATTATGGGCGATAATGATCAATTGACATCGGGTATCGGGTATCGGGTATCGGGTATCGATATTTATTCGCTCACAGCGACAGGAATTTTTGTTCATAAACTAAACTGATTTTCTAGAATAAATTAACTTACATATATAATTACGTATGTATAACAGTTATATACCTATGAAACTGTTGTTTGTCTATAGATAACTCTATTGTTCAGAGTAGTTAATGTTCTTATCTTATTTTAAAAATACGTTCACACAACAGTATAGTTTTTGATAATGTTAAGAATTATCTATACTTTTCAGAGAGCAATATGGTTTTGTTTTCATTGACATACTCTTATTTGAAAGTATGCTTAAGTATGCAACTTAAGGTGATTGAAGTATTTGATGTTATTCACAAAGTGGTTGAATATCAACTGAATAATTTACTATTCATCTTTAACAATTAAACAATCTTAAACAATTAAGATGTTTGAAAATTACTGAACGAATTCGAAACAAATCGATTGAAAATCCACAAATTGTCTAAAACATGGAACAAAATATTTATTTAGCGATAGAATATATATTTTAAGTCAACAACTACCATTTTTTTAACTTTACCAAGTTTCGGTTTCATAGGTATATACCTTATATATGTTTCGACTATACTCTGAAACATATCCTCGAAATCTGCAGGGCATTATTTGGTTAGAGATCCAAAAACATATATATACATACATATATATTAAAAACACAATAATGTATTATATGAGTTATGTGGAATTGAAATGCTGTGTTAAAGTTAAAATAGACATTACTTTTATCAGACAATCTAAAATATGATCGTATAGATATAGAGGAAAATTAAAGGGTCCTTTATGAGTGTGTTTACAATGTTTAGATTGTTTTGGACTTTACAAAACAATATATGTGGTTACTATACATACTATATTTGAATGGAAAGGCTTGTGAATAAGAAGAGTAGGTGGAAAAATAGTTGTTCAGAATGCGGAAATAATATTTTACAAAATAAGTTACAAATTTGTTTAAAACATACTGACACTTTTAATTATTTGAATATCGCTTACAGCCACACAAGAAAAATGTTTATTATTATTGATGAATTTCACTTTAGTTTCAACGCAATTTTTGAACATAAAAAAAAACATATTTATTTTCGAAAGTCCCACAAAATACAGAAATTAATAATCATATTTCTTTTTGATTTCCTTTTTCATATTTATTTGTGTACGAAAACGAATACCAAATACGAAATGTGGTCTCAAAATCGGGAAAAACCAAATCCGAATCAAACAAAAAACGATGAATGCAAAAAAAAAAACCAAAAACCAAAAAAAAAAAAATCTATACCAATAATAATAATAATAATATCTCAATATCAAAATAAACACTCACGTAATTTAACATTCACACCCTTCACAATATGTTAACGTCTAAAATTATGTAAAACACATTGAAATATATTTACATGTACACGCATATGTATCTGCATATGTAAATGCACATATGCGTCTATATAAAATGTATATACTTTCGATTGACGCAATATTCGCCCCGAAATTGGCTATATCGGGGAAACAAAATCATCAACAATCACAAATCACTGCCCAACATCAAATTAATATTATAAAACAAAAAAAACAATGAAAAAAAAACAACACGTACTTTGTAATTACAAAAAACCAACCAACACCAATGATAATACCAAATGCAATGAATATGCAATCAACTCTTTCATCACAATCACAAATTGAATACAAAAACAAACAAAAACAAAAACACTAAACAAAATTAAACTCTTGAAAAAACAACAACAACAACAATAAATTACACTAAAATTACCAAAAAAAAAAAAAAACAAATATGAATTATGAAATGAACCAATCAACAAATTGAATTGTATTACAAACATGTTGTCATTATGCATGTGTATGTGCTTCAATTGTATGTGTGTTGCCAATACATATGCACACAAATGCACATACATATGCATACATATATATATCTCATCTACAACTACATCGACATGTACAACAAAATATCAACACCAACAGCACGATGTAAGTACGAAACACAATCTACACAAAAAAAAAAAAAAAAAAAAAAATTAATTAAAATTGCATTAATCAAATTCCTATGTGTGTCCAGTTAACTAAATGATCTTAGATTCTGCTTTTATTGCTAATCACACACTTTCACTTACTTTTAATAAGCTTACTAAACTCTCATATCGTTTTGTTCAACTTAAAAAATTGCTACACACACACACATACTATTTGCATTTTCTCAACCCACTGATTTTTTTCCAACCCTAGCAGATACTAAGTATTTATAATATTTAACTTTAAATTCAAATTAAATTTATTGTACCCTCTCCGCTTATGGGCTTATAGACAAAGTTGTAAAAATTGTCTGTTTTTTTTTAGACTTGAAATTACCGCATAAGAAGACATTATTAGGGATTCAGTTTTGTATTTGTTAACAAGCTTATAGTTGATTTCTTAACTTAACTACACAGTTTACAGAATATCGAAGCAATTTCCAAGAAAAACCAAAATATCTGCATGGGTGTGAGATTTTCGGTATACCGAATATTGTAGTTCTTCATCTATAAATTTTTATCCATCTTGTTTGTTTTTGTTCCGAGTACTAAGTATCTGTAAGTTTCAGTTTTGTGATACATCCTCCACGACATAAGTACTTTCGTACGATCGTAAGTACTTTCTTCTCTTATCAAAAGTTACGTGTGTAAGTTTTGTAGACTTGTAACTTGGTAGAAACTGTGCAGTATCTGGATATGGGTTGCCAGTTTGCAAATTCTTTATCATTTTTTCTTGAGAAAATTGTTAACGCAGTCATGTGACAGTTTGCATAACCTACACACACACACACGCACACACACACACACTTGAACAGAAAGCCCATTGGGGTTTTCATTTCAATAATATGTACATCTTTCAATTCTTGGAGCTATCCAAAACAAGTTTCGGCTTTACAAAATGAACCTTTTCGATCTAAAAAATCTACAGACTTTAAAGGAATCTTTCAATAGTTCACTGAAAATCATTTTCACATGCATTTGAATGAAACAATATTATTGATTATGTTTAGAAAATATGAACTTTATCTTTTTTTTAATATTAATTGGATTCCGTTTGTGTACTTACTTTTGCATTGTATTCATAATGCCATTCAATATTATTCAAAATCCTTTAATTTTTGGTTTATGTGATTATTTGGTGTTGAAATGTTAACTAAATTGAAATTGTTGTTGAAATGTTAACTAAATCGCACCAATTTAAATGTTTAATTCAAATGCATGTGAAAATGAATTTCAGTGAAATATTCAATTTTTGTATTGATTCGATTTTTCAAATCATGTTTAAGAAAAGCGATACGAATCCAAAATCCTTTACATTTCAAAAGGAGAACAAATTTCAGACCTATTTCAGTGTGCACATGTGTAAATTTCCTACAAAGTGTTCTAAACTAACTGCTGTTTACACCTGTCAACATCAAATTCAAGTTAAGCAACTGTTTTTATACTTGGCGTTATTTTTTCTCAATACTTTTCGCATGGCCTCTAATTTTTAAGGGTCTACAAACTTGAATGTGTTAATCAAAATCCAAATGATACAGCTTTTTATTCTTAAGTATATTGAAACATTTGCCCTCGTTTAATAGCATTTAAAGCACATTTGATTTAGCAATCCAAGCAATAATAGATTATTTAAAATGTCCGTGTCTTTCAATATTTAATTCGAATTCTTTTTAATTAACTAATTACCTAACAGTCAAAAGTACTGTAGAGATATGTATTCAATCTTCAATCGATTTTAAACTGATTTGAACTTATTTTAACATGTATCTAGACTTTTTAGGTGGGCAGTGATAATTGTAAGTAATTGAATGTAATTAGCAAGTCAACTATTGGTAGTACCAAATACCAAAAGCCAAAGCTTTCAAAACTACTCTATTACATACTACAAAATTAGTTCCTCCGCATGATTTAGGTTCCATTTGGACTTTCTGGCTATCAGACTATCAGAATACCCGGTCTTTGTACAATAATTCTTTGTAATTCTAAAGATTGAACAAATCGTCTACTATTTTTTCATATGGGTAAATAATATTTACTCGTAGTACTTTCGCAATCCTTATTTACCGCTAGTCTTTCGTGACTTGCAACATCTTTCAACACTAAGTATGTTAGAGTAGCTTCTTCACTTTCTATCCGCTTAAGATTTCAATTCTATTTTCTATCAGAGCTCAACTTGTGAAAGGTGATTTGACGGATTAACTCTTTTTTTTTCTTTCAAATAAGCTTTTAACATAACTTACAGATTTACAAAGTTGCTTTGCATACTTGTTAATAAATGTAGTGCTAATTTCCCCATCTGCTTCTTAGTTTGAATACTTGATAGCTTGATAAACATACAAAAAAAATGGCTCCAGTTCAAATGCATGATGTCAATAAATAAGTATACAACAGAGGTGCAACAAAGTAAAATTAAATCAAACAGTGTACAATACTTATAACTGCCTTTTAAATGCATATGATATCCTGCAAGATTGTTTTATTTTCGGCAGATATGTAAGATATGGTCACAAAGTCATTTCATCGGTGATTCTCAATTAGTTACAGTAATCAAACTCGTTATTGTAATACGAGTACAAACAATTTCCAACAACAAAAGCATATCATGTACATCATCAATTAACTATCCGTGTACATATCAACTATGTATAATATACTTTACTTACTAAAAACTATTCTTAATCAATCAATATTTATCAATCGATAAATGTACTCATATCAAAACTATTTGAATACATGCTTAATTTGTATTGGTAAGCTTTACTATCCTACCCCGAGTGGCTTTAGAATCTGATGGCTTTATAGAACAGTGAAATACTTATTAACCAGAAAGAAGCCCTTCTCCAAAAACCAAAAACCAAAAACCTTTCTTAATGATACAAAACATGTCTACGAACACATTCTGCTCACTAAATGCTCATGTATCTTTGCATATTGAAAGAAAGTAGTACACAATTAATTATTACTACTAATTTTCAACTCTACTTTATTCATTTCTTTATTTTTCTAAAATATATGAAATCGACTATTTCTAACGCCGCCAACGTCGCATGAAATCCGTAATTCGTTTAAACTAACCGATATCTACTCGTAAAATCGCAAAATTATAATTATAATACAAAAAAAAAAATAAACATAAACTTGCATAAAACAATAAAATCTACAAAACAATGTATATAAAATGCTTCAAAAATAACTAATCTCAAACTGCACTGCAAAAAAAAAAAAAAAAAAAAACAATCACAAACATTTCATTTTCGTTGCAAATTTGTAATTCACCTTTTGGCTGCTGTCGATTCGAACTGAATGCAACTGAAAATGTATCTGAAACTGCATCTGAAACTGCAATAAAAAAAAAATAAAAAATAAAAACAAAAAAAACAACAATGGCATCTCAAAATCGGTGATAATGCGGTATATGAGTTATGTGTACATTGATTTCTTTAAATCGAATCCAAAAATTTGAATTGAACATGGTTTCTGATTATCCACCAGGATGTAAGTAAACAAACTAAAACCAAGAAATGTTTATTTTGCAACTCCAAATCCCACTACTACTACTACTACTACTACAAAAAAAAATCAAATAAACTTACTTATTAGCATTTTAGCTAAACGTTTAATATTTATAGTCTATTCTGTATTCAGATCGCTTTGATGATGTCTCTACTTCCATTGCCATGATGTTCAAAAATACATATTTATATATGTATTTAGCTAATCATTTACCACCTTTTCTAGATCAAATGAAACCCATAAACATTTCTTTTTGTTCCCAATTTTTTGTAGTACTGTTACCCCATTCCAACGTTGCACACTGTTCAAATTCTTACGGTTCCGCGTTTTGGGCAGAAATTCAATTTGTGTGTTACACATGATAACAAATATACATATTATTGTGGACACAGTCCGAGACCGATCTCTAAGAATAGAAAAATATCAAATAATTTAGAATCCAAAGACTGTTTTCCCATTTTCCAGTCGGTCATGTCTTTTGTGTCTTGACTTTTAAACCGATTCTGTGGCAAATCGTGCTTTGTTGCCTTCAGTCATTTCGACTTATTTTCTTAGAAACTTTTCACACTTTTATCATTTGAAAAATTGAACAGGGGAAGACAAGAGTTTTCAACATTTCAGTTTTCCAATAACATCTGACAAAACCTTGTCTAGTGGCACGGTTTGATTTTATTCTGTGGAAATTGCTGAAAATTGTGTTCCAAATCGAGCAAAGTTTTATACTTTTCTTAGTTCTTGATATTATATAATTTTCTGCCACCAACAACAACAAAAAAAGAGGGAATTTGGAGCAGTGTGCCAGTGTTGGTATGAATTTGAATTTGGCTGAATATACAATGTTACCTTTCGCGAAATATACTACTATATACTATATTATTAGTTGTCTTTGTACATAAAACTTTATCATTACTGCTTATACCCCATTATGTTAATGAACAATCAAAAGACCCTTTACCTCAATAATTTCCAATAAATAATAGGCATTTGAAATGGGGTAACTGAAAGATGCTCACATATTTACATACATATACATACTAACTATATATATGTACCACTTATAGTCGCTAATGTTAAAAATCCAAATATGACATTTGGTAACTTAAATGTCATATAAAAATAGCACAAACCTTAATTGATTCACACTAGCAAATAGAAACAGTGGATAGTTGAATTCTACATACCATATGTACATATATATATACATATACTATAATTTAATCAGCATTAATTGTAACTATTTTTACCAAGTGTGTCTAACAATTATCTATCTATCTAACATAACTATCTATTAACTTACAACATACATATATATATATTTGCGTAGAGGCCACAGCGAGGCGGTATACGTCAGTGGTTGCAAGCACTTATTTACTTATGTACTTATCACAGTTTCGATCACAGTCACAGTCAGAGAGTCACTGGCACAGTCACAGTGATAGTCACTGTAATGCTCACGTACATTTGTATTTATGTGCATAATATTTACATTCAATTGTAATTGTAATTGTAATTGTGCAACAATGCAACAGCTGATGAGTAAAATATTTTGGTCAAAGTTCTCGAATCGTTTACGAACTTACTTACTTAATTACCCAACTATCACTACACATATATATAACGCGTATATACTACTACTACTACACACACACACACAAATACTTATTTATATACAAATATCTGACTGATACTTAACAATAACAATTGTAAACGTGTACAGACCATAAATAATTTAATGAGAAAAAAAAATGAAAATGAAAGGAATGAAAATGTACATACCCGACATACATACATACCGATGTATACAAATTGATTTGTATTGTTTTGATTCATTTAGTTTTTGTAAATTATTATACATTATTATACATACATACATACATATATTTAAATTTTTGAATCTTATACTTATTATATTTTCTGATTTCTGCAAAAACTCGCTCAAATACTATATATAGTTTAGTGCAGTACAAAAATGAAACATTGATTAGATATAAACTACATATATATTATATATATTAATTTCCCAAGGCCTAAACACTTGACGCATTTTCAAAACTGTTTTTTTGTAATTAACTAATTAGTCAATTAATCAGTATCTAAAACATGATAACGCACATGTTACGCTGTATTGGTGTGGTAGTCAACACACATACACAAACACAAGCAGACCTTTCCACAATTCTACACAAATCAAATTTAATATTAACTATAACTATCTAATTAGATTTTTTTATTCAATTCAATTACAAAACATCCAAAAAAAATAAAAAATTATGTTAATTGCATTTGTTGTATATACTTGAGGTACAACCTGTTCGAAATCCACTTTTATTTAGCATTTTGTATAAAATATCATCTCTCTCTCTATCTCTATCTCTCTCTCCAAATCTATTCTTATATCATTATCATCTCCACATACATATATCTGAATAAATATTATGCAAATTTTAACTGTAATTATTTTGTAATTATGTAGAAGGAACAAACAAAAAAAAATTGTTTTCTTTTGTTATTTTACCTGAATTGATCGTTACTAACCCCAAAATCAAGCAACTTAATACCAATATATACTATATAACTATATGTATATGTATGTACTTTTTTATGTACTACCTAGTACTACTTACTTACTACCGCTGCAACTGCACTACTACTACATACTACTAATACTAATATTACTACTACTCTACTATGTACTATGTACTATGTACTACTACAACTACTACTTTAACTGCTACTACTAAGTAACTACTAACGAACTTTCAAAGCAAAAAAAAAAAAAAGAGAAAAAAGAAGAAAAGAGAAGAGAAACAATCTGAGATCATATTCGAACTGACCTATTTCGAATAAATCTGAATTCATTTCAAAAACGGGACACCAAAACTCTAATACTGCTTTCCTTATTTTTCTGTTTCTCTCTCTCTCTCTCTCTCTCGTTTTCTTATTTTGACCAATAATATTTTACAGTCGAACTCAATCAACGTCGGCTTCTTGCGCTTGTTTCGAGCGGCGCGTCTTATAAAACTCCTCCGTCAAGGATACACAATACGAATTCTCCTTTGGACATTTGTACAATCATTTAAAGCACTTCCATATGTCTGTTTGCTTATAGCAATGCTATTTTTTATATACGCCATTATTGGCATGCAGGTAAGTTTCCCATATTTTGCTCAAAACACAATCGTGAATGGCAAAAAACAAAAAACAAAATAACAAAACAACAAAAATTAATTAATTATGGATCGCAAATATAATACACATGTAACACATAAGGCTATATAAATATATTGTTCATGATCGAGTTAACGTTTTAGCCTTTAAATATGTGGAAAATGAAACTTTCTCTCAATTTTGTAGCAAATGGAACTTCAGATGCAAATTTATGTTAGAATTCTTACAAGTTACTTACTTATTTCAATAACCAATTTGTACGTTATAAGTTATAACATAGTTTTTAGTGAGGAAGGCTCATTCTATTCCTATTTTTAAATGAGTCACTTTAAAGTTTAAAGTCAAGCTTTAAACATATTTCTATTTACATTTGTATTTTATTTATTATATAGCATTTGATACAAATCACAATAAAGGTTAAGGCTGCAAACATGCAATACTTTTTTTACAAAAGGTTTAGGATTGGAAGAATCGAACTATAAAACAAGATTTCAGTTCGGTGTGCGAACTGGTTTCAATAACCCCAATAAACTCTTAATCTAGCCATAGTTCAAGTTAATTCAACGGTATTATTTCATTTTCCTTGTTTTTTAAAGCCCATGAAATTATTTTGAAAATGATAAATACTTATTATAATAATAAATATCTTTCATATAAATATTGCAATTCAAGTTTTATAACTCAAATTGTTTGCAGATAGCTTTTTATAAGTGACATTCCTTTTTGAAAGCTATTTGAGTATAATTAAATAAAACAATGAATATTTTTCAAAATGAAAATGGAAAACTAATGTCGTTTGACTTTAAAATAAATGTTTTTTTTTATATATTTTGTCATGTTCTTTTTTTCCAAGTATAAGAATAATAACTAATTCATAAAAAGATACAAATAAAAGTATCCTTTTCTAGAACACCCTGAAATTATTTAATCTTGCTTTTCTTCATTCAAGATAATTAAATTCGTATTTGGTTTTTAAAACCTCATAGCACTTATTTGCATTTAATAATAGACTGTAAATATATAAATAGATATATTAAATTTTCGTATATTTTTTATATAGACACATATCATGTGCAAAGGGAAAGGGCTACAACTCAAAATTTGATACTTAAAAACAAAAATGTTTTACCTTTTTTTTTAATACGGGAAGTTGTTTGTGTATTTGGCCTAACGACTCCCGACTCGAACTTGCTTCTAGTTCACTAAGGTCTCACATTTTGCTTTGGGAGTTTCACTCCTTCAGCTGAATTATTACTTCGATATATTTCTGTGATCTGTGGAAAACTGTATACACTGCAATTTGTTGGAGCCAGATGTGAAATTTGGAGCTTACGGACTTTTGGAGTTTGTTTTTGAATTACGCACTATTCTGAATAGAACAAACGTCTGTTTTTGGCATACACGATTCCTATTTGGATGTGTCATTATATCGATTGTTATACTTGATCCCTCTGAATTGCATGATGACATTTTCTTAGTACAACCTTTTGTTAAGAAGGGAGTCTGCTTTGGTCAGCCTGTAAAGCCCGAAAGAGTTTAGGTTCAGAAGCTGTTTGCAGCCTGGATTTATTTACGTACGCACATACCCTATTTTGTAGTGATCAATAGAAACTATTAAATTAAGCAAATCGACGATAATTGTATTAAAAAATATATATATATGTTCTAAGTCATAGACATATTTCTAGTTTCTAGTTTCTAGTATAACTAGTTCTTGAAATGTAAGGATATGCACAATAGGGCGTATATTCTTTACAAGTAATATACATTAATGTTTAAGCTTATAAAGCTGTAAACTTTTCAATTAGATTTTTAAACAAAAATATGACAACATTGGATTTGTAGTTTGCGTGAATTAATTAGGTTTACTATATATAAGTAGTTGAAAATTGATAGATCATAAAAGGTAGTTCAAAGGTTTACGGGTCGGTTTCTAAATTTAAATGTCTATACAATGACATTTTCAACAACAATAAAATTCTTTAAAATAGTGAACCATTTTTGAAGCTATCTTTTCCTTTTTCAAATTAAAATCTCTACAAACTTGAAAGGCAGGCAATAAAAACATTAAACAAAAGTTTAACTTTGTTTTTGAATTTGAAAAATTAAATGCCAAATGTATAGATGCCCTAAAATATATAAATATTATATACATACATATATTTATAAACCTTTTATATGTCAAATGAATAAGCTTAGCCAATATTTGAACAGCGTTTCATTATATGTAAAGTATATTTTCGCTCACATTCAGATGAGTGTTGAAATGATGGGCAGATTTAAATAAGATTCAATTTATCAAAAGATAATAATCATAGTTGACGTTTGTAATTGGATATGAAAAGGCTAATAACATAAACCAATTATAATATTTCACAAACTAAAAGGTTTTCGGCAACATAAAGTATGACCCGGATACGCAACTGAATCGTCACAATAACTTTCAATCTTTCTCTGGAGGAATCATGCTGCTCTTTCGGTAAACGAAGATCTAAATTACTTAGTGTATTTTTTTTTTTTTTTGTTGGTTTAGATTATAAAATGATGGCACTAACAGACAAGCATAACCTACATAAATACTACATTCATATTAGAGAAAAAACTGTATCTAATTTCTATAACTTCTGAAACTCAGGTGTCCTTACACGAAACGATTTCGACCTACTATATGTTACTATATGTATGTTACGATTTCGTTGTGTTAAGACATCATATTATAACAGTCAACACATCGGTTGACTATAATAATTAATGAAAAGCAAGTCACAAATGAAAACGAATGTTTATCAATAAATTCACAAATTCAAGCACTGACTATTTACAACTTATAAATACAAAGTATTAGTAATTTTCAATCAGACGTCGCGTCGTTTGTGACTTGGAAAAGTTTCGAAGCAATATTTAGTTAATTACATACATACTAACTACTATAATATATATTTAAATAATAATAATTTGTTACTCGTGTTTTCGTTCGTTCGTTAATCATAATATATAGATAGATAGATCAATCGCTGTTCCTATCGAACTGCCAAATCAAATTGTATGCAGTAGTTATGGCAGTTCACAAAAGTTTTCTTATAAAACACTTTAGTACTTTAGTACTTATGTATTGTACTGTTACAGTTGTAGTTACAGCTATAGTTACGATTTACTATTGTAAATGTGCGCTAGATACTTACATACATAATACTGTACATGTAATTTCTATACTACATACTATGTTTTTTTTTACTTGTGTTATCAAAGTTTGCTAATAAGCATTTGTTTGAAATTCAATCAAAACAAATGTATAATACACTTGAATAATGCCTTCAGTTGTATTAAACAGTCGCTAATCAAGTAAAGCCGTTCGATTTGCGTACCTTAGATATACTACTATATTATATATATTAAATATGTTTGACAAAGTCAGCTTTCACATTGATAAGTATGTATACTATAGGTATTACAGTGTAAGATCACATTGTTGGCCCCCAGAGATCGGACTTAATATCCTATCCATGTATATCCATCCAAACCCTTTTTGTTTTGTAGTCCGTCTGTCTGTCTTCTATTATTCGGTTCTGTTTCCTACTCTTATCCCAATTCTAACCTGAAAGTTTGTTCAAATAAATAAATTTATTAAAGGAATATTCTCTATAGAATTATAAGCTTAATAGGGGTGTGTGTTTTTGGTACAGGACATCTCGTAGTCGAACACTCTTAACTGCAGTGATAGTTCTTGTATTTATATATTTTCATATCTTATGCAACATACATACATATATTATTAAGTATTCATCCAGTAAGTAAATAAGTACATATTATGATATAACGATTATGTATTATTTTGTTATCAGCATTTTAAAAGATTCCCTATCCACTTGATTATGTATTTATCATAGAAAGTAATCATTCCCATATTTCCAACACTTGTAATCTTAAAAGTACATATCAGATCGAATCGAAGTCTAATAGAATTGATCATGAGTTGGTAACATAACAAATATTTTAGCTTCTGTGTTCCGTGGGTCTTATAGTTGTTTTACCAAAAAAGAGACACAAGTACCATAAATGGAGTTCACATCGCAGATAACAACAACCTTGAAAAAAAAAAAATATATATATATCTACCTACATATTTAAATAAAGGATGTATGGGTGGCAAATTGTGTTGTGTGTTTAAATTCTTCATTTTCTAGATGCAATGAAAAACATTAAAAATTAATTCTTATATATTATTTACCGATATTTAAATCGTGTATAGGTATTTGGAAATATCAAACTAGGTACAGTGGAAAATTCCATTACTAGGCACAACAACTTCCAGTCATTTATTCAAGGCGTCATGTTGCTCTTCAGGTACGTAAATTTTAGCTCATTGAATAGAGTTATAATATTAAACCAATCAAAAACAATTGTTTTTGAAATCAAGTTTCGATTCAATAATTAAGATAGTTAATTTATAGATACATGCATACATGTATACATTACAAACCAAACATAGTTATTTATCTTTATACTAAATACAATCTAACTTAAGACTATAATTTAATAATCAAATAGATTGTCATTGTCAGTTTTCGTATATCGTTTATAACCGGAATTTAGGTGATAGCGATGTAGTATTATTTTTAGATTTCCGAATTTCATAAGTGGGAAACAAGATTATTTTTAGAACATACATAGGTTAGGTTTAATTAACTAATTTAGATTCTTAGACAGAATACTTGAGTAGCAAGTTCAAAGGCCATAATCAGCTGATCACAATAGTATCTGAATACAAAGTGAGATGCTAAAGATGAACAGATGAAAGCAATAAGAACAACATTAAACAACAACAGCTACACTATTATATAGAGGTCAATAAATGTAATCAGTAATCAGTAATCAGTAATCAGTAATTAGTAATCAGTACAAATGGCCATTTAATAATTTATTATACTATAGTTTTCACAACTCAAACTTTATTGCAAGTGCTTAAACTGCACAATCATCTTAGTGCTTAAAGGTTAATTGTTTAGTGACATCCAGTATATACATACATATAGTTAGTTAGTTAGTACTGAGGATTCCCTAGCAGAAATTAGAATGTACATAAATATATACTCAAATATATGTATATTCAAATAATATCCAATTATCGTTTTGTAATTGTAGTTGCAATATCTGTAATATCACATGATTTCTCATGATTTGATTAGAGTTTAGTTATTAGATCCCGTAAAAAAATCAAAGTACTATCTGTTTAAATGAATTTCGGCAGGCCAGATTAATTGTCACAAGTCGAAGTTATTACCAAGTGCATTAACATATCGAAATGAAAAACAATTTGTATACCGATTTGACTGTATTATAATATTACTTATATGCCTTAGATTGTTAAAGGTATATACTATACTAAATACGTAAGCATACATACAAGTGCATTAATTGGGTTCATCTCTGTTAATATTTGTAACTATAACTATAAATGTATCTTTGTGCATAGTATGTACATAGAAAACAATTCGAATTACTCGGTTTATTAATGAATCAATAATTTCAATTGAATACAAATCTCAAAAAATTGAATAATAAATAATTCACCAACACTTGTTGCCATTAGAAAACAATTAACTGTTTGTATGAATGTGTATGTAGTTGATTTCAAGAGTTACATATGTATAATTACAATAACTAAATGCTATATACAAATTACATAAATGTCTTTTTATGTATGCTTGTGTGTGTAAGTCTCTATGTATAAATAATTTTATGAGACGCAAATTGCTTTTGAAAAACGTTTGCACTTTTATTATTGCAGTTGTAGTTGCCGTTAAAAAAAACATAGTGTAAGAATTTAACTTATTTTTAACATGCAATTATTTTTGCCAGTATTTATGCTATATTCACAAATCAGTACAAGAATAACAATAAGTTCAACATTCACTTATCTAATGATATATACATATAAGAACAGCCCTAAGTTATCATTCATACATCAATATGAATCAAATTTGACATACAGCTAGGTAGTGTATTTTTAGGTGTATCCACAACATTTATTTATTTACATATTTATCCTTATTTATGTAGGTAACACATTTATATAAATTACGAGTCATATTTGTACATTTACGTAACATTTGCCATTCGAAAATGATATCATTTCAATTTAATGTACATGTACATGAATTATAGCTGTACAGTTAGTCAAGTAATTGTTTTAACCAAAAAGGATTCACATATATTTTATTGATTTATTATTTGCATACGCTTGCAGGAGGTATTATAAGGAGTTCAAGACCTGTCCGTCTTCAGAATCTCAGTTTTGAATCCATCTTGATGAGATTGGTCCGTCTGTAGCTCTCATAGGACACAGATGTCATAAAGATTCGGAACATATGAAATTTGTTATTAAATAACATTTATATCTCGACTTTTTACTTTAATATGATACTAATTATACTAATAGTACATTGCTGATATAAAATACTCATCTAAAAAAAGATATATGACAAGTTAAATAAAATAGTAGCAATGGATCAATTTGTATATGGATGCCATATCATATAGCGGTCATAGGAACAATCAGTTCAAAGTTAAATACAAGGTCCTGCAAGTGTATGAAAACTTTGGCGTGCCAAAGAGAACCTTTTCTTTATGATTTTGATTTTGTTTTTAATTTATATACAAACTACATATGATCCCTAGAATATTGGATGAATCCAGCAGTTGTTTTGTAGAACTGACCTACGAAATATAGCTGGTCACACTTGCTTTAATTTGAATAAAGATTTATGTGTGTTAGTATGTCTGTAAATAATACATATGTATATCTTAATTGATCTGATCATAATAAATACATAGCTTAAATTAAAGTTAACTAAATATTAATGTATTTTAACAAATTCAAATTACATATGTATATACATACACATATAAGATATGAACATTTAGAGTTATTCAGTAATTGTCATTCTCACTCATACATTAATAATAAAAAACATAGTACATTTATACAAATATATATGTAATAACATAACATACTATAGTTAACAAAAACAAAATGATGATGATGAACTCAAGTATGTGGAAAGACGCACATTATTAACTTTCTATTTATTGTTATCGTTATTGTTTTCGATTGAATCCATCCATAACCTTGACGTTATAACCTCCACCCTCCATCCAAATCCATCCAAAGATGTGCGACTGGGGAGGCGTGGCCAAACATAATGCTCGCCTGCCTCAAGGGTAAAGCCTGTGATGACGATGCCGAGAAGGGTGCTGGGGAATACTGTGGTTCCACCTTGGCATACGCATATTTCGTATCGTTTATATTCTTTTGTTCATTTCTAATGCTAAATTTGTTCGTGGCCGTTATCATGGATAATTTTGATTATCTTACGAGGGACTCCAGTATATTGGGTGCTCATCACTTAGACGAATTTGTGCGCATATGGGCGGAATATGATCCAAATGCGACGTAATTATCAGTTTAATATATAAATATCTAATTACTATCTAATATCTAATATTATGTTTTATTTCAAAATTACTTATATTTGACAACAAACCTACTTGTTATCTCTTTAGAAATACTGACTGACTGACTAATTGGCAATCAACGTACTGTAAAACCTAGAAAGAAATATATGTACATTATTTAAAGGAGATTCTTATAAACACGTTTTGAAAAATCCAATTCATACCTTTAATTTGAACTGGTGTCAAATGTTTTACGGAACAAAGATCAATTAGTTTTCAAAACACTTTCAAAAATGCTATAAAAAGTCTAGCGATATTTGGTTATCATCCATTTGATTTTGTCAGTTGAGAATAAGAATTAAATTGATACATAGAAATACATATTTAAAATTGTAATTGATTTATACCTTTTTGGGAGAAAGTCCAGTAGATACCCCCTGTGGGTATATTAAGTTTGTTGAAGTCTATGTTATAAAACCTTAAATAGTATTTCAAATCATGAAATACGTTGCATTGCAAAAAGTTACGTCAGCTGTTTCTCAAATTTTGTGATTAACTTCAACTGTATGTATCGATATTAAATGATTATTATTTGATCGTATTTGTTTCATATGCACTTACCAGACAATAACTATAATTTTGAAAACAGTTTTTTCAATTTTCAATCTCGTTTTGTGTTGCAAATTTGTTCTGACATTTTTTTCTTTTATACTCTGCGCCAATTGGAAAAGTATTAAAAAGGGGTCTGATCAAATTTAGCTTGTTATATTCATTTATGCAAATGTGCGCAGGGTATTTCTGAGTCGAGCATTCTCGACTAGACTGATCTTGTATGATTTTATTATATTTTACAATATTTCTACGCCTCACAATGATCTTTATCTTGAGCTCAAGGAGTTGCGTTTTTATAACTTTAATCTATGAGCCAAATTTTTGTTAAATTCTGGATTCAATTCCAATTAAACTTGATTTCATTCTATAGAAAAACATTCATTTGTAAAGTGGTTCCCGACAAAAAAAGATTATTAGATTCAAATATCGTTGAAATAAGTACATAGAAAATTTAATTGAAATAAATAAATTGGTCTGATTTCAATAAAAGCATAAATTCAACACCTGCCAAACATTTGATGTGCTTAAGCAACGAAGTTTCTTCTATGTTAGACTCTATGTAACAAACTTTTAAAAACAAATCAAATTCGAAAATTTGCTAATGGGATTTGCCTAGCGTGTATTCATATAAATAACCCATATTATCTTGTGATTGGTGTATTCAGCTTCGAACGTTTCGAAGATAATGTTTTGGTTCAATCACTGACATTAATATTTGTGAACGCAACGGAAAAACTGATTTGATCCTTTTTCTGATTCTGCTGTTGATTGATTGCGAAAATTAGTGGTAGAATACATTATACCGAAATGTATGACATGCTGAAAAATATGGATCCTCCTTTGGGATTCGGTAACAAATGTCCCAACCGTCTTGCCTATAAGAAACTTATACGTATGAATATGCCACTGGATGATGAATTGAGAGTTCAATTCACCACAACATTATTTGCTTTGATTCGGGAGAATCTTAGCATCAAAATGCGAGCTCGTAAGTTGATCACTGATTTTCTTTTTATAGATGATTAATTATTAATACCTTTCTATATATTTTTTGATTTCTGTGTATTCTTTCTATTTTATCAAATAGCTGAGGAGATGGATCAGGCGGATATGGAGCTGAGGGAAACGATTACCAACATTTGGCCATTACAAGCCAAGAAAATGTTAAACTTACTGGTTCCTCCCATTGATCAGTTGAACAAAGGAAAACTGTCAGTTGGTAAAATCTATGCAGGTTTCCTTATATTGGAATCCTGGCGCAATACGAGATTTGGTCAGATTGATTCAGGCATGCCGGTAAGTTTATTTCATATACTTACTACTTTACAAGCAGTTTATTTGTTTACACTCTTAATCCATCTAAGAAGTAGGTTAACATAGGTTTATGAGTTATTTATAATAAGTCTCAGTGTTAATTGGAAATTAAAGAATGGTAGCTCTGTAATTTCAGATATTACTCTGGACTTACATAATTGGTTAGGTATTTGTATTATGGAGTTGGTTAAGTCAGTTAATTAGTTTACTCATTGGTTTTCGAGATATTTACTATAGGTATTTCTACAATTTCAAAACGGTTATAAAGCAAAATATTCAACAAGTTTCGGACAAAATAAAAAGTACATTTTACATACCGTGACGTGACATTGAAATTGGTGATAAAGTATTTGAGGTTTTAAATGCATGGAATATTAGTTTTTCTTAAAATAAAATCTTAATAACTTACATAACAATATCCTGAAAGTGAATACATTTTTGTATAATTTATATTTCAATGTCCAAGTTTAATCTATCGAATTTCAGTTTATTTTGAAAATATATATGTGTTTTGACATCTCCAAAATATCATTTTAAAAATCTAATTATTCCGTGCATTCAAAAACTTTAATATATTCATTTATATTTCATTGTTCACATGTATAATACACATGTACATTGTGTATGTGTGTTTCAATTACTTGTGTGTTCAATGCAGGATCAAACTAATCAAGTTCATATCAATACGAGGGTTTTTTTGATAGAAATTTTTACTACCCGGGACTTAAAGACAATCAGCATATATTCAAAATGTATGTGAAAGGCATACAGACGACTGACAAACCCTATAAAGAACATTTATTATTGATTAACTTCAGTAGCCGAGGCGCTAAATATGTTTTATATGTCCGTTTGTATGAAAGCCTAGATTTCATAGTAGAGTAGCGATGTTTTTCAAGAAAAACATTGGAAAAACTTCAGCACAACATCACACCTAATCGCATGTCAAGTATATATTCAATCTGATAATAGATCTGACAGTTTTAAGATGTGATTACTACAGCGAGCGCCTAAATGTATGCAGCAAATCTTATGACACTAGAGTTCTATAATACGACCTAGGGATCTTTGCCGCCTGCTCGCTTTCCCGAGTCATTCAGTCAGTCAGTCAGTCAGTTAGTCAGTCAGCCAATCAGTCAGGACATAGAGGTTATATTTATAGATTTTACATTGAGTCCCGGGTAACTTATAGTCGGCTACTCGACTAAAGCGTTTTTGTTTATTTCATAAACTTCAGCAACTAAATTGTCGAAAATTGTATTTTGAAAATTTTGTTAACAACTAAAATACATTTGCAATTATACATAAGTAAACTTCAATGAAATATTTACATTAAAATATATGAGTAATGAATGTTATGATTTTTCTTCTCAAATATTTGACAATGAACACTCAATTGTAATAAAAAATAAACAACAAAAAAAACAACAACAAAAAACATGAACTAAATGTACCACAACAAAACGTATTAATTATATAATAAATATGCAGAATTGGAAGGAGGTATATAATTAATTTATATGCAACCTCACGTTAAATATATATTTGTATATAAGTTGCTCACATATGTATCTATGTGACACAAATATATAGTAAGTTTTTTCATATAGCCGTATTTAATAACTTATATTTATAATTACCAGAAATTAAACTATTTCCATCATACATATGTATGCATGTAATTCTATTTAATGCAGATTTTGAATCCAAGTTTGGTATATGTATAGAAAAATATTATTATAGGCAAATAACTAAGTTAAATCGATTTGCGATTTTATTAGACAATTGATTTGATTACAGTAAATTATTACTGCAGTTAATCGAAATATGTTTCTGTAATCTGTAAAATGATTTCGATCGATTTTTATATTGTATCTTAGAGCTGCGTTCATATTAAAAGTATTTGACATTTTGGTCATTTTGTTTCCTTAAACTTGGGAATCAAACCGATTCGAATATCGATTTCAGTATCTGTTTTGGTTATGGTCACCTTGATCACATTTGATTCGATAATTTTTGAAATTTCAATCGGTTATTACCGGTAAACGGTTTCGGTTTGAATCCTTGATTAAAACTATATTTAACTATCCAAATGTCATACTTGTATGCATACATAACTATACATATTTTAATTTTTATAAGTATAAAATGATGGAAAAAGTTTAGTATGTAACAATTGTTTTTTTTTGATTTGTTTTTTTTTTTTTGTCAAATTAAGCATATTAGATGCTTTTAAAACCAAACTCATCGGAAAATATAGATAGAAATGAAAGTGGTTAATTTTTCTGGAACAACAAAAACCATACTATTTATCGATTATAAGAAGTCAGTTGATTAAATCATTAGTAAAGTATATATATTGAATTAAAAATTACTATGAAGTTTGTGATGGTACTTGTATTTTTGCTTTTATTTTTTAAAGTAGTTTCGATAAAAAAAAAAGAACAGATTGTAATACATACAACATGTTTATTTCTGAGCCTTATAGCCTCTTTCCACTACCGAAATAAAATCTATAAAACATTTTCTGTAATTATCTCAAATTGTCACAAATGGGATTTATGCCTATTTAATACAATTACAAATGTATTCATTCGTCCTGAATACTTAACCTAGTGGAAAAAGGCTACTTGTTCATAGATTTCACTCAAAGTCAAGTTCTTCATTCTTTTGGTCTGGTCTTACTGATCGAAGGTGTGTTAAAACCACCCTTAGGTTATTTTCAATAATAGATATAAGGGCGTAGCCAGTCCTTCACGAAGTGAAGAGCGGCAAAGGGGGTTAGTTTAGAATGGTATTCAGTTTTGATACTGTACTGCTTCAAATATGTACAACAACAATTAGGGCAATATTATCAATATTGAAAAATTCGTTTACAATTTGAAATTATTTTGTTTATTCCTAAAATGTATCATGTACAATGTGTACTTGGATGTAATCAATTGCAAATATCACACGCTGTTTATTTTCACAAGTATTTCCAAGTAATTGTCACTGCAGTGACCAAATATTAAAAGTAACAGCGTCAAATCACTTTTCTGTATTTTGACACATCACATAATGATATTTAGTCACAGTCCGATACTTGATCACTAACTAACTAATATTTGTCACTTTATGGTATTTTGTCACGATACGTTACTTCGTCACTGTACTCGTCATGGTTTTATGTCCTTTTTAAACTTCGAATAAATAATATCTGTTAATTTAGTACTATCGAAAGTTAAATATACATATACATATATGTAAATGTATATATTTTTTTATATTATGCAATTTGTGAGAGTGAAGAAACAACAAAAATGAATAAACGTTGACTTGAACATATCAGCTATAGTCACAGCAGAGTGTTGTATATATTTATCCGAATCAAAGTCATTTCAAATATCGGTTTAGGCATCCTGGCTGCGCCCTTGAATCTTATATTATTAATTTTGAAAAGTGCCAGTCATACATTAAAATACACAATCGCTTAGACTTAATAAAAAAACAAAAACAAAAACAAAGTAATAAATTAACACATTGTTTTATTCTTGTTAATGCACAAACATTTAACTTACACTGAAAAACTGAAACTGAAACTGAAACTCAAACTGAAAATTAAAATTGTCGTACAATTCTAAAAAAATAAAAATTGGACATTTGGGCAATAATAGCGGAAGAGACTCGAAGATGATGATGATCGTAAATATAGCCCAACGGCAGTCGAAGAGCCGGTATATAATCTATTTCAATATATATTTGGCTTGATTATACTTTTTCATTTATATAAGCTCCTCTTTCACATGTTTGCCATTTAAAAAAAAAAAACAATGTCTGCAAGTATCACCTAATTTCGGCTAGAGGCATGTGTACATAATCGCATAGGAACGTGCATACTTAGGAATCAATATACATATACTTACATTAGAATGATGCCAAATGCAATTCTCCATAGCCAACAAATAATTTTTTCATACATAACTAATTATTTAGTACAACAAACACTTGAGTATGTAAAAAAATATTTGCAATGCTATGGTTATTTTTTCTCGCTTCTCACAATCCACGCACAATCTCTCACGATTTCAATATCAATTTCGATTTCGATTTCACTTGCTTATCAATAGAGGACCTAATTAAAGGGTATCAAAGTTTCAGTTACTTTCATTTACATTTATAATGCAGGCCCAACAAACAGTGTACACATTATTCCTTATGGAAGATACAGTTTTATGAGCTCCAATTGGTTACCATATAATATAATATTATCTAAGTAAAGAAATTGTGTATCAAATTAACATATACTTGTATAAATACTA
Organism: Drosophila testacea; assembly: GCA_035043265.1. Taxonomy (NCBI): domain Eukaryota; kingdom Metazoa; phylum Arthropoda; class Insecta; order Diptera; family Drosophilidae; genus Drosophila; species Drosophila testacea. The sequence continues at coordinate 4,894,022 of JAWNND010000229.1, forward strand.
TACTAACATATATAGGGCAATTTTATTTTCTGCAAGTCTATCTTTGCTACTTTTAATTACACTCAGCATTTTCCAAATGGCACAATATTTCAAATCTTATTTCGCACCACTTCTCTCGAATAATTAAAGAGGCATAATAATAAATCTTACGGGACTTATGACTATCGAGAACATTTAATCAAAGTGTTGCAGCTAAAAGTTTGACTTCTTTTGAGAGCATTTTTTGAGAGTTGAGACTATTCCATTTATAATTTTCTTATATCATAACTGCTCTGATTAAAAGTTAAAACTATTACTTTTCTAGATTGTAACGCTTTAGTTAAGTGTATTTTTCTTAAACTTTTCTTTGAGACGCGATTGCAATTTTTATCATTACTTGAGAATGTCAACATCGAAATTAAAATAACGCTGTCTGAAAATTAATGAACACATTTATAATTTTGTATAATTTATTTACATTTCCAACTATTTATTATTCCTTTTTTTTTGTTTTTTAAATTAAGAAAACGATGAATCGATGTGCGGCGTTGGGGATTGGGTTTGGCCCAGATCTAATCTGTATCTTTTTTATTCTTCCTTGATTCGATTACACCCAATAAGGGGACTAGGACTTTTATATTTCTACTCAGCATATTATTGTTTTAATTAGTCTTGTGGAAGCTGATGATATTCTCGAGTTATGATCAAAATGACAATCAACATCTTGGAGAAAAGCTTCGAGATTCGCAGGTCTCAATATTGTTGAAAATCTTTTCATTATTATGTTATTTTCAACACCAATATGATAATCAAAATCAATAACAAACGATATAACAAATAAAAAAGTATTGAATACGAATGAACTGAAAATCAGATAGAAAAAAGAAAAGAAAAAAATGAATAATGGCAAATGTCCTATATTTAACATTTTTATTTAATTAGAAAATTTTGCCACAGAGTTTCCTGTACTATTTTTAATGCTGATAGGCATGCAAGAGATTGTATTAGTCATAAGTTAGGTAAACTATGAAAATATGTTGCATTTGCCTTATTTAATCACAGACCTTAACTAAACTTAACTAAACTTAACTAAACTAAACTCAAACTAAACGTTAGCATGCAACAAATATTAAACTGAGTTAAATGTATCATGAGGATGCAATTCAAAAAAACAAAAAGCTTTTCAACTATAATTTATTTAAGTTGTACACTTAGCATTTATAATATAGAATACACCATTCTTCTGCAAAGTAAAATCTTAAACGATAATCGATAAAAAAAAAACAAAAAACGAAACATTACACAGCCCATTCAAAGTAAATCAAACTTATAGTAAATAAATATCAAATCGCTTGTACCGTCCACAATTAATCTACAATTGGCACACACACACACACACACACATACACAACTCTCATAATAATAATTAATAGAGATACTATAATTAGACTTTCTTCAAACCTAGTGAGTTGTAAAAATGTTTGCGCATGTTTTTACCATACTATATCAAAATGAAAACCAAAACAAAAACCAAAACCAAAACCAAAACTCAAATCTCTTTTAAGCAATCAATTATTACATAATGCGATAGCATCCAATTAATTCACATACTTATATACAGACATTTGAAAATAGCATAGAGCTTTAAACATCTTAACATGGTATACACACTAAATACTTTCATATAACATAGTATATATCCTATACATATATATACATATTATTGAAGTCAACAGCAAATCGCTATTTGCCCTTTATTTGTTACATATGATATGAACATACATACATATTTATATATATGTAAACATATATTATACACCTATAGAAATTACAAAACAATACAAAACGAAACAAAAATGAAAACATATATGTGCATATATATATATAAATACACATATGCATAAACCTATATATATATAAATAAAAAAAATATATTATACATATATATATCTATTAATTTACTCTTTTTGTTGTTGTTACCTACTTATTATACTTTTCAATTATTCTATAATAATTCTTACATTCCATTTTAACGCTTAAATACAATCAAACAAAACAAAAAAAAAAACAAAACAAAACAAAAAATATATTCAAAAACAATCCTAATGCGTTGCAAATGCTACCATATATAACTCTCAACTCACTCAACACTCACCCAACTTGAACTACAACTGATCTACAAAATAACCGACAATCGTAATTGAAACAACGCTTCAAATCTACATAAAACAAAAACTACAACTACAACTAAAACTAATCAATTGTTGTTACTAACTAAATCTGAATGAAACCTACTACAAACTACATACAAACTAACTAAACAACTAAACTACAACTAAAAAATGATCAACTTATGATTGAAACGAATCGAAATCAAACTGGCATCGGCAAAATTAAAACTGCATTCCCTTACTGCAAAACAAATCCAAATCGAATTCAAATCCAAAAAAAAGAAACAATCATTCTTTAATTGTTTGCTCGATATGGCCGCCCTTGACAAAGGAGGATCGCGACAGGGGTCTATAAGTTTCGAGCAGAACGGGGAAGGAGCCGCCAACTCACAGACACACTTATTAGCGAACACTCATCACGCTAACGGTGATGTTGAACACAACAGTTTGGCAACACTAGCCCGTCGGAGTACGATCAGAAAGAGATCTGTTAGGTAATTTTCAAAACTTCACTTTAACTTTAACTCGTAAAGTGCAAAGTTCTTTCAACGCCATTATCAAAACACTAAAACCAAATCAAACCAAACATCATCATCAAATCATCATCAAAAAGCAAATTGAAATCATCATTATCATCATTAGGGCGATTCCTGCAACTGCTTTGATTTTGATTTGCTTCTTTTTTCAATACAAAGTGTGTAGTGTTGCTCAGAACAAATGTGAAACATTTTACAACACTATTTGCTTAAACGAAATCAGCTCAGAGGCTGATTAAGAAAATTTTAAGCAAATCAAAAGCAAAGCAGTTGCAGGAATCGCCCTATTATTATTATTATTATTACTAACACAAGCTCAATAAAACATTCATATTGTTGCACATTATGACAGCCAGATTTATCAGACAATTTTGGCTACTTTAAAGCGTAGTCCTTAACAAGTCTTAAACTTTATGACGCCAATGATTTGATTTGAAAAAACTTATCCATGTAAATGTGATTCCCATTAACTACATATGTTGTTTTTTTATTTTACCACACAAATATTGTCATCCTTATACAAAGTTATTGCATTCAAATTCTCTACACGAGAAATAAGTCCTTCAAATTGTAGGTTACAGACCTACAAACAATGGAAACCATCTTGAATCCTATTGTTGATCCATTTCATGGGATGGGACACAGGGTATCCATTAGTTAAGTTCTCTCGTCTCGACTAATTTAACAAACAACGCAAAGAATTCTTTACGAAAATTGAATTTAATAAACTCACTGTGATACATTTTTATAAATTGAGAATGAAATTTGGAAAAAAAAAGGGAACAATTTTCTTGTTTTAATTATCAAATTTAACTCGGTGCTATAATCAATATTTTTCTAATGAATCTCAATAAAAAAAGGAAATAAAATCAATATAAGAGTCTAAACCTGACTTGAAGGGGTCAGTATAGATCATAGATCAAGTTTATTTCCAATTTTTATTCCAATTATCTTTCAATTATTTAAACATAACTTGTTCTGAAAACTACGGCTATATCTGACTAGTAATATAAATAGCAGTAAACATACACATGTGGACTTTAAATGCGGTTTTTTCGAACTCGTTTTTGGATTGCCACCGTCTCTCCATTTTAATGTCCAATGTGATCGATCAGTAATTTCGTTTGGTAAAACAAGTATCCTTTTCCTCCAAACAGATATGAATATTCATATATGTACTATATGACTTTAAAAGTAGATACTGAAATATTTGTACATAATATGTCACACATTCATAAGAGCATAAAACATAAATTCATTTCCATAATAACATTATATACATACATATTTAAAAACAGAGGCATACATACATGTTAGAAATCGGTCCAAACAAAAACTATGTATGGGTCTGAAACTTCAATCAATTTATAATAATTTTGTTTTTGTTTTTGTTTGATTTATACAAATTCACAAAACAAATGAACACATTAACCACCTAACAAATTTGTGCTTAGTACATTTACATAAGTAAATTGTTTTTTTCTAATTTTTAAATAATTTCAGAAACAAAAAGGTGAATAAGTTTGATAAACTCCAAGCGGTAAACCAAACAGAAATTATCGAAAATTTAAAACAAGAATAAATAATTGTATATTATATGAATATATGTGAATAATTTTTATGTCCATATTCCGTTTCCGATATAAATGTTGTTCACGACCAATTACTTAAGTCGAAGTAAAACACTAGTACCTTTGAATATACGCTCAATCATCGACATATACATATACTAACTTATGTACCTGTCATTAGGTATTTTTATCTACTATTAGGGTTCAGCATACCTTTTTTTTGGGGTTAAATGTTTTAACTAAAGGTCTAAGGATCCAAACATGTTGGTCTACAAATAAAACAGAGAGATTTCACATTTATTTATTCAATGCTTTCAAACTCAAATACATATTTAACATACTTGGATATTTTCCAATTTTTTGAATGCAAAATCAAAATTTATACAAATAATTTAAAATAAAGTACCTAATGGTAATATAAGTTAAGAATTTGTTTAAGTCTAAAGACATTAAAAAGAGATCAAGTGAGTAACAAGAGAGACTTTTAATAAAAGCTCTTAGTGCTTATAGTTGCCTACGCAGGCCTGTACTCATACTCTATAGAGTGCTTTATGATTTCAAAAGCTCAGTATCTGTAAAAAATCATCCTGATAGGTGTCAAATTTTCTATAACACTGATATAGAGTGAAGGTTAACAGAAGTGCTGTAATAAGTACAATACGGCTACATAAAGTTTCAGGTTTAAGGTCCTTTAACTTTTGGCTATGACTTTATTTCTGAGCCCCAAATTAAATAAGCTGAACCCTAATTCTCAGTCAAAGGGAGCACAGCTCGGTTTCAAATTCACGTTGAGCGATTATAATGATCTTGCTCTTAAAATGTCCATTTTTTTGTTTGCCATTTGAGCCCTTCATTTGATTTTTTGGCTTTCATTTGCCAGCTTAAGCTATCATTAAAAAATTTGTCAATTCTGACCCACGGGTCTTGAAAGTGAAATCAATAGCGGACATTTTATGAACAATACCATAAAAATTCATATGCAACAAGGTGAATTTTGGTTCGAGCTTTGTTCGGTTTGGCAAAGAGCGACCGATATATAGATATATGTATATGCGAGCGGTGTATCTTATTTTTGCGTTTACTCATAGACATACATAGATACATATATGTTGCATAGCCATTTTATTAATCAGTTAGAGAAGCAAATTGTCGTTTAGTACCCGTATTCAATGTTGTAATTTGATCGTTGATCGTATGTATAAGTACATGTTCGTAGGAGATTCATCGGCAATCGAGTTGATAACAAGTTGATAACAGCATCGTTGAAGCAATCACGGATCCAAGGAGCTACAAATAAATCAAAGAAAAATCATTCCTGTTATGCAAACTAAGTGTCTTAATTTTTGAATCAGTTCTCTGAACTCTGATTCCAACGCAAAACGCAAAACTCAAGCTGACTTGCAGTATTCAATTTGGTAAACGATTTCCTTATTCAAGTACACTTGCCAAAATATGTAGTAAGAAAAGCTACGAGTTGAAACTATTGTGGTCATGTCACAGTTTGCATGTATCTCTTAATCAAATAATTCCATTTCGGATATTCATTACTTGTCTTTCATTATCTCACAATTGATTGGGAATAAGTTTAATTCGATTCGAATTCAATCAATTTATTTGTAACGCTCAAAAGAAAACATCAGTTTCCCCTTACATATCCCGGAAGGTATTCCAACCGATATCAATTATGTATTTTTTAAACATTGTTTGTATCATCTTGGTTTCGTATCATAATTCTGACATAGGATCTGATCTCACAAGATGCTCTATTCGACGTACCGCAATTATAATTATGGCTAAGACTTGCCTACATTTATCACAACTAATTAGTAAAGAATTCAACAAAAAACAAAAAAACAAAAAATCAAAGAAATCTCGTACTTCCATACATTGAACATTTATTATAGACCGTTTTGTATTTCATTTCTGTAGACATATGTAGATGTACATAGGTACATCTACTTATGTATGTATGTATCTAGGTATGTATTTACATACATACATACTTGGATATATGACATTGTTAAATTTTGGCTCTATGTGTATGTGGTTAGAGGTAACTTCTCCGGTTGAAAAGATTAGTAACATTTGAGACTTTGTACTTTAGTACTAAATAAGTATACTATATTGTTTTCAAGTGGTAAGTAAATCAGATTTATCACCTTATCCTGGACAAAATTCGCAGAGCTGCATCTGCAGCAGCCTTTGCAGCCCAAGAACTCAATGGAATCGTACAGAAACTATTTGTATATATGTACTTACATAAAAAGAACACAGCTTACATTCATATATATATATCGATCTTAATTTCACTTTTAGAATGCATGCAATTGAATATACAAATAAGTATCTGTATCTGTACATTATGAACACTCACGTATCTAAATAGATACTTAACTGTCGCACACTCATAATTATCAAACTTGCTTGTTGCCTTTGCATTAAACTACACAGTACAACAAAATTAATACTAATGATAGATTTTATTTGCATGTGTAAATTTGTATTGTTAATCAAATGTAGAAAGTAATTAATATTTAGTATCACGAGTATGACATTACTTTAAGTTTGGCATTATTTATGTTCTATTTATTTAAAAAAAACAATGCCATTTGTGTTTTTTTCATAAATATAGGACAACATTTAACTACAACTATGTAGATGAATCTGGGTATTTAACAATTGGCAAAAAAAAGCAACAAAAAATCATACAAATAGTCGACGTTATAACCAGAAAGAGAAAGAACAAAAAAAATTAGTTAATAAAATATAACCAAAATAAACGAAAATCGAAAATACATTTAAAGTGTTCAAGTATACTATATACATTTATGTATACTCCTAAGTAGTGTATGGATTTGTTTAAATGTTACACGCCTTAATATATATATATATATACTTTAGGTTATCCTGCATTTGAGAACCCTTCAATACTTCAACTTAGTGCAATTAAAACCGCATTTGAATATGTATTTTGTTGCAGTGAAGTAATATTTGTTTTTCATTTATATACTACTTATATTTATATGATATATAATCCTTAAATATTAACACCAAAAAAAGTATGCATACATATAAGTATTTATGAACATATATATATGTATATTTCTTTTGCCGCTTTTATATATATACGTATATATTCCCTTCGCTCCAATATGGAGCATAGGAAGCATTTGTAGCTTTTATTGTACACTAAAACCACAAAACAAAAAATCCAAAAAAAAACAAAAAAGAAAAAACAATTTCTTTGTGATTGAGTGAATCCAAGAGAAATCTGTCGAAAGCCAATATTACAGTATATGTAAGAACGTTTCAATCGTTAGAATATTTAATGTGTCTGGGCCGTGGCTGATTTCAAATGGTATCATTCATCATTAATATATATATATAGAGCATAAGACATGATTTAAACCATTAACTCTCTTAATTAGATGCTGGAACTACAAGATGCGTCGAGACATCCATCACAAGAATCGCTAACTGGTGCCGATGCTGGCCATTTACATCCTGGACATTCGTACATAAATGGCCATCGACATTCGCCTAGTTTGAGGTATGCTTCCAAGTCTCTACTATATATATATATATATATATATCATATATCATATATATCTTGGCACTTTCAGACACAATGGATCTCCATTAGCCAGATCTCCGAGTCCAAGACGGCGTGGTGGCCATCAATACATACATCATGATATCGGATTCTCCGATACCGTATCTAATGTTGTAGAGATGGTCAAAGAGACTCGCCATCCTAGACATGGCAATAGTCATCCGCGGTATCCAAGAGGTAAGAATTCATATACTTTTTACATTTATTTAACTCATATGTATGTATGTACTATAATGTATATGTATTTAATGCACTATTATGAATGTATATGTGAGTCGGTCGCTAAATAAAATATTACTACTACTACTACTACTACTACTACTAATAATTATAATAATAATAATAATATTAATAATTATAATAATAATAATAATAGTATTCTAAAGCGTCATTTACACTTTTCCTGGTCTTTTGACATCAAGATGTCTGCCAAGTTTACATAATTACAAAGGCGTTGTTAACATATTATTAATATACTTTTTTAATGACCTGTAATTGCTGCCACCTCAAATTGTGCTTTTTGTTTTAGTTAATTTTTGAATTGAATCAAGTTTCTTATGCGTTATTTCTAAATGAAAACGAATTTAATACAAACACTTATGTTATATATAAAGTGCATACATTTTGATTCGGTTATACCGAAGTTTTATCTCAAATATTTGGTAGTTCCTAGTCATATACACACATATGATGATTACATATATGTATGTCTTGTATTTCATTTCTTTTCTTATAGTTTATTACAAATAATTTGTTGTTTTCTTTCTTTTTTCGAATTGATCAGTGAATCAATGTCAATATGAAATTAAGTTGTTATTAAATTACAAAAATTCTAATACGATTCTTACAATACCAATACCAATACCATTACCAATACCATTACCAATACCAATACCAATAAGTACAGTAAAACCGTTGTGCCCCGACATCCTTAATTATTGTCGTTTTCTTTATTATTGTTGTTATATGTACAATATAGGTTCATGGTCAGCATCGACAAGTCCAGCCCGTTCGCCTTCGCCTTCTCGTTATGGTGGTCATTTGTCTCGCAGTAAACGCACTCAACTGCCTTATCCCACATATGGGACTACAAGTTTATGTCAAAGATCACGATCGCCGAGTCCCGCTCGACTTCAGGAGATGCGTGAACGAGACAGACTTGGTTATGGGATTGATATGGGTACATCTTTAGCACATGTTATCTAAAGCTGACAACTCAACCAAAATCAAATACACACTATCTAAACTAAAAACTAAATCAAAAGCAAAATTTTAAAACCAAAACAAAACAAAACCAAAAACATAATTTATATGTTTTTTAATATACTATGCTAGTACTTTCTTCTACACAACAATTTCAACTTCAAAACATTTCTACTTATACAAAACCATTAAAAAAACACAAAAACAAAAACAATAAACATCAGATATCAATATCAATATCAATATCAGACATGCTTACTCGTACATATAGCTGCCATATAGCTTAACAAGTACAAGTATTGCGATGCCATGAGACGTTTCATTTCAAGCTTTCAATAATCAATAATAGTTTTCTACTTTAACTAACTAACTAACTTACATCAATATTAAACTAAACACATCTCTCAGTTTTTTGAGCGTTTCACATTGATCAATACTTATAATGTATGTATGTATATTTAGTATGTATGTACTTGTACTCATACTCAAATACTCGTAATAGCAGCGATCATTTCATACATACATATAATATATCTCTTGTGCCCATACACTTACATATACACTATGTACAATCATTCATCCTCATCCTCAACTACACGGAACAATTTGGCAACAAGAAAATTTCACTAAACGGTTGTAAGATATATGCATACAGCACAACTTTAAAAGTTATAGTACTCTCATCATATTTATGACGCATATCCATCTAACATAAATATATATGGGACTTGGGGCAACATTTTTCAATGTCCAATCCATAAAGCCATACAATTGCTATTTCAAGTTTTTAATCGATTGTCATGTTAATATACAATTTTGTGAATGCCAAAACCTTATAATGGATGAGATAAAGTTGTTGTTCAAATATCAGTTCGAAAACGGAAAGATTTTCAATTTAACCGCATCCAAATATAAATGAAAATAAAACCAGGCGGGTTCTTTTGTGTTAGATAAAGATCTTCATTATCTCAGACTGCATAGACCTTAGTTTACCCGATAGTATGTTTATCTGGCACCAAGGATTTAATCGGACATTGAAAAATCGGCCCTTAATGTTTAATCGGAGACCACACGGACAACGGGTGCGATATAAAAACTATGACATACCAGTAATAATAAACTCGATGTTAGATTCCCAATCAATATGTACAATCTTCCTGTATTGTATGACAATTTCACAATTTTTTGGGCTGGGGCTGGGGCTGGGACAGTGTTTGTCTATGCTTCGTCATAAATGTCTAATATATGTTAGGTCTACCTAAATTCCATTCTCCGCCAAAATTACTGACCAAGAATCTGCGTGCTTGACCTTTGTAATAATTGTGCTTCGCTAAACACCGTTTTTGAATACATACTCAGGATAAACCATCTCACTTTATAAAGCTCAGCAGCTACATATATGGGACTCGATTTCAAATTCTATATTCTTTGGCCCTACTTTGAGTTTTGGAGTGGACGAGATAGGATGGTATTTGAAATAGTTAGCATACCATTAGGTTGATGTGAAAAGTGAAGTGGGGTGAATGACAAAAGGTTGTAATATGTATATCTTTCGTATTTTGCACTGTTATGTTTATCCTAGTTTCATTCTCTATGCCATTTGTACTGTATGCTCCTTATAAATACTTGTATGAATAGCTGAACAGTCATGCATGCTACCACGAATACTTAGTTACAAGACCAACCACCCTGTATTATCGAACTATTTCTGAATCTTGATGCATTTAATTATTCAACAGTTGTTTAAATCGTATGTATATGAACATTAAATACATTCTATTATTTGTAATTCACGATCAAACAATACTTAGTCATAATGCAAATACTATACCATATAATCGTATCTATGTTACATATGTATACCATATTTAGTGTTCATATACATAATCATGTGTTATGCAAGGATTATAGTGATCAACAATGTTCAGATTTCAATTCAATTCAATTTTGTGTTGTATATAAAAATGAACTACTTAATATAAGTAACTAACTAACTTATACTCTCAACAAAATCAGAACATTGTTTTTCGAATTGAAAATACTTGCCATTTTATTTACATATCGTTTTCAATTGTCCCTGTTTACAAACTGTAGGCACATACTATTGTATTATATCATATATCGAACTTTCACATTACGTACATATAATATTACGAAACGACAGTGCCTTACAAAACTAATCACATTACTTGTGTCAAATATTTACAATAGGTGGCACACATGTACAGCATAGTTACCCAACGCTAGCCTCTCGTCGAGCTGGCATTGGACGACGTCTACCACCGACTCCAAGCAAACCGTCGACACTCCAGCTTAAGCCAGCCAATATCAATTTTCCCAAACTGAATGCGAGTCCAACACACGTACGTAACAAATCTGAGTATTTAATTTAATTATCTATCTATTCAATACTGGTAACAATGGTAACTAACAACAAAAACTCCTCTGACAGATACATACATATATTCTATAATAGTCCTATCTTGATCGATTTTTACTTATATATCAATCAATTGTTCCTCATGGGATTTACAATTTAAAGTTGCCCGTATGTGATCATATTTTGCCAACGTGTTAATATCATGAACCTCCAACTCCAAGTTCTTTTTAAAATAAATATTATTTCTAAAGTCGCAATTTCTTTTGATATTATGCGAAATACTTGCCAGTGCCAATTCCCAAAAATTACTTCCCTTGGATAACTTTGGAAGGATGAACACGACTCTATAGTTCGAATTTCGTAAAAAGTACATATGAAGACATCACGGCAGGCAGCCTCTATTAAAGTATATATATATGTATTCTTCATCAGTCCGAGATGATATATCCATGTTTATCTGTCTGTGCCGCTATTACGGATCAGTTATATTAAAGGGATATCATTTTTTTAAATCTTTATCACAGACGCACCACTCAACACCTCACAGTGTTCACTCACTGCCACATCACCGCGACCTATTGCGGGACCCAAGAGACGTGTATTATAGTAGAAGAGAACGAGAATGTGATCGGGAACGCTTTAGAAATCGAGATCGATTACATGAATACGATCTGCGGTACGAGTATCGAGACCGAGAAAGGGAGATGTACGAGCGTGAACGCGATCGTGAACGGGAAGTGGAAAGAGAAAGGTAACAATATTTGATTTATAATTACTTATTACAAAATCAATCGATTAGCCCTGTTCCGGTTTTCATTTACGGCTAGATTTTGCGAAAGTTCATTTCAATTTCGGCAAGATTTTTCGGATTGATTTTATCCTGAAATAAAATAAAATATTGTTTATTTTTTTAAGATATATTTTTATTTGCTTATTCGATCTAAAAATAGTTTTTAAGTCATCACACTTTGATATTGGTCAGATTTCAGGCTAGAGACTTTATCGGATGCTAGTTTCCGAAAATATTTTTAAAAATAATTGGGAAATTAAGTAGGGTTGCCCTAACTTCTGTAGATATGAATAAATATTATGGTACATTTTTTAAACAATTCTTTGGGAAGAAGGGAAGTTTGGTGGGAAATCCGAATGAAATTTAAGAGGAAATTGAGGAAAACCGGAATAGGGCTGTATACATAAATAAGGCTAAATAAAAACCAAATTAAATTTGATTGGACTTTTACATAAATTTTAGACTGGAATATATAGCACCGCTGTCATTTGAACAAGCTTTAGCGATGGGTCGAACGGGTCGTGTCCTGCCATCTCCTGTTCTAAATGGTTTTAAGCCAAAGAATGGACTTAATGCTCGACATTCCGATTCCGATGAGGAGGATTGGTGCTAGCAAAGGCTTTGATTGCGATCGCATAATCGAAAAGAACAGATCTGGGTATAGCATCAGGCCATTTGCTCATCGTTATCAGCACCAAACTTAGATCACAATTTTGATACGATACGAAGGAAGAGAGATCGATATACTACCACCACAATATCACCAGCGATAACAACAACAACAACAACAACAAAACAAGAATACCACTTGAATATGCATTAGACCCAAATCGACAACCGCAATCGCAAAATTATTTAGCGCAAAAACCAGTTACATACTCTGAATATTCGTATAGCGATGATTCTCCATTAAAAATGTCTGTCGGAATGGCAGTCTCATTGCCAGTAACAAGGACAACATCGCCTCAATCGGATATACAATTAGTAAACAGAAACAGAAATCGAAGAACAGCAACAGCAACAGCAACAACTGCAACAACAACAACAACACCAATGACACCAACAAATCGAACAATGATATTACCAATTACAAAACCAACATCAGTAGATATTAAAAAGGTTTATTCAAATAACGATATTAATTATAATAACGCCATTGTTAATGAACGATTTACGTTATCTGCGGATTTAAATACGCATCATCATTATTGTGAGCATAACCATAATCAAGATTTCCAGAAACAACCAACAACAACACCAGAAGCAGAAGAAGAAGAAGAAGATCACCAACATTCGTATCATACACTATAAAACCGAGAGAATCTGAGCCCAAAAGAAATGTAAAAACTGAAACGTTAACGAAACAAGATACAAGATGAATATTCAAAGTCAAGTGAAATATGTGAATGTCAGAGCAGAGATGTGAAACGTGACTAACGTAACGTAACGTAACGTAACGTAACGTAATGTAACGTAACGTAATGTAACGTAACGTGACGTGACGTGACGTATTGTATGTAAAACCTTTCGAACATATGTATTTAGATTATAGTTATAAGTAGGTAGTAGTATCTATGTATGTATATGTATATGTAGGTACTCGCATACATTGTAAGTCTAGTAGTCATCTAGTACATACTTACATACTATACATTAAACTCTGTAATCCATTTGCAAGCGTTTTTGTCTTGTTTATATTTAAAGTTAATAATTAAATTATGTACATTCAAATGCAGAACTACATAAATACATTTATATATATATAGATATATATATATATTTATTATTAAACGATTGTGCATATTTGAAAATATTATTGTAGGTATCAAATTTTTGTATGTAATGTATTTAAGTACGACTACAATTATACTAGCAACTAGCAAACAAGTGAGCGCATTTTAATCCCCAAATGCATTGATTCGACATATGTACATCTGTACATCTGTATTATCGGGGATATTCTTTTGATTAAGTGCATGACTAGAAATGCATATGTGAAATAATGATACAAGTGTGTGTGTGTGAAAGTGATAGTGAAGGGGTGTATGAGTGTTGAACTGAGCGTGAGTGTGAGCGGTTGTCTGTGTAATTGTTATGTCTCAATAAGTACTACAACATTTAATCGAATTATGACAAATTCAGCAACTTTCAATTCCATGTGCTAATGCATACATACGACTAATATAGCCATTTCAAATAATGATTCCACAAGTACTATATACTTACTACACGCATTATGTTGTTGCATTTTTCGTCTTCCTTAAATCAAATGAGATATATGTACATACACATACATATATATATGTACATAGTATATGTAACCAATTATGTACATGTTGTTGTATATACTTATTTTTGTTATTGTTTGACCATATGGATATGTAATGCTTTTAAAATTTAAATGATGAGCCATAATTCACGCTAGACTTTCATTTTCTGTCATTTGTGTCATTTTCCCAACCAAAACACTTAGAAGACCTTTCACAATGGAAAATCATATTTGTATTCTTACTTGTCCTCACATCAAACTATAATATATATATACATATATTCAAACTGTGTTCGGGATTCAACCAAAAAATAATAGCATTTAAATTGAAAATTAACTGTGTTTTTGATGAATTTCAAATCTTGTGTGAATTTTTGGGCTCGAATTTTTACCTGTGTAGGATTTGTAGATGGTTCTGTATCTTTTAAATCTTTTTTTGTACCTATGCACACACAAACATACACATATAAGCATATAACACACAGTCAAGATAAATATTGTTCATTAACTTAAATACTGTTACTGTTAATGAAGCTGAACAATTTATTATATAGTTTTAATAAATGTGTAAAGATTTCTCAATTTCTAGTACTGAATTCAAAACTTTGAACACTTCTTATTCTAAATAATGACAGTTTTCAAGTAAATGAACAATAAGTGTATATACATACAAGTATTTAAGAACATGCTTATACATCGATCATACATACATACATACATATGTATAGAAACATTCCCCAAAAAGACAAGACAAATTCAGCTAAATGAGTAGAGTATGAAAAGCTTGACCATAAATTTAACCGACATAACATAAATCACGTATGTATGCAAAATAGCGTCATTCTAAATCAAAACCACTTATCGATATAGATATTGAAATCGATTAGTCAACATACTAAGTATATATAGAAGATGTTGATTGACGAAGATATTGAAGAGCGCACAAATATTGTAATTCAAACAAATGAATCCATAACTTAAGTAAAAATAATTAATTACCGCTGAGCAGCTATGCGAATTTACACCAATTGTATGTGTAGAGATCACGGAAAACCAAAAACAAAACAAAACAAAACAAAAAACAAAAACAAACACCAAAATGAGAAAACAAAAAAAAAAAAAAAACAGACTCACTTCTGATAGTACATACAATATAACATACTATATTTGTATGTAGGTTAGTTAAAATAAATACTACTTACTTCTACTTACATTATCAAACAAAGAAAGAATATTTAAATACTTACCAGCATAAATCAAACATGAATTCCACATGCCATACATATTTATACTTTTACCTACATAACACTACAGTATGCATACATACATACACACATACATACATACATACTATACACACATACTAACATTAGAACATGCATGCACACATTCATACATACATACTAAAATAACTAATTACTAAATACAATAGTGTATAACTGTGTCAAAACCCATGGTTAAGTGATCCGTACTTTATTAAAGATACTTTTTATGTAAAATAAGGACAACAAATGTCTCATTTGCTCGCCTTCACATACATTTCCAAAATTTGTATGTACATTTTAGCATCTAGCAAACAGTTAAGTTAAGTTTCTGTTTTTGTTAAGTTTTATGTTTTTTATTTATTTTTGAATTTTTACTTTTATAAAGTGCATGTATGTTTATCCTTTCGAGTTCACAGTTCGCTCGCTAACGGCTGCAAATAGCAAAAATTAATCCCAAATTAAATATGAAATCAAATTGCGAATATCAGAAGAACGCCAAAAGATTAAAAAATGAGAAAACAAAAAAAAAATGTTTAATAAGCCTAACAAGAAATCATACTGTCTTCGGTATGCCGAAGAATAAATACCTGCAGATTGTTCCCACATATTAAGATATTCCAATTTTACGATTTGCTTTATTTTGTGTATCTTCAATTGCATAATGATTAACTAGTTTGTTTTATTAGTCCGATTTTGATAAAAACTTTATCAAAATCTGAGATCCATTTATGTTGACTTGAGAAATTTCCAAAAACCAACTTGGATTTATTTTGATGCGAATAGTTAGATAAAGTTTATTTATTAGAACATCTACATCTCTGTAGGGGTATAAATATTAACCTACTGAGTACAAAATTAATAATTAAATGAATTGTAAAAATTGTATAACTTTTATTTTCGTCCCAAGACTACAAATGTTTGAAGTAATCTATTACTGGTCTTGTTCTAACAATCTAATTTTCTTAGACGTCTAACCCAAAATGCCGCTAACATACACATACACATACATACATATGCCAGCCAGCCGTGAACTCTCTTTTTGTATGTACCATATATGTATGATTAAGCTTCATACTAGATAGTATGTAGGGATAAACTTTGACATTACTATGGCAACCATTTCTCATGGGTAAAGGAGGCTACTTGAACTTAGCATAATATATTTATTTATTTTTCGACAGATGTCAGTAGAAATCTCTCTGAAGTACATATATTAGACTAATTTAGACTAATAATCTTCGATATATATAATTATCTAGAAATTGTTTGTTTCCAACATATAAAGAACGTCAACTTGACATAACTATTGCTTAAAAAAGGTCATACACAGCCTCGAGTTCGGTTTGTTCTTCCAAACTCTTGTCCTTTCTCTAACATTTTGTACATTCATAAATAAAAAGAAAGATATATAAAATAATAAGGTTTCGTATTGATAATTATTCAATACGTATGCACTGTAACTGTACAATATACTGATTTTTTTACAAAATTCATTCAAATCAAACCACACCTGGAATGCGAAAGATTGACTGGAGACTTGAAAGACAAATATTATTACATCTACAATATGTATCTAGTCAAAATGCTACTTTTTCTGCTTTTTATCTTATCATTTATCATTTGGTTTTTTTTTCTCCTTTTTTTTTTGTAACATTTGTTCTTGTTTAATAACTATCTGGTTTAAAAGTCACATGAGAAATCGAAATCGAAATCGATATTGAATTCGAAATCTCAATAGGTCTTAGTTTTATACCAAAATCGAAGCTAAGTGAAATGTCGAGAAATGACAAATACTTCAACTAGATTAATTAAAATGGTAAATGCAAAAATTTATTTATAATACAGATATCTACATAAATAAAAAGGAAAAACAAAAACAAAAACAAAAAAAACAAAATATCTTAGCTGAATACACTAAGTAATAATGCAGTTTAAATACTTAATTAAGAAACGCTAGAGATAATGATAACTGAACTAAATTTAATAATTAATAAATAATTATAGAAAGGACTTGTAATTTATATACAAGATATACATAAAGATACATATAATAACATGAATACCTGCCTTCAACAAATTTGTTAATAAAACCTATTAATACTTTCTTATTTTACACAAAGTAAAGGAATTACATAATAATAAAAATCAAATGAATGCCAGAAAATTACAAATTTAAAACAAATATGCCTTTTACTGATTTTAAGACCAAGTAAGTAGACAAAAGTGTAATAAAAAATATCCCCAAATGTGATTGAGAAGAATTTAAATTAACATACATATACTGTGACTGCAAGCAGTACATAAAAAAGAAAGAGAAAGAGATAGCGAAAGAGAAAGTGAATGTGAAAGAGAGGTAAGCACATATTATTTTTGCTTTTATCTGTAGGTTTACGTTGCGCAGAATCGAATGAGCTTATTTTGATTTTTGAAATTTATTTCACGAGAAAAAATGCAGCATTTATTTTTTAATTTATATATCTTCTATGTATTTAAGTTTGAATGTAGGAACATTATCTTGTTGTCATCATTGGTAGCAATAACACAAGACTTACTGTTATTAAAGTTGTGCATTCAGAAGACTCCTTTTCAAAATCGATCCTGAAACAAGTAAATTTTTTGTTTTAAAATACACACTGCTTTGAGATTACCACTGTTTTTTCACCCTTTATTGAGTGATTTTTTTATCATCAAATATTTACTCGTAGACAGATTTACAAATTTTGAACTAAATGCCATTTATTTTATTTACCAAACCACTTATCGATTATTTAACGAATTTAGAAAACAAATACATATGGTCGTGAATTCATCTGAAAAAAATGATTGGCACAACTAACTATGAACTTTAAATACTTGTAAGTGCAAAGAGCTCGTAGAAGAAGCAGATGTTGAACGGTATTCATCGAAAAAAAAAACAAATATTGCTTACAATAAATTGGACATTAATTGACAAAAACAAGCCTTAAGACTGCCTAAGTGGTCAGGGTTTTGCACCTTACCATAATTGATAATTTGGATTCCTTTTTTAGGATTTTGTCGATATCGAGTCTGGAAAATTGAAAAACCCCAATATTTACACCAAAAATATGCAGGAAAGCGCAAGAAAATTAAAATTAATAGCAACATATTTTTCTGAATTTTGTCATTGATTTTTACACTACCAAAAACTAAACTTTACTAAACAAATATACACAGAGAAGAGGCTAGGCTCAGGGGTATGTTGTAGTCATGCCCTATGGATTACATATGTTATATAGTTTTTACTTATTTTTATTTGATTCTTTTTTTTTTTTGGAAACATTTTATTATTTATTTTGATCAAAGTCTAAAGTTAAGATATTTCAATTGTATTTGAATTCAACAAATATTCTTAAAAAGAGGTGATACATACAAGTATTTTTGTTTACTATCGAGACAAACTGATAAATGATAAAATTTATACCACAATATGAATTCAAAATGCATATGGGTTCACTAACACTTGTACAGTCAAATACAAAACTAAATTCATACATTAATACTCTCTACTCTCTACTCTTTACTCTTTACTCTTTCCTCTACTGAGTTACATTGCCCTGTGCATGTTGTAGTCCTGTACATAAATATAGCATAATTATGCTTAGGGCTTGAACTCGTTCCTCGGATTTGTTTTGCGTGCTGACCATTGATTTCCATGGTGACTCTGATTTCAATTTATTGGTTATTACTTTTTCAGTATCACTTAGCATAGTGTAACCCTCAGATTCGGCATCCAGTGCAACCTTTAATTTCGTAAGCTGAAATAGGAATATAGTATTACATATATATTTGTTTTTTTAAGCGCATTTTTTAATGATAACCAACCAGTTCATTTATTTTAGTCACTCGGCTATTGGGTGGAACTTCCGCATAGAGGTGTTTACTGTAGGTCTTGGCCAAGTTCATTAAGTCCTCGTTACTGGAATGTCGGACAATTGGATCCGTAATGAGAACGACTTGATCAAAATTAAGTGATGTACACTCCAACGGAAGGGCCTCTAAATGCTGAGTGACCCTCTCAAAAGGATTTGAATTCTGTTGTTTCGAAGAATCTTCCGATATCGAAGGCTTTCTAAAATGACAACTTTTATGTAATTCAATTCTGAGTTCAAATAATCATTATGATGAACTTACCGCGATGGCGTATGTTGAGGACTTGGAGGTAGACTTTTTGAGTTCATTTGTGAACTATTGCCAGACAATGAAGACACTATGCCTGGTATATCCAGATTACTGGCTTGACGCTTTATTCCTTGAGCCAACATTCCCGTTAAGCTTGATCTATGCACATGCTGTGTTTGATCAGCATTTCCCTCCGACGCAGTCTCATCGGTTTGCAAACCATTTGCATTTTTTGGCTCTTCAAATTCCATATACTCTGGTTGTGGTTGTGTTATTGTAAACTCTGGTTTCAAAGGGGGTGATATAGTCGTTTGCATGGGTCCGTAACATTCAACGGGTCCACAGACGGTGGCATTTTGACATTTGGCAATGCACTTTTTATGGCAGCTCATTGTACAGTTCTTACACTGCATAGCATCTTTAAGCCAAATTTTCTTGCCACAAAAATCACACTGTGTGGCACGATGAAAATGGGTTCGTATAAAGTTATGTGCCTTGGACGACAGCTGCGTCGCTGTAGAGGCAGCACTAGAGGTTGCATAGTCCATAGAAGCATTTGTAGATTTGAGTGACACAGTCTCCGCAGTGTTGTTGTCTTCTTGACCTTTGTCACTGGTAGCTGATTGATTTCTAAGAAAACGAAACGAGTGCAATGCTTAGGTTTGTCATTTATAATCTGAAATTCAATATAATAATTTACTTGACCGAAGATGGACTCTTCACTGGGCTTTTAGATGTGTTCTCACTCGCTGTAGCATTTGGATTGCCATTCCATGAAAATCCAAATAATATATCACCAAAACAAAGGTTTGGATTAAACCCAGACTGATTGGACAACGGATGTGCTTTTCTGTAGAGAAATGTATTCAACTTACTTTTTAATTTCAACATTATACAAAGCATAGTAATATAAACTGAACTGGAAATGTAATAAAAAACGAATAATAATTATAAGTTATCTTGCACATCGATAAGTTTATAAGTAACTCACTCTAGGAATCAATCAATTAAATTTCGAATTAAATTAACTAGAAAAACTAGAAATTGTTAGACAATATCTTCAACTTACACTGGCAGTAGAGTTGCCGGATTTAGGGCGATCTGTTTGAGGCATTGACTTAGGCTAGTTTCACAGCATTCAACCAATATCTGGCCAATCTGTATATTATAATATCCGAGCAGTGAACTCTCGCCAGCACACTTCCCAAAGACACACACATTGAGGAATCGACTATTGGAATCCAGTTGAAAGTTGGATAGATCATCCATGTGTATAAGGGGACTAAGGGTACAATCGATGGTTGAGTGTTGATAAAAATAATTTACTTCATCGAGGGATTTTTCAGAAACTGCGCAAAACTTATCATCGTTTGTAGAAGAAGCTGTTCTTAAAGTTGTTTCATCTGATTTGATTTTATCTTTATCCTTTAGATAGTCGCCACTATCACGACTTATTGTTTTCTTGATGGCTTTCGTAATAATATTTGATTTTTTTGGTGAATTGGTTGGCGTAGTGCTTAGACTTGACTCATTGCAGTTACGATTAAGACTTGTCTTGACTACCAAAAGTTTGGAACTCATCTCGGTCTCGGACTGGTCAATGTCTGGCTTTACAGTGGCGGGAATGTCGCACAAATCATCATATTTTTCTATATCCTCCAATATGGCATCGTTTCGAATGATGCCAGGAATGACACGCTCAATACGAAGACAGCAGACTGTAGACTGAAGATTCTTGACCACTTTGGCAATTTGCTGAATGGTTGTTACCTGTTTCCCTTCGATAGCGACAAGCGTATCGCCAGGCAATAGGTTGGACTTACAAGCTGGTGTATTTGGTAGAATCGATTCGATTTTAACCTGACTGGTACTCTGCTTAAATACAATACCAATCTGTTGGTTCTTAGCCTTATGTATGATGATGTCCAATGAGATTAGCACATGTCGGTTATCCTTCTGTTGTGCCTCTATAAACGGCACTGGCGCCAGTGTAATTGTGCAATAGATCTGACTTGTTCCTGGCCATGCCATCAGTCGCGATAATTCTGCCACCCGTACGGTGAGCCCTCCATTTGGCTGAATGTCACAGTCACCAGTCTCATCCTCTGTCGCCCAATGGAAGAATGGTTTGTATCGCAGCTTGTAGTTAGGCAGGGTATGTTTCCGTCGGACCGCTTTGCGTATTTGATTCGATATAAGGTTCGTTATATTCGATTGCATTTGCCGCCCTTGATATTTGGATTCAACAACTAAATTTAGTTCCGGATCGCCCAAGAAACTTAGAGACCAGTGAGTGTAAGGCTTTCGGGTAAACTGTAGTCGTGCCATGCCAGATAACTGTTTTACTAAAGATTAAATTACAATTTGCATTATCTTTATACACAGTGGTCCAAACGGTTGATCTAACGTGACGAAATTAATAACTTCAAAAGTAATTTTCTTTTTAAAAATCAAAATTCTTGTGAAATAAAAGCTCAACAAGGAAGATATATTTTAAGATATTGCTCCACACTAAAAAATCAATTTTAAGATATATTCCTTACAATTCTTGTTTTTGCTTATGTTAAATGGGGATTTCTATTAAGAATTATACTATTAAATTTAAAAATTAGATTTAGAATAGCACTACAGAATTAGTTTATTAAGATTGGCTGCTGGATTTAAAAATGGGGCCTTGTAGACTTTAGTTTGACACTAAATATATTATATATCGAAGAGCGTTTGAAAAAGCTTAAATAACCTTAATGGAGTGCTGTCAATAGACGGGAAAAACAATCTCTTAAGTATGAGGGACCCTCAAACTTTCTTTTTAAAATATTATAATTATAATGAAATTATATACTGATGTATACTAATGTTTTCAAGTTCCTAAAGTTAAGATTTTTGGCTGTTTTAAACCATTAATGATTTTCCTTGTCTTTTTAAAGACCGCTAGTCCAGCCGTTTGAACCACAGTGATATAGTAAGAAAAGTAATCTTTTTGCATGATTAATACCTTTTAACATGATTGAGCCTTTCTTGCCCAGAACCATGTCCGCATCAATCGAAGTAGAGAAATTTCCGACATAGTTAATATCCAGTAACAAGTCTAAATTCTCAATACGCTGTTCTGCCTCGTCAAGTTGAACGTTATGTACGGTAAGCGATCTAATATCTGGAAACTGATCACCCAATTCAAGTTCCTTGATCTGAAATAGTAGTATTAATATTTACTTTTGTTCTATCTCCAATATTTTTATTAAACGCACCGTCAGTTTATCCAATAGTTTGCCGGTAGTTGTTTTTGTAACTAGTTCATCTAGTTCAATAGAAAGTTTACGATAGAACCATTTTCGAACACCATTTGAGTTTTTGAATTCATGAAATAGAAATTGCATGACGAAATTCAAAGAAACTAACGTTGATGAGCTTTGAACATTGTTGTGATGTATTTCGCAGGTACTCCCATCAGTTTGTGTTGTATTTAGATTTCGGGCTGTTTGCTTAATGTTCTACGAAATATATTTGAGAGATGTTCAATTTGAAAAAGGAGTTTTAAGAGTTGAAATGTAGCTTACCAAGGGTAGGGTATATTTAGCATTCATCTGTTTCTGTTCTTCGCTTTCATCGGGCAGATTTGAAAATTTGATAAAGAGCAAATACTGAAGTAATATCATAACTACGCCACCAATTAGCAGAAATATCAAACAAAGCAACAATATATTGGAAATCGGTATTTCCATTTTAATACGTTGTTATCGGATTCGCCGGTTTCTAACGTTGCTTGAATCTTTAAAGATTGCAAGAGTATTTTCTAGCCAATCCTCTTTTAATGTTCAGTCTTTCAGATATACTTATGTACACATTTGCTTTTCTTTATGCCAAACATCGTCAATGCCCATACAGACTGACTATATGTCTTCAAATGTTAGCTTATCACTCCGTTCATTTGTATTTCGATGTTATTCGCTTGAAATTCCAGATATTGAGTTTGAACTTTTATTAGACAATTTGAAATTGTTAGAATTAAGTCGCTTATTGCCAACTATGATTGCCTAAATATACTACAAGTGTAAAATCAATACCAATACTTACAAGTTGTAAGTTACAACTGCGCATGTCCGAATGTCAGCTGTTTTGTATAGCGAAGCAGTGTGACCATATCCACGCATTTCCCCAAAACTGTTGCTTGGGATTTTTTGAAATTCAGATTTTCGAACTGAATTTCAAAATAGAGCATATTAATACCAATAATCTTAATCGGAATATATTTTTAGTATTAACAAAAAACACGCAAACCTCAAAATTTTACTTTGTTTTTCGTGATTATGATTTTTTGTTTAGTACTTATTTAAAAAGTCAGCTGAATAGATTTCGTATTATATAATATGCACCACTGTGCATCCATTTGAACCAATGTGCAAAGAAAGCTTTAATCCGTTGGGAATTGGAAATGTACTTCTTTTTATATAATTATTAAATGCTCATTAAAGAGAAAGCTGCCAAAAGTTTCTTTTTGAACTTTATGCAAAGTATCTTGAGAAATGCAAAAGCACAAAAGCTTATCTATAAGAATATATAGACATATTCATTGCTCGTCAAGTTCATGGGTGTATTCGTTGCAATCAGTGATGCTGGTTTAGCCTTTTTCCGAATAGACTTGTCCTATTTTTAACAGCTTCAGCCGGGAAAATCTCAAACATCCTCTAGCCGTAAATTTAATGCGTTCATCAAAGTCCAAGAAGATCGAGTCCGACCTATATCCCGATGTATGACGACCAAAAAGAAAGAGCAGAAATCAGAAAAGAAGAGTAATTGATCGATTGAACTTCATTTTTTTATATTTATTTGCAATCTACGAATATTATGAACATTTAGATAAAAGTAAAATATACTGAACCAACTTATTGAACAAATTTCTTTTCGGTGTAAGGATACAGAATACAAAAACCCAAAAGCAATCGGTTCTGCAAGTTTTGGCTTAGAATCGGGTTAAAAAAGATAGTACAATTTAATTTTCCCTTTATAGCTGTCCTTGAAATACTCGTATGTATATTCGTAAAGTCATTCTCCGGTTATCGAATGCATTTTTGATTTAAGATTTCAAAACATTCCTGAATACTAAAAAAATTTTGTATTACATACAGAAAGGTTAATTACTTGTTTAAATGTCATTTGCGATTTACATTTAAAATCTTTGACTCAGATGCACGTATTTGGTACGTACTTGTATATGTCATACATCAGAGAAAGATCTATAAGCAGCAAGGAAATACACACACGCCTAGACATATAGATATAGATGTGTTCTTCAGCAATACTCCGATAATCGCAAACTTTTGCGATTTACTTTTCATTTCATTTCGTGCGATTTCAGATGTGCGTGTTTCGGCGACAAAAACAACTCACTTGATTGTTTTCATAAACATCGGAATATTTTGCGTGTTACGATTCCTGAAGCATGGCTATATGTAGTATATATATATTGTCTGGCAAGTGTGCGGAAAATATTTACAATAGTTCCGGTATCTCATCAACATCGCCATTTGTCAGATGCGTAAAAGTCGGATCTGTTTATATGTATGCCTACACACAAATGCATCGTGAATATGTATTAACTGAAATATATTTTGTACCTACATATATATATTGAGCTTGTACGCATTACTTTCTTATAGAATGATTTGCTCTCTCTCTCTCTCTCTCTCTCTCTCTTTCTCTCGCTCTCTCCACTTGATGAACTTTTACACTTTTACGTTGGCAGAACAGAGCGTAAGAGAAAAATTGTTTATAACAGAGGCTATTGCTCTTAGGATGACAAGACGATTTCGAAGTGTGCAACAATACTCTTTCTCCGATTTTATTTAGATCCTATGTCATTATCTTTGTAACTAGCATTATTAAACATTCAATTTTCAATTAAAACGTGTATACATTGTGATTGATTTTCCTTCTCTCTTTTTATGTTTTTCAAGTGTAACGAAGTTTGTAAACATTTATTTTTATAGTTGTATTTTAAATATAAAAAATCTCTTAATAAAAAGACATTAACTAAATTTCACTATTTTTCTTAGATTATCAAATGAATCTATACAAAAATTAAATTACTTCTCATAGTTAATATGATTTTAAGCATTTTAAAATGAAGTTCACTTCATTCAATATAAGTACTCTGTAGTCAGTTTCTATAGACATGTAGATAAATGGTTGATATGTGTCCAGATTGTACCACCTTCGATGCTCCCAAAAGTATGAGTATTACTTTTAAGCAAGTTGAAAAATAATGCTTTACGAGCATTACATATTTGGAAAGGGTATAAACGAGTTTTCTAGCCGTAAAAATTACCGATTTCTGGCTAATTATTTGTGGCTCTTCTTGCCATTTTATTTTTCATTTGTTTTGTTATGCGCAGTTTTCTTTCTTCTTCCGTACTATAAAAACCGAAAGTAAAAAGAATTTTCAATATTTCAATGCG
Source organism: Drosophila testacea (assembly GCA_035043265.1). Lineage (NCBI taxonomy): Eukaryota > Metazoa > Arthropoda > Insecta > Diptera > Drosophilidae > Drosophila > Drosophila testacea. The sequence continues at coordinate 4,920,394 of JAWNND010000229.1, forward strand.
CAAGAGAGTCATGTTCAGTTGATTACGGAAAATTGTTCGATTTTTACTTTCAAATACAGTTTGTTATTAATTCAGTGGAATATAACGCTAATCGAAAAAGTTATAAAAACATTTATTCTGTTAAAAAATAAATAAATATTTTTTTAAAGTGTGAATTTAAGTGAAGTACGACGAGCTTTGTCAATATTTTTGAATCTGTACTGTAGTGGACCAAAAAGAAAACAAAACGTTTTCAAAATGCGCCCATTTGGCAATGATATTACAAACATCGCCAATAACAGCGGAGCAGAAAACAATGAAGATCGCTCAAATGGCAATGATAACAATTCCAACAACAACAATAACAACAACAACAACAGAGACACTGGAAACTCCGATTCCTCCAGCAATGAAACAGAACTGGACACAGAACCCGATCCACGCATACCACCACATATAGCCAGAATCGGCGGAATTGTAACATTCTCCCCAATTGCCGGACGTGGAGTTATCCGAGTGGTGCAACGATGTGAGGACGCTAAGGAGAATCACAAATTGGGTAAGGGATAATTTCGTTGTATACTATCTATTATTAATTATTCTTATTGTAAAACAAATACTAGTTACCAGTTCTAAGTCACCCATTTGTCAGTCCTTACATAGGGTCTCAAAAAATAATCCGAAAGATATTTGGAAGTCAAATTTATAGAAATTAATGTATAAAACAAACATATACATGTATTAGATTAAATTTATTTATTTACACACAGTCATACAAATTTAAATACAGTAAACACTACAGATCTATTTACATATGAAAATCTCTTTATTTGTCGACTGAGAGGATAAATCAAATAGAAAACGTGATTATTATTTTGTATTTAGCAACATAAATAAATCTCCTTCTTCTGTAATTATTTCAACTGGTTGAAGTTTCGTTCAACTAGAAGGAATGCTAGAAATTTTAGTTTCTTTGTATCAAAGCTTTGCAAAGTTCAAATTAAAATGCCATCTACAAGTAAATTTGTCAGTTGTATCTCTTTAAAAATAATGTGTTCGATTTTTTCTACTGTCTGATATCCCAAAAGTTCTTGATCCGACTCGGTTTCCATCCAAGAATTCACAATTACTTTATTGTGGCAATTCAGAATTGTAATAAGAATTTGATTGAAAAAATGTGTTTGAATCTGTCCATAAATAACAAGTCTGCTTTCGAATAGAATATTCCTTGTCTTTTCTACAAATTCGTATACATTTATCGAGGACTCTTATATTAAATAAAATGCTTGTTTTTTAACACCAAGGAGTATTAAAATCCGTGAGGATTTCATCAAAGTCATCTTCCCACTCCTCAAACAGTTAAGGCCTTTGAATGTGTTGTTCATAGACCATGGCTAATATTTATTATTTGTATTTTTATTTTGACCTCACAAACACAACATCAGAAACGCAATTAAAATAATTTAATTAGGCTATAACTCAAACCTATTTTGAAAACTCTTTACGAATAGTTAATCTATAGTCAAAATTTTGCAACAGTACTGCAACAACATCTGTAACAAATTCGCCAACTTTTGTTTTTGTATTTGTTTTATATGTGAGAGTCATAAATTATACCAAAATGAATACATGAAAATGTTTACACTGAGCGAAACAAGGAGCCCAAAAACAAAAGACTTCTCAGCTTTTGAGCGAGTCATTTATTTATTAATGAATCAGCTGTTCAAAACATAAACAAACAAACATAACAGAGAAATCAAAATCATTTTTTTAGTACATATATTTTTTTTCATGAAATGTTTTTCCGTATTAGTGTTGCCATAACAGCTTTTTTTCTCATCAGATATGACATTTTGAAATAGAACGAAAATTTGTAGCTGCTTATTTTTACTTACTTTAGTTCACTTTTAAATTCCAAGTTGGATATTATTGTCATGAAATTGAAACATGATAAACTTTAGGTTTTATACAGATAATTTTTATGGAAAATGTATAATTTTTTCAATCTTCACTGCTCCGAATAGGCAGTAATAATCTCTCTCTCTCTCTCTCTCTTTCTCTCTCTCTTATTCTTGTCCCACTCTCTCTCTTTTCTTAAGTGCATGCAACAATGTACATTGTACAGTGATGGAGAAAATAATGGAACCAACCAACTTTTTTTGTATTTTTGAGTTCTCTTCCATGAAATAAAATGTTCATACAATTGCAGCTCATTGTATGTAGATTTATAACGAAATCGAAAAGAAGGCGTGGCAGACCCCACAAACTATGTAACTATAACGATTTCCCAAGCAATAAGAACACAAGATAAACCAAAATAAAATTATTTTATACGCCACATACTTATTAGATGTTTTAAAATGGCTAAATACCTGTGATTTCTATTATTTTTTCCATCACTTTATGTGTCTACATATGTATGTACGCACATATGAATGTAAATATGTATAGGCACACATGCATTCGAGCATACAAACAGGCGACCCTCTCTCTCTCTCCCTCTCCATAGCTGAGATATATCAAGGTCCCACAAAACCAAGTGAGAGCACAACACCTGAGTTTACTCGACAGTGAGATACCCGCTATGCGTACATTCGTACACAATCGATTGAGTAAATCCACATAAAGCCCCTTAGATCGTAGAGTATTGCTTAATTGCTTTGAAATTGGTGTGGTAATAGTTTTTTTTTTTAGGCAGAAAGGAGCGTGGTAGAATTCGAAAATACCCTATAATATATTGGCTAACATATTTGGTAGCACGACGCACTTGTCTACTACCTTGTCTCGTTGTACTCGGCTGTTCATTTGTATTTATATTTTATTTTTACCTGTGAGTAGATTGTCACAAAACTATTACACTCGCCATTATAGTTTGAGAGGTACCAAGAAAATAAAAAGAGCGCAAAAAAATAAAAGTTTTGTTTGTATATGTGCTCTATTCTAAGTTTAGACAATACGGGTATATTCGTCTGGTCTTTCAAGAAGTCAGTTGGATCGGGTCTATGTTGTGTCCAACTCAACATCACATATTCAGTCTTGCCCGATGAGTTTACCGCGTCGGGGTTTCTATGTTTAGTAAAAAGACCTCATGGCACATGTGTGCACTGTGAGTTTTTCTAAATTGGTTAATGTACATACATATATGGGAAAAGATAATATGGTATCAAAATGGCACACTTGGTGGTTAAAGTAATTGAGCGCTGTGAAAATGCTACTGAAAATGCTCATCTAGGTAAGCGATATCGTTGCTATAACTAAATTTAAGTACGTGTGTGTACACATATATGTATATATATATATGTATGTAGGTTCATTTATAAGTTTCTCACATATTCATAAGTGTTTAAAATATTTGAAACGGTTTCAATAAACATAGATATAGCGAGATAAAGACAATGTGTTAGTTAAGTGATGATATCTCAATAATCAACAGTTTCTCATACTAAAGGGAAATTTACATCCGACAGCTATATTATATGGTAATCAGAAAGTTCTATATGAATAATATGGATATAAAGTGGGCAATAATACCCTTAATATTATTTAGATGTTAAGTATCGATCTATGAAACTATCAGTCGAAATGCTATTAATGCTATTCTATTTTCAGATCTTTCACAATGTGAACTCATGCAAATACCAGATGCAGTTTATCATCTAATGCGGAATACGGAACTTCAAACATGCAACCTCAGCGAAAATGTTCTCAAAAGAATTACGCCAAAGTTTGCGTTAAAGTTTAGCGCAATTACAGGTGAGAATCTATATATGTACTTAGTATATACATATATGACGTTGAAATAGATATTATATGAAATACATTTTTTAATTATATTGCAGATTTAAATCTCTCACATAATCAACTATCAAGGCTGCCAGATGAATTCGCAAATCTATCTGAATTAAAGACGCTTAACATTTCTCACAATTCATTCATTGTTCTACCTCAAGTTGTTTTCAAGCTACAGAAGCTTGCAAGTTTGGATGTTCAAAACAATGCCATATTGGGTAAGTGCTTACAACTTACTAACTACTATATAGTTCTGAATTTCTCTAATCAATTTCATTGATCGACTATTACAGAAATCGACACTGAAGATGCAATTAGCAGTGACTGTTTGGCTGTGGTTGATCTGCGCAATAATCCATTGAGTAGACTCTGTCGCCGCAAGTTGCAGGACTTCAAAACTAGCTTTCGTCTAGAGATTTCAGATGACGTCGATGATGATTGGTAGAACTGAAAGTCTCTAAGGAAATGCATGGTTATCTCTGGATTGCATTTGCTGTAATCTACAATGATTTTCATTACTTTTATTTATTTTGTTTATAAAAATACATACTTTACATAAATTGTATAATCAGTCTTATTACCGCTATTTACTTACAATTTTCCATTCGCATTTATATCAAAATCTTGTTATAAATTTTAGCGGTTGTTATGTCCTCGGTCAGAGTTCGGATAAGTTGCCTTTTGAGGAGATTTTCGTAAAGAAATGGGAACAATACATATGTACAACAGGAGAATATTACAAATTTTACTTGTGTATACTTAAGATGAGGATTTGTGGTCAATTTGCTGAGCATATGAAGATTTCTAAATCGAGGATGGCCAATACAAGTGAGCTGACGTCGAAGTGGTCATCAGTTTGGATAACAAAAGTCCATCAGTGTTGTTTATCAAGCTGTTCTGTAACAATTAAATAAATAAGTTTTATTAATCTGCGCAGAAGCAATTTAATTAATTTCCTGGGAACTACGGTTGCTAAACAATCGATGCTAAATCCAAAGGTATTATAGGTTCTACAATTGTACAATATATCGACGTCTTCAATCATCGATATACCTTTGGCTTGTGAGACGCTAATGCCGTATTTCCATTTATTTGTATTTTTGAGTTGTGTTAGTGCTGACGTGAAAAAATCCCAAAGCTTTTTATGGTATCGAAACCGGTTTAATCTCAAGCTAAATTTAATGTGCGCCAACTTAAAAATTCATTTAATTAAACCTTCTTTGTAGACAATTAGATGAAGTATATTTTACAAAACATCTCAAACAAATCTGCAAAAGTGTATGTATAATTTAGTATTCTCGCTTATAAGCATTTTATAAGAATTCGGTTTTGAAAATTTACAACTTTAAAACAGAAACGAGCGAGTTTTAAATATTTTTGCTGAATGTTCTCAAATTTGTTAAGTGTATTCGGTAATATAAATTGAGTTGTTGCAAGAATTTAATTGGTTTTTGGCAATAACTTCAAAAATATGCATTTACCAAATAAACTATATAATTCAGTTTAAGATAATGTATCTATATGAATCTTTTTCTAAGATTCCAATTAAAAATAAGTAAAACTGCTAATTACTAAAATCAAACATATTTTCAATAACATGTTGCACAAACTCAGAGCTCTTAAAAAAATTTAAATCATGGATTTAAAAAGTATTTCTGAATCTGGTAAAAATTATAGTTGGTACAGCCTCTCGAATTTGATCAATTTTAGAGTGAGCCGACTTTCAAACTGAGTTGTTGAGTAAATTATTTAACCGATCTACCTAACTTAAGGTACATAAGTTTATTTTTTGTGAAACTCAATCAATTTTTGTTTCTACACCTGTTTAATTTACGTACTAAATAAAACTTAGAAGTTACACCGAAATTGGACTATCTTTGGCAGAATATAACTTGTCAGCTTCTTCGACCGTCAAAGTGATTATTATTATTATTAATTAAGACTCTTCGGTGAATATAACTCCAACTCCTTTATAAAGCTTAAGCTGCTCAATTTTGACCGATTAAAATCTCCTTTGACGACATATGATATATATGTTTAGTCAGATTTTAAGAATTACATTTTTGGCATCTTTGCTATACTATTCAGAGCGACCTGTAAACTCGGGATGTAAAACATCAGTCATCATTTAGCATCACCTTCTGAGGCAAGCGAAGCTGCAAGTTAATTTTTTAATAACTAGCAACACCAATTTCGACCGGATTTTCTTAAGTGGAAGAATAGCTTTAAAGGTGAGTTAAGATTTCTAAGTGTAATCTCATTGTTGAAATCATAGTGTAGTCATCGCTGTTAGCAGGAAAATCATTTCAGATTTGTGCGTCAACATGAAATTGTTGGCATGGCGTATGGCGCATTGTTTCCATTAGCTGGGAAACAAAACAAGCATTAAGTGTAGAGCTCTCCGGCACTTAGGTTATCTCTCTATCTCTGAAAGTCTTTTTCTCTCTCTCACTTTCAGCTTGTCTAAGACTCAATAAACGCAAAACGCAAAGGCAAAACCAGTGCCAGCAAATTTCCAAGTCAATGCAACTGGTTTGGCAACATTTCGAGAGATACAAAAGCCCCAATGTTGAGATAGCACTCCACTCACGCACAGCTCAGCTCAGCTCAGCTCGGAGTCAGAGTCGGAGTCGGAGTCGCAGTCGGTGTCGGAGTCTCGGTTAGTTGATCATGGCCAAGTAGGGTGGGAACGGGAGACGAAAGGTGGGCTCTGACGGTGTCTGGCCAAGTTAATTCATTGCGCATCGCTGACCGAGAGGAATGGGAATGAGAACTGCAATTGTGAGCGAGCGATCAAAGAGAGCTGGAGAGCCAACGGACTAATGAATGCACAGACACTAACACAAATCCCACACACACAAATACAGATACAGATACAAATACAGATACAGGCAGAAACATTAGCCAAGCTCAATTGTTGGCAAGAGTGGGAGCCAAAGCCAGAGCCAAAACTGAAGCGAGAGCGGAAGTACATAGCTGACGTTGTGAAACAGCTTCAAGCGTTTGAACCAACTGCTGACAAATAACAAACGGGCTCAACAGTCGCTAGCTGTTAATCTACTAGAGCGCGTTCGGGCACGGACAAATTTGAGGTGATTTCAATTGAAAATTCACAAAAAAAAATACAATCAGGGTATAAAAAAGAATTCATATTAACTGAATACAAACAAAAAGTATCTAACGCAATGCAATGAAAAAATAGCAAAAAATAATTTCAGTATAAAAAGCTATTGTTGTAGGTGTAGGCAAAGAAAATTCCCATAATACCGCTGCGAGAATCTGTTGTTTGTGGCTTAAAGATTACTTACATATATGTATACATATCTATTGATGTATGTATACATACATAATAACTATGTACACGCTTACTAATCAAATTGAGTATAATGCTTAAAGTGGCTTTTGCAAATTACGTATTCAATCAAACCTGTAGAAACGCTTATAAACTATTTATATAGTATACATACATACATTTGTATGTATACAAGTTTGAGCTTATATATGTATGTACATATGTATGTACATCAAACAAAATCGGATTACAATTATTTTTGTTTATGTTATTTTCTGTTGTGTGTATACATGTAAACCTAATATTGAATATAATTAACGGATGACTAATTCTTTGCTGACTTTACTTACATACTTGAAGACTGTTATAACAATATATGATTAATGATGCAGAACTATTCGTTATATGACGATCTATAATACATATGTTAAAATTTCATAATCTATCTTGTGTGAGTGTCGAAGGAACTCTTCTTCTTCTTGTGGTACTGTATTGAAAACTTTAAATGCGTTTTTCGCGACTTTTCAAGTAAGTGAGCTATATATACTTGTATACATATGTGGGTGCCATAACTATTGTATAAATATGGATATGGATACATCAGTGATGAGCTCCAGCTCCAGTTAAAATTACTGCTGTTATCGATTAATCGAGTGGAATCGATTTTTGAGTTACATTTAATCGATTCTAATCTATGTTTTAGAGGTTAGAGTATTTCTGGAATTGACTGAACAGCAACGTATATATCTGATTTTAATTACTTAAAGTAAAATACCGATTAATCGATTTTCCGAACGCTTTTATCATAAAGTTATCGATTGTGTTTCCTTACAAATCGAATAACGTTCCGTCATTTATTTGAGATTTATGTGTTAACATTCCTTTCTGATGTATTAAAGATATAAACGATTCCCTTTCAATGATACCCTATAAGACTGTTCTTTCCCCGTCAAGTCTAGCTTCTCAAAGTCCACAATACTCTTGCTTTTGATGATTGATCTTTTTCGAATTCATCATTAAAATTTTGGTGTACAATCAAGTCATATGTGCGTTCATGGCTAAACAGCTCGAAAGTTCAATGTCTGACTGCGAAAAGATTTGACAAACCCACACCCGAATATTTTACATGTCCATCACGGCTCAAGCAACTATTTTCTGCTCAAAATATAGCTACAGTAGCTATGAGCTATGAGCTATGAGAGAATATTGAACATTTTTGAAGTTTATAACCAAAATAAAATATTTAACAACATAATAAATCGTTAGATTTTCCTAGATAATGTTGTTTTAACATCTCAAAAGCTGGCAACACTGTTAGATATTTGCTCATTTGAACTGAAATGTTGTGAATACTTTAACTATAGAACTTAATGCTAGAGTTGAGGTTTGGTTTTATTTTTAGCATCATCAGTTTGATTCGGACTGAAACTTTACTTTCATACTATGTATACCTATAGTGTATATGTATAAACCTACATACATGGTATGTAATAATTGACGCTACAATACTGGTATGTAAGATCATACATATGTAGATACATCTATACATACATAGTAGTAATACCTGGCGCTACCATACTGGTACTTATACTCGCATTTCGTCAACTTTGCCAATGTGTAGCGTCCGCGTCACGTAATTATTAAGTCAGTATGTACTACGAACGAAGGCAAGTTTAGTTGAGGGACAGACGGAGACGGAGACGGAGACGGAGACGGAGACAACAAGAGAGTGACAGAGAGAGAGAAAAAGAGCTGATGCCAGCGACAAGTTAAAAAACCAGTTTTACTCAAAATCGCCTTCATCTGGGCTGAGTCTGAGACTCTGAGTCTTTCAACCAGGGAAACAATTATGTGTATGGGTTGCTTGTGAATCAAGATACGTGCACGGTTGCAACTTGAATAAAATATTTGGAATCATTTTTTCTTTTTCTTCTTTTTTATTTAAGTACAATTTTTGATTAAAGTCTACATTCTCTCTTCTTTTCCATTGTACCATTTTTAATCAGAATGAATATTTATCTTTGACACACCCTTGCAGAGACCTGTTTAAAACTTTCGACTGATCATTTCCATGACATATATAATATAATGATATGTAACTTTAATTAAATCTGTTTAGTATGTACCAACTACCAATACTAAATCTGCAAGTTTGGCTAAATTATAGCATAAGGAATAACAAAGTTTTTCATACTGAAGGTTGATTTCCCACCAATCGTTCCAATGGCAGCTATAAGGTATAGTGATCCGATCCATTCGGTTTCTGCCTGCTGCAAGAAAACGGACTCGTTCCAAGTCTTTTCAATATCTTTAAAACTTAAGTTTGCCTAAAAACAAACGGACAGAAGGACGGACAAGCTTTTCTATATCGACTCAGCAAGTCATCCTTAAAATAAGTATATATAAGCTATAGAATAACATTTTAAAATGTACATCAATAGTTTTTTGCTTATCTTATTCTGAATTGAGAAAATTAAAATTACTTTAAAATTCTGATCAATTTTGGAAAAATTCGTAATATTTTTCGCCCTTCTGCAATTACGTAGTTACTTTTATTGAACGTTGCTTAAGAAACTATTCAAACCTATGTAGGAAGACCTGATATATTAGGTAAAGGTGCAAAAGCTAGTTGAGTATATCGAGACACCACTGTCTATATTTATATGTATATATTGTTAATCGTATCGAGCACTTTTCACTGCAGTGTTTTTTTTTCTTGTATTTATTTGAAACTTGCCAAACGTGTTCAAATAACCTTCAAAATGTATCAAAATAACACCCTGACTAACTAAAATCTGCAAAATGAATTAAAGAAAACCCAACTTTTGTATGACTATGAAAAGCGACTCAGATCCTTGTCAGTATATGTACATATCGTATGTACTTGTACTTATATAAATATTATGCCAATTTACACATATTCGCGGAACCTAATCCAGTCTCAGAGGCCCAACTTGAAGTCATACCTTACTCAAGTCGCTCTCCTACGAGCATTTGCAAATGTATCTGTATCTATATATGTGTATCTATATCTGTTTCTGTATCGTCGGGGGATTGTGTGATTGTATTGATTGCTTGGCTAAAACTGGTTTCGACCAAAATGCTCAAATCAAGTAGAATTTAAGCCACAAAGCAAACCAACTCAAGCTCTTAGATTTTACTTCAGATATTGTTGTGTCGCATAGCAGCTGTCTGATGTCTGATGTCTGATGTCTGCTGTCTGCTCAACAGACTGCCCAAGGCGATTATCTGACAAATATGGCAAAATTGTCGTAGGAGTTGTTTTATACATACATTTTATTAATATACTATGTATATTTCTTATACTTAAGTATAATACTTACATAACTACTTATGTATCTGATCAATGCTATTGTGCAACGTCTTCTTCTGTTGCTTTCTCAATGCAATTTAGTTGAATATTTTATTGTATGTATACATTTTTAAAACATAGTCAACAGTATGATATTATGTCATACTATGTTTGCATAAACATTTGCCACTTTGAATATTCGCAAGCAGTATTTAAAATGATTGGATTTCATCAAATAAATGCAATTCCCCAATGTTGCCATTTCTAGATCGATCTCCATTTGTATCTATGTCAAATTGATAGCATAATCTTTGGAGATAGTTAACATCAAAATTCTTTCCATTGTTGTTCTTTTGCTTTAAACGCGTCTTTTGTAAAGAGAGAGAAACCACGTACTTTTGTGTTTTTATAGGTTTTTTGTTCATTTCTTTGTATACCCTTTCAAAAGGTGAACTTGGTACAGATCCATCAGTATATACTTTGACTCACTATATCAATATTATAGCTGACAAATAAACGATCGGAAAGGAAGACTTTATGGATTCTAACGAATGGTTATTGTTGAAATAATTCACTAAAAATCAACCTAATTCAGTTAAAAATCAACCTTTTGGCTATTTTTAAATATCTTAATAAATCGTACAGATTACATTAAACATTCTGACAATCAGTAAAAATTTGAATACAGGGTATAAAATCTTCGGCATGCCGAATAGAACCTTTCTTTTTCGCTTTGTATTCTTTTTGTTTTTTTGTTTTTTGTGTTTTGTGTTTTTTTGTTGTGATTTGTGTGTGAGGGAACTATTTGGGGCACAGGTCATTGACAGAGGGCCGCGGCCGGTGGCAATAGCAACTAGCGGTATCCATATCCGCAATTGCAATTTAATGGGCCTCCTAGATCACTGCTTAAGGGCAATTGACAATTCTTATGTGATCTATTTATCTCTCAACTGAAAAATGCCAGTAGGTAGCTACTAGCTACAATACCTTTGTAATTTCTGTAATATAGTAACCCCAATTTGGCAAGTTGTTCGCAGTTGCAGTTTGCAGTTGGCAATTGCTGTCCGTTGTTGAAATGCAGCTGTGCCTACGATCAGTAACAGACAACAGCCACAAGGTATCTTTGGCCAAGACCAGCTGCAGCTGCGATCTAGTCTCTAGTCTCCAACTGCGTCACGATTGCACTTCTACAGCTTCTAGCCACCCAGTCGAAAAACTAAACTAACTGGGCAAAGACTGTGCACTTTTTTGTTTCTGTTTTTTTCTTTTTTGGGTTTCCATATCTGGGCTGTTCTCTAATTTAAACATTTTTCGTTTCAGTACTTTTTTTTTTCCTTAGATATATTTGAACGAAATGATGTCGGATCCATGGCCATTATTGGCCAATGGTTTGCGCTTTAAAGCTCTCACTGCCCTCCTGTTGCTAATATGTTTGGGTCAAGCAGCTGCCCAATCGAATTACGTGCAACATGGCGATAGTGGCAACTACTCCACAAACGGATTGCCAGAGGAGGCAACACTTGATGGAAAGGTAAGCAGTACATTCTCACAGAATCGAAATTAAAGCAACTCGTTCTAAAAATCAAGTTTAAAGTTCAATTAAGACAAAACACAGATTAAATGGTAATACTTAAACCCCAAAATTAGGCAAATTATGCCAAAGATATATTGTTCAAGTGCAGTATTTCTCACTTGGCTTAAGTAATTCCGAAACTACAGAACTTCTGACATTGTTGCGTACTGATTTTAGGCTAAATATAACAGATTTTTATAATAAGTATTTAATTATAACGAGCCTTAATGCTGTCTAAATCTTTTTCATATTTAAATTCAGTCTCTTTTTTGTCAAATCAGTTGAACAGAAATGGGGCAAATATAGTGAATGGAGAGAAAAACAAAACTACTGCCCTTTAAGTTTTTTTCTTTCTTTTTTATGATATTCAATGAACGTAAAGTTTTTCAAAGTACATATGTTACATAGGATTTCCGCATATGTTAGTTTTCCGAGCAAAGCGTGCGAACTGAAAACTGACATAAATTCAAATATAATTGTAATAATAATAATAATTATAATTATTAGTGTGAGCATCGAGGACCAAAACAAAGCTAATTGTTGGGAGCCGAAACTAGTTTCAACTTAGCTTACTTAATATGCAAATTGAATTTGCCGATTTTGTAATTGTTTGTATCATTGTAAGATTCACAAAAACTGTCTCATCAAGTGCCTTATTAACCTGTATTACAAACTCTTTCTGTAGGTAACCAAGCTCGATGATATTAGCCCCTTGATCTTTCTCAATCGGACCAAGGCTGCTCTTAACTGTGCAGCTGGCTCAATGCAAGTAAGTTATTATGGATGATATGGATTTAGATCAATACTTAAGCTTCATTTTCTGTCGTAGGTTGATATGAAATTTAACGATCCGTTCCATGGTATCATCCAAGCCGACTATGATCGAAGCAGTGCCTGTCGAGTCAGTGGCAAAGGTGCCCTAAGTTATCGTCTTGAGCTGCCCCTTAAAGGATGTGGTACTATACAAGTGAGTTATCGATTCAAGTTATTTAATGTTCCCAATTCATTTCTGTCGTAATAGAATCCCACACGTGTGTTCACCAACAATATTATTGTGCGTTTCCATGCCAATTTGGAGATGGATGGCGATGAGATCATCACAATTGTATGCCGATATCCGCCACCTGTGCCTTCACTGCCACCAGCACTGCCAGCGCCTATGTATGTATAGTTTACACATTGTGATGCTACGTTCACACTGAATCACACTGAATCACAGTGTCACGTAAATCAGCAAGTTTAATCTGACCCATTGTGACACTGTGACACAGTGTTTTGTGATACTCTGTGATTCAGTGTAGAGATCTCTTTATATTCTACAATGTTTTAATTGTTCCAGTTTGAATCCTATTGCGACGAGTGCTATTCTCCAGCCGCCACTAAAGAGTATACAGATACTAATGATCATCTGTGCCATCATGTTCCTAACACTTCTTCTGTTGGGTCTGGCCGTATCCTATTACTGTCTCCGAAGCCGACCCATTCCAGTGGTGCGCCGTCTACCAATGAGCATGGGTAGTGGTTCGGAAATAACCAAGTTGAGTGGCAGCAGTGTTGGCAACATCAGTGTCTTTGAGGGTGTTAAGATACCCCGTGCCCATGCTGCACTCCAGGCGGTGTACAGCTCTTCTGGTAGCGAAGGAGCACTGATCCCATCGGATTATCCCAGTGAATCACATTCGGAGATTGAAGAGATTGACACTCGTTCATTGCCGTTCAGTTCAGCAGGCAGCTTTGAGAATCGCGCCTTCGTTCAAGAGACTTCCAGCATTTATAGTGACCACTATGCTCCGACACAGGAAATACCCGCAGCTAATCAAGTGATGACCACAGTTATGCAACACAGCTCGCCAATACAGGAGATAATTACGAACTCGCCCAAGTTCGATGTCCAGGTGCGTGTGAAGAAGTCACCACTGCCAATTCCATCACCGGTCACCTCCGATACGGAAAGCGTTGGCACTGTCCGTCAGGATCGGAACAACCTGTCGACCATTATGGAGGCGTACGAGGATCGGGAGAGTGTAATGACTATGGATTCGATGCCACCGCAAGTGGAGACTATGCAGTCACAATTCACATATGTTCCAGAATTACATCCAGCGCCAAACGCTTTACAGTCACCGCCGTATCCGCTTGTAGCCGAGCCCAAGTTCTCCGTCTACACTCGCACACACCATGAGGTTGTGGACGGACGTCCTGAAACCTGGTCTGATTACACTGACGGACCGGCGCCTAGCGAAATCACAGACTTATCATCAGAGGCACCCGACAGTCATGTCCATGAGACAAGTCGAGCGATTGATACCATGCATTACTATGAGGATGAGTATGTACCAGCGGAACCGATGATTTTACCTAAACCACTGCCAGTTACCTCACACACCGTGGACGATGTCTATTTGCGCACAGTTACTGAGAAGAAAACCATTGAAGATATTGAAAGTCATAAGCGACTTGTCACCGAATACAAGAGTAAACCGAAAGCCCCATTGCCACCGCCTCCTCCGGAGCTGGTAGATCCCAAGTTTGATGTTAGGGTTCGGAAATATCCGAGCGAACGGGAACAACAGCAATGGGAAAACTTTTCGGACATCTCTAGCGCCTCTGGTCTTACATTGACACCCAAGCTGGAGCGTTCCGAGATGAGTTTACCGTCAGCTGAACCCCCGGTCCAGATTCACGACAACAAGCTCAAGTTGACCAGTCCCGAACTAGTAGGAAACATGAAACCAATTGAGGTACCACCACAAGATAAGGATGTTCCCAATTGGGATGTGCTCATACGAATTCTGGAGGAGCCAGAGATGTCGGATATTGTGGATGACACTAGTTCGGTTCACAATATCAGCTACGACGATAGAGCCAAGTGGAAGGAAATCATTACTACACAATCTTCGCTGCGAACAATGTTAACCGAAGCTGTGGTTCGAGAGGACTTTGAACGCATCCGTCAAGATACCCGTTACGAGCGAATGTTTGAGCCTCAGACCTGGGATGTCATCATACGAATTCTTGCACCACCCAGTGACGACGATACAGATGTTGAGATGCGTACACCCAAACGTGGCAAGAAGTCAGCACCACAGCCTTGGGATACTCGTTCCAGACGCAGCTCCTTACCCACGCTCTACGAATACGACAGCGATGGTGGCTCCAGTGTACGCACCATTCGCAACGATTCAGCGTTGCAAATACATGGAGGACCTGGTGTCCCAACTGGACCAGGACCATTCAGCACGCAACGATCACGTCGCAGCTCACGCACCTCCTATCAAACGGACCACAACGACTTCCGTTCGATGTCCGAGGTGACCGTTGACTTTGGGAGACCACAGCCGGATCAATTGGATAATGTAAGCGACGCCAGCTCATATTACCGTATGCAGTACTACGATGACGAGGACAGGCGATCATTCCATCGATCCATCAGTCATCCATCGCTTGCTCGCTCCGCCAGCGAGTTTACCGAGCACTGGACAGCTCCTGACGAGATTGAGATCTCCTCGCCAGAAGGCACGCCCAGGGCTCATCGTGTGCGTCAGGTAAAAACTTTCAGCCATACCTAGCTATATTAAAAATAATCGAAAAATCTAATGATCGATATTTGAATAAGCATATGAATAATATCCTTGAATAGTCTTAAATACCATATTTACCATACCAACCGTATTCTATGATTTTCAAAATTTTTATAACTGAAAGATCGATTAGTCGATGTCTAATTATCTGATCTTTCGATTAATTGATCCGATTTTCAAATCGATTTTCATCATTGGCTTCAGAAGACCTATTTAAATATATATTTCCAACTTTTATACATCATTTTCAGCCGATACATCACTCACTCGGCCAGCCTGGGGATCGTATTCTGTCCCAAACGCAAAGCGAGTATGTGGAATCTCATCACAGCGTCTATCAGGCTGAAAAGCAGTTGCCACCGCCAGGAAGAAAGTGGTAGGCCCGCGATCCTTAAATCGAGTCAAATTATTTTTTTTTTGTTTTTTTTTCCAAATATTCAACTAAACACACAAGTGCGAAATTGCGCTGCGGAAATGGGTATCTATACTTACACTTGATAGTACTTATCATACAAATTTGCTTTTAGAAGTTATAGATTTTGGAGTGATTCCGTTAACTGATTTAACCCGATCAGTAACCTCTAACTGCAATTTTAAAAAAAATGTTTAGTAAATTACTTAAAGCAATTGAATCGCTTAATGGAATGACCGAACATAAAAATATAAAATATATACATATAATATAACTAAGAAAAGTGCCAATTATAATTGCCTGACGATATGTTCACAATATGAACACAAATTAAAATGCAACTCACATGCATTTACAATATAGAAATATCGATGGAATACATAATCCGTATAAAATATAGGAATGACACTTGAAAATGTTCAGGAATCACAGCTTGCGGACCATTTTTAACACATACTTACAAATCTACTATACTTATAGCTGAAAGTTTTAAGCTGATAGAATTTATTGTTAGTTCATTGAAAAATTACAAGCACATAATATATGTATGTACACATCGTAATATGATGACATAGTAGTATGTACGTATATTATGCTGCCTTATCATGTTTCAATAGAAAATATTCTGCAGTCACAAGTCAAATATATAATATAAATTTTGATGTAATTGATTTTATGAGTGCCTACTCATATCTTTTAAGTAATAATTGCAAGACAAACTACTCAATATAGAACATTCCTCAATGGCATTCCCAACTGCCTGACAGATACAGAGAGACAAAATATAACCATACAATAATGGGAGCATCACAATTTTAAAAAGTATTACTACAATATAGTTAGAAATACTATATAAATATTTACAAAATATTAAGAGAAGGCATTTTGAATTTAATTACATTGGCTTGTGTACAATGGTAAGTTTTCTACTCCTTTCGACGAATTCAACGTGCACATGGACACATTTTTATTGTATTCAAAAATCTAATATTAACTAATATTAATATTAATATTAACTAATCCATCTAATATGAATGTAGTATAAAGTGACATAAATAACGAAATAAAGCAATTATGCCTTAAATGTAAATTTCTTTACATATTTATTTAAATATCTATCAAAGAATAAAATTGATTTCAAATTGAACAATTTGTTGACATCGTTTTTGTCATATTAACTGCCTGAATAAAATGAAAGCGTATAATATGTAGTACATATCTAAATTTTGAAAGATTTTGATACTATGTAGTAGTATATTAATTGCTTTCGTATAATGCAACAATGTTAGTTAAGTTAAAAAAATTATACAAAAATTTATATATATACTTATGTATATGCAAGCTGCATATATAACTAGAATTTGTATCCTAACAGAAATGCCTGTAATTAAATTACTACAAGAGAATACAAAGACAATAAAGCAATAAATTTACTAACAAATAGTCTTTGGTTTTTAATTAGAAATGTTATAATATCGGAACAGCGATGTATAGATTTTTGCATACAAATTTGGGGAGTTTTTTAGCTTAGTAAAATATTTGAAAATTTCAAAATAGATTTTCCATTTAGTTATTTACGAATGTTGCGCACTCTAAAAATATCAAACATTTTATCTGAATGGTTGGAATTCTTGCTAACGGAATTTCATAAAAACACACGAGATGGCGCTACTGACAATTTAGCACCTACTGGAAAAATACCATACTACAGAATAGATAACTACCAACTTGAAATATGTACATATCCACAGTCTACAATCTTTCTGGAATAAGTCCAGATCCTCGGCGCCAAGGCCTAAAATTTGCAATGTGAACCTAGCATTGGGGAATCTAAGGGCCTCCTTTTAATAGAGACTGGCATAGGGTATCTTGCCGTCATGCGCGCTCGACTGAAGTCAAAATGTTAAATATCTTATGTGGAATGTGGAGGAGAGTAAAGGAATAATTAGTCGAAAATGAAGTGCAGGTTTACGAAATGATATTAATGCCAAATGTATCCATTTGTATCCAAATCTAGCTTTTATAAAGCCAAATCTAGCCTCTTATTTTTGGCAAAACTACAGTTAATCTACCTTTTATCTGCCATGTTTAGCCTTTAAGCTGCTAAAATGTGATTTTGTTATTCCCACCAAATTTGGAAGCTTTTCCGCCAAGTCCAGCAATTTTCCATGAAGGGTATCTCGTAGTCATGCCCTATCGACTAGAGCGTTCTTACCTGCTTACGCTCCGAAATGAATTGACAACAATGCTGCTCTGACAATGAGTCCCAGAGAATGAGTTTTACGTTCAAAGAGAACTAAGAGCAGAGAAAAAAGAATATTTTTAGTCTTAGATGAACACCTGATGAGCATGGCTTTTCGTTAATGTGTGTTTATCTGAATGTGTTCTTGGGGACATACAGTCGCTGCCAACATATTTGGCCAAATTAAATATTGTAAATAACGTTACTTGTAATCCAAATCAGACAGGAAAAGGAGGAAGTTTAAATTGTTCTATTAAATTTCGTTTGCAATTTCAAATCGATATATTTTATATTATACAAAATCTTACAATGATATAGATACGCACCTGTAATATGTGTTGTTAAATGTCTGAAATAGGTAGCGATTTAAAATACACAAAACTGTTGTCGCTAATCTATATAAATATATGAAGGACACATCAAGTGTAAAAAGTTCACACGCTATTAACAAACAAAAAACACACATATGTACATGATACACATACATATGTACTATATATCTGGAACTTATAAACATATGTTTGCTAGTATGTATGTTTATCTAACGCATGGGAACATATTTAATCAGCAGCTTGACCTTCATTCAATATTCACAGCAAGTATAGTAAAGTAAAGTGATATGCGCATTTTTGCACAAACGTATAGAGTACTATTATTATTATTATTTTAGCCTGATAAGCGACAAGTTTCCCACAGAAGCGAAACAAAATAAACCAAAGAAAATAAAAATATCCCATCCAGAAAGTAAAGTAGCTATGCATGAAATGTAAGTCTGATAAACAAAAAAATATATATCTGTTTAGACAGGCCTAGAAACAAATTCAATAAAATATTGTATTAGCTCTATGTTACATATATAGCATCTTTTGTGCCTACAATATAATCATAAGGTACCTTTGGAATTTGTTGAGTCAATAGTAAAAAATGGACAACTGCGGGTTTCTAGTTAGTCACACGTCAAGCGGGCCTTTCTAAAGTTATGGAAATACATATGTATGTTCATATATGTATATTAGTATACTATATACTAAATAATGTAAGTAATTAGTCAATATGCGAATTATTTTCGAATCTGCTGGTAGCTAATTTATAAATATTAATATGCTTACACCAGCAATTCTCATATCAGTTTGTCCACTTGAGTATTTGCAACATAACAAATTTGTTTGTTATGGACTTTAAAAATTGTTCAGTTGCCTTTGTGAGACGTGAGACCGCAAAGATACGTTAAACCGCAGGCCAATCGGTTTTATGATAACTTTTTATCGCTATAGTATCAACACTTGGACCAAAAAGTCACATATTTTTGTGAACATTTACAATTTGTTCTATATTTTATTTGTTTTCTTAGTATAAAATAACATAAATGAATATTGATAATGCAGCTGAGTTGCTCGAAGAGCACACTCTAACTTGTATATTTACATACATAAATTAGTTTTGTATTAGTAAATGATTTACTGCTTACTTGCTTATCGAAATTTGTCAAATGCGATAAAAATTATTAATTTTGTATGAGTAAACAAAATATATTTAATTTTAAAAATGATCTTAATAGATTGCATTTATCTCAAAGATAGTATATTTCAAATAAACTTAATTTGTACAAATATTTATGTAGGAAGAGTTTAATAAAAAGATGAGAAGCTAATAAACTACAATTTAACTTAGTATAATCCATATGGACAAGTGAAGTTAAATGTTTAAGACCTACCATAATTACTACAATATTTTATACAAAATGAACAGTATTGTTTGTGCTCGTAACAGAATTTCAAGCTTACTTTCGCTCTTGATGAAAATACAAAATGATTCTGGGGATTATTGTCATCATGCCGACAATTTTACAGCCTAGATAAACTTGTCAATAAGGAAAGAAAACTTTAAATATATCTAGACGATTAATTTTTGTATTTTAAAAGAATATTGCAACAAAAACTGGATTTCGCTTAACAGGGGTCGATATACGAGTATGTCAAACATGTGTATTTGTGTGTAAAAAAGAAGTACAAGCAAAAAGTCTTAAAGCAGCTGAAGAGTAAGAGCGAACCAAAGAGCGGGTTCAGGCCAATTGGTCGCAGTGAGATAGACAGGCGCAGGCTCCACCCAATGGTAGATAGCAATCGATTCCATTCCCCTGTAAAGAAAAAAACAAAAACGAGCCTTAACCACCATGACCTACAATTCATAATCACAGACGTATACAATACGTATTAAGAGTTGCACTCATACACACACATAACCGTTGGCCAATCACCATTCGTCTCGAATAGAGTTGTATGTGTAAAATGCACGGATAACTTGAATATGATTGGCTGTTATCGACGCCGAAGCAATGCTGAGTACAGGAAGAGAGTAAGCGCAACTTAAGCTATGCAACGGGAAATTGCTGAATACAAAATAAAGAGAGAAGTCCCAAGAGGGAGAGAGTGCAATAGTAGAGAGAGCGAGCGAGAGAGAGAGAGACAGTTCACAGCTTATCACAGCAGCAGCAGCAGCAGCAAACGACACGAGCAATGTGTTGTTGCTGTTACCGCTGCTTTTGCTGTTGCTGTTGCTGTCGTGTCGATGACGATGACGATGACTGAGTTTTTTGAGCTCGGCTCGGCTGATGGAACAGGCGGCTGTTCTATGGGTTAAGTCGCCACTGGTGGCCACGTTAGGTGTCAGTAACAATTTAGTTCGACACGCGGACGCACCTGTTTTTTTTTTTTACATATTTTGTTTGTTGCCAAAATACAACAAAAACAAAAATAACAAAATACATTAAACCAAAAAAAAAACCCCCCAAATGCACATTGCTTCTATTACTATTTAGCCGTTGTGCGATTAATTATACATTTTGAAATAGTTAACTATACATATAAAAAATATTACAAGCCAATTGGCATGAGCCCAGTTGGGTTATAAACAAATTCTATTACAACTTGAAAACGAATTTAAATTAAATTTCGCGATCGCTATAAAAGAAAGAAAAAACACAAAGTTCTACATAAAAACAAACAAATCAAAAACAAAAACAATAACAAAAAAATATACATATGTACTAAATACTTGTGAACTCTCATATATTGTTACTTTTACCGGTGTACTGTTGTTGATGTTGCTGCTGTTGTACGTATATTTGTATATTTCTACGAATCCATTAAAAATACGCAGTGCTACAAAAACGTTGCCAAAATAATAATAAACCAATATCAGTTCAACATATGCAATGCATTGGCTTCAATTTACAAAAAGTTTAAAAACGATTTAATGTTATTGTTGTTTTCTTATACCCATGTTGTTGTTGTTTTTGCTGCTGACTCAATGCGTGAGGCGAAAAATAGAGGCGCGTCTAAGATAATTTCAAAGAAATTCATTTATATGTATCTGTATAGCAATGAATAACAAGAGTTATCCGCAATAAATACACACATATATCTGTATGTGTGTATGTATATATGATCAACAACAGATTCAACAACAACGACAACACTGAAATCTTAATTTGCGACTAGTTGTTTGATGTTGATAAGGAAAACGGAGGAACATCAGCAATAACGCCTGAAAGTAGGCAACGGCTAATCAATGTTTTTTGCATCTTTTTTTGTGTTTTTCCGATCAGCGTGCGTGAAATGTGAAATCTGTACACAGCTTTGGTATACTACAAGTAGTTCGCGAAAGTGATAACAGTATACTCTGAGACAGAAATGAAATCTCTATAATAGAGAGAGGTCAGACACCCGCACAAAATAAACGTTCAGTTAAATCGTCAAATTGGCGCCGTATAATTTTGAATTGCATTCAGAGCGGCGTCTACATCGAATGCATTTGCATTTCTCCAGCGAAAGAGCCGCCACAGCAGCATCAGCAATTGTCAGCATCAGCAATAGGACTTTTTATACGGGCTTGACAGCAGCAACACCCGTGTTGGCTGCAGCTCCGCACAGCAGAAGCAGAAGCAGCAGCAGCAACAGCAACATCACCAGCAGCAGCAGCAGCGACGGCACCGGAAGCATGGTCACATCCTCGGCATCGCCAACGGGAACGGGTTGGTCAACACCGGCTGATTATAAGAGCGCCAGCACAGCTGTAACAGCCGCTGCAGCAACGGTCATGTGTGAGGTGTTGCCGTCGAGTAGCGCCAGTATTGGCAGCAGCTCACCAACAGGTGGAGCCAGCAATGGCACGGCCAATAGTACACATAGTGGTAGCAATAAAAATAGCAACAACAGTGTCAATAACAATAACAACAGCAACAATAACAGCAGCAGCAACAACAACAACAATAACAACAACAACAGCAATAATAATAATAATGCAGTTCATCAGGATCTGTTATGGATGGAAAGATTTGTATTGGAACGACAGCAGGAACATCCAGGAGAATTGGGTAAGGAGCAAACTCCAATAGTTTAATTTTAAGGAATTTTCATTTTGAAATTCTGCCATGGCAAACTAAATCCGGGATACATTAAGGGCCCTTTATCTCATCTTGCCGTTAACCTTAAAGGAAAGATAAACCTGCCGTTACGAGAACAAAGTCTTTAGTTTATCTTCCCTTTATGGTTAACGGCAAGATGAGAAAACGGCCCTAAGTTTTAGAATATTAAAGTTAACTTTAAAAAGAATTCATACCCTGTAATCAATTTTTGACTGATGACAGCTATATGATATAGTAACAAAAAACAATTTGAAATACACAATCTGCGAGTTTGGTTGAGATATCCCAAAAAAACAAAAAACGTTTTTAAAATAAATATATGCTATATATGTATATGATATAATGATCCGTTAGCTTCAATATTGAGAGACTAGATTGCATATAAACAGACAGACATGGCTTTATCGAGTCAGCTCCTTTAATGCCTTACACACTTCATGCCAAATTTTTAATACCCTCCGCAAGGGTATAACAATGCTGATCTTGATTTAGGCCAACTACATATACTTACAGTTGGGATTAAGATTGAATTATTAACGCGTGTCAATTGTCGAGGATGGTTCTCTTTTTATACACATTCAACACTTGTGGGGCTTTTCTGCTTGTCGATGTTATTCGATGATGCCGTCGATACAAGTAAAATGATATCAATAATTGTTATTGATATCAAAGCACGAGTCTTGCGATCATTCGGTTCTTCAACTTCTTATGATCCCCTCTTTAAGCACTTTCTGCTTACATTCACAACCAATTTGCACATGAATGAACCATCGAAGTTGTTCTTGAAATCTCAGCAAACTGGCATTCCTCAAAAAAGAGAGAACAAAAAACGAGTTATGGAATTTTCTGCATCCTTTTGAAACTTATCCGAAAACTGAATGAACTTTAGTGTGTGGCATGATTGTCTTCAGGTTTCCAAGAATATCCAATATATGGCTTTTCCACTCGTGAATATTAAATTATCTTTTGTCCAATGGATGTATCTTTTAAACGTTATAATATGTATGTTAAATGAATTATAATTCATTCCAGTGGCAATTGTATCCAATTAAACAGATATAAATACAAAGTAGTAGGTACTTAAAATAGCAATGTGAGAAGAATTTAAAGTGATAACTTATTTTAGCTAATTTATACTAAGATCGAAACTATAAAACTTTCAAAATTTTTACAGACTTCTATTGTAAATGCAACAAATTCTTATAAGGACAGATTCTTAAAGACATTATCTTTATTTATCTCTTTCTAAAAATTGTTTGCTTTTTCAATTCGCAATTCGATACAATTTCTATTATCTGTCTATTTTGAGTGGGATTTTTTGCGTACCGGTCTCAGTGTAAATTGACTATAAGGCTGGTTTATAGACTATAGCCTATTATCTATATGGACTTGATGAAATAAACACTCAGTAAAGATGTAAGAGTCGATCTTTAATGATCAGAGTTAGGAGGCTGAATGTTGAATGTATTAAAACAATCCTTTGGAAAACTCCCACCGAAAGGGATAAAATTCATGAACTTTTGTTAATCATACATCAAAAAACAAATTTGAGTTCATGAGTGAGTGATATATTTATTTATAATATATTATAAATTGAGGAAAATTTTTTGAGAAAGCAAAGCTGCTTTTATCTTAAGTTGTGTACTTTGAAAATTGTTAACACGAGTTTCAGTTTTGGTATAAATTCGAATCTGTACTGACAATTTGATCGGATCATTAAACAGAAAAGTTATTCAAAAAACAATTTCGGTTCAAAGGAAGATGGGGAACCCAGCTAGCGGAGTGTTTGTTCGAGTGTGCAGAATAAGTACAGAGTCTTTTCAAGTCAGGTTGTCTCGACTGTAGCCTTTCCTACTATAAAATTGATCGAGGTGTAAATTAAACCGTTTTTGCCACCAACTGCTGTTGTCGCCATCATTATGAATTATACAGGTTATCCTGGATCCTGGTAATGGGTAAACTGTCAACTGTCAACTGTCATCTGTTGTCGAACATCGAATCAAAGTGAACCACTGTCACAGCCACCCGCTAATTAATTATGTAGGGCATCATATAAAATTTGAGGGGCTGTTACTTGCGGATGCGAATGTGAATCCGAATACAGATGATGGACTATCAATTATAGTACAAATTATGCCGCCAAAAAACTATTAATTATTAAACATATTTTGTATAAAAATTAATTAATAAATATGTATGCTGATTGAATTGAACTTTATTTTATTTTTCAATTACAGTGCGAACGAGCAATCCATATTTTCTCTGCTCAGCCCTGCCCACCCACTGGAGGTCAAACAAAACATTGCCGTTGGCCTTTAAAGTCGTAGCCCTGGCGGATGTCGGGGACGGTACCTATGTCACCATCAGGGCGGGGAACGATGAGAACTGCTGTGCCGAATTGAGGAACTATACCGCCCAGATGAAGAATGGTGTTGCCAAGTTTAATGATCTGCGCTTCGTGGGACGCAGTGGAAGAGGTGAGAAGCTCTTATCACTAAAGAACGTTTTTTCATCTAGCCTATAGTCCTACAGGGTAGATAAACTGGCTGATAAAAGAAAAAAGTCTTAGGTTTATCTAAACTGTAAGCGTAGGGGAAGATGTGAATACGGTCCTAAGTTCTCTTTAGTTTTTGGCAGCTACGTTTATATTCGCTATATATCAAGAAAGAAACTAGGATATATAGTATAGCCAGCGAAAATACTTGACTGTCATTCAATTTTAACGCTTGCATTAGAGGAGGCGTGGCAGACCCCATAAAATATATATATTCTGAATCAGGAAGATGAGCCTTTTGAGTCTTTCAATTTTAAAGCGGACTCAATGAAGCTTGGTATAGATGTTTGTTCTTTTAGTGTGAAAACTCGTTTGTTTCTTGAAATATCACAACCAAACTCGCTGATTGTATAATTGGTATTGTTTAAAACAACCTGACCAAATTTGGTTAAAGTTCAACTTCTCTATCATCAGTCAAATGTTAAATACAAGTCTCTATAATGGTGTGAAGTATTTTGTATTTTGTTTTAAACTTTAATTGATTACGATTATATTATGAATGAGTGTTTGATACCGATGTTGTACAGGTTCAGGACCATTGTTCATGAACCAAACACGCATCAAGGATCAATGCTCAATAGTCATCACATTAGGCAACTCCTAAATATACCTGAAGTTTGCAATAGCCCCGAGGCAACACGCAATAAGGTAAGAGTAAGGGCAAAAGGCAAAGACCCGGTAGTCCGCGAATAGAGCCAAAGAAGAGGCTCCGTTGAAGAGTCGATTGCTCAAAGCGTGCTGTATATATATATACATATATATATTAGTATACAATATAAGATATCAGCATATCATGAGGTGCCTTTGTGTCACGCAAGGTTGGCATAATCGATTTGAGCCCACCATTAATATGGGATATGGATATGGGCATGAGCCTGTACCCCAATTCAAATTGCATAGAAATTGCAGCAGCAGCAGCAGCAACAGCAGCAGCAGTTGGTTAATTAGCTGCAACTGTTGTCGGAAGAACGAGCTGCCTGCTTCTTGTCTGCAAATTGGCGGCTCGTGCCGCAAGAGGCTAGCAAATAATTACTGCCCCGGCAAAACAGAGGCATGCAAATAACAAGCTAATGATGTAAGAGCATAAGCGCTGACCAAATTGTCAAAAACAGCCTCATCACATTTAAAACGCCCCTCTCACAGACTTACAAACCATCCCTCCCTTCGTCCATCCATCCATCCATCCGTCCATCCGTCCGTCCAGTTAAGCTGCGTAAATCGTCAACCGGGACATCATGCGGCGATTTCTGATTAAATGACAAAACTCATTCTGACAAGCAAGCGACAAAATAAAAACAAACAAAACATTTTATGCATTTAAAAAACAAAAACAAAATAAAATGAACATTGGCCCCGTTTTAAAAATTTGTGGGAGGGTCGCCTGACAATGCCATGCGTCTATTATCCACAATCTCCCAATCTCGCAATCTCGCAATATCACAGTCTCGCAATCTATAAGGTTATCACTTTGTTTATTAGTCCATGCCATGTTAAATGTACTAATCATATCAAAGGACCAGACTAAAGCATCAAGAATCAAAAGGATTAAAAGACTCCCATAACCATAATAAGTGGCACGCGCCATTGTTATTTATAAGTTGCTTAACTTCTGCCTCCTCAATCTAAGTAGTTGATGTTTATAAACTCCAACAAATAATTTAATAAACGTGGAATTCGTATTTAAATAAGGGATGAGTGTCACTGAATAGAGGTTCAATGTTGTAAAGAACTGATATACTGAACAACTCTAAAGATTTAAATTTTAAAACAACCGAAAAGCTGTAAATTTTAATAGCAGAAAAAACTTGTAGGAAAGGCAACAATAGAAAGAAGTTTTCTACCTTTAAAATTGGATTTGTAATTCGATTGTTTTTTTAAAGCGGCATCAATAACTCTGTGTATTAAAAGAAATTATCAGAAATAAGCATTCTTACAATCACGATGTGGTTGAAAGTACAGATCTAGAGGGTAAAACGCTTTGAGCCCTATACTATCTCCAGCTAAAATATAACCATCTTAAGTTCTCGAAGCAGGACACAGTTTCACACATTGAAAGGGCTCCCAATACTGTTCACAGGATCCTGTTTTTCATAGGATACTTTTAATCAGTACCCATAGACGAGTAGATTAAGTCTTGTCTATCTGATTAAACACCTCAATTCAAATTTGATTATTTATATTATTTATATTTTTGTTTCCAAGTGAATCAAGTATAGAAATTACTTGTTGTTAGAATCTATAACAATAGTTAGTCACTACTATGAACTAAAAGTGTTTTAAATAAACGAAAATTAATACTTTGCACACACAGATTCTTTGTTTCTAATTAATAATTTCTATTTATCTAACTACAGTTTTTTATTGGTTGTTTTTAATTTTTGAACTGCATTCATTTTCGCTTTTTTCAATAGTATTAATATTAAGATTCTTTACTTGAATTGCAGGTGTGTAGTTAGCCTGTCCCTAAAATATCACTCAGTATCTTTTCTTTTAGATATTTGAGCTTATTTTGAAATCAAACGTTGCTACCAATTATTCTGATTATGATTATGATTGCGAGATTCAAGAGTTACAGTTGGTGTTGGAGTTGGAGATAGACCATAAGATTCGTTATTTTGAGTATCCATTGTTGAAATGTGGTTGAACTTTACGACTAATTTCGATTGCATGCGTGAAAAAAAGAGTATTGAGATTGAAGCCGCGAGTAAGATTGGTGCTTATTATTTTTATGGATCATCATTTACATTAGTCTTTAGTACTCGTAAGTGGTACGATATTTTACCATGACAACAAAAGGCAGACGCATGTTCTCTTTTATTTTCTCTTATTGTGTGTGTGTGTGTGTGTGTGTGTGTATCTGTATATACGATTGAGATTATGAAGCTCTAGTTTTCCTTATTGTAACCCTTCCCATTCCCGTTAACCAATTTCAGCTACCACAAACGTAACGTGGCTCGAGTCTGTTGAATTATGACTTCCAAAAGGAGAGAAACCAAAATGCCTAGGATGAGTCTTTTCAACAGTTTTTGGTATTTACTTTTGGCTTTTTGGCTTTGATTTTTGTTTCGTTCAATTTCTTTTTTTTTTGTTTTTGCTTTTGTTTTATGCTTTTTGTTTTGTGAAGCGCTTTGATTAATTTGCCCCTCGTTTCGATAGATTTAAGTTACAAACGCAAGCTCGGCTCAAAGTAATGAAGACATTTGAAGTCAGGTCTATGACCACGTAGAACAACGATATGTCCAAATGACAGGGAACGGGATCACTTCAAAATGGAACAACTTTATTTGAGGACAAAATGCTTTCTAACTGATGAGCACAATTTAAAGAGCATATATAGATCATTATTAATGATTATGTATAGTATACATTGTGTACTGTATATAGTCCATTAATAGTCACAGATCTGGTGTATAGCACAGTTATATCATTTAGTAGCTGTTGCTCTAATTTCTGTGGCAGATAAACAGATTGACATGTTTTTTTTTTATTGATATATTTTAATTAATAAAGCTTTTTTAAATTGTTTTTGAAGTTAACTATTTTCTAATAACCTTGTTATTCTTTAACTGGTTGCTATTTTAGAATTGTTCTATAATTTCTATACATTTTACGGTCAAATAGCTTTCAATTCAATTCAAGTTCAATTCAAGTTATATACAGGAATTTTAAATTATTTTCTAATTTTACAAAGAGATTACAAAATAATTGGCAAGGATTGTATCATTGGAAGTTATCCACAATCCAACAATTATGTGTTTATTTGTGCGATTAAAAGTTAAGAGTCAAATCCAAATCCGTTCCCTATTAACTGGAGCGTTCTTAAGTCTGTAACAGACAGAAAAAGATATCACCGAACTCATAAAGTAATATGGCACATTACTATATTCTATTCTTGATCAGCATCAAGAGTACCCAAAGTTCAAAATATACAGTTACTTGCATACCAAATTTATACTTTAGTCTAACTAGCAAAAAGACCTATTTAACTAAAAATAATTGTGTAATTAGGTCATATATTGAATACATAGTGTAAATACAAATAGGTCAAAATGTAGACTAGCTTCCGGTTTAAGATAATCGATTTTCCTTGCCTGCACTTTGCCTGCACCTTTAGCTAACTACTAATTTAGTTGGAAGCCAACTCTAGTGTCTCGATCCTAACTTGTAATAGTGTAAACATGGTCAAGCCCATTGAAAGAGCACAATGTTGCCCGACTATCCAGTTCGACAGTTTTACGGCGTTATTTGTAGCAGTTAAGGCAGAACCCAGAACCCAAAGACCGACGACCATCAAGGGAAGATCAACAAAATTTATGGAAAGAGTTCAAATAAAGTGCACCACATAAACATAAATGACCGTAAAGAGTTCTTAATCTGAATGCAAACTGAACCGCAAATACCCTTACATTATGTTACATATGAATACGTCACATTTAAATGTTGTTTGTATTTATGGAAACGTACTTATCTTTAAATGTCTTGCAACTAATTTATTCTAATCAAGGCAAAAGCTAAATATTTATTTATTTGCTTAACTAATGTGCAATAATTTAGCGATCAGATTTATATTGTGCTTTTTCTAAAATGAATTCACATGAATGCTCAGAGATTATAAAGAAAGTGTGGATTATATTATTATATGTAATATGTAAAATAAACTTTAATTTAACTACTTTAAAAAATGTTCTATTTCGAAAGTAAACCCAGCATAAACAACTAAACAAATAGACTCTAGACTTTAAATTTTTGAGTGTCTACTGCTTTTGTTTTTTATAAAATTGCAATTTAAAAATGAACATAATGAAATGTGATTTTAAATGCATTGCAAGCTCTTTAAAGCAGTCAAAATACCCTTGGTAAGGTTAGAGGAATCATAATATGTTTGAGGCTTTTTATGATGTGTGTGTGTGTGTGTGTGTGTGTAGGGAGGAGTTGCAAATTGTTTCGGTAGCCAATTTGTTGTCGCATAAATCAGCTAAAGACTTTTAATACCCATTTTGAGTTGCTTTGTTCTTATTGCAGGGAAAAGTTTCACGCTTACAATTACCGTTGCAACAAGTCCTCCACAGGTGGCAACCTATGCAAAAGCCATCAAAGTGACCGTGGATGGGCCAAGGGAACCGCGCTCCAAGACGAGTAAGTAACTAAAAAACACAAACAAAATGAAAAAGACAAAGAAAAAGAAAAAGAATATCCCTATAGCAATTAACACCCTGTACATTGGTACTACCACAAAATATATCTAAAGAATGCCGTCGACACCCACTGGGATTAAGGTTGCGCCATGTGGCTTATGAGGGAATCGAGATGGGACTGGGACTTGGACTGGAACTGTGACTGTGACTTGAACTGGGACTATGACTGACTGGAGACAGTGTACGGCATTTAGGCCGCATTAAATAAGTGTCTAATTAATGTAAATAGCTAAGCCGTGTCAGTCAATTGCACACAAACAGACACAGAGCAGATAATCATTCATAATCCCCATGGCAGAAGGTGTGCTCAACATACTTTCAAAATATTGACTTAAAAATTACTCTGCTCTCTGTACAATATATGTGTGTGTGTGTTTGTGTGTGTGCAGATCTTTTGACAGACAGACAGACGTTGGCCATTGCATTAAAAACCTTTCAGGGAAGGTGTTTGAAAACTGCAGCCTGTTTGCCTGACTGACTGACAGACAAACTGAACTAAACTGAACTCAACTCAACTGAACTCAACTCAACCAAACTGGACTAAGTTGAACTGCTTCCTACAGTTTCTGAAAATTTTGCGGTTTTCAAAGAAAACCTTTTTGCAAAGGCGGCAACGTCGTCAACGAAGGCATATTGAGTTTTTTAGTTCGTGTAATGCATATCTCTACATGTATAAATAATTTTTTTCTCTCTCTTTATTTGTATAAAAAAAAAATTGTGTTTCGTAAATGCATTTTTATGTCTTCACTGCAATACTTAATCCACATATGAGTATATACTCGAATAAGTCAATATAATTATAAGAATGCAATCTGAAATGCATAGTAGTTGTAGTTGCGTATTTAACCGACGGTAATTTGACAAAAGTATCTTTACATCTTTCAAGATCTCTACAATATAAACTTTAAGATAGAAATAATCGATCAAAAAGACTATATCCCTTAGCAAGTAGTTCTGTTATGAAAATAGTGAGAATACTTGATACAAGGTTAATCAGATGCGACATTTAAGATTTGAAAATGGTTTCATCAAATAAATTCTATGTCTTGAATAGGTTACTCTTTGTAGTAGTACATAGTACAACTTGGTAGTAAAATTATCATTACTTAGCAGTAGTAGTACTTCTTAGTATTACAAAAAGAATTGCTTAGTAATAATAGTAATGCTTATAGAAGTTGAGCTTATTAATCAGGCTTAACATTGGCCTGAAGGCCAGTACTAAATATAAACAATTTGTATACCCTGCAAAAGTGTAGAATGTATTTATTCAAATGTCTGCATATCCGCCTGTACGAACAATTGAATTTCAACAATTATCAAAACTAGAGACACCATTTTTCACTTATAGGTTTCTAGATTCCATATACCGATCAAGTTTGTATCAAATACTTGGCTTAGACAAATAATTAACATAATTTACCATAATAGTAGAACGACTTTTACAGTTGAAATCATTTTCTAACATACAAAGTAACTTGTTACCAGTTTTCTTTCTCAATAATTGTAAAGCATAGCCAAATTGAGATCTGTAACTGCAAAGCTTAAGACATGAGAGTCTTCTTAAGTTTCTCCAATTAACAACATTAAATACATTCTACAATTATAACTTTAATGAATTTTATATTCAAGGAATCGGTAAACCACAGAAATATGTTTAAAGTTGTTTGTATTAAAAAAATGTTAATCTAGTTATAGAAAAAGAACTTAACTTTGTTGCCTAGTGTTAATGGATAATTAAGAGTAGTATAGCATTTATTGGTTATTATCAATATTTAATTGTCTATATGTTTTTGTTGCAGGTCCCCCTGGTGGTCCCCAGTATCGGGCTCTGGGTCTGGGGCAAAGGCCATTCATTGATGGTTTTCCAAAGACTTTTCATGAACTGGAAACCCTGCGACGGTCAGCAAAGGTTGCAGCAGCCACGACGGCAGCAGCTGCTGCTGCCACAGCGAGCAATGCGTTAACCACAAGTACACAGCAATTGGGTAGCAATTACTCATCGTCAAATAGTACAATAAATTCAGATTGCCAGGTCTATAAGCCTAATGCGCCACAAATTCAAGGTAAGTTTTTTTTTAAAAATGCAGCTACTCTTCAAAAACTACAGGTTTTACCTTTACCTTTTCTAATTTCTTTTCTAATAAAGCTATTTTCATGAGTGATGTGTATGAGTGTGTGTTGTGTGTGTTGTGTCTGTGTGTTAGTGGGTATCTGTGTTTCATACTTTGACTGGCACCAGGCGGCCTAAACGTTTTAATTGAGTTAATGAACTGCCATTGCTTCAGCTCAGTCCCAGTCTCGATTTATTTTTGGTATTATAATTATTAGTTATCTTTTGACACAACAATGCTAATTTATTTATTTTATTTAGTGCATTTTAAAAATAGTTTAGTCGCACTAAAGTCTATTGTTGGAATTTGATTAATTTATGATTTTTGATTCACAATTGATTCACAAACTCTGCGTGGATAAAATGATTCAACAAATGCTTAAACTGTGACTATCCGACTTAATAATTATTGGTTTTTAAGCTTAAACTGTGACTATTCGACTTAATAATTATTGGTATTTTAAGCCATAGATTTAAGCAGATTTTGAAAAGAATCGAAATCTTATTCTCTTAAGAGAACTTAAGGGATTAATAACTGAGCTCTTAATCGGAAACTGGAACAGGCTCTATTTCTGGTTCAGGGAAATATGAATATGAATATAACTGACTGACTGACTGACTGACTCACAGTTTCATGACTCAGCAGTTGTTTGGTCAGTCTTAAAACTACGCGAATCTGAATCTCAAACCTATACTGAAACTGAAACTCTGATATGAAGACTAAGCGTTGATTTTGCTAATTAATTCATTAACTTGGCTTGTTTTTTTTTTTTTTTTTGTTGCTACCTCTTGTTGTTGTTAGAGTAGACATGGCTCATCGAACTGCCCAAATACAATATACAAGTATAATCGACAATATGTAAATATGTATATATGATATCAATAAAATGACACATCGTTGATATCGTCGTCATGTGTGTCAATTATCCAAAAGCAATAGCAACAACAATAACAATAACAACAACAACAACAACACAAACATTACAAATACAAAGACAGTTATAAGCGTAGTCGTTTTGTTTTGGTTGTATGATCGGTTCCTAAAATAAACCGAACCGGAAATGCCCCGAACTTAGTCTTCAAATCCACAGCACTGGACGACTTTATTGTATTTAACATTTTTTTTACTTTTACTTTTTGCTCCCTTTACAGTTAAAAAGCAAAGTCATAAATAAATTTATGCAAATGTGACGTTTAAGTTATTAATTCACACATACGATATTATGCATAGCAGAAATCTTAGCTGAGGCTCAAAATATTTGAAAACGGAAATCAATGAGAATTTAGACAAACAGTTAATGCATTAATCATTCATATTCGCAGACGAATAGATATTAAAATCGGAATCGAAAGGGTGTAAGTGCAAGGTTTCTTAACTATGTAATATTGATAATAGTTTTTCTATAAATTTATCTAAACATATTTAATCTAACTTGGCAATCATTTTTTTAAAATTTCTAAACTATGAAATTATTAATATAATGATGTGTTTCTGATATTGAAATTATTTTCATTATATTTAAAATTGTGTCTGAGTTCTTCCTCTATATATTGCTAGTCGTGTTGCTTTTGTCACTAGCGTGGACTGCCATTCACAATGTTAGTGTCCCCTTTTAGGACTTTGTTTGAAAAGTGCCATCAATTGAATTTGGCCTTACGGCGAAAAACACCTGTTTAAATTAAAGGAATTATGATCCAATCGATCGTTTCCTGCACAAATGACTACCTCGATGAAGTGTATGGGTTTCAAATGTTGCAAACACTTGGCATGTTTCTGTTGCTGTTGTTGTTGCTGTTGCTGTTGCTGTTGCTTTCGTGTTTGCGGCAATTTTGCCGTTCATTAAATGTTGTGAGTAAAGTTTTTCGGAGAGCGCGTGCAATATGTAAATCTACATCTGTTAGTTAAGTGAAGATTGTGGGGGGTCGGAAGAGTCGGAAGAGTGAGGGAGCCTTATTTTTAAAGAGCTTTTTGCTTGATCTGTGAGCCGAAGCCACAAATCAATCCAAATGTGGTTGCGCAGCTGTTGCTGCACAGTACTAAGAGTGACAGCAGCAACATCCAACATCCAACATGAATCCAAATTGCAAGATGCATCCAGAAATGTGTGCCGTGTGTGACGGACAAGAGTAACAAAAAGTACCAGCAACAGCTAAAGTACCAGCAACAGCAACAGTAACAGCAACAACTACACTGTCAACCATCGCACATTGAAATGAAATCTTTTTGGCCCATAAAACGCCAACCAAGTTGGACCGCCACCAAACTCCAACCGCAAACTCACTTCCGTTACGTGCCGTTTGCTGTTTACAACGACTGGTATTTTTAAGCGTCCGCCATTTTGCAATTCAACAAAAAAAAAAACAAACATACATATACTATATATGTATATATGTACTTGTAAGTATGTATATTTGAGCCAATGCGGCGGAGGCAGTGGCTGAGGTAAAGATACGACTATATGTAGGTAAAGTTAGAGGCACTTTAATTAATATTACTGGTACTCGTTGCCTGTTGGCTTATACTCTCCCTCTCTTTTTCTCTTTGTCTCTCTCTCTCTCTCTCTCTCTCTGTCATACCTCTGGCAGTCCCTAATGAGTCTTAAGATGGCGATGACTACTACAGAAAGCTGTGAGAACAGGGAATAGGGTCGCTTGCACTCCGAACAGAGCTTAAATTTGTGCCCTGCTGCCTGCCGTCTGTGGTTTTCTCCTCAATGATGCACAGAGTCTTTTCCTCTTCCTTACGCTTGATTGCACTTCAAACGGATATGGAACATAACCAGCAAAAATCGAAGATATCCGGTCACTTGACTCTTACACTGACTCCGACTCCGACTCTGACTCTGACAACAGTGAGCTTTGTGAGAATTTCTTTGTTATTTGCTAATTTGTCCTCAGACCCTTCAGGCCAATGCCCAATTTTGGATTGATTGGAAATGTATTTACATATTACATACATGTGTAAAACAATCCAACTTTTATATTTCTCATACTGATCATAGAAACTTTAATTTAAATTTGATCGCACTTTAGTGCTAAACTAGACTACAAATCGGAACTGAAAACAATCACACATTGATAGGAATCAAAGTGTATCTCAATATGAAGCAGTGTTTAAACTTTTAAAGTTATTGACCCTCCTTAATTACAAGAATAGCTCGATAAAACAGGAAACTAGGATTACAATGACTTTTGAATCTCTTACTACTATAAATAGGCTAAATTACTTCAGAGAACCGGATCATTCCGAGTTTTTTGGCTTACCCATACCATTAGCTTAACCTTTTAGATTATCCGCCCCGCGAACCGAACTCAAACCAATCCTTAAAAATAATTGTTCGAATAGCAACAAATTTGGTTAGTTTATATGTTTTAGCGTTTGTTCCAAACAATCTCTATTGTGTAATTAATTTGCTTTTCAAATCAATGCTGATAGATATGTTGGTTATTTATTAAAAGAGGTTAAAATATATTGATTTTTACATAGATTAGTTCTGAATAAAATCAATAAATACAAGTAACGTAAAGTTATGAAACATCACGTGTCAAACATTGAGGAAAGGTTTTAATATTTAATAATCTAAAAAAGAAAACTATTGTAAGCTTATTTGTTGTCCGATTTTTATCGAATTAGGTCAGGATGCATGCGATAATACTTATCAAATATTTATGTTTGTTTGTAACAAGTAAAAAAACAATATGCCACGGTTTTTGCAAAAGAATAACAACAAATTCTTACGCTCTTGGTATTATTTTATTATATTTTTAATCCTATTTTCTGTACTTCATATCTATTTTCTATGGATTTGTGTTAGCAGCTTTTGCAAATGACTTGCAAACCCTTTCAAAGCGTGCAATTCGCAAATTAGCCGGACAAACTTGACATTATGTATACGCAACGAGGGCCGCAATTATAATCAATGCGAGTGACATTAATGACTATGTCGAAGGCCGCACTTTAAACCTTCCTTCCACAGGCGCCAGCTTTAGGTCAGATATATAAGTATATATACATTGTGCCCTGACCAGCTCCATCTCACTCTCACACCTTCTCTCTCTCTGTCTCTCTTATCCATCTAGCCCTCAGATAGGGCCATTATGCGCCCCGTTTGCTTTCATCCTACCGGTTTCGCTTCATTGCAACTTCGGTAACTTGCGGTAGTTGTGTTTTGTGATTACTACTCGGCATGGTTTCTGCATTTGCTGTTGTTGTTGTTGCTGCTGCTGTTGTTGTTGCTGTTTCAGCGCAATTTTCGCCTTAATTGAAACATTAAAATGTGATAAGTGCTGGGTGAAAAGTTGCAAGCATGTAATTTGCCCCTCACACCCCTTTCATTAGGCACTGAATAAAAAAAGGCTGAATATGAGAAGCAAAATAAAAATGCGACTGTAATGCAGTGTAATCGGTATGGGAGGGTATCAAGCTTAAGCAAGGCTGTATTTAGTACCTTTGAGTTATGGAATATTATTTTAAACGAATAATATTAAGGACAACTTTGTTGCAATGTAAGTAACAAGCAGAAGAGGCTTCTTTGACCCTATGAAGTGCAAAACTGAGGTCTACATAGTACTTAAAACCCAATTTTTACACTTTGAAACGTTCAGTTGCGAATTTTGTAATTCTAAAATTGAGTTTATTCAGGATTAACAATAAAATCTTTCATTACATAATCATAAGAATGTGAAGAAAGATCTAAGAGACTAGAGAGCGATTTATTATGACTGACTTTTATTATTCTGACCTGATCTTTTAATCAAGTAATGTTTTTCTATCAATATTGTTCTCTCAAAAGTCATTTCTTAATTAATTTTTAATTGAAACTCTCAACTAAAACAAAACACTCAATCATCATGTATATTGATTTATAAAACCACTAAATTTTAAACAATATCATGTGTCATACTAAAGATTTATTTATAGTTTTTATTTACAGTCAATCGACTGTTTAACTTTTATCTTTTCAACTAAAAATTAACTAAACTTTTGAAATATTTTACTTATTTTTGTCACGTTTTATCATACGATTTGTACGTAGTTGTAGATGTAAGTACTTTAATTATATATAATTATGCTCAAAATAATGAAATCCTTCAATATGGCGCCTTGTTATACTTCTAATAAATTTGATTAATTAAATGAAATTTTCGGCACTGCTTGTTGCCATCTTTGGAGCCTTCGACTTGGTTATAGAGTCCTCGAATTTTCTTCCTGTGTCCGCATAATTAATCAAAATATGTGCTTGACGTTGTGCCAAAATATTTAATATGATGAGATGGAGAGATTGTGAGATGGAGAGTGGAGAAGAGAGGTGGAGAGAGATGGAGAGAGGACATCCCGCTGTTGTTCTCGTTTCCCGGGGTATGCCTTGGAATTTTCTTTTGCTTTGCCAATTTGTTAACCCCTTTGCCGAGGAGAGTGTTGAGGGAAATGCCAGTGGAGAGTTCAGGGGAGAGTTCAGGGGAGAACACACACACACACGTGGGTTTTTTGCCGGCGCATATGAAATTATTTTTCAATTATCCGTTCCGCCTGTAAACTGCCACGCCCACGAATGTTTATGACAAGTGCAGGTGCAGGAAAGGAGGCGCGATTGGATGACAAAGGGTTGCTTGTTAATTACCTTTTTGTCTCTAAACATAATCCCATCTCTCTGAACACATATGAACATTGATTTACAAATCGGCAATGAAAATTGTTCACCGATTAGTCGATTTCTATATTTTTTGATCAAATGTTAATATTAGTTCTTTTTCTTAATCAACTTACATGAATCGATTCATCGCGCAAAAGAAAGTACTCGAAAATCGATTATGCATAAATCGTTGAATCGATGTTTCGATTATTTTTGACATCACTATATAAGATATCCATTTATTTGCAGAATCCGATATGATAGGCGCTGCTGAATGGACAGGCTCGACCAGCTCTGGTGCCAATATTGCCTGCCCTGTGGGCGTCGGTGTTCCCTATCATCATACGCATCACAACCACACCCACTCGCATTCCCACAGCCATACAACACATCACCACCACGCCCACCACTTACAGCACCAAGTGGCATTACCACCGCCTCCTCCACCACCGGCAGCAGCGCCAGTGCCGGTGGCAAGTGCATCGGCCATGAATCATTATAGTAACGCCATGGGTGGTTTTGATACAAGCACACTGGATGCGGGTAATTATCATTTATCGACGATGCTTCCGGATATGCATGGATTTTCAGCCGATCCGTATCAAACGGCCGCATCCGGAGGATATGGCGGTACAGGATCGAAATCGGACCTGGAATCGATCAGCTATGGAGCAACTCCGGCTGCCTATAACAATTGGTCCAACGGGTATAATAACTATCAATATGGTAGCTGTTCGGCAACAGCGGCACAATACGGCGGTGCTGGTGGTCATGCCACAGCACCACCACCACCAGTGGTGCTATATCCGCAACTCTATTCGACAGTCAACCAAAATCAGATACATTTGCATCTTCACAGTAGCGAGAAGTTGGAACAGTATCTGGCGACAGACCAACAGTTAACCATTAGCTCACTGGCCGGCAATCGTTCAAGCATTGAGATTGGTTTAGGCACTAGCGGTGTTGGTGGTGTTGTGGTGGGTGGTGAACAGGACCACCAAGCAGCTGTTGCCATTGCCGAACAGGCAGCGGAAGGTGCCTCTCAGAACTATCATTTGCATCATCATCATCATCATCAGGAGGCGCAACGGCAATTGGAGGCACAGCAGCAGCAACAACAACAGCAACAGCAACAACAGCAACAGCAGCAACAACAGCATCAGAATGACGTCACTAGCGAATCGGCAAGAGAAGAGGATGTTACCGATTTGACGCAGGTCTGGCGTCCATATTGACAACCTCATTTCATTCCGTATCTGAACTGAACTACAACTAGACTAACTTTTTGTGTGTGTACATTTTCAAAAAGCATCCTTATATCCCTATCTATTTTTTTTTTTTATCTATATGATGTATGTATATGAATCGTAACTGTATCTCGTAGCACCTTAAGACCTGTCAACTGTAAATAATATCCACTGTATGTATGTAATAATTGTATGTATGTTAACCGCACATCACGTATGCATTCAAAAACCATATCGATGTACATACATATAATACATACTTATAATATATATCTATAGTAAGAATAATAAACGTATCAATTTTTTTTCTTGTATTAAGTCGAAGTGTAGACTAGTTAATAAGTGGCGATTTTTGTTATTTTTTTAAGTCGAATGATCAAAGGCGTTAAATGGAAAACTGAAAACTACTTATAAATAAAGTTATCGTATTTATTTAAAAAAAAAACAAACAAAAATGTAGAAATATAATCATTTTTATAGATTCATTATAGTTGGAAGCTCCAGGTACTTACTTACAACAAGCATATGTGGAAACTCGAAAACCTAAAAAGTATGTATCTACTGAATTATGTAATTAAGAAAACACCAAATACAATGAAAATGACGATTATGCAAAAGAGTTTGTGGCTAACAAACGAATGAAAAGCATAGAGAAAAAGGTAGGAAAATGTGTAAAAACGATCTAGTGGAGATTGCACAGCTGCAAGATACCCTGTGATCAGCACTCAGGTATTCTAACACATGTATAAAGACAGTTATCAAGAGTAATACTTTATGATGTAGAAAATTATATCTTTTACATGAACCTTATTTTGCAAAAGAGACAAACCCATCAACCTTTTCGCACAGTTTAAATGGGTCTAGGGTATAATAATGGCAACAACAATAACTTTACTCAATTATGCACATAATTAAGAAACAGAAAAGTGGGGGGGGGGAAAAAACATTTGCGAAAATCATGAATTTGGAATGAAGCCTTAAAAGTGTAGTGTAAATAAGTTATGAACCGAGTAATGCAACAAAACCACATGCAAGAAGAACATGCTTCTCCTCTCTTCCTCTCTGTCCCTCTGGCTCACTTCCTCTCTTGCATTACGCATTTTCCTCTTTCATGTTGCATACTTAGTTTTCGGGGGGCACCATCCACAATTCTCTGGATGGAATTGGGAATTGGATGCAAGCCACATCTCCGTGTTCATATCTCTCGGCTCAGCTCATGGATCACAGATCGTGCAAAGTTTTTGCGGTTTGCCATGACATAAATAAATTGTACACTCTCCGCCACGGTTGATGTACCTAAAAGATGCAACCCCCGTATCCCTCATAGGTGGCCACATTTTCCTGTTATTGTTAGTGCTAGTGTTATTGGTATAGCTATTGGTAGTGTTACTTGCCTAGTGCCTAATGCTAAAGTTGCGCCTGCAAATCAATGCGGCGCAGTCAGTTGTTAAATTGGAAAAGACATTGCCATTGTTGTGACTCATATATGTATGTATTGAGAAACTGTGGAAACTCTAGACAGTTCAAGAAGCCAAATCCAAACAGTCTTACAGTCTGTAAAGAAAATATGCCGCCATCTGTGATCAGTGATCGACGTTTGACGCATGCGCTCCCAAAAAGCAAAAAGGGGAAAAACAAGACGACAGAAAGAAGCCAGCCCGACGCCCCAAGATGATGCAGCTTCAATGGAGATTCAATCCAGATTCAATCGAGACACAATCCAGCAGCAGCAATCCAATCCAAGCTCAAGGTTTCCAGATTGTGTACGTAAGTGATCCCCAGATGATCGTCATTGTCATCATCATCATCATCATCATATTGTTGTCGTACCTTTAATCAGCTTGCGGTGACAACAGCACAAAGCTAAAACAGAACTTTGTAAGCAGTTTATGATGTTCGACTTGAATTACACTGGACAGTTCAAGTCCACTCTTCTAGGCTAATGTTCTTGCCCCAGTCTAATTAACTCCCCTACATCTTTCTTACATGAGGCTTGTGGGGTCCCATTTTACTAGCTACCGTATTGTTGTAGTATATGGTCCCCGACTGTGTGGTCCTGTCCCCATAATGGACACAAATCGCAACTAGATGCATACACAGAAAAAAATAGGCTGGGATATTGAGCCTGTAATCAATCCGAAACGATGTCAATAACTTTTGAATCTCATATTTTCTTCAGCCAAGTACTGAATACTTTATTCAAGTACAGATT
Organism: Drosophila testacea; assembly: GCA_035043265.1. Taxonomy (NCBI): domain Eukaryota; kingdom Metazoa; phylum Arthropoda; class Insecta; order Diptera; family Drosophilidae; genus Drosophila; species Drosophila testacea. Next base: position 4,961,952 of record JAWNND010000229.1, read on the forward strand.
TTGATATTGTTCCAAAATATTATAGGCCTATTTGCCGATTTTAATACTAGGCCAAACCGACTATTTTATACGACTAACTCTAAATGTGTTTCATCCCTTTTAAGCTGAATACTAACTTAAACAGTCCCAACTAAAATCAAGTATTTTAAACTTAATTTTAAGAATGGGTTTTTTTCTGTGTACATAACATAATATGCTACCTACAGTGTCTCACAGCCTAGTTGGTACAGAGTTACAAAACATCTTTAATATGGCAAAGCCGGGAGACTGTAAAGAATATAAAAAAGTTTCAAAGACGTTAAATTGAAGATATATTCCATTTTTTCAATAATCCTTTTAATACCAGTTACTTGAAATAGTATTTTAAATCAACTTCGCCCGAAAAAAAACTTCATCTACGAGTTTGGTGGACATATCTTAAGAAGCATCAAAGGTTTTCACACAGTAGCTTGGTTTTTGACCCATTCATTTAAATAATATTAAATGTGCCTTGCTTTTATTCCTTCACTGAGAAAAAATCAAGTACTTTCGTACTCAAATCAAGAATTTCCGGTGTGAAAAGTCATACGAGCCTGAAAATTCTTGATTCAAGAACGAAATTCTAAATTTAAGAACTTGCTTGTAATACTTGATATCAAGAGCGTTAGGATAATTCAAGCTCGTTTCGGGATTGATTTAAAATTTTGTGCTTGGTAATTAAACAAAAACAATTTTTTAAACTTATTTATTGCTTTTTTAAATTTTTTTTAGTATAGTTTTGATATTACTTATTAAATTTTAATTTATTTTCACTACCTCCTTATTTATTATAAAACTACTAAATTTTGTATTAATAATCTGACTTACGTGGGATTCGAACTCGGGACCTCAAGCTTCAGAGTCGGTAACTCTATCCAGTGCGCTACAATGAAAACAATTTCTTGTATGCTACAATACCTATATGTTCTACACAGAAAGACAGGCTGGTACAGACGGTCAATTGCCTAAAGTGAATCATGTATATTTATTTAAGATCGAAACATTCTTAACCTTAAATATTTAATTCTCAATTTGGAAATTATGAAATCTTGTATATATATTTAAGAAATAACATTCTTAATTTAATAAATATAATTATTGATTTTGAAATTAATGAATTTTGAATATATTTAAGAACGAAACATTCTTAATTTATTATATATAATTCTTGATTTAAGAATTCTGTCTCATTTTTTAAACTTTAACGGCCGTTTTTGCTTTTGAGAACGATTTGTACTTAAAGTAAGAAAACTTAGATCGAACCGTTCTAGAAAAATTCTAGACCGCAACGGAATTAATTTAAGAACTTTTTTTTAGAATGAATCGAACTGCTTTTCCCTGAGTGTTTGAATGTACTCCCTTCGCATCTGGGTTGAATAAGGATATATATTTATATAAAATCAGATATTCAAAATACTTAGTCTTTTGCTTTAAATGTTGAATAAAATGTTTTAAATAAACTAAATAAGGGAAATTAAATAAACATAACTCTGTTCAAATTTCAGTTTAACAATTATTGCTAAACAGTTGTTTTTTTTTGTTGAATTTGATATGATTTAAATTTATTACATACATTTAGATATAATATTTCAGCAACAGATAATCTTTATAGATAGCTTTTATCTTTATCATTGAAAATTCCTTAAAAGTTTATCTCACAACAAAAAGAGTATTATATATTGTTTAAGTAGAAAAATGTTAATGTTTGCATAATGCAATATTATAATTTAATAAATTTAATGAATTGTGTACAACTTTTAATTGTGTTGGTCACGATGAACCGTACGCCATAAAAACCCATTCACAAAATATATGAAAAATTACAACTACAACTGACCTAATTACTATATGTAAGTTTTATAAAGAGAATTTCTTGTATAGTTCGTTCAAAGAACCTTTTACCGATTCCTATGATTGGTGAAGGGTCAAGAAAACCGAAAACAGACAAATGATAAGCTGTTGGCAAACTTTGTGTCTATGATTAAGTGCGACAAGCAAAATAACGAGAAATAAATGCTTTATCTCGCTCTAACATATGGTCTGTTTGTGAATAGAGAGTTTGGGTACTCAATTTGAGACTGGAACTGAAAACAATCTGCTAAATGAACCCACAATTACTTCAAATGGAGTTCAGAGCACACCCTTCACGCATTTAATAAGAAAACAACAAAAAACAAAACAAAAATAAATTACGGCACACATAAAAAATAACAAAGACCTTAACAAAATTCAAGCTCCTCCCACAAGAGTGTAAGCTGAAAAACAAAAACAAATATCTTTATACACCTACAAATGTTGCCACCCATTAAGGAGAGCTCCAAGTAAAGAGTACAATACCGAATAAGCTACGCTGACAGCTGACAAAGAGAAAAGAGAATCTGTTATTACAGAGCGAGGGAGAATTTCTGTTGAGACTGTGAGAAATAGTCTAGAGTCTAGACTCTTTAGAGTCAAAAGTTATTACACTCTAAACAGAGTCATGGCCAAGGGGGGTTACAAAGGGGCACTCACCCCCAGGCGCTGTATATGAAAGTAGATTCCATTCTACATTATTTTTGGAGGTAAAATTAAATCTACAACTGACAATGTATGTTCTTAAAAAAAAAAGAAACTTGGAAAGATTTTTAAATTAAGTATACGTCCAACTGATTTCTACATTATGCGAAAATAGGAATTAAGTGGAATTTTTTCTTTTCAAACAGTTTGATCTTTTTATATACACATTTTTTAGAATGATTTGGAAAAGTGTAAGTTAATTTTTAAGGTCGCTAATTTTAAAACCCATTTACGTTATTATTACGTTAACATTTATCATCATACATCATATATTATAATTATATTATAAAATATTGAAATGTGCGAAATAAGATATAATTGCTTTTAAAATAATATTGAATTGAATCAACCCTGTATGTTTCCTAAAGAAGTTTCAAGTAGATAAGTAAAGTTTTGCCTACAGTCTCGTTGTGGTTATTTTCTTAATTAATTTGAAAACTGAATCACAATGTGTAAGGTCAGTGTCAGAGCAGTAAGCTTCTGATGCAAATACATATTATATGGAAATAGCTTATCAGTTACTTATATCAATCTATCACATTTCGTTTTGTGCTTATCAATTAGTTTTGTTCTCCCGTTTGGTTTGTGTTGTTGGTAATGCACACGACTTAACCGGTTATACTCTCTCTCTCTCTCTCTCTTGGTCTTTCTCTCTCTATCTCCTCCTCACTCTGTACCTTACGTTTTGCAAACTGGCTCTCTTGCTGTATTCCTGCATTTGGAGAATTATTCTCTGCACAGTGGCTTAAGTGTTGACTATTTTGTATCAAAATATCAATATTAAATTCTGTCCGATTAGGAGCATATTTTTGTCATATCGCATGCTTATTCACCTGAGTATTTTAAGGATATTTGTGGCAATGTATATTAGAGGACTTTCCGGAAGAGTAGGCATTTCTGATCCTTAAACATTTATAGTACATATGTACATATTAAACATGTTTATAGCTACCAAAGTTGGTTGCAATACTCCTGTAGCTTAAACACTTTTAACGTCTCGCAAATCATAAATATTATAAGAGTAAATGAATGTTCTAGTATATCTGGTTTAATTTATCTATATAAGTGTCTTTTCAATACTCAGACTTATGTCATCTTTCCAATAGAAACTGAACCGTTTTTTTCCAGTTATTAAAAATGCACATGTAAATATTGGAAATTGCACAGCAACATACATATATACAGTTTATAATAGAACCAATTTATGTAAATCTTATGTACAAATATATGCAAAATATATTCGGTATTTCCCTAATTTCAAATGCGTGTGATCGGTAACAATTAATTAAACTGTTCAAACTTGCAAAACGACAATGGTACTCAAAGCAATCTCTCTGAACACACAGTAATTCTCTCTTGAATGCCTTGCGATTATTAAGCGCGTATTCAGCAAGAGCTCTCTTAGCAGATTTCGAGCAAAGTCGAGCATGATTCATACTGAATCGTTGGGGTTTTGTTAAGTTTAGTCGAATCATAGCCGTGGCCCTGGTTAAACAGTGGTCTAAGCCAATTGGTCACTGGCCATTGGAATGGCCGGTTAAATGTTACCCTATTACCCTATTTGCAAGTAAATGTAATACAACTTTCTAGTCAGATACAAGTAAAAATGCAAATACAAAATAATAATCACATATGTACTCGTACATATACATATGTGCATACGATGGAAATTATTATTAATTTTAACTTGTTAACTTGCAATTTCTCACCATCAAATGAGTTTCCCCCGAGTGGGTTTCTCACACTTTGACGTAGTCATCATTGCTGACGTATGTATGTACGAATACATTTGTGAGAGTCTGTATGGAAATCTGTAATTAATTCGATCAAGACACAGACTAAGACAACCGAAAACTGATAAACGGAGCATGGCCAGCAAGCGATGAGTACGCTGCGTATGAGTAATGTCAAATGTTGTGTGACTAAGCAATCAAATTAGTCAGTTACGTATCGGATCGGCTTGCTACAAAGCATTATTCTTAGCTTGATTTTGTACTCTTTCCCCTCTTTCCCCCTTTCTTCCCTTTTTTCCCTTTTTGTAGTGCATCAATTTAGCTGTCAGAGGAGACGACACGCACATGACCATTTGACCATTGATTGCAAACTGTCAAATCCCCGTAGGATTAAAAGAAGACTACACTTGGTCTAAGCAAAAACTGAAACACCTGGCGAATAACAGCTTCGAATTTGTATGTTAATTTTTAACTAATTTCACCGGCACAAACACAAAAAAAAATTAGCCGACAACAAAATTTGAGGCTTGCACAGACAACAATTAGATTGCAAATGTATCGATAGGTGAACAAAAAACGGAGTGTTTTAAAACGCAGCTAATGTGTTGGCATGTGTCAGACACGTATCAAACAAAGTCAACAAGCGGCAAAAAGTTGCAAGTGCAACATCCATCGATACAAATAAAAAACAAAGTTGCAAATAGAATGAATTTGCATGTGCTACGTTTATAAAGAAAAAAATTAAATTAATTAAAACAGCTCATGAATCAGATTAAATAATGACCGTGGCATACAAAAGAATGTTGCCGACTTTATATTTATTCACTTATTACATTTTTAATTTAGTTTTTAATTAATTCATTTATTTATTGTTTTATTCACATTATTAATATATTAATTGTAATCAACAAGTTCATTTATTAGTATTTATTTATTATTTATCTATCTTTTTAATTATTTATTTACATGTTTGTTTATTTATTTGTACTGTCTATTTAGTTACTTATATTTTTATATATTTCAATATTTATTTATTTGCTTTTTAATTTATTCGTTTCTTGCCTATTGATTGATTTTTGTTGATTTATTATTTATTAATTTTTTGGTTTATTAAGTACATTTTAATTTACTATTTCCTTGGGCTTCAATTAAAACATTACATAGAAATTTCAGCACTTATAACAGAGTTGCATGAATTTTTTAATTTATTTAAATTAATACATTTTCTATATACAATGTTTATAAAATTAAAGTACAGTATATTATTAATTATGGTTTTAAATACAGCTTCAACTCTTACCCAAAAAAAAAGGTTTAAATGTAATGCAAGTTCGACCTATTAGATGCGCTACACTGACAGAAAAACTGGTCTTAAAAAACAGCAATATTTAAAAATAAAATAGTTCATAAAATAACTCAACTTGTAGAGAAGAAAACAAAAATAAGAACTTTAAAATGCGGAGCTGTGTTCTAATCTTAAGACCGCACTGTTTTCAACACATTTTTATTTTTGTTTAATTAAGATTTAGACCCGAATTTCTACCAGTGTGGAGTTTATAAAATTATAAAATTTCCGTGAGAGTCACAATTTGCCCTATGGTTAATTTTTGGGTGAAAGTGCAGTCAATGCTCGCCATCAGGGTGAAGGGTGCAGGGTGAAGGGTGCTGGGTGCAGGGTGTAGGGGGGGTCAGAAAACATTATTTTTTTTTAGCCTGAACGCTTGATTAGCGGTTGCAGTTTATTGGCTCTTCAAAAGGTCGCTTTGAGTGATTAGTTAACAACGTTGTTGTTGTTGTTGTTGCTCCTGTGAATGTTGTTGTTGCTGATGTATTTAGCTGCAAAATCATTAAAGCCATTATATTCGATTTTTGATTATTTTAGCAGCAGTATTGACGATGATATTTCGATTGATATTGATGTTGATGTTGTTGTTGCTGTTGTTGTTTTGGTTGTTCTTGCTGTTGCTGTTGCTGTTGTTGTTGCGGTTGTTGTTGTTAGGGCCACCACATGCCCTTTGTAACATTTTTGGTGTTGTGACTTTGTTGCTAACCGCTTATTAAATATCCAATGAGTAGAATAAATAACCAACCAAGAAGGTTGGTTGAGTGTACTCGAGCTTAAAAGACCCTGTGACAATATCGATTCAATCGTTAAAATATAGTTAAATAAACTAAGTACAACATATAGTTTTTTAAAAGTAAAATGAGGCCAAAGGTTAACAAAACCTTTTTATAGCCAAAGTCATTATAAAAGACAACACTGACACTTTCACTTTCACTTTCACGTTCAATTATATTAATTAACTTTGACAAAAATTGCATTTATATTTGTGGTAGATCCATAAATACAGGGTCTCTCACAATCGAGCATGTTCTAGAAAAAACTACACTCTTGATATTGGCGTCTAAAGTACATATGTAAATTTGTATAACCTATTATTATTCAATAGCCAAATTTAAAGGTAATTTATTAAAATATTTTAAAAAACAATACAATAAAACCCATTAGATAACTTTAGCTGAAACCCAATTGATAAAACATTAGAAATTGTTTTGAATACTACATTTATTGCTATCTCCAAGAGGTGGTGCACGTTTTCCCATTTGTATGGGCAAATCCAAGTTGAAAACACTTATTTGTTGAGTTGTTGTTAACTAGGGGATACCCTTTATCTATGCCCCTAGATATCCCAACACACCCAAACAAACAAGTCGCAAGCTATTTAAGTGTTAGCTTTAGAGTTCTCTTCCTTAATTATTCCTCAAATAACAAAAAAAATAAACTATTTAGGAACGGGACTACAATTTTATAAACTTGAAAAATCAAAAAAAAAAATGTTAAATAAATTAGAAATTAAAATAATAATTTTTGTTCGAAGAACGTTGGGGTAAGAAGTTCCAGAAATTGGTTCGATAAAGAAACTGCAATTTTGCCCTATATCTTAAGCCTCGAAACCATTCCATCTACAACATTTTGGAGGTAATGATATATTAAATGATATTACTCTTTCTACTCTTGACTAATAAATTGTATATGTTTATTCATGACATCTGGTGAAGTCTACAACATCCATGTGCTAGTAGGCAAATACAATAGGCAGGGAATGTCTATGTTTATATATACATATAGTGAATCACCACTACGACACTAACTGACGTGATCGTGGGTAATTAAACGGGCAGTGGATCGTCGTACGTCTCTTGGGTTGTTTCCACGCCGAGGGCCGCACGTAAACCAAACTAAACAGCTGTCAAGAACCTGAACTCGGTTCCATTAGTATGCATAAGAGATGGTGATGTTTATCGAGTGACATATCAGTAATATGGGAACTCCAAAGATTTGACGATGCATTGACGTTGCCCAGTTGGATTTTAGATTTTAGTGTCTGGCAAAATTTGTTGTGGGCGGAAATGGCAGCTTCAGATGGATTCATTATAAAATAATTAAGAAATCACAAGTTCGACCTCAAAAAATCAGACTCAATATTATCCCCATAGATATGTGTTGCAGTGGAATAATTAAAAAATTATTTATAAATAATTTTTAAAACTATTAATTCAAACTGATAAAATGGATCAGAATAGATAGAAACAGTTCTAAAAACTACTACCAAGACTTCAAACTGATCAAATCGGACCCAAAGATGATTACAAAATTATTATTTCTTAATTATTTCTGTGTGGACATGTGTGTGTGGACATGTGTGTACATTTATCAAATTGACAGCATTTAAAATCCATTTGCAGGCTATGAATCATGTTTTTGTTACAAAAGAAGGAAAGAAAGTGTGAAATTTTTGGACAAATTAGCACCAACTTCGGACCAAATGACAATTATAATCAGAAACCTAATCAAAGTCGGAAATGCAAAAGAAGTAGCTTTTATTCCTTCTTACACTCTTGTCGAGAAAAATGAAACTCGAGGTGGGGTCTGGGTCTGGGTCTGGGACTGGGTCTGGATCCGAGTAGTTAGTGGTTTTAAGGGGGCTTTAGTATTTTACAAAATGTAGGATACAGAATAAGAAAAGTGCACATTTTGCCAGCAGACCAAATGTCCAATGTCATTTTTCAAATTGAAAAGCAAGTGGAAAACCGCAAGGTTCTTAACTACCTCTATTTATAGGCGCACATAATAGATGCATTTTGAAATCGCACTGTTACCCAGGGGACAATTGCCATTGCCCCATTGCAGTCAAATTGCGTCTCACCGGATGTGAAGTGCACCCATCGTCCATTTGATAGTCTAACCCAAAGCAGACACATGCGAGAAGCCTACAATTTGATTATCGCAATGAGAATTGCTACACTTGATACGAGTGAGTGTATGGAAAAGCAAGGAAAAGTCATGGGTCCAGGGACCTTTTTAGCCTTTGGGTCAGTCGCTGGTGTCCTCAATAGAGACAACAGCAACAGCAATAGCAACAGGAATAGGAATAGGAACAGGAACAGCAAAGAACAATATAAATGTGTATGTCTACATATGGGAATCTAGTGCAAAGGACATAGTACTATGCATATGAGTAACAAAGGTCGCACAGCGCAGTAGTAGACTTGTTGTGGCTAATGTTCGGTTTAGTACAAATTAACAACCAGGCTCACACACACACTCCACGCACTCACCACACACACACATTCCACCATAACCAGGCAGCCGACACGCGTTGCATTTGTCAACATGTGTAGCTGTCTGTTTTAATGGTCAATTTCTCACTCTAAATGGGTAGATGCCTGGCCTCAAGGCCTCAAGGCTTGTCCTCCGTCCGTTTGGGCAACAGGCTAAAGGCTAAAGGCTAAAGGCTATAGGCCTCCGTCCGTTGAACCATCACTCCACATTTTTCTACTTCTACTTCTGACTTTGTTGGTTGCCACTTTGCACCCTTCAAATTGTTGAGAGTAGCACAGTTGAAGCGTTCTTTAGGCCAACAAAACATTTGACTTTCTATTTTAAATTATTTGAATTATTAGTAGAAGAAAATTGTTTATTCAGAAATGTTTTGCTTTTTTATTAATATATTTTGCTTTTTTATTAATATATTATGCATTCTATTTAAAATAAATAAATCATAATAAATTAAATGGTTTTATTTAAGTTTGAATATTATTTTTTCAAATCTGCAACCCTAACCTTATGTTTAAAATTAAATTTTATTGTTCTTCCACTTTATTCAGTTTAAAAATAGTTTAGTTTATTTCAACAAAAATTCTTTGTAGTTCTGACTGCAATTCTTCTTGATCTAATTAAAAATAATAATTGTTGAGATATATGTACATAGATTTGAGCTTTAAAATATACTGTCTGCAGTGCATCCAATAAACTCTTAATTTGAGTTTGATGAAGGAAGGATGAAAAGACGTCCTAGTGTAGATATACGTCTAAGGGATGCTAAGGGCATGGACGCAGCGTATCTCGTAGTCGATCACACTTAAATAGAACGTTCTTACTTGTTACAGTTGACTTTCAGCTTAAACTGGCAAGCATATGGGAACAGAACGCATTTTGCGGTGCCTGTTCCTGTGCCTGTTCCTGTGCCTGTTCCTGTGCATGTTCCTGTGAATGTTCCTGTGCCTACGTTTCTTTCGCCATCTCCGCCTACATCTCCATCTATGTCTCAGTCTCTGGATACGATTGTGCCGGATTGTAGTGGATGTGCTAACGAGGCATTGGAATCGGTTACTCTTGTAACATTTGGTGACTTGTACCAATGCCGGAAATGCGAATGCAGCAAGGAAGTAGTTATGCCACCCGCTGAAGGCACTTTAAACTCCGACAGTATCCTCTTTCTACTAATGACAGTAAATCATTTTGCAAATGTCGCTATATTTTACATAAAAATGTCAAAGACACCGTGAGATCAATGGATGAGGCTGGTAGGTTGGGAAGGAGGAGGATGGAAAAATGCTATTAGGATGCAGGGGGGCGGTCAGTGTTAGTTCCCATTCCATAATGGCGGCGGCATAAACGCTTTTCCAGCCAGGAAATGCATTTTCATTTAGCAACGGAAGTAGCTGCAAATGAGCTTTTAGTTTTTGCCTTGAAATCTGTGCAAAACACACGCAAAATGTGCACAAATGTGCAATTTGGACGCCCTTAGCCCTGTATCTCCATGCAACTCCACCTGTTGCCAAAACTCAAGGCTAACTGCATAAGCATTAGAGTATCGTATCCATCCATCGTAAAAGTCCAGCCTATATGTATTTTCCCATTTCCAGACTTCTTTCTGTGGCTACTCTTACGGAAATATGCGTCTGTTGCGTGCGTAAATTTGTTTTTAATCAAATTACCGTGAACTTTGAATTAGTTGGCACTGATGACCGCTGCTGACTAACCCTCTGCCTATTCCCTCCCATCCTCCTCTTCATCCTCATCCAATTCCACTTACATACATCGGCATATGCGGGTGTATATAAAAGGCATTTCAACATGTGCTCCGATAAAAGTGCTATATACCGCAACGTAAACGTAAACTCTATATCGGTATATCGGCTTGATTCACTCAACATTAACAACCACATACCAAATAATTGTGCATTTATTTATAAGCTGACCGTCTGAGGGGAGACCCCTCCCCACCGCCCACTCCCCCTTCAAAATGTACCGCAATCCGTCCGACTTATGACATAGTCTGACGGTACATTGAACTCATTTTTCAAACGATGATAGGGACGGAAATTTGAAAAGCCCATCTAATATTAAATTATAATAATAGCTAATAGCTAATATATGTAATCTCTTGACATATCCATTAAAATACATACTACTTATATATTTAATACCGAGAAATTAATGTATCACATATCTGCTTCATCTTTGTATAAAGGACACCTGATTGTATGAATAGCTGATTGATTGATTAATCAATTGACTAACTAACTGACCACTGACTGACCGATTTGCATTAATCATTGATCATTGATCATTTACTACTTAAGTTTAGGTTAGAATTTGTTCAATTTGAATTGTTTTTTTTATCACTTTTCACCTCATTTACAAAGATCTATTATTACTTAATTTAATCAACATGTGTGTCAACAAATTGAGGAATTATTATTTATTCCCAGTGCGGAACTTGGAACGTGTCATTGTATGGGTAAATATTTTATTATATTCGAACGATTTTAAATTCAAATTCATATTCTTTAATCAATCGATAACGCTAGGTATGAAACAAACGTACTTTTCATAATTCATATGGGTGTCAAGATAACGAAAGGCCCGCTTACAAATTTTTCTAGGTTGTAACTTTGTTTAAATTGTTCAATTTTTACGAAAATCTTTGTTTGCTGTTTCAGAAGTGTGCGTGAATTTTAGATTATCAATCGAGAGTTTTACCACCGAATTTTAAGTTCTTTAAATTATCTAAAAGCTAATGCATACACAATACATTTAAATCTATCCACATGTTTAATTAAAGTGTATTCACTTTTAAATTGAATAAAAATTCATAGTCACATATTAGGTGTATTTATTTTATTATATCAAATTAAGCAATATATAATAATTTGATATTTTCCAGGCTCTGAAATTACATTTCTTTCGACTGTTTTAAATACAGGGTTCATTCATCTTTTTTAAGGGATTTGTGGAGCACATCTGATCCATGTGTTTTTTATTAGTTTGAAATTAGTCAAGCTCAGCTTGGATTTAGTTAAATCTGTTTTTATGACGAGACAGAATTCAAGAATATAATAATTCATATATCCTTGACTGGTAAAAACGGACATTACTTAATCGTCTTGATCTTTGAAGCTAATCTTTTTGAATGTCAGACATTTTGTTGTACTCAATTATGCGCACATTAATGTGCTTACATCACCAACTATATTTAATATTTAAGCTACACATGTTATACATTTAATAATTTGTAACCGTTTGCCATAATCCCCTCCCATCCCTTCCCGATCCGTCGCATTTATTCAACAGTTTAGGCAAGTAAACCGTGCAATATGAAGTGCTGTCCAGTGTGTGCTGCCGCCAGTAGAGACGATTTACAAATGGCCATAACGAGTAAATATGTCAAGTGCAGGTGACCCGAAAAAACAACAACAGTAGCAACAAAAACCAAACAACATCAACAATGGCAGACAACAGGAGGAGGATGCAAAATACGAAATACGAAATACGAAATACAAAATACGAAAAATGCGAAGAGGGACGCGAAGCGTCCAGAAATCGGTTCGGCCTTTGGTGTATGCGCTTCCGGTTGCACTCAGTGGCAAACGATTTTCACTGAAAATTGGTCAACTAAATTATGCAGCATCAGTTGCACCAGTAGCCAAGCTGTCAGTTTACCCCCTGGTCACTTTAGTCCTTTACGCCCCATGCTCCTACATGGCGCTCACATAAAGTAGCCTCGGCAAAAATGCAACAGCCGAGTAAATTTTATAAAAGTTTTAAGCAAATTGTGTGTCTGAGTGTGTGTGTGTTTGTGTGTGTTTGTGTGTGTGTGCTTTTCTGGCCAACAGACGAGTTGTACAGTTATTTCGAAATCACTGGAAAAAGTGTCACTGTCAGTTGAAGATACCAAGTCGTGGTTAAACCTGTCTTAACTTCTTTTTAGCCTTATTCTATTCTTTGCTTACCTCCTCCAAAGAAACTCGACAGATTCGATTTGTATGCACATTTTAACAATTCGAAACAAGCTGGATTTGCTGGTGATATATATGAACATACATACCAGATTTGGTGGCTCTATCTTTTACAGTCTTTGAGAACTAAATGTTCTACAGAAATGACATCTCCTTCCGCCTGTTGCCCTTTGTAAGAATAGGGCTTACTTGACATATAAAATGTACACTCTTAGCCATATACTTAACCATTTAAATCGAAAAAGGTTCGAAAGTAAAAACTTCACATAATAAACAGCTACAAGAATTAGCTTCGTTTTTTTATTTTTTTTAATTTTATCAGTTGAGCCAAAGTTTTTGGCTCAAGCTGGTTTCCAAAATCTTTTGAGCCAGTATAAGGAACTTTGAGAGATATAATTTTTAGCACACAAACTTACTTTTAATTAAAAAAAAATTACTAATTAGGAGTATATTTTTTAAAATAATTAAATTTTTTTAAATGAAATGCCCCTGAGTATACATAATTTTTTGAATTAATTTAATTTTGAGTCTACTTTGCTTCGAAATGATTAAGTGTTTATTAGTCTTAAATTACAGATGCAAACTTTGATATTTTTAGATTGTTTCAAATTGTGGTGGATTAATAAACTTAATAATTTCAGAGAAGAGTTTAAGCCACCAAACGTGCCTTTATTTAGTATATATTTGTTTCATAATTCCTAGCGCCACAGGGATATCCTAAATTAAGGCACTAGCCACAAACCCAAATCATTGAATTTTGTGTAAATTATTAACCTACTTAACCCAACAATATTTAAATGATTAATATTTGAATACTTGATTTTCTTACTTCAGCTTATATGTATATAAAGTATTGACACAGTCGTGTTGTGTATGCTGGTCATCTCTGATGTGGGTGTGGGTCAATTGGGTGTTGTTTTTGGGCTGTTTCAGAAACCAGAAACATATGTTCGTGGTCTTTGTTTGGTGGTCAGCCGTGTGCTGGCCTTTTGACCGCTAGCTATTTGTCACTTGCAACCGCGACGGCCATTTCCGCTGGCCACTCGCCATTTTTTGCAAGTTGTACAGTTGTAAAATCTCAGTCAATTGATAGGCAATGACAATGGGACAGACGGACGGTCGGGCGGACGGACGGACGGACGGGCGATGGCAACGGCTCAGTTCAGTTCAGTTTGGCCTTCAGCGAATGGGGGCTACCGAAAAGTGCATTGCAGATTGCCTCCGACAGAGATGAATACACAAATAATAGACTACATAATGCAAAAACAGGAAATACATTATTCTGGTTGCCTTTTGGCCATTGCCAGTCGATGGAACTGGGCTTCATGCCACTGTGCATCACCAGACAAAATCACCAGCAAACAGCAAACAGCAAGCAGCAAAATAATAACAATCAGCAGCACTTGCCGCTGCTGCAGAAAGATCAACATAAACATGAATAATCATCATTATCTTAACAGCAGTAAACAAAGTTTGAATACAAAAGCTTCCAGCTCTCAAAGTTTATATAAATCTTAAACTTGCTTGGAAGACGCTAAAAACCCTCTTAGTTCCCAAAATTTTGGATTGCTCAAAACAATTGTTACTAAAAATATAAAATGTGTATAAGTCAAATTTTTATTCTATATTCAGGAAACAAAGACATTATTAGTAATTTATTTTATTTTAAATAATATTAGTTAAGCCCCTTTTTTTTATAAGCAAAAAAATATCGAATATATTAATGGAGTATTTTTCAAAGTTCTAATAATAAGTATAAATTGACAGCTATTATTGAAGTTAACATTAATTTCTTTAATTTTTATCTTATAAATATTGCAATTACTTAAACCTTGGACAGTTTCAGAAGAAGGAAAAATATCCCATTTAATTGTAAAATAAAAATCATATTTTAGAACTTCTCCTGAAGCTAATGAACTTAAATTTCCAACGAAGAGTGTATTTAATGATCATTGTGAAGTTGGCTGGGTTAATTTTGTTTGATTTTGATCGAATTAGCGTAAAATTGAGCGTTCTTTGGGAGCCACTGGGTCCGATCAGAGGGCAAGGAGATGATGGCCTGATGGTCTGAGGACGTGTGCTTATTGTCAAAGTCGAAGTTCAGTTTCGCAGTTTGGAGAGTTCGCAGGCCGCCGCATGTGGAGCATTAAGATGTGTAGATAGTATTTCTGTACTGCTTGCTCTACCCGCAGTTGATAATTTGCATGAAGTCTTGGCAGAGGGCTCATCAACAATCGTAGCCACTGTTGCTGCTACGAGGGCTGGCACGTAATTGGCCAAGTTATTATGCGCTTTCTGCCTACTCCTTGCCAAATTGATTTTGCTTCGTGCCTCATCAGTAGCGACAATTGCCCTGGCCCAAGCGAGCTCATCATGATCATATTGTTGCGTGCACACGTAGTCAATGCCCCTTGTTCCACTTGGAAACTTCTTTAGGTTTTGGCATTTTAATGCTGCTACTGCTACTGATGTTTTTTGCGGTTTCACACTTTGGTTAAGGTTGCATGCCCTTCGCACTCAGGCGGTTGCCGCGGTCAGGCATTGGGTTAAACAAACAGCAATGCCTGTTGCAGACAACGGTTACCAATGGGTATACAATACGTTTTATTTATTGATTTGAACAAAATGTGTCTTAAACTAATACAAACATTTGGGATTTGTCTGTTTACATAGCTGCATATCTTACTTTATATATTTATCCATAAATTTTTTGTGAAAATCTGAGCGCAGTGCATCATTTACAAAGTGAGTCTTCTTCTCTGGCGCTGAACGTGCACAGTTCTTGAACACAACATCG
Source organism: Drosophila testacea (assembly GCA_035043265.1). Lineage (NCBI taxonomy): Eukaryota > Metazoa > Arthropoda > Insecta > Diptera > Drosophilidae > Drosophila > Drosophila testacea. The sequence goes on from JAWNND010000229.1 coordinate 4,977,642, forward strand.
TCATCCCAACGACGCTTGATTTTCAAATCTCCGCCAATACCGGAAGCACGACCAGCTGCCGAAGCGGCTGTGCCAGGTTCATAGTTGATTAATGGATTACCAGAGAGAATATTCTCCATTCGTATGCGTTCGTCTTCCTGTTTCTTTTCAGTCTCGCGACGAGCCGTCTCTTGCAAGCGTTCTTGTTTAATTTTCTGCAATTCGGCCAACAGGGCTGCATCATCATCGTCTGAATCACTGTCCGAGTCCGAGCTGTCATTATCCAGGGGCTCATCTGCATCTAGATTGGCTGCACTATGTTGTTGCTGCTGCTGATGAAACTGTTGCTGTGACTGACTCTCTAGTTTAGCACGTTTATTGCTGCTGCTGCCGGCATTGTTTGCTTCAATGGCCTTGCGTACGATGGAGGGCAGAGCCTTGCCCGAGCTGCCAGTGCCAGAGCGTGCGTCACGCTCGCGTTCCTCAAGCTCCTTGCGAAAGTCACGGTTGCGAATCTCCTCGCTAGTGCCTTGGCCAAGTTCCCTGCAAATACAGTACACAAATTAGATTTTATAAATCAAGAAGATTGTATATACGCATTAAGTACCTGTATTTCAGTTTGGTGTGTCCAGGCAAATCGCGACTGGAGTACTGTTTGCTTAGTGCGCTCAAGTCTTTCTCTCCTCTTCCAGAGCCACCACGTGCTGGATCGAATGTAGGACGCGCTGCAGTAGTCATTGTTCTTCTTTTTCGTAAATTTACTAAATTACAGTACAATCGTTTACAAAAAAATAAATGACTATTTGTTTGCCCCAACTAGAGCTGCAAGTAAGCTTATCGATGTTTAGATAATATCGATATAATCAATTCGGTATATCGGTGCTCGAAGACGTTTCCACTATAGATAAATCGACTATCGAGTGAATGGGATGGAGGGCATCAGTTCCGTAACATATATATTCAAGAACAATAATCCAATACAAAACAATTGACTGAGGAAAATAGCGCAAAACTAGAAGTGAGCAAGGATAAGATGTAGTTGTAATTAGTTTATATTTATTAATGTTGAGACACTGAAGTGTTTTTTGTTTTAAATGTTGTGGTTGGTAAGTTTTTTTATTCAGAGTAATTTATTATTTATTAGCGGAGCTATTGAAAAATGAGGGCACAAAATTGTATTTCTTTCGATAATATTGTGTTTCTGTGGTATGCACAGCAGTGAGTATTTGCGTTAGCGCTAACACATCTGTAAGCTACCATTTAATGGAAATACACTTTAATGTTTATATATCGAATACTTTGCACAACCATCGATAACAATGTGTACAAATATCGATGACAAAATAAGTGTGACTCTAAAATCAGCTGTTCGTAGTGTGCACTCGGTACACGTGCGAATATTGTTTCTTTACAACAACAAAAAGCAACAATTAAACCAAGATGACACTGGAACCCCACAGAACCAAATGTAACAATACAACGTTAAGGGACTTGTTGCAGAGCGCTACGGCTCGCATTCGAAAGTATTTAACAACACTAAGTGACGAAACCCCAAAGCTTATTGTGCACACAAATCAACTATGGGAATTGAGTCAACGGCAACGTTTAGTCGCTGGGTATAGATCATTACTGAATCCTCTGCTTAATAATTGTCAAACAATTCCCACAGCAACGACGAAGCATCTTCCACCGCTCTGCTTTCAGCTTGTAATGCCGTATACCAGCTAATCTACAATATTATGTGAGTTTTGCCTTAATACTACTATAGGAAATTAATGCTGGGTTCTCACTGGGTCAAAAGCGGAACTGGTGTTTACATTAAAGTGTCACTTTGTGTGACAACATTTCTGTGACGTTTATATTGCTTTATGACTGTATTACATTGCCTAGTGACGATTTATGACCCAGTTAAAACTCAGCATAATAATCAGTTCTACCACAATTGCAGACAAGACCTACGTGAAACTCTAGATGAGATTGCCGATCATGTGGAAGATTTTGAACGGGAAAGCTTTGCTCTTAAAGAGGAGGAACAGCTTGAATCAAATGCCGAATGGAATGCGTGGTTATTCCAAACACTTAATGTACTGCAGACGCATTCCAAGTATTTGGAGATCCATGCACGTTCATTGACGCCTTCATTAGTCCAGGGCTCAACAGTGAAACAGTTCAAGAAAGATCTACAGCTGGTTAAACTATATGAGGCCAACTTTTATATGGGTTTCGCCCGAGCAGCAGCATGACTTGCCTATAATTGTGACTAGATAACCCATTATCTAAAATTGTGAATAAGCACTACATTTATAATAAACTCCAAAATATTTATTTACTACAAACTACAATATTTAAATTGATTTTTCTGAGTTTCTGCTACACTTTCAACTGATAATGCCTGACCCATGGTGTAATTTATATATAGGTAACGTAATGATTGTGTTGAACAACGCTTTGGATGATGCATTTTTTAACATCGTTGTAATTTAGCGCAAAAGTAAATTTCTAGTTCAATCCAACACATAAAAGGTAAGACATATTGAAGTGCCCAAAAGAATAGAAGAACATGAAAGAAAACCAATGAAAAGCCATAGTAAATGTGGAAAAACTGCCAAAAAAACCTGCATTTAAAATTTGCTTTAATAGCTTAGCGGCTATTCGATTTTAAAGTTTTGCTGAACCTCTGCATTAAATAAGCTGTGAGCCACTGTATGTCGTACACATGCCTTAGTAATTACTAATAAAAACTGCAATCAAAAGCCTTATTGCTAAGTTCACATTACGACACAGAGCTTCGCACAGAGCCGCGAAAGCTTAGGTGCACCCCTGAGGCACTGTGGTATGCTCTGTGGCGCAATGTGAGCCTAGCAAACTCACAAAACTTTACCCATATTATTACACCATGGTCTGACCGCCACTAGTCCATATTCACAGTATCACAAAAACAAAAAACAAAAAAAATAAACTTGTGTGTTATGTTAGCACTGAAAAACTTGAAATTTATTTAAAACACATTTCAATTTGGTGTTGTTCACATTGGGATTTTTTATTGTTTGTAGTTTCCTGCGACGGTCTAAACGCAAATCCACATCTGAAATTTGGTAAGAGTAAGATACTTTAGATTTGGAATTTGGTTTCTAGTTTAGATCGCACTTACATTATAAACAAATTTCAAGCGAGTAGCACTCTCTTAGCGTAGTCTTCTAGCTTCACGTTCAGATTCCAGAAGAGTCAGAATGTCGCCCTCACGCACGGGTCCCTTCACGTTGCGGATGATTTGACGGTTCTGTTCGCCAAGGAACTCCACTTTGACCTGTGTACACTGGCCCTGGGAGCCGGTACGGCCAAGAACTTTCATAACACGAGCCCAAACAACTGGTTTATCCATAATTTTTTGGTAAATTTACACTGAGAATTCACGTGTGAGTTGCGCTTCAATTGACAGACGCAAGCGAAAAGGAAGTAGGTTGATATTATGTTCAACGACGTAAAGGTGGCTGCGCTAACGCAGTGTTGCTTTGAAGAAAAAGGTGTTGAAAAGTGTCAAATTTATAGTAAATCTGCATATTTAAGCATTAAACGTATTTAAAACATATAATTAATTGTAATTTAAATATAACGAGCAGTTTGGCAATCATAATATATGTACTAAATTAATAAATAAATATGTTGATATTCACTTTGACAGATTGTAGCTACTTGCAACACTGAACCAGCACAATGTTGCCGCACTCCATAAAATTGTTCTGAATTCAAATCTATATATGTACCATAAACTCAATATTATGTTAATATCTAGGCCTATTAAAATGTTACAATTGGTGTTTATTTAAAAAATCGATGAGAATTTGAAGATTATTGTGATAAACCAATTGTTTGCCGATATCTTTTAATGATGCCTGGCAACTCTGGTCTGTCATTTGACGCTGCACCACGTAGCCGTTTGACAAGTGAAAGTCGGCAGTCTTCGTGTCACTTCGTCTGTTAATAGACCGCACTCTTTAAGATACTTTTGTACGCGTCGGTTGTCTGTCGGTGCGTTTACGCTTTTGGCTTTATTTGCCGCTTTCTCGATATACTCAAGTGAAAAACATAGAAATCCAACAAGATGAGAAACCTTATGTTCTTGATGTTACTGGTGTTGCCCACCATCATTTGCACCTTCACAGCTCGTAAGTATTGCAACCGACAAAATCTCTACGATCGGCTTTTGGTTGTTGTTTCCACCGGACTACGTGGCAGTGTGAATGACCACGACGGCTGATCAAATGAAGGCTGTAAGCTGTAAGCTGTAAAAGACACTGGTCCCACATTGAATTTTGATAATATTGCTGAATAGTAGTCTTTATCATGACCTCTTTTTGTCGTTGTCTCTTTGGGGGAGAAATGTGTTGCGTTGGCAATTGGGCACTATCTCTCTCTAAAAGGCTATTTCCACGACAGCACATTCGACACATTCACCACCAAAAATCAGTCTTTAAAAATTTCCATATGCCCCGAAATATCATTCAATAACATTTATGGCAAATGAAGACATTCATCAAGTATTTTTCTATCAATGTTTACCCTTGGAAAGCCAAAATTCATACAAAATCAAATCTTGGCGAATGTTTGTCCCCATTACTAATGTCTTGTATTCGTTTGATAATTGCAGCAAACAAACTTGGTGCCTACGCGGCCGAAGCTGTTGAAGATGATCTGGTTGATGTGGAAAGCGATGAGGGAGCTGTGACGGGCGAGGATGCCGAGACGGATGATGAATCAGACAGTGGTAGCAGTAGCACTTCCCCCTACGCAGACACCTATTTACTATTTACAAAGCCACTGCACACGGCCGGCCAACAGCTGGATCTGCCTGGAGGCAAGCCCGTTGAGTTCCTAATTGGTTTCACCAACAAGGGACAGGAAGAGTTTGTGATTGAAACGGTTGAGGCATCCTTCCGCTATCCCATGGACTTTAACTACTTTATTCAGAACTTCTCGGCTGTGGCATACAACCGTGAAGTGAAACCTGGCTTTGAGTCAACCGTCTCGTATACGTTCCTGCCCTCTGATCAGTTTGCTGGCCGTCCATTTGGCCTTAACATTGCGTTGTCGTATCGTGATGCCAACGGTATTCAGTACAACGAGGCTGTATTCAACGAGACGGTTCTGATCTCTGAGGTTGACGAGGGCTTGGATGGCGAAACATTTTTCCTCTATGTGATGCTTGCTGGTATTGTTGTCCTGCTGCTGGTCATTGGACAGCAGTATCTGTTGGGTAGCTCTGGCAAGCGTAAGCGTGCAGCAGCTAAGAAGGTTATCGAAACTGGCACCGCCAACGATAGCAACATTGACTACGACTGGGTACCTCAGGAGACTCTGCGTGCATTGCGTAAGTGTTTCACATTGATTGCAATAGTCTTTTGTATTTACAATTAATTTGCTTTCGCAGAGAAATCGCCACCCAAGTCAAAAACGCCAAAAACATCACCCAAGCCGGGCAAACAGGCCAGTCCAAAGGCGGCTAGCCAAAGCAGTCCCAAGCAACGCAAGGTGAAGCGTTCCGCGGGTGATGACTGAAGACTGCGCAACCTGTAAAATTGCACCTAACCATCAACCAACTCGCACACAAATCCATTTAAGAACATCCAGCATGCGTCGTCGCGATCTAATTATCTAATTAATAATACTTTTTTTTGGTTATATGCAATTGACAATGTAGAGATTGTTAGTGTTTAGCTCACTTAGTACACAGAAATAACAGCTGTGGGCCGGGCAGTTCAAAATTTCAATTTCTGTGCATGTTAAAGAAATGATTTTTTTTTATATTTTATTTTAATACTTTCAAACATACTCCATAAAAGGCCTAACTTCGTTTCACGCCACCTAATTGTCTTCGTTTGTTGAAGATTCGAGAGCGTGACCAAAAACCTTCCAATTGTACGATAAGATATATGAGCATTATTATTTGCATTCATATCCTTTAACGATTTATGCGGTTTCTCCACTGACACAATCATTCGCCACATTCGGTCACATTTAATTTACTATGTATGAATGCCACGGCCAAATGTGAATCGCTAGATGAATGTTTTGAATGAGTGACTTAACGTGCGGATAACAGAAAAATACTGAATGAATGTCACAATTTGGCTTGAACATTTGGGCCTTATGGGTGTTTGTACAGGCATGAACTAATCATTCGGCCCGAATGTTGAATTTGGCGGTGAATGTGCCAAATGTGTGCTTCATGGAAAAACCGTATTATTAAGAATGAAAAATATGAAATTTTTTTATAAAAGTATCTTTAGCTAGAAATCTGCATATGAGCAGAGCCCATAAAAAAACAGGAGCTTTCCACAAAAACAAATAAAAGAAAAAATTGTGAATTAAATATAAATGTAATTGTATTTTGAATTAAGAATGAATCTGTTGTCATCTTCAGCGTGAAATGCAAGATTATACATATACTTTTGTGGGTCTAGATTTCCAAATGTATGTTATCCAAGTATCTGTTTACGTTATACTAACGCAACTTAATAGACTCGAGGGAGCTTTTTCGCTTATACTTTTGAATGCCATAAGCAAACACTAATAAAACGCAAGCAGAGCATTTGATAAATAACTCAAGTGTACAAAATATAATAAGAAGTAATGTTAATTACTATGAAGGCATACATACAATATGATTGATACATATATTAAAACAATAAACTACTGGGTCAGATTGATTTGTACATAAGTCAGAAATATTATACACTATTTTCATTCAAGTACCAAAACTAGTTGACCGTTACAAATATAGTAGCTTATTGGTTTCAACTGACGCGATAATTTTCTATATTAATGCAGCTTATCTTTGAGTTGGGCTTATTCTTAGTTAATGGCAAAACAAGAGGCTGAATCCAGAACCAGTCTATCTAAATATTTTGAAATTTAATAAACTATATATGCATAAATATTTAGATATGCATATTGTGGCGAAAAATAGAATTATCGCTCTTTTTTCTGGCAGATACTTTTACCAACAACCTTTACATACTCGTATATGCACTATATATCTGTCTCGCTCACAGCCGTGTGTTGGCCGAGTGCTTGGTAATTTGTTAGACCTTATTCTTGAAGACCGTCACTTGATGGCGTGTACTATGTTCCGGATCTGTCCTGAATATTTGTAATGGTATATAATATATTACAAATCTGGACTGAATCCAATAAAATTTTATCAATTGCACGAAAAATTGATTTATAAATTATTCCTTACAAACAGCGAATTATTTATTGAATTATAACAAACATGTAATTTAGTTTGTTTCGCTTATTTTCTTTCTATATCTACATATACTACCAGATACGGATTCCATTACTCCTATTACCGATATATGACCATTGCAACGTGTTTATATTCCCTGCGTCACTTCATTTTGGAACTGACGCATCCATGTGTGGCAACACCACTTAAATGTAGCATTTTTCTCAACGCAAACGACGGTCACACTTCACCGATTTTACATTTGGAATTTGATCACAAATTTTATTAATCTCCGAATTATTGGGATTTATTGGCTCTGCGACGACACAGATGCAACAAATACTTAAAATTTAAAGAAAAGACGAAGAGGGTTAATTTACAAATACAACTAAAAGGAGGAAACACAGTTAACCACAAATTGGCACAAGTTGCAGTGGACAAGCACAAAGTGTCGCGAACAGTTAAAAAGACTAACAAAAACAAAAATAAACAAAAACTGAAGTGACATTTAGGAATAATAATGTACGTAGTATCTGCTGATTGAAAAATCTTATCGTTTGTGTATAATATTAATCAGTGTACAATGTATTTTATTTATTTATTTTTATTGCAGACTTCCTGGAGAAGACCACGAAATGAGTCGCATCTCGTAGGAGGACAAGTTTAATAATGAATGAAGACTATTATTAATACAAGCTATATCGACCCAATTGACATCGGTAACTATATCGACATATATTGTTGCATAAATAATTGCAATTCGGTTCATTCGTTTAAGTTTGCTCCTGCTTTTATTTGATTGCAGATGAAGGTACAGCTTTCTCCACTTGACACAATCACCACAATTTTCATCAAGTTAATGAGTCTTAATTATTTTTGATTTTCACAAATATTTGATTATTATAACAACTTTAATATGCCTCCAAAGAAAACAAACAAGATCAATAGTGGAAGGTGCATTATTAGTTCGTGCCTTCGGAGCTATAGAAACAGCTCCAAAGAGTATCCAGTTAGATTGTTTTCCTTTCCATCGAATAATTTTTATTTCAATAAGTGGATCAGAAATTGTCGATTAGATGGAAACTTCAACAGGAAAACTACTCTTATTTGTGATCGGCATTTTGAGAAAAAATATTTGGGGAAAAAAAAGCTTAAGGGTAACGCTGTTCCCAATTTAAATTTAGAAGATGCTTGTTTACCATTGTTTAATTCTATAAGTATTGAACACTACAAGATTATAGACAACTGTGTGCCTGAAGAAGAAGAAGAAAAATTATCTGAAGAGTCTGTAGCCTCTACTATTATTTCTGAAGAGCTTGAGCAGTCTTGCGATGAAAATGAATCGGTTGACACAGATCAACTTTTAAACTTTAAAGATAAGAAGAAGAGTCAGTCATGGACAGATCTGTCAACTCACTTTTGTATAATAGACTCAAATACACCAAAAGAAATTCCTGAGCCTTGTGCAAACTGTCAGAAAATGCAAGAAAATGAGGCCTATTACAAGAAAGAATTTCAGGAGATATCGGCCAATTTAAATAAAACAAAGAAAGATTTTGATAAGCTAAAAGAAAGATTTAATACTTTGAAAAGAAAATTTGTACAACAAAATATGCGTCGCAACATTCAAAAGGCAAGAACTACGATGAAGGATCGATAAAGCAAAAGTTTAATGCAAATCTCAACTCCGTCAATCATTACCTGGCTAGTTTTCCTTTTCTCATGTAAGTATAAAATATTGTAACATAATTGTATACATAACAATGAATATTTTGTATTATTTCCAGAACATATCTTAAAGGCCGGATAGACGACAACGTAATAAAACCGTATTTTCATTATCAATGTATGTAAAGTGTATAAGAATATATGAATATACGACAGATGTGGACAGACACTATCCATAATATATAAATAAATACGAGAAATGTATATACTTACATATGAAACAACAAAAACATGTAATTAATTATAGGGTTTCAAATGTTCGTTTTCATATACAAAATGAAATGTAAAGCTTCAATTCGATCCAATAATATATAAAGGCGGTGGCTTCAGCTTAAAGTTCAAATGGACAACCGATATTGTCTCAACGTCTACATATATCCAAAACAGATTAAGTTTGTTTTAAAACTTGTCATGTATACAAAAATTTCCCAGAATAAACACAGGGTCTTCTACATTAGGGCTTCCTTTCCTTCTAGTCCTCTGAAGGCGAATCATTATACACTATTACATTCTATTTATGTCTGATTTCAAATATATGAACCGAATATATGTTTCCGATTTGCAAAAGCTGGCAATATATGCACCTACCTTGAATTTTCTCGTCCGCAAAGAATTATAACATTTTTGTCAAACTACTAAAGACAATAAATATATTTTTCTCAAATTTTCCCATGCCGTGAAAGATAATACCTGGATGCAGATAATTGTTTATGAACTAATTTAATTTTTATTTAGTTTTTGCTATATTTAAAATATAATTTAAAGTACAATTCGTCAAAGTGAAAAATATAAATTCGAAATTACACATATCCACAAGTAATCGACATTTGCAAGTTACAGTTTACAGTTGAGTAGGAGTAGGAGTTATCTATGCCGGTGCTGGCGTCTCGGGTGCCTGTTCCTGTAATCACAGAACCAGAACCGTATCAGTGGATCGATGGACTGATTTATTCGGTATTCGACATGGCCAGGTGCTCGGATTTTGATGCAGATGCTGTGTACAGCGATAGTATTGCAAGTGCCGTGCAAAACAATATCTAAAGGAATCTCAAGAAGTGTGTGCGCATGCCCTGAGAGGTGTGTGCCCAAAATAACTAAAACTTAAAGAAAAATAAAACAAACAAGATGGAAAGGTTATCTTTGGCACGCCAAAGTATTGATACCCTTGCAGAATCCTATATTCAACTAAACCTACAACAGCTACAAGATATATTAGACCGAAGAAACCATCTGTGAGATTTTTTAAGATAACGATTGATTCTCAACCGATCGATCCTATGACAACTATGCGGTATAGTGCTCCGAACCGACCAATTATGACATATGTCAGCAGCAAAAGACGACCTGGACTAAGTCTTAACACGATATCTTTAAAATTTAGAGACAGAAGGACAGACGGACTTGACTATATCGACATTTCTGACATCATTTGAATAATAACTATCTGTAACTATAATAAAAGTGAACTTTTCGACTTAGCACAATTTTGAACGATCATTTATTGAGAACTAAAGTATAATATCATAACAAATGAATATCATCTCGATCATTTCTTATCATATTTTTTTAATATTCTCAACAGACAGAGCATCGACTTTAACGTCTAGGACTTCAATAGATATTTGGTGTTAAACCCTTTGTGAGGGCATAAAAGAAGGTATACGACGTGTTTGTTTGTTTTTTTTTTTTTTGTAATTTAGTTTAATTTACATTAAAAAATAGAATTTGTAATTAATGAAATATAATAAAAAAATAATTCATCAAATCGTTCAGATGTTTGGCTGTTGTTTGAATCCTTGACTTGAATTATTTGTAGCTGGTGTGTTGTAATGTTTCTGATTAAGCTTTTACGGTTGTTTATTTCATAAGTACATATATATAGATATGTATATATATATACTATATATATATAGTACATAAATATATAGATATAAATATATATATATATAGTGAGATATATACACGTATATTGATTGATAGTATATGCTTCAGATAATATTGTTGTGAGTATATTTTTGTTGAATTATTATTTTTTTGTTTAGGGCGGGAGTCACGGGTTCAGTGGACACTACTGGACGTGGACACTTAAGCTTCGGCCTCAACCTCCTCCTTTACCTTGGCATCGCCGGGCTTGCCCTTGGACCAGTCGGGTTTCTTCTGCAGATTCCAGAATTTCAAGTGTTGACACATAGATTGAAAGAAACAAATCGTTTGCATTAGTACATGAATTTTCGAATCTTGAATATAACATTTAACCAGAACATTCCGAAACAGATGACTAATAACTGTGCTGGGCACTACGACGACAACTACAACTACATATGTACTAATATCATAGGTGTGTGAAGTGTGTATGTGTGTGTGTGTGTGTGTAGGTGTGTTGTTGTGTAACAAATAAACAACATGAGTACAGTATAGAGAGATAGACATAAAGATAATTAGAAAGAAAAAGAGAGCAACATTGACAGAAAGTGACGAAGGAGGACACTTGGTGCTTAAACATAAACACACTATACACATTCTTACACTTTTTGGCTGTTTTTAGAGAAGAGGCATCTTTTATCTTGATCTATGGAGCGTTTTCACAGTTTTTTTTTTTTTGGCGATTGAAGATTGATTGAGTTGAAGATATATATATATATATAGCAGATCAATTATAAAGTTAATTTACATGGCTTATTTAGAGGCTAGTTTATAGACTTTTCTAATGCATATGCGTTTTCGTATTCATAGATATATCATAGATTCGATATATCATAGATATCGATTATTCATCGAAAACTTACCTCCTTCTCTTCCTCCTCCAATGTGAACTCCTTCTTCTTAACGACCTTAAGTTGGTTGCGGAAGTTGAATTCAGCGGCCTTCTTCTGCAGCTTGGCAAATTTGTTTTCGTATTTGGAGACCTTCTTCAGGGCTGGCTTAACGCTGTACATGAGAAAATTCAAATGAAATTAGATCCCAATTCGATATGAAAATATTTTTGAAAAATACTTACAATTTGCCGCGAAGATCGTTAACTTGGGCATTGAGATCGTTGATCTATTGTTTTGCGTGCGAAGAAAGAAAGATGAAGAGATAGATCAAGTTAATTGGGGTTTGATATAACATCAGTTTACAGTTTCAAGTTTACAGTTTTACAGTTTGGTTCAATTGACATGTATTCTAATATGGCAAACTACTTGAATATCAAAATCAAAATCAAAATGCAGGTCAGGAAATACGTGCTTAGAAACTAGTTGAAAGCGACGATTTGTTGCAGGTTTGTTGCATGCAACTTATTCGTATTTTGTGTACATGTTCTTGGGGGCCAAGATGGACAAAGCGCAGGTTAAACTTACAGTTACAGCTAAAAGTACACATACAGGTGCAGATGCAGAAACAGTTACAGTTACAGTTAATAAAAGATATTTAGATGACAAGTTGGCAAATTATAATAGTTACAGCGTGCGAGCAAACGAGCTAGCTATTATTATTATTATTATTATTATTATATTTTTTCTTATTTTCTTTTTTGTATAACGGTATAACGGTTGTTTAACGGGACTGCTTAGGAGCTTTGGTTTCTAAGGTTGGTTTATTTCTTGAACTAGTTGATTTCCGTGTTTTCTTTTTTTTTGGTTTTCTTTTTTTTTGTGATTGAACAGCATAACATCCAAATGTCGATTTCTCTCCTTAAATTTCGATTCATTTCTTATAAATTCATATTTTTTATATAGTTTAATGTTTTTAATATACGATATTATGTTTTGACAGAGTTATTTCTAGAGTTTATTGATACCTAAAAATTTCAAACACCTGAGCGTACGGATCTGGGGCCTGAGGTACTGCACAGCATGGCACATACATTCAACTGATTGATTGATTGATTGATTGATTGAATTGATTGAAAGTTTTCAGCTTATAAAATACGTATAATTGTCGATCAATATTTTCTGCATTTTGTTATGTGTTTCTTTTCATTTGCTTCTTCATGTCATTCATTTGTTTGTTAAGCTTTGTAGCAACACTCGGGTTTGTTTTTTTTTTCAATTTTTTTTTTTTTTTTTTTGAAAAATAACGTGTTTCTTGTGATAAAAACGATGAAACGGTGAATCGGTAGAACGGTAACGGTAACATTTAGTGGGCAGCGGTGGCAATGACTAGCGTTAGCTGGTTAAAGCGAACCAGCACTGGACACAATTCAGTCCCTAACGGTTCGGAAAGTTCATCTCAGCAAAGTACAGTTATCATTTTTTTTCCTGCTTTTCTGTTTGTTTTTTTTTTTGTATTAACTTTTTATTTGTTTTTTTTTTGTTGTTGTTGTGAAATCGAGTTAAGAACTCAAGTAAATCGACGCTTGGCTTTTATGCTCTTCAATTGTTTGGATTTTTACGCTTTTCTTTCGTTCTTTCAACAATTTCTAATGTTTTCCTCATTATAGTATAATTTTAATTACTAAAATTGTTGATATTTCTTTTGTGATATTTTTTTTTTATCTTTTTGGCTAAGGCGAGCGTCAGATGGAAATAGAGAGCGAGCTAGTTAACAATACAATGAATTCATTTTACACACATTACATTATTTACAATGAAGTGCGTGCGGTTAAGGTCGGTGGGTTTTTGAGTTTTTGGTATTGGTTTTGGTATTGGTTTAGGTTGTGGTTCAGGTTGTAATAAAGTCTTGATTGCCATTTCAAATTGTGGTTTATATATATATACATATGTATGTACATATATGTATATATACTTGGTATCTTTTTAAGGAGCGGGCTGACTGTGTTGTTCGCGCTGTGTTCTTGTTGTTTTTGATGTTGTTGTTGTTGCTGTTGCTGTTGGTGTTTTGTTATTGTCAATGGTTTTGTGGCTTGTTGTTGTTTGTTGTGTGACATGGCTGCTGTTTTTGACAAGTGCACATGCAGAATTTCGAATGAATTAAAACCATTGCCTACATTGTTGCGCGCGTGCTAACGTGCTGTGTTTTGTGTCTATGTATTAGTGTGTCTATGTATCTTTATCAGTGTTCATGTGTGCGAGTGTGTGTGACACACACTCAGGGGCAACAAAGTAGGTGCAGATGACGCGACAGCGAAACAAACAAATTATCACAGAATGAAAAACACAAAAAAAAAATATTTAAATTTATATTTATATGTATGTATATGTATGTAGTATATAATTATTAAGAAGAAGTAGATAAGAAGAAAACACAAAACAATGTCAGAATTTTGGTGTGCAACAATTTGAAATTTCTAGTGCTCAATATCAAGTAAACAAAGATTTGCAGTGTTGTGTAATGCAATGTGAGTGCTTCCATTGCCAAATGGAATGTGCAGAAAATAGTAAACAGCCTCAAAATGGTGCCGCAGCCAGAGTCGAAGTTGAAGTTGAAGTTGAAGTTGGAGTCGAAAGAAGCTAACCTCACTTTAGCCAATGACGTATGTAACGGTATTACTACAGAACTGTATAGCTTAACGGTTTCACTAACACGTTTGTGTAAGTATATATGTGTGTGTTTTTTATTGTAAGCCGTGAGACAATGACTTATGCAGTGATAATAATCTATCTAGATTCTTTTCGAAGTATAATGATTGCAATTGAAAAGTAAAATACACAATTGATTTTTTGATTTTCTGATTGATCGATTGGTTAACTGATTGACTGATTGACTGGTTGACTGATTGGTTTGATTGACTGTTTGTTTGCTGCAGTTCTGTATGGCAATTTCCAACTCACAGATATTTTTGTTGTTGTTGATTGGATTGTGTTTCCATTTTTTAAAAAAAAAGAAGTAAAAATAACATGATATTAACAACGGCATTAAAAACTTGAAAATCGAACAAAGAGTAGTAAGAATAATAAAGAACCACTTATATGTTTTACATAATATGTATAGATACGTATTTGAGTTGTTTGTATGTGAGCAATTAAGGAAACGGATACAAGAAAGAGACACAATAATTCCACAAAAAAAATAATTAAAAAACTCTTTTTTTTTTGTTTTGTTTTTGAACAAGTTTCAACATGACAGCATACCGGAAAATTAAACATAGTATGGTACTAACAAAAACTGATGTTGCATTTGTCTGTTTTGTTTTTTCTTTTGTATTTAGAGTTTTATATATATATATATTTATATATATATTTTTATGTATATACTGAATTTGGTTTTTTTTTTTTTGTTTTGTTTAAATTGAATTAAAAATTGTTGCAGTACCTCCCAGTCTTTTTTCCTGACTTCGTATTCCAGATCCCATTTCTGGCCTTCACAAATATACATACGCTCGTAATACTCTTCGCAAATCTCTTGCAATTCGCCTGTAAAAACATATTTGGGGATTTTTTTTTTGTTGGTCGCCATTTCGACGTTTTAACGTTTTTAGATAAATTGTTTTTTTTGTTTTTTAAATTATGTTTACGTTTACTTTTTCGCTACAAATCTTAAAGAACTAAATAACTTTAGGTTTTGTATTGTTTTATATATATCTATATGTATATGCAAAAATTATATTCATATTATTTCGTTTTGTTTATTCATTTCTTTTAACATTCGATGCAGATTCATTAGATGTTATGTGTTCGATAAGTTTTCCTTCTTTGAATTCAAATTGACTTTACTTTGAATTTGGGTGAATTTATTTTTCTTTTGGAATGGACGCGCAACGTTCGGGTCTTGCGAAATGTCTTGGCTGTTGGCTGTTGTTCTTGTTATTGTTGTTGGTTATGGTATTTAGATATCATTGTTGGTTACACTAGATAACAGCCAAATTGTATAGATTACCAAGCCTACTTTTTATTTTTCATTCATTAGGGGCACCATATGTCGAGAAACCTTTTCAAAAACGTTTGACTATGGTGAGAAATTATAAAAAAAAACTGGTGTATTTCTTTTTATAGTCGCATTAATGGAACATTTTTTGAATAGTTTCTTCTCTTATGGGGGCCAAATGTGTATCACAAAAGTAGGTTTATTAACATATACAAAAACTTTTCTTTTTTTTTTGCCTAGTGTGATAAGTAATTAAGAAACGTTGTCATTCAAGAGCAGTTGTTTGATAGACGGACAAATATAGAGATAGCAAGATACAGATAGAGACGAGAGAGAGAGAGAGAGATAGACTCATTTGGCAGGTTCGCATAACTAGAAAATGGTTTAGTTGAAATTGACTATTAATTGAAGTATTTGCGTTCTGCATTAACTTTAACTTTCAATTGTCAAAGTCGTCTGTTCTGGGAGACAACCTCCAAGAGCCCATAAAGCTTTTAGCTCTCTTTCGTTTCATTCCAATTTCTAGAATCTACAATCTAGATCAACATATAGTATGTAGTATATTCGGAGGGGGTCTCCCAATCGCAGAGTTCAAAGCACGCGCCGATTTGCTTAGCTTCGTGCGCCTTATATATTTATATATATGTATATATGCAAATTTTAAATAAAAATCTGATATTTTTTGTTTTTATTTTTGTTTTTTTTTTTGTAGTTTAGCGCAGTTAAAAACAATATCAAAATTAGGTTTCAAAAGAAAAAAAATGAACTAAAAATATGATTAAGAAATATTTAGAAAAAAATCAAAGAATTAAATATCAAGGGCATAATTTAAAAATAATAATAGTTATTATTATAAAGATTATTATTGTGATTATTATATTTGTTGTAGTTGTTGTTGTTGCAGTTGCTGTTTTTGCTTTTTTATATATTATATATGTAATATAATTGTTCAATTGAATTGTAATAATAATAAAGAAACATTCGCATTTTGGTTGCTCTTTTGTTTGGCTTTTGGAATTGTTTTTGTTTTGTTTTGTTTTGGTATATCGGTATATTTTGTGTGTGTTGGCTTTTGAAATTTTGTTTTGCATATTTGTAATTTTTTGTTTTGTTTTGTTTTGTTTTTCTTATTTTGGGTGCATGGCAAAATTTGTTTGGAATTTACCTCTTGTGCTTTGAGTTTCTGCACGTGCTCTAAATCAAATTTATCGCCCTCCAAATTGTAAAGGCGTTGCCAATATTGTTTGCATATTGTTTGCAGTTCGGCTGTGGTATCGGTATCGGTATCGTTCAAGTAATCGTTATCGGTATTCGTTAAGTTCGAGTTCGAGTTCATGTAACGGATTTTTAACATTATTAAAAAGTAACGTGTGTGTTTTGAGTGTGTGTATGTGTGTGTTGTCATTGTCGTTTAAATGTAAATGTACGCGTGTTTGTGTGTGTGTGTTACGTGTGTGTGCAAAAATAGACGCAGATATATGCGGATATAAGAAATAGATAGAAAACATAGATTGAAAAGAAGATTCATTGAAAGAAAGTGTGTGAGCGATATAAAAAGAGAGATTGATAATTGTTTATTTATGGTGTAATGGCGAGAGTAGGATATGAGAAAAGAACAGATTGGTAGATAGAGAGAGAGAGAGAGAGAGAGAGAGATAGATAGATTGAGAAAGTGAATGTGTGAGAGTGTGACAAAGACGACGCACATGTTACGCGCGTTGTTCGACGCGTGTCAGAGAAAGAGAAGGAATACAATATTAATACAAAAGTCAATTATTGAACTTTATCATTAGCGCTATTTACCTACATACAAATTGCATATACATAAATACATAATAAAGTGCTTTGCTTGCTTATTGTCATTATCATTATCATGATCATTGTCATTACGTTTCTTATTTTCTTGTTTTTTGTATTTTGTTTTTTTGGTTTCTTTTTTTATTTTCAGTGTAGTGCGCTATTTGTTGATTGTGTGTTTTCATGAGGTGTCTGTTGTGGTTCTTGTTGTAATTGTTGTTGCTGTTATTTTGTTGTTGTTGTGGTAGTGGTTGTGGTTGTGGTTGTGGCTGTGGTGATTAAGGTGGCTGCGTGACTGTATTTTGGATAATTGAAAAGCCCTGCTTAACGACTACAAAAACCAACAAGTCCGAAACTCGTTAGATCCCTTTACTCACAGATGGTTGTTTTTTAGTTACTCGATACTCGATATTCGTTACTCTTTACTCTTGTTCGTTATTCGTTGTAATTGAGGGTTTAGTAAAAGCTGTTTGCAAAATACAAAAACACAACAGCTTCTACGTGTTCAGCGATTAAGAAAAAACACACACATTCAATACTAATATTATATAAGTTCTTAATCTAATCCGAAAAAATGATGGCCGTCAAAAAAGTAGCGAGTAGCCAAGCTTTTAAAGTAAAGCCACAAAAAGCAAAATAGCTGGTCACATGACGAGTATTGTATTTTGTCAGCATTTTGTGATAGATCATTAATATTCTTCTAGTTTAGTAAAAGCAGCGAGTTAAGATCGGTCCGCCCATTTCGATTTTAGGGGCGATACCTTCAGCTTCGTATTAACTTGGTTAATAGCAAAAAAAGATTTCTCGTTTTATATACTTTAAGTTTGGTGTTTTGTTTTTTGCCCAAAGTAAAAAAAATGGACATCAAATTTTGAAAGTGCTCTCTTGGTATTTTTGATTCAAAACTTGCATTGCTCTCCAATAACACAATTCCACAAAAAAAATTGTCAAAAATTATTATCTTTTTTTATGGCTTGGTTTGTTTGGGTTAACTACGTGATTGCTAGAACAGCGAGAACATTGTGATCTACAGTACAGTACTACTAGGATGCCCCATATTGACACACACACACACACTAATAGTGGAGGAAATCAAAAGAGAGAGAGAGAGAGAGAGGCCGCCAGGTGGCGCTTTAGTGCCGGCATCTTTGCAATATTTGTATATATCTTTTCAGGTGCTTCAGGTAATTCTATCTGAAATGTGTGTGCGGAGCATTTCTTTGTGGTTATTAACAGATTTCAAAATACGAGACTACGACAAAAATAATAGCGATACAAAAATATTAAAAAAATTTGATCGCTGTTTACGACTGGTTCTCTGGTTGTTTCTGAAGTTGTTTCTAGAAAACAAGAGAATTTGCTTTTTCTTTTTTTGTTTTTTTTGGATGCAACGCTTGCCTCAAAATCCTTTCTGGCTACTTCGTGCTCCACATCGAATTTATCAGACTCCAATTTCAGTATCTTACTGTAATAATCCTGACAAACTTTCTGTAGTGTATCTGTGAATGTTCAGAAACGATTGAGTCGAAAACTTGAGTCTCGAAAAACTACGCCAACGGTATGCGAGTGTTTGTGTTGGTTGGGTGTATGTTGTGTGTGTGTGTGTGTGTGTGTGGAGGGAGTGTATATACATGTGTATTTTTGGTGCATATGATATATTGTAGAACTTCCCAGGAGAGTAGGGACAAAGATAAAGACAGGAAGACAGTTTTTAGAGAGCGAGACGATAGAGAAGAAGAGAGCTTTAGGAGCCTTAATTACTTGCTTGTTTGCTCAAGTAATTTCAACTCGATTTGTAACACAATTGGGCATATTTCCTGAGATCGTATGTAGTATATATATATATATATAAATCCGAGTATATTGCATACTATATGTATGTATGTACAGGGGAGATTCTTAGTCAGTTTTTGGTTTAGTTTGTTGTTGTTGATTAAAACTGTAAATTGTATTATACAAATAGTCAGTGTTTTAGACAGCAAATATATATAGTTTATGTATATTCTTAATAGATATAGTAGATTTTTTAGAATTAGATAGATAGAGAGACAGAGAGAAAGAGAAATAGCTGACAGAAGGTGTTTTGGTATTGCTGCTTTTGATTTTGCTATTGTTGTTGCTATTTGATATTACTATTGTTGTTGTTGTTGTTGTTGTTAAGCGTAGTTTAGTTTTTGATTTTGATATGTGGAACGCTTTTTGTATATAGATATAGTATATATAGGTAGTTCGGATATTATATATAGTATATAGGTAGTATATATATATGTATGTGTGTACCTCAACATCCTTGCGTTTAACAACATACTCAAGATCATATTTCTGGTCCTCCAATTTATTAATCCTGTCATAGTGTTGCTTAATCAGGTTTTTCAGTGTTTCTGTACCCAAAAATGGCAGCGTGACCAGAGCACACACACAGAGTACAGATACGGATACGGATACGAATACAAATACAAATACAGATATATATATTTATATATATATATATGTTTATGGACATGGGCGTGTATGTTTCATGTGTGTTTGTGTGTATATTTATATTGCGAAACAGAGACGGGAAACGGGGTGTAGAAAGAGAGAGAGAGAGAAAAATAGATATATTTAAATACATATCAAATGCTTGTGTGTGTGGGTGTATCTATGTGTTTAGTGTAGGTGTGTACAATGTGCATGTGTGTGAAGCGCAACTTGTTGTTCATTTTCTTTTCTTTTTTTTTTTTGTTCTTTAATTTTTATAGAAGTGTAGTTTATTTTTGTGTGTAGGTGGGTGTGTGATGATAGATGACACTTTTGTAGAATTTAATGTTTATGCATCATTTTAAATATTATTTGTTTTTTTTTATTTGTTATATTCTTTGGAAGAGAACAACAAATAAAAATGTAATGTTACAGTTTTGTTTGCTGTTTTCTTCACTTTTTACTATTTGTATTATTATTTCTTCTTTTCTAATCATTACGTTTATTTTTGCTTTGTTATAGTTTTATTATTACTTTATGGCTAAAAAGTTGAATTTATTTATATTGATTTTCTAATTCTCTTTTTTCTTTTTTTGGTTTTCGAATTTCTTCTTTGATTGTCTTGGACTGCGAACACTCACCTTCGCTGGCATCACTGAGATTCCTGGGGCTGCCGCAACGTTCTTCAATGATGCGTCTACGTTCAGCCGCTTTGCGTTCCTGTTCTTTCTTCAATTCCTCAGCGGCTTTCTTGCGCAGCAACAACTATTGGCGAATGGAAAATGGATGGTGATAAGTAAAAGAAAAGAGTGTAATCGTTATCGTTATCGTTATCGCACTTACCCGGAGTTTCTTCTTCCTTTCTGGGGTCATGAAACCCTTCTTTGCCTTCTTGGCCTTGGAGGCTTCCTCCATGCGCTTACGCACCTCAGCGCGCTTGCGCTCGATCTCAGCCTGTTTAGCCTTCTTAGCCTATAAATCAGAGTAACAAATAGATCAATTAGTGTGTGTGTGCATGTTATCGTTATCGTTATCGCTAGCACTACATTCAGATGGCACACGTAGATGGCGAATTCTTTGGGGTGGGGGAAAAACACTTGGGAGAACATTCTCTGCGAGAACTGTTGGACTTTGACGAATGATGAGGCGATTGCCGTGCGTTGCGGCCACACGTACACCAGTGTACCTCCTCGGCCTTCACTTTCGGATCATTTGGATCCTTGGGGGGGCCAGCGGGCGCGGCCGCTGCCGCTTTACCATTCGCCGCTGCCGGTGCAGCCGCTTTGCCATTAGCTGCCGGTGCTGCGGCTTTGGCAGCTGGGGCAGCTGCAGCTGGTGCCGCTGCTGCGGGTGCCGCTGCTTTTTTCTGTAAGCAAGTTAACAGAATTACAATCGATTAGTTATCGATATTAAAGTAAATTAAAGTAAAACATAAATTCTCGCATCACAAGACAAGTACGACAAGAATCGACAAGCGACATACAATCGACAAATGACAATTGACAATTGACAATCGATAACATTGATCACTTGACAGTTATTCCATTGCAGTTGTCTGTGTATTGCCGATATATTGCATTCCTTATCGCCTAGTTAGCAATCTGTGAAAGCAAAAGAAGCCGTTGCAAATGTATGTGGGTTTTAGCAGCTAAGCGAAAGCGTTTAAATAAGCTTAAATGTAAGTTAGTAGCAATACGGCTAATGCAATGTTTACACCTGTCATTCATCACAATAAAAGCACAGTGTAAACTCCGCTTTAGCTGCCAGTGTTATCACATTTTTTTTAAAAAACAGTTACTCACCTCAACAGATCCAACGCATTCGCAGTTCCCTTTTCCCTTTTCGTTTTTTGTGTGTGTAATCCTTAAAAGCTTTGAAGCGCACACTTTTTAACTGTAGATTTGTTAATAGATACATTAGTCTAGATTCACAAAATCAATGCAAGTGCATATTTGCGATACTTACCTCACCTCATCATCAGCCATTTTGATTTGTGTTTTTAGTTACTGCAAGTAGAAAGAGTCGAGAACAAGGCTGTGTGTGAGTACAGTGACATCATGACATCATCGTGACATAGATAGATACACCCACACACACACACCTGCATACATATGCAATGAGATTGTGTGGGTGTATCCATGTGGTCGATAGGCTGTCGCTTAATTGGCTTTTAGTATATTTTCCAAAAATCCAAACTAATAGCCTGATTAGATTGAGCATTTTCAGAAATGTTCTTTTTGTCCATGTTCATACATGTATGCATTCACATCGACATACAAACATTTAGCTGTATACAGCTGGCTCACAGTGCGTATGCGCAATGCATATAGATAAACACATTACGTATACGCCAGCGTTGCCGCACCGTATATGGGGGGCGTCTGCTGATCACGTTCTCACGTTTTATTTTCTTCTCTCAATTTTCTCTCCCTCTCACTCTCTCTCTCTCTCTTTCTTTGTCTTTCCTTGTAGTATTTTCTTGGCAGTGCGAACAGGACAACATAATTGTGCGATACAACTGCCTTTTGCCTATCGATATCCAATTTCAGGCGAGATAGCGGAAGAGAGAGAGCGAGAGAGAAAAAAGCTCACTCTCATTTAAGCTCGTCACGCACAATTTGATAGAAAAGCTTTTGAAAAAGCTATAAGGTCCATGACTACTAAGCTACTAAGTTAACTAACAGAAAAATCCGATTGATTAGACAGATAAATGATGTTGTTCTGTTCATGGCATTGCTAAACTTGTAGTTTTAACGGTATACAAACCGGTATATGGGTCAGCTATATAAATACTGTTATTCGCATGTGTCAAAAATATAGCTAAACTTGACTGAAGGTCAGTTGAAAAGCTTTAAATGAAGCCCTATAAATGTAAATACTTTGAATATTATTAAATATTGTAATACATACGTATTATATATATATATATATACATGAATGTATATGCGTACATAAATACCTAAAGAATCAATTTAAAAATGTGAAATTCATGTATATCCTGCAGTTATATATCGGGTCATGAATGAGCCATTTGACGATATATATAGATATAAATATCGAAAATATTTAAAGTATTTGAAGGCATCTACTCTACAGTTGAAAAATTCCCAAGTTCAGATTCAATATATATCAAATCGGATTCAATTCGATTGGTTTCGAGAAACAAAAAACTCAGCATACTTTACATATACATTTTCATAGTATATATGCGTACGTATATCTATGTATGTGTGTGAGTCTGTGAGTGTGTGTGTGTGTGTGTGTGTGTATATACAATGGCACATTTCTATTTTGGGGCCGTTGATGTTGCCGTTGTCGCCGTTGTTGTTGTTGTTTTGTCTGCATCCACGATATTGTTGCTGTCTTTTGGCTTCTACGAATGTATCTGTATCTTGTATCTGGTAGCTACATTTTTAGCTTGTGAACGCACACACACAAACACACACGCATACCCACACTGATATATATGTTTTCTCTATACAGTTCACACTCCTTACATAATCATTGCGCTCAACGAATTATGAATATTTTCAAAATCGAAAGAAGAAATGAAATTGGAAAGAAGAAACCAAAAAAAATATATAACAGATTCGTTTCATATCTGAAGAGATGCTCTTTAATCCTTGGCTACACTTTGAGATAGTTTGTCACTTGAAAAAAATATTGTAAAAAAAAATGTTGTAGATGAAAAAAAAAGTTGATCATATCTATATAGATATAGGATATAATAGTTATAGTCACACACGTTTCAAGAGTTGTAGTTCAAATTGAAATATTCTCAGTTTTTGAATTGAAATTATTATCTTAATTTTTGATTGCACACATAATTTCTTGTTGTTGTTTGATTTGTTTTGGTTTATGCATTTTCCTTTCTTATTATGATCATCATATATAGTTATAGTTATTATTTTTGATAATGCATAGATTTTTTGTTGAGATTTGATAGTGTTGCTTTCTTGGGTTCTTGGTTGGGGCAATTGCATTGTGCCAGCAACCCACTCACCTTCAAGGAATTAGAAAAAAAAGAAAAAAAATTGAGCAATGCTGTCGATCACACGAATCGGATGGTACTGAACGACACAAAAAGACTGAACGGTCCGACGATCCACGGCAGACTATATTCTAGAGGCGGCCAACCGATGGATACAGATACCGGATTCGGATTCAGATTCAGATTCGGATTGTCCAACACACACACACACACACAAACACACACTAAAGCTCGCACACATTGATATCTATCCGCCCACCTGACCGTCCTTCGATATTTGCGCTCTCTCTGACCGCTCCCCAATGCAAAGAGAGGGAGAGAGCGCGATCAAGTGAGAGAGAGAGTGAGAGAGAGGGTGACAGATTGACAAAAAGATAGAGAGAGCGATAGAGAATGAGAGAGCGCATGTGTATTTGTATCTGTATCTGTATCTGGGCGCGTATCCTAAAAATAGATGCCGCTGGCAACCCAAATCGAAATGGATACCGAAAAATATGTTGCCCGTTTCATGGTGTTGGTGTTGGTGTTGTTCTTCTTGTTGTTGCTGTTGTTGTTGCTGTTTCTGCTGCTCCGCTCAGCACTGAGCGATCAGCCAGTGGCCAGATTCTCGGCCTGTTGCAGGCACTTGGAGAAACCGTCCATAGCATGTCTATGTACATACATACATATATTTCATCTACAAATCTAACATTTCTATGTGTGCGTATTTGAGTATCTGTATGTGTGTGTGTGTGTGTGTATCTGTGTGTTGGCGTGTGTAAGCGGAGCCGCTTGGAATTCAATGCATGTATAAAAATAAGTTTGCTCCAGTTGAGCGCTTCAGTTGAGTGGGCCAGCGATTCTCGTATGCAGTTAACCAGGCATGCAAACAATAGCAACATCACTAAAGATCAACATTATTCAGATACAAACAAATTGGCAACTGATTTTCATTCAGCCCTGGTTAATATCTGCCTAAAACAGCTGCGTGGGCAACCCAAAACTTCTTTGAAAATTTTCCAAAAAATAATTCAGAAAGAAAACGAATATTTTTGCTTTTGATGAGATTGAAAATACATTTTTAATAGGATATAAATAAGCATAATTTACTTCATTAGGTACAATAATTATTATTTTAAACAGATGCCTGAATCAAAGTAACGTTCAATTCTCAAAATTCGATAACTACTTAAAGCAGTTTGGATTAGAAAATATCGATGACAAGAAGAAAATCTTGTGATTGTGATAGATAAACATCAGTTGATTATAAATCTCTTCATTTTAATGTTCAATGATTAGTAAGAATCAAAATCTAAATAAGTAAAGACAAGACTTTATTTTTATTATTTTCATTAAAACATTTAGACAATATATGTACAATTAAGCCTCTTAAGGCTATGCATCCAAATATTGGATGAAAATGGTTCATAAGCTGCTTTAAGCCAGTACTGCCAACCTTAAAAATATTGGATACATTCAGGAAGATTTCGATTCGGTTCGTAAATTTATGAACGCAGGGTTTTCTTTCGAACTTGGGTTCAATTTAATTCAAACAAATTATTTATATTTTACTAAATGTTTTCCATTTTTCTTAACTTTAAACGCCGAGCTAAAATGTTTTATTTTACTAATTATTACAATTTCTTTGTAATTTATTTGATGTGTTCCAGTTATACAATTTTAATCATTATAATATTCCTTAAGGGCATCTTGTAGTCGGGCCTTTTTGCACTGTGGCGGTCTAACTTGTGATCTTTCTCGTTTAAATGAAAATATTAACTTAAAAGCTGAAACACTTTCATGTTGTATCCATAAGATACATTGCGTGTGTATCTATACATACATACTATTTCAGATGCTATAAAATGACCTATTTACTGACGCAAAGCTGCTTAAAGAAAATCAAAAGAAATCATTTCAAGAGCATCCGTTGAAACTTTACAACTTTAAAACAAATAAAATGAATTTGTTATTATTACTTATTACTTGAAGAGCTAAAAATATATCTAAAACAAATTGCCAAAAATTAATTATTTTATCAAATTGTTAAGACTTGAAAATTTGGTAGATTAAAAGCTCTAAGCAAACAATCAATAAAGTGCCGAATTTTTCCCTAGACTAAAACTGCTCACGATTATATACTAGATACATATACATATATATATAATGTGTCTAATACAGTTATTTATATATAGGCATATATACAATTGTTTTATGTATAGATTTATAATTTGGCAAAGACTGTGTCGATGACGCTGCAACGCGTCGTATGCGCAATCTGCCAAAGGCAAACAATCAAAATCAAAAAAAAAAGAAAAAGAAAACAACAAATGAAATAAACAGACACGGTATACAGATACAAATACATTTACAACTTCAGGTACAGATACGCAGTCGCCTTGCAATAATCGCTAATGTGCAAAAATTCCAACAAAAATGGTAGTTGTTATTATTGTTGTCATCGTTGTTGTTGTTGTTGCTGTTGTTGTTGTTGTTGCTGTTGTTTTTTGTAGCCTGTAGCTTGTAGCATCAACGCCAAAGGCAACAGCAATTTTCGCTTCAATCACGTATAGTTTGTGAGTATATGTGGGCGTGCATTACCATATAGCATACATTTTATATACATATATACTTATATTTATATATGTATGTATAATATGTATCTAAATATATAGTACATACATACATACTTCGATCTCTATAAACTTTTCGTGTTAAAAACAAAAACGATTTTCTTGGGCTCGTTGCTCAAAATTTCTACACATTGACTATTTCGAAATTATTGTTGTTGTTGTTGCTGTTGTTCCTTTTGTTTTTCCTGTTGAGAAAATTTTGAATTTTCTATTTCTTGCGAGTCGGGCGAGTTTTGTTTGTCTTGTATTTAAATAGAACATTTTGTGGCAGCCATTCGTGTAGCGCAGCAGAGCATTTACTATCTATAAGATACACGAGACATTTTAGATACAATTCCAAAATTAATAATGAAAGATATCGTTTATACTTTTTGTAAATACTTTTAGATTTTTGCAATATTTCCCAAGTTGTTCTAATTATTTTTATACTTATTGTTAAGTCAGTGAAACATTTTTTAAAATTCATAGTACCTTTTTATCATAAATATATATCTATGCATTTTAGTTTTTATTTATCTGATTTAAAACAGATGAAATATAATTACGATTTTGTAAACACTCCTTGACTTTTGATTAAATTTTCATTTTATTAAGTATCTTACTATTTAATTCCTAACTCCGTTTGAGTCAAATCTTAATATTTCTTATGTTTGTTCTACTTCTTTATTTTATGTTAGATGTTAATCTAAGAAAGCTAAGAAATAAATTAGAATAAAGTTAAATAGATCTTAAATAATAGGTTGAGATCGGTCAATAATCCATCGCTAATATAAAAATCGTTTTTGTTTTTTAAGAAATCCGAGCCAAACTCACAGTCTATGTTTATTTGTGTTGCTTTAAATTATTTGATTTGTAAATGTGATTCACGGAAAAATGTTGTACTTGATTTTGAATTGTAAATAAATATTGTAATATAAATTGATATAATCTACATAATTAGATATTACGAACTTTGATACAACATTTGAACAGTTGAATTTCATTAGATAGTTGATGTATGTTTAATATAAATATTCCCTTTAACTAAGAAAAATAAGCAATTGTAGATGCTTAGAAAGTTCTTCTATGCTCTACACCATATTTTGCAGATTCTTCGTCTTCGTCTTTGTCTTCTTCTTTGTCAATGCTTCTATTTTTATGCTGAAAGCCGAAAACAGTTTTGAGCAGCTTCTCAGTTAATGGCCAACACAATTTATGATGTTCGATATTGTTTTCACTGTGAATGTAGGTTTTTGTGTCTGTGTATGTGTGTGAATTGGTCTTTTACTTTTGGTCAAGTTTTCATTTTCTGCTATTTTTGGACTTTGGCAAACAGGAAACAGCGGGCGGGCAAGGCTAGAAAAGTGTTAAAGGTTCACACACACACACACACACACACACAAACACACACACGAATAACTACTGAATAAATAAATCGAATAAAAAAAAGCACACACACATGAATAACTATTGCGTCAAAGCAAAATAAACGTCATAAGTGTAACCAAACTCAGAGCCGTGTCGAGAAAACTTTTCACCTGGGGTAAAGCTTCAATTGGAATCCCCATGTTATTTAAAATACCATAAAATGATAGCGGACATTTCCATAAAAAAGACCAGCGTAATCTAAAGCTAACAGTTAATCAAAAGTTCGCATCTTTCTTTTAGAATCATATTAAATGCAGATATTTAAATAAATTCAATTTAATCTCAATCTTCCAACTAAAAACGACAGTTTTTCTGTCTGTCTGCATTCACTAATTTTCATTTTTACTATGCAAAGAGAAGACTTCGATCCTGACAAATAGTACTTATGTTTGTTATTCGTAAAAAGAGTTGATTGATAATAAAGAACGAGAACATTTCCATAGTCCAATAACCTAGTGAATTCAATTATACTATTACCTCAAAAGCTTTGCACAATTTGCAAATCGAAACCTGCTGCTGTTTCTTTTGTAAAATAACATTTTCGCTTTTTTGCTTCTATTTGTTAATAGCAAAGAGATCTTCTAATTAATTTTAATTAAATTTAGTCCAAGTCAAAAAAAAAACTAGAATTAATTTACATGTTGTACAAACTATACGAAACAAAATGTAATATTTCAATTAATAAGCTCAAAAAGTTATTGAATAATTACACATTTGACTTTTGTAGATTTGCAGTTTAAAGTTAAATTATTTGTGAGCCTCTTAACAATTTGCAATTCCGCTCTTTACTCAAAACAACAACAAACTAAGAGTGCTTAGTCTTAACAAGAATTTGTTAATAAGAAATTCTCAATGGCTCATTAGCATTATTAATGCTAAATCCATTTCAGGCTTTTCAAGTACATTGCTACTTGTGAAATTATTCCTTATTAGTTTAATGTTTAAGAATTTCGAAATGGTGAATCCTTTACATGCTTTCGCTTGAATAGTAAGTACTACATATATAATTTTTCCTCGCTTCCATTTCAGGCTTTTAAAGTACATTGCTACTTGTGGATTTTATGTTAAAAAGTGTAAGAAGTCTTCTTACTTGTAATATTACATTTTAAAGTCTCAATAATCTCAAAAACGCATTTCCTTAATAAATTAAAACTCCGCACTACACAGACAAAAAAAAATCCGAAATAAATTTAATCAAAATGGTGTCAAAAGTTCGGTAGACTTGTATTTTCTTAAGCCGAGTAGTTTTGGATTTAACTAAGTAAAAGATTTTATTTCAGTCTCAGCATATTCTTTGAATATCGGCGTTCTTAAAAGAAATTTGTAATTAAATTAATAAGCTCAGGTTTTTTGAACAAATATATCCAATAAATATATATTCTTAAGTATATTATACTACAATATTTTGAACTTGAATTTCAGGAAGTTGTTTTTCTCTGTGTGCACGTGGCAAGTTGCAATCTTATTGGCCTTGGCGTTCTACCTGATAACATTTTGACGCCGACGCTGCTGTCATGACCCATATGTATGTATAAGGTTATACAGACAAACAGATTCAGAATCACAGCAACTGGGAAAGCCATTCAACAGCTCCAGCCGCAGATAGAGAAGCAGATGCAGATAAGGATGCAAATACAGCTAGAGATGCAAATTCAGATAGAGATGCAGATACAGATACGGATACAGATACGGATACAGATACTGATACTGATAAAGATACAAGCACTCTTACAATTATATGCCTAATATTAAAGCGGCATGTATGTCTGTCTGTATTTCTGCAACAACAGGGGGCAGGTGCAAGTGCAGGTGCAGAGGTGCAGAGGAGTACGTAGGGGGAGGTTCATGTCGGTCAATAGCTTGCACTAGTTTCACAAATGCACGTCACTGGCAACCGGCAATGACGTCATTAACCATTCGCCAGCTGCTGCTGCTGCCGCTGCTGCTGCTGCAACATTGGCACAAGTGGCATGCAACAATCCAGTGGCGCCTAATTGATGGATGTACACATATTAAATGCAACTAATCAACTCGACCTTAGCTCACATCAAGTGCTCTCTAAAGTACCTAATCCCGGTTCACATTCCATTCCCCTTGCCCCCCTTCTTCCCCTCTTCTGTGAAGCTTGTTTTCCTACATTATCCCTATGCTGGGTCAGCGTCATTCCACATGAAGGTCACTTGGATTCATGTGGCTACGACTGCGACGGCGACTTTTTCTTTCTATTTTTTTTTTTGTTGTCGGTCTGACGTTAGCAACTGCCGGTCTCCTATTCCCCTGGACCCAGCACCACACCCTCTCTCCTTGGTCCATTGCCGCATACCCTTCTAGGTTTTTGCCTTGAACAACAGCACTTGCAGTTTTGTGAATGAAATTTGCGCCCTGCACGCGTCATCAATGGTTGGTCTGTGGGGTCTGTGTGTTCTTGACTGGGGTCTGTGTTGCTGTGTTGCTGGGTGCTGTGGAATTCATACATACATACATACATACACAAAAGCTACAATAGCACGGAGAAAAATATAAACTTTCTATTAAATTGCATTTATATCACACTTGATAACATTACAATGTGTTGTGAATAGTCTTTTACTTAAATATTAGGGCCCACTCTTTCAATGTCTATATAAGATATAGTAACTAAACAAATGAAAAGTTGACGTAAAATGTATGTAAACTTGTGTCAAATTTAAAGATATCCTTCAAATTCTATATCCATTTACATTGATAAAATGGTCCTAAGAGTATTAATAATAGATAATTAAATAATAATTTTCTTAATTCAAAAAAGATATACATATTTAACTATTAAACTATGTAGTAATGATTAGTAAATATATTCAATAGTTTTCGAAAACTGTAGAGCTTTTGAAAACCGGTTTTAGATCTCTTAAAAAAACAATAAAACAAAACTGCCACATTTTAAAAATTAATCTCAAAATAACTACCCACCTGTTTGAAAATACAAATATTGTTGTCTTGGTAAAAGGTGTAGAAAAAAGCTACATTTTGTTAGCCAGTCTAACTTGTATTAATTCAAAATAAGCAGAAAATAATATTACTTATTGTAGCTTTTGGGAAGAAGACAATTTGAAAAACAAACCCCGTAAAACTCATTTGAAATTTCCAGTTTAAAGCTCTTAAATTTAGCTAGATTTTGTTAAGCTGACATTCAGGATATACATATTTGTTAAATTAAGACTTTATGCGGATTAGCTTTCAACAACTGAAAGAAAATAGTTAAGTCTATTGTATATATCTGATTCAAATACAAAATTCTTTGAATGACCCCTATAAAAAGAATATATGCTGAAAGTGAATTGAAAAGCTGTATTAAAAAACAAAAATTTCGTAAATTTCTGTTCAAGAAAATCCGAACTTTTGACACAATTTGCATTGAATTTATTCCGGAAGTACCAGATATTTTTTTTCTGTGTATCTTTTGAGTTCCGAGTGTGCGTGGATGGACGGATTGTTGGAATCGAGTCCAGCAAACATAATACGCTAGTTTAGCTGACGGGTAAAGCGTCATCTGTTGACATTGAGGATGCTTCTCAGATTCGAGGTAACTTTGTTTTCAAATTTCAAATTTCAAATTTGGCTGCAGCTTTAGTCACCTGCAATAACCACCTCATACTCAAGCAAGCTTATGGTAGTACTAGTTCGGATTAAAATTAACAATAGAATGAACTGAAAAATAAGTCAGAGTGCTCTAGTTGCCAAGATATCCTAACATTAACATAACCTTTGAGTTCCCTTCGAACTTTATGATAAAGTTCTGTATTTCTTATCTGGGCGTCGGGTAAATCGGTCTTAATCGAGAACATGCCTAACTTTATACATATTTATTGAAGCTCATATAGATGGATGTTGGTTTTGTTAATCGTTAAAAAAAAAAAAAAAAAAAAACTATAAGGCAGACAATAAGATAAGTAATTTGCTGAGTTATTATTTCATAGAAAAGTATCATCTAAGTATTGAAGAACTTTATCGTTTTGTAAGTTGCCTAAGTATACATTATTATGAGTAATTATTTACATATATACATGGACCCAAGAAGCTCATATTACCTTTATCTGCATCAACCTCGAGAGGAGGTTTTAATTATATAAAATTCCAACAAAAGCATTAAAATCTATTTTTGAAAAATAACTATTTTTAAATGTAGAATCAAATTGTAAATCAAATCATGACTGCACGAGAATCGGGTTATGTTTGACAAAGCTATGCAATTTTGAAATCTGTGGATCCTTGGGACTATCACTTTTGAATAAAATAAAATAAAATAAACACCTCAGAATGAAAATGAATGTATTGTTTTGTACTAATTTAGGCAGCAGGAGTTGAATAAAAGTGAAAAATTTGAGTTTTAATAAGACAAAATTAATTGTTTTTAAATTCAAGATTCAAAGAGTATCCCCGTTATTCGAACATGATCCATTGTAGCATTTGTCTATTTTTAAAAATACATTTATTGGCAGTGAGAGTGTTTTTGAGGCAAGTTGCCGCCTTCTTTGATTTGTGATTGCTGCATATGGCATATGGCGACCATATAAACAGTCTGGCAATCGCAAAAAGTCTGGCAAAATGCAAATTGCAATTGAATTAGAGGGGCGTGGTTTTGGAAAAGGGGGAAGTTACAGTATTGACAAAGTTGTGTTGCTGCTCGACTGGCGCTGACCCAGTTTATATTTAGAAAAAACGCACTAAAAATAAATGCGAAGGTCGTTTTATCGTAAGCGTCGGGTATGCCAGGCTGGACTCACCCCTGCACCCCACCTCTAACTGTTCAGTGCTACCCAGCAGCAGCAGCAGCAGCAGAAGCAGCAGCTGCATAAGGTCAAAGTGTCAAATGCACTATACCTACGAACGTTCCATGGCTTCATTCATATGACAATGAAGGTGGACAGGGAGGGAGCAGGGAAAATGCTCCATGTACTATGACGTGAGACGTGAGACCCTGCTGCAATGAAAAACAGGTATCTACGTCATTGCAGGCTGCAAGCTCCGTCAGCAGCAAAAAGAGAAAGTCTGGGGTCAGAGTAATGCAACAAAAAACAAAAAGAAAAAAAAATAGAACTCGCAAAATCCTGCTTGCAAGGCAGTACGAGTAGTTATTCGAAAAATAAAGAACCAAGCAAGTACCCGAAAAAAAAGTCATTCACAACACGCTGCTGCTTTCGTCACCAATTCAAAAAGTGAGCAGCATAGTCCAATGGTACACAGAAAAAAAAGTCCGAGTTATTTAGCCTGAAATCAATCCGAAAAAGATGTCAAAAGTTCGGTTATCTTGGATTTTCTTAAACGATTTCGATTTCGCTTTAATCATATATTTTGTTTATCGGGGCTCCAATGAATATGTGGAATTGAACCAAATATTATATTTAAGATCTATTCGATTTAAGTCATTAGTTATTGCCATTGAATTATGCAATTTTATTCTGAATATACTATACTCAAAATATCCATGCTAACATCAAGTAAGTAAGTATTTGAAACCTGATTAAAATGTACGTTATTTTTTGGGCTGTGTATAGTGTGGCAAGTATCCAAACATGCAAACATTTGAGACATCGATTGGCTGTCTGTGTGTCCGTGTGTCCGTGTGTCTGTGTTGATGCTGCTACTGGTACTCGTAACACAGTGACCTAGTGGCGAGGCCGAGCCCGAGGCCGAGGCGAGACGAGCCGAGCCAAGCCGAGTGACGACGAAAGCGAAAGTCTGGTGACGTCATAGCTGGCATTCATTCACAGGATATGAGGGCAGCATCTTTTTCAGCTTTTCTGCTTTTCTGCTTTTCTGCAGCCAACAAGGTGCGGCTCCAGCCAAAATGCGACACAGCGAGGCAAGGAGATCCACAGAACAGAAGGACATTCAACGCACATGAAATTTCATTGAGAAAAAGAGGCAGTCAGAGTCACTGTCACTGAAGTCGCAGTCACAGGAACAGTCACAGTCACAGTCACAGTCACAATCGTAGTCGCAGTCACTGTTGCTGTTGCTGTTGCTGTTGATTGTCGCAGCAGCAGCAAAGAACGAAGACCCCGAATCCATTGCTGCAAAAAGGACACTTTGTGCGACAGCAATCGTGCTGCCTCTGCCACTGCCTCTGCCACTGCCTCTGCCTCTGTCTCAGTCGACGTCGACGTCGAAAGTGCGCGCCTCAAGTTGCGTCTGGTTATGGTTTACATTTTGAAGCTGGCAAATTTGGTAACATCAGTCGGAAATTCATCTCCAAGCCAGGCAGTTCGTCAATCTGAACACTGTCCCTAGCATCCGGAGAATCCACGTTCAAGTCCATATCCAAATAATAACACTATCTAATACGAATATAAACATTATTATAATATTCATATACATATATTTTTTGCAATCTATTTTTTCTTTGTGATGAAAGAAGTGAATGTGTTGAAAGTGCATCAAATTACTTAGTTTAATTAGGCATTCCCTGAGTAAGTAAGTAATCCAATCCAATCCAATTCAATGGCAATGGCAATGGCAATGAACAATGTTATCCGTGCGAGTTCCACTAATCAAGTTTTGGGCGTATTTGAAAATCAAAAACTTGACACGTTGAGCTCGTCCGTGTGGCAGCAACAACAGCTTCAATAACAATAACAAATGGAAAGTCATCAAATTTGGCCAAAACCCATTATTCCATTCTTCAAAACAAAACATGACGCGATAAGGAAGTTTCAACAGAAATGTTCTTAATTTCATCTAATAAAAATCACAAAGTTCTGACTTAAATACACAGTGTTTGGTTTAAAAATCGAGAGCTACAAAAATCTGTTTGAATATATCAAAAAGTCTATAGAAATCGAAAGACCAATTTTTATGTATTCAAACATCATTTGCAATTTATTGAATTCCAAATACTTATTACTATAAATAGCTATTGTTATTTAATCAATTTTTCAATTAAACTTATAAAGTTATATATATTCATATTAACATATTCATATATTCAATTATTGCCGAATATTGAATATGTTAGATATGTATGTTTTAACTTTTATTCAACAATGCCACTTGATAAAAACTTTAAATAAAGCCTACTATCGTCTGAAAGTTAATAAATTGGTTTTTCTATTAAAAATAACAAACATTTTTACAAAATTTTTCATCAAAATTCAGCTTGAACGATTTTCAAGCAACGTTAGCAGTTGACTTTATTCAAAAATTATAATTGTCTGCAGAACTTACCTAAAATCCAGATTATATATATTTAAAATTAGAATGTTAAATCTTCTTCAAACCTTAAAGAAGCTTACAAATAAGATTTAATTCAATTCAACTGATTCTGAAACGATCTGAGGACTATAAATAGTATATAGAAAGTGGACATTCAACAATATAAACAGAATAGTTGATATTCGAGAGAGCCATCAAGTGACATTCAATTATATTTGATAACAATCTTAAAAAATAAATAAATATTAATGCTAACAAGTTGATGTGTATTTTTTATTTAACGACTTATTGCAAAAAAACGCATAGAATATTTATCAATATTTAGTTCAAACTTTAAGATTATAATATATTAATAATATTAAGTATCAGCTAAGTTAGTTTTATCTTATTCATTTTAGTAGATTCAAATTCAACAAATACTTAGTATCCACTAAAATATTAATCTATTTTTTTTTTAAGTTAATTTACTTTTGTTATTTAAGTAATTTATCCATTGCTTATCCTAAACAAAATCCCAGACTGACCAAAATAGACATATCCTTAACGATTTACTCAATACCTAATTAAGGTTTAACTATCTAGATAACATATTTCATCAATTTGTTGAGGTGGAATTAATTCACATGTGGAATCAAATGCCAAAGTTGTTTCAACAACAATTAACAACAATTACATTTCTTTTCTCACAATAAACATGTCAAAACATTATGTGTTAGGTTAAGAAAGATAATCAATTAGTCCATGATTAATCATTCAATTATTATTTGGCTAAGAAGGTTAATAAATAATTCAATCCAATGATTTACATAAGTTTGCGATTAGTGCGTAAATTTATAAGGATATTCTTGTAGCACTAGAAAATAAGAAACAAATACACGTATTTACACATTTGTTAATACAATATAAATAAATTTATTTAATTAAAGCTTAATATATACGTTATGGGATTATCTTTATGTAAAAAATGTGATTTCGAATTACACTTTTCATGTCATTTCAAAAAACATCATTAACATAATGCAGATTTAATTATATTTAATTAAAAATAAAGTAAGCTGAAAAGTGCAATCCTTACTTTCTAGAAAAGTGTCATAACTGAAAAAAACGCAAATCAATTAAATAAAGTTTTTAATTCAATAGTAGTAAAAAGAAAAATTCTTTTGACTCTCACATGACGAGTAGATAAAAAATAATGCGATATTGATATTAAATTTTAAGACCATATAGACTATCATATAATGTATATTTCTGCATCATTAATTATTCTGATTTTTGAAGTATAACAGTCTGTTAGTAAATTTTTATAATTTATCAAAAAATCACATTGCATCTGTATCTGTTTAACTGTATACCTGTGTATCTGTGTATCTGTGTGTCAATGTGTGTGTGTGTGTGGGCTTCTGTTGTGACTGAATGTACCAGCAACATGTGACTTGTTGACAGAGGCCATTTACCCTCGAAGCTGCTGACGTCATTGTCGTCATCTGTGATAGATCAAAGGGGAGAGGCCCAGGTCAAGAGTGAAGAGTAGGAGCATAGTAACCCACTGACGAGACGAGACGAAACGAAACGAAGTCTCGTAACCGACGAAACAACCAACAACGGACCAAAAATCAAAAGAATAAAAATAAAGTGAAGAAAAAAAAACCCGAAACCAAAACCAAACCAAACCGAGGCTGCCACAACAGTCTGCAACGTCATCGACGATGCTTATGCTGATGTCAAGGGGCGTGTAATGAGTGGGCAAGGGGCGGGAGAGATGGAGAGGAGAGATGAAGAGGAGAGATGGAGAGGAGCGATGGAAGATGGGGGGAGGCGAGCCCACAAAGTTGGGTGTCCTAGATTTTGGTTAACTATTTTTAGCGCTATAATGTCCTTAGTTCCTACATACATACATCACACACACACACACACACACACACACATATATATCCAAATTGCCTCCTCCTTTCCTTCAAATTTGCGTGACGTTACAACAATGAAGGTTGCAACAGCAATTTTGCAGTATTGTTGTTGCATTTGCTGTTCGCACACTGACGTCCATTTGGTTGGTTGGTAGGTTGGTTGGTTGGTTGGTTGCAATGGCATCTGGCCTCGCAATTTTGTGGTCGACTCCTGCAAAGGACATGTCTGACGTGCATTTCACCAGGACGACCCAATCCAAAGTCCAAGCCATTTATGCTGTCACTATCTATTACTCAGGTATACGCATACGTATACGTAATGTGTGTGTGTGTTTGTTTGAAAGTGCATGTGCACATTTAATTATAATGTTATTTCATGAATATTGATTGAAATTGAATTTGTCAGTTTGATGTGAAGCGCATACACATATTTACATACTACATATGCATACTTTACACATACACATATCACGTTCATACGCTGCGGTTTATTGTGAATTATTATATGGATATGTTTAGCAGTTGAATTTTTGAAATAACTTATAAAACCCTAATTATGATATGGATATGGGAGCAGTTGAATTCATAAATATTTTACACCATTTAATATCTCTAATATTTACAAGACTTTATACTATTAAAACAAATTGTTCAGATAAATTCATTACAATTTTACATCCTTCAATATGGCTAATATTAATAAGTGTCTATAATAGTAGTTATTAGAGTAAGTTTGGTTCGGTAGCTCGAATTTTACGAGTTATTAGTGACTTTAATAAGTTTATCTATATTCAACTTTGAATATTTTCGAATATATAAAAATATAGATAGTGCAGGCCTCTTCCAATTATCGAAGGGATTTCTTTTTGATTAATATAACTCCGATATAGTAAAGTATATAATACAAGTCTAGCTTTGTGGCACTAGAACCTGTTGTGAATTCTAAGAAGCATAGATGCACAAATTATGTTTTTGATACAACAATATGTCAACTTTTTGACTAACTATTCAAACAATTATACCAAACTAAGTAAATGGTATATTTAATAAATTTGTAAAAGTTGCTGAAAGTTAACTTTACTCGAATTGACGCCAGCCATGAACATGAACGTTGTCATCAAAGTTGTCACATTCCTAGAAATGTGAAGCACAGTTTTCATTGGAAATCAAAATCATAATTAGTTTATGGAACTAATGAAAGCCAGCTAGAATTTTGCTTTGTGCTTTGTAAAAGGAAACTCAAACATCAAAACAAGCACAAAGCAATATCTGATAACACTGGAAATGCTATTGATTGAAGGAGAGGTCAATAGTTGGTTTGTGCAAACTTGTAGTTGATGTTTAGTTACGTTAAATCTAAAATTAAAGCGTCCTCTTAATGTGAAATTGTCAGTTGTAACTATTTAAATTTTAAGTTTAACTCAAAATCTTGAGTCCTGTAATTCGTATCTTCTCAGCCTTTCGCCTCAATCGCAACAAATGAAATAAGTGAAAAACTACAAATAAAATGATAACTTATATTGGGAAGTCAACAGTCCTACCTGTTACGTATATTTATTTAGTTATTATATTATTTATTTTCGACAAACTTAATAATCCCTTTGTTCTTCATAGGTACAGAATACTTGGGGACAACTTAAAAAGTACCTATGTTCTGATATTCACAAGCAGATGGTAAATAGTTTTGTGAAGTAGAATAATTAAATTAAATATTTATAAAGGCGCTCATTTTGCAAGCAGTGTTGTCCAAATCTTGCAAGTCAAAATAAGCGCATAAATCCAAAAGTGAAGTTAATCCTAAAAATAACAAATATAATTAAAGTAAAGCAGCAACATATATATTAAAATTATCGTTAAGATAATTAACTACATAAAACATAATAATTGTCAAATCATATCAATCATATTTCTGTTTTGTTTTCGATTCTATTTCAAAGCCTATTTTAATTTTAGGTTTTGAAATCGATAAAAAATTTGTTTCCACTTTAGAATTCATTTTTTTAAATTTGTGGGTTTTATTTTAAATAATGCCAAGATATTCCAACGACATTTAAAAATTACTTTGAATATGGTTAACTACTGTGTTAAGGAGTAGAAATCTTGGGGATAAAAAAATCTTTAAAATAATTCTATTTCAGTTCCATCAGGCATTCTCTTTACAGTAAATTTAGAATTTAGGAATTTAGAATTTACTTTAGATTCGTTAAGAGAAACAAGTACAAAATCTAAATAAAAGAAATTAATAAAATAGTAATTGTCAAAATTTAAATCATATTGCGGTTTTGTCTTCGAGTCTATTTCCGGTAGATTTATATTTAGTATTGTCCATCTTAAACCGACTTTAGAATAAAGAATTAATCTTAGATTCTGTTACAGAGTGCTTTGATATTTCATTGAAATTTATAAATCGATTTGAATATGGTTTTCGACTGTTTTGAGATTTAGAAACCTTTAAGATTAATAAAACAAAAGATTAACAAAAAATGTTGTGAATATTACAACCCTGATGAAGATCCATTCATTCGATGTGTTTTCTGTAAACTCAAATTTAGTACTAGCCATCTTGATTTCACTTCAGCGTTAAGTATTAACCTTAGATTTTGTTATAGAACGCTCCGATATTTTGTTGGGATTTAAAAATCTCTTTGAATATGGTTCTCAACTGTTTTTTAGACGTAGAAATGCGAGTAAAGGGCACATAAATAACAGAAAGGAGGTGTCAAAAAGTGTTGCTAGTTGCACTTACGTATATGTACACATTTGTAATTATATACTTATATATATCTAAACACCTGTGTAGCTGTGTGTGTGCGTGTGTGTGCGTATGTGGATACAAATGTGTTTAAAATTATGGTTTCACAAGAGCAACAACAACAACAACAACAGGCACAACTTGGCTTGAAAAAGAACAATAAGAACAGCTCGACACTGGCCGCTGTTTGTCCAGAGCTGTTGGCCTCTTTGCCGCAGACAATCTGTCACTTGATACGCGCCATTTTCGCTAAGCGCCGCTGTCCGCTACTCCTCCTGCCCACCCCCCTTCCTACCCTCTGGCCCCCTAACCAGAACCGCCCTCGAAGAGTTTGTTATTGCTTTTTTAAGCTCCTGACTGTTTTACCCGCATTACCTTGTTGAGATTCCCCACACGGGACAGGCCCCGTTGTACGGGCGCAGCGCAGCGAAGCATTCCAAACGGCGATGCCATACAAGTGATCGGTCAACGGGGAGGGACTTTAGGGGAGGGTGGGAGGACTGCTGGGGGAGGTTGGTGGTACAGGTAGGCAAGCAGGAGACGATAAAAGGTGTCACATGCATGCAGAGAACAATGTTATTTAATTTTTGTAACGCCCTCACCACATTTCCACTGATTGTGTGCTGTAACCTTCTTGCCTCCCTACCCCCGACCATACCTAACACCCCTCGACCCCATCGCTCACCCCTTCAAAAAACGTTGGAAATGAAAAACAACCCTATACGGAGTTTGGAATCGGAATCGGGAATCGGGAATTGGTATTGTTGCAAGCGAAGTTGCAATTGCATAGCTCAAGGCGGCATCATATTTCCTAGACTGCCTGTTCCCTGTACTATGGGATATTTTAAATAAAGTCGTTAAAAGTTATACATTTCAGTATTGTGATGGACATTATTCAGTGTTGTATTTACTTTATGTTAATAGATCTATAATGTTGATATTCAGTTGTTGTTTTGAATATGTTACCAATATATTTTATCATTAAGAAGAGTTTTCTCATGTTGCCAGTAAAATGCCTGTACTATATGTAATCCTGCCTACTGAAGTAAGAAACTATTTTAAAAGGTGGCTTTGACAAATATATTATCATGCCTATCAGCAGAAATAAAAATAAAAAACCCTTTAGTTCAAAAACTCGGCTCTTGCCCAATAATTCCTATGGCGGCTATATGCTATAGTCAAAATGTCAGCAATATCACTTATCAATTAACACTTATGCCTGGTAAGACTGATTCGAAAATCTAGAAAATCAAGAAAAACTATTTAACCATTTGTTTCTATATGAGCAATACACACAGTTTAAATTAAAATTTAAAAATTTCGTATTAATATGATAAGTCCAATGCTAAATTAGAGCCTTAAAATTCTCGTTTCGTTCGTTAGTTCCTTAACTAAATTGACAATTGTCCCATAGTAACCTGTTCCCTGGCTTCTTCTTCTTGCTCTGAGCACAAAACCTGCCTCAATGATTTTTTTTCGCTCCCATTCAATTGTGTAGCATTTGTTGTAGTTGCTTCTCCATTACTTTTAATTTTCTTTTCTTTTTTCCGCTTTTTTCCTTTTGATTTGCAGCGAATGTGCAATGTACTAGCACCTAAAAGTAGGCATCGACTTTTAGTTTAGTACTCGCACACAGAGGCCCTGTTGGTTGTGTGTGTGTGTGTGTGTCCATGTATGTGTGCTTGTGTTGTTATTCCCCGGTCAAGGAATAGGGGCTGGCACACACTAATACCGTCTAATAATATTATAAAGTCACACACACATTGTATGACTTCGCATTGGATTGACTATAGTATACTGTCCGGTGCGTGTATCTGTGTGTGCCTGCATGTTTGTGTAGGTGTGTGTGTGTGCGTGTGGGTGTCTTCATTTCGCTGCCAGCAGGCAGGTTAAAAATTTGTCTACAGCAACAACCAGCAACTATGTAGCTTGAGGGATGCGACGCTGACGGCAAAGCTGGCGGCAACGCCAACGTCAACGTCGACGTGGTTTACCTGCAACTATAAAAGCCACCTGACGGTCTGAACATTGTCTCAGTTAAATATTGTTAATTAAGTGACAACAGCAACGAGCAGCAGCAGCCAGCAGCAACATCAACGATATTAAACTACACAAACGTTACGAACAGCAGCAACAACAACCACGACAACAACAACAACCACAACAATATTGCATATCTCAATAATTTCTACAATTTTCATAGAAATATATAAATAAATATACTTATTTTTTGCAAGTGAATCAAACCA
Organism: Drosophila testacea; assembly: GCA_035043265.1. NCBI lineage: Eukaryota > Metazoa > Arthropoda > Insecta > Diptera > Drosophilidae > Drosophila > Drosophila testacea. The sequence continues at coordinate 5,019,687 of JAWNND010000229.1, forward strand.
ATTGGAATGATACAAGGATACAAATTATCCTACCAGATATTCAATATTTTTTTGATTAATTTTTTTGGAATCAATGTGTCTGTCAGTGCGAACTACTTATGTTTGACATAAACTGAACAAAGATGACTTGACAATTGGAACATCAAATTGGATTAAATTGAAAATCAATAAACGATCCGACTGAGTCTAGTTTAAAGACAATCACTGTAACATTAAAACTATAAAAACAATACCAACAACAGGAACATCAATAGAAAGAAAATCAAATATTCAAAACAGTTCCAAAGCCAACAGACTTGGAGTTGTGAACAAGAACATATGTTGGGACTGTAGCTCATCATTAATTCAAGACTAACGAAATCGCATCAAATATGCCAATAGGGGAGTCCTTTAAGTAAACACACACCAAAATTTCCAAATAGTTGACAACCAGTCGAAAGTGTTAAGCTATACAGTACAGTGCAAATGTACAAAAAATGATATCATCTTAAGCGAATTCAAGAGGTGCTTATTGCAGCTGCTGGCCACTGCACAAGATTAGACTCAAGACTCTTGTGCGTGTGACAGCGGCTATTGTAAGAGACCAAAGGAACAACATGGATTTAATTAACTGCAAATTCCCATTAAATATTCAATGTATAACTTATCTATATCGTATACAATACATATTATTCCATTCCATGCCTTTTTAACATTTTGTCAGGTAAACAAGGGTTTCTTTAAGTCCACACAGCACCATGCATAACGAAACCTAAAAAGTTCACTGCAATATTTCTTTGTCATTAAAAATAATAAATAAAAAAAAAAAGAAAAAAAGTTTCAAACTGTTCGATTTTTCTCTTACACAAACTAAAAATACACTTTTTTCATGATACTCTTTGCACAATTATAAAGCAAAAGAAAATTGCAAATTTTCCTTAATTAAATTAACGTTTAAATTCAAACTGAGGGCGCCTTCCAGCTTATGCCCATGAAGTTGGCTGCAAGCAAAGTCTGCAGACACGTGAAGATGGCTGCGCGCAGTTTATTGACTCGCGTGAAGTTGGCCACAAAGCTTCATATCACAGCGTCTCAGGGATGCAGCTGTGCCTGTGAATCGACATTTTAAATCACGAAAGCTTACTTGTCCCGTTGCAACACTGTAGAGCCGAGAAAACGATAATAATATTATTTTTAATCTAGTTGGCAGGCTGACTCTCTATAACAGCTGATAGAAATTGTAAACAGGTAAACACAGTACGAATTTGCAACTTTCCATTCACAAAATACAAATATGACACCGTCGCCACCACCACCGCCACCTGCAACACAGCCACTACAGCCACCACCACCAATGGGCCATAACATTGCACCCACAGGCGCCTTTCCAGGTGAACCGAAAACAGCAAGGTCGTTAATATGCACCACGTATTACTTTCATTTTTTCTTTGACCGATATAGGCTCACTCACACCTGGTTGGAACGATCCCCCTCCAATTCCTGCAGACGGTGCTAACAGTTCCAGCAATAGACGTCCCCGGCTTGACCTCAGGAAACGCGTTGCCTATCCTATGAATAGCAACGAAAGCAATACTCAACCACCGCCACAGCCTCCAAACTGATTTATAAATTAAAGATTACTTATGGTTTCAAAACATTTTTATTAAGCACCAACCAAAATATATATATACAGAATATATTTATGTATCAGCAGCTAGTGCACATATCTCTACCAAGGCAGCTGAGCACCGTCGTATTGATAGAAACCGCCGTTATGCGTCTCGTTCAGCTTGACAATGGTGTCAACAATTTGTGTAGTACTTGTTGGCACGTCCAACGGGGCACTATTGCCCCCCATGTCAGTACGCACCCATCCGGGATGCAGGCTAATACAAAGTATCTTTTGATCCTGCAAATCGATGCTCATTGATTTGGTGGCCGCATTGAGAGCAGCCTTAGAGGCACGATACGCATACATGGCGCCATCCACGTTTAACTGTATGGATCCCAGTATTGAGCTCATGTTGATAATGGCAGCACGGTTTACACCCATGCCCTGAGCCTCATTGGCCAACGATGCTTTCTTCAGGAGCGGCAAGCAGGCTTTGGTCAGCATAATAGGCGCCACAGTGTTTGTTTGGAGCGATTCGGTCAGATCCTGGTGTTTAGTAGCGCCAAGGCGTACAGACTTGGTTGCAATGCCAGCATTGTTAAATAGCACATTGAGACCAGCATCTTTGGTTATATCAGCAATTTTTCCAACCAGCTTATCGTAGTCGTCAAAGTTTTTTAAATCTGCAATAAAGAAATGCTAAAAATTAAAGAACAAACAATGCACAGTAATCTCACTTACCAATCTCAAGTACGTGTATATTAGAATGCTTTTGGGCCAGGTCTTTCAGCTCCTAAAAATCAAAATTATTTGAATTAATTGTAATGTATGTATAATTGGTGTAACTGTGTGTCGATACAAATTTGAACGAAATTGGCGCCAACTTCACTCGAACTTCAAGATGTGCGCGCAGCCAACTTAACGTTATATCGTTGAGAGTCGCGACTATCGATATTTTTCAATGCACCGATTATCTATGCTTTCCAAAACTGGAAAACGAGCAGCAAAAGCCGAAGCGTCGGCCGCAAACATAAAAAGCAATTGCAAAAAGTTTACCGCTTATTTCGCATTTGCGTTCACTGCCGAGAGTGTAGCGCGGAGTAACTGGTTACTGTCATTCGACCAATTGGGTTGTTATTTGTGTTCTTGTTGCACTTCCCGTATAAAGTGTTCGTCTTCAATTTAACTGAAAAGTTTTCAACAATATTTGGAAATATTTGCTGATCCTGTTTGTTACTCTAAAACACTTGCAAAAACTGCAAAACATGGCGCCCGTAGACAGTAAAGGTGAGTAGCAAAGGTGATGCCAGAAGACTATAATACATATTAGTCGCTGTCTCTCTCGTTTTGGATTATTGTTGTTGCTAGTTTTAATTATTCGAGTAGTTTCGATGTGGATGTATAAGTGATGTCTTTGACAAATGGGCGTGTATGAGTCACCATTATTGCGACATGACTAGCCAGAACTTACTGTGGCCTGCTCCAAGTTCCGGCAAGTTGTAATAAGATGCTGCGGCGGCTCAGCCAATGCGTTAAACGCCTTCACCAGACCCAAGCCCAATCCTCGGTTGCAGCCCGTTATCAATATGGACTTCATCCTGTCAACTAAATAAGTTGGTGTTATTTGTTTAAAGCCCACCGAACCACTATTTCGTCACGAAATCTAATCGTGTATTTGTACTTGAGATTAAGCAATGAGCGCGCAATAAAGTGTCGAGGCTTTTACAACTGACACATTCGGTCGGTCAAACTTTCGTACTACTGCTCCTCGAGGCGATTGGTGGCAATGTGTGACTACGTTGATGTTAAATGCGTTTATCGCGAATGTGTTCTCTTTTCCACACTTTTATTTTATTATTATTAGACAAGCGGCCGGTGGCGGCAGCTGACAGAGTTGCCAACTGATTAAAAAAGTAACGAAAATTTTTGATTGTAATTTGGTGTGAATCGAATATATGGCAACTCTGACAAAGAAACCAACTGTTGCTCTTTCCAGTCTAAAATATTTATGCAAATAATGCTGATTGTTCTTAACGCAACTTGTTTTAATTATTAACCAGTCAGCTCGACGACTCTATATCAGCCGTCATCTTCATCGCATTCTCTTTCATCGCGCATTCGCATTCAACAGCTCTGCCGCTGTTACGTAGTGAGCGCCGCTGCCTACACTTTCCAACCATTCCAAGCAAGAGTGCTGTGCAGCCGCTTGACGACGACGACGTCGCGTTTCTAGTGTCTCTGTTTTTGTTAAATACTTTTTTAACTTTGCTTGGAACGCGCAACGCAGTAAACAATTTGTAATTTTGCGATAATTGGGAATTGAACTGCAGTTGTAAAGTGCATAACTAACTTGTGCGAAAAAGGAACGTGCCCCCGCACATATATATATATTCAACATGTCGCTCACACTTTGGAATTCAAGATTCTCCGTAACTTTGGTGCGACAGCACTCGACGATATTTACGTCAGCTGCGTCGATAAAAACAACAACAGCTGCCAATAAAATACACTACACATCCAATTTTAATTCAATACAACAACGAAGAAATCTAACAAATATGAAGCCAACAAGCCAAAGTGGTGCAGAGAGGAGCAACAATCGCAATCAATCAGGTAGCAGAAATAACCGTAATATTATTCAGCAACAGGGTCGATCTTCGGTTGAAAGTTCAAATAGTGACACTGGTTTAAATGTGCCACCCTTTAATCATCCACATTGCGATAGACAGGCCATGTACCAGCAACCGGAGCGTAAAGTTAAGCCCCTTAGAGGTAAGCCCGCCCAGTCAGTCTGTTGTTGTAAATCGATCACTTTCCGAACATTAGTTGGCAACGCGATACACTACAATGGCGGCTTTTGCTCTTTTCTTAAATAAACTAATGTAGCCATATCTTTCTCTTGCTTACACTTTCCTACAGACATATGTGTGTATGTTTGTTATGCAATAACTGTTGTTAAGCGGTTCGCGCTTCTACGCACGTAACTGTGCTCTTACTTATCGAATTTAATTTGGTTTTTTTGCCGGCTTTTTGCTTGTGTTACAAATAGCCTATAGGCAAATTTCGCACAGTCATTCTCATAACAATTGGGTAGGGTAATGTACATACATACATATGTATATACGTAGTATGCTTAAAAGCAACTTTCTAACTTTTTATACATTGTCTGTCTGCTAATTTCCCCACTGATGGTAAAGAGAATTGTTCGAGAATATATTTATTTTATATTTCACAATGCTTATCTTGTAATTATAAATTACATGATCATCGTCATCATGTTGATCATCGTCTTCATTAACACATTGTCATCGTGACTTGTTAGGGATCGTCTTATTGGAGGTGACATTCAACGGTATCTCTTACAATTAGTTTGGTTTATCTATTTATGCATATATTTTGGAATTTATTATAGTAACTATTTAATAGAAGCATAGTACATATTTATGATTGTCATTCGTAACATAGATTCCAATATTAGTTGCACTTATTCATATGATAAGGTTTTTATTGTTTCCTTAATTAAGTTTTACGAATAGAGATTTGTGCTTATCGTAAAACCTTTCATTTCATGTGGACGTTTAGTCGAAACATTTTCATGCAAGTTCTTTTGACCCGCACTATTTCACTATTTGTGTGATTTATTTAAAATTTACAAATAGAAATAGGTCTTGATTGCTGCTTAATTTTCCTTTAATGCGTCAACCCGTATTAGTTAATTTTTATAGAATCATATGTAAAAGGAAATACAAAAACTTTTCATATTAGTCTATGATTAAAGACCTGCTTTTTTTAAATTGGTATCTGAAATCTTTCCAAGTCAATTCGAATTCTCAGCTTTTTATTAATTAATATCTGAAATCTTGTCAGACTTTTAAGTTAACCACAGGAGAATATTATTGCATTTTATTATTTACATTTGGTTAGATATTTCAAGATAAAAGTTGCTTGTCACACCTCCCCTCCTCCTGCCACCCTTCAAGTGTTTTCCCCTCCTTAATGTAATTTAACACCAACATCGTAGAATCGTGTAATCGTATAATCGTAACCATGGCAAGCGTATTGGGTCAAAGCAAACCACACGCTAAGGCGGGGCTCAGATGATTGCTCCAGTTTGATTTGAACAGCGAGACATATGTTTATAATTACCAACTACAACGACAAGGATCAGGACAAAGACAACGACAACGACGTCAAAGACAAAGACAACGATAACAGCAAGGACAACGACAACGACAACAAGAAGGCGTGACAAGTAGCCTCAGTTGGAGCACAAGTTGCTGGGCAAATGCATCTATTTGAGTTTGTGCCCGCTTCGTTGGCTGATGAGAAGCCTTCAGAGGGACGTAGCATTTATCGCTCAGCCTATATGGATATACGACTACGTGAAAAGAATCAACAGAAGGAGCTGGGTAGCAACTATCTCTCGAATTTCAAACAACAATAATCCATTTCAATTAAATTGAATATTTGTAATGTACTATCTTTAAACCTTTTCTGTTTAATCTTCAGGTAACTATGACTACGATCTGGTTGTGATTGGTGGCGGATCTGGAGGATTAGCCTGTGCAAAGGAGGCTGTGGCCCATGGGGCACGTGTTGCCTGTTTGGACTTTGTGAAGCCAACACCAACTGGTACCAAATGGGGTGTAGGCGGCACCTGTGTCAATGTCGGCTGTATACCAAAGAAGCTTATGCATCAGGCTTCCCTCTTGGGCGAAGCTGTGCATGAGGCAGCCGCCTATGGCTGGAATGTGGATGACAAAATCAAGCCCGACTGGAACAAACTCGTTACATCGGTCCAGAATCACATTAAATCAGTCAACTGGGTGACTCGCGTCGATTTACGCGACAAGTGAGTGACCTCAACTCTTTTTAAAGTAGATATTCCCATATTTTACTCCAAATTTCCTTTACTTTTACAGAAAAGTCGAGTACATTAATGGCTTGGGGTCCTTTGTGGATTCACACACACTGTCCGCCAAGCTAAAGAGCGGTGATCGTACTATCACCGCCCAGACCTTTGTGATTGCTGTGGGCGGTCGTCCACGCTACCCCAACATCCCGGGTGCCGTTGAGTATGGCATCACCAGCGATGATATCTTCAGTCTGGATCGCGAGCCCGGCAAGACACTTGTTGTGGGCGCTGGCTGTAAGTATATTTCATGTTTGGTCATGAGTTCTCTTTTAGCTATTCGATTAGTCCTGAAAAGATATGTAATTGGTCTAACTCATACTGCTTCCGATTCAATACATCTCTGTTTATACGGGTACTATACGGGATGTACCGATGGTCCATCAGATCAGTAAGCAGCGCCCGAAAAAACACCCAAAAAGACTCATCCTGCAGCCTGTTTCATGTTGGCGCCTTAGAATTCCCAAGTTGTTCTAGCAGTGCAAGCATGAGATGCCGTCTAGATCACTGAGTAAGGTACTGATGATAGAGACTGGCATCTCTCGAAACATGTTTACCAAGCCTTGACAAGTGTTTGTGTGTGTTCTTTTTGTAAGCGACCTCGAGTCAGCCGAGTGCCCTTTACAAATCAAACTATTTTGAAATTCAAGACAGTTAATAAATTTATTCTATTATCAACATTTACAAGTTACAAAATAGCAACAAAAGTATAGTATATATAACTAATTATTGTAATCTATTAACTTTTATGTTTTCTCTTTGTAGACATCGGTCTGGAGTGCGCTGGCTTCTTGAAGGGTCTCGGCTATGAACCCACTGTGATGGTGCGTTCAATTGTGCTGCGTGGTTTTGATCAGCAAATGGCTGGTCTGGTAGCCGCCTCCATGGAGGAGCGTGGCATTCCTTTCCTGCGCAAGACGGTGCCCCTGTCCGTTGAGAAGCAAGCCGATGGCAGGCTGCTGGTGAAGTACGAGAATACAGAGACGGGCGAGGTAGATAGCGATGTCTTTGATACAGTCCTATGGGCCATTGGCCGCAAAGGTCTTGTTGATGATCTGAACCTGCCGAACGCCGGAGTGTTGTCGCAAAAGGACAAGATCCCAGTCGACAGCGAGGAGGCAACCAATGTACCGCACATATATGCCGTTGGTGATATTATCTATGGCAAGCCGGAGCTTACGCCTGTCGCAGTTCTGGCCGGTCGCCTGTTGGCGCGTCGTCTTTATGCGGACGCGAAACTGCGCATGGACTATGCTGATGTGGCCACCACTGTGTTTACCCCGCTTGAGTACGCCTGCGTCGGCCTTAGCGAGGAGGATGCCGTTAAGGCATATGGTGCCGAAGAGATTGAAGTATTCCACGGTTATTACAAGCCCACGGAGTTCTTTATTCCCCAGAAGAGCGTGCGCTATTGCTATGTAAAGGCTGTGGCCCAACGGACTGGTGACCAGCGTGTCTATGGCCTTCATTATCTGGGCCCTGTGGCTGGTGAGGTTATTCAAGGCTTTGCTGCCGCACTCAAGTCGGGTTTGACCATTCCCACGCTGATGAACACAGTGGGCATTCATCCAACTACGGCAGAGGAGTTTACACGTCTCAGCATCACCAAGCGCTCTGGCCTGGACCCCACACCCGCTAGCTGCTGCAGTTAAATATAATGCTCCATTTTTTTTTTTGACGCATTGCTCTATTCAACATCTCCGAGAAGAAAAACAACCACACAACAGATGCAAAAATGCCCCAATTGGGAGTCACCAACGAATTATAAAGTTGTTGCCGCTTTTAGCGATAGAAATTCAAGTTTTAATTTAGTTTTTGATAGAATCACACAATACACACACACACATACAAATGTATACAATAGGTCAGTTAATGCATAGAAAGGCAAGAATATGGGCAGGACTGTAACTTCAGTCGAACTGGAGTGCGTTACGTGGAACGTCTACGAGAAGGATCTTAGCCCGCTTTAACACTATGTCCGTTGATGTTGCCGTTGCTTTCAGCCTCTGTGCGGCATGCACTCAAAATTACGAAATTTTGTTACATGAGAATTATATTATGAATGAATAAATCTGTATTTTTACGGTAGAAAAATCGAACTTTTCACCCACATACATAGTACATTACAATTTTCATTTATTATTTAACATGCTCTATTTATTGGATATGGTTGAACAAATTCACTGTGGACTTGTATAATGTATTTGATAGACTGAATTTTGTTTGTTGTATGTAGATTGTTTAGTTCTCTCCATGAATTCAATGTGTGTAAATACCAGAGTTCCGAATACAATCTTTTTTTTTTTCAGATAAATCGGTTCTTTTCAAAACAACTTCGTCCGGAAAATGTTTCAATTAACCCTTATCCTGAAATCTGTGCTGTTTTAATAAATTTTTGTTCGCTGATTTGTCCCATATTTGTGACAACTAGCTCGTCACTAACTCATCTAAATTGTAAATAATTCTTTTATAAGCTATACACATACAAAAAAAAAAGAAAATGTATACGATCTATATCTTCGTAATTGCTATAAAGAAATATGCTCTGATTTTGATCAAGCTTGGAATATATATCTGCGAAAACTATAAAGTTAATCACTATACTCAATTGGACAGCAATTTAACCAAGATTATATAAATACATATATATATCTTTATCGATGCCAAATTATAAAACCTTTTGGGTAGTTAAAAATCCAATTTGATGCAATACTTTCTGTAATTGAAATAACCAGTAAATAAAATCAACTTCGCTGGAATAAACTTCCATGTAAATGTAAATGGAACTTAATTAATGTTATCCAATAAAATAACACTATATGTAATACCCATTGAAATTCGATAGTTTCACAATAAATCGAACAAAATCAGTCAAGTATTATTGAGTAACAGTTTTATCCTGGTCCATCGCCACATCCTCAGTTTATTAGCCATTAATTAGAGTCCACATGAACATATGTACTTATAAGTGAGATAGAGATATGGAAATAGGTATAAGAGTACTAAGATACACTACAGAGCTTTGATATATTTCCAATATTTTCTATTCCATGTTTATTTTGCCTTTTAGTGTTTGTGTTTCTCCTATTTTCGTATTGTATAATAATTTGTTTATTTTCTTTTTAACAAAATTAACTGACATTTACAAACTGCTCAGCGTCCGCTCAATATAATTATTTTTAATAGCATCTTTTGCATTCGCTTCTCTTTCCTGCTTTCTGTCGCCCGCTAATAATCGCTGTTCTTTTCCATTGATTAATTAGCAATAATCGAAGAGCAAAATGACAAGATACAAAAAAAAAATCAACATTAATTATTTAATATATTTATGTTATATCATCAGATTAGATCAGATCAGAGTTGAGTCCACATTCGTTTAGATGGCTGCACTCTGCTTCGACGCCTCATCCAGTCGCTGTTGCTTGTTGACCGCTGATATACACTTGGCCATGGTGGGCGAGGCACGTGAAATGGCATCGGTCATGAAGTAATCGCGCAGTTCCTTTAGCTTAACGTCGATGGCTCCTCCGCTGATAGATTTGCTCTGCATCAAAATGAATAAAAGGGTTAGTAATGTGACCATCTGAATACTAGAAAATCCAAAATATACTTACGGGTGTTGTCTGTGCGCTGGCTTCGCTGCTGGCCGCCGGCACAAGTTCACCGAAACGCGTTAGATGTGGCGCAATATTGTCGAGGCGCGAGCGCAGCTCATCGAGTGTGTCATAGGCCAATGGTTTGCCCATTATCTCTGACAGAGCACGCAGAATCTTCCAATCTTCACGTGCCATACCTGGTGGCGACACGCCGGGCAATGTCTGCTGTGACCTACCTTCGGTATTAACATAGGTCGCTTGCTTCTCAGTGTATGCAGCACCAGGCAGCACAGCGTCGGCAATGGAGGCACCATTGTCACCATGGGATCCAATGTACACTACAAAACAGTCCTTGGGCAACTGATCGCGGGTCAATTTACCAGAATCGGCATTCAGCAGGAACAGCACCTTTGGCTGTCCTTGCAACACACGCTGCAAACCTGGCTGGTAGCCAACATCAAAGGCACCCACCTGGGAAGCACTGTTATGCAAGACATTGAAGGGATTCCAGTCCTATCCAATCAATATGATAATTAAGGCAACTCAACTGATACAATTACACACTCACTGGTCTCTTAAGCTTCTGACAATATTCGGAAATGGTTGCATGAATGGCCGCACCATCGGGACGCTCTAGAAGATCGGCGCCAATGATAATGGCTGGCTTCTTGGCACCCTGCAGCACCTTGGAGAAAGCATGAGAGCCACTGCAAACATCCCTGATGAGGCTGGCATCGGATCCCAAATTCTCATGCTCGTAAGACAAATCGATATTGGGTCCAATGGATGCTATCTGCAGCTCATTGTGAACGTAGGCCTTGCGCAGACGTGTGTTGACCAGCGGTGCTTCGTAACGGGGATTGGTGCCCACAAGGAGAACAGCATCAGCCTGTTCCAGACCTACAAAATTCAAAGAATTATACAGCTGATGACAAGGTGTTGGACCAGATCACTTACCTGCAATGGTGCTGTTGAGCAGATAGCTGGAACGCACATCGATGCCGCTGCCCTTGATAAAGTCTTGTTCGGTGACAAGGTTTTCACCGCCTAGCTTATTGACCAGATCCTTGAGTGCGACCATTGCCTCCACATCGGCCAGTTGACCGGCAACACCAGCAATTTTACCATTGGCATTCTTAAGGGCCTTGGCTACAGCAATAAGAGCACCCTCCCATTCAACAGCCTGCAGATCACCATTTGGCATACGGACCATGGGCGCGACAAGACGTTGGCGTTTCAGGCCATCGCAAGCGAAACGCGACTTGTCTGCCAGCCACTCCTCATTGACATCATCGTTCTCACGAGGCAGAATACGCAACACCTCGTTGGTGCGGGTGCTCACAATGATGTTGCTGCCAACTGCATCGAGCACATCGATGCTGCTCACTCTACGAATCTCCCAGGGACGAGCCACAAAGCTGTATGGTTTATTTGTGAGTGCACCGACGGGGCATAGATCGATCACATTACCCGACAGCTCGGTAAGGAAGAGCTTCTCTACGTAGGTACCAATCTGCATATCATTGCCACGTCCAGTAGTTCCCAAATCATCGACACCAGCTATTTCGGAGGCAAAGCGGACACAGCGTGTGCAATGAATACAACGTGTCATAATTGTCTTGACCAGCGGCCCAATGTCCTTATCCTCCACAGCACTAAAAGCAAGGATAATGTAAGTGTCATTTAAAATGCTGATTAAAATTCAAACACTTACCGTTTGCCGGTGTAGTTGATATCCGTGAAACGTGAGCGATCGGAGCCAAAGGCCATGGCTTGATCCTGCAGATCACATTCACCGCCCTGATCACAAATGGGACAATCAAGCGGATGATTCATTAAGAGAAACTCCATGACACCTTCACGCGCCTTGCGGGTCAAATCGGAATTGGTTTTAATGCGCCATCCCTTCATTACAGGCATAGCACAGGCGGCCACTGGCTTGGGAGACTTCTCCACCTCCACGAGACACATGCGGCAATTGCCGGCGACCGCCAAACGCTCATGATAACAGAAGCGTGGAATTTCCACACCAATTTCAGCTGCAGCCTGCACAGGATTAAAAACATTGGATTGATGATTGTATATGTGTGCATTTGAAGAATGGCCTGCCAACCTGGAGCACTGTGGTGCCTGGTAGAACTTTCACGGGAATATCATCAACAAAGACTTCAATCTTCTCGGGCGCCTTGGCCGGTGTTTGGGCCACAACGGCGCTGGTGCGGACTGCTCGGCTGGCAATTTGATGTGTGGGTGAGCCGAGGGCGCCCAGCGCCTTCACAAGCGGTGCACGTATCATATTTTCTGCAACAATTCAACAACAAACTTTACTGACCAATTACATAAGTTGCTAGCAGGCCAAGCAGCCACTTTCGACAATTTATCGATTTGTTGCTGTCAGGATTATCATATTATATTTAACAATTGACACCTCACTTGTTTAATGTCAACACAAACGAAGCTTACCAATATGCCAGAAAATATTTAGCAGCGCTACAAATAATTTTTAATGCCGAGCAGACAACTTTTCTATATTGCTTTTGACAGTCGCACTGTAACCGTGGGCAGGGTTGCCAGCTGTTTGGTTGACAGCTGACTTAATGCGCGCCGCATTTAAACGGTATATATTTAGTATGCTGCTTACATATAATAAGTGCACAACCAAATAATTAAGCCATGCAAGCTATGGACAAAATGGACTTGTATTAAAAGACTGCTACATTTGGCACATTTGTACCAAGCCTAACACACCTTTTCTTTTATAGCCCACTCGGAGGATATCGATATATCGGACGCACGTCGATAATGTGCACGACGACTACCAGGGCTGCGGTATGAAAATTTCCCTACTTTTTAAATACTGCGGTCTCTCCTGTTTCCTTATTATAGTGTGTTTCTACACACGGATGCGTTTGCTCCAATTGGGAAAATGAAGCAACGTATGGTACTTGTCATACAAAATTATAGGCAACATGTTGGTGAGGGGTTGATCGCCTTAACCAAAGCATTTCCAAGTTAATAAAATAAATTAAAAAATAAGTAAACAACTTTATTTACATTTATTGAACATGAACCGGCTGTCAATGAGTGCGAGAGAGATAGCGGAAGGTGTGAAAGGATTAGACGCAACAAATGAAATCTGTGTGGTATTTAGACTTTAAGTTTTGGTCTCATCATTGCTTAGGTTCTTCAATGACTGCTCGAACTCCACAGAGTCCACTTGACGCTGGGCGGGATCAAATGGTGGTGGACCAATAAGATTAACCACCTCATCATAGTCAAGTGTCTCCTTATCCAACAATGCCTCCGCCAGCTGTAAAAGATTGTACAAATTAAATGGCGATTGTGAATAATTCATCTTGATGTGGACTGACCTTCTCCAGCTTGTCACGATGAAGAGTAAGAATCTCCTCTGTTTTCCGATAAGCTTCCGACACCATCTGGCGTGCCTCATTATCAATAATGCCGTCCAAGCGTCTTGAGAACGGTTTGCTGCTACCACCGCCACCTTCACCATCTTCATTTGCATCCCGTATATATATGGGACCCAGATTATCATTCATGCCAAATTTCTTAATCTGTGAATACGCAATCTTTGTGACCTTCTCCAGATCATTTTGTGCCCCGGTTGTAATCTGATTAAAGACCAAATTCTCTGCAGCACGTCCACCCAATGCCATGCACATCTTGTCGAACAGCTCCTCCTTGGTGTACAAATGTTGTTCACTCGGCGTGTACTGAGCAAATCCCAATGCAAGACTTGTCCGTGGTACAATTGTCACCTTGAGCAGAATATCAGAATTGGGGAGCATCCAGCCGACAAGTGCATGACCAGACTCATGATAGGCAATCACTTTGCGTTCGGCGAGGGAAAGTGCATGCGAACGCTTCTCAGTGCCACCTAAAATACAAGGATTATTCATGGATAATAAAGAAAGTAAGCAAACTAAAACTTTGTACACTTTATCAAATGTTTTACAAACTCACCCACTAAACGTTCCACGGCATACTCTAGATTCTTGCTGTTAACCACGGTTTGTGTGTGTCGTGCCGCATGCAACGCCGCCTCGTTGCACACGTTCGCAATGTCGGCACCGGAGAAACCCGGCGTAAGGCGTGCCAAACGCTGTGAATAAGTGTTTGGTGAATCTTCCAGTTTAACACCCGACAAATGCTTCTCGAAAATCTCTTTGCGCTCCAGCAGCGTCGGCAAATCGATGAGTATGTGTCGATCAAAGCGACCAGGACGCAGCAGAGCCTATAAAGAATTATACGGATAACGTGGCAAACTGTTTAGGAACTCTGATCCGACTGGGTGGATGCCTACCTTATCGAGAATGTCCGCTCGATTGGTGCTGGCCAACATGAGGACGCCTTCCTTGGTTGCCATGCCGTCCATTTCGACAAGCAGCTGATTCAGTGTCTGTTCGGATTCACCGGAGCTGCCTTGACCCATGTTTTCGGTGCCAGATCGTTGTCGTCCAATTGCATCGATTTCATCAATGTAAATAATACAAGGAGCACGCTTCTTGCCTTCTTTAAATAGATCACGAACACGTGCTGCGCCCAGGCCACCAATCATTTCAATAAACTCCGATCCGTTCATGCTGAGAAAAGGCACTTGAGCTTCTGTGGCCACCGCCTTTGCCAACAGAGTTTTACCACAACCGGGTGGACCCAAGAGCAGAGCACCCCTTGGCACCTTTGCTCCAAGGCGTTGATACTTTTCTGGCGATTTCAGATAGTCAACAAACTCCTTGACCTCCTGCTTAGCCTCACTGAGACCAGCCACATCACGGAAGAGTACACCGCGTCCACCATCAAATGGATCGACAAGTGTAAACTTGGCTCGGCCCATTTGATTCTGCAAATGGAATGGACTTAGTAAACAAGAACAGAAGAATATGCTCGACATAGCGAAGATTTGACTAATATGAAAGATGTATGTATATTAAAATGACTAGCCTCTGCTAGGAGATTGAGATAGAGATTATGTACTCACAAAGGAGTCCATGCTGAGCGGACTCTTCATGCTCTTCATGCGTGTGGCAACGGACAGGAGGAGAGCACAGAAAAGCAACAGCATTAGGATTCGGCCCGTGGTGTCCGTTTGCCGATCATACGTAACTGGAACACCATCCTTGATGCCCAAACGCTTCTCCACCCGGCGCAGCTTTTCCTCAAATTTGTTGGCATCCGCGACAGCCATGTGGAATATGGTTGAGGTCACTTTGCGACCCTTGATGACGGCGCCTTCGTGTAGGATTATTGTTACCATTTCCATATCTGGCCGTATGATCAGCTCCTTGACCTCACCAACGGCCAGCATGTGATGGACAAACTCATTCCAGGACACGTAGCGTGTGGAGCCCTCGGGTCGCTCTGTGCGTGGGGTGATTAACAATGATATGAAGGCAACAAACATGTAGATGGTGAATAACCAGAGCACCGCCTTTGTCAGCACCGACCGTAATTTCTCGTCGTTTTCATTGTTCTTGTTATTTGGATTGGATGAGGAGGACGGTTCCTCCCCAGAGCCAGAACTAGAGCTGGGACTGGAGCTGGAACTGGTCTGTGATGATTCTTGGCTGCTGTCTGTCTGTGAACTCGGCTTATCGCTGCTTGTTGCCGGCTTTGGCGATTTGTCCAATTTATTGTCATCCTTATGCTTGCTGGTGTCCTTGTCCTTATCGGATTCTGATTTGCGGGCGCTCAAGCAGCGCAAATGCAATTGCTGCACCTCCCGTGGCGTTAATTGCAGCGACCTCGCGATAACACCCACAATTGCCTTATACTCTGTGCGCAGCATTTGCACCTGCAAGGTGGACATTTATGCACCTATATCATATCTTTAGAAACAATTCAGACTTACCTGTCGCCATGTCAGCGGCTGCAAAACAGGCGCAATGATTTGCCGTTTTAAAGCAGCGGCAGAGCATATTTTGGTGGCCGCCGTACCATTTGGATAATGGATCATGTGCGTCACGTAGGAGGAGGCATGGCAGCGTGCCTGATTGTAGTGTCCACGTTGCAGCACATTTCTTACATGTCGCAAGCCCTTGAACATAATTTCCAGCCACTTTTTTTATCGGTTTGTGGCCGCCGGTTTGACGAATACGTAACTTGATGTTGTTCGCTTGAAATTACATGCATTCGCATTAGTGTTGCCACCCCGTCGCAAAACGGCTGACGGCCTGACAGCAGCAGCAGCTCAATCAGCTGTTTTATGTTGTTTGGGGTAGACGCCAACTATTAATTTTTGTTTTTTAGTTTTAAAAAATTCATATTTGTAACATTATTTCGACACAGCATGGTGAAGACACTTTCCATTTTAATTCAATTTATTAACCATTCTTCGTGATTGTTGCACACAACGATAATATTAACCCTTATGTGAGCACCACATTGCGTCCCAGAATATCGTTAAATCAAAATGCAATTTACATCATCTTTTACATATGTGTATATATAATCTTTATTATCGGTTCTAAAAAAATATCTTGGTCTGTTCAAAATGAAAAACAATCAAAAGGGCCTATTCTTTAATATTAAAAAAAAATAATAATAATAATAATGCTATACAAAATTACTTTGTTCTACCCAATAATAATGTCACTGAATTGAGTAACTAATTTGTTAAATGTTCTTGTTCTTTAAATGGCATTTATTCGCTGCTATCAATAATTACTATTCACTGAGCCATCGAACGGACCCATACTGTCTCCAAAGTCCTGCATCTCCTCATCGATATTATCGTCGAAATCATCATCTGAATCTTTCGATTCCGGACAATGTCGACAACGACTCTCATTGACACCGTAGTTAATGCACGTAGAGCCTACACACTCACAGCAACCATCGTGGAACCATCTAAATTCAAATACAACGAAAAATTAAAATAGATATTACTATCTTAAGTATAGGTATCATTTATTACGTACCTGTAGCTGCTAGCACCTGTTGTTTGACAGCTTTGACGGCACTTGTTCATAGATACGCAGTGGTCCCAATATATAACCGTACAATTAACTGTTAGCAAATTATCACGCTCTGCGCTTGCATCGTCCAAATTCTTGTCGTTATATTCTGTAAAAGGTTTTATGTTAAGACATCTTGATTTTAAGACTAAAGTAGTCAGATAACCACTCACTTAAATAGTACTTTTCGTCTTTCTCCAGTGTGGGCTTACCCCTGGACCAATCTACTTGAAATGTGAACGCATCCCAAAAATCACTTTCACTATCCTCCTCAGCGGTGGCCAGCACATTAAACAGCTCTGGCACGCCATCAAAATCCTCAACGTGTGATTTCTTTGATAATGAGTTACGTGTATCGTTGGGCTTGGGACAGAGCTCTGTAAATGGAAAAGATCGGAATTAATATGTACAAAGGGCAATCATATGGCACTACATAAGTGTTAATGTTATCTATTTTGCATGGTTGTTATCGAGTTTTAAACAGCGGCTCAACTATCGATAGACGAACTGCACGATACACATCGCAAATACTCACGCATACTTGCATAGGCAGGTACACACAGTTACTCGCACATTTGCATATATGTATTTCATAGTATAAAAACAACAAAAACAAGGCAAAGGCGACAGCGACAACAACAGCGCAATATATTTGTGAATAATGAATAATGATAATGTCAAAACATCACATCATCCATCGATATTTATTACACTTACCCACACAGCTACAACACTCCTCATAGTACTTTTTGCCAAGACATTTAAGGCACTCTTTGCAACAGGAGCAATTTTTAAGCTCGCATTTGCAGCTTTGAGTCAACATGCATTTAGATACAATTGAGGCACAAACAACTTCATTGCACGATTCCACCATTCCATAGAAGCAAACAACTCCCAGCAATAGAAATGCGCCAATTGTCAGCGATCGCCAAATCTCCATATTAATATTATTATATTTATTAAATTAATTAATTTTTGTATATTATTTAGTTTTGTATGGGAACTATCCCAATACAGGTGGTGGCTTTGGGAGAGGTGGGAGTATTTAAAAATTGCACACGCCGACTGTTTGCTGGACTTTGATTGATTGATTGATAGATGCTGCTGTGTTTATAATTACAACAAATAACAATATAAAAAAAACACAACACTGAAACAATTGTTAACTACTACACATTATAAATACAAGTATATTATATTTGATAGATACATAGAAATTGAATTTCGTCGTAGCGCGTTATATTTTTTGTATTTGCACAAGGCACAAGAACAAGTTTTGGAATGAGCTATGAATATTTTACTAAATCATTGAACAAGTCAGTCACAGCGCGTAACAACAACAGCAGCAACAACAATAAACGACACCACGACGTACACTAACAACGATCCCAGAAGACAACACACAACGACGATCGACAGATGAGAAAGAGCAGAGAGAGAGAGTCAAAAGACGACGACAACAACGACAACGACTACGACAACGAGACGGCGTCAGCTATGTAGCTTGTTTTTGTTATTGGCGCGACGCAGCAGGGCATAACTGTCTTTTTTTCCCTGTCTTTATTTTTTCCAGCCAGGCCCAGAGGCTAGCCAACCAGCAGCCAGTTAGCTAGATACAATGCGCGAATTAAGCGCGCACACACACATACACAAACTGAGTGGCTTAGAGAAACGTAAACACGTTACGAAGCGTTCGTTGATGGCGTTGGTGGGCATGCGTCGGCGAGGGCGGGAGGTGGAGGCTCGCAGTACAAGAGCGCGAGCGCGTTCATTAACTGAATGATGGACTACCACAACGACTCGCGATCAAACAAACAACAATAATGATCAATACACACACGTATGTATGCACAGTATACTAGTGATCAAAAAGGTATTCGATTGGAATGCTCCGAAGCACCGTGTGTATGTAAGTGTATTTGTAACTGTGGCGTGTGTGGGCTTCTCTCTCTCTCTCTCTCTCTAGATTCCTGAGTACAAGCCGCGCTATCGATATCGATATTTTAAAAGTCGCGCTATCGACATCATAATGTATTAATTTAACTGTAGGGAATCATTCCGTATACAGTTTAAAACATGCATTAACATTGCTTAATTAATCATTTTCAATTTTATATACTGGTTACATAGTAGGCTCTCAATTATTTTATTCGATGCTCACTACACATATCGATATCGTTGTTCGTCATTCACTATTAAAGCCGTTCTTTTAATTACTTCAAATAGTTGAAACTAGACCAGAATTTGCAACATTCCGCTGACATTCTTTATAAATTACTTAGTTGTAGGAGTGCTTATAACAAAATATTAGAGAAATACATGTGTCAGCTGACAGCACCGTGAAAAACACGACATGCGACCAGCTCTAGCCCAGGAATAAGAATATATTCGGTACATCTGGCAACTCACTTCAACAATAACTAAATAATAACAAGGGACACCGACCGCTGCTGTATCAAAAAGTTAAAAATTCTATAATTCACACAAATGATAGTGTTTAGGAACTGTGCAGTGCTTCTTGTGATTGGTTCAATATGCAGTTTCCTCTATGGAATTTTCCAACTGCACGTCGAGGTGGAACCGAACGCCTGCCGGATGACTTACATGTTTGGCCAGCCCATGTTTGCGGTAAGAATAATACAACGTTCACATTGTGTGGCAGAGCTTGATACAGCTTTGAAATTGGCAATTTCGGAACCTCAGATGCCCAGATGCACCCTGATTGAGGCTTTGTGCCAAGCTCTGTGGCGCAATGTGAACCCAACATAAAGTGAAGAGAACATATTTTTAATAACAATGGATAATTAATTGATTTATTTTTTACAGCCTGTAAAATTCAGTGCAAATAAACAATACCCAAATTATGGGCTGTACTACTACTACGAAGGTGTACGCCAAGATCCCCTCAAGACGCGCATGACAGGTGCTCCGGTAATCTTTGTGCCGGGCAATGGAGGTTCTTATAAACAGGTGCGCTCACTGGCCTCAGTGGCGTTGAGGAAGGCGCGGGAGCAGTATGAGGCTGGCATACATCTGGATTACTATACAATTGATTTCGATGAGGAATTGTCTGCTGTCTATGGCGGATATATGTATCATCAGCAATCGTTCCTCAAACATTGTATTCGAACCATTCTATCGCTGTACCGACAGCCCAGTCAGATTGTCTTAATTGGGCACTCGATGGGCGGCAAGTTGGCACAATCGGTGCTAACAGACGCTGAAATAAGTCAACATATAAATGCGATAATAAGCATATCGACGCCACTTGATCAGCCAGTGCTTAATTTAGATGCCCATCTTGGCCAATTCTATTTGGATACACACACCCAACTGAGTCGTACTCGGACTGCCTCCAAGCCAACAAACAACACGAATGTCTGCCAAAGTCTACATCAAAAGCAACTCAGCGAGGAGCGTATGGCCCGCCAAGAGTTATCCCCAATACTGGATAATGTCCTACTCATCTCCACGGGTGGCGGCAATCGTGATCTTCTTGTCAATGCAGGGCTGACTAGCTCCCAGTTTAATGATCTCCATGCAATGGTAAAGCAACAAAACATTTATTTATTTATTGTATTTAGCTTCAATTTGTTTCCCTTTGTATTTTTTTTAGACCTCGTCCATTCCTCGTGTTAGCCTCAGCTGTGATCATTTATCTGCCGTTTGGTGTTTGCAGTTCATGCAGGTTATCAATCGTTTCCTCTTCAGCATTGCACAGCGTCGCAACGATGAAACCGTCATCTTCAGCAGCAACAAGCAACGAAATATGCATTCAGCCCTTGCCCATTTTGTGGTAAGCATTAGTTTTATCACATAGTAAGTTATATGTAGGTACCATACTATGGGAGGGATATGTCCTAAAAATTACATCCCGATCGGGTAATAAACTCGGAAGTCCAAGGAAAAAAATGAGAAGCTTGGCTTGTTTTTGTATCAACAATAAACCCTAATATTTTCTTAACTTGCAGCGGCGCAGACCACGTCAGCAGGGCTTGGTAAGCCTACAGTCGAAAAACAATTGGCATGAGGAGCGTCGTCTAGTTATTAACAAATTCTTTGCCAAAGGCGTGAAGACACATTATCATGAATTGATAGGCTTACAACGTCAGGAGCGCTATAAGGTAAGGGGATCTAGTAATAAATTTTTCTCTCTCTATTTCTGTTAATATCTTACATTCTTAATCTTCTCCAGAAACTAGCTATTGAGGCTTTGAATGTAGAGGGCGATGAGAACTGGCTGTTTGGCTGCGAGGCACATAAACACAATGATACCGAGTCACCGATTTGGTGAGTTTGTTCTTTGAGTCTTCTATATACAGTATGCTAACAAGATGTTGTATGTAATCCCTTTCAGCGATAAGGCTACTCCATTGACCCATCTTATTCAGCGTCTGCCAAATGTTGACATTGAACGCAGCGTTGCGGTTCTCGACTTGTACAATCTACGCAAAACTTATCAACAATGGACACATTTATTGGTTCGTCTGCCTCCGGGCAGTCAACGTACTGGCTATAATCTGGATATCTATGATCCCAAGGAGCGCGTTGTAGACATTCGTATACCACGCTGGTATGCCTATGGACGTCGCATTGCGATCAATGAGACACTACAGGGTACACTGCACTACAAGCTGCGCATTGCTGAGCTGGTGGAACCATATCAAGGATTACGTGTCCTTGTTGAACCATTGCAATGTCTTCAATCGAATTATCTCATCACCGCCAGATTGTGTGTTCCCTGGGCAGCTGGCTTTGAACGTTATCAAACTTTAACGTAAGTTCTTTGCAGAGTTTCCTAATTAAATTATATTTAATAGAATGATTTCCTTTTTAAATACAGCTCTCTAGATCAAAAACCTGGTCTATATATCAACGTGCCCACATTGATGCCAAAACATTATAATACTTCCTTGAATCCTGTTATGCTGGATTTATATTTAGATCCCATTTGTCGCTATCGCATTAGGTAAGTCTCTCTCTCTCTCTCTCTCTCTCTATCTATCTCTCTCTCATGCGCTGTTTTTAACTCTCTTTATTCCCCTCTCGCTCTTAGCTATGAATACTCTTATGCGGATGCTTTATCGCGCATTGTACTTCAGTATTGCGGATGGATTCCTGCTCATTTGGTTTGTGTCTTATTGATTGTGCTACGAAATCAATTGGACAAATTTCAGCAACGTGGTACCTTCAAGAGCCTCAAGCCCTATTTAGGATATCTACAGTATACATCCCTCTACCTCGTTACAGGTAATCATAATTAATGCTTAATTTAATTATTCTTTATTCCTTATATCCGTTACTCATCGAATTTAAGAGTAGTTTGTAATCGTAGTAACAGGAAGTAGGTGACGTGACAGGCTCTGAACCCTGAGCTACATTTCAGACTATAAGCTAGAGTAACCAAATTTGGCACATATACTCCTTAAAGCGCCTTACAGTTTTTATTTTTAAATTTTGACCACGCCCATTTCGTTAGTAAAACCGTCTAGCTAAAGTTTAAGAATTAGAGATTCAAAATTAGATGGACAGACGCGTAATATTCACATGGAATGTTTTTAACATCGATAAAAAGCTCCTTCGAACTTACAGTTTTCAAAATAGAAAGCTCTTTTAGATAATGAACCTTCGCTTTTATTTATATCAATTATCTTACTTAATGCCATCATGGTTGGATACATATGAGCGCCTTTGTGTATGCAGTAATTTTTATACCATTGGAGTTTACAATTCACAGTTAACATACATATAAATAAATAATTTTAAATTGAGTAAAGGATATATTATAGTCGTGTACTCGACTATGGCTTTTGCTTTTTTATTCCTCACATTTACATTATTAATTATTATTTTCCTTACAGGCTGCCGTTTGCTTAAGAAGATAATAATGAATCTAAAATTCTTGCCGGAACCGGAGCCACTTGATTTTAGCATTAATGTATCCATTATTATACATTGCACAGCCATTGGGTTGTCTGTATTGATTGCATTGGGATGTTGGCTCGCATTGGCATTCTATGGCAATGTATTTTATCGTTTGGCATTGCGTCTGACACGCCTCTCGACCGCCAGCTCGAACATTTTACTCTCGATTATGACACATCTTCCCATTACGTATGGCATATTGACAATTGGCGTTGCCCTTGGCGCCAGCAGTGGTCTTGGCCTGCTTTTGGCATTTATATTTTACTTTTTGATGATATCCAATGCGTATAAAGATTATCTAGAGGATTATCTTTGGCAAAAGGCTGCCGACTTAGTGCACTTGGCCAGCGGTACAGCTGCCAATCAAACCGAAGAGACAACAAACAATCAAGAAACTGAGAATTCAGACAATGAGCAGTCCCAAAACGAAAATGAAGGTGCAGCTGAAGCTGAAGCTGAAGATGGCAATGACACTGACAATGATAATGAAGCTAAGCCTGAAGTGAAGCAATCACAGGCAGCTAAGAAGAAGACTGATAATGAGGATGATTCTTGCGTTGGTTTGCAAAACTTTTCTTTCCATGTAACTTTGTTGTTGATGCTCTTCATAGTTTTGTTGCTCAACGGCCCCACAACATTGGCCTGGCTGCGCAGTCGCCGGTGAGTAAACTGAATCAATATTTAAATTTCCCAATATTAACTTTTATATATTTTTTCAGTCATGGCATTAATCTTCCCGATCCGACGATATTTAGCAGCATTACAGTATTAGCTTCGCTTAGTTTGTTGCTTCAGCTGCGTGCACCACAAAAATTGTAAGTGCCACATATTTACATATACATATTAACTAATTCATTTATAGATAAGTCATTGAGGTAGAATTAAGACCATATAATAATATAATGACTAGTTAGAATCTCAGTCTAATTTAGAGTCTCAATCGCTCTGTTCAATCCTTTACATCGTTCTTCTTTTTTAATTGTTTTCAACACCTTTAATCCAATCAAACTTTATTTAATATTCCTAACACATTTTTGCAGGCGTGGCTATTGGATGTTGTCGATTGTCTTGTATGTCTGCGCTGGATGTGTGCTCCTCTATTCCCAAGCGGCAGTTTATCGCCTCAATTATGTGATTGCTGGGGCCTTTGCCCTTCTTGCTGGCCAACAGAGCATTGGATGTTTGCTGGAGAAGCTATTGCCCAAGTACTACGACTAGTCATTAAATTGTTTATAAATTTCGTTTGCCATTTAGTTGATTTGATCCACTATTTGTTTTATGGTGTTTGTTATTTATTTTTATTATTTAGTTTAGTTTAAGTAGTCCTATTTTAGTTTAGTTTAGTTAAGTTTTTTTTACAGACAATGCCAAAAATGTTAAGTGTCTATAAGTAGACGTCTGATATAATAAGCGTATGGAGCTAGAAATGACATGACATGTTTTTCTGCACACTATGCGGGAAGTCCATAATGATAATATGGGCTACAAATCTATCCAAATGGGCGTGTCACCATCGATCAAACCGATCCGATCCCATCGCTCAAACGAACGATCGACGATCGATTGCTCAATCGTTGATTGCATTAATAACTAACTAACAAACAAACTAAATTGTTGTGCTTAAGGCAAACACGTTAGCCAGGCCCGTTAATATAAAAAGTGTGAAAATACCCATAAATATTAAATATATGTATGTACATTAAATGTTAACTACACTAGACTGCAACCAAATTGAGATCCACTCCATTTTGGATCCAATAACTATTTACTTAACGTCCTACGCGTAACTTTATATATCATATAATCAATAATATTTCATAATTTAATAAACTTTTTAATGTTTATTATCGAGTATTTGTTTTTAAGAGGTCCGGTTTTGAAACTCACATAATATTTGTGTTATGAAGCTAAAGTTTAATTTAATTTAACTGTTGACAACTTGAACAAGTTTCCACTGAAAAACTGCTTTAATTCTCCATTGACTGGGCTGTTATATGGTTCCTAAATGCTTCAGAGTCATATCTTAGTAGCTGTGCAAATTGTAAAGCTGCAATTTGGCATCAGTATTATTGGTAAGTATTAAGTATTATTTAACTTTGTTATTTTTATGCTTAAATGGCTTTTTATTTCGTATTACAAATTTAGTTATATTATCAAAATTTGGTAATTAGTCTTCCAACTAAGTATATTTGAATTCAAGCTATGACAAGCTTGTTGCGTAGTGTAATGTGTTGTAAACTCCAAGTGTAAATGGGCAAATGTTGTCCCACCTCTTTTTATGGGTTGAGACATCAGCGTATCATCCTTAGCGAACTGACAGCTTCAAGGGGCTATTAAGGTGCTGAACCAGTTGCAATGGAACTGGAACTGGACCTGCAACTGGTACTGGGGACCATAGACTCTGTCCCAGGGCATTGATTCATTGCATAAATTACAAATCTCTTGATACCGTGTAAACATAGCTAATTTGATGTTTTATGCATTTTATACACTTTCATTAGGAAATGGAATGGTTAACTATATCATAATGCTGCCAAGGGAACTTTTCTTAACTGTTTTGTATTCAAATTTATTTGGTTCTGGAGATATCTTAACCAAACTTTCATTGGGTAGTAATTCATTATTAAATTCTCTTATGCATACATATATCCTGACCAATTTGTTAAAATATCATATAGCTAACCGAACGTTTAAAATAACAAAAATTCGTATGAATTATGCTTTTATTTATAAAATTTTTCTTTTAATCTACAGTGGTCAGTAAGAGTATCATGTATTCGGCGTGACGAAGATATCTTTTCTACCTTGTGTTTAATTTTTCCTAATGGCATGAAGTGCACGCATTTGGTAAGTGTTTGTTTTTTATTTTTATCAGATTTTTTTGATCAACTTTGGTAATTTTGCGCTTGTTTCCATAAATGTTATGGGGCGAGGTTTGCATTTCTCCATGTAAACTGGGTGATATACATATATGTACTATATATGTGTATGAGTCCCAGTGGAGTTGACTGATTGATTGAGACACTTTTGGACTTGGTGTAATAGTTGCTGTATAAATTATAGAAAGTTTGATAAGTCAACAGGCTATATTCATACATATATTCAAGGGATTTAAGGAAGCTTTAAAGCTAATTAAGCTATCAAACTAATTTTTTTAAATATTCAAAGGAAAATTAAAATTTGTGAATAAATATTTTTGAAAGCTTACTATTTTTATAAACAGAATCAGTTTATAGATCAAATTATGAGCAAAATGACATTTCGGTTACTAATCGGTTAGGTTTTGACAAAGTTATGGAAGTTAGAAGAATCTCTTTGGACTGGCTACTTTACAAGGCAAATTTTATTTATTGATCAAAAAATTTTAATTTGATTTTTAGATTAAACTATTTTTGAATGCAGAATCTATTTATATATTAAACCAAAGACAGGACCGCATTCTTCATTCAATTTGGTAAGGTTTTGGAAAAGTTATGAGAGTTTAGAATCTAGAAATTCTTTGGACGGGATAATTGAAATTTTAAAATTTTTGTTTTTAACAAAATTAGCTTGGGGAATAGGTGATTTTTTTTATAGAAAGAAATATATTTTTAATAAAAACCCACGTTAGAAAATTCATCTTTAGTATTATATTTATTTATATATCATTTGTAAAAAAAAAATCGTGTTAAACATTGAGCTATTTACAGTTATGTATAGTATATACCATATAAAGAGAAATACAGATAAGGAGGATTATAGTACAGTAAGAGTATATATAATTCATTTATAAAGATATTTTTGAGCTGGTCTATTGCCAATTGCTGGGCATCAGCTGAACAGGATTAGCCAGGAAAGACGGAGCCGGCAAAGCGTCAATGCTGTGGAAAACACGAAATGTTATAGATGGAAATGAAAGTTAAAATTGAGATAGAAATGTTGATTTGGTTAGATATGTTAGGTGATATGAGACTCACCTCATGGGCTGTGCGGTTTCCCCGAGAATTGTGCGATAGAAACGTGGACGAGGTGCCACATAATTGGCGGAGGCGAAGCTACGTGGATTGGCAATGGGGAAACGTATGTTGCTATTGCCGCGGAATGAATTCCGAGCACTTGGTCTCGAAATACGACTAATATCTGCAGCACCAGCACCTGCTCCTGCACCAGCGCCTGCACCAGCTCCAGCTCCTGCTCCCGCACCGGCTCCAGCACCAGCTCCTGCTCCGGCTCCAGCACCAGCTCCTGCGCCAGCTCCTCCTCCAAAGCCACCACCAAATCCAAAGCCAAAACCACCGCCCAATCCTCCGCCAACTGGAATCGGAGCCGTGTACATGGCGGACAACTGAATAGGCACAAAGGCGGGCAAGGAGACGGTCAATGGCACACCAGGTGGTGGACCAGCTGGCGCCTCTGGAGCAGGTGCTGGTGCTGGCTCCGGTTCTGGCTCTGGTTCGGGCTCCGGCTCGGGTTCTGGCTCTGGCTCCGGCTCTGGCTCGGGCTCCGGGGCAGGAGTTGGTTTCGGTTTGGCCTCGGCCTTCCAAGCGGCCAGCAGAGCCAACACCTCATCCTTGGTGATGTGATTGGGACGGGAATGCAACTCAAAGCTGGGAGGAGGACTTAAATTCCAGCCACTGTTCCAGCCGCTGGGACCGGAGCTAAAAAGCGAACGTTGTGGACGGCCCGGATGAAAATATTGGGCATTGGCCAGGCTTAAGCCGCAGGCCAGAAGAATGCCAAAGAGCGTTAAGGATTGTTCAACCTTGTTGAGTTGCATGTTGTTACACTTTGGATGCACGATGTTTGTCTGCGCGATCAGAAGGCCGATCCGCTGTCTTATATATGCCACAAGCCTGACTGCAACCTGGACTGGATTCGTATATTTCGAATAGTGAACTGCGAATTGGGTTATACTGACAGGCTGGCCGGAAGTCAGGCAGACAGACAGCCAGACAGGCTGGTGGCTATGTTGTTGATAGTTGGTAGCTGGTAACTGGCCAGGCTTAGCCTATCCTAGCCTGGCATTGGCATTTGGTCAACTGGTTCAAATTGCTGCGCGACTTGCCGCGCTTTGTGGCATGATTAGGAAGGCGCAATGTAGATGCCGCCATTTAAGGCCACATTGCATCACAATAATGTTGACCAAACTGGTTCAATTCCCCGCCAACTTGTGTGGTGATGTGTGGTGTTGTGTGGTGTTGTGTTGTGCAGTGTACATTGATTAAGTGCTTCTCTCTTTATATCTATTTTTTGTTTTCTTTTTTATTTTCTTATTTATTCACTAAGTTTCATTTTGATCAGTTGAGCTTCGTGTGGCAATCCCATGATTTTTCATCCTCATGAAACTGTATGAGCACCAACTCGTAGGTAACAATGCTGCCAGCGACCTGTCAAAATTTAAAGCAAACAGAAAAAGAGAGTCATTTTCAATTATTGTCCACCACCCAAAAAATGCCACATGTTGCATGCCACAAGTCAATCGGTCTATCATACCATACACTCACCGTTAAAAATAGCTTCCTGGTAATGTTGAAAAATTTAAGTCCACTCAACGACACATTGTCCGTTGACAGTTCGTTGGACAGACGTGACACCTCGTCATGATAGCCTCTGTGTGGCACGAGTCTCAGCAGATTCAGTGGCTCACGTGCCCGATCATTGACAGATGACACAAACAACAACACGGCTGTCGAGCGACTGATAAGGAATGATAACGAAAAGTAAAAGTATACAGCATGAACAGTCGATGGCATTGTGCTAAACGGACGGGGAGAGATGGAGAAATGATAAACATAGATAAAGGGGAGAAAAAGAGATGGTTAATTTGGTTAGAACTATCTAAAATTATTAGAGCAAGTCCTAATAAAGGGAGGTGATCAGAAAGAGAACAAAACAAAGGCAAGTACTAACTAAAAGCATTACAGTATATTTTTATACTTAGACCAAACTCATTTTTCTAAAGGGAATAGTCCTCAATAAATTCTTATCAGGATGTGAGAGGAAACTAATGGAAGGAGACCGCTAAGAGGACTTGGAAAGAAAAAGAGAGAAATGATAATATGGTGAGTAATATCCAAAATTATTCGAGTAAGTCCCCATTATTATTTAAAAATTTAAAAGTAACTTTTGAATTTTTGTAAATGCAAAAAGAAATATTTTAATCGTTTTTCATAATTTTTGTATTGAGTAAAAGAAAAAAATTATGTAATTTACTATAAACAACGAAGGAAAATTTTAATTTATCCTGCTCCAGGATGCCTCTTCTAAAAATAGTAAATCTGGGATTATGTCATTTAACCAGCTAATTTATATTCGGTTTTAATTTGTTTAAACTTATAACTATTTTTTGCAATGTCTGGTGGAAAGGACCAAACCTGGCATCTGTAGTTTCTACTCGAAAAGTCGGATAAGACCAAACTGGTCCTACTATTGATACAAATCAAGGATGTGCTTTATATTACTTAGCTGAGCTTTAGAGCATACCATTTAACTAAAAATATAAATATCTGCTTAAATCTTTAGCTTACTTGATGCTCTTGAGCAGCTGCAGGCAAACAAAATACAAATTGCTGCCAAAGGATATTAGGACAAGGCCGGAAACAGCATCGTCCACTTCATAGATCAGTTCCACAATTGAGCGATAACGTGTGCGTATGTATGTCCAAAATTCCTCAGGCATTGGCTAAAAACGAGAGTGTTTATGGTGGATTGTGGACAGTGTGGGAATGTGGACAGTGTTGGAATGTCCAATCTGTACAAACGTGACAAAGTGATCCGCATTCCTGTTGCACTCACCTGTTGCACTACATGTTGCAAGTGATCCGTGATACGGGCCAAGAGATTGCTGAGTCCAATGCCCAGAAGCATGAGAAATATATCCATATAGTTCCATCCGAAGGTTAGAAACACATTCTGAATCTTGGCAAACCAAGCGAGCCAATTGGAGTATGGAAAGACATAGAAGAGCTGTAAGCCAGCGCTATATAAATACGATTCAATGGGATCCTTTCGAGCAGGACAAAAATCGTAATAAACGGCAGAGATAATGCTAAGCAAGTGTTCCACTATAAATAAAGAGAATCTATCAGATCATGGGATTACAGAATGCTGAATAAATTCGACTTAACTGAGGGAAAGCGAAAGTAAAGCCAGGGCAACATGTTGAATGCGCCTTGCTAGACTCTCCCTATGAATCAAGCTCTTGTGATGTGGCAACTTCTCCTCCACTCTCTCCCACTGCTGCATCAATGATGGCCACTGACGTGCTAATTGTAGAAAGTAATACGATCCCAAGAGATTTCCCACATGGAATACAATCGGTTCTGTAAAAGATTTTAATTCCAATACAAAACTGTGTCTATAAATTTTAAACTTAATGGATCCAAATCAGTGTTTGTCAAAATTGTATGACGAAGGTCTACTCACCCACATTGCGTACATCCAGCATTCTATGGACAGCCATATTAATGTTAAATATAGCATCGACAGCTGTGGAGGAGATGCAAAGTATGGAGTACCAGGTACGCCAACTACGCCAGTTAAAATATAATCCTTGGGCTGTTGCCGCCTTAATGCCACAAACGGGCATCAGGCTAAAGCATTGAGCTATTAAGAGCACTTTGAATGGAGATTGGCAGAGATTGGTAAATGGGCAGATTTGTAAATGGGTAAATTGTCAATTTGGTAATCATAAACTAACGGCATTTAACCAAAAATAGATGCTCACCTGGCGCAATCGCCTGATGAAAGCTGCCGTTGTGCAAAAAATGATGTCGTCTGTCTCCTTGTGGTGTTGCTGCAAAAAGTATCTTACTAATATGTATGTACAAAAAGGAGGGTGGAGGAGGAGGGGGATTGGGGGAGTCACTCACCTTGTTGCAAATGCAGTTGTTGCAGCCACTTCTGACCATGTTGTCTCAGTTGCTGTCGCAGCTGGCGACAACGACGACGGCGCTGAAGCTGAAGCTGCTGATTGCGATGCATTCGCAACATGACTACGACTGCATGCAGATTATGATTATGGATACTTTCAGCCAGAACTGCTTTGTTCAGTTATGACAGTTTCTCGATTGCCATCGACACAATACTTTATTCTTTATTATCCTAGACACGCCAAATGTGTACTTAACAAACAAAAAATGGGAATAACAAATTTAAAAAGTTGACAGAAGATAAGATAAATTTTACTTTTCCGGAACTATCCAAAATTAGCTGAATGGCCAACACGGGCTCTAACGAGCAAATAATTGTGCAAATGACGCTGCCATTTGGCTAATATTAACTTTTAATAAGCATAGTTAGCTGACAAATTATCTAGTATCAGTATCCATGACCTAGTGATTTCCCTAGTACCTAAGACCTAGTGATATCCCTAGACGTTACGATTATGATTATGGTTAATAATAAAAGAAGCATAGTTAGCTGACAAATTATCTAGTATCAGTATCCATGACCTAGCGATTTCTCTAGTCCCTAAGACCTAGTGATTTCCCTAGTACCTTCTATAAAATAAGAATACTTTTATGCAGAAATATTGGACAAGTTTTCTGAGTCGATATGTAATATTAATTTTAAAAATGATTAGCCTATAATTGAAAAGGCTTGCTTCAATTATGCATCAATCAATTGTATGTATGCTGTTCAGTTTAAATTTAAATAAACAACAAAAAGCGTAAAGAAAGCCAAAAAACATGAACAAGGAAGACATCGCATGCGGATAACAATAAACACCTCACTCCCACAACTTCGAAAACTGGACCAAAATTGTTAAAAGTGGCAGACACTATAACAACAACAAAATGCTCGAAAACTGCTTTGAGATGCCAACAACTTTTACTTAAGCACCGCTTTAACCAAAGAAAACATCGCAAAAGTAAATTGGTGAATTTTTTTTAATACATTTTGCATTATATTTTAATAGTTTACAGATCAGGCAAATAATTTGGCAAGCCATTAAATTTTACTTATTTACCATTTAACCTAAAGAAAACATCGTAATAATAGATTAGCAAATTTTCCAACCCATTTATTTTATTTAAATAGTTTACAGATCAAGCCAATACATCCCACAGTGCAGTGAAATAAATGCGTGGGCACTTAATTGTGTGCACACTTACAAACACACATATATTGATATCGTGTAGAGAAATTATTGTATACTTATGTATGTAAATATGTATAATGGCTTCATCGGTTAGGCAAAGTGGAAAATGAGCCGTTAACAAATGCATAATAAAAATTAAACTATTAAGTGGACGAGAAATGTTCATAGGATTACCGTTGCTAATAAACGGGTGCCATTATTCGCATGTTTTTGTTATCAAATTTTCGACATCGAGTGGCGCGTCTAACTACATTAAGTGTGCGTTTTAGTAATCCGGTAGATTAACTAATTATAAACTTATTTCGCAGACTTGTCACTGTGTGAAAGTGAGTGAAATAGTGCAGAAATGATCCGGTTATCGGCCTACATTGGGACCGGAAAAGTTAATCCAAGCGCTTTGATTTTGGCATCCACTATTTTAATATTTGCAAGAATATTTTTTTGTCTGTACAATATTTTTTTTGTTGAGCCGTAATGGGAATTTTTGAATAGAAAATCTTAAGGCTATTAAAACGAATATTTCGCTAAGTAACCGTTTCATAGTTGTGGTTGGTAGCAAAGTGTAGTAGGTCGTTGAATGTGTTATATTTTGCCTGGATTCCGGGTTTTCACTTTTCGGTCTCTTAAGCCGAGTTGGTCGCATAAATAATGCTCACACATTGAGCTGGATGTGGATACCTGGGATTGCCGGGGATGCATGTTTGTTGAACTCAAGTAAACAGATAACTAGCAACTTGTTTCATCAACTTTTAATTGGAGCGATTAGACGAAACGTGTTTCAATGTGTAAGTAAGTTAGTTATTTGTACATATGTACATACATTTAAGTCAGGGTTAATTTTCCATATTTCCTGACAGTCAATATAAAACAATAAAAATAAAAACCAAAACAAAAAAAGATTATTAAAATATTTTATTTATTGCTTTTCCAAAAGAAATGAAATGTGATAAATTGCCTTAGTTTTCCTTGTTGCTCAACGGGTTTTTATTTTTGAAATCAAAAGTGACGCAGAAATTCAGCAAATGATCTGTGATCTTTTTTTAATGGTGTCAGACAAGAAACTCGTTGCATTCACAGGATGTGGAAGATAAACTCAACTAGTTTCTGTTGTATTGCAGCAGATTTGTATCATATAATTTGAAATTTTCGCTCCTCAACAATATAAAACGTTATGCAAATCTCAATCCATCAACAAGTCAAAATGCAAGTGTAGTATATAAATCTCAAGTTCAAATAAAACTAATTAAGTTTCCGCATTGAGATTTGGCTTTTCGTTGTTGTTGAGTTTTGGTAGCGTTAATTGGTTTCTAAGTTGATGACAATTTACATAAGGGTCTGCAGTCTCGTCCTTTGACATGATACTTCGCACTAAGTTACTTATTTTTAATTTACCTTTGCTTTGTTTGTGAAAAAACTGCTCAAAGTTGAAAAGTCCCATCAATTTCATCAAAGCTGTTTTAACTTGCCATATTTTCAAATAAAGGTGTAAGCCCCGCTTAAAGCAACGGTTATTAATGACACGATTATCGTAAGCGATAATAATCAAGGTTGTAAAACGTTTCAAGACGGTAGCGCCATCTTCTGTTTGTTAGCGCCGCCACCTATAATTTCGATTACTTTTAGAACTAGATTCTTATGAAGTCTCTCTTTTTGAGCAACTGATCATCACTTTGTTGTTGTTTCGCCGCTTGATCGGACGTGGTGTGTTCTTTTTCTATATGCACCTTTTTCAAAATTCGCTTTTGTTGACAAAGTGCCAGTGGTAACAACCGTTATATGTTTTTGTTATTAGCAAAACACAACCAACACTGATCTTTCAGCTGAATCGAGTCTGTAACAACAACAACAATGCCTGGTCCAGAGCTTGTTACCAATTTCGAATAACATTTAAACAATTTTCTGTCTGTCGCTCTAAGCCGTGAATGTGAAGTGCAAACAAGAAAGTTATTTGACCGTGTGTTATGTGCAGCATAGCAAAATGCAATTACAGTACATTAGTGTTTAGTGGCGCAATCTATAAATCCCTAATACTAACTTCACACATCTGCAGTTAATAAAAATTCAACAATGGACGACGGGTAAGCAACAAATAAAACCAGTTAATAATATGTAATAGCAAGTTTGTGTGTGTTGTGTGATTGTGTGTGTGCATATGTGGCTTCAAAATATAATTTGAAACATTGCGCATGCAGTTGCTGTTCTTGTTGTTGTTTCTATTACAGCAGTTGTTGTTGGTCTTATGATAAAGAACAAACGGCTGCATTTCCCACCCTCTCTTTGTTCATCTCTCTCTCGATCAGAGATCAGCATCAGCCGCACACACACACGCATACGCACACAAAAGTGACTTATCGTAACACACACTCACTCCAATATCCAAACGAATTCACATTCATCTTCATTCGTTTCACTTTGTTTCTTTTATATTCGCTTCCCTTTAAAATGTTTGCTTATTTACTTTTGTTTTTTTCACTGTATGTTCTTACTGCTCCTGCACAGTGAGTTTCATAGTTGCTCTTGCAGACTCTCTCCCCCACAAATGCATCATCTTTTGCTTTTGTTTTGACTGAAGTCTGTCTCTGTCTTTTGGCTTTGACCAAACACAAGCAGCTGATGATTCATCAGCCCATACACGGAATCAGCTTTTGTCTTTTAACAAATGCAATGGGCCCCAAAGCTCGACTCATTCATGATGTGTACAAAAAAAAACCCGCTACTCATATACAACATTAAGTTGTTCCGGTCGCTTATGCATACGTATTAATAATTATAATAATTTTAGATTATAATTTCTCTAATCGCCAAGTTCGAGTTTACATACTAAGTTTTTATTAGTCAGCACACAATCTTTTTATAACTAATACCCAAATGGGTAACAAAGAGTATAATAAATTTGAGACGATTTAACCCAAGTGAACAATAGTATATGTGATATTGTAACTACCCTGATATTGTAACAATATCTGTTTTGTATGGTTTTATTTATATGTTGATAACTGCATACTGGGTATCTCTTAGTCGAGTCTACAAGTTTTTTGTTTAAACAAACTTGACACAAAATATGTGAAATGAAATAAAATAATGCTGATGCCAGTCCCACTAAGCTTTATTTTCCCTTGACATAACTTAACTTGAGGCCTTAAGCTGTGATTTTCTTGTATTGATTGATTGCTCAAGTCGAATTTAAATTCAAGACTCAATTGAATTAAGATATTGCAGATAAGACGACGACAGCGTGTAAACATCACATCGTATATCTGTATGTATGTGAAAAGTTAATAATTTCATCAAAAGCGAGGGTGGTTTGAAGGCAAACAGACTTTCAAGTAATCTATATAGGAAAAAACTTGAAAAAGAGATCGTATTTCCAAATATGAATATTTCGTATAGAGTAATCAAAGAACAAGCGAAGTTCCTTAAGACTAATAATAAAACCCTCCAATCGATCCTATTTCTTGAATGAAATCTAAATTTAAAGTCTACTATTTCTTCTGGCTGAAGGATATGGTTCCCTAGTGCCCTACATCTTCTCCTGGATAAAGCGGTACATATCGCTATATGTTCCGAGGAAAACTAATTGGTTGTATGAATTTTATTTGTTATAGGAATGTTCGTTGGAATATCTATTTAGGAAAACCCACGATTGGCTTACTAACTGAGCGACTCTCTTTGGGGGAGCACCCTTAAAAGACTTAAGGTATATACATTCATGTGTACATATGTGAATACAGATACAGTCCGATATATGCTGACAATCCTGACCCTCTGTTGGAGAGAATGTTCCTCTATATGGATATATATATGTAAATATATACATATGTATGTACATATACATATGTATCCATGACTGCTTATCTCTAATATCACTATGGGCCTCCCTCCCTCCTTCCATGTCAAGTTTGTGTTGGGTGGTAAGAAGAAAGAGAAGGAACAATTGGGGGACAGATAAAGTGAAACATGCATATTCAGATTTCAATTTTTATGTCATACCCTCCCCAATTTGGAAAGAAGAAAAGACAGCGAGTAGAAGAAGACGAAGAAGAAGAAGAGTACAAAGACACACAGAGGAGAACACACACATGTTGATCATGCATGAAAGCGGACCGCATTTTACCCCGAATCCAAACAGAGCCTAAAAACTCTCATGGAAAACTGTGAAGAAATGAGGGAGAGTGTGTGTTTAAGTGTGTGTGTGTGTGTGTGTGCGGGGGCTGTTGCAAGAACCCATTTGTTGCTGTTGCTCTTGTTGTTGCTGCAAATGCAGAGTCACCGGAAACGGCGTTAAATGCGTAACAAGGCGCTTTTCAATTTAACCGATCCAAATACAAATAAAAAGCATTAAATAAATGAAATTGTGTGTATGCAAAACATTTCACGTTGTGACCTGACAGTTCTTGTTATCTTCGGGGATAAAACGCAAAACAAGAGAATCAAACTGTCACATAACAAAAAAAATAATGAAAAAACTAAAAACAAAAAATACAAGAAAAAATGAGAGGAGCTTCGTCATGTCAAAGCTGTAATACCCTATAAAAGCAGAGTATATATGTATGCACATGTAAATATGTAAATTTACTATAAACTTTGTACTACAAAAACAAATTTCTTAATGCTGAATTTTATAAAATAATCAAGAAGTAGGAAAAATGATTAAATACAAAACAATCTCATCTTAAAACTAATACATTTTCCACCGATGCTTATTTTTTATGATACATCATTCAGATTTTGACCAAAGCTAAGAGAAATAAACTATTCGAAACATAAATAAGCCCAATATAACCAGCTTTAAGTGTGATATGTCCGAAAATAGCTAAATTTAAAATAAAAATAATTTATAAGCGATCATTTCTATAGTTATTAATAGTTATAGTTATTTGATTAACCGATTTGCGCTATACCAATTTTCAGAGACATAACTTCATTAGAAGCAGAGTTCACAAAGACAGTAAAGTAACAGTTCAAGTGCTTGCTGGATATTTAATTGTTACATATGTGATGGTAAAATGATAACACACTCGTTACGTTAGGGTATGCGTAAAACTGAACTCAACTCAAACGCAACGAAAAACAAACAGAGCTTAATTGAAATTTTTCATTGCTCTGCGATGATATTTTTTTGTGGTTGCAACATTTCGATATTGAGCGGCGCGTCGCAAAGTTCAGTTCAAGTTCTGCTTTCAAAATGTGTTAGAAAAAACCAAAAAAAAAAAAAATAGAAAAAAAAAGAAAAGGAATTCGAGTACTGCATTCAATTGGATTATTTCGGTACTGATTGTGATACTGTTCTGCAATCAGTCTTTACACAATCCATCTTTCTTTCTTGCTGTCTATAAGGTGGGTTGATCAGTTCCCTTAAGTCGCCGCTGACCTTTTGTCAGCTTATCTTCGCCTGTTTCTTTTTATTTTTTTTTATTGGTCATCAAAATGTATACGAGAAAATCCATTTAAAGCGCCTGCTGATAGCGCCAGGAAGTTTCATGATTTCAAAATTTGTACTTCCAACAAAATGATAATGATAGCATTTAACAAAATTCAGGGGAAACAAAAGCAAACAGTTTCGGTTGAATAAACACGTTGTATCAGAATTACAAATAAAAACATTCCTAAAAAGTTTTCTTTAAGTATTTGTGATAACAAGAAAAAAAAGTTTTTTAAACAAACCGTATTTTTTTAATACGGATTGCAGCTATTTGTCCAATCAGGTCCTAAGTCAAATCTTTCAACTCGTACTGAACCCACAGATTTTCTTAACAAATGTAGGCTAGATCTGAGCT
Source organism: Drosophila testacea (assembly GCA_035043265.1). Lineage (NCBI taxonomy): Eukaryota > Metazoa > Arthropoda > Insecta > Diptera > Drosophilidae > Drosophila > Drosophila testacea. The sequence continues at coordinate 5,057,544 of JAWNND010000229.1, forward strand.
TAAATATCTTCAAATATAGAAAAAAGAAAACAAAAGGTAACTTGTTTTTCATTAGTTTTCCATTCAACTCTTACTTATAAAAAGTATAAAAACAAGAAATTGCTGTAGACTTATTTATTAATTTTTTAAATAGGGCTACTTCTTTTTGTAATTAAATATACATATAGAAGTTATATTCATTATATGTACCTTGAAAAAGAGATTAAGTTGGTTCTATCTAAAAATCAATTATAGTTAATACTATAAATAATTATAAATGTACATTAAATCAAAGAACAACAACATAATAGAGACGTTAAAGTGTAGTTATGTATCTTAAGGAGAGTTTGTTTAATATCTCTCAAGTTATTTTTAGGCTTTAAGCACAAATGTAATTCTCTCGCAAGCTTAAAATAACGGATGTTAGAACAACCGTTACAAAGCAACAAACAACCGTTACAAGTAAGCTGTTAGCAGCTTAATGCAAAACTAAGAAAGTATTCACGACTAGTAGCTACCCTGTAAGCATAATTCTTAGAGATCGATTCTACTGCTGAAAAATACAATAAAATATGTGTGTCCCTTCACACTCTATTCATTCATTGGCACAACCACGCTTATTAAATATGTCTGCATGTGTTTCGTCTTACAGCATGGATGTCCCCACACAGTCTATATACCCGCATTCCGCAACGCTTTTTGCTGCCATCAGTGCCTGTGTTTTTGTGACCATTGGCGTGCTCGGTAAGAGGCCCCCTCAATGATAATGCTCCCTCTATTGATAAAGTAAATATACATACATATATTACTGTCTATTATTGCAGGAAATCTGATAACGTTGCTGGCGCTACTCAAGAGTCCCACGATACGTGAACATGCAACGACTGCCTTTGTTATATCCCTAAGTATATCGGATTTATTATTCTGCTCCTTCAGCCTACCATTGACTGCCGTGCGTTACTTCCAGGAGGTACGAATCATACATATAATCTACATTACAAAGAACAAAAGTTCACATATTTGCAAATAAAATATCCCTTTATATGGTCCTTAAACGTTTTTTTTATTCTAGTTGGTATATGTATATTTATTAATGCTAATCTCTTTTCTGTAGAGCTGGACTTTTGGTACCACCTTGTGCAAGATCTTTCCGGTAATTTTCTATGGCAATGTGGCTGTTTCATTGCTCAGCATGGTGGGCATAACACTGAATAGGTAAGATTACTATACCTACAATTGCAACTTGAAATAAACTAATGCTTTGATTCTCAATCTAAATCAGGTACATACTCATTGCTTGTCACAGCAGATACTCACAGATCTATAGGCCCAAGTTCATAACACTGCAATTGCTATTCGTTTGGGCTGTGTCCTTTCTACTGCTGGTAAGTCAATTAAAATATATTTTGATTATATCTGAAGATTAACTTGAGGTTGAAACTTGCAGCTTCCCCCTATATTGGGCATATGGGGTGAAATGGGATTGGATAAGGCCACATTCTCATGCACAATACTCAAAAAGGATGGTAAATCGATTAAGAAAACACTTTTCCTAATCGGATTCCTGCTGCCGTGTCTGGTGATCATCATATCCTATTCCTGCATCTATATAACTGTCCTGCATCAGAAGAAAAAGATACGCGGTCATGATAATTTCCAAATTGGAGCTGCTGGTGGTGGGAAAACAGGATCCGCATCTGCATCCGGCTCATATGTGACCACGACGAGCACACGAAAGGCTCGTGAGGATAATCGTCTAACCGTGATGATGGTCACAATATTCTTATGCTTCCTCGTCTGTTTTTTGCCTCTGATGCTGGCAAATGTGGTGGACGACGAGCGTAAGACAAATTATCCCTGGTTGCATATCATTGCATCCGTTATGGCCTGGGCATCCAGTGTCATTAATCCGATTATCTATGCGGCCAGCAATCGCAATTACAGGTGAAGTCACAAACAATATAAGATAGAAAAATAAAAAATTATAATAATATAATAATATTATTTACTTACAGAGTCGCATATTATAAGATATTCGCATTGCTCAAGTTCTGGGGAGAACCGCTGTCACCGATGCCAAGTAGAAACTATCACCAAAGCAAAAACTCAAAGGAATTATCGGGTGTTATTCGCAGCACGCCATTGTTTCACGCTGTTCAAAAGAATAGTATTAACCAAATGTGCCAAACATATTCAGTATGAGTCTTTTGTATTCGAGTTTGCAATACAACATTAACTACTTATTAATCTACATATATTTTTTCCTAATTTATACAAATCAATATATTATATACATAAGAAGACAAAAAAAGTAAATAAATAAAATATAGAGAATATTATATTGTGACGATAAAAACAGCAACTTTCATCAATTCGTTTGTAAAGATTAAAAGTTTTTCTAAATGATAAAAAAATAACTACTATTCAGAGAGCAGCCAATAAGAAAGAGCTCGATAGCAATTGCTGTAATTTCCAGTGAGTTTTAATTAACAACAATTGAATTCATTTTAATTATTACATCTAATTGCAACTTAATAATTTGAACAGTTAACAAAGTGTTTTTTGTTTGTGTTTGTTGTACTGTCGGTGTTTGGAATTTAAGCTGAAAGAAGCATCAAATTTCTCAATATGCAAAAACACAAAAAGAAACTTAAATGAAATGCAAATTGTGTGTATGTTCGAGCATCTAAACCTGGGCCATCCTAATGTTCCATTTCATTCTCGAATGTATCGAGATCAATATCGGTAAGTGCACCGTCGCCGTTATTGTTTTGCTGAAGGGAATCTTGTCAAGAAAATTGAGAATCTTCTGAATCAGTTTGCTATTTTCATCTCCTTTCTCGTCCTCACACATAATTTTCACCTCTTGCAACATCTTGAAATACAAGTCACGTGTCTTCTCGATTTTTAGCACACTTAATTGCAGGGTCCTTATGTTTAATTTATTTTCAGTAACATCGACTAATTGCTTTACCTCCCGACATGTTGGATTTCCATTGCTAACAAATGTAAGTTCACGAGTCTGAACGGTTCGTGCAGAAACCAAAGATCGTGATTTTCTAGCACCATCTCTTTTGCTCGGACCAAATCCCATAGTAACACGATCTCGGGCGGCAACAGCGTCGTAAGCCTTTCCATTATAGTTGGCATTGAAAAACTTACGGAACCATTGAAGAAACTCAAAATTATCCTGAAAACGCCCCTTGATCAGACGCTCAATGGGTATCTCCTTGAGTACCCCATGCTTTTGAAAGCTTGCCTGCAACAGCTTGAAATTATTAACAAACTCGTGCTCCTGATTAGCACGAAACTTGACACGCTTTAAGGCTACCGAATTCGGGAACAGCATGTCCATGAACTGGCAATAGGCTGCGCCTAAAACAGAAGTCAATTTAAAAAAAACCATCCCTATTAATTGAGTCAATGATCTTTTTCCATTCCACTCACCAGTGCAGAGTTCCTCAATCTTAGTAAATTGTGATTGCATTTGTGTATTAACCCAGGTCAGCATCTCATGGCGTGGCCAATTGCGTGCCGAAACATTGGTTGAATGCACGTTAACAGCCATTTTACCGATATTGCCTTTTTTAGAAGTATATTCGGCAAGTAATTGTGACTATACAGCTGACTGATTGTGAGCTAAATGTAGACACATACGATTAGAATTCTACGTTATGTCTTCTAAAAACATACGCTTACTGCGATTGCAAAATGATTCGACTACCCTGTGGCAAATTGACTGACAATTGATTTTTAACCACAGTAAGACTAGCGTACATGTGTTGCTGCTGGGCCTGTTATTTTCTTGTGCGAGCAACAACAAATACAAGAAGAAATCTACAGCTGCTAAAGCTCACGGTTAACATTAGAATTTCCTTGAACACAATCTCATCTCTTCCCTCTTATGGCTAGCAACTGTAAAGCTTTAAAGGCGTCGTCCGCTCGTTTATAGCCCAAAGCTCCAGCCACTAACACTTACACAAAATGTATACACATGAATTTCACATTTAAAAAAAATGGTTTTATTGTTATTCCTTTTGTTTTCATTTAGGAGAATTCTTAACGCACACTAGTTGGTAACAACCATACACACACACAATTCAGGTGTTGTATTGGGGGTATTTATGCCTTAACGGCAAATTTGCGTTGTGGGAAGATGGAACGCTTGCGGATTTCCTTCAGCGTCTTGCGATTGGCATCGCGCGGCGACAGAGCTTTGCGCATGGCGCGAGTCTTCTTTTTGCGCAGATCCAATGGCTTGTACTTCTTGTTCTTGAACACCTTGCGCAGATTCTCCTTCTGCTTCTGGTGCATCACAATGTAGACGCGAGCGATGGCTTTGCGCACAACGCGGCTGCAATTCAAATTAAAACAAATCAATTAATCAATCGTTCTCAAGCCAATTTGCATTGTTTTTGTGCGAACTAACTTACATCTTGGACAGCTTAGATGGTGCTCCTCCGGTGACTTTAGCCACACGCAAGTTAAGCAGCTCATTCTTGAGCTCATCCAATTGCTTGGTGAGCTCCCGCTTGTCCTTGGTCCTCAACTCGGAGCACTTAACCTTCACCTATGTTTCAAGATACGGTACGGGAATAACAAGAAAAAAATACAACAAATTAGTTTTCATTGGATGGAACGTTTGCACACAAAAAATAATAAATCACACACAATATATACACATTTCGTTTAGTGTTTCACATATTGCTTTTATATTTTATATACGGATGTGTTTTATTTTTCAAAATTAATATTTATAGAAACTCTCGGCACCAACCATTTTTCTCGCTGGTCACGTCAAAAAAGAAAGAACTAGGGCCGAACAACAGAACTAGGGATGCAGCATGAAAACAAACTCAGGTTTTGACAGTTGCGCTTCTTTACAGCACTGTTGATGGTATGGCCATCCAGATATTTGTCAACACTTAAGCAAAGCGGCCACCCAGACGTTTGCTCAAATTCAATAATATGGCAACGCTAACAAACCCAACCACAGCACCCGCACAACACAAGCAATTCTACAATTTGTTTAAACCTAATCGTAAATGAATTGCTCTTGAACACGGAGAATAACAAATAAACAAACAGTCAAGCAATATAAAATATGGCTGACAGAGCTATTAAGCTGCTTATAATCGGAGAAAGTGGTGTTGGGAAATCCAGGCAAGTACCTAGCAACTTCCAATTGCGTATCTTTCATTGTACATAAGCATGTATGTATGTATGAATCACATACACATATGTAAACAAATACGTAAATAGAGAATTGGTTTAGTAATATTGTTACCTATGTATGCATACTGCGTATTTCATCAAGTTCTAAAGTTTACAACCAAATCTTTATTGACAAGTGTTATTTTCTTTTAGCCTGGTACGACGCTTTGTCGAGAACAAATTCGATGAGAATCATGACGTCACAATTGGCATGGACTTTAAGACTTCTGTGATGAACGTGGATGGCATTGATTACAAAATTGCATTGTGGGACACAGCTGGAGCCGAACGGTTTCGCAGTTTAACGCCAAGTTTTTATCGCAAGGCGCTGGGCGCTATACTTGTATACGATATAACAGATCGTGATTCTCTGGTCAAACTGGAGGCATGGCTGGCCGAGGTGGACAGCTTCAGTGACAATCCAAATATAGCTATTATTGTGGTGGGCAACAAAATAGATAAGGAACGTGTTGTGGATCGTGAGGAGGGACGTAAATTTGCACGCAAACATCGTGCTCTCTTCATTGAAACATCGGCAAAGTGTGATCAGTTTGTAAGCGATGCATTCAGGGATATTGTGGAAAAGGTTAGTTAATTTCTCATCAACGTCATAATAATTAATTGTCTAATTGATTTACATATAAATACAGATTGTTTCATCAGAATATTTTGGCAACGGCAGTGCTTCAAATGGCATGACCATAGACAATACTCAGGACGTGGATTCGGCTCCATCAACGTGCTATTGTTGATGTGCGTGCCGTGATCGTAATCATTATGGCTTTTTGATTAATAATTTCGTCAAATTTATAATGTGTATTTATTTAAACGTTTCAAATATCATTAGCATAAACAGTCATCTACTCAATATGCCCTCTCACATATCCTTAATCAAATGTCTCGACATTTGTAACGGAAAATCTAATACCCGCTTCGGTTTGGCAAGCAGCACTACAAAATGTTTAATGTACCTTAATTGTAAATATAATTTACCCCATAATACATCAACTCAACTGTCTACCGACATTTTGTTTTTCATTGTTTCCATTCTTGTAATAAAAAGGGAACAGCCTTCATAAAAGTTGAAAAATTATGTGCGCATGGATTCAACTACCAAATTTTGTATATTGGTACCAAAACTTGGATAACGAAATGTTACATTTTATTTAGACAGCTAATTCTTTACTTTATTTAAATCAATTTGTAATTATGAAAAAGTTGTTCAGCGAGTTGAAAAAAACTAATAAAAGTACAAAAGAGGGGATTAAGGCAATTATTTATGATGAATTTACTACTATAGCTTTGTTAAAATAATCTCTGTTATTTTTGCTTAATAATAACTGAAATAGTCTAATCAAATGCTACCCTATTGTTTAATTAAACAATTTAATTTTTTTTAAATTACGCGCCTGATGGCCGTTTTGCTTACGTATTGGTGTTGGAAAGCACCAGGCTGCCATTCGCTTACGTTGATAGTGCTGTACAGCTTTGGGGTGACCTTCGCATACGTTGCTGGTGCTGGAAAACGCTAAATGTGGCAGCCGTGATGCCGAGTGAATATATATTTATTATAGATTATTATTGTATATTATGAAATAAAAAATATAGATATTTCGAGTGAAATAACGTTAGTGCTACTTGTTGTTGTTGGTTTTAATAGACATAATATTTGGCGCCAAAATAAATTTCCCGCACTTGGCAACAAATGGTCTGGCAGCACCGTGACTTCCCGCCTTTTTATCGGTAGAAAGAATAGCGCCGACACAATTAATTAATACGTCGCAGACGTCGTTGCTGTGTATGCTTTTAAACAACAACAAAGTCAATTGTGGAAAATTATCAGCAAAATAAAAAGAAAACTCATTTACTTGCAGAAAAAGACTCGCCGTGAAAACGTAATCGAACAAAACTCAATGCGCCCGCTGCGCTGTGAAAAAGTGAAAAGTTCAGTCGTTGACGTTTCGTCTTCTCCATTGTTGTTGTTGTTGGTGCTGCACTCGCGCGCTCATTTGCCGAGCTGAACCCCGCGGCCGCCGCGCCCGCTGCCGCCGTTGCTGCTGCTGCCGCCGTCAGCAGCAACATTACTAGCCAAAAGAATATATAGTGAAATATAAATTTACGTTTATTTAGCTGTTGAAATCACAGCATAGCAACAACAATATGAGCAACGATGTGCAGGAACAAGAGCTCGGCGCTGAGGTTGTTACCAGCGCCACCGCCTCCATCGATGATGGACAAGAGAGTGTGCGGTGTAAATTTGAGAATCTATGCCGTGATTTGAATATGGATAGAAAGACAGAGGAAAAAGCCTTTAAAATGTTTAACGAAGTGCGGCCAAATTATTCACTGGATGAGGTACGTAATGCGTATAAATACGTAATACACACACACACACAACTGAGTGGGTGTACATATGTAAGTGTGTGTATTCTAAATGTGCATCTGTGTGCATCTCTCGTTGCAGGGGGAGATCATGCATTGGTTTTGTTGTTGTCTCTATGTAGCATGTCGTCAATCGACCACGCCCACTGTGGGTGGCCAGGATGCCGTTGTAATGGGCAATTGTGTGCCATTAAACAATTTGCTGCGCAGCTGTCAAATGAGGTATGTTTGCTCCCCACCAAATCTATATTTCCTCATACTCACGCCAATGTTTTACGTGACTTTTCCAGCATCTATGAATTTAAAAAGAAGATCAAACTATGGTGCGAAATGGCCAATTTATCGCAGGATTTTATACAACAAATTGAGGAATTGGAACGCAAATTTAGCATCACATTTATGATCTACAAAAAATATAGAGTAATCTTTGAGCAAGTGTTTTTGTGTCCGCCCAACGAAAAGAAGCACTCGAAATACAGGTGAAAATAATCAATATATTATTATTTGAATGCACTACAACAATTTACTATATTTTAATATTCGGTTTATGGGCCTTTACATAAATCTTATTTATTCTTCCTTTATTTAGTACATATTCAATTTGATTTACTATATAATATTCGTAATTGCGTGCTTCAATTAATTATTATCGCTTCCTTCTTTTTCATATCCATTACAAATATTGTTTGTCCTTTACAGCATGAAATGTTCATACATTAAGCTGGACGATATGTGTTGGCGTTTATTTTTGTGCGCCAAAAATCAGAAGCCAACCACAACGGTTGATTTGGTCACATCGTATAATTTAATGATGTGCTGCATTGATCTCATCTTTGCCAATGTCTTGGCCGAGAAACGTACTGATCTCATTAATCCGAAATTTGAGGGATTGCCATTAAATTGGAATGCGGCCGACTTTGATGAAACCCAAGCCCGCAATCACTGTATACTCAAAAACTTTTGCGAAATGACGGACGAGGCGAAAGCCATGAAGGCGACGGTCTTTAGCAAGATCATGCATAGCTTCTTTCAGACAAACGTAAGTAACAATTGCCTTTCTATCGCATTCACATATATTTCTGCAATACCATTATCTTATTTTTTGTAGACCATCTTTGGTAAAAAGGACACGCTGCTTGGTCTGGTGGCCAATGAGAACTTTGAGCGTAATCTCAGATCTCTAAACATTAGGTATGAACAATATGTGCTAAGTGTTCACGAGTTCGATGAGCGCATATTGGCGGCTTATCCCTTGGATGCAGATCAGGCAATGCGTGCACCAGTTACGCCCTTGACATGCAAACAGAACTTGCCCGCCCAGACCGTGATGTCGGAGCAGAAATTCGAACCCGTTGCCAATGCCACCAACAATGTGAAAAGGCTGAGCGCCAACATCAGTCGAATTACAGAGCCCTCCGACTTTGTCAAGTAAATTGAAACAAACATTGACATGATCATTAATCAGTTAATTAATTAATCAATTGCCTTTCTCTTACTCTTCTATTGTAGGGAAGGTGGCGCGGATCTCGTTGCCAATATGTTAAACATCATTGAACAAAAGAAAAAAGCATTTATTGCTGCATATCCGATGCGTAGCGAGGCCGAGAATCGTTTTCGTTTGGCAAAATCGCTCTGTTTCTATTTGGTAGATCTCATACTGCGCACTGAGATTAAAAATAATCCAGATATTTCGCACATGATCGTTAATAAATTTATTGTCGCATTGTTGACCTGCTGCTTGGAGCTGGTGCTCGAGGCCTACAAGACCGAGCTTAAGTTTCCCTGGATTCTGGACTGTTTCAGTATTACTGCCTTTGAATTTCACAAAATCATTGAGATTGTTGTACGCCATGGTATGAAAGATGGCTGGCTAACCAACAGCTTGGTCAAGCATCTCAGTTCGATTGAGGAAACCTGCCTCGAAACATTAGCCTGGCAAAGTTCATCGCCAGCCTGGGATAGAATTGGTAGTACACCGAGACCTTTGCCCAGGTACACCGAAACCTTCGCCCAGGAGGTCAATAAAGATAAGGCAGAAGGTGTACAGATCTTTTTACGCAAGGTCTATCAAATGGCCTGGTCGCGCATCCGCAAGTTCTGTGAAGAGTTAAATCTGTGCGAAACGAAATGCAAAAAGATCTGGACAATATTCGAGCGTTCGATAACACATGAAACTCACTTAATGCAGGATCGTCATCTAGATCAAATCATCATGTGTTCAATATATATTTATTTTAAAGTAAGTACTATCTATTATATAATACCTATCTCTATCTCTCTCTCTTTCTGTGCATCTGTCTCCCAATCGCTTTCCCGCTCCCTCTTTTTGTGTCTCCTTTTTCTTTACCAGTAGCTTTCATTTATGAATTTACTATGAACATTTATTTTACCAATTGATCAGCAAATATTGAATTATTTATGTATTTTTATTGCTCGTTTTCATGTTCAATATAATTATTAAGATATGACAATTGTATAATTGTTTAATATTAAATCTATGGGTTCTATATTTATAACTTTACCCCTCTAAGGTATCACTCTATCTCTTCTATACCTAGCCCTCATATCTATATTTATATTATCCCGTGATATATGTATTATCTCATCTTTTTAATGAAAATGTTGCTTAACGTTGTCAATCATTCTATTATAGATTGACTTCCAAATTATTTACCTCTATATTTCCTTCTAAAACTATGTTTCTTAAGAATTTTAAGAAAGTTTATTTTATATGATTTCTAATATCATTTGTTTCAATTGTTGTTACCAGTCAAGTTTTCTCTTTTTTTATGCACAGTTGATTAACAGTTGATGTTTGTACCTAGTATAGCTACATATCTCTTCTCTTCTATTGCTTAATAGTTTTATAGCTCCTATGATATCTGATTCCGTATTCACATCTGTTTACTCCTTTGTTCTCTCTGTACTTACACACACTGTACTTATCACACTGATCACTTATGACTTTCCCCTTTCTTTTACAGGTTACTAACCTTGAGCCCAAATTTAGTGACATTATGCGCGCCTATCGCACTCAGCCGCAGGCGGTTAATGGGGTCTATCGGAGGGTATTAATCGATACCAATAAGAATGGCGAGCCCGAATATAATGATATTATATACTTTTACAATCAAGTTTTTGTGCCTGCGATGAAAAAGTTTAGCATCAAATATCTTGATGAGAATGAGGCTGTAAGTAAAAAAAATATAGCGCAAGCCAACTTGTTGCAAACTTTGTGACAAAATTATAATAACCCCTGCAAGGGTATAAAAAGTTGATTTAAGTTTAAACGTAAAACAACAACTGACGAATGTAATTTCTATTTTGAAAATTATGATTATAGAATGTTAATCTGCTGCTCTCGCCGCATCCCATAGAGCGCACAGCGCAGCCCAAGAAGCTAATACAGGATACCGAAGTCTTTGTCGAACATATGCAACGGATTGAGATACCACAATCGCCAGATGAGTTGGTTTACATCATCAACCGGAGTCCAGCCAGAGTAAGTAAATATATGTAGTTTAAAGCAGACATTCAAAACGAAACGAATTAAGATTTTGTTTTCGGTTAACGGTTTCGTAATTTTTGTTTATATTTACTATTTATATTAATTAAAATTAGCTTGTCTTAAATAAAACTTAAACCTTAATTTATAATTTTGCAATTTTTAAAAAATATTAAAAAATGTATATAGATAATAATTTTTAAGCAATGTAACATTACATGGCAATTATAACAATTATGGTTTCTGCTCGTAACTGACACTTTTTTCATTCTCTCTCTTCTCTTTATTCCTGTCTCCTTTAGCAATTGGAGGACATGAACAAAGTTGTACGTGGGCCCGGAAAACGTGCGTTGTTTGGAGATGATCCTGGTCTCCCAGATGTTGCGCCGAAGCGAACTATGCGCGATCAGCCGCCACAACGCTGAATGCAAATATAGACAATATATGTTATAAAAAAAAATTCAAAGGCCAGACGAGGATAAGGAGAAGGCGAATGGAGGTAATGGCCTGGGGAGAGGAGGGGTGCAAATTATAGGGGGAAGCGGGAAGGGGGAATGTCGGGGGATGGACAGCTTAACAAATTTAATATATGATGGTGCCACAAAACGAGACTTGGCACATGAAATATTAAATTTGATGATGCTGGACAACGTATGGCAACTGCCACGTGGCATATGCAATCTTATTTTTATGGACAGCGGCCAGCGCTTATCATTTTACTTATTGTTTAACTCTCTTTTGCTTTTAGTATCTTCTTCTATATACATACATATATATACATTTTTTTTATAATAACTTTTAGTCTGCCATTTTAATTTAACAACAACAACAACAACAACAACATTAACACAACAAAAACAGAACCACAACGTATGCAACTTTTTTTATACACATATATATATATAGATATTTTTTAATTGCAGATCCAAGCAAATATTTACATGATTTATATACATACATACATACATGATACAACAGATATACTACACTCTTATGTACACATTTACATGTATTGATCCCCACACTAATACTTAGCATATAGCATAGATTTTCAAAGAACTTTGCCTGCAAAAAAAAACAAAACAAAAACAAAACAAAATAATTACAAACTTCAAAGTAATATTTTCGAAAAACATTCACTTGACAAATGGTGCTGTGCTTAACTAACGAAAAACAACAAACAGCGTAGTTTAGGCCAGCAAAACAAAAACAAAAAACAACTAACAACAACAATTAGAACAAGTTATAGAAATTATACAAATGTACAAGTCAATAGTTTATGCATCTAATAAACAAATTTCTATAAACATTTCGTATTTCTTTATTTGGATTTCAGTAATATCGAAAAATGTCTTTATGAATTTACATATATGTATGTAATAATCTATATTTATTTCACAGATTATGGAAAAGAAAAAAGAAAGTCAGTTTAAAATTGTGTCCGTTAAATTGAAAACAATTGTTGGCAATTTTCTGTATACAAAATGTCCTTGTATCTTTGTTGTTCCAAGGACCTTTGTCTTTTTGGTTACAGATTCTAATTTGTTAGAGCACGGACTATCTAAAACTTTTGCAGTCGTTATAAAGTTTCATTCCTCCTGAATATCCTTTTACGTCAATCGATAGTCCTGTCTCCTAAGAGCACAACAAAACATGTCCATTCGTAAGACTTAAGAATATGGCCCAAAGTTAGCTATAGTTTATTCTCTTCCAAACAAATGACTTCAAATATAATTAAAACGAGTTTTAAAAATGCATTTAATTTAAGAAATAGATAAGAACATATTTGTGGTTGGTGATGAATGTTAACTCTCCAGACGCAGTGCATCGGCGAGGAATGTGAGTGCATTGCGTTGTTCTACCGTCAACTGGTTGGCCATCAAACGTTGCTGCAACAATGAGCCGCAGGTGAAGAGAGGCGCCGCCTGTTCGGGGACAATGCGATAGGCGACCCGTCTCCAAGTGCTGTTGACCACATCCAGTTGGGATTCGAGAGCCACGCGGCAGGGCATCAGATCATCGGGACGAGCACGTGCCAACATATGGGCCATGGCCAGGCAAAGTTGTTGCTGCAGACCATCTCGATGATTATACTCCTCGAAGGTGTCCAAGGCATTGGAGCGTTCTATGGCTGCCAGTAGGGATCTCCACATGGTTGCATAGTGTACACCAAAGTCGGCACGCTGTTCAATCTGCAACAGAACAGCGGTGGCATTGATGCGTACCTTGAAATTGGCATGTTGCACAATCAGTTGACTGAGTGTGGCATACAGTGTGCCCGCCAAGCTGGCGCTGGAGGAGAATAGCGAACGATTTCGCACCAGATTTCCAATAGCATAGCAGGCATTCCACTTGACTTTGGCACTGCCGGCGGCTCGAACACAATCCAATAGCTTTGCCATCGCGCGCTGCATCAATCCATGCTCGTCGGGGGGCAGAAGACGCAATAGATTCCCCAAGGCACGCACTGCATTCGCACGCACCTTGTCATGATCGCTGCAGGCGAGAACTACCGCCTCAATGAGACGATTTAGCAGCGTCTGTGAGATGCGTTCCTGTTCCTGCTGCTGCTGCTGTTCCTGCTCCTTCGTATTCTGACTGGGCGCCACCAAGGCATCACTAATGTTACCCAATGCCCAGGCAGCCTTAATCCTCACAGCCAACTGATTATCTCCGATCAGACGCAATGCCAACTCAGCAGCATGTTCCACAAAGACGAGATCGGAGCGCAGTGTTGGATGGAGCACATAGACAGCGAGGGCACGCAATGCTGCAGCACGAACCAAATGATCGGCGGCATCATCGCTGCTGCAACCGAGTAGGAAGGCCAAGAGTCCATTGCGCTGAGCCTGCGGCAAACGTTCAAAACTGTAGACACCCATGTTGGACAGAGCATCACAGAGGGAGCACTTGAATGTGGCGATGCCCGTGTCTGTGCCCGCATCCATGTAAGCCACATAAATGGCTTGCAGCATGCGCAACCAAAAGCTCAAATGCTGTTGCTGTAACTGAGGATCGGGTTCGTTTAATTCCGCGGCATGACGGGCCATTTGGAAGCCAACGGCATCGAGACAACGCGCGCCATAGAGCCGCACATCGAGGGAGGCATCCTCCAGGGCGTGGCACAGCATCTCCGATAGACGCGTCAAATGATCGCGCAATAAGCCGAAATGCGTGGACATGGCCAGGATCACCTGAAGACACTCCACACGCAATGGAGACGCACTCGATTGACAGTCCAGATAGCGTAGAACAAGACGTAGTAGCCACGAGTTGCGTGGTATGCGTGGCCAGGACACCAGTACCCGATCTTGAGTGCTATGCTCCTCAGTTGCCGCTTCCTGATCCTCTGTTTCCTCCAGTTCCTCCTCCTCTTCTTCCTCAGAGTCGCAGAGCTGTTGAAATTGTTGCTCCTGTTCCATCGGTTTGACTTTGACGACAGCACGTCGCTCGTTTATGGGCAAACCGACGGCACAGGCCATTTCCTGGGTGAGCTTCGGTGTCGCCACCAACATTTCCATGACCAGCAATGCCGACACCTTCACACTGGTGTCCACATGACGTGCCAGCTTCTTGACATGCGGCACAAACTCATAGACAAAGCCCATTTGCAGATGATCAAAGGGCGTGGCCTGCACCAACACCGCCAAACATTTGAGGCACTGCGTCAGCACTGGCGGTGCATATTCCCGCTCCAAGATGCCTGTCAGCTGGCGAAATGCTTCCAGCACACTGTTAGCCAGGCTCATGGCGAAGGGTGTGTAATTGCTGGGTGCAGATGTTGAGCTAGCTTGACTTAAATACGGCTTGGAGCCATAGAGCAACTGTGCCGCCAGCTGCAGGGAGAGGGTACGACAACGCACATTGCCATCGCTAGCACCAATGTGAAGCAACTGATCCTTGGCCTCAGAGCCATCGCCTGCTGCTCCTGCACCTGCACTGGGAAACAGTGCATGCCAATAGCCATAGAGGGAGCGACGTGGCAGCTGTTTGGTCACAGCGCCAAGCAACTGCAACGATGCAATTCGAACTTTGACCTGGCACTGACGCTGCTGCTTTAATCCAGCCAGCTGTTGCTGTTGCCCCACGCCATCAGAGGTGGGAGTGCAACCACCCTCGGACTCCCCACTGGGCGTGCGAGAACCAGCGTAGTCCAGCAAAAGCAACTGCATCCGATCTTCATGGCCAGTAGGTGCAGTAGCAGTTGTTCCGCTTTGCTGTTGCTGTTCTCCTGACGCTGTTTGGTCAGTGAGCGCATTTTACGTGATTTCATGCGACGACCCGCTGCAGTATTTTGATTGCTTGCACTGGACAAATCCTCATCATCCTGACCATAGGCCGCCGCCGATGATTGCTGGGCAGGCTGCACGCGATGTGGCAGCTGCCACACATTCATTTGTCCCTCGGCTCGATGACGCACATAGGTCAGAGCAAGTCCAATCAATTCGGGAGCATGTTGTTGGGCAAATTCTCCATGTTGCACTGCAATCTTCTGAAGCAATTGCAGCGAATGCGCCACAAGCAATGTTAATTGATCCTGCTTTGTGGTTGTTGCCGACAATCTTGTCCAACGTCCATCGTAGTGTGACTGTATTAGTGTATTAGCCAATTGGCCACATAGCTGCAATTCCTGGTCCTTTAACTCCACATTGCCGGCTGTCAATGTGACCAGCAACGTGTCCTGGCATAGCATTAACAGCAACGCCGACTCCACACTCGTTGGCAGCGATATGACCGCCAAGCGTGAAAAGTAAGAGTAAGCACTAGACGTTGGCAGAGATTCCAGTAATGGCAATAGACAACGCAGTGCGTGTTGTTGATGTTCATGCTGTTGACGTTTTTCAACCTGTTGCATCAACCATTGCAGCAACGGCTCCGTTTCGCCCAACAGTTGCTTGCGCCTCGGCAGCAATTCATGAAGCCAAAGAAGCCATGCATTCAGGTTCAATGACTCATCATCAACATTCCCACTCCCACTACCTTCTCCATCCGCTCGAGCCGCCGCCTCTGTCAGCAGCTCTGCCAGCTGTGACGCTGCGTTGTTGCCATCTGGTTCGGCAGGCGTCTGGATTTCGATGTCACGCAGAAACTGCAACTGGCGCTCATAATGTACCTGATCCGCTGTGCGCGCGTTTCGCACTCCCGTATTTATTGTTTGTAAAAGCACTTCATAGGCTCTCTTCTCCTTGTCCATTAAATAAAACTAATAGAGCTGTGAGCGAATGAAATTGTTCAGTAATTCATGAACTATATATATCGTTCATTTTGACAGTTGGTCGATCGTTCATCAACGGATTTATTTTTAATCTTATGCAGCTCTGAAGTCACTCAACTATTTTGAAGGAAACTGTTGCTTCTTATTATTGGGCAAAGAATTCAAAAAAGAAATAGAAATTTCATTATAATTTTGATAAACGCACTATTAGGTCGTTTCGTTCTGAATAAGTTCAAATGAACGGGTCATCGAAATGATCGAATTAACTGCTTCAGTATTTCATTTTTAGTATTCGATTGGTCGATTGTTTGTCAAAGAATTGCTTTTACCTTATTCAGCTCTGAAGCCGCTTAGCAGTTTCATTGAAACTATTTGATTTATTTAATTTGATGACGTTTAAATGAGAATCTATCGATAACGATATATCAATATGGTTTTACCACCGTTTTGCAATAGGTGGCGCTTTATGTTGAAAATTGAGCGACCGTTAAATTTAAAAATATTGCGTTGATCGTTCAATTTATATTTTTACTATGCGGCTTATTTTGGGTGGGTGCATGTGTGTGTTGTGCGTTTGAACTTGCAAGCGGCAACAGCACCTAAAACCCGAAAATGAGCGCAGAAATACCAGGCTGCTAAATTTATTTACATATGTACGCTTGCTACTGAATCGGTTCGCCTCTTAGTTTTGGGCTCTTTGGACCAAGAAAATTAGACCGCAGTAAGTTTTTGTTTGTATGTATGTGAAATTCCATGCAATAATTTGCAAAAATTGGTCTACAAACTAAAAATACGCTGCTCCCCGCCACTGCCAGTAAAAAAACGCATTATAATTTCAAAATATCGGTATACTTTATTCTTAAAATCCTATCATTATGGAGTAACATTGGATCTATGCTAATTTTACAAAGCTAAATTTACAGTCTATTAATAACAGTGTAACATAAAATAAAAAATAATATAGTAGACATGTTGCTTATGATTTGTTTTCGACAATTTTCCAGGCGTGGTCGTAGATTCCAAAACCTGTAAGGTAAATATAAGTTGATAAATATTTATTGATAAATAATATAGTGCTCCATATACAGCTCCAAATAGAATTGATTATGAGAATCAAACATAAAAATAAGATTTCATTTTGAATTGTTATAATTTCATTTTTTAATCAAAGAAGAAAATTAACTTGTCGAATATTAACCTTTGATAGTACTTACTTTTTTGCAGCTACTTTGACACGTTCCTCTTGCTGGATGATAGCGTTTGTTTACAACTGGACGAGCTCAAACCCAAGCTGACTTAACATTCGCCTCGTTGATGAGTCTCAAGGATAAGGTTCTCCGCTGCAAGTGTTGTCTGATTACCAAGTTGATCTCTCTTGGATCAATAGAAGAATGTACTTAACTGTAAGTAAAACATTGATTTAAATTATCATATCTAATATATAAAATATAATTTGATTAAATAAATTCATTTTTTCTTGCAGTTCTGCTCGAGGAATATCGGAATCTACTCTACGATGTTGGACTTAGCGAACTGACGTCAAATTGGCCGCCAATTAAAGTTGTCGCAACTAAAGAGTAATTTGTAATCTTTAAGGCAAATAGTTTTATGTATAATATTATTTATTATATACGTATAATTAAGAAAAATGGTTAAATTGTAATACATTTTTTGTTACATTAAGCTAAAAGAAATGTATGTATTAGATTAAGGGATATTAACTAGATTTTAGCTTATATTTTAATGTTATTGTAAGGATAGGATTTTAAGAATAAAAGAAACTGAAATACTGAAATTAAAACGTGTTTTTTATTGGTTGGCTAACGAAATTAGAGAGGAAGAATATGGAAGCTAGGCTGGAGAATCAAGAAATAGGCCCACAATTACCAGGCAAACTACTTAAAGTACTTGGTTTAAGTAGTAAATGTACTCAATTCAAGAACAAAAGTACTTGGTTGAAGTAGTAAATTTACTCAATTCAAGAAAAAAGTACTTGGTTGAACTAGTAAATGTACTCAATTCAAGATCAAAAGTACTTGGTTGAAGTAGTAAATGTACTTAATTTAGAAGAAACGCACTTGATTTAAGTCAAACTGAACTGAATTCAAGAGCAAACGCACTTGGTTCAAGTCAAACTGAACTTAGTTCAAGAACAAACGCACTTGGCTTAAGCCAAACTGAACTTAATTCAAGAACAAACGCACTTGGTTTAAGTCAAACTGAACTCAATTCAAGAAAAAACTCACTTGATTTAAGCCAAACTGAACTCAATTCAACAACAATCGCACTTGGTTTAAGTCAAAGTCGCGTTGCAGTCGCGTTGAAATCGCGTTGCAGTCGTTGAAGCCGCGTTGAAATCGCGTTGTAGTCGCGTTGAAATCGCGTTGCTGTCGTTGAAACCGCGTTGAAATCGCGTTGTAGTCGCGTTGCAGTCGCGTTGAAATCGCGTTGCAGTCGTTGAAACCGCGTTGAAATCGCGTTGTAGTCGCGTTGAAATCGCGTTGCAGTCGTTGAAACCGCGTTGAAATCGCGTTGTAGTCGCGTTGAAATCGCGTTGCAGTCGTTGAAACCGCGTTGAAATCGCGTTGTAGTCGCGTTGAAATCGCGTTGTTGTCGTTGAAACCGCGTTGAAATCGCGTTGTAGTCGCGTTGCAGTCGCTTTGAAATCGCGTTGCAGTCGTTGAAACCGCGTTGAAATCGCGTTGTAGTCGCGTTGAAATCGCGTTGTAGTCGCGTTGAAATCGCGTTGTAGTCGCGTTGAAATCGCGTTGTAGTCGCGTTGAAATCGCGTTGTAGTCGCGTTGAAATCGCGTTGCAGTCGTTGAAACCGCGTTGAAATCGCGTTGTAGTCGCGTTGAAATCGCGTTGCAGTCGCGTTGAAATCGCGTTGCTGTCGCGTCGAAATCGCGTTGCTGTCGTTAAAACCGCGTTGAAATCGCGTTGTAGTCGCGTTGCAGTCGCGTTGAAATCGCGTTGCAGTCGTTGAAACCGCGTTGAAATCGCGTTGTAGTCGCGTTGAAATCGCGTTGCAGTCGCGTTGAAATCGCGTTGCAGTCGCGTTGAAATCGCGTTGCAAGTAGTGTCGAAATGATGAAAATAGTAGTAGAAATTATGAAAATAGTAGTAGAAATTATGAAAATAGTAGTAGAAATTATGAAAATACGTAGTAGAAATTATGAAAATAGTAGTAGAAATTTTGAAAATAGTAGAAAATCGCGTTGGAATCGCGTTGAAATCGCGTTGAAATCGCGTTAAATCGCGTTGTAGTCGCGTCGGAATCGCGTTGAAATCGCGTTCAAGTTGCGAAAAGTATGAAAATAGTAGTAGAAATTATGAAAATAGTAGTAGAAATTATGAAAATAGTAGTAGAAATTATGAAAATAGTAGTAGAAATTATGAAAATAGTAGTAGAAATTATGAAAATAGTAGAAATCGCGTTGAAATCGCGTTGAAATCGCGTTGGAGTCGAAATCGCTGAAATCGCGTTGAAATCGCGTTGAAATCGCGTTGAAATCGCGTTGTAGTCGCGTTGAAATCGCGTTGAAATCGCGTTCAGTTGCGAAATCGCGTTGAAATCGCGTTGTAGTCGCGTTGAAATCGCGTTGCAGTCGTTGAAACCGCGTTGAAATCGCGTTGTAGTCGCGTTGAAATCGCGTTGCAGTCGTTGAAACCGCGTTGAAATCGCGTTGCTGTCGTTGAAACCGCGTTGAAATCGCGTTGTAGTCGCGTTGCAGTCGCTTTGAAATCGCGTTGCAGTCGTTGAAACCGCGTTGAAATCGCGTTGTAGTCGCGTTGAAATCGCGTTGTAGTCGCGTTGAAATCGCGTTGTAGTCGCGTTGAAATCGCGTTGTAGTCGCGTTGAAATCGCGCTGCAGTCGTTGAAACCGCGTTGAAATCGCGTTGTAGTCGCGTTGAAATCGCGTTGCAGTCGCGTTGAAATCGCGTTGCTAGTCGCGTTGAAATCGCGTTGTAGTCGCGCCGAAATCGCGTTGCAGTCGTTGAAATCGCGTTCAATTATAAAAATAGTAGTAGAAATTATGAAAATAGTAGTAAAAAGATGAAAATAGTAGTAGAAATTATGAAAATAGTAGTAGAAATTTAGAAAATGGTAGTAGAAATTATGAAAAACGCGTTGCAGTCGCGCCGAAATCGCGTTGCAGTCGCGTTGAAATCACATTCAATTATAAAAATAGTAGTAGAAATTATGAAAAAAGTAGTAGAAATTATGAAAATAGTAGTAGAAATTATGAAAAAAGTAGTAGAAATTATGAAAATAGTAGTAGAAATTATAAAAATAGTAGTAAAATTATGAAAATAGTAGTAGAAAGATGAAAATAGTAGTCGAAATTATGAAAATAGTAGTAAAAAGATAAAAATAGTAGTAGAAAAGATGAAAATAGTAGTCGAAATTATGAAAATAGTACCAAAAAGATTAAACAGATCGTACAGAAATAGAAATTTTAGCTGAAATAAAAGACTTCCTACTTCTAAATTCTGTTTGCATGGTAATTGTGTGCCTATTTGTTGAATTTCCAGCTTCTGCCTGATTCTAATTTCGTTAACCAACCAATAAAAAACACGTTTTAATTTCAGAATTTCAGTTTCTTTTATTCTTAAAATCCTATCCTTACACTAACATTGAAATATAAGCGAAAATCTAGTTAATATCTTTTAATCTAATACATACATTTCTTTTAGCTTAATGTAACACAAAATGTATTACAATTTTAACATTTTTCTTAATTATACGTATTTAATAATTATTATTATACATAAAACTATTTGGCTAGAAATTTACAACTTATTTTTCAGTTGTGGCAACATTGATTGGTGGCTAAAATGACGTCAATTCGCTAAGTCCAACAGATTCCGGTATTCCTCGAGCAGAACTGTAAGAAGAAGTTAATTAAATTAATTACATTATATTTAATATGTCAGATATAATTAAAAATTAATATTGCACTTGCATTTAGGTACATTCTTCCATTGATTCAAGAGGGATCAACTTGGCTTGCAGCGGAGAACCTTATCCTTGAGACTCCTCGACCTTGATCAACGATGCGAATGTTGACTTCAGCTTGAAAAAAAGGTATAACAGGTTAATATTGGAGATGTAAAGTTTTATTATTTGACTGAAAATAAATAAAATTAATTCAAAATAAAATATTAATATTATAATATATAAAGGTTAATATATAAAGTTAATATTGGAGATGTAAAGTTTTATTATTTGACTGCAAAATAAATAATTCAAAATAAAATTTTAATCTTAAGTTTGATGCCTATACTTTTTTTTATCGGGAATTGGGCTTTTTCAATCTATATTTATCAATGTATATTTATTTTACAGATTTTGCAGAGTCTACGCCCTAGCTTAGAAAATTGGGGAAAACATGTCAGACGAAAGATAACTACTACACTTAATTTTATGATATATATTATTCTGATATCAACAAATTGTAAATTAAGCTTAAGTTAGCATAGATTCAATGTTATTGCTAAAGGACAGGATTTTAAGAATAAAAGAATCATAATTTTTAAATTAAAACGTGTTTTTTTATTGGTTGGTTAACGAAATTAGAGTCATGAAGAATATGGAATGAAGGCTAGAGAATCAAGAGATAGACCCCCAAATACCAGGCAAAAACAATTTAAAGTACTTGGTTTAAGTAGTAAATGTACTCAATTCTAGAACAAAAGTACTTGGTTGAACTAGTAAATGTACTCAATTCAAGAACAAAAGTACTTGGTTAAAGTATTAAATGTACTTAATTCAAGAACAAACGCACTTGATTTATGTCAAACTGACCTTAATTCAAGAACAAACGCACTTGGTTTAAGTCAAACTGAACTTAGTTCAAGAACAAACGCACTTGGTTTAAGTCAAACTGAACTTGGTTCAAGAACAAACGCACTTGGTTTAAGTCAAACTGAACTGCTGACACCTCCATCAACTGTTAACGATTGACATTGACCTTGGTAGAGTCGTGCCGAAATCGCAAAGAAATCGCGTTGTAGTCGCGTTGAAGTCGCGTCAAAATGTTGCTGCTGTGCAACAGAAATTGTTGCAGAAGTCAAAAATGTTGCTACTGTGCAACAGAAATTGTTGCTGAAGTCAAAAATGTTGCTGCTGGGCAACAGAAATAGTTGTTGAAGTCAAAAATGTTGCTGATGTGCAACAGAAATTGTTGCTGAAGTCAAAAATGTTGCTGATGTGCAACAGAAATTGTTGCTGAAGTCAAAAATGTTGCTGATGAGCAACAGAAATTGTTGCTGAAGTCAAAAATGTTGCTGCTGTGCAACAGAAATCGTTGCTGAAGTCAAAAATGTTGCTACTGTGCAACAGAAATTGTTGCTGAAGCCAAAAATGTTGCTGCTGGGCAACAGAAATTGTTGTTGAAGTCAAAAATGTTGCTGCTGGGCAACAGAAATTGTTGCTGAAGTCAAAAATGTTGCTGCTGGGCAACAGAAATTGTTGTTGAAGTCAAAAATGTTGCTGCTGGGCAACAGAAATTGTGTGAAGTCAAAGATGTTGCTGATGTGCAACAGAAATTGTTGCTGAAGTCAAAAATGTTGCTGCTGTGCAACAGAAATCAGTCAAAAATGTAGCTGCTGGGCAACAGAAATTGTTGTTGAAGTCAAAAATGTTGCTACTGTGCAACAGAAATTGTTGCTGATGTCAAAAATGTTGCTACTGTGCAACAGAAATTGTTGCTGAAGTCAAAAACGTTGCTGCTGGGCAACAGAAATTGTTGCTGAAGTCAAAAATGTTGCTACTGTGCAACAAAAATTGTTGCTGATGTCAAAAATGTTGCTACTGTTTAATCTTTTCTACTACTATTTTCATAATATCTACTACTATTTGAATTTTTTCATATTTTCATAATTTCTACTACTATTTTCATCTTTTCTATTTGCTCATGTCAGGAAGAATGTTGCAATTAAACTGGAAATTCAAGAAACAGGCACACAATTACCATGCAAACAGAATTTAGAAGTAGGTAGTAAAAGCTAAAATTCAAATTCAAATTTCCAGTGACACACCAGGCGATCAGAAACTGAAAGTAGGTCGCCAAAGTAAAAATTTTAGTTTTGCCATGAAGTCACACAAAGGGTAACTTTTTTGGAGTGACGTCACTAAAATTACCTTTTTTCGGGCCGCACTTGATTTAAGTAAAGATTGTACTTAATTCAAGAACAAACGCACTTGGTTTAAGAATAAATGGACTTAATTCAAGAGCAAACGCACTTGGTTCAGATAAATGGACTTAATTCAAGAACAAACGCACTTGGTTTAAGAATAAATGGACTTAATTTAAGAACAAACGCACTTGATTTAAGAATAAATGGACTTAATTCAAGAACAAAAGCATTTGGTTTAAGAATAAATGGACTTAACTTTGTTCCAAAATCACTAGATTATATTCAAGTTGGTACTGCCAGCTTAAGTTAACATGCAATTAACTGACTATGGGTGCGGCAAACCCAATATAAACTATTTTCGTATTTCTTGCGTGAGCCCTCACGCAACCGAAAAATCCTAACTACTGGAAATTTACTATAATCAATCAACAGCTGACCAACTGAATAAAAAGATCTGTTCATCGCTCATGGAACAACTGAACTAAATGAGTGACTTAATTCACGACTCAAAAATTAACGATTCAGAAAATTAATAATCCCACCCCTAGATCGGTGGCGTTGCTGTAGCTGAAAAACTGACAAGGGGTGGCGCATTTACGATTTGCAATCTGACAAAAGATTGTTATAGTAGTTAGTGCATTAAATAAATGTGTTAACCAAGAAAATGATTTTTTTTTAACAATATAAAAATACAACAAAATTAGATAAATTAAATCCGCTTCTTTTAAAGTATGTATCGATTTTCTAGCTCCACTGGGTGCCTAGTTTCGTTAATAGCCGTTATAAACATCTGGAAAACTCAAGAAAAATTGAGACAAATCCAAAGAAAATTTGTACAAAGTTGCATAAAATTAGACTACTGTATTTAGTACAAGCTGTCGAAATTACAAAGATAGCTTGCGTTATATTTTTACCATTTAAATTGCGTTTATATTCCATTAAGTTTCTTTATTAATCTTGCAATAATATACCTATATATACATATATATATATTTAGTGAAACTATTTATGTATAAATATATTAGGATAGCTATACAAATTTAATAAATCTTTATACATGGTATATTCTTTGAATTGTATAGATTTATTTAAAGAAATATATAACGACTTGCGCGTGTTTTCGGGGGTTATCCGTATTTCTACCACATCCAGCTCAGTTATATCATCAGTCCAATATTAAGTTATGATCTGACATTTCTCAGAATCTGTTTAACTGTTTAAATATCGATTGACTGTATGCTGTGAGCTTGAGGGGCACTTTATTTGTATTGAACGAAGATCTTTTGAAACAATAATATTTCATAAAAACGTTTTCCATCAACTTCCTTCCTTGCTATGGGAATTTATCAGTCAGTGTAGAATTTGTTATAAAAAGAAAATAACAAATATGATTTGAAGTAATGTACATATACATACATAATTATTATTTCATTATAAAATACCATTTGGAGATTTGCAAAGCAGGCGTAAAACAATTAATTTTGTATACAAATGAAGTGTTTTTATTAATCACGAACCAATGCATTAGTTCGTATATCATTCACAATCATTATCCTTATCATCATCATTTGGTGGACTGACATAATTAATCCCTGAGCAATTGCACAATAAGTAAAGTAACACACACAGAATAACAGAACAACAGGTTTGAATCATATATTGGTTCGTGATTAGTTACTATTCTACAACTAATCCTATATTGTTATACGTTTATATATAAATTTCATTATATATATACATATCTATATCTACATATATGTATGTACGTGTATACAATGTTCTTTTAGGCGGGCTTCTAGTGTTTTGAAAGGCTTCGAATTTCCTCGTCCATGTTATGTTTTCTTTTCTTTTCTTTTCTTTTGTACAATTTTCTAAAGTCCTTAAAAAAACAAACACATTGCCAAATGTGAGCATGTAAGTATGTATATCGTATCGTTTTATAAATCTATTATTATAAAGTAGTCTATAGGTATATAGTACTATGAATGTGTAAACATGTCTAAATCATAAAACATACATAAATCAAGGACCAGCATGGATATCATATACAAACATAAGTATATGAGCTGATAATTAATTTCCTTATTTTCTTTGTTTTTTTTTTGTTTTTTTGCCTTTTTGTTTTTTTAAATCTTTGGCAAGACCGCAGATATTGATCACAAGAAACGTTTTCTTTACCGTTACCATTATCTTAAACTAACAAATTGTTCTAATTAACTACAAATATGATTACAACTATGGTAGATAAATCCGTTTGAAGAACTCGGGCAACATATACATATACAAATAAATTCGATAAATTAAATACTCTACTTATGTTCCACTTCTGTTGTTGTTGTTGTTTTATCTTTCATTTTTTTCTTTACAAAATTTGGCTATCCTTGGAGTAGTATAACCTATTATGGGTGGTAAGGTAAGGAAGGAATACATTCTGGCTGACTCAATGAAATAACAAACAATATATGTAATAAATATGTTTGTATCAAAATCAATAATAATGGTGGGAGGACATAGACGGCAAATTCGTTTTTTGTTTTGTTTTTGTTTTTGTTTTTCATGGTCTCCAGGGTCACTTAAGTACACACAAAACAAACAAATTGTTGCTTGGAAGGAGGAGTCCACAGACTACAGGCTACTTTTAGCGATTAGTTTGTATAATTAATGTTGGCGTCATTCGGATATAGATTAACTAAAATTGCATAGTAATGACAGCCGGCAGCGAGCACCACAAACAGATGCCAAATGGCATGGGCCATGGGAATTAGGCCGTCTGCCTTAAAGAACACAATGCCCAATATGTAGAAGGCTCCGCCGTATTTGAGATGGATCATACCATTGAAAACATGTCCGGTTAACATTACCACAAGTGCCGGTCCCAGACCCATAACTATGTAAAAGAATGTCTCCAGACATTTGTAGCGTTCATGGTAAAGCTGTGAATGCATAAATGAATGAATGAGTCAATGACTGAGTCAATAATGAATAGAAAATTCGTTGTTTACCTGCTGATAGGCAATACCAAATGCGGCCATTAGCCAAATGATCCATTCCATGCAAAAGAGTATTGCCGAATGATTTGTATTCTCCAGCGTTAACCAGGGAAAGTATGAGCCGGCAATGAAGACATAAATCATGGCACGATCGCAGCGATGCAAAACGTTCTTTAGACCCTGATAAGTGTGCCAACCAAATGCGGGCCAAGACTTGTAGTTCTTAGGCGGCCTAAAAAGAACCAGTTATAATTACAAAATATTTTTATATACATATGTAGTCTGTTAATAAAAAGACACAATTTCAACCACTAAGCTGTCTTATAATATGTATACAGTTGAGAAAAATATGTATTTGGTTGAGATATTTTAAGAAACAAAAGAATTCTTCAAAATTAATTCTTTTAATTGATAAAAATATAAACTAGTTGGAATTTAGATGATAAATCGTGATAAATAAAAAGATATTCCGCTTGGAAATCAGTTTAATACTATGTAAAAGTTATGGTTATCTCAACTCTTTCTTGTAAGGAACTGACAACTTTGACAAGTTTAAAAATGAAACATCTCAGAATAAGTTTTAAATTTGAAGAGAATTAAATTTAGTTGGAATTTAGCGGTTAAATCATGTTGAAAAAGACATACACTTGAAAATCTTCGAAACACTTTGTACCTTTGTAAAAGTCATAACAATTACTTGACTAGCTGTGTGTGTTAAGAAGGAATACAACTTACTTGTGCTCGGCACAGTAGCAGGAACAGTGAAAGAATGTGGAGACTGTGAAGAGCATACAGAGAGCGGTACCATAGACCCATGAAACTAGATATTGGCTGGCGCTATTGGAGCGTTCAAATAGTTTGATGACCGCAAACACAGCTGGCACTATCCAAATGCCATGGGTTATAACATTAGCCACCTGTTCGATCTATAAATGCATAAACATACATATATGTGAGTAATAATCTTTTCTTTAAAGAAAATGGATTAAACTAACTCACCTCTGTTGGCTGATAGGCACAGCCGGGTTTTGCTTTTGCATTCTTCCATTGTATGTTGCGCAGTTGATGTTTAAGTTTAATATTCGATTGTATAATTGATGTCCAGACATGTCTGAATAGATTATCCAGAAATGAGTATCTGTTTTGTATGTCCTGCACCAGAGATTTCATAGTCCACGCCCAGCTAGATTTAGCTCTTCAGCTGGCCCCCGCACAAGCAAAACTGTCAATGATTAGTGACAAACAGAAACAGAAAGGGCAAACTTGTTCAGCGATTATGTTCAAATATTATTCATATATTATTGATCAATCGATTGATTGATTACGTCTCTCAGTATCAACCAACCACAACCACCACAACCACCACAAACACAAACACAACCACAACCACCAAATACCCGTGCCCACTCAACCATTGTCATGTCAGAAACAGAAGCACAAGCCGATAAAGTAGCTACTACGATTCAATTCGATTCGATTCGATTCGAATTTATGATGACCAAGTCAATAATATTTATATATTTATACATTTATACATATTTTATTAGGCCTTTTGGCTGTTTATCACTTGATTACTTTGATTGGCCGCGTTATCAGGCGACGGTTTCAACTTGAATCCGGATTAGTTCGACATATGTACATATACTTACGATATGTATTCAGTCTATGCTACATAGTAAGTATTCCCAACGGAATTCTCTAATCTAAGTACTTAATTGATTTGTTAACAAGCGTGCTCTATATACATATAAATCATATTGCCGATCGGTTCACAAGAGGTGGACAAAAGTATTTACACAAAGTCCAAAAGCCTTGCACTTTATGTAAATACTTTTGTCCACCTCGTTATGCATTTCTTTGTTTTTCTGCCAGTATTTTGCAAGTTTTGTAACGGGTGTTAGGTTAGAATTAAACAGACAGGGAACTACAAAATACAGCTACTAAAATTACCCATACAGTTAGTCAAGTAATTGTTTTGCCAAGGCACATTATTTATTGACAAAAATCAAAAAAAATTTATACAAGTAGAATACCAATGTACAAACAAAAATTTCATTGAAACAATTTTTTGATGATTAAATACAACAAAACATTATCTTGGTTTTTTATTTTTTTTATTTTAAATATAAAACAAGTTTTTTTTCTATGCAAAAACAAATACTTTACTAACTGCAAATTTACATGTATGTATGTATAAATAAATATACATATACAGAAGTGGACAAAAGTATTTACAAAAAGTGCAAGGCAAAGTAATGAATTACTTTTGTCCAACTCTGTAAATGTTCTTAATAAATTTAAGCAAAGATTTGACTTTCTTTAGGCTCTTCGGTTGCTTCTGGCATCTTTTTTTGTTGTTATACATACATACATACCCTTTTTAGAATAGATGAAGACAAGTATTGTTAACTTATGACGCTAGGCTTTTGTATAATCCACAATCTCCTCATTTGAACCACCCAATCTCCCACCCCCTTCTTCCCGGTCAAGCATCATCGGTGGCAACACAATAGCAATTTTGATATGCATTCTTGATATGCAGTCTTAAAGTGACAGGCACATGCATGCACATGCCATACAATCAATGATGTCGTTGTTATTGTTATTATTTATTGCTCTCTTTTCTTATCAAGCCAACTAGAGAGACTTAATATAAGCTCAAAGTCCAATCGTGCATTCGCACATCCAAATGCCTTGTATCGAGACCTAGAGATGTGCATGGACCGGACTAATATCGGGACTGACATCGGTTCACTGCGGTTACCCACGGTTGAGCGTTGCAAACTTTGAATAAAACTAACTACACGAAACTAATTTTGTTAAGTCTGTTTAGTGAGTCGATCAATCGAACTATTAATTTGCTTCTTAGGTTATTCTTACAATGTCTAGTTCCGTTCTCAGACATAAACCTGTCTAAAAGTTATTTAAACGTAAAATGTAAAGAAGTATGAGCCAAATTTAAAAATATGAGTCAGATAAGATTTCACTGAACTATGAACAAACGGGTCTAATTTGTTAATAACTATTTTATAAGCTAGGTATTTGATCTAGCTACGACATTGAATTGTTGACCTTTTGTTATTCTATGTTATTACCATGCTGATTAGTTAGTAACCGAGTATTATGTACAAATGGCACAAATTAAATTAAATACTTTAGAAATATAGAAATGAATACCCAAAAACTTTTATAAATGGTAAAAATAGCCGAACTGTCTATAAATTATCTAAATTGGCAACATTGGCTCCAAAAACTGTTTCGGCTGTGGGCCTGTCAGGGGGGATGCTAAAAAAAAATCTGGTTCATTCCCATCTCTAATCGAGACTTGAGATTATAGTACATATATTTGTATATTATATGTATGTGCTTATGTACACACATATATAGCATACACAGACGGACAAAAGGCGCCGCTTGGTCCAAGGTCAGTCGATGGCACTGGCCTCCCGTTGGTACAGTTTGAATATTGTTAGACAACAACAACAATAACAACAACTAGAGCTCAGCGTGGGCATCACTATGTTGTTGTTGTCTGCTGCTGTGGATTCCTGATGACAGCTGTATGTATGTACAGTGTACACTTGTTACATTGATAATTCACTGTTTGCAGTTCGACATACTGTTTATGAATTATGCATAAGAGCACACAGACGCACACACACACACACATACATATGTAATGCTTGTTTGCTTATTGACCGACCGACCGACCGGCTGTAACGTCTGTCACCCAAAAAAAAACCAAAAAAAAACCCCGCCCACCCCCAATTTGCATTCATTTCTTTAACAAGTATGCTAATCTTTATATAAATAGACAGCGCACGTTGTAACGGTACATGTTGTTGTTGTCATTTGTATCGTTGTTGTTGCTCTTCCTTCTTATTGGTCATTGAGGATTGGCAGACAGACAAAAAGGTGGAAGCGAACATACACACGTCACTGTCATTGTTTACCTTACAATGTTTGAGTGCTTTCAGATAGCTCTTAATTCAATTTGTGTAACATCGTCGGCAAATTTTGTTATGTATTAACACAAACACACTTAAAAGTTACACCTGCACGAGCACTAACACACACTCAGACACACAAATACACGCCACACGCTTCTTCCTTCCGCATTTTTAATATATATGTACATATATGGACTTGTGTATAAAACATTTTTAGCGCGCGCAATTAAAATCTGATTACAAAGTTATATGAATACAGCTTACAATATATTGTTGTTGTTTTGGACAGCACTGATTGTTGGGCCTTTGGAGCGCTGTACCTTATGCTGCGGCTGTCGTTCTTTCTGTTTGTTAAGCGTAAATACATTTATGCTTTTATGCTTTTCTTCGACGCGATAATCAGAGGCTATCGATGGCTAAGCTCTTCGATAACGATTTCATCAATGCTCAATCGTCAATCGTCCATTAACATAACAGCGCTCAAGCAATTATTACATTACGATAGTTCAACTATCGATGGCTTGAAAAATTATATTTTATTGCCGCCAAACCACATGTTTGAAAATGTGCTTTGTATATGAAACGAATTCTCTATTATAAGCAAAATATGAGTAATTTAGGCTTTATACTCCATATATACTTTATACTTTCAACTGACTGATCAAAACTTATTTGCGTGGGGCAAATGTCAAGTTTTATGCTTACTAACCCACCGTGTTGGCAAATCGGTAACGAAGTGCGGCGAACACTCTTAATTAGCGGTTGGCGCGAATTGGCTTCATTTAAGAATTGAAAAAACTACTTGCAAATATTAAATAATTTCATAAAATCATAATACTACTTTCAATTCATAATGTCACAGTTAAGAAACATATGGCAACATTGTTTTATCTACTTTTAATACCAACCACTAGGTGGCGATTTATTTTCCGCCAACAAACAAGGGATGTCGCTACAGTTTCAAGCATTGACTCCCATGAACCGGTACATTTTCATACAGCTAAAATTATAGTTCTTTTAACATTTAAAATTTGAATGGAATCCTGTTTTAAATTAATTTCAATAACGCGCCAATATTATGTTATGTTAATGTACAGCTCGCACTAGAAAACACATGCTGTTAACTAACATCACGTATCGTATATAACTTATCGATAGCAGAGCGATCTGATAAGACTTAACAGTGCTGTTAAGAGGTATCCATGCAAAGCGCCATATTTAAACACAAATAGTTTATACGAAAAATCATTTATTGAGTAAATTTCTTTTCGACTTTTTTTCACATTTTCACAAAAATTGTAGTTGGTTGTGTTTAAACATTTTGTAGCTGTATTTTCGTTACTAGCTTGATGTTGGGTTAATCAATTTTGAATTTATGGACGAGTATTTCTCTTGTCGCATTGTAATGTAGTGAGTGTTTAAGCGTGTTGAATTTTTATTTTTCAATGTTGTTTTGTATGTAAGTAATTTGTTAAATGTTTTATGTACTTGCATTATATTGTTTTGGTTGTTAATTTTTTCTCATTTTGCGCTAGCGTTTAACATTCAATTACACCGAAAAGAAGAAAATTTAGCATACATTCATATGTTGCCATATAGGACTGACTGACCTTTTTCTTTGTTATTGTATGTTAAGGTGCAGATCTTGCAAATAAATTATTAATTTTTTGGTTTGTGAATATTTGTTTTGTTTTTTTTTTTTGGGTTTTTCATTTTTATTTTTGTTTACCATTAAATTCTTAGTTTGCCTTGAATCTAAACTATGACACAACTGACACCGAGAAAGCTTCCGTATGGATTTAAATTTAATTTCTTTGCTTATTTTCGTATTTTTTTTTTAGTTTTAATTTTATTTGCAATGGCAGAAAGTACAAAACATACACAGATTTGGTTGATATATGTAGTAGTTAGTGTGTATAGGAATATGCATGTATGTTTGTATGTATGGATTATGTAGTAGTATGTAGTATGTAGTATGTTGTATATCATCCATAAGATCTGCATTTGCGTCTGAAAGTGGATCAGTTTTTTTCATTTGTTGCATTTGATTACGTTCACAATTAAAACAATTATATATGTATTTAAATATGATTTTTTTTATAGTTTTTTCCTTTCTTTTCATTTCATTTCATTTCATTATTTGTATAGGAAACAACAAAAATGGACGCAAAATTATTGTTATTTGGTATTTAATATATGCATGTATGTTTAAATATTATTTAATTTGCTTTTATGTTTATTTAACTATATAGGAATATGCAAAACGTACACTTAATGTAATTAGTATTGTTACTAGTATATAAATGCAGCTCTAAAACTGGTTTTATGCCATTTTTCTTTCGTTTTCTTAAGTTTCTCTTTTGTTTTTGTTTTGTTTTTTCTTTTTTCTTACTGTCGCCCATTCAAATACATTTAATAACATTTCTATAGAAATATTCAAAGCTGAGGTAGTTAATTCATTTAATGTTTATTATATTTTAGTTAGTATGTATCGTATATATGTTTGTATGTCTATATAAATGTACTTACACGCATTTTCTTTAAGTGTACTTGATTCTAGTGTCTTTTGTTTTGTTTTGTTCCATTTCATATTCATTCTATCTTCCTAACTTTCGTTTTACTCTTTGCTGTTACACATACATAAACATTAAATTCAAGTTTTTTGGTATGATTTGATTTGAATTTTGGGCTCGTGGGATAGTTAAGTTTCCTAAATATTATATAGTAGGAGGAGATACATACAACATGCAACATTATTGGGGAAAGCACATTTTGGCCCTTTCAACACCTTGGCATCATTTGGAGGTTTGATTGCATAGCGTCGCAACCGAAACGAATGGAATGAAACACATTAACGCATTTTCAACTCTCTCTCTCTCTCTCTTCTCTGAGTTGCAACTTAAAATGAAACAAGAACAGAAACAAAAAAGGAAAACTGAACCACAAACTAATAGAAAATAAATACCAATTTATGTAAATAAAAAGATCAACATTTTTTGTTTTTTTTTTTGGTTTTTTTTAATAATATTTTACTGTTTTTTTTTTGTATGTTTATAATATTTATAGATATTTAGCGCTGTAGTGTAGATACAATGTACAATGTAGAGGACATTTTGTCGCCCACATTAGCATGTAGATTATTTATGTAGATTAATTAATGAACTTAACATTTACATGTATACGACGACGACGAAAAAAAAACTTTAAACTACAGAATAGGTACTTTAAAAATAATTAAGGTAAATAAAATTATATTGTAAGTGTTACTGGTATTATTATCATAGTTGTTATATTATTATATGTTTTTCATATGGTTTATCTTTTTTTTATTTCAACTTCTTCCTTTTATTATTTTTTTTCTGTTTTTTTTTTCCCCGATTATATATGTATGTATATATTTTATATATAATATTTTTCTTGTGGTTTCCTACGTTGCTCGCCATATAAAATGCTATGTGGTGTGTGCGTTTGGGGAAATGTGGGCGTGTGTTTTTGATGGGGATGTGAACGGGTCCAGTAAACGATTTTAATTATAAACTACTATCACACAGGCAAACCGTTTACTGGATGGGTTTTTAAGGGGTTTATTTTGTCAACTGTTGGTTCGTTTGGTAGGGATATGCAGAGGGGTGGGGTGGTTGGGGTGTTGTGAAATGGCGTAGGCATCAAATGAATTTTGTATTTTAAGGAATCGGTAAGTAAACAAGCAAACCAATTAAATAATTGAAATTATCTCACGATATATGGGTATATAGCATATTTATAAGGGTTATCAATCATTAACATATCGTTTGTATTGTGTGTGTGTGTGTGTGTGTATATATGTAGATGTTAGCTACCCAATTCCAATTGGTCTTGTTGTTGGCCATTTGCTATGGGTCGCCACTCTCTTTGTTTTTTTTATTTATATGTATATATTTTTTTTTTGATTTCTTCAAATGCAATAAACATAACGGTAACTAAATATATGTTGTAGC
This sequence comes from Drosophila testacea, assembly GCA_035043265.1. NCBI lineage: Eukaryota > Metazoa > Arthropoda > Insecta > Diptera > Drosophilidae > Drosophila > Drosophila testacea. Next base: position 5,091,899 of record JAWNND010000229.1, read on the forward strand.
TCAGTCTCCAGTTGATTACCGTATGAATTTATTACAATTAGAAAAAAAAGTATGTTTATATGTATGTATGATTAATATTATTAAATTAAATACATTATGCTTTGAATGAAATAGAAAAATTAAAAAAAAAATGAAAGAAATGCAAAATATACATACAAAAAAGGCAAACTGATTTTTGATGAGGCGGTGAAACAACAAACGGAGTGTGTTTCAATTCCATTTCGTTTCGTTGCACACTATTTACGGTTTGAATTTCTCGTATATTATATATGGTATAGATATATATGTATATGTATATGTATAAACCTATTTGTTTAGCCAATTGTTTTAATGGACAAAAAACAGTGTACTATAAATGTTTCTGTACTTTTTCTTGTAGTTTTCTAATATTCACATATATGTACTTATAAAGGGGGGATGCATATATGTATGTATGTGTGAAGTGTGTTTTTGTGTGTATTAATCGCATATAGTATTTGTATTTGTTGTATTCGTTTGTTTGTATGTGTATTTGTATGTGTTGTATGCATGTAATTTGTGGGCTTTTTTTCTTTTGATTTTTTCCATATTTTATCATTTTTTTCGCATTGTTTTTGTTAAATTTTTTTTTTTTTTTTTAGTACATGTAAATTCTTACGGCTGACAATATTGGTTTCTGTTATCTTGTTTTTTCAAATTTTCGTTCGTTCATATATTTCATTTTGTTTTTGTTTTGTATGCGCTTAAATGCTAAAAATATATATGTGTGTGTATATTTTATTCATTTCAATTGAATATTTTTCTTGTTGTTGTTGTTGTAGTAATTGTTATTGTTTTGTTTTTTCTTACTTTATTATTCTTGTATGGTTAGACAACAGTAGTTTCTTTATACAATATGTGCATGTTCCATGCCATACGTTTCATATTTCAATTTCGATTTCATTTTGTTTTTGTTTTTTTAGTACAGTTGTGTCGTATCCGAGGAGTTATATTTATGTGATTCTGTTCGGTTCGGTTCGGTACTGTTTTGCTTAGGTTAACTGATCTGATCTGTTCTAATCTGTTGTTCTATAACATTGACCTATCCTCTTTCTAAATCCGGTTATGTTTTGCATTCTTATTCTTATTCGCTTTCTTCTGTTTTGTTTTGTTTCATTTCCATTTCATTCCATTTTATTTGCTGCTGCTGCTGCTGCTGACTGACTGATTTTGCGTCCAAATTTACTTAATTTTTCTTTTTATAGTTTAACAAAAAAAATAAAAAACACTGAAACATATTGAACCCCCATTTGTTATTTATATATATATATAGTTTTTGTTGTTGTTTGTTTACTTGTTTTACTTGCGTTTTCATTACTTTCCGGCGCGCTGCTTAGAGTTTTCATTTGAATACCTTCTTTTGTGTTGTAATATCGTTATTTGTTTTAGTATTTTTTCATTCACATTTTCAATTCTTTTTCTTTTCCTTTCTTTCCTTTTTTTTTTTTGGTATTTAGTGTGAGGTGACGGCATCTTCTTTCGTTTTTTTTGGGCTATTTGCTGTTGCTGTTGCTTTGCTCTGCTCTTTCAACTTGCTCGGCGTGTCGTTAAGCCTACGTTTAAAACTCGCTTTATATCGTTATTGTGATCATCGTTAACTATCGCTAACCATTGTATAAAAAGTTTTTCAACTGTTTCTTCTTCTTCTTATTTCATCATTTTAACTTTCACTCGCCTAACAATTGAACAATTCAAAACAAATTTTCTCAATTTTTTTGTTTTTCCTTTCGTTTTTTTTTTATTTTTAGAAAATCCCTAAATTCTTTTGTTTTTCTTTTTTTTTATATAATCGAAGACGAAAAAAAAACCGAAAACAAAAAAATAAATATTGATTTGTACTCACGATGTTTGTACCGCTAAAAACTTTATGTAAATATGTAAATATATGTATATAAAAAAATATGCCCTTTTAAAAAGTATCCTCCCTTCTGCATTTGCATCTGCATCTCACTTCTTTTCCGTTTCTCCCATAATTTTCATTATCTTTTCTTTTTTTTTTTGTCATTTAAAATTTTTTGTTTTAAATCGATTTTTTTTATCTTTCAAAGAGTACAAATTATTTTTTCATAGGTTTACGTTAAGAAATTATATGAAAAAAGTATATTTATATATATATCTATATATGTATGAATAAATTAAATAGTAAAGTGTAATAGCAAAGCAATTTGTTGTTGTTGTTGTTGTTGTTGTTGTTGTTGTTGTTGTTGTTGCTGTCAAATCAAATGTCAAAGTACTTTTGAAGTCTGGTGTGTGTGTGTGTGTTTGTTGGAGTGTGTGTATGGGTGGGTATTTGTGTGTGTGTGTGTGTATGTATGTATATCGAAAGCATTTTTATAAAAATAATAATAATTTTTTTTGTAATTTTTGTGTTTTTTTTTGTTTTGTTTTAGTAATAGTTTAAATAGTTGTTAAATTTTAAAACGAGTTTATCACACCTTAAACGTTATCAGTACTTGGCACAACTTACAACACAAAAAAGTACTTTTAGAAAAATTAAATTTTAACTTTTGTTTCTTCCGTTCGTTTGTTCTTTCTTTCCTTTTAGTCATTTCATCTTCCATTCTTTTGTGGTTGTTGTTTTTCGTATGAAAGAAAAGAAAAACTCCCGCTTGGCTTTTGTTTCGTCCTCTGTCAATGTCTCTGTCTACGTTTTGTGTGTGTATGTGTGTGTGTGTGTGTACAAATGACAAACTACAAATAATGGCCAAAAAGATACATAAATATTTGTATGTATTGTAAATGATAGAAGAATTCATTTGAATCAAGTTCAACATTGATAAGCCAACACCCTGCCATGTTCCTGAGCTATCGATTAAATTTCGTAAAACAATTGTTATCGACTGTTTGCTGGCGACTGTACATCCGTACAGAGTTGCCACCCTTATTCACAATTCAACCAGAGCTGCTACTGTTGTTATTGTTCACTGTTCTCTTTTTTCAACCTCAAGTTAAAATTTAATTTTCTTCTACCCTCTCCTTTCTTTTTTTTTTTATCCACATTTACTGGTCCGTCTCCTTTCTAGCTCCTTCGTCGCTCCGTCTGCCTTTTAATAACGATATAAAATAGCCTCTAAATACTAAAAAATAATTTCTTTGCTGCTTTCTTTCGTTCCTCTTACTCTCTCTCTCTCTCTATTTTCTTGCTGTCGTTTTCAACGCGCACGCTTAACTCACACATCGTTTTGTGGTCTCTCCTTTTTTGTCTTCATCTTCGTTTATAATTATTATTATGTATATATATATATATATTTCTTAATAGTGTTTTGGTAAACCCCCCTTAAACAGAGCAATTAGTTAGTTAACTCAACCACGCTGCTCCTTTCTCTCTCTCTATCTCTCACGTTCGCTCTCTTTTCTCTTGCTTCAGCATTTGGAATTTTATGCAAATTAAAAACAATGCAAGTTCAAAAACATTGTTCATGTTTTTTCTAGTTTACATTTTTGGAATTTTTTAAAAAAATTCGTTTTACTCTTTTTTTTTGTTTTGTTTAGTTTTGTTTTGTTTGTGTCGATTTCATTTTTTGTATTCTTTCGTATATTTATATAAATAAAATGCTTAGGCATCATCACCAAAAAGCATGCATATCATCGTATAGTATAGGTCATTTATAGGTCTGTCTATATAGTATATATATATATATATACATATATATGTAAGGTATATGCTCTTTGTATTGACAACTTTGGACATTTGTTTTTCCTATGCGCTATGCAAACTTCAAGACGCCAGCGACAAAAATTAAAAATTATACTATATATATATATATATATATATATATATATATTATACATATATAAATATATATATATATATGTATATGTACGTATGCATGTTCAAAAAAAAGGATTAAATTAGTTGTTTATCATTTACAACAAAAACAAGTTAGGTTTCCGCATTTCCAACATATACACATACATATATAATACATATAAATATTTATAAATGTATGGTAGATATATATATATAATTATATATACATATATATCTATTATATACATATATATGCCTATGTACACTTGATAATAAACCCCTTACTCAAGCTACACACAAAAAGGATTCACTTATAGACTGTATATACGTTTCATATATACATATATATAGGAAATACCAAAACTTTAACAATGTCTCTTTTTGTATCGTCTTAATCCGCATCTGCGTCTTCCGATTCCCTTTCTCTATGATTCCTTATCTGATTTAAGTCTGTTGTCTGTTGTTGCGAGTCTGTTGTTGCTGCTGTTGTTTCTGGAACTGTTTACTCTTTAAATATGTCATCTAAGTGGGCATGTCAGAAGTATTCTTCTTCCTACATATAAATATATATATACATATACACATCGTATATATATATATATATATATATATTCTTATACCTGCACGTCTATATGTTTTTCTGATTCCACAATTGGACTTCGTGAGCGTGAAATCTGTTCTATGCTTTTTGCTTGATTTCTTGATATGCCTTTAAGTTGTTGTCGCTAGTTGTTGTTGTTGTAGTTGTTGTTGTGGTTGTTGCTAGTTAATGTTGTTGTTTTAGTATATAGTCCTTTAGGTTGTTTACATTTTATTTTGTTTAGTTGCTTAAAACTATCATAATTAATCTTTATGATTCTCTTTATGCTTTTCTTCAATTTATTATAGTTTATGTATTTTGTTTTTTGTTTTCCTTCCTTTTTTGTTTTTTTTTTAGTTGTTTTGTTGTTTAGCTTTAGCTCATACTTCACATATTCGTTAGGTTTTAACATTTGTTTTACTTTTACTTTTTCTTATTTTTGTTTTTGTTTTTCTTTTTGTTTTTGTCATAGAAGATAATGCACTTACATTGAGGTATTTTAATTACTTTTTCAATCTTCATCAATAGATCTCTTACACATGTTTCTTTGTAATGTATCGTATCGTATTGTATTGTTTGTATGTCAAAATATCTGTCCTAAACTGCCGCTAAAAAAAGCTTATCTTCTTCTGTTGCTGCTCCTTTTTTATTCTCAATTTCCTTTTGGTTGATTCAAAATTTCTTTTCGAATTGAATTTGGATTTTTTTTCCTTCGATTTTTGTCGAAAATTTAATATGTTTCGATTTGTTTTTATCAAGTGGCCGAAATGTTGATTTTTGTTATGGTATAACAGTTGAATATTGCAAGTGTTATAAAAAAAAACTGAGCTAATCTGTACTATTGTTAACTATTTCTAAGACTAACTAAATAAAGTAAGGCAAAAATATAAACGAAACAAACAAACAAAAAAGCAAATGATTAATTAATGTTTGTAATGTATGTATTGTACATCTATATACTTATGTACATATATGTATGTATGTATGTATTTATGTATAAACAAACAAAATAAAAGTGTTATAATAAACAAAGTATTAAAAAAAAAAACACGTCAGGTTATACTATTTTAATGAATATTTCAACAAAATTGGGCTATTGTCTTGGGTTTCTTGGTTTTGTTGTTGTTGTTGTTTGATTGTTTGTTGCTCCGATTCAGTTACTTCAGTTACCGTTTCCTTCTCTATGGATAAAACTGTTATACTCGATATATACATGTGTATGTAGTATATGATATTTGTATGTATTGTAGTATAGTATATATATTTAAACAAATTGAAAACTGTAGCTTGTGAAACTATATGTATGTGTGTATTTGTGTGTGTGTGTTGTATATTGAATTATAACAGTTTCATTTCGTATTGTTCCTATTTCAATTCATTTAATATAAGACTTTAATGTAACACTCGTCACTCGCATTTTCGTTATATAAAAAAAATTAACATTTCAGCACCGTTCTTTTTGTTTTTGTTTCAAGGCAAACACATTACAATGCTCTCTCTCTCTCTCTCTGTCGCTTCCACTATCTCTTTCTCTACTTCTTAGTTCGCTCAAACAATATTAACAATTCATTTTAGTTACTTAATAAATTCTCGTCTCGTCTCGAAATTCTCAAATTCTCAATTCTCGAAAAAAACTATTTTACAGCTGTACACTAAGATTGCTTGATTGGCATTAGGTTGAGAGACACAACTTGTATATTTATTTTTCTGTGTGTGTGTATGTGTGTGTCTGTTATATTATACATGACGTATAACGATTAGCATGTTATAGTTGTGATTTGTTGTGTTATACAAACAAGCATTTCATCATTTCCATTTACATCAAGTACAAGAATACATATTATATATATACGTAAACTCCCTATATATCGACCCTCTAAATTTGAACACTTTTTCATTTTGTGTTTCGTTTCCAAAAAATTATTAATATGGTGATTTTTTATGATTTTTCTTGTTTTCACTTTTTGTTGATTTTGGTTTTTTTTTTCTTTTTTAGTTTAGTTATTCCTGTTGTTGTTGTTGTCGAGGTGGGTTGTAGTTGACACCTGTTTGAAATTTCGATTCGTTTTCTTGTTGTTGTTATTGTTGTTTGAATACACGACAAAATATAATAATAATAGATAGATAGATCGTAGTTGTATTTAGAAGTAGTAGTAATAATTAATAATTATATAAACAAAACATACATTTTTTCAGTTTTCCCTCTTCTTTTGTCCTCCTCTCTCGCTCTCTATCTTTGACATTCTTTTCTCTTCTACAATTATTTTTCAATTTTCGATATTATAACAAACAAAAAATTAAAAGAAACATTTAAAAAAAAACACACACACAAACCAACGGATTGGTTTTTGTTTTCGTTTCTGTTTTCTTTCCATTTTTCCACAATGTTGTTTTTACTAGTTGTTGTGTTTTTCTTCTTCTTCTTTTCACTTAATGTACGTTTACTAAAAATGCTTTTAATAAAAAAAAATAAAATTATTCATAAAAAAAATTAAATTTTATATTTCTATATATAAAAAACGAATTTACTGCATTTTTGTATTTTTTTTTGTGGTTTTGTTTTGTTTTCATATTTTTTCTCTTTTCCTTTCATTTGTAGTGTGTTGTTGTTGTTGTTGTTCTTGGTGTGTAACTCTTCCGTTTCCAAATTATGTATAAATGTTGTTCTTGTTTTTGTTGTTGTTGTTGTTGTTTGCTGTGGCGGGGGCTGCTCTACAGCACAAGTTGTTGTTGTTGTTATTTCTTCTAGTTACTCGCTTTCAAGTTTTGGCTGGATGGTTGTGTGTGTATAACAGAAATGTCAATTTACTCTCTATTCAAGTTTGAACGTATAACAGTTATGACTTGGTATAACAGTATATTAACAGCATTTATTAAAGGATTCTCTTTACAGGCAAACCCTTTGTTGATTTATACAAAACGAAGTTGGCTGCTGCAACTGTTATACAAACGAAAGATTGCAAGAGCCAGAGTCTTTATTCCACTTTCACTCTCTCACTCTCTCTCTCTCTTTATGGTTGTTCTTGTTGTTAAAAAGAGAATAGCACGTAAAAGAAAACTGCCTTGACAAATCCGAATATGATTGATAATTGTTGTAACTATTGCAATTATTGTAATTATTATTATTATTATTATGATTGTTGTTTGTTGTATTATTTTTATTTTCTTGATTTTGTTTTTGTTGTTGGGCTGATCCATCTGTTGGCCCCCTCCCCCTATACCCGGCATATGCTTACTGCTGTGAGCTCGCCAGTTGTTGTGCTGCTGCTGCTGTTGCTGTGTGGTGGCCGATGCATTGCCGGGTGGCGGCGACGGTTGCTGCTGCTGCTGCTGCAATTGATGGGAAGACGCTGTCGACGACGCCTGCTGCTGCTGATGATGCGCAGGTGGCGCCGACGACGACGACGCCGACGATTGATGATGCGATTGCAGCGGCAGCGCTGCTGCTGCTGCTGCTGCTGCTGCGACGGCGACTGTGGTGATTGTTGTTGTTGCTGCTGTTGTTGTTGTTGAGTCCCACTTGGCGCTGCACCGGTTAAGGTCTGTTGTTGTTGTTGCTGCTGTTGCTGCAACTGTTGTTCTTTGGCAGCTTTCTGTTTTTTGGTCACTGGAGGCGGATTCGTCGATAGCATCATGGCTCGGATTCGACGTTGTGCGGACTAATCAAATTAAATAATAATTAAATTACATATATAGTCATTCTTTAATTCGTATTCAGGTGTGTTGAAAATCTAAAGCAGCCCAAAAACAAGGCAACCTCTGCTTTGGTATGTATAAACAGATTTTAAGCAATTTAAAATGCATTGAACGAAATAGTTTTTTGAAACACACTTGATTAGCGAATTATAAGACTCTTTCTCTCTCTCTCTCTCTCTCTCACCTGAACGCTGTAGAATGGCCCGATGATGTGCACAGGTGTTTCCTCGTCGCCGCCAGAAGGTGGCGCCAGCGCATGCTCTGGCAGCTTAATGACGCTTCCCGTTACACGTTGCAGTTCACGCACATTCTGTCCGCCCTTGCCAATAATGCGTCCAACCTGCAGAGAGCGAGAAATTTCGATCAATTTTGAAAAGGATTAAAAGTTAGAGAGAGAGTAGTGTTGCAGGAACGTGTGAAATTGAAACAAACTGTTATACAATTGTTTACGAAAGTTTCCGATTTCTGTATTACTTCTACATTAGCAATAATTTCAATAACAATCTAAATTATCCAAAATAAATTTAAAGCTGATTTTTTTAGTGTTTTAAAATTTTATAAAACTCTTTAAAAATTCTATACATATATGTTTTTTAGTTTCACATTTGTATTTAACCTTTCAGACTTTTTCCACAGTAAAATACGCCTTTTAAATCCAAATTAGACAGCTTAGTATTAAGATTAGATAGTATTGAAATTATGCATGCTTTTACAATTGGTTTGGAATAAAAGAACATGATTATACTACTTGTATACAGAGAGAAATATAAACGGAGAAGAGAAGACAGTTAACAAACCTGAGAGCTTGCGACAAGCAGCTCGACAGTTAGGCGAACATCGTCGGTGCCGCACATGAATCCCTCCTCGCGCATCTTTTCAAATATCATATATTGCGCCTTCCATTGACCCTCCGGTGTCCCAACAATCGTGACCTTGCGCTCCGTTTGTTGGTCCAGCGGTTTGTCCGCATCGAGTGGCGCAATCTTGAGGGATGCACTTGAGAAACGCATTATGCTACGTATATGCGATCCCTTGGTACCAATGATGGCGCCAACAGCATTATTCGGTATATAGAGATATGTTGTCTCCTGCATATCATTTGGAAATGCCGGCGGCACCACACTGGCCGGTGTCTTGGACATGGCAAAGCCTTGACACGAGGCAAACGGCATGCTTGTGTTGAAGACCATGCCGTTACCCGGTGTCGACATCATTGCCATGGGATGGAGACCGGGGAACATAAGACTCTGGGGTGCCATTGCCTGTAAATCATTCTCATAGCTTTGGCGAAGTTTGGTACTAATTTGGTTTTCCGCTCGTGACATATTCTCAATCAGGCCCTTAACCGTAATGATCCGTTCCAAATTATAGCTGTTAATATCATTAATTGAGCTAACGGTTATCTTCGTGTCCGTGTCCTGCATAATGCGTTTAATAGTGTTGCCGCTCTTGCCAATAATGCGACCAATTAAATTATTATGGGCAAGTATCTTCAAACAGATTTCCCTAAAAAAAATAAAAGAAAAAGAATTTTAAAATTATAAACATAATTCAATTGATATTTGTGAGAAGTTTTTAAATAACCGTAAGATGAAGATCTTTTCTATTATTTTGAGATGACTTATTTTCGATATACATTTTTCTTGATTTGAGTGTTTTCTTTTTTAGATTTCCTTTTGAGAAATGCATTTTTTTGTGTAAGAATACTTAGGGCCGTTTTCTCATCTTAATGTTAACCTTAAAGGGAAGATAAACCTGCCGTTAAGAGAACAAAATCTTAAGTTTATCTTCCCTTTAAGGTTAATGGCAAGGTGAGAAAACGGCCCTTACATTTTTATATATATTTTTTGGTATGTAAATATTTGTAGGGTAGACTTACCCCTTATTCGTGGATAGCGCTTCCTGTTGCATAACCTCCAAAATGCGTTTGCATGCATTGGTGCAGTTCTCCGGATTGCCATAGATCGTAATGGATTTCTCCAAGGAACCAACGTTCTCCTTGCGATGGACATCGACCCGAGCACGACTCTGTTGTGTGATGGTCCTTATGGTGCTACCCTGACGACCAATGATCGCACCAACCATCTCACTTTGTACCAATATACGTAGCGGGAAATCCGCTTGACGTCCGGGTCCCGGCATTCCCGGATACGGATTACGTTGATTACGTTGGCTGCGACGTTGATTTTTGTCCAATTGTTCGGCATGCAGTTTACTGCCCTCAAATTCGACGCCGTTCAAACCACCAGCAGCTCTACAGAGGGAGGATACAGGATATGGGAAATATGAATGAGTACGAATTTACTACAAATCTTACAAATCTTAGAAGAAAAACAATTGTATGTGAATGATATATGCATATTTATACAAATACATATGTTTGTATAGTGTGTAGAGATAAGAGAGAGTAAGACAGAGAGAGAGATAACATTTAATTGGAGAGCGATCAGAGGATCAGAGATCAGATCGATTCAGACATTTTGTTACAACAAGCAGATAATTAATTAGGGTTGTCGCTGTCTCACAAACAAACGCCCTAACACAACACACAAGCCCCGCCCACCTGTCACAGTCACAGCCTTCCCGCCCATCCCTCTCTACCTATCTCCCACTCCGACTCCTCATCCCGCATTCCTCACTCAAAAAGCCAAGCCATATGAAATAGAGAATATACGGAGAGAGATAGAGAGATAGAGAGAGAGAGAGAGAGGTAGAGTTTGAGAGAGTGTGTGTGTGAGAGAAAGTGAGATTGATTGAGTTGGAGAACTGGAAAACAATCGATAGTCAACGACGTTAAGCCAACAAACGGTCACCCTAATCATCGCATAACTATCGATCTATTTCCCACATTTAAATAGAGATTATAGATTCATATATACTTATATATATATATATGTTTTTATAGTACAATATACATATATTAGCACTCAACACTAGATTTAGTAGATAGTTTTTCCAATATATTTTTGTGCCGCCAAAAAGATTTATTTTCGATCCATCTACAAAGTAGAAAGCTCGCTAGCTAACCAACAAAAAACACCATTATTTTCTTAAATGGCAAATATTTTTGTTATATAGTATGTATAAATTTTGTTTGATAAATCTAGTGTTAAGTTATATCGATTTGCAAAATTGTTTTATTTTACTATATTTTTTTTTTTTGTGTTGTATTTATAGTTGTAAGTATATACCTTTGCGCCTGCTCAGGATTTTCGAATGTTATATGTACTGTTTGAGTATTTTGATCCTTACTAGAAATAGCCTCACATTGTTTGACGATGCCATAGGGCTTCAGTAGCGGTTCGATGTCTTCGAAACGTGTTTGCAGCGGTATGCCGCTTATTAAGATTTTTGATGTCGTAACACTGTGAAGAAAATAGCGTAAAAACACACACGAAAACAAAAACAAAAACAAAAAATAGACAAAAGAGAAATGAACAACAGAAAAAAAAATTATACAGTGAAACAAGAAACACAAACAAAACAAAAAACATTGAAAGTAAAGTAAGAGAGAGAAAAAAAACAGAAATAATAAACAATGCGAAAGTGAAATTGATTGATTTTTTTTTTAAATAATTATGGTAAAAAGAAATGAAAAAAGAAGAAAATAAAAGAAAAAGAAACGAGAGCAGTATGTCAGTAAAAAGTCTCAGCAGCGTAACTAACATCTATAGAGAGGTAGAGAGAGCGAGAGCGAGACATAGCGAGCGTGAAAGATGAGAGCGAGAGTCTGCAAGGATTATTTTTACGGCTAATTTTCTTTTTGGGTTGTGGGGGCGGGGGCGGTAGTGTGTTGTTGTTGTTAAATGACAATGCAACGGTTCAAATGGAACGTTCGTTTTCAAGGCGGGAGAGAGTGCGAGAAAATTTATATAAATGAGCGTTAAAAGAGAGCAAGAGAGAGAGAGATGGAGAGAGTGCGACTGTTACGTACTTTTATTGCTGAAATTCAAATTGAAAAACACGTTAAGGCAGAGAGTGTTGCCAGACTTTACAAATGTTAACGCTACCAATAAGTGTGCACCCAAGTTAAGAGAGCGCGGAAAGTGAACTTTCAAACGAGGGACATAAATTGTATTCTTGTTGCTTTTGATTAAATCTTTTGTTTATCAATGTAGTTGAGATCCTACTTTTATATACATACAATTTAGTTGCCATGTTCTGTGCGTGTGTTAATTTGTATATAGCGTGAATTTAAGAAAGAGAAGCATAAAAACTAGTGTTATGTACTTGAGGAGAGGGAATAATAATGAAAACTACAAAGATAGCAACTACATATCTATTTATCCAAATATTTATCTAGATGTATGTCACGAATCCGAGGCAAAAGCGTGAGAAATACGGGGGCAAAAGAGTGGGGCCGATAACATCCTGTTGCCAGCCATAACGGTGCAACTCAGACAAACAACTAACTAACTAACTAACAGCAACAGCAACAACAAACGCGCTTTTGGCGCTACTCCAACAACAACAAAAGCAACAACAAGCCGAAGATCTGTGCAAAATCTCTCAAAGTGCTGCTTGCTGCTGTTGGTCTGTTGGTGCCTTGGCCACGCCGTTGACTGGAATGTTGCACATTTCATATCGTGTTTATTTTTCTTGGAAGTAATTTCACTCCAGTCCAGCCGCCAAATCAACGCCAAAGTCGCTGATGACTACGCAAAGCAGTGTTGCCATTTTAGCTATTAAGTAGCTAGATAAAGTACATTTAGTAATGGCAAAAGCTGCAAAATTTTACAGTAACATCAGGCTTGCTTAAGTATGTATGAGTTAATTATTTATTAATTAATTTATTTGACAGTAAAACTATTGCCATTTTCTCTAGCAGATTTTATTTTAATTTGGCAATATCTAGTTCCCTTTTATTATAAAGCTAAGCTATTTTAGCCAGATAAAGTCTGAGAACACCGACGCAAATTTACCAAAGCAATCACAAAGTCGTGTAAAAACAATGTTAATAAACTGAAAGAGAGCAAGATTAAATGGAAGAGAAAACGAAAGGGAGACTGAGTACTCGACAGCGCTAGGACAAAATTTGAATACCCTTTTATCTTAAAAATTGCAATGTCCCCGGGCAAGAAAGCTTTTCGTGCTGAACTTTTCGTAGTCTGATTTTCTACAGTATATGTAGAGCTCTTGCATTTCTAAAGCTCTCTATCTGCGAAACAGCTTTCCCGCCCGGTGAAATTTTAACCAACACTGCTTTGAAATCTTTTTGTAGAAACAAAAAAAATGTTGGCTGTTTCAACTCAAAGGCAACTCTGTTTTATGAATGAAAGCGGTAAATGCCGAGAGACAAGAAAGGCGAAAGAGAGACTGGAGGAGAGAGAGAGAGAGAACTTCTTTGTAGCAACAAAAACAACAGTTGCCACATGCCGGCAAACTCCTTCAGCAGCCACATTCCATTGCCACTTATGTTTCTCATTCGTCTCTCTCTCTCTGTGTGCCCTTTCTTTCTCCTTGTTTTTTTTTTCCGTTGCTGTTGCAGTTTATGCCATATTTGTTTGCGTCTGAGCTAAATGTATGTATGTATGTATATATTTTTTTTTGCTGGCTTTTCCAGGAATTGAAGTCGAAACGACAACGAAATATTTGCAACGGCTGCTTTTTTCTCGACTCGTGTGTGAGATTTTAAAATTTGAGTAACGAAAGCCCTTAGCGCATGTTATTCTTGTTCTTAGAGTTGTGGCTGTTTTGCGTTCTTGTTGTTGCTTTTTATCTCGCTTCGCTTACTTCTGCATTTTCTGCAGATGAGCACAGTTTAGATAGCACTTGTGACTCTCAAACTGTTCACAGTTTATAAGGAATTGCGCATGCGTCACACGTCAACAATACTGACAATGAGATACACGCATTTACACTCATACAGACACACAGGGTGGCTCTTGCAGCCCACCCATGTCCAGCCTCAATATGCAAATGTCAACTGCAGTTCGTTGACGTCGCCATCGCTTACTGCACCAATGAGCTTTCGCACTTATGAGCTCTCTCTCTCCACTTGACGGTGGCACAGGCACAGGCAGAGCGGGTGTGTGTGAGAGGTGAGAGAGCAAATGTAGCAGAGAGAGCAAGAGTAGACATTTTTGTTTTTATATTTTATTTTATTTGACATGTGACCGACGTTGGCGCCTGCCTTAGAGCCTAAACAAATGGCCCTTGCTTAGCACACTCTCACTCTCTCTCTCTCAGTTTTGGACTCTCTCACACAGATGAAATGAGTGCGCCTGTTTTGTTATCAATTCGTCTGTGTTTTTGTATGTGTGTACACGCAGGTCTTACAATAAATATACATACATACATATGTCTTTAGTACTCTATACATACATACGTCTGCAGCACAGTCGTCGTCTGCTGTTTTCGTTGTGTTGTTTAAACAACACAATTTTGTTGTTGTCTTTCAATGGACACACACTCTTGCATACACATATAAGTATGTATATATTTTCGTTATCACATACATACACATGTTGCATCGTTTGCTTGCTTCCTTTTTTGTTTTTGAAATTTTTATGAATGAAAGTCAGAAATCTGTTGCGTTTGCTCTCTTGTTGTTGTTGTAGCTGCATTTGTTTCTCTTTATTTTGTTTTCGTTGGTTTATGTAAACGCACACACACACACACACAGTGAAGTATTTTCCGACGCATACTTGAATGCGTGCGCGTTTGCTTGTTGTGTGTATGTATGTGGGATTTGTCCGTTCTATTTCCATAGCATTCCACAAGTTGCTTTGGGCGTCACAATCTTGTTGTTGGCGTTGCATTTTTTTTTGCGCTACGCCAGCGCCGAGTGCAAGCTACCGTTAGTTTTCTTCATTGCCTTTTCTGTACTCCGTTCTTCTTGTTGATGTTGCTGTTGTTTTTGTATTACTGTCTGTTACTTTGTTGTATTTTCTTCTTTATGCCGCCGTGTGCGTTTTATTTGCAGCTCTTATCTATTGCCCACGGCCTGTATGTCCGTCCCCTCCCACCACCTATTTGGCCAACCAGTAAAAGAATTTGTCTTTGTCAAAGTGTTTACATATAGGGTGATCTTTTTTGTAGACTATATTCTTAACAACACTTGCAATATGGCCAAAAATTTACTAAAATCATGATTTTTTATGATATTTAATTATGTATTTTTCTATACAACTTAAGAACCTTTAAGAAAAAAGCACCCTATACATATGTACATATGTGTGTATAAAACATGTTTCTGTGCACAGCAACAACAAACTGCAGTTGCATTGTTGTTGCTGTTGATTTGACCTAAATTGGCCGGCAAAAAACACACACACACAGTCACAGATACATGTGCATATGTTTATCTAACCCTTCTTGTTCCTGTTGTTTTCATACCCTGTTCATTTCTTTACCATACAAAGTCAAAATAGGTCGTTATACAAAATGGCGAATTTGTGGGTTTGGGTTGAGGAGGGGGCGAGTGGGATGAAAGGCGTAGCCATTAGGCAAGCCATAGTAATGTAAGCCACGATATCAATATGAAAATAATGATTAGGATGTAAAAAATCATAGGAGTCTAGATTTTGAAAGTCCCAGCATCTACAACGTTCAAATGTTATCGATACAGTTTCTTTAAACTGTATTAAATAAATGTGGTTAAAGTTTTTGTTACCAATCTGTGGTACGTTGATAAGAACTGGGCATATTCTATATTTTTTGTAAATTGTTCGATTTTTAATAGATTAAGTCCGAAAAGCCTCAATTTGGAAATCACACATATATTTTTGTTAAGCATAATTAATCAAAATTCATCATGAATTATGAGAAACACTTTATTTTATGGAAAAATATAATGAGTAAATTCAAAATAAATTTTTAGCACTGTGGAGAATCGATTTAAAATCGAATCGAGTCCCAGAGCTAATTTAAAAAATATAATTTGAAACTTTGTTTCTTTAAATTGCAGTGTAGCATTATCGATTAATTGATTAAATGAAAAATAATGTTCTATTTCCAATGTTATCGCATAGCTAGTAAGTAAGTTAAGTATTTACCAACATTGACAACACATAAATTAAACACACAAAATCCGCAAAATAACGGAAAACTGCGCTATGTCCAGGACTATGAAAAAAAGGTGCGCAGAAAGAGAGAGAATTGAAAAACTCACCGATCATAAAAACGTGTAACTTTCGTATTTTGTTGTTGCAGTTGTTGATGATTATAATAATGATGATTATTATTGTTGATATTTATTCGGTTGCTATTGTTGTTGTTGGGTAATTGATAATTGCTGCTGTTGTGCATTTTTAGTTTGTTTTATTTTGATTTGTTTAATTTTTTTTTTTTTTTGGGTGTATTTATATTTGTTGATTTGTGTGTATGTACGTGTATCTTCGCAAATGAAGAAATAGAATTAGGAACACAGCTCTCACTTTTGCTATTTTTTGTGTTGTTGTTCTTCGTTTTGCTGTTGTTGCTTTACTTTAAACGAAAGAACTAAGCCAAAGAGAAAATTAAAACTAAGCAACCCACACACATGCATACACGTGTATTTGCAAGCACAGTGACAAAGAGAACGAAAAAAGAGCGGGAGCATGTTAAGTGGAATTACAAATACAATTTGATACGTCGCGGTCATGACGTAGACGCTGACTGAGCAGTGGCAGCGACAGCGCCGTTAGCTCATTTCTACACACACACACAAATCTACACAAATGTGTAGCAGAATTTGTGAACTGATATGATTATGATTTTGTTTTATTGGTCGTTCTTTCCCTTGCCTGTTGTTGATCTTTTAGCGCTGTTTGCTGCTTCTTACTTTATTTTTTTTTTAGTCACGCGTATTGGCTTTGATTCGCATTAGCTATTTGTAGAGAGAGAGTGAGAGGAACAAATATGCAATTGATTTAAAAGAACTCAATTTTAAGCACTTCGCACGCCTACAAATAACTTGCATGTGCAAAATATTATCGATATCAGCAAATGGTATACCGATAGGCATGGGTTTCAAAATTTGATTAAACTATTTCCATACACATGTACATTTGTATGTACATTTGGGTGCGTGACTGACTAATTAGCAAGAAACGCAGTTGAAAACGCATACGCATACTGTTGCCGCCCCTTTCCAACACATGCAAATAATGTCGGCTTAACCGAAAAAGCTGCCAAATTGTGCTCTCTGTGTGCAAGAGAGCCAGAACTTTTAAGCTGCATTGAAAATAAAAGCCACAAGTTGCTGCTGCAGATCAACACTATTCTCACTTTTGCCCGCTCTTACTCTTTTAATCCTCTCTCTCTCTCTCTCTCTCTACAAGACAGCACAGACTCCGATTAACGAACTACTCAAGTCAGAGCAGTGCAAAGTAGGTCAGTTTACTTGCTTGTTGCTTTTGGGCTGGGCGCAACTAGTCAAGAAGAAGAAGAAAATATGTGTGTGTGTGTGTGCGTGATTATGTATATGTGTACGTATACATATGTGCACATTTATCCTCCTTAAATTGATTTTTATTGTCATGCCTTGTTTGACTTAAGCGCATTTTTCAATTTTCAATAATTGCCGACGTCAGAGTCGCAGCAAATTGCCAAGCAAAAGGAAGAGCACAAAACTAAAAAAAAAAAAACGTTAAACACACATACATTGACGCCGGCTAGTCGCAGTCGTCATAACGGTACAACATGCATATATGTCATTTTTGCTTAGTTCATTTGCCTCTCTCTCACATACACTATACCCAATCCCCCATGCTTGTGTGTGTTTCAACTTAGATAAAGGAAACATTGCAAAAAAGAAAAAAAAAAAACAAGTGCAAAATTTCTATTTCTTACTCTCTTTTTTATGGTTTTCTAACACTCATCACTCACTTTTTCACAGCTTGTTTCTATTTGATGTTGCTGTTGTTGTTCTGCTAATATGAATACCACTTAAAGCTTTAAGCTAATTTCGAAGAACGCAGCACAATTTTGTTGTTTTTTATTTTTTGTTGATAATTTTGTTTCTTTCTTTTGCGCCCACGACGACCAGCGACCGATGACTATTAAAAAAATAAAATAAAGTAAAAACAATGGCACACACTAACACACACGCAGTCACTGACACCAACAAACAGCAGGCGTAAAAAAAATATTTTATAATTTTTGCTGTTGCTTTGCGTTGCCGAGAGCCGTTTAATTGTTTGTTGTTGTATTTGTATTTGTTGTTGTTTGTACCAACTACGTCGCGTATTTCGGAAAAAGACGACCGCAAAATGCAAAGAGCATTTAACTACTAAAAACTAAAACAGACTCGCCAAAGAGCAAGGCGCAAAGCAACGACGGCGAATGGATGGACAAACGGACGGACGCGACGTTAAAGCACAAAAACGCAAGTGCCAGTGAGCGTTGGAGAACCGTTGGCAAAAAGAATGAGAGTGGGAGAGAGAGAGAACAAAAAAAGAGGCATCCAGCCGGCTACGCGACTGCAAAGCGACAATAAACGCCAAAGTCGTCGTCATCGTTGTTGTTGTTTATGAAGTAAAGGCAAAAGGCAAAGCAACTACATGATTAGCGCGCAACACTTGCGAAAAAAAAAGCGAAAACGAGGAGGAGGCAGAGCAACAGCAGCAGCAACAACAATGTTGGGCATTAAGTAGGAGAAGTGCCAAGTCTTTTTTTGGTGTTGCCAGATGGGGGCAGCAGTTGGCAACGCGTGAGTAGTTACCGTCTGGCAACACTTGTAGCGCACGTAAACGTTAACCGAATGCAATGAAAAAAAAAAAATTAAAATCAAGTAGTAATTAAGTGAATTCAATTAAATTTATCAACATTTACATATACATATATGACAGTGATGTTTGTTAATACACGCACACACACACATGTGCTGTTAAGCTAGCTTTGATCAATTCTTTTGAAAAACAGCACTGACAGTCTTGACAACTCTGTTTGATTTGATGGCTGTCAAGTGTAGCGCGACAAAAGCTCAAACACAGAACGCAGCAGAAGCACAGCAACAGCATCAGCCGCCTCACGCTTAATCAACCGGCAACGTACATACGTTGACGTCGGCGATGTTGTTGCCTCTCGCACTCTCACACGCTCTCTTTTCAAATTGTTGCGCTTTTTCATACACACGCACACACACTCAACGCAGATCTCTCGCACGTACGTCAAGTCAAAGTTGTTTTTGCTCGTGTGCTCTTTTGATACTTTGTTGTTGCGTATTTTCGTTCTCTCTGTTGGTACGAAAAGTGCAACAACTGGGATTACGTCACGCATTCGCAGTGCATGCGTACGCCAAGAGTGTGTGTGTGTTTCTGCGTCGCGTCGTCGTCGACAGCGGCAGCGCTACGTACAAACTATTTGTTATTTCCGGTCATTTATTGTTTTATTTTTGTTTTGTTTACGGTGACGTCGACGTGGCTGACACAAACATTTTGAAGCTGGCGCCGGCTAATTTGTGCTTAACGTTTGCCAACAAATATAAATATAAATACAACAAACCAACTAAATATTTATGCTTGTAGATATGTATGTTTGTGTGTGTGCCGCAAAAGTGGGCAGAAAAAAGCTTCACAACTAAATAAATAAAAGAAAAGCGGTAAAAACAGTTGTAAGCAGGCAACGAACAACCGCTTTTAAAAAAAAAACATTTCGACTTCATTTCAGTAGTTCAATGGCCTCAATAAAAAAAACAGCAGCAGCAGCAGCGGCTGCCGTCGACGCCGACCGCACTCTGGTTAGCTTTTGATCGTAAATTGCTGATAACGCTCGCGTCGCAGCAGCAACAGTAGCGACGACTTTGCCTAAACACAAGGAGGAGCATCACAAGCGGACGTAGCAGCGACGCCGAACGCGCGCTTTTTAAAAGCTCCTCTCTTTGAAACATTCAGTATGGAACAAGTGTTGCTGTGCTGCAGAAAGGGCAAGTGCAATTTATAGCAGTGTTGCTAATTTAGCCTTTTTTCCGTGTGAATCTGTCCTTTCTAAAACTATCTCAAACAAACATTTCCAATAGGAAATCAATTGATTTTATAAATTCAAAAATTGCTCAAATACGTGCAGTTTTGAACAACAAATTGTTGATGCAGAGTGCCAATTTTTTGTATAATTAATTTATAGCTTCGTTTTATATAAGAAATAGATCATATAAGAATGAGAGGCTCTAATGCATTATGATAGCATAACGGAAAAGATAATTATATATTCCAAATACATGATCCAAATAATAATATATATACTTAAAGTCGACACTTTTAGTATAGGGCTATTTAATTAATTTAACACTATTTTGTACAACTTTCTCTACTATAGTTTGTTATCCTTTTTTAATCCGATAATACATGTTCGGATTGTGCCGTTTTTGTCGCAAGTAGTTGGCATCACTGATCTTGCTGAATTTATTTTCAATGCAATTTTCACTCAACTCTCTCTCTCTCTCTCTGTGAGCTTTTTCGCTGTTGATCCCACACAATGCATCTGTCGCAAACAGTTGCACAAATATTGGCAGAGGAAGAGTGCAGCAAACAAAAGAATAAAAATGTGGCAAATTGACCCCCAAAAATGGAAAGGAAAAGGAAAAAGAGGAAAGGGATAATACTGCTATGCTGCAACCCTTTTATGTTCTTTTGTTGGTCAGTGAAATGCTTTCTTCCCCTGCCTTAGCCTTATCAGCAGACTCACTGGGTGACAACAACAATGGCCGAAACAATGGTCAGGTAATGCCACTTGGCATTGTCCTGTCCTTCCTCTACCTGTGCTCCTGAGTCCTTCTCCTGCTCCTGCTCCGGTCCTGCCAATTCTGACTCTTTAAAACTCCTGTTTGCGTGTCGAACGCAAGGATCTGAGAGTATGCAGCGCATATGGGGCAAAGGAAAAAGAAAAGGCAAAGGGTTGAGTTGATGATGCACCGCGAATTGCAGCTGCTGCAGCAAGCAAGGGAGAAAGGAAGGAAGGAAGAAAGTGATCGACGCTCGCTCAACCGGTGAAATAACGGTTACACTCGCACTATATAAAAGAAAGTCATCGGAAGTCATCGCGAATTGAACCCAATTCTGAAGAAAACATATATGTACATACATACACATTCTACGATATTCTTGTTTATTGTGATCATCATCATCAGTTCTCGGGAGCTGCACGTGTCGCGACAGTTGGTCAACAAGCGCGCCAAATAGCCAAAAAAAAAAAGAGACAACAATAAAAGCGAGAAAGAGACAAACGAGATGACAGTAGACACTATTTGAAGTGTACCAGTACCAGTCAATAAAAAAGTAATTAGTTAAAGATTAATAAGCAAGACTCCTAAAGCTTTTTAAGAATTATAAAAGATGTTCCGTTTTCTGAGGAATTTGCAGAAAGCTTTTCATCTGCACATTTTCTAATTTATATAAAGAACAAGTTTCCATGCATTTCTGAGTACTTAGTAATTAAATATAAACCTACAGGTATAAGTCCGGCAAGGATCTCACGAAACTATAATACTATTATTCAGTTAGCTGAAGGACTTGGATGACATGCTTTCTATAAGTTAGGTTAAGTTAGGACGTCTGTTTATCAATCGGATAGTTATTTGAGACCTTATATAGTCCTTATGAATTTCTGACAAGTTGTAGTAGATAAAATTAAGACTTCCAGGCGAATCTATTATAGCGAGGTTCGACAGTAGTTTATTGTAAATCTGCAGTCTCTCCTAGTTATAGTTTTTTATTGAAGATTTCTTTGCCCGGATTTGAATTGCTCTCTAAGCTTGCTGTCTTTTTGTCTCTCTCTCTCTCTCTCTCCTCTCGTTCTCTCTGTCTCTCCGTCTCTCTTGTGAGCCCTCTTTAGGGCAGCATTCTTGAAAAACTAAGCCAGCAGTAACACGAATCTCATCATCGTGTGCCTTTGCATGTGTGTGTGTGTGTGTTTGTTGTGTCGTTGAATTCTTGGAAATTTCTAATGAACACAAACACAAAAAGGAGCACACAAAAATCTAGAGAACAAAATAAAAAAAAAACAAAAAACAACTGGTAAAAAAAAACGAAACCGAAATAATGTGGATCAAACGCACGCTAAATGAGTACAAACAAGCGGAACGTGAGAAGAGCCCATGAGAATCGAGTAAACCACACACACACACTGAGACAAACACACACATATTTAGAGAATGGGTTTTTTATTTTGTTTTGGATGAGGGCAGAGTTTGAGTGCAGACGTGATAAAGACGGCGCATGGATCATGGATACATAGAAGTTCTTTATAGCGAGAATCTAGCTAAACATGGCAGGAAGTGGCGAAAAGAGGGTGGCGGGGGAACTGAGTAACGAGCTTTAAGCTCTGCTATAGACAGCTTTTAAGCCAGAATTCCTGCAGGTGATACAAGAACGAGAAAGAGTGTCAAGGGGAGTGGCTATTTTAATACGAAAGAGCCTTTAACTAGAATTCCTGTAAGTAGATTCCTGTTAGAGAAGATTCAAGATTCAAAGATAGCTTTAAGATCGTAGGAAAACGGAGCTTTGAGTAAATTAAATACGGGGTATGCAATAACAGTGTATCAAAGAGCTTTAAGCTGTTTTGTAGGACAGCCCCAGGAGGAAAAGAGCTTAAAACTCAATTCAAAATAGAAATGTAGGCCAGCATTTTTGCAGAGACATGGGCTTAACACTGTGAAAAGTACTTAAAGATTAACCGTCAAAGGCAGCTTAAACTCTTTTCGCTAAAAAACAGCTTTAGCCTGTACTATTTTAATGGACTTTAAGTACAGAGTTAGGGCAGGGCAGTGAAAGTCCTTAATCTTGACACTGTTTTTACCTGCGTCCACCAACACACACACACACACACACACACACACCGCATGAGCTACCTGGCTTTGTTCTCTCAATTGCTCTCTCTCTTTGTCTCTCTCTGGGTTTCTGGGTTGTCTTGCAAAATTTGCATCCTGTTTTGAAGAACAACAACAACTATACGTAGCTGAAGATGAAGTAAACTCGTTGTCCTTCTGCTCTTCCGCTGGGCAAAACAGCATACCAATGTGACACGCCCTCCCCCTCAACCGCCCCCTCAACCGCAAGATTTGCCTAAGGTCGGATTAATTTAACCCTCCTACTCTTTCCTTCTTTCCTCCTTTGCCACCCGCCGTGGCAAGTTTCCTCTTGTGCTGGGATTTCATTCAAATACCGCATTTGATGCTGATTTGCTTTTCTACAAATCGCAAACACATACAGAAACACACACACACCTCAAACACACACACACACACACACACACACACACACACATGTGTTGTGGCTGTTTCCTCGTTCTGATCGAGAAACGAGTTTGACTGAAAAAAAAAACGTTGGAGGAGCTTTGAGGCGTTGTTTGAATGGAGCATAGTAGACACACACTCACACACACACACACACACACACACAGACAGACACACATACACACTCATTACAAGGCCACATGGCGTATGTGTAATCTAAGCAACCCCAAAAAAATATATAAAAAAGCAAGGTAAGAATATGCTCTGCCTGCTTACCAACTAATTTGACTGTCAATCAAAGGACAAGCCAAAGTAGAGGTAGAACAAGAGCAAGGAAGAAGACAGAAAAAAAAGTAGGTTGATAATCGATGGGAATCAAATATGAGGCAATATCAAGGCAAGGAGTGCTCAGTGCTCTCAGCCAAAGGATTAGATACTCTCCATTCTCTGCAAAAGATACAAAGATACAATACACACACACACACACACGCACACTCGCATCGTATGACAGCCAAAAAGGCAGCAAGCAACAAGTAAAATAGGGTAACAACTATGGCGATTAGAAATACAAAAAAAAGGGGTTCAAATCCGCTCTCCCCTACTAGCTACTACTCCCCCTTTTGTCCATGTGTTGTGCACTGTATGCGAGACAAATTGGGCAAAAAACAAAAAAGAGGATGCGGCGAGCCAAAGGAGATCTGAGAAGATATCTTTGATCCGAGTTGTGAGATGCGAAGCGATCCTTCTCTGGCCAAGTGAACAAACATTAGAAGAAAAGGATGCCAACAAATCCTTGCGTATAATTAAAAAAAAAAACTATATACATACATATTTGTAGGATGGGGTGGACCAAAGTTGCACACGGAAATGTGAGAAACTCGTTTCGCAATTTGCCCAAAAATTTAAAAAGGAGAGAAAACAAAAAAAAACAAAAAACAGAGAAAAGGAAATGAGGGAAAACGCAGTGAGTTGTGTCCTAAGTATCTAAGGCTGCCAAACACGCCAACGTCAGCGTCGAAACCTGATTACAAAGACACACACACAGCACACACACAACACACACTCTTTCGCACACTCGTACACTCAGTGTTGTGTTGTGTAGATCTCAACCCTTTTTATTTGAATTCTTTAAGTTTTTTTTTATAGTTTTCTGAGCTGTTTTCTAAGCAGCCTCCGGTGTCGTGTCGATGTGTGGCAAGCAACAAGAAGCTGACGCCGCGGCATGTTTTCTTTGCCGGATTAAACGAATGCTACAGAAAAAGATTTCAACTGCCTTCGGTCTCAGTCTCACTCTCAGGTTGGTTTTTTTTTTTTTTTTTTTTTTTGCATGAAATTGCTTTTGCTGCTTTGCGTTTTCTTTAGGTTTCATTTTTTTATTTTTTATATTCTTTCATTTTTTAGAAATTAGTAAAGTATATTTCCCCCTTCTGTTGATCCCTCTATTCTATGTTTTGAGCTTTTGAAACGTTGCTCGCTGACGGCGCCGACATTGACGCTTTCAGAGCTTAGCCGCTTGTTGCAACAAGCGGCTTAACACGGTTTCATAGCGCGTATTCCTCTTATTCAGCATCTAATGCAGGAAAACAAGAGCTTTTGGTAAAGCTTTTTGAGCCTGCCTGAGCTTTCTGTAAGTGGAGCTCAATTTGAGAGAAACAAAACTCATCTTAATATCAAATGAGCTTGTTTTCTTCTTCTTAATATTGAACAAATAAATTTAATGCTTACAAAGAGCATACAACAATGCAACAACTTCCTTGTAAGTTAAAGTTTGTCAGAAGAAAATCAAAAACGTGCAATAAGAATGCTCCCAAATCAAAGTTTAAACATTGATAGAACTATTCGTAAGATTAGCTTTTGAGATAAGTTTAGCGATCAAACCGAAACTAAATTATCGATTTAAGCCAAAGTTTTTCTTACTTGGAACCAAAGAGATCCGAGCGTGAAAGCAAAAGCTTCAATTAGTATTCAATTAAATCGATTATTCAATTTCCATCTAATCTCTAATCTTTGTCCCAACATTGATCAATCAATCGTGAGATCGTTTAAGGACCAAAAGCCTGCCTTCAAATAAAGCTGACTAATCAATTTCAATTGAAGCTTACTTTAGCAACCAAAAGAGATCGTTAAAAAGCGAAAAAATGTAGTCGATGCATTTGAAAGTAAAAACTGATCTATAGTAAATACTTTTACGAAAGTACACTTGTTTAAAGATCGAAAGCTTGGAGATTTTGAAAAGAGATGGGATGCACTTATTGTTAGATCAATTTCAGATGAATAATCTAGATTCTTGAACTAAACTATTTTACATACATTTAAAGTAAGTCGGTCGGTTCCCTCGACAGTTTTGGCCAGATTTCTGTGTATGCGCAGACCCGAGGCGATACGATTAATAGTATGAGTAGATCTTGCGTTGCAGATTGAAGACAGACACAGTAGGAAGGAGGGAGGCATGAGGCTGAAGAGGAGGCCGTATAACCATTTATATTTATTTTGTTGACTAGCAGATCCTTCCCTTAGGAAGAAAGGGTGCCTCCTTGTGAACTTGAGTACTAAACACAGGTAGCAAGCAAAGGAAGCTGGTTGAGTTAGTGGATAGTCAATGGTCGATGGTAGATGGTAGATCCTAGAATGATGCATGTGACAATGATAATAACTATTCCCCCTTTTTACTTAGACTCCTATTTCAACTCTGCTCTGATCTACTTCGGCTCAGTGTTTACTTACACCACTTGAGCTTAACTCGGAGAGGAGTTGATGAGGGTCGAATGTCGCTTGTGAGTTGGGTCTCTGAGAGCTTTTTTTCCATCACAGCTAGCTAGCTTCTTTTTTTTTTTTCGTTTGTTTCATATTATTTTATTCTTGATTTTTTGCTCCTGCTTCTGTGATATGCCCAATTTATCACAGGAAATTAGCTGCTATTTAGCAGCGTTGTAGGTTTGCAAAAAAAAAAAAAAAGGGTCTAAGGGAAGTGGGTTGTCGGGAGGAGGAGTGGTAAGGGTTGCGGGGGGGCCTATACTTCTTACCTCAGTGACGAGTCTCAGGCCAGCGGGTGTGCCACATAGGAGAGGCAAACTTCTTGTTATTTGGCGTGATAATTTGTGCAATTGTGGATTGCCGATATGAGTTGTTACTCTTCTTCTTCTGGCCGCCTGGACTCTGCCCCTAACCGACACTACCCCTTGACGTATTCCCCGTACATCGTACTCTGCACTCCCAACTCTCTGAAGGGTCGCGCTGCCGTGGGCATAGTTTTCTGGTATAACAGCCAAAAAAAGGGAGCTGAAGGGTTTTGGGTTACGGGTTACGGTTTAGATGAAACACTAGCGTTACCATAAGGCGCGTGAGTAAGGCGTATCTAAAATGTTGTAGCGCCATTTTGAAAAGACTTCTTGAGCTGTCTATGGTTCAGGCAATTCAACTAATTGACCACTGGGTGGGCGTCTGTCTTCCATGACATTACGATCAAAACTAAATCCCTTATAAACTAAATCGGAACATTTATAAGTCTTAAGTTGCAAAATATTTGATGAAAGGATGTAAAGAGGGGCCTATTAAGGATCAAGTCAAAGCGCTCAAATCATAGACAACAATTTTGAAGACTTTAGTCACTAGAATAACTTGAGAAATATTTTATAAATGATAATAAAGAGTGCTCTAGAGAGATCCTTTTTGCGACTTTTTCAACTCAATGTCCAGTTTGACTAAGAAAAAGCTCCAACTCAAAGCTTTTCAAAACAAAGTTAAGATTAATTTGGAATATATCCATTTCACTGTCCAATGGTTAGAAGAAAGCTTCCATTTCAAGCTTCAGAGAACAGCATTACTTAGAAGAATTGAATAAGGCTTCAGAATAAATGCTACAAAGCATTTACAACAAACAACTACGAAAGGCATTTGGGGGGACATAATAATTCTAATAGAAGGATCTACTAAAGTAACTACATACATACATATATATATATAATTTGATATAGAAGAGACGACACATTTATGCATGTTTACTTATATTACATTAAGGGGTAAAATGTAGAGAGGGGAGTATTTGTATTTGTTTTTCTTGTGGTTGCGGTTTGTTTGTTATTTTATTGGTTGTAGTTGTTTCATTTTTCTTTTTTCTCTTTTTTTTTTTAATTTAGTGTTCAATTTTGTCAATAGATGAATATTGATATATGAGGCAAAAAAAAAGATATACATAAACATAAACGGGGATAAATATGTAAGTGGGGTGGGCAAATAGAGGATGGAAGGAAGAAAGGATAATGTGATAAATACCTTGAGGTGCCAGCACCTTCCAATTGTTGGCGGTCCAATGGCGGATCGAAGATTTGCTCACGATCCTCTTTTGATAATTCCAAATCGGCAAATTGATCCAGTTCGGAAGCCATCTTTAAAACTGTACCTTTCTGCTTCTGCTTCTTCTTCTTTGTGCTTTCTTCTTCTTTCTACGTCCTCTTCTACTTTGCAGCGACTTGTGCTTTTTTTTTATGTTTTTTATTTATTTATTTATAAACTTTGCTTGCAATTTCAATTTTGTTCACTTTCGTTTTTTATTGTTGCGTGTTGTTTTGTTTCTGGGCGAGGGGGTTGGGTTTAGGGGCACTTTTTTTGAGGGGAGATTTTCGTACGTGCAAAAAATATATTTATATATATATTTAATAACAATTACTTGTTCTATTACTCCGTGTTGTTGTTGTTGTTGTTGTTATTATAAACTTGAACAAAATTGAATTGAATTTAACACTTGGCGACACGTTTTAAACACTTTAGAATTTTGGCCGTCTTTCTGACAATGAGAGGATTTTTCGATAAAGGTTTTATTTTGTTTTTTAACTTTAATTTTCGCAATTTTTTTTACCTAGTTATTGTTATTATTGTTGTTGCGGGCGTTAATTTTTGGGGGCGTGGAATGTTTCAAAAAAAAAAAAGGACGTTTTGTGCTTTCTCTCAGTTTATGCTTTGACTCATGTCCTTGGCTTGCGCTTTCAGTTTCCGTTTCCGTTTTCGCGTCGTTTACTTTTATTACCGATAAGTAATTTAGGGAGTTTACCGTTTTCTGGCTTGCAATTTATTTGAATAATTAATAAATTATTAATATTATTTTTTATCGTTGCAGTTGTTGTTTTAGTTGTTGCTGCTGTTGCATTGCTTCAGCTTCAGCTTAAACTTTTGTTTTGCTTCTTTATTTTTTCTTAAGCCGCGTTCGTTTTTTATTTTATAGATTTTGCGAAAACCTTAGTGCGATGTCTTTTTCGGTAAATTTCGAAAAGAATTTGTTGTTGCCGTTAATTGGTTTAGGTTTAAGGCCCGTTTTTGAATGTTGTCCGATTTGAAATGTGAATTGTAAATGTGTCAATTTGGCCCAAAATGGATGAAAACCTGCAACAGAGAGCGAGAAGTTGAGATTAGGAATGAAGTCACCAATTAGAATAAATATCAATAAGTTTCTTAAACATAAATGGGACTTAGAGTAAAGATAATTAATTATTACAAGATACTGCATTTATATTTTTTTACTATGTTGCTTGGTTTCGATTTTATGGGCCAACAAAGTAAACAGTTGCTGCTGTACAAAGACTTTGGCGGTACACTGTTTGTTTTTGTATACACACTCACACACACGCACACAAAACACAGAGAGAGATATACATGTAAAGCTCTTAACAGTGGGAGCATCCCATTGCACCCACCCCCTACTTTTAGCGCCATTAGTAGCCACTGCTCTCACTCACTCTCTCTCAGTAACAGCTGTTGCTGCAGTGAGCTGCGATCATCGCACTGACCTGACGCTGACGCCTCTGTTGGGCCGGCCGGCGACATGTTGCTAGCCAAACAAAAAAAGAAAAAGCTCTGACAGCAGCGACGCCGCTGAGTGGGCGCGCATTAGAAGAGATTAAATGCGTAGCGACAGAATATAAGAAAGAGAGAGACAATATGAGTGTGAGTTAGTGAGCGAGCTTTGCTGCTGACGCTCTGACGCTGCCTCTCTGCCATTGTCGTCATGTTGACTTTGATCTTGGCCTGTGTGTGTGTGTGTGTGTGCGTTGGTGTTGCTTTTTTGGCAATTGTTTTTGTTGTTGGCATTTTTTGTTTGTGTGGTGAATAAAGTAGGCGAAAAGCAAAAAAAAAACATAAAACACAATTCATTTTGCAAAAAAAAACAGCCCAAAAATGGAGAAAATTCTTGGCCAACACTTGTTGTTGTTGCGCTTTATTTTTGTTTGTTGTTAAGCATAGGCCTTTTGAATTTATTTATAACTGTTTCTTTCTGTGCGTGTGCGTGTTTTTGTTGTTGTTGCTTACTTTCTGTTTGCTTTTGTTTTTGTTGTAATTTCATGCGCAGATGATGTCAGAGCGACTTTTTAAAATTTTGTTTGCGTGTTTTTTCTTTGCGTTTACTTTTTCTTTTTTTTTGCATTTGTTTGACTTTGCAAACTTTTGATTTTGTATTTGTAAGAAATTATGTAAAAATAAAAATATGTTTAAGCGTTTTTAACAATTCTAGATGGTTTGCTTAATTTGTTTATCACTTGCAATAAACATTGAGAAAATAAAATAGGAAACATTTAGGCACAAATACAATAAAGGAGGTGTAAAAACTAAAGAAAGTGTAAGACGAAAAAAAAAAACAGGCAAAAACACGCGCACGCACAAACACACGCACGCAAATATGCCACGAAAAAAAAGTCTCATCCAAAAAGCAAAAGCTGTTGCCCCCTCCTCCCCCTTATGCTTGCTGACCGGCACCGACACAGCCCACCACAGTCCTTCCCCCTCCCCAAGTACTAGTCAATACAATGTTCTTGTTGTTGCTAATTACAATTTGACGACGTCGATTAAACACAACAACAATTAACGGTTTGCTTATTTCCGTTTTGCGCTCCTTTCATTTCATATACGAGTATATTAAATATTTCTTATATATTTTAATTATACATTTTTTGGCAATTGTAAAAACATCGAAATGTGCGTCTGTGTGTGTTTGCGTTAGTATGCGTGTTATTGACTTTGAATGATTTCGCTCGTCTATTTTATGTTTCTTTTTGTTTTTTTTTTGTGGGGGATTTCATTTGATTTTTGTTTTCGTTCTTTTTTTTTTTAATTTTGTGCGCGCTCTTTTTCTTTTTGCTTTATGCTTTTTTTTTCTTTGCTTACGTTTAGGAACGAACGAACGTATGAAGAAGCAACAGCAGATCAAGATCACTTTGCGGTTGTTTTTTCTTTCAAAAAACAAAAAAAAATTCAGAAACAGAAACAGAAAAACTATTTACGAACAAACACAACAGAGAGAAAAAAAACAATGCGAGAGACGACGAACGAGACACGCGTTAATGCATATTTAAACTTTTTTTCTTTTTCTTTGCGGTTTATTTTGTGTTGTTTTATTTTCTTTTTTTTTGCTTTTTGCCGAAAAATATTCTGCCAATAAAATTGCTTTTTGTCGACCTTCTTTCTGCTGCGGCGTTCCAAATACAAATGACGGAACGGAATTGTGTTTCCAAATACAAAAATTGAAACGACGACGTGCATGCGGTATTCTGACGACGACGACGGCGACGGCGACAGAAGCAGAGTAGCAGGCAGACAGAGAATGAGATAGTCAAATGGCAAGAGAGTGAAAGAGAGAGAGCGAAGCCCAGAGTGCGTAACATTTATCACTTAACATTTCCACTCAAGTATATTTTGTTGTTTTTGGCCGCCAACGCTCTTCTTCTGCTCTTTTGCCATAGCCGAAATTCCTATGCTTAAACACATATATACACACGACAGCGGCAGCGGCAGCAGCAGCGTCAGCAGCAGAGACAGCGGCAGCATTGAACGCGACCGCAGCCAAGCGAAAGACAAGCACACAAATACAAAACCAATGTGCGATGTTTTTCTGTATGCCCCTCGCTCTATATGTGTGTGTGTCTTTTGCCGAAATTTTAATGAGTGTGAGTGGAATAAGAAATGAGCGCAGCCGAAAAAACGGAGTGAATTCTTACTTGAGATGTTGTACCAAACGCAAAAGCTTTGAGGCTCTAAACAACTCAACTCAAATTTGTTGTATGCAGAAATTGATGAAAACAAAAAAACTAAACCAGTAAATAAGCATGTATGCATGTATATAAGAACATATATATATACATATGTTAATATGAATTTTATTTTAATATTTTTTTATTTATTATTAATTTTATTTAATTTTTTAAATTTATTTTATTTATTTAACGTCAACTGAAAGCAGTACACAACAAATTAATTAGCAACAAGTTTACATTACAAGTGGAAATTTAAATTAACAACTTTAATTTTACATTTAAATTAAAAACTGAAAAGCAATATATTATAGTTTTCAACAGCGACAAAAATTAAGAATTGCAAAATAATATTGGCAATGTAAGAATAAACAAATAAATATATAAAATATAAATTATATTCTGCTATTTATTATTTAAAATAAAGAAATTTAAATGATTCAACATTTGTTGCACATTTTGTGGGAAAACTAGAAGAAATCCAAGAACTTAAAGAAATTTGAGTATTATGGTAAGTATTAGTAAGTATTATTATTTACTAATATCATGAATAATTTACATTTTTGATGGAGCTTCTAAGATCGCAACCTTTACTATTTAGTAGTAAGTAGTAGGCTCCCAATTGTATAAATTGAATACTCTCAAAAATTCAACTCAAACGATGAGAGAGTTAAGAGTGAGCGAGAGGGGCAATGGAAGTGGGAGCTTTGGCTACGCTCACAGTAGACTTGAAAATAACTTGTGAGTGTTTGTGTGTGTGTGTGAGTTTGAGAGCAGATGCCAGGATAATGTAGCGCTGCGTCGCAGTCGCAGTCGACGTTGGCGTTGCCAAAAAATTGAATGCGACGGCGACAACGACAACGACAACGACGACGGCGGCGCTTAAGCGTTAAAAAGGAAGAAGGAAGCAGCAAAGGAAGTGAACTGCGAACTGCGAAGGCAAACAGAACCGAAATACACACACTTAGAGATACTCACATGCAAACATACATACATCTGTATGTTGAAATATACATACATTCATTCAAACATATGTATCTACTTATGTATGTATGTACATCTGAGCTTGACGCAAATATCAAACGCTTGTTTAGCCAAAGCATTCCCTATAAAACAAGGCAATGAGGTCTGCTCTACTTTGAGCTAATTGGTGTCCCTCTATATCGATAATTATTATCTATATAAATATATTCAGTCCTAATACAAATTTATCTGCAGTTTGTCCTTTTTTTAAACTACTTCAGCCAGAAAACTATGTGAAAACTTCTCTATACGGAATCTAGCTTGTTTTATAAATTCTAAAATTGGTTAAATTCGTGTTGAATGGAAATTTAAATAACTGCTTTTTTTATTTAATTCTTGCTTTCGATATTTTTTTTGTTAATCACTGCATTTCAGCTAGAATTTCCATTACTTTCTCTACAGGGTATTAAATAATAAAAAGCATAAATGAAACCGAGACGGAAATTGCAATCATATTTTGTAGACATCCAACAAACCCAACAAGGAATTCAAAAGGCAGCACAACAACAACAACAACAACTAAAAGCTTGAATCTTATAGCTTAAAGCTCATCTACACTTATAGAATACTTGGAATCGATGGACGTAATTGATAAGATATTGATAGCACGCTTATCCCAAGGTAGAATAAAAGTTACAAATTCTAATAGAAATGTGCGAAAGTGGAAAAGTGGAAAAGTGTGCCCACTTAAAACTTTTGAGCTAACAATAAGAAAAGCTGAAGGCGTTGTTCTCGCTTTTCCTTAGACTTTGCTCTAAATTCTATACCCCAAGTTGAAGTAAGGAGCAAAGTAATCAACTAAAATCCAAAAGGAGAAGAAAAATGAATTGTTGAAGCATTTGCGTAATTATAATGACAATTCCAAACGATTACAAGATATGTACTAGTCTATCAGTTTAATTGAGCCCAACAGTTATAATCTTTTAAGGTAAAGCTTATAAAAACTAATATTAATAATTTTATTGAGCAAAATAGTAATGTGGGAAAAAATGTCATTGGTTTTTAGAATTTAGTAAAAGTTTATTTTGAATGCATGTATGTTTCTTGTTAATCTTCAACTGTTTTTCAAATTTCAAAGCAGTAAAGAAATAGGAAGGAGAATTTGAAAAAACTATAACGTATAGGATTGTGGAACTATCTCTCGAATATGAATTTTCAAACGATTTCAAGACGTTTTCCTTACTTAAAAACTCCTTGCTTGAAACTTAACCTAATTTGGATGCAAACCTAACCTATAAATAGGTATACAAGTACATATATGTATTTGAAATATGTGTGCATAACATTTTTCTGTTTATTTCTCGCACTTGTTTAAGTCAACTTGTGTCCTGTGGCTTTGCCATATGTTGAAAACGAGCATCAATACAACAAGCTTCATGTATCAATATGTCAATACACAGTGCTCTAATTGCTGGCACTAGAAAAGCACAGAGCTAAAGAGGGAGATAAAGAAAGAGAGAGAGAGAGAGTAAGAGGGGGAAACTTATAGTTGTTGAATCAAAACAACACTTGAAAACATTTCAAGGACAGACGCGTGCGAAATGCAGGACACTTGTTGCATATATTGCAACATGCAGTCTAGCCCTCTCTTTGCCTCCATCTGTGTGTCTCTCTCTGTCTCTCTCTGGTTGCAAAAAGGGGAACAAAAAAGGCAAGCACGCGTCGCAATCAAAACAAAATCACCGAGGAACAAGAGGGACAAGGGGCAGAGTTGCAAGTTCCAAGTTCTCAGTTCCCAGTACCCAGTTCCAAGGGTTGCCTTAATCGTTCTCGTTGTTGTTGCCACAATTGCAATTGCAGTTGTTGAAGGTGACATTAATTGACGTTTAATGGGCCAACCAAGGCAAGACGAGGGGTGGATGCCAAAGAAAGAAAGAGAGAGAGAGAAAGAGAGGGAGAAAATTGCAACTTTTGCTTTAACTGGCGACAAGCCAATTAAAGTTGAAAGCTTTTCATGCCTTTTTATTTGCCAATACACATACTGTGTACTCGTTTAATTGAAAGCAGCACAAAAAGTGCATCCTTTTTTTTTTTGATATGCCCATACATTTGAGAAAGGCATCATCAAAGGCACGCATCCTTGCAAGGGTTAAAGGTTAGGGGTTGCAACCTGGTCAGTATTCATTGATTGTTGCAGCAACAAGCAACAAAACAAAGTGCGTGCAATGCTGCAGCAGAAAAGGCAACGGAAATGGGTATGGAAAGAGTGGCAGTTGTGGTCATGGGGTAGAGGGTACAGGGTAGAGGGTAGAGGGTGTTTTGTGGGCGTGCAAAGAATTTGCATACTCGTGCAACGAATGAGAGTCGAGTCAAGGCAGCAGAGACAGAGAGAGAGAAAACGCCATTTGATTCCTGTTGCCTGTTGCAGTTACACTGTTCCAAAAAAAAAACAGGTCTTAAACTACGAATTTGGTTCTAAAAAGTGCGTACAGAACCAAAACTTTTTAAAGAATAGAGAGTAAGACGAAATTATTATTAATAAGATGACAAGTTTATATATTCACAAGCTTAAAAGTGAAAGTCTTAATTGGTTTAAGACGTTCTTATTTCTTTTCAGTGTACACAGCAGCTACACTTGCTGCTTGCCACAAAAAGGGTTACTAGCAATTCTAAGCATCTGTGTGTGAGTGTGTGTGGTTGTGTGTGTGCCTGGGCACAACAAGTGCAACACGACAAAATGGCGCGCGCAGCAAATGCAACGGCAGCAACCCTGCAAAGTATGCAACAAAAAGCAATGCGTGTGCAAGAGTGAGAGAGACTGAGAGAGGCCTGGCAAAAGTCAGCCTGCGAATGGCTACACTCACATTTATGCGTGTGTGTGCGTGTGGGTGGGTGTCCAGTGCAATGCGAAATGCAGTTACTGAGAGAGGCTAGCAAAATGGCGGCCTGCATATGCTAACATAGGCAAAAGACAGCGACGCCAATAGTGACGCGTCAAGCAGAGCAAAGCTTTAAGCATAAGATCAGCATATTAAGAGAGCAAACATGAGAGGGGGTCGACAGTCTGTGTGCGGCTGTGTAGTGCAATGCCGCTATTAATAAATGTCGCTTAGAGAGGCCTGCATAAGCTGCAGTACGAAAAAGATAGAGCCTGTGATTGCATGGCGACGCCCATACAAGGCAAAGCTTTAAGCAATAGATCAGGTAGAGAGAGAGGGAGAGAGTCAACTGTGTGTGTGGGAGTGGATGTGCACAAATATGCAAAATGCAAAGTTTGCGGCTGAGAGAGGCTAGTAGAGCGGAGACTGGGCGACAGTGGTCTGGTCAGTCTTAAAAGCTACAGTGAGCGAAAAATATGGGAAAAACATTTAATAACAAATTTAAAATGATTACAGAAAATAGAACAAATAGTTTTATATAAAAAGCTCATACTATTATTCAAAATCCATTTGTATACGAAATCATGAATGATAATAATATGTATATATGTTACTTATGTGTTTGATTATATTTATTCATGTTTCAAAACATTTTTCAGGATCATGTCGTTTTTAAAAGGTCCGGTCTATTCCAACAAAGGCTATATTGCCAACACTGGTGGGTGTGCTAAGCAAATCTGTCGCTGAGAGATACTAGCAAAATGGCGGCTTTCAACAACAAAAGGCAGTGATTGATAAGCTACAGCGACTTCAACTGGAAAGCGACAGAGCAAAGCTTTAACCAATAGATCGGCTCTCACGCAGCGAGTTAGAAAGAGAGATAGAGGAGAGGCGAAGCAAATTCGTGCGTTTTGTAAGCAACAAACAATAAATCAAAAGCTGTTGCGAATTATATTCAAAAAGCAGCCGCAACAACAATTAAAGAAACAAAAAGAAGAGTAAGAAGATTAAGAACAAGAAGAATGCATAATGTAAAACGCGTGTGTGTGTCTATTGTGCGTGTGTGTCGTGTGAACAGGGGACAATAAAGTAGTTAAGCCAAAAGAAGTAGAAGAGTAAGAAGAAGAAGAAGAAGGTAGCAAGCAGGACGAGGCCAGAAACCGAAACAGGACCAGTTGGCAACCCGCCACAAAAAGCAGCATAAAACAGGACATTAAACAATTGAAAACGAAATGGCATGAAGAAAGCAAACAGCAAACACACATACACACACACACATGGGCACAGACAACACACATGCACAGAGAGCAGACAAGTAATTCAATAAGTTGAAACGGGGCAGAATGAGAGAGGGGGAACGGGGGGTCCAACATAAAACTGATAGAACCAGTAATGCCAGAATTTGTTAATCAAAAGTAGCCAGAAATAGCTAAATAATTCTTAAATGTGCCAAAGCAAATGATAACAGTTTTATATACATACATTAAACTTTAGTAAAACTTGAGCTAAAATAGCTAATTCGACAGTAAAAAGTAGCTAGTAATAGCTAAAGAAATACTAAATCAGATTAATGAAGTTATAGTATTAAATTTCTATTAAAACTGAAGATAGTTTGATAATAAAAAGTAGCTAAATATATCTTAAATATGGCCAGATTTGCTAAAAGAAAAATTGCTGATCTTAGTGATTAATTAGAAAATTTTTGTCGACTTGTAGTATTATTCAAATATAAAATCTGCTAAAGAAAATGCTTATAGCTCAATAAGTTAGCAATATAAAGTGTGCTTCAAGCAACGCATTCCACTTCTTTTAAGTCTATATCGGATAATTCATAGGGATTTTAGACTTATCAAAATGTTTCTGGTAATAAATGCATTCTATTTCCTAAATTGACCTTAACGAGCTGCACTTCATTTCTTTATTTAAATATTTGAATACCTCTTATGTACTCCGATATAAATTTCTGCACAGAATATATTGATTTACCTTAATACATTGTTGGGACCTGGCAATCTTATCATTATAAAAAAATAGTCAGCTTTTTAGGCAATCGAAATTCCTTTAATGTTATAGCTTTTGCAATTAGTTAAATCTAGCTACTTAATTGCTAAAATGGCAACACTGGATAGAACTAGTGTGTACCATATTATATAATTTAACTGTGCGAGTGAGCAGGCGAAAGAGAAGGAGAGAGTGAGAGAGAGGTTGTCAGTGCTGCTTCTAAGCTTATTACGGTAGCATTAAAAGGACGCGAACCAAAAACGCGTCGAGCTCAAGGACAACCGCATAAAGTTCTCTTTTTGTTGCTGTTGTTGTTGTTGTTCCGGTACAGTTACGCTGCCAGCTGCAGCTAAGCTTTTGCCACTGATCTTATTAGTGAGAAAGTAGATAGAGAAACAGGAAGAGAGGTGAAGAGAAAGAGGGGGACGAAGAGTGTAGGAACACCAGGGGGTGGTCTGCACCCACCTCACACCTTCACAACACGCAGACATTTCCGCGTCTGTGGAATGCGTGCCCCGAACAAACCGTAATCTAATTTTATTCTTCGTCCACGCACTCTCTATCTCCCTCTCTCCACACTCACTCACTCTCTCTCTTCTTCTCTATATGTGATTTTGCGGCTGTTGAACTTTTCGAATTGATTTGAAAACATTTTTGCGCGTTTCCATGCGCAACGCATCGCAGGGGGGCCCAAGAGGAGAGCGGGAGAGAGGTGCTGAGGGGCATGCCACAACTTGAGAATGCATTAAATTTAGCCATGCCACAGACACAACGCTATTTATATGGATTAGGCACAATATTCACTTCAACTCCATTCATGCCATGTCCCGCATACTCATACGCCCCCCTGTTCACGACATTTTAAATAGACGAGGCGTCATTGCAGTTGCCCCAAAATAGGCATGCCCAATCTTGCAACAATGTTGCAAGCTGCGCCAATGTGGCAATGTGGCACGTCTCTTAACTGATAAAAGATTATACCTATTGGATCTTATAAATGGGTGTCAAAGTCTCTTAATTATTTTAGTTTAGTAATTTGTAAGTCGATTTTCCCTATCCTTTCTATGTCTATATCTATATATATAAAACTCTTTGTCCTGACTCACTGACTCACTTAGTCAACACGCTGTAGGCCAAACGGTTCAAGATATTGAGATGAAATTTTTACACAACATAGCTGAGACATAATTATCGTGCAATAAGACGGGATTTTTTGATATCCCCACTGGAAGGGGCTAAAATGGGGGGTCAAAGGTCAAAGTTGCTTAGTATGAAATTTTTTTTTGTTTTTTGAGCTATCTTAACCAAACTCACAGATTATGTATTTCTTACTCACTGCTACATCCTGAGAAAATTTGGTCAAGATCAGGCCACTATATCATATAGCTGCCATAGGAACAACCAGATGCAAATTTAAACTTTGTATGAAGATCTTTGTTATTTTTTGAGATATCTCAACCAAACTCACAGATTATGTATTTCTTACTCACTGCTACATCCTGAGAAAATTTGGTCAAGATCGGACCACTATATCATATAGCTGCCATAGGAACAACCAGATGCAAATTAAAACTTTGTATGAAGATCTTTGTTATTTTTTGAGATATCTCAACCAAACTAACAGATTATGTATTTCTTACTCACTGCTACATCCTGAGAAAATTTGGTCAAGATCGGACCACTATATCATATAGCTGCCATAGGAACAACCAGATGCAAATTAAAACTTTGTATGAAGATCTTTGTTATTTTTTGAGATATCTCAACCAAACTCACAGATTATGGATTTTGTACTCACTGCTACATCCTGAGAAAATTTGGTCAAGATCGGACCACTATATCGTATAGCTGCCATAGGAACAGTGGCTTTTAATGCTATTAATAAACAATCAAAAGAAGATGGACAAGGGGAGGGGAGGGGGAGGGGGGTGTAACGATTCATTTGTGTTGCGGCTTTCAAAATCAATTTTCAGTAAATGGCACTGTTACTCGCTCTTGCTGCAATAATCCAATTGC
The DNA here is from genome assembly GCA_035043265.1 of Drosophila testacea. Taxonomy (NCBI): domain Eukaryota; kingdom Metazoa; phylum Arthropoda; class Insecta; order Diptera; family Drosophilidae; genus Drosophila; species Drosophila testacea. The sequence continues at coordinate 5,130,969 of JAWNND010000229.1, forward strand.
AGCGAAAACTTTAAAACAGCGAGCAGCGAAAATGTAAATTCTCTATCTATATATATAAAACTCTTTGTCCTGACTCACTGACTCACTTAGTCAACACGCTGTAGGCCAAACGGTTCAAGATATTGAGATGAAATTTTTACACAACATAGCTGAGACATAATTATCGTGCAATAAGACGGGATTTTTTGATATCCCCACTGGAAGGGGCTAAAATGGGGGTCAAAGGTCAAAGTTGCTTAGTATGAAATTTTTTTTTGTTTTTTGAGCTATCTTAACCAAACTCACAGATTATGTATTTCTTACTCACTGCTACATCCTGAGAAAATTTGGTCAAGATCAGGCCACTATATCATATAGCTGCCATAGGAACAACCAGATGCAAATTTAAACTTTGTATGAAGATCTTTGTTATTTTTGAGATATCTCAACCAAACTCACAGATTATGTATTTCTTACTCACTGCTACATCCTGAGAAAATTTGGTCAAGATCGGACCACTATATCATATAGCTGCCATAGGAACAACCAGATGCAAATTAAAACTTTGTATGAAGATCTTTGTTATTTTTGAGATATCTCAACCAAACTAACAGATTATGTATTTCTTACTCACTGCTACATCCTGAGAAAATTTGGTCAAGATCGGACCACTATATCATATAGCTGCCATAGGAACAACCAGATGCAAATTAAAACTTTGTATGAAGATCTTTGTTATTTTTTGAGATATCTCAACCAAACTCACAGATTATGGATTTTGTACTCACTGCTACATCCTGAGAAAATTTGGTCAAGATCGGACCACTATATCGTATAGCTGCCATAGGAACAGTGGCTTTTAATGCTATTAATAAACAATCAAAAGAAGATGGACAAGGGGAGGGGAGGGGAGGGGGGTGTAACGATTCATTTGTGTTGCGGCTTTCAAAATCAATTTTCAGTAAATGGCACTGTTACTCGCTCTTGCTGCAATAATCCAATTGCAGCGAAAACTTTAAAACAGCGAGCAGCGAAAATGTAAATTCTCTATATTATATAAAGTACTACTTATTACTATTATCTAAAGTCCAACTACAGGGAAAAATTGAATTTACAATTCCCGCTATCTAATTAGAAATGACATAAGGTCTGGCTATAGCTGTGAGAAATGTTTCCTATTTTCACTTCACATTTTTCCCCGAGATTTCAGCGAGCGTAGCGAGCCGGGGGTGGCGAGCGAAGCGAGCAGGGGGCAAACCCCTAGTATCAGATAAATCCGTTAGAACTTATCAGTTTGCTGATATAACCATTACAGTATATTAACTATTTATCTTCTAAGAGTCTCTTCCTCAATCCAGTTTCTCTTATTTTATTTTGAGTTTATTTATTCAAAAGACTGTCTTCTTTCTTAGGAATTTGCAGTGAACAGAATTCCTTATATACATATATTGCATGTAGATGACAATGGCAAACTTATTCCGATCCACTAAATAATACTAAATAAGTTCTAATCAATCAAGTTGATTGAACAAATGATATGTTTAAGCCAGTTTTAAACTACATATAACTAGAGAGATTCTTAGTAATATGTATATCAAACATTTAAACGGTTAAACTGAAAAGTTTCTGTAAATTATGATTGATTGAAGACACTGATTGATTGGTTGAAAATTATACAAACGCACAAACATAACTAACATCCAATTGGATTAGAATCTCTAGTTATAGACAATTGTATTAAAAGATATATCTCCGAATACTTACAGATACGATCCAACTGTATGATTGACTTGACTGATTCGTTGCTGATTGATGGTTGATGGACTTGGCTATTAGTTTTTGTCTGTTCGATATAATATCAAGTCAGTATCAAATACGTCAATGTGCAAGTGAGGTTTCCAATAGTTCCCAAGTTTCCAGCTGTGATTAATCTGGGATGAAAATGAAGAGCACCGTTTTGGATGAGTTTTCTTTTCTTTTTTCAGTTTCCTTAAACTCTTAAAACCTTTCTCTTTCTCTCTCTCCCTTAGCTGTTGCTTAATTATTTTTCTCAGATTGTTATTAGTCGAAAAGAGCATTCAGAGTATCTCTGTTGTTTTTGGCGGCACACTAAAGATTTGATGTGGGATTCTACGAGCGCCGTCTAATGTTGGGTTTGATCGAAATTCGGCTATAGGCTAGACTATAAAGTACGTACATATAATTGAATTTTAATTAGGTGCCGAAATGAGAAAAAAATGAAGAAATTAAGTGTTATTTATGAAGTTAGAATTGCTCGGATTTTGATAGTGTTTGTACACTTTTTTGGATTTTTAGTTTTGGATAATTTTTGTTGTTGCGGTAGAAAAATTGAAAATTGAAACTGGCGTGTGAAATGTGTATTTGTTGATTGTTGTCTCCCAGGCGCCTATTCAGAAACTTAAAACTTCTATAGACTTTGAAAATCAAAACTTTGCAAATGCTTTCTAAGTTTTCTATATAGTTTTCTGTTCAATCAACACAGAACAGTGTTGCAAAAACCTTAAATGAGCATGCGAGCGCGTGCTTCTCTCTTTCTCTCTCTCTCTCTCTTTAATTTGATTGATTTTGCGAGAAGAAAAACATAAGGAAAACTTTTTGGAAATTCATTTTCATTTTTGGGAACTTATCGATTTTTTTTGCGTAGGTGACAAACAAAAAAAAAAATACGACGGACCGAGGCATCAGATTCAGCGGGTAAATGGACAAAGAGGGAATGAGAGTGAGGGATAGAGAGAGAGAGAGAGATTGTGTGTGTGTGTGTGTGTGAGAAGAGCGCGATGCTGCGTGTGCGAGAGAGATAGCAGCAGCTGCGTGTCGTGTGCGTAAGACGTCGACAGCGACGCCAACGTCGACGCTGACGGCGCTGCTCAAAAAGGAACACTGGAAAATGTTTAGAATTTTTGTGTTTTTTTTTGTTTTTCTCTTTTTTGCTTACAATTATAAATATCAATTGTGGCGCGTTATCGTTATCGTTGTGGTTATCGTTATCGCTGCCGTATGGAGAAGCGGCAATAATTTTTCTTTCCTTTTCTTTTCAATTCTCTTCACTGGTTTTTCACTTGTGTTTTCTCACCAGACAAAATAAAAACAACAACAAACGATGCGTACGACGACGTTAGACTCGAAAAGAAAATTCGTTTAACGGTTTCGGGTGTTTTCTTTTACTATTTTCCTTTTTGCTTTGCTTTTCTTTTTATTATTTTCTGCTTTTGTATTTTCTTTTGGGGTTTTTTCTTTTCTGGTTTGGTTTGGTTTGGATTCGGTTTCGGATTCGAGAGCTGAGAGACGAACGAACGAACGAACGCGCAGCACGGCGACGAGTAAACTGCCAACGGACGCTAAAACGATTCAATGAAAATTTCTGTGGAAAATTCACAAGCAGGCGGCGCAGTTGCTTGCGGCTGCTGTTGACGCTGGCAGCGCAGTTGACGCTCACGCTCACGCTCACGTTTTTTGCCTTTTTCAGTGAAAGTTGTGTGCGACTGACTGTTCTTCTTCTTGTTGTTGTTGTTCTTGTTCCTCTTGTTGTTGTTTTTGCGGCGGCGTCAAACCAAAATGGCTGACGCGTGCCTGCCTGTAAGTGTGTGTGTGTTTGTGTGTGTAGCGTCTATCCGGCAGTTTATCCGTCCCACGAACACACAAACACACAGGCACACACACATATTAAGAGTGTCGCAATCGAAGTTCAAGTCGAAGAGCAATCGCCGCTCTTGTTCTTCTTCTTTCACTGCTTCCTCTTCGCCGTCTTTCTCTCCTTTTACTTTGTCTAACTGTTCTTGTTGCTGTTGTTGTTGTTGTCAGCTTAGGCATATTCATAGTGCCTGCCAGCAGTTAATACACAGCATGGTCAACTATCCTAGAACTAACACGTGTTTAAAATCGTTTCCATTTTGGTCTGAGTGTTCCCTAATGCTTTCAACAAATGTTAAATTAATTATTAAACTACATATTATGCCTAAGAATAGACTTTACTTCTTTCTAAGACATTTTTTTTTCATGACAAAATTATAATACCCTCTGCAAGGGTATAAAAAGAGAGAAAAATAGAGTCGATTCTTAAGCATAATAAATTTATGTATATTAACTTTACATTCAAAACTATAAAGATAAAAAAGAATTTTAGGACAGAAGGATATAACAAATTATAAGACTCAGAACTCAGAACACTCATTGTCAGAAAAGAATGAAATAACTTTTTTAAACATAACTAAAATGAATTATTTTTACTTACATCAATAGGATAAGAAAGGACAAAAATTGTTGTTCCTATTATAATTATTTAATTAAAGAAAGAAACCCTTAGTAAAATAAGTTTATGTTTGGCCTGAAGACTAGCTTAGATACTTCTACTCCATTCAAATGGTTAATATTTGTTAGCATATATTCTTAGCATTTTTAAAATAAATAAATTAATGATACTGAATTCGAAAGGTTTCCAAATCTAACAAATCAAATTAGATTAATTTCAACCAATTTTAATACGAGTGTAATGATTTGTTATAAATTATTATTCATCATTTATGTAGTTTCCTACCCCTCAATTTACATTTAGCGAGCACTGTGTCGACCTGTGTGTGCCTTCAATTGTAGAAGGAATACGGTTTTCAAACGGATAACCGAATATTTTCCATGTGAATGGTTTGCCATTTACCGACTGCGACTGTGACTGCGACTGCGACGCTGGCAGCGACGTCAACGTTGACGTTGACATTGACGTTACTCTTGGGAAAGTTGAGGGTGAAGTGAGCGTATGAAAAGCGAATTTTCATTTCATGTTTTCGTGACGAAACGAAAGGAAAACGTAACAACAAGCTGAGAACGGAGAATGAAAAACCCAAAATCAACGCAAAAGGGAAATGAAAATGCGAGGAAAACTCACGTTGGCACGCTGACGACAAGGGTGGCAAAGTCGACATTGACGTCGACAGTGACAGCGACAGCGACAGCGACGTCGACGTCGACGTTGAAGCCAGCTGTTGGCAGCGGACTCTCTGAATGTGGAAAATACGGAAAACTCAGTTGCCTGCCTATGTATATGTGAATGTATGTGTTTGTGTGTGTTTTCTTGGCTCCGACGCGAACTGTTAAGTTCTCAGTTCTCTGTTCTCAATTGCATTACACGGGAATCCTCTATGATTTAACAATGCTCTAACTGAGGGTCCTGCAAATTTAACAGGCCATTTGAAGAAAACACTTCCGATCGGATTAAATGACACAAGTATCTATAAAACGAAGACACTTCCGATAGGATATATTATATATTGATATATGATGTATTTTAATTGATTTCGATATTTATTATCATTTAATACTATATAGCAAAAAGATCTTTAAAGAAAAGCAATATCAGATATGAAAATAAAACAAAAAACTATTTTCAACATATCAAATACTAATAGTCTCTTTACTCTTTAAGATCTTGCAAGCTACTTATTCTTTAGATTGAACCGATTCCAAGTTTTTGGGGTTCTGTTGTTTTCACATAGATAAAGCTGCTATATTTATGGGTAAATTGCAAATTGCTATTGCTAATGTAAAGAATTAACCGAAAGTAGCAAAGATAAGTTTTCAATTCTTATTGAATATATATTGATGCATACCATTTAATGAGGGTATTCCATTGTTATACTTCCATAGTTCCTATAGGATGTTTAACATTGAACTGTTTTAACATTTCAAGGATTCTTCATCTCACAATGCAGTGTGGAAAAGTTTCTTTAGCTCGATATGCTGACATTTACAGTTGCCTGGACGAACGGTAAACGGCAGCCATATTGATGCTTTGGCTTTGCCATGTCTGGCAACACCAATGCCATTAGCTTGTTGTTGTTGTTGTTGTTTGTGTGGTATCCTCCATGGTCATTTGAATGCGTATGCATCGACCTTGAGATTGATTAAATTTTATGCGTTTTCTTACGCAAAAAATGGAAGTGGAAAATAATTTTACCCATTCCGATTAATAAAGAAAAACGTTATAAAATCTCTTCCTGCTTGTATAAAAACTTTCCGATGGAATATTTGAAAAATATGTATAGTATGTTGATAATCTTAAAGACTTAAGTTTATATCTATTGTAAAGTATATTAAGGAAACTACTTTTAAAGGAAATACCAATATCAATACCAATACCAAAGTCAAATTGGACTCTTGAAGCATTTCAATATCTAATGACAGCTGTAGAAGTTGTAGTTCTAGTTGTAAGAGAATTCGTAGACATCTTTGAAGAGTTTATTTGTAGTATTCCAAGCCATTATAATATCTTTATATTGAATTAAGATTTAATAAACATCTCAAATTCTAGGAAATGTGCAAGCCTAATTTGTTTTTAGACCCAGTACTTTAAAAAGTACAAATGGGTCTATTAAGTTTGTGCAAAAAAAAATGTGCGTAACAGGCAGAAGGAGGCGTGGCAGACCCCATAAAGTATATATATTCTTGATCAGCATCAACAGCCGAGTCGATATAGCCATGTCCGTCTGTCTGTCTGTCCGTCTGTCCGTCTGTCTGTCCTATTTTGTGTCACCTAGATCTCAGAGACCATAAGAGCTAGAGACACCAAATTTGGCATGTAGGTTCATCTATATCTCTCATTGATCAAGTTTGTTTTGGATTTTTGCCACGCCCCCCTCCGCCCCCGGAAATTGAAAAACAAAATTTCAAAGTCGAATTACAAGAGCCCCTTTAAGACTAGCGCCTTGATTATTGGTACATATAATATACACTATGGTCCAAAACTGTCCAGAAAATTTCATTTAAATCGGATGCTAAACACGGAAGTTATTCAACTAACAATGTTACAGGCAAAAGGAAGAAGAAGAGACGCTAGCGACCTCTGTGTTTATTAACTTCGTAGTGGCGCCATCTATTGTTTTGTACACATTATTGAAGAACAATCAATAGTGAACGCTTTGCACTCAAAAAGTACTGGGTCTCCTACTGTTGAGCTTGCTCCACTGTAGCTTACTACTGCATTTTTTTTTAATAGAATACGTTTGTGCTATTAATCCAACAATACAATAGAGTTTTGAGTTGTAAGGATACTCAATAACTAATCTATCTGATTAGATTCACTTACAAGTTGTATTTTCAATATTTGCCTTGCTTCAAATTGGGTTTTCCTTTAAGAAAATTGTTTTTAATATGAGAAGATACCTTCAAGTTCCGGTTGGGCTTCTCTCTCTATCTCTCTCTGTCTCTCTCTGTCTCTCTCTTGTTCACTTTCTCTCTGTCTCAAGGTAGTGTTTGGAAACTGTTGTGTATGACCTTGCAGCAGTTTTCTGTTGCTTCCTTTGATTTCTGTTTTCCCATTTACAACGCCTTGATAAATCCAATGCGCACCCCGAAAATTTTGTTGCCACGATGTTATTTAGATGTGCCGTCTGCCTTGTTACCAACCCGGCACACACACACACACACACAAACACATACACTCGTTGTAGACATTCCCCTTACCTAAAATTCGCACATTTTGAACGCGTCCCGTTTTGGAAATTTCGGTAGTTTTTCAACCCCAGAATAAGGCAAGAAAATAAAGGGGGGAGAAACTAGATGCGGATGCGTATGCGTGGAATGTTACAGCCGGCGTTACCCTGGTATCCTGCCCAGGTCCCTGGTCCTGGGACAGTTGAACAACCCATGAAGGAAGCAAACTAAAGCAACATCCACCCCCAAAAAGTGAAAGGCGCATAAATCCACAATTCAATGCGTAGTTGGATTCGTATTCGCATTCGTATTTGTATTCTTATTTGGTATTCGGAATCAGAATCGGATCAGTAAGTGAGTTCTCCCCCCTGCTCTATGTGTCATTACCCCCTCAAGTCTAGCCACCACCAAGCTGAAGCTGAATTGAACCCCACAGCTAACTTAGGTTTGGGCTTCGAGCTAGCTGAATAACTTCATATTAGAGTCGTAAACTTGGAGCCTTTTTCACAAATCGCCAATACTTAGTAGCCTTACAGTCTATATAAGTTTTAAAATTGTATTCTCTTATTTGAAAGTAAATATAGACTTTAAAATTGTCGATGGGAAAATGGTGCTTAGACTGTATACTTATGTCAAAGACTAAAAATATAAGAAATTATTAGTGTATTATTTATGAAAAGTAAAGAAAAGCAACTTTGTTACGAAACAAAATCTTTTAATTACAAATGGAAATTGTGTAATAAACCTAAAATGGGCTAAACAAAAATAGATTTTTAATAAAACAGAAATTATTTCCATTTTGAAGTAGAATAGTTTTGTTTAAAGTTTACAACTGCCAAAAAAAATGATTTAATTTACATTTAACTAATTGTAAAATGTTCAAATCGTGTCTAGCCGAAGTTCCAGATGAATCAAATATCCCGTTACACGTGCTATAGCTGTCTCTTTCACTCTCCCTCACGCACTATGGCCAGGATCAGCACGAAACGGGTAACGCTAACCCCCTCCAGACAGTCCGCTCCTCAACCCCTCGTTGTATTTTTGGTATTGTTGTGCGAGCCTTTGCTTTTTATTATTATTATTTCATTAGATTGCAACCCTCGTGATGTAACAAGGATTGTGCGTGTCCTTTGTCCCGTTACGAGTTACCCGTGTCTTATGTCCTGTGTCCTGTGTCCCGTGTCCTGTGCCCCGTGCCGTTGCTCTACAAAGTGCGTAAAAAATGTTTGCCAACATTTTTGTCGGCAAATTTCATTGAGTTTCATTTAGAGAAACGCACTCGATAAATTCAATCTCCCTTCCCACTCTCTCTACTTAAGGCAGACGCTGACGTCAGGTCAGTTCCAAATGAGAGAGAAAGAGAGGGAATTACAGAAAGATAGAGAGAGATATAGAGAGAATAAGGATAGCATTCAAGACAATTTCAGATCACTTTGAGATCATATTCAATTTTATCTTGTGGTAAATTATTGAAGAAACAAACAGTGAAGACAGAGGATATCCAGAAGGATCCTTTATACAATTTGTTAAAAATAAGCTTGGGCATTTATTGTAAGTCTTAGTGGAGGCTAAATTGAAAACTCAAAGAATCACTTGACTATATCCTAGAAGATAGAGTTTTTATTTTGTACTACTTATAAATGTGCTTTGCTTAAATTTTTATAGTACAGATACATCTATTTTTGTCTCTCAACACATTTGGTCTTCAAAATAATATACTTATCTTTCTTTTTCCCTATTCTTTTTTCTAACTCTCTCTCTCTCTATTTATTTCTTACTTTATCTCTTTCTTTTGTCATCTCTATCCATATTTATATACATATACATATCTCTTTCATCGCTATTTCTAAACTCAATTTCTACTTCTACAGTAAAGTATTTACATTCGATAATCACACTATGAAGAACTTCTTCAAGTAGTTCAAAGTGCTTGCACTTTTCGCCATCATTATCGTTATCGTTATCGATTAACGGCGATCACTGTCTTTTCAAAAAAAGGGTTCTCTGACCTCAATGCGCTTTTAATAAGTTCTGTTTAAGTTATGAATATTTGTTTTTTTAATGCTTTCGGCTTTCGACTTTTGACTTTCGACTTTTGGCTGATTGGATGATGTTAATCTCATGCAACAACAGACAACAGACAACAGACGTGACGTGGCAGGATCAGTTCATGCAACCAGGAGGCAGCCTGTTAGATGCAACGAGAGGAGCCAAGGGGGCAAGTTGGCTGTAAAGAAAGCGTGTGGCATGCAACACAAACGACTACACTGAAGATAACCCGCACAGGGTATAACATAAAAAAGAGAACAGCGTATAATTTTAAATACATTAATAATATTAGCTTAAAATTAAAATCAAATATACAATTTAATCTCAACCCAAAAAATCTAATTTAAAAAAAAACAACAAAATGCAACTTTTACAACTTTTTCTATCGTTAATGATGATCAAATGTTAAGTCTTAATACTATTTCTAACTAATTCCTTAACTAATATGCTTTAACACTAGGAATTAAAATAAATAAATTTAAAATAATAAATCAAAAATATGCATCTCACAAATATAATCGAATTTTTTAATTTTCTTTCTAAGAAGTCGTTCTTATTTAAAATGCTTTCATCAATCAAGAACTTGTCGCCATTTTTAAGATGTTTTCAAAGCAAAATCTTAATTTGAGACCCATTTTTATCAGTGTAAGTTGAATGTGGCACAACGCGGTTGTTGCATCAAATGCAATAAGTCTAAAAAGCAGAGCGTGTCCCGTGGCAGGAGGGAAAGTACTTATTGTTAGTAGGGGTAGAAGAATGTGGTGCGAAGGGATGCGAAAGGGGAAAGGGGAAAGGGGGCTGTTCGTTTACTTATCAACGTCAACATCAACGCCATCGCGTATCTTTCGACGTCAGCTGCACCTGCGCAACGTGCCACAAGCCGAACGAGCCACAAAACTCACGAGTGTTGAGTGCAAGGGGGTGTAGGGGCCACAGGGGGGGAGGGCAACCCCTTTAGCTGTTAACGGTTAACGGTAACGCGGCTCATTTTCAACTGTTATTTGTTTTCGGGTCACTTTTATGAGGCGACGAAACGTGCACCAAGCAAAGAGGGAAGAAGGAGGAAAAGAGAAGAATAGGGGATAAGGGAGATGTGGAGACAGGAGACAGAAGACAAGGCATATAAAAAGGTGACTGGGTGGGAAGAGTAAAGAAGGCCAGGACTGGAGATGAAAAATGCAGTAGAAGAAAGACGACGGATATAAGCAATGGTGAGAATGAATAGAAATAAAGGTAGAAAGAGGAAGCAAAGGGAGAGAAGCAAAGAAGAGGAGAAGGAAAGAATGGAGATGAGAAGATACACAGAAAAAAAAGGACGCCAAAACTTACTAAATTGCAACAAATCATTTCAATAGGAGAATTATCCCTAAATATGTATTTGATTCAAGTAAAAAATTCGTATAATAACTCCGCTAATCAAAATATTTTAAATATACACTGTTATAAAATAACAATAAATACGAGTAGTAACCATGAATAACAAATAACGAAAAGTAATTCTAGAAGTATCGACATTTTAAAACAAACAATAAAGCAATAAACAAAACTAGAAAACATGAAATTTAGAAACAACAGTCAAAACTTCACCTGGCCAAAAATCACATTCACCGAAAATCGATTTTATAAAATGTTCTTTTTTTCTTTCAAATTAAACAAATATTATAAATAAAATCGAGAGTCGAAGGCCGCAGCAGCCAGTACTTTATAATTAAGTTAATAGCTGTAATTTCATATTATAAGTAAACTGTATATAAATAAATATATAAAATATTTCAAAATTATTTTTTTTCTTAGCGTTTTTTTATGCTCTTGCACTTTACATCATATCTCGAGAACGACACAACCGATCTTAAGAAGCTTTACAGATTCCATAAGCTTATGAATATATCTACTAATCAATTATACATTGTTTTCAATTTAAATCAATAGTTTAACCAATTATAGCAAGTCAATCAAAATTAGGAATAATGTAAGAAGGAAATGCAAATTTATTCACAGTGTAAGATTATAGGTATACGTTAAGGACAGCGGCAAGAGGCAAGAGGAAGTGGCAAGTAGACGAAGTGCATGCAACAAAATCAACGATGCTCGTGTTTTTAGACCCAGTACTTTAAAAAGTACAAATGGGTCTATTAAGTTTGTGCAAAAAAATGTGCGTAACAGGCAGAAGAAGGCGTGGCAGACCCCATAAATTATATATATTATTGATCAGCATCAACAGCCGAGTCGATATAGCCATGTCCGTCTGTCTGTCTGTCCGTCTGTCCGTCTGTCCGTCTGTCCGTCTGTCTGTCTGTCCCTTTTTGAGTTCCTAGATCTCAGAGACTATAAGAGCTAGAGACACCAAATTTGGCATGTAGGTTTATCTATATCTTGCATTGATCAAGTTTGTTTTAGATTTTTGCCACGCCCACCTCCGCCCCCGGAAATTGAAATACAAAACTTCGAAGTCGAATTACAAGAGCCCCTTTAGTGCTAGCGCCTTTATTTTTGGTACATATAATAAACACTATAGTCCAAACCAGTCCACCAAATTTCATTCAAATCGGATGATAAACGCGAAAGTAATTCAACTAACAATGTTACGGGCAAAAGGAAGAGAGAGACGCCAGCGACCTCTATGTTTATGAAGTGGCGCCATCTATTGAATGGTACGCAACATTGCAATCTAGTGAACGCTTTGCACTCAAAAAGTACTGGGTCTCCTACTGTCGAGCTTGCTCCACTGTAGCTTATTTTTGATTTTGTTGTTTTGTTTTTTTGCATGCAACTGATCCCTGCGCCAGTTTCTCATAATTATCATATCAACAACAACTACAAGACGGAACTTGAGTGAATGAGCAACAGCACCAACAACAACGAAGTAAAAGAAGGAGAAGGAGAAGGGCAAGGAGGAAGGGAAGAGGAAAAGAAAGGGAAGCGGCAATTGCAGTTTTGTCCCAAAAAGTGCATAGCGCCTTTGTGGCATGCGTCAACCCCTTTGAGGTTGCAGCTGGTGGCGTTGCAGCCTCCTTTGAGGATGGATGCATGCCTCGTGCCACAAGAGGCCAATTTATGCAGGACGATGTGCAATCTGATCTGTCTGCACCTTTCTTGTTGTTGTGACTGCGCATTTGTGTGTATATGTGTGTGTGTGTGTGTGTGTGTGTGTGTGTGTGTGTGTGTGTGTGTGTGTGTGTGTGTGTGCAAGTGTGTGTCTTAATCAGCGCTTAATGTGTTGTGATTGCAGCAAACGGGGCAAGTTTTGTGTGTGCCCCTTTATTTTATTTTATTTTATTTTATTTTGATTTACTTTGCTGAGGTGTGGCACGCGTTGCATCTGCAGATTCTGCTTGCGATGTGCAACTGCAACAGCTACAGCAACAACAACAACTGAAAACGATGCCGAAACTGGAGACGACTCCTCAAACAATTACAGCCAGCATTTTGAAAGAGACAGAGAGAATAAGGGGCAAAGCTGTTGTGGCAGCTTCAGAAGGGGCAGCCTTTTGGTGCCCCAAACATTTTTGGGGCGTCAACCTGCCAACGGCATACATACCATACATACATGTATTTATATTCCTGGTCGATTAAAAGCAACGCCATAATTAATATGTATGCCCATTGTCGAGTGATAAAGCAATTTGTGGCAAACAGATTATTATGCAACTGCGAAGCAAAAAGAAAAGCTGACAACTTGCTTTAAGGACAGCGAGAAAACAGGGAAAATAAATGAAAATAAAAGTTAAAAATGCAACCAAATAAGAGAGTCAACAATGGGTTAAGAGCTAATTGAATGCTAAAACTCCTTAGAATCAAATTTAAAGTGTTGTTTTATACTTATTTGGGAGATATAATTTGTAAATATTTTAACGTTTTCATATTCAAAACATCTCCCCTTATCTATGTTTCCAAAAGTGTTGAGAAAATGAATTTTGTAAATAGAACTATATATTTTTAAATGTAGAGTCAATTTATAGATCAAGTCATGACCAAAAAGACTTTCCACTTTCAAATCACGCAAGTTTTGCCAAAGTTATGCAAGTTTGTAGTCTGTTAACCTTTGGGACCGGCAATTTTATCACAAATCTTCTTATTAGTTAGTAAAATGTTCCTAAAAACAGAAATCTATCGAATTTAAGAAGCTTTACGATAAAAATAATGTTACAAGTCTTTAGTTAAAAATAAGCTACTTTTGGATAAGTTTCTGATAAGAAACAGTTTCCCCTTGAAACAGCGGCAAAAAAACGAGGAAATCGCAACAGTTTAGAGAATTTAGTGGTTTTTGATGAGTCTCATTAAGGATTCTGTATCCTTAATATTTTCGCGATGCCCGCTGAGTGTAAATAGCACTTAATTATCGCTCCCAAAGGAGAACTTTTAATTGCCGCCAAGCAATGACAAATTCAGAGGAGGCAACTGGAGAGCGAGAAGGAGAGTCCTGGTGTCCTGAAGTCCTGGAGTCATCACGTCCTGCAGGACATCTGCAGGCCACCCATGTGATGAGCGCCCCGAGCACTCATGCTCATTAACGCCAGGAATTAACGAGCATTTAGTTGGACAACAAAAGAAAACGAGGATCGAACCGACGACGAACAAAAAAAACAACAACAACAACAAAAACAAAAATAAACAGGACATTCATGCTGCAGTGCTGCATGATGCATGATGCATGTTGCATGTCTGGCGGTAATAAAAAATTCATATTTAAAATGCATAACAATGAGACGCGACCAAAAATATAAAAAAAGGGGGCTAAAATGTGAACAAAAAGCAAGCGGCACGCAAAGCTTAGACAACGTTAGGAGCAGTGTTGCTAACTCAGCTTTTTTCCCCTCAGATCTGACGTTTTTCGGCTATTGATACTGCTTTATTGGGTCGTGGATCAGAGACCCTCAGAAGTTATTATACACATTGTGTCTATTTTTTGGACACAGGTTATAGAAACAAGCTTAAAACTGCCATAGCTTTTTATCTGGCTCCTTTGAACATTCTCTAGCTTTTTCAAATGCTGATCTAGCTTTTCCAGACAGTATAGAGTTGGCAACACTGCTTAAGAGCCAGACAGAGAGCAGAGACCGCAGAAAGAGAGCGAGAAAAAGAGAGAGAGGACAGGAGTCAGGACTCTGCTCACCCACTAGCTGTAGCGGGGTTCCCACGGAGGGAGAGGGGCTTCTCAGGGGCTTTTTTTTTTTTTGGCACTGTGCACCTTTCGCGAAATTAAGCTGGAATTTTTAGTGGCACGCGCGGTTGTTCTCGCTTGATCCTTGCACTGCTTATCCTTAATTTCGTTTACTTTATTTTATTTTTATTTTTTTGTCCCGTCTGTTGTCCCGTTGTCCTGCTTTTTGTTGTCGTTCCTTTGCATTTTGCTGGACAGGTGCAAAAACTCTTTTTATTTTCTCCGTCTCTGTGTGTGCCTTTCTCTCTCTCTCTCACTCTCCGTCTCTCTCTTACTTGCTTTTGTACCTTGCCTGGCATTAATTCGCTTCTTTATTTTTCGGTAATTGCCGAAAATGTTCCGACTGAACGAGCGAATCCTCGCTTCGTGTTCTGATCCTGCGACAGCCGGATTATGGGACGGTCCTGTCTCCACCGTCAACGTACTGAGCTGATCCTTAGCGCTTGATTGCGATTTCACGTTCCCGTTCCCAATTCCCATTCCCAATTCCCACTCCCATTTACCATTTCGGCTGTTCGCATATTTGCGGCCCCGACAGCCGTGCGATCATTGACTTTTGTCAGGCAATGCTCCCTCTCTCCTTCCCCCTCTCTTTCACTCCTTGAATTTGTGCATGTCCTGGGCAAGGATAAGGCCAGAACTTGCACATGACAACAGACAGAATCACAAATATTCAACCATAATTCGTATATGGGCATTTCCACAGTTTGTACTGTTTTAAAGTTAACAAAAAAAATAAGTAAAACTTTTATTAAATCGTAAATTGGTACTTAAGTTGTACTATTTTTAGTGCAAAAGATAGGTTTTTACAATTTAACATTTCCAATATATTAAATCTGAAAATTTACAAACAGATTTAGTAAGACTGAAGTAATCTCTTTGCATTAATTTTTTAATTAGATTTAGTGGAACAATTGTTAAATTTTCCACTTTTGAAGTCAATTTCAACAAATTGGAAAATAGTAAAAACTATAGAAAAGGTGGATTTTTTTATTATTTTAATTTAACTGAAAACTATCGGACAACTTTAATGTAATATAATTTATTTCTTGTTATAATATTTTATTTGAATGTACATAAATAAATACGTTTTTAAAACTTTAACAAAAATGGTTTGACTAAAACATATGTACGTACAGTCGAGTCTGGATAAACTGAACTATTTTGCAGATTAGTTTTGTCTTCTCAAAGGGTAGGAGTAGTTGATTTAGTTCAAAATGATAACCTTTTCTTATCTTAAACTATATCTCAAAATATAACTACAAAAAAAAACATAACTACATTGTATGCTTTGTTTTTTAATTAATTAACATTTAAAGGAGCTTAGAAAAGTCACTTGACTTACTTACCAAATAGAAATAATATTGGATTTGTGGATATTATCGTATTTAGGTTCCACAAAATCAATGTGACCTCATTATAACCTCAAAGTGTTCTCAAATTGCGGTACATAATGAGTCGCGACAATAATTAATAATTTATGGCACTGGAATACTCCAAACACACATGCATACACACACTCACACACACATAAATGTTTGTATGTATGTGGTTTGATGTTCATTTTGCCATTAGCATTTGTTGTTGTTTTATTGCTTTTTCTGTCTGTGCATTGTGTGTGTGTGTGTGGGGCTTCAAGTAATGGCGACGACATCGTTGGCGTTCGCAATTTCAATCATTTTATTTGCACAAACGTAAAAATCAAAGATAACCAACAACAACAGTTTGGCACGCGTTTTATTCTCTCACACAGCCAAAGTGTCGGCAAAGCAGATGTCGCTGTGTATTATTTGTGTATGTGTATGTACGCGGGGCAGCAGATGCGCAACAAATTTAAATGTTCAAATACAAAATACATTCGTACATATAAAAAACGCGCCACGAAATTCATTAAGCCGGGCAAGAACAACAAGCACATGGGGAGGCAGCGCCAGCATACGATTGGGCGTCTAAGAGAGTCCGAAAAGAGAATGAAATCGGAGTATGAGAGTCAGTGAGTGCTCACACACACACTCACACATTTTGTGCTTTTGCGCTCTCTCTCACAGACACGAACATGAAGCACGATTTGTTGTTTGGCGCTCTGGCGTCCTACTACTATTCCTACTACGTTTTTGCAATTGCCATACCGCGGAATATTCGCTTGGTATAATTTCCTATGAGAGATGCCGCAATAGCAGCAACGGCCATTTTGTACTGGTAGCAACAACAACACTGTGTCCAATCGGCAAACGCAACGACGCCATTTACAACAGCAGCAACAAAGCTAAAGTGCAATTTTGCAAGTATTGCAAAAACAAAAGCAAAAGCACGTGCATTGCACCCCTCTCTGTCGCACAGTGTGTGTGTTTGTAAGGTTGGTTTTGTGGGTATAGCGAGTGAAAGAGATAGATAGACTCGGATTGTGGGAGTGGGTGTGCAATGTGAGTGTGTCTGTGGGAGCGAGTGCAGCTTAACGACCCTTGGTTGGCTAGCGGTTAATCTTGCCATACATATGTACATACAGACATGCAACACTTACATGTACATATGTATGTATGTAAATTATTTGACTTGCTTAAAAGAACTTTTAGAAATTCTACCGTTACTTTCGGCACGTTTTTTTATATTTTCCTTGTTTAGTTATATTTTTCGGGCGCCTAATTTGTTGGCAGCTGAAGTCTAAATGCTGATTCCGAACCCGAATCTGAATCCGAAACCAGATGTGGCCAACAATAAGATTTTCTGGGCTAATTATGAATAACAAAAGCGACAGCACCCAATGGTCATCGTAAAGCTTTTCAGCTGGCCCAAAAAGCCGTTGCAAACAAATGTCCATTGTTGACAGATCTTTGGACATTCCATTCCAAGGACCGACAGCTGCCTTCCCCTATGGGAACTGAGAACTGGGATGCCTTCTAAGCATGGGATGCTGTACGACAACCGATTCACACCCTGGACAAGCCCATAGACTAGGTACTGGTTACCGTTACTGGCCGGCTGACCAGTTGATCTCTTGATGACCAGTTTGTTGAATGCCGTCGGTCTGTCCTATTGACAGTCAAAGTCTCGAGCAGCTGTGGCAAACAAAAAGAAAAAAAGTAAAACTAGAAAAGCTTTTCATTGTTTGCCATTTCTTTTGTTCAACTAACAAACAAACCTTTCAAAATGAGCTCCCCTTTCTAACTGCAAGTAGGTGGCAGCTCTTAGCTTGCAAACAGGCTGGGGTAGATCTCAAAGCGTCTAAATTGCAAAGTAATCAAAATTGCCAAAAATAAATGTTGTTTTCCTTTTTGCCGATTGGAAAAGTTTGTTTATGGTTAATCAGCAGATGCCAATTTAACCGTTGTGAACCTTTTAAGAAGATGTTAAGATCTGGCAGCTTTGCACATTTCAACGATCTGTTTTGTCGTCCATTTGAGCCTAAATATGTATTAAAATTTATAGTTTCTTTGGGATCTTAAACATTATTAAAATATTTCAAATTTCTTGATTTCTAATTTAATTGAATTTATAATTTAATTGGGTTCTCTTGTTATGTTTTTAGCAATTTTTAAATTTGCGCGCGTTACTTTTTAACGATGTGAAAGCTTTTTCAGTTTTACAACCAGTAGATTCGTTAAAAAGCTTTCAGTCGAGAAATAAACCAGTTTAACGAAACAACTTTAGAGATCATTAAGGCTGACAAAATTCCATAGATGGCGCCATAAATGGATTTTGGCGCGCAGCTTAAATAAATAATTTAAGTGGCATCCATATTTAAATTGCAACTCTCACATAAAAAAGAATACATTTCGTTAACATTTTACATGTAGTTTTGAAGTGATTTATTTATTATTATGAAAATGTTTATAGTATGTTTATAAACTAATTGTGTGTTGTGGTCTGTGTTTCCTACACGCATAATTATTTAATATTTCTATTTTCTTATCAGTTTATTACCATAATTGCGCAATCAATGCATTGTGAAAATACACAACATGTTGCTGTTCATTTAAGTAGCATATTAGAAAAAAAAAAACAAAATAAAAATAATAATAATAATAATATAGATGTAAATATTAATGTTATCGAGCTCTTCAAGCTGTACATATAAAAATTTACAGTTTTAATGTTATTGCTTGTAAAACAACAATCAACCATTTTTTTTCTTTCTTTTTTTTTTTTTTTTTACATTTTTGGATGCATTTGTTTATAAGGCTGTTCAGTTTAGAAGTATATGTGTGTGTGTGGGTGTGTTCATTAGTTTTCACACTCTGACAATACATTGTGACTATTCCAATATGCGACTATTGAATACACTTTAATTTTGGGTGTACAATGGATTATGATATGAATAATATAAACTAGAATAGGCTAGATCAACGTTTTGCCAGAGTGTATAAAAGAACTAGCTTAAGATTATAAGAAAAACATAATTTATAAAAATTCCTATTAATCAAACGCTTAAATTCTATGTGTAATAGTGTATGTTTGTGTGTGTGTGCTTGTGTGTAGGAGGAGGAAAGGAAGAGGGAGGGCAGAACAGCACGGATATATTTTAGTTTCCTTTTCACAATTTATGAAAACTAAACATTTAATAATTGCCATATTGGCATGTTTTTTTTTATTAATATTAATTTTTTTTTTTGTATAGTTGTTGAAGCTATTGTTGCAGTTGTTGTTGTTACAGTTGTTGCCTTGGGCCTCACTCTATTTGATAAAGGCCTCGGGTGGTATTTTATTTTCCTTGAAGAGTTTTTCGAACACGAAGGCGGCATGATTGAAATCCCAATTGGTTTCCTCGAGGCATCTGAAAGCGGAATTAAAACATGTGTTACTTAGTGTAGTCAATATTTTATTTTTACAACGAATTAAGCTGCAAAATTGATTGTCTTATTTTCTGTATTTTTTATCTTTGGCTACTTACTTGCGACTCCAGTCTAGATTCATTTGGCTCTGTGCACTCATATTCTGCACCATTTGCATTTTGCTCGCGTCACTGAGCTGCGAAGGATTCACACTTGTTGCCGCTGGATTGTTGATGCTGGAGGTGACGGGCGGTGGCGGCAATAAGGCAACAGCCGCTGACTGATTCTGTTGCAAGCGACCCTGTAGTGAATTATCGCTAACAGATGAACTTGTGGGGTTAATAGCACCAGGCGCTGGTTGATGTTGGCTACGTTTAAATTCCCGTGTCTGTTCCGACGTTGCGCTTGTTATAAATATTGTTTCATTGCGAATGCAGAAACCCGTGTTTTGTGGCACCACCACAAAGGTGCGCACAAAGTGACGCAACTCGTAGGCCTGCATTGATACGGGCGTCGGACTATCCGCATCGCCTGTCAGCTCCTTAAATAATCCTGTCACCGTAAACACCATCATTTGGGGCTGCAGAAACAAAGATGACATTAATTAAGTTACTAAGACACTAAAATAAAGGAATAAATTAAAAGTAAAGTAAGCTAAAAGCTATCATACAAAAATGCAACTGAGCATTGGAATCGTGTACAAATAATAATACCCTCTGCTTACATTGAAAATGGTTAGATCGACTGTGAAGGTTCGACGTTCGTGTAAAGTACGTGGCCATTCATCCAATGTGGATACGCAGGCCAAGCGACCGCTTTTCAAAAGACGCATGCGAGGATCCTCACGTTCATTGTTCATCATGCGTCGCAGATTGCGATTGAATTTCCAAAAGCTGTTCAGTCTGCAAAAGAAAACGATCAGGAATCGAATTAGTTGATTTATCAGTTAAAAGTGTAAGGAAAACAATGTGATGATTTACCTGCCCGCCTGGCTCATCGAGGGCATTGACATTGAAAGCAGGGCATGCTCATGGTAGGCATCCAGCAATGGTTGACGATTACCCGAATCGAAGATATTAAAATATTGATCCAAAAATTGTCGGACCACTTCAGCGCCCGCGCTGTCGCACAAAAAGGATGCCTTTGCCGATGGCAGGACGCCAGATTCGTTCAAATCAAAGATGACCTGTGGCGTTAATGCTTCTCCATCCTAAACACATTTGTTATTCCAAGTGGTAAAATGGTTAATTTAAATATATAATAAATAAATAATACAAACAATAAGAAGTGAGAGATGTGCGTGTTACTTTCTTTATCGATCAGTCAAATTATCATTAATTATTCAGAAAGGAATCGTACAAAATTCCAAAATCAAAATTACATATACCAAATATATGTGTATGCAAACAAATTACCAAATATAACTATCGATATTTTCTGTACTTCGATTAGAAAGTTGGCAAATGCTCATCTCTTTTAGAAAAACGAAATGAAAGTGTTTGGAAAACTTACCAGTTTCATCAGTTTTGGAAACTTGCGACGTACTTCGCTGTAAATAGTTTGCATTTGGATATATGCGGCCATTTTGTTGTTGGCATTAGTATTTTCTTGTTAACATACATATGCACACATATATCTATATACATATATGTGCGCAAGTATGCAACTGTATTTGTGGCCGTTGCTTACAGTTGCACCTATTGCAATTTCAAAGTCCATTTGCTATATTTTCAATATGTTTCGTAAATAAATATTATTTACGACTGTACCTCTTATCGTACATTGTATTATTTATTATTTACAGTTGTACACTTATCGTACATTGTTTTTATTGCTATTGAACAGGCAGTTGCATTTGTTTAAATTAAACGCATTTTATCAGTCGAAAACGCTTGCAAATTTGAACTACAAACAAATGCTGAAGCGAGCCAAACTTTTGAGCAGCTATTTTTATTTTTTATTATCTTTTTTTTTTTTTGGTTTTTCCTTTTTTTTTTTCTTTTTTTCTTATCTTTTGTACACTTTTTTTCTTTCATTTTTTTCGTTAAAAAACTCCAAACGTAGCCGCACAAAAGCTCGTTGCTGCATATCGTCAAGTTTAGTTTTGTCATTGTTTAGTTTGTGTGTATTTGTTATTTTGCACGATGCATCCGCAGACAGATCAAGTTGAAAGGCTTTTTGTTTGTTGCAACCAAACGCACATTTGCCGGTGAGCAAATTGAGTAAAAGGGCCGCCAACGCCAGCGTGTTTGTTGTGTGTGTGTGTGAGTGTGTGTGTGTGTGTGCAGGTCATGTCACAGTTCGTCATGTAGTCTGAACATCTCTTGCAGTCATTAGATTAGTTTAGTGTTGGTCAATGTCTTTTGCTTGGCGCGCGCACCCAAATCTCTGCAACTATTGTTAAAAGCCACCGACAACGACGCCGCCACAATCCACAAGTGCAACAACAGCAACACAACAACACAGCACCAATATTGTTATTCAAACTTTTCGGAGCAAACAGTTTGTGTGTGTGTGCAATGCGTGCTTATGCGGGGCGGCGAGCATGCGTGCGTTTCCTTTGTTGCATTTAAGTGTGTGTGTGAATATTGCTTTATCGTGTCTCTTTTGATTTGCTTGTTTGTTGCATTCGCAACGGACAAGGCAAGAGGAAAGCCCAACGCCCAACTGTCTGCGTAACGGAATTGCAACGAGTCGTCTGTGTGTGTCTGTTCATTTAAGTGTTGCCAGATTGTCAAATTTACATTTGAGTGTTGTATTTGTGAGCTTTGCTATTACTACGTTTATACGGAGCCTTAAGCCTGAAAATCTATAATCAGCAGGACAAATACATGAAATTAATACATGATGCCATTTCATAAAGTGATTAGACGCTTTAGTCTCCCGTATAAACGTATTATATGTGCGTTGTTCAGAGTTTGTTTCAGCTTCTTTTCTTCTTCATTTTTTCATTTTATATATTTTTTAGTTTCTCTCTTCATTTTTTTTTGTATATTTTTTTTTACTGCTAAAAGTTTGGTTCCACTTGTAGTTGCCTTAAATGCGGCAACAGTTACTACGGACTTTAACAGATGCATTTGCCTACTTAAAATGCCTCGAGAATTTGAATTAAAGTATTGATCATTGGCAGATGGTGTTCGAAATTGCTCGGCGAACTGCTCACAACAAAAACCACAGAGAAAAAAAAATTATAGAAATCATTCAGAGTATGAAAAATTTTGAACAAGGCTCTCTTTGTCGACAGGATGCGAGGATCCTCGATAGCCCAGTTCCCACGTAGTTGATTCGTTGTTTGCCACATCCTTTCGGAGATGTTTGGAATCAATTATTCACACCATAGTATACCTGACAAACTGCTGAGGATCCTTGTAGCGTAAACGGCACGGATTATTGCGCAAGACCAGCTCCACAATTGGCAAATTGCGAAAGACCAAGAGATGGGCCAACGATGGTAACTATTCAATGGGAATTGTAGATAAACATTGCAAGGATTTGGAAGAATCAGAACCTTACCTTATTATCGCCAAGATAGAGTATCTTTAAATGCGGTAAACGCTTTTCGGCACCTTTGAACGCCTCCATTGAGGACATTTGATTATCATTCAGATTGATGGCCTCCAGATCGGGAATATTCTCGCATATTATGTCAAGGGCTACACCCATTACGTTTACACGGAAGAGCGGACAAAAGATGGGCTTGAGATCCTGATCGGCATGAAAACGTGACAAATCCAGGGCCTTGGTCTGAACATTGTATCGCTTAGCCATTACAACCTTCATCTTGGCCTTGAATTCCGCATCGATGGTCACATTTGGCACACCGCTTCTCACACGCGGCATTAGCCGGAATCCATCCGGCAATTGGGCATGTCGTCCCAACTGTTGTATACGCTCCGCCATTTCAAAGTCATCCGTATAGAAGATAACACAGCTACGTTCCGAGCGCCAATATTGTGGTATAAAGACATGGGGTGACATCGCCGCCAACAAGGAACGCAATAGTGTCTCCTTGTCATAGATCTGACCATTGTGAATCTGCGAGAGAGAGAAAGAGAGAGAGAGAGATAAACTAATTAATAATTGTCACACAATTAACGTTAATGATTGATTGTTTATCTGTCAATTGAGTTTCTAATAAAGATAATGCTCATTGAGAAATTAGTTATGATTGTACGTGTACAGTAAGTACGCGATATGATTTACACTTCCACTAGCATTTAATATCTCTCGTGATGCAATATTACACAATCGAACCTCAATTGTCGACCTCTATATAATAAAGCACTTCAAAAGGATATTAAATTTATGCAACAGCCAGAAGGAGATATCTGTCACTTCATTAAGGGCGGATTTCTCATCTTGCCGATAACCTCAAATGTACCTGCCGATAGGAGAACAAAATCCTAAGCTTATCTACCCTTTAGGGTTATCGACAAGGTGAAAAATCTGTCTTAAGTGATGTTAGTTAGGTTTTCTACGTTTTCCTTTAGGATAAATTGATGATGTTATCCAATTTTGATTCCTTTTCATATTAACTTTGGTATTGTAATGAAATTTTCAGAATCACATAACTTAACCGGTTGTATTTTCCGATTAGATTCTATAAAATTACCAGTCGCTAGCTATAGATTGACTCGGTAGTTAATGCTGTGAAGCAATTAACAATTTATTTGTGTTTTTTCTTGTTAATCCAACAATCTAAGAATGCTACCCTGTAGACTCCTAACCTCAATGTATATATATATATTCCTTTACCATACACATTTCAATCTACACTATTTATTTGAATTTTATGAGCTATTGGGGCGCTGGTTGCACTTTTATTTGTTCGTTCCACATTTTGTTGTTGTTGTTGTTTGTTTTGTATTTTATATTGTATATGGTTTCGTTTTTTTTATGTTTTTGTTGTTGATTTCTGGTGCTCTCATTATAAATTTTCATAGCTCGTTACGTGCTACACTCGCAATTACTCAATATTTGCATACCAATTCCGATTTTGACTCGGGTGACTCGCGTCTGGGGCCCCTTTGTGTTTTAATTACTTTTGGGTGCGCTTATCTTCAAGTGTCTATGATTTAATTATGAGCATTTTGATTATGATTATGACGCACACTCAGCTAAAAACACATACACGCACACACACACACTCGCCCAGATTGCAATAGTGGGCGTTTCCTTAGATTCTTTCAATATCATTTCCTATTGCGAAGGTCAACGATATAAAAATACATAGCTCTATCGATAAATGCAAGCGATAGCTTGCTTTAATCGGCATCATAAGTAGTTCCAGATAATACCTATCTAGTCATACACAGACTGATAGTTCCGCCTGTGCCCAATAGATAAAACTAGAACTATCTAAAATCAACGCACTTAGTCAGAAACCTATTCCCTCTTCCTCTTCACAATTATATATTCTGCGCATTAAATGCGATAATTATAGCATTAGGGTGTGTTTTGTTATTTATATTTATTGCTTACCACTAATTATGATATCGATATCGATAACGTACAGCCGAGAACTAGGCTTAAATAGAGACTTGCCAAGCTTAAGGCCAATTGCCCGATAAGGAAGTCTTCCCCTTTCCCAGAGTTAAGCTAATTGCTTAACCTTATGTGGAATACAATGGAAGTGAATACAAACTTATATACACTTAACTGATATCATAAGTATAAAGTATGGAGGACGACAATTGAACACTCAAAGATCAAATAATCTACCGTTAAAAGTAATCAGAGCTATGAAAAGACGATGACTCCCATTGGGGCTGGGGAAATATTGCGTGATTGTAGTTTATAGGGAGGTCGTGTGTTGGGTGCGAGGGCTTTAAGAATAATACGTCTAGTACATGAATACCACACTTTTGTATATGTACAACAATGAGAAAGACGAGAGGCACTGAGACACATGTATTTCGACAAAACTACAAAAAAAATATATACAAATAAATAATAAAAGATCCATAAAGCCACACTGGAGCAGGCTCGACAGTGGAAGGCCCTGCACTTATGGAAAAAGCAAATAGTGCTAAATAACAAATAGTGGTAAAACCAAATACAGGTGTAAGCCAATTCTGGTGAAAAGCAAACACATCATAAGCTTTTTACGTTGAAATTTTAAAGACAGATTCGAGCTATAATGTCAATCATATTTAGCAAAACTTAAGGTTAGCATAAAACGTCTTGTAATCTGTTTTTTTTTTCAATATTAGACAAACTTAATCAACTCTGTTTACTTTTTTAAAGTACAGGGTCTAGAAAAAGAAAACAACTTTGATATGAATGATGACGCCGACGCGTCAACAGTAAACCGGGCAGTAGCAATTGCGTTGACGTGCACTGCGACGTCGACGTCGACTGAGACTGAGAGGTTGCGTCGTCAACTGGAGCTGGCTAACAAGCGCGCACCGGCAAACGAAGCGGCATTCGATGATTGCCGTGCGAGGTTAAAGCAACAACATACAGACAACACTGTAAACCACCCACAACACCACCCCACTAATAAAATAAATAAAAAGCCAACAAAAACCACAGAGATTCTATTAAAATGGGCAGCTGTTGTTCCAAGGATTTAGACGATAAGCGCTCTTGGAGCCCCGAAGAAACTAAGAATGGAGTAAGTGAAGAACCATCTTAAATTTAAATGGAATTTAATACTTATGGAATACATCCTTATAGAGCACCACATCGACGATTATAGCACAGCCCATGGATAATGTGGGCAGTACGGGAGTTTTTACCTTGACACGCTCAACAACAACAAACACAGCAACAGCAACAGAGAAGCCATCACATGCAACAGCGACAACAGCAGCAACAACAACAACAACAACAACAACAATAACAACAGCATCTGATCCTGGCGAGCATTAATCGAACATAACCTAACTTTTATATGTTTTTTTTTGTTAACTATATTGTATGTACATACAACTGTGTATATAAGTGTGTATAAGTATATGTATTTATATATATAAATATTTCATTTAATTAATTTTGTTTCAAGTACAAAACATTTGTGCCATGTGTGTTTGCGTGAAGAAGAGGAAGGAACGAATGCGGTTACTTGCTCCTCTCTCCCTCCAACTCTCCCACTCGCTCTCTCATTGGGGCTTTCTAAGTGTGTGTATGTGTGTTTGTGAATCCATTATTGTTGCCAGCTATCGAGTACTTATTTAATAATAAATATGAATTATACTCCAGTTCAGTAAAAATACCCATTGAAAGTTCTCCAAAGTGTTGAATAAAAAACCTTTTGTTATTTTTTCAATATCAAGCGCAATCAAGATTCGTCAACTTGTTGTTGTTTTTGTCTACAAATAAACAAAGCAAAAGCGAAATCCAACAAAAACTCACACGAAACTTTGCCGGTTTATTTCTGATAAGAGCTCATAACCCAACACTGCACCCTTGTCTCCACTATACATTCACTTCCCCTTCTCCCTCCCACCACCACCCACCTTCCATAGAGCTGCACACGCATTCGCACATTGCTAGGTGATGACATCAGGGCGTATGATGCCGTTGCACAGCAAAGAAGAAGAGCAGCAAGAAATGTGAGAGTGGATGAGAGAGAGAGAGAGTGGGAGTGTGGAGTGCAAAAGAGTGCGAGGAATAGCGTGTGTAACAGGAAACAGAACACACACACATACGCAAACATGGGGCTGACTCAGTTTCTAAACCAATAAAACAAACAAACTTTAAACAAAAGAAGAACGAAAAAAGTTGAAAGTATAAAGATTACAAATTAAAGAATAAGGTGACTCAAGATGCCAAGTTTACCAATAGGCTGTTCTGTTAATTAATGTACTTCATTGCACTTGCTGTACTTCATAACAATGTCAGTAATCTTAGAAATAATCTGCCGGACTGAAAGGTACCCATAAGCTTCCTAAAAACCTATTTTAGTCTAAAAAAAGGCTCAGTTTGTTTAAAGTTATTTTATTGCTATGACCTGCTTGACTAAAAGATGCCATAACCTTCTATAATAACCTACTTTAATGTAAAATGAGCTTGTCAAAGGTAGACTACACCTTGTCTCTAAAATCAGCCAAGCCTCTTTATTAATTCCACAACTTACAGGGTGTATTGACAATTGCAATGCAAATAATAGATTCTGGTGTTTCCGTATCAATACTATTTAACATATTTCAACCGATTTAATATATTTACATATAATAACAATTATCCAATGTGGTTTGA
Organism: Drosophila testacea; assembly: GCA_035043265.1. NCBI lineage: Eukaryota > Metazoa > Arthropoda > Insecta > Diptera > Drosophilidae > Drosophila > Drosophila testacea. The sequence continues at coordinate 5,158,572 of JAWNND010000229.1, forward strand.
AAACATGTTTTAATATGCAAACCGGCATACTAGTCAATTGCATTAACAAATGCATAAATAAGGTTGCAGTCATTTGGATCTGCTAAGAATTTATAAACATTATATCTATACAGAAGTAATTTTCCTTCCGGTTCTCGACAATTCAAAAAGAACGCCAAGTTAAAGCTGACTTACATTCAATTACAATCAAAGAATAATTAAAATATTCACAAAATCAAGTAGTCCTTCAAAAATGCTTAATACAATAGATGCTCACATATTTAAATTGTCTTAAATAATAAGCTGATCACATTTTAGAGCAATAACAAGCTCCAGGATTTAGAAATTCTAAAGAGCCGCATTTGTGTGAGTCTAGTAGGAATTAATTGAGTTAGTGGTTCCAGCTTATATTCGACACCCTGTAACTTTGCACGGAAACGTCAAGTCAACTTAAGAAGCTGTCAAGACTACGTCTATACGTTTATTTTATTGGAATTTCAACAAATAATTATACAACTTATACTTTCCAGCGGAAATACATTAATAATCAATTGACGTGCTAAATGCAATATTTTTCAAATCTGTTATTCAACGAATAGCACAATGGTTTGCCGCATCGTTGCCACCTGTTTCCAGAATTTTAGAATTTTTTTGAAGGATCTAGGCTTTCAGAAGGGCTACAAAGACGATACATATTTTAAAAGAATCTGCTGGAATTTATCTAATTTACAATTAATTTGGTTTATTTATAAAAAATCATTTTATCACCCAAAAAAATAGTTATTTATTTATTTTTTTTCAAAAACACATTTTCACTAAAATCCCGAAAAGTATGCAACAAGATCGCCCAGGGTTGTCAAGTTTCACGATGGTAGCGCCATCTATTGTTTGCTAGCGCTGCTTTTTTGGAACTACAATTTTGTTTTTGTTTTGTGTGTAAAGTTTGCAAATCAAAATTCAAACTTTGACGGTTGATTTTTTAAATACATTTGTTGTTGTTTGTTTGTGTGTGTGTAGCGCTGTTCACGCCCCTTTTGCAACACTGTCAATGCTAAAATATTAAACAAAAGGATGCAGTTTATTACATCAGTGCCAACATCGCCCACAACAACAACAGCAGCAGCAGAAACAACAACAACAACAGCAGGTGGAGGAGGTGGAGGAGCAGCAGCAACAACAACAACTGACGCATCTAACGGTGGCATCCGATACTGGCAACGGCATAGAGATGCTGAAAACATTATATGATTTTCAAGCGGTTTATCCCAAAACGATCAGTTTTGATAGAGGTGAATATTTTATAGCGTAATTTGGTGGCAAGTTGTTAGTATGAAATATATGCTTAACTTTGGCGCGCCAAAGTTTGGATACCTTGCAGTGCCCTGTGAAAGACGTCCGATTTTTTAAAAATTTGTTGATTTTGAACCGACCGATCCTATGGCAGCTATATGATATAGTAGTCCGATTTACACCAAATTTGGTCAACCTATTTAAAACTTAATCAAACATACAATGTTTATATTTGTTGAGATATTTTGAGAACAAAAAGTTTTTCATACTAAATGTTGTGTTCGAACCGATCGTTCCTATGGCAGCTATATGATATAGTAGTCCGATTTACACCAAATTTGGTCAGCCTGTTTAAAACTTAATCAAACACACAATGTGTATATTTGGTTGAGAATATCTTGAGAAACAAAAAAGTTTTTCATACTAAATGTTGTTTTCGAACCGATCGTTCCTATGACAGCTATATGATATAGTAGTCTGATTTACACCAAATTTGGTCAGCCTATTTAGAACTTAATTAAACACACAATGTGTATATTTGGTTGGGATATGTTGAGAAACAGAAAAGTTTTTCATACTAAATGTTTATTTCCAACCGATCGTTCCTATGGCAGCTATATGATATAGTTATCCGATCCGGCCGGTTCCGACATATGTGTGCGTGCAGCAAAAGACGGACCTGTACCAAGCTTCATCAAGATAGCTTCAAAACTGAGAGACTAGTTTGCATAGAAAGAACAGACGGACAGACGGACAGACAGACGGACAGACGGACATGGCTATATCGACCCAGCTCGTCGCCCTGATCAACAATATATATCTTTATGGGGTCTGTGACTGTTCTTTCAATGCGTTACACATTTCGTGACAAAATTATAATACCCTCTGCAAGGGTATAAAAAGGGCAACATTGACATTTGTGCCATCCAATTACGTAATGAAGATTAAGGTAAGTGTCGAACACACACAAACGCTTAACTTTGATTATACAAGTTGTCATTGACAATCAATTACTATTTGCAGGTGGAACATGATTTTCTCATCAGTTTTCTCAACTCATCAAGTAGAGATCAATGGGCATTATGTCCAAGGATAAATTGCTCGACAGGCTGCATGAAAAGAAGCACACACCATGGAGCGATTATATATGCATTGCTTATAGCAAAGCTTAGATTGTTATTATTATCAATATCGTTACATATAGAAAGAAGAAGACGTAAACTCACACACATATAAACTGAACAGAAATTGTATTTAAAATAAAACAAATCAAACGACGGCACAAAAAGCAATTAAAGCAAAATGCAAAAAAGGGGGAGAATACAGAACGAATCTTTTATACACAAACATTCAAATACTTTGTATATAGTACACGTACTACATGTGTATGTACATATATGTATTTATGTATGTATGTAGATAAAACAATTTGAACATCAACAAGATCGACCCTAAAGTCAAACAGACACAAAAACAAATGAAAACGACGACGGTTTTGTGCAGATCGCGCTTCTCCCTGGGGTATTACTATGTACGATGGGGGATTGGGTATAAGGCTGTATGTGTAAAGGGGGAAAAAGTGATAGAAAACTGAAATTGGAACGTTGTCGTCGCCGCTCGTCGTCACCCCCGCGAAATTGGTTTGGGGTACGATCGGCAGCTAAAAGTTCTGCGTAGTCAGTGCAAACGCGACGTTCCAAGCAGAAAGACGATAACGACGGCAACAAATTCAAAAAAAAAAGCAAAACAAAAACAAATACAAAAAAATTTCAAATTCAAATTTCTATTTAAAAAGCAAAATGAAGAACTACTCGTCAGGCGTTTTCCTAGTGTTTCTTTTGGCTGTGGTTGCACTTGCCACACCGCTGCCCATGACCAACGATGCCGAGTTTGTTTCCATTGATTCCAGCGAAAAGGCACCACATGAATTGCCCCACATGGTGATTGCACCCCGTAAGCTGGAGGATGAATTGGTCGAGCAGCGTCCTGGATTGTTTGACACCATTGTGGAGCAGTTGCATGCAGCTGGAGTACAAACCGCAGACAAGCGGCAATTGCAAACACTCAGCTACAAGGAATTGACACGCTTGTTGGCCCTGTGGCATTTGACACAAAGACGCAACTACTACGAGGCCAATGAGAATCGTGCACCGCCAGCTTTTGAGGAAGCTCGTGATCACGGAAAGCCACATGTTAAGCCCGAGTCGCAGTAGAAAAAACAACAACATGAATAAATCAACTCTTATTCCTAGCCAGCAAAAAAAACCCTTCCAAAAAATCATTCTATTCAGTCTTCTCTTTTTAATTATTGCCAAGCAGATCATTATTATTAATGTAATTAATGTAAAATTGTGAAATGCAATGAAAAGAAAATGCCGAGCAGGGAAAACATCATGTTAACACAACACAAATGAACACCAAAGAATCAACTCTTATTCCTAGGCAGAAAATCATTCTATTCACAGTCTTTTTTTTTTATTTCAATTATATTAAATCTTTATTGCTAAGCAGATCATTTTAATTAATGTAAAATTGTGAAATGCAATAAAAAAAAAAGTCACAAAAAAATATGAAATAGAGTAATTTGTTGTCTATGCCACAGAACGTTCCTTGTTGGAGATGTCCTGCTCAGGCTCCGAGCTTGAACTGGAGTTGCTGCTGGTGTTGGTAACAACAACGCGTGGCATTTGACGACGTTGCAGACGCTTTGCAATGGGTGGCACGAAGAGATCATGCTTGATAAGCGTACAGTCGGCATCCTGGTAGATTTTACGATTGTCATCCCATTTCAACAAGGCAAAGATGCAGGAGAGCAGCCAACCGACAAAGAAAGCAATGACGAAACCCAATGCGGCATACCACATGTAGCTAATGCGATATAAATAAAAGTACTCCTCAGTCTCTGACTTTGAATCAGAGCGAGACAAAAACAAATCGATTGCAAAGCTCCGATCGATCGGACATCCCGCGATGGACATATCCAGACTTGGTATGGGGGGCTTTGGTTGTCCAAAACCAATCCAAAACGAGACGGCCAGCGAGATTAAAAGTCCAGATATAGCACCCTTCTGATTTGCCGATGTCACGTACATGCCGAGCGTAAAGAGTCCCAACAATGGACCACCAATAATGCCGAAAATGGAGAGCGCCGCCTGAAGTAGTCCACCAATGGAGCCGGCCATAAAAGCCATGCCAATGCAGAGGGCACCAAAGAAAACCGATAGCAACTTGGAATACCACAATGTCTGTCGATCAGTGAGTGTGCGTCCAGCACAACAATGCATCAGAGGCTTTAGGTAATCCTCCAGGGTGACAGCAGATAGTGAACTTATCGCAGAACTAATCGTGGAGAGGCTGGCGCAAAAGATCCCCGAAACAAAGAGACCCGACAGTCCAGTATAATCACCCATGGTGTCAAGGACAAACAACGGCATCACCTGATCTCTTGAATTCACTCTACCCTCCAGCAATGGGTCACAGTTGCGATAATACCAATAGATGCACAATCCGGAGAAGCAAGTGCTGATGCTGAGCAGGCACAAAATGGGTAGACACCACCAGAGAGCGGCACGAGCTGATCGTAGATTCTTGACCGCAAGCAAACGTTGCACTTGCGTCTGATTTACACCATAGATGGCCAGATAAGTGGCACAACCTCCCAGCACCTGAGTGAACCAGGTGTGACGTTCCGTTGGATCAACGCTAAAATTGCCAAAATCAATTCGTCCAGCCTTCACGGCCGTATTCCAAATGACATCCAGACTTCCTGCCTTGATCCAGGCACAAATGATGACACTAAAGACGGCGGCAAACATTAAAAGCGATTGATAAATGTCCGTGATGAGTACAGCCTTCATGCCACCCATTGTGGCATAAATGGTGCATACCACGCCCACAATCAACACTGAGAATATTTGACTTAATCCTGTGACTGCCTCCAGTGCCAAAGCCGGTGCATAAACCACAATTCCCATGTAGAGTATCATCTGCATGGAGAAGGCCAAGGAGGCGGCCAATCTTGTGGCATATCCAAAACGTTGCTCCAGATATTCATAAACACTTGCCGTCTTTAGGCGATAAAAGACTGGCAATATCAGATATGCAGCAATGGGTGTGGATACCACATAGGATAGATTGATGATGACAAACATGGTGCCATACTGATAGATCTCCATGGAGACACCCAATATGGTTATTGCTGACATAAAGCTGGCCATTAAACTGAATGCCACGGGCGTTACGCCCATTGAACGATCAGCCAGTAAATATTCCGTTGTTGTGCTCTGTTTGCTGCCCACAAATCGATAATAAACTCCGATCAATATGGAAATGATGAGGACAATAGCCAGGATGGCATAATCCCAACCTCCAAGGGTGGCCATATTTAATTAAAAGATCCCTCTATCTTTTCGATAGTCTGGCAGCACGATTTGAGCTTTAAGTTGGAGATCGCTAGCTAGCTGCCCAACACTAGAGAGATCCAAACACACACCGCACACCACACACCACACACACACTTTGGGAGCGTGTACCGCGTGCCGTAGTAGTTGTAGTTTTATTCAATTTGGCCTTTTTTAATCGACAGACAAACAATATGTATTATTTGATTGTTGATAAGCGCCAGCGATAAAAATCAACAATCTTATATTAGAACACATTCAACGTTGTGGTGGTTCAATCTGACCAGATTGAGATTCAGCTGCTGAGCACTGAGCACTGAGCACTGAGCACTGAGCACACGCGCGTCTTTAACGTTTGCCGGCCGTCAATGAAATGTGGCCCAAATACGTAGGCGCGTAGACTACAATAAAAACCCACAAAAGCAACTCTGGCCCAGAGCAACGGTTAAAATGGCCAAAAGGAAACCGTTCACATTGTTTTACTGTGTGTGTTTTTTTTTTTTTTTCTTTTTTATTGCTCCCATTGGGTCGCCGCTGTGAGAGATAGCAGCTTAGCGACGACAACAGTGCTCATTACCAACACTTGGGGACAACACGCTGTGTAACCGTCGCCATCTATGCGATACAGTGGGTTCTCCTGCTTGAAAGATCAAGTCACCTTAAGTACACTTTCGAATATTTAATTCTCTTCAACGTCAATACTTGGACTTTTGACATGATTACCTTTTCTACAAAAGCCCTTGGCTTTTCTTAACAGCATCACTACAGCTCTGTTAAAAGTGAGGCACTCTCTTAAAAGATGTTAAAATGTCTTAACATGATTCAAGTGGTTGCACTTGTTGAAATGATCCCCTACTAAAAGACAATTTCAAGACATTTTATTTCTAACAGCAGAGTTACAGCTTCGATAAATGTGAAGCACCTTCGGTTAAACGTTACTAACAGCACGAAAGTTACAGACAGAATGGTAAACATTATATTTTACACTGTTGACAATTTCAGCTAAAAGTAGATTATATCCAAGATATCTTAATCTCAAAGTCTGCGAGGCACTGTAACCCATATAAAGACTTGTTTACTTAACAACATTTTACGATTGAAATTAATTAATAAACTTAACGCCAGGCGGTCCAGACATTGCCCTTGGCATAATCATATTGAAGTGTTTGTGATATCATATATTTATCACTAACTGTACGTACAACAAAAAACATTAGAGGAGACATCTCTAATTCCATAGAGCACACGAGTTCGTAGGGAACATTAGTCAGAGTTTAATCTTTATGGTTTAATAGGTATTCTTAAGAAATTTCTGGCTATTAATACAAGATCGAACTGTTCTTGGTAGTCTTAAACAATTTAGTTCTCATCGAGGGTATATCTAATTCGGTTTGCGAAATATTTTCAACATTTTTCGGTCTTCATTAAGTTAATTACAAAAAGTTAAATACATACATATATACATATATCTATAAATGGATGCCTGAACAGGTGGTGACTATACTATGAACGTTCCAGCGATGCGATAAGCAAAAGAAATACACAACTTGTTAAATGCAAAATCATTGTGAAACCCAAAAATTATTAGAGAAAGATTATGAAAGCCTGTTGCAAATTCTGATTTCTTGAAAGATTTACAGATACATTATAATATTAAATCAATTCTTCTAATCTCTAAACTTTAATTATGGTACAACGATAGTATTGGGACAGATCTCGATGAATAAACGAATCAATAAAACACAACTTGCTAAACTCAATATCAGTGTGAAACCCAAAAACTGAAAGATTTACAGGTGTTTTATATAAGATTAAATCAATATTTGTAATCTCTAAACTTTAGTTATGGTATTACGTTAGTATTGGGAAAGGATTCGACCAGTAAACGAATCGTTTAAGCATTAACATTTTTCATTTCTAGAAGAGTGAAATATCTGAAAAAATAAGTCTTAAAACTTCAATTCTGTACCCCATTCGAATAAAATGAAGTTTTCTTTCGACTCTCACGTGATGAATAAAGTACAAGATATGAAAATTATATAGAATATAAATAACGAATATTTCTGCACCATTGTTTGCGCTCACCAAAACAAATCGATGACAGAAAATTGATAGAATAATTATGATTCTTCTGCTATACGGCAGTGAAGCACAATCATGATGTCAAACTTATATTTGGTTCATCATGATAGAGCAGTTTCTTATATGTAAATGAACTGAGATTCCTACATTTATGGCATATATAATTATAATGTGAGTGGTTAATGGTGCACTTACCGTTACTTGATACCAGCCAGCTCCATTAGGCACCAGTTTGCCAAATTTACCACGCGGAACTGGGGAACCACGACGCCGTGACGTAGGACGATCCTGCATAAGTAATGTGGTCATTTCGCTCATATCATCATCCTCATCCCAACGACGAACATCCTGAAGTCGCAGCTTGACGTCACTTTTGTGAGGGAACTGTGAGGTCTTGAAGCTGACGCGACGTTTATTACGATCCTTGCGACGCTGATGATCATCATCTGGAACATGATATAAAAAAAAAGGTTACTTCAATTTCACCATAATAACAATGCTGGCTTCACACTGGGTCATAGAGCGTCATAAAGCTGTGTCATAGCGTCACAGAACAATGTGTTTATATTGATGGAAGTCACATGTCTTGGCACAGAGCTGTAGCCACTGTTGCCAATTTGGTTAAGATTTCTTTGTTTTGGAAGCAAAAGAACTTATATATAAGATTACTTTTACATTTATACTTTTTTTTTCTTTATAAAACGTTTTATTTAAACTTTAAAATCCGAATATCTATAATTTATGATTCGTCACTGTGAAGACTTTTGTTTTGTGTCGTAGGGCACCACAAAGCATCTCAGATAACAGTGTCACAGTATGACCCAGTGAGGACCTAGCATTACAACAACATACCACCATAGTCTTTTAGTGCGGAATAACGTGATCCACCGCCACCTCCTCCTCCTCCACCACCTCCACCATTGATGCCACCGCCATTGCCATTGCCAGCATTGTTGTTGTTGTATCGCTGACCGCCGCCGAAACCGCCACCACCGCCGCCGCGTTTAGGCATCTCGCTCACACACAATGAGGCAATTAAAGACCAAAATTAAATTGAATTGCCAGAAGAGATGGCCAAACTGCACACAGATATGATGATAATAATAATAATAAACAAGGTCTGTCTGCGTGCGCACACGTTGCAATTGTGTTGTGTTTTGGGACTCTTCTTCTTCTTGTTGTTGTTGTTGTTGCTTCTATTTTTCTTCTTTCTTTTGCTGGTCGTGCAAAATTGTGTTTGCGAGTGATCGAATTTCGTATTATTGCAGCAGAAAACGTAACCAGAACTTAAAATGCGTATTTTATATGCACGACCCGGACACCAACAATATATGCACTTATTAAAATAAACGATTGTTTCTTAAAGAGCGCGAATTTGCAACGCAATTTCACAAAATTATCAAAGTATTAGTTGACAGACAGTGTTGTTGTGCAGTAGACAGATGTCAATGACAATGACGCTATGGCATTTTACAACACACCAGGTGTTTTGTAAAATTGCTTACCACTGAAAAATGGCAACGCCAACTACAGTGATCTGGCAACGCTACTATGACAAATATAAATACAAGTGACATTACATTAACTTTTAAACACACAAGAATATCAGTAAAAACGGCAGCAAGTTTTTAAAAATCACACCATGTTAACAAATCCAAAGCACTGTATACGTCTGGCCGAAACAGAAGATGAATTGATAGATAATCTTGGCAATGTGCTAAAGTGTTGTGCCGATCGAGCACTTGAGAACCGCGAAACTTTTCGCCTTGGCCTCTCAGGTGAGTGCAAATTAATGTGTGTGTGTTAGTGTGTTTGTGAATGAGTGATAAGCTCAGCTTAGATGACCTTAGATCACGCTATTACATTTACAAAGTCAAGCATCAATCGTGAATATGTTTATTTTTTTTTCTTTACCAGGTGGTTCGCTTGTACAACTTTTGACCCGCGCACTTGTCGCACTTCAGCTGGACACAAAATATTGGAAGTTTTTCTTTTGTGACGAACGCTATGTATCACATGATCACCAGGAATCCACCTACTGGGCATATAAAACTCAGATGTTAAGTCAATTGCCAAATATTTTGGATAACCAATTTGTTAAGGCAAACACCTCTTTGTCATTGGATGACTGTGCCAATGATTATGAAAAACTAATCAAAGACGAATTTGGTACAAGCTGTCCAGAGTTTGATTTATTGCTTTTGGGCATGGGACCGGATGGACACACATGCTCCTTATTTCCAGAGCAACCACTTAGTCTGGCGGAAACTCGTCGTCTAGTAATTCCAATTCGGGATTCCCCAAAACCGCCGCCTGAACGTATCACATTCACGGTTCCATTGATCAACAATGCTAAATTTGTTGTCTTTGTTGTCACAGGTGCCAGTAAAGCTGCTGTTGTAAAGGTAATAAATATTTTCATCTAATGAAATTTTAATAATATATTTGTTATGAATATAATTGTAGAGTGTGTTTATCGACATGGATAAAGAATTTCCCGCCGCTTGGATACAACCCACACATGGAGAGTTGAAAGTGCTTGCAGATAATAATGCTGGTAGCAAAATTGTTTCTTCGTAATTGTAAAAGAAATCGTACGGAATAAAATGCATAGCAATTCGCAACTTTTTTTTTTTAATGCGCGCGCTTTTATTAATTTAGTGTTGTAAATTCGCCTGGCGTTGCCACTACATTTCAAAGTTCTCATTCGAGTGAATAGCCAAATACAAACGAAATTGTGTACTTCATAAACATCTAGAAGCGCAATGCTGCGGCAATTATTAAGTAAATGGACACTCATTCAGTTGTAATATGCCACACAAATAAGCGAATTCATCTGTCCCGCTTGCGTACTTTTAAATAGGCGCGCTTTAATAAATTTTGTACTGACAATTCAGCTGGCGTTGCCACTGCTTGTGTTAATTTTCACAACACAAAATAGTGCTGCCAGATCTGTGCAAAAGTACTCATTCAAGTGAAAATGTAAGAAAAAAAATTGTTAAACTTAACAAACATCGAGGAACGCAATGTTGCGGTAATAATTGCATAAATTAACAATTAACTAATATAGATACACGCACACCAACGCAGTTGCAATGCCTGACACATTTAGCGAATTCGATGCAGAACGCGTCTGTCGCGTTTGCCTTCGCGAAGTGGGCGATTTCTACTTTATTTACGATGAGGCGCCCGTGGAGCAGGGTGCAAATATTGCCCAGATACTCAATGAATGCACGCGTTACACCTGCGAGAGGTTCGATAAGATGCCCCACCACATGTGCGATACCTGCATCAAAGCCGCCTGCCAAGCATATCGCTTTAAAAGAGATGCAGAGAAGTCCTATCGCTCCTTGGTGGCGATTCTGGGAAGGAATCCAATAACAAAGCCCAACAGCAGCGATATTGCCACACAGACTGAACAGTTGCCGATGCTGCCATGCGGCATTTGCAATGATGAATTCCTTAATACCATGGAACTGCGTATTCATCGAAATGAACAGCACAAATATATCGAAGATCTTAAGTGTAAACTGTGTGATACAGAATTCGAGCACTTCCGTCAATTGCGCAATCATCTTGTCGAGAAGCATGACCAAGAGACATCATCACCTTTGTTGCGACGCCGCGTTGAGTGCCGTGAATGCAAAAGCTCCTTCAGTCGACGTGATCATCTGCTTCGTCATATGCGCACTGTCCACAAGTCGAATAAAAAGCGCGGGACGCTATCCGAGGAACAGGAATCAAATATAACCTGGCCCCCAATCGACGAGACAACAATGCACAGTGGCGATGAGCTGGAATCAGCTGCAGTTCTTCTCAATGCCCACTGTACAGATGATGAGGACAACGATAATAGCGAAAGTGTCTATCAAAGCCATACGAATCCCATATCAAGCAACGAGGAGGCTGACGACGACGACGTTGATGTTGAGGCTAAGCAATCTTTATGGCTACACATTAAACCAGAACCCGAGCCCGAAGCAGAGCCAGAGGTAGAACATTCTTCAACTACAGCTGCGGCGCATGTGAAGCGCGAGAAGCGTAGAAGAAAAGCAAGGATCAATACGGACAACGAGGAGGAAGAGGAGAGTGAAGATAAACGGAAAAGTGGGACCAAAAGTGAACCGGTGACAACAGCAGTTAAGGGTAAGAAAGAAAACCTCTATATAAGGAATAGTTAAAGGTTCCTTCTGTCCGTCTGTATGTATATATATGTATAAATTTGGGTATCTTAAAATTAGAAACTCGACATAAAACGTTCTTGTTTTTATTTCTTAAACAGAGGAACCACTGGCAGATCAACAATTGTCCATTAAGCAGGAACGACAACGCATTGATAGCGTTAATGTGGTTGAGCAGGAATGTTACAAACTGGATGAGAATATATTGCACAGCTCGGAGGATGAGGATGACGATGATTTTGCCAATGATAGCAATGATAGTGACCTGGATTACATTGCTGACGATGATGATGAAAACGAAACAGAGACCAGAGCTTCTAAGACCGAAGATAAACCAAAGCTGTCGCAAGCTGCACAAGTGGAAATCATCCGGGAATATCTACATAAACCAACGACGGGCAAACAGCGACGTCGTCGTCGCAATAAACAAACTGATGGAGAATCAAATTCCAATCCTGAGAATCGTTGTGAAATCTGCCAACGCACCTTTTCCCGTCATTGTCATTTGTTGCGCCACCAATTGTCGCATCTGGAAAAGAAGCCGCTCAGTTGTCCAATTTGTTCCAAGGGCTTTGCACGTAGCGATCATTTGAAGGCACACATACAAAGTCTCCATGGCAACAAGGAGCACAAGTGTGTCCTTTGTGAAGCTGCCTTCACACGTCCAGATGCTCTAGAGCGACACAAACTGAGTAAACACAATGGCGAAGGACTCGACGCGAATAGTGAACTCAAATTGCAATTGAGCGAGCATACATGTGAATATTGCTCCAAGAGATTCTCCAGCAAGGCGTATCTACGTAAACACACTCTGATTCATACGGATTTCCTCTACGCCTGCAAAAGCTGTGATGAGACCTTCAAGGAGCGTCAACAACTGCGAAGCCACGAGAAAACACACACTGGCCAGCGGAATTTCCTCTGTTGCATATGCGGAGATAGTTTTGCACGCAACGATTATCTCCGTGTCCACATGCGACGACACAATGGAGAGAAGCCCTACAAGTGCCGTTACTGCATCAAGGCATTCCCGCGTGCCACAGATCTTAAGGTGCACGAGCGGTAAGTTGGCTCGACGAATTATCATTAAGACGATTATTCAAAATTCTTGTAATTTCAGTTATCACACTGGCACCAAACCGAATTTGTGCAACACATGTGGCAAGAGCTTTCATCGTGCCTACAATCTCACCATTCACATGCGCACACACACGGGCGAGCGTCCCTATCAGTGTGATCAGTGCCCCAAGAGCTTTAGCCAGAGCAATGACCTAAAGGCTCACATAAGACGGCACACGGGCGAGCGTTACAAGTGTCCACATTGCGATGCCTACTTTCTGCAGCTTTATCACATGCGCAACCATTGCCTCAGTGCCCACAACAAGCATATTGAAACAAAGACGGGAAGATTACAACGCACTGGACTTCTGGATGAGCCAACGCATTCACATCTAACCACGGTCGTAATGCCACCAACACGTTTTCAAACTGATGTCACGACCCTTGTGACAGCAACAACACAACTACCTGTTGCAACAACAGCGGCAACTGCAACAATTGCCACACCAATTCAACATTCTCCTGTCACCTATAACACAACATCGCCGCTATCTGTTACTGTCCCTGTCACGTTGCCTGCCCAGAATGCAACTGGATTTGTGGCTGCTGCAAACAATGCTGTCACAGCAACAGCAACAGCAGCGGCTCCCTTTGGGGCATTCAACATAACGCCCGTTGTGATGGGTAAGTTTATCTCAGATAGAGATAATCTCTCTTGTTTCGTATATAAGTACATATATATTTATATGTGCATTGCTTTGTGTATTTATATGTGTTTTTTGCCTATCTCTATGTTCATTTCTAAATGTGATCCCATCTTTATTGTTTTCTTTGTATCTGTTTACATTAAGCTCTCCAAGTTCTTTATTACTGTTCCTATCAACCTCTCTCTCTCTCTCTCTCTCTCTACTGCCTTCTCATTCTAATTCGCTTCTATTTCTCTTCGTTTCAGCCCATCTCATGTATAATCACGGTGGCAACAGTCAACAGAGCAATGCCAGTGGCAGCGAGACGGGCAAATAGCCGATGTTGCAGCAACAACTGAAGATGTTGCAACTGCCACTGCAACTGCCGCTGCAACTGCAACTGCAACTGTTATTCCATATTTAAGTTAAGAAACACATGTATATATTGAAAATCATCAACAGTAGAAATCACTTAAGAGCGACTGTTAAGGCTATGATACCCTATGATATCATATGAATTGAGTTTGCCGTGCTCAGAGTCGTTTCTTAATGATACACCCAAAGGAGAGATGACTGAGGAAGGCGCTCCGTCATAATATAGTGTATATACATATATTCTTGATCACTTATGAAATGTATCATATCCAATGCACACTAAAATGTAAGTCAACATCGGGCCACAGCAAGAAAACGAAACGAACACTCTGGGGTGTTTGTGTGTGTGCGCAGGGTATCTCGTAATCGTGTACTCTCGACCAAAACGTTAATATGTAATACACGTATACAAAGATACGGGTATCGGGTATTTAACCGTCGAGCGCACTCTGCTGTTGCGTTTTTATTTGTTTACCAGTGAAACTAAACATTAAAATTGCTTCATTAATCTGTTAACATACATAAAATAATAGTTAATAGCTATAATATAAAAAGAATTGTTTTTATTAAAAACAAAATAACAAACAACTCATATTTGCATAGCTATGACTATAGCTATAAACATTGTAAATACAAATACATATTCAAATGAAAGTGGTGCAAAGAATGATAAATGTGTTTTTCTCTGTGTTTTGTCTGAAGAATACTTTGAAAAGTGGCAGATTTCAGTTGTGCGAATTAAGTATAATAATAATAAATACCCTGTAATGCACAAAGTTGTCCAGCATATATTGTATCTATATAATTTGATTGGTCGATCATAGTCATGATAGTGATATATTTGATGATTACTATCAATATATGATTATTATGCCCTAAATAATTTGTCTGCTTAAAGTTTTATATATATTTCTTTTCGAGTCCCTTATTGTGATTGTTATAATAACTTGTTGATCACTAAAATACCCTGTGAATCATTGAGTTGGAAATATCAGAGGTGATGGTTATTACAATAATCTGTAAGACATGAAATATTTTAGAATTCAGTTACTTTAATAAGAATGTACGTAATTCAGACTGTCAGATCTCTATTTTTGAAGATTACAGACAACATTTAGCTTAATCAAATGCTTTTATTGGGTTTACATCGTCTATATTTATGGTTTGTTTAATACTTTTAACTACACAAACAATTTATATAACTAAAAATCAATATGAAGACAACACAGCAACATTAAAATATTAAGATACATATAATGATAAAACATAAGTAAATTCATTAAAATAATCTCATTTCGATCTTCACTTTTTCAGCCACATTCGGCTGCGTCTTGGCTCCGGTAAATTCACCTTTGTTTTCTTCTCCTCGCTCTGTTGTGCCTTCCCCTTGATCTGGTTGAGTTTGTTGTTTCTGTTCTGTGCTTTGTTTAAGAAAGAACTGTGGGGACTCTGCATCCTTGGCAACTCGGATGAGCGCACGGGCGGCGCAAACTTCTTGTAGTGTCCGATATCCCAATGGCCAGTTGCCAGATTGCTGCTCTCATCCGTTGTGTACTCATCATCCTCGTCGGTAGTGGCGCCTTTCAATGTTATTTTGGGCACTTGTCCTGGTAATTTACTGCGTGTCTTTTTGCCAGGATTTCCTGTGCTACGCCTTCCCAATCCCGAGCTACGACGCATTGTATCCTCCAGTACACGCACCTTTTTCAAAGGAGACTTAACTGACTTCTGCTCAATGGCCAGCAAACGTTGACTCGGCTTTCGCAATGCTGGAGACGACTTCATACCATTTAACGTCTTCATTAAGCTCCGTTTGGCCTGTGGGGTCTCCGCCTTATTATTATCACCATTCTGCATTTTCCTCTTTTGCATATTGCCTGTGGTCTTCGCCCCTGAATTTGTCATCGAGGTCAGCTTCCAATTAGACGGAGTTTTTCGCAAGGACATTGTTGATGCCGACATTGCGGATGTGTTCCTTTGTGACAAGGGCGTGCGTGGAGCTGTGGCACCAGGAGCTGGAGGGGGCAACATCTTGCCTTTGCCCGAAGGGGTCGTTACTGCTTGTTTGCGGGCAGAGCTCTGCTGCTCCTTGGCCTCGCGAAAACGCACCCAATCGCTTGCCATATGCTCCAATATATTCTCTCCATGGACCAGAAAAGGCGTCCTAGTCCGCAACTCATAGGCTTGCACCAATTCTGTTATCTGCTGCTCAATCTTTGGCAGCTTACTCCCAATGGCCTTCCTCTCACGCTCCTCCTTCAAGAGCTGCCCGCCACGATTGTTGAACCGATTCGGCTCGTTGGCCTTCGCCTCCAAGGCCTCCATACGTGCCCAGATCTCAGCACGACTGGCAAACAGTTCGAAAATTTCTTTGTTGCTATTATAAAAGCTCTTCAGATCATCCAGCTCCAGTTCATGCAGCTCCAACAAATCCTCGTTGTACCACTCGTTATAATAATTGGAGAAACGCTTGCGTTCCTGCTGCGATTTTAGGGTCAAATCCCACCACTTGCAAATCTCCAAGCGAAGCTGCTCAATGAACGTCTTCAAGTTCTGACTTCGCAGTTTCTGACACCGCTGCAGCTCTTCATTTAGCACATCATAGGTCAGCTGAGTATACTCTGTAGCTTCGCGCACTCTGCGCATCCCAAACTCATCAGACTCCTGTAGACGCTCCCAAAGCACATAAATCTTCTCCCTCATTTCATCGATTCGCTCATGCAGCTCCACAACCTGTGCCGCAAATTCTTTTTGCATGAAACGTAGCTTCTCGAAAATATCGGGAGTCACACACTGATTCGCCTGACTCAACAAACGCTCATCTGCAGCAGTCTGTGGTATCAGGCCAAGTACCTTCATGTCTTGCTTAATTTGACTGCGCAGCTGAAACAGTTCCTCCATCCGTCGCGTCCGCTCTGCCCGCAAACGAGCCAAGTGCTCAGAAAAGGCAAACATCTCCTCCGGCTTAGGCAGCGGATCAGCCAGCAATGGCCGTGGCAATTCACCCAGCTCCTCGCATAGCTGCTCCTGCTGCAAGAGGAGCTCACAGATCTCAGCCCGACGCTTACGCAGCTCCTCACGCAGATGTTCTATACTTTTGTCCAACTTCTCCTGCCAGACGCTCAATGGCATCTCCTCTGGCTTTTCTCCAATATCCACACTCCTATGCAGCAGACGCGTCACCTCAGACGCCTCCACTTGAAGTGCATCAATGTAATCTCTGATACACTTCTCCTTCTCATCTGATTCAGCCAATAAGTCAATATAAAAGTTGCGCACGCGCTCATCCAACTTGTGCATCAATTCTTGACAATATTCAGTGTCGAACATATGCGACCACTTGCTATGCAGATAGTCAAAGTGTTTGCTTGTTGTTTCCAATATTTCCGACTTTGTTATTATCAATTGCTCATCCATGGCTATTTATATTATGATACGCAGCTATTATGGTATTATTTTTAATTACAAAACACAAAATACACAAAAAGTGACGCCAACATCAGTCGAACATTTTGCTATATTTGAAACACAAATTGGTGCTGCCACCTTTTATAAAATCAACTCTGTTAACTTGAATACTACATAAATAAAAAAAATACTGCAGGCATTTTAACATAGCAGAATCACACTTCCATAGCTACAAAAGTACGTTAACTTTTAAAATTTAATGGAAAAATAAATTTTTTATTATATATATTAAAACTGCTATTACTATTATTATTAATTTAGGATAAATCAATTTTCAATTTGCGCGGCGATTCTCCATTGCTGCAATCTGTTGTATAGAACCCTTATTCGCAATATACATAGGTGACAGCTTAACAAAAATGTTAGCACCATATCGCAATTTCCATATAATTCAGTATTCATTGATAAAATGGATAGATAATTTTTGTTATTATATTGCTTTTAAAAGTTAACGTACTTTATTTGGAGCCCTGAAAGTGTTAAAATGCCTGCAGTAAATGTGGCCTTATTCGAGTTAACAGAGTGGATTTTATAAAAGGTGGCAGCACCAATTTGTGTTTCAAATTTACCGAAATGTTCGATTGATGTTGGCGTCACTTTTTGTGCATATTGTGTTTTGTAATTTAAAATAATACCATAAAAGCAGCATATCATAATATAAATAACCATGGATGAACAATTGATAATAACAAAGTCAGATATATTGGAAACAACAAGCAAACACTTTGACTATTTGCATAGCAAGTGGTCGCATATGTTCGACAATGAATATTGTCAGGAATTAATGCACAAGTTGAATGAACATGTGCGCAACTTTTATATTGACTTATTGGCAGAATCAGATGAGAAGGAGAAGTGTATCAGAGATTACATTGATGCACTTCAAGTGGAGGCGTCTGAGGTGACGCGTCTGCTGCATAGGAGTGTGGATATTGGAGAAAAGCCAGAGGAGATGCCATTGAGCGTCTGGCAGGAGAAGTTGGACAAAAGTATAGAACATCTGCGTGAGGAGCTACGTAAGCGTCGGGCTGAGATCTGTGAGCTTCTCTTGCAGCAGGAGCAGCTATGCGAGGAGCTGGGTGAATTGCCACTGCCATTGCTGGCTGATCCGCTGCCTAAGCCGGAGGAGATGAATGCCTTTTCTGAGCACTTGACTCGTTTGCGGGCAGAGCGGACGCGACGGATGGAGGAACTGTTTCAGCTGCGCAGTCAAATCAAGCAAGACATGAAGGTACTTGGCCTGATACCACAGACTGCTGCAGATGAGCGTTTGTTGAGTCAGGCGAATCAGTGTCTGATTCCGGATATCTTCGATAGTCTACGTTTTATGCAAAAAGAATTTGCGGCACAGGTCTCAGAGCTGCGTGATCGAATCGACGATATGAGGGAGAAGATTTATGTGCTTTGGGAGCGTCTACAGGAATCTGATGAGTTTGGGATGCGCAGAGTGCGCGAAGCTACAGAGTATACTCAGCTGACCTATGATGTGCTAAATGAAGAGCTGCAGCGATGTCAGAAACTGCGTAGTCAGAACTTAAAGACGTTTATTGAGCAGCTACGCTTGGAGATTTGCAAGTGGTGGGATTTGACCCTAAAATCGCAGCAGGAACGCAAGCGTTTCTCCAATTATTATAACGAGTGGTACAACGAGGATTTGTTGGAGCTGCATGAACTGGAGCTGGATGATCTGAAGAGCTTTTATAATAGTAACAAGGAAATATTCGAACTGTTTGCCAGTCGTGCTGAGATCTGGGCACGTATGGAGGCCTTGGAGGCGAAGGCCAACGAGCCGAATCGGTTCAACAATCGTGGCGGGCAGCTCTTGAAGGAGGAGCGTGAGAGGAAGGCCATTGGGAGTAAGCTGCCAAAGATTGAGCAGCAGATAACGGAATTGGTGCAAGCCTATGAGTTGCGCACTAGGACGCCTTTTCTGGTCCATGGAGAGAATATATTGGAGCATATGGCGAGCGATTGGGTGCGTTTTCGCGAAGCGAAGGAGCAGCAGAGCTCTGCCCGCAAACAAGCAGTAACGACCCCTTCGGGCAAGGGCAAGATGTTGCCCCCTCCAGCTCCTGGTGCCACAGCTCCACGCACGCCCTTGTCACAAAGGAACACATCCGCAATGTCGGCCTCAACAATGTCCTTGCGTAAAACTCCGTCCAATTGGAAGCTGGCTTCCATAACAAACTCAGCAGCCAAAACCACTGGCAATCTTCACAAGAGGAAATTTCAGAATGCCGACAACAATAAGGCCGAAACTTCACATGCAAAGCGTAATTTAATGAAGACATTGAGTTCCATTAGAGCATCACCTTCCACACGAAAGCCGACTCCACAACGCCTGATGCCCGTCCAACAAAAGTCAGGAAAGTCCCCAATGAAAAAGGTTCGTGTGCTGCAGGACACAATGCGTCGCAGTTCAGGCGTGGGAAGACGAAGCATGGGACACGCGGCTAAGAAGGCACGCACTAAGGGACCAGTGCCAGAAATACGTATTAGAGGACCTTCTGATGAAGAGAATGATGGTTTCATTACAGATAATGATAATGCTAAGGATGACACGTACGATTCGTTTGAGAAATCCATTGAACCTGCTGCACGCTCTTCCATTTTACCACAGAAAATGGGTTCATCGTTCCGTGGTGCGCTGAAGCTGAGAAAACGTCTATAGATCTTCTCAAGAGAATTTTTTACTTAAAGTACTTATTTTTGTGTTTAATTAAAGGTATTATTTAGCTGAGCTTTAAACGAATGAAAATACATGTAGCGGTTTTTTTTTACATTTAAATAACTCAGTCTTGGGGAATCAATTTGAATACAGTCACAGGTGCAACGGAAATTTCGATAGTTCTAGTTGGGAAGCGCAATCGATAAGGCGCCATCGTGTGAATCATAAATATACAATCGATTTTCTTTAACATAGCTCCGTTAATTGAACTAGCTCTGCTTATTTGCTCGATCATTAGATTGTGGCGCCAAAGCTCGATAGATAATAGAAATATTACTTATCGATACATTGAGCGAGCGCATGTTGTTTAAGTTTTGTTTACATTGGCTTTTGGAATTAAGTAGTTGTAAAATAGCATTTATTATGGCAAACAACAATAAGGGCAAGCGTAAGGTATTGACACAGCGTCACGTATGCTCCAGAATGAATTTCCTATACCAAGCGGCCAACCTGATGGCGCACGGAAAGAACAACACGTTGGCTGCGTACTACGGCAAACTTTGCCGGAATGTGGGCACCAAGGCACTGATGCACATGTAAGTATTAATTCTATGAGTGAATTGCAACAAATCTCATGCCTATTGATATAGGTCGCCAGCGTTAAAGCGCACATTGTGCAAACGCTGTTCGCTTCCGTTGCTCCCAGGCGTTAACACGACATTAAAGCTTGGCGAGAAACAGAAGCAGCAGGAAAAGATCAATCCGAAGCAGCAGGAGGAGACCAATCAATCAGTGGCCAGGGAACCAACAATCATTGAAAATAATCCCAACAAGAGACGCAAGTCTCCTCAAGATGCAAGTGTACCGGTTCCCAGCAATATTTTAGACAACAACGTCCAATTGTATCTTGAGTGCAGCTTGTGCCAGGCGAAACGTCGCTTTAATGTCAACACAAAGAACGAATGTTGGTTGGAGCGTTCGAATGCGATCGTTCAGACTGTATCTTTAGACCAACCATAAGGCGATAAAGAAAGGGAAAGAGGATCGAGGCGAGTTGAGATAAGAACACAACTCAGAACATTACGATGGCTTATCGCTTGCAGACACGTGCGACTACACTCACTGATAACCAGAGTGGCTGTGGATTTACCAGCCATCGTCTGATTGCCTTTCTATTAATCAGTATTTGTCAACATGCTGAGCTGCCGACATATTATTGGTCAGCTGGTGGGCCGGCAGTTTAAACGTTACGCCAGCAACCAAAGCATTACAGCAAAGGTGTTGGAACAGCGTTATGTGGAATTAACACACCAGGATGGACGTCAACAAAAGTATCCGAGCGTTTGGCTACGTGACAATTGCCAGTGCTCCGAGTGCTTTCATGCTGCGACCCGAGCACGCAAGCAATATTGGGAGCGTTGTCCACAGCATGTAGAAGCGAATCGGGTTAGCTACGATGAAAAGCGACAACAGCTTGTAATTAACTGGCAGGATGCACACAACTCGGTCTATGACTTGGAGTGGTTGCAACAGCGAGACTTCAGTCCGAAGGGTCGACAACAATATCTGGATGAGGTTTATAAGCCACCCGTCCAGCTGTGGGACAAGTCACAGTTTGACGTGGTTACTCGTGAATTTGCCTACAACGATGTTATTGAGAAGGATTCCGCATTGTGTGCCTGGCTCGAGGCATTGGCGGTGCAGGGATTTGCACTGTTGCATGGAGCACCCGATGATGTCCAGGTCGCTCGTCATCTAGCAGATCGCATTGGGTACATCAAGCGCACCACCTACGGGTAAATAGCGATTCCCTATAAGTATTATTATACCCTTGCAGAGGGTATCAGAAATCCACTTTAATATCTTTCTGTAACTGTTCTATTTGTTTTCCAGGGATGTTTTCGAGGTCAAGTCGAAGCCCAATGCGGGAAACTATGCGTACCTCATGGTGCCGCTGCCAATGCACACAGACATGCCCTACTACGAGTACAAGGCGGGCATAAACATTCTTCACACGCTTGTGCAATCGGATTCGCCTGGTGGTGCCAATACCATGACCGATGGATTCTTTGTGGCCGACAAACTGCGCCGAGAGTATCCACAGTACTATGAATTATTGTGCAGTATTCCTGTCAACTGGTTTGATATTGGACACGATGGAAATGCCGGCAAGCCATTCCATAACCTGTGGCGGGCACCTGTCATCTGCTTGGACGTTGATGGACAATTTGTCCGCATCAATCACAACACTATGAAGCGTGACAGTCGATTTACAGTGCCACTAGATAGGGTGGTGGCCTGGTACGAGGCCTACGATAAATTCCTGGAATTGATCTACGACGAGGCTGTGGAATTTAAGACACGATCTGGCGATGTTTTTGTTTTTAACAATCTTCGCATGCTGCACGGACGCACCGCGTATGAGGATTCCGCACAGAATAAGCGACATCTTGTGGGTGCCTATGTGGATTGGGATATCATCTACTCCAAGTTACGCACCCTCAAATCCCAAATTCCAAAGGACTAGTCATTGAAGATATTGTCAATGCTGGATTGTTCCATACATGTGTAAAAAAAAATATATATATATTTTTGATACTTTTTGAGCGTAATTTTTTCGTTTGGAATTCTAGTTAAATTAAAGTTTTAATGTTTTTTTTAAGTCCGACTCACGCATCTAGTTTTTTAAGAACTCTTTGTGAATGTAGTAATTTTGAAAATAGTAGAAACATGGAAAAATAATATTATCTGTGCTGTAATATACCTCATCAAAATTAAACTTTTGGTACACATACACTTTTAAAGTACAATTTATTTAATCTTAAATACATTAAATTTTTTTTGTTTGCTTTAGCTTAAGAATAAGAGTTCGATTAAAGCTCTTAAAGCAAATAGTGCAAAGTGCTTTTGAATTACATTTAACATGAAAGATAAATACAACATTTAAAATTAACAGAAATGAATTGAAAATAAAGTATGGAAGAAATTAACTAATTTGGTTGCTTGCGAGCCTTTCGTTTCGGTTTGTCGAGATTAATGGGTGTTGATGAATTTGATGGCGTCAAATCCGTGTATTCAGCAGAGTCAACAACATCATCGATACTTGGACCAGCGACCAGTTTTTTGATGAATTTGGTCGATACCTTGACCGGCTTTCCCTTATTATGCTGTGCCAGAGTGCCAATAGATTTGCGAGCGGGCGCCTTTGGTTTTGCTTTTTTGAAATTGGTATCGGAGTCGTTGGCTTTTGGCTTAGCTTTTGATTTGGCTTTTGGTTTAGGTTTTGGCTTTGCTTCTTCCGGAGAAGGCATTTCTGGTTCTGGTTCTGAATCCGATTGTGATTGCGATGCCTCTAGTGCTGCTTGAACTTCGGCAGCTGCAGTCGTTTTGGCATTTTCTTTTGTACGCTTTGGATTCTTCGGCTTTTTGATGGTCTCTTTTGTTTTACGCTCTGACGGCTTCTTTGCGGCCTGCTTCGTCTTCAAGTTTGCTGTTGCCTTTGGCTTTATTGCGGTCTTCTTTTGTTTCTCATTTTCTAGTTTCTTTTTAGCCTTCTCCTCTGCTGCAGCCTTCTTTAGCTTTTCTTTTTCACGCTTCTTTTCCGCCTTGGCCTGCATATTCGCCAATGCTTTCGACTTGGCTTTTATCGATTGCGAGAGCTTAAAAGAAGACTTCACCTGCACCAGTTCACCACGGATCACAGCAGCCTTGAGGACTCTATGGACTTGCCTGGAAAAGCGGCGATCATCGGTAACTTCGAAGCCAGTTGATTTAATATATTTTACTATAGCTTTCACTGAGGAGCCAGAGCGATTCGCTAAAGATTCGATGGCCGCCATAGCTTGGGATATGGTGCTTTCCTTTTTGGCCACTTTCTCCATCTGCTCTGTTGGTTTTACATTTACATCTTTTGGGGTCGCCATTTTTGATTTAGTTGATTTTTGTTGTTTGACACCTTTGGCTTTGAATTTTCAACGTGAACTTTTTGAATACCATTTTCTAAAGATATATTAGCTTTGACATCTGGTGGAGGGGTTGGATATGGATGACCAGATCCCGCTGGACTTTCCTCTTCGCTCTCATCTTCACTCTGCTCTTCATCAGAGTTCATTTCCTGGGGCTTTGGCTTCTCGTCCTCTTCTTGGGAAAAGTGATCTGACTCGTCCGACTCAGTAGCCGGCATTTCAGACATTTCTTCATCGCCGCTTTCATCCTCCGAGCCGAATTCATGATTAAAGCGATTTAGTTTCATAACAAATTAATTTAACTTTACAATTAAACAAATACTATTCGACAGCAGCAATTAAACACACTGGAATGAAATCAAGGCAGACGAAAAAATGTCGGCAAAAGCTCAGTTACAACGGTAAAGCCATCTACAGAAAATGGAAACCGAAAAAAGAGAAGCAGGAAAGAGGCAAAAAGCAATTGCTATCGAATATGTTCTACAATAGATAACATCACACACATTTTTTACTAACTAATATTTACTGAATATAATTAATTTTCTTGTAGACTTATGTTGCCACTTATTTGGTCGTCCAGTAATCTAGAAATCGCCAAGACACTTACATATATAATTTTCTTGTTTCATTTAGATTTAACATAGCGCGCCAAAAGTGCATAGCAGCATTCATCAACAGCAGTCGCTAAGTACATAACAGCACCAATCGATAGCAATCTCTGCGGATGAGCTTGATATGGCTGATATATCGATACATTTGCATCGTGCTCAGCTGACCATCCCTAGTCTAATGTGCTTGGCCTGCAAAAATATCAACAAGAAAAACGCATTTGTTGTCTGAAAATGCAAACTGATTGCAAAATATAAAAGTGCTAGAGTATAAAAGTTGTGTGAGTGTGTGTATGTGAGTGCTGGGCTAACAAATGATGCCCTACAATGTGCGTGTCGGTGGCAGCAACGCCATGACACGTGAGTACGCTGGCGGCAGCATTAATGGCATTTTGCGGAAAACAGGAACCGCTGCAGTGGCAGCGGCTGCAGCAGCTTCCGCTTCCGGCGTGGGTGCCAATGGGGCGGGGTATGGTGGTGGCGCCACCGATGGACGCCAACCCGCTCTGGAGCTGCTCGTCTTTGGTTATGCCTGCAAGATATTTCGCGATGATGAAAAGGCAAAAGAGATGGATCATGGAAAACAGCTGATACCCTGGATGGGCGATGTAAATCTCAAAATAGACAGGTTAATAATTGTTGCCTGCCATTAGCGATAAACATAATTATACTACTTATATTACGAAAATACCACATACATAATATAATATGTACCCTAATACTTTGGATGCATATGTACAAGATGAATCAACTTTCCACGTTTGCTAGCAAATATTTACCATACGCCACAAGAACTGGAGTCGAATACTGCAAACCCAAACCCCCTTTTAACCATCTTACCCTTTTGATTTTTGGGGGTTCCCCCAAAAAACGTTGCCTAAAATCCAATCTCGTCGTACTTAACCCGACCCCGACCTTTATTTTCAGAAAGAAACCCAAACAATACACAGTTAGTCAAGTACATAACTATTTAGAAAACAAAACGTGCATATATTTATTTATTATTTTTAAAAATAGTTAAAAACAATGGATCGCAAAATGTCTAGCTTTCAACTTGTTCCAAGAAAATAACAATTACTTGACTAACTGTACATGATCGAAATTGAACAAGAATATACTGTTATTCTCCTAAATTGGGTGTATCACAAAACTTGAACAATTTGACATAATGTTGGGAGGGGAAAACTAAAGTTGACTACGAAACTGTTTTCTCATTGTAATAACAGCTCTTTTCAGTGCTTCTCAAAACTGTAATGTTTCTTACATGCATTTTAATTTTAAAATTGTAATTGTTAAACAATCAACATTTTTTTTTAGCAACCGGAGCGGTATGTATAATTGATTAAGATTTAATTATAAACATAAACCCATATATACATATACATATACTTACATTATAAAAGTTGTATATACATAGATATATAAATATCATATGATATACAATTTATTTAACTGTGTGAAGAACATTTCTCGAGATGCAATTTCTTTTGGTTTCGATGAAGAATATGTACTTTTAATTTGATTATTATTCTTATTATTATTTTAGTGTGTGTGATTAATGGCTTCGTCTTCGAGCGGCCTCTTAATTTAGAACCTTTAACTAATAACGTTCTCTTTTTTTGTTTATATTTCTCTGATTCTTATCTTTGGCACAAACCCACATACACACACACACACACATCATACCTACACACACATATAGATATGACGTGCGTGGAGCGTTATGCGAACTTGCAACATATGAGGCACCACCTGGTGGCTATGGCAATCGCCTGGAATATCTCAGTTCCGAGGAGCAACGAGCAGAACAACTGTGCGAAGAGGAGCGTTATCTGTTCCTATATAACAACGAAGAAGAGCTACGGATGCAGCAAGGTAAGTGACATATACAACAGTGTCCAAATTGCCTCCTCAAATTGCGAATTGTATATGTACAACAACTATTTAAATTTTAAGTGTCAAGAGAATGAAACGAATGAATGAGTAAATCAAGCTAAAATCAAATTACCAAAAATATACAAGACAAAGAAAAGCAAGCATAGAAATCAAGACAAATATCAAATACAATGTATTTGAATCAATCAAGAACCACATAGCGTAACGTAACGTTATGTAAGTTTCATCTGTTGGGTGCTTCTGCTGTGACACCGGGGTTCAGGTAAATAGAAACCATTTCACATTTAACAAAATTAAATACTTTCTTGCAGATTCATTCTACGTTTGTATTTGCTGGGCATGTAACCACAATGTGCTCGTCAACATTTTCTCTGAGCCAACAAACACCAAAATACAAATTAAATAAAAAAAAACGACTAAAAAGAAGAAAGAAATACCAAAAAAAAACAAAACAAAACAAAGTCAAAGCTTAATCTATGAATTTCTCTATTCTGTTTTGCAAAAACTCGTCTCTATTGTTGGCTGTTGTTTGTTTTTGTACTAAAGTCGAGCGTTTGTCTTGTATTTTCTTATTTTTGCCAAAACACACACACACCCAATCAAACACGCACACCATCACAACCAATTCGTATACACACGAACAGAGGAGGATTTGAAGCGTCTTCAACAGGAAACCTCTGGCAATTACTGTCAAGTGGATTTTCACTATGATGGTCAATCCACATCAACTTCCGCTTCGGATGCAACGTCTTCAATGCCGGAATCAACGACACCAACGGATGAATCCGAGCTGCCATATACGATGCCCAATAACCTCCTAGTTGCTCCCATGCCGGGCATACAGCTGGTATGTCTTGTTGTTTATTATATTTTAGTGGGTAATTGTCTATTAAAAAAGTCACTTATCGATGGGTTTATATATTTTAAATCCCGCGATAATAGACAATTAGTTCATAAAATCTCTATAGGAAACCACAAGCTAATTATTTTTCTATTTCATTGCAGCCGGAGACGATGAAACAGCATGCTATAATAGAGAAGACTGCTCGTTTTATTGCCACACAAGGTGCCCAGATGGAGATACTGATCAAGGCGAAGCAGGCGAACAATGCACAGTTTGATTTTCTATCTCAGGGCGGACAACTGCAGCCATATTATCGTCATCTCTTGGCGGTCATCAAGCAGGGCAAATATGCGCCATCAACAGAAGCATCGATAGATAAGACGAATACTTCAGCGGATGGCAATCTGTTGCCTGGAAGTCCTAAGCGAAATCAACAGATTATTACCGTGCCCGTTATCAAGTATAAGCCATCGGCCAATTGTGCCTACACGCAGCTAATAAGCAAGATTAAAGGTGTGCCGCTGCAGGCAGTATTAGACGATGAGGTTGCTTCGCAGCATTCCAATGGCACAGCTTCGCCCACACTTAGCTGCAAGTCGGAGGGACAGAGTCAAAGTAGTGTTCCAGCTGCTGCGAATGGCGAGTTTACGCCTGTTCTATTGCAGTACAATGGCAGCACGTTTGCCCACGAGGAGGAGAATGCTAACGATGCACCGTCCAAGGTGGAGTTGCTTAAGAATACCAGCGCCTTGGCATTGGCACAAAATTACAGCTCCGATAGCGATGAGGAGTCGGAAGCAGATGATGATAATAGCAACGAGCAGGGAAAACAAAAACAGCAGCAGCAGCAACAACAACAGCAATCGAATTCATCCGGCGGCATCAGTTCAAAACCCGCTGCGGCTTTAGCACCGCCACCACTATTACACTTCCCCTTGCCCGAGGAGACCTTGCGCCACATTATCGACAAGACTGCGACGTATGTGATTAAGAATGGCCGCCAATTTGAGGAGACGTTGCGTACAAAAAGTGTCGAACGCTTCAATTTTCTGCTTCCCGATCACAAATTCTATGCCTATTACATGTACAAAATAACCGGAGATGTAGATGCCGCATCCAAGGAGGAGAAGACACGTAAAGCAGCTGCTGTTGCCGCAGCGTTAATTAGCAAAAAGGGTCTTGGTTTAGGTGGAGGTGCGGCAGCTGCTGCTGCAGCTGCTTCAGCCTCTGCCTCAGCTTCTGCTTCTGCATCGACTGCTGCTGTTTCCACGTCCACTTCCAGTCCGGTTGAAAAAAGTGAGTATTCCAAAAGAAAGAACCATTTCTTGAGTATACAAATTATATTATTAGATGTTTCTAATTAAATTTGCATATTTCCTGCAGCTCCTGTGTGCTTCTCCATACGTGCACGCGATGAGAATGCGCCGTTGCAACCAGCACTGCCCCAGGAGGCCAGCGATGATGATGGCGATGAAATCAAGGCCAAATCAAATGCGGAACAGACGCGATCAGGTATGCCCGATAGCGTGCAACGTGCCATCAAGCAAGTGGAGACGCAACTGTTGGCAAGAACTGGCGGTCAGAAGGCGACTGTTGCAGCTGCCACAACGGCGGCAACAGCGGGCGTAGCATCGCCTTTAAAGGAACAACGTCAGGGTATGTATCAAATGGAATCTAGGAACAAATAAGAAAGATGAATAGAGTAGAGATATTTACTAACTTGACTTAACATTCAATAGCTGAGGAGCGTGTCAAGGACAAGCTGGCGTTGATAGCACGCGACAAATTGAACGGAATGATATCGCGGGAAAAGCAACTGCAACTGGAACGTAAACGCAAGGCGATGGCATTTCTTAATCAAATTAAAGGTAAGTATACACAGAGTGTGATTTAGAAACAGTTTAACACTGTAGTTACCTGTAAACTTCAACTGAATCTCAATATTTATCCAGGTGAAAACACAGGTATTTGTGGAACTGAAGCGACAGTCGCAGCACAGGATGCAACAAAATCGGAAACGGAAGCGCTGGCAGCAAATGACAATTGCGACTCCAATGATTCGGTGCGATCTATACCCATCACATATTTTGGGCCCGATGATGATGATGATGATAACGAAGATGTGAGTCAAGCTGTTCAGCAGGCGCCTAAAGTGCAGCCAGAAGATGAAGAGGAGGATGATGGCGATCTTGAGAAATATAATTTACTTAACGATGATAGCACCAATACGTACACTAGCAAAGTGGCCACTGTGCCCGTCCTGCTTTCCGATGATGATGATGTGCAGTTGGTTTCCACTGCAGCTCCATTGACAAAATCATCATCATCAAGGAGTGGACGACATCGTAGCGTTGCTCGTCGGACACGTAGTCGTAGTCGCAGCAGCAGCTGTTCAATTACAAAAGAAGCTTCAGTGACCTCATCCAGCAGCAATGATGCCAGCGTTCGACACAGCCGCAGTCGTAGTCACAGTCGCAGTTCGCATCGAGAGCGACATCGTCAGAGACACAAGCGAAAATCCAGCGCCATATCAAAGCATCGACGTCGACGACGCAGTCGCAGTCGTAGTCGCAGTCGTAGTCGCAGCTCATCGCATGGCTCTCGGCATAAGCAGCGCAGTCGCAGTCGCGGTCGTAGTCGCAGCAGCAGCCGTGAGAGTTCACGTCGCCATCGCGGTCATCATCGAGATGAAGAGGAATCATCCTCGCGCAGGAGGAATCATCAACGGCATGCCAGCAAAAAGAGTCACAAGCGACACAAGCGACGACGACGAAGCAGCGGCGGTTCCATTTCCCAATAATGCCCAACACCTCCCTACCCCCAACAACTAATAACCCCAACCCCAAACCCCATCACGCATTGTCTTAAGAATTTGTAGCTATTAAGTTTAAAAAAATTGTACATTTCCCATTTCCTGTGTGTTCTTTACCGTCTTCTTTTTTTTTAATTGTTAAGCAATCTTTTTGAATGCGTCCAATACATTTCTTTACAAGTAAACAATAAAAGTTAATAATAAAAAAAGCTGTCGATTCATTTAATGTACTGTGTGAAAAACTAAAGGATCTCAAAAAATTTAAAAATGATCAAATATTGACAAACTTGTCACTTTTATATCTATATATATAAAACTCTTTGTCCTGATTTACTGATTCACTGACGAGACATCACGCTACAGGCAAAAGGCTTAAGATATCGAGCTGAAATTTTCACACAACAAAGCTGAGACATCTGTTATACAAAAGATCATCTTATAAGCCATAGAAGACTGGAAAATCAATGAACAATAATTATTATAGTTGTAATTTTTTATAGAGTACGTACATCATGATATCATAGAATACATTTTATATGGTCTTATGAAAGATCAGGTCTTTTAAAAGCAAGTTCATATTGTGTTAAGAAAAGAAAACTAGAAAAAAAACGAAGTTTCGTATGTTTGTAAACATAGTAGTTATAGTGTTTCATGGTTTTCTTATAGAGAGGCAACAGCTTTTAAGTTATTAACTAGTACACTAAGTACACGCATAAAGTAAGTGTTAAGGTTAGAGTTATGTAGGCAATATATATAGGTATGTGTATTTATATTTATATAGGTATAATGTTGAATTATCTAGAATTCGATGACACCAGGCAGATATTTGTCTATCAATGTCTGATAATAGGGCCATAGGGCATCAATATCGGGAACTACCTCACTCTTCGTATACAGATCGTAGCGGCTGTAATTAAATTTGAATTTATCGTTATAGATTTTTGATTACTTTATGTAAGTTAATGTTAGTTAACTTACTTGAAGATGAGCACCCATTTCTTGGTCTCTGCATCTTTGGGCGCCTCAAGGTGCTTGTAGTCGCCACCATTGTGCCACGGATAAAAGGAATGGAAGCGTATGATGTTGCATGCTACACTGGGAAGTTTGGTCTTGTTGTGTTTGAGCACCGAATACATATACTCATCGTGTCCCCAGGACATGAGCAGATTGTCCACACCACAGTGAGGCTCATACATGCCGTATTTGGTGTTGTACTCGGGATTGTCGCCATCAGGATTGCCCTCAAAGCTCTCTTCCCGATAGACAATGCTATCGCCCCAGCGGCAGCCGACAGCAAAAGTGTCACCCACGACGGCCCATTGTGGCTCATCATAGAAGGCCATGATCTTGCCAAGATCGTGAATCAGTGCGGTCAAGTGCAGCCAATCGTGCTCGGGAAACTCCTCACGTGCACGCTCTGCTGCTTGGAAAGCATGTATAATATTGGGCAAATCGAGATCAGGATCGGATTCATCAACCAAATCATTGAGCTTCTCCAGCGCCTCACGCACGGTCATTTTAATGGTGTTGAACTTTAACCAGCGATCACGACGTCCTGAGCAAGATATCATAGGTATAATAATGCTGCCAAAAGATTTCTTGCCGAAAGATTTTCTGCCGTATGATATTCTGAATCCACTTACCATTGACAAAGTCCACTGTTTGGTTCAAATGCATTTGACGATAGGTGCGACGTACGCGCTCCTTCAGAGGATCCTCTACATCCACACTATAGTCACGGAATTTGGATGGATTCTTGTCGGCAAACGTGGGCTCCGGACGCATAAGTTCCGAAGGATCCAGCAAATTGATTTGATGCTAAACACAAACACATAATTTTAATTAAAATTTTGGAAATTTTCAACATTTCATATTATTCACCTCCTGTAGGATTCTCATCTTTAACTTTTTTCCTTCAATAAAAAAATATAAAAAAAAGATTCTATATATTGGGTTGATTTGAAAGTACCGCTCGGTCGGCAGTACGAGATGCGATTGAATCGTTGGCGTCTCAGACGGCACACTTTTATAGATCGCTAAACGAAATGGGAGAAATCACAATCAAATCGTTTGCTATACTATATAGTATTCACGTCTATGGAGTGTGTACTATATATGTATGTATGATGTATGTATATAAATTTCTTATATGCTATATGATTTATAGCACTTTTGTTGTTTTTCAAAACACAGCTATCGCCCCTGTCCGGTCACCTAATCAGCTATCAATGTAGGATCCCTAAGTTTCACTCATTGCCAATGTAAATGAAGGAAATGCGTTCGATTCCAGGCCCACAAAACTAACCACATATAGTATATTTACTTGGGGCTTTACTTGGACTTTATCAAAGGGTCTGTGCCACATCCGCGTTGATTCGGATCACGTGCTGGTCTTATCTAAATCCATAAGCACATACGAGTACATATGCATATAAACTTACTCCTACTCAGTTGTAAGTAAAGGCTGCACTTGACCGATAAGACCCAGGCATAATACTTATAACTGGAGCAGTTGAATGGGCTACTGATTGCATCATATTTCCCTAGAGAAGGAATTATGACACTAGCTAATGGTCTTATGACACTTGGTAGCACATCACAAGGTTCACTTAGGGGTTTTCCTATCGCTTTCTACTTTTAAGATTGGGCTTACAATTAATTTCGTATTAATTAACTCAATTTATGGAAATGTTATATATTGCATTTTGTGTCTTATTTATGAATCTTTATTTAAGAACAAAACTCAACGGAATTATGTAGTTCCCTAGGTATTTATTACAAATTTTAAGAAAGTTCTTTTAGCTATTATATCACAGAAAGTTAATATTTACAAATTTCTTAATTGATCGGCGTATGAGAGTTATTTACTTTGTAAAACTAAAATTTTATATGATTAATTTCCTTTCAATAAAACTGATGTATAATAAATGACGGATTCTATGTATAGGACTAAAGTTTAAAGAAAAGATGTAGTCATGTATATAAAATCATTAAAATTGTTATTTTTTATATTGTTGTCAGAACAGTGTAGGATATATGAAAAAAGCCTTCAATAGGCATTTCCCTTTCTGGTACTAAATATGACTCGGAGCCCCGTGGTTCAGTTACCTTACTCAATTGTGTATTATATGTATACAGACATACCTACATAATCATATGAAGGCAATTAAAATGATAGAAAAACAACTTTAATACTTAGTAGATGTAAATTATATAGTTGTAGGATGTTTGTTGTTATTGTGAGTAAGAATTCCACTTAGGCTACGCTGTACAATAGCATTTGGCGTCACCTTGAACACGTCTCCGGCAAGGGCATGTGTTCCAGATTTAGCGTAAAGGCGAACCTCCAAAATCGCAATAACGCCGTCTAATCTAGGTACATCGTCATCAAGCGAAGAAATAATGTGCCATCAAGGGGGGGATTGCCTAGTAAAAAGTTATCAGTCGATCCACAAATATGTACATATAAGTAGTACTACATGACGTCGGTCTCCATCACCGTCTCACTTCCTCACATTTGAGACTAAGTCTAAGTCCCACTCTGATGTCGCACAGTGTCTCGCAAGTGTGAAATGTGAATCAAATGAAAGATTTCGCTATGCCCACGAATGGGCGGGCTGATCGAATCCGCAATGGATGGCATATGGTGGATAGGGGGAAAATGGGTGATAGGGGATCGTAAGGTGGCCCGAGGGGCTCGTTTCTCTGCGACGCAGTAACGGTACAGGCATAGTCATCACCAAAAGGTCAAATTGTAACGATCGAGTGTGGGGTGTCAATAAATCTTATCAATTAATATGTAGAGATGGTCCCAGGGAACTGTTTACAACGTCCAACAAAGTAAATCTTTCCAACAGAAATCGCATACTGTCATTGAAAATAATATAATAAATTGAAAACCAAACTGTAGCTAAAATTTTAGACAATTAAGTTTCTCAATAATAAAAGCACAAATTTTTTAAAAAGTTACTAGGAAATTAACCAGGCAAAATTTACATCTATAATCCGTTAAAAAAACGTGACCGACATATCAAGATAAAAAAGGTACCAATTTCAAATAATTCTTAAATACCACAAATATTATTTAAATTATTTGAAGTTATCCAAATTATACGCAAATAAAAATTACAAGAAAGGGAAATATTATAAATTTGTAGGGCTTGTTAAAATTGTATCTTATTTTATTATTTATCCTCAACTGAAAGTTGTCATATTAAATCACATAAGCAGTTAGGAGCTGCGATTTTAGCATCAAATTTGGCTTCCGACACCTTTTCTTGGATTCACTCTATCGCATTAAAATTTGTAGCACAGTGTTGGCACAAACTCTGACTGAAAATATTGTTTTTGGTGTGTTCAACTCAATGGAAATGTTTTATATACGATGTTGTTGTCAATTATAGTACCTTGTAGACAATAAATGCTACTGAAAATAACAAAACATTAAGGAAGAGAAATTTGTATACGGGAGGACAATAAATAAAATAGGCAGACAACGTAAGAGTGAATGTAATATTTTTATTTATAATTTATAGTTTTTTTGCAATTGTTTTAGATTCTATTTTTATTGAATTGCATTTTCATTGTGACTGCAATAAATGGGAAATGTAATCTTTATCGGCAGTATAACAGTTGAGCAACGTTATAAATATATATATATATAAATTTTTTTTTGGCAGTTCTCATTTGCCCTTTCGGTTCCATAACCATATCAATCACTTTAATGGACTCCGACATGCTAATTAAATGGTCATAAATATAATGCGCTGATATAAACGAGAGGCTCAAAGGCCAGGATGACAATCCACTCCACATGGAGGAGAGATTGAAAAACAGACAAACATTCAAACGCACCGCAATCATGATGATGATGCAGTGTCGTCTCAATCGGTTGCCAGCAGCTGAAAAAAGGAAGGTCGTACTTTTAATATTTGGCAGACAGGCACAGTAGTTATTGATTAAAACGAATTCAACATTGAACTTTGTTAAGTTTTCCACTTCAACAACTCCCTTTAATATTCCCCACAACGATTTATTTAAAAATTTTTAATCTCAAACTTTGTCTTAACATGTCTTCTATTTGGTTTGACATAAGCTCGCCTCACTGTACTGAGCTAAGGCTCAACTTGATAATTATTAATAAATCATATAGTCGTGTGCTTTTTGGAATTTACGCTGCGGTATTTTAAACGCTGTCCGAACTCTTCGACTCTCCGACTCGGCTTCTTTTTGTGTATTTATACACATTTATTCTTATTTATATGATTTTTGGAATTTTGCTGATAGATTTTTGCACATGTTTGCAATATTTCACTTGGCATCACGACAGCTCGGGTCGACGGCTGGCTACCATAGTTCAATGTGACCGATTGTTAGATACGAATTATTATTTTTTATTAATTTATTACGTCTGCTTAAAGTTTATTTCATTTCCGTTGTCTAACAGTTATTTAAGGAAGATATGTCAAATTAATAATTGTTGTTTAAGTTTTTCGAAAATCTCCTTTGTCATTAGGTGTCACACTTTTTCAAAACAATATAACAGTTTTATAAAAGTCCTCGGCATAAACACTGTGATACTTTTCACATTAACATTTTTTTAAATTCTTAACAGAAAAGACGAATTAAAAGCTGAATGTTTATATAAATGCATAAAATTTAATCAGTGGCTTTGTTTAAATATTACAAATAGGCAAGTGCAGCTGTAAATATATGTTTGTGTATGTGTAAATCAAATAATAAGTGTAGATATATGTTTTCTTGTATATAGTACTATCTATAATATAAATAATAAATAAATAGAATGCGATACTCTAGTGCTAAGATGATCAGTACAAGGCGGAAGTAGAATCTATAACTTAACTACTTAACTTCAACTTATGCTAGGTTCACACTGAATCACAGAACGTCACTGCTCAGTGTCACTGTGACACTGGTCTGTGTCGTTCTATGACCCAGTGTACAGGCCCGTTAAAACTAAATTCAATTGTTAATATCAAGAAATGCCCATCGATCGATGATGTGTTCAGACGAGTCGAGCAGACGAGCATGTGGCACCAGAGTTCGAGCTCTGTGCCTCACCAGATTCACCCGGAGCCAATGCCTACGACAAGACCACTGACAGCGCCAACTGTGGCCAGAATGCGTTTGTAGTTGCTACTGCATTGAGAGTCGGCCACGGAGCGTCCATCGCCCTCGTCCCGACGACAAAGTTCGGCGGTAAATGGAGCACTGGGAACGGCAGTCTCCAATCGCCGCTCGAGGATGTCGGCGGTGGTCAGTTCGCTGGCTTGGACGAGACTGGTCGCTGGGACGTTGCTCAGCCAGGGCTTTAATGTCGCCTTTTTCTGCATAGTGGCTGCCTTACAGCGACAGACGACATCGGCGCGTTCGCCACAAATCGAGCAGGTGGACTCCACATCGATGGTACCCGAAACTGCAGAGACTTCCGACTCCACGCCGACAACACCTCCGCCTACAACAGTGGGTATTGTTGCCCCAGAGGAGCTACCACTCAGTTCCAATTCGTTAACTGCATCCACAAGGGTTTTAATAGCCGCCGCATTGCCAGCGGATTGAGCGGTACTCTCCACCATGCTGTTTACCTCCTGCTCTTCGTAGTTGGGATTGAGCAGTAGCTTGGACAAAGGTGGCGCCAGACCCAAGCCCAGACTACGCTCGTGATACAACTCCGAGATGCTGGGCGTCAGCTCTCGGTTCATGTGACGCATAATGCTGTCTTGAATGCATTTGGCACTCGGCTTAACTGGAGTCTCCTCAAGCGGCTGCTTCGACTCACCGAGCAGTTCGCTGTCAGCCGGCGAAAAGTATAGGCTGGCAGCATTAAAGGCCACATTGGCGGCTTCCTCTTCCGTCAGTGACAGTGGCTTTCTTTGTCCACAACTCGTAGTGACTCCAACTCCAGGTGGAGGATTGCCCGATGCCGTTGGAGCACTCAGTTCGGTTCGCACACTTAGTCTGTCCATGAAAAGGGCATGCTCCTTGTTCACCCGTGCTGCAAGGGAGCTCTGTGCGCTGCCCAATTTAATTTTCGGCTTGCTGCGTCCGCCTGCTCCCAAATTGTGATAGACTGGAGGACGTGGAGGTGGCAGGGGAGGCTGCTGTTGTGTCTGCTGCTGTTGCAGCTGGTGTTGTTGTTGTTGGGCACCGGCAGCGGCGCCTCGTCGCAGCACCGTGGCATGTCCAGAACCCTCCCAATCCGTTGTGGTGCTGCTTGCCGAACTGGAACTATCAGGCCGTCGATTGTTACTCGTCGCTTGGGCAACCGAGGAGACACCTGCTGCTGTACCAGACTGTGCGTAGAGACAACGGATGCGCGTCTGATGTGCCAATGCCAGGGACAAGCTGGGATCAGTCACAGGAGGACTGGGCGTAAAAGCGGCATCACTCTCCCCGCCGCCTCCTGGACGTGAGACACGCACCGGACCACGTAGACTAGCATAGCCGAGACGTGGAGGAGCCTGACCGCTGCCTGCTTGCGTCGCATAGCCATCGGACAGTGAGTGCTCACTGTCCGTTGTGTTGGCTAGGCTGGAGTCCAAGCCGCCTCCTCCATCGGGCTCGCCACGACGACGCACATACGAAATGAAGGCGCTGCGTGGATGCAACGGCAAAGGTGACTGCGTCGAATTGGGAACAGTTGTGGAGCTGACCATGACGCCATTGCTTCCAATGTTTGATGTACTTTGAACTGCGGGTACATCCAGATCGGGTTCGGCCAGAGATTCGCAGCTGCTGCTGCTGTCTGCCGAGGAGTCCAGGCTTAGGCTCTTGGGCGCCTCTTGGGTATCTGCAGAAAAAGGAGGACAGTATAAGACATGGGCGAATATAAAGCAAATGTTGGAGCTTACCAAAAAGTGCCAGGAGGGCCTGCAGCACGAACTGACAATGCCGACGATTTGCCTGTTTCCCAGTACGGAGAACCACCTGGTCCGCACCCACCTCGGTGAGATCAAAGCCCACTGAAGCCAAAAGTTCGTGACAGCCAGCGACACGCCAAAGACGCACGCTAAGCGGCATTTCGATGCAGGCTTCAGCCTCCGGCTTTGCAGGAAACTGAGCCAAGATGTTCCTGACCACAGCAATGATATCATCCGCATGCTCCGCGCTGTTCACCAACTTGGCCAGAGCTTGTAGTGTGGCGGGAGTCAACGCAAGAAGTGCCTGCAGGCTAGCTGAACACTGGGAGAGGCGCTCCTCGGGATCCGTTTGGGGGAAGAAAACACTTGATGGAATGCCATTTGCAGCAGGCTCAAAGCGAAAGCCCACTGCCATGAGAAGATCCTTCCAGCCGGCAACGGGGCCTGCTTTATTCTCTATACTTTGTTGGGTTGTATACATGGCATTCTTCTGTCCCCGATGAATGCGCTGCAAACTTTTCTCCACCAGATGCAGACAGACGCGCAGCGCATCCCGACAACGTTCTGGCGTTCTCAGCAGCTCGCAGAGTGCATGCCCGAGGAGCGCCACCTTATTACACAGACGCACATTTCCACCCACGAGCAGAAAACCAGCCCAGTTCGCCGGATGTGCAAAGTGCTTCGTATGCTGGACCGTCTGCATGGCCTCCGCCAAGGCGCTGAAAGGAGAGAATAAATAAGAGATAAAGTAAGGAGAAAGTATGGATAAGACCGACCCGAGATCCAATTAGTCTTTTAGCTCAACTCTATTAAGCTAGTCAGGCAAGAGATAGAGCAAGGGTAGAAGAAGGATTGTTATCTTGATTAAAATGCACTTACCGTGCGGCTCTTGCGCCTTGTAACAGAGCGGAATAGAAGGCCCGTAGGAGAATCTTGGCTGCCGTCTCCGGCACGGGCCATAATGAGATGAGCACGGCTCCGGCGCCGGCTAAGAGCCAACCTCCGGTCAGTTGGGCAACTCCCGAGCCAGTTATCGGTTCCACCGAGTGATAGGAACTGAGCACCACCAGACGTGCTCCTAAACGTAGTTGACGCAGCTCTGCAGCGGCTAGTGTAAAGTCCGAGAGTTGTGGTTCATGTGGTTCCTTCTGTTGTTGCTGCTCCGCGGTGACCACATCACCAGGGCTGAGCACCACGGCGCCCAGTTTCCAGCTTAGATTAGCGGCAAAGTGAATACACTCGGCGCTTGGGAGCTCGGCGAGCACAGATTCCTTAGTGGCATTGCAGCCAGCGAGGGCATTAGCCTGCAGCATGTCCGCCACCATGGCGGCTTCTTGGAGCGCTGCCGGAGATTCAGCAGCTGCCCAACCCCAACGTTCGGCCAGAGCAGCTGGAACACGCGGTCCACCAACCACCAAAGCAGTGGGAGGACGACCACGATCCCGACGACTTCTGGACCGACCTCGCAGAGATTGCAGTGAAGGCGCCGTCAATAAGGCACAGCGCTCTGATAGATATTCGCCATCGTCGCCGGCGGCACGGAGGATGGCAAATGGCACCAGGTAGAGGGCGCTATCCAGCACCAGGATGAGTTCACGTCTTCCCTGCCGAGAGACGCTAGCGCCACTAGGCAGTAGATCATCGAAAGGAGCCAGAAGCAGATTGTACAGCGTGTGAAGACAGGCGGGTCCACGCCAAGCAGGAGGAGCGGGAGCCCTCCGAGAGCTGCGACTACCGACAGATCGCGTAGATCCCTGCAAACTCGCAACGGAGCCCAACGAAAAGAGCGAACTCAACGAGTAGTTGGATGAATTAAGCAGCTGATTCCGACTAACCATGCGAAGGAATCCTCCGCCGCCGGCTCCAGCACCAGGCAAATCCTCCAGCAATTGCTCGCTGCTCGCACGCCAACCGCTTCCATCGCCTTCATGGAGAAGACTCTGCGAGTTGACTCCAAGATTATCCCGCACCATGTTCACATAGCGTTCCAACAGCAATTGGCCATCGGGCTCGGATTGATCCCCATCCCTTTGTGGCTGCTGTTCGTCCTCATCCTCCTCGTGGCACTCGCTAAGCGAGAGGGGAAGATGCAACGTTTGTGGATCGATGCGTGCTGCATGGAAGCGTACAATGCCCGTCTGAGGTTGCAACAACCAAGCAAATAGCTGCTCTCCCGCCAGACTGTAGTACAATACGGGCATCCTTCCCCGATTCACTGCCTCTAAAATGGCCTCAATATCCAGAGATGTTGTCGATGTTGACGATGTTGTTGTCGTGGTCGTTGCTGAAGGAGGTGCCTTGGCATCGGCGCCATTTCTAGCCTTGCAGCGTTCGGCGGCCACCAGTGCGTCCTCATTGCGTTGCAAGGCGACCAGCATTTGTTGTAACAAATGATAGCAACTTGTCTGCAGATCATACAAAGCTAGTCGTGCCTCCGGACTGCGCTGTTCCTGACGAACAGACTCCAACAGCTGGGCAGCTGTTTCCAGTTGAATGCGAGCGCCTTCAGCGTCGCCAGAGGAGCGTAAAGCAAGACCTGGAAAGAGGGCACCGATTAGAGGGAGATAAGAAAGAAAATTCGTAATTTAACTTACCCAATTGATGTCTTATTTTGGCCTCCTCCTCCGACTTGCCTATGGATTGTGTGCTGGCTAAACCCTGTCGCAGATACTCCACCGCCTGTGCATGCTGTTCCAGCTGATGATAGACACGTCCCAATGCGCCACAGGCCAAAGCTTTGCCGAGCCTATCCGAGCTGAGTCCGAGTTGTCTTTCATAACATTTCAAGGCCTCATCCTGCTGACCCAATGCCTCATGGACAGCGCCAAGGTTTCCCAAGGCACGTGCCTGGAGCGATGGAGCCGCCAGTTCCGTACAGAGTTGGAGATCCTCTTCGTGAAGCTGTAGGGCCTCCGCATGTTGGCCCATGCGTTGTTGAACCTGCCCCAAGGCACACATCGCGTCCGACTCCAATGCGCGATCTTGCAGACCGCGTGCCAACTCCCGTTGATGCTCCAAACAGTTCAGAGCCTGGGAATGATTTCCTAATGCCGCATGGACATGTCCCAGATCTCCATAAGCCAAGGCTTTGACCTCAGCGCTATGTAGCTCATGAGCGACCACTAGACGCTTCTCCAGACAGACCAAAGCAGTGGGCAGTTGTCCGAGAGCACGACGGGCCTGGCCCAATCCTCGATAGGCACGTTCCTGATCCCGATGACTAGCCAATCCTAAAGCTAGCTGTAATTGCCGATCGTGACACTTCAAGGCCTCCTCATAGTCCCCCAAGGCGGCATAGCAATCGCCCAGGTGTCCAAGAGCTCTCGCTCGATCTGCTTGAGTGGAGGGCAGAGAGACACGCTCCAAGGTGCCCAGCTGCGCTTCCAGGCAGCCAATGGCCGCTTCGTAGTGTGCCATGTTTAGACGGGCAATGCCAAGATTTCCATGAGCCTGCGCCTCCACAGCCGCATCCCTTTGCTCCTGTGCCCGCTCCAGTTGTTCCTGGTAGCACTTAACCGCATGTGTCCAGCTGCAGAGGGCCATGTGAACGGCGCCCAAATGTCCATGGGCACGACATTCACCTCCTAGATCGCCCAGTTCCTGTCGGAGAGTCAACTCCTGTGTGTGATGTCCCAAGGCCTTGTCCCAACGTCGAAGCAACCGATGGGCCAATCCCAGAGCTCCACAAGCAGCTGCCTCCATAGCTCGCTCGCCGGCAGACCTGGCCAGCGCCAACTGACGTTGATACAGTTTGATGGCCTCCTCATGTGCTCCTGTACGGATGAGGATGTCGCCAATATTGCCCAGGGCACGGAATTTGGCCGGCAATTGACCCGTCGCATGAGCAACGGCCAAAAAGAGTTGTTGACATTCTAGGGCGGCGGCCGTGTGACCCAACGCCAGATGGGCCAATCCCAGATTGCAATAGGCGCGTCCCATATGCGGACGATGTTGTGCATCTTTAGCCAAGGCCAAATCCTGATCGTAATACCGAACCGCAGCACGATAATTGCCCAAACAATAATGCGCATAGCCCAGAAGATGACAGGCCTTGCCCTCGGCGGCGACATCGCCCAGCTCCTGGGCGAGCATCAGATAGCTCTCATAGTGAGGAACCGCCTCCCCATAAAGCTGTCTGGCACTAAGGCAATTGCCAAGATTTAGCAGAGCACAGGCCTCTCCCGCGGCATCCTTAAGACATCTCGCCGTGGCCAGATGAGCACGATAATGAGCCAGGGCGGCATCGTGGGCACCTAGAGCCTGATATGCCACCGCCAGATTGCCATGTGTGGCAGCTTCGGCGCTGCGGTCGTTGACTGCTTGGCTAATGGCCAACTCCTGCTTGTGGTACTTCACAGCCGCC
The DNA here is from genome assembly GCA_035043265.1 of Drosophila testacea. Taxonomy (NCBI): domain Eukaryota; kingdom Metazoa; phylum Arthropoda; class Insecta; order Diptera; family Drosophilidae; genus Drosophila; species Drosophila testacea. The sequence goes on from JAWNND010000229.1 coordinate 5,201,128, forward strand.
TCATAGGCTCCAGCGGCGGCATGGGCATTACCCATATTGCCATAGGCTCGTCCCATACCGGCTCGATCTCCTAAAGCGCGGGCAATGCCCAGATGCGCTTGGTGAAGCTTCAAGGCTGCATCGTGAGCTCCCAGCAGCTGATAGACAATGCCCAGATTAGAGCAGGCGCGTCCTTCCCCTAATTTATCTCGAGCTGCCAGCGCCATGGCCAATTGACGCTCGTGCCAACGCTTGGAGGCAGCCGCATCGCCGGCACAACGTGCTGCATGCCCCAATCCCGCATAGGCACGTGCCTCAATGCTCCGATCTCCCAGCGCTTGGGCAATACGCAGCACCTGTTCATGACAAGCCGCCGCCTGGGAGAACTGCCGACGCTGATGATGAGCCGAACCAAGATTGGAATAGGCTCTCGCCTCCTCCACTTGGTCGTGCAATTTGCGTGCCAAGCGCAAATGCTGTGTATGGCAATCCAAGGCAGCCTCACACTCTCCCAGAGCCATATAGACCGCACCCACATTTCCGATTTCTCTCGCCTCCTGCAGGCGATCTCCGAGCTGTTTAAAGAGTTGCACGCACTGTTTGTGGGAGGCTAGGGCATTGGGATAATCCCCGCTAGCGGTATATACATGCCCCAAGGATGTTAATGCCGAGGCAGCTGCCTGTGTGTCCTTGCATTTCATGGCCAAAACAAGCTGATAGCGATGGGCTGTGAGTGCCTCTTTATAGGCGCCTTGACTGAAGTAGGCTGAGCCGAGATTCCCATGTGCTCGACACTCGCCAGCGGTGTCACCAAGGGATTTGGCTACCGCTAGATCCTGTTGCATGTAGCCAATGGCCTGATCCAACTGATTGAGCGCCCAATGTGCCGAGCTCAAGGCACTGAAGACGGAACCTCGTAGCTTCAGGGAACAGCTGCCGATGCGCAGAGCAGCCTCAAGAACAGCGACTGCAGCCTGATACTGGGATGCCTGGAGTAGCTCCTGACCCACCACCGAGCTAACCACAAATGGGGACTCGTGTAACTGCATCGCACGCAGCTGTTGCAACGTCGGCTCCAATGCCGCACGCAAAGGACTCTTCAGCGATGCCTCGACAAGTCCCGCTAGCAACTGTTTATGACTCGGCTCTTGTGCTAATCCGGCTGCAAAGGATGCCAAGGCCTCTCCGTATCTGCCCAGGCACTGCAAGGCGACACCTTGACGAAAGTACGCCTTTGGCCACTGTGGACACAGCTCTCGGGCCTGGGTTGCATCCTGCAGGGCTGCTGCAAATTGTCCCTGCTTTAGGCGTGCGGCCGACCGATTGCTGTAGAGGATGTGATTGCCCGGATCCAGCTGCAGTGCATCGGTGTAAAGCAGTACAGCGGTGGCAAAATCACCACTCTGACATGCGGCATTCGACTGACGAACCTTCTCTAGAAAGAGAGCTCGATTCGCGGCGGGCAATTCCGGCGTGCATTCCGGTTCGTTCTGCAAAGTGAAAAAAAGATGGAAATTGGAATCGGTTAGCGAAATTAGCTAAAAAAAAGTCAGCATGAGAACAGAAAATATATGGAAAAGAATAGAATCAAATTAGTTATGTTTCTATTAACCACTTAAGATTGAGATTAACCACGTGAGATTGCGATATCAATCTTAACTGTGGGATAACTCTAACAGTTACTTGTGAAGTAGACATTAAGATAAGAAAAAATTGATAGGGTTTTTTTTTTATAAGATATTGAAGTCTGTCTGCTTATATTAAGTATTAACTTAAGATGTAAATGAGAAATCAAGACTAACTGAAGAATAACTTAAAAATCCACAAGGTAACAAATTGTTAGGACAATTAGTACATGAAGAAAGGTTTTTATTTTGCAGTACAGATATTTATGAAAGCTTAAGAAAATTTGTATCCGTAATTAACATGCATGTGGGAAGTATTATTTAGTTTAAATGAAGATTAACTTTAACAGCAATAAATGAAGTGAAAAGTAGACAAATTTCATAAAGGTAAGTGGACTCTAGCTCTAAGATATTGAACAAGGATTAATAGGATTCTGTTCCCATTATTATCCTCATTTCTTGAGAAATGAAAATGTGTCCAAGCTAAAGAGTGAAGAAAGGAAACTTAATTTAGGGAATTAAGATAAGAGGATAAACAAAATGTGAAGAAACGCAGAAACCTAGTCATCGAATGTCGAAGCAGATTCGCACTTTGACTTTCATTTCAGTTTCAGCGAAATTTGTAACCGTGTTCCAGGCGAATTCGAAAATGAGATCATCAATTTGGGCATCATATAGGAAAGAAGGGAAAGAAATATGTTTTTAACAAGCCAATTGTGCCGCTTGCCCCACTGTGCAGTCAGCGCTGATGCGCTGTAATTATGTTAAATTGCCGCCGACTGTAGTGCGAGTCACAATCACAATCACAAAACCCAATTTCAAAACTCCAATCCCAATCGCAGTCAGAGTCCAAGTTACAGGTAGTGTAGGTATGCGGCCACTGAGTCACGTTTCCCGTTCAACTGCCAACTGGAAACTGGAAAACTGGCAGCCTCCCGATTGCTGCTCCCGGTCGTGGTAAATGCGGAAGCAATTCCACGAATTCGTGGCCCAAGAACTGAGCCACGAACTGAGTAACTGGTGGCCAAAGACCGAGGTGTTGCAGCTGAAGCCTTTTTTGGCATAAACCACAGACAAGAAGAAGCAGGAGACGAGAACTGAGGACTGAGGATGAGGATGACGACGAGGCCGTGACAAGACCGTAGAGTCTCAGTTTATTTTTTTTATACACATTTTTGAAGCAATTAAATGGAATGAGTATGCAAATGGATTAGCCTGGCTTCAAGACACAAAGTCAATCCGAAAGCAAGACCAAAACGATGAGGTCTTTCCTAGAAAACGTGAACACACACAGCAAGTGCCAAGTGCCAAGTGCCAAGTACCAAATGCCGTTGTTAGTGAACACAGGGGGTAGCGGATAAGAAGGGGATAAGGACAAGGAGGGGTGCTGATTTTATTTTTTCTTTTTTTTGGGGCGTGGGTTACGGATAACGTGCTTAGATTAGCCTCGTCTTTCTAGCGAATAAATCAACTCGTCGATGCATGCATGAGCATTCACATAGATACAAGTGTAAGCCACAATGTATCTGACAGATGCAGAACAGAAATTTATGTTTTATGCAACCATTAAAGCTAAGACCCCTTCTCTAACCCCGTATAGCCCTCCCCTCTCTTATCCCGCATTGCCATATTTGCCGGCCGTGTAGCGTTCACTCTTTGAGATAAGCCAAATGAAGTGGGCGTTACAAACAGAGAAAAATAACAAAACAATCAAAAATAAAAATAAACAGGGTATAAAAACAAAAGCAAATATACACGCACACAGAGAGAGAGAGAGAGGGAGAGAAAGAGACCATCGGACAACTTTAAAATCCACTCGCATAACTTAGCAAAAAATGAAATTTTTGCACAGCGTTGGCGTTGCTAGCGCAGATCTCAGTAAGCTGATTGGGAACTAAGAGAGCTAAGCTAAAAAGTTATTCAGCGAATGGTCAAAGTCAAATAAACACGCACAACAACATGGCCAGGCTAACCCTAAGAAAGACAGACAAACAGACAGACGGACAGACAGACGGACGGACGGATCTCACGTCGAAGGCCAAGCCAAGAGCGGAAGGGAGCGCCGCCGTTTCATATTAGCAGATATTATCATTTCAACTCAAAAATAATAATAATAATAACACAAGCCAGCCAGCAGATCCTTCGAGACCACAGGGCCATTAAAAACAGTGCCAAAATTGCAAGCAGCTTAGCAACGGATAAGCTCGGATAATCTACTATGGGCTAAACGTCTCAAAAGCTAAGTTAGAACTATAGTTTATAAATGTACTATATGAGTTAAGTTCACTGCAAATTATGCTTATCCAAGCTAAATTTTAAGGACATGTTTTTATAATTTTTGTAATTCATTTAAGTATTCCTCCTCAGTTCCTTCTACGAGACCACAAGCTTATTAAATAGTGCCAAAATTGTAAACAGCTTACCTACGGATAAGCTCGGATAATCTGCTATGGATTAAACGTCTCTGACGTATATTAGATCTATAGTTTATAAATTGTTACGAGTTAAGTTATTGTCTTAAGATTTTCGTAATTTTTAAACATCTTCTTTCACAGATTTTCCAATTTCAGATAAATTACACTATTATTTTTTTAACGTATATGAGCTAAGTTTGGAGCCTAAAATTCTTATCCGAGCTTAGGGATAATTTGTAAAGTAATGTTGTTGTTTCTGAAGTTAATCTAAGGAATGTTTATCTGATGCACTGCATTGAAGCAGAAACGCGTTATTTAAGTTATTCCAGTTAGAATAGTTTTAGATAAGCTGCAGATTATTATGAACTAGTTTACTCTAAAGTTCTAACTTTGGCTGTTTCTTTTTGAATCCAAATCGCGACTTGCGGATAACTGGGGATTAATGTCTTTCAACCTTTCTACTACTTATTAATAACTATTTAAGCTTAGATTAGTTAACACTTGTGCAGCCAGCGGATAGTTAAGCCTGTTTGGAGTGGCAGTGGCAACTGTAACCCTTTGCAACACGTTGTATGCGTCGTCGGGCTGTGTATCAATTTAGGGATTGGCGCCCAAATGCCACATAGAAAAGTCGTGTAAAATAATATGTCTGCCATCTCGCTCCAACAATTTCCAACTAAAACAACACCACCAGCAACAACAACAACAACAACAACAACAACAACAGCATCAACAATTTAGAAAATAGTCAAGAAGTCTTGCAAAAAAGAAGCGAGAGAGACAGAGAGAGCAAGGGGTACAGTAGAGAGGCAAGAGGGAGAAAGAGAGTGCGAGGAGATCGGAATGTTTAAGGAGAGAAAAACAACAAAAAAAAAACCTGCGAATCGAGAACTGGTCGCTTGGCCTGGGCGGACAACAACGAGAAACTGAAAGAAGCTGAAAGAATAAAAAAGTGGCACCCAAAGATGCAACCAGGAGGCAGTACCCTCCCCTTTCTACACTCCCCTCGACACCCCCCCTGTTGTTGCTGTTGCTCCTGCTGCTCTGGTGACTGAGCTCAGCTGAAGTTGATGTTTATGTGTGTGGAGTGAAGTGGAGTCGACTTGACTCGACTCGACTCGACTCGAGTGGAGCTTAACTGCCAAGTGGGGCTCTGAGCCATACACATACACATATGTGAACCAGGGGGCAACTGGGCATCGTCCCCTGCCGTCCCGTCCCGACGGCCCCCTATCGATAAAGTCGCCGCATCGGAATGCCAACAATTTCACGATTGCTTGTGGCGCACATTGGCATGTTTTGCGCTTAAGTCAAGAATTTTGTTGCAATTTAACGCGTAATAAAATAATTAGCTGTTGCTTTTCGTTCACGGCCTCGTATCCGTTCTCATTCTCTCCGTTTCTTTCCGTTTTCATTGTTTATCCATTTATCCGTTAACAATAGTTTAGCTCTTATCCGGCAGGTAGGTACTTGTGTCCCAAAAAACTTCAGAACCAATTTGCAGTCATCTAGTTGAGAGAAATGCAAGCCACAAACTTAAATCCAGACGGATCAGTCATTCTGTCAGAGGGACAGACATAAGGACAGATAGACAGACAGACAGACAGACAGACAGATGGACAGACAGACAAACAGATAGAGAGACAGCAGGGTAGCTTCTAAACATCCGCCACAAACTTATCCAACATCGTTGACGTTGTCGTCCCAATGCTCGTCGTTGTTGTCGTTGTCGTTGTTGTCGTCGTTGTTGCCCGTGACATGACAGCGCGGAATATGATGAAAGGGCCTAGGGTGTAGTCGGAGCTGGGAATGCTTTTCTGTGTATGTGTATGTGTATGTATCTGTGTGTGTGTGTGTTTGGCGTTTTTATCTCTACGCTTTGTTTAATTTGGCGTGTGTTTCATTGTTGTTGCTTAGCCCTTTTGTAGTCTCGCCGCTCAGTTAATCAACATTGAAATCATTTTGCCATCTTTTTGATTATTAGCGCTGGCTTCTTTGATTGTTTTTTATTTTTGTATTAATTTTTTCTTCTTTTTTTCTGATGTTGTAGTTGTTATCCATCTTAATTTTTAAGCGCAATGGATGATTAAGTCTCTGTGAAGGCCATAAATAATTGTCATGCTTGAAATGCATGGAAATATGAGCATAGTGGACAGCAGCCAGCGAATTGAGTTCAAGTCAATGCAAAAATTCACTTGATGCCAATTCAAAGCTGACGAAACAACGAAACAACGAAACAATTGAATTATGTTATTTATTTGCTGTGGTAGCAATACAAAATACAATTTTTATCCGAACTTATCCGTTGTATCCGAATTAAAGCGAGGTTATCAGATGAATACATCATGCCAAAATAAAAAACAATATGCTGACTTGGTCAAATAAGTTATATTCAACTAAACCCCATAACCTTATAAAGTATTTATCCAGATGAATCGTAATTTATCCCTTACAACTTATTTTTTACCACCTAGAAATTCAGTCCATTTTGTTTTAATTTTCATGACTACTTCATTGCTATGTCCATTTCGCATTCTCCATTACGATTATAATTATGATGACAATGCTAATTCCCATTCCCATTCCCGTTCGCTTTCGGATTCCCAGACTTACCTCGGAAAAGTCCCGCTGCGACATCTTACTCAATAGCTGCTCGGCCACAGCAATTTTGGCATTGTTCTCATTATTATTTGCATGATTATTTGCATTAAAATTTAATGGCAAATTTATAAGATTCTCATAATTCGTCATTTGTATGCAAAAACCATCAAAGCGCCTTTAGCATGCCGGTCTCTGTAAAAGACAACAAAACGAATGTGAAAAGAGAATGAGAGAAATACTCGTAGACAAAGATGGTGAGGATGATGAAGGTAGGAAGATTTAGAAGAGAATGCCAATGCGAATGCGTATTGAGAGTCGAAATACTGTATCTATATACATATGTATGAACATACACACATATGTATGTATGTATATATCTATCTAGTACTGCAGTTAAGTCTGGAGCTGGACAATGAGACTTTCAAATGCTGTGGACGAGAGAATTCTAGAGAAGTTCGCCTGCTGTTGACCAGCTTGAACGGCGGCTCTTATGCAAATTTAGACCCGCTCACCGTCACATAAACTTGACAATTGAATGTGGCCATAAATTTTCGGTCAGCAGACGTGTCGTCCGTAGCCATCGGCCATCGGCCATCGGCCGTTGGACATCGGCCAGCACAGTGGCCTTAACTCTGTGCGAATTCTGCCGCTAACTTGCCAGCGGCGCCTCAGTATCGTGACCATCGGCCAGCCCCGGACGCAGACTCAGACTCAGACTCAACCTCAGAGTCAGACTCAACCTCAGACTTCGAGCTTAAGCTCATTCTCAGTCCCTCATTTTGTTCTCAATAGCAGCAGCTGAGCTGAGCTTGTGAGAAATAAAATGAAGAAAAGAAAACACACATTGTATATTTAATTTGTTATCATTTAATTGAGTTTGGTAGCGGTAGCTGTCGACGTTTTTAGAGAAAGTTCGCATCAACAAATTTAATTAAAAGTCAAATGGTCGCAGTGTAAAATTAACCAAATCAATTAAATCTCATTTCATAAGTAGCGCCTGAGAAATGGCAACAAAGAGAAGTATAAAGACAATGGAAAATGCATGTGGTCTGTCTCGCAGAAGCCATAGTTACAAGTTATGTATGCCAGGTCTGACATTAATTGAAATGTTACGCACAATGACAAAAGACTTAGGCGACAAACCTCAAATGCCGCATACTAACTGAAGACTTAGAACACAAACTTGAAGCGGTTACTGTTTAAACATGCATAGTTTCATGTGGCGGGACATTTCTACAGTTGCCATCAATCAAATATCATAAAACTTTGCTTGTTGATTGACCGACCGACAGAATGATTGACTGATTGATTGATTGACGGACTGACTGCCTGATTGACAGTCATGATTTTTAATAAAAAGTCTGTATAATGCAAATACAAATGGAGATTAAAAATTACAAAAAAATTACACCCTCAAGATAGGATTGGGTAATAAAACATTTTAAGAAATTCAACTGATGTTTGTTATAAATATAAATCAATACTCTGTTTTTACTATTATTCAGAAAGCTATAATTGAAATATTTAATAATAATTAGTTTTTCCCTATCAAGGTTAAATAGGGTCAAGGTCAGTTGCGTTAGTTCATATAGAGAATTTTGGCTTATTGTCACGAACAAACCCGAACTAGCCCAGCTAGTATTATATCTGCCTTTGGAGCGCTAATTAACATATCTATTCACATACGATTCCCAATCTATTCTCTCAGCATTATCTAATAAATAGATTACCACATTTCCGCTACGAAATTCAACTCAAAGCATTAATACATGTATGTATATAGTATACATATGCCATAAAGTAATCTTCTTGTTTTTGTTTATGCTTATTCGACTTTTATGGGAATGTCGTAAAATGCTTATCAATTGCAATTCCATCTGCTTTTATTACTTCGAATGTCGTTGTAAGTTCCCTCTCTTTTTTTCTGTCGTACCTTTTGGCTTGAATATCATTTGCTACGTTTCTTTAATTTTTAATATTTTTTTATAATTTTTTGTAATAATTTTTTAACGATTATGAAACCCGGTTTCATTACAAATGAGCTAATTTAGCCGCATTAATGGTTTTATAATTGTACTTTGCTTGGTCTTTTATGCGATGCGATATTAAAGAGCCGCTCATGATCGAGGCAAAAAGTGAAAAAGGTGAAGCATCTAGCGAAAAGGAACTGAAATTATTGACCAGCACTTTGTGTGGTGTCTCTTTTCCTCTCATTTCCTCATTTTGTTTTTGTTTGCTGATGTTTGTTGTTGGTTATTTGCTTGTATTTTTTTTATTGCATTGAAATGAAGTCATACGGGAAATGAGATCCACTTGTAATACACGTAAATCTCACTTTCCGCACTTGTTTTTGCTTTTGTCAATGAATCAGGCTTCCACTGCATACTGAAGTGGGAAAATGTTTAAATCGAGATCGTTTAAAAATTGTAGCCTGAAGAAAATTTGTAGTTTTCAATAACACAATTTTAATGAACTTATTTTTACCCTAAGAAATGAAGACTACTGAAATAAGTGTCGTTATTACTTTTACTCTAAGAAATTAAGTCTCCTGAAATAAGTGTCGTTATTCAGTCTATTGTAACTCTGTTCAGTAATGTTATCTGTATAACGAAAGTATTGCTTATTGCAAGTGACCACTATAGTTAAAAAACTGTTGAATCATCTGATACGCTCTTTTGCCAAAACACGTTCTCAATAGCTTTGAAGACCCAACTAATTATTCCTCTTTCATTGCCTTATCAATGATATCTATGGTCGTTGTAGAAACATCAGGAAACTAACACAAATTGTTTGGGGTTCATTAGTGTCAATGATGATTTTGGGTTTGGGTTTTGGGTTTTGGGTTTTGGGTTTTGGGTTTTCAGATGCCGTTTAACGGCGATCCTTTACCTGAGCTGAAGCCTCGAGTGTGGCAACAATGTTGCAACTTCGTTGGCGGTCGTTTAACGAGTACAAAACACAGCTCTGGGCTGTGCCACAACAACAACAACAACAACAACAACAACAACAACAACAGCAGTAACAACTACAAGGTAACAACCAGAGCCCAAAAACATGGCAGGAGAGCTGGGTCTTTATTACAACATCTATAAATGATTTCCGCTATTAAATTAAAACACTTTTGCATAATTTTTCACTTAGAAAGGACAACAAAATCGCCTTAGTCTGTGCAACGACAACAACAGCAACAGCAACAGCAACAAAAAACAGCAATAAAGAAGAAGCAGAGAAAATAAAAAAAGAAATTCCTCACGCTTCATAACGCCCGCAAGGCATGCCCGAAAATTCCGCAAAGACAACGCCTACCCCGACCCGACCCAGAGAATAACTATCAGAAAGAACCTCAGAATCATCAGAATCATCAGATTCGGACCCAGGCTCCAGGCTCCAAGCTCCAGTAAAGGTTTAGGCTCAGACTCCGACTCAGGTTTAGGTTCAGGTTCCGTTCAGAGCGCTGGTTGAGGAGGCTCGTTGATCGTCATCTCGACGATGCGTTTGCTTCGTTCGCTTTTTGATGATGCCTCCTTGCAACCTGTTGAAATGTGTGACAAATTGGGCGTAAACAGCCGATGTGAAAAGGGTGCCCCTCCCCTTCTTTTCTCCGTTGAGCTGCAGAGAGTCTACCTCATTGAATTCGCAACGTGTGCATGACGATTTTTTTCCTGCCTGCGATTTTTTTCTTCATCTTTTTGGGTACAACAAAAATGTATCAAAAATTGAGCCATAAATTTAAAGTTTATTAACATGCAACGCAATATTAATATAATAAAAACAAAAGAAAAACACATGCAACCAAAATTCTTAATGGTATCAGAATTGTGATCCTAAGTAGTGTGGTGATAAGTAGTTTTCAAGTACTTTATTTATCGTTCACTTGACTTGAACAATCTCCATGACAAAAGCCACAATCAATTTGTAGAGCTGCCCCAGAGGCACAAACTGGGAATTTTGAATGGCTTTCAAGCTGCGTTTGTTCTGCTCTTAATCGTCATTAAATGGCAATGGATTCGTTCAAGTTCGTTGCCTAAGTCTTTTGTTTTGTGCTAGTCGGAAGTGCGAGAATGGAGGATACCCTAGATTGGGTCATTACTTATTTGTTTATTACTTATCGAGTTGGTAAAATAGTGGTATAGTTGGAGTGCTCGACTAGTTGATACTCTGTTAGATTTTAACTGGGTCAATACAGTTTCTTTTTTCCTGGTTAACTCTTGTGCTTACCATAATGATATTCTAATCTTTTATTAGCATAAATAAAGCAATATTTTTTATCCAAAATAATTTATTTATTTGAAGGGAAAGAGAGCGAAGGATAAGAGAGAGAGAGATAATAGTACCACTGACGATACAGATCGAATCTCCTCTAATCCTCGAATCTGGGGCAATCAACTGGATTGATCTGAAATAACAACATAATTGGGTCAAAGAGGCCGCCTGCTGGCAGTTAAACCCATTTAGCCAAATTACAGGGTATAACAAGTGAATAATACTTAATGAAATGTGTTGCGGTTGCTATTATTTTTGTTGTTGTTGTATTTTTTTTTTTTTATTATTATTGGTTTTTGTGGCCTTTACATGGAAACTTGGCTATGAAATACTCGTACAATTTCATAAAAACTCATTAAAATTTTTTTGGGCCATCGTTGTTGCAGGGGAAAAGCCAACAAACCGTGCACGAAAAGCCAAAACGTATATGAAAGACATGGACCCAAATGAAAAGCAATTTTAATGAAGCCAAAGTCGAAGTTGTAGTTGTAGTTGTAGTCGAGTCCAAGGCACTTGTTGCAGTTGCTGCTGTTGCTGCCATTGCTGCTGTTAGCCACATTGTTGCTGCCTTATAAGCTGGCATGCATTTGTTGCCCACAATGCGAGTGGCACGATGTAATTGACATCATTAGACTAAAGCGCGAGCAGCAACCAAGTCGACTAAAAGGAGCACTAGAAAGTGGCCTGCTAGAGACCCGTTATCAACATTAACTGTTCCCGTTCCCGTTCCCGTTCTCCATACCATGGCAAATGACCCACCGCATCGAGCAATTGACAAAACCATGGAGTGAGCAAACCATCCCACAGTTTCAGTATCCGAACCTTCAAACATCAACTGGCAAAACCCTTTTAAATCTATGCAAATTGTTAGAGAACAAAAGAGAAATTCATTATGATTATTTTATTATTGATGTTGCGACTTGGTTTTCTTTTTATTATACCCTATAAAATGCATATGGTTCATTGTAACAGATGGAAGAAACCAACAGCTGGCAGTGACCTTATAAAGTTGCATTTAATTTAGCCAAGTTTATTAAATTTGATTTCAATTTTGCTGATTGAACTTTTCTAGAACTATTTATTTTGAATAAATTAATCAATGTAATGAGAGGCTTTAAATTGTTAGAAAATCGTTGCTCTTAGCAGGGTATTTTATTACCTAGAACTCCAACGTAACTCAAAAATTATATCTGAGTTTTTCTCAGTTGATTCTTTTACTTTTTAAAACCGTCTACATTTATGTGTGCCGCACACACACACACACACACACACACACACATCTGCTTATTTATTTAAATTTTTAATTTCTTTGCGAGCTGTATAGCGGCTTTGTCTAATAAATTTCATGTTTAAGCATTTTCGGGCTGAATTTTCACTGAAAATTTATGGCCTCCACTTACCATGGAATGTGGCGACAGCGTCCGAATTGGAGTCGCCGACGCCTCGAAGTCGTCTTAAGTTGTTGTTACTGTTGTTGTTGTTGTTGTTGTTGTTGTTGTGCCTTTCAGTTGTGCATATATACACATATGAATATATATGTATATGCCCGCTTGTTTGTATGTATTCAATTTTGTTCAGGTTTTTATAATATTTTTTCTTTTCTTTTTATGGTTTCGATCTGCACGTGAGATTTACAATTGGTTATTGACTTTAAAATTGAAATTGTAAAACTATTTATAAGTAATTAATTCAAGTCAGAGAAAGAAGTGGTAGCGTGGTGGGGGAGTTTGATGGGGAAGTGCTTTATATTGCTTAAATAATTGCCTTGCTGATGACTTTTTAATCGTCCTCTTCACCAGCTTTTCTTTACTATTATACAGAAAAATCTGTTTGGGATTAACTTTGATTAACTGCAATCGTTGTCTGCGTCTTGGCCTATTATCATACAAATGACTTAGGCAACGAACTTGTTGTATACATCACACACACACACACACTCACACACGCAAACAGAGACGCTCTTAATAGCCACATCAATTTTGACCAATTTCAAATATTTGTTTGGTTTAAATAATTATTGTTTTATTTTAATTTTTTGCTTGCAGATTTTATTACATAAATTCGCTAAGCTTTAAGCTTTTGTTATCGTTGTGGCTTGTTGTATAAATTAAAAATGATTTAAATTTGTTATTTAAGTTGGCAATATACCTATGCAGAATTCTCTGCTCACTGCTGCAGTCTTTGAGTTGGCCAAGAAGACATTTGGGCATGCCCAGAGCCAGCCGCCTTAAAGCAATGCACACACACACACACACACACACACATAAATGTATATATGTAGATATATACATATACATGTTCTTTCTCTCTTTGCTATACACATACACACACACACACACATTTGTATAAAAGTGTGGCTGAAACAAGTCAGGCAACTTTTTTATTTTTTCCTCATTTTATTGGAAGCGGCCGCCGCTTTGGATTGCCTTCCTTTTTCTCTTTACTACAACTACTACCACTACTATATTGTTGTTGCTGTTGCTGTTGCTTTTGCTATTGTTGTTGTTGTTGTTGCCTGTTTGTTATTAGTAGCATTTACTTTGGAATGCAACAAAGCGAGAACGTTTCGAAAAATGAGACGACGACGACGACGACGATGTTGGCAGCGCCTTTGGCCATTGACGTCTTGTTGCGAAAACAGAAAAATGCATGGCCTGGTTAGCACTCGAAAGAGGAAGCGAGAGACAGAGAGAAAGAGAGAGGGAGTCAGAGGTTGAAGAAGGAGCGTGTGAATGAGCAGAGCGAGATGCAGGGAGAGAGAGAGAGAGAGAGAGAGAGGTGGGCGACTTTAAATCCGAACAGATGTCAAAAACTGGCAGAGTTCAAGGGCCGTGGCCAGTTGATCATTTTGTTAACACAATTTGCCATTTTCCAGTGTTACAACTTGGCTAAAATACTAAACAAAAAAATACACTCACTTTCTTGTGTTGTTATTTAAAAAAAATAGTAAAATAACAAAACAATACAAAATAACACACAAACAAAAAAGATATATAGGTATTTATAATGAGAGCGAAGTAAACTTTAAACCGAATCGCGTTGCGTTTTCTTTTTTGCTTCGTTGTTGAACGCGCCGCATGCAAAACTTGACTAAGACAAACACGAAGAAGCAGAAGGAGATGGAGACCCGCAAATTGAGTAAGAGCGCAGCATACAAGAAAAAAGAGAGAAAAAGACAACAAAAAAAAGACAGGTACACAACTATAACAAGTATTGCGACCCGTTTACCTGTTTGAACTGCTCGATTTGTGTTGCCAGATGCACAAGTTATTCAACTGATCTGGCAATGTACAGTGTGACCAGCCTATTAACGAAATCTATCGGTAACAATATTGCGTTACCTTTTCTGTAAATACCATTCAAACGTAATAAACAATTAAACATAAAATATTATTTCTATAACTACAATATTTTCATAATTTTCATGTTCAAGAATTGCCACATAATTAATAAATCACAATCAGTAGTAACCAGTAAAATAGTAAAATAATATATTCTGATTAATAGCTTATTTTTATGTTAACACAGAATACATGCTGTTGATAACTGATCTTTATGTTGTTTGTTTTTGTTTTAATTAATCTGTTTATTTTTTTATTTATTTATAATTATAAAAATTCAGCCTCTACTATTTTAGGTGAATTAAGCTCTAAAATTGCGTTGCATACTTCTTGACATTTATTATTAATAAATTTTATTAATTATTAAATGTTGTGCTTACTAATATACATTTTTGTTGTTATTTTGATCAGTTTAAAATTTTATTCTAAATAAGTTTATTGTCTTAAGCTTGATTCTATTAGTTTATTCAAAATATACATATAAAATATTATGTCAATTGAAATATTATATATTTTTATTTATTTTTTATCAATTTATATTTTATTGTAAGCAATTATAAACTTTAAGAGACAAGCAAAAAGCAATAAATTAAAAATAAATACATAATTAATAATTATTTTCTCAAGATAAGCTTCAAAATTATGATGCATACTTTTCGGCTGTTTGTAAATTTGATCGTTGTGTGTGTGTTGGTTATTCCTCTGTTGGTGCTTCCCCTGTGAGAGTTGATAACCGTGCCCTTGACACTACACTCCGATTGTATATAAAAACACGCTTGATATATGCTAAATAATTTAGTTCTCGACAGGTTCTACAAGTGAAACAAACAACTGAAGATGTCTTCTAACAAACTGCTGAATGTGTGCTTGCTGCTCGGCTGTCTTTTGGCATTGGCTGCTGCCCAGCCGTATATAAGTGCGTAATAAACAATAACAAAAGTGAATTTAATAATATTAATAATTTATATATCATATATTATATCCTTACAAAAGCGCCTCGCAACTGTTCAAGGCACGAGACATATTTGCCCTGTGGACCCAGCTGCCAAACCGAGTGTGCCACGTTGAATCAACCCTGTCTGATCCGACATATTCGCTGTCCCGATGGTTGTTACTGCGATGAAGGTTATGCCCGTAATGCGGCTGGCACCTGTATACCCGTCAGCCAGTGCCGAAAGGGAGGCCAGAAACCTTATTGAGATGCTCCCCCCACAATAAAGATATCACAATATGAATTGAAAACTGATAAAACAGCTGCTGAATTGTCAAAATTAACTTTGTTAATGCTTTTGTTCCAAAATTAATATACTTATTCATATGAAAGTTGTGAAAAGTCTATAAATTCTACTATATTTAGGCTAACTTTTAATGGGTATATAAGGCCTCAAACAACTACCTGAATAATATTTGGAACTAAGGTCAAATTCAAGCTTATTAGCCAGATAAATTGAATTGGACATTGAAATAGCAGGCGTTAGTCACTTTAATTTCATACTTCAAACATTAATTACACTATCAAACAAAGTTATTCTTTTTTAAAAGTCCTCGCCCAAATATTACTTTTATGATACTTATGAACCCAAAGATTTTTATAATGTTTTATCGGGGTGATCTTACATTTTGCATCATGTCTCTAGAACGGCACAACTGATTTTAAAAAGCTTAACATCTTCCGAAAACTAATAAATATATCTACTAATCATTTTTACATTGCTTTTAATTTAAATCAATAGTTTAACAGATGTGTATATGTACTTATCTATAATTAATAAGATATGTATAAAAAAATACTATACCCAAAGAAATGTTTTAAAGTCGTTTTTCGACATCGGGAATTTTGCTTGTTACATAGTGTTATTAGCTTAATCTAAGTATAAAAATTTGTATGTGCATAAGACTTGCTTAAATAGGTACTTGGTCTATTTTTGACTTAATATTATTGTTTAAACTTTATTTGTTTATGTCACATGCTATTGATTTTGCAGCTGTTTGAGTGACGCAAGTGGAACTGAAAAGTTTTAACTACTTAATAATTTAAACTGGCATGCAATTGTGATTGAAAGATTTCGAATACCAAAAAAGGCCAACAAACGTGTCAAAATTATTATTGTCAAAAATTTTGATAAATAATAAAGATAAAGTGACAATTAACTGATAATAGCTTACAATGCATTGTAATGGAGAGTTGTGAGTCACAAAATACAGTTTTAGGGGCTCTTTCAAAGCTCGTTTGAGTTAAAGTTAAGGCCGAGCTTTGATCAGCGGTTTTTGTCTTGGCTTAAACTGCATGCAACAGGTTTTGGAGCCATACAAAATCCCCAAAACTTTTGTCTCTTAAAAGTTTGCTATGTAAATTTGAAAATTACATAAATTAAACATTTTAAATGTAAATTGTTAACTATTTTTTTATAATGAATCAATTTAAAGATAAATAAATGAACAAATTGACATTTTGCTTGATAATCGGTCCACTTTTGAAGTAAAGTAACCCCTTAGTCTGGTAACTTATTTAGCTTTAACTTTAAATGCAAATGCAAATTGTTAGCTTTAAATTTAAAATCAAAAAGTTGGTCAAAATGACATTCCGCATACAAATCAATCTGGTTCTGACAAAGTTATGCAAGTTTGAAGCCAGAAAACCCTTGGAACTGACAACATTAAAAGTCTTTTTCGCTAAGTATGTTTAATAAATTCATTGTCAGAAGAAGATCGAGCTACATTATTCAAAAATACGTTAGCTAATGCAAAAAGTCGATTCCTTGATGTTTCAATATTTTTGACATCAATTTTAGAAATTATCTTTTAGATGTGATTTAAAAGTCTTAAGAAAAAATCAAGTTAAGAATTGGGTTCAGTGCGTTGTAACTTGCCACTTGACTGGTCCTTGAATAAATATTGGCTAGATTATGGCCAAGAGCTGCTTAACAAGAAAATCTTATCAATTGACAGGCAGTAACAAAATAAAAATATATCAAAAAAATAAGGAGAAAAAGGTGCAAAAAGCAACAAAGGAATTGTTGGCAAGCAAATCAAAATCCAAAGCCACAAAGCCGCGTAACCTATGCGAAAGTGAAAGGGCGAAGAGAATGAGAAGTGGGAGAGGGGGAAGGAAAAGGGAAATCAAGCGCTGACAACATGCAGAATGTAAATGTTTGCTGCCATTGAGTCGAAAATGTTGGCTGGATACCAAACCAAACGTTAATAAACTCACATCGCCCACCCCTACTGTGAGGGGTGCTCAATTTACAGGAGCAAACATGACGGTCTGGCAGGCTGTGTCAGACACTCACCGAGTCAGTCACTCGACGGGTATCTGCCTGCTATTCTCTTCGTCCTTTTTTCGCTCTATATATGTATGTATGTATGTGCATATGCATATGTATATGTATTTGGCCATGCAATTTCGTATACCGTGCTAGGATAAAATGAAAGGAACTGGCGCGCTTGAATTTGAAATGCAAACATACATATTTGTACGACTCTGGGTTGCCCATATACCATATACCATATACCGAAAAAGTCTGCCATACCATACCCTACAATAAGATATCATACCT
The DNA here is from genome assembly GCA_035043265.1 of Drosophila testacea. Lineage (NCBI taxonomy): Eukaryota > Metazoa > Arthropoda > Insecta > Diptera > Drosophilidae > Drosophila > Drosophila testacea. Next base: position 5,218,908 of record JAWNND010000229.1, read on the forward strand.
TCTTCTTTCCTCGACATTCCCTTTGCCCCCACTTGTTTGCTTGTTTGACTATTTTGCTTTACTGTGTCAAAGACGCAGCTGGCATCGCTCTTCAGATTTCTGTATTCCTCAAATTCATTGAGTTTCGAATAAAAACTAGTGAGAAAGGCAACAGTCGAGAGAACACGACTGTGAGAGACCTTGTACATATTTTGTAAAAAACAAGCACTGAGCTACAAAACAAAATAATTTCTTAAATAACTTTCAACTTTGTTGTTGGATTGTGATGAAATTTCCAGGACAGGTCTGGACTGATACCATATACTATATCATCTGCTTAGAATACTTTTTATTGTTTTTCTATTATTTTTTTGATCTAAAGTAGTTTAAAGAAAACTTAGAATATTGGCTTTTAGTAATAATAAACATAGTTTATATATACCTTTTATACTTTTTAGATACAGGGTCTAAAAAAGCACAGAAAGAAAAGAAAAGCCGATGAATAGCGAACCAGCGAGCTGCATACATGGCTCATGGTCGTTAAGGGTCCACAAGCGGATATACAAACCCAATCAACATGAAAAAACTCCAGAGAATATAAAAAAGTATTAGAAACAAACCAAAAACAGAAAATATTTCACAGAATTGACATAAGTGCTTGGTTATGATATACTCCTTGTACAATTGGGGCATCAATTAAGCACAAATTAAATACATATTTAGAAATATTTCAATTTAAATGAATTAGAGTTCAAGCATTCTAAATGCCAAATACGAAAATATTTAATAAAAATTCTAAATCAATTTGCAAGTGCAATTTTCGAGTGAACTTACTATAAGAAAATTTCAACTGCAGTGCCAATCAAGGTAAATTGCTTTTGAATCTCCATTTGAATGTTGCAACTGATGTGAATATCGACATAAACTTCAAGTGAATGCAAAACACTCGAGTTCGAGTTCATTCGCACATTCTGCGGGCCTTCTTTGATGTCAGAGAGCCCACATATATTCACATGCATATTCACACACATACACATACACACACACACACACACACACTCATAAGCAGATATCCACATACATTCACACATACACATATGAATTTATTCGTACCTTTCGCAAACGTATCATAACGAAACCATCGACTGTCAGTGCTTGAGCTCTTTTGACTCCTGTACGCCATAAAAAAGTCGACTTGTTTCTCATTCTCTTTTTGGATCCTGATTCTGATTCTGATTCAGTTTCAGGTTCTCTGAACATTTTAATTCACACCTGACTGAGTTTTTGGCCTATGCCTATAAAATGCACATATAATTTGACTTTATCTGTGCGGCCAACAGTCAAACGATTGGCATTGAAATGGGTACAAAATGTTGAATGTTAACATTCAATACAATGCCAAACGAAACACTTCAAAACTTGATTTATGACCCTCAAAACAAACTCATAGCCCACACACCCACACATGAAGGTCAAACAATATTTGCTCACAAAGTGCATGTCTTCATGTCTTCTATTTTCTATTTTAATTTGCGATTTGCGATTTTAAACTGTGAGTTTATATACATTAATAATAAATGAATATAGTAAAATTTACATTGACAAATATTAAATGGTTGAAAGTACGAGATTTTTAATATTTAGGCATATTAACAGAAGCCAAGATAGTCATTAATCATGTTTCAAGTTTTATTTTCATAGGAAAAACAAAGGTCGCTTATCGGCTACCGAAAAAAGTGTATCTACATAGTAACCTACTTCCAAACTTGTTATCGCAGTTAGTTTGTTTTTATTTTCCCCTATTAATTGGAATACAAACAAATAGCATTGTTTTAAAAAGAAATTAAGAAACTAAATGCGAAAGAATATACCGTTAAAATTAACCATAATGATGCTTCAAAAGCAATGTGGAAAACTTCTTAGTTTTTATTTGCTCCAAATGGCAATTTTTAAATGTAGTTGGACCCTGCTCACTGCTTCTCGACATCTTTGTAACTTTTCCATGTGCTTTAAAGCTGTTTGCTCATAAGCGAGAGTACATTGGTGCCCCAAAACTGATCTCCACAACGAGGAGGGGATTTATTTGGACACTTCAAAGCCAAAATGTGCATGTTTCACTGGCGTTGCATACTTTTGGGTTGCACAAAGCCAAAATGTTCATTTAGGCTGCCAGGGGCTTTGCTTGTTTTTGTCAGGGAAAGGGGAAAGGGGAAAGGAAACCGAGGCACAAATCAATGCCGTAAACACACACGACACGGGAAGTGCAGGTTGAGAGCGAAATGTTTGTGTTGCCACACCAAATTGCAACGCTATTGAGTATCTGCAACAACAAAAGAGATGCACAGGGACAACATGAGAGAGAGTGGAGAGCCACCATCATCATAATCAACGATATTGGGCCAATGTGTTTGTGCTTGACACCTCTCTTGACGGGTCACCAAATTGTAAACATTGTGTAAGCAACTGAATCAATGTGCTTGCCACAATGATGATGATCAGCCGGCGGCGACACAAATGTTGTCCATGGACATCAAAGTGACGATGGCGTCGCTATAATGATTGCCATTGACTGCAGCATTGTTATTGTTTTTGACATTTCTCTTGTCATTTGTTGTCCGACCCTGTACTTTAAAATGTACAAAGGGTCTATTAAGTTGCCAAAAAATGTGAAAGGTGTGGTAGACATAAATCTAAGTGACGCGGGCCACAGTTAATAAGTTTCAGCATAAAGCACTAGGATAAAGTAAATAAGTAATTAAACAAATATTAAATACTTAAATAAATATATATAAATAAATAATGACTTTCTCGATTCGAATTAATAACTAACACCTAGACCTGTTTATATGTTTATTTCGATGTCCATTGCTACTAGCCAAAGCTTATTATTTACGGCACTAGTCACGATCAAAGATCTCAAAGACCATAAGGGCTGGAGTCACCAAACTTGATATGTAGGTTCTTCCATATCCTAAGCAATTAAAACTAGTTTTAGAATTTTGCTACGTCCCCCTTCCCACCAAAAAATTCCAGATTCAAATTGCGTTTTTGACATATAAGTATGGTATAACTATACAAATATTTGAATTTTTTCTGAAATTTTAAGCAAGTTTTTACGTTAATTTATTTTACTTTCAAGTCTGTCAGGGAAATGCAATTGTTTTTTATAGCTGTTGTCTGAGTCTTCTGACACAATGTTTGTCAGTTTATTGATTCTGATATTGAAGCCTTTCTCGTGTCACGCGCACTTCTCTATTGTGAGCACTGTTGACCTATAGACAGCCATTAATCTTAACCATGCTTGGTTCTGTCAATACTTGTGTTCATATTCTAATGTACTCATGGAGAGAGAGATTTTGATTTTTAGGGATATTATACACCAAGGACACTCAAGAAGAGCTACCAAAAGAATGTATAAGTGCTGGGAGTGCAGGCATGTTCTTAAAATAGTCAGCTGTAATTTAAACTATGTCTAATATGTATAGATGGATTCTGCAAATAATTTGGCAGCCATTAAAAGATATATACACATTTAGATATATGTTGGCATATGATTTAATTATATTAAAGTGAAGTACATTTTCCTATCTTCTAAAAACATGATATATATATTTTATAGCATATAAATTCAAAGCTCATCAAATAATGATCCAGAAATGTGCATTACTGATAGCAATAAATGGAAACTTACAGATTTTACATAAATTCCACATATTTTACAAAGATTTTACGAAGTACATAGTATCAGTAAGTCGCCTCAGTTAGTTTAAATAATTTTTAAGTTTTGTGGTTGAAAGTTTGGTGCGGTTTCGGTTTTTGTTTTTGCACTTCTTTCCACAATTATTTTTGTTTTGTTGTTACAAATACAACAACTCCAACTATAGCCACATAACCATTGACAGGCTTACCTCCTTACCCCGTTCCCCTTCTTCCATTCTCCATTTCCCCATTTCCCTTATCCCCCTTCTGTCACTTTATATGCGACAATTGGTTGCGGATAGCCAAACAAATTTTCAATCCATTTGCCGCATTTGCCATTTGCCATTTGCTATTTGGAATTTGTGTTTGCGGTTTGCATTCAATTTAATTGCCATGCGTTCCTTAATGGATTTCAGCTGTTCCCATTGCCATTTGGACAGCGATAAGGGGTATCATCAAAGGCGCAATCAATTTCCAGCTCTCAGCTCTCAGCTCCCATCACCCAGCTCCCAATTTCCAACTCCTAGAGGAATAACAATCAGTAACAGTCTGAAGCACGCTCTATAATTACTATTCTGTCGATGATCATAACCCACAAGTTATTCCTATTATATTGCATATTCAAATTAATTGTGTCAAAAGCATAAAGAAAAATGTGGAAATTTCAAAGATTAAACATGACAAAGGGACCTCAACTTGTGTGTTTCCTAAGTTTATACTTAATTGTAGTTAATTAATTGCGCACAGTTTGTGCTTTTGTTATTAAGTAAGCCACAGACCTTACAAATCAATGTTTAAAGGACCTTTCCCTACGCATCTGAGGTGTGTGTGTGTGTGTGTGTGTTTGTGTGTGTGGCCATTGTAAATCATACAAACACACATAGACACACATGTACAGTGGAAAACTAAAGTCTAATTTTCGCATTCTGAGAAGTTGTCAATCTCTAAAAAGTAAATGAAACTAAATTGCTCTACATTTATTTTTTAAATGGCTACAAAACCTTTAGAATAAATAATAATAAATAAATGAAAAACTACAAGTATTTTGTTTAACTAAATAAAGATTTATAATAATAAATAAGCCTTTTGCTGAAATTTTTTCTACAATAAAAATATCGTATTAAGACTTTTGTTCACTTCCGGATTTGTTTTCTTAAAATAATTTCTAGCATTTTGTTAAATATGGAAGTGTGTGGATTTTAAAATTCGAGCTTCATTAGTTGCTTGAAATTGGCTGGTGAGCAGACTTTCGTTTACCACTGTATATAATAGGATTCATGCACACGCTTCAATTTGTCGCTCATGCAGCGTCTGATTATGAAAATGAAATATTTGCATTGAAGTGTACACAGATACATACTAATACGGTTGCACTTACAAAGCACACACTCAGACACACACACACGCACACACGCACACACACTCACTAAATTGCAAACTGGCAGCTGTTGTTGTGTGCGTAACAATACAACAAGCTCATTTGAGTTGAAATGATCATCAGCAATGTAATCATCATCAACATCGTCTAACTAAATAGCATCACACGCACTGCAAAAACGGAAACGGAAACGTTGAAAAAGCAATTGGCAAATGGCGACGTTGACGTTGACTTCAAAGTCGACGCCGACGTCGACGCTGACGCCGATGCTGACGTTGGCTAAACAGTTGCAATTTATTGGCAGCTGCAATTAGTTGGCCGTACTTCCGAAATGGTCTGGGAAATTGGGAAATTGGCAAATGGGCAAGGGAGCTGGCAAACTTTATGCTTCATGCCAATTATGTTGCAAGTTGAGCACTAAAATTATGACATTACCCAAAGCTAAGTACGTGGCTCAAACTGTACGACACCAACTGCCACACCAGTACATACAGTAACAGTGTTGCCAAATACGTTTATTTATTCGAAAGTTGAAATGCGCTTAAAACTACAAAATCTATAATAATAATTATGTACTTTTTATTAAGTTAGAGAACAAAGTGTAAAGTTGAGAAATTATTAACTCAAGTTTAGGTTTCGAAAGCCTCAAAAATGTATAGATCAAGTTAATGAATAAGAAATGTTTATAAGTTATAAATTTCTCAATTAAAGAATATGTTTTATTTGAAAACATTATGATCTAAATATCAGTTTAGCTTAGTATATTTTTTAATTGAGCTTCATTATCTGCTAATGATAGATTTCATTTAATGTGTAAACAACAAGATTAGTTAATAAAGGTAAACATCACAGTTTCGAATCAAAACAAAAACAAACATACACAAATATACATTCCGCAGGTAAATAGTTTACTATATTCTATTTACTTTCATTTCATATTTATATCATATAGTTTACTATATTCTATTTACTTTAGTTTTCTCAACTCAGCTTTATAGTGATTTTTATTAAGCAATGTAATTAATGTGCTATCATAATATATTTTTAACATGATATATTTTTAAATTAAGTGTGATTTAAAATAATTAAAAACAGACCAACTTTGTTATGTGTGGGATCTTTATATATGTACATACATATATAATGAAAAATTGATTAATTATGAACTAATTAATAGTAAGAAGCATCTGCATTCTATGAAGATAAATGAAGTAATCAATGCCGGACATTAAATCAAGCTACATAGAATTCAAATATTAAACAAAACAAAAAACAATATACCAAGTTAATAAAATTTTAAGAAAAACTCACCTCTACTATGCATAGAATGTAATCGAATTTAGAATAATTTTATCAAAACGTACCTTCAATACAAACACTATAAATATGTTAATAACAATCTATACTTAACTTAATTTACTTTAATATAGCCGAAAGCCTTTGAAGCCAGCGCTATATATGTTACAATTTGCCTTTTGTTAGTTTTAGTTTTATAAGCTTAACTATCAATGTTAATAAATAAAATAAATAATAATAAGTTTCATAGTAAACATCATACCTGATTGGGTTTTCCTTGGGTTTTCCCTAATCCTTTCAACAAATGTTGGGTCTGAGTAATTGATCTTAATTTTGAGCTTGACCAATATACATATTATAATTTTTTGTACTATTTTATTTATTTTACTTTTAAGCATTATTAAGTACTTAATATTTATAATTTATAATTTAACTTATACTTATACAATTATCTGTCGATTGCACATTAAAGGAAATTATATTAAATTAAAAAGAGTTTAGTATATTTTACTAGGCACTTTTTGTTGATTGTAGAGTATGTATCAAAGTTGAATAAACAGTTGCCTAATAGAGCTTAGATTTTAGGCAACCAAGTGCATTTGCACCACTTGCACCACTTGCACCACTTGCACCACTTGCACCATTTTAACATTAGGCTGCGGCTCAGCTGTGATAAATGCAAATTTGCGCTTTCTGTGAAATGCAAGTGCACTAATTGCTGGCAACTAGTTAAATTGTCTACACCCGATCCCCTCATAAAATACCCTTCCCTCCCCCCATCCATCCCCTACACTATACGTCTACTCAATCCGCTGGCCATGGTTTGTGTATTGCCACGCCCACAGCAACAGCAACATCAAGAACAGAGAACAGCAGCAACAATTAATTGCCATCATTTTTTAGAATCCTTTCATGCGCTTCATTTCAGTTTTTCCCGTTTCGGTTTTCCTTTTCCCTTTTCCCCAATGCTTTTCCTTCCACTTTTCACACCCATCACATTCCCGTTAGTTTTCCGTTTTGTCTTTCGTCTCGAGGCGCAGTTAGCTGTAATTTTCTGTATTATTTCTAGCCAAAATTCTTTGTGTAATGCACCCTATGTTCCCTAGCAAATGCCGTGCCACATGCCACGCCTCTTGGTCTACGCCTCCCGTTGCCGTGTTGTTTATTGCGTTGCAACTTCCGTTACAAACGAAGATAAATTGTTAGCTTTTTTTTCGGCTGATGTTAGTCTTGTTGTTTTTTGTTTTTAGTATTTGTTGTTGTTGTTGTTGTTGTTGTTGTTGTTGATTGTTAGTTGTGTTGCGTTTTTCTATTTGAGTTTTGCCAGCAGCTGTTGCTACCTATTTTGTCTGCACAGTGTGTCCAAAGTACGACAAAATCTTGACAAATATTTGCAGCTGATAATCGATTCAAGTGTTTGCCTATTTACATAAATACCGCATATGCCTAATTAGTTATTTTTTTATCAGCCGTTGATTGAAAATGAATTATTATGCAGAATTGAATCCGACATAAATACATATGTACTATATACTATATATAATCGCACAGTTAGTAGCTCGGGGGAATGACTGTTATCGTTAAACTTAATCGGGATCAGACTCTGAGGTCACCAACTTGTTGATTGCGTTGTGAGTGAGCCATTGGACTTGAATCGCATTCTACTGCATGCTCTCATTTACGAGTAAGTATTATAATGGGATCTACAATTCCATATTTGTTTTATATTTTGATTTTTTTGGGGTCAATATGCAACTCAGCCAAGTTCAATAAATAATTCGCTTATCAAACAAATATTTCCGACAAGAGTTATGAAATCGTTTACTTATAATTATGGAGTATATATTTCTTGTTAAACATCTTCAATTTTACTTACTTTCTATACTAAGCTTAGACTGAGTCGAAATATCTTTAATTTGTTCAGTATACCATCCGCTTATATCCATATATATCCGCTTAATCTCTATACTTATAATTATAAAGTAAACATTTGTAAATTAATATTTAACTAATTCAGAATATCTTTAAATCTTATAGTGATTATACGATCGTGCAAAAATTTGAAAATTAAATGGAAACTTATCTAATATGTATTTATTAATAAAATAAATCATGTAAATTACCTCAAAGTTCTTTGGATATTAGTTAATATAAAAATAGTTTTATATAGATTTTATTTGAATATATTTTTCAACAATTTCTTACGTTCAAAAGGATTACAGGAATATTATAATGTTGTCAAATTGTGCTATATGCAGTATAAATCCCTTTAGGCTTTTGGTAATTTTTAAATTAATATATTAAATATAATTTTGTAAATTTTCCAATATAGAAAGTTAATCAGTGAACATTTCGTACTTAATATTAAGTTTAGTCTGAAAGCTGTAATGATTACGTGCTATTTTTGTATGAATTTATAGCTAAATATACCTTTATTTATTTGTTATTATTTTCAAAACTGAAATGGAATAATTAGACCTTAAACTGATACAAAAGTATATAATAATTATTTTCTTAAGTTTTATTTAGTATCAAAAGTAACAGAGATTATTTCTCTATTATTATATTGTCAAATATAATTAATCAATTTAATTTTAATAAATTGCAAACTAATGATAAAATTGTTCAATTTGTTACCACTATGACTCCTTCCACCGAATGTTGCAACTATTTCCGCTTGATGCGATTTATGCGAGAATTCCCATCAGCTTTAGTCTGGATGCAAGTCTCCGGTTTAGATTCAGTCTCTGAACTCTCAGCAAATGTTCTCTCATTGTCGTCTCACAAAATTTGAGCTTTGATTAATTGTTTATGGTACACACACACACACACACACACACACACACAAACATACAATTGTACACTGGTATAAATTTAGTTGAGTGCGTTATGAATATGGAACTGTTTTTGGAGTTGGAACGGCGATAATCTCGTACATTGACTTTAGCGTTAATCGCAGTCGGGTATTAGGTCGTATAGGCATATAAAATGTGTCGATGGCAGTACTTGCTGATAAGATAACACTATATGTACATATACATATGTGTGTATGTATGTATGTATGTATATACTTATGTGATTGCTGCAGCTGTTCAAATGAATTGAATTTTGATTGAGCTCCACAGTCATGGAGAGAACGCTGAATAAATCACATCGCCTGATCGCGTTATTATTAATCACGCTCGTCGGTTGTTGCACAGCTCAGTTGTCGTTGCCACACGATGCGGCAAGTATGAAGGATCTAAATGAGCTGGGAGCACATTATCTGCCAGCGGGATATACACAATCGAATATCACACTTGCGGACTTGCAACGCCTGTTGAAAGAGAAATGCCAAAAGGCAAATGCGGTGTTGCCTCCAGGTCAAAATGTTGTGGATGCCGCCGATTTGAGTGGCAACATTGAGAAGGCAGCAATGCAATTGATGCAGTGTGTCAATGGATTGATTAACATTACAACCATACTCGATGAAGTGGAACTGGCGAAACCTCAAGGTGATCTTGATATTGTCTTTGAGAAATATTGCCTACGTCTCCCCAATATGACCAACTGTCTGAACGAGTTCAATTCTGCTCTCTTGCCATGCATGACGAGGGAGGAGCGCTCTCACAATGCCATGATAAGGCGTATCATGGGTAAACTGCTGGACTTTGTCTGCTATAAGAATGGTGATCAAATTGCTCTGTTCATTGCCGAACAGGGACCTGAGTGCCTCGAACAGCATAAGGATAATATTGGTACCTGTTTCCAAAATACCTTCGGACACTATCTGCCCAGCGAGTTGAATGTGTCCACGGTGGAGCTACCTGAACTTGTCCTTGGACCACGCCAATGTGTCGAGTTGCATCGATTTGAGGCATGCGTGTTGCGCCATTTGGAGTCGTGTACCAACATTACGCCCAGCAACATTGTCGAGTCCATGTTCCGTTATGTGCGCAGAGAGTCCGATTGTCAACAGACCATTAATCGCGAGGTCAGAGATCAGAGTGAGGCCCTCAGTTACAAAGCGGGAGCAGCCTCCACCTCCAGCTGGAGATCAGTGGCAGTGGCGGGATTATCCCTAATCCTATTACGATTAGTTAAGTAGTTCATCTACATATACTCGCGTTATACTTGCAGTCAACGCATACACACATACACTAGACAAATACACACATACACATACCTTTATATCATCATACAAGTAGATACATTTATCTATATCATATATAATGCAACCTAATGCAAGAAATCCTATTTTTTTTCCTTTTTTTTTCTGTATGTCTTACATGGGCCAAACATTATTATAAAAATGTGAATAAAATAATTGAAAATATTAAACATGATGTACTTTTATGTACATGTTTTTGGACTAGCCTAATAAACAGATCTAAACTCAAGGAATCAATTGGAATTTAAACTATCATCAGTTTATCAAAGCTGAACGAACTTTCAAGTGGAATAACTTTTGAATTAGCCCTTCACCTATTAACTGACTTGTCAAATAAAATATTAATGTTACCAAAAACTTATTTGTCCATCATAATAATTAATTTTTAAAAGATTTCCTGAAACAAAAACTTATTAACAACTTCATACTTTCTAGATATCGAAGTGGATTTCAAAACTATGACACTTTTAACAAATCTAAAAGAGGTTTGCATAAGTAATGTGTCTCTGATTATAGTATCATTTATAGTTTTATTTGACAATATTAACATTTTATGCTCTTTCTAAAACTGATCAATTTTTATAAATGCGTATCTAAATGTTCAAATTCTATAAAAGTGTCCCTTAAATGTAAATTGAAATTGAACATTCACTTTAAAATTTCATCTATAAACAATGAACTATTTGTGGATGGTTATTGAATTGAACTTGACATTTCAATAATTAATACTGATACCAGTTATGGTCGCTGGTATTTCATAATTATGTATTTTTTAATATAGTCGACGTGGCGTATGCGCAATGTGTCCGTAAGCCGCTTAACGGCTTCGCTTTTAATGCCCGGCATCAAGCTGAAAGTCCCAAAAGTGTTAAGTTTCAAGCTGCATAAACACGTCTCGGAAATATGAAGAGCAGTGCGGCATGCGGCATGTGGCAAGTGCCACGAAGGCATGAGGCACGAGGCAAATTGCAATGTGCTTATCGGCCAGTTAGCAGCCCGGGTCAGTTGTCCGTCCATCGTTCGTCTGTCCGTTGGATTTGCTGACTGGGCCGGTGCCTTATCAGCCACTCGCGTAGCAAAACAATGAGTCTGAGTTTTGGCTATGAAGCATGTTGCTTTCTCCATCTTCAGTTCTCTGCTTCCAGCTGCTCTGCTCTGCTCTGCTGTGCTGTGCTGCTGTGGCAGCTTGAAAGTTGAAAAGGTTTAGTCAAGCGAAGTTGAGGTTGAGGAAGGCGCTTAAGAAGGAGTTGTGTTGCTGTAGCTCTTCCCAGGGCCTCAAGCAAATTGTTTTGGCACCCAAGCCAAGATTACCTCAAATGACGTTGTTGTGGTCTTCTGTCTACTGTCTTTTGCCTTTGCCTTTGCCTCAACTCGTAAATCATAAAAAATTGCGTATAAATCTAAGCGAAACACCACAAAATGCGAGATGGCGAGAAAAAGCGCAACTGTCATCGTTTCCACAGACAGGACGACAGGATGGCATAGAAAAGTTCAATACTAGTCGCTGGACGATGATGATGTGGATGTGGTTCAGGATGGGAATGAGAACCTGGATAAGGATGAGGATGGGGATGACATCTTTCGGGGGACATTGGGCAACAGGCGATGCGTGAAATGAATGGACTTTTACTTAGCTTAGTCAAGTTTATGTCTGCAGTTTTTTCTTATTTCTCAAGGATAATATTAAATGGAATGGTATCAAATGCTTTAGATGGGGGACAGTTTTCAGTTATTATGATTAATTCATAAATCCAATTAGATGAGTTTTTATGAATGCTCCAGTGCAGGTGAGCAAGTCAATAGCATGAAAAGTGCGTTGCAAGATGAGTAAAGAGGTGTTTATATTAAAAGTCAGAAAGTTTTTAATAGTGGAACTTAAGTAAAGCCACCTAAACATTGCCATAGTTTAAGTAAAAGTGATATAGATCATCATCAGAATCGGATGATCTGCAATGGAATGTAATAAAAGATGAGAAAAAACTTTGCAAGTCTAGAAATAAAAAACAGCTGTAAAGTGTATAAATCGAGAACATTTTCTAACAAACAGGTATGTTTCAAAGTCTTTGGATTGCCCTTGAGTTATATTTGTTGTTATTAAATTTGTTGTTAAAGATTTTAAGAACATGCCTGAATATTTTATAAAGAAGAAACTCTTTCAGTAGTAATTAAATCAGTTAACACTTTTGTAAAAGTCATAAATAGATTTTAAAAATTATACCGTGAAAGTTGAACAACACTAGGTAAACTGTTTGTGCGAATTGATTTATCAAATGATTTTCAGTTTACATTTTCCTCACATTTATTAATCATATTTCGACCCATTAGCTGAACGAGAGAGAGAGAGAGAGAGAGAGAGAGAGGAGGGAGAGAGAGAGAGTGAGAGCAATCAGGAATCGCAATCAGTACAGTTCCGGGGCCAAGTTGCAGCTGTTGCCTCAGTTAGTTGCTGAGTTGGTTAGTTAGTTAGTTAGTCAAACTGTTTGGAGCCAAGCTAACAAGTCATAAATGTTACAAACTTAATTAGGCTTGCAGACTGTTTGGACTTCAATTGCAACACTGTACTTTTCTATGCTTGCTACTTGGGGCAGTTGCAAGTTGAAAGAGTCCATTGGGTAAAGGATAAAGGGTAACGGGAAACGGGCAACGGGTAAAGGGTAACGGGTGCTGGCACTTTATTATTGATGTGAAAAATGCGGAAAATGAATGCGTTTCCGGTACTTTTCGCGAGTTGGCAGCTAAATTGCAGCGGCAATGAATCATTCGACTTTGCCTTCAACTGCAACTCCAACTGCAACTGCAACTTCAACCTCAACTTCAGCTTCAGTTTCGGTTTCAGCTGCAGCTTCAGCTTCAACTTGGCATTCCGCATTCACCGAGTAGACAAACTTTGTACGTGCCACACGAACAGTTGCCAGAACATTGAGTATAGAGTATAGAGAGAGTGTACAGAGGGGTGTCACAGTTGTCTCAAAACTTGGCTGGCCAAATAATTGCACGTCATTGGCCAAATTATTGGCTCTACATGGGGCTGGGAATCCAAAAGAAGCTAAGACTTAAAGTGGGAAACGAAAAAAATGAGTTTACAGCGGTGAAAATCATTCAATTTTCAAATACTTAATTTTAAATTCATTTTTTTTTTTAGTATAGAATTGTTAAATTCAGATATATATGCAAATCAATCGGCAATAACTCAGCACTCAAATATTCTAATAACTAAGATATTCGCTTCAAGCTCTGTACTTTTAAAGGAGACTCGATAGACAAAATATCTGTATAGAATCAAATTGAACCCCTCTCCCGTTTCGAATATAAGATAATAATATAATATACTCGTAATATAATTTGTATTTTGAAGAGACTTTAGACTTAAGTAGATTCTGTAATTTTATTTAGTTGGACTTATTTAGTCGGAAACTCTTGCACTTGAATTAATTGTTTAACGGATTTCTTTATCTGTGTAGAAATTAAGAAGATGCTCTTAAATATTTAGTAGGCATTTTTCTTTATCCAACAAAATTCTTCAAGTAATTCTCGTGTTGCCAAATTTTAATTAAATATTTCAATTTGGCTGCAAAAGCTGCTGCAACGTAACTCTAATTGTGCACACATTACAGTGGCAAGAGAAGTGATGGGTAAAAGGTGAGGGAGGGAGCTGAAAGGTATGAGACAGAGACAGAGACAGAGACGTAGATGGGACTTCAACTGGGGATCTAACCGATGGCACCTGAGGCATCTGCGGTGTCTGCTGTCCCATGCTTCAACGCTCATTTGCAAATGTTTGTCTACGTGTGCGGTGTGAAAAGCGCGACGCGGTGAATGCCACAAAATGTTTGTCTGACTGTGTCTGTGTGAGTGTCTGTTGTCTATGTGTGAAAAAGGAAGAGGAAAAGAGTATGACTCACCCGCTGGGAAATTGCAATGAATGTACATTGTACAACTGGAAAATTGTCAGTTTCTTAACCCAAAGTAATCACACTTTTACCCCTATGTCAAATCTAATGTCTGCCGTTGCTATCTAAGTATTTGATAATTACCAAATCTAATTGTTATCGTCACACAACTGATTGTGAATTGAGCAGCCACAACAGAAGCCCTCTTGACCATGTGATAAGCTATCAATGGACTTTCGGAATGTGCCTTAAATCGTGATTAAGCATAAAGTATTCATTGAAGTACAATTGAACTGAATTGCTTGATCTTTTGAATACCTCTCTGAGGTAAAGGTTTATAAGTTTCATTTATTAGAGTGACCTATGAATTAATTGATTGATTGCTCGCAACATTGCAAGCAACTGATAATAATAATAATTGGATATCGATAAATATCGTTAGTTGAACATTTGTCTAAAACATTTTGGTTACAGTGTAGTTTCAAATCGATTTTGAATATAATTAAAAATAGTAGTTATGCATTTCTGACTATTGCAAAACGATTCTAAAATTTAATAACTTTAAAAGTCCAGTCTGTTAGTGCAAAAGAAGCCAGTTATTCGATTTAATCGATATTTTCGATTGATTATCGATGCATAACAATATATCGATGACTCACTTTTCAATAGCTTTAATCCTTCTCAACGGAATCACAGCATGAAAGAGCTTTTGATATCTTCAAAATTGAAGGCAACGTTGAACAGAAGAAAAGAATGTCGAAAAGCAACATAAAGCTATAATTTCAATCAATGTTGTTATCGATACTTCCCTTATTTGGTCAGTTTACAGATGTAAAAGTATCGCTACTGGGTCTTGGTCCGTTGATATCACATGTCCCTTGTCTCGACTTATCGCTGCACGTCGTACACTTTCAACTTTGTTACACTTTCAACACATGTGTATTTGTGTGTGTGTGTGTGTGTGTGTGTGTGTCGGTGACTGTGTGTGTGTCCGTGTGAATCGACATGCGTGTGCATGTTGGTTTTACGCATGAATGTCTGTGTATGTATGTACACTTGTGTGGGTTCACCACACGTGCTTCTGTGTATTTGTATGGGTCTGTCAGTGTGTGTGTGTGTGTGTGTGTGTGTGTGTGTGTCTGGGTGTGTGTGCCTTTATTTGGCATCCACAAAGTACGTATACTTTGGGGTCTAATTTGCGGTTGCTGGCGCAGCTCAATTTACAAGTGAGAAATTAAGATGTCGACAAAACTTTTGCCCAAACACCTCAACAGCGTCACACACACACACACACACACACACACACACACACACACACACGCTGACAGTTGCACACTCGACTTTTGGATAGCGGTTTTTAGTGGAGCATAAAAACCGCAAAAGTCTCAGCATGCCACAAAGTCTGAGTGTTATTGCCACAGTAACCAATGCACTTTGCAATTTTTTCAGCTTTTCTCTCTTCTTTTTTTCGAGCTCCGAAAAAAATGCAAAGTCTGTGGTCAGTTTAAGCACATACCTACATATGTTCTTAAAAATATGTACAATTAATTGCTCAAAGCTCTTACAAAAAATATTAAAATAACCAAAATTGTCGCTACAGTTTCAGCTATAAAAGATAGCCCTCTTTTAGGCAAGTTATCTATTATTTACAGCAGCAAAAAAAAGCTCATTTTTCATTGTAATTGCACATACATATTCAATGCCACATGCCTTAATTGTTATTAATTATTGTTCACACATTAATTACTATAGCAGAGGACATGTTAATTATAGCGATTTATACATGTGTAAAGAGAATAATATACTTTTTGTGCAATTGATGCAGGAATGCAGTAAAAGATCCAAAAAGTATAGCATATTTCTTCGGGCACCCTACTAAGAAACTTCATTTCGAAATATTTATTTTATAAAGAAAAGTCTCTTTAAAATCAATCAGCATTTTATTCTTACTTTCAGCTTGTGTCATTTGTTTATAACTAGCTGATTTAAATTTGATTAAAACTGCATATTTAAACTGCGGTCTGTCAAATTGACACACAACTGGGAGCTAAACAGAGTAAGAGTTCATTTAGCTGCGAGTATTCGACTAGCAAATACCTTTTACTTTGTATGCTATTCTTAAACATAGATTTAACAAAGCAGGGTATAGAAACGACCATAAAAGTCACCATCGTTGGATAAAAAATATGCAAAGACACTTGACGAGCTGACTAGAAAATGGTTAGCTGTCACATGCGGCGTATACGCAATGTCAGCCATTTTACCACAAACTGCAAAAATGTGCAACTGAATTGTGATACTCTTGATGCTGTTGTTGTTATTCCTTTTGTCAACTATTTGTTTTTTTGTTTTGTTTATTAAATTTTTTATTATTTTATAGTTTCAGTGGGTTTTTTGTTCGACGCAAACTTTATTAATTGCGACAGTGAAGCGTCCCTAATCCAATCCCCAACAACCCTGGAAACTATTAAAACGCGCGATGTTTAATTTTTCCTTTTATACCCAGTACTCTTAAATAGTTTTAATTGGGTATACACACATGTTGAAAAAAAGAGCTGCAAATTAAGTTGCAATCTGATACCCAGTACTTTTAAAAACTATTTAAAGAAGATTTGCTTGTTTACTGAATGTTTTGCTAAATAATTATAAATTTTAAAAATTTAAATATGATAATTAAAGTTTTAGATCTCTACAAAATTAATAAAATAATATTAATATGATGGATAGTAATTAGTATAATTACATTGTTAGTAATTTAACAGTTTGACTTTTGGGAAAATAATCTAGTTTTCTGAACAAGCTTATTTAAAATCTTTATAATACTATGAGCAAAAACTTTAACCTTTTAGTTGTAGAATTTTCAGTAGTAACAGGGTACTGCATAGTTAAAAAAGTTTAATTATTATACATGTATTATGGTTTTTTTTTGTTGCGTTTTAAAAAAATATTAGATTTATTTTTGCATATTTAATTGAATTCCTCTCACACATGATGCTTTGCTGCTGGCCGTTGTATTTGTTGCTTACGTTGTTGTTTGTCTTCTGTTTGCTCTTGCTGTTGTTGTTGTCATTGTTGTTGTTGTTTATGTTGTTGTTGTTGTTGTTGTTGTTGTTTCTGTGGCTTTTTTGGTCAGCAGTCAACGAACTTTTCTAATTATTTGCGCGCTAAGCATAAAAGTTGACAGCTTTTAACCATGTGCTGGTAAATTTGCATAGTTTGCAGCTGACATTCAGCTGAAAGGAGAAGAATTTGGAGAAACCAGAGAGAGAGAGAGAGTGAGAGAGTGAAAGAGAAAGCAAAGAGGGAATAATTATAGCAACTAAGGATGTCTATGCTTTCAAAATACCCACACATTTGCTTTTTAATGATGGAATTCTCATGGTATTTCTCTTTCACATTTCACATTTCAAGTGTCAATTGATATTTCTCTGTGTGTGTGTTTGTGTGTGTGTTTATGTTTTGGCAATTAAAGCTGAAAGCAGAAATCATTCAATATAAGTATTAATCGAATATTCAAACCAAAATACTCGCATGCAAAACACAATGAGATGCAAATTGTGGTAAAGTTTATTGCATAACATTTGAAATCATTAGTAATCATTGAATACATTGAAACCATTGGTTATCATTTCCAATCGAAACTTGTACAGATAAAATCTCAATTGTCATAATTGTCGATTCAGTGACAGCTGCGAGAGCGAACAAAATACAATTCCCCCTAGTTCATCCTACCCTCAATTCAATCTGTGTATTTGTGTGTGTCTGTGTGTGTGTAGCATCCAGAAGTTTACACTCTTTGTCCATCGGTCCGTCTGTCTCTCTGTCAGTCCTTCTGTGTGGCATGGGACACGTGAAACGTGTAGCATTTCATTTGTTTGCATTTGTAGCAAAAATGAAATACAAAATAAACGTAGAGCAAATGGATTTGTGATGGGCTTGCTTGGTTCACTCCTCAATCGTCGAGGTTTTATTTTTTGGGACCAATTGAGGGCCAAAAACGAGGCCAAGACCGACTCGATCCGAATATCTACAGCAGCATGCTTTGCATAAATTGACAAAATTGTTTCGACTAGTTAGGGGTGATTGCCATTCAATACCCTGTAGTGGCGATGTGTATCGATATCATGATATTGTAATTACAGAGATATCAATATTTAATACGATATTTTGCATATATGTTACTTATAATAATTCCGTATTTGACTTCCCTCAATTTATTTTTGATTGTAGTTTCAATTTGGCTTCTATTTGATTTTGAGTATATTAATTCATAGTCAAAGTGCATAAATAAATATGCGTGATATTTCATTAATTTACAAATTTGATTTCTAAATTTGTTGTACTGCCGTTTTTAGATTTCATGCACAGGTATTAACAGATTCTGATTTATAAAGTTAATATCAGACATTTCTTAACTCATACTCTAAGTGCATAACTCAATATGAGTGTTATTTAGTTCATTTACCAATTTGATTTCTAATTATGTTGATCTTTGTTAAGTACATATTCCAGAATATAATATAGGAATAAAAATAAAATAGGTTGATTTTTTATATTGTATTTTCTTTTAATTTTTGCCTACCTATTAAACTACTTAACACATCTACTCATCTACCGTTTCGAAAAAATAAATGTTTTGTTAACTTTATACTCTTGAATAATTCAACTGATAAATTTCGATATTAAGTCTTTTTTTATTTTTGGATTTAAGTATAGATTTTTCTTGTCAATATCTGTCCCTATTCTGTAGTCTGCTTAAGTATCTAAAGTGGTTGCATTCTAAAGTTGCAGTAAAGGTCTAAAGTTTACAATTCGCATACCCTATACAAGTTTTTCTACAGGATATCCACTCGACTGTTCTATTTCCATTTGCTGCAAGTGGCCAGCTCTCCATTGTTGCCACTCTGCCTCCGTTGACAATGTGCTACCAGAATTTAGCAAGAAAATAAACCAATTTGGCTTTTTCTGAACAAAAATGCGGTT
The DNA here is from genome assembly GCA_035043265.1 of Drosophila testacea. NCBI lineage: Eukaryota > Metazoa > Arthropoda > Insecta > Diptera > Drosophilidae > Drosophila > Drosophila testacea. Next base: position 5,238,283 of record JAWNND010000229.1, read on the forward strand.
GCAATTGTTTTACTAACATTGGAGCAGGAAGAAAAGCGGCAAAACTTTCCAATAGTTGCAATTAAATGCAACATTTTGGGGCTTTGTTTGCATTTGACAACCCTACACCTATTTCCCAATGCTTTACCCTCCCTCTCATTCTCATCTTTGTCCTTTTGTATCCTTTGCTTAAGGGAAAAGGACTTTACTGTGGTCCTGTTCTACGTGTTAGCAGTTAGTTTAGCTCGTAGGCTTAGTTTTTTCAATTTGTTTGATGTGTGGCGACTTAATAAATGGTTGTCCAATTGTGGCTGCCTGCCTCTTCTTCTGGCACAATGTCAAAGAGTTAAAACAGCCTATAAATTTACTCATCAACTTTAGAGGAATACTTCTCGAAACTGGCTCAGATAACGGTTAGTATAAGGGTTTTTATTTAATGCAATTTGATTCCTAACACTGCAAAAGAAATTCCTATAAATTGCTAATCAGTAATCGCTACATATTTATTACTGTCTAAACTCATATTTGAATTTTTAATTACATGCGAAAAGAAAATACATTTAATTGAACATTGCCCATAAATTATAATCGATAAGTAGCAATTCAATAAATAATGTTCAAATATGTAAAGTATAAATAAATATATGTAAATACTTTATAATAGTATAGTAATAGTAATAATAGTTACTATAATAATTATCATACTTGTTATATGCTAGTTACATGTTACATTTATAAATTTACTTTTTATTTATTCAACACAAGACTATTATTATTATTATTAATTATTTATATTTTTCTTAGATATTTTATCAAATTATTTGTCTAATCTTATTTATTTTTAAATGTGGCATTGGATTTAGAAAATCTTATAAAATAGGTATGGGAAATCTTTTGTGTAAGCCGTAAGAAATGTATTACATAACATTAGCACATATAAGTATTAAACAATTTCTCGTTTCAACAATTTCCATTTACGGTGATAAGTTTTCTGAAAGAAGTTACAATTTATTCAAGCCCTTCATAGAGTATCAATCAAAAAGTAAATTAAATCTGCTTTGTTCAAGAAAACCATTTTTCTATAATTTGTCCTCCCATATGGCTGACATTTTTAGACCCAGTACTTTAAAAAAGTACAAATGGGTCTATTACGTTTGTGCAAAAAAAAAAATGTGCGTAACAGGATGAAGGAGGCGTGGCAGACCCCATAAAGTATATATATTCTTGATCAGCATCAACAGCCGAGTCGATATAGCCATGTCCGTCTGTCTGTCCGTCTGTCACTTTTATGAGATCCTAGATCTCAGAGACTATAAGAGCTAGAGACACCAAATTTGGCATGTTGGTTCATCTATATCTTGCATTGATCAAGTTTGTTTTAGATTTTTGCCACGCCCCCTCCGCCCCCGGAAATTGAAATGCAAAATTTCGAAGTCGAATTACAAGAGCCCCTTTAATGTTAGCGACTTGATTATTGGTACATATAGTATACACTATGGTCCAAACCTGTCCAATCGGATGATAAACACGGAAGTTATTCAACAAACAATGTTACGGGCAAAAGGAAGAAGAAGAGACGCTAGCGACCTCTATGTATATCAAGTAGCGCCATCTATTGAATGGTACGCAACATTGAAGAACAAAGTACTGGGTCTCCTACTGTCGAGCATGCTCTACTGTAGCTTACTGCATTTAAAAAAAAAAAAAAAATGGAACCACTGTAAAATTCTGTTTGACACTTCTAATTGAGTTTGGACTGTGCGTTGATATATGGAAAGTATAATGAGTTGAGCTTGTGCACTTCTAATTTGACTCTTTCCTTTATTTCACCTCTGCTTTAGGACTTGATTTTACTTTGAATAGAGCCTTCTTCAGTGCACTTTTGTTCGATTCTTTTGGCATTTAATCAACCACCAAGCCCAAGTTGATGAACGATTAGTAAACACCATTGAAGCCACAAAAACCACAAAAACCACATAAACCACAAGCAGCACTTAGTCGACCTACTGTGACGACGTTTGGAAGTCTTTCAAAAAACCCAAAATCAAATCGATTGTGGAGAAAAGAAGAGAAAGAAGAAGAACAATTCTGAAATGAGAATTTTCAATATTTTTTTCTTTCTGTTTTTTTTTTTGCTAGACTTTGTCTTATTTTAATTGCTTTTCACTGTTACTGCGGTCGATGGGTTGTCACGTTCCCTCACCTCATTGGGCCATTTGCAGTACTGGAATGGCATTATCTGGCGGAATGATTCAAGAAGGTGTGATAGGGGATAAGGGAGAGGAGGAGGATGCACAGGCTGGGAAATGGGAAATGTCCTTAAATTGTCCTCCGTTGCGGGGCAAACAGTCAGTGTGCAATTGAGCTTCGACTTGACTTTGCAAATGAAAAATGAAAAATGAAAAGTGGCGCCTTTCATATACGAGCACACACAAATAGAGGTATACTGTGTATTTTAAATGAAAGACACACTCTATCATATATGTATATATACATACAGAGACACTCACACACACTCCACACACACACACACACATGGGTTTTTAATAAGGAAAATGCATTTGTGCTGGCAGCTTGGTCAGAGAAGTGCGTCACTTGCTGGGAAATCTACGCTTGTCTGACTAACTAACTGACTATCTCTATCTCTTATTCATTCACTCTTTGACTCTCTTACTCTCTTACTCTTTCCCTACCCATTTGACTGTCGGTCTGTGTCTGTTTGTCTGTCTGTCTGTCTGTGTCTGTTTGTGTGCTGTGGCATTTGGCAAATAGCTTGAAAAGAAATAACTCACAAAAATACACGTAGCTCAAGTGCAGCGTTGACACCTAAGCAGCTGGCAAAGAAACCAGGCAAATACTTTAAAACCGGCGAAAGAGATAGAAAAATAGAGAGAGAGCGAGTAAGAGAGAGAGAGAAAGGGAGTGAGAGAGAAAGAGTGTGAGAAAGTAGGGGAGCAACTGAGGGAAAGATTGTGAAGAAGACTGGCAAAAGCTAAAGAAATTTTCGCCATGCATATTTATTGTGTGTGTGTGTCTGTGTGTGTGTGTGTGTGTGTGTCTGTGTGTGTGTGTGTGTGTGTGTGTGTGGCACTTGAGAGTGGGCAAGTTTCACTTTTTGGGGGCGGGGCTGCTACATGGCTGCTGGCATTTAGCAGTTCTTGAAACCTGGCTGCACTTGGCTTGCTGGGCTGATTTTGAATTGCTTTTACTTAAATTATGCGCAGAGCAACCAAAGAGAGGTAAAAAGAGACAGCGAGAGAGAGAGAATGAAAGAGAGAGAGAGAGAGGAAAAGAAGTAACTTTTACCTGACAGCAAATGATTTAAATATTTGTCAAGTGGATGGCCAGGTAGCTAGCTGCTAACTGAGAGCAGCTGCCAGACAACCAGGCGGGTAAATGTTGCGCATACGCCGCGTGTTGCCGCCCGCCAAAGTCAATTATCAACATAATTGTTGGCAGACAACAGGAAAGTAACACCCCAGCAACATTAACAAACAACAAACAACAAACAAACAAACAAACAACAAGCAAGCAAGCAACAAACAACAAAGCAGAGTAAAAAAAATATGCGGTAATTAGTTTATAGCCAGCATTTAGGCAAAACACGGCAAAAGTGGTAGAAAACACGAACATGACATGCAGCAGCAGTGTGTGGCAACAACAATAAGAACAACAACAACAACAGGGGTAAACAAACAACATAACAAAGCTGTACTAACAACCGCCCCCAACAACAAACAAACAAAAGCAACGCAACAAAATTAGCTTTTTGACTTACCAACAACACTGCAAGTTGGCTAAACTTGCCGTTAAAGCAAATGAAAGTGATGTAATGAGGGCCAATTGATAAGTTGGAATCAACACATTTCTGGACACTTGCAATAGAATGTTCACCTACTCGAAAAGGGAAAGTTAATGTTGCTTAACTAACTTGGACTAACTGCTAAACAGCCAGAGTAATAGAGAGTTAATAATAAGGCAGTATTCTTCTATCAAAGAAATAATCTAAGTTGATTTTCAAAAAAACGAATAAAAAGGTTGTAGACAATTGATATGAGAATGTTATCTTCCAAAACTAGAATCGATAGAAACGTTAAAGAAAGAGTATATGGAAAAGTAACAGGAAAAGTCGAATGAACAGACTGGGAAGAGTGAAGGGAATAATTAGAGTAACAATCGAGTAAGGAATCAAAGGAAGACTAAGAAAAGGTTAAAGCAAGAGTCAATAGGACAGCCGGAACGAAATTAAAAGAATCAAAGGAAGAAAGACAGAGAAAAGGATTTAAGAAAGACTCTATTAAAAAAGTTGAAGAAAGATTTAAAGGAAAGATATCTAAGTTAAAGTTAAAAGCATAATTAAAAGAAACGAAAGAAGGAAAATGCAGAAAAGGGTTAAGGACGACTATATTAAAAAAGTTAAGGGAAGATTTGAAGAAACACTCGGAAAGAAATCTAAGAATGCGAAGAAGGAAGAAACTTAAAAGATTTAAAGGAAGACTCTACTTAAATAGTTCAGGGAAGATTTAAAGGAAATAAATCTAAGGAAGAGCTAAAAGAGTCGATTCCAGAATCGAATTAAATAAACCTATTTAGAACAAGCAACTGTAGTTGCTTTTTCGTATTCAATACAGATTATCAGAAAGTAATTCAGTAATTCTTTGCTTTCTGTTACATTTTTTAAACGAATATGCTCGTAAATAATTTTTTAAGCTCAATAAAAATGTTTTTTTCCAGGTCCTGGCTGAAAAAAAAATACGATAGGAAAATTCCTTTCTCCACTAATTGTATCGTTGTGGTTGAAGTTGAGCATAGTTTTAATGTGCTAATTTCAAGATATTTAAAAGAAATGAATTTTGAAGCTTTTTATTTTAAATGTAACGTGTTAATAAATAATTGTCATATGCAAAAATAAAGTCTAGAAATGGGAATTTAAATGGAATCTAGTTAAATGCCTTCCTCTCCAGTTGTAAGTCGAATTATTCAGTTGACCAGCTTACGCTTGACCATCTCGTTGCGAAGAAGTTTGCCCATCAGACAAGGATTCATGGAAACCACGACACCCGCATCCTCCAGAGCTTTGACCTTGTCCGAGGCGGCACCCTTACCGCCGGAAATAATGGCACCAGCATGTCCCATACGACGACCAGGTGGAGCAGTCTGGCCAGCAATGAAGGCGACCACAGGTTTTGCCTCGCAGCCCGTGTTGTGTTCCTTGAGATACTCGGCAGCATCCTCCTCAGCGGAGCCTCCAATTTCACCAATTAGTATAATACCCTTGGTATCCTTGTCGCCAAGGAAAATCTTCAGAGCATCAATGAAGTTGGTGCCATTAAATGGATCCCCGCCACATCCGATGCATAGAGTTTGTCCCAATCCCTCAGTTGTGGTCTGATGTACTGCCTCATAGGTTAGTGTGCCGGATCGGGAGACAATGCCCACCGATCCACGCTTGTGGATATCGCCAGGCATAATGCCGATTTTGCATTGCTCTGGTGATATAATGCCAGGACAGTTGGGACCCAAAAGACGCGACTTCTCCTGGCAGTGTAGTATCTGCATAATCCGCACCATGTCCGCTTGAGGAATGCCTTCAGTGATGGCAACTATCAAACCGATCTCATTCTCAATTGCAGCACAAATACCCTCGGCGGCACTTGGTGGTGGTATAAATATAGCTGTGGCATCCGGTTTGCATTCCTTTACAGCCTCCCTCACATTCTTGAAGACGGGCCTGTCCAGATGCTTGGTGCCGCCCTTTCTGGGATTTACACCTCCTATAATGTTAGTGCCATACTTGATAGCCTCTTCGGCGTGAAAGGTTGCCTGTTTCCCAGTGAATCCTTGAACCAGAACCTTGGTATCCTTGTTAATCTTCAGATTACAAATGGTCTTTGAATAGTCCGACTTGCATCTTAAGAGCTTGTGGGCATTGCGCACCAGACGATGAACGGTTTTGTTATAAATCGACATTTTGATTTTATATTTTTTAATGTAAACTTGTATATTCTGAGATTTTGTTGTGCTCTGTCGAAACTGTTACTTTTGAATCAAAACCAACCCATTTTAAAAGCCAAATATAGCCTTTTTGGAAGCCAAATCTGTCCTTTCAATACAAAGCCAATTAATCTAATTCCGCTTAAATATTGTAGTTCATTTTTAGTTGCTCCTTAAACTAAACAATAGGTTTTAAATTAGCTTCAATTAATTATCAATTACAATTTTGCATCACATGGTTCCACATTAAATTCATAGATATATACGAAAACAATATTAATTGGAGTTTATTTGCAATAACAACTTCAATGCAATAATAATGCGTATGATTATTGAATAACTTTCATAAATTAGAAACTTTGTGAATAGCTTAAGTTTCCATGTAATATTTCTTGTACTTACTTAAAATTTGTGTAATTTAAAGTCTTGCGATTAAATAACAAGTAATCTCTATTCTTATGGCAGTTGGAAATACATAGGTAAATAATAATAATATAACTAGAAGAAATTTCTCATGTGTGCAAATTGAGCCCTGTAGATTAAAGACGTACGTCCGTGCACTGAGCTCGTTCCATTTGCCATCAATTGACTTTGAATTGCCCAGAAATAAGCAACTTAATCCAAAGATCCAGCCGAGTTTCTCCTTCATTTTCTCCCTGTATGTGTGTCCATAACTTGCCACATTCAGAATAAATCATTGCAGTTGCAGTTGCAAGTGGAGCTGCTGCTGTTACCGTTGCCATTTCTGTTGCAGGTTGCTAGTGCGTTGCAGGTTGCAGGTTGCCAGTTGCGGTGCCAGTGCGGTTGCAGTCACGGCTGTGCCACTAAATTACTTCATCGCACACAAATAAAATATCAATAACGTCAAAAGTGTAATAAATCATCAGCTCGTTGTTGTTTTTTCGTTAAGCCGAGAGCCATGAAACTCTCTGTTCAGCCTCACCTTTTTGGCAGTTGCCCCGACCCTGCTGCTCATTCATTCATTCATTCACTCATTCATTCATTGACTGGCCGTAGGGATGAAGGGTGGTGCTTTCCATTTGATCCAAACGCCTGCCGTGAAATGGAAAATGCAAATTTTCCGTTTGCACCGCACAAAAGTATGCAAAACTGGCCCAACAGCCAAAAACCGAAACCGAAACCGAAACCGAAACAGAAACCAACACCAAATATACATAGCGCAAGCTAACTTTGGCGCACCAAAGTTTGGATACCCTTGCAGACTTCTGTATATATATGATATAGTAGTCCGACTTGCACCAAATATAGGATATATATAAAACTGATCCAAACACAAATCTGTGACTTTCGTTGAGATATCTTAAGAAACAAAAAACTTGTTCATACTAAATGTTGATTTCGAGCCGCTCGTTCCCATGACAGCTTTATGATATAGTGATCCGATCTGGCGGGTTCCGAAAAATGTACTGCGTGCAGCTCTTCGGCCTGATCAATAATATATATATTTTTATGGTCTGCCACGCCTCTTTCAATGCGTTACCAACTTCGTGACAAGTGTATAACACCCTCTGCTAGGTTATAAAAACTGGATTCGAAACCGAAATTTCAGCCAAACAACGGTAGCACCGCCTACATTTGGTCAATTCCAGCGATTTCTAGTTTATTTTCCTCCCCTTCAATATGATTTTCTTATGTTCTTGGGCTGTTTAAGTATTTATGCGCATTTCTTGTCTGACCCCATGACCTTTTCTCATGCTATTGATTCTATTATTAAGCGACCTTGCCTACAATTTCACCCAAAAGTTATTCTCTACAATTTTCATCTCTCTCTTTTCATTTTGTATTTTTAGGATAACAATTTAGATTCACCTGTTGTTGTTGCTTGATTTTCACAGAAATGTCTTATGTTAAATGCTATTAAACGAAATCATATAATTCATATTCTAAAGAGCTTTTAAAATCCATTTTAAAATCAGCTTAAAGCTTCAAATATATTGATTGCATTCTTAGATTGGATTAAACATCTTTCAAGTGTTGCAAACAGTTGTGAGATTTAAAAACAGCCAACTGCAAACTTTCTTAAACGATAAGCCGAAAGCCATGAAATATAAAATATAAATATAACATATATTTTGATATATTGTTTTAGCTTTAATTAATCATAAATGGCTTTCATTTGAAGCGATAAAAATGACAATGTTATGCTTTTAGTGCTCTGTACAAAGTATTTTTATAAATCTGTCGTTCATGTTTTATTTCACAAGAATGTTATTCATTTAATTACTTTCAATTTAGGTCATGTTATGTGTAAAGAGTTTACATTTCGGCTTGTGTAAAATGAAAAACTAACATTAGTTTGCGAAATGCTTTTAAAAGGACATTCCACAAATGTAACAAAAATACCCAATATAAATATGTCCACAATATAATAATAATGATGATTAAAGCAACTACATAACTATCGCTTTAATGTTTACGATTTTGTAACACTTTGGCTAAATAAAACTAATCCAATTTAAGTTATTAATATTGTTGTTAAATTATTCAATTTTTAGGGTTGGCTGAAATTGAAACAATTGGATTTTCCATTTGGCTAACACAACTTTCCTTTTGGCCTTCACTTGTGCTTTATTTGCTATACATTGTTGCTTTATATTTTTTTATATATATAGTTTTCATCGCAAATATAGCAATAATTGTGATTGTTGTTGCTGAAATATTTGCGTAGATTTGTCAATGTGTATAAAATAGATTGTATATACATTGTTATGATACTATAGTTGGGATAATCCATCATTGTCACATTTGCACTCGTATTTCCTACTCAGGGGAATATTATTTTAAAAATTTGTAGGAATTAAGTTGGATTTTCACAATTAAATAACAAATCTTACACTCAATAGGGATTACTTACTGAAATCATGTGTCTTTTAAGTTGAGTTTAAACTTGAAAACAATTTTTCTAAGAAGGATAATGTCATGTTAATTGATATAGAGGTTGATATCTGTTCTATCTACTGAGCATCTCTTAGGCTAGAACCTTTTATCAACTTTTTCCTAGTGGTGTTGACCATTGGCATTTGTTATTTGAAAATTGGTAGCTGGTTTTTGGTGGTTTGGCAGTTGGCTGTTGGCTGTTGGCTGTTGGCCGGCCGTTGACAATTGGCATTTATGAATTTCGTTTTCAATTTGGCGCCTGTGCCCATAACGAGCCGTTTTGCCCAGTGATTGTTGATTTTAATTTATTATTGTTTATTGATAAAATGTGAGCAGAAATTTGCATAAATCGATGAACAATGGCACATTCAGAGCCACGGCCACAGCCACAGTCACAGTCACAGCCACTGCCAAAATGCAAATGCCAATGCGAATGCGAATGCGACTGGGATTGGAATTGTGAATGCCATATAGCAATTTAGATATTTATTGCATTTTCAGATTGTGGGGAAGAGAGGTTTCCCCGATTGGAGGAGGCATTTCCGCTCCAAAACGGTGATGGCAATGCATCTGCTTGCTTGCTTGCAACATTTGGTGGCGCTACTGATGCTACTACCTCACAGTCTCAGTCAGAGTCAGAGTCAGAGTCACAGTCACTGTTTGTTTGTGCTTTTGCTTTCAATTTCCGCACAGCATTTTACCCAATTAACTAGATTTTGCTTTTGTTTGTTTTGATGTCAGCCCGAAAAACGAGGAGCTGGAAAGTGTCGAATGGAGACTAAAGTGTGGGTTTTTGTCTGGGTTGGCAAGCGTTAGCACAATAATGGTCAACAAAAAGGGATGTTGGCCAAATGAGAGCTGGATGAGATGGGATGGGGGTGTTGTCGCTTGCTTTTGCTTTTTGCTGCCAATGGCAGCATCTATTTTCTAGCTGGCATTTAGCGGAAATCGTGTGGTTGCTGCAGCCCCAAAATGAGCAGAGACCGGCAATGCCAACAACTGTGGGCTGGTTGCCCATCTGCGGCGATTATCTGGCCAACACCATGGGCAAAATATTATAGCTATGTATATCGAAAAGAGTTATGAAACACTTAACGTCAAAATTTGCACCTGATCGTGAAAGTTTCTTGTTAGAAATAAGCAAGTGCTCAAAGTAAGTACTTTAAACTCGAATAAAAGCTTTAAATTAATTTAATATTCCGCAATGAAGGTAAAGATATTGTTTTCATTTTAAAAGCTCTGTGTCTGTGAAAAACTTTCTCGCCCGGGTGCAAATTTTTGGTAAGAATATAAATTGCATACGTTGTTGAAATCTTAAGCTACGATTAAAACTCTAATAGTTACTTTTATATACATTATTTGAAAGCTTCTAAGAATTTTAGTCGATATTAGGTGTATAGAAAGCTCTGAAGTTTGAAAAAATTGCAGAAAATTGTGAGATAAAAGTCGCATTTTTACCACGTTGCACAATTGCGGCAAATGCAGCACTGGCTTCTGACAATTGCTTACATAGGTCCATACTGGACTAGGTTGTCGTTGTTCCATCGGCACAGACACAATTTAAACTTTTGCATTCTTGTGGCATCTTTTTGTTGTGCGACTATCCTGGCCCATTCAGATGGTGTAGCACCTAGTCCTTGTCCTAGTCCTAGTTCTGCTCCTAGTCCCACATTCAATGGCTGCAAAACTTTTGTTTATCTCTTAACGTTGACGCTAAGCACCCAATGCCAATCCCAATCCCAATCCCAACCGTATTCCAGTTGCATCCGCGTTCCTCCTCGTCTCTCTTTCCCTTCCCTTGTTACCCATCGTGCCATAGTCCAGATCTAAACAAATGGCCGACACCAAACTGTTTTTCTCGATATCCGTTTGGGATTTGTTTTGTAGCAAAGGAAACTTGAACAACAGATACGTTGTAAATGCATCTAGATACTTTTGTATCTGTACCTTTGTATGTGTATACCTGCCTATCTACTTAAAGTCATTGCTATTGCTAACCACTTGAATGAGCTGAACCAAACACCTTTCTGACTGACTAATGAGATACTACTTACTTAGATACATGAGTGCATTTCGTGACAAGGTTCTAAAACTAAAGACGAAACTGACTGCGGATCGAGGTCACTCAAAATGAATATGTAATATAAGTATTTGCCTGTAAACATTTAAACAATTATATAAGTAGACATCAAAATAATCATAATCATATTTGTTTGTAAACTTAACTTAATATTATAAAATTGTAAATTGAAATTCCGACACAAAAGATTTCAGAACTCAAATGAATAGAAATGACCTGTCTCTTTAGTATCCAATCTAGTTAGCTTGGAATGCAAAGTAATTGTTGTTGTTATGGCATGTATTATTCGTGTTGCAATCAAATTTAATAAAAGCTATACATATTTAGATAAAGCCACTATTATGTACCAGCAAAAATACTCTACAGTCTTCAAGGAGTTATCACTATACGAAGATATCTGCAAGCCGGGAAAAAAATGACAGAAAATCAATGAATTTATCGGTAGCTAATTAAAAATAAATAAAATAAAATAACTTTTATAAACTTATAATTCAAAAACGTTTAAAATTAATATGCACCTTTCAAATTTAATTTCTTTTAAACTAATAAGAGTTACTTTATCAATTAAAAATAAACGTTAATATTTATATTAATGGCTTAGTAAATGAACAAACATATGGTTAAGGAAATACTTCTTATACTTTACTATAACATCGTTCTCTTGTAAGATAACAACCTATTTAAGCAATTAAGTTAGTGTATCTAAATAGTTATTGTGACTGTGTTTGTGTTTTTTTCTTGTGTTTCTGCACTTTTTACCCGTATTCCTTTTTCAAATTTTTTTCTCTGTGTTTTGTGGTTTCCGTTTTGTGCTCAGAACTCGGCGGTCTCCATTGTGCCCCAGGGTGTCCTGCGTCCTGTTGTCCTGGGTCCTGTTGTCCTGGGTCGCTTGCCTTTTGTGTGTGCCCCGCTGCTTATGCATAATTCTTTTATCTCATCCACACCGGGCTAGGCCAGCTCACTTTACTCCTTGTCTTGTTACCCATTTCTCTATTTCGCTGTTTCTACATTTTCTCCATTTTCCATTTCTCTGTTTCTCAGTTTGTTTCTCTCTCTCTCCTCGGCGATGCTATTGATGGCTTGTTTACATTGCGGCGCTTGGAACTCCCCGGCCATTTGTCTATAATTGACTAATCGACAGCAGGACCTGCCAGCAGTTTTCCTAGTCCTTGTTTGTGTATGTGTGTGTGTGTGTGTGTGTGTGCTTGCATTGTGAAAATGGAAAATGGAAAACTGTGTCACTTGGCGCTTTAACCCTGCTGTTAAGATGAGCTCTTTAAATCCACTAAACAGTCAATCTCTGGCCGCAAGGACAGTCCAAGTACCGGGTAAGCAGTAAAGCACAAAGGCTGGGCAAAACGAATTAAATTAGCGCTGAATTCCGTTCTCAATTAAGCATAGTGTAACTGTGTGTGTGTGTGTGCTATGGATACTCCCCCACACACACACACACACACACACACACACAGCAGCAGCCAATTGAGGTCTACTTAACTCGTATGCGGCAGCCAAAATGAGTGGCAAATATTGGTAGCACGAATTAGGGATCAGACGAGGTTGGCGGTGTATTGGACGGCTTGATTTCTCTTCCCCCATTTCTCTCAGTGCGGTTAATTAGATTGCAAGCAATAATATTCTACAAATGTGTGTGTGTTTGTGTGTGGTGTGGGTGTGGGTGTGTGTGTTGGGTTACACACTCAGATAGACGGTGAGGTATATGCTTCCAAACCAACTGCTACGAACCACGTTTGAGGCCGCGACTTGCATGCACATTGTATGTATGTATGTATGTGTATATGTATATGTGCTTCTACACTTACATGAAATTAGCATTTGCTGTTTGCTTGCTCACACTCACACACACTCTTACACAAACACACACACATATTGAGGAGTGCATAATACGCAGCCAAAAATCAAGCTCCATATAGCTACAATATGAATTATCATCAGTGTTGCATGTTTAGCCTGAATCTATTGTAGTCTAAATCTGGCATATTTTGCAATAAGTTAGCCTGTACATTTTTCTAGCAAATTCATAATTAAATTTTGGATTTTTAAACATTGTTTGCAATAAATGATGAGCCTTGAGTTTTGGCACTTTTGATAAAAATAATTTAAGGTACAGATGTATATGAAGTTGTTTGTTTATTATTTTAAAAAATAAAACAAAATCGAACTAACCAATTTTATGCTGTTCTTGGCTCTCTTTAAATTTAACCTCTTTTTTTTTATCGTACTGATTTTTCGTTTTTTTTTTCATTTTAGCTTATTCGGTCAATTTTTGTTAAATCTAACCGACTTCTACTATCAAGTTCTGGCAACACTGATTGCATGTATATATGTTTGTGTGTGTGAGTGGGTGTAGGTGTATGTGACTGGTTCATAATTATGACCAGTTGGTTATAGCCTTTGTATATCCTTATGAACGACATGCCAATGTTTAGACGGCATTTTTAGTTTTTCACTAACACGTTGATTGCCATTTGAATGTGAATGTGAATATGAATGCGAATGTAATTGTGAGTGTGTGTAGGAATTCATGTGGTTACAATTGAGCTGAAACTTAGTAAATTTTGATTAGATGAGGTTACGCATAAAAGATGTTTAATGATATGTACATAAGTCATAATAGTTTAATGGATTGAACAAAATCATAATCATTTTTACTTTAAAGCTTGCCAGTTCATTTTAATCAAATACCCTTGATTTTATTTTTTGCTGCCAATTAATTGACTGACAGCTGCAATTGCTTATATTTTTTTTTAAAACCAACAAATCAACCAACTACGGATTTTGCCCAGAAGCTAAAAGCCCTCCAAGCTGAATCATTTCTCGATCTCGAAATGACTTATCAACCCAGCAGAAAATTCAGCGTATGCTTGGAAAATATATTTAAAATAATTAGAAATTATTCTAGACATTATGGAAAAAATATAAATTTACTTAAAATATAATAAATTGTCAAGAATAATGTGTATGTTTTAAAACTATGAAATGTTTTTGAATATTTAAATATATAATCATCTTGCTGTACTCAAAAAGAAAGTAAGGTGTATAATATTAATTGAATTTAAAGTCTATTTAATTTCAAGTGTTTAAATAGCCTTAAGCAAACTAATTAGCACAGTGCCTTACATAAGTCAGCAGTCAGTAAGTAGCACACTCACTGGACTCTCGTACAATTTCCCGCTGGGTTAATGGCAATAATTCTATAGAAATACACACAGATACTTACACACACACACACACATGCAGACTGTGAATACATATGGAAATTGCATCGTAATTGCGCATTTTAATTTTGCAGTGTTTTTAAGCCGAAGCGCTTAATTTTTAGATTTATGCACATGCATTATAAATAGTTACCACCGATCATATGCGAGTATGCATACTATATAAAGTGTGAGGAGATTTTAATTAGTTTCCAAGCATTTGCATTTGTCCAACCTTTTTAGCCACTTTTAGCTACAGTTGAAGCTAACTGAAGCGCATCAAATTCTATTATTAATATTTAATCCATGGTTTATACTATCGCCCGTATGAATTCAACATAATATATGAGTATATAGTTATGATGAGTAAAAATATAAATAAAATATGTAGACTAGACAAAGTAAGAGCTCTTTTAAATTAAAGACGGCCAAAATCATGGCCCATAAACTAAAGGAGAATGAGAAGTTTGGCCCAAAGGGCAAAGGAATGCATAAGGTATACTTGTATTAGATCCTGTGCAGCTTAATAGGTATATATTCATAAAAGGATATGAAGAATATATAGACTTACCCGTACTTAAAGTTGCCTCATCATGCAGCGATGAGATTTCACTTAACGACTGACGCACATGCAAAACCAAACCAGGCTAAAAAAGGGGTTCCATCCAGGATCTCCGACTTCATTTTCAGTCAAGGTGTGTGGTGTGTGGCCATATAAATAAACATAATCGTGAATCAAGGCGAAGGCAACGGCAACGGCAACGGCAACTAAAATGCTGCGGAATTTTAATAGTTCACGTAAATGGTTTTTGTGGTGTTGGTAATGTTTATTAACCAAGTTAAGCGCCATCGTTGCGTTCCAAAAAAGGACCTTCCTTGCTGGCCGGAGTCCTTCAGTGGAGCATGTTTAATGCTCACTTAAGTTGCGTTTATACAAATTTCTTTGGCTCCAGTTGCCAGTTGCCAGTTGGCAGTTGCTGTCTCCCTTCCCTTGCCTTGCCTCCCTTTCCACCCCAATGATACCCTGTAACTTTCTTTTTACTTGACTTCCTTCCGACGCTTCCTGACGCGCACAACTTTCTCAGTGTTTGTTTGTTTGTATCTGTGTGTAAGTATATATGTATATGTATATGCAATGGTGACTTAAGGTATGCCTTGTTTTTTGGTCTCCTCTAAGAGAACTGAGCTCCAGTTGCTGTTGTGGCATCTCTCTGTGGATGCTATGGCTTCTTTTTGGGTGCGCGTTCCTCGCCAAGTTGTGCGTAAGTGGATTCATTTATGCCCCAGAATAAATGCTTTGTTGTTTACATTCTTAGAAGTTTTATATCTCACGTCTTGCCACACTGGACGGACCTGTAAGCCATAAGCAAAGGATGCCACGTTCATGCCAAGGTGCCTGGGTAACTAACCATTCAACTGGAAAACGCTTGGGCTCTATCCCAATTCAAGTGTGCTGTGCTTGCATCTGCCTGCCTCGAGTATCTTTCTATCTGTATCTGTATCTGTATTTGTTTGCATGCCTGAATTTTAGCTATCTTAAGCGGGGACTACGTACTCTTGGCTGTAACCTGAAATCATCTGGCCTATGGCTGAATTTAAGCTAACGGCGGCAATTAGTCTGTCAATGCACAGCCATCCAAAAGGACCATCTGTGTAACTGTAACTGTAACTGTAAGGAGCTTATCCGGTTACTTAAATGAATGCGACACCAGCGATTAAATATCTTCCTTCGCGCAGACGAAGCTATTACTAAGGGTGAGATAAAAGGATGCGATGAGACGAGACGGAAAACATTAACAACAACCCATTTCTTACTTGGATTATTCTTTAATACTTTTCAAGTGTACGTACTATAAACAGTTAGATCCTTAGGCCTGTTAAAAAGCTGTGATGTATCTAAGAGATACAAAAGTATTTAAAATGAAATACACAAAACAATATACAATTTTTAAAATTTTTATTTTTGAATCACTTGTTTTCATATCAATTGTTATTAGCTAGGCAAAAAAAATGTTTGGGTTCCATCATATAATTATCAACTAACATTAATACATTTATGTATCTATATATATGTATATGTATAAGTATATACCTATATATCCATGTATACTATATATTTAAATTTAATGGTAGATCTCTCTGATAGATCCACATGATCTAGTGCAATAGTTTAAGTATCTGCAACCTGTTTAGACATCATCCCATACAAATCAACGCTTATGCAAAATGTAAACAACTTTTCTTTTCTTTTTTGTATCGTTTCAACAATTTGACTAAGCTGCTAAAATAATGTGAAATAATAATATAATAATATGTTCGATAAGGAAACAGTAGCAATCAAAAAAAAAAAAAGAATTATGTTTGATCAGATGATTCAATTTATGTACAAAACGAACAATGCATAAATGGAACTTACAAATTATAGGATAGAAATTATTAGGACTAAAAACCAAAAGGAAATGTAAATTATTTATAATTGAAACTTAGTTTGATTGAGCAGCTTGCAACATGTAGTAGATGCAACTGTTTAGTTTAATGATTATTATTACAATACAATTGTATTTTTCCCTTTTTTTTCTTTCTTTGTTTAACATATTCATATATATTATTATTATAATTGTTATAATAATATTTTCTGTTTTTAAACAATCTAACTATATACAATTCGTTTTGTTTTTGTTTGTCAGTTTATAATTTTTTGTTGCTTAGCATTTAATGATATTCGTTAGCTAAGTACAGTTTGAAGTGGCTTTTTGTATTTTATTTTATTTTATTTTATTTTAAATTTTCTTTTTCGTTTTTATTTATATTAGTTTAATTGCAGTGAAATACACAACAATACTAACTAATAGATAATATCAATTGAAATTTGCTTGGCTTTCGCACAATTTGAAATAAATTTTTGAAATTTGTTTCAATTTCACACGATTTTGCAATTGTATCTAATTATTATATAATAAACATCATCAGTCTTGAACTTAGTATAGGTTTTCTATCCATTTTCTTCATTTTCATTGTGTCTGTCTGTCTGTATGTATGAATGTGTAGGTTCTTTTTTGCTTTTTCAGTTTTTTCGAAAGTTTTGTAACGTCTTTTGTGAATACTTAGATACAACGATGTGTATATAAATGATTTGTTTGGATTCTCATCCAATTTATATAAAGTACGATAAAGTATGTGGGTGTGTAAGAGTGTGTGTGTGTGTGTGTATAGTACAGTGCTTAGTTCAGTGCAGTTTTTCCGACACCTTGATGATAGTCGCTGCCTTTAAAACCCTAACACTACAATTTCAAGTTGAAGGCACAATTTCAAAAGTGTTTTCATTCGCTTTTTTTTCGTTTTCTTTTTCTTTATGTTTTTGCTGTTGTTGTTTTTACACTAGCCATACGAAAGTGAGTATATATATATTTATATTTTATATATGCATATGTGGGTGTGTGTGTGTGTGTGTGTGTAAAGTGTAAAGTTAGATAGCTGATAAGGTCATAAGATAAGATGTATCGAAAAATAACTTTAGAATATCAAACTAATTAAATGTACACATGTATATACTTAGTTTGGGGGATACTACAAATTAAAAATTACAATAATTATAATTGTTATCATAATGGTTAAAAAAAAAAATAAAAACATTTTTCTATAATACAGAAAATGAACAAATCTAGTTGTAGACTTAAGGGAGTGGGACGGGTTCAAGTATTTGTGATTTATATTGGAGTTTGCAGTTACGGATGCGGCAAGGAACACACTCTCTCTCTCTCTCTCTCTCTCTCTCTCTCTCTCTCTCTCTCTCTCTCTCGTGTGTCTTTCTCTATTGCTCTCGTTATCTGTTTCTCACTAGACGAAAAACTCCTCGTTGCCCAATCCACCAGCCGTGGCAGGTTCTACAAATGGCGCTGCTGGAAGCCAAGGCCATGACCAGCTGCCAAGGAGTGTAAATCACCGTTCCGTTGAATGTGTTGTGGCGCCACCGCCGAGTCCGCTGCTGCTGCCACCAAATCCAGGTCCTCCACTGCGCCTAAAGAAACCCAGTGTCTCCAGCGTCTTGATAGTGCGTCGTATAAGCTCATCCTTGTACTTCCATATTGTCTTATCCTCCACCGAATTCTCACGATATTCCTCACAGCTCTTTTTCAAAGTCTTTACACAATCGGCGCGATAATGCTGCAATTGGGCATCTTGTGTATCTACCGGATACGATTTGCAGACGCCACCCAAACAGCTTAGCGGGAAGTGATTATGCAGGGTGAGGACACGCTCTGGATCATGGAAACACTTGACATATTGATTGGGTTTTGTATAATTCTTGGCACGATGAACATGCTGCAACATATGCATATATTTTGGTATATCCTTGTGCCAACCATGTTCATGCTGTTGATCATCCAGAAAGTAGACATTACGAAAGTTATAGCTGTGATAACCATCGGGTTTAATCTTTAATGACTCGGGGCGCACTTTGTCCATCAATTCGGACCAGAGAACAGAGTTGCCCTTGGGCATAATCACCTCATCGATATCCAACAATGCAATGTAATTGTACAGATACAGATTTTTGTAGAGACAATCATTATAGGGTATCACCTCATTCTGTCTTTTGTGATTGGTCTTCTTTGTCAGATAGAGATGCTGAAAGCCAGGAACATTCGGTTGTCCTCCGGGCAAAGTCAACGGAATGACCTGAACTTTACCCTCCTGCTCGTAATGACTGAGCACCTTTGTGATATTGGGATGCACTTGCAGATTGTAAAAGTAGATCTTATCGGCACCCAGTATGTTCAACATTTCAATCCATTCAATTAAACGCACACTTAAATCATCGTAGAGAAAATCCAATCCTTTGACACACACAGCGAATCCCTTTTTCTGATCATCCGGTGGTCGATTGTAGATCACTCTCAAATTATTGGTTGCCGTATCGCATTCCTTTTCCACCATCGACACTGAACTGGGCACAACACCATGGAAGGGTTTGGGTATCTGACAGGCAATCAAATAAGGCTGATAGATACCCTGCTTGTAGTTGCCCCACTTGTTGTACCAGATGTATTTGTACTCAAAGGTCTTCACAATAAACGGTTCCTTTTGGCCATCGAACCAGAACTGACAGTATGTCTTTACCTTGGGCTCAATGCGATCGATCATGCCCAGAATTCGTACAGTGGGACCCAATAATGAGGTTCTTCTAATATCATAGTATGCGCCAAAAAGCTGAAATGTTCCATTCGAAGTCCTAAGGGTCTGCCAATAAATGTTGTTGAATTCCAGCTCAAAGATGGACGGATATTTGGCACATGTCGATGATTTCTGTTGTAAAAAGTTTTTATTCTTGCTCCAATATGCAATTGGTAGCGATGGTATTCTTGATTCTACATCCCGCACCAGCTGATCATCGTCCATGGCTGCAAATAAACAAGATGAAGATACAGACATGTATTTAGAAATTGTTACAAAGGCAAGCACAGATTGCAATCACTTACCTGTGCGATTGTCGACGAGTATCTCGCTGGGATCAAAATGATCTGTTGTCGTTGATGTTGTCTCCGCATAGCGTAGCATATCTTTTTGCAACAAACTGCGTCCATTAATGGGCAACTGTTGATACTCCTGTGGCACCTGGTGATAATCCTGTGGCACCAGATTCGTTCCGTGCATCTTGAAGAGCCCAATGATGACAAACGACCACACGCATAGCGAGAATAGTATTTTTAAAATGACCTTTGAGTGTGCCATTGTTGCAAATGTATCTTTTTTCTGTTTCTTTCCAACAGTCGTCTCCTCTTACTATCTCTCTTTAGCCTTGTCTCTTCTGTAAGTAAAAGAAAGCATAATCAACAATATGAATTACAGAGAAATAAAGATACTCCAAGGCGAATAAATTAAACCTAAGTGTATAATCTACAAGAGTAAAATATATCTTAATTTATTTAAAGTACTTTCCATAATAAATTTAAATAGTTTTCGTTTAAGAAATATGAAT
This sequence comes from Drosophila testacea, assembly GCA_035043265.1. Classification (NCBI taxonomy): domain Eukaryota; kingdom Metazoa; phylum Arthropoda; class Insecta; order Diptera; family Drosophilidae; genus Drosophila; species Drosophila testacea. The sequence goes on from JAWNND010000229.1 coordinate 5,258,429, forward strand.
AAATTAACTTTATGTTATTAAAGTAGTTTCCAAAATACAAAATATATATACATATATTATATGCCATGCCATTTTTCAATGCTTTTCAACTTTTCGTGTCAATACATATATAAAATACCTTCTGCAAGCGTATAAAGACTGTTGCCTACTTTCAGGCTGTTCAACTAAAATTGAAGCCTCTCGTTCTTTGGCAAATTGCTTTGCATTTCTTATCGACATTGCCCATTTGTTGCTAATGAAATGTCGTCATTCATTTTTAATATGGCGGCCAACCGCTTGGCCATTTCCATTTCCGTTTCCCTTCTTTACTTGTCTACTTCCGTTCACCCCTAAGCCAGACACAAAATGTCAACTTAAAAATTGCGTGTAATATTTCTCACACAGCAGAGGGCAGAGACAAGAGAACGAGACAAGAGACAGAGACAAGAGAAAGGCCAAGAGAAAAGCCTTCGAGCCCAGACAGTAGTCCATCTGCCCTTTTGCCTAATGGAAAACAATCTAAATGTGACACACACTTTGTGTGTGCGTGTGGTAGTGTGTGTGTGTTTGTGTCTGTGTCATACTGTTTGGTAACAAGGCTCACACACTCGTAAATCAGTTGGCTAATCGATAAGTGGGGGAAGTTTGAAGTAAACTTATCGTCAGTTCATCGAAAGGTTATGGCTGTTAAATGTGAACGCCTTTTGCAAGCCAATCCATTGAAATACTTCTAATATTAGCATCATTCATCGTAGTAATCGATTAATAGGTCAAGAAAAAAGTAGCCAGCTAAATTGAATTCTATGTTGATTCAATACTCGATATTAATCGAAAATACGCAGGAGTTCTATATCTATGTTTATAAAACTGTTCTTAAATTATCTGTTATTAAATTATCGATTCGAAAAGTTCTATATTGATATCGATCAATCCCTGACAAAACCATAACATATTTGGTACAGAACAACAAATCTTTTTATAGCATGGTTTAGCTGTTTTGTAAAATGTTCGATAACATATCGATAGACATAAGATCGATCAATTTCAGTTTACAGCGCTGCACATCACTTTCCACATTCACTTGAGACGGGTCAACTGCCTCCAGCCGCGTCTGTGCTTCCTCCATAGGCTTCCTCTCTTCATTTACACTCCTCTCCTCTCCTCTCCACAGTCATTATCGTGGTCTTGTTGCATGCAACACAGTTCCACGCTCCATCTCCATCTCTATTTCTATTTCCATCTCTGCTCTGACACGACACTTGAGGCGACAATCTGTTTGCCTATCTACGCTTTGTATTTTTGTTGTCGTTGACTATGACGTTGTTGGCGTTGCCATTGGTGATGGCATTGTTGCTGGTGTTGGATGTTGCTGTTGGATGTTGCCTGTTGGCTGTTATGTATGACGGCGAACCTCTAATATTTATGACACTGCAAGAGCTTTACACTCGCTCGTTTCCATTGCCGGCAACCTTAATCCTGGTCGACACTTGCGTGTGCCAACTGCCGACTGCTGACCTGCCTCGAGGTGCTTTTTGCCGAGCAATAAACAAAAGGGGTTCCTCTTTGCCCACAACAGCAGGAACAGCAATAGCAACAGCAACACCAACAACATCAGCAGCTGCGTTCCATTCATAGCTCAATTTTGTCTGCGAACTGCACGTAGTGGCAGTGTCTGTGGCAAATGGACATTGGACATTGAAGGCTGCCACAGTTCTAGACAAACGGACAACATTATTGACTCGTTCCATTCATCTAACTCTCTCTTATTCAATCTGTCTCTCACTGCTATCCTGTCTGCCTCTTTCAGTGTTGCCAATTTAGCCTTTTTTCTTTAGAAAGATCTGTCGTTTTTCACATACTTCAACTGGGCAAAAATTCAAACATTCTCTATCCGGAAATCTGTTGTCTCATAAGTTCTAAAGTTTATTTAAAAGGGCACAGAATCAGCGTGACCGCGCCGGACCAAACGAGAAATACCAATTTGGTCTCAAAAATATACTATAAAATACTATTTCATATTTTACAAAATACCACTATAAATACCATAACAAATAAATCGCCTGGAAATTCAAATAATAATATGTAATATGTAAAAATAATAATTGACTTATTATATATAGAAAAAATAAGGTTTTTCGAATTGCAAAAAATGTTTGTTTTTTATTTCATTTTACAAGATTAATAATATTTCAGTCCAACATAAAACTAAAACAATATGCATTCGTATTCAATTCCATATATGTTGTGTTCAGCAATCGCTGCAGTGAACATAATTTCTGCCTTTATGATAGATGCAGCTAGAGTTTTGTCCGAATCTTTAAAAAACGATTGAATCTGAAAAAAAGAATAGTTATTATTTACATAAATTTAAAAGCATATCACTCACCTTCGATTTTGCACAGAAGAATTTCATATTGTCTTTATGTTTTTGTGTAGCCGCGTGCTGCTTAAGTGACGCCAGCCTACTCAAAATGTCCGTCTGGCACGCTTTGCAATGCGCACCCATCTTATTTGCGCTCCTGCCCAGCCATTTTTGATTTTCCGGCATAGTCTCCCACTCATCTCTATATTTTTGCTTAGTACTCATGTTCACTATTTGTTTGTCTTAATAGATTATCACAATTGTTTGTGTGACCAAACCGAAAATACCATATAATACCATAAAATCTTAGAAAAATGCTACTAAATACCTATATACCATTAAAATACTTTTGAGCAAAATCAGAGCTGATAAAATACCAAAAAGTATTTAAAATACCATAAACGGTCACGCTGCACAGAATGCACATTAAAACAAATGTCACTTACAGTCTCTTTTAACAATTGAAATAGGACAAATATTAGAATTCTTTTTTATTGATGAAATGAAAACGAAGAAGATAATCAAAATAATGTTGAAATAGCCAATAACATATTATATTTAATATTAAATCATCTCATTTAATATAATCAATACGAAGGCTTGTTAAACAATCATTAAGTTTAGTATTGTATACTGGCTTTAATTTGTTAAATCAAATTAATCAATGCAACTATTTGTCCTATTTTCCGTCCTCTTTTTAATTTTTGTTGTACAGTACTTTTTATTCATAATTTTTGCAGCACTGTGCTCTTTTCCGCTTCCATTTAACGTAGCTGTGTTTGTATCTGTACCTGTGTTTGTGTCTGTATTTGCATGTCCGGTTCATTTCTTTGGCCCCCACCTTGTTCTCCCTCTTCTTTTTCGTCTCTTGTTTTGCTCCCCCTCTAAGGCCACTAAACAGTTTGTTAGTCCTGATGCTTAAGCAGCTCTGTGCCAGTCACAATGCCCTGGCGAGAGTTCTGGGTACACCTGAGACGCCATTATGATTGCCTGCCTTTGGGATTGCCCATTTCAAAAGGCAGCAACAGTAGACACAGCAGCAGCAGCAGCAACAGCAGCAACAGCAGCAACAGCAGCAACAGTAGGAACAGCAGCAACAGTAGCAACAGCAGCAGACACGGCAGCAACATTCGAGGCAGGCACTAAAAATCCTTTAATGCCCTTTTCTACTCTTTGTTTCCTTTGCTTTCCGTTCGCTTTGCCGACCGCCCGCAGCTTTAATGCAATTTTTACATAATCAAAAACTTTGTGCAACATTTGCAGCACAGTCGAAATCAGGCAAACACACACACACAAAATACAAATATACAAACATACAGAAATACAAAAAATACACAGACAGACAGTGAAACAGTCTCTAAGCCAGGTCGCATCCCAGCAGCTTACAGTTTTTGCTCAAGTGTTTTCCATTTCATTTGCATGTGCCGCAAAAACTTTGCCAGCAAACACACACAAAATACACACATACACAACACACACACACTAGACAGTCAGTTGAAGAGTTAGCGAACATTATACAAAATATTTTGCAACATGCTTTCAACAAGCTTCTCTTCTGACATTTTTATTTTCGTTTTTTTTTTTTACCTTTTATTTTTTGTTTTTGATATATTTTTTTGGCAACAAATACACACATCCTCGAGTTTGCTGGCTGCAGGTCTCGTGAAATATGCAGGAACTACATACCTATCAGTATCTATGGCAGCATGTGTGTGTGTGTGTATTGGTGTATCTGTGTAACTGTGTGTGTGTGTGTGTGTGTGTGTGAGTATTTGCGCCTGAAGTTGTTATAAATCTCTGATGATTTGCACTCAACTCATCTGAACTGCATTCAAAACTAAAGTCAACAGTTACCATATACCCTGTATATTAAAATTCTTTCAAGTGGGTATATTCTATTTGCATTTGTTTCTTTGTAACTTACGTTAAAATCGAAGTACTTTAAGCAAATTAATATTGACATTTCATTTCTATTAAAATGAATATTGTCACATGATCCTAACTTTTCATTCCCTTGCAGTTCTGGTGTTAATTCCATCAGTCAGCTCTATAGAAAAACTCGGGCTGTTTAACCCCAAGCTGCCCCATTAAAGTCTGCAGTGAGAGCTTGTTAACCCAGAGGAAAGCTTCAACTAAACGTTGATTTACCTCAACTGTGACAGGTGTATTTTACACACTGGAATGCTTAAATTCGTAGTTGAAATTTGTAGAAAGAACCAAAAACCTATTCCAAGAATATTATGTACTCAAATGTTAGACATGATCTTAGATTGTGTTTAAGAAAACTTAGAACAAGATAACAAAAATCTCTACTTACAGTAAACTAGAAATTTGGCAATTGTTTAATATAAGTAAAATAAAAAAATCTGTTAAAAATCTATTAAAATAGCAAACTTTTCTTATTAAAGATAAAGAAGGGATATCCTTAATGGACAGTTCAATCAATACTTTTGGCTTGTTTTCTTATCTTGTTTATGATTCTGCTCTCAGAATTGGATCACTTGAAAGGCGAGACCTAAAAATGTCCATCATTAATCTGGGTGTATCTCTGTGTCATTATTCTGTGAGTGAGTGAGTGAGTGAGTGTAAGTATGTGTGTACTTAACCCAAATCCATATCGAACAACATGTCGGGTATTAGCATTAACAAGGCATAAAGCTGGACACGGACTTTCTCGTCAAGCTTTTAGATATTTCAAGCACAGTTCTAGCTGCTGTTCATTTGGGTCACTTCGCTACGGTTATGCTATATTTTTTTCTCGTTTCTTTTCTATTCTGCTATTTTTTAGCTACCACAAAATATCATTTGGCGAAACAGCAGCTGGTGTTGTACTTGTTGTTGTTCTTGTTGTTGATGTTGTTGTCGCTAATTTGCTAGGCAAAACAGGTTCGATCTGTGTATCTATCGCTTGTGGCGTGTTCCGCAATGTGTGTCGCGCCCAAAAATCAAAATCAAAAAAACAAGAATGAAAGGTTATCTAAAGCACACCGACAAATGTGATACCCTGCAGAGCTCCATTGATTTTCTCACATTGAGTAACTAATTTCCATAAAGTAAAGGACTTATTTAGTTCAGTTAGTTAAATATTAATTAAAATAAGTTTTCGATCAATTGAAATATCTCCGATTTCTATATATTATATAGACGGTAGTCAGATGTTAATAAAGTTGTGTTGATTTTCGACCAATCATTCAAATGACAGCTTTATTATATATGTAGCTATCAAATTTTAACTAAAGTTGATCATGATGAATGAGACATTACTAAGTTCAAAAGTTGAAAGTTTGCTTAAAATATGATATCTCATGAAAGAAAATTGTTTTCTATACTTTAAGTAATTTTCACTCGATCCGTTTATAAGTAGTATTTTTATGAAAAAGGAATCTGATCCTGCTATTTTCGATTTACATGTCTTACGAATCCTATACAGATTATATGTTACTTATATAGTATGAAGTGTGGCACATATTTAATGACAAACCTTTAATACCCTTTGCAAGGGTAAACAAAAGAAAAAAGCTTGTCGAAATACATTTTAATGATGCCCAACTATTCAACTATTTATTCAACTATTCAGACAGACAGTTGGACGGATGGACGGACAGTCAGCTTTCAAATTGGGTCAATGAGCGTCAATGACTTTTACAATTTTCTAGACGTGTTCTACGAACTCAGACTCAAACTCGAACTCGAACTCCGTTTAAACAATTAAGAATGCTCGACTGGCGGTCGCTCTGCTTTTTGAGATTCGATTAGCAGCTGCTGCGCAGTCGTTGCGTCCATTGATCTCCACTTTTGAGAAATGCGACTTCTCATCTAACGGAAATGTGTGTTGCGCACGCGCAAAAGCCACCAAACGAGTCTCTATTCAAGTCTCTCCTTCTCCATCTCCTTCTCTATCTCTGTCTCTCATTTTCTGTGTGTGTACTTGTGTATCTTGCAGATACTTTAGTTATTCTTTAGCCAGACTGCATACAGGAAATGCGTGTCACAAAGCATTGTTGCTAAGAATTTCTTGGAAACAACAACTCGACAAGTTTCCCATTGCTGAAATTGCAACTCAACACCCCTTTCCATTCTCCCTTTCTCTCTCACTCTCTCTCAGTCTCACTCTCTCTCCCTCAGTCGCTCCTTGTGTAGAAATATTTATAGAACTTGGTGTTTTTTTCTTGCTCTTTTTTTTTTGCCAACTTTTTCCCCCCATTTAATTTGCAGAGATCCAGACAACTGGCATTGGGGCTGATCGGTTGCTGTCTGGCATATAATCAAAGCTTATCACGACTCTTCCAAGTATTGTGGGGGACCAAAAGACCAAAAGAAACAGCAACAAGGGTCTCAGACCTGCCACAGGCTGCATCTGCAGTTGCTGTTGCTGTTGCAGTTGCAGTTGCAGCTGCAACATAGCCGCAACAACACAAAGGCGTTGCATTGTTTATTTTCAGACAAAGATGTGCTCGAGGCTAAATGAAGGATGACTGCAAAAAAAGAGAAAAAAGAGCTGCAGCATCAACGTCGCTGCTCTTGTGGATGCCACAGATCGTGTGAAATTTATTTACACTTGCAACATACTCTGCACTTGCAACAGATCACTCATCAAATGACAACAGCTGAACATTCTTTCAACTTTCAAAGCTTTTCAAGTGTTGCAAATTGTTCTTGAAATATTCGATTAAAATTTAATTAGTTTCAAATGTAACTGAAAGTTGTTTGTAGTGTTGGAAAATATTAAATCAATCTTAAATAAAATATTTGATCTATAAGAATGCGGACTATTTTGTTGTGGTTAAATGTTTGAAATGGAATTATACAGATGAAACCTTAATTTAAATTAAGCACTTGATTTTAGCAATTAATTAAAGTTTAGATCAAGTGTGCAGTGTTGTATACATCGTTAATTAATCAACTTATATATGTATATACTGTATATTATTTCTAACAATACTTTGACAATAACTTTAAGCTCAAATTTATTTTTAAAGCATTGTTGAAAAGTAGTGAATTAATCAATAATTTATAATTAAAATCAATGAAATCAATCAAATTTAAGCTGCTGTACAACACTGTATACTTTAATTACTTCCGCTGTCATAATGAATAAATTGTTTGCTTAATTTTTATAAATGCTGTCAAATCTTATTGAATATGATCATTCAACTGATTGACGGAGGAAGGGAAAGGGAAAGGGAAAGACCAAAGACCAAAAGACAACGAACCCGTTTGATGGGTTATTTTATAGATTTATGAAGTTCCAATTGAAATTCTTTGCATATACAAATTGTGGGTTGGCAACTCGCATTTCGTATTCGATGTCATCATTAATGTTCGGTAGTTGAGTGCTTTATAGATCATGATCATCACCATTATGTAGACTTTACAGCAGCTCACATTCGATTGATTTCGGTATTTGAGTTTTTTGTTTGTTTGTTTATCTTTTTACGACAGCTTTCTCGAAGCGCATAAAAGATTTATAGAACCGGCAAAAGTAAAAACCGTCATAATTACAAGCGCTGTATAATATTTTATTATCGTAACGATCCTCAGTGATCTCTCTGAAGAAACTCTCAACAACGACTTCTTCTTCTTCTTTGACTCACTCGGTTTCGGAGCAATTCAATAAGCTTTGAAGACATTGTCTTAGCCACATGAGCAATGACCGCTTAAATATGTGAGTGTATCTATTCGTTCATTCATCTACTATTCACTTATCTACATATTCATCTATGGGAGCAAAAGAATCTAAGGCCAAAAGCAAAGACAGAGAATAGAAATAAAATGGGGATTGGGTTCGGGATTGTTGAAGTGGCACAGTGAACCGTTTGGATTGTGTGTGCATGTGTGTGTGTGTGTGTGTGTGTGTGTGTGTGTATTAGACACAGCAGCCGTTTAACGACTGAGATACATTTGTATCTGACAGCTACAACTCGCACATACATAACTTTCTAGTTCACTGAAGCTGCTTGGGAGGCAGGGCGGCATCTAGGGAATGATGAAAAGACGTTTTATTAAAAAACAAAAAAAAGTCACACACACTTAAAATGCACAGGCGCAAAGTGGCGCAAATGAACTTAAGTAGCGTGCGTGCCACCGTTTGTTGCGAGTATCTGGCGGATGCGTCTACGCACCAAAACATATGCACAGACAAACAAACATACATACATATACCATTTATATCCATTTCTATGTATGTTTGCATCTATCTGTATCTCTCTAGCTGTATCTGAATCTGTATCTCTCTAGCTGTATCCGTATCCGCTGCTTGCGTTTTTAATTCGCATCACATCCTTTTATTTGCGTACGTGTGCGTGCCAAAGTCGTGAGAAGTTCGTTTTAAACTTCTTCCATCTCTTCCCCACTCTCTCTCTCTCTATCTCTTTCTCCCTCTCTATCTCTGTCTTTCAATTTGCCCCCTCCGGCTTTCTTGTCGATTGATAGCGAATGATTTTTCGTAATGTCGCCAAAGTTGATTTACTTTTTCTCAAATGAAATTTTGTATCTTTATCTTTTTACTTGACGTCTTTCTACAGCCGCCTGCTGTCGGATACATTACACATTGGCAAATTTAATTATAAATAATGCAATTACACACGCACACACACACACACACACACACACTCAGATAGAAAAAGGTTCTGCATTTGACATTCACATTTGCGATTTGCGATGTTCGATTTTCAATTTTCGCTTTACAATTTGCAATTAAAATCTTTCTTTCGTCGTACTTCTATTGAGATATTATTTTCAAGTGCTACACATGGTAGATGCCACATGCCACACACACACACATATATAAACATTTACGCATTGTGAATCTCAATTCGAATGCTGGCCATAAAAAATGGTCGAGTAATCAGCCCATCGTCGATTATCGTTTAAGTACAAACAACACAAAAACCGCAAGCGCAAAAAAATAGAAGATTTGTATTCGAGTATCTCATAAATTCAACAGCAGCAACAATAAAACAAACAACAAAACAACAACAACGGCAGCAACAACTGCAATCGTTGTCAGTGATTTAAAATGTATAACAATTAACAAACAATGCGGCAAATTGTCAAAAGACATGAAACGGGCGTCCAAAAATGCAAATTGAAAACTGCACAAAAAGTCGCCATATAAATTGCGCAAACTGCCCCCGTTTTGCCACACCCTGTATTCACCTCATACCCACCCTCCCCTCCCCCTCCACCACACATCACCTACTAGAGCCTGGAATCACACAGAAAATATCGTTAATACAAATGTTTGAGCGAGGCAAAGCGGGGCCTTGTAGTATTTGTCTCTGTATCTGTATCTCTATTTGTATCTGTATCTGTATCTGCATCTGTATTTATGCTATAGATGTATCTCAACTCTCACGCACATGCGACGGAAATGCTTGCCAATCAAAATGTTAATATAACGCTAAGGAAATGGTAGCAAAAATCAAAAAAAAAAAAAAAAATCACAAGATGATAAAATATACATCGAGTATCTTTCAGATACACGCACTTTATGCCCTCAAAAAGCAATTGTCTGTGTGTTGACACACTTGATTTTTGCATATCTACTTATCGACTACGTAAATAGCTTACGTTATTTGTGATTCTGTTAAACATTTGCAAATGAATCAATAAACATTTACGTTATCCATTCAGCAGTGTTCCATGCCATCATTAAGTATGTAGAGCCAAATAATGCTCGGCAATTGCGTTACGTAGTTCCTATGCGTGTTAACATTTATGGTATCATTCCGTATTTCCTTACGTGTTATAGCTTTTACGTTAGGAATGAATAAATGACGTAACTCTCATCGTCATCGTTATCGCTTGAGTTGAGTTTTTCCTTACTTCTCTCTGTGTCATTGACATAACTTTTGAATTAAACATAAGATTTATAACGTTACGTAATTACTAACGTTACGGGATTCATTTACACGTCATAGTGGCTGTCTTGAGTTGTTGCAATATTATCAACGTGAGCTGCTGAATGTAACGTTTAACACCGCCTCACGTCACGTAATTCACTTACGTAATGCTTACGTTACACTGACTAAGCTAACCTCAGTGGGCAACACATCAATCAGCTGCAACAGTAACAGCAATAGCAACAGCAGCATCTAAAAATGCAACACACACAAGTTGCATGCCTCATCCTGGAATCTGGCAACTTATTATGGCAATTTACAGATGGCACACCACAATAATACACACACTCACACTCACACACACACACACACACACCACACACATGTTGGCTTGCAAACGAGCTGGGCAACGAATTGAGAAACAATTTTGCGAAAACCAAATCAACGTTTAGCCCACGCTAAACGAAGAATTGTGAAGAGGGGAGCAAGAAGACAAAAGAGGAGAGGAGAAATATGGACGAAAAAAAAACAACAAAAAACTGCGGCACGTTGTCTATAAATGCGACACGAAATGTTTAGCTTTGGCTTTCGAGCTGCATGCCACAGAAACATGCAGCTAACTAACTGCAAGACATGTCGTCTCTAGTTTCCTTCTTCTTCATCGTCATTTTCAGACCCTGTACTTGAACAAATGCAAATGGAGTGGGTTCCCGTACATACGTAGCAGACCAAATTTCTTTTAGAATTTCAAGATTTTTCGAAGCTCATTCCCTGAGTTTCAATACATAAGTAAGTAAGTATGTATACTATCTGTATACATCTATCTATACAATTGAATAAGAATACTAATCTGAGAAGTTACTTTATTTATATAGTAACTCCCTACTCTACAAGACACAGCTTGTAAATTAAAACAATTTTAGATTTTTAATTATAAAATAAATATGCTTATTTCATTTCGAAATTAAGTAAATATTTTTAAGTCGTATCTAACAATAAGAAGTATGTATATTAATATTATTACGATTACGATTATTATTTGTCAAGCTCTTGAATGATTTTTGTCAATATTTTTGCCTTTTTGATTTATGTATAAGAATAATAATGACTGATGTAGTAATTACTGAAGTAATTTATAAGTTTGCTGTTTAATTATATCTTGAAATAGTAGGCTTTATTAATTTTAATATATTAATAATGAGCTGCTTATGTGTGTAATGCACACTGTGTATGTATTATTTACCGAGTAAGTACAGGGTCTCTTTTAGTGAGATTCTTTTGACTGTAGCCTTGCCTACTATGTAGTTAGTTTTTTTGTGGTTTACTGTGTGGTTGACTGTGGCTCACTGTGGTGCCCTAAGTCCTACTATAGTGTTATCATGGACACAACGCAAGCAGTCGAATGTTGTTGTTGTTGTTGCTGCTGCTGTTGTTGTTGCTATTGTTGTTGTAGTCGCAGATTTTTGCGTGTTTGATTTTCTTGTCACGTTTCTGCTAACAACATAAGGAAGCAGTCAAAAGCTGGTTGGCATCCCCAAAGCGGCAGTCACTCAGTTGTTGCAACGGAATCAGAGACAGACACTGACTAAAGGGGTGGGGGAGGGGATAGGGGTGGGAGAAGGGAAGGGATGGGGAAGTCTTGTGAGTTGTCAACAGCATTTGAATGACATGCACAGACAGTGAGAGAGAAAGAGAGAGAGAAAGAGAGAGAGGAAGAGAGAGAGAGAACGTAAAGCGGCGTATCTGTAAGTTCGTCTCGCTGTCAGTCACTGCGTTGACTTTGATTGCAATGCGCCAAGGATGCTGCAACAACGACAACGACGACGACGACAACGACTACGTCGACGTCTGCGTCAAAGTCAACGTCAACGTCGGTGGCATCGTGTTATGCTTGAACGCACATTGCCGAAATTGTCAAGACGTTGACGACAGAGAGTCAGTTAGACAGACACAAACAGAGAGTCAGACAATTGCAGCAGCAGCAGCAGCAGCTCATTGCAGAAAGCCAGAAAATTGTGGCACATCAATTTCTGATAGAAGACAACCTGCCACATGCATCTTCTGTACCCTCTCCCCCTGCCACCCACACTCTCCAATTTATACACTATCCTTTTCTCACTCATCGCTTAATGTGGCGGCAAAAAGTCAATAGATGTTTTCAGTTCACAAGCGATGCTCAAAAGCTTTAACTTTAATACTAACGAGTTACGTACAACGAAAGACAACTTAAAGACGTAAGAGATCGGTTCTTATTAATAACCAAATACGTAACAACGTAGATAGATTTGTATTGTCTTTCATAAAAACATTCATAGCTTTTATCATTAGCAACGCGTCTCCTTCATTACGTAACGCATTCGTCAAGAAAACGTAAGCTCTAGGGGACTACGTAACAATTGACGTAAATGCAAATAATGAAAAGTGCGAAGCCGTCACCTGCAGCTCTCAGAGTAACAAAATAAGTAGATATGTAATTGCTCAACTTGGACGACTTCGAGATACCCTACCAAAATGAAACTAAAAGTTTATATTGCATGCTTCAGCTCATCTAATCTGAACATAGCATAAAGTTAATTATTGAATGTTTTTAGCAATGTTCAATAGATTGGCATACTCGTTTGCTTGCCAAATAACAGAGTATATCAGCTAGGCATCATCGAAGTAAATACTTGTTTGCTTGTTAGCGTAAACAGAAGGTTTATAACCATTTTTTACATAGATCTAGGCATACCCACACACATATGTAAATTACAGGGTATGCCAGCTAAGCATCAAGAGAAAAATAAGCTTTGTTGTGCGTACTTTGTAGGCCGAAGCCATGGGTGGCCATTTTGTTAGCCTGCAGTCGCTGTTAGTTGTTGTTATCGCAGGTTGTTGTTGTCGTCTGTTGTTGTTGTCGTCTGTTGTTGTTGTCGACTGTTGTTGTTGTTGTTGTTGTTGCTTACCGGCACAGTTGGCTATTTGACATCGGCTTTTTTCATTTCTCTGCCGTTGCATTGTAAGAATTTGTACTTTGAGTTGAATACAAAATGTAGGCAAGGCTAAAAAAAAACAGCTGGGCACAAAGCACCGCAGCAACAGCAACAACAACACCAGCAGCAACAACAACAACAACAGCAACATTATCCACCCAAACCACCCACATTGTGCTAAGCGATTTGCATGTGGAATTTATGCTTTTGATGGCCGTCACTAACCGTCATCCTCATCGCAGTGCATGTTAATGAAAGGCAACTGCAGATGCAACCCTGGGCCCTCAGCAAACAGCTGTCAACAGAGTCAACAAAACCAACAACAACAACAACAACAACAACAACAACAACAACATGGCCAACGGATTTTCCATGCCTGTATGCATATTGGAAATGCGAAAAGTTCAAGGATTGTTGCTCGTCGTTGTTGTCGTTGTCGTGAGCTTAGATTCTGTGCAGATTGCAATGCAGCGCAGTCATTTGTTGCTGTTGCCGTTGCCGCTGTTGCTGTTGCTGTTGGCCAGGTAACCCAAAAAGAAATATATACACATACATATATATATATAAATAAACCAACAACAGAGCCAGCAACAAATGCCACGGCCTGGGGCAACAAATGCAATGTGGCACATGAGCGAGCAATCTGCACTACTTAGCCGAGTGCCATGCAGCATAGTCTAACATATAAGCGAGCACACAAGAGTGGCATGAACTGAGAACTTGCCACAAAACGCAGCCACAGCAATGTTGGCATTAAAATTTAAAGACAAACTGCCAACTGAGAAGCGCATAGAAAGGCGCTCGAGAGCATAGATTCTACAGAGCGTGACAAATGAGAGAATTCTTTAGATTATGAAATTGATAAGAAGATCACAAAAGACATCTAGAAATCAGTAAGCAGAAAAAGGTAAAAACACTATAATTCCTTAAAATGTGCTATATAATTCGATATTAAATCATTGTCTGAACATACATACAAGTTGCAGCTAGAAAGAAATTAATTAGTAAATAATAAAATATTTAAAGGAAAGAAAAAATTTACGTTAAAAAAAATAATGTCAATTTACTGTTTGTAATTAAATTTTATGTATTTAAATTATGTATTTAGCTTATACATTTTTATTTAACTTAATAATACAAAAAATAAATAAATATTCAATATGGTTTAAACTTTATGAAATCTCTCCACAAATTGTATAAGATTGTTTGTGGGTTGTTGGAGATTTGTAGAACATGCCTGATAGACTTAATATACTAAATGGAAAAGATTGAAATCTGAAAGAATTTGTCACATTCTCCGTTGAGAAAATTGTAGATTTCTGAAAGAAACAATTACTTCTTATACAACTTCCAATTTTAAAGAGCTGTAAAGCTTGAAAGCCAAAAAAAGTGTATCTATAAAAACTAAAAATAATTCCTTTTTATTTGCTTGTCTTGCATTGAGCTCAAATGATCTTTAAGCTTGTCTTGTGCCTCATGAGTCAATCACCAGACCAATGACCAGTCCAGTTCAGTTCAGTTCAGTTCAGTTTAGGCCAAGACCTGACCACCCCCACGACTGTTTGATTTGCCTCCCTCAAGACTTGTTGCCTTTCACTTGCTGTTGCCAGTTTGCAAATGTAACTGGCCATGTTGGCAGTTTGTTAGTTTACCAGTCAAGCTGGAAGACTGGAAGGCAGGCAGGCAGTCATTCATCAGGTTACTATGCTCGACGTCCGACAGTCATCCAATTAAGCTATAAAAATCTTAATTTAATTATTTGCCACACGAACAAAGCCAAATGCACAGAGTAAAACGCCAGAACCCATATTCAACAAACACACACACATATGTAAAAGTATAACATTCAACATACAACATTTGCCATTCGCATTCACATTCACAGTCACAGTCACATTCACATTCACATTCGTATATATGATGCAGTGCAGCAACGTCGCCGACAACTCGGACTCAGAGACGACGACGACGACGATTTATGGTGGCCAGTTTTTCTTCATTTGTTGGGCACGCGGAACAGGCAACATCAGAGGGTGCAACGGCAGCAGGAGCGGATGGCGAGGAAGAGGGGAAAACATGGGGGGAACAAGCGGCATGCATTTTTCATGAATTAGTTCATATAAAAGTCAAATGCACAAAACATACGCTGTGGCAACTGGCAGCCTTCTACTTGTTTATAACATAGGAGAAGGGGTTGTTTAGCTGCACGGTTAAGTAGAAGAGGAGAAGGATGAGGGAGGAGAGGGTTTTGTTTTGTTTTTTTTTTGGGAAGTTCAGACTTAACCCAAGGGGGGTTTAAGGAGCTTGCTGCAGCATATAAACAGATTTGTGGCCGCAACACACAAAACTAGCCAAAAATAAAATTTGAAAACCAAACAAAACTTTCAAATAATAAAGTCCCCGCTTGACTATCAGATACTACGTAATACATTTCAAATTTAATTAAAACTTGACTGGAATATTATTTTCAAAGAATTTTGTGTGACTTGCCGTATACTATATCTGATAAAAATGCAAACTATAAAGTTAAAGTGAATGTATCTCATCAAAGAAAATGGTATTTATTGTAAAGCATTACTTTGTCTGGCTCTTATTCACATCAAATGCTAATAACATACTTGCTATTTGAATTTTCTTTCTCAACCTAAGCATACCCAATAAAGTTACCTTCAGTTTACAGAGCATAGAAGTACACACACATGTACATAGAGATTCTCTCTCGTTTATGTGCAGAATTGTAAGGATTTACTGGGAGCTTTCTAAGCTGAATACACATAGGTTTCTTGTTGATTTTCGCTGCATAATTAATGAAATGAAAGCATTTGGAGGCGCTTTAGTCTCAACTCCGACTCCAACTCCAACTCCAACTCAAATTCCTATTCCTATTCCTATTCTAACTTTAGCTTCTGTTCATTTCTGTTTTTTCTTCCAACAGTTGCTATAGGAGCTGCTGTGTACTCGTATTATGGGCTGAGACATAAATTAGATGCATGAACTGAGGAAGAAGGAGGCCCAAAGATAATACGCCCGATTATGCGAAAGCGTGCCGAGCAAACTCAGAGTACAAAAACCCAGTGAAAATCTCTTGGCCGGTTAAACGTTGCCAACGAAATCAAAATCAAAATCAAAGCCCAGCTTCCATGCGAGGAATGCAGTCAGGAGGAGATTCTGCTTCAGGGTCTGCCTCAACTCAAAGCTCAGTCAGCAGGATAAAACGGTTCGCTTAATGTTGTTGTTTTTATTATTGTTGTTGTTGTTGTTGTTACCGTTAATGTTGTTGTCGTTGTTGTTGTTGTTGTGGGGAGAGTTCGTGTGGTTTGTTTTGCCCGTTGGCCATTTCAGGGCCTGCCACTTGATACAAAAATACAACGAAATAAGTAAGAATTACGTTGGGCCTGATGAAGGAAGCGGGGCGGATCAAGGGGGAGGGAGGGAGGGAGGGTTAACGTTGCTTTTACAAGCAAAATGACCAAAAGGAAAAAAAAAGGAAGAAGAAAACGGCAACAACAACAACAATTGGCACGGCACATTGAACAAGTTAAAATATAATAAGTACATAGGTTCCAGTGTATACATTATTTGTATATATGTACATATTTCTGTTTGTGTGTGTGTTGTGCTTATATTGAAAAACAACAACAACAACAAGAACAGCTTAAAAAAATGAAAACAGCAATTTCTTTTCAATAGAGAAAAAAAGTGCCCGACAACGTGAAAACGAGCTAAGCAAATTAAATGGAAATGGATTGGGAAATTCTAAAAAGTAACCAAATTCCCTTAATTGAAATTAAATACAAAACGGTAAATACCTTTAAAGATTCAATTTTGTTTGTATTATTTACAACAATCAGCATTGAGAAAGGTTTAAGTATTTACTTTTAACTAGCTTTAAAATGCTTATAGATCAGAGCTCCATCGTCTCAGGATAACTTTAAATTCAAGCAAGGATAATCATGAAATTAATAAATAAACATTGCCATAAATTGCAATATATTATTGAGAAATCAAATTGTTTAAAATAAAGTTAACTGATTCTTTTCAAACAGTATCGATTAAGAGATCAAATAATAACATTCCACTTGATAATCGGTTCAGTTTCGACAAAGCAATGCAAGTTTAAACTCTGGTAATTTATTGCACTAAAAAACATTAAAAATTTGTAATAAATTTAAATCAACTATATTTAAATTCAGTCAGTTTTTTGTTTAGTTAAAGTTATTGCAGTTTATGCTCTAAACTTACCTTGACAAATGTGTTTCCAAGTTGTCAATATTCAGATTCAAGGACAATTGCAGTTGCAATTTGATGTTGCTGCTGTTGTAGTTGTTACTCTTCTTCTTGTTGTTGTTATTGTAGTTGCTGCAAAGAGTAGAAGAGAACAAAAAAAGGCGGTTAGAGTCAAAAATCTCTTTTGTTCCGGTCTCAAAGCCGTCGCCAGACAACGACAACGACAACGACAACGACGCACAATTTAACAAAATACAAGAGAGAGAGAGAGAAAAAAGAACGTAGTCCAAAATCGGCTTTCGGCTTTTGGTTTACCTCTAAGCTCATTAATTTTATTTGCCCTTTGCGGTGGCTGCCGGGAAAGCTGTGCCTGCCTTGTCTCAAGTGTGCGACTCGACAAAAAAAAATAAAAAGCGGAAAAAGGGAGATTTACTTCACACACACACACACACACACACAGACATACCTATAGAATCTGCGTTCTCTATTCGTATGCAAAAAAAAAATACAAGTTAGAATGATATTGTCAATTTCCAGACTTTAAAATACCCGTTAATCAATGTATATTGTATCTAAACACAACGGTGTTCAAATTACTGAGTACTCTTAGGGATTTGTGTTGATTAAAAACTTAAAACAGCCATTAGGGTCGTTATATTTATCCGATTTATCCGATTATATGTTGCAATTATATAAGATTATTGAAATAAAATTGAAAGTTTACCACAAAGAAGAGCGCTTTCTTTAAAAGAATAGGAGAGTGGTGAAGAGGTAAAAGAGAGCTAAACTTTATCTCTATGCTTCCTAGTTTGATTGCACTAGTTCATATTGTTACTGAGTTGTATATGGCTATAAACAATCTATAATTCTCAAATTAAATACAATGTAATATACACTTTTACTTTACAGTTAACGGGTATAAAAATGCCAAAGTCAAGTGGCAACAGGCTGAGGCCGAGACTTAGGCACAGACACGAGCCCAGTTTCAATCCCATTCCCAATCCCAATCCCAATTCCAATCCAAATCCCTGGCCCACAGCTTTAACTGGCAACATCCGCCCAGACGGGGCTTCAAATATATATACACATATATATATATATACTTGTACTTTTGATGTTGTCGCTTGTTGCCAGTTGCCATTTGCCAGGTTGCTAGGTGAGAATACAGAAATGCGGTTCAAGGTTTTTTCTTGTTTTTTGGGCGTGTGTGCGAGTGTTTGAAGTATATGTATTTGGGTTTTATGCACTGCGGGCGCAAAAGTGAAAGTGAATTATTAATAACAATTGCAATTGACGCTGATAACTACTGCAATGCCAGCATGCCACAATGGGGGAGGGGTACAGGTGGCAAGAAGAGTGGTGTGGGGGGAAGGGAAAACACTCCCCACGCTCGAGTGATTTTTGTTGTCGCAGTCTGTCTCGAGTTAAACCCACATAAATGCTTGTCATCAGAAATGGCACGAGCCAAATGTCGCATGTCAATAACTGGCTTTAACGTAACGTAACGTAACGTAACGTAACGTAACGTAGCGTACATGTTCCAGTTTATATTTATACATTTGTGAATAGGTTATTGGGTGACAGACTGTGAAGAAAGAAGATAGCTGTAAACCATAAGGTAACTTGACCCAAACTGCAACTATGACCCTCTCTCTCACATTTATCTTTCACTTTAACATTTATTCATCTCTTTTTTGTTTGTGAATTCGATTTGATTTGACTTGTATTTATTGATCTATTTGCAATAAATATAAATTTCAATTGTTGAATCCCGTTACTGTGGCTGCTTTGCAATATTGCATATAAAACAATTAAAATAAATTACAATTTTCGGACAAAGCTTTCTATCTCTCTGTTCTCTCTCTCTCTCTCTCTCTCTCTCTTTGAATCTGTCTGTTGTCCTTTTCTTGGACTTGCCTTTGTTCAATGACTTTGGGTTTTTAACTATGTCGTGTGTGTGCTACTTCAAACCCTTCAATGCATTATTCTATGAGTATGTAAAAGCATTGCCATTTTCCATCTTAATTTTCATTTTCATTTTCATTTCGATTTTCACTTGGTTTTCCAGTCCAAGTTGTATGCAAATGTCAGTCAACTTGAGATTTCCGCACAGACCGCTCTCAGGGAGTGCGAACTGTGGTTATGTGGGGGAGGGGTGAGGAGGGGAGGGGTTCTACTTGTAGGACTCGACACATTGCTCATACGCAGCGTTAGCCTCGAGCCAAATGAAGTTACTTGCGGTTGTTGTTAGTTTTAAAACAGTTTTTTTTCCCCTTCTATTCGTTGTTGTTGTTGTTGTTGTTGTTGCTGCTGTCGTTTTTTATGTACACGTGTGTGAGTGAGACTTGATTTATGTCGCTTTATTTCATTTTAATTGAAAAACTTGCACAGTGAGCGACCAAAGCCAAGTGGAATTTGCGCCCAGCCAACGCACAAAAGAGCAAATATAATTAAAATGGCATTTAAAATGTTTTCGGCTACCGGCAGCAGCAGCAACAGCAACAGTTACAATAGCAACACAAACAACACCAACAACATCATCAACAGGAGCAGACGGCAAAAAACAAATATGCAAGCTACTCGTACAAAATGTATGTAATAGCATAAAAAAGTAAATAAATTACAAGACAAAAGCACAAATGTAAATAAAATGACTTTATTAAAAAGCTGGGCACCCCAACAACAACAACCACAACAGCCACAACAACAGCAACAACAACAACCACAACAACAACATGGACTCAAAAAAGGATAGGCGTGTTTATAAACTTTCAGTGTGCAAATAATAAAGACATTCGCAAGTTCTATGGTCGTCTGACTGAGACTAAAGTGCTGTTTGAGCTGCAGAGTGAAGAGTAAAAGTAAGTAAATCGTGCTGGCAGTGCAGCAAACGACCCACAGATACCCTACCCTTCTCTATCCTCCTTTTTTTTCTATCCTCCATCAGACAAAAACAACGTTAGGCCAGGCAACCTTTTTTCTATGACAAATGCAAATGACGCACACGGAGTTGAGTTGCTTTTGCTTTTGCTTTTGGCGTCGGCGACTTCGAAAGTGGGCGCAGCAACAGCAGCATTGCCATAATAAAATAAAATAAAACTATAAATAAAAACAAAAAAAAACTATACTAAAAAAATATATGTATTTAACAGCACAGTGGTTCCAAAGATAGCAAGTGGTTAGCTTAAATTCAACTAAAGCAAGAAACAAGAAAACTTACAAGAAGTCACTAAAAATATTAAGTAGAGGATCTCATTTTGATTGTTAACAACATTACTAACTAGAAATTTATCTAAAGATAATGTAAGTCTTTGAGAGTATATACTTTACTATATCTACCTACACAATTACAGATATCCCGCTTAAAGGGTTAAGCTTTATTAAAATAATAGTCTTGCTTTAATTTATATAAATATCTGTTATTAAATCTGGTTCAACTTCCACATCTACCTACATATACTCTATTCTACATGTATATAAATATATGTTTTAAAGAAAATCCAACTCAATATTTCGATCTATTTCTATACCATGTTTATTTATATATCTATTCTCCTGACTAACTCATTCACACACAAATCACCGCACAGCCGAAGTTGTAACCGCAAAGAGGCTGAAATTTGTACACAACAGCTTTGCTCGAAAATTAAATTTCTCTAATTATATAACATATAGATTTATTTCTATATATATTTCTAACTAAATATTTGTCTAGTTCTGTTTGTAAACGTGGTATCCTCCTCGTTGTGCAGCTTTTATTTATCCCACAGCTACCGCGTACTTCTCCTATCCATTTTGTCTGTCTGTTGCCACTTGCCACACATTTCGCAATACCCTTCCCCTACCCTACACTATCCTATCCTGTTGTACCACAACTTTCAAATGCACTGCTCCAAATGTCGAGCTGGCAAACAGACGCAAGCACTTGGCCAAACCACGGTGCAACAGCAACAGCAACAGAAACAGCAACAGCAACAGCAACTACCAAAGCAGCAGCAAAAAATGCCGCCAACACCGTAAATCATGTGGCCAGCATAAAACGGCAACAGCAACAACAACAGCAACAGCAACGCCAACAATAAGAACAAACAGACAACAAGCACGAAAAACGCCAACGCAAAACGGTAACAGCAACAACAACAGAAACAACAGCAACAACAACAACAGACACACCAGCAACTGTATCAGCAATGCCAACAAAAAAGTGAAATTAAATAACAATAACAAGGTTAGCTATGTTTTTATGTTGCTGCTTCTGCTGCTGCTGCTGCTATTGTTGCGATAACGTCGCCAATATGCGAAGTGCAACAACAATAACAACGAGAGAAACAAGAATTTATTTCGAATGTGCAGCAAATTGAGTGTTTTTATTGCATTAACATAAATAAATTAGAATGCCAACGCGCGCGCATGTTGCTGACTCACTAGTTGGGGGCAACAGCAGCAGCAACATCAGACGTAGCAACAGCAACAGACACAGCAGCACCAGCAGCAGCAACATGCAAAAGTTGCCCCTGCAGCAACGTCAGCTGACGCGTGTTGGCTGTCAAACTAATGTAGGTGTGTGTGAGTGTGTGTTTGTGTGTAAACTGCTGTTGCTACAGCAACATTCACATGCAACTTGCTGTGTCAGCAACATTCGCATATTGTTGCCGACGCGACACAAGTTTCTTGCTGCTGTTGCAGATGCTGCTGTTGTTGCCATGAATTGCAACGACGACCACGTATATAACTGTGCTTCTAGCGTATTTGCATATGTTGTTGTTGTTGTTGTTGCTCTGTTGCTGTTGCTTCTCGCGCTCGTTGCCACGCCGGCAACATTGCCACGTGCGGCAACGACATCAAATGATTTTCAAGTTTTTCATAAGTAAATTTGTAAAGTAAAGAACAATTTGTTTAAGGAAATTAACTCAATAAGTCATTTTCTTGGTAGTATTAAAGCTTCGTTAAGTTATACATTTCACTCACAATTTAGTTTATCTGTATAAATTTATTAAATTAAATTTGGCTTTGAAATTAATTCTTTGAAATTGTAATTTCATTTGTGTAATTTCTAATGCCAAGAAAATTATTTAGCAACAGTCGAGTTTCAGCATAAAACTAGTTTATTAATACGAATCTTAAACATTTATTTAACAATAATAACAAATAGGTTTATTGAAGTTTATAATTTAGAAATTATTAAGTGCTACTTTGATTTCAGGCTGCAAATTTAAATTGTATAAATTGTATTAATTGTTTATGAAATGTTGCTTTTTTGATTAGTTCAATTATTTAGCTACAGTAGAACTTTGAGTTGTGTATAGGTTTAACATTAATAGAAATAGACTTTTCAGTTTTAATTTGATGCCAAGGCTTTAAGGCTGTATTTAAATGAAAATGTTATTTATAGTTTTAAAATTGGCAAGTTTTAATTATGTTTTTAGTCTAGTTAAATATGTTTCGAGCTGTGCCACAGGTGAAAACAAAGTGAACATAAAACCAAAAATGTCTTTCATGTCAACATTAACGAACGTCTTCGACTTGGACTTAAAAGCAGTTTGACTTCAGCTTCAGTTTCAGTTTCAGCTTCAGTTTCAGCTTCAGCTTTGACTTTCTTGTCTTGGAGTACGTTTGATATGCTTAAGAGGGGAAAATCGTAATGACAGCTGCTGCTGAGTTGCCTTTGACTTTGGCTGCCGTCTTGGGTCTTGGCCTGAAAATTGTTTGGCTTTGTGTGGGTCAGGCAACTGTCAAGAACAGTAGCAGCAGTTGCTCCTAGAGCAACGGCAACGGCAACAGCAATGGCAACAATAATGGCGACAACTTGTGGCAGCGACATGGCTTTAAGCCTGTGGCAGAAACAGTGACTAAGAGGTCAAGAGGCAGTCAGGAGCGAGGCTGGGTTGCCACCAGCCAGTGTCAATAAAACGAAATTAAAAACTTTAAATACAGCCCCAGTGACGCTGAGGCCAAGACAATTTAATCAAGCAACTGCAAATGAATGCCCAGAGCAGAGCAGAGAAGAGAAGAGAAGAGAAGAGCCCAGAGAACAGAGAGACCAAAGATGAGAAACAAGAAGAGACTCCATGGCGCCAGAGCATTTGCATGCCAGCAACAACAACAGTAACAACAACAGCAGCAAACGCAGCGGCAACAACAGCGAAACAATCAAAAAGTTTTTAAAACAAATTAAAAGTTGACAGCAAGCGGCGGTGTGGCAAATGGCAAATGGCAAGAGGCAGGAGGCAGGGGCAAGAGGCAGGGGCAAGAGGCACAAGGCACGAAGCAATGGGGGCAGCAACTAAACTGCAACGGCCACTCGCAATGACTGGCAAAATTTATGATGCGGTCAAGTGCAATGCACTCAAGTGGCTAAGCGTACGTTGCATGTCTCACCCCCTTCCCCTTTCACCAAGCAAGAGAGTGGGAGGAGCAGAGGGAGGAGTGCTATGGGAAACCAACTTTATTAGCCCAAAATGTCAAACAGGAACTGAGAAGTTTTATGGCTCAAGGTGTCATTGACTTTGCTCTCTTCATTTATTGCCACAACAACATCAACATCAACCACAACAACAGCAACACTTACATACAAACAACAGCAACAGCAACAGCAACAGCAATAACAATAACAACAACAATGACAGACAGATCGGATTAATGTCAAGTTGAGAGTCAACTCGAGAGATGTCAAAACGTTTCAATTAATAACAAATGTGCTTTATTAACAATTTGCATCGATGCAATTTGCAAAAGCACAAAAGCACTTTAAATATTTGCATTTTATGTGAACTCTCCTCATCTTCTTCTTCTTCTTTTTCTCCTCCTCCTTCTTTTCTGAAGATAAGAATATCATGTACAACAAATGAAACAATTTTGAATATTAAGAGAGAGAAATGCCAAGCACATTTACAATTTTTATCAAATTCATTTAAAGTTAAATAAATTTTATGCCGATGCGAGCAATATTAAAATGTAATTAAATTACTTTAGATTTAACAAATCTATTTTTATTTTCAATTTAATTTTAAATATTTAAGCTTTATGAAATCGAATTGAATTAATGAAAGCACAGGTTTAATTTAACGCATATGACCAATCTAGGGAGCCAAAATAAAGTAATGATTACCAGTTTCATCTATTAATTAAATCAAATGTTTTGCAACCAAATCTATTACTAATCTATGATTAATCCTAAAGTCAAGCTTAATCAATCAATCACCTTTAAAGCTTAAACACATGAACTAAACGTACCATAGAGCTTTTAGTCTAAAATAGCTTAAATAAAGTGTACCTAAAACTGCATAGACTCAACTGATATTGGGCGGCGTATTATAATATTTTAATGATTTCAATACCAACGGCAATTTAAAATAGCCGCAAGCTTTTCAGTTATTAACCACGCCTATAGGCACTTTACAGTTATTTGGAAAAAGGAATGCAACAAATAAAGTCTATACATATTTAAGTATTTTTATATAAAACATTTCAAGTTGCGACAAAAGTATAAAAACTAGTATTAAAGGCTACAATGAAACGAGCTCGACTGCGAGTGACCCTATACATTGTTTGTTGAATAACTTTTGAGTTTATTATCTGATCTAGTTGAAAGTTGTGGGAAAATGCTGGGAAATGATGATATTTATCTTGTGTGCAATATGTCACAGATATATACTTAGTATGTAGCTTAAGGATTGCTCTTGTCAGCGTAAATAAATTCTGTAAAATTCGACTAGACTGTGAAACTCGTAGAAGTACAGGGTCTGAAAACTTTTGGCCAACTGATGGCTGTCCCATCAGAGTCGAGAGTAGGGAGTCGGCTCCTCCAAATCGATAGCGACCTTGCACAGAGGCAAGCCAAAAGTTGTTCCAAGGATCAACGGGAATGAAAATGGAGAAGTGCAATTGCAATTGCAATTGCGAACAAACTTAAATCGAATTCATGACAAATGATGCGCGAATTTTTCATTTGCCTTTGCGACTTTGTGGGCGTGTCATTGCCATTACCTGCCAGTCTGCTAGCCTGCCCTCTGACCCTGCCCCCTGACCATGCCCAAAAAAGGTGAGCAAAGAGGAAGTGCGACGAGCCAAGCGTCACAGAGTTTCAAAAATCCACGGTTAAGTCAAGGTTATACTTGTAGTATGGTTCAATTACCTCCACTTTTCGGCTGTTTTCGTGTCTATCTATGTCTCTATCTTCAGTTTTTTTTTGTAGCTTTTTTATTTCTTCTCTTATTTGCTTTTTGCTCTCTGGCTTCCAAGCACCCTATGGATAATGGTAGTTGCTCTTTGCCAAAGGTTAAAGCCAAATTAGAAAACAAAGTCTTATGCTTGAGCGCACAAGCAAGAGTCTTTGGTCAAGAGTTTAGCCTCCTTTTTGTATTGCTCAAGTATGCAGCAATCATCATCATGATGATGATAATGATGATGACGATGACGATGGTGATGATGGAGACGTTGTTGTTGATGATGAGAAGGAAACGATGATGATAAGTTTGCTTACTCTGGGGCTGGCCAATGGCCACACTTGAAATGTAATTAGAGTGCAGCCAAATGCATCCGAAAAAAAGAATGTTGCAAAAATTGAAGGGCGTTCGCTTTTCAAGTCCTCTGCCAAGTATCTATTTTTCGTTTTTCGTTTTCTTTTTCTTTTTATTTTATGGTGTTGCTGTAGTTGTTGTTAATGTCTGCCATGAACTTGGCAAAGAGAACATACACAACATAATGGAAACAAGTGGAGAAGAAGCTGCCACACAACTAAACTAACTTTAAAGCATTTGTTAGATAGTTGTATCAAGCTCATGTGCTTAATGAAATGTCTCTTGAGGTTTAATAAAGACTATTGCGCTTGCAAAGGCATTAACTTCTAACTAACTAGTTAAAGCAAGACAACAATACTGACGAGTTGAGTCCCATTGAAAGCTTTAATGTGCTTTTAAAGTTGTAATGCAAATAAAGAATATGTTTGTGCTACTTAGGAAAAGCTGTAAGCTTTAATTTTAATAATACATATCATAGATACATTGTAAATAACGAGCGTCAGCTTCAAATAGAACTAGTAATAAAATAAATTGACTTTTAATATTTTAAAAATGTAGTTTAGTTTTGCACTTTTTTCTAAAAACCATTTGCTTCGAGCAAAAAGAACTTCAATATTTACATGAAATTTAAGCATAATGAAATGTTTTAATGTGCTTTCAAATTCTTCTCGATTAAAAGCTTATTTGTGTTTTCACAGCTGTTATGACTTTTGACGTATAATAAATTCACACTTTAAAATTGTGTAATTACACAATTATGTTAATGTGATTTTATCAATTTCTACAGAAATTTTTAATGTGCTTTCACAGATTCCCTGATTGAAAGGAAGATTTTATTTCTTTACAACAATTTAATTAATTTAAAAGCTTTACTCTGTTTTTAAGAGTACAATGTGGATCTCATTCTGAACAGAAAGGTTTCACGTGATTCTATAAGGTTCATATTCACCCATATTTTATATTTCTTTCAGGATAATCATTCATAAATATCAGTTCTCAAATTAACTTACATGCTAGAATTATTGAGCGAACTTAACTTGGTTAAAGTATATTTGAAACAATTAGTTAATTGATGACAGCACAACAAACTGGCATTTGTATAGAAAATAATCCATAACTTAAGCTCTTAAGCCTCATCTGGTCACAGATTTGGAAAATTCCTCATCACGAATATTAATGGCTCTGCTTTCGCTCCGAAAAGCAGAGAGGCAACTACAGAAATTGTGGCAGCAGTGGCAACAATGACAAACGCCCACACATGCCACAGAGTGAGATACATTTTGCTGTGGTTGCATTTCAGATTGTTGATTGTATAAGACAAAATGCGAAACAATGCGAAAAAAACAAACAAACAAATACTTATGTATATGAGAGACATGAAAGTCATGCGTATAACTCAAAAATCCATTGATATTTCTTTAGAAATGCCAAAATAACTTGTTGCTGTTGCTGTTGTTGTTGTTGTCTTTTGTTTAGTTTCCATTTCAAGCCAAATCTTGTAAACAATTAATCACTGGACATTCAGTCAAATTGAGTTCAGTTGTGAGTTTTTTGCAGAGTTGCAAGAGATGAGATCAGCTTTTGGTACGGTTTATTTCGGTTCATTTTGGTTTGGTTTGGTTTGGTTCGATTTTGATTGAATCGTAGTGCGGTCGGTCATTCATCGGATGAAAGTCTTTCAGCCATCTAAGTGAAGATCATCATTCGGATCGATCAACGTCTCGACCATCGACCATCGACCATCTTTTGTCTACGTTGTCTTAGCCAACGGGTTTTTTATTTGGCTGACATCGGACAAATGCCAAAAATGGCCAAGTTTTTAAACGTGGCATTTAAAACGTTGTCGTTTATGCGAAAGCTTTGACCAAAATTGACAAAGAGCTAATCAACTTTCGCTCATCTCTCCTAAAGGGAGAGTTCATTCCACTTTGGGCATCCAGAGGACTATAACTACAACTATGTAGTATAATAGTTCTGTAAAGAGTTTCATTGTGTCGTAACTCGCTTAACATACTTATAATATAAGTATAAGATTTTTCATGCGTGAATTTCAATTGAATTGCTGTGGATGACATTTATTACCAAATAATTTCTGAGCAGCTTATCCTTGAAGCTATGGCATGTCTTCAATGTCAACATTTATGGCATGGTGGTGGGTAGAGGGAGGCGGAGGGGGGAAGCACCCCTAAAGCTAGACAAGTAAATCTAACGAATCTGTTTGAAGTTTTCTGCCCTGGCTTAAATCCACAGAGCATGTCAAGTTTTGCAGCTGCACTTGAAAGTTTTCCAACTGAACTTTCACAAGCTGGCCAACTACGAGTTACCAACTGGTAACTGGTACCTGGTAGCTGGTAACTAACAACTGGCAACGACACCTGAGAACAGCTTCAACTTCAACTACAACTACAACTCCAACTCCAACTCCAACTCCAACTACAACTCCAACTCCCATTTCAGTTTCCTTCTCAACATATGCAGATACAAGAGATTTGGCCAATGGGTCAGTTTCTTATAGAACATGGGCAGGGCTGAGCAAGGTGATCCCAGTTTATGTCCACGCCCCAAAGCTGATTGCCGTTGACTGTTTGGCCTGGCTACAAATTGATACACACACAGCCGCCTTACACACAATTACACACACACACACTATCACACACACTCTTACAGAAGCTGTGGCTACGCATCGCCTGGCAAGTTCAAGTTTAACAATTGCCGTGCTGTAAAAGTCGCCAGCCATTGGCATTTGTTGCAAAAAAAAAAAAAAAAACAACAGCTAAACAAAACTAACTTTGGCAACGTGTCAAGCCGGTTTCCCAGTCAGCTAGCCAGTGAGTTAGCCAGAGAGTGGCACATGGCCGATACGCCGGTCAACAGTAACAGCAACAACAACAACAACAACAACAACAACTGTCGACTCACAATTCAATCCGGTCTCTTGATGTGTTGCGTTATAAAAATGTAGATTGAAAACTATAACAAGGCAACGTTGTTGTTGTTGTTGTTGTTGTTGTTGTTGTTGTTGGTGAAACTGCATTCAGTTAATTCACTTCACTTATAAATATACTCTCAACTCGATATATATATGTATGTATGGATATTATAGTGTTGGTCGCGTGTCACACAAAGTGTTATAAAATAGAACACATGGAATATTTGTGCTATAGAATAAACTGTCTTTTCTATAATGAAGTTCACATCTTGAGATGGAATAATTGAATTATAGGTAGAATAATAATATAGGTAATCAAATAATTATTAATTTTAAAATATAGCACTTGGAACATCTATTAAAAGATTTATGATATAGAATGATATGTTATAAGTAAAATAGACAGTGTGAAATATCTATTAAAATATGTATCTATACTATAAAAGGAAATATCTTTTAATGAAACGCACAATTTGGAGAAATACTTTTATAAATAATTATTTTTAAATTAAACAATTCGTCAAGTCCAAATAATATCTCAATAGAATTTATAACCTTATAAAATAAATTGTATATTTAAATTATTCTAAAGTGGCATACAATTTTCTTTAAAATTGTGTTGAAGTAAGCCTTACTAAGGCCTAATTTATGTAACATCTTAAGATTTAATTCTAAAAATTTTTAATATAGATCTCCAGATACAATGTGAAATATGGTAATTAAAGACACAAACATTTGCTTATCTACTAGGAAATTATTTCTTAAATTAAATAAATACTTGAAATTCTTAAGAACATTGTTCAAGCAAGCAAGTTTCTATATAATTTGTATTTGAATCTAAATATATATTACATTTAATAATAATAGTCAAACTTACTCGTATTTACTGGTTGAGGGGGAAGGGAAGTTATTGTTATAGCGTAGAATATTGTGTACAATTAATTACTAAAATACTTAATTGCAATATCGAATACAGTTTTGGTCGAAAATTATTAATGTGTGAATTGCTGAAATTATTTATTAGCTAAAATTGCCATTTCCGTTGAGGGTAAAGCACAGCAAGAGGAAGAGAAATGATGTTTGTTGCAAGCGAAACGAAACAAATAAATAAACTAACTAAAGCAAACATTAATAACAATTTGTTGTTTGGCTTTTTTTCATCGAGCAATGGTTGACCATCCAAGTTGCCGCTATTTAATATTAATAAATAAATATGGCAACAGTTCATATATCGTAATAATCATCATCAGGCATTATAATTAACATCATCATCATCATCTTCATTGTCTTTGTCTTCATGTTTCTTCGTTCGTTTCGGTCTTCATCATCATTGATTATGCTTTGTGTGCAGTGCAGTGCTTTCATAATCAATCAATCAATTGATTGAAGACGTTGAAACAGATGCTTAAATGGGCCAACAGGCGGGTCACTCACATGTACATGGACTACAGACTACAGTAGTTGGTCAATGCAGCAATCCGTAGACAATATAATCATAATCCCGTACTGCAACATCCAATAACGGCAAATGCAATGAACGGCAAATGCAACCAGCCAAAAGGCCAAATAGAAACATAAGCAACAACAAACTTGTCTAAGCTTATAGCAAAACCCTCACAATATTCTCTATTGATGCCATCCACACAAACTGAACGATTATTATTATAATAAATATGGTTCAGTTTGCTTAAATCACTGTGTTTATAAAAAGGGTATTGATATGTAGAGCAATTCAAATGTTGCAGAAACTGAAAAGACTCAGGTTATGGGATGGTCTAGAACTTGTATTATAAGAAAAGTGTAATCAAAAGAATTGAGTCATTATTTCTTTGTTTCTTATAATTAATAATACTTAATTTATGAATTCAGTTTTCTTCGTTCTGTCTTAATTTTGTATTTCTTTTAATCCATTTACTATTAGTCTATTTTTAACATATAAGATTTGAATTTGAAGCATTCAATTATCGCAAGACAGCTTTTTAAAATATTCGAATCTTTCATTATCTTGGAGTTTGCGTCAATTTGGATCACATAAGAACTTTTTAGCATTATCTCTTTGATTTCTTTTGTATCAGATCCTGTAATACCTTTTGATTTACAGCCCATCAGTATCGATTTAAATAACAAACAGCCTATCAAAATCGAACAAATAATTTTCTTGAGCTTATGGCTGATTAATGATGATGAAAACGATACGTGAATTCCCTGAGCAGATTAACAGCTATTCAGCAACATCAGAGACATGACTCATTCTGTACTTTAAAATATTCGGAATTTTTTGTATACATATTTACATATCGTTTGATGATTGTTGTTTTGCATTCGAGCCTGTTTTATCGTTGACGAAATGATTTCGCAGAGACTTTTGAAAGCCGTACGAAGTGTGTGTATAAATCAGAAGCTGCGGGCGGCATTAGCATATTATTTATATTATTAATGCGATCCGGCAACATTTCGCCCCCGTTGCCAGACACGGGGGCAATCAGCTTCGTTCCAATTTCATGCACGGGTCGAGCTCAGCCGATCGAACGTTAAATGTGTTAATTTATTTCGATTAATTGCTAATTTGACCAAAAATACGTATACGCAACAAAAGCTATAGTAACAACAGCGACAACGACAACGACAACAACAGCGACAACAACAACGACAACGACAACGGCAACGACATCAACAAAATAAATAAATGTCGCACGGCAATTTCCGGAAATCGTTCAGCGATTACTCATACGTAACGTTAACCAGACCGAAGCTGTATGGCATAAATGTAACGGGAATAGAGCCCAAAAGGTCGTGTAACTTTCATGCTATTAATCATGCGATTCTAAAACTGAAAACATATTGCCAGATTCCCTGTAGGAGCAAATGTAGGGTATGTTCTGATTAAAAGGAACTTTCTTTCGGTTTTCGTTTTCTCTTCGTTATGATATTTTTGTTATTTCAATAAAGTACATTAACTATTAGAGGGTATCTTCTGGTCAAGCACTCTTCACTTAGTCTTTATAACTTGTTATTATTGCTAATTAGTTTGAAGCACGCACAAAAGTCAACGTTCAATTGACTTCAACTTGTTAAACTGTTTCATTTCAGTTCAATTCAATTTAATTTAATTGAATCCAATTGTTTGTCTCTTTGTTTGTTGCACTTTGAGAGTTATGATTTATTTGCCAAATGGGTGAAGATATTGCATAAGCTGACGCTTGCCACTTGCCACTTGCCACTTGCTACTTGCTACTTGCCACTTGAGGCGTGGCAAAGTGTGGGAATAACGTGGCCATTTGCATTTCCCAATCTTCCCACTTGAATCACATTCACATACAGATAGCCGGAAATATAGATGCACACACCTATGATGAAAATGATGTTGTTCACCGATTTTCGTTTGTTGCTTGTTTCACCAACAACGTCCAAAAATCCGGCCAGCAAATTGTTGACACATTTTCCAAAAAAATAATAATAATGGAAAGTCGGGAAAGCACGACTGTAAGAGACTCTGTATTTATTCTGTAAAAACAATCCAATTATTCGATTTTAATAACATTTTCCAGACAGTTTAAAACTGTAATATACGAAAACTTAAGATAAAAACACTAACTATGAAAACGAAAGTTTGACCTGCTTTCGTGATGCAAGAATATATGTAGTTAATTACCAAGTCTGAGATCAATTTGTTTATATAGAAGGAGTTGGTTTTATCGCCTCTTATTTTGACAAACTTTATTCTTATATTCGCAATTTTTAAAATAAATATAACTAAGAAACATTCTGAATAACTTTGTTTATAATGTAATATTTATAATACTTCTATACAGCTTGGCAATTCAACGTAATCTCTTTTGTAGCACTGGGAAACAAATAAATAACAAATAAGTAAATATAATACCACTTATACTTTCTAAGTACAGGGTCTACATATAATAATAAAACAGCAGCGTGTGTTGAAAGTGAAGGTGGCGTTGGCGCGGTCAGCCATGTGGATAGGACCATGTATGAGACTTGTGTATATGCTTATGATAATCGCATATAATGGCGTGTTTATGCAAATTTGTGACAGTTTTTCACAAACATCACACACACACACACACACACACACACACACGCATAAACAAACACACACTCACACACAGCGTAGACATTGGGGCTGAAAGAAAGGTCGTCTGAGCTATGAGAGCTTGAGGTTGGTCAATGGAGAATGTAAATATCTTGCAAGTTCATCAATATGCGTAGATCTCAAATTAAAGCAAACAAGCTGTATTTGGATGCACTTGATTCAAAGTTGAAATACAAATACATATTTTTTGGGTGAAGCAACTAAATTGAAAGTTCAAATTTAAAACTAAATCAGTTTAAATTGAAAGCGACCAATTGAAATGCCAGTTTTGATTGAATGAAATGAATTCAATTTAAATACTTTGAGAGAGTTGAAATCCGTAATTAACATTGAAATTGTGCTGTTGAATGAAATATATATGAATGTATGGGATTGCCAAATAAAATGTGAATGAAATTCCAGTTTGCCCAACATTGAAAGTGTTTTATTTAATTTGTCAACTGAATTTTGTATTAATAAAAAGTAATTAAAATTGGTGAATTTATTAATTAAAAGTTTGTGTTATGCGATTTGTTTGTTGACAATCAATATTATTGTTAAAGTCAAGCTATCAATGTTCTTTCACTTAATCAAAGAGGTTGTTCTTGTTACTGTTGTAGTTGTTGTTATTGTTGTTGTTGTTGTTGTTGTTGCTGTTGTTATTGCGCTCTAAGCACTTTCAACTTTGCTGCCCGCACAGTGTTCAATTTCAACTTTTGATTGCACTGCATTAAATTGATTTTCGACATGTTGCCTCTAACATCTTTTTGCCTTCATCTCCGTTCAGTATCGTCATCATCATCATCATCATCTGCCATCAGGTTTGTTGTCTTTTTTGTTGCTGTTGCTGTTGTTGGTTCTTGTTGTTGTTGTTGCTGTTGTTGTTGTTATTATTGCGCATGATTGGCATTTCTTCAGCTTGGATTTGTTTTATATAAATGTATCTCTTCTTTTTTTTTCTTCTCATCGCTTTCAACAACAGCAACTACAAAAGCAAGAAGAGCGACGTTCATCAGTTTATTTATTTACTTTACTGTTTACTGTGATTACTTCACTTTGCTTCAACAACACCAGAAACAACACAAGCAACACCAGCAACAATAACAACAACAACAACACTAACAACACTAACAAACTGCAGTCATCGATGGCTTCGTCAAGTAAATGAAAATTGATTTCTGCCATTTGTTCATTTCCGATTTGCAGTTACAGTTACGCCAAAGTTGTAGACAATGTTGAATGTGGAGGCCGCAGTCACAAGGCACAGGCAAAGGCACAGTCACAACCGGAGTCGTAGTCAAAATGTGACACATCATTGTCACGGGAATGGGAATTGGAATTGGGATCGAAGCTTATTGCATAAGCGGAACAATGCGGAACGCCACTCGTGAAGATGCCAGCTGAAATGACTAGCAAATCAGCCAACAAATATGGCCAAAAATAAATAGATAAAATAAAAATAAAAGTGTTGCTCGCATTTCACTTTCATTCAGGCAGCTTAGAAACAATCAAGCCATTCACTTTTTCAACTGCAATATTTATTTAACCCCCATTTTTTTTTTTTTTGGCTACTTTTTGTTTAGTTATTCAATGTTCAATTCTTACATATTCCATTCAATTCAATTCAATTAAATGACGATCAATTTCAGTTAACGTAATGCTGGCTTTATTTAGCTCTAATTCAATTTCAATTGATTTCAATGCAATGTTTTACCTCAATGCTTCACTAATTTAGCCATCAATCTGTCTCGACGCGATCGTTTAGTATTAGTTTATTAATTTAATTGTTGTCATGTTAACAGTTGACAGATTTTATCTCTCTCCATTTTTATTGCGTTTTATTTTATTTCCGATTTGGTTTAGTATGTTATAGTTATTGTCGTTGTTCGTTTCGCTTATACATATGTAAACAAAATGCATAACATATTGAACCAAAGTTGATTCAATTTCAATTCAACTAACGTTCAATTTCCGAATATATTGCATAACATATCAAATTTGATGTCATTTAAATAACAATAGCTGCTCCTGCTCTTTAAAATTGGTATTCAACTTTAAATCAATTTGAATCATAAATATTGAAAGATACTAATTCTTTTTTGTTCAACAATTCTAATCATCTCAATGAGAGGTATTCTTTCTTTATATAACATACTGAATGCATTTAGAATTAATTCAATTTAATTTCAACAAAACTTTTACTGAGAGACTTTGTTAATTAATTCAATATCAATTGTCTTTAAGTCTTGTACGCTTACATAACCGACAATGGTAGCTATGGTCCGTAATCATATTAAATTGATTATGGTTCAACTGTCATTCTATTCAAATTACTACCATAAATTCTCTACCTGAATTCCTTACCTCAACTTCAACTTCCAGTTCAACTTCAACTTCAACATCAACCTGAGACCTGAGGCTGATGGTGACAACTTTGAAACTGCTCGATTGATCGTGTGCAGGAATTTGTGTCAGATTTCTTAAGACCCCCTCTCAAAGTCGCATTACTATGTCATGTGTCTATATAAGTACATATTATAGCAACTGGTCGACATGGGCATACAAGACAAGCATATAATTTAACACGCTGACCACAATCAGTTCGGCAAACTGCCCGCGACAAGAGCGAAAAATTCTCTTCATGCCACAGAGAGTTGTGTGTGTGTGTCTGTTTGTGTGTGTTTTTTTTTCTCTCTCCATTTTTCTATAGTTTTACAGAGACTTGTTGTTGGATTTTATATAGATGCCGGGCGGAAATGGCTCGTTGCCCAAGCGCGCTTTGTGTGCGGCCTTTTCAATAGTATTTTTCACACTTGTGAAAATTAAAACTTAACTGAACATTTTGCTGTTGCTGTTTTATTTTTATTTATATATATTTTTCTCTCTTGTTATTCACATTGTTGTTGTTGCTGTAGTTGTTGTTGTTGCCTTTTATTGTTTTAATTACACGCGTTTTTCGCGCATTGTTTCAATGACCGTCACGCGCCGCAAGTCTCTAGTACAGTGTACTTGTTGTTGTTGTCGTTGTTGTTGTTGTTGCTGCTGCTGTTTGTTTGCAAAATGAAGTGGTCATATCTGTGCAACCCTTGCTTACCCCAACCCCGCCATCATTAAACGCTCCATGCTCGACCTACACCGAGCTTTAATGATAATTTCCAAATGACATAAAAGCGACCAAAGTGCTTCAGGCGAAAATGTCCTGTGTATACCCTGTATATGTATACCCTGTGTGTGGTGGATTGGCAGGCGTTGTAATCAATGAACTGGTCGGGACCAAACCCCCAAGATAAATGAATTAAATGAATGGCTACCGGTATCTCTGTGAATGTCTGATTGTTTGTGTGTCTCCTTCTCTTTCTCTCTATCTCTGTCTATCTTTCTCTCTCTCTCACACACTCCCTGTTGAATGTGTATGTTTGTGCATTTTAATGCCTTCATGAAAAATGCATTTTTAATTATTTTTTGTTCATTTACGGGCAATTTTTTATCATTGAGCTGCCCCATGGCTCGACATTCCGTTGGCTTATGCGGCGTATGTGTTATTTATTGTACTTAATTTTCTTTCTGACATCTGACAAGTTTAAGTTGACATGTCCACTGTATATATATGCATAGTGGGAACACCTTTTTAACCACCAGCAACACCACCATCTTCTTCTTCTACTTTTAAATCCAATCCGTTTCCCTTGTTGACCAAGAGCTGCTCTTTGTACCGTTAGTTTTGTTTTGGGGCTGAGGGTTTCGTTTACACTAACTAACTGCACTTTATGGTTCGGCTATTTGCGTTGCCAAAGCCACAGCCAACGACAGCAGCAACTACAGCAGTCGAAAGAAACCCGACTGTAAGAGACCCTGTATTTGTTCTATAAACAAAACATTCATATACTCAAGAACAACTATCGATATCGATATTGAGGATAAATATTAAAATTATTATTATAAATAATTATAATAAAGTTAGTATTATTTTAGAGGAACGTACACGCCAACTTTAATGTCTCTAGCTCTTAAAGGCTCTAATTGTTCGATGTAGATTTGCATACAGACATACTTTAGTTAAGTACTCTGACTTAACAGACTCTTTGCTCTTTTTAAGTACAGGGTCTAGCAACGACAACTACAACTAGCCATGTTGACGGCCATGCGGACAAATATCGTATTTCATCATTTGTTCAAGTTGAGCCATTGATTTGCACACAGGTAACAGCCGCTAACTGGCAACTGGCAGCTGGCCACGTTGTTGTATCTTGTCATTCATTAGGATGGTATGTCATTCATTAGGCACCCCTCTTTCCCTTAATCCACCCCCCCCCCCCAACCAAGGGGGGGAATCTTTTGTATCGTTGCACAACATTTGCACCCTTGCGAGACACAACGGAAGCGCCATAAACTCATCAAATTTCAAGCCAATTTGTTTACTCGCCTCAATGTTTGACACTTGAAGAGGGACGAGGCATAGAGGCAGAGACAGGTGAAAGATGGATAGGGGTGGAGGAAAACAGGTGATATGGAGAAAGGAACAACAACATGCATGAGACATTGAGTTGAGCATTTTTCACATCAATGATTCCCGTCATAAGAAAGTCGAATTAAATCGTAATTTAATCGCATTACCAAAAATGTACTTGCTTCAATTTGTCTACATCGAATATCAAATCAAATATCAAATGCAGAAATTTAATATCGAAATGCTTGAAATGTTATATTTAAATAAAAGGCATTTCTATCTTTCGTCTCTCCTTCAGCCAATTCGTAGTTCTTATGTTCAATTATAATTGAATTATAACTAATTATTTAAGCTTTATTCCAATTCATGTGCTTTCCTTTTTAATCTCAATGAATTTGTCATGCATTCACTTTTCGTTTAATTAACATGTGAACTATGTTCGTTTTTACATAAAAATGTCATGAACATTTCCATTTTTCCTTGCTCAATTTTCACTACAATATCAGTTTCAATTTCAATTGCAGTTTCCCAAAAAATAAAGACTCTATGATGTGACAAAGCTTTTACTACAACACAGTCATTGTCTTTTGTTAAATTTCAACATACATAATTGCAATTTGTACATTTTAGTTTTATAACTCTTGTTGTAGCTTGTTTGACATTCGCGTGTCAATAAAATGTAGCAAAACTCAAAAAAAAAAGTAGTAATATTAATGTAAAGTATGTGCAACTAGCAAATATCCTCTATTAAATAAGTCGCTCCTTATATTTATTTACATAATGCAATCCTTGTACATTTTATTTTAAACTATTTAAATTTAGATAAAGGTAATTTTTAGCTAATTAAAATAAGTTCTTAATTCGAATTTTCAAGAAATTAATAATTATAATGACTTTGTTAATGACTAGAAAATAAATTTAATTGAGTTTTTTTTTCTTCTAAATATACAGGGCATATAAAATCGATCAACATCATTAGGCGATATAGCTAGCAATGTCAACTGCCAACTGACTGAACTTGCCGAGTAAACGTACATTCACAGATCTTGAGCAAATGTCTGACTGTCTGAATGTTTGTCTGTCTCTGTCGACGCCGGTTTTTCATTACAGCTTAAAAATTGTGAACAAAAACGAAAAGTGGAAAAAATGAAAATGAAAGTTTCAATTACAAAAATTGGACGGGTTAGTGTTGTCTGGTTGTTTGTTAGGGGCCATCGTCTGGCGACATAAGAAATAACAAAGCGAGCAACAATAAAGTAAAATTAAAAAAAACAACAAGGCGGGAGCAACCTTTTTTTATTTTACACATATTTTCAGTTGCTTTTTTTGTGTGTTAAAAGCGGAGTGAGATAAAAAGAGAGACAAAGAAAAGAAGTAGAAAAACAAAGCGTACAAGTGAAGCCATTTAATTACTGGTTTTTCCGCTTCAATGTGCATTTCAAGATTTCCAAGGTGAATGACGAGCAAACCAACGACCACGCCTGCTCTTAAACAGATTGAAAGAGTCTAAGACCGCTG
The DNA here is from genome assembly GCA_035043265.1 of Drosophila testacea. Lineage (NCBI taxonomy): Eukaryota > Metazoa > Arthropoda > Insecta > Diptera > Drosophilidae > Drosophila > Drosophila testacea. The sequence continues at coordinate 5,297,316 of JAWNND010000229.1, forward strand.
ATTGAAAGTGGCAATCAAGCGGAACAGTTAACACAGATTTCATCTTTTGAAGATCTACTTCGTTGCGACAAATGTGAAGGATAAGACAAATGAATCAATGGATTAAGGCGATTGTTGAAATTTAAAGAAATATGCATAAAACTAAACTTGAGTTATATGTATTTAAAATCAAGCAATGGTTAATTAGTCAGTAAGTAATTGTTGACCAAAAAAGCAGAGATTGAACAATTGAAAATGGTTCAATTAATCTTAGATTGAACAACTAAAATAAGTACATAGAATTATGTTGTTTAAGTAATTAGTTTATTCTGAGGATGAGCAAAGTGTTTAAAGCAATTGTTCGAATTGAATTGAATCAAATCTTAATTGAAATGCATGAGCTGTGAACAGAACAACTTATATTGAATGGAATGATGAATAAGCCGCAATTTGTTAAGTCTGAATATATATTTTTACACTTTTTTTTTTTAGTTCTCATGTCGGCAAATCATCAAGGGGGATACGTACTATCAATGGACACAGTGTTCGTTCAATTTGTGCTCATTGTCAGAAATTGAACGCTTAGCTAAAGCAATAAACAAGCCAAAAAAGATTCTCAAGGCCGTCGAAGCTCACAAATGGGCAAACTGTATGTGTGTGTGTGTGTGTGTGTGTGTGTGTGTGTGTGTGAGCAGACGTAAGCAGCTTATGGAGTTCTTTTAACCATACATTGATGTTGACATTTTAAATCTAAAAGATACACACACTCAAAACTGCAGAGTGTTTTGTGGGACACGTGTGCACATGTGGGAAGACCCCAATAACAAAAATAGTCTTCATGACTTCAACCTCCACTTCTCTTGCCACCAAGACGCAATGCATGACTTGCATGCCAAGATCCAAGATCTCAGATCTGAGTACTGTGAACTGTGAACAGTGAGCTAGCAAAAAAAATAAAATAAAAAAGTTGTGCATTGTTTGGATATTTTCATCCCAAGGGGAGAATCTCAAATTGTTTTTTTTTTTGTGTACACTAATAGAGGTTACTATTATTTAGAAACGCATTTTGTAATACCTTCAATCTCCTAAATAATAAATCTCCAATAACTCTTTTAGTTACATTAATCAATAAAAAGGGAAGATTTTTATAAGAAAATGTTTCTTTTTTTCAAGTTGCTTACAAACTGCAGAGTATCTTAACTTCCTACATATTGTCAATAGCTTTTATTTTATACGATTCTTTTTTGTGTTGAATCGCTAAATTTGGCGAGCTCATGTTAATGACAATATAAAATGCACATAAAAAATAATAATAATAACAAAAAAATACATGTTGGCATATAAAAAGTGGGAACGTTGTGCATCTGATTATTTAGTACAGAACAAACGCATTGCTGTTGTCATTGTTGCTCTCTGATAAGCTTTGGCAACAGCCAAGCTGCATTATGGCATCCATCCTTACTGACAGATAGGCAGACAGACACACAGACAGACAGACAGACAGAAAGAAGGACAGATCTCAGAGCTTTGCCAATATTTGAACTGACTGAAACACTAAAGTGAATTATTAGTTGTGCAAATAATTGCACAGTTCGGTTTACAGCAAAGTCTTTCTACCGTTCTGATAACTTGAACATAAAACGACAAACGATGAAAATTCAACGTTGTCTTTGTCGTCTTCGTTGTTGCCAGCTTGTGACAATATTTGTCTAGGGATGGGACTAAAGATGGGGGGAAGAAGGGACTGTAAGACTTGTGCTGCAAAGCCGATTAGATAATTTTGTTTTTGCTTAAGCTTCATTGTATAGTATGTATCTATATCTATTCTAGTTTCAAGTTGTCGCTTGACTGCATTACTAATTGCTTGCCACACATAAAATATCACATATCAGCCATTAGATATCAGATATTTGTTATCAAATTTAGCCAACTTCTTGTGAATCTGTTAATGAGTTGCAATTGTCTTGGCCTTGACCAAAAAAGGCATCATAAGTAAGTATATTGGCAATAGCTTCGGTCGGTTAATAACTTGGTTTATTTGTATTTCGCGCTTTGCCGCTTCGGAAGTTTTTATTTTTATTTTTAATTTTTTGTTTTTTGTTTTTTTTTTGCCAAAGTGCGAAAGTGTTTATGTCATGATTTAAAATGCGTCGCAAGTCGAGGTATGTATTTAATGCCAATGAGTTATGAAAAAATCATTGGAATTTGTTGAGCTGTGTAAATAAATACAACACTGCTTATTGCATATTAAAGACGACATACGATGTTTATGGCCCTGGTATGTCTGTTGTGCAAATATGACTAAAGCAACATCAGCAACAACAGCAACAACGACAACAGCAATAGCAGCAACATCGACAACAACTTAAACAACGACAGCAACTAAATTTTAGTATATATAAGGGAAATTGCAGTAAGTAGCTGACGATAATAAAGGAAGATTGTAAAGATGGTTAATATTGATAGATAGACATTTCTATTAATACTTCTTTGAAGAAACTAGAATTGTTATCGATTCTCCAAGTAAAACTACAATGATATTTCTTAAAAATGCTGTAAAGTACAAATTTATAGAAACACTTATGAAAAGGAATAAATTAAATTTCGGAAAAGGTAAATTTACACAATTGCCAACATATCTTACAATTAGATTAATCCATCCCAGAGGTTTTGTACGTATTTATTTTAGAATACTGTTGACCATTAAATGAATTTTAAATTGTAGAAGTCATATGTATTTAATATAAATTATAAACATAATCAAAAGTAAGATTACTTCTAAGCTTAACTGCGTGAAATCATTAAGTAAGGGACATTTTAAAAATTAAAATCATTATACTGATTGTCATATATGTATGTGTATAATAAGTAATTGATAAAGAAAACTAATATCAATTTTCCAGCTTCAAAGAGCTCAAGTTAAGCTTTAAGTATTTAGGTATTGTTTAAAATTGAAACTAACGCGCTTTTCTCATGCTAAAAGTTCATTTTAAACAGCACAAAGCTCGATATCCCTTGCAATTCCTAGAACTTTTGATAATTGCGTTAGTATCAAGCCACGCAGTACAAAGTGGATGTGGATGGAGTTAATTTGTTAATTTTCTGACTGCTACTTCGGGTTCTATGCTTTCCGTTATCGGGCCTGTTTAACTCATTTAGCTGCCGGCAGATGGCGTAATGTGACAGCAGTTACATTTTGCTTTCAATGTCCAGTCATAGACTTCCTTTCTCTCCCTCTCTCGCTCTGTATCTCTCTCTATCTCGCTGTCTCTCTGAATGAAGTGGAAACCGCAAAATGAGGATGCATTCGGTAGGGATTGATTCATCACATAAGCACGCTATAAGCCCCTTTTGTAGCTACACTGTTAGAAAGTTCTAATAAAAATGGTCAGGATGATGATGATGTTGTTGTTGTTGTTGTTGTTGTTGTTGTTGTTGTTGTTGTGCTTTGGGTGGGAATTTAACGCGTGGTCCAAGTTAATGGGGAAAACAAAATGTTGCATTAAGAGTCTCACATGATGATAATGATCTCGATGTTGATGATGACGTTGACTGTGGCCAGCATTTTTCAACAACATCAGCGATGGCTCATGTACTCCAATGAGACCTAGAGATGGTATCGGCCAAAAAGTATCGATATTGACTTTGGCAAAAATATTACATATACATAAAAGCATTAACATATCGCATTCAATATCATATTGATACGGTCGAAATTAAGCAGCTAAACTAAACAAAATAAACAGCATAATTCATTAAATTTCTAAACGAAAATTGGCAAGATGAATTAAACATGAATCGAAGGAATGTCAAGCTCATCAAAAAAGTCTCATTTAATGACTTATTTGTCAAATGTTCAAATAGCAGCGGTTCAAGTTGAGGTCAGCATGTACATATGTTATAGGCATAATTTAGATGTGAATCTAAAATTCAAATTTAAATTAACAAGATACTTAACAAATTCTTAAACATTTTGTTAAGTTGTAAGTATCTATAAGTATTTAAATTAATAAATAATAATAGATAAACATATATTCTCGATTTATTTAACTGAAATATCGCTTTTTTTAAGCTATCTCGCTATCATCATATTGTTGCCCATCCCTAGGCATCCCTTAACTATGCTATTATATCACCGCCTGATGCGATTGCATTTTTCGGCGGCTGCAGCAACTGTTGCTGATGTTGCTGTTGTTGCTGATGATGTTGCTGATGATGACGATGATGATAACGATGTTGCAGTCAGCATGAGATTTTTTGCATATACTCGCATCGAAACATCTGTCTACGCTCTCTCATCGCATCTATTTGCATTCACAGCAGTCGCAAACTGGCTGCACTTCCCTTGCCCTCTATTCTCTCTCTCCCTCTCTCTCTCTCTATTCACCCCTCGTTTAGTCATTCATTTTGGTTTATAGGTAAAGCTGCCCCAACGTTGAGCTGCAAAGCAATTTAGTTGGCGCCGCATTACGAGGCGTTGGGCGTGACCATTTGTAGATGTTAAGGTCGAGGGCTAACACACACACGATGAGGGTGTTTATTCTTTGTGGGAGTTCAAGGGGGGAGGGCAGTGAGGCAGTGTGTGTGTGTGTGTGCCTATACATTTTAGGGTCGTATGGGTCGTATGATCCCCTCCTCTCCTCAAAAATCTGATTGTGAGTTTAAAATGCATTTTACAGACAATTTTGCACTTACCATTTACGAGTTAGTTGAGGTCATTGATGGCGGCGTTGACTGCAATGAGAAAAGAGAGAGAGAGAGAGAGATGGAGCATGAGAAAAGAGAATTATGTACAAGATTGTAAGACTAGGAAAAGGTACTGGGAGTATTTTCATATTTTATGCATATGAAAATAAGTAATTTACAATAAAATGAAATTGTTATGCAAATAACTGGAGAAACAGCATATGAGTTTCTCTATAAAAATTTGCATTACAAGACATCATATAACAAATTGATATTTATAGAGGCATGAATTGGCATAAAGAAAAAAGAAAACACTAAACTTTTCAATGGAATGGGACACAATATGGCTAAAAAGGGGATGGCTAAAAATACATTAAAGGCAACTGAAATCTTGTGTTTATTTATTTATCTAACAAATTTATCCCTTTATAAAATGCCAAATCTTATAATGGCACTGGAGACTATAGAGATCGTAGCTTCAAGTCTTATTTTTTTAAAATTTACTCTTTATCATAAACATTAGCCTTTCGTCTTAATCTACAACGACTAGAACCTGTCGTTTTTAAATTGAATAATTTGATTTAAACTACTTGGACATCTCAGAACCAGACTTCTGTTATGATTTTCTATTGACAAACTTTAAAGGAGCGCATATCTTAAATGGACTGGAAAATAAATGTTGCCTATTAGCTGTCATTTTACATTACATTCTACATTTTTCTCCATTTTTTGTGTTTTTTGGGATGCATAAGTCAGCTCTATCATTTGTGCATCTAATCTGATTACCTTGGCACCCAACTATCACACTTTAAACGACAATTTGCGGGTGTGCAAAAATTTAGCAAACACATCACGTGTCGCATTGACAGATGTTTCATGCTTCATGCTGTTGCCTATCTACCCCATCCACCCACGCACAGGTGCCATTCGCTGTTTGAATGCCAACAAAAAAAGCAAAAACATATATAAAAAACAGTTTGGCAAATCGACAAGACCTCAAAAAAAAAAAAGAATGTATATACTAGATATATAAAAAATAGGTACAACAACAAAAAATAGGTAAGCGAAGGGAGTGAATGGGTATCTTTTGGCTGGCACGACGACATTTTTGTAAAACCAACTCATTATTTTACATTTTTGGTTCATGACCCAGAAACATAGCCCCAAAGAATCGCAGTCTGTCTCCATCTCAGTCTATTGAGACACTCCCCGTCTCCTGTCTCTTTCTCCATTATTATTATACATATATATATATAGATGTTTTTTTCTTCATACAAGTTTGGACTGCGTTTCGTTCGTGAGAGACGTAAAATGTACTCTGTAGTGGAGTACGTGCGGTCATCTGTCATGATTCTCGACTTATCGTTGGTCTTCGTCTTGGACTTGGTCTTGGTCTTGGTCTTGGGTCTCCATAGCCACAAAGTTGGCCTACAAACTGAAGCTGCTCAACAGTTTTCAGTGGGGCCAAAGGGGAGAGAAGTGTATGTGTATGTGATTGTGGGTATGAAATGGACTTGTCCAGTGGTTTGTGGTCTTCTTGTCTTCTGTCTTCCCATTGTCTATGTGCGTGAGCTTTGGTTAAATGTCAATTATTTCACGCTTATTAGATTCTCGATGTTGATGATGATGATGGCCATAACGACGATATGGCTGGATGCTGATGATGGGCCAAAAAAACTTCATTAGCGAGACGCGAGAAAGCCAAGATAGTGACAACAACAAAAAAGCAGAAACAGAAACAGAAACAAAAATCAAAACCAAACGAAAAGTGAAAAAAAATGCTGAAATATTTCTGTATTTATAGTAGTATGTTGTAGATACTCTCAGGTAGACTATTAAAAATAAAAGTAATGTCTCGCTTTTTATGGCATTTTAATGCGATCTTTACGAGTTTGCGACAAAGATCTCAACAGTGACTAGACAGACGCTTATTTTTCTCATACTATATATTTTTATTTTCAATTTTGGTTTCAATTTTTTGTGGGTCAGCCTCATTTCTCATCTGAGAAATGCCTGAGAATGTTGCTAACTTGGCTATCTGATCTTCCTCTCTCGAGTTTAGTCTTTCTCTCGAGCAGTCTCTCTCCCCTTCACTCACTCTCTCTCTGTCTCATCATGAATATTGATATGCCTTGACGAATTCATAAGCTCTTTCATACACACAAATATAGGAAGCTCCTCAGCTTGCATTATGACCTCAACTTTAACCAATTTCCAAACATTTTCCGCAGATACAATCAAGAAATTTTCAACAATAAACTAAAACGAACGACAGGCTCTCTCTCTCTTTCTTTCTCTCTCTCTCTCGTTCTCTCCCTCTCTAAACGGAACATAACGACATTTTGTACGACCCCATTTCCAAAGTCGTAATAATTTCATGAAAAACGCAGCGACGTCGTCGTCAACGTCAGCAGCGCTGCAGTTTTATTGGGTTTACTTCTCATTTTTATTCGGAGGTTCGTCTAAGGGCGCATAAGGGGTTTAGAGAGGTGGGAAAGAGGTGCAGGGGCAGAGTAATGGGAGGGGGGCTATATTGGACAACGCGTTGTTGGTAATGTGCCAGTAAAAGGTATTTTAACGCTGGAATGCCTTAGCCTGCCATCTTCTTCTCTCCCTCTCACTCCCTCTCACTCTACCATTCACTCTCCCCCTCTTTCACCCACCATTTGCCAGTGTGCACCTATCACTTTCTCTCCTAACTCCCCACCTACACTGTCCTCTGTCGCCATTATCTTCTTTACTGGGCTGTCTGTCTGTCTGGCAAAAATGAGACGACAGAGTGAGAGCTACAGAGAGAGGGGAAGAGAGCTATAAAGACAGAGAGAAAGAGAGAGAGAGAGAGGGAGAGAGAGAGAGAAGTCCTCGGCTGCTTTGTCATGAAAAATAACTTCGCTTCGTTGAAATGACAGTCACGATTTTGCTTTTGCTTTTTGGGCAACTCCGATGCCGACATCTCTGCCACGCCTCCCTAACCACCTGCCCCTCCCGCCACCCTTGCTCTTTCCATGATTTTGACTCCGTTGTCTGCGAGATTTTTTTCCATCTTCACTTCTTTTTTTGATACTTCTTTCTTCGTATGATTTCCTTCTTTATACTACACACATTTATATAATTTTCCTTATTTTCCTCATTCTTTATTTCTCTCTTTTCTAAAAGGGACAGCAGTGTAACAGACTTGGATGCAGCAACTAAATGAAAGATGATGAATTTATTAAATTCTCCATGGAGGGGGAAATGTCTCTAACGGGCATGTGGCCTGGTGTTGGCCATAATAAATATATATAAGTATATATGTATATGCAATTCCAGTATGCGCCACCCTAGTGCAATCAGTTTTAAGTTGGGACAGACATTGCAAATCTTCTGGCATAATAACAATACATATATTCCTTTAGATAGAAGAAGTCAAATACACATGAAAAGGGAAGAAAGCCAGATTATTTAACAAATTTTTTAGATAAATAAAGGGGACTCTGACACTATAAAGTGCAATAATATTTATATATTAAGTATGTTAGATTGAAACTGTCAGTTAATAATAAAAAAACAAACCGAAGATACATGCATATTATGTTATAAGAAAAGCATGATTAATCAAGAACTAACAATTAAATCTTTTAGATTAGTAAGTTTTGCTAGAGATCACATAAGATCTTTCAACGTCTATAACCTCTAACTAAAATAAAGATCAGTGACAAATAAGTGTTTGGCCAATAAACTTAGTGTTGTTCTACAAGCAATTGATTAATTTGGAATTACTTATTTTATTTGCTTCCCATTTTTATCTTTTACTCAAAGAATTCATCGTATTTTTCTTAAATTTAATTTTAGCTTTCAAATAGATATTTAATTAATTTGCCACACCTTTCCTTTTAATTTCTTTTGTTTTCCCTATTGACAGATCTTATCCGTATGCCAAAGAATATATATGACCTACAAATTGACAAAGTTTGCATTTCCATTTACCATTTTTACTCCTACACCCCTCATTTGACTCCCATTACCCCTCTTCTTCACCCCTACCCCCACGGATAGCCAGTTACCTGAGATGAATGAAAACTTTGTTATGCCTCCACCTTTTGGTCGGTTTAATCTTTTGTATGGCGATTTTATGTAACTTGCATACGATGTAGAAATTCTTTGGGCAACAAAACACCAAAAGAAAATAAAGAGAGAAAAACTTTTCAGCCCCCGCGAACTTGGCGTCGGCTAATAAAGAATGTAAATGGAGCAAATTGCTTGGCCAAAAGGTAAAATTTCATAAATTTCGAGCAAAAAAAAAACACAAAAACAAAAACCAAAACCCTAAGAAAAGGAAAAAATAAAACAGAGCATTGTGTCGTAACTTTTTTTGCTTCTCCGTAACTTAAGAAACAATCGTAAAAATCGCACAGTGTCATTAATCTGAGGACTTTCCATCCCTCCTAGCACCCCACCCTTCTATCCCTACCCCTACCCCTACCATAATCCAAAGTTTCCCAAACTGCCCCTCCCCAAAATTGATGTTATAAAAGCGTTTAGCCTTAATTGTTGGGGCGTTAAAGGTTATTGCTGTTGTAGTTGTTGTAGATGTTGTTGTTGTTGTAGATGTTGTAGTTGTTGTTGTTGTTATTGTTGTTGCTGCTGCCGTGTGCAACGATTTGTTTTTCCTTTACGCATTTTTCTCAGCATTTTGCTCTGTCATCATAAAAACAAAAACTCGTCGTATAGGTGTGCGTACAAAAGCAAAATCAAAAACGTCGTAACTTGGATTCATTATACCCTGTACCTACACTTATATTGAAAAGAGTCTGCTGAGGTTGCTATAGGAACTATTTCCAATATTACTTTTATATTCATGATCAACAGATAAGCAAGATTCCATTTAATCTCAGCAAATGTTAAAGCCAGATCTACCTAAATTTAAACGGTTATATAACTTTTATTATTGCCTCAAATTAGGGAAGAAATTAATATATTTTTGAATACTGTTTTTATAATTCAGATTTTTAAAGAAGAATTTTTCATTTGAATATTCCAACAACTTTTTAAAGATTTATTTGTTTTTATCAGATTTCTTTAATGGGTATCTTAACCAAAGATGTTTTCTCATTTACTTGCTCTGATTTTGAGTATGGGTTTTTTGGGTTCGGTTGCGGATCTTTTTTGGCATTTTCATCGTCTTGTGCTTAGTGAGACTGGAAACTGTTTTTAATGACCAAATATTAAAATAAAAGGTGCTGCCTTTCAGGCCATTCAGTCATCGTCATCGTCTTCGTTTTCATTTTCTGTTTGGTTTCGGTTTTTGGGTTTTCGCTTTGGTTTTCTTGTTTTTAGAGCGCCTTTTTCGTGGCCTTTTGTTTATGGTCATGGGCTGGTTTTTGTGGGGTCCGATGGTCTTATGACACTTTTCATTTGCCGCTGCATAATGAAAAATTAAATTAATGAACGCACATTTAAGAGCGGATGGAGATTCATTTCTCCATCCTTTCCACCTCCATTTGAACATAGACCCCAAACAACAGTTGTGACACCCTTAAAAAAAAACAGATTTCATCTACCATTTCCACATTGCTTTTGCTGTTGTTGTCGTTGTTGTTTTTGCTTTCTATACTCATTTCCATTTCCCTTACCATACCATTTTCATTTCCATTGCCATTGCCATTGCCAAGTAGTCCACATTAGCGAAGTGCCAGCAGCCAAACAACAACAAGAACAAGGTTGGCGCCTTCTACTTTGTGGCAAATTAATTTGGCAAGTGCAATAAAACTTTTGCAGCAGATTTGGCCATTATTCAATGCCTGGTAAATGCAGGCAGCCTCCAAGTAAAGATGGAATGAGCTTGAACTTGTTATGGTATGGTATGGTATGGTATGGGGGTTTTTTGGGGTTCGAATGGGTTGAATTGGGATGGGATCCCACCCATTATTGCCAGGCAGGCAGGCAGGCAGGCAGCGGCATGTTCGTGTAATAACCAGGCCATTAAATAAATTAGTCAAATGTTTTTGTTGCCAGTTAGGGTTTCTCCCAAAGTGGATGATGATTGGGGGCACAACTTGCTCTCAACTCTTAACTCTCAACTCGCAGCTCGCAGCTCGCGTGCCTCAAATGGCCTTTTGAAGTTCGCATTTTTGTTGGTTAACCGTCTAAAGAGTTGTCTAGATCCATTAAAATTGATCGCAGAATTGCCAGCATTAGTCAGCATTAATTAGTTGCGCTTCAGCTGCCACCTGAACTTAGTTCAAAAGTCCTACAGGACAAGTCTTCCATAACGGAGTTAAAGAACTACTAGTAGTTCAAAAAGACCCTGTACTTATATTATAAAATTCACATACATTAATAGGAAAAACTTCTTTTAACCAGAGATTCTTTTAGTTTCTAAATATCTATCGAGTTTATTATGCGATGGTGATGAGATCCAGACTATAAAAATATCATATGCGCCAAAAATCAAATGCATGACTAGATTTAATATTTAACTTGATCTGGGCAGGATTTAGAGGAATCTACATATCAAGTTTGGTGTCTCTAACTCTTATCTCTTGTTTAGAGTTTAGGTTTTTATATAGACGGACATGGCTACTAAAGAATATATGTATATACTTTATGGGATCTGAAACGACAGACCAGATCAGAGCTGCGTAAGACTTTCAACAAACTTAATTTACCCATTGTGCTTTTTACAGTACAGGGTCTTAAAATAAAACATTTGTCACTTGGGATTTCCCTGCAAATTTTCTATGTAATTAAACCAAAGTGCAACGCACAAAGTATGAAAGAGGGAGACAAAGAGTTAAGCTTATATTCCAAAAAACAGATTGAATGCAATAAATCGCAGCTGGGCCGCATCCAGATGAGACTCCAGACGAGTTGGGATGAATCAAAAGGACGCAGGATCTGTTGTTCATGTGCCGGAAGCTGTGAGCGTTGCAATGAGCAATAATTGCGCTTTGACACTTGAGCGGACAACTCGACTGACCTAACCCCCCAAAGGAGAAACGAGAAAGAGAGGGAGAAAGAGACAGAGATAGAAAGACAAAGAGAAAGAAACGCGGGTTCTCTGTTTTGTGCCGTCTCAAATCAACCCTGAAATTCATAAATGACAACGGGCAGGCACAAGACAATGGACAATACTAGTGACTACCCCCCATGTGTGCCTTTGTCGGAGGACATACTAATAAATCCTTGTCACAATATCCTTTTGTTTTGCCATTTTTCGAGCCGCGTCGAGGAGCTGCTAGAGTACCAGGAGTACCAGGACTTCTCTGTCTGGCAGGCGCATCATCCTTTTTGAATTTACAGCGCAATAATTCAAAACACATTCGTGTTGACTGACAGACGACGGACAAGGAAAAGAGAAAAAGGGAACAGGGAACAGGGAACGGGGAAGTGGAAACCTGGAACCGTGGATCGGACTGACATGCTAAGGCGGCTCTTGTCTGGCAAGCTTGTCTGGCCGCCCCTTCAATGATTAAAGTCCTGTCGGCACGAAGCAACGCCATATGCTTCCCGGCGGCCTTATTCTCAAAAGCGTTGCCATACTAAGAGATTAATTCGCTGCTGCCTTCAGTGGCAGCTTCTTGTGTCTGCCTGTTGATTGCCATTGTCTCGACTCCTTCTAGGCACTGTCATTGTTTAAAGCACCTTCTAGCTGGGTTTATTTGTAAGATGTAACAGAAATAGAAATGAGAAACCTACGATCGAAGCGAGAGATCGGAGAAATCAAATCTCTAATTGAAAAGACAGCCATGATTCCATTCTCATACAGGCTTTAATGAGTTTATTTTAAGTAGAACGATTAAAAATATGAGATCTATATAACAAGAAAACAAAACTATTGATTGATTTGATATATGTTATACATTAATATAAATAGCTAATGTAAACCCAAGTCAAACCTGGTTACAAATAGTTTTGTTTTATTTAGTCAGATATACAGACAGCTGTATTTTCTGGTAATTATTTATTATAATCTTTTATCCACTCTCCACTCAATTCACTCATCGAAAAGGCGATTAGAAACAAAAGAGACTAGAGTTCAGTTTCAATATGTAAACATCTTTAAGTCAGCAACTAAATAAAGATGTAATAAAATAAGTAAACGAGGGAAGAGTAAAGAACAAAGAGTCAAGTCAAGTGAAGGAAATATATGTTCACAAGTGTATTTGTTAAAAAACAATACAGATAAACGGCCCAGTTTAGTTGAGTTGACTTAACCCGTGCTTTTAACTGAATGGGCAGGCAAAAGGCAAAAGGCTCAATGGGGAAAAAGGAAAATGCTTGGCAATGAGAATGCAAGTGAATTCAGTCTGATGTAGGCAACAACTAACAACTAACAACAACAAGCACAACAACAACAACAACAACAACAACAGCTGCAGGAAGAGCAAGTCGAGTAAATGTTTAAACACTTATTCACACACTCATATGCACTCACAATCAGACAAAGCACTCATAAGACACTGTTAGGATACTTGAACTTTTTGTTTGCGCTTTGCTTCGTTTCGCTCTCAGTTTTCAGAAAATTTCTGAGTCTGGGGCATGTGTGGCAAGTATCTTGCGAGTGCAACACGCAGCTAAAGAAATACATACACAAATATCCACAAGTTCTACGAATTCACACACACACACACTCACATACACACATACACACACACACACAAACACATATCGTACGTATACTTAGGCAAAAAGTTGTGTGTGCTTAATTCCATTTTCATTTTCATTTCAGCGACGTTTTGTTTGTGTTCTTGAGGCATCCTTTAGCCCAGTGCCTTAGTAATGCTTCTGTTTGTCATCCACTTCTCCACTTCTCCATCCTCCTCTACTTCATCTTCTTCTTGCTCCAGCTCGTTCGTCTGCTTCTTCAATTCCTTCTCAACGTCTGCTTAAGCTTTTTCTGTAGTTACCCATTTGCCCCTGGGAAATGGGTCAGCGAAAAACAGGACGCCTAATTTAATTGCCAACATTTTGACTGTGTGGCAAACTTCAATGCATTTTCTAATTACCAAAAACCAACCTCACTCTTCTCTTCTCCATCCTTCTCTTCTCCTCGCAAGCACAAATCATTTTTGGTCATGTGAAAAGTACATGGAATCATTTTTAATGTTTACTTTAAAAATATATGTTTTAATTTGCAATAAATCAATGAAAATCTTTGGTTTCTTTGAAATCTAATAAAAACTCAGTAAAAACAGTAAAAGATCTGATTAATTATTTGTTTAATTACAAATTTAGATCAAAATGAACTAATCAATTATTTAAGATATTAAAAGTGATGACTAATACATACATACATATGTATAACTTGTTACGCTGGAATGTTAATTATAAAAATTAAATTAAATCGATAGATTTTTGATGAGCAATTTTGAAATCTAATGTTAATATCGATGTTCTGCTTTCATTTACATCACTAATTGTTAAATCTTTTTCTCTTTCTCTCATTTTCTTGGCTCGTAAATCATGTTAACTTAAAAATAGGCGCCTCTGTCATCTGAGTGCGATTGTCAGTCAATGCTCTTGGCTCTTCTCACTTAATTGCCGCACATCTGTCTCTAAAATATTGAGAGCGTCAGATCGATTCTCCCACCTTTATATACATACCTCATATCTCTTCCAAATGTGGCATGCTACACAGTTGGCACTGCTGTGTGTGTGTGTGTGTGTGTGTGTGTGTGTGTGTGTGTGTGTGTGTGTGTGTGTGGGTGCCTCAACATTTGTCTGTCAGTCTGTCTGTTTGTCTTTTTTTTTGTCTGCCACCCGGCCAAATGAATTTATGACAACTAAGCATAAATAATTCAATTCGTGCGTGTTTACAACATTTATTAAATGAAGTGTTGAAGTGCCTGAAAATTACGCCCACACACAATCACACACACACACCTCTCTCTCACACACACTCACAGTCAGCTCTTGAAACATACTTATTAGGGGAAAACACCCAAAAATATCTAAAGTTGTCTATCTTGAAAGACACATAAAGCAAGAAAATTGTGAAAAATCATCACCAGTCAGTTTTGGAGTTTTGTAAATTGTATCTATCTTGTGTCTCTTGTGAATAGCAGCTTTATCTAGAGATCATCTATCCATCAAATGAGTCATAAGTGCTCAGACTTCCGCTTGTGTCTCTAGGGTTCAAAAACTTCAAATTAAAAAAAAAAAAACAAAAAAATAACCGAAAAAAATTAACAGATTTGAGGCGTAGATTTGTGGCTTAAGCTCTAAGGTTGTTGCCCATGATCATGTTCAGTTACTTGGCTCTGTTTCTCTCCTTTTCTCTCTTTCTGTTAAATTGTATCTACACATTTTGATCTTTCATCTGGCTGTTTGATTGATTTCCGCAGCGTCCTGAGTGAAGTAAAGGCATCTGGTTTCTTATATCTTTATTGCTCTTTCTGCTTTATATATCGTAAAACTCAATTGGTGTTTTTTTTCAGCAGTTCAGCTCAAAGATACAAACTTCTTGAGACACTTATCTCTGCTTAACTTATCGGTCTATAGTTCTTTCCCCTTTTCTGCACTTTTTGTAATTCCCCTCGATCCAAGAAATTCCTTAATCTTCACTTGGCGATGACTCCATGTTTTACTCATCGTTTGACTTATGTTTATTCATTCATTGTGTTATCGCAGACGACCTTAATCGTATGTTGATTCGTTCCATTTAGGATCTTGCTATCTCCTTGGCATCTAAAGCTTTGCAATTGTCCATATGTGGACATCAGATTGCTTTGGTCAACTTATGATGTCAGCTACTGGAAAAAAGTCGCCTTGTCAACCGTCGTCAACAACAATACTTTAACAATAGCAATAGCACAACTATTATAAAGAAGAAAAAAAAAAAAAAACAGAGACAAGTCGTTAACGTCATGAAATTATAATTAAAAATCTGAACAAGCCGTCGGCTCTCTGGCAACGACCTCACCACCTCCTGTAGTATGTATGTATGTACACCCCACCCGGCAACTGTTTAACATTATAATCATCATCATGATGTTGGTCATAATAATGATGATGATGATGATGATGATGATTGTGGTTTATGTATTTGATAATTGACTTGGGCTTAACGCAATTAACAAACCGAATGATTGAAAAAATAAACCCCATCAACGATACAATGTTAAAAAAAAACAGAAAATATCAATGAATATAAACAAATTTAACAAATAAGAAGAAGAATGAAATTAACACTAGTTATATGTATGTATGTTTGTACATTGTACAGTTTACACATATATATTTATACAAATTATGCATTAAACAGATAACAGCTCACACTCGTGCACAGATTTAAAGTTGTCATTAATTCATTTGTGTATTTAATAAACAATATAAACATTAATAAGTTAATAATCGTTTGAAATGTGTTTATGTGTGTGTGTGTGCGTGTGTGTGTGAGTGTGTGCCATTGGCAGCTATTGGCTCTTTGCATAATTGATGTGGGTTCAGTTTTGATTCTGCTAATAGATTGGTTAAATGCTATGTTTGTTTTCTTCTTCTCTATTCATTTGTATTTTTTTCATATTATTTATTTATTTTATTTTTTTATGGTTTAACGATAATAATAACTGTGATGTTGACGTTGATGATGTTGGTAATGGTAATGCGAATATTGATGATATCATACGATTAAGTATATTTAAGACTTGTGGATAATTAAAATAAAAACCTGACCACGGCCAGAGACTCTGCCTGATTTCCTGCTGACATCGCGTAATCCCCCAAACAAATAAAACTAACTATAATCGTAATCAATCTTAGGGTCTACAACAATTTCCACAGTTGCGGAAAACAAAACGTAAAATGACAATAGCAAAAAAACAAACAAATTTGTTGAGAAATTTGACTCTTTATTATTTCTTTTTTGTGTTTAAAATGTTTAATACTCGACGAAACTCCAACTAGCCATGAAAATCAAATAATCAAAAATAAGTTGAACGGGCCAGGGCATCAATTACCTGCAAACATTTTTCGTATGCTCCAAACTTCCGGCAGATGAGCAAAAACTGAGCGAACTATGACTACATTTATCCAAACTATCATTATCATTATCATTATGAACATGAACATGATGATTACGCTTTGCATTTACTATTATGATGTTTACGAGCAAGTGGACTTTGCCAGCCGGATGGAAGACGTAATTGCTGCCCATTATTTTGGCCTGGCCAAGATGTATGAAAAATGGCAGCAGTATCTTTAAATCTTGGCGATAAGCAAACGCAAGTGCAAACATGACGAATACAAATACAAATTTATTTATTTTTTCTCTATTATTTATTTTTGTTTTTTTGTGAATAACATTTAATTATGCGCATAAAAGTAATTAATTAGCGCCAGGTAGGCAACGGGCACTATTCACTCCATGACAAATCAGATAAGAAGCAGGTGTGCAATAGCACGAGCTACTACAATAACTAACTGCTACTAACTAACCACTAACCACCCCAAGCAAAACTTACAAGGCGGGTTCCCAAATCATCCTGCATTTCAATTAAAAAAGATGCTCATATATCATATGAAAGATCTTCAACAAGCAACTTAAATAAATGACTAACTAACTGATTTAGCAACGTAGTTTTGTGCAGAGAAAGCTATAAAATTTATTATTTATATAAGATCGACGATGATGAAATTAATTATGTGATGATCTAATCGCTTAACATTGCAGATTGACATTGGGAGAAAACTTTGCGAAGGTTTTCTAAACTGACATGACATTGAGAAAGAACTCCACACAATTAAAGATCAAATTGTTACAAATTGTAATGGAAGATGAAAAAAGCTGAAACCTTTGAGTTCATTTAATCATCTTACCCTGATCTTGAGTTCTCATAAGCACATTGTGAGGTTGGAAATTTGTGAATTCATCTAATGATTTAACATTTGAGGGTTTTAGTTTTCTCTAGTAAAATCTGACCTTCAGTTATCAGACCTTTGTTTAAACAATGTTTCCGGGGAAATAAAACCTCATTGTATTGTTTTCTCATAAGCAAACTTTTTTTTTGTTCTT
Organism: Drosophila testacea; assembly: GCA_035043265.1. NCBI lineage: Eukaryota > Metazoa > Arthropoda > Insecta > Diptera > Drosophilidae > Drosophila > Drosophila testacea. Next base: position 5,314,975 of record JAWNND010000229.1, read on the forward strand.
TTTTTGGCAAGCAATTTTAAGTGTTGTTTTAAACTGCATGGTAAATTATATACAGTGTTTCAAAGGATACAGCTTTGGAGCATAATTTTTAAGGATCTTTCACAATTTCCTTCAATTGTTTCCCTTTCTAATCCTTACTTCGTGTACAGCTTAAAGCTAAGAAATGTTTGCTGTGCATAGATTCGATTTTTGTCGTCTGCTTTTCACTTTGATTTTCAAATAATTTTCTATGGTAAATGTAAAGAAAAACCTTTTAGTCAGGCTTAGCTTAGGCTGACAAAATTCATTGGCATGCAAATGAGAGTGGATATTAATTAAATCTTGTGTAAAGTACAACATTAGCTCAAGATCTGATTGGGTTCTTTCGGTGGAGACAACTTTTCAATTTTGGCTTTGCCTGAACGGCGCCCCGACGTCCCCCATTCTCCATTCTCCTTCTCCATCTCCATTTCAATCTCAATCTCCAGCTCCTCATTTGCCTTATTCACTTGTCTTGCCAATTTATTTTCATTGGCAAACATTTCGCCAAGGACAGAACATCAGTGAAGACGACAACTTCCATTTGGCATCTTTACAGCCAAGCACAATCCCCACGCACCTCTTTAAGACCCTGTACGCTTAAAGTATGAGAATTTTGATGGTAACTCGCAGTTACTAGAGCCCAAAGCTACCCCTAATAGACTTTTAATTACCTACCTTTATGCTTTGTTCTGGCGCTTTTGGGGCCGTGTTGATTTTTGCGCAATGACAGCATGAAATTACCATTAATTTTGGGACCTGGAATGAGAGGGAAACGGAAACAGAAACAGAAACCGAAACCGTAAAAACAAAATAGATTAGCATTAATCAAATAATATACATGCATATAAATATTTGTAGATTTAGGTATTTATATTTGAAAGGTGATTGCCACAGATTTGCATAAGCTGTCGAGTGATGGAATGGAGAATATAGTATAACAAAGCACACAAAACTAAGCGTAAATCCAGTAAATGCCACAGTTGCATGTCAAGCTGGCATTAAGTGCGTGCCACAGTAAGTGGCACAATCAAGGCAGAGACTCCCCAGTGGGGCACTCAAATTGAATAGACAACAGCAGCAGGCCCAAAGTAATGGCACTTGAGTGAAATGGAATGGCCAGGCGCCAGGAGACAGGAGACAGTAGCCAGGAGCCAGGAATAGGAACAGGAAACACAGGACAATCCATAAGAATTGACATGTAGCTCGAGAAATTTGTCACACAAAATTAGCGTTAGGGATAAGAGACTTGAATCGAGTCGAATCGAATCGAATCGTGTTGGATCAAGTTGAATCGAATCGAGTTGAGTTGAGTTGAGTGGAGTTGAGTTTTCTAGCGTATCATTTATCAATGTTCAATGACAGCAAACAATAAAAACAAAGCGATAGCGAAATTGTTATGGATAAACAGGGTAGCATATCTCTCTCCCTCTCTATTGTTTCCTCCATCTGCTGTCTCTTTCGCTTGATGGCTGTTATTGTAGTGTGTGTGTTTTATAAGTTGTCGTCAAATTGAGAGATTTACATGGTCTAATATGAAAATAATTAGCATTAGAGAGCATGTATCTGCATATGAATAGGCATATTGAATAAAAGATACATTTGGATTAGAAACAATCTGTCTCTCTCACAATCTCTATCTCGATCTCTATCTCTCTTTTGGCTACACTTTCAATTCAAGTGGCACTTGAGTAAGCATATGTCTCTTATCAAGCCGAATTCAAGTGTCTCACACAATTTCAACTAATTTTTGGCAGCTGCCTTTAACATGTATTGCATAGATAAAACACTTCAATTGTCAAATTGTCGATTCTCAATGTTTGTGTGTCATTTGCCGGCTATCGAATGTCGATTGTCAATTGTCAGTTGTTAGTTGTTAGTTTGTCGCCCGGTCAAAGTCAAGAGATGATCGAATCCTAGTCCAATTCAAATTCCCACCTGGCCTGACCTAACTTGAACCGCACACACACACACACACACACAGACACACTCATAAAGTGATGGCCAACACACACTCACACACTCGAACGTGGCCAACTGACATTTCAATGGCATTTGATCGCGTTATTTGGGTTTTTCGACTTTTCGTTTCAATTTTTCAGTTGAGTTTTTTAAAGTCTGTTTATTTTTTTGGTTTTATTATTTTCATTCGCTTGTTTTGTTTATGATATTTGATTTGTGCTTTGCATACTTAAGCAGTAGCAATATTTATATACAGGGAAAGAGCTCATCCAATGTCCATCCTCGCATTTAACCCTCACCCTCACACATACATATGTATATTATCCACATTGGAATGCAGTTTTAACCTCATCGAGTTTCGTTTTCTTTTACCATCGCCTAGCACCCTCAAGTATTGTTGAATATGCCCTTGAATATGAATACTCGTATGTTGTCTGACTACAAATATGAATTGAGTATTTTGTACTCGAACTCAGACTCGCATTTGTGTAAGTGTGCATGTGTGTGTGTTTGTGTGTGTTTATTTTCGGCTTAAACTTATATTTTATGGCCTGGCACGGCATTTAGTTTTCGATTTCAATTTCAATTTCAATTATTATTTATAGCCAAATGAAGGCCGCACGCAGGCGTGTTGACAACAATTACCTTTTGGCCTAACCGGAACCAAAAAGCGAATTAAAATCAAATTGAACCCCAACATTACCATAAGTAATTGTCGACAATCGATAATATTTAATGAGCTGCTTGTTGTTGTTCTTGCTGGCCAGTCAAATTCGGTCAGTGAGTTACAACAACATACATGTGTATGTTCATAAGTATGTATGTCAAACTGGCCAAGAAATAATACAAAAATATTTATTTATTTGCATATTTATTTTCTTGTCTTGAGAGAAGATTAAATTCTAAGCCTAAGACTTGTCAGCCATTACCTGAGTTCATATCTGTATAACAAATCATATTCAAAATAGTCCTAACTTAAACAGTGCAAAAATAACAATCTGCATACAAATGTTAAGAGCTCATTAATTAATTCAAGTATAGAATATCCTTGTTTTTTTACACATCTTCTATCTTTTTCAATTCAACTGAGATAAATTACAATTTCGATCAAATTTCCCAGCTCTGTAAAAATGTGTTTAACTTTCTTAAATGAATTAAAACATTTTTTTAAATATATTTATTATATTCTGTTTTTTTGCAGTGTATGCAAAGGGGAGCAATTAGTTGAATCGCAAGTTGTTGCCGTTTTGGACAATTCAACGAGAATGGCATCAATGACGAACTGTCTGAGAACTTGTCGAAATTATACGTTATATTGAACTAACATTGTCACAACGATAACAAGGACAACAACAAGGACAACGACAACGGCATCGACATCGACAACGATGACAGAGTTGACGGAGTGCAGGCGACACCTTTATCCGGGTCTATGTGCATATTATACAAAATGTTGCAGCTCTGTCAGCTGCCTTTCAATTAGAATCTTGTCAATGCCTGCACCGATGCTGTTAACAGGCAGACAGGCAGTTTGAAGAGCTAGGCAAAGGACCTACATATATAGAGAGGACATCTATTGAATATGTTGCTCTTCATCTTCCCGCTCTCTGCTCCCTGCTCACTGCTCCTTGCTCCCTGCTCTCTGCTCTCAAGCTGCATGTCGCCCATTTTTCGTATGACAAAGCGTGCCATTGTTGATTTCCTGCCAGCCTGCCTACCTCAATCTCCGCCTCTGTCTCTGTCGATGCAGCATCCTTGGCAGATACCACTTAACCAGCCAGCTATCCATCCAAATGTACGCACAATGGGGTAGATCAGTAGCAAGAAAAATGTGTATTGCCATTTTCCAATCAAAAAGAGATGACAAAGTGTAATGATAAATAATTAGGAATATTGCATCGATTATTTACCGTTTTTGTAACACCAAGAAATGCTGGTAGAAAGAATCGTTACCAGTTAAATTATGAATACATATTGCATAAAATAATTTCAAATGAATGTCCAAGTAAATAAATAAACAAATAATCATCTAACTATCGTTAAAACAAACGGTCTATCGATTAATCATGTAGGGCACACATATTTTCCTTTAGAGAACACCACAATCTACAAGAGAGGTCAGAAAATTCAATAGTTACTATTCGACACGCGCTAAAAAAAACTGTCTATCGATATTAGCTATATCAAAAATTGTATTGATTATAATAGTTATTGTACTTTTAAAATGGAACATATTATAGCCTACTATGTATAAGATATTTCAATTATACAATTGTCGATAGTAGTAATTATATAAAATATCGATTATGTTGATAGCAATCGATATCATCTGTATAATTGATTGTATCGATAGTTATTTATCAATCGTCAATAATCGATATACACATTGCTAATGATTGAAAACATCAAATATTTGATGTAATGATGATTTCAACCCCCCGATAACAATTTAATCGATAATCGATATGCGTGATTGATAGTGATCGATAACATTTAACATTTGCTCTCTTGCAAATTTGTCAACCATAGTATTTGGAATTCCATTCTGTCATTCCGCCTGGATTCATGCATAATCCTCAGCTACACAACCTGCTACATACAATCCTGCAAGCAGTCCCATGGTGAATTGATGCTGCCTGCCCCGTGTTGCCGTTTGCTGACATGTCAGAAATTTTAACTGGCAATTTGCAGCAGAACGCGCGCCACGCACGTACAACACGGCCAGAAGGACAGGCGGGACACACGGACACACAGACAGACGGACAGAGACGGGCCAGACTTCCACGTGGACTGTTGCACAATGAACAGAGGAAGAGGGGGAGAGAGAGAGAGAGAGAGAGAGAGAGCTGGGTCCGCACAGGAGCCACAAAAGGACAATCTGACAGGCGGACGGACAAAACAGGCAGACAGACAGATATATAGAAGGAACGGCAACGTCCCCAACAATTTCCATGTGTCTCCTCTCTTTCTCCTTCTCTCTCTGTCTCTCTGACTATGTCTGTTTTGTTGTTTTTGTTGCATAGAACATGGCACAATATGTTACCATGTCTGCCACGCCTTCACCTACGCCTCTCGTCTAGCTTGCCACTTGAGTGTGTGTGTGAGTGTGTGGCGAACATTTTCGGTAATGGTGTCAAAATAATTTGGGTTGTCATTTGTTTTGTCGGCCACCCAGAAAGGTAAGCCATATAAGCAAGTGTTGTGCGTGTGTCTGTGTGTGTGTGTGTGTGTGTGTAACACCACTCTATGCTATGGAGATGCTTTGGACTCTAACTCTGACTCATAAGCTCATAATCAGCAGCAGACCAGGAGCAAGTTTGCCATTTACCATTTGCGATTTTTAATAAGCAGAGGAAAACGCAGGCGGCTAATAAACTGTAAGTGGTTAGGGATCTTGCAACAGAGAGGGGGGAGTGGAAGTACAGACAGGGGAATAACAAAGGAACAAACACACACACACACACTCACACATACACACACACATACTGAAGCACCTTTTGTGTATTGTTTTTGCTTAGCTTTTGCTGCTTGATGCGTTGCTTGTTTGCCTTTTTATTAAATTTTTGTTGTCAAAGAAGAAAAGGCAGGAAGTAGAGAGAGGGAAGAAGAGAATAAAAGGGAAAGTAGAAACAGAAAGAGAGGGCTTACGTGTATGTATGGATGTGTGTGTGTGTGTGTGTGTATTGGCAGCTAAAAATATTAATTGATTTTCGTGTTTGCCATGTGTGCTTACAGCTCTGATAAATGCATGAGTGTGTGTGCAAATCGTAAATAACGTTTCCTTTTTTTTTTTGTTTCCCTCCTCTTTTTTCTATTCAATTTACCAGCGTGCCACGTCGTGTGGCAAGCGAAATTCAATTTTTTCATTTGACGATATTCGATTTGCAGTTTTTCAAACTGTCACACAACGCGGCGTATGCTCAATGTGCAGCCTAAAAAACTAAAAAACCTGCAAAATAAAAGCTAAAAATTCTTTACAAAAAAAAAGCCATAAACAAAAACTATAACGACTTTGCTGTTGATCAAGAATATATACATAAGCTTTATGGGGTCTGGAATTTTATATTATTTTTGTTCCAAGTACAGGATCGAAAAACTAAAAACTGTTGCCTACTTTGCAGCTACATACAAGAAAGCATTTTCTGATTTTCATGGGTTGATTTATGAATTGTGGCAGCTCTCGAGCAAATGAATTTAATTTGTTGCAACATATGGCTGGATATGTTTTGACAACATTCTTTTTTTAACTTGTTTCTTTTATGTCGTTTCCTTTGTTGTTTGGATCCAACAGAAATCTGAAGGCAGACAACAAGTTAAATGGCGTCTCACATTTTTGATTTCTCGAGCGCCAGTTGTATCATAAATCATTAGCTAGGTGTGACATGGCACGGTAACTAACGCAACAACAACAACAGCAGCAAAAACATTGCTAGCAGTCAAGCTAGCTGATAATGAATTGTTGTTCTCATAGTAGTTGATTGATGCTCGAGCTTATAGCAACAACAGGACCTCTACCAAAGCCTTTACCATCGCTTAAATGTCGTTTATCGGCATGGTAGGAGGAAGAGGGTTGGTGGGAGAAAGGAGGTATGGGGCAAGAGTAACGTGGCATGCAACAGCTGTCAATGCCAGTACACAGTACAAACGATAGTAACCGAGTCACCAGTCCAAAAAACTCATCGTCATCAACATGAAGAGCCCTTTGTTTGTTTGCTAATAGCTTGTTAGCCATTTCAAAAACAATTTTCTAACAGCAACAACAGCAAGGAGGAAAGGACAGGAACATGTGTCCCCTAAACTTATCTACCAAAGCCCTCACACTGGGGAGCTATTCTGGCTTCGACTTTCATAATTCAGGCAAGGAATACGGAAAAAGAAGGAAGAACAAAAATCACAGAAATATACGCACACAACGCATTCACTCACACACACACACACACACACACACACAGCTATTGACAGCTTTGCCATAAATTTCAGGTAACACCGACAGCCAAGGACAAGCACTTTTTGTTGTAGTTGTTGCTATTTTTTCTCTCACACACACACACATTCTGTCGAGGTTGTTGTCAAGTGTGGAACTCATTTTGCGTATCATTCATACGACACGTGGTACAGCCGAGACAAACGAAAACTGTCAGAGAAACGATAAGGGATTACGATTATGTATGTAAATGTTTAATGCCGAAAGCAAAACGGAGAGAGAAAAAAAGGAAAGACAAAGACAAGTGTTGAGGCAAGTGCACTAAAGATCATGCTTATACCAATTGCAATGTCATTACAAATGTTGTAAAGACTCATGATCATTACGACTAATTGCTGTCGACAGTTAATGAGGCTCAATAAAGATTAATTTATTTATTTATTGATCAAAAATAATTTATAATTTCAAATAAATTAAAGGCATATATTAAAGTAATAATTGTAATAAATTAATTTAAATAAGCAACTGAATTGATAAAATTAAATTAAGTATTATATATGATAAAAGTCTTTAATTTAAGACCCTATCTCAAGTGTCATTATTTGCTACCGATAATCTTAACAAAGAACACTTTATACCTTTCTCCATGCCAGAGCCGCAGTATAATGCATTGATTTTTGAATTAAATAGCTTTGACAGTGACCTACGTTGGGTACCACAATGTGTGATAAAGTGTAATAGGCAAGCAGACATTAACATATGAGAATGAGAGCTTTTTTTATTGTTTAAATTTACAATGCCAGCTTATGTCAAGTACCTTTCAGACAGTTGACACCTCCCCGAGTACAAGTCCTTGCCCTACCCCGAGGCAAATGGGGATTGTGTAAATGATGATGGCCGTTAAGCCAGCTCATGGTTAAAGCCCCTGTTTAGCTGTTGTGCCTTTTGCGGCAGCCGATGGCTGTTATTACTTTGTTTGTATAACTTCAATTTTGCCAGCTTGTTGCTAATATTTCATCACAAAGGGTTGTCCAACCAAAAAAATAAAAGAGAAACGGAGGGGAATGGCTTCTTGCTACCTTTTACCTTTCGACAGAAACTGGCGTCCCATTCCTCAAGTCTTTTAACGCTGCTGTTGCTTTGTTTTCTATGCTTGTTTTTTTTTTTACGAACTTTGAACAAGTTTGTCGCTGTTTCAACCCTTGTGCACATCCGGTGCCCACATCCCATTCAGCTTTTAAAAACTTCAACACATTCACACTCCACCCTCTTTTAACAAGCACACACACACACACACACACACACACACTCACACTCACACATGATGCCTTTGTTTATGGCAAATTAAAATTCACTTAACAACATTTCGTTTTAGTTTTAATTTTCATTAAAAAATTTCTCTTTTTTATTTTAATTTGTTCTTTTTTTTTTTTGTGTGTGTTTTAGTATACCTAAATACCCAGAATCCTTGTTAAGAATTTATGAGCCACAAAAGCCGCAGACGTGACCCATGCAATTTGCATTCTGTTGAGTTAAGTGAAGAGATATGGAGATGCGATGCGAATTGGGAGATAAGAATGGGAATGCTGAATGCTATGCTGATGCTGATGGTGATGCTGATGGTGATGAAGATGGAAGTGGAAATGGAAATGAAGCGGGATGAGTTGAGAGCCACGTTGCTTGCCAGATGGATGTTTCGTCAATAATATATAAGCATTGCGGCAAAAACTTATTCGGTGGCTGTGTGTTGCCTCTTAAAAGGTTTTCCGTTTCCTTCCATCTCTCTATCTTTCTCTCTCTTTCTCTCCTTTTTGGTTATATGTATATGTATATTTGTATGTGTGCTTTCTTTGGATGTTCAACGCTTAAGAGCTCGCACTCTTTGTCTCGACCTGCTTTTACTCAATTGCAATCAATTAAAAATCAATCAACTCAAATGTAGTGAAAAACAATTTTTAATTGAAAAGCAGCCAAAGCATTCGAGTGGAGTCCAGGCAGAGGAGTCCAATCCCAACTGACCGGGGCACCTGAAAGTGCTCTGAGAGTGCCGAGTACTGAGAATAACAAGTGCCTTTACACACACACACACATGTACAGGGAAATACCTATATAAATTCACATATATACATATATATTTATATAAATACATATATATATAAATACATATATATATATGTATGTGTAGAGTCGCATATAAAGCAGCCGAAAGCAAAGTGCATGAATATTTTATGAAGATAAATAAGGATAAAAACTTCAAACGACCACGAAAAGTGGTCGACGCTTGGAAATGGACCTGGGCCAAAGGATGCAACCGGCAACAGCACCCAGAAAACCAGCACAACAGGAGGTCCAACAAAACAAAGACTGGGTAAAGTATAAAGAATGAGAGCAGAACAGAACAGTTGAGAAAAGAAGTCAAGCAAAAGGAGAATGAGAAGGAGGAGAGAACAGCACAGCTGGACGTTCACATGGCGTATGAGCAATGTGCTCTGTAAACGACATTTGCATTTCACATTCCATTCCCATTTTCTAGTTTTATTTAGTTAGCCGATCACCCAGGCCATAGAAATCGAAATGCATCACTCACTCACCCTTAAACAAATTGGCCTGTAAAGACAGACAGACAGACAGACGGACGGACATACAGACTGACAGGAAATTGGCAATCTAACAGGCTATTATTATCAGACGGATCATTCAAAAGAACATTGTCCATGAGTTTGATCTCCTATGTAGTAAATTTAAAAACTAAGAATTTAATATCTGTTAGAGAGATTCTTTATAAATTAAAGAAATGCATTTGATTAAACTAAAGTATGATTAAGTTGCAACCTAACATTAACTTGGCTATCTTAATTCAAATTAATAATGTCTTTAATGTTTATAATAATCTGATTATATGTCATCATTGTGATCGATTTAATGTTTCTGAATTTCTTTAATTTCAATTTAAATTTATTCAATTTTTTACTATGCTTATAAAATTTTACGAAATTTTATTGAATTTATTATGTCAACTGTTCATACTTGACAAAGAATAAATAAATAAATATATTTTAAGCTTAAGACTTTAATGTTCAAAATAGTAAAAGCTTTCATACATTCATATTTTCAAATAGGAAACACTCTCTCAGTAAATATTTCAATTAATGTTCAATATTAAAAAATTCTCCAGTTAATTAGTTTAAATTTAATACAAGCCTATCTTTGGTTAAACTTATTAAGCACAATATAATTGACATTACTGAAATGCTGTCGAAATGAAACTAAAACTCAACTGTCGCATGGATAATGATAATGATATATAAGTACTATACTCATTGTGACCATCAAAATAAAGAAGAACTTGAACTATGTGGACCGCTAATGTCGTCTGCGGTTCACAAGTTTTTAATGAACTTTGCATTATGAGACAATGACAACGACAACAACGACAGCAACGACAACTGACCAACAGTCAAACAAACTGGGCCCAAAAAGCGAAACTCATTTCAAAGCTATTAGCCGGAAACTGCAAAAAAAATAAGATGGAAAAAAATAAGAAAAAGAAAAAGCTAAAACAATGCGACCAACTATTATAGGAAGGAATCGTAACGTTGTCAGCCAACTACACACTTCAGGCCTTGTTACAATTTTCTTTAGCAAAGGCGTTCGTGCGAGGATTCACACTCCCCTCCCCTCCCCTTCCCCACCCGCTCTCTGCCACCCCACTTCATGTCATTCCTCCACCAGCTCTCTTTAGCTCCATCTCTCTCTCTTTAGGATGATGATACTCATACGTCCTTCCACCTAGCAGAGTGGCATTCACACAATTTTCTTCTGCATTGGCGCTGCCTTTTGTCTGGCCCAAACTCGTTGTGGGTTATGGGTAGGGGAAGGGAAGGGGAAGGTCAGCAGCAGCTGAAACGAAGCGATGCGAAACGGAATGGAATGAAAGGGAATGGAAGGGGCCACTCAATGTAATGAAGGTCATTAGAAATGTACTCGAGGGGGCATAAGCGCACGCACAACTCATTTGCACTTGGCCAAGTTGCAGAAGAGGGTGCCATCAAAAAGTGCGTAAAACACAGAGTAGAGCAAAAGTTTTCTTTCTTTGACTTGGTTTTCCTCTCATTCTATCTCTGTCTCATTGTTGGCAGCTTTGGGTCATTAGGTGACGCTTGTCCATGGGCGCAAACGTAATTAGTCGACAGCAACAACGACAGCAACAACAACAACAGCAACAACAAAGATGACGACTACATCAAAACATGTAAAGTAGGGCGAATATCGCTCGACTGACCCAACGAGCCATGCCCCCAATGAATGGCTTCCCCATCGAATCTCTCGGGTCTGGGACTGAGTCTGAGTCTGAGTCTGAGTCGCAGTCTCAGTCTTGGTCTGATGAGAGCTGAGACTTGCGCAAAAACTTGGTAATTAGGATGTTTGTGATGACAGCAAGACAAGGAGACAGACAGATGGAGACGGGCAAAAAGAATGCGCAAAAAAAGTAAAGCATGAAGGCAAAAGAAAGTGAAAAGGCAAACGGGGTCTGTCGAACGGGTTTGGCAGACAGACAACACGATTTCAGAAGCTGAAACTGAAACTCAAGCACCAGCTACAAAAACAACAACAACAACAACAACAACAACAACAACAATAGCAACAACAACTTAAGATGACAACGATAAGAAAGATGCTTAAGATATCCGAAAGAAGGGCATTCGTAAATTAAGTTGACAACTCAAGTTGAACTTTTTTAATTAGATTTTATCAGCATTTTAATCAAGTCACAGTGGCAGCAACTGCCACCGTTTCAAAAACTGACAACTGTTCACCTTGTTCCTCCTCCTATCAAAAAATGGGTACACTTAACCCCTAGGCTTTGATTTTGATTGCAGTCGCAACATTATTTAATTCTCAATAGTGCGCTGAAAAGTAGGCAACGCATTTTGTTCGGCTTTTAAGTGAGTGCAACATTCTGTGGCAAACGACATTCATTCTCTCCCACAATTGCATTAGTGCAACAATGTGGCATAAAGTGTAAATCGAATTTTGCAAGATTTGCTTCACATTTGCAACCGTAAATCGCTTTGCAGCTCAAACTTCTCACATACGCATAAAAGTCGAGTGTTAACAATAAAAACTAGTAGAAAAGGGCTAAGAACGAGAGAACGAGAGAACTCGACTGTATGGGAACCTATATTTATTCTGCAAAAAAACATTTAGATGAAGCTTTGTAATTATATCAATCTGCTTGGAATATAAATAAAACTACATAAATATTAATTTTGTTGTCTTTTGCTCTTATAGTCTTTAAATTCTACATTGATGAAGAAAAATGCCAGTCGCTTTTTTATTTTGTGAGAAAAATATTAATTTTAAGGCCATATTAATTTTAAAACCCACGCTCTCAATATTAGAACCCAGCTTTTGATTATAAAGCAGTATTTTTGTATTTTTTCTCTTAAGATTCTGTTAATTATATATCAATTTTTTTATACAAATATTCCTAATATTTTAGACACGTTTTTCAACTTGTGTAGGCACTTATAAGGATGGACAGAAGGACTTGGCACTTGCATACTTTATTTGACAAAATCAATAGACCTTTAGTACCTTTCAAGTACAGGGTCTAACAACACGTTTGCCAAGCTGTTATATGAATGGGACAAGGAAGCTGCAAGTGCTTCAGCAACTATGGAAAATGGAAAAGTGCTCAAAATGAAACTCATATGTGAAGTTAAAGCATTTGTATGAGTCTTAAAGAAATGCACAACAAAAGAGAACACTTGAGTTTAGGTAAGGATAAGTTTATTTTGATTCAGTGTATTTCTGTTCATTACGATGCAGTTGTGATTCCATTAGAAATGCAAGTTGAAATGACCAACTGATGAGCATTTTTAATGTCAATTTCATGATTTCTCATAAAACCAAAGAGTGTCACAGTAACGTTGTGTGTATCTATGTATTTGTATGCATGTGTGTGTGTTTGTGTGTGTGAGTGTGAGTGTGTGTTGTATGTGGGTGAGTAGCAGTATGTGCCAACAGTGGCCACTAAGCAAATAATAACAAATGAATAATGAACAGAGTCTATACGTGGAGACCAATCAAGCGAACCGAACAACGAAGGATTCAACTCTACAGTTGGGTTTTTGGGTAACAACAACACCTCACACACACCCAAACACACACACACACATGGTCAGTGCCACACAACCTCAGACAACACTCATTGATTATTTAAACGTTTGCGGTGCCATTGTTGTTGTCCATTGTCTGTCCAAAGTCCCAGTCAGAGTTGAGTTTGTGCCACACCAACAACAACAACAACAACAACAGCCGCAGTGGCAGCCACGTGCATTTGTGTGATTCACACTGTGGCATGTATTGTTTACCGTTTGTATCTAAAGTTTTATATCATTGGAGCATGAATAAATATTGATTCGATATGTGGGCAGCCCAAAAGTCCGTCAGCCCTAAATTCTGAACTGTTTTGGGCTTGAATGTCAGGTGTTATTTTCTAAGAACTCGATTTAATAAAGCTATCAAAAAACTAGCCAAAGAACGTGCAACAATAATAAACAATAAAAGAAAAGGTATTTAGACAAAGGCACCTTTTGACACCAGCTGAAAGTTGAACAACAACATTCGATTAATCCCATAAAAAAAAAACAATGAGAAAAGAGAGAAAAAGCATCGTTTAGTAAAGTTTGAGATTCATCAACCCCTTATTCGTTTTACGTTTTCAGGAGTTTTTAAGCTTAGATTCAGAAGGGTACTAAAAAAATGAGTTAAATACGAATTCTTATCAAATAATTTAAGATACTACCTTTTTTCAATTTTATCTATGTTTTCTTATTGATTTATGTCATTTAATAATTCGGCTGATAAGCTCATTAAGATGAGAGAATCTCAAAGTTAGATAGTTAAGTATGTATTATTATTTAAAGCTACAATGTGCTCACAAACTCTATTGAAGAGAGATTTTAAAAAGACAAAGATATAGAGGGAAAAACACGTTACTTAAAGTTAAGAAGTATTTATTTAGACAGATGTATTAAGCTCTCATGTGCTTTCAAAACCCGTACATTTTCGAATCTTTGTGTTATCAATTTAATATATAACAGTTATTTATTGCCACTATGGAAATAATCAAAGACAAGCTCATTAATTTGCAGAAACCTCAAGTTTGCCATGTTGAACACTCTTTGGTAGGAACATTTTGTTGCTGCTCCGTTGCACATCGTCTGCATTGCATGATGCTTTCTCACAGTGCAGACAATCCTGATGCGCTTCAATTACTCAAGCAGTCAATGCCATTGCTGTGTGCACCAACGAGGACAACAACAACAATGGAGCCCAAGGAACTTAACTGACTGGGGAACATTGTACTCTGAAGTAGCACCGACGACATCGACATCGACATCGACATCGCTGAGCCTCCCATTCATGGAGCGCCTTGTGTACTTATTTTTAAACGTATTAAGGAAGCTCCACCAAAGGAGTCGACAGTCGAGAGTGAAGTTGCAGTTGGAGTCGAGTTCAGTTAAGTCGCCTTGAAGGCAACAGCAACAGCGTACAGTGGGAAAAACGGCTAAAATAGCTTATATTAGTTCAAGTTTATGATTACAATACAATAATAAAAATTCATTTAAAATAATTAATATTATAAAAACACTTGCCATATTCAACCATTTTATTTTTGGCTACTTTCAAAAATGTCAATTATTATCAGCGAATCTACCTATTGATCCCACTGTACAGCGACTGAATAAATGATACGTTCCGTGTGCATAAAGAGCAACTACAACTGTCAAGGGGGAAAGCATGTCGAGGGGTGATGCAGGGGGAATAGAAAAATAGTCAGGTAAAAGTAAGCAACATTAAGTTGCCATTGAATTTGTTCTCATTTTAGAGTGCTAGGGAAAAAAAAGCGTTTGTTACTTTGCCACAAATTATTTTCAAATCTTTAGACAGACAATATATTTTAAGTTAATTAAAATTTGAATTTCAGTTGCTGAAAAGGATATCTTGATAATTTTAACAGTAATGTTTTATCTTCCAATCAAACAATTGTATCTATTTAAATATTTTTCATTTAAATAAGTATATGTGTAAAATTGTTTTTTAATTGAGAGTACTACAAATTTACTGTATGGTAATTCAGTTGAAAGTGTAGTATGTCTTCTAGTGAACAACTTTTATTGTTCGTTGTTGTGACTACATTTAAAATCAACAAAGTGGTCAGCCAAGCAACCAATCAACAAGCTGAGCAAAAAATAAAGGAACAGGACTCTTTCTTCAAGTCCTGAACCGATCAAAGCCCTGACCCAAGTTGCAAGTGTACACACAGTAAGTTTTCATTCTGCTCAACAGATTTTGAACTTTAAGTTGCAGCATTCAACTGGCTCCGTTGTCCCCGTTGTCCCCGGTCCCCGTTTGTGGCCACATCGAGAGCAAAAGTTATGCGCGAAACAAACAAAATAAAAACCATAAAATAAAATAAACTCCCCCCAAAAAAAAAAACAAATAAAAAACAGGAAAATATAGTATTTTTATTTTTTGGGCGCTCTTTTGCTTCTTAGTTTTGCTGTCGAATTCATGTTGCAAGCAAATTTATGACTGTCAAAAACTTTGACTGCAAAAGTGTTAAGAAATAGATGGAGAATGCGAATGAGAAAGAGAAAGAGAGAGAGAGAGAGAGAGCGAGAGAAAGAGAGAAGGATATGCAACTATGTTTGGCCAATGTGTTGTCCTTGCTGAGCTGCATTAAATCACAACTTGACAGCTGCTTTATGTACATATATTTCGAAAACTGATTCTCCCCCTTTTAAGAGTATTTTTGATTTGAAAATCATTTTCAAAAGCGATACGCACACAAGAAAAAAAAACCCCAGAGAGCTGTCCTTTATGCTCAGCCTTATCCTTGGCAAAGCAGCTGTCAATGTCCTGGACAACAACAACAAGAGCAACATGGAAATCAAAGCCACAAACCTATCAAGACATTTTTAATGACACCCCCAGCCAGGCTAAAACCCAACACATTCCCCCTTTAGGCCACGTTGCTGTTTGCGGTTAAGGGGCCCCAGACAGAAGTTACAACTCCTCTTTCCATTGTGTTTGCTTCCCTCTCTTGCCATTGATTCATATGAGCATACACTGATAAACAAATAAGTTCATGTTATTATTAATATGATAGAAATATAGGTAACTATAATAAAATAGGTAACACAATTCCAAACTTCTAAATATCTTGCAAAGATTTATGCTATATTCGAAAATTGAAAGATAAACTCAATTAATTTGACATGTGTATTTACCTAAATATAACTAAATATATTTAATATTTATTGGTATTATTAAAAGATTCTCCAGAGGAATACTTTTCTAAGTTTCAGTAATTTGGTGTTATGTGAGGAACAAAATATTTGAGAAGAATGCTCTTAGTTTTAGAAGCTGTTGTTGTTTTTTCCCAGTGTACATATATACATGTATATGTGTACACATTTCAAATGAAACAAATGCAAATTGTTGTCATTCAACGAGACATCAACGAGGACAACAAGGACAACAGAGTCGATTGGATTGGAATCCAGGAGGCACAACACTCGTTTGTCCTCCAGTGTTCGCCTCGTAAATGTTCATTAATCCGCAGGCAATGCAGACAACAACAACAACAACAACAGCAACAATGATACTAACAGCAACAAAAACAACAACAACATCACATGAATTTTGCGGTGTTTGTTTTGTTTTGTGTGTATATTAATGCGGCTGGCAAAAGTAGCTTTTAATTAGCATGTTGTCTGCGGGCCACGCGACGCGGCAGCTTCTCCTCCTCATTTTGTGTTGTGTTGCAAGTTGTTTTTGGGGTTTTCTGAATGGCTTTTTGGTTGACTGGCAACGTTGCAGAGTCGAGTGAAGGCCTCTTTACCTGGTCCCTGTTGTTGTTGTAGTCCTAGTATGAGGTGGCAATAAGTATGTAGTATTCAGCAGAATGAGGAGCTTTACCTGATGAGCTCTAAGGGCTTAAAGGGTGGCTTAAGCTTAGGTGCCTCTGCTTGCCATGTTGCGGTTGCGTTTCGGTTTTCAGTTGGCATTTGTAGAAGCGAAAACGTAAGTCGAATAATATATCAATAGCTAGTTTTGTTTGTGGCATTTACAATGTTTTAAGTCTTCCTCATCAGATACTAAGACTCTCTAGAATTTACTTATTTAATTAAAGGTGTTCTTTCGTTTTCCTCTTGACAAACTAATTATGCAATGCATTCAAAGACTGAGAATCAAGTTAAGTCAGTTCGACATCAAGTTGGATTCTATTCTCTACTTATACCCTGTAAGATATAAGTGAAAAATTCTCTTGTGTCTGTTAATTGGATAGTTGATTTGTAAACAAATCGAATGAAATCGTTGCATTTATTATTATTATAATAATAAATATTAAAATTAAATTTGTAAAATATTTCTTTCTAGTATTTATTCTGATAATAAAAGTAATTGAAAATATCGTCAAGTCGTGCAAATTTTATTAAACTTTTTCAACTTGTTGTCTTCAAGTAAAGCTGCATAGTAATATGGATTTATAATCTAGACCCTTGAATTAATATTGCATTTAATTTATGCAATTAACTACTGGTACTCGTAGTTAAAGGGCATCATCTTTATCTGTTTTATGGCCCACAATATGTATATTCGTGCTATAAAGTATGAATCAATTATCCATAGTCATTTAATAGCCAATTAGTTGACTGCGTGCTTCTCCTCATTCACATAATTGCAGTCACGCACATTCAAATGAAGTGAAATGCATTAATTACGAGTACATGCGAGTACATTTTGAGTTTCTACTTTTTAGGGTACAGAGTTTGGGCTAAAACAAAGTTTGTAAAATTTAGATTTTAAATTTTGATTACTGTACATAACCTTGCAATGTTGCTTCTTATTTATATGTAGCAAGTGCTTTTTGCCAGTGAACATTTCAGTTTTATGGGGAGCATGCCATAAAAGCACATAGCCTCGAACCGGCTTAAATATTTCAAATACTCGCGCATCTAAATGGTCATTAAATTATTGTATTGTTTGCTCAAAATAGGTTGAACTTTTCTGAAACACATATGAAATTAATCGCAATTTTTATATATTAAAGAGAAAATTTGTTGTGAAGATCCAAATATGTAGACGTTAAGTAAAACTTGCTATTTGAGTATAATAACTAAAATGCATAAAGAAAGTTTTCTGCAATTTGCAGAAAATTTGATGCCCTTGCAATCCACTGTAGATTTCAAAGATCTTATTAATGAAATTCTAATAAAGTAAATACTTTAAATTTAGTTAAACTATATCTGTATAACAATTGATATTATACGAATTAATTATTAAAGAGTTAAGGTTTTCTTGCAGCCAGCAAAACGTTGCGGCTACAGATCTTACGCTCTAGTGAGAGCAAGAGAAAACGGAGGTGTCGAAATCTTAATCCACGTTATATTCTCATCTCTCTCTCTTTCTCCCTTAACCCAATCTGGCTCATGGTCTAGCATTTAGTCAATGGTCAATAGCATTCGTTTAATTAGCCACATTAGCCAGTTCATTGGCATGACGAATGAACGGATGCAGTGCAAACTGAGCAATGTCAAGCGCTGTAATTTGGCGTCGTCAACATGGTTGCAAGTTGCACGTTGCAAGTTGCAAGTTGTAAGTGCCTTGCAAGTGGGTGATTCAACTGAATTTCTCAGTGCACGCTAATTAGACGGCACGCAGGCGCATGACATAAAAAAACAACATCAAAATCTAAAAGGGGAATGGGATTTATAGAAGTTAATGGAGGTTGTAGTTGTCGCAGCAGCAGTTGTTGTTGTTGGTATGGCTGGTGTTGTTGTTGTTATGATTATTAGACATAAAGTGCTGAGGCTGTTGCCGTTGTTGCTCTTGCTTTTGCCTCGGCCCAGGCCTAAGTAACACGATTTTTCTTCATTATTATTTCTTGGCACGCGATCTGACAAGTTAGACGACTTGCTGCTGCTGCTGCTGTTGCAGTTACTCTCTTGTTGTTGTTATTGTTGCTACTGCTGTTGCTGTTGTTGTTAGCTGTTAGTTGTTGTTGGACTTTGAGCTAGTCAAGCAAGCTGTCGCCATCGCCTCGACTGTCGTGTTATGCGATTTACATGAAGTGTTGGCGAAGGCAAAAAAAAATTTCACGACGCCCCCAGATGCCGCACCGCATCAGTGTTGACAGAATTCCAAGGGATAAAATAGCTAATTTGTTAATGAAAAGTAGCTAAAAGTGTGTTGTTGCGTGTGTTGTGTGTATTTAAAATTACAAAACTTCTGTTTACTCGACAGTAATTTACTTTCGACAGAGAATATATTGATTTTGTTAAATAAGTTGTATTTTCAAGCCATTGCAATTACAAAATAGCCACGTCTAGC
Organism: Drosophila testacea; assembly: GCA_035043265.1. Lineage (NCBI taxonomy): Eukaryota > Metazoa > Arthropoda > Insecta > Diptera > Drosophilidae > Drosophila > Drosophila testacea. Next base: position 5,334,287 of record JAWNND010000229.1, read on the forward strand.
TATAAAATAGCTAAAATGACAGCACTGTGCACCGCACAGCCCGGTCTTGTCCATTTTCCTTTAGCTGTCTTTCTTTCTAAGGCAACCAAAAACTCCCTGCTGTCTGTTGATGTCTATCTATACACATGATTGTATGTATATACTTATACATACATATATAATAACTATATAACAATGTACTTTTATAAAGAAATTACAATTTGACGACTTACTTGCAATTAGCCACGTCTGCAACTCGTTGACTGTTATTGCTATTGTTATATGTGACTCCGTAAATATTGTCAAGTTTTGCCTTAACGATCTGTAAAAACAAAAGACAAACGATTTTTAGAAATGTGAATAACTCATTTGAAAAATAAATAAACAAAGCAAACGATAATTATATTTATGGCGAGAGCTTGCTATATATTGTCAGCCTTCAATGAGATACTAATCAGATGAGCACTTAGTAACCCCCACTAATGAGTAGTAAACCTCAATGAAACTCAAATTACTTGAATGAGATAGTCGGCGGGGTCAAGGAAGAAACCAAATTATTAATCTCAAAGTTTACAAAATTTAACAAATAAAACTTATTGTTAAGAATTTAGTATACCCTGTAGCTGTTCTTTTTTTTACTTGACTGAGTAAATTATTATTAAAATCCTTTTAATTGTATAAGCATACAAGATAAATACTGTCTTAAAGAAAGCAAACAAATTGTTGTTGACAGCTTTGACATTCTAAAGAAAAAGGTTTCTAAAAATAGTATAAGCTTTAAGTTCATTTCATTGATCTCAGCGACTATTCGACTATTCGGTATAGCAACCCACTTTGTTATGTAGATTCCTAGACAATAAACTATCATCAGGCGTCTTTCTAGTCGAACAACATTCTTACGTCTGAAGTACGTAACATGATCAACAATTTGTGAGTCATCTTTGTCCAGTTTTTTATTTAGTATCGTAATACTGATTCATGCTACTTATAATAACATTGGGTAATCTTTTTGGGTTATTTTCCACAAGAGTTGTTCCCTTATTTATGGCGATCTTATCGCAGACACTGTTTTCATATCTCATCAAAATCTTGTTAAAAGAACGTAAACAACAAGAAAAATTACTTGTAGAATCAGCGACAATTGATCAACATAAAAAACACGTAAAAATTTGTGCTACTGAATGACCTTGGATTCATCTTTTTTCCTTTTTTTGTTGTTGTACAAATATGTACATATACAATCTTATCTATTTGCATAACGTAAGACATTTCAGGGGCAACAATCTTATCGCGTTTAACGTTCGGATGAGATCGCAGATGGCTCGGATTGAAATGTGAACTGAAACAGGGCCTAAGCGATTTGAGAGCAGTGTGTAACTTATCTCTAAACATCACGTGAAAGATGTGCTCAAGTTTTAGTTAATTGCAAAGGAAAAATATAAATAAAACCAAACGAAAGAAATACAATTTCATGCACATAAATAACGAATGCGAATCGAAAGAAGAAAGAAAACAATAATGTGACCAAGAGAGGAGTAGAAATGGAATGGGAGTAGAAGTGGGTGGAAGAAGGAGGGCATTGCCGGTGCACAGACACATTACATTTTCTGCTCCAAATACGCTTTTCACAATTTTAACACACACATACACAAAACACGCAGACTTCTTCTTAATTTTACTTTTGCCAACGCGGCGTATGCGCAATGTTTGCGAACGGAGCGTGCGCGCACAGAAAGCAAACAACGCCAACAAACAGATAAGCAAACAAACAAACAAACAACACGCACACACACACACGCACACACACACACACACACACACACATGACTTCAAGTTGGCCCAGTCAGTCAGGCAGTCAGTCAGCCAATGGAGCCACTGAGCCATATAAAAAGTGAAAATTGCATTTGTTTTTAATGCAGCTGCAAAATTAAGTCGAATATGTTTGTATGTGTGAGTGTGTGGCAAGGTTGTGTGGCAGCTGGTGCAAACAACACAAAAGCAATGAGGTGAAAGAGCCCCATTTCAATGAGATTCACAGATTTCACAGATTTTCGGCCTAGCTTTTATCTCTACACATATTCAATTCGCACTAGGCCAAGGGAAATTCTCGAAATAATAGAATACAGTCTCTGTGCTTTTCTCGGACGAAAAGTAAATCTTCTTTTGACATGTAGCCAACTAAAGATTGCCTCTAAATGTAAATTCTCTTTAAACTTTATTGGTAGACTAGTCAGACTATTTTTTTACTATTTTTTATAGAGTGCGGGAGTTAAATTTTATAAGTTCCAATGTCTTTTAAGATACAAAAATAAAGATAACAATATTAATTTAAATCAATCGTATATTTAATATATATCAGTCTATTCTATTTAGTAACTAGAACTTCCAAGATCTCAGCAGCAACTATAGAGTTTCAATTTCATTAACAGTAAAATTAACAATATTTTAATTCAATTTCAAGATATTTTCAAGCTATTAATTTAAACTAATACTATATATTTTAAATACTCTTCTTTGTATCTAAATAATTCCTGTAACTTCTACTTCTTATACTTATGTAGTTCTCCAATTGAATTGCCTATAGGCATCAGCTATCATCAGATTAACAGCCTAATATCAAGATGCATTTGGGAGTTTGTCTTAATTTGGGCTGTCAATCAATGGGACACTTTTCATATATGTGGTTATAGCGATCTCATATGTTAATCACATTGCACTCACATATGCAAAACTCATTGGCATTTTGTCGGCTGTCCAGGGAGCCCACATCACGTGGCCAGACGAGACAGACAGACAGACAGAAAGACAGACAGACAGAAAGACAGACAGACGAGCATCGATGAGCCCAGAACCATCATCATTAATTAAACACTTAATTAAAACTGCAGCCGCTCTGCCGGTCGGTCGAGCATCATGGTTCAATGATAGACGCTGCGGGAGCTGGAAAGCAGTAGAAAACTGATGCAGCTAAAATCGCTTGTATGTAGTACAGTGCGGCATATGAGACGGGGGGGTGGGGGTTAAAAAAGGTGGCGCTACAAATTGATTAGGCGGCATTTTGTGAGCGCTTTCAGCGTCCGAAAAAAACTGACAAAAAGCAACAACAACAAAAACAGTTAGCAGCATTTAAAATGCAAACCGCTAAAAGCAAACAACAACAACAACAACAACTACAATAAAAGCCAACTAATGACTACCGTATAATAATGAGTTTAATAAATATCATATATGGATATGGTAAAAGTTAGGAAATTAACGCAACTTTCAGTTTCAATTTCAGTTTCAGAGTCAGTTTATTTAAGCTGCGATTTCATGTGTATTGGGCAATCGATAATCGATAGGCGATAACATTTGTAACTGATAATCGAATGTGGTAGTCCCTCAAAGAAACCACATTGAATCTATGCTACAATTAGCATTGAATAATTATATATTGAATAGATTTGTTTATTTACTTTTCTCTATGAAAGGAAATTCCAATTTAAATTCAATAAACGCAATTCCCAGAACATTTCAATCCCGAACATGTGCACTGAGGAATACAAAGTTCTATTTACCGTTTACACTTATGCAATTACATCACAACAAGGGTGATCCCGACGGTACTCCTCATCCTCATCCCGACCGTCAAAAATAGACCCTAAGACCTAACAAGCAACAACGATAACGAAGACCCGACAACCCGACAAGAGAGAGAGAGAGACCAACAGAGAACCAAACCTTTACAATGTTGAACACTGTACATCACTACGAAATACCCTACTTACACTATTCTAAGCTAGTGTTGATTATATTTTGAATAGCTTTTATATTTAAATTATATATTAATGTTTGCTTGAATCAAATTTTACCTTTGTATAATTCATTTTAAATAAAATATCATAAATTAAATTTATGAACAATACTGTTAGTATTTTTTATAAGCCTACAAATAGGTTTTCTTTTTTTAAACCATTTCAAATAGTTTTACAAAGCTGTTAGACCTTTTGCACCCATTTTCCAGGGTATATAGGAAAAAAACGAGAACAAAACACAATCAAAGGCTGTTTATCTTCTTGACTGCCGGAGTCATAGTCGTTCCTTTCCCTTTCTGGTCCATCGGACATCGAATGAGGGTCACACAAAAGGCAAATAGATGGCCTTGAGTTTTGGGCTTGGGTTTGAGTTTGGGTTGTCGGCTTTTGGGTTTGGGTAGGGAGTGCCATCAGATTTTCAAGTATTTTTCATTTACATTTACATTTTCAATAATAAAAAAATATATAAAAATATGATAATAATAATAATAATAATGATAGTAAGTATGAGTATGTAATACATATCTAGACAATTTGTTATTGCCCTTACTGACAGAGGAAACATTTATTATTGCCAAAATCGTTTATAAAGTATTCAATAGTGCAAATATTGAGGCACTTTACGAAAGTGGGGAGACAGTGGGCGTGGCCATGTCCATTTCCTTGTCCATTTCCATGTAAATGAAAAGGAATTGTTATAAATTGTCTTGAACCTTTTTTCCACTCTGCTATTTTTTTTTTTTGTCTTTGGCTTTTGCCTTTGATAGATATTCCTTATTTGCAGTTAGGGGCTAAGCAAAATATCTTTGAGATATTGTATCTGTTGTCATGCAGCATGCGTAGGCGATTTAGTTGATGTGCCAATGAAACTGTAGGATGGGATGGGATGGGATGGGAGAGAACCTCTCTTTAGGGTTGCTACCATTTAAATCATTATGTAACTGTTATTGAAGACATCTTTTGCGGACTGCCGCCTTATTTATGGGCTGTTCGATGGTCGATTGCAAATGCCTTTCAAAAATCCCTAAATCCCCTTTTTAACCCTGTCCCATTTCCCTGATCAACATGCATAATTGTAAACAAATTGGTTGGCAACTCTGTTGCCCCTTATCACAATATATTTTAAATAAAAAACAGTCTAGAATATTTGCCAAGTGAAAAGCTAACCATGTCCGAGAGAAATGGAAATTCAAATAGGAGGGGAAGGGGAAGGGGATGAGGTTTACTCAACCTGATTCTAAACCGGTTGACATGGCAACATTTGTCGAGCTTGTGGGCGTGGCAGTCGCCTACAACTGTTAGCCAGACAAATGACCAGCCAGACACTTGATAGAATCGTTCAGCCTACAGCAAAATCTCGCTGTCCACACAGTCCAAACAGTCCGGTTTAGTCGAGTTTTTGCTTTGTCCAGTCCAATCTGACTCTCATAGTCAGTCCGTCAACTTTGGAGCGGGTCTAAAATAAATTTCAAAGCGATTTATCAAAACCAAAATCCGAATCCCAATCCCAATTCCACACAACACAACACAACAGAACACAACAAAAAGGCAACATTTTTAGCCACAAAACGCAGCCGCAGCTGAATATAATTGTAGCCCAAAAGACAGAGAGAGACAGTGAGACAGAGAGAGAGAGAGAGAGGCAGAAGAGTGTGACTGCAAATGGGAAATTGGGAAAATGGGGAAATGGGCCTCTCAGCTACAGCTTCAGCTTTTAAGTCTTTAGCTCTGCTGCGTTGCCTGTGACAAACGTCCAATGCAAATTATTCATAAGCAGGGCAAACAAACATCTTGTAGCTACACGCAGTTACAAAAAAAGAGAGAGATAGAGACAGAGAAAAAGAGAGAGAGAGAGAGAGAGAGATGGAAAAACTGTCACTGACCATTGCTGTGTGTTGTTGTTGCTGTTTGCGGCATATACAAAACGTTAAGTTAATGTTAAAAGCATGTCTCCTTCTTGTTTTTGTACTTTTTATCATCATACTCTTGTATAGGGTACTATAAATTTGCCTACACGTGTGTTTATATATAAGTAAGAATTATTTAACGCCTGTTTTGATTCTCGTAAAATAGTATATTCATGTTTCTTTCTATTTTTTTATTACTATAATTTATATTTTGATGTATTCATATTTTATTCTTGAAATATAGCAATAAATTAATTTCCATTTCAATTTTTGGATCCTTCAATTTGTGGTAGATACTTATTTTATAAATGTATTTCAATTTTAGCTCAATATCAAATATTCCAAGAGAATCGATGCATCGAATTATTCATAAGCTATTTTAAAATCTAAGCTCTGTTTAAATTTAAATCACCTCTTTTTGTAAAAAACTAGTTGAAAAATCTATATTATTCTGGAAGTGTATGAAATCTTCGACGTGAAGAAAATACCTTTTTCTCTCTTGTTATTGTTATTGTTATTTTACTGGACACTGGCCACTGGCCATTCGCTTGTTTGGGGATGAGAGCTGCTCAACTCAACTCTGTCCGCTCGGCTCGCTCTGTTTGCCTTTTGGCTGCAATTGCGTTCAACGCCGTTCAAACCGCTCTCTTTCTCTCTCTCCCTTTTGCCCCTCCTCTGTTGCTGGGGCCCCTGTTGCTGGTACTGCTGTTGCTGTTGCTGCTGCTGCTGCTGGTTCTTTTGCTGATAAGCCGCTTAACTGTTGTGCAGTAAAAATATTTCGGTTGTGTTGTGCCCCAAGCAGTGGGCGGTTAAGCTCAACCAAATGGCGTAACGGAAAAGCAAGATTTGATTGAAGTTTAAGGCGCACAGCGTTTTTTTAAAACTACATATTTCATTTAAATCAACCAATAGCCGAAGATATCGATTATAAGAGAAAATCGAATTTAAAATTATGTACTTACAAGTCGAATGTAGTTCAGTGAAAACTCCTCTTGGGAGGACACTTTTTCCATCATGTTGGAAGAGTTTTCAGATCAATTTTGCCTTCATTGAGCGGACACTCCCCTTGAGCGGACGAGGAGTGTTCGCCCAAGAGAGTTTTCACTGTACTTGTATTAATTTGCATTTACCAATAACAAAAGTCATTGACTATAAAATGATATTTTAATTTTATCTAGTTTAATGCGCACAACTCCTTAAAGCAAATATTAATTCTTTTTAGTTTATTATTGTCTCTAATGTTTTTTTAGTTCAATTTTACTGCTCATTAATACTAAATAAATGTTTAATTAATTAATTTATTAATTTATTTTAAATATAATTAATCAAGTCAATATTAAACTATAGCAATTATAAAAGATACCAATTAACGTTACAAAGAATTATCTAATAATATCTACAAGAATATTTTATTAATAACATACAACATGACCATTAATTTATAACCAATCAAATTAATCAGTTGACAATTCACGCTGTTTATTCGTTGACTTATCGATAACACTGTTTGCCTCTGTTATCGAATACTACATAACTACTCGAATTGGGTAGATATCTGCAGTAAAAGGTCAAACAAATGGTAAAAGGGGCCGAAACAGTTTATCGAATTGCATTGTTTTCCCACACATCGATAATTGTTTTCGATTAGTTTCCTGAACTGAACTGAACTCGCAAGGTTGCCGCCTTCTGCAAATTACGTAGTAGCTCAAACTATTGCCGGAGATTATGTGGTGGCCCTGCCATTTATGTGGCCCACCTCTGTCTCCCTCTCTCTTTCTCTCTCTCTGTCTCGAGAGACTCTTGGAGAATCCCTCCCCTGCCGTGGGCCTTGGTTGTGTAGTTGTTGTGCAAATAAAAAGCTTGTCACTTTGACATTTCGCCAGCAGGAGCGTTAAGTTGCAACCTGGCCTCAAACGTGCGGCAGAGTCAAGCAATGAGGAGTGCCGCAAGTAGACGAACGTGCAACATGCTGCAAGCAACGAGTTGCTTCGTCTTCATCATCAACTTGGGTTGGTTGGGGTATTGTTGTTGTTGTTGTCTACTAAATGCCTGCCCAGGCCAATGAGCAACTTTTAGGATTGTGTAGTTTTTGACAGTCGAGGGGATGGAGGTGGGAAGAGAGTGAGGGAGACGGGTAGAGGGGTAAGAGGTAGGGGGCTTCGTTGCGGTTGGTTTATTTACAATTTTGCATTGCAAAAATCGAATTTGCAATTGCAGTTGCTGTTGTTGCCCACAAATTAAACGTTTTGGGTCGTGCCAACAACAATGGTAACATAACAGTTAACAACAACAACAACAACAACAATAACAATAGCAACAATAACTCTGCATTGTCTGCTCTTCCAATTATTTTGCATTATTTGCAACGAAAAGTAAAAGTTTCTTTTATGACTGCGAAATATTGTCGAAGAAAATGAACTAGATAATCATCATGATGATCACGTTGAAGAAGCAGCCGCTTGTGCAATGCTTAACATGTATCTCTATAACATATATATCTACGATCTCTGCATATGTATCTGCTGGATGCAAGCACCCAAAAAATAATACAAATATAAATACAATGAAAACGCTTTCTGCGATATACTTATGAGTGCGTTTGCCTTATAATTGGATAAAGATACAAAGATACACAGATACATAGATACACAGATACAGATACTGCTACACATTTCCAGCTACAGATACGTTTTCTATTTACTGTATTTCGTTTTGGGCTGTTGGTCAAAAACATGAAATTCGGCCTCTTCAGGCCTTGGATCGTGCGTTAATTAAGCCAACATAAAAAATAAAGTTAAACAACAAATAGTCCAATAACAAAACGCATATGTGTATGTATGTATATTTTTCTTTGGATGGCTTGGCTAATACTTTTGGGTCAGATCAGTAACTGTAATTGGGCAATTGGGCCTGAGGACGTATGCGTACATAAAGTATGTAAATTGGAGGTCAATGTCTACCAATATCGGCGATATGAATCTTGAGCCAAGTGCAAAGATTGCAAATGAATACAAATTGATCGATTATACATATTGTATACTCTTAATGTTTGTAAGCCGATTGGTAAAGAGATGATATCTGCAGCTATTAAGTGATTGCACTATTGAAATGATCGTTACAGATCGAAAGGAATCTTTGAAGTAAGAGATCTTGGATAATCTTACTGAAAATATTGGCATATAAAGAAAGATTTTACCTTATAGTTGGTTATTTTCATGGAGCAATTTACTAACGATTATAATCAACGATCACACTGATCGATATGCTTAAGTTTATATCAGTATTCACAATCACAATCTTCATTTTCAATGATTGTTTATAAATTAGTTTATCTTTAAGGAGCATATCAACAAGCTTTTATTTCTTCAGATTGTAGTTAAGATATCGAAAAGATTTCCAAATAAAATGTAATAGTTAATGATTGAACTAAACGGATCATTTATAAAATGTTATCGCACTGATTGTAAATAAATTTCTAGTTTTAGTAAAGTCATATATGATATTATGTGATCGTTGATAAGAAAAGATCTGTTTCTGCTTCCTTAATATTAAAGTGATCTACTCCTACACCATTCCAGTGTAAAGTGTCTACGATTAAAGTGACGATCGCAGTTCATCTTTTGAAATGTCGCAACTTAATGAAGTGCACGTACTTATTGGATTTCTTGAGGTCTGAAAACGTTTTCACTTGCATTTTTTTGTGAAAGGAAATCGGGTACAAAAGTCATTGCTCATATTTTGCAACCATTAATCGATGGCTATAAAATTTTCACTCATACAAAAGATTTGAACAAAGCCCAAAAGACGAGTAAATAAGTCAACTGATTGAAACTTCATAAAGACAAAGTCACTACGCGATTGTATGAAAGAAAGGGAGTGCAATTGTAAGACAGAGAGAGAGAGAGAGAGAGAAGAGGAGGTGACTTTATGCACCACATGGGTGCAGTGCTGCCTCCCACATGAGGACTAGAGAGGGAGGGGATAACAGAGAGGAGGGGTATTCGCATGGAATCGCTGTTTCAAAGAAGAAACAGACGAAGCAGCGCACAAAGAAGCGAACAAACAGCGTCAACCGCGTCAACCGTTTTGCTTCATTGCACAAAAGGCCGCAAAAGACCGAGCCTCGGTCTTCCAGTGAAGTAACCTCCATTCCTCACCCTACCTCCCTTCAGTCCCTACTCTCTGGCCAGATGCATACGGCAAAACCATAAACAAAACCTCGCAGCAACCACGGCAAGAAGCGACGTTAACGTTGACGCCGGCGTTGACGTTGACGTTGACGTTGTCAATATAATCTGCTTCTTTCTTCTTTGGTTTTTTTTTCTATACCCAATATTTGTAAAGTACGGGTATATTGTGTTCGTTACGATGCATGTCAAAAGAAGAAGCAGTCATGGTAGACCTTAGAAAATATATGTACATATATACTCGTGATCATTTTGGTTTTGTCCAAGAGCTAGAAGAACTAGAGCAACTAAATTTGGTACACAGCCTTCTAAACCTTATAAGGTATTCTAACATATATATGCATACTCTTGATTAGCATCAACAGCAGAGTCTACCTAGTCATGTCCTTCTCTCTGTCTGCATAAACAAGTGGATCACAAAAAGCTAGAGCAACTTAAATTGGTTCACAGCAATCTATGGTTCTTCAATGGTTAATTTCAGAAAATCGCATAAAGATCGGTTAAATATGACGATAGTTATGACTGTATTACGTTTTATAAATTCAAATTTTTACCGTTGGAGTTAAAAATGTATAGATAGATAGATAGATAGATAGATAGATAGATAGATAGATAGATAGATAGATAGATAGATAGATAGATAGACAGATAGATAGATAGATAGATAGATAGATAGATAGATAGATAGATAGATAGATAGATAGATAGATAGATAGATAGATGTATAGATATAGATAGTATAAAAAAAGTAACGGGTATCTTAGAAACGGAACTTGACTAAAGCCTTCATACTTGATTTGTTTGTTGTTGCTTTGGCAAAGCCCAGTGGGCAAAGGAGGTACGTAGGAGGTGTTGTAGGAGGCACTGTAACCGCTCCTATTGTGCGCCGACTGCATTTTTCAGGCGTTGACAAATTTGGAGCCCAAAACAAAACACAAAATAAGTAACGGAGGCGAAAGTATGCGCAATAATCGAAAAATGTCGGCAGCGATGAATTGGCGTGGAAGGAACCGAGAGGGGGAGTTGAGAGAAAAAGTGGGAGGGGAGTAGAAGAGGGGAATTGGTGTGGTGCATCGCTGGAAGCTGTTGTCTCATTCTCCAGTGCTTAAACATTTGGTCTCTTCGCCCCCGCCACAAAGTGTGGCATGAAATTGAAAGCAACAACGAAACAAGGCGCAAAATACAAAAAAAAAATGGAAAAAATATTGAAATATTTTGAATATTTTCACGTGCATTTGCATAAACTGGTGGGTGGTACCTCAACTGACGAGGGGGAGGACGGGCAGAGACGTGTCGCATTGACAGGCATGAAGTTGCTGCTGATGTTGCTGCTGCACTTCAAGCGACTGCAGCAGCAACAACAACACCTCCAACAACAGCAACAACAACAACAAAGGCGCGTCGCAAAAAGCTTTTTGGCAATTTGCCTTCAAAACGCTTTTTCCCTCTTTCTCCTCTCCTCTATTTTTTTTTGTGTGTTGTTCTTTTCTTCCCTATTTTTTTGTGTCCAGAGGCGTGGCCGGCATTGAGATGAGTGCTTTGGCTTGGATGGAAGTATTGCTGCAGCTTTAACGTTTAGCCAGAAGGCACAAAAGCATTTTGTAGGATTGACAGACGACATCACAAAAAAATGATCTACACAATGTTACCGTTACCAAATATTAAAACGAGTCCTTAAGGTAAGGCATTCAATGCATTCTAAATCTAACATTTAATCAATCAGCTTACAATTTCAAGATATGCACAAATAAATACGACAATTTGTTAGTAAGTATGCATAATAAATGTAGAAAAAGAATTTGTTTAAAATGATCCGAAAAAAAAATGTATTTAAGAAAACTAAATATTTTTATAAGTGGAATCAATTCATAGATTTTGTATAAAAATAGGTCTGCTTTTTAGTATTAAGAATATTAAGAGCGCGGCACACTTTAAAATTAATTTAATAAATTATTATAAAAGTTTGTAGAAGCCTATCACTTCTCTGTATTCATAATATATTTTTTCTTTTTTATCAGTTTATCATTTTATACTTTTTATCTCTAAGTTAGGTTAATAATTACCAGAATAAGCCATGTATTAACTTAAGGACTTTAGGAACTTTTCTTTACAATATTTTTCCTTTTGCAAAATACATACTAAACAATTTAACGTCTCCTACTTTAACTTGGAAATTTCTTCTAGTGTTTTTGAAAACATCTACTTATTTAGCTTGGGATTAGATCGTTTTCGAAACGAAGCCAGTTTCATTTATAGTTAATCCATTTAGCTGACATGGACAGCAGCATCTCGAAACAATTCAGCAAATAAATGCTGTTGCAGAACTTTGTTCCAGTCAGCTCTTAGTGCTCTGACATGCAACCACAAAACCTATGCAACACACAGAGAGAGACAGGCGCAGAGAAAAACGAGAAGAGGCAGAGAGAGATGGAGAGGGAGAGGGAGAGGAAGACCAGGAAACAAACAGGAAAAGAAACCGCCGACAACAACAGAGGAGCTGCAATAACAACTGAGAGTTGAAATCCTCCCGCCAACCGGCAATGCGCAACCACAACAACAGCAAACATGCAACACTCGATGGGTACCTGTTCTACATATATATACATATATATAAACATATATATAGATGAGTGTGTGTGTGTGTTGGTGTGTGTGTGAGGAACGAGCTCACCTTTGTCGCCTTAGGCAGTCAGTCGGCCACTCATGCGCAAGCAGAACGAAGAACCGCAGACGCACAGTGGAAGATTTGGCATTATTTAGCATAAAGAATTTACAAAATTCATCCCATAAAATGACACAAAATTCGAAAATCTTGTATATTTAGCAATTTTAAATATATTTAGATTATAATATTGAATATAATCTTAATATTTATTAGATATTTGAGTATTTGTAGCGTTCGAATATACTTTAGTTGATAAATTGTAATTTGAATGTTTTGAAATATTTGTAATTTGTCAAATTATACAAACTATTTTTGATTTGTTTTAAGTTTTGAGGACTTTTTCACTCTTCTAGTACATTAGCGATATGTAAATCCCAAAAAATTAAAAAGAATTGACTGTCTTAATGGTTTAATACTGTAGGAAAATTGTCAACTTGAATAAAACCCTAGTGTTAAGCTGTTAATTTCCTTACGCTAAATTAAATCAACAAGTTTTTAAATTTTTAATATTGCTACGCAAAACTAGCCAAATCACCCACTGTAGGAAGTAAAGGCTAACATGGGAATGGCAAGTGATGTTGCATGAACTGGGAATGGCAAGTGATGTTCCAGGGACTGAGACTGAGACTGGAGACGACACTGCAAAACGGGTCTGTTTTACCAAAGCTGTTCTTGCTGCAAAGAACATGTGGCTGCAACTCTCGAGAAGTGACTGATATAGAGAAAGAGACAGAGAGAGATGAAAAATGAAGTCAGAAAGAGAAACAGAGACAGAGAACGATGTACTACTTCATCTGACGTTGTGTTTTTATTTTTTTCACCAGAATTTTGTGTTTTGTTTTTCCTTTTCATTTAGTTTATTTCATTTTTTGTTGGTTTTTGGTTTTTGGTGTTGCTTCAAGATTTTCTTGGCTGACCCTGAAAAATGTGAGAATACGATTTTTTAGCTTTTCGCTTCGATTTCTTGTGGAACATTTAATATGAAGTGCAAAGCTCTTGAACCAACATTATTATTTCAAGCGGTTGCAGTTAAAGCTCCTTTCCTCCTCCCTCTTCCTCTCTCTCTTTCTCATTCTCTCTATCTGGCTCTCAGTCTTTGTGGCTTTCTTTGCATGTGCTACATGCAACATGGCCCGGCAGCTATACAACAGCAGCAACAACGCTGAATTAATTCAAGAGTGCTCCTCATTAACATCACACACACACACACCCAGACACACACATACTAAGACATACTAAGGCAGACTGACAATGATAATGATGATGTTGCTGATGATGATGATGATGATGCCTCAGGCTGCACATAACTCGTTCAACATCACATGACGGTGTTGTTGTTGTTGCTACGTTTGTCTTTGGGCCAAAAACATGCGTTGTCTGCTATCTCATGTTGTTGTTGCTATTGTTATTGTTGTTGTTGCTGTTGCACGTTATATGTTTGCTGGTTGAATGCCACTCCCGCTCCTGTTGCCACCCGCCTTGCAACTTCATCTGCCCCCAAATTGGGTTTTTCTTTATTTTCTGTTTAGCTGCTACAGGAATTTGTTTAAGGCAAACACAACAACAACATAAACAGCAACAACAACAGCAACAGCAGCTAACAACTAGAAACCGGTTGTCTTTGCATATATGTACATACATACACACACACACACACATACATATGTATAAGTATTATATTTTTTGTTGGTTTCTTGGCTGCTTCTTCAACTGCTTTTGGCAGCAGCTTGCTGCAGCTTGTGGCAGCTTTGGTTGCCGGGTTCCCGAGTTGCCATCCATCCATCATATTCACTTTTCCTAGGCGCCCCAATTTGTCATGCGGCCGGGCCAGAACCTTAAGACCAGTTAACAGCTGCTGCCACCATTTACAAAATTTCGGGTCAAAATCACAAGTTGCAATCACTTGTTGCGCTTGCTCTAACCTGCAATCTGTGTTGCACAAAGAAAGCTGGAAAGTTCATGGAGAGTTTGGAAGAATGTTGAATGATGTTCTTCATTCTTTAGAGTCTAAATTGTAGAGTTAAGATAAATTGTTATAGCTGGAATTGATCACAATTAGAGTATTCGAAAAATTACTTCTTAGCAGCTAATTCTATAAGTTTGTAGCAAGTTCTATATGTACTATAAGATTAAACCGATTTGTAAACCACAGAATAAACCAGTGAGTAAAAGAAAAACTAGTGAGAGAAACAAGATTTTAGTTAAAAATACTCTTTTACTTTAAAGTTGTTGCTACTTTTGCAACGTTCAAGAAACTGGAAAATAATGAAAATCATTTTCTTTCATTTTCTGTGAGTTCAAATGAAACGTCTTTCAAATGGTTTTCAAATGAATTTCAATAAATTTAACTGTCGAACAAGCCCCAAATCAAGAGCTAACAGAAATAAATAAATAGACGAACACACACACACACACATACACACAGTCGCACACACCTTAAAGTCGCATTGCATATGCACCCCAACAACAACACAAGAAACAACAAAGAACAACACACAGGAAAAGTCAAACAAAGCAAAAACAATCCCATCAACAACAGCAACAACAACTGCAACAACAACAACAACAGCAACAACAGCAATTGCAGGCACACATGTGCCACCAAATTGTTCACACCTCCAACCACAGTGAGTGCTCCCCCTCCCCCACCTCTCTGCCACGCCCACTCGAGACGCACACGTGCAGACGTTGCTGCCGCCGCCATTATTATTATTTTAATTACACAAATAAAAAAACGAGTTGCACTTGCAACTCGCAACTCGGACTGCGACTGCGACTGCCACAAAAGTGCGACACACACAAATACACACACACACACAAAAGGAGTGGGGGAAGCAACAGACACACAACAACAACATAACGACAACAAGTTGAAAGTACATCGAAGGAGTTGGCGACATCTGCGTTGGGGGCAACTTTTAAGGATGCACTCGAAACTTGTTTTCTTTTTGCATTGCCTCCTTCTGAACATCAGACAGACTTTTAAATGCACACTGTTGCATTCTCGATAACTTATCGATAGCCTTTTCATGTACTCAAGTGGACAACTTTTTGTT
Source organism: Drosophila testacea (assembly GCA_035043265.1). Taxonomy (NCBI): domain Eukaryota; kingdom Metazoa; phylum Arthropoda; class Insecta; order Diptera; family Drosophilidae; genus Drosophila; species Drosophila testacea. Next base: position 5,349,875 of record JAWNND010000229.1, read on the forward strand.
AAAATGTTTAAATACTCGTATAATTCACTCTTATATATATATATTTTTTTTTTAAGATTTTTACTTAAAGAACATACAATCGGTAACTTTGTTGCTATATTTCGTTTGAAATATTCTTTTCATACTACTTTCGCAACAGAATAGAAATAAAGTTTTTAGTTTCAATCGTCTTGTGATTGAATTTCAATATTATAGTCTCAATATTTTTACTAACATTTGAACACTTTTAAAGTGTCTTCCACATTCAACATCATTTTCTGGAGTATTGTAATGAAAATTAAACCCTATAATACCTGATATAAGCATTAAGATTTTGTGAATTTCGCACGCGGAAAATATTAAAAAACCTGTTTATGAAAATCAGAAAATAAACTTGCACCTGACTTGTCCAGACTTGAGCTTTAAGTCTCTGTATTTTTGGGAAAGCCAATGTATAACATTATGAAACTTAAAATCTGAAAATTTTGACAAGGTTTGATAGCAATAGTTTCTCCAATTGAAGAAAAACTGATTTTACCATAATTTGTAATATATAAACATTATTCGAAAGTTTCGACAGTTGATTTTTACAAATATCGCTAGGTGGTATCTTTGGTATCTTTGGCTGCAATGGAAGAGAATGGATAGAAAATCGCCAATTCTATATATAAACATGCCCCAGAGCTCTGCATTCCACTTCCATTTCCATTTCCACTTCTCACATCGTGCCACACGAAACCTCATGCATTCATTTCAACGGTTTTTCAATTCTTTTTTTCCTTTTCTTTTTGGTTTTTCTAGTGTTTCATCGAATGCGTTTCGTGAGCTTCGCGAGCAAAAAGAAGCCAGCAGCTAAATATAAAAATTATTTGAGCCAAAAAAACCAAAGGAAAAACCATGCCAAGCAATGGCAGACAATTGAAAATGCACTAAGAAAATGAAACAAACCAAAATGATAATAGGCACATTTTACAATAAATCAGCTAACGAAAATGTCTTTTTTTTTTGGTGAGAGGAGAGGGAAAAGGGGGAGGGGTTTTTATTCTCGCTTTGTAATTCGGTTTTTGCGGTTGCCAAGTTGTTTCTTCTCGGTTCGGATTTTGAATTTTTGGGGGTCTGGGAATTAGAACTGAGCGTGAAGCTCACACGATTAGACACAAAAGAGTTGAGCAGAAGCGATCAAAGAGAGAGACAGAGAGAGAGAGAGAGAGGGGGATAGATCTTTAAAGTTGAAACGGGAACAGAGTTGAAATAAATGTAGTCAACCATATAATGCAGTTCAATAAAAATATCTTTAAGTTAGTTAGATATTTAATCAAATCAAGGTTTTTCTCCTACATTTTTCCTTGCAAAACATAATTTTTGTAAATAATCGTAATAAACTTAGCAAAAAGTACAATATCAAATATTTCAGTTGTAAAGCAAATTCTAAACCCTGTATAAATTAATAAAATATATAGCTTTAATAAAGGTACATAATAAGGGAAATAAAGCACAAAATAAATAGTCAACTAATAAATGTAGTTCAACATACAAACATATCTGGATATTGTTGCCATTCATAAATCATGTTATCATAAAAACATATACGTTATCTAACTCATATTTCCTGTTATCGGTCAATAAAACATAAACTATTGGTTGACTCCAAGTGCGATAAGAAATTGAATGTACAAATCATTTCAAAATCGAAAGTAATCCCTTGAGTATGGAACAATTCAAATATATATAGTTCAGTTGCAGTTTCAGTTTTCATTAATAAGCATTAACATAACAATGACTCAATGAGTTCGATTGTTTCCGGGTCTTCAATTACAATTGCACACACAGAAAACTTTGCGAAATTGTAGCCAAAAAAAAAATAAATATATATTTAAGTGGAATATCATTGACGAATATGAGTATGAATATGATTCGATTACAATTCGTTAGTCGAAATGCCAAAAATTGAATAAAAATCACGAACTCTTCAAAAAAAGGGCGTATGTGAGTGTCTTGGATATATACATATGTGTGAATTGGATATCAAAGGAGATCAACTGAATGAATACTCATTGTATTTATATTCGACAGTTGCTGTTGGCAAACTATCGAATACATATGTATAAACAAATCCAATAACTTGGCTAACCATAAAGACATTAATCAGTTTAGACAGAGAGACGCTTAAAAAGACATCAAATCACATTTTCTTTTTTTTTTTGCCAGCTTTTTAATTAGTTAACATGGTGCGAGGGAGTGGACCATGTTGTTAATGATGTTGTTGTGGTTGCTGTTGCTGTTGTTGCTGTTGTTGTTGTTGCTTTTGTTGGGGTTGGGTTTTTTGGTATGCTTCATTTTGCAATCTGCGATTTTCACTTTCTTTTCGCAAATCAAATTAAAAAATTGTTGAAAGCGAAACAATAGATAAATCTCCTAATCGGTAAGACTTTTGAAATTATATCATACAATCTTTGGTTTTGTGGTGAACATTACTTGCCATCTTTTCAATTCTCAATTGTATTTTTTTTATAACGAGGAGCAATTAAGCGGATGACTTGGCAAACGAGTTATTCATGAATAATGCGCACAAAGAGCGACAAATTATCAACATTATCGTAGAACATTGTTATTATTGATTGCCGATAACTTGAAGGTCGTAAAACATATGTCCAATCAATTTGATTAGCATGTGTATCGATAACGACTCGATAATCAGTATTGAAGCTAATAGACGAATAGATGAATCGATAGATGATCGGCCTCGATTAAGTTTTTCCATTTAGCAATAATTTCAACATAAAGATAGTTAAACAAATCATTCAGTGCTGTTATCGATAATCTGTCGATACCAAGCTTAACCCATTAGAAGCAAACATGCTTCCCACATCTTTCCTTTTACAAAATATCTCTTCTTATTCGTTTTGGAAATTCAAACATTTCCATTTAAAAGAATGAAAGTAAAAAAAAGTTCTAATCACAATATTGATAAGGTGACCCGTAAAAACACAAGCAAACCAAAAAGGGACAAAACAAAAGAACAACAATAACAAAAAGAAAAGAAAGGCGGCAAAGAAGACTTGAAAAAACAAACAACTTTGGTAACAATTATTTGTGTTTCGATTAGCCGTGAATTAAATGTGTATAAGAATTTAGAGACATTTATTGTTAACTATTCGTATATTCGACATTTTGTATCATACAAGTTTTACCAAAAAGCTATTACAGTTTTTGACTGCTCTCTCTCTCTCTTCTTTTCTCTTACTGTCTCTTTCTTTTTTTGCTCTCTTTATATCTGCATTAATCCAATTAATGCTGTTGACTGCTGTTCAGCTCCCTTTCCCTTTTCCCTTTCCCTTTTCCCATTCCCTTTTCCCGTATGCTTATTTAATTAACGCTTCTACGAGATACTTTGACGCTGCTGAATTTCACCTACAAATATTTTCACCGCACTCTCTGTAAACTTTTCGAGACCATCTCCATTTAATTCCCCTTACATACTCCTCCTCCCCATATAGTATATGAATATCATGCTTAGCTTTTCGATGATCCAATATATGTATCTTTTTCATATGAAATTATCGCAAAGTCGCCAAGTGTTACATTCCATCAGCAATAATAAAAACAACAACTCGTAAATGGACCTAACCTCCTAACTCATATTATCGGCATATATACAAATATAGCAAAAAAATCAAAAAAAAACAAATGAACTGAAATGAAACCAAACCAAAGCAAAAAATTCTAGCAAGAATTGTTTACTTAGGCGCGTCGAATATTAAATGCCCTTTTTATAGCTATGCATACATATATTATTACTTTTACTTAAACTTAACTATGTATTTTAGTTCCACGATTATTCTTATAGTACATTTTCTCTATAAGTTTATTTAATAATTTAGCTCAGCATATACTTTAACTTGGAATTGATCTTTAAGAAAATAAATCTATTGTTGTTATTTAAAATCGCCTGATTTTGTATAAATTTGATAAGAATATTTATGACGTATTAAAACTTAAGTTAGGTTTGTAAACAAGAAATATCTTTGAAAACATAAGTTTTTTTGTTTTACTTGAATTTTGACTGATCGATAGGAATAAACAGACGATATTTTTAAATAGATTTTTGCAATTACATAGTTTATAGTTGGATAGATAGATACCATTAATGTAGTAAAGTATTAAGTATGCTCTATTTTGAATGCATTCAGTGTTTACAGGGTATACAAAGAACTTAAGACAAACAAGTGTGTAACGAGTGCAATGTTAACACCAAAAAACAAGAACAAACCTATGCACATTTCTATGAGTTATGGTCACTTCCATTTGCATGTTGACCATCTTCCATATTGTCCACTGCTTGTTTTGCATTTTAGCTCATTATGTCAGCGGTTTTTATGGCGCCGTTTTGGTCAGACACCTGTCAATATGCTTTGGCCATAAACATGTTGACCGATATTTACATTGATTTACAATTATGAATGGAATACTTCAGGCCAGGCCAATGGAGCACTGGAACACACTTTTTGTTTGTTCTTGTGCACTTTAAGGCAGAAGAAATATTCCCATAAAAAACAACTTCACTTTCTAAGTGCTTAAAAAAAAACAACGAGTCAAGTAACTTTTTATAACATCTACATTAAAGGGATAAGACCAACACTTTTTAACTGAACTCAATTGTAGATAGACAAAATCCAACCTTAACTTAGTATATTTTGCAACAAGAAATATCTATTTTGGAGTATGTTAATTTATTTTTTAATTTAATATTATTATTTATTTGCAGCATAGAATTTTTTAGCTTTCTTTCGTATTATGGTTTGTTATGCCTTTTAGAACAAGTTAACGTAAATAAGTTATGAGATTCAAGAAATTTAAATATTTGTAAATCTAATAAACAAATATGTGCATTTGTTTTCTTTACCAAATAAAATGCTCAACTAACTGTTTTTATAATAATAAATAAATTTAATTTATTATTTTCAATTTGATCCTCGACCCATTTAAGTGTTCTCTTTTTATTAAACTCTTCCCACTTTACAAATACATTTTATTGTTCCCATTAAAACTGTTCTTAACATAACAGCAACACATGCATTGGTATGTTAAGATTTACTTGCATCTGTATTCGTATTCTGTGTTCTCTTTCTTCTGATCTTCTCCTGCTCTTCACTGATCTGTTTTCATGCCTAAAAGGAATTCGCACAAATCATAAAACTTTCTCAATTTGCCATTTGCTAACATCTTTTCTATTTTCATTCAACAAAATTACCAATGTTATTTACACGCTATTCATTGGCGTCTCCTTTTGTACATTCTATCCTCTTTTGCTGTTTGAACACACACTGTGAACGGTTTCCTGCTGCCCACACACTCACACACACACACACAAACAAACAAAACTAACGGAGAACCGCACCAAAAACAACAAGCATTTGCACTCACCTTTAAGTTTTGTATTCTGCATCTACTTCCTTCTCCTTCCCACTCCTTCTAGTTCTTACAGCGATCGGCTGCTCCTGTTGCGCTTGCTCTGATGCCGTCTAACGACAGAGAGGCAGCAATAGCAACAACTACACAATAACACAGTTGACTGAGCAGCTGCCGCGGCCCGCGGGATGCTGTTCTTCTTGTTGTTGGTTTTTGGTTGTTGTTGAAAATTTTGTTGTTTCTTTGCTTGTTGTCGTATTGAATCCGGTTTTAAATTTCTTTCAACTTGGTATAATATATTTTCCTTTTTTTTTACTTCTTATTTGCTTGTGTATCAAAAATTTTATTGTTGCTGCTTTTTGGGTTTTCCTTTACACACACTATTTACATATTACATACATACAAACATGCGTGTGTAGATGTAAAGCACTTCACGTGTAGCAAAATAAACAGCAACAATTGCACTTGATTTATTTTTTATGCACTGCGTTTTGATGACCAAACAAAAAATAATGCAAGAAAAAACATGAAAAAAAAAGATTCTTTTTTGTCCTGGTGGCTGTTGGACGACAATTATTGTTATAATGCTTTTAATGAATGCACAATCACCAGCATCAATTATATGATTTACATTCCACACCAAGAACCCAAATAACGCGCGTAAAACCAACCAAGTTAATTTTTACGCAAACTGCGAAACATTTACAATAATGCTAAATACGGCAGCGACGGACGTAAACAGCGCGTTCGATTTGAATGCCGGCAAAAGACTAACGTCACGGTTTAACATACAGTCGCTACGTTAACGTCACTCTGCTATGTTAAGAGAGACTCGTTTAGCAGCGCTGTTGTCGCAACATGTTGCTGGCGCCGTTTGTACAGTGGATTTTAACAGCACACAAACTGATTATTTGTTTGAGCATAACAGTGGGTAAAAGGTTGCACAATGTTTTTTAGCTGAACTAGCATGCACTAAATTGAATTAAAATACAATTTAAAGACTTTTATAATTAAATTTAATGAATTTGGAAGCTGTTTAACTGTTTTCACAATATTTTTTTTTTTGTGAGCACCGAATATTGATACCGTTGATATGGGTATTCTACAAATGAATTTCTGAGATAGTTTGCTTATTGTCACGTTCAGTTTGGGACTGTGGAAGTCTGATGGTAGCATTCATATCGTATTGTACCACTGTATGAGACTTAAATCATTGTATCACGCATGCGCGCATGTTGATGACTGTTGTCGAACATGAAACATGTTTGACCTGTAAAGTAACAGGTGTTTGCAGTCATATAGCAGCTGCATTGGCCTAACATGTTGTGTGCATACTTGTATGAATGTAAACAAATATTGTGAATGTTTGTTTGTATGGTAAATAAGCATTACAACTTAATACATTTAGTAATTTATGCTAAATTAAATATTGTGCGTTCACTAATGAATTTTAGGTAAACTTTGGAGTTTAACTAAAAATAAATCATAGCATTTGGTAATTATTATTGCAGCTCAAACTTCCTCAGCTGCGCTGGCGCTTCATACAGTCGTGTGCAAGTGAGATGGCAATATGCAGAGATGTTTGAGTGTGCGTGCGGCTGCGTGTGTGCGTGTGTGTGTGTATTAATGATCAGCTTGGGGCGAAGAGCGTTTACTCAGCATTTTAATGAGTCGATGTCGCTTAACTATTTTTATTTTTTTCTTTTTGCACTTGACTTTGAGCATTTGAATAGCCATAGACATGGGGAGGGGGTCGGCAGAGGGGCGGGTGGCAGCAACGGGGGTCGCCTTAAAATTGTGTAATTAATAGTTAAAGTTGTTGTTACTGTTATTGATGTTGCTGATAGCAGTGTTGCCAGAATATCTTCGGCTAAAATAGCTAATTTGATAGCAAAATTAGTTAGAAATAGTAGATAGAAATTTAATTAACTAAGCCAACAATAAAAAAATTCGAAGATTTATTAAATTAAATATTTTAAATAGCTGACTTAATAAATACTACAAAATTATTAAAACAGCTAGAGAAAACGTCAGTAGTCCATAATTTATTAAGCTTATACATAATAAGAAAGTTCGCATTTTGGGCTAATAATATTATTAATAACACAACGCTCAAAACTAAATATCTTTATAGCCAAAACTTATTCTCTATCTGATACATATGGAGTCCCAAACATAAAAAAATCTCTTTGAAAAGTTTTTGGCAGTTCAACTTTTAAAATGTTAAGCTTTTTGAATTTATCATTTTCTTCTTTTTACTGTTTTTCAGAGGTGAATTTACATTTTTGATCAATTATAGAGAATGTGACAACTGATTTTTAAAAGCGCTACATTTTCTGAAAGTTAGTATATCTATTATATTTAAATGTCCGAATTTTCGAGTTGTCCGAACTATTTATCAAGTATTCGAACGGACAAGATTGTACTGTACATATTTACAATGCTGTTTGGGAATCTGAAAGTAGTCGAATCTTTTTAAAAAAATATCAGAATTCCAAACAAATAGCACTTTCTTAAATTCTATGGATATGTATGTTATGTATTACATTTAAAAGATAGTACAATATTTATCTACTTAATAGCTTAAATGGCAACACTGGCTAATAGTGCTGTCTAATGCATTTAAATATGCTGGACAACGCACCTGCTGCCGCAGTCATTGTTGTTTCTCTTGTTGTTGTTGTTGACTATTTGTTGACCTTGAGGACGGCCCAACGTGCAATGTCAAGCACAGTTGGGCGAATTTAAGTTTAGATCTTGTTGACTTTATTTATTTATTTTAGTTATTTGACTTGCGCTTCAGTTTTGTTCGATTTCATTTTACCTTCTACGATTATTTTGTGGTCTACACAAATGGAACTTGAGGCTTTAGTTTCCGCTTTGAATTTGGCCAACTTTGACTGCCTGGACATTTATTTGACATGCAGCGACATGTTCGATGCGCCGGCCTAACGCTGAAATTTAAGTGCAATTCCTTGTCAAATCCAACAATCAATCAACACTCATCAATCAAAGCTTTAGGTAGTACAGTTAGCAAAAGCTTTTGCCTAATACATTGTGGCACATTCTAACCCCCAACCCCCACCGCCACCCACACCCGCCATTCCCACTGACAGCTGCATGCACTATGGAACATTTTCCTATTTTATGGGAGTTCTATAGTAACCAAACAAGTTCATTTGGTCTAGTTTTTGTGCATTGGGCTTAAATATAATATCAATAGGCATTATATTTATTTATATATATGTTCATTATATTATAATATATGTATATTTTTAATAGTTTATATATTAAATTAAATATTTGTCGAATATTTATCTCGACAAAAGGTTGATATATATTGTGAAATTTATATATGATACATATATATAAATAAAATGGCCAGATGACCCATAGTGGAATTTTGTCGAACACACACACACACACACACACACACACACACACACACACACACACACACACACACACACACACACACACACACACTATACATATACAAATACATACACATATCGTCTCATTAACATCAAAAGCATTTGGATGCAATCTAGAAAGTCATCCTCGTTCACAGAGAGAAATACAGACATATGTATAGCAAAAGCAGTTACATTTGTCCGTCTCTTTCTCTCTCTCTATCTCCTTCTCTATAGCCATCTCTTTTATCGTATGCTTGTGCCGACGCTTCGGCTGAACGCTTGTGGAACGGCAAAAGTTTCAATTAAAAGTCAAGAACGAAGACATTGGGACGATGGGACGATGGGACGACGGGACACAGTGCGTCATGCTACGCTTGCTGGAGTTATTAAAAGCAGCAACAACAAACAACAACAACAACAACAACAATAACAAGTCAACAAGCCAAAGAAGCGTTGAAGAGTAAACACAACAACAACAAGTTGGACAAGATGAAAAGGGAAAGAAGAAACTTTAAGCAACAAAACTCATCAGCAAATCACGTTAATCAGTCAGAGCGCCAAGTTCTTATGCCCCAGACTGGAGGTGAGAGGAGAGAGTGAGAGAGGAGACAGAGAGGGATAGAGGGAGAGGTGTAGGGTCTACCTGGGTCGGTTATAGTTAAAGATTTTCGGGCCAAGGTAGCTGGCGGCTGCAACGGTAATGAAGTGCAGCCAGGCGAGGCAGCGCCAAACGACCACAGGGAAAGGGATGAGATAGAGAGAGGGAGGGAGAGGGAGATAGAGAGAGAGAGAGAGTTAGATACACAAAAAGAGAGCCGCTGAGAAGGAAAAGAAGCGATCTTGAAAGCCAAGGCAAAGCTTAGCCATAGAGTGTGAGAGAAGCGTTCTTTGAATTTGAACTTGCAGCTGGAGCATTTATTTTAACCTGGGAAAGAGTATTCTAAATTTGGAAAGGGACTCAAAACATCTCTAGTCCCCATGACTTGAATTAACTTTTAATACCTAGTTTTATTATAATCTTAATAACAATATCGCTATCAATATTGGGAAAGAATATTTAGAAGAAAAAAATGTGCTCATTAAAAGTTAAATTAGAGCTCAATAAATTCTCGTTGAAAATCTTATTGCATCTCAACACAAGTCACAGACTGTATATTTGGCATTACGGTAGTTAATTAGAACCACTTTGTTTTAAAGGTAATTCTACATTTTGAAAAATTAAAATAACTAATAATAAATAAAGGAAACTTGCTTAAAAAAATACAATCGACTTCTGTTCTTACTTTATTTTAGTTCGAATATATAGTTACACGAAACTAAACAATCCTACATGTAACTTGTATTTTTTAACTGCAACCTTAGAGCGTTTAATGTTTTGCAAACTTCAATTCTAATTTCTGGAAGATTCAAATTTCAAAGAACACGAATTTGTGAGCTTCTACTGTATACATAAAACCTGATTCAATTTAGGAAAAATTAAACTTTTATATCATAATATTTACCTCGCTGTCAGCAGTCAAAAGTTGAATAATGGTCTCTGTAAGGGTATAAAATCTTCGGTGTGCCAAAGATAGCGTTTTTATATATTTTTTGTAATTTTTGTTGAACTTGGCTTTTGCTTTCGTTGCTAGCAGCGTATGGAAATGAAGGGAAATGAAAGAAAACAGTAGGAAAGTAAACAAGAAAAGTAGCAGCAAAAGTAGCAAAAGCAAAAAACAAACGTGTTAACTACAAGAACATGTTGTTAAGCTTGTGTAAACCAGCTACTGATGGTATTTCTGTTTAATGTCAAATTACCTTACCTTAAAGTGAAAATAGCGATTTGATTGGTTTTTAATTAAAATATATTTATTCAATACGTATTTAAGAATGAGCTAAAGCATTTACAAGATTGATGATTGTTGCTCAGAATGAATAAAAGAGAGTTCTACATCTATAAAATTGTGTAGGGTATTTTGTAGTGATTCACTGTCAAAACTTTCTCCAAATTTCAAATGGGATTAAGAATTTCCACTATTTATTTGATTCGTTTCACAAATTTATAAAGGGCATATCTTAGTCGAGCACAGTGAAAAGCTTCTTATTAAAAGCCCTTAAGAGATTGGGTTTAAAATTCAAACATTTAGTTTTCTTTTGCAAAAGAAATGTTTAATATTAATATATAATATTTAATTTTATCTACATCTATCAAGCTTGTATAAACATTTTTTGAGTAAACATATTAAAGGTGTATCTTCTACTAAAGCAGCTGAAAGTTAATATCTTGTGTTATATCTTGTAATAATCTGAATGAAATAGATCAAGTTAAAGCCTACATAACTGTTGGCTTTAATTGCAAAGTTAATTGACGATCGATAATTGTTCTAAAGATATTTGTAAGAGAAAGAATAACAACGATGACAAAGAACTGTCTGTGCTGGCAATTGGCCCAGAGGGCGTGTCCTGGCAGCTAAATGAATCGATGGACCCCAGCTGGACTTGGCATATTTTACCTTTATGAGCCTGTCCACATGCTGCCCCCTAGATAACTGGTTCATCCTTTCATTTTGCACAGTCGCGTTGACAGCTATAATTACTTTAATGATGATTTCAGCTCCGGCTGACTGATGGCAAAGAGAGAGGAAAAAGTGACAGAATGAGGGAATGGAAAATTCTGTGTGCGGGGCGGCTGAAGACATCGTTTGGGGTTGGCTTTTGTTTGTGCGCGTTTAAAATGCAATTATATATGCATTTAATAATACTCATTGCATACTTTGGAGAGCCGGCTCACTTATCGAGCCACTGCAGCAACGGTGGCAAGTGGCATGAGGCATGAGGCATGAGGCAAGTGGCAAGAGGCAAACGACAACAGAAGCCGCTGAAGTCTCTACTGGAGATTAATTAAATTGAAATGCGATGGCAAATCGAATTTAAACGTCACACGCGGCGTATGCGCAATATTCCATTAAGTATGACATATCAAGGCAATAACTCTGCCTATGTGTGTGTGTGTGTGTGGGTGTCTCGTACATTCAGCAAATTAATTCGGTAATGAAACGATCCAGCAATTATCTTAAACTTATGTACTATATATTTGTTGATGCTCTACATTTTAGTAAGAACATAAAATGTTTTTTATTAGTATGGTTTATACTATCGAGGTAAATGTAATTTGTTAGTGAAACTATCCAACAATTGGAACTTAAATAATACCTTATATTTACTACTTTATCAACATTTTAATCAGTTGTTGCATATACTTCAATAAACAAATGTTAAAATCGTTTGGAATTGGAAATCAATAAAAAAAAATATGTGTAAAAATGTAAAAAATGTTTATCTATTTGATTAATGCATATGTCAAAGGATTATATATATTTATTTATTGCACAACTAGAAATTTATTTGGAAAAACCACAAATAAACGTAATAATAAATAACTTTCTTAGACATATTAAATTAACAAAATAAAAAAATATACCTGGTGGGCTTTGTCCGTTTTTATTTTGTTCTGACTCCATAATATATTTCGTTGGTAAGTTTTAATATATATACATATATCTTTATTTAAAGAGAAAGAGAGGTAAACAAAGAGAAAAATTTTAAAAGGAGGGCGGGGGTGAATGGAGGGAGTGGGAAACTTAACACACTTCGAAAATGCTACCTAAGATATCTTTTTTATAGGCCTACTCCATTGATTTTCATTCCTGTACCGTCAAAAGCTCTGATTTGAGCCAACCCCAATATTATTAATAATTATTAAGCAAGCACTGTAATTAAATGCTCTGCACTTTTTCTTTAATACCCTTTACCCACTTTTACATTGGATATATTAATTATTTTAGTTGATTTTTCTTTATTTCTGTGTATTAGACTGTTTAATCATTTATTAATTGGAGGGTACAAAATCTTTATTAAGATGTTAAAAATTCACAGAAACAACGGACTTGATAACTTATCTTAAATTTCCATATCATATACATTACAGGATAACTCTCGTCGAGCATTCCCTGCACACATTGTGAGCATAATTTGTGATAGAATTGATTACAATTGGATTTTACAACACAAAGTAATGATGTAATTGTGAGGAATCCTCACTGAGGATAGTTGCGGTGAGTTCTTTTTGCAACGACTGTGGAGTTAATTTCCCCCACATTGGGAGGGAAAGAGAGGAAGAAGGTGGGTAGAGAATTGAGATGTATGCCACGCCCACCATTATGCCTACAATTATTCAATTAAAAAGTGCATGCGGCGCAATTAATATAATTTTCAAGCAACGAAAGCGAAGCTAAAAGTTTTTCGGTCTGTTGGCTTCCCATGTGTTTGTGTGTGTGAGTGTGCGTGTGTGTGTGTGTGAGTGTGTGTGAAGGAAGCGTTGCCAGATAGGTGGACTTTGGGTGCGGTTGTAGGCGTGGCAATAGGCGGTCTGACAACGATGTTGGCAGCTGCATGGAAACTTGCAAAACTTTTTAAGTGACTTCTAATAGCGAATTATGATGCCGTTGCAGGCGGGCTTTGATGAGCTTCAGCAGGGTAAGAAGAAGAGGGTTGCCAGGGGGTGGAGGGGTTGGTTTCCGCTAAAAGGAAGGCAGCCAATTTTCAATGCAATGGCTGCGGTTCCTGTTCCTGGAAGAAAGAGAGAGGAGTTGAAAGAGGGAAGGCTTCAAGTGGAGGCGTGGCTGCAAAAAGTTCACGCTTAAAACTTGGACGATAACTTCATTGCAGTGCACACCAAGTGACACACACACACATATACACACTAACACACACAAATACAGTGAGAATGAGCAGCAGTGAAAGAGATAGATGTAGAGAGAGAAAGATAGAGAAAGAGAGAGGGGGCAGAGTGTGAGGCATGCATAAACAGAGCGCACTTTTAACAAAGTTAGTTAGTTTCTTCCTTCCGTTGGCAGGCCGTGTATTACGTATACGTATATGAGTGTGTGTATATATATATATATATATGTGTGTGTGTGTGTGTGTGTTGTGGTATATGCGTGTGTGTGTCTGCTGATATAATGACAAAGTGCACTTTGACATTATCATCATCAGCGCATGTCGCCGTTGCTGTCATCAAGTAAGCAGCAGGCAGCCCAAAATACTCTTGCGGCCTTGCCACTGCCACGCCTACACCGCCCCTATCCTTTCTCTCCCACCATCTTATTTCCACCCACCTCTCTGGGCGTGTGAGTGGAAAAAGTTGCACGTTTTAATGAATTATGCGTACATTGATAATAATTTCTTGGTTAGTTTTTGGCCTCCTCAACTTTTGTGTTACTTATTGCAGTGTAAGGCAGAGTAGGCAACGTGCCACGCCCACACCGCACAATCTGCACGAAATACAAAAAGTTTTTGCACTTTTAATAAGGCCACGTTTATGATGTTGAAAATGAGGATGTTTCTTGGCTGCCTTGGTTTCCTACATATGACGACGACAAATGTCAGAAAGTCGTCAGTTGGCTAAAAAGTTTCACAAGGCGCCCAAAAGAGAAAAGGAGCAGCGAAGAAGAAAAACAGTGCAAAAAGAAAAAAATGAAAAAGAAAAGAAAAGAGACAAAGAAAAAGAAAAGAGTAAAATACTTAAAAGACTAAAAGTGCGAACACTGCAGCCAGAATTAATCAGTACTCGATTTTTGGCCCAGAAAGTGAACTTGGCATAAAGAATGAAAGTTTTTGTCTTCCAACAATTTGAAACCAAATTTAATTTAATTAATATGCATTTTACTTGTACTAGTTTAATTCTTGGCTTAATTTCAAATGCCAATTATAAAACAAAAGCTGGCATTTTAAATACAATTTACTCGATTCATTTACCAATTTAAATATTTAAGTTTCAGTTTAAATGCAATTCATAATTCATACGCTTTGATTACACTAAAATTTTAAATACAATATGCTAGTTGTAAATTCAATTCATTCAAGTGAAATTTAATTTGTATCAAATATTAACATTTTAAAATGTAAACAGTTTAGTTGTATCTTATTTTTTTTTATGTACTCTTAAAATTAGAATGAATCTCAAATTAAATATAGTGATTGATAAGTAAGTAATTTACAATACATTTCTCAAATTACTCATTTTATTGTTTGTATTTAGGAAAAAATATATTTTATTTAATGAGTAATTATTATTACTAAATATGTCGCAGAACATCATGAATTTCACTTCACAACAACACAAATTACAATTAAATAAATATTATCATTTGAAGAAAGGAGATCTGAAAAAGAACCAATATATATATATATATATATATATATATTCTAATTGGTAACAATAAATAATTCTTATGGTATTAAAATATGTCTTATTATTGAAATTCTCTTTTAAACTCTTTAAAGCTCAGACTTGTACATTTCAACATTATAGTGTACAATAATTATTACTTCTATGTGTAAACTAAGTATAAATAAAATCATTCCTTAACATTCATTTTCAATTTTTATCTTAAACTTTTACTACTTATTTATTTACATGACTAATTATTATACAAAGATAATATAATTCCTTATATAAGGGAGTGCTAGCAACTACGGCCATCGACTCTAAACTTTTAACTTTAACTAACTTTAGTTAATTTGCTTTTGGTTGTATTTCTTTTGAACATTATTATTTTGATCAGTAATTAATTATTTAAAGCATTACCGAAAATTGTTAAATTTCGCGTTTTATTTTGCTAATAGGATCTTAGAGATAGCTTTAATAGAACCTTTGGCTAATATGGGTAAGTACAATTAAGTTTCATTGTGTCTAACCTAGAAATAGCGGTTGCTATGTTGCTAATTGAGTTGTTTGTTGCACGGCTTGTTGCAAGTTGCTCGCACATAATTGCATCAAGTGCTCTACAATGACAGACCACACAGGCTGCCACAGAGTGAGGCAGGCTAAGCAGACAGACAGACAGACTAAGAGGCAGACAGACAGACAAGCAGACAGAGCGAATGTCTTCAAGGAGGCCAATAGCCAATGGCATTTTAATAGAGCCTAATGGACATTTTAATTGCCCCAGTGCACACGGCACAGACGAAAAAAGGACGATAAAAATCACACGGCGCCCAAGCAGAGAAGAAGAAATCGTCGGGGGAGAAGAATCTGAATGTGAATGTGAATGTGAATGAGGCAGACGCACGCACGCACGTTTTGGGCTTAAACTGGCAACTAGGCAAGTTTATCTTTATGAATATCGCGACACTTTATGAGCGCCAAACGGCAGCGACGATAACGAAAACACAAAAAAAAAAACGTGTCCACTGGACAATGCGGCGTATGAGCAATGCGACGAACAAGCAAACGACAAAAGACAACAACAGGAAGATACAAAAAAAAACAAAAAAGAGACTACGTCACGTACTTGATACATATGTCAGATATGTCACTGATAGTCAAGGCCCTGAGTCGGCAAGTCGTTTCACATCCGTGATATATGCACTAACTGATCTGTTGTTTTTTGGAACTGGGTCGTTTTTAAACACTTGTAGAATGCATTATGATCTGATGAAATTTATAATCTTAAGCAAAAATAAGATAATCAGCTACTTGAAGTTGACAGGGTCTCAAATGATTCCAGAAATACCTACATATCTGATAGATTTATGAGTTCAATAAGAGACAGTTGGAGAGCATTCTCAACAGTAGCTAAAATCTTTAGAATATAATCTTTATGTATGTAATAAATTGTTTATTATATAATAACTGATCTGTTGTGACAGATTCTCTTTTATTTTATTTTTTGGAACTGGGTCGTTTTTAAACACTTGTAGAATGCATTATGATCTGATGAAATTTATAATCTTAAGCAAAAATAAGATAATCAGCTACTTGAAGTTGACAGGGTCTCAAAAGACTCCAAAAATACCTACATATCTGATAGATTTATGAGTTCAATAAGAGACAGTTAGAGAGCATTCTCAACAGTAGCTAAATTGTTTATAATACTAACATCTTTTATTATGTGATAAGCATTTTTAGGAATTTGATAAGCATAACTACTAATCTTAATACAAATATTTTTTATATAGATCTTCCAGGAACCAGAGAATTGCGTTTCAACCTCTTATCTTGTTTTATACTATATATTTTCTTAGATAAACAATTTCCGTTTTTGCTCTACAATTTGATTAATCTTTCTTGATAGTATAAGATTAATTTCACACTGTTGAGTTATCTTTTGGTTTACTTTCTGTTAACTGTTACTATTTAATCCGTTTGTTCTAACTACTTACTTTCGCTTTATGTTGGATTTTGCAAGCTAATGGATTTTTTGTGCTCAATTTGAACCGTCGAAAAATAGTTTAAGACAACTTAAGACTGATTAATATTCCATTAGCTGAAATCTTTAGGTATTTAAGCAGCAACTTCGTTGAGAGATTAGCTTTTGTTAAAAGAAATAAGAAAGTTAAAACCTCACGGATACCCTGTTGACAAACCAAACCTCTTTTATTCTTTTACTATTACATTTATAGAAAATAAGTAATGAAATAAATACATGTGTACACTCAAAAACGTAATAAGAATGAACTTGAACAGTTTTTGAGAAGAGATTTGAAAAGGACTAATTTATCAATCTCCGTAATTAATTAAGTACTTATAATAGGAATTGTAATAAAAATCAACTTGAATACCTTTTAAAAGTAGATCTAAAAAAGTTTTTTAATTTGTTGATGGTAATCAAATCATCAATCAGTTGATGATATATAGAGAAATATATATTTTGTATAAAATATATCTAACATTTTATTAACAAACATATAAAACTTATAAAATACATACACCAATTGATCAGACCCCTGCAATATTTGTGTTGAGAGGGTATCTAATTAACCGTAAACAAATTAACGTATTATTGTTGTTTTTCTAATAATGATCATGTCTCAAGTGTCTCAAGTCTCATTTAAATTGATCATAAAGCTTCTTGGGAAAACTGTCAAACTGGCTTAAAAACCTTGAGCATTCTGTCCAAGAAAAATGTTCAGTGAGTTTGTGAGTGTTGTGCAACATCTATTTGTTGCAAGGCATCCATGATCCGCAATGCTTGTTGCATAACAACAAACACCCAACAAACACATCAGCAATAAGAAGCAGAAAAAAAAGGAAAACAAAAAGAAAAACAAAAAAAACTCAACGAGAGGCACAATAACAAACACCTTGTGGCCAACACAATGCGCACAACAGGCAAACACTTTGACCCAAACCCAAGACTCAAAGACTCAAGACCCAAGACTCAAAGACTTCAAAGACCCAAAGACTCTGAAAATCCAGTAGCCAGAAGCAGTAGCTGAGAGCTTGAAGATGCAAGATGCAAGATGGAAGATGGAATGGAGTGGATGGGGTGACTCTGATGCGGCAACAACTTGTACTACTCTGTTGGCGACTCTTTGGTTTTTCTGATGCAACCTGTTTCCTGATTTCGGCATGGCCCAAAAGAAACACACACACACTGACACACACACACACATATATTTATTCAGTCAATGTGAGTACTTCTCCTCTTTCAAAATGGTATTACTTAATTATAGATATTCAAAGTGCTGCGACAAGAAGATTTGCAAGCTGTCATGAGTCCCCCAGTCCCCCAGTCCCCTCTTCCCTCATTCTGTCTGGAATTACATATGCTTCTGTGGACCATCCCATTGCAACTATTTATATGCTCCGATAGAGAGAGAGAGAGGGGGAGATGGAGAGGGACAGAGAGAGATAAAAGGCTGAGTAAAGTAGCAGCTGTTAACTTGGCGCCGTAATGTTAAGGGGTAAAGGGGTAAACGGGTAGGTACAGGGTTGCAAAATGAGAAAATGGCAGTTTGAGTTGAAGATGCCCGTGGAGTGTTAATGGGGAAATTGAAAATCCATTTGCTGATTAATTTCTCACAATACCAAAGCGCTTGCCGAAAAACAACACACACACACACACACACACACACAAAGTGAGAAAAACACAGAAAAAAAAAATGTTCACATTTACGTAAATGAACTTTTTGCTTTGTTACTTTTGTTGTTCTTGTTGTTGTTGTTGTTGCTGCTGTTGTTGTTGTTGTTGCGAGTGTAACTCGCTGGCAAACAGTTGAAGTAAAAGTTTTGTTTGTTGTTTGTCGCCTTTGCTTTTTTTCAGTTGACAAAAATGTTTTCGCATTCGTTGCCAGTTTTTCAGCTTATCCCCCAATTTTTTTTCTCTTTTTTCTTTTTTTCTTCCATTTGTCTATTTTCCTACTTTTTTTTCTACACAATTTACAGTTTACATGGGAAAATGTTATGCCAAACTGTAATCGAGTGCAAGCAAAACATATTTCGCATAGTTCAACTCAAGGCCTTCTGTTTAGGGCTCTCATTGATCTGAACTTATATTCTAAAGCTCTTGGAAATGCAGCTTTTAGATTTTTACAGTCCAAATTCTTATTCCAAGTCTGTACATCAATTCTTTCTAAGACTGTTAATCTTATCAAAGCTTCGTTGAAGACTCGAAAGTCTAGTTCCTTTTATGAAAAAAATAATTACTTAATAATAATGAATAAAATGGGAGCTTTTTGAAGGAATTTTGATATATATTACTACTGCACATTTTCTTTAATTAGAAGCTATAAAGTTCTAAATTTTTGCAAAGTTTCTTAGAATACTCGAAAGTCTAGTTTCTTAATTTATAAGTTTAACTTTCTTGTCATCAAAGCGTTGATGATAATAATAACTTAATAATAATAAATAAAAAAGGAGTTTTTTGAAGGATTGACATGGCTTTAGAATTTTGAACTATATTATTACTAAAAATTTTCATTAATTGGGAGTTCTTAGATCAAAAATTGTAGTAAATACAGCTTGATTCAGCTCTGACGGACTTGGAATTTTTAATCTTGCTTTAATTATGTTGCTTAAAAAAGTAGTTCTTAAATCTCGCTCTGGTAAGCTCTACAAAAAGAAGTCTTCTCTTCAGATGAAATACTCATCTGTGCATTATTCAGTAAGGTTCTGGAGAATCAGCTTTCAAATCGAATGTTTATTTGAAGCTACTTTTTAATGCAGCAAGTGTTGACTGTAACTCAACAAACTCAATGTTTATTCGTAAATAATAATTAAGATTGCTATTTGATTATTCCAGTTACTTATCTGGGAAAAGTATCTGAAAGCTCCCTGATCCTGCAGTGTTGTTAATGCCAGTTGTCCAAGTTGAAAAGCTCTCGGTTGGCTCTTTGTTTTATTCTATCCCAGTCTCAGTCTCAGTCTCCGTCTCAGTCTTAGTTTATCTGTCTATCTGTCTAATTCTCCTCCCTTACAGTCAGTCGGTGAATTTCTCGCCTGCCTAATCAAGTGTCCAAATCAGTGCTGGATGCTTCCTGTGCCAAGGACTTGACGCACATGCATTATTCAGTAGGTAGCGAGCGTTGTGTCTGTTGCCGAAACAGGACACGCATGATTTGAATTGTCTGCAAAAGTTTTGCAGCTTGAGCTTCAACTTTGCTTTTGCACCTTATGTGACAGCTATGTGCAGACTTCTCGCAACTTGAATTTCTTGTCAGCAATGAAAGAAACAAAAAAACGAATAAAATAAAAATACCAAGAAGAAAAAATAGAATAGAGAAATATTACAAGGCGAAAGGACATACAGACGATTGTACATACATACATATATCTATAGCCTGTCCTATGTATGCAAAATGCAAAAATTTAGCCAGTAAATCTTTGCAAGTGGCACATAAACTTTGCCAAAGAAACTTTACTCTCTTCTTCCATTGCAGAAATCTAGAAAAATGATACAGTGCCAAAGAAAAAGTAAACCAAAAGAAAAAATACAAAAAAAAGAATACGCAAAACAAAAATAAATGCAGTAAGCTACAGTGGAGCAGCTCGACAGTAGGAGACCAGTACTTTTGAGTGCAAAGCGTTCACTAAAGATTGTTCTTCAATGTTGCGTACCATTCAATAGATGGCGCCACTTGATATACATAGAGGTCGCTAGCGTCTCTTCTTCCTTTCGCCTGTAACATTGTTAGTTGAATAACTTCCGCGTTTATCAACCGATTGAATGAAATTTTAGGACAGGTTTGGACTATAGCGAGTATATATATACCAAAAATCAAGCGCTAGCATTAAAGGTTCTCTTGTAATTTGACCTCGAAATTTTGTATTTCAATTTCCGTGGGCGGAAAGGGGCGTGGCAAAAATCTAAAACAAACTTGTTCAATGCAGGATATGGATGAACCTTCATGCCAAATTTGGTGTCTCTAGCTCTTATAGTCTCTGAGATCTAGGTGTTCAAAAAGGGACAGACAGACAGACAGACAGACAGACAGACAGACAGACAGACAGACAGACGGACAGACGGACATGGCTATATCGACTCGGCTGTTGATGCTGATCAAGAATATATATACTTTATGGGGTCTGCCAGCCTCCTTCTGCCTGTTAGCACATTTGCCGTAATAGACATTTGTACCTTTTTAAAGTACTAATAAGATAAATGAACCAAAAATAACAGAACCGAAGAGTATCAACAGAAAACTTGAACACAAAAGGCGCAAAGTGCAAAAAGCGCAAAGTGCCATTGGATTTCTCCTTTTTTTCCTTGGTTCGAATTAGAACAGCTTATGAATATGGGTCCAGTAATTAGAATTTTCCATTTCAATCAATCTGTGGCCTAAGAGTTTGACAGAAGCTAAAATCTCTTGAGAGCAGTCTCTTCAAAATGAAACAGACTTTTTTTCAACGTTTGGTCCGCAAATAGAATTAGGACTTTTCGAAATATAGATTTTGTTGAATTTAAAAATCATTTTCTGTAAAAGCTGATAACATGGGCAATTATATATTTCTTATATGCTTGGCTTAGACTAAAATAAAACACTTTCAAGTTGGTTTAAAATCAGTAAATTTCCTTAAAAACAATTAGTTTGTCAATTGACAAATTGAATAGTTTTCGTTTAGTTTGCTTTAAATAAATAAGCTGCATTTATTTTTCCTCTCTAAACATAATTCAAGCAAAATATTCGTTCTGCTTTCTATGGAATGGGATTAGCTGAAAGTTTCTTAAAGCTTATTTAAATTAATGCATATTTATTTTTAATTCCATAGCACAATTAGTATTCAGTAAAGCTGAAAAATATTGTTGCATCATAGATTAATTAAATAAATACTTTAATTTTTATTTAGAAAGCAGCAAACTTAAATACACAAGAATCATTATTCTTTACTTTTTAAAGCCATTTAATTGATGTTATTTAAAACTGCATTTAATTTAAAGTAAAGTGTAAAATTAAACATGATTGTACTCTTGAGTTAAAATTTAATAATGTAATGTATACCATAAATAGTTGTGCTTTTAACATAAGTTAACCTTGTAGCACTAGAATGTAATGAAATAAAATTAGCTCCAACTCTATAAACAGAC
The DNA here is from genome assembly GCA_035043265.1 of Drosophila testacea. Taxonomy (NCBI): domain Eukaryota; kingdom Metazoa; phylum Arthropoda; class Insecta; order Diptera; family Drosophilidae; genus Drosophila; species Drosophila testacea. The sequence continues at coordinate 5,372,028 of JAWNND010000229.1, forward strand.
TGTACAATTTCCCCATTTGTTGGTAGAAGTTGAGATAATGATAATTAGACCATAATATTTCTGTGCTCAATCAGTTTTCAAGTAAATGATTTTTCCACAAATCTTGAACAACAGTCGTCGGCTTCATTGATGGTGTTTGGTCTACAAAAGTCATTACAGTAACAAATCATATAAAATTGGAAGAAAACATAACGCATCATAATTGAGCACTACTTCCTCAATGATCTGTCAAATTTGAGGTGCATTGTTGTTGGATTAATTGGGCCAAAGCAGTTGAAACTGTTGTTGGAATAAGGTGCCGACAATTAGTTGAACAAAATGTGCTTTCAAACCTGCTTTCAACTCGACTGATGATTGTGGATGCCTCAAAGCTCTGTTGCAATTGTCGGCCTATTAAATAACTTCAATTTCCATGCACTTTTCGGTTGCAGCTTTGACTCTTTGACCGGCTAACTGACTGACTGACTGACTGACTGACTGACTTGAATGACAGAGTGTAGTAGTAACTGGTCTGGTTTCTTTTGGTTGTATTGTCATTTGTCCCACTCGTTAAACATTCATTTGTCGAGAGCTTGATGATCTCGAGCTCGTAATGACAGACGCAGACCTTGAAGTCAACTGCCGCGACTCTGGGGCAGATGTGTCGACATCAACATCAACATCGACATCGACATCGTCGTCGTCGTCGTCTTTTTGACCCTTTTGCGAGCACTCGAGGCATTTTGGCTTGGAATTTGGCTTAATTGCGAGCACGTTTGTCCAAAGTGTTGCCACCAATTGCAACTGCAACACTTAATGGGGGCACAACATTGGCGTTGCTGCAACTCTGCATTGCCCTGCAGCCTGGAAAATGAATAAAGCACGAAGTCAATCGATTTATGATCATGACAAACAACTCGACTATTGCCAATGTTAAACTCTACCGATTATAAACGGTTCTACAAATGATCGATATTAAGTTATTTATAGAGTAGTGATGATATTTGAAGTGAAAAATATTAATTTATTGCACAAACACACCTGTCTCCCAGGATATCTACCAGTCTAGCATATCGTACATATGTACATCTACTATTTAAGCACTCTCGATACAACACTTCAAAAGCCGAAAAATTCTTGTAAATCTTTTGAATTGCAAATTTGTATCGATAAGTGGCAAAAACAGTTGTTAACTGAATTCATGAGTATCTAAATTCATGAGTACCACTCTTTAAACTAAATATTTGTTATGTTTTGCTTTTTATTTTTCTTGTAGTTTTTCTAATAAAAAAATGTGTTTGCAATATTGTTGTTGTTGTAGTAAATGTGGTTGCTTTTCTTACATAAGTTGAAATCAGAATTTTGATGATGGTTTACATGGCAATCAGAATTTCTTGTTGCACGATTACCCAACGATTGGGCGTGGGGGGAATCCCCCTGCCCTAATATTCCTACACTCCTACACCTCTTCACCTTCCCTCTCCCCTCTCCTCTTAAGCTGCCTAGATAGCTGCTCGTAGTGCAAGGCAAGTGAAGTGCATAAATCGCTTTAGCCAAACACGCGCTCTCGCATAATTTTCAATATCGTGCCAATAAAAAGGAGTTTGCAATGGTTTTTTTCTCCCCATCTTTTTTCTTATATTTTTATTTTGCAGCAACAGAGAATGATGGTGGTATGATGAAGGGAAATGGGGAAAGAGAAGTGAAGTGGTTGAAATTACATTTAAAATTGAACAGCATACGGGAGTCGCAGCTCGCACATTTCGCAGCCACTTCCGGCGGCAATGGCTGACATTAGCACCTCGTCTCGACAAGGTGGAGGAGGCACTTGCCAGGTGGCCAAGGGTTCTGCATACACACATGAAGGGGTTCAGGATGGAAAGGGCGGGAGGATGTACAAGATGAGGGGTAGATGCTACTGCAAGATTTATGTGCCATGTGTTTTTATAGCGGAATAAGCTGGCACCGCTGGAGGCAAGGCAATATGCTAAAAATTTACCAACGCAATTTTTCATATGCATAAATGTTTGTTCGATAATATACGTAACACATTAATAAACACATATACATATACAATATATATAGATATAATGCATATGATCATACATATATTACTTTGCTTGCTCTGATTGTCTGTTGATGTTAAAGAACAATCACCACTTACATAAAATACAACACTTTAATGTTCCTTAAATAAATGTAATATAAAATCCAATTACCTATGAATATATGTAATAAGTGATTGCATCTGGAAAGTCAATTTTAAAAATACTAAGGAGTCTGTTTTCAAATGCTGTTCTTTTTTTTAACATTTATTGAAAATATTCTTTATATAACAACTTTACTTAGGTCCAATTTCCCATCTTGCCTATTGCCTACAGGGTAGATAAACCTGTCGATCAGAGACATTTGCTTTTTTTGCCTCTTGATAACTTATAGGGCAGATCTGCTGCCTGTTAGTTCTTAACATTGCTTGGAGCAACGTTTGTTAAAATTCTCTTCTCTCAAGTTCAGTATGATATTTATATTTTCAGTACGATTAAGTTGAAATAGTATCCAAGTCCTAAGTATCCAAGTTTGTATTGGGAAAATATCTTCATATACAAACTTTTCTGAGGCTCTATATAAATTTAAAAACTGGTTCGAAGTTAACCTTGTCTGTAGTGTTGTCAGCAAAATGTAAACACTACCCCAAGTTTATTAAACAAATTCAAAATGCTTTTATTTATCCGGAATATATAATGCATTAAAGTTGTCCACTTAATATTCCCTCAAGAATTGCAGTAAAATATTCCCTAAAACGAACACACTTAAAAGTAACAGGTAAATGACAGACAAGTTGCAGTTGTCAATCGATTGCAGCTGAAGGAATCGAACAAATCAAAGTTTTCCCGATGCACTTCATCGGATTGATGTCCCCGTGCGTTCTCCATCAACAACAAATCAATACCCTACACGCACAATCAGTGGAGAAGAGAGGAGTGGGTGAAGAGGGGGACAGTAAAGCTGAGCAACTGGTCCATGGTTCATCCTGGTGGACAGACAGCCCGCAGCATTCAATCTGAGCAATTCAATGGCAAACGCAAAACGCAAAAATGAGAATAACCCAAACAATCAAATCCGCTCCTTTGTGGATATCAATTCTTCTCTTCCCCCTAAATACCCAACTATTTTCTACATTCTCCCCTCTATCTCTCTTTCTCTCACGCTCACGGAGCCAAAAAGCTGGCAACTTGTCTGTGCCGCCAAATTCGTATTTCTTTTTATACCCGTATTTCGTCGATTGCAAGGGTATATTAAATTCGTTGGAATGTAAAACTAAAGCCCATTTTATCAATGTCCATATAACTGTTACTTGATAGATATCTTTGAATTTGACATTAGTTACTATACATTTTACGTCAGTTTATCAATCGGATACTTATTATATATCGTATAAGTAAAGCATATATATTCTACATAGTCTGTCTGTCTGAATGGGTGTTCACCTACACCTCAGAGGCTTTAAGAGCTAAAACAAGCAAATTTCGCACACAGACTTCTGTGAACCTTAAGCAGAATCAAGTTTATTTCATATACTACCATGCCCTTTTTCTACTCGCACAATTTCATGTACATCTACACTTTAATAGTGAGAGAAGTAAATTTTTTCCAAGGACATCAAAGTGCTTTCAAATTTGGCCATACTCTTGACCCTGAAAACACTGTTGTTTTGGTGAAAGTTCCCTTTTGAATACTGTTAAATCACATTATTTAATTGCATTAAAATCGGACGTACATACATTAAGGTAGTTATGGCTGCTCTAAGATTTTTTTAAAGCATTTTTAATGCAAATTTAATAAACTCAAATATGAAACTTTGAACTTGCATATTTAACGGGTATCTTATAGTGTGTGATTGACTAAAGGGTTCTTACTTGTTTTTTGTGAATGTGATTTTTTTTTGCAATGCGATACATAAACATGGCTGCAATTTATGCGCTGGGCCGTCAGTTGTGCAACCGCATACCCATTCCACAAGGAACAAGCTCTCTCTCTCTCTCTCTCTCTCTCTCTCTCTCTCTCTCTCTCTGTCTCTCATCATCGTACTCTTCATCGCTGGGCAACAACAACTGTTGCCCTAGAATTGCGCGGACTGCCAAACTAACTTCAAACTTGCAATATAAACACATAAATCCTGTGCACTGATACACACAGATTCCGTTAGACAGTAGTTGTTGGCCAGAGAAAAGAGAGAAAGAGGAAGAGAGAGAGTGAAAAGAGATGGAAAGAGAGAGAGAGGGGTAGATGGCTCTGAAGGGGAAGTGTAGAAGGTTTTTGAGGTTGTAGGTTGAAAAACGCCAGCAGCAACTTTTGCGTACCTCGTACCGACAACAACCGAAAAAGTAGCCAGCAACAACAACCACAATAGCAACAACAATCACAACAACAACTCATACAGCAACAACAATAGCAACAGCAACAACAACAGTTGCATTCAAAAAATATTATTGGGGCGTTCTTTTTTTGCTGTGGGCGTGTTGGCATCACTAAGCGTGGGCACTGTGGAAATGCAGAAAATGGGAAAGCGGTCAACAACAGCAGCAGCAGCAGCAACAACAGCCACAACAGCAACAACAACAACAACAACGACAACAAAAGTTGCACCTTTTGCTAGTTTGGGAGGCAACTGGCGAAGAGGGCGTGGCAGGGAACATTGCTTTCAAATGATGGAACGCTTAGTTTTTTATGCATGGAACTTGTCGATGGCAAAAGTTGAATTATTGCGAATCGCAGCAACTAGCAGTGACAAGAGAAAAGGGCGAGGGAGAGGGAGAGAGAGAGGGTTTTAAGGAGACACTGAAAGAGAAAGAGAGGAATTGTAGGCGACAGCAGCAACACTTCTCATGCATAATGAATGCGCTTTGGACGACGACGACGACGACGACGATGAGTCGAGTTGAGATGAGGACCAAAAAAGTAACAAAAAATAAAAAATATATGTATGAGGAAGCTGCCAACAAGCAGACAACAAGCTGTTGGACTTATGTGGCTTATGGTCTATACTAAAAGGGACAAACGGACAAATGGAAAGCGACTTGCAACGTGGCTGTGGCATCTAAACATCGACCAAAGCTCGAGTAGGTGCAACAAATTGTTGTGCGAAACTCTTAAAGTTGCCACTAACTGTCGTTGATGGAATCGTCCAACTTGTTGATGAATTTCAGTTTATTGAGAGAAAAGCTTTTAATTGTAAACTTGTCATTGCAAATTGTATATGCTCTTTTAGATATAGAAGATATCTGCTCAGCAGTTGAAAAATTTACGTTACATTTGAAATCATATTTGTCTATATGAGAAGAAAGTAAGACAGTACTTAAATCCAAGTTAAGGAATCACTCTTGGATCGTTAGATTGCTATATAATTTATAATAAAATAATATAAAAGCTTTTATGAGCTACTTTTCTTATATTTATGATTTAACAAATGAAAATGTTTATAAAACAACTTAAACTGACAGTTTCTATGCTGAACTATGATACTATCCTTTTAATAACTGTCAATATAGTAAAAATGTTTATAAATGAATTTAAAGTTATGGTTCCCATGAATATAGTGTAGTATTAGTATGATATAGAGTAGAATAGTATGATCATTTGATTTAAATAACTAATGTTTGAGTTCAAACTTTATAAGTTTTAGATGTTTGCTAAAATAGATTAGGATCTGATACAGAAACTGACTTTACTTTCAATTATTCTTAAAGCAGCTCTTTTTTATAATAAAAGTTTAGTTTTTGTTAATAGAATTCTCATTAATTTACTTTTAGTAGTGGCAAGAAATCCATACTTTATTTAAGATCTAAATTTAAATTTGAATTGGCTCAATCAAATGAAAAACTAAATTTGCTTGACAAGGGACCAGATTATATTCTTATAAGCTTTTCAAAAATGATTGCTTTAATACAAGGAATCTATTAATAATTATGCCGAGCTTGTCTAATATATTTAATTATAAATAAAACACTTACTATAGATGGTTACTTAGCTAGCAATTTGGCAAATAGGAAATTTATTATATAAGGCATTCTTAAATGACTGCTTTGATATAAAGAATCTATGTATATCTTAAAGATAATTAATTTATTAATTTAAAAATAAACAAATATTATCTTAAATACAAACAAGCATATTTAATATAATTACTAGCAAATGCTATATCCGATTTTATAATATCAAATGGTTGATTTTTCAGCGATCTGGGATACAAAATAAACGTGTAGAGTCGTATATCTGTAGTTGATAAATAAATTAAATGGTAGAGGAATATTTTTGAGTGCAACTGCAGTTAGTGTTGGCGTTGCAATCACTAAATCAATGTTGGTATTGGGCATTGTGTGAAAAGGTATCGCCTGGTGGCAACACCCGGGGGCAGGCCGTCAATTTGGTTACCACACCGAACATTTCACAATGCAACCGAATTGTAATTGACGCCGACACCGACGCCGACACCGATGCGAAGCTGAGCCTTAGGTCGAGTTGACTGGGGTCGAGTTTTGTTGAATTTGCCACAGGCTGTGAGACTCTCACTTCTGTATAGAGTTGTGTCTGATCTTCCACCATCGAAATGCTATCATCATTTAAATGTTGATTGTCGGTTTGTCAGTTTGTCAGTTTGTCGCGTTTTTCGTTTGTGGCTCAGCAACAAAGGGAGGGGGCGCCACAGGCAATGCCCCCAAAAAATTGCACTGCAATATCGCTGACTGTTGCAACTGCAACAACAACAACGACAACAACAACAACGTATCGAATGGCGATGCAAATTGAAATGGATGCGAAAGAAGCGCTAATTTGATGACATCATGGGGCAAGCAAAATTACTTGGGGGCCAGAGAGATGTAGCAAGAGCATTCGCCAACTGTGCAACATGCAACACAGGCAACATCACTAGCCTCTTAATTAATGACACACCTTATGGTGGCCGTGCCGTGCAACTTGCAGCGTGCAACGTGCAGCGTGCAACAACGGAAAACAACCCTCAAAGAGATACAGTTGTATATATAGTTGAGTTGCCTCAGGGGGCGCTTTACCTTATTTAATGGTTCACCGCCTCCAAAGAATCCATTGTACTATATGTATAGGGTCAGGTCGGAAGGGACAAGCGTTCTAGAAAATGCACATAATTAAAAATTATGAGCAGGACTCTAATAACAAATGCCCGCTGGTTCCCATCTCATTGACCTTTTCCCATTTCCCTTTGAACAATTAAATTAAATACCCGTTAAATGAATGTCCAAAGAAAAAGATACTCGTACTTTAATGAAATGCAGTTTCAAATGCATCAACAAATTAGATACAAAACGAATACTAAAGTCGAGGGTGTTCAACTATGAAATGCTCAGTTCATAAATAAATACTCCAACATTTGGTATCATAATTTATTTAGCTACACTGACAGTTGGAAAGTTCTCAATGCTTACCCTCATTCTAACATAGAGACAATTAGAAAGTTAAGGAAATTAATGGGGTTAAAGGTATGAATAATTACTTGCAGTTGGTTTTTCATTCTTGATAACATATCTGACACTAAAAAAAAACTTTATAGACAATTCAAATAAAAGAAATCTGATTTTGGCTTGAATTTAGAGGACACAACGCTTGCTTACTGCAAGACCATCAAATGTTCTTTTAATTAAAAATGTTGCAAGAAATATTTATTTCAAAACTGAGGAAAATTGATTTTAGCTGGAATTGTTATTATTATTATTTATAGCTTACATATGATGTAAAATTAAAAGCAAACTTTAGTTGGAGTTTAGAGGACAAATCATGAAGATAAAAACATCCCGCTTGAAAATCTGTTCAGTTTCGTCAAGTTACACGAACCTTATAATATGTATCGGCAGATCAGCTGTTCACAGCTGCTCTATACAAATTGTGCTTTTATTACCCAACACTCGCAAATTGTGCATCGTTAGTGTTTATTTTCATTTGTTGTGCAACACTGGCGACAGCTGATTTCTGATTTCCTATAAGGCGGTTTATTTTTTGTGATATTTGTTGTGTTTTTATCTGCATTTTCAGATGCAAACCATTTACGTATATATTATATAACTATATAACAACGCAGTTGATAATATATTCAATTTAAAGATTCCACTTTAGACCCTGTCATCGACATGGACAGTCACATTGTACGAGTATGACTTGTTTGTGGCAGCGACGCGACGCCTGCGCAGAAGCCAAAAAGAAGAGCTTCAAAGATGGTTACATAGAGACTGGAAGACAGACGGTGAAGACAGTGATTGAAGAACTCGTTTAATGGCAATTTATTGACAATTCAACCTGGAGCAACACCAGGAAATATGGTATATTGTGTGGACAATTTGAAATCGGATCTTTGACTATAAATCTACTTTAAGATTAGCTTATTTTTGAAAATTCTTCCTTACATTCTTGTGCTTTAGGTAACTATCTTAAATTAAAATCTAAGAGTTTCTCTTTTAAGTATTTGTATCGTATCAGTTAGCTGACCTTGTATATAGCGACTATATCGATGTGGCTAATTTTTCAATTGATGGATGATAATGTAGTCTGGCTAACTGTCTGCCAACCACTTGCTTTTGGCCTTTTGTGTTGAAGCTAAATTTGAAAGTGGACAGAAATAGAAAACAAAGTCATGGCCACCACAATTGCGATAGTTCCCGGGAAAGTGCTACTAATTAGCCATGACCAATTACAAGATGTTAGCCAAGTTAGCAGAAGGGGGGTAACAAAGAGTACTACAGACAGAGCGAGAGAGGTGAGAGAGAGATAGAGATAGAGAAGAGCCACTTACAAAAGCCGCTTTACAAAAGTGTCGCTCCAAATGTGTCACAATAAGATGACATTTTATTATTGGTCTTGTCGCGTTCGGAGCGGAAGTCAAATTGATGTTAAATAAATAATAAGCTGTCTATAATAAGTGATATGGGCGTGTGGCATTTCGATTTTCATTTTGGCCATACGCATGACATAAGTCTAGCCAAACAAACCTGCGACATATTGTTGCAATGTGGGTGACATGTGGCAAAGAAAATAAATATAAAAAATCATACAGAAAGTTACTTGTGCATCACATTCCAAAGACTACTTATTCATTAGTTGTGAATCTTGGTTTACAAATAAATGTGGCAAAAGAAAATTAAGAGAGGATCATCAGAAATCTATAAGTATAATCAATAGCTTTGTAATTTCATTAAGTCTATTTTGTATTATTTTAACTACTTCCTTTTGCTACCAATTTAATACTATATAAATTCCTAGGGCTATACAAAAATAACACTGTATTTTTCTAATAGAGATCTCATTAAATTCATGCCTCTTAGAACAAATATAATACAATTAAAATAAAGAAAGCGCTGCATAATAATCTTCTTATAGAGGATAGATATCCACTCTTATACTTATAGGTGGAAGACAAATGTATCTGTAAGGATATTTTATAAATAAGAAAGTAATCCCAATTCAAGATATTTATATATAATTATTTTTAATATAGCTATACCGACTTAAGCATATGGTACTTTAAGCTGGTCAGCATTCAGTTAAGAGATATGTAAATCCAGATTGAAGTACATTAAGCCGCAGTCAATCAGCAAGGACAATCCAACAGCCTTTTTCCTGTTCAATGGAAAAGTTTAAACTGCCAACTGAAAATACCACACGCAAACGAAATCATTTACATTTTTTACTCTCATTTTTTTCATTTTCATTTTCCTTTTTTTTCCTTTTTTTTTTTATTTTTATTTTGTACATTTAACATTTTTATTTGTATAATTTCCTTTTCATTGTTTCGTTACTTTTTTAATTTTGTTCTGGCCAAAATAAACTACCCATGAATTTATGCATACGACTCGAATTCGTAGTGTGGAAATTGGGGGCTGGACCATTTTCACCGTTGCGATTCAGATGAAAAGCTCCTGCAGAGTGAGAGAGAGAGAGAGCAAGAGGAAACAGAAGCAACAAAAAACCAAAAAAAAAAAAATAGCAAACAATGAAAATGCTTGCAATGAAATGCATTGAAAATTGAAAATCAATGAACTGTTATAATAACTTGCCGCAGAGTCAGAAACAAGCGTCGAGCAGCATCAGCATCATCACATACATATGTATGTGTGTACATTGTACATATCTATATATCTATAGACCCACATATAGATACATATATGTATGTAGTATGTATGTATGATATGTATGAGTACAAGCACATTTATAGGTACGTCTATAGCCTTAAATGCATATGGGCAAGCCTGAAGAGAGAGATTCATTCAGTGTAATGCACTGGCAAAGGCGGCTTAACAATATACACTGCGAGAAAATACCATAGATTACAAATATTTAAGAATTCAAAATATATGGAAATAATAATAATTCAATATTTTAAGGAAATTTACCGGCTTCACAACTTTTCAGTTACATACATCGAAAAAATTTAAATTTAACGTAATAATTTATTCATAAAAACTAGCTGCAATATATTGAATAAAATTATAGTTAAAAGCTAAGTTTTTAGCTGACATATCCATTAGTTAACGGTTACTATATATTTGTTTTTATTTTGTATATTGTAAGTAATAATAAAAGCATATATAACATTTTATATAAATATAATATATATATTTAAGTCTTGTACTAGTATTTACATTCTATTGTAAACCAATTGTTATTGTGTTTAGTGATAATATTATCATTACTTTTGGATGAACACAAATAAATATTGTATTTTGCTATATTTTAAGAACTTCTTGAGGCTCCATACGACATTAAGACTATACCTAATCTTAAATTCAAATTTGTATCACAGTTAATAATTAATTAAAAGCGCTTTGCTGTCATGGACTTTAAAGCTTTAGAATACTTTGCCATATTTTAATTACCTCTAAAGAATTTGCTATATATATTATACTTTATCTCAAAATTCCAAAAATTGTTGCAGTGTATTAATGCATTGTATTTTGCAGAGTTTTTCGGAGTATCTGTCGATGCGGCAATTGGAGTTGGCTGTAGCTAAGATGATGGGTAGTGGTGGAAAGACTACGCGAGAATAAGGAAAAGGAAGGAAGCAAGGAGGAGGATTGGATTGAGCAAGCTGTGGATAGAGGCAGTGGCAGTGGCAGAGGCAGAGGTAGTGGCAGAGGCAGTGGCAATTCGTGCGTGCAACGCTCTTCATTAAACATATGTAACGCATTGGGTTACGATTTGCCATCGCTAACGATTCCCCCATTCTTATGCCCATCTCCATCTCCATCTCCATCACCATCTCCATGTCCACATTCAACTTCAACTGTGTCTGCTGCAATTGTGAGTCGGATGCAGCGATTAAAAATTAAATGTTGTCGTATTAACAAACAAGCTGCATCAGTTGCTGCCAGTTGCGTGGCAGTTGCATCTTTGGCCACACAATTGTAGCAATGCAAAAAAGGAAGGAATGAAAACAGAGAAAAAAAGAATATTAAAATTAAAAGAAAAAAGATAAAAAGGGAAAATGAAAATGGGAAAAGATTCGACTCGGCTGGGTATTGAAGCATTCCTGGTCTGGCTCTCATGGCTGAGCTGGAAATCCTTTTGTGCATGTAAAATGCATGAGGGTTTGGTGTGGCAGGCGAGCCACGTGTGAAATTTATGCACATATGTTGAATCCATTTAAAGAGAGAGAGAGGAATATCATGTCTACAACTCCACTTCACTCCATCCCACCCCTCCTATCCACTCTCCCATTCCTGGTTCAATTCAGTACAGTCCAGTGGCATTAAGACTCTTGGCTAGGTGATCAAAATTCATGAAAAATCAAGCAAAGCGCGCATAAATTTCGGACACCGGAAAAGTGTGCACAAAAAAAAAAAAAACAAGGAAGGAGAATGAAAAATATGAAAATGAAATTGTTGGAAAATTGCAATGGCAACGGCAATGGCCAATGGCAATGGCAATGGCAGTAGCTGTAAAATGGCCAAAATGGTCTCTGGCAAAAGGAGCAACAACATGAAAGTCATCATGCCAAGTCAGGACGATCAAGCGTATTAAATGAGCTGGAAAATGCATTCCGTCTTGCATGGGGCTCTTGGGGCATGAAGCTAATGGCCAAGAGTTGCACTTACTGCATAAGCTGTTGCTGTTATTGTAGTTGTTCTTGTTGTTGTACATAGTAGTTGGCAGTCATTAAGGCCTGGCCAAATATGCTGGACTCCCTCATTTACCCACCTCCCCCCGCCCAGTTTGTCCTTGGGTGGCATATCAATGATGCCACCCCGAGTCTGATGAATGTTGCCAGTCGACTTGAGCTGTGTCCCATCAATTAACACACTTATTTCTCCTAAGCCCATAAAAATCTTCTTTTTATTTCACATTTTCTCTGCGAATTGCCATGACCCAAAGGGCCGGCGGTTGCATCATTAACATTCAAGTAAATAACTTGAAAAATTAATGGAAAAAAGTAAACAATAATATTGCATAAACATCGAACAAAATTCAAGTACAAATAAATAAAATGTAAAGTCATTTAGTTTGACTGTCAAAAAAGTAAATAAATAACCATGCATATCGATAATAAAAGCCAACTAACAAAAAATAAACAATAATTATGTTCACGCAAATAACAAACATTCACAAACTGAAAGAACAATAACATACATACATATAATTTATATATTTATTTGTATAGTTGATATCACATATATCCAACTCACTTTACTTGGTTTTCAAGGTGAGCTTTTTATACCCTGCACACTTTAAAAGTGTGTTTGTAACTGATAGAAGATGACATTTTAAATACTATAAGACATTTTGGTGCTTGATTATCACTTAGAGACGATTCTATATACATAGCTATACTTGTGTTAAAAGCCAGAGGTTAGATAAGTTTAAGCCAAATCATTTAAGGCTATATTGGTTACATTCGAAGCATTCATGAATTCTTTAACAAAACTGAGAATCCACAAAACAAATTAAAAATATATACTAATTTGTGCCTAGTATATCTAAACTTTGGTCACTATATTCTGACAAATTTCTTTCCACTCAATTAATTTATTAATACGATTCATCAATCATCATTTGATGTTGGCCAACATATGTCATGTCTTTGTGTAAAATTTACAAACATGTAATTCCTTGTTATTATTCTGATATTCCATCACCATCTCCATCTCTGATTCAAGCATCGGAATTATTATAAAATCTTTAATTTTTAATATTTTAATTATTTTGTCTTTAGTGATTTGTTTGTGCTGTTAAAACTGCTCGAAAATGCAGTACAGTGAGAACGGAAAGTTGTATTTTTCTCAAAATTATCGATTTCTTACAAAATGGGGATATACTAAAACTTTGTATGGAACGCCATTAAAAGAAATTCGTGGAAGAACAACGGACCAACTGAACAAAATGAACGATATAGTTCCTGACATACTGAACAGGTTCATTCGTTCATTTTAATGACTCGTTCATTTCAACCTCTTCAGTTCAAAGCGATGCAACTCAAAATGCAACACAAGTTCTAGCACGCGGTTTCTTGTTTTTTTTATCATACAATAAAAATCATTTAATCCAAAATGAATAACAATAAAAAGTGCACCAGCATTACGTTGACCAAGTATAATAAAATTGTCACATTGGATTTGACAGAATATCTGATACATCCACGTAATATGCTCCACATCAAGTTTATTGGCCTGGTCAAAAGTGAGGTTGCAGCCGAAATTTACGAAGACATGAATATACTCCAATTTAACACTGATGCAGATCGTCTGATGAAATCAGTTGCTTTTCTTCAGGGTGACAATCAGCTTATATGTCAACAGGACTTCGAGTTGTACGGATCCCATATGACATTTACTTTAACCCAAGGCAGCGGCCCTATTCTCATTTTGTTTGACGTCGTCTCAGCTGATGTGGATATGGATGATGTGGATATGGATGATGCGAATATGGATGATGATAATATGGTTCGTGAGAATAAGGATGATGATTATATGGATGATAAGCATATTGATGACGATTGGAATGTTGAGGATATGGATAATGAGGATTTGGAAGTTATCTTTGAAGAGGAGGATAAGGTTAAGGCATCCAATGACAACAATAAAAATATTAAGAAGCGGCATCGCTCGGTTTAACTACAACTTTTGAATTAAATACTGATTAATCCATTCTACCTACCCTTCTCTTTAATGGATTACAAGTATTTTCATCTCCTTAGAGTTGGTTTAATAAAGACTTACTTAATACCTATACGTATACTAAAAACAGTCAAATTAATGTCGTGATATTTATGAATAGTTTAATAAACAATTTTAAAACACTCTAGAATGTTTCTTACTTTAAGTTGTAATTTGCCCGCAACGTAATCTAATTAAATTTATTTGTTCCTTAGCTAAAAATTTGTCTATTTGATGTCATCGCAGATTGTCGTCGCCTACATTAATTGGCATGTTTGGTTTGGCTACACAGCCATGTTGTCACTTTCAGTTTCAGTTAACAAGCATTTCATTAGCCTAATTTCAATAGCGATTCGCTGTTTGATTGTTAAGACAGCCAAAAGCTGAAAGTAAAGCCCAAAGCAAACGCTTTCTGTCCAGCTCTCAGCTGCCGGATTAACATTCCCATTACCATAGCTGCCGTCTGTCTGTCTGTCCATGTTCTCTTTCTCTTTCCTTCACTCGCATTTGGTTGCTTTTCATCATTTGCTAAGCAAACAGGGAGCAAAAACGACACTGACAGCAACATTCGGTCAAAATGGATGGTCAACTGTCGCACGCGACGTATGCGCAATGTTTGATATATATCAGTTTTTTCTATGTTTCAGTTCTTTTATACTTTTTTTTTTGGTTGCTTATTTGTGATTGCCATTAAATGTTTCTATCACAGCTACCGCAATGTTTTGGCTATTCCTCATCTGGAAAGGAGGCATCACAAGGTTACCCAGTGACTAAAATCTACTCTCGTCTGAAAGCTATAAAAAATGCACTGTACCCCAAACCTGACCCATGAAAATTCACAGAATACTGCTGCTGGTTTAAGTTTTCCAATGAAAAAATATAGAGTCATGAAAGGAGATGGCGCCAAAAGAAGATGCAGCTAATATTCAGCTTTTCGGTTTAATAGGGACATAAGGCAAGAATATGAGAAAACATCACAAAGGAACATTAAAAATGCTGTGCACAAATTATGAAATTCAATTTAAAATTAATCTAGTTACAATTTAAGCATTAAGGAATGTCTGTTGTATTGAAAATATTACAAATTATTTTGTTCTTTAAATTTTTACTACAAATATTACAACATTTATGAATAAAGTATTTATAAAACACAAAAAGAATTGAAATGATATCACAGACCAAATAAGTTTATTAAATTCTTATTTCAACATACAGACAATTTGTTAAGTAGAGCCACAAATAAAGTAAATATTAAATCTTTAACTTAGTATGAATATAAACAATGATTTTAATTTTTTTTCTATTTGGTTCCAATCAGAATATCTCATTAGTTTGATGTGTTTGCTGAAAAGACAATTGTCACGTTAATTGAATATCATATATCAGAGTTCAGAGTGTCACTTACAATTGGTTGATGAATTGTTGGGTAAGTTCTTTAAACACTTGCTGCAAAGGCACAGTACATTGTGAGTGGGCGTGGCAAGAGGCTGTTGCCCGGCCGACAAAGATGTCATGGCAGCCTGTTGGCTAATGAATAATGCTTGAATTTGTTGATTTAACTGAGGCTCGACGTGGTCAGCAGTTGACTGCGTTTGTTCATCATGGAAAGATGCTAGGCTCTGCTCCAATGCATCCAATGCATCTAATGGATCAATTGATCCACATGCCTGTTCTTCAATATCAATATCAATATCCAATTCTCCGGCTGGACAACGGGACGACTCACATGTATTTGCACGTGGTGATGATTTTCTTGATTGATGCAACTGCAACTGATTCTTGAAGGCGTCGCTATAATGAGAAAGTGTTTTGGTCAACTTTAGCTGCTCTGAAGTGTTGCAAGCTATTAGTTTCTCGGTATCGAAACTCCAGGGTATCTTAGCCTTGCCAAATGCCGCCTGTAATAGCATATAGTTAAACATGGAATCGCTTTCATTTGCTGCCCGATTAATAATCAAGACACTGGCCAACGAGCCAGGAAAGATTTTGGCCATTATGCGGCAAAAGACGACACCATTGCCAAGATTCTGTAGTTGTGTGTTCCGTGGACTAGACATTGATGTGGTTTTGATCCATTCCATCAATTGTTCGACTTCATTCAAATCGCGATCAGGTAATACTGCAGAAAGACAAAAGTTATCTATAATGTCTTCTAAACATTTTAAAATAATTTACAAAAAAATAACATAAAACTTACTTCGTTTCATTTTGTAATGTATGTTGTATTAATGACTTCAAATTGAATGTTAAATGTGGTGTAGTCAGTCTCGGATTGGGTTCAACTTGACGTAATCTTCATTAGCACACTCTGTATCTCCCTATCTTCTTTTTTTCCTCCTTCCTTGGTCCATCCTCTTGGTCTTTGTGCTGCCATTTAACACTTAACACATTGATTTGGCCACAGGCCAATTGGCCCATAGGCCACTTCAGGTAATTACAGTGGGCCAATTTGTCTTTATACAGACGCTGCCCAATAGAAATTAGGTGAATTTCTTCATTGAGTGTAACATTGAATTAACTTCTTACTTAATTTAGTATTAATATTTTTTTTACTGTGCAATTGCATTTGTGCAATTCTTATAGTGATGGGATTATATTGTTTACATTACAAAAAGGAATATATCGATACAGCTATTAGCTTTTTCTGTTATCGATTCTTATTTTGGAAATCGAGTAAGTGCTGTCACTAGAATATAAAATCAAAACAAACAAAGCACGTGCCGCGTTTTAAGTTATTTTATGTATTAATAATAATAATTGCAGTAAATGAATTCAAAGATCATCAGTGAAACAAAATAAATTAAACTGTGCTTTCTTCTTGTTGCGGTCTGGTATTATAGGGACATGATATACTACTAATATATAAACAATTTGGAAGACAGTTAATATTTACCAAGCTTATATAGAAGAAGTACACATATTGTGTGTTCAAGTGTATTCATTTAAAGAGACAAATCAAATTTAATGCTGCACAAATGCATTTATTTAATTATTTTTTAATTGCAATATAGCGAATCAATTTTTGAGTGTAATTACAAGTAATACTATATATTGTGTGATGCAATTTGTTTCTATTTTTTTTGTCTAGCTAAGAATTGTTAAATTCTTTATTCAATCATAAGTTATGAGTGCATTCACTTACTGAAAGCTAATATCCTTCATTCCTAATTTTATTCATTTGCCAGCTTACTCATTAAGCCAGTCCAGCTAAAGTTTATTCACTTTATTCAATCACAAGGCAGCGAATAACATTCACACCAGTCTCAAAAAAAAGGAGGATCTGCTCCTCTTCTTGTTCCCTTAATTTTAAATGTGGGATGTGTATTCGGTTTGTCTCTTGGAATTCTCTTGTACTTTGCTTTGTGCTTCCTGCGATTGCTCTCTCTGTCCTGTGTGTCCAGTGTGTCCTGTGGTCAAGGCGACCTCATTCCCATTTCATTTCTTTTTTTTTTCTGTTTTGCAGACAGCATGCAAATGAATGTTGCCCAGGATACGGCACGTGCTGCCATCGGGTACTTCTATTTTTTTTTTGTTGGGGCGACGGCGTCACCTTAATGCGGCCATTTCATTTGGTCAGAAGCAGAATTTGGTTGTAGTTGTGCCATCCTGTTGCAGAATACACACACACACACTCAGACATAAATAAAATGCAAACAATGCTTGTTTCATTTGCGTAATAAAATATTTATACAGGTATTTAGTTAGCTGGACTGCAAAAATAAAGCGCACAAGGAGCACGCGAAAAACTGCCGAGACCAACAAAAATTAAGCGAAATACCAACCAAAAAAAGAAAAGAAAAGAGAGAAAAATTAAATTACAAAAGGAAAATGCTCAAGAAGAATAGACAGTTGTAAAATGGAAGGAAAAACATTTGGGAAAACTCATGCAATGCTTCTCACTTTCCACTTTAAAGCGAACTCTTTGCTGCCCCATTGTTTTGGGGTCGAAAACGAAAATCGTCTAGACGTCATTTCTCAGCCAAGAGTCGAGAATCATAGTCGAGAATCCTGCCTGGCCAATATCCTTATCCCTGTCGCTGTTCGCGATATGTTAGATAAATCAGCACGCGCTGCGATTCAACCGAGAAGGATGAGTTACAGTGAGCAACAGAAATTTGAGCATGACATGGATATTGCTTTCATTTATCATCGCTTGTCCATCTACGACAGATGAAAAGAAGCCAGAGAAAGGTATAAACAAAGGGGAAACTGACCAGAGCATATAAGGCTAAGTGGACAAAGCGCACCTTTTTATTATTATTTGTGTTCTGTTGTCTAAATATAACTATTCAAATTAAACATACACTAAATAATTTTGGAGAGTTAGTTATAAAGAGAAAGGATGCTGACCAAAGCTATGAAACTAAGTGGACAAAGCGTACATTTATATTATTATTAATTTTCTGTTTACGACAAGTTTAGTATAGCTATTTCAATTAAATATTTGTTTTATAAAACAGTCTGGAATCGGTGTATCATGTGTATATCTAAAAATGTTTGTGTATACAATTAGCTTGAGTTTAGTTGTGTTAGACGAGTGCAAATTAAGGTTAGAGGTTTTAACTATTACCCAAATATTTTCCTTTCTTTTTCATGACTTCAAGTAGATCAAAGCATCTTGCACAAATTATCCATCTTCTAGCTATTTTTGTGATGTACCAATCAAATAATATATTCAGATCTATACATTTTTAAAGAGTCAGATATAGAAATCTACCTAAGAAATTCTTTTAAACTCTAATAACCTCGCTAAAAATTGTTAATTTTTAAGATAATCTACATTTATCCAGTCAAAATTTCTTAGTTTCAATAGCAAATTTCTTGTTAAAATCCTTTGGAATCTAGATTTCGCTTATTGCTTGTCACTTAAATAAGTATTTTTTTATTTATTAAAGAGAATTAAAAGCATAAGAATTTATACATATTAAGTTAAAATGAAAACTAAAAATATAACAATTAAATGAACTCAAAATTTTAAATAAAATCTGCAATTATTAAAACTACTCAAAATTTCAAATAAAATCTGCAATTATGAAAACTACTCAAAATTTCAAATAAAATCTGCAATTATTAAAACTACTCTGTTTAATAAGATAATTATTTGATCTGATTGTGAGAGGTCTATAAATACTAAAATTCAATTAAAACAGGCTCCCTGTTTGAAGGTTGTTTATTTATATATTTTATAGTTTAATATAATTATTATTTTAACATATTCTTTTTTTCCAATTTCAGAAGCACCTACATTATGGAAAGGTATATTTTAATTGAGCAGTCTATTAATACTAAAATTCAATTAAAACAGACTCCCTGTTTGAAGGTTGTTTATTTATATATTTTATAGTTTAATATAATTATTATTTTAACATATTCTTTTTTTTCCAATTTCAGAAGCACCTACATTATGGAAAGGTATATTTTAATTGAGCAGTCTATTAATACTAAAATTCAATTAAATCAGGATACCTGTTTGAAAATGGTTTATTTATATATCTTATAATTTAATATAATTATTATTTTTAATATATTTTATAATCTAATATAAATCTAATTTTAACATACTGTTTTTTTACAAATTCAGACGGACAAATATTATGGAAAGACAACTTGCATATTTGAGCTACTGTTCTTGGGGTTGATTGGTCCTAAGTTTTCGAAGGTAGACAAAATGCGGAATATTCAGATGCAGTCAAGTGGTTATCATGGCCATGGAATTAGCTTGTGGTTGAGGTGGTTGAGGTGGTTGCGGTGGTGCAGGCGATGGTTTTGACTGTAACGTGCTTATCGCAGAGACGTTAATTAATCTGTGACGCCTCCAACATGATTGTTGCGGCTGCTGCATCTTCGTGCAGGTCGAATTGCTGCCATGCCCCCGATGCTTGCCCCCAAAGACAGGCTGTTATTGCCATTGTTGTTGTTGTTGTTGTTGTTGTTGTTGTTGTTGTTGTTGTTGTTGTTGTTGTTTGCCTCTTGCGAGGCTGTAAACATTTTTAACACGTTTTACGAAACGGAAATTCTTCTAATATTTTTACATAATTTTATTTATGCGGCAACAAAAGGCACCTCAGACTAAAAGAGTTTGCAGATAAAGCGGAGAGAGCGAGATGGAGAGAGGAAGACGACCACAATGACAATTAACAAAATAAACAAAATGTAGCAAAAAAGAAAAAAGAAAATATTAAAAAAAAAAAACAATATTGAGTGAGTTGTGGACTGTGGGGTATTTAACACTTGAGTGACACTAGAGAGGGGGTTAGCTTAGGTGTCAGGAGCAGGGGGGATGAGGTGAGGCACTTACTTGCCGTGGCACACAAAAACAGCGCTGTTGTTTTCTTCTTTTTTTTTTTCATTTAATGTGCGGTCAACAGTCAGACAATGTCTAAATTTGAAATGTCAGCGTTGTCAACGGCAATTTAGTCGCAACAACAACAACAACAACAACAGCGGCAGCAGCAACAACAACAAGCTGCAACATATTGTTGCACAATGTTTGTGCTTTGGTTTTTTGCGTTGACAACAATTACACTTGTACACACAAATAATGCACAATACATACATAATAATAATTACAAAAAGCTTTCAAATGCGCTTTGTTTAAATGTTTTCGTCGACGTCGTCGTCGTTGTTGTCGCCGCATTTGGGCATTTTGTGTTGTGTGTGTTTTTTTTTTTTTTGGGGCCTTGGCACGAGCACGAAACATGCGGCATGTGGCATGATGCATGGGGCATAAAGCATGGCCCATGAGTTTGCCCAATACTCACACTCTGTCTGTGTCTGTGCTGAGCTGTCTGCAACCTTTGCCACCGCCACCAACACCGCCACAACCTCACCGCACCCTGCACCCTGCACCCTTAAAGGGTCGTCTGTTCAACGAGCTCTTGTGCAATTCTCTCTGACTAAGCACAATCTTTCAAGTACTACACCTTATTATTATTAAAAAAAAAACAAATGTATATATGTACAAATAAATGTATATTTCTTTATTATTTCTTTTGAGCCTTGACCAATTGCTGGCCCTCAATATTATTTAGCTCGTTGTTAACATTTTGTTTTTATATTGTTATTTCAGATTCTTTGACAAAACTGAATAATCATTGATGATACTACAACTAAACAAACAACAAACGATCTTTGATATGGCTTCCATGACAAATTGCGCTAAACAAATCATATTTGTCAGACTGATACCCTGTAAAGCCAAATTATATTTACTTATCTGTCTGCGGGTATATTAAATATATTTTATTCTCGTGCTGCAAGCTGTATCCTAAATAATAATAATAATTATGTTACAATTTAAATTTTATTTTATAGACTTTACTAGCTTTCGTTTTTAATTGTTCCCCCTTTAAAGTAGTTAAATTTTTATCTATATAGAGTTGTTGGCAGAACGTACATATATTTAATGTAATCTTGATTTCAAATATCAAATTTATTTAATGACTTCTTTGATAACTCATAAAGCATTCTGTATAGTTACTATATACTATACTATACTATAGTATATTAATTATTATTATTATTATAATTAATGAATTTAATACTTTTTATAAAGTTAATCAAATGAAAGTTAAACTTTTACCTAAGTCGTTTTTATTTCTTATCATTATAAGAATAGTTTAAACTTGTAAACTATAGAGTCATTTAAGAAATTCAAATGATTTTTATAAATGTTAAAGTTTTTAAAGCTCTCCAGTTGCATTGAGTGCATTCATACGTTCTTTTGAGCAGCTCCATTTCTATTCAAGATGTCATATACAGAAGCAGACGCCAAAAAGCATCAGTATAAGAAAAAGCACACACATACACTTACACACACACTCACACATACACATACACATACACTTAAACACACATACAGCCAGAAAATTGTCAACGCGAATTAGTGACACATTTTCGAATTCGATATAAATGTTTTTACTGGGTTACTCGAGCGCATTGTTGGTGTTGCCTTTAAGGGGAGTCTTAAGAGTTGAAAGCAAATAGAGAGCTGAAAGTGTGAAGGAGGGTGGGAAGGGGGAAGGGGAAGATATATGTCGTCGTCAGCCTGGTTGCAGCATTGATAGTAATTGCAAGAAGCATGCACAATTGCAGTCGCTTGGAGCTTACTAAAAACGAGACGCGTAATAAATCCATAATCCAAGGCGACAATTTGAATCATTGCACTGTAAATGCAATGGCGTTAGCTCTCTCTGTGCGAGTGTGAGACAGAGAGAGAGAGAGAGAGAGAAAAGAGAGAGAGGGGGAAATAGAACATGGCGGTTCGTAGTGCAAAGGTCTTGGGTCGAGGCAAACGCTTGACAGTTAACGGCGTTGTCACAGCTGCAGCTCCAGTTTTCAGTTTTGCAGTTTTCAGTTTTGCAGTTTTCAGCTCAGCAGCCAAAAGACAAGACAGTCACAGTCGCATTCGCAGTCACAGTCACAGTTGTTATCCCTCCCCCTTTGTCCACCTTCTTTTTTTTTGTTTTATTGCATTTCACTTTACTGGCTTTCAGTTCTTCCTGTTGTTGCTGTTGCTGTTGCTATCCTGACGCCAAATTCATTTGCTCTTCATCCAAAAAAAAAAGGAACCATGAAAGACTTCTTCCCAGTTCGCCAGTTGCCGCTGTCAGGCATGTGAAAATTGCATTTTATGCTGCGCTACTTGCCACACTTGCCCCCAATCCTTGATAGTCAACTTCCTTCACAGGATCCTTGTGCTGTGTGTTTGCCTTTGCCTTTGCCTTGGCAGTTAAAATAATCATAATAAAAACAAAATCCAGAGAGCCAGGACCAAGACGAAGACAAAGACAAAGACATAGCATACGAACTCTGAAATAGGATTGGTAATAAGATGGCCAAGAACAAGGGAAAGCGCATTAAAGCAGCAGCAACAACAATAAATGTCAACATTTGCCAGTGCACTTTGCCAAGGCAAACAGGAATAGGACAGGACAACAGACAGGACATCAGTATCAACTGAAGTTGGACATGGGACATGGGACATGGGACATGGACATGGACACATGGGGAAGGAATAAACCTGTATGCCTCACGTCGGCTTTGTTATCTTGATCACAGCAAAACAATCCATTTAATTTGGCCTTAATGAAGTCTGTGTGTACATTTTTTGAGGTCATCTAACACTGACGCCATTCGATTTATTGGCCAACTCTTTTCAATTGGCAGCGGATTTTCATGTTGCGGTTGCTTGGCAGCCACTCTGCTATAACTCTGGACAACTCTCTCTCTCTCTGTCTCTGTCTCTCTGTCTCTGTATGTTGATGTTAATTTGCAAAATTGCTTTTGGTCTGCCTCTTTTGTGGCATGCAACACAACGTTTATTGGCATAACGTTATCGCCGTATCAGCAATGCCAGCCAATTCTCTGTAATACGGCTTACAGAACTGCAGCCAAACTGGCCAATTGGACAATTGGACAATTGGCCATTTGAGTTTCCTTCTCAATTCAGGTGCACAAATGCTGCTTTGACTATTTTTTCCTAAATCAGACAGAGCTCTATTCTGTTGACGTTGTCCTTTTGCTAAAATGCCCTTACTAGCTAGCTTAACTTATCGATTATAGCTTATCAATTGCTGTATAGACAGCTCTGTTGAGACTTGAAAAGGATTGCAGTAATTGAATTGTGTCTTTATCTTGCTAAAGTTTAAAGAGAATATTTACCTAAGAATCATAAGTTATTGAGTATCAAAGACTATAGAGATTTATTTTATTAATATCATCTATCTATGTGTCTATCTATGTTTATATATATGAGTATTTAAGACTCTTTTTCCTCACTTACTGACTGATCATCGTTGGGCAGAATCCGTAAGAGCTACGAGGCTGAAATTTTCACAACATTGCTGGGACAAGTTTATCGTGCAATAAGACAAATTCAATTTCTTTTCCACCAAATCTAGCCTTTTTATAGTTTTTTCCGCCAAATCAGACAAATCAGACTTTTTTCTACCGAATCCTATTTGTCCTCGTCATAGTTATTGACTGATTGATTGAATGGTGTCAATTTCTACCGAAATGCTTCTCGAAATTCCTAATCCAAGTTGGTCTAACTGCATTTGGTGGTACATGGATTGGGTGTGGAAAAGGAGGAGTAGGTCAATCCTTAGAGCAACCAATTGGGTCAAGTGAACATGTCATACACATGAAATGCAATATTGAAATAGCTGCAGCTCTAAGACCAGGTAAGCCTAATTATGCGTCGTTGGCCAAAACACACAGGTTGTTAATGCATGGAGATTGGATGCTGTTGTTCATGGAGGTGGAATCTTAAATAAGTAATGCCTGGCCATGGCTGTCAATCATGCGTTGGTGTGATTACCTTTTTGGCCAATGGTGACCCAATGACTGTTGACCTGTAACCGTTGAGCGTTGACCGTTTACTTGGCCTGGTCAAAGTTCAATGTGTAATGTGCAATGTGCAATGTGGAATGTGGAATGTGAAATGTGCAAGTTTGCAAGCTGGCTGGCATTTGAGATTGGGCTGGGTTTTTGACCACTTCGACCAGTGGCACGATATGTCAATCAGTAAACGAGGCCAACACGTCGTCAGTTCAATTTTGGTTCACAAAATATTCTGATATGCCATGAAATGCGAGCAAATAGGCGTCGATAAATGTTTGGCAAAATGTTTCAACTAATTCCTCGTTGCATTAATTAAATGACTTGCTTTGCTTTTCTCTCACTCATTTCACACACTCTATCCCCCGAGAGCAATGTGTGCAACGTGCAACCTGCAACCTGCAACCTGCAACGTGCAACGTGTGCGTTGTGCATTGAAATTGATTGAGTTCAAAATGCAAATAGTGAAAAATAGCACAAAACACAATTGTAAAATACAATTTTTGGAAAAATTTAATAGTATTGCCATTGGATGAGAGCGAGGCAGATATAAATAGGATTGCGGGTGTGTGTGGGAGAGAGAGAGAGAGAGAGAGGGAGGCAACGAAATTGAATTGTGAATTGGAATATTCGTGCAAGTTGTGTGCTCCTCAATTGATTTGGTAAACAAAACTTTTCAAAAGCTATGTTTAACCAACAGTTTCTAGACCCAGTGCCTTAAAAGTACAAAGGGTCTATTAAGTTTGACAAAAAAGAAAAGATTACTTAACACGGAGAAGGCATCAGCATCAGCATCTACAAACGTCAAATCAAAGCTAGAGATACCAAACTTGGTAATTAAGTTCCACTATTTATATATAAGTCAGATCAAGTTTGTTTTCGAATTACAAAAGATAGCACCTAGTATATAATATACTACAGTTTGAAACTGTCCTGAAAATTTCAACTCGTTTGGACAATAAAGGTTATGCTATTCTCAATTTCTCAGAGTATTGGTTTGAAAGAAGAAGATGAGAGCACTGCTGCAATTATAAAGTTGTTTTTACAGAGTAAAATACAGGGTCTAAAAAAGTCGTGCATGCTCTACTGAAGCTTTTTGCTATTTTGAAATTTATTATGCTATTGATATTTATATGATTATTATTTGTAAATACATATATATATGTATATGTTTATATATATGCATATTATAAAAAGAATATAGCCTCAGTCAAATATTTTTTAATATATGTAGTTGGAAATACATGGAAATTATGCATAATTTAGAAGCCATTCAAAATTGGTATGTTAAATAGGCATTACAAATTAAGAATATTATGTATTTTAATAGTCTTACGAGTGACGAGAATTACAAAACTTAAAATTAAATAAGGAGTTTGTCAATAAAATTAACGTTTATTAAACGTTGTAAAATTTAAAGCAAACTCTCTTCTGTTTAATATGTTTAAGTTAAGCTCTGTTTTTTAAAAAATGTGGGACTTAAATATTTTTTTCTAACATGTCTTTCTATTTCTAATCTAAGCGTAGTTGAACCCAAAGCAGATTTCATCAGGAATATAATCTTTTGATCTATCTATAGATATCTTTTTGTAATGGATTTGTATGATTTATTCTACAAGTTGATGATACTTTTTAGTGACTTTAAGTTAGTATGCTTGATAGCAGACTTAAAGCAACATCGAGTTCAACTCAATGTCAGATGAACTCACACGTGTCTGTATCGCTCTTTGCCGCAAATGGAAAAGCACTTTCTCACTTAGCGGTAGCGTATACTTGTGTATGTGTGTGTATGTGTGTGTATGTGTGTGTGTGTTAACCAAAATCAAGCCGACTATTTTGCATACGCAAATAAAAATAAATAAATTGAAATACATGCCACCTTAGCATCGAAAACAACCCCACCTACTTTTTCACACCCCTACATATACAACACGCATGTAAATCGACGTTTTACAACACAAATGCCACCTGTGGGGCACCTCCTCCCCACCTGGCTTCTGCTTCTCCTCCTGCTCCTGCTCCTGCTTCTCCTGCAGCTCCTGACCTGTTCACTCGTTGTCTGGGGTGTAGTTGGCAGCTTACAGGTAAATTTGCTTTTTCTCCATTTTTTAAGCAGGCGGAGTGAGTTGGTAGCTACTGTCAATTGTTGAAATGCGTGGTCGGTCTGCTCTCCCCTTTTTCCATTTTCCCGACTTTCACTCCCTCTTCTTCTCCTCTCCCTTACTGTCTGTGCTAGTATTTTGCATATTTTCCGATTTTCAGCAAAGCTAAAATGGGCATCGTTTGTGCTTCACTTGATGTCGCTGCTCCACACACGAGTACACATAGGTATGCAGATTTTTCCTCGTTCAGCTATGTAGTATACCTGTGAATGGAATCCAGTAAAAAAAAGAAGAGTTACACTTTTAAAAATATATATATATATAGATTTTCCTCAAGCTATTAAAATTATTAGTCTTCAAATAGAAATTTCAAATATTTTTGAAAGCAAAATAAAGTGTTTCTTTATTCAATCATTTAAACATTTTCAAAGTATTCAGCAGATATGATAAGGAAAGATAATATTTTAGTATTTAGCCATTAATCGGGTCTGTATAAAATGTTCTATATATAAACGTACAATGGTTATGCCAAGAACATATGTAAACTCAAATTAGTGAAATTTAAAACATTTGAAAATAATATAACATAACATTAAAAATAAACTATTTCTGCTTGGAACAGTTGTCATACTTCTCACTTATGTAACTCACATGTTGATTACGCGATTATTCGGAAATTTTCAAAATATAAACCTAATAAGCCTACGACTAGTTAGACAAACTTTAAATATTCCAATCACGAACCTCTGTGCACAAATAAATCTGTCAAAAAACTGAATAATTCCAACTGTGAGTGCGTAACAAAATTTGGTTTTTGGCCTTGGGCCAATAAAAATGGCTAATCGATTAAATTGTTTTAATCAATGTTCAGGCAGGTTTTTCTTTATGGATGGGAGTGCAATTACAACTAATTTACTGCCACCCCGCATATGCAATAAAATGAAATTAAATGCCATAAATCAATGCCAAATACGTTGGGAGTTGCCCCCAAACTAAGAAGAGCTCATATTTACGACACACACACACACACATAATTGTGCCTTGACCTTTGACCAGTTGATGTGCGATTTGGAGGAGGCCTTCAGGTCGATAGAAAAGAATGCTCTGAGGACATTTCGAAAGCGTACAATTGCTTGATTAGATTATTAGAAATGTTTGAATTGAAAACCTTTTAGAGAGCTGCAAATTTATAATGGCATTGCGTCAGAATTGTTACTGTTGTTTAAAGTCCAAGGTAGTTCATAGAATTGGACAGGTCATAGGATTTTAAGTGACGCTTGAATAATGCCTTATGGACATTCAGTTAAACGAACCAACAAAAAAACAATAGCCAACATTAAATACAAGCCAATCAAATGGTAGTAAATTGGTCAACGGCTTTGTGGCTGACCTGTGTTCCAGTCCACAATCGACAATGGAATGTGGTAAATTGGGGGAGAGGGCCAATATAAGAAACCACCTGATCTGAAGACTTCCCTCTCTCTCTTTATCTCTCCCTCTTTCTATGGAGTCCAGCGGCAGCAACAAAAATAGTCACAATAAAATGCCAACTGCCAATAAACGTCAATAAATCAAACAATTGAGCGGGGCCAAGTTTTGTGACGCCGTGCGCCAAATAAGTCCAACTAACGTTTTTGGCTCCAAAAAACAGCCAAAAAAAGACAGACAGAAAAAGTCAATGGAGCACTCTGAATGGCCACAATACAAGCAGAAACGCAGCTAAAACAACAATAAGAACAACAATAGCAAAAAGCCAAAATGACAGGCCATGTTTTCATTGAATCCCAAATGCACTCGGTTCTCTCAACTCTCCTTAATGTTCCCGACGAGAATGATTAGGCAGATACCCTGTACACAGGACTAAAGTAATCTAAATAAAAGAAGAGAAAAGTTTAGAATGATTTACATGTAATAAATATATCAATTGAAATAGTTCTAGCACAAGTTCTTAATGTTTATACATACCAGTGACTAGTGCAATTATCTATCAAGGAAATACTTATTGCACTAAGAATTCTATTAAAAAATAAATATAAGTATATATATAATATATATATATATATACGTATATATATATATATACATATATATATATATATATTTGTATCTATGCAAATTACCTTGCCTTTTTAATGTGCTCTTTCATGGACTTGATTTATAATTACCTAATCTTCCTCTTAGTCGTAAATTCAACCCTAACTTTTTCTTAAGCCATTAAACTTTACTAAGAACATTTTCGGAAATTTACCATTGTACAATTGTCTTTTGATCCAGCTTCCTTCTCCTTAGAAATTATATATTAACTTACAGATTAATTAAATTATGTATTCCAATAAAGTGAAGACATGTCAGAGTATATATGTATTTTTGTATTTTTATAAATATTTCAGAAATAAATAGTCAAGCTGTGTTATTTATATGTAAGGCATTACCCAAGTCTGTTGTACTCTTTACAATAGTTGAATACCACTGATTATAATGACACTACATTCACTATATATTCTGATATTTTACAATACATGTTTATTACGACTGACAATTTACATTATTGTTGATTTTATAATGTGGAATATTAATGAAATTATTGTTGTTAACTGAGAATTTGTTTGCCGCCATTGGGATCAGTTTTTTTGTTAGAAGTTTTATGTTTTAATACCCTTCCTTTTTTCCTTGTGTTTTTCGATCGAATATTTATGTGACAAACATTTGTAGCTGCTGCTTCTGATGATGAGATACTTGATAGTGCATATTTTGTGATATCCAACTGATATTCGTACTAAACATATATATGTCTATATACATGATGTGTATGTATACTTGTGTGTATAAGTGTGTGTTTGTGAGTTTTGTGTTTGTTTATTGTGTATCATGAATTTGATTTAATTCAATCAAATGTGATTTGCTGAAGTTTTTGAATATGAATGTTTTTGTTATATTATTGTGAACGATTGTGAACATTCTTAACGCGTGTATACAGTCTTGACCATGGATCCCTGCTTGACCATGGTATCCTTATGTAATTGATACTGTAGAACATAGGCACTCTCCATTCGAAGACCATCACGCAGCTTGCCACCGATTTCTAAGGCAGCTGCCTCATTACTGCCATTTGCTGTCCAGATCGATATCTTATTGTTCTTGAGTCGTATGTTGACAACAGCACCGCATAATTCATCGGCATGATCACAGCTCTCACCGATGAGAATGAGCATCGTATCCAGCCAGAATTTATCCAAATCAGTTTTATTGCTTTTATTGAGGGTGATCACCCAACGACCTCCCTTCACATTCGCCTCATCCTCCCACATGGGACGTATACCCTTCTTGAACAGACAAAATCGCTGCCCATCTTGATCTCTGATGGCGTCTTAATATGTTTGATAAGACTCCAAAAGTTTTCGACCGTATCAAAGCTGGACACCTCGTGAAGCATCTCTTCCCAGGTCTTTGAGCGATCAGTCTCTAAATACCAAAGGGTCCACTCACTCTGCAATGGATGATGCGGTTCCGATGGAGTATCATGAAGTTGTTCCACTTCATCATTATTATCATCAATATCTGAGGTCACACCGTCGCTATTTGTCATCGGAGTCAAATATGCCCCTTCCGAGGTGCAACCACTTGCATCCGAACGTGGCGTTGATATTGGGGAACCAACGCAGCTGCAACCGTTGCTATTGTTGCCGGTGCCACATGTTGGACACATGGCACTCTCATAGCTGCCACTGCTGCTGCTCCCACTGCGAGCACTAATTGAATCCGACTTAAGAGCCTTCCTGGTACGCGACACGCTTTGCACTGGCTTTGTTGAGAATTCATCGTCGTTGGAGCACGACTTGAACATGGTCTTTGGATTGGCAAAGTTCTTCATTTTGAAAGAGTTCGATGGGTTCATATCACGCTGCAAGTAACAACAATTCTGAGAACTATACAAAAATGTGCGACAGTTAATTTACTTGCCTTTTTATTTGAAAAACTCGGACTCAATTGAAGTTTTTATATTCCTTTGTTGCTTATGATTTTCGGATTATCACGACACGCAAACGATGTTACTTCTGTTCTAGAAAGCAAACTGAATGCCTGAATTTGTAGAAAACGATTACTAGATGAACAACTAAACTTAAATATCAAAGCTATTTCAGTCTAAATTCCAAACAGTAGAGTTTTTGTTGTACCACATTCACAAATGATTGTCTTGTTGCGAATTAAAAACAAAAATTATATTGAGAAGCTTCGAATTGCACGTTGAACTTCCTTACAAATTCTCATTAGTATCGAGTTGTTTGTATATCGAACTCTGGTCACTTTGCTCTATCGATAAATGTCCCCTCTTCGTTAAGTTTTTGCGAATTTATCAAATTCACTAACAATTAAAAACCAATTGATAATGAATAAGATATAAAGATTTTGAATTAAATTCTTACCATGATATTTCTATATAATTTATTTATTTTATAAATTAAAAAAATTAATCTGATTTATGCTGCGTTAAAAGCTTTAGCGTGATTTCCAACACTTAGAAATGGGTGCTTGCATTCTTCTCTAGATATGGTCACACTTGAAGAATAAAATTTTTGGCAGACGCCGTATTTACAGCATATTTTTGCATAAGAAATTATTAATTACATATATAATGTTGCCGGATGAAAAATATTTCTTTGGCCTTACTTTGAATACACAGAGAACTGAATACACTTGGGATCTAACCATAATGGGTGATCACTACCTACATACGCTCGTCATCGAGCTGATTGTGGTGACCACAGGTGCAGACTACGATGAGATAAATGTGGTCCACGTTATCACTGATGAAGACGATTTTCATAGTCCTCTTGCCATTATTAGGGCTAGTACGTTTCCCTCCACATACCCAAATGCAGAGTTCTGGAATACGAAGGTGACAATATCTTTGACTTCAGGCAACGGCCCCGTCCACGTGTACGGGTACTTATACACAGACGAATACTAAGATGAAAATTTTCATGGATTTCAGAATACCAGAAGACCACTATATCAAAAGCATTCAACTGCCGCATTTATTACTCAATAACTTTATAATAATAATAAACATGAAATCAACTCGATCTTTTCACATCGAAAATATTGTTTTCTTTTCATTTTCTGTGCCGCCAAACTTGAATATACATAAATTACAAATATATCCCTATAATTGATAAACGTTTATATATAGAATATTATATTGTCCATGTATGGCAAAGATATAAGGTTATATTATATATATAAATATGTATGTATGTTTCTTTGCCACCCAGAAACATGCAGTCCTATATGAGTAAGGATATTCATTGAACAAAATACATGTGTATTAATATTTATAAATTTATTCATTGGTTTATTGATCCACCTTTATTGAAATGGTAAATTTCTAGTAAAGGGTATTGCTAAATGTAAAGATGATAAAATGAATCAAATTGCAAAGACTTTTCCTAATCTAATTACATTTTATAAGTTTCTAACAATTACAATGAATTGTGGTTTATTTAATTATCGATTGGTCAAAGCACGTCTTTTAATTCGTTTTTATAAATCTTATGATATATGCACAGCTTTATTTGAATAGAAAAAGCTGTATTACTTAGCAAGTTTTCTTATGTACCTGAATGAAAGTATACGTCTCGTCTCGTCCAGAACTTTGTCTTTAAATCCATTGAAAGAGAGAAAGAACAAGATTCAGTTTAAATAAGTGCAAAAAGTTGGATGCGTTACTTCGAACGCTGTTCGCTTTTAAAAGTGCACACAAAGTGCAACAATCTTTTCAACTGATTGATACGTACAACTCACTTGAAACTTGTTCAACTAATTATACCCTTCCAATGCAACAACCTCAGAAAGGTTGAGAGGGGAGAGGAGACACACACACACTTAAATGTGAGCTCATCGAACGAAGGTGAACTGAATTTCTTTTTTTACTCTTTTTTCTTAAACTGAACTTTGAGAATTAACAAGGAAAAAAGATACAGAAGTCGAACGGCACGACACAATAATACCCTGCATCTATAAAAATTAGGCCCCTAATTACCCAGTCAGTGTTTAGAAGTCTTTATATCTAATTTATCTCTAAAATCTTTTCGTTGGTACGGACGGACAGCTTGAATATATTTATGTACATATTTAATGGGGTCTTCCACGCCCCTTCTTGAAGAAACTAATATTTCCACACAGGGTATAGTAACTATAAGAATCCTCTAAGCTATAATTTTTCTGAAGCCCTTGAATAATATATTAATAATTATTCTGTCTTTTTACTTGATCATATTCAATACTGAGCATTTTCTTACCATATGAATAACTTTTATTCAATTAAGCCTCTCAACAAGCTAACCTTTGGATTTGTAGGGTATATAAAATTTAAACTATATATTGATTTAAGATGTGAATTGTGTGCAGTGTCGAATACAGAGTCGGATTTTGACTCCTGTAGGAATCGAATACCCAAAGCCCAATTTCAATTCCAATCGCACGCAAAACTTGACGAGTTTCTAAATAA
The DNA here is from genome assembly GCA_035043265.1 of Drosophila testacea. Lineage (NCBI taxonomy): Eukaryota > Metazoa > Arthropoda > Insecta > Diptera > Drosophilidae > Drosophila > Drosophila testacea. The sequence goes on from JAWNND010000229.1 coordinate 5,405,129, forward strand.
ATATTTACAGACCCACACACCGGCACACACACACACACCTCCCACACCCACACCTACACACTCTTATGTACACACACACACACACACTATACTCGAAATACACTCGGCCAACACGCTGGAGCAACACTTCACGCATTTCTTATTAGCTGCACTTCAAAAACTGTGCAAAGTTGTGCTCCAAAACTTATTATGGCATTTCGGTTGGCCCCCCCAAAAAATAGAAGCACGAAGAAACGGAAGTGGAAGAAAGACGAAGTGGGGAAGTAGATGGGGAAATAGGAAGGGAAATAAAGTAAGCCAACTTTAACTAATGGCAACATTTTTGTTTGCTCATGTCGAGTGTTATTGAGCCAAAGCAAAAGAGCAAACTTTCATTTGGCTCCGGCTGTCATAAGTTTAAATGGGGTTATTTGGCGGAACTGAGAGCAGGGGAAAGTCAAAGGAAGCTCTTGGCCAGCAGAAGGATGTATGAAAAATGTCAAGTCCGAAGTATGCCAACAATATCGTAGGACCATGGCTGGCAAATATTTGTGCAAAGGCCAAATGGAAACCAGATCCTGAGATGCTAAATTCAAAATTGAGATTCCAATTAGTCACAAGCTGAGTGCATGCATTAGCATTAAACCAAGGCATTATCGAAAACGAGAATGAAAAAGCACCTTGTTTGCTTGAGTTCTTAACTTCAAAGAATTGCATCTTCATCCTACATCTAAGGAATTCGATTTTCCATTTTCCATTTCCATTTAAACATTGTTTTGGCAATGCGTCTTAAAGGCCTTCTGGGGAGTCAACGTCTTGTATCTGCTGTTGTGCCTTCAAATATATTCCTCCACTGTGTGCAGGATTCAGGTCGCAATGGTGTCTCTACCAGATCAGTTTGTATTTTGAGGCAGTTAGATTTTGCATCAATTCCTCAAATCTGCACACAGTAGACGTAGATCGGGGCAACACAGTGTGCCGAGATTCCTTTTCTCCTGCTGATCAGCCAGCGTAGTTGTTGGATTCTTTGGCCACATTTTCTGGCCGTAGCTTTTAAGTTGATCAGATAGATGGTTGATCCTGCGTTACGCCTTCAAACTGTATTGGAGGGGTGTGGTCGCTAAGTCCTTTTAGAGTGAAGCAGAGATTGGTGGTCTTCTGTGGGTTGACCATTAGGTTCCATCTCTTGCAGCAAGCTACCAATGTGTAGAGGTATTCCTGGAGTCTACCTGCTGCCTCCGTGCGACATTTGAAGCTTTAAGTGGCAAGAAGAACCTTCCTGGGAACCTCCATATGGTGCTTGATTTTACTTGACCAGAATCTGCATTTAAATTTTAAAGCATAAAAAATTAGTTTAATTTTAAAATTTTTAAATAAAAGGTTTATGCTATTTTTCTTAATAATATGTATGTATATTTAAACTGTTGAGCGAAAACTAAACACAAAAAATTCACATAAACTGAAACTAGATTGAAATCAATATTAAATTTAAACAGAGTTAATTATCGCTCTGCGTGTGCACCGCAATCCATGGATGTAACATCACCTGATCCAGCGGTAGTCGATTCTGAGGATTCAAAACGAACAGCTTGGATATCAAATGAGCCGCTGCCTTCGAGACGTACTCCGGCAGCTCGTAGTCAACTTTCAGTATCTTTTTGTATGTGTCATCATAGTTATTCGAAAAGAATGGTGCACGGCCCACCAAGAGCTCAAAGCATAGAACTCCCATGCTCCATAGATCAACATTCTTAGTATGTGGCTCGTTAAGTATCATTTCGGGTGGTAAATAATCAACTGTTCCACACAGTGTCATACGCATTGAAGTGGGCTCGTGTACAGACCAACCGAAATCGGCAATTTTAAGAACACCTTTGTGGCCCAATAGAAGATTCTCCAGTTTAATATCCCGATGTATAACATCCTTCTCATGCAAATAAATGAGAGCTGAACAAAGGGCCTTAATATATGTGGCCGACTGGCGGTCATCGAAACGTTTCAACGGTTGTGCCTGTAGGGCATTATAAAGACTTCCTTGTGGTGCATACTCCAGAACCAAATAGATACGTGCACAGTCATGAAAGTAGGCATATAAACGCAAGATATTGGGATGACGGAGATGTGATTGGATCTCGATCTCACGGCGCACCTGATGCTCCACATTTGTTTCGACGATTTGACGCTTAAACAGTACTTTCAGTGCTATCACATATTGGGATTCTTTTTCGCGTGCCAAATACACGTTGCCAAATTTACCACTGCCCAGTTTACGACCAATATCAAAATTTTTAGCGCCCATTTTTGCTTAGGTTTCATAGTAGCTGCTGTTTCAGTACTTTCCTTCTCAGTGTGGTTGTCTTCTGAGTTGCTGGACAAAACAATATCAGCCTTTTTGGAAGACTCAGAGGTGTACGCTATTGTCATTTGTTCTCCTCCTCCTCCTTCTCCCATTGCCTTGTTTGTTGGTGTTAATTGTGCAACACTTTCGTTGATGCTTCGCGCAGGCGCCACATTTTCTTTCTGCATCGCAATTGCAGCTTTAGTTCCTATGACTGGCTTGATCATTGTATTTTCCTTAGAGCGAAGTTCGCTGTTTGGCTTCTGTGACATGTTTTGCACACGAAATATTATTTTGATTTTAATTTATGAACTTGTAGTATCTAATAAAATTTATTTGACAAACAAAATGTAGCAGCGTGCTTTCTTATAGAAGTTTCAAATCATTCAGCTTGTTGACAGCTTCAAATTTAAGTTATTCACGACGCGCCGCCGAGTCGCAACGGTTAAATTGTAGTTCTCAAAAAGCGGCGCTAGCAAACCAGATGGCAAATAGATGGCGTGATCACCGGAAAACGCGACAGCTCAGGGTGTCTCACTTTACGGTGAAACTCAGCATTAATGCCCTAAGCCCAAAAGTGTGCACCAAAAAAGGAGTAAAATAGTTCAGCCGGCGCGCTTAAAAAAAAATTGAAGAACAATTTAAACAAAAACAATTTTTTTAAGTAACATAATGAATTTGTTTTAACAAATCAATGAAATTGTAAATTAGATAAATTAAAGCGGATTCTTTTAAAATATGTTTCGTCTTTGAGCTACCAGAAAAAAAAGAAAAAAATGTTTAGATTGAAAATAAATAATTAAATTTTTATATTATGAAATGTTAAATTATTATACATCTTTAATTGTGTGTTTAAGATATTCCTAATGTAATTTAAATTTTATAAAATGTATTAATTAAATGCGCCTTTATAGTTGATTGAATTACTAACTTTACGTATTATTACCCCTTTAAATGTATGTTCAATAAATTCCTAAAGTAACTACAATTGATATGATTTTATTTATTAAATAAATAGTTGATTAAAACACCAATTTAATGAATTGTTACAAGACTTTCTGATATACTTTGCTGTAATAAATGTCATCACTTTTGACTGTCCGAAGTGATCTGGCAGCGTTTAACACTTAACGCCATCATAAAGTGCCAGGGGCCAAGAATAATGCTAAAACATTGCACAACAGACATAAAATGTGCAAAAGAAGTGCGCAGCTTGTGCCAGATTTGCTTTTAAAAAGCGCACAGGGATTGAAATTGGCTGCCAGACCAAAGCCCCTTTCTTCGTCTTCCTCTTAACCCAATATCCCAATCCCAATTCCCAGCAACAGTCTCAGCTTCAAACATATACACACACACATACATATACACTTCACTTTACACAGTCAGAACGCACTTACAAATGCGCTTTTAACTTAAATGACAGTCATAGGAGGGAGAGGCAGAGGCAGAGGCAAGAGCTGTGAATTCTAAGAAAACTGGGAACCCCCTTGGCTTGGCTGACTGACTGGATGCTGCTGCTTTACTTTGGCTTCGGATCCAAGGCAAAAACTCAGCTAGAAACTAGTAGGAAAGTCTACAGACGAGCGAGCGTGACTGTAACAAGCCCTGTGCTTACTCTCTAAAAATAAAAATATATATACACACGAACAGAAACCCTTTTGGAGTCTGTGTTCTCTTCTGGGCATATTATCCGATCGCTATGAAATTTTTAATATACTAGATACGCATCAGAGTATATATTATAGGGTTTTGGTTTAAAAAGTCTATCGATTCGATTTGTGTTTTACAGGGACATACCCTCTTGTATTTTTGAAGTACAGGGTCTAAATATACGCACTGCAATTTTTTATTTGAACGTTCCCCATCCCTTAAATCAGTCCTCCCACGCCTTGTACTACAACAATTTGATGTAAATATTGTATTAGTTGGGGCCAAAGTGTTGAGTAAATTTATTGGCAGCACATAAATCGCTTTCTGAATGGACGATGCCATTCGCATTGCTTCTTTACTTTTGCCAGCAGCCATTTTGGGCCAAGCTTCTCAACAAATGGAGAATGGAGAATGTGTGGCCACTTTCTAAATAAAAAATTAGCCCTGCTTTAGGTAAATTTATGCTACAAGCAGCAAAACAGTCCCCTGCTAACGTCTTTTTCAACTAACTATGGCCCAAATGGCCCTTAAGAGCAATTTAACAATTTATATTCAAGTATGAGTTAAAGTATCATAATAAGCCATATTTTCTACCATTAAATGCTCTGTTCAAATAAAATTTTATCAATCATATTCATACAATTGTTGTCCTTTTTGTTGCAGCAATTGTTAAGTTTTCTGATGTTGCTGTTGTACATTTATAAAATAACTATCAATTTATAGATGCTAAACCTTTAATAACTTTTCTCTACCTTCTTTTTCCTGCTTTCTTTCTATCCACCTGTCTCTCTAGGTAACTTTAACTATTGACGCTTCCATCCATACTCAGTTACTTTATTAAACTCACTCGTATATTGATTTATTTGGGATTATTTGTAATTGTGTTTGGTTGGAAAGTATTGTTCATTTTACTTTTGTATTGAGAACATGATAAAATACTAACCGTTGTTGCAGTTATTGCCAGTTATTTGGGGGATGCTTTTCCATTTACCATGTTTGGCAAGTAATCCTAATGGACTGCCAAAAATTGTGTATTCAAAATCCAAAATTCAAATCCAAAGCCAAATCCCATAAATGTAATATTTAAATCCTGACCTGTCTTCAAACTACTTTCAAATGCGTTTCACAATTTTTCCACCGCCCATTTTCCCCATGTTTGTTTGATGAAAATGCAGAAAATGTTGATGTTGTTGTTGCTATAGTAACAGTTGTTGTTGTTGTGGCTGCTGTGCCAATTTTAATTAACAAAAAACATGGCAGGCTCATGTTGCGTTGTTTTGTTTTGTTTAGTTTAGTTTTGTTTTGTTTTGTGTTCAGTTGTTTTGTTTTATGTATTGTTTTCTGTGATGTTCCATTTTTATTGCAATGAGGGAGACAGTCAACACCTTGGCCAAAGAGGAGCGAAAGAGACATCGCGACAAGTACAAATATTTCAATATAGGCCATGGCTAAGACGTTCCTGCTGACAACCGTAGTCTGTTGTTTCTGTTCCTGTTAGTGTTGTTGTTGCTTTGTCGCTGCGAGTCGTTTCCGTTTCCGTTTTTTAGTTTTCGCTTCAGTTCGTTTTTAGTTTGTTTAGCTTTTTGGTTGTGTTTCTTTTGGCGTTTTTATCTACTTTTTGATATGCCAACTGCTGTTGAACTCGCTGAACAAATATTTCCCATAGTTTTCCCCAAAGTTTCCCTCAAAGCTTACCCCTCCCCCCTTCAAAATAGGATTAGAGTTGAACATTTAATTAAAAAATACTCATGTGCTCTCGAGCGTAATTTGCAATGCAAGTTCGCTTGTTGGCTCCAATAATTATTTTGCAATTCTGTCCACAAAAAAAAGATTTACATCTATTTGCATACATTGTATATAATAAATACCCTGCATCCATGGAATAAGAAAACAATTACTATGAAAATGTTATTAAGTTGTAAAATAAAAGTGCTGTTAAAGGGAAAATATCTATCACTCTAAACAATTTGGTTTTACATATTGTAGTTCTACTGTAGTTCTGAACGTACGAATAATCTCCTCATATTTATATCTGTATATACATATACAAAAAACCTTTGTAACAATCAAGTAACCATATGAAAGAAAAGAGTTATTGCATTTTTGGTGCACATACATGTTTCTTAAGTACAAAAGTATAATTACAGGGTATACTGCTGACACGCAACCACACTAACTTATTTAACATGTATTTGCTTTCGGTTAGTTGAACATATTGTGACTTGTTTTCATTGCTTTTAGCCCATTTTGGATATTGTTTTTGTTGTTTATGAAATGCAATTAATTAGAAGTGCAACTGGAATTAATTTTGAAAATAAAACATAAAAATGCATATAGTAGAGAATTGATAAACTGAATAGAACAACATTTTTATTGCTTCTACAGATTCTTTCGAAAATGGAAGACCAAAGTGTAATATATAATTCATAAATCAATTCAAATCAATTAAATAAAATTAAATCAGCAAAGATTACATAATTCTTTGTTTATGAACTGACTGCATACAATTCAAAATATTATATTTCAAATTCAAATAGTTATTTTTCACTAACAATTTGTAAGGTTAGGTAACTTCATTTCTAATCTGATAAGTTTCTTAAGTGGGTTATCATCTAAGCACAATACGCAAACGATTTCTGTTTTCATTTCTAGACTCAATATTAGTTGTCTGATAAGTTGTCAGCCACATTGACACACATGTTGTTGTTGCTGAAAGAGCAAATTCGACATCAGCTAGAAGCGAAATGTGGTAAGAGCTGGTTATTGTTTGTTCAAGTGTAAAATTTAAAATTTGGCTCATTGGTAAGGGAAATGTACGGCTTTTATAATAAAAATTTAAAAGACAATAGAATAGGCCAAAAGGTGTTCTAAGAAAACACAAGTGTAAGTAAATACATTCACGTCGCTTTTGAAATAGTGGCTAATATATAATCAGTTATTTAAAAGTTTTAAAAATCTAAAGGGCCTCCCTCATTAGTATTTCCAAAAATTAAAGAAAATAAAAAGACATTGAGGAAATATTAAATGTAATATTTATTTATAGCCATGATCAAAATTATATTTGGTATAAAAATCGGGTTGATTTTTACGAAGTTATACAAGTTTGAAGACTAACGACACTTTCTCATCTGCTCTCTATTTTTGAAGAGAATATATTTATAGCTTCACTGTGAAATGTTCAAGTGATAAGGCTAGAAAGACTTCACAGCCTTCTTGGCTTTCGGTAAGATTCTTGTATTATTTTGTAAAATTTATAATAACAAAACATGTTATGTTTGATGTGTAAACTGATTTTTCATAAGACTTAATTAAATGATATTAACTAACGAAAGTTAATTAGAACGAGATCAAAATAACATGTGTTAACTCAAATCATAAATATGCGAGGGTAGCCTGATAAAACATTGGCCTAAACATGAAAACGCCACGTCTTTAATTTAAATTATAATTAATATCAGCTTATTGTAGGTAAAGTTTTAGAAGGTGAATTTACATTGTTTAATTGTTAAAACATTTTATGTTGAATTACTTTGGCAAGTTTCCAAAAAATGAGTACTATAAAAACATAATTTTAAAATTCTAAATTAACTTAAATTTATACTGTAGGTAAGAATTGATTCCGCACTTGTTATACTCTCTAGACTTGACTCATTGCAACTATTATCTTTTTCCAAATTTAAGGACGGCTGAAAGAAATTGTTGTTATCTGTGATACAAGTGCCTTAAAAAAGGTACATTTCTCTAAAAACAGATTATGTTCAAATGTTAATTTATGTACATTGCAATAAGTTGGGTTTTTCTACTTGAGCGAATGACTTATCAGCCGACACTCGCGAGTATTGTACACGGACCAAGCGAAAAAAGACATTTTTATTTTTTTCAACGTTTTATCAAATATTGCTTAAAGACACTTCTGCCTCTGCCTCTGTCGCTGTCGAAGTCGACGTCGACGCTCGGAGCTGTACCATGGATTGGTAGGAAAACAGAGGGCAGAATGGAGCTACTGACTGCTATTAAGAAATAGTTGTCAGAAGTCAAACATCGAACGTTGATCGTAGAACGTGTCAGACGCTTCATAAACTCACCAACTGCAACTTTAAATATGTTGGGAAAGCACACGCGTCTCTTTAAGATACTTTTTATAATCATCTTCGTAAAAGTTTTTATTCTGTTAGTGCTTCTTTGTCTAAATACCTCCGATATACATAAAATAAGTCACGGTCGCGGTCGTGGTCGAGTTGGAATTATCAATGATCTACTTATCGACAGGCGTGAAGGTAAATTTCTAATCTCAAAAGATTTGCAAGCACTTGTTCACAATCATCCTCTTCTGTTTAGCTCCCAGTTTAGAGGAGCGATTGAAACTTATACGGGAGGAGATGCCATCGTTTCCTCTCGAAGAACTGCTGCGAAGACCCCGTAAAGTTAAGAAAGAAGGTTGCGTTGAGATTCCTGATTTTATGAATATCGAGTATCATAATGAATACTGGCAGGTGCTTCACAATGGCAACATTACATTTTATATCTTTGGAGCATACTATGATAATAGGAAAACTGTTCCCAAAACACCATTGGTACGATTACTGACCATGGTTAATTTTTATGCCAAAGGAAAGGATCTCAAGTATCCTCCCACATATTGCCAACTTTGGTATAAGGATCGTGTCGCTCCTGTGACTGTCGAAGCCGAAGATCACAGAATCGTTTGGCTCTGGGGAGGTGCTCCCAGAAGGGTTTATCCAACTCTTATCAGCTGTCGTCTACCTAAGAATAATGGTACTGAGTTGGTACCCGAGATGGTTTCTCTAGTGTCAAATCGTTGCGATCGTGCCAAGAATCTGCTGAGAGTCGTTTATGAATCGGATGAGGTAAGCTCCAAAGGGAAAAACTCTACTACGGAAATCGTCAAGAGTCCGCCGAGCATATCAACTGAAAAGCCGGAAAAGAAAACGCCGAATAAGGAAAAAAAGCGACGATTTATGGTATGTTTAAAGGCTATGGATTTCCCATATACGGATATGTCCTGGCGTCTGATTGAGTGGCTTGAGCTATTGCGTTTGTTGGGAGTGGATAAGGTTGTATTCTACGATGCCCAGATGCATGCAAACATGACACGTGTGCTTGATGATTACAAGATCAGCAGTCCCGGCTTTGTGGAGGTGCGTCCCATGTCCTTGGGACGTGGAGAACCGCATTCACCCCGTAATTTTCATCACTATGCCATGGATTCCGATGGTTTCAATCGCATATTGAACGAGATGATACCCTATAACGATTGCTTTTATCGCAATATGTACAAATATGATTACATTGGAGTTTTTGACATCGATGAGGTCATAATGCCGCTTAAAAATGTCACCAATTGGAATGATCTGATTGATTTGGCCTATCGAGTGCCCGATTACCAGAGATACTCTGGAAATTGCAAAGATTGGGTGAGCTTTTGCTTTAGGAATGTCTATTTTCCCAAATATGTGGAGCGTCCCAAGGTCTTTAAACAATTGCCCAGCTATTACTACATGTTGCAACATGTGGAACGGGTGCAAGAACACTGTGATCGCTACTCTGCCAGCAAGTGTTTACATTCCACAAAATATGCTATCGGACTGCATAATCACTTCCCACTTCATCGTGCTCAGACTCTTGAATGTGATGCCAAATCCGTACCCATTGAATTCGCACAGCTGCAACATTATCGTGAACCTGATAACAAAACCCGTCTCATCAATCCAATTATTGACGATAGCATCTGGCGTTTTCAGCCGGAACTTCAGCAAAGAGTCTACGGGAAATATGAGAAACTCGGATTTCTACCCACCATCCATGACGTGGAGGTTGCCGAAGAGAAACGCATTCATGATGATGAGCAACAACTTCGAGAGGCTATATCCACAACATAGATAAGTCAACAATTATCTGTAGATAACTCAAGAACTAGTACAGTTGATTTGTGTGCTTATCTATGGAATGAAACAAACGCTAATTGTGCACTCTCTAATACCCTATCATTGTGTTATAAGTAGTAACATATAAACAATTTAAAATATCATATCCCTGGTATATATGTAGTTACCTGCTCATATTCGTCTGTCTGTCTTCTTTAACATAATCCAATCTTTAATTTTTTTTTTTGCAACTTGAAGAAATATTAATTTTTTTGAATTCTATATCGGGTTTTTAATATAGAGTGATTTTTATCTTCGGCAAACCGAAGTCAGAGCTTTTTTTGTAATTTTTTTTTTTAGATACCTTAGACTCTCTGATATTCTTATCTCATAGACTATAAAAAAAAAACGTGTTGTAAGAATCTGTAACAACATTTAGACTTAAGCTTATCATATCTAATTATCTTAGATGTATTACAGCCATGTAGCTTAACCATGGACTTAATTAAAAATACATTTGTGAGATGGCAAATAAATAAATAATAATAAAAACATTTACCTCAACGATAATTCAAACTACAGTTACTGACCAATAGTTAATTATCATTGAATCATTATTAATATGAATAGGTAAATGAAGTAGCTAAAAGAGCTTTCAGATTCACAGGTCTTTGATCTTTGCATACGATCATACGATGTTCTATTAAGATTAGAATACGTACAAATTTATATTTGTTTGTTTCAAATTCTAAAGAGTTATTTATTTAGTTGGAATAGCTGCTTACGTAAGAAACTCTATCTAAATATTTCGCAATTGCAATATTAATATTTATTTGAGTCAAACAAATAAGTTAATATAATAAGAAATTCGTATTGACATAATATTCAGACGGATTAAAAAGAAAACCATCAGAGTGCTCTCTTTTTTAGGAATGGGGAATTTGAACTGCAACGCAGAGTATGCAACAAACACCAAGAACCAAATGCAAACACAACTAAACGGTACACGAAACCTGCCTTAGTCTTTGCTATTTGATGTGTGTGTGTGTGTGTGCGTGTGTGTGTGTGTGTGTCCAAAATTGCGCACAAGAACGCACCTGAGCGCAAATGAGTGATGATGTTATGCAGTCTACGCTCTTACTCGCTCTGTCAACCCTAGACTAGGCACAGTGGAATGATATTGGATAAAAATTAGAACTCTTATATATACAATATACTTGTATACAATAATTATTGATAACAGACGAGCGATCGAATTATGATCATCTGGCCCATTTTCAATGACCCCCACAATAGAGAATTTAGTTAGCTTTTTCTATAATGTAATTTAATAATTTTATAGTGCAGTATTTTCTAAGCTCCTATAACAATTGCATCAAGAGATAATTACTCTTCAAGTAGTCCTACTTTGATTCTATTTTACTATACTCGAATTATCTTGTATATTTTCCAAATGAACCAAAATAGTTTTTATGAAAAATTGAATTATTTTTGTTGTAGTTATTTTCTATAATAGTTTTAAGCAATTAAAGCAATAAGTGTCTGGCAATTGCAACAAATTAATGAGTTCTTTCTCAAGCAGTCCACATTTGCTTCTACTTTTCCATTATTAAATAATTTTAAATATTATTTTTCTAGCCTTAATATGTACAATTCATCCCACTGTCCACTGTGCTGTTCTGGGCAACACTCGCATCTTTTGCTTATGCTGCTTGTTGCATCGTTTTTTGGCTCATATGTTGCAACCTTTCGTTTAAGCAAATTGCCAGCATATGTGTGAGTGTGTTGTGTGTGTGTGTGTCGTTGTGTGTGTTGTTGTGTGTTGATGAGTTTTGCGTTCACTGTCTGCTGCTGTTGCTGCTGCTGCTGTGCTCTAGTTCCTTGTACTTGCGGCCAGTAAAAGGCGCTGAGTTATTGTACAATGGAAGCAGCGACAGAAGCTATCCCAAAATGCTAACGTGCAACGCGGAGGTGTTCTCATTCCATCCCAGCTACCCTATTACTTCTCTACAGATGTGTGTGTGTGTTTGTGTGTGTTGTATTTTTACTTAAAATGCTTTTAACCAAAACATTAAGCAGCTGGTGTCACATTACATCACAATGTAGACTAGCACTAGTTATATACTAAAGTTGCAACAAGCCACAAGAACAACAAACACATTGGTGGCAAGAAGAGCATCATGAAGCAGCAGCTACAAATTTATGTCTTAAATAAGCTCCGCAACAACTAGTTAAAAGGCAGACAAGAAACCCTTGTTAGATACAAAATAGAACTCTACTTGAAAATATTTGTTTACAGATTATCTAAAGCTAAGCAGAACTTATCCATAAACCTGAGATCTTATTACAATTTAAGCTTTAACTTAATTGCTTCAGGCAGCTGCATAATATAACAAGTTAACTTCATTAATGACGGGTAATCAACGACCTACTTAAGCCTTAAGAGATAGGAAAACTTATTAGATACGTATCAGATATCAGATATAATTTTCTGGCTATTCGGCTGATCTGATGATTAAGGAAAAATGGGTAGAAAAACATGTTGAAGGAGACTATTTAAATTCTTAAACCGAACAGCTACAAAGTTATTTTAAAATTGTTTGGAAAAACTGTTGTAAGAAAGTTTATTGTTCTCTGTTTGATCCGATACAAAGATACTCATAGATTAAATTCATAACCAATTTCTGCAAGTCAGAAAGTTTTTACATTACTTTAATCTCCTTTTCAAAGCTCAACAGAAAAGTGAATCAATATGGTAAAAAGGAAATAAAATCTCTACAGAGCACAAATATTCCCTTTGACAGAGAACATCAAACTTGGAATCCTTCGTTACTGTATTTGCAGTTATTGTTATAACTGGAATTTAGTAAAGGATTTTTTGAAAATTCTCTTTACCCTGGACATGTTTTGATATGCTTTGACTTGGCTAAAATATTGTGAAGTAATCAGTTTGTTTTCTCTATTTTAGTGATGTCTTAAATAAATATTGATTGAGGTTTTTGCCATTGCGATGCAATCTGTTTGCACAATGTCAATCAAAGCTCAGTACAAATGCATTCGTATTTCCGCATTTACATTTGAATTTCGATTATAAAATGCTCTACGTTGATTTGTCAATGCAGTTAACTGCATTTATTTAGCTGCATTCATTTAGGCTACCAATTGTTGACATTTCATTGTATTGATATTTGATTTTCGCCTCAATTTGACTTTGATAACGATGTGAAATTGTTGTTATTGCTGTTGTTATTGCTGTTGCTGTTGCTGTTGGTAATCAGCCTAAATGCGCAATGGCTGACTAATGGCCATCAATTGTGCATTACATGTTGACAGTCGAAAAACTGTTAACTAATTAAAAAACATTTTCTTTGAATGATTAGATTATTTAAATTGGTAAAATTAAAGTACTGAATGCGAGTTGAAATTCTGCTTTTGGCCAGTTTAAGGTTTCCCTTTGGGGTCAGGTCAATCAATCCTGTTATAGACTATTAATCTTTCATGTCCAGTTAGTATTATATGCACACTTTTGTCTTCGTCAAAGTGCAAGGTTATGGCAGCAATTGATTGCTTGTTTATTTAAATTAAATTTTGCATAATAAACTAAACGAAAAATTACCTCAATTTTTGTTCTAATGCTTCGCTTAGAGCACCCACAATTCATTTGCCTTTAAATAATTGATGAAATCGCTCAGAAAATTGCCCAAATAAGTATATACATATATGCACTTTAAGCTGACTCCTTTTACCAATAACGAGAAAAACAACTTGGAATAGTTTTGCACACAAATTACATGGCTGTGCGTCGAGGTCTCTTTGGCAGTGGACCGACCACTCTATAAATCACTTTAATACCCGCACTTCATGTAGAGGCCACTGCTCCCAGTAACCCCACAAAGGCCAAGGCCAATGGACACTGACTGGCATAGGATGTGGAAACTGTATGCAGGAAGTAGGAAGTAGGAAGTCGAAAACTGTTATTGTTGGTACTTTGCCAATGCAGACGGAGATCTTTGGGATGCTGTTGAAAATCCAAATCGCAATGTCTGGACTGATTTTCAGAGTTCACTTCGAGCCATGATTGATATCTTTTAAATCAACTCCTGCAACTCTTTTCCTAATCATGCCCGAGTCACATGAGTTTAAGTTGGGATCTTGGAATCGATATTTTAATATTTCATTTACAGTTTTGCTACATTTAACCTCGAATGTTAATAGTCGATAGAAATTGAAATTGTAAAATAACGTTACCCATCCCTAAAGCATCTTTCGGTATATCCATAAAGTCAGATAACCGAACTTTGGTCAGTTCTCAGACTTGTCCATTGTTTTATGACTATAACGAAATTTTGAGCCTATATGCAATTTATATGAAATCCAGCTCAAAGCTAAACTTTAACTTTAACCAGATTTTGAGCTCATCCTGAGTGTGTGTGTGTGTGTGTGACAAGGCCGATTAAGTGTGGGCCAGCAGTGTGTTGTTGTTCTGGTTGTCCAACTGCAACAGAATCGTCAGCATGATTAATTGATGAAAATCCCTTTTGCCATGCAGGATAATAAATTACAATACAATGAACGAACGCACGGACACGGACACAGACACGGACAGGTAGCATGTGCTCCAAATAGCTAACAGGGAGACAACCCACACACACACATTGCCACACACATACACACACATAGTTCTTAATACATATATGAGGTCGTGATGTGTGCGGTGGCCCTGCATTGAATTAAAGTACAGCCAGGACGAGTGTGTGTCGACAAGTCCCCGACAAGGAAGGGGACTACGACACGTTAGCTGTTTCCTAAATTAGCTTAATTTCATTTAAAAGCATACCATGCTACTGCAACATGGTCAGAACCACGCCCCACGCAACAAAGAGGCGTCGCACACTGTTTGCTTGCCCCATTTTCTTCTTTTTTCTCATATCAAGATTATTATTATTATATTTCTTTTATATACTCCCGTATAAATGTATATGTATATATTTAATTTTGCACTCCTCTCTCTCTGTGTGAATGTTTATAATTCATTAGCTTGTTAAATATATTTGCCAGCTTAATTGGGATACTAAAGCTGTTGACCAAGCTTATGAAGCAGCCAACGAAGGCAGAATATTCAGTTACAAGACTTGCTGGACAAACTGATATGAGATTTTACAAATACAAATATATACATTTAATCATATACTATAGTATACTGGCACACCTGTGCCAGATCCGTAATTAGCCATATATATGAGTACTCGTATGCAGTTCACTTTGCTGCATTTGATTTGCCTCAGTTGTTGCCCCTTAAGTGGGCCAAACACGCGGCGTATACGCAATATATTCACACACACACACACTCTACACAGAGAATACGCTGCTGGCATTTCCGTTGGCTGTTTGCTTCCGTTTTAGTTGCCCCTAAAAGTATGCTTTGAGTTTATTATGTGTGCCCGTAACCACAGACAGAGACAGGGGCATAGAAAGGGATAGAAACAGATAATAAGATAGAGAGAGCAAGAGAGTATGAAATCCAGTTGATTATTTAAAATGATTTTACCATTAGCGGGACTTAAAAAAATGGAAAAAATAAAAACTAAGATTTAAAATTAAATATTAAAATAGTATTAAATGTTTATTACCCTATTAGAGTAATTTTTCTTAATATCTACATCGATATTGAGAAAGAAATGAAAAAAATAAAACAATATGTTGTTTAATTTAGTTGTAGATATTTTACAAAAACAAATGTTGGCCTATTAAGGTCATGATTCATTTTTGCAACAATCTTGGGATTAGCAATAACTTCAATTCAGATTCTTCCTTCAATCTAAGTAGAGCAACGATTTTCAATTGTACTTTGGCTCTATTCGGTTTTCTATTTCTCTTTCATTCATATGAAGCAATTGAGCAATAAAAGCTTATCGCAGTCATTACGTAGCAAATGTTCCGGCTGTATGAGAACTTTGAACCCGAATACTATAAAATGCTGAATGTTCATCGGTTTTAGCTTTGTTCAAAATCAACCAGTTTGATGACAAAAGCTTGAGCTTTGAATCCAGCTGAGTCAAGACAATGTTACTCTTAAGATCATGCATATCACTTATGAGGCACTTAGTGACTGCTTAATTAAACAAAAATAATAACTACTCACTAGACGCTAGACTAATTAAAGCTTGTGCGACTAAGTGCTTAGTACTATACTTATCATTTGATTATTGGGTTGAGGTGAAGTAATAATACATCATATATAGAGCCTCAATTTCATAATTATTATAGAGAAACAAAGATGTGTAGTAGCAATTATTAATTTATCGACTTGCAATTATTTAAAAAATTAATAAACACTTTGTTTGAATAAATTTCTTCTATTTTTAAGTTAGGTTTTCAGCTCTATTGTTATCTTTTTGGTGTTCAATAAAATTCTACTTTAATTACTAACTATATAAAAGTAGGAAGTAAACTTGGCCAATAGCGATTATACATGTATTGAATAATAGTTGCGGTAAACTGAATAATCGCTGTAATTTTAATTTCGCTCCACTGTGTGTTCTTCTTTTATGACTAAACAGGTTCAAAATTATGGTCTTACAAATTTGCTGAAAATGACATAATTGGCGTGAATTACGAAATACGCTTGTGTACTTTAAAAAATATACAGTTAGTCAAGTAACTGTTTTGACAATGAAAATAATTATTTAAAAAATATATATTATATAACATTCATATTTTATTGCAGTTGCTTATGATCCATTGGCTTTAAATATTTAAAATAAATTATAATAAACAAATATGAGAATGTTTTTTTGTTTGTAAGATAATTTGTTCATTAACTGTTTGCATATGCATGGGTCATACTCGTATTAAATATCATATAAACAACTCTTAAAATATAATAGTTTGAGCATAAAAAGCATTACAAAAGAAATTGTGAAGCCAGGTAATTCCCACAAGTCGAGTTGCTCTTGAAAATGCTGCTTGTAAATGAAAATTCCGCAAATGCTGCAATCGAATGCTCGAGGTCGTTGATGACGATGTTTTGTTGTTGTAGTTATATGTAGTACATGTTTTTGTTGTTGTTATTTTTTATATTTCAAGCTGTTATCACTTTTCGTTTTAAAGCATTCCGACTTGGGTGACACTGTTACTAAACGGACGGACAAATACATCGATAGTGCAATAAGCGTATAAATAAACATTTAAGGTAAACTCTGATAAGATTGTCAAACAACGTACGTATGTACGTATGTATATGTATATGTGGATAGCATAACTTATACATTATGTGCACACGTACTTATATCGTAATCGAACGATCACACAAGTCTGCATATCTATATTCATATATATTCATGTGAATACATGAGTACATTTGTAAATACGGGTACTCGATTGATCGACTTCTTGCTGTAAATCATTCATTTTGCCAGCAACAAGACAATTCCTGCCCTTTGCCCACTTTCAGTCCCATGTGTTGCGAAATCCATATGGGATACACTTAAATGATGTCACACTATGCCACTGACTACGAAGGTGGACGGATTGTTACCGATTTTGCACAGTGGTTAAACAGTTGTCGACATTATCTCAAGTGTGGTTAGCACTTGATGGCATATCTTTAAATACTATACTTAAAAGTCAATCTACATTACTTAATCAATTCATCTCCAAATAATAGCACTTTTATTTTTGGTTGATTAAAAATAATCATATGTTATAAATTTTATTATGTCATGAGAGCTGAGATATGTATAAAATATAATATTTTAATAAATACGCTACAACTAGTGTAATTTAAACTGGTAAACAAAAATAGAGTACATAGTTAATAGTAGAGTATAAAATATTTCACACATTCCACAATATATTTAAAAAAGTTATAAAAAGAAATTCCAATATTGTAAAACAATTTTATGTTATTTAGTTCCTTATCTAAAATTTCAATTTACAATGCGAAATTTTATTGAATACTTGTAAAAATAAGTTAATGTCATTTATTTCTTTGTCTTAAATTGAAATTAACATTTGAGAATTGTTTTCTATTTAAAAGTATACTCACACTATTGATCAGCTGATTAACTTCATAACAATAGAAATACACATATTTATATACTATATCTAAGTGCATACATTGACAACTTAATGACTCTTGTGCTTGCTGATAAGCAGCATTCGGCTATGACCTGATAACAGAGTCAATCATATATTTAGCATAGTAATCATATGATGTGCACCACTGTGCGCGCCTGTACTGACAAGTCGCAATTGCTGAGGCAGCTGCTCATTTGCTCATTCAATCGCCGCAACGCACACTGAACGGGCACGGAGGCCGCAACCACAAAGAGAAAAGAAATACTAGGGTAACAAAAAAAGATAATAACTGATCGCAAATTCGATTCGTCTTGATTTCATTCGACGGGCCATAATGAACAAATACGCTTTGCTGGTTGTATGCCTGTTGGCAATCCTGGGCGCCTTCCTGCTGGAAGTCCGTGCCAGCCCTGCCAATCCTCCCCAGTTCAGTGCCAATCAGTTGGACAGTGTCTCGGCACAGTTTTTGCCCAAAGAGTTTCGAAATACAAACGTGAGCATGGGTGAGTTTCAGAAAGAGTTTTTCCCATCCCATTATACCAAATACAATACTAAATAAACTATTGTTTTGCAGATGATATCAAGCGTGTGTATCGGGAAAAGTGCAAAAAAGTGACGGGCTCGGATAATTCCACACTATATAAGGATATCGAGAAAGCTGCCGTTACATTGGGCTCCTGTCTGAGTGAATTGGCCAATATGACGGCTCTGCAGGGTGAAATGGATGCTGCTCGTGCCATTGGTGAACTGGACACTGTGTTCAACAAGTACTGCAAACGTGCCCCCGAGGCTGAGAATTGTGTGAAGGCCTTCAATGCCAAGGTCAAGCCATGTCTGACACGTGAGGAGCAGCGTCAACAGGCTACCATGATGCGTCTAGGTGCCTCATTACTTGGATTCGCCTGCTCCCGAGGTGGTGATCAACTTGTCCTATTTGTGGCCGAACAAGGCCCCGAGTGCCTGGAGGCCAACAAGGAGAGCATTGGACATTGCTTCAATAAAACATTCCATCAGTATATGCCCAAGGATGGCGAACTTTCCGATCTAATGAGCCGACCCGAATTCCTCTTCTCACCCACACATTGTGTCGATCTGCAAAGTTTCGAGGGTTGTGTGGTTCATCATCTGGAACAATGTAGTGAGATCACGCCCGCCAATATTGTCCAATCGATCTTTCGCTTTGTGAAGAACGAGACCGACTGCCAGGCCTGGATGGATGCCAAGGCCAATGAGCGTCCCATTCTTCTTGCCGCCAAGGGCAACAGCACCGGCGGTGGCGCCTCCTCACTTGCCACAACACTCACTGGCACCGTGGCACTCACTTTAGGCGCCTACTTGCTACGCAATTAGTCAATTAATTACAATATCATACTCATATTAAGCTACAATGACACAAATGTCTACGAAGCAACTGCAATAATTATTTTTTGTAATTGCAAATTACGAAAAGTAAAGGCCGGTGTTTCCTGAGTCCGATGAGCCGTTAAGACGTCGTTAAGACGTGCCCATCGCTGGTCTAAAGTATTCCTTATTTCCATTATTCGTATACCATTTTCACTTTTTTTTTAAATATACATATATATATTTTTTTTGGTTCTGCGATAACTAAAGTAGTGATAACATTTCCTGCATATGTATTTAGAGTGTATGTATTTTACTTCTTTTTTTATTGCTGAAATATGTGCGGTACTTTGTAATTTAATGACTACTCTATTTATTGCTAATAATAAACAAATGATTACAATACAAATGTGCTCGGAAGTTTTCTTTTAAATTGACACCATATCTTATATTCTGTATAAGCTGATTAAGCAAATTCTATGATATAAGACCTAATCATTCAATACAAATGTGATCCGATGTTTTCATTAACATTGACACTTTATCTCAGATTCCGTATAAACTGATTAAACAAATTTTATAGAATGAGACTCAATCATAATTTATATTTATTTGTTCAGAAACTTGATATATCTATTGAATACAAATGTATTCAGAAGTTTTCTTTAAACTGACGAAATATGACTAAGCTAATTCTATGAAATAAGACCTAATCATTCGTTATATATACAATACAAATGTGCTTAGAAGTTTTCCTTAACATTGACACTTTATCTCAGATTTAACAAATTCTATGGTATGAGACTCAATCATACTCTATATTTATTTGTTCAGAAACCTAATATATCTATGGAATCGCCTCTTATATCTAAGCTTTACACTCATTTGTTTCAAAGTCACTTTGTTTCTTATTTCACACGATTTCTCCAAACTTTTCTTTGGTGAATATGAAAGTCCAGAATGCTCAGAGAGGTCCGATGATGATTCAGTCTTTTAAGTGTGTGAAGCAATATTGAATTTATGTCGGGTTCGAAAAGTGTGAATAACGAAAGATAAGAGGTGTTAGTGATAAGAAGAAAGCCAGTTAAAAAAAAATAAAAATGCAGTAAGCTACAGTGGAGCAAGCTCGACAGTAGGAGACCCAGTACTTTTTGAGTGCAAAGCGTTCACTAAAGATTGTTCTTCAATGTTGCATACTATCAATAGATGGCGCCACTTGATAAACATAGAGGTCGCTATGTCTCTTCTTCTTCCTTTTGCCCGTAACATTGTTAGTTAAATAACGTCCGCGTTTATCAACCGATTGGAATGAAATTTTCAGGACAGGTTTGGACTATAGTGAATATTATATATACCAAAAATCAAGGCGCTTTTAAGGGTTTTCTTGTAATTCGTCTTTAAAATTTTATTTTTAAATTTCTAGGGGCGGAGGGGGGCGTGGCAAAAATCTAAAATAAACTGGTTCAATGCAAGATATAGATGCACGTACATGCCAAATTTGGTGTCTCTAGCTCTGATAGTCTCTGAGATCTAGGTGTTCAAAAAAGGGACAGACAGACAGACAGACAGACAGACAGACAGACGGACATGGCTATATCGACTCGGCTGTTGATGCTGATCAAGAATATATATACTTTATGGGATCTGACACGCCTCCTTCTGCCTGTTACGCACTTTTTTTTTGAACAAACTTAATAGACCCTTTTGTACTTTTTTAAAGTACAGGGTCTAAAAAATGATAAGAAGTGTGCCACTGAGTCAGATGATACTAAAAATCATTCCATACTTTTGCGCTGAAAATGAAATTCAAATTCGTTTTTTAATTCAGTATGAATACTGCATATACTAAATATAAAAGAAAACTGAACAATCAGACCTAAAAGAAACTGTTGCATTATTATTTTATATATATATATTTTTTTAAAAAACTTTTGAGTGTAGTCTCTTTTGACAATATTTCCTCAATAATCTGTATGCTGTTACTGTAGGGTATCTGTCACATTCCTAATATGAACAGTAATCAAACTGCCTTAATATAGGTGGCATAAAGCATGTTTTTATAGAGTCATCAGTGACAAGAACAATGGGAAAACACGTAATTACTTGTTAAAGTAGATTGATGGGAATTGTTTGCTTTTTTGACTTTCGGCCTGTTTTAACTTGCTAGACTTGTGGGTTTTCCACCGCCATATAAAAATAGATCAAGCTAACTAGAAATGGAGAGCCTTTTAATTGACATTTCCTTTTTATTTATTATACAAGCTTATGCAAATTGGAGTTTATGAAATTGGGTAATTATTTGATATCATTTCTCTCAATGATAAATGTTTAACCAGGCTACAAACTGTTTCTGTACGGCTTTTTGGGTTAACATAACCGGATTCGGAGCCAGTTCTATAAAATTTCATGGCGCCTAAACAAGTACCCACTTTCTTAAAAAAGTTTGAGTTCTGCCCTTGCAGAGGGTTTTATAATTTTGTCACAAAACGTGTAACGCATGAATGGAGGCGTGTAGTCACCATAATAATATATATGCTTGATCAGAGCTCCGATCTGCCAGTCCGTCTGTATCTATGCAAACTAGTCTCTCAGCTTTGAAGCTATCTTTGTCAAACTTGCTGTCCGTCTTTTTGCTGCACGCAGAATATATGTCGCAACCGAATGGATCGGATAACTATATCATATAACTGTCAAAGAAACGATTGGTCAAGAACGAAGCTTTAGTATGAACAACTTTCTTGTTTTCTTTAGATATCTTAACCAAACTCACAGATGGCGTGTCTGGCGTCGTTATATACAATCTGACAAAGTTCGGACTACTGTATCAAAAACGTTCCATACTTCAAAATTTGAATGCAGCTAAAAACGTTAAATTGCGTTACTTATTTTTATTGCGCTGTTACTATAAATCTTATTTAAAAAAATGTTATAAAACTAAAGTGGAAAAATACAACTGTTACAACTCTTATAAAATAATATTTATTCTTTATTTAAAAGCTACGAAAAAAAAGTGTAATTGTACGTCATGAAGGTACTTGAGTATATCATGGATTAAATAAAAGCATTCTTAGTTCTAATTTACAACTTATAAACATAAAAATTAATAGTAAATGTTACAAATACTTAAAAACATAAATTAAAATACATATTTGTATGCTAATTAAAAAAGAAAGTTATTTACTAATTAATTCTAAGCTGCTTCCTCCTTGGCCTGTCGAAGCATTTGCTGTTGCTCCTGATCCGTTTCGTGATCTAGCGACTCCTCCAGCATGCCCTGCTCATCCGTATCCACACTCTGACCCACCACATCATCGAGATGCATCCAAACGTGCTCCACAGAAGCCCGCAACTCTGGTGCATATTTCCAGGCGTTACGATCCTCAACCAACTCGGTGAGATTATATTTATTATCCGGTTCGCGATAATGTTGCATCTGGGCAAACTGTGTGTCTATGGTGCGGGCACTGCAACCACCTGGTAACCATTTTAACGTAAAGTGATTGTGCAACGTTTCCGAATAGCGAGTGTTGTGAAAACACTTTGTTGCACGATTGGCCAGCGAGTATTTCTCATGCCGCAATGTGTGTTGCAGGACATAGAGTTCATCTGCCTCCAGCTGTTCGTGATCGTGGGCCTCAGGAATCACTTTGGTAAAGTAGGTGTTTATGAAGCACAGTGCGACAAAGCCATTGGGACAGTTTTGAATGGTCAGCTTGCGATCCGTATTAAGGATGTCCTGCCAGGTGCGTAGGGCACCCAGTGGCATTATGATCTCATCGATGTCCGCATTGAGCAAATAATCATGCTTATACATATTCCGATAGAAGCAATCATTGTAGGGTATCAACTCGTTGAGTCGCTTCACCAGACGTCTCTGCTGGATCAGCATATGTTGATAGTGCCGCAACCTAGGCATGCCGTTAGCCATGGTCAAAGGCCGTAACTCCAGGAAACCAGTTCTCTGATAATAATCTAGAACCCGCTGCACAGCCGGATGCACATCATACATATAGGCGTAGATTCTTGATGCTCCTAGTAGACGCTGCAACTCGAACCACTCTATAAGTCTTTCCGATAGATCCATGTACGGAAAGTCAAATCCCTTGACACAAACTCCGAAACTAGGCTCAGATTTTAAAGTTGCATTTAAATCATGGAATGTTTCATTGGGTTGATCGTAGTTAACTCGTAGTGAATTTGTGGCATGTTCACAGCTGCTGCTCACCAGGGAAACAGTGCTCGGAGTTTTAAGTATGATATTTGGAGGTAGAGATTCGGGTACAGGACAACTCAACAGATGGGGATAGCTCAGCAGTGGCTTATAGCCCCAGGATTTAATCCAAACACTCACATATTTGCTAACCTGCACCGTGATGGGCTTTGCATGATCCGCATACCACAACTGGCAGTGGGTAATTGGAAATTCTGCTCCAATTTGATTAGCCGTAGCCAAAATCCGGACCACTCCTCTCGCCTTAATGCCCGTACGCATATCCAGATAGGCGGCATATAGACGGAATGTAACATTGGCATTGTTAAAAGTCTGCCAGTAAATGTTGTGCATCTGTAGATCCAAGGGATCCGGATACTTGGCACAGTTCTTGTTCATGGCATACTTTTGTGGCTTCGCATAGCGATACCAGAAGCCATAGTCCACCTCGGGTAGTTCATTTTCCAGTTGCGTCACTAGCTCATCATTCACAGGCTCCTCAACTGTTTGCACTGGTGGTGGTGTTGCCTTCGGCGCCAAGACTTGAATTCCCTCCAACGTTTTCGCAATCCTCTCCTGATTTAATGTCTTTCTCAAGTCCTGTTGCTTTGGTTCCTGTAACTCCAGGTGTTGCAGTTCCCGATTCGAACTGTGCAATGAATTGAGCAACAACAAAAACGCAAACATTACCAGCAATGCCAGTAGCGTTAGCTTGACAAAGTTACCTCTACCTCTCGTTGACATTGTGAACAAACTAATCGCTAAAATCATACCTCTCGAAACCAAAAGAGTCGGGATCCGCATGTCTTATCTAAATATATATACTCAACTACCTCCATAAATACATATGTATGTATTTATGTATGTGTATGTGTATGTGTTGTTATGTAGTTCAATGTTGGCAACAACTGTTTCCCCCGCCTCATCGTCTGGCACATATACTTAGTATGTATGTGGCCCTAACTTTTATCAGGAATGTTGTTGTTCTTGCCATTCATTAGATGGCTAATTAGACTGTTCAACTAGAAATCATTTACACTCCGAAAAAATACTTCCTAAGGATTAGAAATCGTATAGAAAATCACAAAAATTAAATGACAATGGAAATGTCTGTATTAAAACTCGATTAGAAAATAGTTCAAGGCTCGTTTTTTCATAGTGCACTTTAATTTTAACTGAGAGTTACTTTTTATTTGACATTCATATTTGTAACATTAAATAAATTAAAATATTTAAATTACATTTATTTCAATTAATTTCACTTGAGGTATATTTCTAATATCAACATAAATTGTAAATTACAAAGAGATTTAAACAGTTGTAAATATTAACTGTCGAAAAGAACAGGTTTATTTTATATATGAGAATGGTTTCAAAAATAGATGTATTTTTTGTAATTATTTAATATAAACTAATAAATGTATAGCTAATTTAAGTTTAGAGCAGGCCTTAGGCTCGTATTTATTATGACAGCTTTGTCTGTATGGAATTTTCCTCAGTGTAGCTGTACACTACATATTTCAATCAAAATAGTTTCATATCTTTGATAAAGTCGGCGTCAGATTCATTTTGGTTCGATCGTATGTGTTATATATACATAAAGTTAATTTTAATTTGGACTGACTAAATGTTTTAATCATTGGCATTATCATTTAGACGATCTTTTAAGCAGAATAGAGTATAAACTTTAGTCGAACTGTCTAATGTATTGCTTATCAATTCTATGGTCACTCATAAATAAATATTCCATTAAAATATAAAAATTTATCAATTAGTCAGATGTGGGTCTAAAACAATGAACACATTTACGCATTTACGCATTTAGTGTGTACTAGTTTTATCATACCCTAAATAATTTATTATGAAAATGTGTGATCAATCTATAAAAATGATCGATAAACACAATTTAACGATTGTCATGAGTTCCATTGAAAATTTAGTTTATTGTCGTACTAATTATATATTATGTGAGTAAGCTTTATAAATGAAGCTACCCCATCAAAGTCCGGCAGTCAGACATGAATAATTGTTTGGTTTTGTTGTTCACGCTGCAATTGATAACGTGGAGTTGAGTTTAGGAGATTTGAAGTGTTTTGGAGTTGTTGGAATTGTTGTTACAACGAGAGTACTCTTATGTACTACCAAATATTGTGCTTGTATAATTACAATCAGTTTTGGGGAAAAACTATAATTCAAAGCCATTAATTACTTATCAATAAATGAAAATTTGGGCATCGATAATGCCGTTTGATAAGCTTCAATAATATAGTCAATGACTATACCATCTAAAGATAAGATTGTACCATTTCTCGCTTTATTTTGCTCCCTTTTTTTTTGTATTTCTTACACCTTTTTAATATTTTAACTTTGACTTTCCTTCTGACACCCACGTGCTAACAAAGTTCGTTTTTTTAACATAATCTAAGTAAAAATTGCTTCCTAAAACTATAAAAGAACCATTCGGCTTGACCAGAACACGGACCATGGTACCCTCGAGTCTGAGCTATATAAAAATATGCTCTATCCTAACTTGGGGTATCAATGCTTTATCATACATCAAAATAAAAAAGAATAAACAATATACAATACTTTTTACGAGGAGTTTATGTAGAAGATAAAGCTGTTAACTCTATGACAAAATTTTATGGTGTTTCATTTAATTCGTATACGCTTTAAAAATAAAAATTCGCATAAATTTTTAATCTAAATATAATAAACTTTTGAGCACTTTTAACGAAATCTTTTGATAATAGGGTATCTGCGAGTCGTGTCAGTTAATCTAGCATATTTTTACTTGTTCTCTTGTTTGTTTCATTTTATATTATTATAACTTTCCGCTGCCCTATTTTTGCAAGTAATTTAAAAATAATTTGATGTTGTTGCTGCTGTGGGGTTGGCTTGAGCTTCAGCTTGGGTTCGGGCTGGGTTCGTGTTCGGGTTTGGGTTTGGGTTTGGGTTTGGTCTCGGGTTCGGGCTTTGGGGTTTTTGAGTGTTTTCCTGGTCCGAAGTTTGCTTTATTGACATTGTCACCAAGGCTTGTGACAATGAGACTGCACACCTGCAGGACAGGATGACCGCGGGGGGATTGAGGGTAATGCCAACGATGCCAACGAGAGGATAATAAAATTGTGAAACAACTTTTTAATGAGAAACATTTTTTGCACATTGCGCTGCCAGTTGCAGGGTTTCCGGCAACCCAACGGTGGATAGTGGGAGGGGAAGTAGGGGTTGGAAAATGCGTACTGGTAAATTGTTGCTGCTTCTACGGTTGCTGCTGTTACTGTTGCTACTGATGATGATGATGTTGTTGTTGTTGTTTCCGCCACTGGCAGCCATTGCCCAGCTCCGGTCAGGTTAAGTAGAATAAAGCAAAGATGCCAGAAACTTAACTTAACTTTGAAATGATGCGGTAATCGCTTGAGTGCGCATAAACATTCTTATTAGCATATTACACCACAGCATATCATATCATACAATATCATATTGTATTTATATTACTATAGCATTCATAAACTGCTCATAAACATTATAATTAAGCATATAAAACGATATATATCTTAAGTATCTTATCATATTTGTATGGCATCTTTGAGTTCTGTTACTTAAACTATTTATCTAGAAAAAGAAACAGTAGCCCTCTTCAATTTTTTATCAGACAGTATTTGGACTTTGAATTGTTTTGTGTGCGATATCATATCACATCTGTATCTTGTATCTTGAATGAAATCCACAAACAAATCTCTTATAAGTTATGCATTAAAGTTTTCAGATGTGCATTTAAGTTTTCTTTGGAATCGAATCGAAAGTGGTACTCAGAAAAGCACTCTTCAATGTTTGTTTGGCTATTAATGTCTGAATAGCCTCTTACTTAAATGAAACTAGTCCAATAGACCACTGACCTCCGCTTAAATAAACGATAATTGTTGTTGATACTCCAGTTCCAAGTATCATTTCAGTGGCAATCGCTTATCATATTTAATTATTTTGTGATATCTGTTATCTGAAGAGTACTATATTCTTCTAACTATTAAATACATTGAGAATCGTATTTAGCTACTTGCTTTTGTAATCTTATATATAAATATATACTAACTTCTGCAGAAAAAAAGCAAATACCAATTTGTAAAATTTCTTAATTAGCTGATTTTGTTTACTAAAAGTAAAGTTCCTCAGAATCAAATCTATATTGTTTAATTTGGGCACCAGGTGTTGATCAATATATCAATAACTCCATGGCATTTATGGTATGTTTCCTTTGTGATTCATTAAATACCCCATTGATAGAGTATAATAAACATGCAATACAGTTTATGTGATTATCTGCGTTAATGTAACAGAGAGTAATTAAAATTTTGAAATTTAACTAGAAACAAATACAGTTTAACATGAAAATATATACATAAAAGTTTTAATATTAATTACATCAAACCAATGAGAAGTTTAGCAGGCTTTCAAACTTGTTCAGACGAAGTTGTAAATAATCTGAAAGACCCTTTGCACCAGGAGATACTGAGATAGGATACTTGTTGCTCCTGATGAGCTGCAGTTTCCCATTAGCAGCAGCCACAATCGATTTTCGAGCCATGCAAAGTGCAACAGCAACAGCAACAACAACAGCAACAACAACAGCAATAGCAACAGCAACAACAATTTCAAGTTGCCAGTGAATGGATAAACTTTTTTTATTCCAGACGATTGACGTGGGCCATTGCCACGCCCAAAGATTCAGTGCTCATTTTAGGGATGGGTGTTGGTATATAAACATTTTTGTTTTAAACAATAAGCAATTCACAAAAAACTGAAATTGGAAAAATTACAAAATAAATACATTTTTAGGTGTTACAATAATAATTAATTTGTAGCACCTATTCGATATCGATATTGAGAAAGAATATCTAATGAAAAATTAATATTCTTTAATGTAAATGAATGGCTTATTCAAATTGTTCCTATTTATTATTGTAAATATTCTTTTAATCTGTTAGTCAACTGCTTTCATTTGACGTTAAATGAACAAAAATGTAACAAAATGTGAAACTATAGATGGCCATCCCTAGTTCAGTCTTCAATCCTCAGTCGTCTGTTCGAGTTTATGGGCAACAGTCGGGTCTACAATTAACTATGAAAATTTTACGCCGCACTGTAAAACTGCAAACTTTTTGCCTTAATTGCCCAGAAAAGTAACACAAATGAAACGCATCGACGCTTAATTACTTTTGCTAAATGCCAGGGACGTTGCCGTCGACTGTGTTAGGTAAACAGTGGAGGTTGGTTGTGCTGGGAGGTGGGAGGAGGGAGGAGGAGGAGGGAGTGTTTCTTTTCTATACCACCCAACCACCCTAGTACTCTCCAACCCTTCTGGTTTGTCTGGCCAAGTCTAAGGGCCAACTTTGCTGCATGCGGGCGTTAAAGGTAGTCAGAGGTTCAGTTTTGTGGCACGCTTTGAATTTGCAGCATGGCAATTTACTGCATTCACTTCATAGCATTGGCTTAGGCTCCGTCTCTTTTATACACTTTTTAGCCATGAATGTTTTAGAGTCCACACAAGAATTGCAAGTAAATGAAATACATTTGCATTATATAAAATTCTTATTTGAATGCTTTCGAGGACGATTTTCACAAGAGGTTGAATAAAAATACAAATACTTCAGTCTGTCAATTCTTAATACACTTAAAGTTCGAAAATATGGTATATATTATTAGCCATGTATATTCTATTATATTTATTTATTTATATATGCTCAGGATGGCTAGCTAATAAATATGCAGTTTGATTTTTAAAAATGTTATCACCATTATTCAATTTATTACAATGCATATTAAATAGCAATAATGACAATCCTTGCTACATTTATAAACAAGTTTAACAAAAACTAAAAGATATTATATAATTTATAAGGCATATATATTTATTTATTTACAGTTAAAAATAAAATAAGGAAGGTACATACATTCATATAAAAATAACAATTAATCAAGTAGAATGTAACATATGTTCAAATAATAATTATGTAAAATAAATAAAGTATAAATTTAAAATCGAAACTTAAGGACAACAAGTAAATTAAGTAATTGAAATTATTATGTTCTAATTTCAACTACTTAGTTTACTTCTTGTCGTTCAGTTTTTAATTTAAATTTATACTTGATTTATTTTACATAATTCTTATACTTTATAATAATTTACCTTAACATACTTTACCAGCGTCAGAAGATATTCCAAGGGTCAGAGAAAATCGGTCTAAATTTCTCTAGCTTTTTAAATGAAACAGCAAACTTAAGCAGCATGGAGTGTGAGAGCGAGCAAGAGAGCTACAGAGCGAGATAGAGATAGTAAGAGCAATGACAGTTCGTTAGGAAAAAAAGTATGCAAAATGTGAGTTTCTTTCTCTGTTTGGACTCGAGACTGATTGCTGCCAGCATGTGAGAAAGAGCTCCAGCACGATTTGACTTTTGTCGACGTCACAATTTGAGAAGTTTTGCCCAGCTTGCCAGTCAGTGTTGGCTGGCAAACTTGGCCAAAAACTTGTCTGCCACTTGGGTGCAAGTTTTTGATTAAAAGCCTCTGCTGCAAAACGCCATTCACGCAGTGCGGCAAACTTTTCTACCACTCGCAGTCAGGAAAATTGTTAATTGAATGCATTTTCGGGGTATGCAATGTTTGCCTTTTACTGAAATGAGGTGGCCATCTGCCGACTGATGTAGCTGGCAGAGCTGGTAACGGTTGAAATCAGTGCACAAACTAAACACTCTGCTACACAAAGTCAGTAGGTTTCTAGGCTTAGACCTTTTAAGTTTCGCACACCCAAAGAAGGGATCATGTACAGATTTGTAAAATTAATTAGACCTGTAAATGATCCATTTTCTATAACTTGTTTATTAGTGATATTTATTTGTTCAAATCAGTCGTTTTCTACTTTAAATTCAATTAAATTAACTGAAGGTGTCGAACTGTTTCATACGATGTAATGCATCAAAAATAGTTTTTTAATATACAATTGTCGATTCAGAACAGAAATTGTTTTGTAAAGCTAATAATGCAAACACTTCTTTTTATTTTTGAATAAAAATTCAATTCAATGAATACAATAATTTATTTAGTTCTCAGAACTATTAGCAGACAAAATAAAATTATATAAAAATAAAAATATAATACCCTCTGCAACAGAATAGTTAGGTAGGGAAAATTAGAAAGAAAACGAAATTTATATTTTAAGCCCCACAAAAAGAAACAATAAAGTTAACGCAAGCTATCCTTCAACATATGACAGGTTTTTGATATACTTAGTAGTCAGATATTATGCAAATATAGTTAGATTGTATAAACCAAACCGATACCAGAGTTAGTTTCGTTGAGATATCTTAAGAAACAAAAAAGTTTTCCATACTAAAGGTTAATTTTTAACCCATCGTTCCCATGGCAGCTATATGATAAGTACCCAGTTTCATCAAGATAACATAGCTTCAAAACTATTAGAGTTTGCATAGAAACAGACGGACAGACAGATTTTCATTCTGATCAAGAATATTTGTACATTATGGTATTTTCCACACCTCCTTCAATGCGTTACACATTTCTTGACAAAATTATAATACTCTCTGGTATAAAAATAAATTATGAACAAGTTTTATTTTTGCATAGAACAAATGCGTTAATTTTTTGTTCTGTCAAAACAATTAGTTGGCTAACTGTGTGTGTACATAAGTCGTCTGTATTTTTAGTCGTTAGTCCTGGCATTTATCATTCATAAAGGGATTTACTAAAAGGAGAGGCACAATTGTTGTGGAAAGCCGAGCATCAATTTACTTGGGTGTAACTCACCTGCCGCAGTCTGTTGCAAGTTGCACTTAAAAAGCTTCAGCTGCACTTTACACATGTGTGTGTGTGTGTAATTGTGTGTGTTTTGTGAAAAGGAAGACTTTAAAGTCCGCCCTTAAGCTTTAAAAGGCATTCATGTGCAACTGACACCGCCTGTCCGCCTCCAGCCCAAGTTCTAACTGGGCGTGGCACCTTTTCACTTGAATGAAGTGCAAGCCAGAAAAGTAAAAACCCGAAAATAAAAGCAAAAGCTGCTTCAGATTTTCTATAAAAGCCGAGGCTAACGAGATTTGATGAATTGCAAGTCTTTGTGAATGGAAACTGCAAGAAAACTGTGCGTGGAAAGCGCTTTGCCCCTCCCCCTCTCTCACACCCATCAAAGCAAATCCCCAGATAGAAAAAGAAACCCCATTAAGTGGTTTCAGAAGAATAAGAAGGAAGAACGCCCAACACGAAACAGCAACGAAAAATGCAGTTGACATAAAAGGCGTCCAAAGAAGCCAAAACCAACTCCCATGCCAATAACAGCTCCAGTCCAGACAAACTGACAGACAGACAAGCAGACAGGCAGACAGACAGACAGGCAGCCAAACAGACAGATAGATAACTCGATGGAAAAAGCACGTGGATATGAGGACAAAGCATCTTGACGAATTACTTGGCAGCTGCTGTTGGGCCCTGAGTTGCACTCAAAACGGCTGGAAGGAAATTTAATTTGATCAACATTTTCATGTTGCTGAAGTGGATTTATAACTGACTTTATGTCAGGTGCAACAGGATATAGTCTGTGAGTTATTGTCAAAATAAAAAGACTTACAAAAAGGGTTCCAGTAAGTTTCATTTATTACGTTAGAAAGATAATGTCTGCATCTCAATAAGTTTGATGAATGTGAATGTTCTTCATCAAAGAAAAGTGTAAAAATATATGTAAGATAAACTATTATTATCAATTCCAGAACGATTTCCCTCTTAACTACTACTATTTTCATCTTTTCTACTATTTTTGTTATAATTTCTACTGTTTTTAATATATCTACAATAATTTCCATCACTCATACGATTTACATAATTTCTATTACTATTTCCATCATTTCTACTACTATATTCATCTTATATTATTACTATTAATTTCATCACTTTCTGTTATTTATTTCTATTAATCAGTAATTCTTATCTTAAAACAACTTGCTCTACTAAATCTTTGTATACAATTTTGTAAATTTATTTAAAGTCAGATTTTTGACTAATCTGTAGAGGTTCCATGTTTGATTAATAAATAAATAAATTTACAAGTATTCAAATTCTTATTATACACCACTTTACGTAACAAAGTATGCCATGATTGACATTAGCTTTGGCAACAAGCTTTTGATGCACTTCAAAAGTGCAGCTTGAAAAGCTTCAGTCAATGATGAAAAAAGAAAGTAAACAGTCGACTTATCAATGAAGTCGGAAAATGAGGAAAACAATAACTATGCCTTGAATTTAAAGCCAGTTAAACTAGTAAATTGTATGTGTTTTTTTTAGCATACTCGTAAGATTAAACAAAATTTTTAAGTGAGATGCTCAGCTAACAAAAAGATAACCAGATACAAAGACAGACGGATAGAGAGGGAGAGAGTGAGACAGAGAGAGAGGGAAATACAGAGAGAGGAAGATGGAAAGATTGTCGATTTCAGCTCTGGGCATGGCCATAGTGTTGCACTCGGTAATGGGTGTCTCTTATTATTTTCTGTTGGCCCGTTGCTCACCTGCACCCTTGTTGGGCAGTTGGCTGTTTGTTGCATGCATCGGGACCGTGTTGCAGGCGGTCCACATATTTCCACAGTGGTGCCGCAACTGTTCGGCATTGTTTCGACTGACAATTGAGACGGCTGTCTGTTGCATAACACTGGATTTGATGCTGACCAAGTTGTGGTGTCGCATCGAGTCGTTGTGTCACTGTGCCATCATTGGTATCCTGCAACATCTAGTCACCGACGATCACACCTTTGCCTCTTGCGAATATTGGATGTTGGGTATAACCACCAGCATCATTGGCTGCTGTCTACTCTGGTTAACACTCTGGGCCACCGCATTGCCATGTAAACTGCATCTTGGCTATAACAATTGGCAGCGAAGTGTTAAGCGTTCCGTTAAGCAAAATATTTGCCAATTGGCTTTCGGCCCGGCGGAAATACAGAACAGGATCGAGGAAAGTCAGGCGAGTTTTACCAGCTGATTATAGTAGACACTAGACTGGATACTAGATCTTGGAAATTATCACGGATATAACTGTGAAAACAGACATTCAATCATATTAAACCAGCGATTGCACAGTGGTGCAAATTAAAAGAAAAGCAGTGATAAAACTATATGAATTCCAACAACTATAGTACTTCATATTTTCCATCTCTTCAACCATCACAATGTCTCAAAATGATATCATTTAAAACATCAAAGTTTGGCAGTGCATCTCTGCTTTTGGCGAAATTGGATAATATTCAAGAAAATTGATTATTTATGAATTAAATAATATTTTTAAAATTTAGTTTATTGTTTCTTTCCTATATTTATGAAGATGTAAAGCTGTTTTAGTTAAAAAGAGTTATAAAATCTGCTTTAACTTTATGATAAACTGTGTTAAAGCTAAACATTGGCCTAAACAGAGGGAAACTTGTTCTAGAATACAAATGAAAGGCTAAAATGTTAATTTTTATTAATGAAAACATTTTTGCTAATACATATTTTTAAAAATCTGTATTTGAAAATGAATAACAGCAACAACAAAATAAAGATTAAAAAGAAATTATATTTTTAATGATAATAATTATAATGTTTTAAACGCTGCATTTCGATTTGTATAAATGAAGTTGTTAGTCATCTAATATTAATGAAAATTATGATTTTTGATAGCTCTTTATATCTGTATTTCTTTATAAAAATCTTCCTGGTCGTTCCTCGTTCAAGTTACCATATAATTTTATATCCACTTCTTACCAAAATTGTTAATACAGATAAGAATCTATTGCAATTTGCAGTAAATTTTTAATTAATTGATACAACGACCTTGCCATGATTTTTGTACCATCAACAAAAACCGCAAATAATCCATATTGGGAAAGCATATTTGTTGTTTATAATGCTTTTAGCCAACTGCCGATGCAGCCACAAAGAAACCCGTTTAACCGTATCATGGCCATGTGGCAATGCGGAAGACATCCGTTGCAAGCGCCTAATTGTGGGCCGAGTAAGTTTGGGAAGACGGAACCAAAAAACCAACAGCATGACAATAGACATGTGGGGAAGTATTTAACGAAAAGATACCCTATAAAGTTTCTAGTAGAAACGAATGTTAGACATAGTTTAGTATAATTTATTTAAGGTAGAGATGTTTATCACATTTATATAATTTA
Source organism: Drosophila testacea (assembly GCA_035043265.1). Taxonomy (NCBI): domain Eukaryota; kingdom Metazoa; phylum Arthropoda; class Insecta; order Diptera; family Drosophilidae; genus Drosophila; species Drosophila testacea. The sequence goes on from JAWNND010000229.1 coordinate 5,439,825, forward strand.
TTGGTTATGAGTTTAATTTTGACTACAATAAGACTGTTTATATTTTTTGAAGTTAGGGTATTATAATGTGAATCTATTGGCAAAGTAGCTACATGATTGTCGTGGTAAACTTGAACTTGAAACGTGTCCAAAATGATTAATGATGCACATGCAACAATGTGCACAGAATGTGCAACGTTGCAAATGTTTTGATTTCCACTCCAACGCCAAAAAAATAAAAAAACAAAAGAAAAATAAAAAGAAAAAACAAGACACGCAAACAACGCGCATTGTTAAAGAGTTGTTAGTAAGTAACTAACAGCATTGCCTGCAACTTGTGGCATGCTTTGGTTTAACTGCTTTTAATGGCGTTTGAGGAAAATTGCCGCCTCTCCAACTCCATCCTCGAATCCAACTCCAGCTCTCCTGGCTTGATCAATTGGTATAAAAGCCGCCTCACTGGCATCAATGACGTTAATCAAACCGCGTCGCTTGACAGTCTCAGGCTGCTGAAAAAGTGCAAGTGTTTTTGCCACACAACAACATCAACAACAACTTCAACAACAATCATAACAACAATAACAAGATATTAGTTATAAACAAACTTGTAGAAAAGGTGAAGCATTCAGTGTTGTTTTTTTATCTCTATTTTTTTTATGGTTTTGACTTTTTTTGTTATTGTTATAAGCAAATGTTTGCGCCTAAACATAAGCATAATTGTTATAAAACTACAAATTAAAAAAATGAAACAACAACATGCAGCAAGTGAAAGTGAACTTTAGTCAAAAAAAACTGTTGTCCATTCATGGAATTTGGTTATGCTGTTTTTTTGTCTTTACTTTTATTTCACGTATTTAAGCCAATCTTCGCACAGAACAAGCCATTCGACATGGCAACCAACGGTTTAGGGCTTGACCCCAAATAAAAGAAACCCAAAGAAAAAATTAATAAACGAAACTAAAACTTTAATTGAAACTCGAACTTAACCAAGTTTCTGGTGAAGAGCAACAACTCAGTAGTGTGCCGGAAATTTAAATGGAAGAGTTTAATAAATTTAATTAATGAATGAATTTAAAAATTTAACTAAAATATGTATTATACTTATATTATATATACATACTTTAGCACACGTAAAAAATTATTAACAATAGCTTTAGTTATTAGTAATTAATTAAGGAAATATCGTTATGGATCACAATCAATAGGGAGTATTATTATCCAAATTAAAGTTGTATATTATTTAAAAATTCTTTTGAATTTTCGTAACTAAAACGTTGATTGAAATTACAGGAATATCTTTTCCAAATAATATTGCACATATAAATAATATTAGGAATACCTTTATTACAAACGGATTGAGTTTTATTAATTTAATAGAATGTGTAAAACAGGTTTTAAATATTTAAAAAATTTAGATTATAAAGTGGTCGACATACTGAGAAAACAGTCTAAATCAATTTAAAATTCTGCTCTCAAATCTAGTCTATAAGGTTGTCGGCCAGATGAGAAAACGCCCCTTAATCTCTTAGACACTTATCAAGTGCATACATAAATCATAATTTTGGATATCTATCTTTAATACTTTTTCTAACACTTTAATTACTTAGCTTTAAGATTGTACACAGTCTTTAATTATAAACTGGCCGCTACACCCGCTTAATTCTCTGTCATTTATTTCAGATGCTGTACCAAAGTCAACTGCATAGTGTGCTCTTGTTTGCCCAACTGCTTCTGGTGTTGCCATTCCTCCGTGCTTTGCCAGTGTCAAGTCCGGAGATAGCCAACAAGTCGGCCAAGTCACCAAACAGTGTGCTGGCACAGCAGCAGACACAACAACTGAAATCTATCTCAAATGGCCAGGATACACATTTGAATTCGTTAAGTGCATTTGCCACTAGTTACGATAGTCTTGCCTCGGGTCAACCTCAAGTGCAACAGCCGCAAGCTGAGGCGGGATTTAAGCCCTCCTATAAGATGCCAGAAATGGAAACGAACTTCACGCCCATGCAAAATGGAAATATTGGGGATAGTCCCAGCATTGCCAATATGCCCAGTACACCGATGCTAATGCAGTATCTGCCGGCACAGACGTTGCAAGATGGTAGTGGCACGGTGCAGTACTTGCAACTGATACCAACACGTCCCATCATTGTGCCCATTAGTCCCTTTCTGACGGCAGCTGCCACAGGTGGCGTTCAGGGACCTTCACCGGCTTTGACCCCAAATCTAGGCACTCCAAATGACTTTGCAACACGTGGATCTGCTGTACAGCTGAATGCCCTGCCCGCCAACACGGGCGTAACGGGTCTACACTATGCCAGTGCCGGTCTACAGGGTTATGCGAATGCCATAAATCCCGTTGCCGCCTATCGCAGCAGTTATCGCATTAATCGTGAGGCTAAGGACAAAAACTTTCCACCCACCTTCAGTCTGAATCTCAATGAATACCTTCCCTCAGGAGTGGTCGGGCATGATGCCTCAGCTGCGGCAACATCATCGCATCCACACACTCAACTGTACCTTAGAGCTAGGCCATAATGTAACTAAACATGTTTAAAGCCAAGTGTACTCCAAAGTCAAGTTTGTTGCTTAAGTCTTTTGTTTTATTATTTTTTGTTTAGCTCTTAAAATTCAAGATTGTTACTGTTGAAAATCAAATAAAACATATAATTAAAGAACGAAAATTATATAGTTTAGTAAAAAGTGCTCGACTGGAAGTTACCCTATAAAAAGGATTTAAATTCATTTCCCAAATATCTCTATAGAGATATCTGTTCTTTTTAATTGTATTAGAATATTAATTGTTTTTTGTTTCTTTTTTATGGAATAAAATTAAATTTAATATACTAACAGAGTCCGGGGAGATTTTCTTAGTTTGTAAATTGAATAGTTCTTATGTAATCGAAATATTAACATGTTAAGTAATACAAAAGTAAGTACCAGAAGCTTTATCAAAAAAACATATATGCTTATCATAAATTCTTCAAATTTCTGTCACATTTTCTATTAGGAAATGTCTAAGCTTATCAAAATATTTACACAACAACAACGTGTTAATTGAGCATTATAATTGTTACAGCGCGTACTACGCATCCATTACAAAACCATCAAATTGGTCAAGAAAGGTAAATAAACAAACAAAGAAGTAAACAAAAACTGGGAACAAGGTCAAAGTAAGACGACACCCGCCTTACAGAATGCATTCCCATTGTCTTTCCGTATATTCGTATTTTTGTTTTTGGTTTTTGTGAAAGTAAACAGAAATTTCACGCCCGTTCCGGAACAGTCAAATAACTAACATGGGTAATATACTTAGGCTACATGTGTCAGCCAAGTCAGACATTACGTTGGCAACCTTGAAGTTGCGTCAGTCAGTCGGCCAATTGGCCAAGTCGCTCAAAGCGTTTGAAGTCGACTTGGTAATGGAGTTGGAGTTGGAGTCAGAGTCCAATTTGAAGCGTTTTCATATTCATCTATCTAATTGTCGAATTTTGACAAATTCATTTGGCATTACAAGAGCTTTCATTACCACTCCATCTTAAACTCAACTACAGTCAATCAGAAAACGCTTCTTTCACTTAAGGCAATATGTGGAGCAAATGCCATTGGGACTTTCAATTGAATATGCACAACTTGGATACTCTACTTAGATATAAATATATAATATACTTATTTATAATGTTGTTGTTTTCAATATTGCTGATGTAGCTTATGTACTGTAGAAAATGTTGAAAATAGTAGAAGAAGTTATGAAAATAGTAGTAAAAAGATAAAAATAGTAGTAGATATTTGAAAATAATAGTAAAAAATTGAAAATGGTAGTAGATATTATGAAATTAGTAGTAGAAAAGATTAAATAGTAGCAACATTTTTGACATCAGCAACAGTTTCTGTTGCACATGAGCAACATTTTTGACTTCAGCAACAATTTCTGTTGCCCAGCAGCAACATTTTTGACTTCAGCAGCAATTTCTGTTGCCCAGCAGCAACATTTTTGACTTCAGCAACTATTTCTGTTGCCCAGCAGCAACATTTTTGAAATCAGCAACAATTTCTGTTGCACAGTAGCAACATTTTTGACTTCAGCAACAATTTCTGTTGCACAGTAGCAACATTTTTGACTTCAGCAACAATTTCTGTTGCACAGTAGCAACATTTTTGACTTCAGCAACAATTTCTGTTGCACAGTAGCAACATTTTTGACTTCAGCAACAATTTCTGTTGCACATGAGCAACATTTTTGACATCAGCAACAATTTCTGTTGCACGTAGCAACATTTTTGACTTCAGCAACAATTTCTGTTGCCCAGCAGCAACATTTTTGACTTCAGCAACAATTTCTGTTGCACAGTAGCAACATTTTTGACTTCAGCAACAATTTCTGTTGCACAGTAACAACATTTTTGACTTTCGCAACAATTTCTGATGCACAGTAGCAACATTATTTGACTTTAGCAACAATTTCTGTTGCCCAGCAGCAACATTTTTGACTTCAGCAACAATTTCTGTTGCACAGTAGCAACATTTTTGACTTCAGCAACGATTTCTGTTGCACAGCAGCAACATTTCTGACTTGATTAAGTAGAAATTATGAAAAATGTAGTAGAAATTATGAAAATAGTAGTAGAAATTATGAAAATAGTAGTAAAAATTATGAAAATAGTAGTAGAAATGATGAAAATAGTAGTAAAAAGATAAAAATAGTAGTAGAAAAGATGAAAATAGTAGTCGAAATTATTAAAATAGTACCAAAAAGATTAAACAGATTGTACAGAAATAGAAATTTTAGCTAAAATAAAATACTTCCTACTTCAAAATTCTGTTTGCATGGTAATTGTGCGCCTATTTCTTGAATTTCCAGCTTCTACCTGATTTTAGTTTCGTTAACCAACCAATAAAAAAACACGTTTTAATTTCAGAATTTCAGTTTCTTTTATTCTTAAAATCCTATCCTTACACTAACATTGAAATGTAAGCTAAAATATAGATGATATCTTTTAATCTAATACATACATTTCTTTTAGCTTAATGTAACAAAAATGTATTACAATTTTAACATTTTTCTTAATTATACGTATATAATAATTAGTATTATACATAAAACTATTTGCCTAGAAATTACAATTTATTCTTCAGTTGTGGTAACATTGATTGGTGGCTAAATGACGTCAGTTCGCTAAGTCCAACATCGTAGGGCAGATTGCGGTATTCCTCGAGCAGAACTGTAAGAAGAAGTTAATTAAATTAATTACATTATATTTTATATGTCAGATATAATTAAATAAATCAATATTGTACTTACATTTAGGTACATTCTTCCATTGATTCAAGAGGGATCAACTTGGCTTGCAGCGGAGAACCTTATCCTTGAGACTCCTCGACCTTGATCAACGATGCGAATGTTGACTTCAGCTTGAAAAAAGGTATAACAGGTTAATTTTGGAGATGTAAAGTTTTATTATTTGATTGAAAAGTAAATAAAATTAATTTAAAATAAAATTTTAATCTTAGGTTTGATGTCTATAAGTTTTTTTTTATTGGGTTTTTGGCTTTTTCAATTTATATTTATCAATGTATATTTATTTTACAGATTTTGCAGAGTCTACGCCCCCGCTTAGAAAATTGGGGAAAACATGTCAGACAAAAGATAACTAGTACACTTAATTTTATGATATATATTATTCTGATATTAACAAACTGTAAATTAAGCTTAAGTTAGCATAGATTCAATGTTATTTCTTAAGGACAGGATTTTAAGAATAAAAGAATCATAATTTTTGAAATTAAAACGTGTTTTTGTATTGGTTGGTTAACAAAATTAGAGTCAGGAAGAATATGGAAGCTAGGCTGGAGAATCAAGAAATAGGCCCACAATTACCAGGAAACACAATTTAAAGTACTTGGTTTAAATAAAATGTACTCAATTCATGAACCAAAGTACTTGGTTGAAGTAGTAAATGTACTCAAATGGACAAACGTACTTGGTTTTAGTCAAACTGTACTTAATTCAAGAACAAACGCACTTGGCTTAGGTCAAACTGAACTGAATTCAAGAAGAAACGCACTTGGTTTAAGTCAAACTGAACTTAATTCAAGAACAAACGCACTTGGTTTAAGTCAAACTGAACTTGGTTTAAGTCAAACTGAACTTAATTCAAGAACAAACGCACTTGTTTTAAGTCAAACTGAACTCAATTTAAGAACAAACACACTTGATTTAAGTCAAACTGAACTTAATTCAAGAACAAATGCACTTGGTTTAAGTCAAACTGAACTCAATTCAAGAACAAACGCACTTGGTTTAAGTCAAACTGAACTTAATTCAAGAACAAACGCGTTGAAATCGCGTTGCATCGCGCCGAAGTCGCGTTGCAGTCGCGTTGAAATCGCGTTTCAGTCGCGTTGAAACGCTGAAATCGCGCCGAAATCGTGTTGAAATCGCGTTGCATCGCGCCGAAATCGCGTTGCAGTCGCGTTGAAATCACAGTAGCAACATTTTTGACATCAGCGACATTTTCTGTTGCCCAGCAGCAACATTTTTGACTTCAGCAACATTTTTGACTTTAGCAACAATTTCTGTTGCCCAGCAGCAACATTTTTGACTTCAGCAACAATTTCTGTTGCCCAGCAGCAACTTTTTTAACTTCAGCAACAATTTCTGTTGCACAGCAGCAACATTTTCGACTTCAACAACAATTTCTGCTGCCCAGCAGCAACATTTTTGACTTCAGCAACAATTTCTGTTGCCCAGCAGCAACATTTTTGACTTCAGCAACAATTTCTGTTGCCCAGCAGCAACATTTTTGACTTCAGCAACAATTTCTGTTGCATAGCAGCAACATTTTTGACTTCAGCAACAATTTCTGCTGCCCAGCAGCAACATTTTTGACTTTAGCAACAATTTCTGTTGCACATGAGCAACATTTTTGACTTCAGCAACAATTTCTGTTGCCCAGCAGCAACATTTTTGACATCAGCAGCAATTTCTGTTGCCCAGCAGCAACATTTTCGACTTCAACAACAATTTCTGCTGCCCAGCAGCAACATTTTTGACTTCAGCAACAATTTCTGTTGCCCAGCAGCAACATTTTTGACATCAGCAGCAATTTCTGTTGCCCAGCAGCAACATTTTTGACTTGAGTAAGTAGAAAAGAAGCAAATAGTAGTAGATATTATGAAAAAAGTAGTAGAAATGATGAAAATAGTAGATATTATGAAAATAGTAGTAAAAAGATAAAAATAGTAGTAGAAAAGATGAAAATAGTAGTCGAAATTATTAAAATAGTACCAAAAAGATTAAACAGATTGTACAGAAATAGAAATTTTAGCTAAAATAAAATACTTCCTACTTCAAAATTCTGTTTGCATGGTAATTGTGCGCCTATTTCTTGAATTTCCAGCTTCTACCTAATTTTAGTTTCGTTAACCAACCAATAAAAAACACGTTTTAATTTCAGAATTTCAGTTTCTTTTATTCTTAAAATCCTATCCTTACAATAACATTGAAATAAAAGTTAAAATCTAGTTAATATCCCTTAACCTAATACATACATTTATTTTAGCTTAATGTAACAAAAAATGTATTACAATTTTAACATTTTTCTTAATTGTACGTATATAATAATTAGTATTATAAATAAAACTATTTGCCTAGAAATTACAATTTATTCTTCAGTTGTGGCAACATTGATTGGTGGCTAAATTACGTCAGTTGCTAAGTCCAACATCGTAGGGCAGATTCCGGTATTCTTTGGCAGAACTGAAGAAAAAGTTAATTAAATTAATTATATTATATTTATATGCCAGATATAAATATTTAAATCACATTTTACTTGCATTTAGGTACATTCTTTCATTGATTCAAGAGGATCAACTTGGCTTGCAGCGGAGAACCTTATCCTTGAGACTCCTCGACGTCGACCAACGAGGCGAATGTTGACTTCAGCTTGAAAATAAGGTATAACAGGTTAATTTTGGAGATGTAAAGTTTCATTATTTGATTGAAAAGTAAATAAAATTAATTTAAAATAAAATTTTAATCTTAGGTTTGATGTCTATAAGTTTTTTTTTATTGGGAATTGGGATTTTCCAATTTATATTTATCAATGAATATTTATTTTACCGATTTTGCAGAGTGTACGCCCTCGCTTAGAAAATTGGGGAAAACATGACATACGAAAGATAACTACTACACTTAACTTTATGATATATATTATTCTGATATCAACAAACTGTAAATTAAGCTTAAGTTAGCATAGATTCAATGTTATTGCTTAAGGATAGGATTTTAAGAATAAAAGAATCATAATTTTTGAAATTAATATGTGTGGTTAAGCATTATTAAAGTCAGGAAGGAAGAATGTGGCTGAAATCCAAGCTATAGACACACAATTACCAGGTGAACAGAAACTGAAAGTTGGTCGCCATAGTAAAAATGTTTATATTGCCATGACGTCCGGATTTACTTAAATTGAGCAAACTCACTTGATTTAAGTAAGAGTTGTACCTAATTCAAGAACAAAAAATCTTGAATCAAGACCAAACGCACTTGGTTTAAGTAAAACTATACTTAATTCAAGAACAAAAAATCTTGAACCGATACCAAACGCACTTGGTTTAATTAAAAAACTGTACCTAATTCAAGAACAATAAATCTTGATAAATCTAAATAAAGCAGTTGCTAAATCATTTTTCTTTAACCAATAATCTGATGGTTTAAAAAATAGCTCAGCTTTAATTGGCATCTTTAAAATATTTGCCAGCTTCAGGGTTCGACCTCACTCTTTTGCATGTTAAAAGTAATTATTGTTATTAAAAATAAGGTTTTTAATTAAATTTTAAATGAAAATTTACCACAATTTGTTGTCAGTAGATTTATCTTTTCATTTCAGACCCTATTAAACTTACAATAGGAGATAATAAATAAAATGAATAATATTTTTATTATACCCCTTAAATGCTTGCTTTAAGCTTCTTTTATTTCCCTCTGTCAAAGTGTGTGCCATTTGTGGTATGCCCAAGTTTTTATTGAGTGCGGCACAAAATCGATGAGCATTACATGCCACATCAATGTAGATATTGCCACAATTAACTTTCAGAGCTCTAGAGGCGATGATGACACCCCGTGGCGTGCCCAACGTTTGTTGCACCGTCTTCAACATCTTGTGGGGGCCCATCGCAAATGGAAACTCAATGTGGATGGGTCTGATTAGGCCCACTTGGGGTACTACTTTTGACTGGACTGGGACGGAAGTGAACGGTTTGAGTTGAGAGCAAAAAGCAACAACAAATACTCGAATAAATACTTGTATGTAGTTCAATTAATGGTCATGTTTTTTGGGATGCTTTGAATGCTTGTCGCAAGTCTGTAGCTGGTGGTGATGAGGTGATGAAGTGATGATGGGGGGGCTGAGGCCGCCCATGGTTGAAGCTGTTATAACACTTTTAAATGCGTAAATTAGCTTTGATGATTGTTGTTGTTGTTGTTGTTGTTGCAGCCGCCTGTTGCTTGGGCGGTATTTGAATTTGAAATGATTTCAATTTGAATATTCAAGCTGTTTGCTATTTACTTTCCATTTCAATTAATTGCGCGCACTTGGCGCTTTTAAGCTGCTTTTCTGTTGTTTTGGTTTACATTTCTGGGCTTGCCACTATCGCTGCCTCAATTCAAATGAAATCCTTCAACGCCACGTCTCTGCTTCGCTCATCTGCAACATTGTTGCTCCCTCTCACAATCCCTCTCTCTCTCTCCCTCTCTCTCGGTTTCGTTCCGTTTCTCTGTCTGTCAGCCAACAATGCGTCCACTTGTTGGGCCGCTGCAGAACTGCACGGCCAACGCTGTTGGCCAAGTCTTTGCCTCTTGGTATAAAACGCACAGTTCACTCTAAGCTCTGTCGCAGTCGCAATTGCTTCGTTGCTCGCTTTTGAATTCGGTTTCGTTTTCATTTTTATATTTTCAACTCTATTTTTGTTATTTTTTTTTGGTTTAGTTTGAAGGAGCATACGCCCTACAATTGATCAAGTACAAAAAGATCCAGTGTTGATAAGGAAAAAAGTTTTAAAAAGTGCTAAGAAGTGTTGTCGTGTTGCAGTATTATCAAACAAAAGATTGAATTTAAAAACTCTAAGTGATCTAACTGAAAAATGGTGCGTAAATATTATTTTATAAAAAGCCCAAAATATACAATCGAATAAACATGGCCAAGTGGATTATTCTATACAAGATATTTAACAAATGTTAACCAGATTTAAATGCAAGTTTTGTATTTGGTTTGTTAAGCAATACCTAAGAAGAGCTTTAATTTTCAATGAAGAGCTATCATTATTACTTATTAAAAACTAAAGTGGGTGAAAGAATATTTTAAGAAAATCTTTATGGTGATAAACGTTTTGAATAAGTTATCCTTAACCTCTCTTATATGTCTACCTATAACTGATAGGACTAAAAATATGTAATGAAAAAAGTTAAGCTAAGTTTACATAAAAAAATAAACAATAATAACAATTTAAAGTTATATTTAACAAAACTTTTCTTAATTTCCGTATTTAAAAGTTTTAGATCTTAAAACTATTAAACTATTTAAAATAATTTAAGATTATTAAAAGTTGAGTAAATTGAGCCTAACATAATTATTTTTAAATACTTTTTACAAATTATTATATAGTTATAGTTTATAAAACTATGGAAAAATAAAATCAAACAAAAAGTATAACAAATAGAGTTAAATGCGCCGAACATAATTCGTTTCTTTATGCTTATAACTAATTCGAGAATTATGAGTAAAGTATTAAAAATTATAGTTACAAATTATCTAATAATATTTCTTATTGATTTTTAAGATTATTATATTAAAATATAACAATGTGAGATATATATCTACGTATTCCAGATTTCTGAAAATAATCAGTGTCATTTCTTGATCATTTCAACATCTTCCTAAAGATGTTTAGTTATGGGCCAAGTTGGAATAGGAAAAACCCAATAGCTTCTGATAATGAGCATTACTACGGGTAAAGTCGAATTTGCTACTTGAATAAAATTTGCAATTGCAGCTTCGATTTGTGAATATACTCAGACTTGGACCGCCCAGTAGCTAGCTGACACCTATGAATGTCATAGACATGCGTATGATTGATTGCGAGTTGTAGTTCGTTAAGTTCGTGTCTTAAGTCTTTTGTTTTTCTAAATATATATATTCTTTTGAGAATTTTTTGCCAGTAGCAAAACAAAAGGTGCGCAAATTACGTACGTTAACGATGGCATTTGGCAGTTCATCAGTAGCATTAGCCAGCTTGTCATCAATCAAGCTGCATTTGCATCCACAGTACACAGTTTCAAAGCCTTCTCATGTGACCTGACCGATCATTAGCAGCTGCCGTGGCCAAAATAATTAGAGAGCAGTGCCAAACTAGCTCACGCATTGAAGATAATGATGACGCTAAGATTGAAGCTGATGCTGAGCTGTCCGTTGATGTTGAAGTTGAAATAGAAGTTGATGTTGATGTTGCTGTTGATGTCGCTGATGCTGTTACTGTTGTTGGCCCCGGGCGTTAGTGAATGCTGTCTTAGTTGCAACCAAAAATTACAACTAGTTTTTATAATTTTTATAGATTTTTATTTCTTGTTGAGCCATCAGTGAGCATTGCAAAAAAGATTCAATTTTCGGCCGCTTCAATTGGAGACCGCATGTTTGAATGCTAGAGATGTTGCAATCTTAGTTCGCATGGAATTTATTGCGTGTGTGTGCATGTGTGTGTGTGTGTGTGTGTGTGTGTGTGTGTGTTTGTGCCGTGACAAATGGCCATAAGTTAGTTTTTAGCCAGCAATTTTAGAAAGGCGCCAGCTTATCAGGTGATTGCTATAGTTGGCCTTGTGCTGCTTCCCTACCAGCTGGACACCCACATGTTACAAAAGAAGACACCCACCCACCCAGATGAGTTAAGCATTTCCTAGTAAGACACCAGCAGCCAAATTCTATTTCTTTCATTTCACACTTGATAATATTACCATGTAATAGAAAAATCTAATTGTAAAAACATATATAAAATATTATATTTAATTTTACTTAATCTATAAACATACTAGAATGTCACTTATATGTGAATATAGTAACAAGTAATTACAACTCCATAGTTAAATTGTTTAAATTTAAGTCAGATTTAAATTAAAAGTCTATTTGAATTAAATTAAATATTTAAAGCTCATTTAAAGCGCTCACACTTTCCATTGATTAAGTCCGTATTTAAAGCTAAATCAAATTGCAAAATAGTTAAGTCAAAGTGTAAATATTAAAATTTCACAGCACTTTCCTATCAGTATAGTAGTTTACTTACTTATACATTAAGAGTATAGACTAATACCCGAACTTCTTCTTCTAAAATACCAATACAAAATAATTACATATTTATTGTAATAATGGTTTTTGGGAGAAAATATTAGAAAAAGAAAACGCGTTAAAAGCAGGAGACAAACCGTAGACAAACCAAAACTTCACTTCTTTTTTCAAGCTAAATAAAAACTCAATTAAACGCATCACTGGGCGCGTGTGGGCGTGGCATCATCTAAATTTAAGCGAAAGGCAGCAAGTTAAGCGAAAACCTTTCACCGCCAAGCTTACTTGTTACTTGGTTACAATCCACTTCCACTTTATTTTTGCACCTGAGACTGCCCCTAGACAAGATTGTTGTTGTTGTGGTGAATGCCCTTCTAATGGATAATAAACTACAACTCCTTTTTTTTGCACCATTTGCAGCAGCAACTACCATTGCTTTGGGCACTGTTGGCAGTGTTACCTGCAACACGAGCCGTATTGTCGCCTTCTCATCGCTATGACGATGATAACACATCGCTGCAACTGAGTCTTGAGGATCTGGAACGCGAACAGGAGCAACAACAGCAGCAGCAGCAGCAACAACAGCAGCAATTTCATCATTTGGATCTTAATCGTCCACCACTTTTGCCCACACATTATGACTGGCATCCAAGTGTGGCAGCGAGTGTTCCACCCAGCTACGTTCATGATGCCGCCCAGTTGGAGCAAGTGGAACGACTGCGACAATTGCAACTGCAACATCAGCAACTAAGCGCTGGTTACGCTCTTCCCGCTCACCTGCCGGGCGGTCTAATCTTGCTAGGCGGTCCCAATGCGTAAGTATGCAAACAACTGCTAAGAAAAAGCTCTGTGTAAGCTTAAGCTTATAGTGCGAACAGCTTTTAGTGTAAGCCAAAGTTTAACTTTCAACTCAGCTTTAACAAGTTGGACTTGAACCTAAAACGAAAGCTTTCTACTTTAGCAACTGCATTTCTTTTAGAGCTTTCCTAAAACAGCTTAAAGCATACTTAAGTTTTGATTATGTTTCAAATAAGTTAATAGGTACAAAGGGAGCAATATTGAAGGTGTTTTAAATAGTTATTGATGGGTTGATAGCTAACCTTTAAAATTAGCTTAGCTTATTAACATTTCAAGAGATACAATTTATATACGAAATGCAGAAGCTTCTTTATCAGCCACTCAATTTGATGTTTGATGTTTGAAGTATATGGCGTATATACATTTATACTCAAAGATTTTTTGTTTAAATAAAGCATATTCCAAGATTGACTTTGCTTTAAAGTAAACACTTTTCAGTCAAAGAAAACAATTTACTAGAAAATATGAGATATGTATAAATATAAATATATGGCTGTGATGATTTAGAAGGAAAAATATAATAAGTTGAGCCTTGGAAGGTCCTTTAACTGGAGAAATATATTCAATAAAATTAGCATAGTTCCTGATCGTAAGAATGAAACCTATATGTAATTCAGACACAAATAAAAACCAGAGCTAGCCCCAATTAGGCTATTCAACTTACTGTTGGCAGGCAAATTGTTGTGAGTCTCGTTCATTTGTCAATTGAATTGGCGAATTGGCTGCAAAACGAGTGCAAATTGCAGTCGCAAAGTATGCCCTTAAACACATTTAGGTCTAATCCCCTACATAATGTCAGGTTAATTGCTGTTGCTGATAGATATGTGCTCGTATGTGGTATGTAGGTTGTGGATTGTGCATTGTGGATTGTGGGTGGGTGTTGAAACGCCAGTTTCACTCACGATTGTTGCCGCCGTTGGCTTCCGACAAATGGCAGCAATGATTGCCATAATAAATCGCTGAGATTAGATAAGAGCAGCTCGTTAAACGCTATTAAACTCATGCTCTCACTCCCTCCCTCTTTCTCTCTCTCTTTCAATTTGTAGCTCTCCTTCTCCACCGACAGCGGCAACAACAATATCAACAACAAAGTCTGGAACGCGACTGCTTCAACCCATTGTGCCCTTTGATCTGGACCTGCAGCTGCAATTGAATGGCGTGCAATATCTGAATAGCAATAACTTGCCTGGAGTTCCTCCATCACTGTTGCCACGCCCTCTGCCCAGACCCGTGCCACGCCCACTGCGACCACCATACACCTACGTACAGCATCCACAACCATTACGTGCCACACATAGTCCACATCCCAGTCAGTCTTCAATTCCTCTTCTTCTGCAACAATCCAAGCAGTTTGCCTATGCTCCCCTCCCGCAACGGAATTATGCCTCATCTTCCCGCATCCCACTGCCCTATCCCCCAGTTTTATCAGCATTACAACAAGACGACCAGGAACTGGATACTCTTCGAGCTATTCGAAACCATTTAGACCCTCACAGCCAGACCTAACGCCGGATCTGTTTGCGGGAAGAGAATCCAAGTCGCTACTAGATTCGTATATACCCAGCTGGGAGGTACTGCGTCTGCTCCAACAACACCAACAACATCAACAACAGCCACGCCCATTGCAGCGACATACTCTGGCTTATGCCGTGCCTAGTCTGAGGATCTTTAAGCGAGACTCCAAGGAGCGATTAGACAGAACACCTGAAAGGAGTCGAATCGTAAAGAAATCCCTGCCAAAAGATGGAACTGCCAAATTGGCCTAATTGGGTTTAGTTCTTACTTAGCGATTGCATTTTGAAATATATCTATGCATTTATCTATAGTTAGTGTAAACTTTATTTTTTTGTTACGAGTATATTAAATATTGTTTTTTCTTTTATTTATTAAATCACGCTATTTGAAATTTTTGTTGCCAATTGGTATTTTTATTATTTATTCTTAATATAGAATTTAAATGCAAGTTACAAATGTTTTTTTTGAGTGGAAAGTATACAAGAAAATGGAAATCTTAAGAGCTCTCTCTAATACACGATTAATACTCACAGATTGAAGGATAAACGAAGATTCTGAGAGCCAATTAATATATTTACTAATCATAAACAGATTTCATTTCAAATAATTAAAATAGTTTCACAAATACTCATTTTTGAACTAAGAAAATTATGATATTTTGTTGTTTTGTGTATGTGTGCATGTGTGTATTATTAGCGTATGTCACGTCGCATCCCAAAGAGCTGTGCTCACATAACACAACCATGTGGCAGGCCATTTATGCGACAACTTGAAGTGCAATATATTTAAGTGACTTTGGCGTTGTTAAATAGTCGATAAAGTCTATAAGCCGATGATTCGATGAGCTGCTGTTGCTGTTGCTGTTGCTGATGTAATCGCGTCCATAAACCAAACATCCAGCAAATACAGCAAACAATTACAGGCTGGCCGCATCATCCACAGCATGTACCAACTGAAGCTGCACCCAAGTAGACCCAGTCTTAGTCTCAGTCTTCATCTCACTCTCTTTTTCTGTCTCTTTCTCTGTCTCTGTTGCATCTTCCTGAGATGCTGCTGCTGCTGCACAAAATTATGATTTGTATGGCAGTGTGTTTGTTGTATCGCATGCATTTCTGAAAGCCTCTCCAACTATACAATTTATGCAAGTAGGAAGCGTCATTGCAACGTCAACAACAACAACAACAACAACAGCAACAGCAACAAAAAATACAAATACAACAACAACCGAGCCAAATCTACAGTGTGCTGTTGTTAATGAAGTTGCCACCAAGTTGGTTGCCACTGCCAACTGTCTGAGGCCCTAATTGTTGCATTGTCTGTTGTGCTGTGGTTTGTTTGTCATCAATTAAATGCGAAAATATGAAAATCTAACAACGTAGGATGCGAAATTTTGCCCAAACTTTCCGCTCATCATCCACTCAAAAACATAGGTTAAGGACTGTGATTATTATAGTCAGTGTGTTTACAAGTTATTTCCTGACAAATTATAATGCAGTTAATGTAGCTAACCTTATGACATTGACTTTTGGGATCACTTGCACTTCGAGTTATTGTTGAAGTGCTTAAGTTTAAGTAAAATCTTTTAGGATTTGAGTAAAAACCATCAGGAAATGCTTCAAGCTATATAATCCATTACGATGGAATCCTTAAGAAATCGATATTATTGTCAAATTTTCAGAACAAAATGATAGCATGTAAGTCTATTTTTGGATTACAAAATAAAGCGCATAAATTGTTTAGCTAAAATATTCAATATACTTACTTATTAATATATAATAGACAATGAATGTAAGCATATATTAAAGTTAAGCAGCTCTAAGTTGTTAATACAATTTTGAGAGTACGAAACAAGGTTAAAATCATTTTTAAAACTGATAGAAAAAAAATATTTAAATGTTAGGTTAGTGAAATCTTGAAGCAAATCCTATATTACAATATATCAGATTTAACTAATTGTACCTACCATCTATCTTTTCTAGATACATTGCCACAACAACTCTATTAACTAGCAAATGAGGTACAGGGTACTTAATAGTAAATACTAGGAAAATTGTATGCAGATTAGAAAAAGGTCGCTAGTTGAAATGCAAATGAATGAATGTTAGGTTAGTGAAATCTTGAAGCAAATCCTATATTACAATATATCAGATTTAACTAATTGTACCTACCATCTATCTTTTCTAGATACATTGCCACAACAACTCTATTAACTAGCAAATGAGGTACAGGGTACTTAATAGTAAATACTAGGAAAATTGTATGCAGATTAGAAAAAGGTCGCTAGTTGAAATGCAAATGAACTTTCCATGTACTCGCATGTGATATAAGACATTGTTATTCTCACTATCAACAAAACTGTTGTAGCTACCATCGCCAATTTGGCTGAGAAGTTGCGAAAAAGACGGTAAAATAAACGTGTTTGGAGCACAGCAACGAGTATCTTCATTATCTCATCAAAATCCCATTCATTTGCGGTAAATTGAATTATTTGGCAAAGTATACAACAATTTAGTGGAGTTAACTAGTTGAAATAAGTCACAGTTTAAATTGTAATTAATTACTAAAAACAGAAAACACTTAAATAAAATAAAATAAAACTCAACTATTAAATAAAATTATATATTGTTATATATAAATATATAAGCAAATGGCAATTTGTTTATCAAGCAATTTATTATTGGAAATTATTTGGTGTTTGATATATTTCATGGGTCATATTCAGACAATTGCCAAGACCAACTACTATATTCAAGATTATCTAATGGCCTTGCGTTGTCCAAGGGCTCGCTCCAGATGCTCCATAGTATTTAAATACCCACACGTAAGCATAATAGGGAACTCACCTTCGGTTCAAATCGAATGCATGTCGATTGTTGTCGTTGTTCAATACATACATTTACTTTACACTATTTCTTAGGTTGTTTTGTACACTACATTGGCTGCATTACAACTTCAGTTTCATTTTGTTTAACAAATATATAACTAGTAATAGTAGGCTATAAGAAATTGTTTAGAAATGTTTTAAAGTAAGATACTTGACTATTTTTAATAATTCTTTATTTTTTAATAAAATTACCTTCAATTTCAAGTAGCGTATCTGCTCGTCGATAATTTATTTATGTCATTTTATCTACCTTCACCTGATGACAAGCATTTGCAGCTGCAGGGGCAGAGCCCACGGTTAACCTTCTGAAAATGGGCGGGTAAGCTGCATTATCATTGCCGGGCATTATGATATTTCATATTTTATGGGCCCCTCAAGTCTTTAGACGCATCTTCACACGGATGACAACAACAGAAAATATGCTATAATAAATTATGAACAATAACAATAATAATAATAATAATAACAGTGACGTATCTGTGTTAACTATACAAACTGACCGACTGACACTATTGCACTATTGATGACTTGACGGAATTATATATTTACTTGGATTTGGGGAATGAGTTTGCTAAGGAAGATGATTATGAAACAGGCTAACCCACGATTAGGCGGTCACTGATCAACATTTCAATTGCTGTTTATTTGCCGATCGTTGCAAGATCAAAGCGAATTTGTAAAAAAAACGCAAAACTTCAACTCAAAAAAATAAAAATTAAATTTAAAATCAAAAAAATAAACTTTCAAACAATGCAAGCGATTGCCGATTGTCGATTGCGACGATGGCGCGTGATATTTGTATTATTTTGATGTTGTTTCTGTTTTTTCCTCATCTCCTTTTCAAATATTTTTATTGCTATTATCGTTATCGCAGCTGTTGCTGGTGTTTTAGCTGGCACTTCATTTTGACCAAATAGATTACGAAAACTGACCAAAAAAAAAAAGAAACAGTTGACCGACGTTTTGCGTTTTGCCGCCTTTGTTATGCCATTTCTCTTTTCACACAAGCCCACAAATGCAAACCCAATAACCAACTCCAACCCAAACATAGCACTGAAATCTCAAAATCTTTAACCCAATCCCAACGCTTGACGTTGCCAACTTTAATGCGCCAATTAAATTGCCACTACTTGTGATGATCATAGCGTGCCTTCCAGCTTGCGCTTGGGTTTGGGTTTAGGTTTGGGTTTGGATTCGGATTCAGATTCGGGTTCAAATTCCCTCTTGTCTCTGCAATTGTTTTTATGCAAATTCCGTTTCGATTGCGTCGTCGTCGTCGTCGTCGTCGTCGTCGTCGTCGGTGGTTGTCTTTTGTAATGGCCATAATAATAACCATAAAATGTATTCATCTAAAATGAAAGGTCTCTCCAGATTGAATCTCGTGACGATACTCGGTTATCATTGCGCCAGTTTCTTATTTTTTGTTTGTTATTGTTTTTTATGACTTTGAACTTGAACTGGGTAAACAAACAACAACAAAATGTGTCTTTCTAAAAAGAAATTTCGTAAAATGAAAGGTATCACGGCTAACAATTGGACTGCCTATTCACACTTACCATAAATGAAAAGGCGTCAATAAAAGGCAAGGTCGTTTACTAAGCTCCGATTATAACTTATAGTATTGTCATCTGTCAATAGTTGTCATCAATGATGACTTATAAATCCATAACTAAGTCTGACTAATTTTAATCCAATTTTAATGAGCTAAAAATAATTGTCCTTGGAGTCAAATAATATGGTATTAATGAAGTACTCCCAAACTTAACACTAAATAGCTGTGAAACGTACAAAAAATTAATCTTAATTTTCTTCTCAAACTAATAATAGTTTAATATTCTTAGATATCCAAGTAAATTTGCCAATCTAACTAGTTTATTAAAATAAGTAAATTTAAATGGATTTGTAGTTTTTAACGCTATTTTACGTGATTATCCAAAACAATAAAAACTCATTTGTTTTTAATTGTATTAATTTTAGAAGCTGTAAAAGCAAAATTTTAGTTTATATTTAATAATAACTCTAACTATATCAGCATAAAAAACCATATATAACTGTTTAAAAGTAAATTATTATTTAAATTCAGATGTTATAAAAAACTATGTTTCTAAGAATCTTGTAATCGAATAGCTCCTGAGTTTACTTAAATTAAAAGCTATTAAAACTAATTGTTTATGTTTAATAAAGAATAAACAAAGTGTAAATAAGTAAATAAATAAATAAAAATTATTTATACGAATATTTAAATAAATTGAAAGTAATATAAATTATCTGCACAACTTTAAATCAATTATGCTGTTAATGAAAAGTGTTTCTGCGTATTAATAAATACATATATTCAAGTTAACACTGTGGTTAATAAGTCGTTGCATGCAATGATCGAGTGTATGTATTTATAATATTTTAATTGTATGTTAAGATACAAAGGTATCTTATGGATAGCTTGCTCTAGAACTTGCTTTATTGATTTATTTTTAACTTTGAAACGGATTTACTTATAAACTCATGGCATTTCTTATTGGCAACCTACACCTTCAACTAGACAAACCAACAGACATTTACACATACAGATACATTTACAAAGAGTCAGATACAGATACAGATACAGATACACATACGTGCGGTGTCATTGCCTGTGAACTCGTCTATAGCTCGTTCCGCACGCTCGTCCCGCTGGGCTGACTGACTGGCCAAGTGACTTGGACTTGATGCAACGAAGACGCTGCTGCTGTTGCTGCTGTTGCTGCTTCTGCGACTGTTGCTGTTGTCGTCGGGCATAAAAACCAAGCTCAACGCCAGCGCCAGCCACAGTTGGTCGCGCGACTTTTGAACGCCTGCACGGATCGCACGTAACGAGCAAGTTTCCCACAAATTTTCCCAGCATCTGTTTTTCATTGCAATCTTTTTTTTTCTGTTTCTGTTACTATTTTGTTTAAACTGTGCATAAGTTATAACTCGGAGACTGGTATTTAGCATTTTGAATGCAATTGTGCGAAAGGCAATCACAAACGCTTACCAAGTGAAGCAACAAGAAATTTACTTGATCGAACAATAACGAAAAAATACAAAACTTTAACTATAACAAGAAAAAGAAAAATTAAGATATACATTTGCAATTGCAATTGCATTGTATGTATGTGTGAAAATTAATATTTAAATGTGCATTGTCTGAGGAAAAGAAATTGAAAGCAAAAACATCAGCAAGCCCTGAGGAACAATGAGATTATCATTGATATTGGTATGTATAAAAGCAGGAAGTAAAAATAAAGTCCCTGCCCCTCCCATCTCTTTACTCAGCACTTGCATAATCCACATTCCAAATTCCGCATTCCCAATTATAAAAGTCTTCCTGGGTGTGCTATTCCTCAGACATGAATTAAACTTATTTAAAACATTCTATTAATCAGTTTATTAGTTTCTAAAGCTACTCATAGAAGCATTTTCTTCAGTGGAAAATAACTCTATGCTCAGCAATTAGTGTCTTTCGAAAGTTTTGGGGCGTGGTTAACGCCCACCACCAACGCCAACACCAACACCACATAATAAGATATGCTTCCTACTCCTCCTGTGCCGTCATCCGTTTGGCTGCTCAATTAATTTGCATTGCAATTGTAGCCGCTTAGCCGGCTTGGCCAGCTGCCAGCTGCCAGTTGCCAGTTGCCAGCTTCCAGCTTGTGTTTCACTTTTGGTACAAAAATGTAAGAAGGCTATGAAAGAGAGGGGCTTGGAAAGGCCACGTAATGGCTGTGATGGTGGAAAGTGTGCACAGTGGGAGTTTGAAGTTGGACTTGGCTGTAGTAAAAACAACAAGTTGGCCAGTAACGAGGAGCAAACTTTTTAGCCGGTCTATAACAACAAAGTTCAGTGATCCTGACTCCCGACTGTAGTGTACATTTTATGATCAACATACCCAATAGCATGCCTTTTGTGAGGGTTGTAAAATAACATTGACACACTCTTTGGAAATCAATAATTATGTTTGTAGAAGAAATAGATTTCGATTGATCGTTAATTGAAAATCATCATAAATTATAAATTAATAAAAAGTTATAATAATAAAATAAATAGGTATAGATTGATCATTAATTAAATAGATTACAGCAAAAGGATTATAAATTAATAATTCTCTAAAGATATACACGTACTTATGCACCATCTTTGAATACATAAAGTTAACTTCTATTACTGCTTAATAAATATTCAAGATTTAATCAGAAAGCGAAGAATAATCAAAATAATTTCTTAATATTTATAATAAACATAACATCTTTGTAATATCATATGACAAAAATATCACATTTAAGTTATTGCAAAAATGCATTTTCTTTTCATAGTCCAGTCGAATTTTATCTGACAGGTATTTCTGAATTTTACACTAATTGGACATAAGCATTAACAGAGACCACAAGTAGAGATTGAGAAAAAGAGTCTTAATGAGATACATTTTAGAATTGCAAATCTATTATATTTTAATGATGAATTTTAAATGTGGTAGGAATATATCAACTGCTCTCTAGTGATATACATTTTAGAATAGCTTATCTATTTATTTATATAACTTTAATAAAAATAGTTGAAAATAATTTAAAATTTAGCAGAAATATCTCTCCTGCTGCACTCATTCAGTTAAGGATTAAGGTAGGAATATATCAACTGCTCTCTAGTGATATACATTTTAGAATAGCTTATCTATTTATTTATATAACTTTAATAAAAATAGTTGAAAATAATTCAAAATTTAGCAGAAATATCTCTACTGCTGCACTCATTCAGTTAAGGATCTCGAAAAATCGCTGATAAACTGGAAATCTCCACACAATCAATCAAGAAATAATTTGTTACAAAAAAGAAGTAAATGGTATTTAAGATTTCCAACAAACTGGCTCACCCTGTATATCAGCTTTTACTAGCTACTACAGTTTGAGGTAACTGCACAATCGACTTTCAGCTGCCAAATGTAAACGAACTGTAAACGAAAGATCCCCCAATCTCTATCTCTGTGCAGATAAAAAAACTAAAAAAAACTAATCGCTTCGTTGAGCCCACAGCAACAACAATATAATATTTTAATCTGCCCGGAGGTCGCCCTTGCCCTTGTCTTTGCTGTAGTGCCTGCGGTTCTGTTGGTTGACCTCGTCCCCTTGTCCATTTAAATGCTGCCAGTGGCAATATGGCACATCATATCAAAGCAGCACATCAGAGATCTTACAAGAGATCTGATCGTTCCAGTTCCAATTCCATATCTGTTGACTAATTGGGGCAACATTTTATTAGCCCGATGGATTGCCAAACTGTCAGAGTTGGTCACAAGAAAAAAAAATGTATTTACGCAAATGTGTGGCGAGTTTGTAATGAGAACTCGTTTGCTGTGGTTTATGTGGTTGCTGTTGCTGTTGTTGCTGTTGTTGTTGCTGTGGCATGCGGCATGTACTCGTAGTTGTTGTTATGTAAAGTCGCAGGATTAACTGCAATTCGAGCTTTAAAAAGCACTCATTGAAGCTGCTTAACAAGTTGGCTTATTGTTTGTTTAATTTACATTTTATTATTATGGTTTTCTGTTGCATCATTTCAAACAACAACAACAACTACAACAACAACAACATGAACAACAACCACAGCAAATATCCGCTGTGGAAGCTGAGCAAACTTACAAATGGTAAAACAACATAAGCAACAACTTGAACAACATCTAGCAAAATGATGAGACTACAACTAAATTTGACGCGTTGCGTGGCGCCTGCGCTAACAATACATACTTGTTGTTGTTGTTGCTGTTGTTTGTGGCACTAAGTGTTGAACGCGTGACGTGCCCCAAAGCAATGTTGCCAACTTTTGAGAGGTAAAATTAGCTGTATCCTGGTGGAGAAATATGGAACAGAAATAGCTGACTTAAATCTAAACTTAAACTTCCTTTTAATAAAATCATTCGCAATATAATGTAATAATCAGATAGACAACATTTAAATTTAAAAATAAATTATAGTTTTGACAAGCTCTTCATACTTATAGGTCTTAAAAGCATCTATTGCACCAATTTTATTGTTGTGCATTTACATATTATTAGCTCTTTACTCCTTAGAAATTTAAGATACATTAAATGCAAAGTGTTTTATAGATTTTTTATACACAACGTACACAGCTTGGCAAAAACACATAGCACAATTTAATGGCTTTTTTATTACTCCCAGAATAAGATTTTAATTTTAAATTGTTAATTCTCGTATTGATTTGAATTAAAATTACATTGTTTTGTAGATTGTTTATATGTAGTTGGATAATAAATAAATAAATATATAAATTAAATAGCCAGATCAGCAACTATAAGGTTTTAAATTTTTCTAGTAATCGGACTCTTTAAATGTAGCCATAGCTAGCTATAAAATAGCTAGATTGGCAACACTGGCAACTGACAAAACACGCACTCAATTTTGATGTGTTGCAATTGCGTTTAAATGGAAAATGAAGAAAAATATTTTTAAAATTCAATTAAAAATTTATATTATTATCAGGCACTTTAAAGAGTTGTGCAACTAGTGGGTAGTGAGGGGGGGAGGGACTTTTTCTTGTCACACAATGTTCTGCCTGAGCTGCTTGACAATTTGTTGTCACATTCTGCAAAGTGAAAGGCAACAACAACAAAGTTTTTAATTAAATTATTGCACAAAAATCTGTTGCCAGCAAAGATAAATCAATGCTAACCGAAACTGACAGGCCGACGCTCGATGAATGAGAGGGGAGAAAAAGAGAGAAAGAGAGAGAGAGAGAGAGAATGAGGGGAGCAATTGGCTTGAGAGGGGGACAGCTTATATAAAGCGGACAGCATAACAACAAAGATCACATAAATTCGCATGTAAGCGAAACTCTTCGACTTCCTCGCCTCCCCACACAACTTCTCTCTCACTCTCTCACTCACTCTCCCCTGGGGGCTATAACTATGCCCCATCCCCCAATCACAATGTTAACATTTGACAGAAATTATTTCTGTCTACTTTTTTTATGAGCATTTTTACTGTTGTTGCTGCTGCTGTTGCAGGTGCGCCCGTGCAGCAAGTGAACGAAAGTCTGCCAAAAAAGGCTTCCTGCTTAACACACTCACACTCACACACACACACTGTCTCACACTCATACACCCAGAGTAGTAAGAAAAACATAACAGTATTACAGTGCGCTATTAAATGATCTATCATGAGTGGAGTTGACTTGACTTGACACACTGTCCCAGTTTCAAATTTATCGTCGCGCTGTAATTGAGTGACAAAATGCAATTAAAATTTAACTATTATTGCAGAGTTGCCTGTGAGCTTGTGATATATTCGAATCGTATGCAAAATGTTGAAATTATAGACACGACAAAAGCCGGAGAAACTGTTTTAAATTTCGCAGAAAAAACTAACTGGAGTAGGCGACTTAGGGATACCCTGTAGCGAAAAAAATTCAAATAAGCCTTAATACATATTACTCTCATTAAAGTTTGACCTAAAAAATATAAATATATTTTTAACAAAAAATATTCCACTTTTCCAATTCTATTCCAAATTCCCTGCTTAAAGTTATTTAAATGGTATTCAAATTGAATTTTCGATTATACTGTTAAAACTAAGAAAGGACGAATATCTTGGGTAAAATGTAGCCAAAAGTAATAACTTTTTAATACGATAGTATTTTAAGTTTTAAAGTATTGTGTAGATTGGAATTTTTAAGCAAAGTAAATAATTTAATGAATAATTAAAATATTTACCAAATAAATATTAACAAAGATTGTAGCGTATTTTCTTTATTGGCTATTTATCTTTTAGATTGTATTTCCATATTATAAGCGTTACTTTATAGAGAGGCTTAATTATAATACCACAGCACTGTGCGAAAATTATTTAATGCTGCGCAGTAAATCAAGCAAAGCATTCTCTATAAACCAACTTTATTAAACAATTTTTGTTGCATCATCAAGTTCTCACAGCATATGTAGAATTGTTATCGATAAATCTCCGGAAATGTTCATTTAACAGCTTGTACACACTGTACTCAATTTGTAAGCCCCTCGTTTACAGTTGTGAACAGGAAAGCCCAATTGAATCATGTTTTATTGTATGGAAAAAACAAAAGACTTAAGACACGAACTTGCAAGAAGAAAAATAAACAAAAATTGCTTACCCTCATAGCAACAACAACAACAATATGTTCATCAACCCCCTTCAGTGAATAAGACATTAGGCTACCAAAGAGTAAAAGAGCATTCACTTCAGTCATTCATTTAATTCAAGCCACATCTTGACTTGACTTAGACCAAATGTCAAATGTGAAATATTTGTGTGTGTTTGTGTGTGTGAACGAGCTGTAAAAGTGTTTGTTTGATTTTATTATTGGTGCTGCTGAAAGCGTCGTTTGATTTTATTGATTTTTGATGATTTGACTTTTTGTATCGAGACCATTCGATAGCCGAGAGCACAAAAACAAAAGAGCTTTTGGCGCAATCGAAGAGCTTCGTTCGATTGTCTCGATTGCGTCTCACCTTGAGCCAAAAATTGGCGGAGACAAAGGTGCCAGCAAACAAAAGCGAACAGCAGCAGCAACAGCACCACAACAACAACAACAACAACAAATGCACTTATACTATTTACGAGTACTATTCATAATTCGCATCCTTCATTTATTTTTTACAGTGCACATTGAGTGCAGCTCTGTGCTTGGCGAGCGCTGTAACACAATCGGAGTCGCCCACTAAATCATCGGCTAGTGGGTATCCCAAGAAGGTTACCACCCTAAAGAAGCGACCCACTAAAACGCCCAGCACATCAGCCACCTCATCAATTGGCGTCCAATCATCCACAACAAAGCCGAGCAAGCCACGTGTCAAGATTGCAACCACTGGTCAAAAAACAACAACCACAAAAGCACCAGCTTTGGATGCCAGATTTAGCAATTTACCCGCTGATGATTTAGAGTTCATCAAGGAGCTGGACAAACAGTTTAAACTCCATGGCAACAAGATCAAGATCAAAGTGGAGCGAGACAATTCAACCAATGGCAGTGGCAATGGCAAGAACAATAAACGCACC
Source organism: Drosophila testacea (assembly GCA_035043265.1). Classification (NCBI taxonomy): domain Eukaryota; kingdom Metazoa; phylum Arthropoda; class Insecta; order Diptera; family Drosophilidae; genus Drosophila; species Drosophila testacea. The sequence goes on from JAWNND010000229.1 coordinate 5,466,446, forward strand.
ATCGATGGAGAACTCGGGTCAGTGACTGCCTTATAAAATATTAAACTGAGCTATTTACATTGTGATATCATAATGTTTGGCAGGCTAAGAAAATATATGCATAAAAATACCCTGTACTCTTCACTGAATAAATGGGGTAGAATTATGCGTATGTTAGAAGCTGGGAAGCAGCTTAGAATCAAATTTAAAGTGTTGTTTTATAGTAATTTGGTCACTAAGAGTTGATAACAAGTAAAAGCTTGAGATTTATAACTTAGAATCAATTTACCGATAAGACCATAATCAAAATGACATTTCGCATAAAAATCGGTTTGGTTTAGATAAAGTTATTCAAGTTTCAAATCCTTCTAAACGTATAGAACTATTTTAAAAGCACTGTAACTACGCCCTAGGGCAAAATTAAATGAATACTGCTTTAAATAAATAGATCATAAAAAGAATGCCATTTAAATTAAACTTACAAGTTCACTGTCAAGTTCATGACAGAAGTGAATGGCAACAAGTTGAGCAAACAGCTTTTAAGCAAAAGGGAGAACAACATCTGAAACAGGTTTATATTTTAAGTATATGTTATAGGTTTACCACAACTGATATTAATGCTCACTCTCCTTTACAGCTATGGCTATGCACATCCGGGATACGATTACACGCCACCAAAGTTTATGTTCTATCCGTACTCGCAACACGATTTACCCGCTACGGAATCACCTGATGCATATGCCTATTCACCAGCAGACTATGAGCAACCGGAGACAACACAGCCACAGCATCAACCACATGGCCATCAGCAGGTGACCAGTGTAACCATTGAACCATCCTATTCCTATGAATTGAAGCCACAAACCAGCTACGAGACACAACATCAGCCGGCAGCAGAGCAACATGTGCATCCAGAGCAGCCACAAATTGATTTGCCACAGCCACAACACGAGACAAGTGCTCCTGCTGCTGCTGGAGGAGATGAGTCTGCTGGGTATCAAGAGCCAGTTATAGTATTGCGCATACCCGGTCCAGCAAAATATGCAGCGCATTTGCAGACACTGTTACAGCAATATCTTGAAATACGTGCCGCACAATATCTGCAACTGTTGCAGGAGGCAGAGCAACGTAAACAGCAGCAACATCAGCATCAGCAACCAGCGGAGCTCTCACCACAACAATATGCCACACCTGAGCAGCATGAAGAAGCACATTATCATCCAGATGTTAACTATGCCCATCAGTTGGCACCAACACCGCCACCAGTACAATATGGTCCCATTGATGATGTCTATCAGACATACAAGGGTCGTCAGCAACAGCAACAGATTCAGTACGAACAACCTGCTCCAGAGGCATACTATAATCCCAATGGATATCAACAACAGACGCAGTTTTATTATGCCCAACCTCAGCAACAGCCTCAATATGAGAGCAGCTATCAGCCACAACTCTATCTGATTGCCATGGCACCTCAAGCGCAATACGCTGAACCACAGCACCAACTTCAACAGCAACATCAACAGCTTCAGCAACATCAGGATCATCACCAGCAACAACAGCAGCCCATTTATGTGCCGGAGCAGGAGGCACCTACAGCACCAGAGGCAGAATCAGCTGGTCATGATCATGAGCTGCCCATTACCGAGAATAACCCACGTGCCACTCACACAAAAGTCATCTTCAATTCACAGAGCAATGGTGCTGATTATGCCCCCAATATGTATGCCTTACCCTCTATTCGAGCCTACGAGGACCAGCAACATCATCACCAGCAGCAACAGCAGCAGCAGCAGCAACAGCAACCGCATCAACATCAGCAGATGGATACTGAGCATGTGGATGTGGAAACGCCAGCGGAAGATTATGATGCCATGGGCATAACCCAACCGCCCTACAATTACCACGCCCATGGACTGAAAATGCGACAGGGAAAGCGGGCGGCCAAAGCGGAAAATCCAGCGGATCATCAACTGCAACAGATACGTGAATATGTGAGGGAAAAACTCGGTGCCGAGATGGGCTCGGCGGTGGAGTACAAGACGACGCAGCTGCTCGAGGGTTAATCGATGTGTTTCAACTAAGTTCAGACTTGTATTGTTAATACCATTGTATTGTATGTAACTATTTTAAATTCATCGGTCGTCTTATGCTTGTTGTTCGTTATGTGTTATGTTGAGAAAGAGAGTAATCTATCATTAGTATTTATTCTGTTGTGGAATCAGGAAGCGGAATTATCAGAAAGAAAGAGAGAGAGAGAGGCAGTAACTAATCCGATTTAACTCGAATCCATTCCTGATTTCAATCAATTTTTAAATTCATCTCGCGTTGTTTTATTTTCCATCAATTTCATGCTCATGCCACATGCCACATGCCACTTGTTTTTATTATCGTAATCCAATGATTATTATTACTATAATTTCTTTCAATTTTTTTTAATTTTTTGTTATTTGCTAACAACAAACAAATTGTGTTAAATATGTGCAATAATTAGTTTAAAATAATAAAATTATATGTGCTTTTAAAATTATTTTTGCACAAATAAATGAAATGAAATAAATATATTAAAAAAAACTTTTAAGCTGCTTGTGTTTCTTTTTGAACAATAAACATACAAATTTTCAATAAACTTTTAAACATTTCTAATGATGGGTGACGGGAAATAGCAACTGGAAAGTTTATTCAATTCCTAGTGATGGAATAAATGGGTGAAAACGGAGATATATGACATAAACTTCGCAGTGGAAAAATGTTACTAGTACATCATTTACTACATTTACTAAATTTCTGAGTAAATATTTAAAATAACCATTAAATAATAATGCATTTACATATGTGATTAAAAAAGAAAACATTACTATATTTACTCTAAATAGCTTTAAAAAATATACATTAAATTCGGCGTTACATATGTAATAAAAAAATTAATATATTATTTTAAAACAAAAGTGTAATACAAATAATTTTCAGCGCAGCCTAAAAGCATGCAACATAATTTGTTGATTGCAACTTGGATGTGAAAAAAAGGTTTTTCTTTTCTAAAAAAAAATTGTTTATTTATTTAAATTTGCTTATGTTGCAGTAAATTATTGAATTGCTACCACACGGCAGCTTAAACTTATTTGAAATCAAAAAAATATGCAAAAAGACTAACAAAATTGTGAAATATACAATTAAGTACAATAGAAGCACGACATATTTACATTTTGAACATAACTTTTTTTGCAAATCGCATGTGGAAAGGAGGATTTTGTGTGCATCGCATTTAACACATTTTAATGCGGAACATTGGTATACGTGTACGACTATGAATATGAGTACCCCGTATGTGAGATTGAATAGATGCTTATGCAATTTGTAATGTGTAATGTGTAATGATCGCACGGAAGTCACGCATAAAACCAATAAACAAAAACACAAAATCATATCAATTTGAAGCTTATACGCAATTTGGCTCGCATTTCTCATTTGAATTTCTTTGGTGTTAAATGCCAGAAATTTTCAAATACCACATTGCACAAAATTGCTGGTAAAAAAAAGCAGAAAAAGTAGCATTAACATTTTAATAACAAGTTGCTGAAATCACGCAAAGCTGCAAACCAAATAAACAGGAAAAGATGGCAACAACAGCACCAGTAAAATTCAGTTAACTCACAAATCGACGCCAAATTTAAGTTAAGTTTCATTTCTTCACAGTTTAAATGTTCGACAAAGTCAATGGCTTTATGGGAAATCATAACTGCATACTGCAATTTTCATGTTAATCGCTTCTTAAATGTCTAAATCGCTTTCAAGATTTATGGTAAATTTATAATAACCATTTTTTCCGTGTAAGGATATACATTTCTTGCAATGGTGGCTTTGCTTTTTTGAAATTTGAATAATTTTGATTGCAATGGTTGCTCGGATTCGTTATGGTTGCTTGGTTTGTATAAAAATTGAATAATATTCTCAGCAAAGGCTGTTGATATCAAATTAACATAATGTAGCACAAAAGTCCAACTCTCATCAATACATAATATGTATGATATAGATATATAAATGATTAGCCCAATTTTTAGCGTTTAACCACTTTCACCTACTATGGATAATTGATGAACGTTTTCGTGTTGCACCACATCATTTTAATGAGTTTTACGTAAAACTCAAGTATGCAAAAACAAAAGTAAACAATTAGCATAAGCAGCTGCCGCAATGGATGGTAAATTGTGCCAATTTCAATAATTTATCCTATTTGAATGCGGCAGTCGAAATGAGCAAACGAAATGAAACATTTGCAACAAGAGGCGGCAAACAAGAGGCGACTTCCGCAAAAAAAAAAACACACACACACTTTCAGATTAATATCGTTTTGGCAGATGCAACTAACTAATAGTTACTATCTGGATGCCTCACTTGCCACATTGCATGCCAACACGAAAGTCATCGAAACTGAAAGTTTCTTCTTAAAGTGAACAATTTGATTGACCATTGTTGTCACGTTGACCAGACGGGCAGTTAGCCAATAAATATTGTAAACTTATATTGAATTTGCCCTGCCCCATGCAGACTGACCACGTGGCCTAACACTGTCAAGCGGAAGGAAGATGAACAACTTTCATTTTCAATCCACATTTTGTGGCATCTTCAATATAACATACTATAAATTATAAGCACTTCCGTCCGCTCTGGGGACTCTTGCAACTTCCCAAAGAGACAAAAATTAAATAGACAACAAAAAGTACAAAGCGAAAAGAAATGCTGAGGGAAAGATAGTACAACAACTACAATCAAGTTAAATCCATAAAATGTATAATGATCTAAATGTTGCTATAACAATGGACACATAAAACACCACAGCAAACAGTACAACAGCAATTCGCTCATTTCGCTCGCAAACAGTGAACAAATTAATAACTTAAGCGTCAGGCCGAACAGAAAACGTAACATTTTCCAACATTGTCCAAGCGTTGCAAGCACCACAAGCTGCACAGTGGTTCAAATACTAGATTAGATTAGATTGGGGTATAGTTTAACAATTAAAAAGAGTATTTTAGCAATCTCGTTCAGCGCTTATAAATCACATAATTTTAAAAGCTCATTAAAGCTTCACAATAACCACTGTGTCAATATATCAAGTGTATCCGAGTGCCTGTTTTTAGTGAGGTTTAAGCTGGAAGACAATTCAAAATCTATACAGTATATAGAAGACAGATATTTGTAAACCACTGTGCACAGTCGTCTTTATCGTCAGTTGCAGTTGCCGCCGTAGCAGCTGTTGTTGTTGCTTGTCGGTTGTTGTTGGTTGTTTTTTGTTGGTTTTGGCCATATACCGAGCATGCATTGCATTCACGTATTCGCATTGGCAAGGTTGTTGATCTTCACAAGTGGCATGCCCAGGCATGGGCCCCTTCCCGTTCCCCTTCCCTTCCAAATTGTAATTTTTTTTATTTTTATTGGCTGGAATTAGTTTAATTTGTTTGTTTTTCCTTGCCTACTATTATCGCAGTTAAAAGTGTTAAATGTTTTAGTCAGAATAAAGAAATATATTTAACATGAACTAAAATGCTAATAAAAATGTAAATTTATGGATTACAATAATCATAATTATTATACATAACTAATAATAATAATTATGTTTATAAATTTATAGTCAAACTATCTCTCGGCTGTCATCGTAGTGGAAAGTGATAAATAAACAATGAACCCGTTTCACCTCGGCTATCAGAAACAAAATTCATTAAGCTGCTTACGTCTATTCATATTGGCCAACAATCAAAATTGAAATCTTATTTATCCATTTGTAACAACTCCACACAACTGCATCGAAGCGGCCTGTGGTCTGATAAAAATCCTCATAAATTTGGTGCAACTCTTTTCTCTCAGCTAGCTAATTACTATGCACTTAATCAGTGACCATGAAGTAACTGAAACCTCAAAGCGCATAGAAGAAAACAATTTCAAACAAGCAAAAATACGAAAAAATTAAATGAGAAACACCAACTAAGTAGTATATTGCCCAGCCACGCGTTTGTTATGGTGCTTGTTTCGATGGTGGTGCTTGTTGTGGCTCCTGCTGTGGTTTCATAGGTGTCTGCTGTGGTTGTCATTTTGAAAGTCTTGCATGGCTTTCAATGTGATTCTTTCCCCTGAATCCTTATCCAAAAATTTTAGTAACATCTTCACGGGGTGAGGGAATTGTCTCAGTACTTGGCATAGTCTCTACCAAAATACAACCCAAAGCGAACATCTGAATTCCTACACTTTAAGAAGACCAGGATAAGGATGTTGACTGGGGTCTATCAAGACTTCTGTTGAAGCTGCAGTAACTTAGAAGAGATAGAGAGTGTCTAACACCATATTTGTGACTGCCCTGCACTGATCAGAATGCGAACCCGTTTGAAGGGTTAAAATAAGATTCGATTTTGTGGAGCTTACGCAAATATATTCATTATGTACTTTTTTTGGGTTTTCATCGCATCTTCTATACGCTATGCCACAAACTCTGTTATGTAAACTTGGTGTATTATAATTACAACTTGTGAGATGCCATCGTTTTCAATTTGTTTGACCTTTGACGTGTCATAGGCCCCAAATAAGTAAAATCAATACCTTGGTCCATTTCGGGTGTACGCTTTCGTTTAGAACGCTTGTTCTTCTTACTGTGATTTCAATATTAAATACCTCTCTTATATTAATTTTGATAATTATTAATTAACTTACTTTGCTTTTTCCGCAATTTTCAGATTAATGACACGTTGGCGTGTCATTGCGCCTGAATATGTAAAATGAATACCTTGGTCCATTTCGGGAAAACGTGTAGAACGCATGTTCTTCTTACTGTAATTTCAATATTAAATACCTCTCTTATATTAATTTTGATAATTATTAATTTACCTTGGACTAATGACACGTACACGCTCGCGTGGCAATGGAGACTCATTCAAATCGTCAGTCATTTTAGAAGAATTTGTCGTATGTTGTTTTATTTCAAAATATATATTTTCTGTATATGTTTTTATCGTTGTGTTCACGAGAGAGTTCTGAATGCGACTGATGTTTTACAAGTCTAAAAAAAGGATCGCTTACTCTGTTCGGAATCAGAACTTCTAACCGGTTGCTTTATCTGAATTTTGGATAGGAGTGAAAATATGTGTAAAGAAGGTGGCTTTTTAAATAATTTCTCATTTAAATATGTCAATAATTTGAATAAAAAAACAATTAGGGCACCATTCACACATTTTTTATCGATGCGGTCACAGTAAACAACATATAGTCATAATATCCATAAGTTTAATGGTTGCACGGGCTATAAATAATTTACTATTAAATGTTTGCGTACTTTAGTGTTTGTCGCCTTTTTGCCGGGCCAACAATGATAAAATGCAGCAATTTCATTGAACTGCATTTTCACTGTGAATGTTAATATGAATGTGTGTGCAGTTTATGGCTTAATTGGCCGAAACGAAATCGAAACTTAAGTTTCAAACAAAACAAAACCAGTTGAGCATTTGACATTTGATTTGTGTGTGGCAGCAGCAGCAGCAGCTACAACAACAACAACATTAGCAGGGGAGTCGATACTTGACCATGTTGCATATAAGTTACACGAGGCGTATACTTTGCGGCTAATTATGATAGCTGAGCATATCACGCATACGTACAGTGCGCTAAATGGCCGTTACAATTTGAATGTCCAGCTGTTGATGGCGTTGAAGTTGCCGCCACAAAAAAAAGCGAATGTCTCCGTAACAGCACATCTTTCACCCTCTCTTTCCTACTCTCTCTCTCTCTCTCTCCATCTCTCTGTCTCTCGCTGAGTTTGTTATAATTCGCAAGTTTTCTTTGGCCTGCACATTCGCATAAATTTTCCGCTGCACCGGCAGCGTCATTATAAAAGCCTCGCCTTACCAACTCGACGTTAACAATTCAAATCCAGTTACAGACGCGAAATGATCTTCGCAATGGCAACGCGTTGTCGGTCTTTCAATAGCCTGAACCTGAATCGGTCGCTCCTCTACCTTATCGCGGCCTTTGTCATTGTAAGTAGTGCCAACAGAGGATTCAAATAAGGATACAAGCTCCTATATGCACCAAAGGATTTTCTTAATAAATAGCATCATTTTTTTTTACTGTGCAACGTTTGTGTGTGTGTGTGTGTGTGTTAAGTGGCTTTAGAATACATTAAAGTAAATATGAAATAATACTTAAAAACTAAATAAACTGAATACAATCAACGTAAAAGATATAGACATTTAAATACATAAAAGAATGGGATTAAATAGAAAAAAAATTAACTTCAAATAAAACTATGCAAAGTTTATATTCATATAAGCACATACAATTTAAAGAATATACATATACATATTTTGTTATTTTTTTTGTTTTACCCAATACTAAAATACTATTTTTTTAAGTTTTTCTAAGAGTATGGTTTGCTTAACAGTAAGTTGTACCACATCTTTTTATATCATTAATTGCAAGCATTACAAAAATTATGAGAAAACAAAAACAAAAAGCACAAAAAACTTATTTGTTCTCTAAAAATTGACAATTTCTTATAACTATAATAATTATGTTTCCATCAACATTTCCGAATGTTAAAGACCTTATTTAAATACATTAATTTTAAAGATATAAAATATTTCAATATGTGTATTTTCAATGAATTTTTAAGTATTTATCGACACAGTTTCATTTCAAAATAGAATCGATTAACAAGAGAAATATATTTAAAATCAAACATTGATTTTTCCATGTTCTTCAATATGCTTTCATATTCCATGAATTACCAATTAGCTTACAAAATTTCTAATAAACGTCAATTAAATATTTTAAAACAGCATTTGAAGTTTTCAAATTGAAAAAACCATAGTTAACATTTAAAAATGAAATACAAACAAATCAAGTCAATCATTTGTTCATTTACAATTTGATATTTGTCGTTAGCAACGGATCGATTTATCCAGCTTTAAAAATATATATATTATCTGCAACTGTCTTACCATTCAGTTAAGCTGTAAATCATACAATAAACAACCAATTTTGGAGGCCATCCATACCCGCCAGGCACAACTTAATCGGTCTCAATCAAAAGAAAATTGCGTGTTGAAAACATTTGATGGTGATGTTTATATATTGTTGCTGCCACTGCACCCATCATCCATATGCATGGGCCAATGAACTTGGAGCGGACGCAGCTCATGCGCCAAGTCAATCATAAGAAATTACGCCAAAAAAGAGGGGGATAAAGTGGAAAATGGGGGCGTGGGACGGGGGCTTGGCTCTGGCTCTAGCTCTGGCTCTGGCAAGTGGCCCGTTCCCGTTGTTATTTAGCGTTGCACCCCACCCCACTACAAAAGCGAAAGCGAATTGGTTAACTTTAATTAGTTTAATTACAAAATATATAAACACACATACACACACACACATGGTCATTTAAACAAAAGCAAATGGCCAACTGAATGTGCGCTTTGCATTCACATGGCCGATAATCGATGCCGAACCACATCAAAACATCGTTAAAAATTACCATTTAATTGCTCTACTTTTGGCCAGTTTAGCTCCACTCCCTCCACCTTCTCTCACTTTCTTCTGCTCACCTTTCTCTCATCTTTTTCTAACTCTCACCCTCACTTGCTCTTACAGTTCACGTTGCAGTTGTCGCCATGTTGCGCCCAGTCTCAGCCACGTATTAGTCGCCGTCCCGTTACAAAGACAGCTGTCGAGGAGTCTAGTGAAAGATCCAATGTACCCGACCAGCTGGCATTGGCCGCAGGTCGCTCTGATGGCCAAGGACGTGGCTATCAACGTCGTGGAGCAGCTGTCCATGCAAGGACCAAGGAACCAGTGCCAGGTGAGAATCTACTCCTAATCCAAATATATTCATGACTCTTCAACAAATAGTAACTAGTTCTAAGATCTTTAAGTTTTCGAATATTTTGCATATTCAGATAAATATATTAAGCAATCTGTTGACAGAAAAAGAAGCCAAACAGTTGCTTATTGTTAGATTAACTTTAATTTAATTAATTTAATTTTCATTTCATTTCATTGTTTCCTAGCGTTACAAGTATTGAAGCTACTTATGATTCAACTCGCTAGTCACTACTTTACATATAAACAAATTTTAGCAGATCCATTAAAGATGCAATTTCTTGAAACTTACAAAACGAATTATTTCTAAATGTATAAAAAACCATGATAACAATCCGTTTGGTTTGGACGAAATTATGCAAGCTTGAAGTCTGAAAACCCTTAGGACTGAGAACTTTACAAGTCAAATTTTTCAAAAATGTCAAGTGCAATTCATTATTAATTTTGAAAATTGTCGAAATATTAAAGTGCAATATTTTTGTATGCAGAATTAATTTTGAGATCAATTAATGAATAAAATCGGTCTAGTTTTGAAAAAGTTATGCAAGCGAGCAGTCGGCGATACCCTGTTTTCTCAAAATGCTGAATAGCTGCTCTCAGCTGAGTTTTGACCAATATCGTGCTGGAATGTAGTGGCTTTTTAAAAGCTTCATAAAAAGAAAACAACTGCCAACTTTATTGGCAATTAATTAAAGTAAATTTAACAATTTAGGTATGAGCAACGCTTTTAATCACTTTCAACCTCATTCTCGCTTCTTCTCAGACTACAGCTATGGCCAGCTGGAGTTAAATTTGATACGACCCGAGCAGGAGACGTCTTCTTTACCACCCCATGGCAAAGTCAATGGGTATTACGGCGGCAGCAGTTTAAGCACAACAGCTGAGTCAATTGGAAGTGTCAAGAACGGGGACATGAGTCACGAGAAGGCATTGGATGACTCAGAGACGGCTGAGGAGTATGTGGCGAATGCCATGAAGTTGGCATATGGTACACGGCACAAGGAACAGCAGCCGCACCAGCAACTGCGTATTGTGGCAGCCACACAGCGTCCCTACAATCCAAGCTCAAGTACTGAGCATCATAAACAGGCACAGCAGCAACATCAACATCAACATCAGCAGCAGCAGCAGCAGCAGCAGCAACAGCAGTTGGAGCAAGATCAGGTGAAACAGGTGAAGGCACATGCGCAGGCAGCGCTGCTGGAGGCACAAATGCAGGCAGAACTACAGACACAGTTGGTAGAACAACAAGCATTGCTGCTAGTCGAACAACACCAGCAACAGCAACAGCAGCAACAGCAGCAGCAACGTCAACAGCAGCAGCAACATACAATTGATGTAGCAAGTGAGGCATCTCCTCCAGCACCAGCGCCTGTTTATGAAAAGGAATCGGTGCCAAGGAGCTATGAAATATATGAGTCACCCACTCAATCCGAGCCTGAAGCTGCTGTTGGTGACATTGAGCGTCTCTATCGTACCAAATATTATAGCTATCCATCTCCTCAACCATATCGCGGTCTCGAAGCGGAGGCAGAGGAGAAGGTCCGTGTCTCGGCATCCACAGAGATACCCAAGGCGGAGATCATGAAGCAAATTGAAAAGTCTGTCATCAAATATATGAAAGAACTTGAGGCAGAGGGCAAGATTATAACCACACCACAGGAACTAACACCTCCGGCCACCAAAACCTATTATAAACTGCTCTCGCTGCCCAATTCGAGTCAGAGTTCTTCAAATTCTGGAGAGGAGAAGCGCAGCACAGTGCGTCCTAAGTACAGTAATCCCTCAGCAGGTGGACAAGGTCGTCAGTCTGCCCAGTCTAGTCAGCAGCATAATCAATACCATGCCCAACAGCAGCAGCAGCAGCAACAGCAGCAACATCCACAGCACCATCAGCAACAGCAACAGCATCAACATCAACATCAACATCAGCAACAACATCAGTTTAACATCAATAAGCCAAGTTCCAAGCCACCACAACGTTATCAATCTGAAACAGAGACTGCTTATCAGGCGCCAGAGCTCTCGGCAGACTCTTTAGCACCCAATGTAGAGTTCATCTATAAGATCAAGACCCGTGCTCCATTGCAGACGGCCACCGTGAAGACAGTATCGAAGCCATACACATTGCCACTCAAGAGCAGCTCGGACCACTTTGATCATGGAGCTGCCATGAAGAATATCGAGGAGTTTGATTTATCCCACGTAGTCACGACACCGGATCGTGAACTGGAACAGGAACATGAAGAGCGTGTGACTAGTAAACCGCAGAAACTCTACTTTAACTCTGAAATCTATCATGATATAAATTCATTACCCTATAAAGGAGATAAATTGCGAGGTGTCAGTCAAATCCATTCCGTGCCGGGTCAAGAATATCGTCACAAACTAAAGACAGCCGGTGGTGATCTGCATCCGGATTACAAAGGTTATTCCGGTTACTTTGCTGAGCCGGTTTCCAGCAGCATGGAGATGTCAGAGAAACAACCACCCAGCGGGATTGGAAATGAAGACATCGAGGATGGTTATCCCATACCCTATCAGTATGTGCTGAAGAAGGAGCCGCTGTCCAACAAATACGAGGAGGAACGCGAAACCTGGGAATCCCTGCGTCTTGCCCATGGAAAGCCCGTTCCAGGTGGCTACAAGTCAGCCGCTAGTAGCGGCAGCCTTGAGTATGACAGCTATAGTCCCAAATTCAATAACAATCCCGAGGGCTATGGCTATCAGCACACCTACAAGACGCAGCATCTTCGTGGAGGTGGTTCCGGTGGTTCACCTGGTGGTGCTCAATCCTCATCCGGAAATCCGGTCAAGCGTGGTAAACGCGGTGGTGCTGCGCATCCACCAGCTAGTGTTGGTGGTAGTGTGCCTGGCAAAAAACTGCTAAGAGGCAGTGCCACAATTGGAGTCGGTGGCAAGCACATTAAGGATCTGGAAGCCAATCTGGCACTGCGACCACCGCCCAAATAATAGTCTTATTAAATAGTTTATTATACTTATACGCAAAATTTTGTTAATACGAGAATGTTGTCGTTTCTTCATTTCTTTGTTTTTTTTTCTGTTCTTTCCCTTAGTTATTTATAGTTTGCTAATACTAATTATTTATTTTATAGCCAGTTGCTATTCGTGGGTGGAGGGGAACAACAGTTGTGACCCAACCATTCAACTAAGTAGTAAACAAATACCGAAAACCGAACTCGGAATCATACTATGCGCTAGAGAAATACTTTTTGTAGTTCACAATAAATAAATATGATTATGAAAAGCTCGAAAAGAAAGCTGTGTACTTAATGAAAAGTTGTACATAAAGCTTACGACTAACAGTATTGTTTCAAGCTGCTGTTCAGCTTTAAAGTTAAGCTTAAAAGCTTGGACACTTACATGACTTGCTTATCAAAGTTCAAGGTCCAGCTGGGAAAATGTTATACTTTTAAAGAAACTTTTTTAGAGACAAAAGACTTAAAATTGTATTCAATATCAGCTGCAGAATACAGCTTTAATGTTTAACTGGAAAGTAAGTTTATTAATGTGAAGCTAAGCTTTTGTAAGTCTACAAGCTCTGTGAGCTTAAATCAAAGAGCTTAGTCAGAAATCGGAAGTTTTCTGACTTTCTTGTAAATAATGAAACTTTAACAGTGTTAATCTTTAAAAAAGCAACCTCTGTAAGTTTCTAATCTTGCATAGCTTTAGTTAAGAAGTTTATCGGCAACATAGAGATTTTTGTTTAACTTGATAATAAGTACTTTCAATTTTGTTAACTGTTCGACGAAAACTGTAAAGCAAATGGTCCTGAATCATAATTCTATAATTAAAGACAGGTGCAGTATATGTTTCCCCCTGCCTAGAACATATTTATAAACATAGTTGTATGTATATATGTATTTTGATTAGATATTTTGAAAAAGTATATGAAATTCAAATATTAGGTGTGGAATTTTATTAAATTTTTTAAAGATCAATTTCTTTATTTAAGTCGTTAAAAAAGAACATATCCATAAATACTACTTATATGGATACTTGATTCAGATAGTTTCATGCATTAAAAATTTGTTAAGGTCTCTATCAAATGTTACTATTTAAAAAGAAATTTCTTCATTGTGTTCAATAATACTCTGGGCAAAACTTTATTTCACATAGATGAGAAAAAAAAACAAAGCCTTAAACCTATGTGCATATTTAAGAAACACATTCTCACACGAATGGTGAAAACACTAAACATTATTTGGCAAAATTGGGATTAATGGGGTGGCTCTCCCTAACTCTCCTTCATTCATGATGTGAATAATGCTCGTAGTGCTCAGAATGATGCACTGGCTCCTCATAGTGTCCATGCTCATGGAGATGGGACTCGCTGTGATTCTCCAGGACCAAGCCATGGTTATGATTGTGCTCAGATTTTGGATGCAGAATCTTCAACTTTTGCTTGGTGCCGCCAATTTCGATGGGCTTCTTAACCAAATGCTGATCCTCCTTCTTAATGTAAACGGGAACGGCATGATAATGATGGAACTTGACGCTCTGATGTGATGTTGCATGCTTGTGATCCACCTCATGATGCACCTCGGTTTCCTCGTGTTCCGGCTCATACTTAGCGTGCTCCTCATGCTCGTATTCATGAATTTTCAATGCGCTGGTCAAAGCCAAAAGCGCCAGACAAGGAAGCTAATCCATGAATAAATAAATAAATGAAACAAAAACAGACACGTCAAAAAAATGTATAATCATCTTTTAACTAAAGTTTTGCAAAATGAACCAATAGATCGATTGTTATATGAGTTTTTAATTGACTTGAATATATTTTTAAGATCCTTGATATCCTTTTGTTTCATTTGCATTGTTCTTTATATTACATATTTGCTTACAACAAATTTCAGCATTATGTTTTAAATCTCCGTTGAGCACACAAACACACACACACTAAAAACAATGCACTTTCGAGTTTATATTAGAAAAAAAAATTAGGAATAGTTTCCTGGGTTTCCTTGGGGCTTTTTTTGTATCAGGATGTGAACTCCTTGACGTTAGTGAACTGAATGTGGCTTAGCGTTTGGGACCAGATTCGATTTATACCCAAAAAATGATGTGGCGAGCTAAAGCCGAACAGACAACGAACAAGTGAAATGTGCAACACAACAAATAACAACAACAACAATTGAGTAATCGCGGCAACGAACTTCAAAATGAACAAAAACAACAGCAGCAGCAGCAAACGAAATCGAAGTCGATGTCGTTAACGGCATATATGAGAAGTTGTCGCTAACGTTGTTGTTGTTGTTTTTTGTTGCTGCCGCACACACACACACACACTCAAGCACATGCGTGCGAAACTCGTACAATTAAAAATTATTACGTATACGCCACCGCCTGGCCGTCACTTGAGGCAGGCGCTTTTTCCATTGAAAACTTGTTGTCAATTGATGTGGCAGCCACAACGGCTGCTGCAGCATCGGGCAGGTTAACCACCGACACCACACAGTCCACACACACACAGGTGGTGGTGTGCCACCAACCGGTCGAGCTGTGCACAAATATGTAATGCAAGTGCAAGGTAATTGTAAAAAAAATTTATAGATATATACAATATTGAATTTTCAAACGGCGGTCAGCAAATTAAACAAACAAACAAAGAAAAAAGAAACAATATTTATGATTTTAAGTTTGTTTTATTTGTTGAATATCGCACGATTTAAATTAATTGGCTACAAACTGACATCGATATCCATTTGAAATTGGGGTTTTTCCCCCATATCATCCAATATTCTTCCTGTTTGGTTGCATTGCCTACGACAGTATCAAGATGTGTATATTGTAAGTGTTGCATATGTAAGTGCTGTTCTGCTTGCAACAACAGCGATAACAATTGTTATAAACTCCCAAATTTGCTTCCTCATTCATTCATCATTCATCAAGCCGCACCCAATAACATGTAAATGTAAAATTTTGGAATGCTTGAGAAATTGGTGCATGGATGATAGATTGATGGATTGGCCCTAATTATGGTGAGGGCTGTGTGCAACACGTTGTAATGCACTGCATTTGAATGTGGCACGCTAAAGTATTATGAGGGGAGTTGGTAGTGAAAGGTATTTGTTGATAGATGTGTTTATAAATACTAGTACTTTCCCATTCGTTTTATAAACAAATAACTATTAAAAGATTTAATCAGTTTCCTATCGCTCCAATTATCATTTAAATGTACATAAAATAAAAACTCAACGATGGCAATTAAAATGCAGCACGATTAGATAATCATTCGGTGAATGGCGCTGTTTGGCTCAGGAAGCTCAAAATTGTATAAAAAATTTCCAAAAAAAAAAAAACAAAACAAAAAAAGATAATAATATTAAAAATAAAAGTAACAAAATCAAATTGTCTATTTGAGACGAACTTTAAAGTCGCTTTAAAATTATAAACTGTCTTGCCAAATGGCACATTTGTTTTATTAATGTTGTTGCTGTGCTTGCTATCGTATCGTATGTGCAATCAATTGCATTTCATTGGGTTAGTATGCTTCAGCAGCAACTTAGACAAGAAATTGCAGTGCAAAAGTAAAAGTAAACTACATGCATTTGCTTTCTCACACAATGACGACAAACAAATTTGCATAACAAGCAATTGCTGTTGTTGAAAGCGCGCCAGCTACACGAGCAACTTTAATTAATAATTTGATAAACGATAAGCTGTTTATGTAACAACAATCCTTATCCCAAATGGCAGGAAGTCTCTAAATGCGTATGGCTAACAAATTTAAATTCGTAACAGCCAATAACAAGTTTGCAGTGCTGCCACTTGTTGCTTGGATAATCGATTGAGCGATAACACTGACTGCCGTTGCTATCAGCTGTGGGAATGTAGATTCTACATTGTAGAATGGCAACAGTTACCGATGATTCTATAGCAATGTTGCTCTCGATAAGTATATTCGCACAACAACATTCCAAGTCCATTTATAGTTATAAATTAATAACAAGATTCAAAATTTTATTTAAGGAAATGTCATAATTCTTATCTCTTATCAATTTTCGACAGAATCAGGGAACTTAACGATAACAACGGTCAACTAGTTCGATAACACTGATTCACATTCATCGATATTGGGCGCGTAATGTAACTGTAAACTGCTATGTGTAAAAACAAAATTGTAAAAACTTTGTCATGGATCTAGGTGATACCAATTTGCGACCATTGCGTCTTCTCGGCACCGGCTCCTTTGGCCGTGTCTTTTTGTGTGTGGAGCGCCAAGGTCGCCACCAGCGTAAGGTGTGCGTTAAGCGCATAATTATGCAGAATGTGAAGAACGAGTTGCCTTTAATTAAGGAGGAGGTATTATGCATTAAAATATAATGGTAGTATACCAACTTACTGCTTGCATCTTAGATTTATATCATCTCCCAGCTGCGTCATCCGCATATCGTGCAATTTATACGTTATTTCATGCATTCGGGCACTGTGAATATTGTCATGGAATATGCAGCCAATGGAACCATACGCAATGTCATCCAACAGACACGTTCAAGTGGAGGTCTGGAAAAATCCCGACTGTTGCGTTATTTTAGCGATATGATAATGGGCCTGGAGTATTTACACATACGTCACGTTATACATCGCGACATTAAGCCAGAGAATATGCTACTGGATGGAAATGATCGGGTCAAGTTTGCCGACTTTGGTATATCCAACATACATACACCCTCGAAGCAGCTGCCTTGGCAGGTCCTTGGCACACCGCTGTACATGGCTCCAGAGATTATGTGTGGCGGTAAATGTGACTTTAAATCGGATATTTGGTCATTGGGATTGGTCCTCTATGAGCTGTGCATTGGCCGCAATCCATTTATATCCGTACTCGATCCTACCGCCCGTTTCGGGCAAGTCCATAGTGTGGTTAAAGCAATGTCACGTCCCAAACTCGACTGTCAGCTAATGCGGCAACGGTACGATCCTGTTTGGCCACGCATCTGTGAATTGATGGTTGTCTATGATCAAGAACAACGCATCTGTCTGCCCGATCTGTTCTGTCTGGATCCCTTCATTACACTGACTATTTATAAGCAATACTTTAACTATAGTTACTAAGAGAACATTACTGTCACAATTGTCATTTGTCTGTATGCTGATCCATGTTCATGTTTGTTGATATAACAACTGTTAGCTGAATCATATTTTAAGAATTCTTTAACTATAGTTACTAAGATCTTATTCCGTATCAACTTGCGTTATAATTGTCATTTTCTTGTATTCCGATTCATGTCTAATTTGGTGATATAACAACTGCTAGTTTTAACCTATAACCAATCATTAACCATCTATAAACAATAATTTAACTAAGTATAATACCGCGTTCATTTTCTTGTATTCTTTTCAATACTCCACTTGGTGATATAACATTTGTTAACTTTATTACTAAATAGATCTACATATTTTATAATAAATAAATCATAAGAGTAGACCAAATCACGCCTTTCGCTGTTGCATTTTTCGTTTTAGACTCTTCACCAGAGCACTCGTCTCGATCTGTTGCTTGGAACGCTTCTGTGCTGGCTCTCCATCATCCAACTTCAGATCTTCTGTTTTTTGCTGTTTTTCACGACGCTTTAGCTTCTCGCTTATCAGCAGCTGCATTCCCTTGGTGGCCTTGTAGTTGGAGTTTGTTGGATCAATGTTGTACTCATGCGACTTGTAGACGGCATTAAATCTCGTATCATTCAAATCCACCTGGAAATTATCATCCTCATGGGGTTTACTGTCGTTTGTTTTAGACTTTTTCAATTGCTTGCGGCGTTTCCGTTTACTGCTGGCATTCTGCTGTTCATCCTTAAGGATTTTGGCAAGACTAAAGTGTTGCTTCGGCTGCTGCTCTGCCTTATCATCATCGTCAAGCAGGAGAGCTAGTTGAGCTTCTGCTTGGGCTTCCGCTTTAGCCTCGTCTGGAGTTGACTTGCTGTGTTTTTGTTGCTTCTTTGATTTGGACTTTTGGTTTAGCTTGGGCTTATCATAGTCGCCATTGGCAAACTCCTCGGCAAAGTAGGAATCGTTCATGTCAATGCCATCGGGTATAGAGTCATCATCGCTGTCTTGTGCTGTTGCATCGGGATCAATGCCTTTGAGCTCCAACTGCTTACGACGCCGTTGCTCCTTGCGTTGTTTGTTTTTCTCGCTACGCTTTTGAAGCACCTTCTCAATGGGTGTCATATCAGATTTGTTGTTGCCTGTGGACTCTTTCGCATCGCTTTTCTCCTCACGGGATTCAATGTTCCAGGACATTTCCATTTCGTAATTTTTCTCCTTTGATTGCTTCTCCTGGGCATTGATTTCAGCCAGCAGATTCTTGTACTTTTCAATACGCTCCTTTTCCTTGACACGTTTGGTTGGCTTTTTAGCAGTTGTATCTGGTTGGGATTTCTTCGTAGTATCCGGCTCTTTCTCAGACTCCTCCTCTTCATCGTCTTCCTCCTCTTCACTGCTGTAGGCGACAATCTGTCGAAGCTCCTTATCATTTAACTGATCCACCTTGCCGCTGGACAACTTGTCGCCAAGCTCGCGTCTATCCAAGGCCGTCTCGTCCCAGGTGAGATCCACCTTTGCCTGTTGCAACGCCGTCGTTGTAAACTGTCGTGGCTTGTAGCTACTAGCATCTGGTAACTCGTAGCACTCATCAGTGGGCTTGTCCTCATCGAAGCTCGTGTCATCGGGTATGAAGCGTAGATCTACACGCGTCGCCGAGCTCTCGTACTCTATGCCATCGCACTCCTTATAGACCCTGTCTGCCGTGGATACGCTATCGCATTCAACAACGGCATAGTAATAACGCAAGCGATTCAATTGATATTGGCGTAACTTTTCCATATGATAGTCATCTCCCTCTTCGGCATCGCTGTCCTGCTCACGAACCAACTCATCATCGGAGTTCAGATCGGAGTCTGCTTCGGGTTGGGCGCTCAACAGTTCAGTAGGACCATGAACATCTTCTTCAGCCATGCGTTGTTTACCATAATCGGAAGGATATATTTTAACGCTTAGAATGCTTCCTCCTGGCGGCAGAAAGGAACTGAGCAACACCATCAAATCTTGGGCACGAATCCGATCCCAATCCATGTTACAAACGGCCAAACGACGTGAGGATTCCTCTGTACACTCTGCATCCATGTCTAGTTCTCCCCATACATGATCAATCTGCAGTTCAGGACCATTATCCTCATCATCGTCATCACTGTCTTCACCTGACGAGGAGTCAGTCATCAAACGTCCTTCACCACGAGCATAATCAACATTGGGATTGGTTAATTGCTCGCGAAGGTTCTCAGGTATCTCGGTTTCATCATCGCTATTCAATTTCAGTTCATCACGTGCTATGGCCAACTCTTCAGCACGACGTTCCTCCTCTTCATTAGATGCCTTTGCCTTGGTTGCTTCCCCATCTTCATCGGAGGTATCGTTTTCATCAAGCTCGTAATATTTGCGCAGATCCTCGGCATTGGATTTGTTTACCGGTCTGCCGTACTTGTCCACGGTGTATTTCACTTTGAACTTGTCATCATCAAACATACCTTGGAATCGCTTGTCGATCTTAACCTTACGCTGTACCTTTGGGACACCGCGAAAGCGCGGATCGGACAATAAATGCTGAAAGCGCTCATCCTTCCAAATACCAGAAGCTTCAGAATTTCCATTTTGGTTTTGTGATGATGTAGAAGGCTGCTGCTCCTTTTTAGTGTTTGCTTTCTTTTTAACTGACTTCTCCGTCTTCTCCTCCTTCATGGGCTTTGATTTCTTTTTAATTAACTTCTCCGGCTTTTTTGCCATTTTATTTTAATTCAAACAAACCCAGCACACAAATGTCAACACGTGCATTGAAGGGTAAACTGCATATCGATAAGTGTCTCACAGATATATCGATGTAGGTTTTATTTGATTTTCCATTAGCTATCGATATTGTACATAATATCGTGATGTTAAATGCGATATTTTAAAAATCATCGGACAGAGCCACCCTATCGATGTTTTTACACAATTTGTGCTGTTAAACAATGCGATAATTCTTAGGTCATCAAACAGAGACACATTAAAACAACTTTTAAATCAACTACTTAATTAAATCAAGAAGTATTAATACATGTTACAAATATCACAGTTAACTGTTGTAAGCTTTGATATAGCTACATAATGTAAACTTAATTTAAATTGGCGCGCCATCAGTCAGGCAACTTTAATACGTTATCGTTAACGCAGCAACAACAATTGAAAGAGCGTATTATCGATGACGACCTGCGCGAGTTTTATATATATGTATGTATATGTATGAGAAGTGTTTTTATTTAAGTTTTTACGCATTTCAAAAACACAGTTGCATTGTTTAGTGGCATTGCAATACTATGATGACATACACTGACGCACATGGATGCTGTGTAAGTGAGCCAAGGAGTCGCTAAACAGACAAATTTCTTCGGTTCTGCCTGCGTGGATACGTTATTGGATATCACATCATAAACAGAATCGGAAACACACACAAACATCAACCAAGATAGAGCAACAAACATTACGGCAATTGGATAAGAAATCAGTTTGTAGTAACGCTTAGGATAGCATACAGTTAACAGTCAATTTGTCTCGCAACTAAAACCAAAATACACCAATCGAAGAGTCAATAAATACACCCAACAACAGCAACACGACACTGTCAAATCTATTGGAGCGGGGGTGGCGGAGGGAGAGAGACGACAACAACAACGACAAGAAGTATGAGTAATAACGTGGAAAGTAATGGAAGTAGACGCACCGTTGATTGGCAACGCTTTGGTCTTGGAGGTGACGATGAAGGCGAGATAACAGTATCAAGCTTTCGCCAACGCAGCAACAACAACACTGGTGGCTTTGTAGATCTTGGTAATGAGTACACGTATGCAGCCGGTGGTCATCATGCGTCCGGTGCCAATGAGATCTTTGCCGGTGAACAAGGCGACAAGCCATGGTAAGTATATGATTTCTTCGATATCGACATGTTAATACTTATTATGTATATGACAATATCGTTCAACAGGTGGCGCTCAAATTTCTTCATCTCACAACCTGTGCTCTTTGGTACGTGGGATGGTGTCTTCACTTCTTGTCTGATCAATGTGTTTGGCGTAATTGTATTTCTACGCTCTGGCTGGATAGTCGCCCAGGCGGGAATTATCAATGCAGTACTTATTATTTTCGTCACTGTGATCATTGCCCTGATCAGTGTCCTTTCCGCTATTGGAATATGTGAGCGTTGTCGAGTGGAGAGCGGTGGAGTTTACTTCCTTATAGCGCATACGCTGGGCTCCCGCTTTGGCGGTGCCCTTGGTGTGCTCTATTGTTTTGGCCAGGCCGTCGGCTGTGCCCTTAACGTTATGGGATTTGGAGAATCCATGGCCGGCCTGGTCGGTCTGGCTGGAAATACGTGGGCTATACGTGGCTTTGCTACCGCAGCTGTTCTCCTGCTCGGCTGCATCAATGTTGCTGGCGTTAAGTGGGTCATCAAATTGCAGTTCATATTGCTAATGATTCTGCTTATTTCGGCATTGAATTTCATGGTGGGCAGCTTTATTGGTGATCCTGGTAGGTAGTTGATCTATATAAAATATTTCGATTTCCACAATTTGTATTACGTATTGCAGCAAATGGGTTCGATGGCTGGATGAGCGGTAACTTTATGGAGAATCTTTGGTCAAAATATGAAGACGGATATTCATGGTTTCGTGTCTTTGGCGTCTTCTTTCCCACCGTCACCGGTGTCCTCTCCGGTATCAATATGAGCGGTGATCTACGCGCTCCCTCAACAGATATACCCAATGGCACACTAGCCGCATTTGGCACATCGTAAGTAACAATTAAATTCTTAATATACATTTTCAGAGGGTATTATAATTTTGTCACAAAATGTCTGATGCAAATCCTATTAAATATATATGTTCTTATTCAGGGTGACTAGCTGAGTCGATATAACCAAGTTTCACTCAATCTAGTCTATCAGCTTTGAAGCTATCTTCATGGTCCGTCTTTCTACTTACTTTATAAGGAAACTCATATGAACGATCAGTTAAAAATATCTCAATCTATCTCACAGATTGTGTACTTTTTTTATGTATACATATTTATACATATATTTTGGACAAGTTTGTTTAAAATTGAAGTACTATATATGTATGTAGGATAGCTGTCATAAGAACTAACAGTCGAAAATTAATGGAAAACTTTCTTGTTTCTCAAGATATGTCAACCAATCTCTCAAAAGTGTTGATATTATTTTCCTATGCATACATCCTGACCAAGTTTGTTTACAATTGGATCATTATATTATATAGCTGTCATTGGAACTGTCAGTTGAAATAAATCTTAAGTATGCAACATTTTCTTGTTTATTGAGATACCATTCTCACAGATTGTCATCCTATATGCATTCTGGCCAAGTTGGTTAAAGTTGTACTACTATATCATATCATATAGTTTACATATCACGTTCAGAATTCAAATTGGGCCTCTGTAAGGGTATTAAATCTTTTCTTTTTTGTTTCACTTTCCTAATCCAATGATTTTCTCACACAGCACGTTTCTGTATATGGTGTTTGTGCTTTTTTTGGGTGCCACATGCCAGCGTGCCACATTGTACTCTGACTTTATGATCGCTGTGAAGGTTTCAGCGGTACACTTTTTGCTGCTGGCTGGCATCTATGTGTCCAGCATGTCCTCCTGCCTGGGTGCCATGTACGGTACTCCGCGTGTCCTACAGAGTATTGCCAAGGAGAGTGTTATACCCGGAATTGATGCGTTGGGCAAGGGTGTAAGTAAATGAGCATATATGTATATGTAGCTGAAATAATTATTAAAACTTTCTATCTCTGTTTCTTTGTGTCTCTCTCTCTCTTCTCTATGCAGCGTGGACCTAATAAGGTGCCACTTTATGCCATGGCCGTTGTGGCTGTGGTCACCGTCACCTTTATCATTGTGGGAGATATCAACACTTTAGCCCCCATTGTGACGATGCCTTTCCTGATGACATATGCATGCATAGACTATGCCTATTTTGCTCTTGCCCAAACCTTTGATATACAAGAACAACGCGAGGAACGCTTTCGTATACAAGCTTCTAGTCCTAGCTATGAGACCCGTCGTTATGGCAGCGTATCGGATGGTGGGAATGATCTGGATTTGCTATTTCCGGATCGTGTACGTCATAAGAATCTGCAGAGTCCACAGAATTCACCAATGCATCAGACACAACAAGCAACACCTCCAGTGCCTACGGAGAACATTGTAGATTTCAATGCCCCAGCGCCAAGTACATCGTCTGCTCAAGGCGATACAGCGACCACAGCCGATGGAACCGCATTGACCGTGGAACAGTCAGCGGCTCAGGGTAGCGGCGAACTTGAGGATGAGAATGAGCCAATTGCGCCTATACGTCCTCCTATACATTCCAAGACGAAAAACTGGTACTCTGGCTTCTGCAATCGCTGGGCCTCGTTGCTGGGCGTAAGTTGAGCTTTAGTTGCAATTGAATCTATGAATTTAATATTTTATTTCAAACAATAGGCGCTCATCAAGCTGCTAGTTATGCTACTGGTGAACTGGTACTATGCCTTGGCCTGCTTTTTTGCTGTCTTTGTCATTTGGTTCTATGTAGGCACAGCTAATCCCGCCGTCAAGCCCGGCCTGACCGCAGAATTTAACTTCTTTGGCTGGCTGAAGAGCGTCATCTTTCGGTGCTTTGGGTATGGAAAATATATTCATTTACTAGATAACATTGATAACCATATAATTGTAATTTTATATAGCAAACGGATGCACGAGTATGAACAGATTGTAGTGACACCCTCGTGCCCTGGCGTAGATCTCTCGCCAACACAGTTGAATGATCAAAATGAGGACTTCAGACCGCGTCCCAATTATCATCACTCTTCGGTAATTGAGGGCCGTCTGATAGATGACATCTAGACTCTTGGGCCATGGGCCGTGGACTGTGGACTGTGGACAGTGGGAACATCATGGGAACATGGGTTATTTGGTTTAAATATGGGAGGAGTGGCAAGCAATATTTTGAGTGCATTTGGCTTATACTAAACAATGTAACTTGTATATGTTTAATGAAATGCTAAGGATAGTTATTTTAAATCCAGCACATGCATTTAGAAGTGATCTTCCCACTCATAACTCACACACACTGAAGAGACCGAGCCCAGCGCACAACGCAGCTTTAGCTAAAATTAATTGTCTACTAATTATATATATATATTTAATAATCTAAGTTGATGAATTTAACAACCTGCTTTTAATATGTTCCTTTCTTGTGTAAAGTCTCCTTGATATTTTTCTACTGTTTAGTTCTATGGAGAGCCTGTAAAATTGTTGCTTAATATAGATATGTTTCCTCCGTACGTTTTGTATCGTCTCAAAGCACATACATTGCTTAGTTGTGGAAACATATGTGATACTGAGATAATAAGTGAAACAATCAAAAACAAAGTAAAACAAACCCCACAGCCCAAATCAAACAAAGAAACAAACCAATTGAAATCATATTCAAACATTCTATAAAAGTATATAAATTACAGATTGAAATTTATTTTATTAAAATATCATTATGTTTAATGTGTACACATTTGAGAATTATGAGCCACAAAACCACAACAAATTCAAATTCAACTTTTCATTAGAAAATTAATAAGCCACAACAATATAAACATTTATAAATCATAATCTATAAACACAAAAACAGCAATTAACCACAATAGCTGCATTATATATACCATATTAAATTATATAAATAGGTATGTAACCAAATGTTGTTTAAGTAAAACTATAACGAAATTATTTAACAAATTAACAACAGAATTACTTTGCAGCGCGTTATATTTCAAAAATATACAAAGCGTTTTACTTTTGGACGTACATATATATAAATAAATAAATATAGCATAAATTTAGCTATACAAAAGGCAGATAGCACATCCAAGAACAAAATGAGGATCTATGTATGTAATGTAATAACAATATTAACTGAAATATGTATTAAACCAGTTTAATAAACTAAAAAGACATTTTGATTACAAAAAAAAACTATATATATTTATATAAATTTTGACGCCAACTGCAAAAAAAATTACCAAAAATTTGGTAAGTGAATTTATTTTAAATATATTAATCAGAATATCGTTTGTTAACATTTGGCGCCATAGTTTGTATTTAAATTACTCACGATTTCGTTATCGATATTTCCGCAGAACAGTCAAGCGATATATATTTTTGGGAGCCCTCGCAAGTGGGCCGTTGCAGCCCTATAACCTCAAAACTGATACCAATAAAAACAATATACACCTTGGTTTTTGTCCAATTTCTGCTCAAAACTGACAAGTGCAAATTCATGAGGTTGCTCCACTAACACCACCCAATCGCAATGAACACCCTAATGCGCCGAGCACAGTTGCACCACTGGCGAACATATTGCATAAAACAATGCGCCAACGCCGGCACAGATGCCGCTGCCAAAGGTGGGTAAACAATATATAATAGAACAGATTAAAGATAAATAACTTGCTTTGTGCTTTCAGGAGATAAACCCAATTATGAGGAACTTATTGGCAGTCGACATCAGCAGGCACAGCGCAGCATCGTCGTCCAGGTCAGCTCAGAGAAGTCATACAATGAATTGTATAACTACTGCAGCAGATTTGGACGCATTGTCACTGCCCATCATTATTGTGTACAGCATGAGGATGAGCTGCACTATATGCTGCTGGAATATGCTAATGCCGGCGAGGCCACAGCCGCCATAGACTCTAGTGCCTATAATGCAGAATTGAGCGGAAGTGGAGGAGGATCTGGAGGTGGTGGCATTCCAGTTCGTTCCCCCTTCCTATGGTTTAGAGCAGCAGCCGCTGGCAGGCGTAGTCAAGCTAAACTCATGGGAAACCACAAGGTCATACCACTAGCCACAATTGATGGTACACGGCCACTGGCACAAGATCATTTGCACACACGGTTGCGTGGTGCTCAAAACATTGAGGAACAATTGCAGTTGCTCTACGAGCATACACGTTTAAATGATTTGGGTGTGAGAATGCGCTTTCTAGCCGCACTTCAAGTCCAAGAGGCCATCTCAGGCATGTTTCCGGATGCACGAGCTCAGCCCTTTGGGTCCTCGGTGAATGGCTTCGGCAAAATGGGCTGTGATTTAGATTTAATCTTACGTTTCGATAGCGACAACAATACAGCTAATAGTAATCGGGAATTGTCGCGTCTTGTTTACCATACCAAGGAGAACCTGAGCAACGGTCGCTCCCAGACCCAACGACAAATGGAATGCATTGGTGATATGCTCCATCTGTTCCTACCCGGCGTTTGTCATGTCCGACGCATTTTACAGGCTCGAGTGCCCATCATCAAGTATCATCACGAGCATCTGGAACTGGAGGTGGATCTCTCCATGAGTAACCTGTGAGTACTCACAATTTTATTCATTTATTAATTCCGTAGAGTGAAAGAGTATACTGTATTCGTTGTATATAGCAGGGAAACTTGCGTCCGTCCGTCTTATTAACAAGCAGAACTTAAATTTTACAGAACACAGTTTTCTTTCTATATTGAAAAATACTTTTTGCGTAAACTTGGGAACTGAAAGACACTGAATCTTAGGTTGGCCAAAGATGGCTTTGTTTATTAACGTACTTATTGTTCGAAATAAAGACTTAGGATCTATGAAGCATGGACATAACTTTTTGCACTTTGCGCTCTCCTAGGCTTGTCTAGGCTGTTGTTAACTTAGCTAACTATAATAAGCTGATGTTGCATATGAAGTTTTGGAAGAAGTTAGCGCCTGTAGTTACTGGCCTGCTCCTCTTCCTTTTTAACGGCCTGGACAAGAATAAAACTCATAACGCCGCAGACGACATTCATCATGGCCATTGTCATGGCGAGTCCAACAATCCAGGATGTCTTGCCCTCAAAGAACCAGGTCAGCTCATCAACGCAGCCACTGAAGAAAGCATTTCCACTGACAGTGTCACGGCAGGAACTGGGCAAAGGTTGACGCAAATCTAAATAATCCCATGGTCCACCGGCTCCACAGCATCCAATATTCTCCTGGATCATGGTCAGCACATAGTTTGAATACGTGTACTCCGATGTAGATACAAATCTTCTCAGAGTCACATTCAACAGTGGCTGCAAACTCGAGTTTATTGTGCTGTACTGCAACAATATTGCCGATCCCGCAACAGTGCCCACAAATCCAAAGATCTGTGTACCAACGAATACAAACAGTGCCAGCGTATTCTCCATGAGGGCACTGAGACAGCCAAGAAAGCTGACAGCCATCATAATGATGCTAATGGCAATCAGCACATAAACGCCAATATAAAAGGATTGTGCCTCCAGAATGCGTAGCCAATCATTGAATCCCGGCTCAGCACGAAGCCAGACGGTCAAGGCAAACAACGCCGTGGAGATCATCCAGGCAACAATGTTGAAACAGAAGAGCGTATACTTGACACATCCAATTTGTTTCTCCAGCTGCTCGTCGGAGGCGCCATAACCGATGCCCATTTTGAAAGGCTTCTGAAAAAACAGAAAAGATAGTAAATGTTAAAAAGGAAGCCAGAAAAAATAAGATAAATAACTCTATATTATATAAATATTACAGAAAAGTTCAATGAATACCGACTTAGATAAAAAGGAAAAGAATAACGACTGTTTTTCAGAGAAAATCGGTTGAGTCAAGAGAATCAAGGAAAATGACAATATATTATAAAGTCCCTTGAAATAGATTTTATAAAGAAGTTCGTAACATTAAAAGAAGCAAGATAATAGAAAAGATAACTATACAAATATAACAGATTAAACAAAAAAAAATCAATTTATTAAAGAGTTATTACAGAAAAGTTAGTTGTATCTGGTGAAAAGAGAAACAAAATATTCCTGACTCAAAAATTAAGTAAAATGGATATTACAGAGAAGTTCGTTGAGTCATCGATATCATTAAAAGCTTCTCTCCCCCCCCTAGCACATTGTATTTATTATTAATCATGCAAACCCCAATAACTTTGGCAAGCGATCCACATACTGCCACAGCCCCAAATGAATGCGGCCAGGCAACTTGGTCTTATCAGTGGTCTGTTTAGCAAATAACGTTATCATTAGTTGGCTTTTGTAAGGCCCACAAAGTCATACGCACTACATGATTAATACAACAAGTTCTTTTTATATTGCAACACTCATTGAATTCCAGTAGGAAACTGTCCTAACTCAAATTCCAGACAGATTTCGTTGAGAATTAATCGATTAGTATCATTTTTTTTATCTTTCTTGACCCATTATCAATATTATTTGGCGGTCACTCGCGAGCACTTTTCAAGGCTTTGCAGCAAGAAAATAAAAATTGAACGTATCTTTTTGCCAACTAAATCACTTCCTCTGTTCACTCGTGATATAATATGGATATAAGAAAGTCTTGAAATATATTTTTAAGATTATATTTATTAGCTTCACCTTTTGTATTCTTCACAGAAAAAAAATAGAATGGAAAATTGTTTTGATAGACCGTTTAGAGCGTTATTTAAAAAAATTAAAAAACGTAGCTCCGTTTGGTTCGTTCGTTGAAATCGTTTTGCCTGCTCGAGAAATGAATACAACGCCAGCAACCTGATCAAAAGTGTTACAATAACAGTAACAATAAGAACTATGAAAACTTTCAATACGATGACAACATCCACACAGTGTACAGTTTGGCGGTCCGCAATTGTAACAGGTTGATAAGATAAGATAACTCTCTGAGGCATGCCAAAGCTTTTGCTGATAAGATTAGATACGAACAGGTGCCGATTGCTAAATGCCGTGTAATACCTCGTACAATATATGCATATACATACATATATCCATCTCTTTTGCCCCATCGAGCAGAGCAGGTGAATCAGTTTTAAACTTCTTTCCATCCACATTTTTGTGTGCTGTGATTCATGGACGAATCCATCGAGCTACTGATAAAGAAAAACTAAAGCCAACAGTCATAACCATATCCGGTTTGTGGTGTGTGGTCAGTTTTTCTGAATGAAAAACTCACAATGGATTCCGTGCCACGCCTTGACGTTCATTTTGCCAAAAGTGAGTCAGAAAAAACCAAAAAAAGAAAGAAGCTTTTTTGGACTGCGAGTTTCTTTTCCGAAAATGAAGAGTTTTATAAATAGAAATTTTAAAAGTTTATCGGGTTGAAATTTTTAGAGTCTCTCTTTCACAGAAACGTTTCGAAAAGGCTTATGATTCGTTTTGAGCTTTTTAAAAAGTATAAAAGTAGACTCATGTATGTAATGAAACATTTGAAAACACACTTTTTAAGTTTTATTTTCAGGTCAAAGTATTTCCAATACTTTCTAACATATTTACAGTTTACTACGTATTCCTAAATCGGACTAAACATTCGGAAATCTTTTTCGCCTTAATCTTAATAAGCTTACCTTCTAGCTTTGGCATTAACTTTATGTTTTATGTTTTATTTTTTATCTTTCAGCACCGGCTTTTACATGTCGGAGCTGCTGTACATGTTTGGGGAGCTGGATCCGCGGGTGCGACCCTTGACGTTCAGCATACGTCGCTGGGCACAGTCGTGCGGTTTGACGAATCCTTCGCCAGGACGTTGGATAACGAACTTTTCGTTGAGCTGCCTGGTCATGTATTTCCTGCAGCAATTAAGACAACCCATACTGCCGGCAATTAGTGCAATGGTGAAGGCATCAACTACGACAGACATCAGAGTCACCGAGGATGGCATCAATTGCACCTTTGCCCGCGACATGGAGCGTCTGGCATTCCCAAGCCGCAATACGAGCAGCCTAAGCGAGCTTCTCATGCAGTTCTTTGAATTCTATTCACAGTTTGATTTCCACAATCGCGCGATATCATTGAATGAGGGTCGAGCGCTGTCCAAGCCAGATCATTCGGCCATGTATATTGTAAATCCTTTGGAACAGCTCCTGAATGTCAGTAAGAATGTTAGTTTGGAGGAATGTGAACGATTGCGGATTGAAGTACGAAATGCTGCTTGGATACTCGAGTCGGAGGTGGAGAACTCAACGCTGACGGATAACGAGCGACAAGAGCAGTCATGGGGTTTACTCAATCTATTCAAGCATCCCGAAAAATCTGTAGTACGTCCCAATATGTTCTTTAAGCCACGCATGGTTGAGGTTAGCGATCTCTTTGAGAAATCCCAAAACGGAACGTCAACAATGCCGACGCCCATCAACTACAAGAATACGTCAGTGCGTCAGCAAGTGCAATCCATCAAGGCTGCCACACGTAGTGAACTTAAGCAATTACGGGAATCAAGCACAACGACAGCAACTACAACGGTGACGACAACGTCATCCACATCCACATCAAAGACCAAACGCAGCAGATGATAAACGGGAGAAGCATTTCCAGATGACAATGCCCGACTTAGTGTACATAACTAGAAAGCATAGCTCTAGCTCATTTGACCATTGAATTAGTTAACTAAATGTTGTTCATATTGTTAAGCGTTACTTACGGCCAACCTACAGCTAAAGAGGCGTACAATTATTAAGTACGAGTCGTCCTGAGATCATGCAATTTATGGGACAGCTCTGTGGCTTTTCCTTCCCCTTGCATCGCTAACTACTGACGTTAAGTATTCTAGCTGTTTTTTATAATAATTAAAATTATAAATAAAGTGTTTTTTCCAAAAAATAAAAATCTGTCGACTTTTTAATATGGTATATGTGATAAAAATCTAAAATGCTGAAATATATATCACAGAATCAAATGAAAAATAATAAACAAAATTTACTTTTGTCAAAATTGTGCAAGTCTTAAATCTCAAAATCCTTGAAACAGACAACTTTACAAGTCCAATGTTATTGCTACTGAACAATTTTATTAATTTTTGGTCGATACGAAACTATTTTGATAACTATCCAGCCGACTTTATAAATACATCCAAGATTCTGATTGGAACTCACTAGTATACACATTTCTATAGCTATTTCAACCCATAGCTGTAGCAAATAAAACACAACTCAACAATGGATGTTACCTTATTCTAACCTGGAATTAAGGCACAAAATTCTGTTAATATTTTCATAATTGCTCAATTTATTCAATTTGTTGTAATAGTTTTTTGTTCATTTTCTTTGTTTTTGTTTTTTAAATCTTTTAATTTTTTTTTTAGTTTTAGTTATATTTTGTATAATTTCGGCAAAGTCTTGATCGTTAACAACGCGCCTCATTGCTACCATTTTCAAATAATTTCTTTTCTCTTTTCTCATAATCCATTTTGTTTCTCTCTTTCTGTTTCGGTTTCTCTTCTTTCATTATTTTCAACTATTTGTGTAAATTTTTTAAAATGCTACAAATTAGCACACGAAATTTGATTTAACATATGTATGTCTATATTAATGTATAACAAAAGGATATATATATATAAATATATATATTTATTTATTTATGTGGGTGTGTTTTGATGATTTTGATCATTCATGTATTTATTTGTTATACATATGTATATGTATATGCAAGTTCTATGATTACATATTGCTATGTATTTGTTAGTTGTTCTTTCTATACGAATTCCCATTTGTTTATTCTGGTTGTGTGTGTTTATTATGTTGTTGCTCTGCTTCTTGTTGCCATTGCGCTTAAATAATTAAAATAATTTACATACAATTAAAGAAAATTTAAAAATGTAAATCCTAGCTCATAGGTACAAAATGATTGTTTGTCATGCGCCAATTCACAAATCTAAACCGAACGACAAACAAACGCCTTATCAAAATTAATATATATTTATAAGCATATATATATATTAATATTTTTGTGTTTATACAATTTATAAAAAAAAATTAGATAAGAATAAGAAAAAACAAACAAGAGTCCTGTTTTTGAGGACAGTGTGTGTGTATGATCGCATGTGTGTGTGTGTGTGTGTGTTTTTTTGTTGGAAGCCAGCCCAAGGAAAACATTGGGTTTTTCACTAGTATATAGTCCAAAAACAAAACAAGGCATCCTTTTTGTAGAGCTCTCGCCTGGCGGCTACTAGACAATAATTTCGACGGCATCCTCCGATATTGCGTTGGCTCATCTAAACCACAATTTGAGACGCAGTGCATCCACGCCATTAAGATAGTAACGAAATAGTCGTTTATCACGCACAAAGCCCAAATTTTCATATAGACGCAGCGCCGGCTCATTCCGCATTTCCGTTTCCAGCACCACTTCATCAGCATTATCAGCGAGCATTGCCTACAATTTTTGGAATCAATTATTGTTAAAAATGCAACTGTTAATTTAATTATTTTAAAGACTCACCTCAATGGCTTTCGTCACCAGCGTGGTGCCGATCTTTAGCTTGCGATATTCTTTGCGCACCGCCAACATTGCAATATAACCACGTCGCACATTCATATGCATGTCCAGCTTGCATACAATGGCGCCCACATATTGATTATCGTGCGACGCTAGGAAGCATAATTTTGGCCAATTGTAGATGAAATAGCGGTAAGTGTATATTGAATATGGCTCGGACAGCTCCGCTTGTATCAGACGCATAATATCCTGCAAAACAGAGAAAATATTTATATAAATCATTAAATATTAATATAACACGATCATTTAAATATAATTAATTGCAATTATATAATTCAGAAAACCAACAAACTTATTACATTATTATTTACACTATTAACTTCATAATATAATTTAAATTAATTAAATAGAAAACATGTTAAGTTTCTATTTAAGAAATAATATCAATTAACTAATATATAACTGTGTATATAAAAAAAATTATCCTATAAAGTACAGATACAATTGCAGCTCTTGGGTAACATAACATAATTCTTTTAGAAAATTTGTTTAAAAAATAAAGCAACTACACATTGAAATAATTCGACAATAAAATGTTATTTCTTCATTGCAGAGGCAGAGACCTGTATTTAACTTTTAACTAATGACAGCTATATAATAAAGTAGTCCAATGTTAACTAAAATTGGTCAGACAAAAGTTTATATTTTAAACAATCGTGTCTATGGCAGCTACATATATGAATAAGTACTCCAATTAAAACCAAAATTGATTTAGGTTGTGTAAGACACTATAAATAAACAATCTACGAGTTAGGTTAAGATTCTAAAGCCCCTTTTTTTAATGTGTTTATAAGGTCTTACATAACTATCCGATTGATAAACTGACGTGAACTAATGTCAACTTCCAAGATGTCTATCAGTAGACATTGAAAAAATGGGCCTTAGGGTCGTTTTCTCATCTTACCGATAAACCTAAAATGTTGTTTTCTTATTGGCAAGTTTATCTACCCTGAAAGGTTATCGGCAAGATGAGAAAACAGCCCTAATAAGATATAAGGAAGAATAAAAATGTTTTTTTACACTTAAGTTTGGTTTTTAGAGCGACCTTTTCTATGGCAACTATATGATACAAAGTGATCAAAGTTTTAACAACATAGCTTCCAAATTGATAGAAACAGAGATTACTATATCTACTTGTATATACTTTTTGGGAACTGCCATGCCGCCTAATATTATTTTAGATCTGTCTAATTGTAAGCTTACATGCATCTGATGTTCGGCTTCGTATTCCTTGTAAACGATCTCATCGGCTGAAATGGCAGGTTCGAGCTGAAGCTGGGATTGTAGTGGCTGTTGTTGTGGTTGTTGCTGTTGTTGTGCAGCCGCAGCTGCTGATGTTGAGGGCACCTCATCCAACTGTGGACTGCCTCTTGTTGCAATGGCCATGGCTGTTGTCTTTGTTGTTGTTGCTGATGTTGTTGTTGTTTGTGTGTTGGCAGTGCTTTTACTAGTAGCAACTACATTAACTTGCTCCTCCTCCTCCTCCTCTTTATCCTCCTCCTCCTGTTTCGCACTTTGGGCAGCTAGCGACATGTTGTTGTTTTTCACTTTACTGCTGTTGCTGCTGCTGTTACTGCGGTTGTTGTTGTTGCTCTTGTTACGGGTGCTGCTTCTGCTGGTGTTGTTACTAACATTGTTATTGTTGTTGTTGCTATTGTTGTTATTATTAATATGATTGTTATTATAAATAGCAGCAGCACTCTTATTATTCACATGCCCATTGAGTGTGGCCGTTACTGTTGCTGATGGTTGCATCTCATGATTTGCTTTTGGCTTTGCCTTATTATCCTTGGTATGGCCATTACACAGTTGCACCTGCTGCAGGATACCATTAATCAGTTCCACATCCGCATCATTAGCCGCATTCCCATCTCCCTGGATGTGTCCATTTGGCTGATGAACAACAACAGAAGCAGCTTTAACGGCCGCTGCTCCCTCATCGACTGTCTCTGCCTCAGTTTTCTGTTGTTGCTGCTGCTGATGTGATTTTTTGTTTTTATTTCTATACTTTTTCTTGCTGGCCGCCGCAGTTGTCGCTGCCGTCGCCGTGTCCGCCATGGCTAAACGAGAGGAAAACATATTTTTTAGTTACAAACAGAGAAGAAGGACACAGCTGAGAGTGCGTTTAGTGATGGGGAAAAAGGTGTCGGGGAGGAGTATAGAACATGGTACAATGGGGGCCACACAATAATGATCACCTGCTCCAACTGCTGCTGCTGCTGCCGTGACTTCTCAGCTGTCGACGATGGCTACTTTGTGGTCGCTGTCGATGGCGTAAAGTCAACGCACTCGATACAGATTTGCCTTTATTTTTGGTTATATTTTCACAGTTGCCAGTTTTTCATTCACACACCCGCACGCACACACACACACTCACACAGCTCCCCTAGGGATGTGCGATATATTCGTGTCTGTGACTTATCACAGTTACTTCAAAGTAACGAGTCGCAGTTACTACAAATAAAAGCACGAGTAAAGTGTAGTAACTGTCGATTTCGAATTTAAATATTAGTATATTAAAGGATTTTTGTTTACTATATGTATATACACTTTTGTTGTTTCCGCCAGAGCGCTTATTTTTCGGTTCAAACCTATTACATCACTTTTGAAGTCAGTCTTTGCTTTTAATTTAAAATTTCCATACGAACAAAGTCTAAGAAGATTTGAAATACACAAATATCGGTTTAAGTTTTAAAAGCAACTTTTCCAATTGTAACTTTAATTCATTATTGTATCATTTTGTCTTCTCTAGCACTCACGAACATACACTCACACAATCGTGAATGCACACACACACTCTTTGGTGTTTGTCGTACTTTGTTCCTGTTCCGTATATGGTATCGAATTTTAATTTGCTTTTTTACATATACGCCAGTATACGCATATTTAATTCGCTTCACTGTCAATAGTTTTTTCTTCGATGGTTTTGTTTACCGTTGGCTGGATTCGATTTTGACTCTTGGTTATGAACAAATTCAATCACATATACACACGAACACATGCAAGGCATCGAACAGCTGTGCGCACAAAATTCGTTTGTGTGAGTTATCGATTGCTATCGTTTTTTTAAACAATTGCACGAGAATCGATTGACCGATTGACTTTGGCGCCACTTGTGTTCATTTCGTAAATGTTCTAGCTGAACTTGCTGAAAGTCAACCAACAGTCATTTTAAGACTGATTGGTGATTCGTAAAGAAACGTTTTTCTATAATATGGTATTGTAAGACATATTGTATTAATTATGTACTTGTTACACACTTATAAAACTTGTATCTAACTTTAGACACATTTTCATGGTTTATATACATGCTTACATATATACATACATGCATCATATTTATTTGTTATCTCGTGTTACTAACTAAAGTTTATTTGAAGCTGGACTGTGATTAAACTTGAATTCATTTTATGTTTGAATGTTTTTAACGGCGGTTCCTCATAATAAAATCATAATAAAATCAAAGCTAAAACAGCGAATTCAACCTTCGCCTAGTTTTGTTTAGCTATCCAAAATAAAAATACTCAAAAACAAAATAAAATGAAATAAAATTGAATGAAGATAAACGTGTAACAAATTAAAGTGTGACTAAACTTTAATTTGATCTCTTTCGCGGCGACTTTTATGCAAAGTGAACGCTTCGCTGTGTTTCCTTCCTGTTTGGTATAGTGAGAGTCGGACACCGGCCGCCGGCAAGTTGATTGAGTATCAAAGTGTATTCGTCTGCAAAGGTGTAGCCAGGTATTGATAGAGGGTGGGGGACTGCTGTTCCCCATTAAGTCTACAGTATTAGAGGAGTCATATACTGGCCATGATCATTTACTTGAATCGATTGTATAATTGCACATACAATTGCGAATAGTCCGATTGAAATTTTCTTATTTTTCTTGAGATGTAAATGCATCTTTAAGCTTACGAGATAAATTATTTAGTCACTTAAGAAAATACTTAGGAAAATGCTTAGGAAAAGACTTGTTCATCTGTTCGAACTGCAGCGGCTTGCTCTTATGCAAGCGACGTAAAAACTGCTGCGTGTTAAGAGATTTACATTCAATTTTGATTTTTAGACGAGCTTGGCTTACTTAAATCGCTGCATAAAAATAATAATAAAACGATAGATGAAAATGTAATAAAATATAAGCGGGACTTTGTAGACTCCTTGATTGCTATTTATGTATATTTATGTATATATATACGTGGTAAAATAATAAATGAAATATAAATGCTGTTAGGAAATACTTGTCATAAATCTTTGTATATATCTGGTGAGCTTTCGTAAAGTAAGCTGTAAGCTTTGATCAATCATAAGAATTCATATATATCCTTATCTCAAATTTGCGATAAATAAAATGCATATTGAACCTTTATCTTTGCGAAATTGTTACATAAGAGTTCCCATTATGATATAGAAGAATGGTTAGCTGATCAACTTATGGAAGAGGTTTCGTAATCACCTGCGCTTTCAAAATTTAACAAATGCATTGTAAAAAATCGATCTGTATAGATCGTTTAGGATGGCAAACCTTTCAATACTTATAATCATAATAACCATTTTGGCAAAATGAAGACAGAAAATACTCAAGACTCGCCGGCGGCCTTTCACTTGGACAACTCGAAAGCAAAGCACACTTGACCAAGCCAAAATAAACAAGTCGACAGTCAGGCATCTTGGCTGTTTCAAGTTATTGAAGATGGTCATAAAGTCAGTATTGGAGTTAACGTGACAATATTGACTTCAACTTTAACTGCAATTGGCATTAAATTTCCGACGAGCGATGTTAATTAGCAGGCACTGTTTGTTTGGCTTTGGCATTTAACAGTCGCAACAGTCGCGTTTGTCGCGCCCTCCAGAGAGCTTCACTGATTGATTGGGCACTTTATGGCCCTGTGAATGAGTTAAGAGCTCCATTGTGTTGGGGAGAAGTTGGAAGGGGAGTAGGCGGGGGCGCCACTTTGCGATGCGTTGACATCAATTCATCGCCCGCTAACAAAAGACTTAGGCAACGAACTTGGCATTGCAAAGTGCTCTCGTTTTTGTCACCGCTGCTGTTGTAGTTGTTGTGGTTGTTGTTTTAGTTGCTGTTGCTGTTGTTAATGTTGTGTTTATTGTTATGCCTACTTATTGCAGGAATTGGAGCACAATGCACGCATTAACAATGTGATGCAAGTGTCTTGCAATAATGTATGCCGAATTTTGACATCAACAGTCACACTTGTAGCTGAGAATTCATTTCAAATACGCTGTATAAAAGTTAATACAGAGAGATTATTGTTTCTGTATAGAGTATCTTCTAGTCGATCAGCGTCATCTTTTTTATTATTATTATTACTATGGTCAGTTATGGCTGAGAATAGCTAACTGTAACGCGGTCAAACGCGATTGAATAATTTTCTTGGAATTTGCATATATGCCAATACATAATCTCTCTTTCTCTCTCTCTCTCTGTTTCTTTCTGCCTCTCACTCACTCTTTCTCTTGTTGTTTCACTTTTTAAAAACCAAATAAAAAAAGGAAAAAAAATTTGCAAAGTAAACAGCAAAAGCAAATAAAAGGCATGAGGAGAAAGTGAATGGCCGTTTAAAGTAAAAGCAATAACAACAACACCAACAACAACTGAAGACGAGTGACAAACCAACGCCCCAACCTCTCTTATCATATATGTTGTTGTTGTTGTTGTTGCTGTTTCTCGTACACACAGACTCTCAAAAAAACTCCACAAGTGGGGCCTTGTTGTGGCTTTGTTTTTGTTGTTGTGTGTGTTGTGCATATGCACTTAGCCTGGTCGAAAAGCAATTTAGTTTTTTGTTGTTCAGACGATGCCACAAGTAAAAACAACAACAACAACAGAAACAACAACATTTGCTCAGTCATGTTGTGGTGTCATTTTGCCGGCTCTCTGTTGCAATTCAAAAGCAAAAATACTTTAAAAACCCCTGAGCAACAAATGTGACTTTTGGGAGTCATCCACGCATCCATTTAACTTGGACATTAACTGTGGTGATTTGTTTTAGTCACATTTTTTTGCGGTGTCAGCGTCAAATTGTGCCAAATTTTGTCACCAAGAGGCCACTAAGGCCGCCAGTTGCCACCGCCAGACATTGCCAGACGTTGTCAGACACAGCCAGACTTAAAGTGAACCAAACAAGTAGTTAACATTTTGCGTTTTTTTG
Source organism: Drosophila testacea (assembly GCA_035043265.1). NCBI lineage: Eukaryota > Metazoa > Arthropoda > Insecta > Diptera > Drosophilidae > Drosophila > Drosophila testacea. Next base: position 5,505,848 of record JAWNND010000229.1, read on the forward strand.
TTTATTTGTTTGTTTTGGATTTTGTTTATGGCAAAACGAAATGGTTATGTTACAAATTTGTTGCCAAAATCGTTTTTAATTATTTCCAGCAAAAGCGAGCGAAGCGATTGGGTGGTGGTGGAGAGGGGTGGGGGCTAGTGGGGAAGGGTGGTAAAGGGGGGCTGGTTAAGCAAGGGCACCCAGCGTAGCATTATGCAAAATAACAAACTTAGAAGATATCGAAACTAGAGCAACAAAAAACACACAGATTTGCTTGGAATCACTTGAAAATTGATTGAAATATTTACCTAAATTAAACAACATTTTAAACAGTTTATCATAGTTAAACAAAGTACCGAAATTTGTCTTAAATACAGCTCTAATTTGAGCGCTCATTAAACTGAGCTGAAGATATTTTTAGTTTTTGTTGATTTTTTTTATTGATTTTTTAAATTTACAGCAAACTCTTAAAAATAACTATAACATTTACAAAAGATCTTGAAGAAAATAATAATAAGTAAAATAGTTTTGAAGAATATTTTTTTAGTAATTTATTGCCATTAATATAAATTACCGAGCAAGTTTTAATGAATCTCAACTTAATGCGGAAAAATATTATTTTTTTTTTTATCTACTAATTATTTTTACAAAAATATTCCGATTGTAAAAACTAGTCATTATACTAACTATAATCGAAGTTAAAGTATAATATTTTAAAGCATGAGCTTACTTACAATTGAACAAAATATGAAAACATACTTAAAATGTTTTCTAAAAGAATTTTGCGATATCAAACAGACTAAATTCATTTTAAGCTATTCAAGAAAATGTATAGCAGCAATTGTTCATTCTTTTCATTTCTAAAGTCTTTTCAGACTATTTTCATTGCTCTTTTGCTTTTCTTGTGCAGATCTACGTTTGTGTACAGCTATTAAATGCATAACTAACAAATCAAATAATTAAATAAGTTAACCCAACAAGCAACTATTTGAAGCTTGTCATTTTGGTTTCCAACTACAAATCGAATCACAATGCACGAAATGCTCCATTTGCAGTAATAAGTATCAATAGATTCGAGTGCAACGAGGCTCAACGCAATGCAATGTGATCGGCATACACATCCATATACTTAAATATGTATGTATGGGTATGTCTATGTATTTATGTATGTATGGATTTCGACTTATGCAATAATGGCCCCGCCAAAGCCAAAGCCAAAACAAATAAAAATGAAAATAAAAATAAAAAACAAAAATGTATCAAATCAAACGTAATCGTAATCAAATTCCAAATCAATTTCAACAAGCGAGTGGCGTCAAGTGGTCAGGTTCCCGAAATGGAGCAGCGAGTCAGAAAGCTGAAGACTGAAAACTGAAATATGATCGTTGATGCTCATTTTGGCAGGGGCGTCACCAGCAGGATATTTGAGGGGGTCGTCAAAGAAGTGAGTCGACTGCAAGTTTCTCTTTTTGTAAGATATTTGTATTTTTTTTAAGTTTAAAACATCAACACAAGATTGTAGGTTATAAATAGTAATTTAAGGTATACAAAAAATGATTTTATTGAAATGTAGATTTCCATTTATACAACTATTCAATTATAGTTCTGAATATATAATTTTAGAACAATATTAAAAATATATACTATACCAAAATAAAATATTAATAACTATAAATATAATTCTTGATGTTGCTTAATATAATGTTAGATTTATATTTAAAACAATAAATAGAAATTGAAAAATGTTTTAACCTAAACCTAATTGACTTTTATTAAAGATAATAAAATAAAATAAAATTGTATATAGAGTGTAAATATAATATAAAGTTAATACTTTCTTATTAACTTGTATTATGTATTTAATTTGAAATGTTGTATTTATTAAACCGACTAAAAGCAGTCTGTTAAAAAATATACAAATTTAAAAAAACTAAATATTAAATTTAAAATGATAAAGTTAAATTAATTAAAATTTTGAGTTACGAAATACTTTCATTACGCCCCTGTTTAATGCGTTCCTGGACACAAATGCGTCGTCAACTGGCAAAGAGAAATGTAAGATGTGAAATGGGAAATGGGAAATGGTACACAACACAAGTTGAGCAAATAATACGCTGAAACCTGTATGATAGAATGCAGTTGGCTGACCCTCCCCTCCCCTCATATCGATGGAGAGGTGCTCCTTGGATTACTCCCCTTTCAACCTCTCCCCGCCTTTTATGCTACACGCTGCTTCAACTGCTGCACAGTCGCTATGCGAGCTCTCAGGTCGTGCAGGTGTACTTGGTCAAGGTAAGCGAGGCAAATAAACAGCTAAAAGCAAACATAACAAACACAAAAACAACCGCAACAACACCAACAACAACAATCACAAACATCAAATAACACTTTGGAGCCAGAAGAGTCTCAAACTCCAGCGGCTGTCTGATCAATTTGGCACAGAATCCAATTTAAAAGACGACAGTTTACCGCTTCTAGAGACACACGCAGAGACGCTCTCTTTTGGACACGACGTAGACCAGTGTTGGCAGAATTTCTTCTAGATAATTTGATAGTAAAAAGTAGCTGGCAACTGCTAAGAAAATATTAAGTCTTCTTAAGAAATGGTTAATATGAAGTCTTATATTAATTAAGCATAACATAATATAATTATAATAATAATAATAATAATATAACTATATTAACTAAGCATTATATATAACTTTGTCCTTCACAAAATGTAGCTAGAAATAGCTACAAACTTATTAAATCTGCTAAAGAAAATGTCAATAGTTTTGTATTATTTATAAATTTTATTACTCTTGGGCTGTAATAACTAACAAAAAAGATAAGGTCTGCTATAGAAAATGTTAATAGCTTTGTATTAAATAAACCTATAATAATAAACACTTATCTAAGGCTAGTCAATAAACTGCAATTCTTATAACTTTTATTATTCGTTTCCCAAATTGACCAAATCATTTTTCCAGTGACACAAAGTTATTAGCTCAATATTATTTCATAAAAATATGTCAGTACCTCAATTACACTATTTTCATTAGAAACTATTTGGATATCTGTAAATTATTTTATTGATGTTAACTGATACTCTCATAAAGTAGTCAAATAAAAAATAGAATAGAAAATTAGCTAATGACATTTCCTTAAATGTTCCAGCTTTAGCGATTACCAAATTGCTAATTCCAGCCACTTAATTTTCTAAAGGATCACAAAACATTTCAATTTATTAATATGTTATTAAACTTTAAATAATGGCAGACACCAAAAAGTATATATGTATATTCACTTCTACTAAATTACGTAGCTGCCATAAGAACGATCGATTAAAAGTCAACCTTTAGTTTGAAAAACTTTCTTATTTCTTACGATATCTCAACCAAACTCATAGATTATGTGTTTAGTATAGCTTCATACAGTCCCACCAAATCGGAATACTATATCATAAGGCTGTCATACGTCATATATTGAATGCAGGTCACTGCAGGGGTATACAATCTTTGGCGCCTTGCGTGATATTTATTTTTTAAATCAAGACATTTTGTTAGCTAAAATGACAACACTGACGTAGACGCAGACGCAGACGGTGACTGAGACAGTTAAAGCGTCGACGGCAGCGATGGCAACGTTGTCGTCAGTCCAACACGTTCAGTATAATTCGAACGCTCATTGAAAATGGTTTACAGGCTGCGCATGCGCCAAGCGTATAACTCCACATTCACCTAAAACTCGTAGTCGTAGTCGTCGTAGTTCCGCTCGGTATCGGATTTCGTATTTAGATTTAATATTCGGACTCGTCGCGTGCTCATATAAATTGCACTTACCTATCGAATTTATAACTATCTATATAACACTTTTTTTTGTTATTGTTGTTTTTTTGTGGTGCATCGAAAGAAATTAAAAAGGAAAAATACTACGAGACGTGCCAAAGCCAAGAAATATTGGAAAAATGTAAATGAAAATTGTTTGTTAGTGTAAGAGATAAAAAATAAAGAAGGAAAAACATGAAAACAACTGATAATTGACATGTGTATGCAGATGAGGAAAATGCTTTCAACGAACTTGCAATGACCTTGACTCGACTGCATTGGTAACAGATACATGAATTAATGGCATGACAGCAACAGGCGTGGGTTGGCCTAAAGACACCCGTGATTTGTATATGTGTGTGTGTGTGTGTGTTTATGTGTGGGGAACATGGGGGATAGGTATGCAAATGGCCAAAAGATTGCAGCATCTTTTAATCATTGGCCTCAGGCAATCTAATCAAATTGCTGAAATAGCAAATGCGTTGCATACATTAAAAGAATTTAAATAAATGAACACGAATATACAGTAAAACATAACTATATAAGGATTATTTATAATTATTTATTTCTTAAAGTAATTGCAGGCTATAACATCGTTATTGCTTATCTGCAATCTAATTTTATCAAAGCAGCTGTCTCATGTAATGATATTCAGATAGTATATTTATATAATGTACTATATTTATTTATTCCCAGAATATAGCGACAATAAATGCAATCACTCACAATTTATTCTCACTATCAGCTTATTTTTCATATTCAATTAATATAAAGATAACATATTACTTGCATTTTGCAATTAAATTACTTTATTATAAATTCAGATAAGATTAATATAAAACTTTAAACAAATATATGTGTATTAAGTATTCATCAATAAGTATTTATATCTTCTGGAGTTCTTTAATTGGTACAAAACTCTTTAGAGACTATAAGGAGCTATTTACAAATTTAATTTTATTACAAAAATGGAATGAAAGAAACGACAATTTTAATATTAATATTGTTAATTAATGTTTTCTTTTTTGATCAACTAGTTACAAAACCCATTGCAGTTGTAGTTACTACATTGTTATGTTGTTTGAAAAAAAGGCCACCGAATATATTGACAACTTTAAATTTCATAATCCAATACAATCGAAATCTAACAACAAATACGAAGGAAAATAATTAAACAATTACATTTGCTGACAGTGAAACAATTTCTACAAAGAAAACAAAATGTCAACGCGTAATTTTAGTGACAATTTCATATTATAATTATTATTATAATAAAACACAATAATAATGCAAAAATTGACAGCAGACAACAGACAGCAACAACAATTAAAATAAGCAAAAGTGAACCATAAAAGTTAAAAGTGTTTCATATTTGTTTTTGTTATTGTTGTTTTTTTATTTGTTGCTGGTACAGGTGAAAGTGTTAATAAAAAGGGAACCAACAACAACAACAACCAAAGCAACTGCCAAAAACAAAACTAGAAAGAAAAGAAAACAAAACGAAAAGAAAGAAAAACAAAAATCAATAATACAAATTAAGCGTTAAATTTGTAAAGGTAAAAAATCAATTGAATAAGGTAAAAGTTGTGCAAATTGATGAAAATAAATAAATAAATTGAATTGAAGAAGAAATAGCAAAAGAGTACAAATCAATAAGCTAGCCATGCTTATATATGTATATAGTAACCATATCTGTATGGTATAATAAAATGTTATTGAAACCAATCGAAGACAACTTTAGTCAGCCGGCAGCTTGTTTTGGTTTTTGTTATAGTTTTGGTTTTTGCTTTTTGCATTTGATTTTGTCTTTGATTTTTGATTTTGTGTGTTTGAATCTGGTTGGGATTTCTTTTCCTGGCCGCCCGAAACAACATTCACTTGTCATATGTAGGCAACGCTTGCCACTTGGCTAAAATAGAATTTAGTGGCAGCAGCAACAACAACAATTGTAACAACAGCAACAACAACTGCTACTTGCAACGAATACTTGCAAATTTGTTGCCATAGACTAAAAGCCAGTCTGGCCAGTAGGCTGAAAAAAGCAGGAAAACCCGTGTAAAAACTCTGCAACAACAATAGCCAACAACAACAATTACTAACACTGGCAGTGTAAAAACAAAATATAGCCAATAGCAACAAACATTTGTAACGAGTTGCAGTAAAAGTGGTGCGTATAAAACTTGCCTTGTCTCTTTCTAGCTGTTCATGACTCCTGCTCCCGATCTCTTTTTCGCACTCCCTGCTCGTCACGTTGGCTAATGAAGCGCAGCAGTTTGAAGTTGATGAATTTAACACGAGTTGTCGCCGCTGACTAATTGACTAAAGTGAGAGCAGTCAGGCAGTTGGACCGTCCGTCCGTCAGTCAGTTAGACCGCCAGTGGCGCTTTCTCAACGTTTCATACCGGAAATGTTAGCAGGCGACCTTCCCAGCTGAATAGCTACTGTACATATGTGCTTTTAATGCTGATTAATATGAAGCTTAAAGTTCGTGTCCTAAGTCATTTGTTGCAGACAAATAATAGTAAGAATTCAAAGCAGTTCCCGAGCAGAGTTTGTGTCTTAAGTCTTTCGTTTATAGTGCACTACAAATGCAGTTTGTGCCTTAAGTCTTTTCTTAATACAGTTGCTGGCAAGGTTTGTGTCTTAAGTCTTTTGTTTCTAGTGCACTGCAAATGCAGTTTGTGCCTTAAGTCGGTATAATATAGTTCGGCACGTGACTTGAATTCCAAGTTTCCTAGCTGCAGCTAGTTTGTGCCTTAAATCTTTTGATTATATACAACTCTAAATTACCTCTACTGTAAAAGTTACTTGTGGGATCTATGTATAAAATGTATTTAGCTCAATCCCAAATAAACACTGACTTAAAGATATTCAAAAACATGTTTCCAAATTCCCTTACAGCTAGATCAAATTATAAACAATTTGTAATTTATTACTTCATAATATTTTACAAAAGTTTAGTGAGGCTTTTTCATATTTAGGAGGAGTGCAGTTTCTTCAGCTTATTAAAGAGGTCAGAGCATGATTGCTGATCAATCTTTGGACAACAAAATTCAGATCTGTTAACTGATCTTCAGGTGTTGCCAACAAATGTCAACCCATAAGCCAAAAAACCGTTGCTCTGACTTTCCCATAAATTATGCTACCTTAACGATTCTTGAAAAAAAAAACTTTCTTTGGGCTATAAAACTGTTAATCAACAGGGTGCGGCACATGTGTTTTGATGTTTTATGGCCAACCCACTTACATTTAACAAGACCTTATTAACTGATCTGCAGTTGTTTTTCTTATTCTTTTGGTATTTTTGTAAATTATTTTGTTGTGTTGGAAAATGCTGTTGAAAACGTCGCCTTTTGAAGGTCACGGTAATTACTGTGTGAACTACCAAAGTATCTTAATGCTCTTGATTAACTAAGCTAATGAAGTGAACTAACTATCTCCCTTCCTCTCTATTTTATTTGTCTATCTTTGTCTTCAATTAAGAAAAACACAATGGACAATGGCAAAAAAGGCAACTCGTAATGTGCCGCCTTGACGATTACTTTAAATTGGATTGTTGTTGTTAGTTTAGTTGTTGTGTTTGTTTTGTTGTTGTTAGTGCAGTTGAGATTGTTGTTGTTAGTAATGAGAGAGGTCAAGTAAATTTTAGCGTTCGCTGTCCTCAAGAAAGTTACACGTTAAAGTTCAGGGTTAAAGCCATTCGAGTCCAAACGATCGCTAAGTAATTGCAATGCCTGAGCTCATTAGTAAATCTAAATATTAATACTATTTTAATTTTGATATGTGACAAGCAGCTTAAAAAGCAATTGAAAACTTCATATGCTTAGTTAAGCAGCACTTGTATAGTATACAGAATGAAGCTTTAATCTTTTATTGGACTTTATAAAGCAGTTTAAAGCTTCTTATGGCCTAGTTGAGCTCTATATAAACAGCTTGTGCTTTAAGCTGTAATACTTTCCCATTCCTAAAGAACTTTCAACGTATTTATATCTTCAATTTGGAATAGAAATTGTGCTCAAATTCAAATACAAAATGTGCAGTTGAGAATTAATAAGATCACCTGCAAGCTTTAGTCTAACTTAAGCCTGCTAGTTTAATCAGTTGCTTTTCTATTACAGCTTTCAAAGCATAAGCAATAGACAAAGTGAAGAAGACTAAATGCATACTTATAAAGCTCAAGTTTCTGTCCAACTAATGACTTTATAAACCCTTTTTTATGTTTCACTTTTATGCTAGAATAAACTATGATTTAATCTTCAGCTTTCAGTTAATTTTATTGTGATCATTAACACATGCAGAAATCTAGTTATGAGTAATGATTTCAACTTACCCTTTTGAATGAGTTATTAAGTCGTATGTCAAAGCTTTTAGACCGAACTCAGTGACAGTTTCACTTCCGTCTAACGAATGTGTCAAGTTGAGTAACAAACACAAGAGCAAAGCATATGAAAATGAAAATGAAATTAAAATGTGAAATGATAATAATAACAACAACAACAACAACAGCAGCAACAACGACAACAAAAACAACAGCTAACATGGCAAATCGCATTAAATTAATAGAGGTGTTCCAGGCAGGGACTAGGCCATTGTAAATATGTAGTTTATAATGTTAATAACAATAACAAACGGCAGAAATTACTTAACAGCAATTTAATTGTTGCCACAATCACACACACACACACACAACTATGCACACATGCATATGAGTTGTGGCAGCTAGGGATGGGCTCCGATATTTTTAATATTTTGTTTTATTATTTTTGTTTTGCATTTATAATATTTTGTTATATCTTTGTTTATTTAAAATCGACCAAAAGCAGTCGAGAATGAATTCAAATTGCAAATTACTAACACACAAAAAATAAAAGTCGATATTGAAAACATACTCTGTAAAGTTTAATTTAATTTACATAATTTAAATTTTAGTTTTTTATTGTCAACTGCTTTTAAGTAGTCGAATTTAAACAAACATAAATCCAACAAAATGTTATTAGACAAATCAGTTAGTAAAAATAATTGTAGACAATAAAAATAGACAAAAAATACAAATCGATATTGAGAAAAAATATTTATTAAAATATGCTATTTAATTTAATATAATGAACAAGTTAAAATCTCATATTTTAATGCGCACCTAACTAGTAGATAGTTATATAATATAAGCTATATGATATTTAACTAAATTTGATGGCTTATTTAAAATCTGTTTTTATTTTTTAGCAATTAGTAAATATGTTAAATTTAAATTAAGATTTTAAATAAGCCATTAAATAGTATATGCTCTATAGTTTTTATTGTTAATATTCTGTCTCAACATCGATATTTATTTTTTTATTTTACCTACTAAAAATACTAAAAAATATAAGTCGATGTTTGGAAAATATTAATACAAGAAAATATTATAAATATCGATACCCATCTCTATTCAACGCTGACGTCGACGTCTAATGCGCTTCAGTGACGTCGCCGTCGCCGGCGGATTGGAAATGCACTCACCAAAGATTGGCTCACATTTAGTTGTTGTTGTTGTTGCTTATGTTGTTATTATGTTTGTTGCCGCAATTGAAACAAATTATTTGCGTTTTGATTGTGGCCAATGTAATCACACACACACACACATGTATATAGACACACACACAGATACACACTCGTAAATACAACGAGGCACGCACAGCGACAGCGATTATGAAATTAAAATGCATTTTTTTCTCTCCTCACATTTTTTTTTTATTTGACGTTTAATCGAATATTGCCGAGTGCTGCGTATTAATATGCAAATAGAAAAAAACTAAAAACGAAAACAAAATTAAATTACGTATGCGACGTGTGGTCAGAGTTAAAGTCAAATTGCAAAAAATGTGCTCAAGAAATTGCAGAGAAATCATTTTCTAATTACATTTTAATTCAATTATGTAAATCGAACTGAAGCTAATATCATTTCGTACAGTTTCCAAAGCCAATAATATAAAAATTATAACCTCCAGTTGTACTATTTCAGAAAACTCAATAGATTTATATGAAAGTTGTCTTCAAGACCTTTGCGTTTTAAGATTGAAGTTCAAAATTTAATTGTAATTTGATCTATTTAAGATTGAAGTTCAGAATTTAATGGTAATTCTAACAAATTTAGATTTTTTCCTTTTACAATTGTTTTGATTAAATTGTTTTGAAATTGAATTTTATTCGAATTTTGATTGAAATCAGTTTCAAAAAATATAATTTTGTAGCCAACCACAAAACGAATGTGAAAAAAGAAAAATAACATAAAGTCTTTGCCTAAAATGAAATGACAATTACTTTGTGGTTTTCCCAGATAAATCTAAAGTTTTAGCTTCGTAATGTTGCATTGTATTAAAGCAACGATTATAGCATGATCACTGCCATTATCACATATCATTATACGATGGTTACATGCGGTCGCTGACTTGACTTTGATCTATTAATTGAGATATACGGATCGATTGCAAATCAGCGAAGCAATTCATATCCATTTGATTTTGTCACAATTGCGTATACTCCAAAATCAACTGCTGTACAATTTACTCAACTATCAAGTCAATTTCCGCCAAGGGGCAAAAGAAAAATAGTGGAAATTGAGGAAAAATGGAAAACAATTAAACGAAATGCATGACAAAATATTGTCAAAAGCTGAAAGTAACACAAGTAGCAAACCAACAAAACGACAAGTGTACAAATTTATTTGAGCATTACACAAACATATATTAAATAGAAGAAAAGTGATCGACTAAGAGATACCATGCATATTGTAAAATACACTGACATATACAGATTTGTAGCTCTACTTTTAGTTTTTCGTGTAATACTTTTGATTCTTTCAACAAATCAATATGTTATTGCAATATTAAGATTGGATTTTATTATTTTGTTTATATTAAAGAAAAGCTGAAAAACTTCAATTACATTATATTTCAAATAGATTAATAAATAACTATTTTTGTAAATGTTTTCCCTTCGGATTATTCTATCAGCTTTTATAGTTATTAATCGTTTTACAGAGTATGCTTAAAATCTTATGTGGCATCAGTTGCCTTTCAGATTGATGAGAGGGAGGCGTTGTTGTTATTTGCACCACATTTTTAAAAGTAAAAATTTCAAATTTGATGATTTATTATGCAAAACTAATAATGACTTACAAGAGAAAAGGATAGAGTGATGATCGTTAATAAAAATATGACGTAAGAGCAATAAAGATGGTGATCGTCAGATCGTCAATTGGGGATCTTTTAGGCAAATGTGCGGAACTACTTTTCACAGTCCATTGCAGGCTCGAAAGAGCTGGACTAGACCAAGTCTAGAGCCTATCGAAGCGTTTAATTTTCACTTAATTGCCGTAGTTAAATCATAAATTTAATGAGTCTCATAGAAAGCGACGACGACAACATCGACAAAGACGATAAATATGATTGTCTCGTCTACGTGGACTTGGTTTTAGTGTCCAGCAGCGAAGCCGTTAGCAAAATGAACTGTTAGATAATCTTGACAAAATGGTAAAAGAGTTGAAAAAGAAAAAAAAAAAAAAAGAAAAAAGGTAACAAATGCAACGATTATGGCAAAAGTATTTAACTCCAACTGACTTAACTCAACTGGCTACGTGCCGCGCATTCTAAATGGCCTCCAACTCAATGTGCCACATACTTGACAACTCTGGTAACTGGAACTTAAGCTTAAACTGGAACTCTAACTAACCAGTCAGACATTTCGAAATTGTCTGGAATGATCCAGAGACACAGTCTGAGTTAGTTAACTGGAAGCTTCAACTAACAGCCATGAAATTCATTTACACTGACTCGCCGAGTCTGAAAATTTATTGCAATCCTTTCACTCCAAAACTTTTGAATAAACCAAAACGATTACCACATAAAATGCACTTTATACCGGGGACGAAATCTTGTTAAAGAGATCTGTGATTCTCTTTATAACTCAAAGAAACAAGCAATCAGAAATCGCTCGAAAATAAGATTGAATTAAAAAAATTTTTGAAATTCTATTGCAGTGTGATTACATTTTACAATCAAGCAAACCTTAACTACAATAAAACGTTTTGTTTTATTTTTTTAGTGAGTTAACTTTTTCAGTACCACTAAAATCCATTGACAATTAGTTAATTTTTCACTAATTGCATAGTTGAAAAGTGTTCATTAAAGTTTTCGTTGGGATTATCCCTACCACTTAATTTTAAGTTTGAATTTTATCGCCACTTTATATTTATTTGGGATTTTCAATAGCACTAAAATTTAATCATCACTAAATATTAAGTTGAGACTTTCATCAACAATAAATATTTAGTTATCAAGTATTTTACTACTGTCTTTTATTTAAAAAGTTAAGAAAAGATTCAATAATATACACAAGAAATAACTAAACATTAATTAAAATATTGTAATAATATATAGCTTTCCATTTATTTAACTCAACTCTAAATATTTTTCTTTCTCTTTCACTTCTTGTAGAGCTGCAAGATGAGGTGTTCCCGACGGCAGACACAACAGCATCCTCTGCTGCTGCTGTTGTTCCTGCTGTTTACGATGTTGGTCTCAAGGATTGGGGCATTGCCCACAATACAGCAGCAGGGAGCGCACAATGGGGCCAACTATGTGCAGCAGCTGGACAAGAGTTTCTTTCAACCACGTGAAATTGAGCAGACTATCGATGAGGTGCAAAAGATATTGGCCAATGATCCAGCATTGCCCAGACTAACACGGTAAGAAAAAGACTTGACTAAAATCCAAATCAAAGTTATTGAAGAAAAGGAAAGGGAACATTTAATTAGCAATTTACTTAAAGCTGGATTTTGAAAATTTATCTAAAATTTAGTAAAGAAATTCAACAAAAATTCAATTGAAAATCAATGGAAATTAATGAGAATTGAATCAAATCTTTAACATATAGTAAATGCAATACTTGTCTAGTGTTGGAATAAATAAACTGGATAATAATGAAATAATTAAGTAAGCTGAAGATTTTGTTCCCTTAACTGCAGTCTACACTGTAAGGTTATCGGCAAGATGAGAAAACGGCTCTAAATTTGTTCGTATAAGTATTTCCTATGACTATTTAGTTTAAACCTTGATCTACACCTATTGTTTTCGGTCTCTAATTTAAATTCTTATAAATTATCGATTGTTTCTCAATGCTCAGTGGCGATCGAGGAGCTGTATGAGAAAGTGACAAGGGAGGAATACGAGAAGAGCATCGAGGCGGGAGACAGAGTCCGCATTGCGTGCTTTGATGTTGGTGTTGCCATTTAACACGGACAACAACACCGAGGAGAATCTTCAGGAGTTGTACACGTCCACCGGTCACCCAGGGTCATTGATGCCTATACACCTCCCGATCCCATTAAGTTCCTCACACCGGATCCCAATGCGGCACCCAGAAGCACTGTGCCCGGCGGTAATCCCGCTGTGGCAGCCACCACCTACAAACCCGCATATGGTATCTTCCCAAACAGCTCTATCCGGCTCCGACGGCAACTACATATCATCCTCCTGCTCCGGCGCCCGTCATGTACCAGTTGACACCGTCGTTGAACAAACCAAGCATGGATTTCCAGCCGATAACCAAACTGCCCCAGGCCTACGATTATGCCCAGGCTCAAGCTGCTCCTCGTCCAGTTGCTTCACAGACTGCCCAGAGATTTAGTTCACATTACAATGCAAAGAATGCGCAATTCTTCCGAAAACCAAAGCCATCACAGGCTAGTACCAGTAGTACTGTCAAGCCTGTTGCAGACATTCTAGAGAGCCTTGGGATTGTTGGAGGCGCAGGAGGAGCTGGAGTTGGTCAGACGAATCATAAACGTTATGCCATTGATGATTACTATCCGGCGGAAAGTGCACCACAACCGGTGGTGGCTATGGCAGATTTACGGGGTTTGCAAGGAGCACGAATTCGTCCAGATGCCTACTCCAATTTTAAGCCCTTAAACATTGGTGAGGAACTGCGTGTCAAGCCGGAGGTGGAGGGTTACCTCACACGCTTTGGTATTGTCAAGAAATCCCCCAAGGCTTTGAAGAAATCCCAACCCACCGAGGAACCAGCTGGTGCTCACACGGAGCTATCGACGGCAACAGCCAAGTTGCCAATCCAAAGCAATATGGAGCTGGCGAAATTGCTCGAGAATCTGCAGGAACTGGAACGATTACAAACGAAGAGTAAGAGTAGCAGCACAAGTACCAGCACTAGTACTACAACTACCAGCACCACAACAACGCCAGCACCACCACCACCTACAGCTATGCCCACCTCCCAATTAATCACACATGGAGCACCGCTGTTGATTGAACCAAAGAAACCACGACGTCGCATTGATCCTAATATTGATATTAATTTTGCCAATGCTGGTAACCAACAGAAGCCGTCGACTTCCACAGATGAGCTGTCCAAGCTGTTGCAGAATCTTCAAGAGCTAGAGAAGCTGAAAATCAATCCGGAGAACGTGCTAAAAGCCACAAGTTCAGGCACCCAAGCGCTTAGCAATCGTTTTAGTGTTACCAGCAGTACTAGCACTAGCACCAGCACCAGCACCACAGCTGCTCCAGTGGTTAACAATGATGCACGAGAGTTGCAGCTTATTCTGCGTCAGTTGCAGCAGTTGGAACAGGCGAATGCGGTGCGAAAAACAGTAACCAGTACCAGTACCAGCACCACCACTAGCACAGTCAGACCCAAGCCTAAACCACCAGCACCAGCCCAGGGCTTAGCTTTAAGCCTAGATCCTTCACAGTCCAGTCGCTTAGGTGTCGCGGATTTTGCACAGCTTCAAAGACTTCTCAGCGATGACAGCGAATTGGAGCGCCTTTATGAGCAGGCAAGGAATACCAAGAAGGTGGCCAAGAGTACCAGCACTAGCACCAGCACCAGTACAACCACCAGCACCACCACTCCGAGACCCACAAAGGCCGCTGCTGCCGTGGATCATGCACAGTTTGAGGCATTGATAACAAGAGTTCAGCAGTTGGAGCAACTGCAACAGCCGAAATCCACGACACCAGGTTTCCTTACACGCAATGTGGCAGGAGCTGGACGTGGACCAAGCTTAAGCCTGCCCAGCAATGACTATGCACAGTTACAACAATTAGCCGCATCCGCACCAGACTTTGATCAGTTCGAGGGACAAGTGGAGATCTCAACGGCGGCATCGACGTCCAAGCAGCGACAACCGAGACCAAGACCGAGACCCTTGAATAATTTTGAGAAAAGTAATGGACTGCTTCAAGATGTGCAGCCAGAGGATTATGTGCAGCTGCAGAAGCTGCTAAGCAAGGTGCAGGAGTTGGAGCGTGTCCAGCTGCAGGAAGCACGTCCCACAACGGGACACCAGCTGGTTACCGCCGCCTCAGTGCGCACCCAGAATGTGAAGAGCCTGAATGGGGCACAGATTGTGTATGCCCAGCCAGCAGACCAGGATCAGGACCAGCTGGGACTCACACTAGATCTGCCTGTATACAGGCAACCCTCGAGAACGTTAACAACTCCCATGCCTCTAACATCCTCCAGTGAGGAGTTGCGTGAGCTGGCCATGTCACAACCGGCACACCCCGCAGCAGGCCAGGATCAGGAGTTCCAGCAGTACCAACAATTCTTTAGCAGCCTGGAGGATACTGGGGAACGTCAAAGTTATCAAAATATGCAACCCATCTACAAGACGGTTACGTCAACACCGAAACCACCACCTGCTTTCACAACTGCTGGTCCAGTTACCACCATGAGGCAATCCGATCTGGCGGAGCTACAGAAGCTGCTCTACAACACCCAACAATTGCAGAAACTGGGCGTGGCACTGCCCAACGAACTGTCCCAGCAACTGGAGAGTCAACTGCAAACACAAACCAGCAGCAGCAGCAGCAGCAGTAGTACTAGTACTACTAGTACCAGCACAACAACAACACCAGCTCCTACACTGTTTCCCTCTGCTGCCCCTCTTCCAGCGCATGATTCATCCTCGCCAGCTGTGTTCTCGTTAACCACCATCAAGCCTGCAGTGCCACGCCCACCACGTCCCAGCCCCCATACCACAGAGAGCAGCGTAGAGCTGCCGATCTTCAGTGCCACCAAGATCATTGAGGCTGCCATAAAGCGAGCTGCCAATCGCATTGGTGTCGCAACGGAACAATCACCAGTAAATTTGGTTCCATCACTGGGATTAGGTTTCCGCCGTCGTAGTGACGATCAGTTGGATATGGATACGGAGACAGAGGATGGACAAGAGGGCGTCATGGATGGTGATCTGATGGCCGAGTTCAGTGAGCTTAACTATCAGCTGGCCAAACCGGAGCCACAGCCGAAAGAGATTGTGGGTGGTGAGAACCTAGATGAGCTGCAACGTCTCATTAGCAATCTTCAGCAATTGCAGCAACTGAATGTAAGCCTTGATCTAGTGACGAAACCACAACAATACCAGTCCGATGCCATCTATCTGCAATCACAGCTGCAGTCACAACCTCAACTGGATACGAACAAGACACGCAGACAGAGCACCGATAATAGTACCAGCACCACCACAACACCACTGGAAGACTCCTCCACAACGCAGTCACCCACAAGGATTAGCCTTAATCTAGACTTGAACGATGCGGATGAAGTTGCAAGTGTAGCAAGTGATGGGAGCACCACTAGTACCACCACTGAGGCAAGCAGCACCAGCACAACCACAGAGGAGTCACGCAATGGTTCACTGGATGATCTGGCAGATTCATTTGGACCCGATCCCGTTTCCCAGGAGCCGCCGCCGGCCAAAAAGAAGAATGGTTTCTATTTCCTTGCCGATTGGAATTCATTCCTCGAGGTGGGCGATGGCGATGATCAGGTTGTGGTGCGTCTCAGTCCCAAAATTGGAGATCCACGCGACTTTCTGCCAGTCTAACCAAGTCCATTCACTATGTTTGGATTAATCCAATTCAGCCAATTTGCAGGCAGTGTGTATATAGACCTTAATTAGCTCCCTTTAAAATTATCCTAATCCTCAGTCAATGTCATTATGATTATCATTATGATTCTCATTACGATATTCATTATCATTATGATTTTCATTATGATTAACATTGATTAAATTTTAATTATGATGTCATAATGTTTGTCATTACGATTATCATTATAATTATAATTATCGATTATCGTTATTGTGTGCGTGTTGTATTTATTTTAGTCACTGGTTTTTTTTTTCTCCGCCGCCGCCTAATAGACCCGACCCCATCTGGGTTACCGGGTCGTAGTCATAAGTTGGGGCCTAAGCCTAATGTGTAAGAGTCAATAACAAAAAAAACAATAAAAGTGCTTATATAAATTGCGATTATAAAGGAATCTAGAGTTGTATAAACGGACAACAATTTGACATATAGTTTAATAAAGATGTGTAAAAAATTAAATAATTAAAATGTGTTTAACTAATTTTGTATTCTAGTTTCTGAATTTGTGACGAAACTTGTTTGGTATCTCTAGTTTTTATAGTCTCTGAGATCTAGGTGTTTATACAGACGGACATGGCTATATTACTGTTGATCAAGAATATATATTTGTTATCATATAGTAGATGATATCTTCTGTCCGGTATGCACATTTCCCTCTCAACAAACCTACTCGTGGTATCCAGCTAGTGACAAAAGTAACTTAAAAAATTCTGCACCGCTTTTGTCACTAGTGTGAACTGCCTTTAGGGTTGTAGTCCATATATATCTATAAACTAAGTTTGTATTCAAATTATAAACACTAAAGTTGATCAAAACAATTTATATATACATATTATATATGTCGAGATAACATAAATTCAACAATAATAATAATAACCTATTTAACACAACTTAATAATTCAAGAAATATCTCAGAAAAAAATAAACAAATGGAAAGATACTTATCAACAATGAAGCCAGGTCTCAAAGAGTCCAGGGATGTCGAGCTCGTAGAAGACAATCCGACGTGTGTGGACAACGGCCAGAGTGTAGAGAGCACCTGGCGATTGCAGCAGGGGAAGACGTAATGCCAGCAGCTGCAACACTTCATCATCGGGTTCAGTCTGGAACTGGGCAAATGGCACAAAGCCCTGGACACCGCGATAGATAAAGACTCGCACCTGGCAACATCCCTCGACAAAGGCCAAAAGAGTCTCATCGAGCACACGCAGCGCTGTGAGCTGACGTGCTCTCAGATCAGCGGCCAGGGATTGAAAGAGAGTGCCATTGGCGTGATGCAGTTGAATGTGGGCAACTGGTGCTGTTGATGGTGCCACCGGTGGTGCATCAGGTGCCACAATGGTCAGCCGGGCATATAGAAGTCTCGCACGCTGTGCAGGACCCACAAGCAAGCGGATCGTTTGCACCGGTTTCCAATGATCTTTCTGATAAGGTGCTGGCAAACTCATAGTATACATAATACTCTCCTCCTCCTTCAGTTGCAACAATGGTTGCAACTCCAATTGCAGCTGACGTAGCCGCTCAATGACCGCGTGTAATCGAGTCGTTTCATCATCTTCATCATCCTTGGCCAAACTACTGCCCATGTAGGCTAATTGCAGCACATCGTGCACTGTCTGCTCTAATTGCAATAACAATTCCTGCTGCCCATGCTGCTCCTTCTCGGCCTGACTCTTGTTAACTCTCTCGTGCAATGCCATCAGCTCCTCCAGCACTGGCCAAATGAGATGGGAACTTCTTGCGGCTAGGACACGTGCGGGATTATTTGGCAATGGCAACGTGTCCGTTGGCAGAGTTGCAAACATTTTAGAACCCGATTTAATGGCATGTCGTTGAAGTTGACGCATTAACCATAAGAAATCCTCCACAAGATGCGCGTCATCATAGAGATCACTCTCGGGAATACTCAATTGTGTGATATTGACCTCGGTCTGCAAACGAAAGCTGAGATGCTCCAACAATCGTGCCCTTAATGTCTCAAACTGTTCGTGGTTAATCACATGCGTTGCATCAAGATGTGGACGCAACTGGGATTCGATGCTGGGGCGATTAAGATACTTGATAGCATCCTGATAGCTTGGCACTCGGCGTTGCAGCTGCTTGGCCTCATGTTGCTGCTGCAGCTTCTCCAAGGAGCGGATGGGAACGCCTAATGGCTCAATTATCTCAATCTGTGAGCTTGTACGCCAACTCTGTAGATTCTGTAAACTGCTACAGTTCCAGCGTTGGTCCTCATGCTCCTCACTCAACTGGTAGCTGGTCATGAAGCTAAACTGTTCATTATTATTGCTGTTACTTTCATTGCCCTGGCGCAACTGCAGCACAGTCACATCATCGATGGGTCCACTCTCAAAGGAACCAGCATTGGCAAATGCTGTTCCATTCCAGCGATAAATGCGTGTCCAACATCCAATCTCATTGAGCAGCAGATAATTGATGCCTTCTTTGGGTGACTTTAATGCAAAAACATGTCGCAAATCCGCTTGATCTGTATCCTGGTGCAATTCAAAGCTGTGCCGCAATTGCTTCACTTGATATGGCAGATGCAGCAGACCAAAGAGTCTGGAGAGGCGTCTACATAATTCTCTATGACGTTCCGCCAATGCCGTCGTCTGGCGACGATAGATGACATGTGCCGCCTGCTCTGCCTCATGTGGTTGCTTCACCCGCAACCAATAAACACTCCAATTACCAGTGATAATCTGTGTGTTTCTTCCCTGTGCCCACAAGCTCTTCCCATGCCAGGCATTATAATCAAAGCCATTGATGAGGAATTGTGTCCGCAATTCTGGAGCATGCAAAAGATCAAAATAAAGTGGCGTCTGGAGATGCAACTGTTCCTCCCGCAATGTGGCCACATCACTCAAATTGAGATTGCGATCCCCATTGATGGATGAGTTGGCCAGCAACGAGCCCAACACTTGCGCTGACTGCATCACCAGAGGTGTCTCCACATGTTGTACATGTGGTGCACTGACCTGTAATCAATGGAAACATTTTATTTAACTTTTTACTAGTTTTAAAGGTATCTAATTTCAAGTTAGAAGAACGACACTCACCAGCAAGGTATTGGAGTATTCTTCAGACAAATTCAATCCATTTACCAGACCCTGCATCAACACATGTCCATCATCCAAGTGAAGTTCCTTGGCCACCAATGGATAACTGAGCTGTTGCTCTGTATGCAAAGTGACCACATGCGATAGATTCAAGTGATTTAACTGATTCACTTGCAATTCATTAAAGTCCAGAGAGCCAGGAGAAAAACTGATGGCAGCTGTAAGAAGGTTGAAAAGCTCTTTAGTTAATTAAAAGTAAAAGATTAAAGATTTTGAAATGTAAAATCAATTTATAGATCAAACATTGACCCAAATAAAATTCTGGATCAGTTTTAAAAAAGTTAGGCAAGTTTAAAGTCGGTTTTCGGTTCTTACCTGCCGCTCGCCAGTTTCGATCAACGCGAAGTGTATCATAAATCCACTCGGTGACATTGCAGCCATTAATTCGTTCGCCTTGTAAAATGAGCTGATCAACGTAGAGTTGATCCATCTGGACAGGCTCCTTGAAGTGCACAGGCGTGTAGATTGTGACTTCATCCTTGCCATCGAGGAAGATTAGCTGCTCCACGAGCTCTTTTACCTGAATGCCATTCAGTTCGGTAATTTGAGCACCATTTTGGATGCTCACACGACCCGTAAAAATTTTATGGCCTTCCACATACAATTGAGGCGTCCGTTTCTCTAGAAGATTATCAAAGAATTCTTGCAACGGCTCTAGACTACGATTGCCTAAATGTCCTAGTACTGTAAGATCCTTTAGTTGCTGTTGTGGCAATTTAATCTGTCCACGTTGCACATAGGCATTCAGCTGTGGATGCCAAGTCAGATGCTTTTCCAGCTGATTAACTGCTTGATCGTTCAGTTCACCTTCCAGCTGCACATTTCCCACATGAAGTTGTCCTGTTAAATGCAGATTGCCGGCAAAGTTTATTGGCTCTAATTTGTTGGCCAATTGCTTAAAGGGGACACCGTTTAAAGCATCCAGCTGAAGACTGTCCCGAACAATCACTTTTCCTGCAAAGTTTTTGGTGCCCACAATGAGCAAATCCTCTCCACGAAAGACAATATCCTCGAGCAGTTCAGGCAACAGACGTTGATTGTAACTGCCCTGGAGTACAAGATCGCTGGTAAAGATTGGCGACTGTTGGAAGCGCCAACGTGTACGCAGCTCATTGGGCTGATCCAACCAGACAACCTCACGTTGCAGCTGGTCAAAATTGCGGTTGTTGAGTGTACCTTCCACCTGGACGGCGCCATTGACCGCAATCTGTTCCACCTGCAACTGACCATGGAGTATTTTCAGTGGCAACACATCCAATTGCTGCAGAAAGCTCAACAATTCATCAGCTTCGAGTCCCTGCACCTTTGTTGCCTCCACACCCATTGGGAGGATGAGTTCCTGGACCTGGATATGATCTGCTTGCCTAGGCATGGTCAACAGCTCGTCGAGTAATCGATCATTTAGACGACCCTCTCCCGTCACATCAAATGCGACGTCCAGTTGTTCCGCTTGCAGGCGCTCGAATCTTGCCTGGCCGAGATGCATTGGTTCATGGAGTGTCTGGTAACCGGAGAGGGGCACATCGTTGAGAGTGCGTGTCACCTGCAACTGTGGCAACTCTAGATCCTGGACAAATTGCAAACGGGTAGTTGGGGCTATCAATGGTGCATCCACACGCAGAGTTTGATCGAGCAACTGTTGCAAGTGGACGCCATCAAAGGAACCATTTAAACGCAACTGATGGAAGTAAACATAACCATCCAGAGTGTTCACATTCTCCAGCGTCTGCTCCGTATGCTTGGTCACAAAATGCTCGATGGGAATGCCACTTAGTTTGCCATCGATTACATGTGCATCCACTGGCAATGTCAGCTGCTCCACGTGCTTCACTCCAGGTATGAGCAGCTCCTCGTTGCCGTCGATAGATCGCTGAGCCAAATCCCCAAACAATGATTCATAAGTGTTTCCATCAAACTCTCCATGCACCTGTAACGGTCCATTGACAATCAACTGGGCAAAGTGGCATGCCGCTTGAATGTGATGTGATTCCAAGAGTGTGGGGTTCAGTGGCGCCTCCTCAAAATGACGACCTTGCGCATTTCCATTCAACTGCAATGTAGAAATCCATTTTAAAATAAAAATTACTTTAAAAATTAAACTTGTCTTGATTTGTATTTAAAAATTGTTTCGAATTTGGTTTAATAACTATAAATTTGGGTCTCTGGTTAAGATAATCTTGGAAAGAACTCACCTGCAGCTCCTCAGAGACCTCCAGCTGTGTAAATGTCACCAAACCAGGCCAATCTTGTGCATCACTCAAAGTAATTGCATCCAAAGGATCACGGCCATTGATTCTCCCATTGGTGTCCACATCATTGACAGCTAAAAGAGAGAGATTGATATGTAGACAGCTTTAGGTAGAGATTAAACTCAGTCTAATCTAATTTTATCCACTTACTCAGAGTTTGGGTAAATTGTTTGGGTGCACGAACAATGCTCGTGGAGCTGCCTTGCGACCAGAGATAGTCACTAGGAAAACTTAGCTCATTAAGCGCACTCAAATGCAGCGAGTCCTCAAAGACAACAGCCTGAAAGGAAGACGAGACGAGAATTATAAAAAAAAGAAAACCAAGCTATAAAATTTATATATAAATTTATATAATTTTATGAAAATATCAAAAGTTTCCAAAATAACAAAAATTATTCTATATATATAGTTTATAGCTGACTTGAGGCCTAATTCTTAAAGAACACACAAAAACAATTGTCACAAGACATGGAGCAAGGCTTTGTATACGTCTTTGAAGACATACCAGTTTTTGACCAAACCAGCGATCTAAGTTTAGTATCACTCTTGCGCCGTTAGAACAAGTTGTGAATTGTAAAAAACAAAAACGGCAAATAAGCTGTCTGCCAATGGCTATAAGACTTTGTTATATGATAATACCCTCTACTAGTATTTTTTGGGAATAACTTACACCTTGCACCTCCAGCTGTGATAACTTTAAAGCCTCGTGACGCCAGATGAGATCAGCTAGGAATACTTTCCAGTCGAGTCCATTGATATAATGACAAGTCAGATTTCCGTTTAGTTGAAGTTGCTGTCGTGTGCTTGAGGGCAGAGATTTGGGTGGCACCGTTGATGGAGGTTGCAACAGTTGCAACTGTTGCACGTTGATCGAGCCATTAAACTGCAGTGTGGCATTCTGTATGTAGAATGGCACATGGTTCAATTTATCGATGATTAGCTCCTGGTCCACTTCAACCGCATCAAAGTCCAGTTGCTCATAGTCGTAATGGAAGAGCTGAGATTGACGCTTGCCACGTCCGCTGTTGTTGTCTATGTCCAGCAATTGTTGCTTCAACATGCGTATATCTTGCAACATCCCAAGGAGATCAGTGGCAGCATCATTCGATGTCCAAGGCACATTATTTACATAGAGTGCATTCACAATGGCACCTTCATTGATTACCAGCGATGTGTTGATTTCTTCATGTTGGATTAATTCCCCCTCAGAGTCTGGGGCATGCAAAAGCTGCTCGGCTTGCTGCAACACCTTGTCCTGTTCCTCAACCCAGTTGCGCATAAATTCCTGAATCTCCTGTATGTCGTGGAGTTCCGAGTTGCGTGGCAAGAGTTGAGTATGCAATCGAAACAGTCCCGAAGGTGCCTCATGACGTGGCACAATCAACAAAGGAGGTTGCACCTGCCGTTGCAATGCCGCTCCAGCCAATCCCTTGTCCCGCAGCTCATCCAGCATACAGCCAGCTCCGTAGCGTATCTGGGAACCCAACTCACAGGGAGCTGGTAAACTGGCCTCAAACGCTTCTCCATTCCAGACGAGCACCTCTAATTGGACCAGAGAGTGGGTATCAAAGAACACTCGATGCTGGACGAGAAGTAACAAATCATCTCGATAACTGCGCACAGGCACGGGCAGAAATAACTCCACTACTCCAAAGTTCTGGCCAAGCACAGTCTTGGGCAGCAGTTGACCTTGCACATAGGCAAGGATCTGTGGACGTTGACCACCAAGTGCTAGATAACTGCGTCCGCCCATTTGGAAGGCGGCAATGTCGGCGATTTGTGGTGCATCCAGATGCTGGCGTTGTTGCAACTGCAAACCCGAGTCCTGATTAAGTTCATGCATGTCATGGGCATAAATGATGGCCTCGTTTTCCTGACCCACAGCTAGGAGAAGATCCCGTCCCGTATCCAGCACGGCAACTGCCGTAATCTTCTCCTGCAGCTGCAAGCGCTGCACAATCCAGAACTCCAAGGCATCCACATCAAAAGCATAAATGCTAAGCGTTTGATTGGATACCACAACTAGATATTCGCGATTCTCCACAACGAATGGAAGCATCTTGGTCACATTATCCAGAGGCCAATCCCAGAATTGGATTAATCCTGCTTCCAGACGATACCATAGTAGCCGTTGCTCTACGGAGAGCATAATTAAGCTCTCCTGTTGCTGTGTTCTCGTATTCCAACGCTCATAGCTGAGCATGTTATTAATCCTCTCTTGAATTGGCAATATTTGCAATGATTCATAGGTGCGGAATGTGGCATCTGCAACAAGTTGTGGCTGTTGCTGTAGTAGCTCCAACTCCTGATTGCGTTGACCCACAAAGTAAATGGTGCCATTCTGTTGCAGTTGCAACCAAAGGGAAACATTCACGCCCAGTGTAAACTGCAGATTCTCCTCAATCCGACTGAGTATAAGCATTTCACGTGTACGTCGCTTGGACAGCTCCAATTGTTGCAACTGCCCCAGATCAATGTCCAGTGGAGCAGCATCTACGACATTCGCTTTATTAGGTATATCCCCATCCTCATCCAGACTGCTGCCCAACATCTCCTCCTGATGCACACTGCCGACCACAGTTTGTCCTGGAGTATCTCCAGTTTTCGCCTTAATTACCGCCTCCAGCTGACGCACTTCCTCAGTGTGACCTTGCCGAGCTACAGCCTGTTTAATCTCAGTGCGCAGTGCTTTAGCCGCTTGGAGAGTAGCTGGATTTACTATGACCTTGCTGGGCGTGACACCGGATTTCTGACCCTGTTTAGTCCATGCGGGCTGCACTATGACTCCTTCCTGTAGGAGTTTAATCGGTTAATCAAAGTTGTTTATAATTTAACCATGTTTTTCTTACCTGCTCCGCCTCCCCCGCTTCAAATGCATCGTTCAATTCCCCGCGTATTTTTGCAATTGCCGCACGTTGCTCTGCAGTGATCGTTGAAGAGGGGGATGCACCATTGATGCTGCTGCTGCATGCCACAAAAAGCAGCAGGCACAGCCACAAATTCATATTATTCTTCTTCCTTTGCAGCTTTTATTATTAATTAATTATATCACACACACACAACTAATTACAATTTGAACAAGCAACACGTGAACACTTGTTTTTCATATTTGCAAAATTTACCGTTGCTTTTATTGCAGCACTGCCAACGTGTTTGCATTCAAGAGTCTGGCAGTACCTATTTTAGTTCTATATTAATTTTACAGACAATATTGTTCAAAATGTTTGAAGTGCTTTAAAGTACTTGTCTACATGAACTTTTGAATATGACAAAAAAAAAGTTTAAACTTTGTTAAGCACAGCTGAGAACTAAGCTTTGATTTTTACTGTTTTCAAATTCAGCAACTGAGATCGCGCCAAAATTGTTGTTGTAAAAAAGCAGCGCTGGCAAGCAAAGGATGGCGCCACCATCGTGAAACATGACAGTCCTAGTCACCCAATAAAAACAAAAGCCTAAAAGTATGCATCAAAAAGTGGTTTAAATTTAAATTGGCGTGCTCGTTCAAGAAACGAAAAAATCAATAACAATTTTTTATTTTAAGTAGCAAAATGAAATTTTTTTAACAAATCGATGAAATTATAAATTAGATAAATTCCAGCGGATTCTTTTAAAATATATATCGTCTTTGTAGCTCTTCTGGAAACATTTAGAAAAAATCCATACAAAGCTTTAATTTTTTTTTTAATGTCTCATATTTAAGTATGTAGCTGTTTTTATGCTTGCACTGTGCAGTGCGCACAGGACGCACTGCGCACAGGACGCGACGCTGAGTTTCTGTCCCCAAAGAGCTCAGAGATCGAATTTGACCTCCACCTTAACGCTTTTCATAAAACCAAGTGGTTGGGGCGGGAGGCAGGCGTGTTAAGGAGACGGAACGTTAGGAGAGTGCGCGCTCGCTCCCTCGACCGATTGATTATTGCTATCAGCTACGCAGATCTCTCAGTTACACACACAACACAACATACGTGTGAGAGGGTAAGAGATATGTTTGCAGCCAAAGGTAGGCAGCCGGTTGCGCATACACTCTCTCCCTCTTTCGGATTGGAGGCGCTCTCTAGAGTTTTGCTCTCTGTGTTTGTGTCGCTCTCTGTGATGCCAGTAATGTTCCGAAAGAAAAAGTCAAAACGACCAAAGAAAACAGGCTAAAAAAATAGACAGAAAATCAGGACAAAATTTTTTGTTTGTTTATTTATTCAATATAAAAGGTTCAAGGCATCGTCGATCGTCGGCCAGATTTTCAGATAAAGGATGTTTAAGATATTTCCCGGCTGAAGCAGGTAAAAACAGGACAAATCTATCCCGAAAAAGGCCAAATTGGCATCACTGGTGCCAACAAGTTTGGGCAAAACGGAGCAGCGAGTCGACTCAGGCCGCTCGTTAGGTTAGTTCTTCAACGGAATTCATCGTTTTTTGACGTTTGTTCTTGCTGCACGCACACAGAGCAAGAAGCACGCATGCACAAACAGACAGAGAGAGAGAGAGAGAGAGAGAGAGACGGCAACCGCCAAGCAACAGGCAAAAAATTTAATTCTATTTTTTTTCGTTATTATTGATGTCGGTTTCCTTACAAAAAGTGAAATGAGAAATGAAAATTAATGCAAATTGTAATAATATGAATTAAACGCGTACATAACAGTTGTTGGCAGTGTTGTTGCTTCTTCGACCTTTGCGAACTTATCGTCGTAACAGCAGCAACAGCAATAAATACAACAACAGCTAAAAATAATTAAACAGCGCATGTTTTAATATGTGTGTGCAGTGTGTGTGTGTGTGTGTGGTCTTTGCATCGGTTCAAGTTAAAAAACATTAATTGCCCAAGCGGCGTCTAATTGTCAACAGTTGAACAACTACTTGTTGCTGCTGCTGTTGCTGCTGTTGTTACAACAAATTATTCGACATATTAAAGTGTTTGGGCTGCAAAAGCATTATTGGATCTTCGCATTTTCGCGTGTGAGGCCCACTTCCTGCCCCAAACGTCGCCGAATTCGCCGCCCTTCCCCTTTGCCGCCTTTGATTTCGGTTTTGCCGCGCTTCCCCTTTGTCCTCACCGCCAGACAGAATAGATCAGACAATCTGAGCTTGAGACTGCGGACACGACACGACACGATACGGAGGCACACGAAGCGCGTCTTTAACACACGACACTCACACAACGACAGTGTCGAATGACGTAGACAGTCGACACTTGCTTATCCGTCGAACGGTCGTCGCTCCTTTCTTTCAACCGTCTCACGCTCCAACCCTCCCTCCATGATTAGGTCGCGACTTTCGCGTGTGTACGAAAAACTAAATTAATAGCCAAAAAAAAAAAAAATTGTGCAAAAATTATCAACAAATAATTTTAAATACAGCCCCTTACAGTCGGTCTTACCAACAACAACTACAAAAAATATAACACTAACAAAGCATATATTTAAAAATCTGCTTACTTTGCATAAGACAACAACACAACAATCATCAAAAACAACAACATTAACAACGATCGTGTTTCCAATCAAGACGGGTGCAACAGGTGAGTGTTGTAAAATTAGGATTTCATTAGCATTACAAAAAAAATCATGTATTTGCAAATTGTTGAGTCGAGTCTGGATTATAATGAATATCCGATAGAGTGAAAACCTAAAATTAAACAATTTTTCGTGATTTGCAAAAATCGTTAAACCATATTGTTTTTTTAAAGTAATTCAGATACTTTTGAATACCTTCCGAGAATACATACATATGTACTATATATGTGTTTGTAAATGAATTTTCAGGTGCCAAAACTTTAGATTTAAAAATTTTGTTGTCATAGGAAGGGAATTATAGTATACAGGAGTCTACATACCATATTTTGAGTCTCTAGCTCTTATATTCCTCAAGATTCAACGCGAAAGACAGGGCAATAAAATAAAACCATAAACTTCAATTTTCCCAACGATCAACAATAAAAGTTGTTGAAACGCTTAAAATTTCGAGCAAAAGAAAAATAACTAAATTTAAGAACTTGATTAAAAATTGTTATTTCAGAGTTTGTATAGAAACAAAGAAGCTCAAAGATTTGGCTTAACTATAGGAACTTATACATATTGATATAGGAATAGAAATTCATGGAAATTAGAATTAAGAAAAGTTAGCCAACTTTTGGTTTCGATTTGACTATGGTAAGCTTGACCTATAAAAGTTGAACTGCATTTTAAAAGTTCAATATAGTTCGGAAAAGGAACTAATAAGATTTTAAGTCCATTAGTCATGACAAGATTAAAAAGTTTCCTGATTACTCAGTGCTATAAATTTTGCCTGGCATGAATGAAGGTCTATTCTAGTTTTAATTATCAATCGATATTACATTATCGGAACTGTGCCTGCAAATTGTATTGGACTTAGCTTGATGTTTGGCAATAATACCCGATAAGCTCAATCATATCCATAGATTCTGATTAAAATTACTTATAGACTGACCATGTGTGATCTAATTCGCATTCGTAAGAATTTGGCATCTTCAATTTAAATTTCTAACATCATAGCGGGAATTTTGCAAACATTATCTAATATTCAAATGAACTACCTTGAATAACCCAAAAAAAAAAACTGGGGAACACACACACACACACACACATGTTGAATGAGTCTACAAGCAAAAAAATAATGAAATTGAGTTATTATCTGGTATAAACACAACGGCCAAGCTATCCGGCGATAGTCAGTTGCATAATTGAGATACTCGTACTTGCAGACATACTAGATATATATACACATAGAGTTGGATCATTTAAACAGAAAGCTGACCGCTATAAACACACCTGCAAAAAACTTGGTGCGTAATATTTAAAAAAAAAAATTAAAAATAAAGAGAGATTTCCAATTACTAGCTAAACCGATCAAAGTCGATCCACGCTGCGTCAGTTTTCTAGACCAAATAGTTTTCTGAGCTGTTTGTTTGTTTGTTTATTTAATTAACATTTATGTGTACGGTGTGTGGCAGTGCTAAAAGGGGGGGCGATGAGGTGGACAAGGCATAACATTAAAGCGAATAATACACAGAGTAACAAAATATCTGAGACTCTCGGAGACGTTCTCTATATGTAAATAGTAACATAAGGTGTCCCCGTCGACGGCATATGGAATCATCTTTATGGTGCACAATCCAATTGATGTTTGCACTCGGACAATGTCCAATTTAAGTATTCGTAGCACCAAGCGATGATCTAAATTTAGCTACCAGCTGTGTGTCTCTCGTTTATTTCCAATCTCAGCTCACTGATCACTCTGTGTACCCAAGTACATACATATCTATATCTATGTAAGTATCTGAGTGTCTGATATACTATATGTATTTGTATCTTTCCATCCCTCACTCTATTCGTCTCTACACTGAAGTGGCCGGACACATTATCTGATCCAAAGTGCACTAAAACTACGAAATTGTTTAACTAACATCAATAGACCTCTCAAATGTACATACATACATACATACATACGAGTATGTGTATGTTTATGTATCTGCGAAAATTCCAAGAAAACCTTGCATGAGCAATACTCAAATATAAAGTCCATTAAATCTCAAAAGCAAACTATAATTGTAATTCTCTTACAATAATACTATAATCTGTAGCATTTCTTGACTCAGTTTGTAAACTCTTGAGTTTTTATTTGCCTATAAATGATAGATACAACAGACGACATTAGATTAAAATCGAAACCGGTGTGTTTATTAAGAATAATCGAGTTTTCCTTGAAAGTGATTTTCCAATTTCATAGAGTGATTGAGAATCACAAATTTATCTTTAGTAATAATATACATTATAAAAGAGCATGTGGCTTGTTTTGTTTTTTTAAATTGTTATAAGCCTGATGCTAAATTATTTCTTATACTACATATGATGTTAAAAATTTCATTAATAAATTTTGTATGCTCTTTCCATGAAATTATTCTTTCTTCCTTTTACTGAAAGGTGATACTGAACTAAATCTATATTTATTTATTTAACTAAAAGCAGTTCTTTAAAAGTAATTTAATGCTTATAATAAATTTAAGAACTCTGTGTTTTATAAACAAGTAGATATGATAGTTTATTATATGTTATATTGTGTTTATATTAATATGTTTATTTCAAATTGATACTATTTAAAAACATTTTATTGATTTTTATTAAAAAATGCGTTTATTCTGCACTTAAATTTCACTGCAATTAGTTGGCCTTATAAATCGAGATCCTTCACCCTCAAGCTTTTAAGTATTTAAATCAGGAATTTAAACCGAAACTAATATAGGTTTCAGTTGCGGTTACAAATTTCAATCGGTTAATATCGATTGAATCCCTGATATAAATGCATCATGGATTAATCCTTTGACCCACACATATTACTGTCTCTTTGTTGTAATCAAAATCAAGTGTCTATCGTAAAGTAAGGGTATACTGAATAGTGTATGAACGAATTACTGCTGTGATTATTACAATCTCAATTGTGCCACGCGCCAGAGAAATTATTCAATCGGATTGTATATTTAAATTGCTTTCGTTTCATCTTCTCTTTTCCCCCCTTTGGTCTAGTTTAGCACCCCTATGAACACTAGGTGAATTGTGGAGTTCCCCACCCCAAAGCGTAATAAGCGTTTATCAAAATGCTGCAACATACGATGACGAAGCGTAAAACGCTAATCATTGCCTGCTTTGGGATTGCATTGGGTCTCTGCATTGGCACCGTTCTCAAAAACTATCGGGCCCTGGAGATTGTGAAACGCTGTAGTCTACGTCCAACGAACCTAAAGACACCCAACGAGATCATTGGCCTCAACGATGAGGATACCATACAGAATTCACAGCGTAATTTGGTTTTTGTAGGTGTTATGACAGCCAAAAATTTTATCGAAGGTCGAGCACGAGCCGTCTACGATACATGGGGTAAGGAAGTGCCGGGAAGGATTGCGTTCTTTAGCTCCGAGGGCAGCTACTCGGAGGAATTGCCCGTGGTGGGACTGAAGAATGTGGATGATCGTTATCCGCCGCAAAAGAAATCATTCATGATGTTATACTACATGTATGAGCACTATATTGATCGATTTGAATGGTTCATACGTGCCGATGATGATGTCTACATGGAACCGGATAAATTGGAACGTTTCCTGCGCTCCATCGACAGCTCAAAGCCGCAATTCATCGGACAGGCGGGCAAGGGTAATAGTGAGGAGTTTGGCTTGTTATCCCTTGAGTTTGATGAGAACTTTTGCATGGGCGGTCCTGGCGTTATCCTTAGCAGCGAGACCCTGCGTCGAGTTGCACCCCATATTCCAACCTGCCTGAAGAATCTATACAGCACCCACGAAGATGTCGAGGTGGGGCGTTGTGTGCAAAAGTTTGCCGGCATACCCTGCACCTGGAACTATGAGGTGGGCACTATTTACACATATTTAGTCATACATATTACAACTGATATTCTTCTCCATTATCAGATGCAGTACATATTACGGCACAATTCGAGCGGTCGCAATGCCTATACGGGCAAATTGAAGCGCAAAGAGATCCACAATGCCATCACACTGCATCCGATCAAGCAGGCACCTCTAATGTATCGCCTGCATTCCTACATACAGGGTTTGAAGGCCGAAGAGCTGCGTCAGGAGTCGCTGCTGCTGCACAGGGATATTAAACGTATGGCCAAATATCTGGAAGTACCAGATGAAAGCACCTTCATGGTCCCCAGCGTCTCACCGGCTGCCGTGCCCGACACCGACAATGGCAAACGACACTTTGAAGATCATAATATTCTTGGTAAGTTGTTAAACACACAAAAAGTCATTTAACATGGTATTCAAAAATCAGAGTATACTAAAAAATTGTTTGACTTTCGGCACAGTTAAACTGAAATTCAAAACTAATATTAAATTCACGCAGTAAGCCGATTCATTTATTATATAAAGTGTTTTACTATAAGAAAATCACTTTGAGTTGCACTCTAGCGAATTTTCTTCCTTATTATCTTTATGGATAACAGTGGAAATTCTATTATAGGAAATACTGCGACCACTTGTGTAGCGCTTTATTTGAACTAACACAACAAAAATTTACATTACAACTGCTAAACATACATATTTAAAGATAAAGACATGTGTGTGGGTGTATGTGTGTGTGTGTGTATGGGAGGGACTTCCTATTTCTGATGATTGCAGAGGGTATCTCCCTGGCCAAGACAGCCTGCATAGCCCATCAGATGTGCCAGCAAATTTTGTTCCATAACACCGCTAAAGAGATGCGATTGAGGCCCATGGGCAAAAATGGCCACATCCTCGCCAGAGTGCACGCCCTTGCCATGAATATAGCTAGGGGTAAATGAGGCTAAGAAAGAAGTAAAACATTAACAACATATCATATTAACATCCTTAACGTCTAGATAAATTCTGTTTTGTTAACGTCAAGTTTAACTAGATTGTAAGGTTATCGGCAAGATAAGAAAATGGTCCTTAATATTCATTACTACCGATAGCTTTAAAGTCTACATAAAGGTAAAAATTCTGTTCTCTTAACGTCAAGTTTATCATCGACAAGATCCCTTAATAACTCTTTACTCACTTGTGGTTAAATGTGGTGCGGGATTCACGCGTTTCCCATCCTTATTGAGACTCTGCCACTTGCCAATGGCATAGTTAAGCGTGCTGTAAGGCACACCTTCCAAATCCCGTTGACTTGAGTCCGTGCCCAATATAGATGTGCCTCGTTTGGCGTAACCCGCCATGCTCAGCGTATGGGAATGATCCGCCGTGACGATAATCAGCGTTTCTTCTGGATCGGTTAAACGGACAGCTGTCTCGATGGCCGCATCGAACTCCAGCATTTCATCCAGAGCATATCCAGCCCGTGTCTCATGGTGTCCATGATCTATGCGTCCACCCTCGATAAAGACAAAGTAACCATTCGGATGTTGGGACAATTGTGTGATGGCCGCAGCTGTCATGTCGCTGAGACGCGGCTGATCCTGTGGAGCAGCCAAATGAAATGCCATATGGCTGTCACTGAACAGGCCCAACAGGCTGCCATTGTGGCAGGGGCAACAGTTGCGTAACTCCCCTAGATTCCGAGCAAAGCAACCATTGGGATTTGCGTCAAGCCATTGTTGAAGCAAATCTTTTCCATCCGTACGCTCGCTGGCAAACTTACCAAGTCCACCGCCAAGGATAACATTCATATTACGTCCTGGGATACCCTCAATCAGTTGGCGTCCAATATCCAATTCCTGACTGCGTTTCTTAACATGCGCATAGGTTGCGGCCGGAGTTGCATCTGTTAGCCTTGTGGTGGTCACAATTCCGGTGGCCTTGCCAGAGCGTTGAGCCCAATGAAGGATCGACTCGACATGTGCACCCTGTGCACTCTGTCCAATGCTGCCGTAGTTGGTCTTTACACCCGTCAAACAGGCTGTTGCCCCACAGGCTGAATCCGCAACCTGATTGTCCGTGCAGTAGGTCTTACTTAGACCCGAATAGGGAAACTGTTCCACAGCCAGCTGATGCTCTTCGCCACTCTGACCAGCCTGCTGACCCTTAAGGATTCGTGCTGCGGTCATTGTGGTAATGGACATACCATCTCCCATTAGAACTATTATATTTTTGGCCACACGTCTATCCCCATCTCCCATCACACGTGTCCGCTTCAGACGATCCGCCAGCTGTCGTTGTCCCTGCTCCAACCAGTAGTTTGCAGTACGCTCATTCTCATTCGGCTCCGCCTGCCTCTTGGTGTTACCAAGCACTCGGCAGTTGACAAGCAGCGGCAACAGAAGAAGCACCAGACTATACAAGTTATTCGGCCACATTCTACACACAATTGTTGAGCTAAAATGATATTAGAAATTCAACTAGAAATAATGTCAACTTTGTTATTTGAAATTTCAACTTCTATTACCTTATCATATGGACTCCAGCAGTGTCTGCAGCCAAAATTAGAATATGCAATATTTGCAAGTCAACTACACATTTAACCTATTTCATTTAATCTTGCATTTGCGTTGCATTTCAAATATTCGAAATGCAAGGCAGTTCAAATATCGATTATAAATCGTAAAAGGAAATCGACAACACTTGAACATTTTATCGATTACAACTTGCGGACTTCCGTTGCATTTCAAATATCACTTGTTGACTTTAAATCAATTTCTACGGTTATAATATTTATCTTTTTATTATTATTATTACAGGTATAAGTCCAGAGCTAAATAAATTTGTGCCGGAGAGCACTGCGGATCTGTTGGATTGGTCCTTTATAGCTCGCAGCCTGTACTCGGCGGGTTCGACGAATCCCAAGCAAAAAATTGACTCGGCAATGCGCGAGGGCCTTGAGGATGTAATAACTGAGGTTATGGAGAATATTAACTATTATTCGCGGCAACGTGGACGCGTTATTGAGTTCCGTGAACTACTCTATGGCTATCATCGACTAGATGCACTGCATGGTCAGGATCTGATACTTGATCTATTGCTCATCTACAAAAAGTATCGGGGCAAGAAGATGACTGTCCCGGTGCGTCGTCATCTCTACGTGCAACGTGCTTTTACAGGCATCTTTGTAAAGGAATTGGACGAGGATTTCTACAATGTAACTCTGCAGCAAAGTGAGTAAAGATACAAAGCAGGGATCGTAGGGAACGTACATTTTAAAATAGAAATTATTAATTAATTTTTCAAACTCCTCTAATAGAAAGATCCTATATTTATAGATGTAAATTCAACTTTTGCAGGTCTATTGGGCAGCTTGTTGCAGAACAGCATGGCACGTCTGAGCAGCCACTTCACCATGGCCAGTAATCTATTGACGCCTCCTCCGGATAAGATTGTATTTGTGCTGCCCATTGCCGGTCGCCTGGCGACCTTTGAGCGGTTTCTGCTCACCTATGAGCGCATTTGCATCGATACCCCATCACAGCATTGTGATCTACTTGTGGTCATTTTTGGTCCACCAGAGGAACTGAGAGAACATCTGCGATTGCTAACTGATTTGCGATCCCGGCATATTTACAAGCAGATTAACTATATACAGCGTAGTGGACAATTTTCTCGGGGCGTTGCCTTAGACATTGCTGCACGATCGTCCTACATACAGCAACAGGATATCATTTTATTCATTGACGTGGATATGGTGTTTGGCGTGGAAACACTTCAACGTGTCCGGATGCACACGCAACGAGGACGTCAGGTTTATCTTCCAATAGTATTCAGCCAGTATGATCCAAAACGTCGTGGAGCTGGCAGTTCCACTGAATCTTTGCCCATTGATGATGAGAGCGGATATTTTAGACAGTTTGGCTTTGGCATTTGTGCCATTTACAAATCCGACATACTGGACGAGGACATTAATGGCTTCGACAAGGACATTACCGGCTGGGGTCTGGAGGATGTTAAATTTCTGGAGAAGATTGTCCGGGTGGGTACACGACAACGTGGCTTCCTGGTGAACACGGCAGAAGTTCCACTCGATTACAATGAGGCCGCTGAACAGTGGCGACGTCTTACCGTATTCCGTGCTCCAGATCCCACGCTGGTGCACATCTATCATGACATTAGCTGTGATGTCCAGCTGGATGCGCCCCAGTATAACATGTGTCTGGGCACTAAAGCTAATTCCCTGGGTAGCACACGACTAATGGAGCAGCTTTTCTTTAATAATCAACAGAATGTCGAGTTTATTGCCGAGTTTAATCGCCAAAGGCAACAGACCAGATGAGGTGTACCCAATCCTGAGGTGTACCCTTCCTCTATAGTATTATGTCAACTGTTTCCTATTTGTGTGAATGTGAGAGTATCTGAGTGTGAATGGACTTATTGCCAGCAAAAATGCCAAAATACATTCATTGTTAATGCTAAGTTAGAATTAGACCATCAACGATGCATGCTTCGGGATTCGAAAGAATTTTATTCAAAATTTCATAATTTGTTATCAGTAATAATTCCAACTCATGTATTGGTATCGTAGAAATCAAGGTTATTAAAATTACAGCTAAATGTTAATCAAATCGAAAGTGGCATAAAAAGAGTTCAAAATGATGTGAGAATTGTTTAAATTAAATATAGTAACTTGTGTAGAGTTCATTGATAAATTTAAATGATTTTAGAAAATGGCTTTTCAAATGATATTTAAATAATAATCGAATTTAAAATTGGATACAAAATCAGAAAATAGTTTCATACACAGATTAACTTTTATTTTAATGTTAGTTGCCATTTAAATTTCTGTTCTACTTCTATAAGAATTCCTGGAGCAAGGCTGTATATGATACTTATGAATGAGAGCGGGATGAAAGATACAAGTAAAAGAGAGAAAGCGAGAATGAAAGAAGTTTCAAGTCCGGCATGCCGATTATTGAAAGCCCTTGCAAAACTATAGAGTACACGAAGTTCCTAAATTGCAAGCGTCTTTTCGACTTGTCATCGCAAAGATGCAAAAGTTTATTTTAAAAACTTGAATTTGCAATTTATAACACATTTGTGGCCAGCTGTTCCTAAGTCTTAAATTAATTTAAGTCTTTTTATCTTTTAGAATCATTTCTAAGATCATCTTTAGTTGTAACAATAATAAATGTAAGCAAATGATGGCAGATATTTTGGTTCATGAGCTATAAAATTCGATGAATTCTTAAGTAACAAGTATTCCTTATATCTACAAATACACAAATACCAACTTTTGTTCCTGAGGCAATAACTATTTCTATGTGACTATTGTTAATGTATTGTATACATATATAATATATTTAGCCTTTTGCAAGGGCATCTATTTAGTTATATAAGATCAAACTTATCGAGGTTGCATTGTGCAACCCCAACAATAGTTTTAAGTCTATTATGTTAGATTAATTCGTTGTTACATTTAAAACTATTTGTACATTAAATATACAAAAATTCAAAAGTATATCTCTAAGGCGTTAGACATTAAAGCACTTTACATATAGTCAACTGGTTGTATTCCAAGTAGGGCCAATGCCGAATTAAGCACCTGACGCACCGCTTTCACTAAATAGATACGAGCATATAGCAATGGCATCAGATTAGATCGCTTCTGTACGAGAATCTGTTTGTGGCGATAATAGCGACTAAACAGACTGGCCAAATTGACAATGTAGCGCACGAGAAGATGCACGGCACACTGTCCATGCTGCAGTTGCGCGAATGTTGATGCAACCAGTTCCGGGAAACTTAGCAAATAGCCATAGATCAATTGCCAATCGAGCTGCCAACGAAATGACAATAATTAAAAATAAATAGTTATTGTTATTACTGACTAATTATACCTCATCTTCAAGTAGACTTAGATCGATTTTCTCTAGCGGCGGCAACGCTTCATAGACGCCAGCATTCACCTGGTCAGCAAAGGTGCGCAGCAAAGTCTCCAGCCTTGCTGAATTGTAGAGTATATAGTTGGCTCCCTTGGAGCTTCCCAGACCATTACGCACCACAGAGGCCCCAGTGCCATGACGAACCTCGAATAGATCGACAATGACGGCTGCATGTCCTAGACGTTTCAATAAAGCCTCAAAATCAGCACCCTTGGGACAATCGCGTACTCCATGGCGGTGCATGGCAATCAAGAGCATGTCATTGGAGCGTAGACTAAAAATTTGAGATTTGATAGGTTACAAAATTGAATGTATAATATGTCGTGTTTATAATCTGATCGTAATCAAATTTATTACTATCTATGCGTCTTCTTTACTACATCTTAACTATCTTCTGCATACTTACGCCATGTAGCTATCGCTGGTTAACATTGTGGCCTTCTTCTTGGTCGGCTCCAGCACTGGACCGCAAACCAAGCGTACATAGTTCTTTTTAAGTTGCTCGTTGGAAGAACGACGTGATTGATTATTGCAATCGACGCTGACCATCAAGGTGTCTTCGGTCTGTTCCTCTGGTTCCACCAGACGGTAATTCCCATAGTCCACCAGGCGACGCACAATCAGTAACAATTGTTTAGCCCGAAATGCGTGAAGCCCTTTGATATTTTCACCTTCCAGTTGACCAAACTGTTCATGGAGAGTAAGGCACAGAGTTGGCATGTTTTCTTTAAAGTTTTCCACCTGCTTTTGCTTTCCATAATTGTCGCCTAGCTGCAAAATCGAGCCAAGAACATTGGCGATGATTGGAGCACGTTGAAAACGTAAAGCGTAACGTTCTTTGCATAAATTCGAAACGTTGAGTAGTGGAAACAGCCAAGTTTTGCTGTGCTCCACTAGTTGATCCATTGATTCCGTATCAGGCAGCAAGGGATCAGATTCAATACGTAATTGCATTCCATTCTTTCGGCTAAAACCCAGCCAATTGATTTTACTGGCAGCAATACTAAGATCTCCCATTTTCAAAAGATCCTCGTTGTGACAGCGAATAAGTTCGCCGTAACGTTGAGAACGTGCATCCTTATTCGAATTAATGGCAAAGTAATCAATCACTTGGTCTGTTATTTTGGCTATTGGATTGTGCGACATATCTATGCAAGTAACAAGTCAGCAAATTAAAAAAAAAGCAAACAAATAACAAACTCAATAAACAAATCGTAATGTTATTGCTTTGACCGCTTAGAATGATAACTTACCGGCGAAATTTGATACTTCCCTTTGAGAAAGCTTTATTTATTTTATTTTTATTTTATAGAAACAATTTTTGAAAACTGCTAGTTGCGAGCTTAATGCTGGCTGTGTCTGCTTTTGAAACAAACTAAATAAATGATACAAAAAGACAGATAGAACTGTCATCAGCTGAGCGATTTAAAAAGAAATGTATTTATTTGATATTTATCGATAGCATCAGTAGCTTTGTTACGATAGTTGGCTTATCGCTCAACAATATATACATTGGTGTGATAACTGAGTTTTCTTTGATTTATTTATATTAAATAACAATTTGTTTAATTTATACCTGAGGAAAAAATTAACATTTAAGATTATTAAAATTTTAAAAATATTAATCAGCTGTTATGACGTCACATAGAAGTTTCTATGATAGAAATATTTTGAAGGTGGCTTGTCGATATGTGTAATCGATGACGATTGCACTATCGATAGCGCTTTGCTGCAACTGCTAACAACAATAAAGCGCAACACGCACAAAATAGACACACAAAATAAAAGCATCTATATCGTTGCATGTGAGTGTGTGTGTGGGTGCTGTATTCTATATATGTGTGTTTGTGTGTGAGCGTTTTGTTTTCCAAATCCATAACAAACAACAAACAAACAGAAAGAGCAATAGAAATGCCGCGTAACTTGGGACCTGGATCTCATCTAGTGGATCTAGGCGTTGTCTGTTTAGTATGTTTGCGTGCCGAGCAAGGATATTGTTCGATATATGGCCAGGATCTGGAGACACCACACATGCAAATCGTGGATAAAATCCGTAGTTGCAGTGCACTGCAGTTGGAGAAATCACTACTATCACAGTTACCGGACAAGATCTGTCACGGTTGCCGGAATGAGTTAAGCATCACATATCGTTTCCAGCAAAAGTGCTTGCAGGCACAGAAGGTATTTCAATCGGCAGCGGCAGCTACTCTCCTGCTTGACGTGGACAAGCTGGAGTTGGAGCAGCAACAGCAGCTTAAATTGCCCTCGAGTTTAAGAATCAAACGACTCGAAACGGAGCCGGACTCCAGTAAAATCAAGTATTACAAGCATGATGATGATGAGGATGATGGGGTACTAAGTGGAGGAGATGCACTAACACTAATTAAATCCGAGGATGCAGTAACAACGATTGTGCTACAGGAAGTGTCGGGAATTGAGTCCGACAACGAGGATGATAAAATGCTGGCATTAGACTGGACAACAACAGATCCTATAGAGGGACAATCGGAATCAGGCAATATACAAGAGCTGGAGCTGGAGCAGGAATTGGAACAGGAGCTGGAACAGGAGCTTGATCTGGAACAGAAGCTAGAGGAAGATGAGGACTACAAACTGTCTGAGGACATACAGACAATGCCCTGTATTACGGTCAGAGGCAACAACACTACAAGCAACATCAGCAACAACAACCTTATTAATGGTAACGTTGTTGGTAGGACACGCCGTTCCACAGAGCCCAAGATTTGTGATATTTGTGGCAACACCTACAAGTATCAACATGCATTAAATGCACACATGAGGCGACATAATAACGAACGACCCTATCCCTGCGAGGTATGCCAAAAGGCATTCATCTCTAATGTAGAGTTACGGCGTCATATGCGTGTCCATACTGGACAAAAGCCCTACGGCTGTCACTACTGTGAGCGTAAATTTTCGGACTTTGGCAGCAGCAAGAAGCATGAACGCATCCACACTGGGGAGCGTCCGTATGTCTGTGAGGTGTGCAACAAGGGATTCGCCTATGCTCATGTGCTCTCCGTGCACAAAAGGACACACACTGGGAAAAAGCAATTCCAGTGCACACAATGTGACAAAGGATTCACTAAGAAATCTTATCTAGCCACACATATGAAGCAACATCGTATTAATCAACCTAATCTTAACACGGCGGCAACACTGACACAGCGATTGCCGACACGCAAGCAACAGCGACAACAGCAACATCAACATCAACAGCAGCAACATCAACAACAGCAACAGCAGCATTTACGCTTTAACGACCAGGATGATGATAATTTTGATGATGATAATGTCAGTGTTGGCATTGGCATTGGTTCACTCGGTGGAGAACAGGCCAAGGTGTTGGAGGAATGCATTGTGACGAACGATTTCATGTTTAACGATGAGGATGCCGATGAAACGGAGCATGATATGGATGATTATCATGATACAGAGCTGGATGAGAATGAATTTCAAAATGTTCAGCATGTTAAGGGACCCTATGGCCTAGTCGGTGATCTTCTGGATGCTGAGGATCTGGTCAGCGATACCAAATACTTGATGGAATAGAATTTACTCCACTTCACAATCTACCCCACCTCACCACCTTGTTCTAGTTCTTAGCCATAAATGAAATAAACAAAATTATATATATATATATGTACACATTATACATGCATGCTTAACAAATTAGAATATAGTGCTCAACAAGCTGTGTAAATAAAGTCGAGTTGGCAACGGTTTCGGTTTCCAACATAATTGTATTTAAAAACAAAACTCTTGAACTCTTTCTTTTGTTCTTTGTATTTTAATTTTGGAACAACTGTATACACGGAGCCACAGGTTGCACCCCAAATACTATAACATTCAGTTTATCAAGAAATTCTTTTTACAAAATGAAAAATTCATATAAGAAAATATATTTCCTTGATTTTTTATTTTGTTTTCTTATTTTAATTTAAATGCTTAAGGTTCATCGAACAAGTTAAGCAAAAGAAATACTGAGATCTTTTGATATGAAGTATTTTTTAAAATAAATAACAAACATTTGGATTTTTCAAATTGTTAAAACAATTATTTGACAAACTGTATTTATTTGCCACTTGCAATCATAAAAGATTGTTTTAAGGTTTTTTTTTTTAAGATTTAATTTAATTATTATTAATTGTATATTTTCTATATAAAAATTCGGACAATTGAGCTACAACGTGTTTTGTTTTTCTATTTTTTAACAGTGGTTTTGGATTTAGATTCGTGATTTTTCGCATGTTTCTAGTCACTTGGCGCGCACTGTTTGGCCGTTTTTTTTTTGCTGAGAAGATGAAATGCGAGTAAGCACGTTTTGAACCGGTTTTAGAGATGGTTGAGGTCAACGTTTTGGCCATGGGGCCCATGGGAAGAATTTGATGGCTTACAGAATTATTAACATAATTTATTTTTAAACTATTGCCCTACACAACAACACACACATTGAAAAATTGTATAAAAAGTTGGTACAAAATATATATATACTCGTATAAAAAAAAATTATGTAGGTAGAGGTAAAACAGGATGATATCGAGCCCATCCTGAGAAAATAACGTAAGCGACATTTTTACAAAATAATTTTGTTGATACAACCAAGTCTATAAGACCCAATCTGATATATACAAAATGTTTTCTATTATTTATATAATTTTTACAATAGATTGGAATAAAGGTTTCAAACAAATGTTACCTGAAAATATTTTTAAAAATATCTATAAAGAAAATTTTGATCTGTACGTTATTTTCGCGGGTAGGGCTCGATATAATAAATTACAATTTTGCCATTATTATTATTTTTCTTTTTTGGCAACGAGATGGAACAATAAAACTTGAACATCAACAGGCAGACAATCGATCAATCAGATCAATCGTCTTAATCCTCGAAAGTAATGCGACCAGGTCCATGATTCTTCATATAACGACGATAGGCCTTGTATCTAGGATTCTCGGCCAACTTTTTCTTCATCTCCTCATCCTGTTCGGCTTTCCACGCGGCGAAATTGTCACGTTGCCACAGCTCCAAGTGCAAATACTCCTCAATCTGATTGTCCTCCAAAGAATTGAACTGATGCTGTCCCATTCCCATATGGCGACGTATCAAATAAAGCTGTTGTTCCCGCTCATAGGGCTGTTTAAGGATTGTAAAACGCCAGAACCATTTGGCATGCCACACAATAAAATTGAATAACGTGTAGGGACAGATGAGCAACTGCACCCAGAGGACATCCCATACAGTTGGCTTCGCATAGCCGCCTTGGACATCCATCTTCTCTTCAATTACTTTACGTATAATCCGCTCCAGTTCCTCCTTTTGCTCCGTTTTTGATAAACTCTTTCGATTCTTGCCCTTGCCCTTTATCTCCTGAATCTCATCCCGAGCAATGTCTAAGGCTTTGTTTCTATATTTTGGCACCGTGGCAAAGTACTTGATGGCCGCATCGTAACGTTGCCAGCCGGAATAGTATTGAATCACAGAGATGATTGTTAAGGTGACCACAATCACCACACGGACATCAACTTTGGGCGCCACGCGTCTTCTATAGTATCGGTAGTAATGGGCATAGTATGCATCGGGATTGTCCAGCATATAATCGTAATCGGTACGAGATTCTTCATCACGTAGTATCTCATAGGCAGTCGCGACCAATTTAAATTGTTCCTCGGCCAAAGCTTTGGCCTCCTCACCTCTATGCAAATCCGGATGATGTTTACGTGCCAGGAGACGATAGGCTTTGCCTATTTCTGATTTCGATGATTCACGTGTAACGCCAAGTACATCGTAACAGTTCTCTTTGCCACAATAGAGACCCTCCAATAATCCTAGGCACAACGTGGGCACAAAACTCACCAATAGGCAGGTGTACAGCCATCTCTGTAATTGTGTGTGTGGCATTTTGTATGCAGGTGCTGTACAGGTGTGTGTGTGCGCGCAACAGCTGTTGCTCCTGTGTGTGGGTGTGCTGGGGTAAGCTGCGGGTTCAACTGTTTGACAGCTCCACGCAATGCTCCCCTATGTGTATGTCGACTTTTGCT
The DNA here is from genome assembly GCA_035043265.1 of Drosophila testacea. Lineage (NCBI taxonomy): Eukaryota > Metazoa > Arthropoda > Insecta > Diptera > Drosophilidae > Drosophila > Drosophila testacea. The sequence goes on from JAWNND010000229.1 coordinate 5,549,296, forward strand.
GCTTAGCGACGCAACTGTGTTGCTGCGTTTTGTTGCTACGTTGCTTCAATGCTGGCGCTTACGGGCCTATGGCACTTTCACCTCGGCGGCCTCAGCTTCTTAACGTTCTTTTGCAGAAGTTCTTGTCTAGAGGTGTAGCGCTGCCCAAATATCTTGAACAAAAAACCTATCGATATTATCGATACACCACCTGGCTGTCGTTGCAAGACTAGCTTTGTGAAAAGATAGCTTTCGATATATAAATATTATTTTAACATTCCTTTCAATCAACGTTGCCGGTATTTGTTTGAAGTTTGTATATTTATATAAAGTTTCTGGCTTATTTATTTTCGTAGAAAGCTTATTTCTTTTAAAATGCTAGCCAAGTGTGATAATTAATCGATAATGTTTGTAGTGGCCCTGCCATACGGGTTACAGGCAGTGTGGCAGCGCTCTCAGCTGTTTGACTCAAAACAAATTGCATATATTTGCCCAAGTATATTTGGGCATCAACAACAATTAAGCGTTTGACAACAAATGCGCTCATATTATTGTAAGGCTGTAGCACAGCAACAACAAGAACGCTACCAACTTTAATTGAGCCAATTGAGAACGACGCCACTGGCAATGATGCCGATGTCGATGCCGTTGTTGTCCATGTCTACATTCCCATACGATGTGGCCAGCTGCACTAACACGCCTTCTGAGACGTCGCTTTATTTACATAATCCTTGTTCTACTCGCCCTGGTCTACATATTTGGCAACCTCTTTGATCGGGTGAGTTGTAAATGCAGTAATATTCATTACATCATGCAGTAATCAGTTTGTTTAATTGATTTCTTATTGTGCTAAACAGAAAGGAGCGTTCAGTGGACTGCACTATGATGAGTACAATGTGCAACGAACCCGCCCTCTACTCTGGCAACAACAGCTGCTGGCGCCTGAAGATCATCTCAATCGTACCCATGATCCGGAACTACACTGCCGCAATTCGGTACAGGGCCGTCAACTTCTGGCTGATGAGCGTGGCTTTGTCTGCCTACGTGAACAAATGCTGGTCAACGGTTGCTGCAACCTGGAACTGCCCGAGATTAGCTACTACAGCTGTCAAAGCTGTAATAGTACATCACACTGCTGTGGCATCTACGAATACTGTGTGTCCTGCTGTCTACATCCCAACAAGCGACCCCTGCTGGAACAAGTCCTACAAGCTTCAGATACACAAAAATATATCTATGCCAGCGTGGAGGATCACTTTGAACTGTGCCTCGTCAAGTGTCGCACCAACTCACATTCTGTGGAACATGAAAACAAATACCGCAATGAGGCGGCCAAATATTGCTATGGCACTACCGAGGCACACGAATCGCAACGGGAAGTGGCACCCAGAGGTGGACAGGGTTAGTTGCAACAAATTCTCCTTAGCCACAAAAGGTCATGTGCAATCTCTATAGATGAGGAACAATAATCCTGTACAGTTGAGGGTCTACAGAGCTTCCAACGGTCGTCTATTGTTTTATCTCAGGTTTTCTTTTCTTTATTTTTTTATTTCATACAATGTACAAGGAAATCCAAGTTTAGTCTGAAAATAATGAACAATGTTTTAGAATTAAGCTGCAAATTATAGGTACAGTAGAAAACTAACGTCTACATACCCTAACATTTTCGTTGTCTGAGAGATCCAGCATTAAAACTCAATACTTTAATACTTTCAAACATAAAAAACATTCATATTAAACATACAATTATTTTTATAGATCTTATAATTATAGACAAAAGTCGTAATATAACGAATTTTAGCAATACAAATGTTAAAATACGTTATTTTAATTAACTTTACTTGTGTGTAGACTTTTTGTTCATGTAATATTTGTTATTAATTATTTTTTGAGTATGGATGTTTTTTGTTGTTGTTAATCTTGAAATTTATAACAATACTGCATCGTTACTTTTTTGAGATTGGCAACTGAACTTCTCAGGAAGCGAAAATGGGGTGGACTTTATTTTGCCACTGTATAGTATATCTTTATGGTTAAGATTGTACATAGACCTCGATCTATTTATAATTAAGGCTATACTATATAAATAATTTATGACTTTTGTGCTTTATTAATAGTAATTTATTGAAATGATATTTTTTATTTTTGAATGAAATTATTATTTCTCTGGGCGTACAAATGGTTCCTGGAGCATTTCGTTATGGTTAATGCCATAGTGAATGATGCCATCCTGTACATATCCCCAAGCCATGCGCCGTGAGGTGAAACTGATGCCCACTTCACCCTTGTGGTCAATGACAATCGCACCTCCAGTTCCTCCTATGCGCTTGGTCATCAGCTGACATTCTTGATCGGCAGCCGCTTGGGCAGAGATTCCTTGATGTTGAATGGCGGCGAGTATACGCTGGGCAAGATTATACCGCATAATGGTTTCCCCATGACCGGTGGTGGAGACACCACCTATGGTATTATCGGCATAGGTGCCACAACCAAGCAATGGTGTATCTCCAATGCGTCCTGGCCATTTCCCTGTAATACCTCCCGTAGATGTGCCCACCACAATGTTACCCTCCACATCTATGGCAACAGCTCCCACAGTATCTCCCTTGGGATCATTGCGTGCATCATCCAACTCTGTGCGTGCATATGTGGTATCTGCACCTTCTGCCTGCTGTTGTTTAAACTCCTGCAATGCCTGCTGAGCGCTCTTTGTGATTAGGGCTCCCGGAGGAAGACGCTCGCTGCCTGTACTTAAAGCCAACTCTAGAGCAGCCTCGCCACCCAGAAAGACATGACGTTTCTTCTCCATTAGCCGACGTGCCACCGTTATGGGGTGCATGACATCACGGAGTAACGTAATACAACCAGAACGTAGTTCCTTTCCCTCCATTAAGCTTGCCTCCATTTCAACTTCCCCAGCGGTATTCAAACAAGCTCCGTAGCCCGCATTGAAGGCCTCATCCAACTCCATGGAACGCACAGCTGCCTCTACAGCATCCAGTGCATTTCCAGGTTGATCTGTCGATCCCTCCAATTTCTCCCATGCCGCTCTTAAAGCTTCCTTGATACCCTTGAATTTACCGGCTATGCGAGCCTCCGTTATATCTCCAGCTCCACCATGTATTAACAGCACTGGGCGTGGCATTTTATGCATTCACTTGCTTCGAGATACAAACTCCTTCTGTCTACGAAAAATTAACGTCGCAATCTACAGTGTTAAAGTTCTTGCACTCTCTTTGTATATATGTAAATATTGCTCTTCTTTGTCTTCCCATCTGCTGCTGCTGCGGTTTCAGTGATAACTTTGTGATCTTTGCGCTCTTATTTTAAGCTTTAACGCATTGTTTTTTTTTGTTTGCTTGTTGATAAAGCGACAAGGATGGACAGAGTTTATAACCTGTGGCCTTGATGATACCCTGGCAGCAATCACAGTGGCAACGCTTTGATCGACAGCCCATTGCGTTAATCGATAGCTAAAATCGATCGTTATCAATGGCAGTTGATATTTGTATGCATATTCATATTGGTCGTTTCTGAATTGATTTTATTGCACGATATTTGAGTATTAAATTATTAATTTATGTGAAATCAAAATCAAACAGACAGAAAAATAATTTTGATGAGGTATTTCTGGTTTTCGAGGTAACCTTGAATTTTAAACTTAAAATTCGTTAAATGAGATGCATATGTATTTATCTAAATCTAAATACACTTAAATTATTTGGGTAAATATGTTAATATTAAAGTTACAGACATTAATGGAACAATCCAAATTAATCATGCAAAACAGGAAACAGCATAAAATCTCAGCTCATCTCTGTTGGCCATTCTTTAAAGTGGTGCCTTTGTCAGTCCGTCTATCTGTCTGTTGGGCCTTCATCTTTTAATTGCCTTTCAAGAGCTGTCCGGCTGTGTGGCTCGTTTACCATATGAATGACCTTTTCAGGGATATGACGAAGCAATTGCCCGGCTCCATGATGCCCATGATCCCAGGCAATGCCTGGTCCTTGCCTTCGTCCTGGACCTGCTGAAACAGCTGACATGGAAAACGCAACCAAGCGGCACACACATGGATAGACACACACAAACACACACATACACAAATGCACACATTCACAACTTCTGGAAGTGCGTACGCCTTTCTGCATATTTAAATAGGGGGCGTGGCAGTGCAGCGCCTGTCACTTGCCTGCATTTGACGAATTTTCACGCGTCGCATTTGTAGTGACCTCAAGGCTTGAAAGCTTCCTGTTGTCGCCCTGCGATGAACTCATCTCCTCTTTCCCTTTCTCTGTCTCTCGCTCCCCCTCTCTCTCTCTCTCTCACACTGTGTGGGTCTTGCATGTGCCCGACTAGACTTTGGCTGATGCATTGCGTCCTGGCTTCCTTTTGATGCATGCTGCTGTTTATTCAGAGCATCACACAGGGACCCAAGCCAATTGCTGTTGTGCGTCGTCCAGTTTTGTCAGGAAGGAGCAGGGTTTTCAGAAGGTTGGTGGTAATACACACAACTGGGTTATATCAACTCCTTTGGCCTCGTGGTTATGTTTACAAGTGCATATATTTGCATTGCCATGGGTGTTGCACGGACTGCGCTTTTCAACAACAGTGCGTCGCATAAACACACATACACCTATGCAGATACACGGGCACAGTCACAGCCAAAAGCGATTTCCATGCTCCACTTGCATTGTGCTAAACTTCCATAGCCGTAGCCAAAGTCGAAGCAAATCTACATCAAACTACAAGTACAAACAGCCAGAGAATCACGCACGTGCAAGGACAAGCAATTCCGTATACGGGACAGCTACACGGTACCTACTTAGGAGACACGAAAGCTCCACAACAAATATGTGCATATATATATAATGATGACAGCAACAATACAACAACATTTTAATATTTCACATTTTGGTTCTTGAATATGCGATATCAAAGATATCAACGGAAAATTTAGCCCTCATTAAACCCATTGTAAACATTGTAATAAACATTGTATTAAATTATAATATATAAAAGCTATATGCACCAAATTGGGTCAGACTATATAAATCTGTATCAAACACAAATTTCTTGACTTTCGTTGAGATATCTCAAGAAACAAAAAAGTGTTTCATACTAAATGTTGAATTCGATCGCATCACATCGCATCACATCGCATCGCATCGCATCACATCGCATCACATAGCATCACATCACATCACATCGCATCACATCGCATCACATAGCATTGCATCACATCGCATCACATCGCATCAAATTTGGCAGCTATATGATATAGTAGTCCGATTATTTAGTCTTTAAATATACTGAATATGTTTCTGACATTATCGGATCTATAAAAGTTAATATAGAGTGGTAGTTGGACGTTGAGAACTCATCCAAATTTAATTTAAATCTAAAAAAGTAATATCAAAAACAATCTTTAAATTTAGCATAAATAAATGAATACTGCGATTAGGTTTGAATAACCGAATGTACAGAGAATCTTTTGTTTTTCCTGCGTGTAGTTCTCTAAATTCTATCTTTATTGTTGTTCGTAATTCAATTTCAATGACATTTTGTGGGTCCTCTACTTGTAGAGCTAAACATTGCTGTCATTACCAACCGAGGAATCCTTTATGTTTTTGTATGTATGTACATACATACATACTGAATACTCTTATGCATGAATAATAATCTGAACAGAACTCAATGTAAAAGATAAATAACATAGTTGTTGTATATGAATTTATATTGCTTTATTTTTAATTGTGTTAATTCATTACTATACATTATTAAATCTGACAATATCGATAAAAACAGAAAATTCTAGTTTCAATTATTATGATTTTTATAGGTATTTTTGAAGATAAACTAAGAATATGTCCAAAATTGCAAGTTAGCTAAGATTTGGTTAGAGTATTTGCATAGTGAAGGGTTTGTCAGCAATATTTTAAATTTTCAAGTCTGATTTTGTTAAATGTCACGCGGATAACAAATGTTTTTAGCGTGTGTCACAGATCAACGCTAATTGTGGTATCCATTATGAATAATATAGTGCTCGCTCTGAAAAACATTTTGTCTAAAATTTCAAACAAAGCAAAGCCCCAAAGAGGCATAAACCGACTCTATACTAAAAATGTGCACTTGTCTGCAGAAATTCTCGACAGATAAACATATTGTAGATAGAAAGTAGAGTATGTGATTTTCTTGTATCTTATAATATTAAATTTAGTATAATATACTATTTTTAATGTATCTCATACGTATCAATAAATAATTATATATAAATTAATCAGAGCTGGACTCACAAACTAAACTTGTAAAAATATGTGTGTTTGGGAGTCCAGCTCTAATGAAATTTATATAAAATTATTTAAGTCGATAATATGTGGATATTATTATTATTATAATTTACAGGGTATTTGCATGTAAATTCCACACTAATTGGATTCTTTTTTGCACCACACGCCCGGTTTTAATTTGCATTTTCAATTAGAAGTGTTTGGGAAATGTACGAACATTTGATTTACAAATGTATTGTTGTTCCTGTTTCTGTTCCTGTTGTTGTTGTTTTTGTTTTTGTTGTTGTTGTTGTTGTTGTTGTTGTTATGGGGATTGTTGTCGAGTGGCACCCTTGGGCCCTTGTTGCACTTACATGGTAAAACTCGTCGTATTTGTTGCATGTACTTGTATTTTGAATGCCTCATCAGCATTGATTGTATGCATTGCAATATTTATATTGTTAGCCGGCATCGATCATATATTTGAGGCTAGTAACAATCACATAATTTTCCAAAATTATTGCTTATTACATATTTATCCATGGCTTTTCCCACTAAACAAAATTAACTTAAATTAGAGCCAATTGTGGCCACACTGCGTATACGTAATCCAATGTAAAACATATCTCGTGGTTTACATTGCGAACAGCAGCAAGTACATAATTTCTGATTAGAGCATAAAACTAATACTACAATGAATGCTTGAAAAATAAATAGATTTATTGTATGTGATTGCAATTGAAATGTAATTGTACACAATTTCGAAGAAATAATTTTATAAATAGTATTAGCTTAAATACCTTTTAAACTGTAACTTCTTCCAGCTAATGAAAATAAATGAAATTTTCCAAAATAATTGTTTAAACACTTGCAGTTGATTTTGCATTGGGAAATGCATTGGAAATGAAAGTATACTTCATTTTCTGTGTTTACAAATTAAAAACTAAGACACTCTAATTGAAAATTATCAGGGTAGTTTCGTTTTTCAATTTCAGCCATTTCGAAAGTGAATTTCTTTTACCTGTTTTCATTTGATTTTTGCTAATTTTTCGAATTGATTTTACTAAAGCTGATTAAATACAATAAAGGGAAAAAATATATTTTCATTAAATAAGTGAAAATAAGATGTAAAATTGTTCCCAAAAACCGTTGAGCGCATTTGTAATCGATATTGAAAATGAGAATGAAATGGAAATGACAGAATAAATAAATTCAACACGAATCCAACATCGAACTGAGCAACAATTTAAAGCTGTTAAGGCACTAAAAACATAGCATCATCATTAACGGCATCAGCTTAGGAATTTAGAGGGGGAGGGGCTGGTCGTGGGCGGGGCAACGCCCAAGACAATGAATGCGTAAATCTGTCACAATTAATACCTTAAATCGCGCTCACGTAAAAACAACTCACGCGGCACGCAGAAAGCCAACAATGTCAAATGGAAGTTGTTAATGGGCGTGACAGGGGGGACGGGGGATTGGATGAAGGGAGGCAGGAGGTAGGAAGAGGCGTAGCCTCCATTTTGCTGTGACTCATTTACACCGGAAGTGGTGCAGGTTACAGAGGCGCACAGTGAAAAAGAGGAAGGGAAATGAAAAGTTTGTCGCGCGCTCATTGTCAACATGTTGTTGCAATTGCCGAGTGAAAAGCGCGACCATTAAAGCCATGTTAATCGATTTTCTGTTGCTTAACATGCGCCAAAGTAAACCTCGATGCTGCCTCCTTCTTTACTGAGCTGTTGCTGACACAAGCACAAGCACAAGCACATGCCTCTTCCTCTCTCCTCTCTCCTCTCTCCTCTATCCACTCTCCTCATTTCTTCATCCTGTTCCACTCTGCAAACTTGCAAAGTAGAAAATAATCAGCATAGCCCAAAGCGATTGAGGTGGCACAGCTTTGTGACCTCCCCCCCACCCATGACTTCTTTACCAACATACTGCTATTGGGTGTGGCAAGTTGACATTGGGAGCTGGGAATTAAAGACACCTTATGGGGCAATTGCAAATCTTTTGAAACAACAACTTCAAATAGGATGTAAGTTCTCGCTCAGACCATAAAATAGAAATGTGCCAAAGGAATTAATCATTCGATTAGTACTCATTAATGAGTGTTGACAGCTATTAAGAAGCAGCCAAGTGGAATCGCAGTACACTACATGTAAGGGAACTATATATGAATATATTGTTGACTGCTGCCAACTGATTGACTAGTAAACTGATTTCTAAAGCTACACATTAAAAAGTTTAATTCCTTGTATTTAAGTTCTTTTCAATGTCGCCCGTTTTTAAAGCTCTATTAAATGTTTATTGATAAACAGAGTTTTCTTTATAGACTCAGTACCGCTGAAAAATTTCCAAACAGAGACATAATTTTTAGCATCAACCAGCTAAGAAAATAGGAGAAAAAAATTGGTCGATCAAAAAATACTCGGATAGCACTGAAAATAACCAGCGAGTGGTAGTAACTTACATATATAAGTGTAAACAACTCATTTTTTTTTAAATATCACTTTTTTTTTTCGAATTTAACGCATATTTGTTGAGCTGTCTTCTCAAATGTTTCGCCAAGTTGTTTGTTTGATTTAATGGAAAGTCAACTCTAACCCCAAAATAACTAACTCAATGGATGTGTGTCTGTCTGTGTGGTCTTATAACACACGTACGCACATTTTGCAAACTGCACTAAATTACGGTAACTCAGCTACCCCCAATCCACAAATTTCTTTCCCCTTGCTCCCCGCTATTCTCTTCTACACTTCCATGCAGCTCTTTTCAGCCAACTTCGTCCCCTCGGCAACTGTTTAAAGTGTTTTAGTATTACTGTTGGCATTGCTAAGCCAAAAACTAACTTACACCTAACTAAATGACAAAGTTTTGCGACTCACGGGCGCACACACACACACACACACACACACACATGCACACTCGTAGAGCAAGATAGAAAGAGAAAGCAAAGTTTGAGTGAGAGGAACGATTGCATGGCGGTAATTTAAGGTAAACATTTCTTTCTATGCATAGGTGAGCGTGTGTGTGTGTCTATGTATGTGTGTGTAGGAGTAACTGTTACCACATGGACACCAAAAGGCACGCACTGCACATTCACACACATTCACACACACTCACACACACACACACACTCGCACACACACCTTTCAACACACACGTATGCATAGAAAAAAGAAGTACACATATGCCTGAATACTGGCTTTTCTTTTTCATCTTTTTTTGGTACCCTGTAAAGAGCACATCAAACGGGGTATTTTCAACTAAGATGTAAAAAGAGGAAACAGATACTGTGTCAAAACTGTGAAAATTAATCAAGTTAAGCTTGCACTGTGAACTACGATTATACGGTTATTTTTATATAATAACCATTTTAGTAGATTTTCATTATATAAAATAAAATATAAAATTATGAATAAGAAATTAAGTTTTAAAGAAACGAAAAAGCAAAGGCGTAGTTAAATTACATTTTTATTTGAATCTTTTTGCTATTATTTCGCTTAAGACTTATTCTTTTTTAAGTTTGGCAATACACCATTTGGTTCGATAGATATTTGAAATCAACTTTTTTCATTTTATTCATATATATTCTATAACTTTTATAATAAAACTCGAAAAATAAGTGTTTTAAAAAAGCATTCCAAAAGAACTTCTTTTTAAAATTAGAATAGTTAAGATCCCTCATATAGGTTTGTTTTACAATTTTACATTGGGTTGCTACATAACTTTAATGAAATATTTGTTATGAGTGTGTAATTGAAGGGTCTCTTCAATTGCAACATACTGGCAGCAAGATACTTAACATAGGGTATCTAAAAGTCGTGCTCTCTGCACGTTAACAGTCTTGACGATATTGTAAAGGTTTCTTTTTTTTTTCTATTTATTTGGCGTGTTGGCTACTACTTTTGCCACTACTTTAACCGCATAAGCGAATGCTGTGTGTGTATGTGTGTTGGTATCTGAGGGTGCAGGTGTGTGTGTGTGTGTGTGTGTGTGTGTGTAGGTGGTGTAAATGTGTAACTGTTGTCCATAGAACGTGCCGTGCGTTGCCAGTTACCGTTACAGTTAGCGCTGCTGCCGTTGGACATAGCTGTTTTTATTTTTGTTTTCTCTCTCTCATTTTTCCTTGCTACTTGTTATTGCAATTGTTGCTGTTGTAGTTGTTGTTGTTGCAGTTTTGTTTTGGTTTTTTTTTTGTTGCCGCCTGACACAAGCAGCTTCCCCCCTGCCAACACCCTCCCCTTTTTTGCCGCGCACATTCAGTTGTAACTGGCATTTTACACATTTACAAGTTGCCACTTTATATTGCATAATATTACCACGTACATGTGCCACCTTGCCACCTTAACTTTTTTACGAGTCTGTCCTGAGTGGATGTGTGTGTGTGGGGGTGTGTGTGTGTGTGCGTGTGCCTGTGTGTGTAAAGTAATTCAATAATTACGCTCTTGACATCATATTCGTATTACTTTTTTCTCCCATCTGTGTGCGTGCGTGCGTGCGTTTGTGTCTGTGTGTGTGTGTGTTTGTCTTGTCGAGTGATTTCAGCTAATAAAAAGACAACAGTTTCTGCTTAAGCATTAACCCAAGAAATGCTTAGTTTTTTTTAACAATATCTACATCCGATTGTCAGTAGGTTCAAATAGCTGGAATAGTTAGGTTCAGGACAAAGTTATACTCTGGAATTTATCTTCGGCATCCAATTTAAACAAGTGTTTTAACCTAATTTGCAAAGGATTATTTTCGGAAAATAATATTTTTGAAAGGTACCTTTTTTTATTTACGTAATCGGTTTAGAGATCAACCAATTATAAATGCATTCCGCTTGAAAGTCTTTTAAAGTTTGTCAAAGATATGCAATTTTAAAGTTTGGCAACTTTACAAGTCAAATTTCTGTCGCTTTTGGCATGATTTTTTTCAATAAACATAAACCTTCTTAGAATCGAATTCAAAGTGTTAATTTGAGAAAAATGTAATATGTACATATTTCCAAAAATAAACTATTTTTAAATGTAGAATCAATAAATAAATCAAACCATTGTTAAAATGACATTCCGCTTCAATATAGTTTTAGGTTTGTCAAAGTTATGCAAGTTGGAAAACTACAAGCCCTTGGGACTGGACTGGCAACTTTACAAGTCAAATCATACTAATTTGAGTTTAATGAATTTTCACAGGAAAATTGGCAGAGTCGTTGATTGAAAATGAAAGAGTTGTGAATGTTTGGAGTGGTTGGTGCAGCACCACACTTTTGGTAATTAAATAATAGAATGAAATTATCCAATAATCTGATATTTAAATTGGATTATAGGCTGAAGGTCATTTCAGTTGTCTCCCTACAAATCTGTCTCCTCCTGTCTCCTTCTATCTCTCTTTCTAACTTCTTGTTAGTTAGATAAACTGGCAATTTGTGCTGGTGGTTGAGCAACAAAATTCGCATCCACGATGTGGCCATAAATACGACCAACAAATTTTCAATTACTTGTTTGGGATAATATTTTCGGAAAATGCAATTTGTCCAACTAACTTTATTCATTCATTTCGGACTGAAGTTGCTGCAAAACACACACACATACACACACATAGACGGAGACAGAGACACAGTGACACACACATACACTGACACTTGTTCTAAGCAAACAGCAGCAATAAATGCGCTTTCAGGTCCTATTTTCATGTGTGTGTGTTGTGTGTAGGTGTGTGTGTGTGTGTGAGAGTACGCGTGTTTGCTTGTGTTTGTAGATTCGTGTTCCAAAAAACAAAACTTTTGCAATGGACGTTGAGGTAAAGAACTAAGTACCTAATTGACTGACTTTTAAGTTATCCTACAGTTGAGTCCACTTTCATTTGGATAAACTTAAGAATAATGTACTTAATATGTACAAAAGACCCTTTAATTATGGGAAAGACCAAAAAGTGTTGGACAACGTCTTTTTCTAAAAGTCGCCAATTAAAGAAATGTTACTCATGTCGACGCAAGTATAAACGAACTTTCTTTTTCTACTTTAACAGATTTCCTAAAAATGTAACGTCAATAAGCGATATTTAAAATAAATTACATAAATAAATTATTATATTTTAAATTAACTATTAAAGAAGCTTACGTTTTTATTAGAATCGACTGGAATAATATATTTATCTCCATATAGTCATTTGTACAACTGTTTCACAGAGCACGCAAGGCGCACTTTTAGCTTGTTAAGTATATTTGAGAGTACTACAATACTGAACAGGACTTAAAAGTTGAAATAAATGCATTCATGCAGACCTCTAATACATATGATGTTCCACAAATTGTTTGTTTGCATAAAATAGAAACTCAAAGCTGTATTGGAATATTGTTAATTCTTTAATTTATTCGATTTGATAGATCCAACTGAATCGTAATCTTGAATGAGCTATCATTTGTTTGTCTTTTCGATTTGGTTAATGGAAGGAGCCTCCTGCATTAACTTTTATAGGGTATAACAAACACTCTCTCTTTCTATCCCTCTCTCTTCGAGACACACACACACACAAACACATTTCTATATATATATCGCGATAATGGCGTCGGATGTTGTTTGTCGTTCTTTAAGCTATTCGGCTGTGTCTCCGCTTGTGTGTGTGTGTGTGTGTGTGTGTGTGTGTGTGGGTATGGGTGTGGATGGTGCAATGTGGTGCAGTGTGGCACAGTGGTTTATGCACCTCAACTGTGTTGTCGTCCTCATCATCCTCATCGCATGTTCTCTTTGACGCTTTGCACGTGTTTTTCCCCTGGCTGAAATTGTAAAAGTTTTGTCGGATTTTTTCCTGCTCTATTTTTTTTTTTTGATTTTTTATCCCCCGCCGACCTTTGGGCGCTGCCTTCGGTGCCGTCGCGTCTAATTTCGGTTTTAAATACATGGTCATAGTTGATTTCGCTGGCAAAAGTTGCAGATTGCACTTTTTGGCTGCTTGGTTGCCTAGTTGGTTGGTTGCCTCTGTTAACTGCCTTGAATAATGTATGCAATTTTGTTGCTCCCTTCCAACTAACTAAGTAACCGAGACGCCAGTGGTGTCCTCCCAAATTGGGTGAGACCTACGGATCATCTGTTCTCTTTTTTTTTATATAATACGAATGTTTGACATGATTATTGATGAGTTTAGATGCAACTCCTTAAAAAGAAACTTAATGGACAATTTTTTTATTCGTTCTTCTAAACAATCCTCTTTAACATTTTTTATAAAAATGATCATTTATAATTTTTGCACAGTTTTTTCAAAAATCCTTCTGCAGTAAGAAAATTATGTCTTTCCTTCTGCGTTTTATTTAAGCAATAATGGAGCTTATTAAATACACTTCAATTCGGTATTGAACTTAATTTAACAACATTTTTATATCCATAACCGACAAATTTTCATTCATTTATTAAACATGGGAAAAGTTAACATACTACTAATTTCATCACTACTATTTCCACTACTATTTCCTTCAATATTACCATTTCCATAATTTCCTTTACAAAATTGTATAATGAATTATTTTATTATTATTATTATTAACGGTTAAATTAGAGTTATAAACTAAGAACCTTAATTAAATTTTAGCTTCAGCTGGAGAATAAATTATTTATTTATAATAAAAGTACATAATATAAACGTCAACTGGTTCCATTAACAAATCCCATGATTAAAAAGCAAAGAGTTTAAAAAAATTTGTTGATTTATTCATACAAAGAATATATATATTAAAACTAAGAACAGTTTGACACAATTTCGCTTACAAACTACAAAAGTTCTGGGAAAAATAATAGAAGTTAAACAAAAAAAAATAAAATAAAAACAACAAAGAGGAGCTCATTATTGCATCATCATGACATGTACATGTGCAGGAAATTAATGGGAGTCGAGCAAAAAAAAAGAGAAAGAACGCAAAAAGAAAAAAAAGAAGAACACAAAGAGTGTGGAAAGTGTGGGGGTAGCAAAAAAAACGAGAAAGTAGGCAGCATTTTGCAAGAGGGAGAAGTAGAATAAAGAGAGATAAAGAGAGAGAGAGAGAGAGAGAGAGAGAGAGACGCTCTACTTGCTAGTGGCATCATCTTCTGGTTCGGTCGCCTCGCTGTTGGGACCCGAGAAGATGTAGTTGTCGCGTCCCGAAATTCCTGTACCGCCGGCATCTCCTAGCCAGGGATAGACATTGGGACACTCGCGGCACGTCTCCATATACCGAGTGTCTGTCAAATTCTGTTCGGGTATCTTGAAGGGCAAGGCACACGTCTGCCAAATGTTGCAGGGTTTCGGTGCCACAGCGATATTCTTGTCGCATTTCCATGATTCGATCTGGTTAACATCACGCAGCTCCTTGGGATCAGTCATATATTGCAACATCTGAGTGACGGTCAGGATGTAGACGTCGGGTCTATCAATGGGAAACAAAAGAAATATTGATTAGATTAGCAAATTAAAAAAGTTGGTGCGATTTGTCAATTCTAATCGAAAGTGGATTTCTTTTTTAAATATGTATTAAAATGTATTCCTTTTTTAAGCCAAAATCTAGCCTGTTTTGAAGCAATGTTCTGGCCTTGTTTGAAACAAATTTAGCCTTTATTTGAAGATGAATTTGTGTTGAATTTAAGATAAATTTGACATGAATTTTAGTTGATTTGTATTTCGATATTCATTTGCTATTGATATGTACAGAGATCCACATACATTTGTGTGAAATTCAACAGTTAATGGCAATGCTTTAATAACAATTAAAAATTGGTTAAACTTGGGATTGTATATATGTATGTATGTACATTCACATATGCATAGTTTCCCAATGTTCGCTCACAGGTGTCTGACAAAATAAAAGTAACAGCAAGAAGACGAACAATAAGAGCAACCATTGCGAAAGCAAGTTAATGCTAAAGAAAACTTTACGGCATTCTTTTTCCCCCCCATCTCTCTCACTCACTCTCTCTCTCTCTCTCTCTCTCTCTATCTCTGTCTTTCGCTCTCTATTGTGGCGTGTAGTCCACCAGGCATTTCATCATCATGGCACGCATTTTCAAGCATCTCATGCAAAGAGTGAAAACACCTCTCACTGGCTACAGCTCCTGTTTCCGTTCCCCTGTTCCCCTCCTGCTGCACCTGTTTCTACTCCTGTTTCTGCTCCTATTTCAGCAGTAGCTTGAGCTCACTGCGTCATCTCCTCCAACTCGGAGCGCCGACACTAACTCAATGTTGAAAGTCATTCACACTAATTAAAAACTTCGTACAATTGTGCGAGAAATAGTTTTGCAGCTGCTGCTATTCAGTTTAGCTTTAGCTCACCCCGCCTTTCCCCTTCCCCTTCCCCACGCCTTTGCCACAAACTCTTTCAGCGCTTTTGGCACTTGCCACACCACACACACACACACACACACACACGCACACCTCACACACACACACCTTTCACACACTGATGGTCCGAGTGTGACGATCATAATGGCTGGCAACTGCATACGACAAACTTCTATCTTAGTTCAACAACATGCAAATGAGATATTGAGTGAGTTTAGATAAAGATACAGACAGGTAGGAAAAGGAAAGAGGCAAATTTAACTAGTGCGAAGAGGGCAGAGTTCGATTTTAATGACGAGTCCATCATTAGTTTATAAAATAGTTAGAGTAGCAGCTTTAACTCACTTCAAATGTGTTTTTTTCAACACTTCAAGGTTCACAAATATTTCACATACGGGTTTTAAATCTCGACAAGTTCTAATTGTTGATTAACACTAATTGCTTGTATTAAATTTAGTAGAGTAGATAATACAGATATTTTAATTTCTTTGAATGTTCATTTCTGGTTTTAAAATGTTCACTTGCAATTAAAAGTCTTTTAAACTATTCAGTCATATGTTAATTATCATAATAATTAAAAGTAATTTTAATTATTGATTTTTCCTATAATCAGATTGAATTTGCATTCGATACGATTTTGTCTGTAAAAAAAGATATTATCTAAGGACGAATCAGTTTTCTAGCTTATCGGATACTTTTCCATAAGTTTGTTATTCTTGTTGAAATTTTTTTATCTCTACATTTTCCTTTCCTAACCTTTCTTTATGACTTTTATGTTATTGAAGTTCAAATTAACGATTGTACCTGAAAAGTTTCGCTTTCTTTGAGTTTCTCTCTTGCTTCTTTCTCTTTTGCATCATATTCTCATTTTGATTTTCCCTTTTACTCTGCCAGCTCTTTTAAAAAATGTCTAATGAGTATTTTTTTGTTATATTTTAATCACAGAATTTAAAGTGTACTTTATGCTTTATCTTAGTTTCTATGCTTTAAACTAAATGCTTGATTGTTTGTGACTCATGGTGGGTGGCATGTTTGCTCTTTGGGTGGGGCATGCCACATAAGTGCAGCTCAATAGGGTCGGTTAATGATGAGAGAGCATGTACTCGGTACGTATTTTGATTTCATTAAAAATTATATACAAAATAATGCCGCTATAAAATGAGAGAATACTGCTGTTGCACGGTTTTGTGATGGGTCAGTGGTTGTATGCCGCTTGCCGCTTGCCGCATGCCCCATTCCCCCTGGCCCTATGCCGCATGGCCACATCATTTGCTATATGAGTATGGTATATATGGTATATGGTATAGTATAGCCACCCAATGCCATGCCATGCCATGCCATTCCGGTTCCAGATACCCAGATGAATGTAATGGGCGTTGCTGACAAAGTGCGATGCTATCAGCATAACTTCATTACGGAAGTTTTGTTGCCCCGCCATGGTGCACACTCTGGTGGCACTTTGATTCCACCTCGAACCACTCGTTATACCGTGTGTGTGTGTTTGTATGTCTGTGTGTGTGTCTCTCCCTCATGTTGTTTTTGTGCGTTTTAACATGGCTTTTAGTTAGCCATGGCCCTACGCTTCGCTTTGGCCCGCTACTCATTTTCTTTTAGCCATCTCCTGGCTTTTGCCTGTCCGAGAGCTTCATCTGCCTGCGCAGATATTTTTCAAAATGAAAGTTTAACAAAATTAAACTTTTCTCATTAAAACGTGCGATTTTCCCTGCCCCTCCCCACCAACCATCCATCAGCAACCTGCGCCCTTCGCTGCTTCTGAGCGAAGAGTTTTCTGCTGCTCCTCTTTTTTTTTTTAACATATTTTTTTCTTCTTTTTATATTCATTTTTGTTTTTTTTTTATATATTTTTTGTTAAATGCTGACCACAGCGTCGCCATTGTTGGGGCCATTGGCTGAGATTCGGGATACCGTCGAGAGTTGTGCATATGGTTGAGTGACTGCCAGAGCAACGACTGGTGGTATCAACCTGTTCCAGACACGCGACCAGTGGCCGTGTCGAGAGCCATCAGTGTTGCCTCCACTGGGAGCATCATTGAGATTTGGATTGCAGGGGGTGGGAGGGAGGGGGGGGGGCGAGAGCAGGTTGCAACATATGCCGCTTGTTCAAGCAATTTTTATAGCAATTGCCAATTTTGTTGTTGCTGTCGAAGCCGTTGCTACTTTTGCGCTTTTGCGTTTTTCATCCACTTCTCTCTATCTCTCTCTCTATCTGTTTTTCCCATTTTTTTCTCTTGTCTTGTCGTTTTTTTTTTTTTTGCTTTCTTTTAATTGAATATAAAACTTGCCAGTGGCAATCGGAAGCGCACTGCAGGAAACGCCAGCTGTCCATGTGTGTGTGCGAGGGAGACAGTTGATGTGTGCGTCTGTGAGTGTGTGTGCGTATGTGTGTGTGTGTGTGTGTGTGTTGAGCCTGCTGCCAAAGTTGGCTTTCAATTAAGAAAACACCAACAACAAAAAGCCAAAGCATAGAAATACATTTATGGAAAAATTGAGAGCCTGCGTAGTCAGCTTCAGATACGTACATAACATGAAATTGAGCCTAGGAATTGTCTACAAATAGAATATCCACACAATTGTTATTGTTCTCGTTGACCTTAAAGCTATATATGGTATACTCGGGAAAATCACAAGCCTGTATCATCAAGAAACTGTTACAAACTAAATCTGTTTGAATCTTGTGTTAGGCCTTCTTTTCTGTACGATTTATTTTGTTTAAATTAATATAGCATACTTTTTTGGGCAATATGTGTCATTAAATATTGAAGCTACCCGAAGAGTATTGTTCTATTATATTTAGTCAGAAATTAATCTATAAATAGGCTCAGATTTTCCAACACTTCCATTGCAAAGTTGCGTAACTTGTGCTGGACTAAAAACAACTTCATGGGTCTTCACATAAATAGTTTTCAGTTATGCGAATCCTTTTTGAATTTTCTTGAAAGACTGTAGCATAAGTTCTGAGTCAACGCTATTCTTTTTAGGCTAGAAAATCAAGAATAGAGAATAAGTTAAGCTTTACTTACAATTCGAGAGCCCAGTCCAGGAACTTGTGAAGACCATTCTCAAGGGGTTTGGTCTGGAACCAATTGGTATGGAATGGCATCATGTAGGGTGCCTTATTCTGTTCGTAGTAACGTGAAAAGTCCTCCTGCAGCCACTCGAATACCTCATTCTCATCCAAATTGTGTAGAACACACTGATCCATATAGGGACAGTGACCACCCTCAAAGCCTTCGACATAATGCGTATTCAATGGAACTTCCCAAACACCTGGGAATGTGCGAGATGGGCAAGTGCCGCTCTTGCATTCATGCGAGATCTTAAAGTCCAGTGTATATGGCCAGACGGGGACGGGTACTGGGGGCACAGTAATAGAACTATCGTATATGTAACCAAAGTCTTCCAGAACCTAAAGAAAATAAATCAAATACAAATGAATGATAATGTAATGTAATTGTAATGTAATCTCAAAATATAAACATGTGTTTGACACAACAATAAGGCTTCTTTTAATAGATGTATGCTCTTGAAGCTGATTTGTATGCTTTTGATATTATAATGCGCCACTTAAAGTTTATCTTGATTATTTTGCAGCATTTGTTGGTGTTAACAGGCAACTTAATCCAACATTCCAGCAACAAGGCTCATTATCCATTCATCATCACTTTATTGCCAAGCTCAATGCAACAGATACACCAATACAAACACAAAGACAAACACAACCACACACACACACACACACCTACACCTACACACACGGAAGGTACACATACTATATTACATGTTATTTAACACGCTTTTACATACACACAGAGTCAGTTTGGTTGTCAGAGACATTTTTAGCCCATTATGTGTGTAAAATGATCTGATATTGATATGATTTTAAATACGAGTACAAACCCTAACGAGATGATGATAATGATGATGCTGCTGATGATGATAATGATGATGATGATGATGATGATGATGACAATGATGCTGATGATACACATGACGATGATTATTCGGGGTACTTTGATTGAGGAGTGTGGTGGCAAGTGGAGGCTGTGCTCTCGTTTAACAGTGCACTTCAATCGTTGTATTGTAATCGAATGTGTTATGACATTGATGTCTTGTCATGTCAAGTAGACAGCCGTGTGTGTGTGTGTTTGTGTGTTTGTGTATGTGTGTCTGTGTGTGTGTATGGAACTTAAAGCCTACACATTTGAAAGCAAGGTTCCCTTTGAATTGGTAAAGTAATATATTGTTTCATTAAAAGATTATTAAGTTACATTCTTGTCTTGGACTAAGATTTTCCACCAAGGTGTAAAGATACAAGCTTTTTAATAAAATCTTACAGAATTTACAGGGTACCAAGGAGTTGCATTAAAAGTTTTTTTTTAACAATTGTTTAACTATGTATTATTTATGTAGACTTTTGAATAAGACAGTTTGAAACAGATCTAACATTACTTACAATTACTTACGGTTTTCACAAATTGTTCTCCAATTGGGGAACTTTTCACAACAAAATGAAATAGTTCCTGATATATCTTTAATGTTCGACTTGTAAAAATGAATTTGAAGGCGAATCATATTTAAGAGGAAATTATTTCGAGAACCTAAGGCGTTAACTTAATACGATTATAATATCAATAGAGGAAATGCAAAAGACCTTCACAAAGTAGAATGTACTCTATAGTTTTCTGGTCCAATTGGGATTTCTTTAAATTCTGTAGAGCTTTTCACCGTTGAGAACAATTTTGAAGCCAAGTGTACACTTAATGCTAATTGAATTCTATCTACTTCAGCCTTATCATCATTTTTAGCTTCATCTTCGTTTTCTACTTCCTTATGTGTATCTTTGTTTAAATGGTCTCTTGGTCAATTGCTAGAAACGGTACAGTTGATAATTGCCAATCAATTATGTGTTCACTTGTGTGTGTGTGTGTGTGTGTGTTGTGACTGTGACTGTGAATGTGGCAGTGACTCTGGCTGTGGCTGTGACTGTGGAACGTGCATTTTATTTGTGCTCCTGTGCCTGTATCTGTGCCTTGTGATGCCACGCCCCACTTGTCAGCAGCACGCCTATCAAGTCTTTCAACTATGTGCAATTGTCTGTGCTTGTGTATCAAATGGGGGAAGAGAGGAGAAGAGCAAAAAAGGGGGGAATACAGAAGGGAATGGAACTCACCTTGTATTGGGTATTGCGTCCTGGCTTCAAGAATGGAGCACGCATGCCAACCACATCGTTCACGGACACATTCGCAAAGTGACGCAGAATTTCACGCATGCCAATCATTTCCCCAACCCACTCCTCATAGCCCTTATCCTGGAGTCCCAGTTGCTGTGAAATGCTTTCGGTTGCAATCTCGTGTCCGGCATATCCCAGATGCTGGATCTGTTGATAGTTGCTGCAAAAACAAACAGACAAGAGAAATTGTGAACAACAATTAAGTGTAGTCCCAGCCTCAGTGCGTGTGTGTGTGTGTGTGTCAAACAATTAAATCAAATACGGACCATAAAGAGAGAGAGAGAGTACTTAATAAACGGCCATAGGTCGAATGAATCAACAAATGCTCATATCAATGACAATGACAATGACACTGCTGCAATCAATATGAATCAAATTCTTTACAATCACATTCATCAACATCATATTTTTCATTTGGCTCACATTAAAAGGGATTTTTTTTCTTCTTCTTCTTGTGGATTTTCAGTAGCTCTAGCTCTCCACAGTAGCCCAATAAAAGCAGCTTACAAAAAAAATCAAACAATGGAAAATGCATATGAAATGCTATCGCCCCGAAGCTCTTGTACGAACTACATACAGCAAAAAGGACCAAGCATTGCATATACATATATTATAACTAAATAAGTACATATCCGTATATGCGATGAACATATGTATGTGCACATACATACATATATACATATGTGCATGTGTATTGTACAATATTAAAGTTTTTGGTACTTTTTATATCCTTCGGGTAATAAAGGCTATAACAAAGTTGTGCAAATGCATTCAAATGATATACGAAGCAGACATTTGCGACAAGTTGAAGAATTGCTCGCAAAATTATATTGTGCTTACTTTTGTAAAAGGTTTTCATTCACCTCAATTTTATTAGTACTTGAAGAGTTGCTCTTAAAGACATAAAGTTACTTTAAAGATACATTAGTTAGTAGAAGTTATTGTATACAGAATTTAGAAGAGATCTATTAGAAACAAATACAAGTTGAAGAATTGCTCGCAAAATTATATTGTGCTTACTTTTGTAAAAGGTTTTCTTTCACCTCAATTTTATTAGTACTTGAAGAGTTACTCTTAAAGACATAAAGTTACTTTAAAGATACATTAGTTAGTAGAAGTTATTGTATACAGAATTTAGAAGAGATCTATTAGAAACAAATACAAGTTGAAGAATTGCTCGCAAAATTATATTGTGCTTACTTTTGTAAAAGGTTTTCTTTCACCTCAATTTTATTAGTACTTGAAGAGTTACTCTTAAAGACATAAAGTTACTTAAAAGATACATTAGTTAGTAGGAGTAATTGTACACAGAAATTAGAAGAGATCTATTAGAAACAAATACAAGTTGAAGAATTGCTCGCAAAATTATATTGTGCTTACTTTTGTAAAAGGTTTTCTTTCACCTCAATTTTATTAGTACTTGAAGAGTTACTCTTAAAGACATAAAGTTACTTTAAAGATACATTAGTTAGTAGAAGTTATTGTATACAGAATTTAGAAGAGATCTATTAGAAACATATACAATTGAAGTGAAAGTGAAAACTGGAATATCATTAAGAAATGATCTCATGATAATAAAAAGAGGACACGGCAAACATTTATATCTTTCGCATATTTCAAATCTTGTACTGTTCATAAATTTAAGCTACTTAGGGTATGCTGAAGTCGAGCAGACTCGTCTTACTAGCTTAATGTTTACTTTGGTCAGTCAGGAATACGTGAATTTTACCACAATGCTAATCAAAATTTGATGAATAAAACTCAAAGACATACAAATGCAAACATAGATAAATTCAAACCAAATATGAAGGGGAGAAGGGGCAACGAAAATGGAAAAGTGAAGAGGGAGAAAATTGGCTGAAACTTTTGTGAAATTTAAAACTCTCTCTTTATGACTGACATGGCAGGCACACACTTTAGCTTTTGCCAATTAGAAGTACATTTACAGCTCTACAACTATTTACAAAGCGCTGAAAGCAACAGCTGAGCAGCAACAAAAATAAACAAGGAGAATATCTAAGGGAAAAAGAGAAGGGAAATCATCTTTAGCAGCACACACTAAATATCTAACAGAAAAAGATAATAGGGAAGTCTTTAGATCTTTAGATGCTCACACTGAATTCCCGCAAGGACATGGACATTCAAATTTGGAAATAATATAAGGATATGAGAAAGCATCGAATTGAAGTATTTTTAACGAATTAAAAAAGAAAGTAAAGTTTGGAACAGAATTATTAACGTAGTTATGTATTATAGAGTAAATAAGTTGACAAGGTGAACACGTAAATGGGAACAGTTCGACTTAGAAATGAGGCGAAATTGAGGCATTAGGGAAATTGGGAAAAGGCCTTCAGAATAAAATTAATAAATTGCATTTAAAGCTGCAATTTTGGACAATGTTAACCAAATCATAAGCTTAGTAATATGTACCCGTTAGCATTTCCACAGTTGCAACATGCTGCAACTTACGCCCTAAAGTATGCAGCGTTAAAATCGCAGTTATGCAAAGTACAAGCAACAAACATAATTGCTCATGTTTTCTGTGTGTGCTGTGTGTGTGTGTGTGTGTGTGTGTGTGTGTGAATGAAATAAATTTCTTAATGAAGGGCAGAGTTGAGGGGTAAGCAAGAGCTTTTACTTGTGCGCAAATAGTTTTTGAAAACAAAAAAAAAAAACAAATAAAAAATTTCACAAAAATGGAAATAAAATTATGAATGTTTTTTGTCTGTTGGCTTTTGTTAGCTTGTTTCGTATGTAGCTAAAAAACAAATAACAAATAACATAAAGCGTATACAACTCTACATACACATATATGTACATATGTATGTGTGTGTGTGTGTATGTATATAAAAAAATTGCATGTATATTTATTAAATATTTCTGTCAGACGGCGAAGGCGGATGGATCTGCTGACTGCCTATGTGCGAAAGAGTGTGTGTAAATATGTGTGATTGTGTGTGAGTGTGTGTGTGAGTGTGTGTGTGAGTGTGTGTATGCTTTAGTTTTGGGCAAACAAACTGCGCAAATATTTCGCAATGAAATTACGCCCTAAAGTCAAAGTTTTGGCCTGCTGCAGTTACTCACAAACGAAAACGAAAACAAAACAACTTCAAAAACAAAAAAAAAAAGAAATGGTAAAAAGGAACAAGTAAGCGAAGTGCAAGTAAGAAACCATGACTACCAGATACCCTCTATATTCAGCAAAATATCTACTTTCAATATTCATCTAGCTAAATAAATATATTTATTTAAAGTTGACAAAAAGCAGTCACAGTAATCTTTTAAAAATTAAAATTAAAGTGGAAAAAGAAAGATCTTATGTAAAGAATTAAAATCGAAACCAAATAAATTAACTTAAAGTGTAATAACATAAAGGTTATTTTTTAAGCGGGGTGTATATCAATTTTATTATTGATATACCACTTCAGATTATGAAAAAATAATATGATGAAATCAAAATAAGCTTCTTGATAGTATGGAAAGAGGACTCTGAGTTAAATAATCTAAAAACATGTGAAATCAACAGCTTTGAATTACGCTTTAAATACCCTACACTGCACAGTTAATGCCTACAGGGTATACAAATTTAAAAAAAAATTTTTCAAAATAAACGCAAAGTAAAAATAATGAATGCGATGCTGACGCACTTTAGCCTATAGAATGACGTACCCAAGGAGGCGACACGCCCCTACCAAGCACACACACGCACACACATACACACACACACACACACACACTCTTGCATACACTCCTACACATATATAGATGCATGCATGCATATGCAGAGACTTCCACAATGGCGGGGCACAAACTATCTGACATCGTCAAAAAGTTCATGCAAAAATGTGGAAATGTGAAAAGTTGTTGAAAAGCAAAGGCTGAGAACACACCCACACCCACACCCACACCCAAACACACACAAACACATACACGCACACATTCGCACACACTTGACTTGGGTGTGTGTGTAAGGTAGATTTATTGCATGACATTTCAATTGTTAGACAAACAGCTGGACGAGAACTGAACCGGGCTATAACTACAACCAGAAGCAGCAGCACTTGTAGCCAAGGCCGAAAGACGTTGGGGCCCAAAAACAAAAGCAATAGCAAAAACAAACGACAAACGACAACTGAGAACCGACAACCGACAACAACAACAACAACTGTGGCAATGCGTAAGGCGTGGCCATGTGGGCGTGGCAAGGGGAGTAGGTTGTAGGTGTAGACCAAAAGCTGGGGCACAAAATGTCAGCAGCAATTAACACGGCGAGCGAACCATGCACATGGCCAAAGCAAGTGCTCAAAATAACTGACAAAACATGACGAAAGACAGAAAAGTTCAGTGAGACAAACACACACACACACACACATGACATTTGATGTATTTCCTTTTGGCCTTGTCGCGAGTGTCAAGAGACAAATGCAGTTCTCTTACATCTATTCCTTTTCTATTGTCCCTCTGTTTATGACAACACTCATACGCAACGTTACACCGGACAAATGTCACGCTCATTGTGCTGATGTGTTTTTTTTTTTCTTACCACTTGGCCATTTCTAAAGGTTTATATATCTATCAAAATTATTATCTTTTTTCTCACTTCTTTTCTTAAAATTTTAACGCATTTTTCTTTAATAGTCCATGCAAACAGCAAACACAAACACAAACATGTGCAATTTACATCTACTCTATTTGTGTGTGTGTGTGTGTGTGTGTGTGAGTGTAAAGTGGTTTGGCCTCTGCTCTGCTGCAACTGCTAACAAGTTCAATTTGCATTTAAAAAGGGAGAAACACATGTAATCTCAACGATTAGAAATTGTTAGCATTGAGGAGCGCACACACACACACGCACACACACACGCACACTATAGTGTCAGGGACTCACATTTACACACAAACACATACACACACTGTAAAAAAAACATGCATATAGTGAATAAATGAATAACGTATGTGGCCTAAAAAATTCTTGGACAACCACCAGCTGCTTGAGGGCCAAGCGAAAAGTCTTTGAAAACTTTAAATCAACTAAGAAAATTGTTCAAAGTAAAGTTTCTCTTTCAGCTTAATTAACTTTAATTAGTTGTGATTAGTTTTGGATCATAATGGATTCAACGAAATCAAAATAAGTGCTATAGAAAACAACTTGATCTTTGAGCAAGTCATTTTAAAGCTGCAATAAAGTAGCTTTGCAAACACCTGCTAGTTTTTCTTTGAAGCTTACAGCTTAGCTAATGTTATCAACAGCTTCTTAAGCACATTACAACCGGAGTTATATTTTCAAAATCACATTAAAGCTCATTTGAGGATTTTGAAACCTGCAATAAAGTAGCTTTGCAAACACCTGCTAGTTTTTCTTTGAAGCTTACAGCTTAGCTTAGCTTATGTTACCAACAGCTTCTTAAGCATATTACAACCGCAGTAATTTTTTCAAAAGTACATTAAAGCTCAGTCTAGGGTTCAACTTAAGCTAAAAGCTTGATTTATTGGCTAAAAATGTGTTGCCTTACAGTGCAGAAGCTTTTTAAGCAAATGTAAGCTCTGCACAACTCTTACGTAAAGCTGTAGAAATATTAATCTAAAAAGCACATGCAAGCTCTTGTTAATTTTATATTCGAGTAAATGCTTTACTTTGTCCTATTAAGTTGGATTTTTTCTAGAGAAACATTTTCACAATGCCAACTTCATCAACAACCCACGCAGTGTTCATTCCCGCTCTCAATCTACTTTTCCTTTTGCTTGTTGCTATTTCATTCACACACACACACATACGCACACACACATATATACATATATTTGTGTTCAATTTGTTCCTGGCTGTTGCCAGTTTACTGAGAACGTTTTGGGCTTTTGGCCCCAAAAAGTGTGCAATGACCGCATGCAGCAATTTCTTTTAATGTGCTTTTAAAAGCCAAATCTACAGGTTCCTTGTTGTTGTTCTTCTTATTGCTACTGCTTCTGTTGTCTGTCTGTCTCTATCTTCCCTCTCTCTCTCTCTCTCTTTCTCTGTCTCTCTTAGTATCTGCTCTTTTCGACTCAAGGCTCAACGCATTGAACACTGCACATACATACATTTTTCGTAGAAATGAGCTTTTGTTTTTATTATGCCTTGCTCCAAAAACTAACTTAATTTGCATGCAGCGTATTGTGCGTGTGTGTGCGTGTGTATTTGTGTGTGTGTGTGTGTATGTGGGAGAGTATGTGTCGATATGTTTGTGTGTGTGTATATGTGGTATGACCGTGCCTAACGAGCTGGCTTGACTTCGAGCAGGCATAAAAACTAGAAAAACGCCCTGCGAACAAACAAGCAGCAAAAACTCAAGTCTCGTTTTCAATAAAGCTCTTCGACAGCGATGCAGACTCATAAAGAAAATTGCTAAAGAAACAACCGAAACCAAGTGAAAAGAAGAGAAGGAAAGGGAAGAAGGAAAAAGCAAAGAAAAACAAGAAAAAATATAACTAGTACATAGTAAAGGCGACTGTGGGAGACTCTGTACCTAATGCTATAATTAAAATGAAAGCAGAGTTTGGTATATAATAACTAAGTATGCCAAACTGAAATGCTTTAGCTTTTAAACTGCTTTTATAATTAGGTTTATGCATTAGTTCAATTTGTGGGAACTTAAACTCTTGATCTGCTCCGAATAAACAGAAGAAAACCTACCAAGTTTGGTGTCTCTAGCTCTTATAATCTTATTCAGAAAGACTTTTTTATCCAGATCAAATCGGTTGTTCCTGGTTCTTTCAAACTTAGTAAACTTTTTGTATTTTTACAGTACAGGCTTGACCCTTATACATTTTAGGTACAGGGTCTAAAAAAGAAAGTGCAGAATGCAAACGGTTGTTCATATGGAAAAATTATGGCTGGCTTGTTCGTTGGCTCGTCTGTGCCATGATCATCGCTATTATCAACACCAGTTAAGCAATAACAACAACAACAATAAAAAAACAAACAGCAATAACAACAACGTTGAGTGTGGTAGACAGTCATACAGGGTAGCGGTAGTGATTACAACAACGACTAATAAAAGAAGACAGCTAAAAACAGAAAGCACACTTACATACAGAGAGTGTGAGAAACAAAGAGAGTGGGGAAAGTGGACGTAGAAGAGAGAGGGAGAGAGGGACAGGGGGAGGGGACAAGGTATGCTCTTGGTAAAAAACAAGGTCTAGTGCAGGATGCTTGGGTTTGTGGAGAGCTGCTGCTGGCCAACAACTCGTGTATGTAAGTATATAGAAACCAAAGGAAATGCTGTCAGCAGCAATAAACGACTTTCGAATACACTTACAATGTGAGAGCAGGACAGAAATTGCAAGTATACAGTCAAAGAGTTTGATAACAAACTGACTATAACAAAAATGTACAGATATATAAGAAGTTCGCTTTCTAAAGCTCTCTGAATTTATAGTAAAAGCCTAGGTGAATTCTGTGTTGGACAGTTTGAGAAACAGCAACAGATTTGATAAGCTCAATAACTTAACTAACTACTTAGCTAAACGCTTTAAGCTCCAACTAATACTGTAAGCGAAAAGCATTAAGCTTTAAGCTTTGAATAATCCTGCAGAGCAGCGATGAATTTTATGAGAGTCACAAGCAAAAGCTGCTGAAAGCACAAGTTTAATGTTTATGGAAACAAAAGAGCGTTGCAGATTAATTCTTAAAGCTAATATACTTTTGGGCCATGTTGTGGCTTGCAGGACACTCTGTACAATATACTAGTTATTATATATATATATCTTCATATACATACATAGACATACGCACACATAGATACATACTGACGTATCTTAAATTGAAGGAATGAGGCACCTGCAAGAGCAAGAGCTGTTAAAGTGTCGTTGGGTTGTTGTCATAGTCATTGTCAACGTTGTCGTTATCTTTATTTCACATCAACGACATTGTCATCATCATTATCATCATCAGCATTATCATCAGCATTGTCATCAGGACGTCGGCTGCAGGCCAAGGCAGATCCAACTAGACTAGGACAGGGCAGGGCAAGGCAAGGCAAGGCAGGTCTGGTCCTAGACCCATCATCATTGTCGACAACACAGCTATTGCAGCACCAACAACAACAACAACAACAGCAACAGCAATAGCAACAGCAACAAGAAGAACAAGAACTACAATTACTGTGGCAACAACAACAATATCAATGCCTTCATCAACAATTTGCAGCAAGAAAAACACGAAAACGGCCAAAACAGGCAGCAGTTGAAAACGCTACACACAAAAACACTTCCACACACACACGCACACACAAACATATGCCTGGTGTGGCACTCACACACATGCAGCTGTACATCTATACACTCCTATTCACATATATCGAGCAGTGCTCAAATTTGAGCATTCGGATATTACGCCACAGATATTTGCAACAAAATTTTAGTACATTTCAAAAAGTTATGGGGACAGGAAAAGAGGGAAAGCTCTCAACTTGCCATATAATTTGTGGCATATTATTAAGATTAACGACAATTGACTTGTTTTATACAGTACAGGTAATTTAATTTAGAGAGAGAGAGACAGAGAGAGTTAGAAATGAGAGAGTTTGAGAAAAAGACAGAGATTGATTGATTTCTCGAATCTCTTTTAAATCTCTTTTTTTCTAAGCATTTCAGATAGTTATCTTCTCCTGTAAGACAGTGTTAATCAATATTAGCACGATTATATTTTCTGTGTTCTTTTTTTACGTAGACCTCGAGTCAGCTAAATACCCTTTATTATACAAATAAAAAGGTCGATACTTACTACAAAATATACCATTTTAAAATGGATATGATATATGTTAATTCAACTGCCTTTAACAGGATTTCCCATGAAATGATGTTATATCTCTGTTTAAACAATCAATTGTAAAACTTATGCGCCAAGAATAATTAAATAACTATCATCTTAATCCGTGCCTTTGTTTCTAGACAAATTTTATCAAGTAAGACAAATTACAACTACTAAGTAAGCAGCTACATTTGAACAAGAAGACAGTGAGATTCCTTCGACTGTGCAAATTTCGTAAAACTAATTTGACTATGCTAATTGCAGCACTTTCGGCACTACCACATTGACTCGAAAGTTGTGTGCAAGGTGCATTACCAATTTTCAGAATGCAACAGCCATGAAAATGCACAAATTAAGTTAAGCGCTATAACGTTGCGTATACGCAATGTGCGCTACTAAGAAAAATGAAAAACAAAGCAACGGTCAGCGCAAGACGTTCTTAGAGGGGATGCAAAGAATAAAAGGGGGGAAAAAGGGGGGCCGAAAAATAGTTTAAGCAAATTAAAGCAAAAATATGCACAAATGACAATGAAAAGTTATGCAGCGGCATTTACTTTATTCGTAGATGCAGCTTGACTTGCTTTACGACCAGCTGCCTCTTGATGGAAACTTAAAACTTGCAACGTGTGGCGTCCACTGTCGCCAGCTTCTTTTCTTGTTGTTCCCATAGTACGAATTCCGCTAGCCAGGACAAAATGAAAGGGGAGACAAAGTGGCAAGAGTACGACTCGGCTCGCCTCGGTTCGGTTTGGGGGCTTGGGCTTGGGCTTGGGCCTGGTAGACAGCTGCTCAAAAGTTGTTGGGGTCATTTAGAAAGTTTAAAGCTAAAACTGGCGGCTGTATTAGCATCAAGGATGCCAACGAGCCTGTCGCTGACGTCTGCCACCGTCGCGGTGGGCTCTTAGAAGTGGAAATCTGCCTAGCAGCTGCATAAAGTCAAGGTAGCGCGAAGGCATAAAAACGAGAGTTCTGATGTGCGCACACTGGTGCAAGGTTCAATGCAAAATACATGAATATTTCATTATTTATAGAGTTTTTAGAAAGTCGGGAGTGTGCCAAATATTGTAGACCTAATACACATCTAATTTAAAACTGAATATATCCATAACATTTCTAATTTAAAATGCATGAAAACATTATTAATTTTAAGTAATGTGTTTGTGTTTAAAAAAGTGACATTAGATAATAAATAAACAGATGAATCTAAGCATCTAGGTATTGTATGCTTAATACACATCTCGTTTTATTATCGATTTATCGATATAACTTTTAATTTTATTGAAATTTTCATTTCATTTTGGGGAGCTTTTAGACCAATTTTACATGCTGTAGGTATTTTTTCAAATATTTATAAATAATAATAATAACAGTTAATAATCGTTTCTTTTCTTGCTATGGCTCAGTAATTAGAGCCGTTTAGCAACCTTTTTAAACAAATTAGAGCAGGAACTTTAACTGTTATGAGGAATAAGTAAAGAAATCACTTTTCATAGTTATTTTGGATTTTTAAATTTAACAGTCCCATTTAAGAATTGTTTCAGACTTTAATAATAAAAGTTGCAAATAATTGTTATTTTTAATTTTTTTAAATGTTCATCAAGAACAATAATTAATCTGGATTTGTATTGTTTTTCAATCTTTAATTTTTTAAATAAAAGATTTCAAAGACTTTTATCTGCGAAAGAAAAAATAAAATTATAAAACTCTTCACTAATAACTTTGACTTTTCAAAAGCGCAACTTGGATTAATTAATTTTTCTCTTTCTACCCTAAAGAGTACACAGTAGTTTCATATTTTTTATGGCTGTGTCTTAAAAAAGTGCCTTAAAAATTGAACTATTTTGCTTTTGTACTTGTTAACTGATATTTTATTTTTAAATATAAATTTTAAACTATGCTCAGTTGACTTTCAATGTTTAGAAATTTCTTTTACTTGCGATAATTACTTAGTTTATGTAATTTTTCAACACTGTGCTAATGCTAGCTGAGTGGCATCGGGAACCTAGAGGAGGGAGTCTCCCCCGTAGGCTTGCGGAGCTGTGAATCCGGGTCGACGCTGCCACATCGCTGGCCAGCCGCTGCTGAGCGATATTAACATCAAGCGTCAGGGACGTAGATGAAAATAAAAATGAACTTTTGTTAAGATGCCATGTAGCATGATGCTCTATTTGAAACTCTCTCTCTGTGTGTGTGTGTGTAGGTGTGTGTGTATGTGTGTGGCTCTGTGTGTGTGTGTTAGCGTAGGCAATAGCTACAAAAAGTTCTAAACAGGCAGCAGGCGCGTGTGTTGTGCCCGCAGCTACTTATGACAGCACAGGTAGAAACGTAGAAACATAGCCAGGTGAGGAACAGTGGGAAGGGGAGAAGGGTACACACAAAATATGGCAAAGTTGTTTAGGCCAGGTTGAGAGTGACTTGGATGTTAAACAGATTTTGGTTACGGTCATTGTTGTTGTTGTGGATTTTGTTGTGTTGTGGCTACCTCTAGTTAGTATGGAAATTTTCTAATGTCAAGGTGTTGATTACGCGTACCAAAAGTTCACTACAGTTCAGTTCAGTTGGGTTCAGTTGTTTGATTGTGTCAAAAGGACGATTGGACGTCACATAATTGCCTTGGATTATTTGTGGATTATTGGGTCAAGCGGCGTTAGGCAGCTAATGAAATATAATCTTAAGAGGTGACACAGCTGACTGACTCTATGTTATTTGTGGTCAGCCAGTGAGGTCAGAGGTTAAGCTATGTGTCTTAGGAGAGTTTATTATGCGAGTCAAGTAATTAGCTAAAAGCTATGCCAAAGTCTCGAATCGGCCTAAAAGGAAATGCAATTTTTCACCTGTATACACGTATATACTTATTTTTAGGCTCAACGGCGGCTAATTGATTTATTCCTTTCTTTTTTTTTTTGCAATGCAATCAGCTGCATTGTTCTTTGCATGTCTTCTTGGTTGCCTTGGAAAAGTTTTGCATTCTGCAAATTCGCTAAGCCAACGCGACTCAATTTCAATTTTGCAACCGGAAACCGGAAGTGGAAGTGGAAGTGGAAGTGAAAGAGGGAGCAGAAGCGTTTATGTGTAAGCGTCCAAAGAAGTCGCTCATGTTTATTCAGCGAATGCAGCCACTGTCTGACAGCACTTGGCACCCGCTTTGGCCACATCACATCTCAAGTTCCTCCCTCCTCCCACCTCCCTTGCGCCACTATTTCTTTTTCGGGCTGGTGCTGCCAACTTGCGTCAAGATTTGCGGCTAAAGCGAGTTTTTAGTATATTGTTAACAAGTAAAATGAAAACGTAAATGTTTGAAAATTAGATTTTGCCCGAGTCGCTTTTGTTTAGACTTGCCCCAAGGAGAGGGAGGACTCCATTCGGCCAGTATGTGTATGCTTCTGTATGTGTGTGAGTGTGTGTGTGTGCACTGAGGTGTTGCCTAGTTTCTGGCTTGTTAGTTAGTTAAAAAGTTTTTGCGTGCAATTAAAATGCTGCGCAAAAAGTTTGCTTCGACATTGTTCTTAATTTTTTCTTGGTTTTTGCAGTTTGCCAAAGCCAAATACAAATGAACAGAATTGTCTCCAATGCGTGTGTATCTGTGTGTGTTTGTGTGTGTGTGTGTGTGAGTATGTGTGCAGTCTGCAGTCACAAAGTGTACAAGTCCTGTGGCAATTGCCTGATTGTTTTCTTAGCCACAGCAGCATCGAATGGCAAGAAAGTTCGTTATCAGCGACATTTTGGCGTTCAAATAGTAAACATCTCGCATTTCTCAGTTCTCAATTCTCAGTTCTCAGTTTTCAGTTCACAGTTCACAGTTCTCGTTTCTCCTTGCGAGTTATTTGTTTAATTGTTGGCATTAAGAACATTAAGCTTTAAGAAACTTAATCCTGATTACAATTGATGAGAATCTTTTAAGGACCTCAAGTATTACTATAAGAAGTATCGACTTATTTTGTGTAACTAATAATTATTTAGTTGATATTAATAACAGATACAATTGAAGACTCGTTAAACTAAAAAAAGGATAAACTCATTGGGATACAGGAAAAAATCGTTGATACATATACAACACACCTTGGGCGTTAATAAGACTATTTCAATATCAGGGCATTGTTTACAAATCATAGACCTTTCTGGAAAAGGTAAATTTAAGTAGCATTTAAGTATAGTTTATAATTAGTTAAATAAAACAAAAACTTAAGAATTGCTATTGTTCGACCTAATTTTGGAAACATATTTAATGCTTTTCGATTATTTTGGTTTATAAAAGCCGGAAACAGCTGAAAATCGTAGCTGTCAGTCATAAATAGTTTAACATAAATTCTTGCCAAGATTTCTTCTTCTACATCTTGGCATTGCACTCACAGAAGGGGGAGTAACAGGGAGAGAGAGGGAGAGAGAGGGAGAGAAAGAGAGAGGGTGACAGAGAGGGATCGACGGAGCCTGTGTTCAGACAAAACTAATTGCCTCAATGGCCGTAAACAAGAGAGCTGCAAAAAAGTCGCTGCATACTTTGCGGCGCTGTAAATGGCAACTGAGCGGCAACTCTGCATGCCAAATCAAAATCATCATCAAGCAACCAACTCTCTCGCCCCAAAGGAAATGGCAGCAACAACAACAACAACAACAACAGCAACAGCAACAACAAAAAAAAAAAGAGGAAAATTCTTAACAAAATAAGCTGAAGAGTTGCGAAGCGCATTAAATCATTTCCGCACTAAAGAGCTCGACAGCAAGCGGCGGCTGTGGCAACTGCGGCGACTTCTTGTGGCAAGTTGTGCGAGTGCGACTGTTGCCGTTTACCACTATTTTGTTGCACAGCATAAAAATAAAGCTATGAGAAAAGAAAAAAACAACTCAGCAATATGGTGTGGCAAAAGGAATTGACTGAAAGATACCCTGCAGACAGACTTTAGCCTAAAGAACATAAGTTCATATTTTAGAAAAGAGTTGCTTAATTACATCTCTTGTAAACTGAATCGAAATTAACTTCATATCACCACAATCTATACCATTTCTTTTTCTAACTTGACGCTTACGAGATACTCTGTAAAAATACTGTCAACAGGAATTAAGCATTTCCCATATACATTATTGTAAAATTAAGCATCCAAAATTCACTGATGAACATAGTAAAATGATAAGCATTTAAGACACTTCTTATAATGTTCCATAGTTGCTTGTTTTGTCCATACACCATACGTGGTTTTCCTGTCTACAGGGTATCAAAATGAATGAGAAGTGTGTCTCTTTTTCTTTCTCAGGCAGAAGCATACAAATGATTTGCCCGAAAAAAGCAAAAGTGCATAAGTGTATATGTGTGTACACACAAACATACATCCACACACGCCACACATGCACACACACATACAAACACATACACATTAGTGCATTCATGTGTGTGCATGTGTAACATATTCAGGCAATTACTGCCATTCAGCGCATTTCAATTCAACTTCAAAACTGCCGCCATCGTTGCCGCTTCTTCTACTTTCTTTTTTCTTCTCCCATTTTCTTCCCCTTTCTTCTGTGGTACTTCTACTACTTCTTCAACTGCTATTGCTACTACTACTACAACCGCTGTGGCGAAAGTAGAAAAAAAGCTTTTAAACTTCACTCAAGATTTTTGCTTTTCACGCTTGGGTCGCAAATTTTTTGACTGTTGCCGCTTACTTAGTTTTCCAACGTGCACTGTACCATGGACACTGTTCAGGAATTTTCCACAAATCAAATGTTAATATATTTTAAAACAGGTAAATAATTTATCTCGAAATGTGTATAGAATTAAGTACACAATAAATTCTATTCTTA
Source organism: Drosophila testacea (assembly GCA_035043265.1). Taxonomy (NCBI): domain Eukaryota; kingdom Metazoa; phylum Arthropoda; class Insecta; order Diptera; family Drosophilidae; genus Drosophila; species Drosophila testacea. The sequence goes on from JAWNND010000229.1 coordinate 5,584,658, forward strand.
AACTTAATTTAAACTTTAAGTTCGGGGATGTTAATTATATACAATTAAAATTTAATTCCCAGCTCTTATTATGTATATACATATAGCCAATAAAATAAGTTATCTCTCTACTAAAGTAAAATTAAAATGGTCGCCCTAGTCATATTTTATATAAAGTATGCTATATTATATTACCAAACAAAGTATGCTATATTATACAAATTAGAAAATAAATAATGGTCATCATAAATAATGTGTCATTTTTATAATTTCCATTATTGATGAATGAATGAATGAATGAATTGATTAATTAAGAATTAATGGTCTCCTTATGCAAATCTTTGACCTTTTCCATAACTAAATACTTTTCTATTAATGACATTTATTCAAGTTAAAATTACTATCGTTCCTATATAATTATTTGTTAATTTAGTAATAATTTTTTCACTTCAATGGTCACTTTAATGATGTAAAATATTTATAGTGTAAGTATTTTGAATTTCTTCTATATGGTTATATATATTTGTTTACGGTAAATTTTTGTCTACAATTTGAGCTATTTGGCCCACAGAATAACGTAATTTTTGGTCGATGTATGTTGTTGTGTCTTTATCTACAACTGCCGCTTCATATTATTCAGCAACTGCATCTGCATCTGCCTCTGCTTCTTGTTGGGACTTTACTTTGTTATGTATGTTGCCTGCTGTGTGTGTGTGTGTGTAGAAATGGATGTGTGTGTGTGTGTGTGTGTGTAGGAGTGGATGTGTATCTGTTTGTGCCTTGTGATGTGGCGTTTTTATAAGTCTGTCAAAATGTAGTTCATATATTTTGGCGAAAATTCATTTTGCAGTTGACATAACTTTGTCAGCCCCAATTTATCAACAACAATTAGTAGAGCAGAGACCGACTGGCTAACTGACAAACTGACTGACTGACTGACTGACTGACTGACTGACGTATGGCAAGTGCTTGGTTTTTTGGGGCGTGGCAAAGTGTGTGACAAGTATTTTGCACAACGCTGCACAAAACTTTACCCTATGTCGAGATGTTGATGAAGACGTTGCTGCAACATCAGCAACAGCAAAAGCAACAGCAGCAGCTACAGCAACTACATGACGTATGCGTAATATTATGAAAATAACTTATATGATTTAGCCAAAATGTTGTTTTGACCACTGTTTTGAGGCCAAGTGTCAGTCAAACTGGTTATAAGCTGGCCTATTTAATAAATAAGCTCTAATAAGTAGTTTATGAGTCTGTGGCTTACCTGTATTCATGCGACATGAAGAACGTGCCACGAATGTTGCATCCATTGGGATTCTTGCGTTTGCCATTGAAGATCTTCTGATAATGATCGTAGTTGTTCAAATTGACAGCACCATCGAACGTAATCATTATTATTTGAGGTACCTACAAGAAAAAATGAGAGAATTCATTAGATAATGATTAACCACAAATGACAAAAAATCATTGTAAAATGTATGTTTTAAATTCTTAATTCTAACTGAATCAACACTAAAATAGATAAATATATCTTACATATTTAATTAAATTGTTATTAAAATTCGTATAATTAAAATATATACTTAGTACATAATTTCGAGCTTGGTTGCAGAAAATTCAAAACCGCTTTTCCTTCGGATTGATTCTATCCCGGAAAAGCTAAATTGTTTCTTCTGTGCAGATGCTCTAACTAAGTGCTCAAACTAAGTAGTAACTAAGTTGACGATAGTCTCTTAATTATATGATATGCATATTTGCTTTTTGGTCGTAATCTCTCTCTCTCCCTCTACCTCTCTCTCTGTGGGTGTGTGTTGGCCCAATTAGGGGACCGCTGACCTCAAATTCAGCGGGGCATGCGATGGCATTGGAAGCCACAGCAACTCTGCATCGACAGCAACAGAAAACAGCAACAGCAACAGCAGCAGCAACAGCGACAATTCTAATTGAAGGTTTTTAGCATTTTGCGTTTGTTTTTGCTGTCTGCGTTATGCCTGGCTGAGCTTTTGGCTTTGCCGTTTTCCGTTTGCCGCATGCCAACGTGGCGTATGCGCAACGCTTGTTGCAACTTGCAACTTGCAACTTGAGCATTTAACATAATTAGTGGGCATACAGGTTAACCAGGCAGCGGGATTTATATACATAACACACATACATACATACATATATGATGCGACTAAACCAAATTAATTTCAAATAAAACTTAACTATCAATAACGTTAACAGCAACAGCAACAACAACAACAACAGCAATAACAACAACAGCAACAGTCGCAACAGCAATAACTTTAACGAGTGCTAAAGCAAAGCAATTCCATTACAAAAATTGCCACCCCATTCACGCATACACAGACAGCGAACGAGAAAGAGGGAGTGAGGGAGAAAGAGAGACAGAGAGCTCAACAATCCCCCAAAGGGCAAATGCCAAATGGAGGGGGGAGGAGGCAACGTTCAGTTTGGAGTGCCCAAAGGGAGCTTGCAACACTTTAAGTGCAATTCCATAATCAAAGACCGCTGCAAGTGCGAGACCAAAAGAAATGACGCGCCAATAAAAACAAGCAACATTCCAAATAAATGTGCAATCTATGCGAATTCTAACTACACTACAATAATACTATTTTAATGTGTCATAAGTACTTTTATATTACATAGACTCGCTTATTAAAGTATATTGCTAGCTGCTAAAATTAATAGCTATTATGCATAATATTTTCACATTGTCTTAGAACTAATTCTTTAACGTATTGAATTAATAACAGAATAAATAATACTAAATAATAATTAATAATTATTATATACATATGTTATTATAACATTGTCATCGAACTAATTCGTTAACATATTGTTTTAATAACTATTATAATTGAGTAAATAAATGTTATAGATTCGATATATCTACAAGACCATAATCAACATGACTTTCCATATAAAAATGCCAACTTTACAAGTACAATTTTGTGTCGTAACATAACATAATGTGGAGTTATCTCAGAAGCATATTTAGAGTTATCTATGTGTGTTTGTTAAGGGAAGTGTTTTTATTTATTTATCAATTTTCCAACTGAAACAATTAACAATTAAACTAATTTAAACTTTCAAATAAAAGTAGTTCACCGGCAAACGGCTTAAAATAGTCATGTTGCCCCAGTAGAGAAAATGTAATGAAATGAAAATCGAATGCGATCAGCATAAAGCAGTATGTGAATGGCATTGGATATAGCTGATGACGAGGTGGCAACTTGGTGAGAGGTGGCAACACCAAAATGCATTTTGCCTGAGCTCCACATAAAGCGGAGCGTCACGGGCTGCGGCACTTAACGCTCTCATTGTTGAACACATAAAAAGGATTATTGTACAAATTCAATATTAATGTGGGCCGACTAACCAAGCTGAGACTCCAGGCTTAACCTCAGACGGATATAATAGACTCCCCACTCTCTTTTACTCTATCTGCCCCCTCTCTCACTCTCTCTCCACTTGAGTTTGCCTCTCTTTCTCTTCTCTCGTCTCTCGTCTCTTTCTAGCTTTGAACTGAGCTGATAAAATTATGCAAAGGCGTGAAACACTCGAAAGCATCGAACGGCGGTCAGCTTAAGTGTGGCTTAGATGACTGATGATTATGATGTTGATAATGATTATAATGATAATGATAATGATGATGATGATGATGATGATGGGAGTGCAAGTTGAAATTGAGATTTTCACTTCGATTTTGACAGCGTTTCCTTTTGCACATTGCATGATGGCATTGCGTTTATTGCCTTTGCCTTTGGCTCGCTTTCTTATTGAAAGGCATATTTCAAAATTCGTTTCCGGACAAAATGAGTGCAAATGAACTGTACTTTCAGCTTCTCTCTGCTTCTTCTTATCATCCCATTCACCCTCGCGACTTTTTATTCGCTCGAATTATAAGATAAAAATATTATTGCAAATATAATGAATGTGCTGCAAGGGCGACACAAAAAATGCAGACGGAAGCGAGTGCACAAAATGAGATAGAGACATCCCAAAAATAAAAAGAGACAGAGACATTGAAATAAATTGGGAAAGAGAGTAAATAATATACTCGTACCTATATATTTTTTGAAGGCCTGGACTGGATGTAATGAGCATTTCGAATATCATTCCCTGACATTCATATCGTTGCAATGTCAATGCAATCTTTTACGAGTACAAACAAATTTATCGTTAAAAAGGACTTTCGTATATAACATTTGATTGCGACAGGCTCTTAACGGCTCAAACGGTATCAATTGCAAGCTTTAAAGCTCTCAAACGGCTTTGATTTAATATAGTATATTGCAACAACAAATATTTATATCGGAGATGTCAAACAAGAGTTGAGAGTTTACAGAAATTAAGCCTTAAAATAAAATGAATGGAAACAGTGTCAACTTTAATTTTTAATATTTCTTAATTTTTATAAAATTAATTGAATATAATTTGATTTTATAAGTATATGGTATAAGTATATAGTATAAGTATAAGTATATATCAATGTAGCTAACAGTTAAAAGTAAGCTTGAAGCTTAGCTTTTAATGTGCATAAAGTTTTATTGAATAGAATCAACTGTTTAAGTGTTTATTAAATATCATGTGGATTGACGAAAATTGTTTATTTTTCGAGTCTTCATCTTCATCTTCAACTTGAAGTTGATTCATGTGAAATTTTCGGCAAAAGTTTCATATTCACAAGTTGGTCTTTGACTCTATACGAGTTATCGCTTCATAAACTGCATATGACTGCCATGTATGACCCATATGCATTCCACTTTAGTTTACTTCTACTGCTTTCTCTCTCTCTCTCTCTCTCTCTCTCTGTTTCTTTCTTTTTCATACGCATTGCATTGACTCTGTGTACGTTGATAATTTCTGCTTAATGCGACTCAAGTTTGCACTCCAGTCTTTGAGCAAATATGGCAGACAGCAGTTGACAAGCACCTTTGCCTGAGAGACAGAAGTTTGCCATCCAGGGAGAGACTTTGCTGAGCACTAGAGCAAATGGATGATAGATGGATTTTTATGCTGTTCTTGAGCTGCCTGTCAGAATGTGCAGGAGTGTGGGCTGGGTAGGGGCTAAGGACACTCCTCGGGTGGAGGGGGGTGGTAGGGGGATTGGGTGTCTGGGATGCAAATTTGCATAGCTTAGTTGCTCAATCGCAGCGACAATTGAGCGGCTCATTGATTGAGTGATTGCAGCCGCGCATTAATGCAGCACCCTTAAAAACATCAACCCCGCGTTTATCTATCTCCCCGCTCCCCCTGTTTGAAATCCACATTGAGGCTGTGTAAAGTTTTTGTTGACACTGTGTGCCATCTTTTCAGTGGCAGTTTTCTTTCTTTCGACGAGCTCAAATCAAATTGGATTCGCATTCAAATTGAGCAAAGCGTTTTATTTAACGTTATTCCCTTTCATCTCTCTCATTTTGTGGAATAGGCTTGGCAGCTTCTTGCCATTTATATGCTCTAAGCAAGAAGAAGGGTATGACAAACTTTGGTATAAAAGGAAGTCAACTAATACATTTGATATGTATACTTATTTATTTATATGTTTTATTTTAAATAAAAACTGCACGAAGTGCCTTAATTAACAATATTTGTTTGATACTTAATAAATTAACATTAAATAATTAACAAAGAAAAATGCTTAAAATTATATTTGTTTTAAAATTTAAAAATCTGAAATATCAATATTTAAGCGTCTTTTATATGCTCCCAAAGTTTTCCTGACTTTAACTGCATCAGTTAATATTTCTAAGCTTCCAATCTAAAATGCATTAAAGGAAAAATGCAAACATATTTAATTAAATTGTAAGTAAATTGTCTTGAGCGAATTGCAGGATATCTGCAAGTCTAGCACTCACCAATAAACATAATTTAAACCATTTGATGTTTGTGTATTCTTGTGCACTTTCATTGCGGAAATTGGCCGCGCTGTGAAATGGAGCGCAATGCGTTCAACGATAATCAAAAATTCCACTGACAGTCGAGCAATGGCAAACGTTGCGTATGCGTAATTTGAGTCATAGCTCAAATGATTTGCCAAAGAAGTTGGGCCAAATGTGCGCACAAATTAACCGCCTGTTTGCGGTTAATTGAGATGATATTAATTATAATTATACGCTCCCACACACACACACACACACACACACACACACACACACACTTGGAGTACAAACAGGCTGTCAGAAATTGAAATCGTTTTGTTGGGCGACTGTGGAAACACATGTAAGCGCTAATAACACTTAAATATGCACACACACACACACACACAGAGCGAGAGAAAGAGGGATAGAGGGAGAAAGAGAGAGAGAGAGAGCTAGGGTGGTAGAGAAAAGGGACAGCATTCGCAACAGGAGGGACCAGACACTAGGACAGACACACATTTCAATTTCGAAATTAAGTGGCTCACTTGCGTTGTTTGTGTTGTATATTTGCGTTCTGCGTTTTGCGTTTATGTTGAAAATCGGCCCACAATGTCGACGTTAACGTCGACGTCGACGTCGACGTCGCTGCCACAGTCAGTGGCACCGCCAACGTCACCGCCACATAAACTTCCGTTTGCTTTCTGCTCGTATTTGACTTTTTCTACACTATTCAATTTGCGGTCTAAGCTCATTTGTCAACCAGCTTGTGCGACAATAAGTATATGGAAATCTCAACAAAGACAATTCAACCAAACCAAATGTATGACGTCGAAGAAAATTCCAGAATATTTGAATATTTTAGTTGTAGGTGGAGAGAAGTCAATTATAATAAGCTAATATGTTAAGTTGTCTTTCTTGGTAATTCTGTAACAATAAGATGGTAATGTGGAATGTGAACACATTAATATTACTTGAAATTGTTATTCATTTAAGTTTTTGAATGACTCGCAAGTGATTTTAATAAAAAGAATTATATGTTGAATACTTTTGGTGAAAATAATTAAGTATTGGCTTGTTAACTTAAACATTTTTCAAACTACTTAGAATAAATCATTTTTGAACAATAACCACATTAATTTGTCATCATTGTCATTCACACGAAAGTCTTAAATTTTATAAATATTATTATAATGTTCTTATCATGATTTTTGAACTAATCTCTCTTCTTTAATCTCTTCTCTTTAATCCTGCACTTATGTCACTTATAAGGTGTTTTTTTTATATATAATTAATTACAAACAATAGAAAGATAGCTAGATCTATTTGTTTTTTGTGTGTTATAGATGACATCCTTAACGGACTGATGAGTCCAACAATTTGCTCCTTTGTAGACAATAAGTTAGAGCATTCAACTAGTTGTCAAGTATCCAAATAAACATGTTCATGTGCTTTGTCTTTGTTGTTGCTGGCATTGCTATTATCATGCATGCGAAACCACAACTAATGTGCACTTCAAACTGTCTGTCAATTGGCAACAAGCACACACACACACACACACGCACACACACACGCACATACTCAAACATACACTCAAATACATACACATTAAATCATATACAGATACAGATACACATACAGATAGAAAGACACAAAGAGCCAACATTATTTTTATTCGTTCTGTGTAAAACTGATTATATATGTGTGGAGTTTAGCTTTTCCAAATGGATTAAATGACGCACAATTTTCAGCTGGAAAATGCAGTAAAATTTAAATGACTTGAACCGAATACAAAGGATATCAATTTGTTACACAAATATTCATTAATTATCTCCAACTCTTTGTTATCTTATAATATATCAATTCATCTAGATATTTATTTATGCTTCCATTAGTGAGTTGACATGTATTTTTGCTTTTATTGATTAGGCATTTGTTGTTCTTACAACTTACAGCTAATAAAGGAAGTTAGGTGAACAAGCATCAATATGGAATGTAATAATTATATAAGAAAATATTCAAAAATTGTATTCTCATGATTAAAATTAAATTGTCTGCAGCTTGCACAAATTTATTCAAGTTTAAAGTTAAGGGAGTTCCCTAAAATATGGTTAGTGAAATGTATTTGGCTAAGCTTTTAAAAGTTGAGGTTGCACATGTATTAAGTATACTTACATTGTTTTTACATTCATCTGCAGATCCATTAAAGGATAATGTAATTTGGTTCTAAAGAGCATCTCAGCTAAAGCATACTCATAACGTATACGCAATGTTTTTGTGTTTCTTGCAAAAAGAAAAAAATTAAATTTAACACAATTTTATGAGTTGCATTTGGCTTGGACAAAAACCGAAAAGCACATAACTCTTGGCCAAATAAACAAAACCGAAGTTATTAAACAGGATATTCGAATCAACAGGAACAACAGCAGCAATGACAACAACCTCAGCAACAACAACAACAACAACATCAAAAGCAACAACAACAACTCAAGCTGTGACAACAATAAGCAACGAATGGCACAACAAATGGCAAAGACAACAGTACAATTTCCTTATGCAAAGCAGCGATAACAGCAGCCGAATGCAAATACACAGATTTATGGGACCAGACCAAACCGAACCCAGACTTAAATACAAACAGATACGCCCTCTCATACCACTCAGGTCTCCACCTATTTCCCCTCTATTCCCCTAAAGGCAACCGATCCCCAGCTGCCGGAGTTTTGCTCCTGTGTCGTAAAAATAAAAGCTGTCAATGCACTTGAAATTTATCGCCTTGCAAATTAACACTTAAAGGGCAGAAAAATCGAAGTCGAAAACAACAAAAAAAAAAGGTGAATAAAAGTAGAAGATGTAAATGAAAATATATATACATAAGTATAATATGATTATTTAGAAGTAGGGTGGTAAATAATTCGAAAATAATCTATTTGATCGATTTTAGAAGAAGAGACAACTTATAAGTTTATGTATTATTAACCAATAAATAAAACCATTTGGTTATTTTATTTTATAGCTTGAACCAAATTAAAACTTACAAAATATTTTATTCAATCAAGTAATTGGATCTCAAGATAAATAAATCAAAATGCTTCCTTAAAAGGTTTGCAATGACTAGAATTCAAAACAGAAATCAAAATTTCACTTAATTATAATATAAATTATTTCAAGTTGAAAAGTAAAGTATCGATGACCGTCCATTACGATTAATCAATAATTATTAACAACCCTAATACATATATAAGTATATTACTATAAGTAAGAGGAACTTACCTTTTCGGGCTCGAGATCTCCAGGGATTTGGGTGCCATCCTTGGAGCAGAAACAGTAGGGCAGCTGGCATTCCTCCGTGTTGCAACGCTGGGCAGTGTCGGCGGGGGCATCCGTTGCGGGGGCAGGTGCTGCAAGTAGTAGATACAAGATACGAGTTGGGTTAGCAAAAACTTGGCTGTACCACAAATTAGTTTGGAAATTATTTAGAATCAATTTCGTTATGCGAGCACAATTGAAGTCTCGAAATCGAAATCGAGATCGAAATGGAATAAATGCCTCTTGCTTTCTTCTAAGCCAGGCCAAGACAATCAACCGAGAGCAGCAGGCAGTAGCATGTCGAAAGTTAAAAGTCAACAAAATAACACAATGCAATACAAATATCAATAAGGCAGGCAGTCAGCCAAACAACGTACAAAATGTGCAAGAAACAAGTTAAAAGAAAGTTAACAGAATCAGAAAGAAAGAGAGGGGAAAGAGAGAGAGAAAAGTACAAATAACCAAAGGCTAAATCCCAGCTATACTCGAATCTCGTCCCTTGCCACCAAACAGCTCGGCAAAAGCACGGCCAACAAACCAATCCCAATCCCAATCCCAAACGCAAAACCCGTTCGGGGCATCTTTTTGGCATAGCTATTTGCATATGTGGGCGGTTGGGCGTGACATCTATATAAGTATATATATATATACATATCTGTGTGAGTGTGTGTGAGTGGAGCCAAACTCAATGGAATTCGATTGGCATTTTTTTATTTTGGTTGTTTTGTGATCGAGTAAACAAATTCGCTTAAAGTCCACAAAACAAAAGGTTGCCCCATGCACATGTGTTTATAGAACAAAGCCAGTTAAAAAAGATGGCAAAGTGTGGGCAAAAGAGAGACAAAGAGAGAGGGGGGAAGAGCATAACCAACAGGTAAAACCAGCATTAGTCATGCCACGCCCCCAGGGTCATATTCGGAGGCCAGGCCAGGCCAGGCAGCAGCAAATATTAAATGCATTTCCTGCGCCTCGCTGCGTGCAATCAATGGATATAGCTGATTCACTAGCCCACAAACAACTTTCCTCTTCCGCTTTCTCTTTCTCCTCTCCTCTCCTCTCCTCTCTCTCCCTCTTTCTTTACCCTCCATCAGCAGCATTTTATTGATGTTGTGCTTGTTGCTATGCGGGAGTTGAGGCCACAACTGAATTAACGCCAGTCATCGAAACGATATCAGATGAAAGCCCACTTCACTTCTTGATTTGATTTGACTGAAAGATCGTTCAAATTAGAGCAAAGCAGGAACCTAAAGCAAGTGCATTTTTGTAAAATACATAAATCATATTTATGGAATAAATACTGTTGCATTGAAATTTTAATTATTTTGTGCAAGTATCTTACTATAAGACTTTGCTTATTTATTAAACAACAATAAGCACAATTATAAATAACATATTCATTTATCTTATAAAGGACACTTTCTTTTTTAGATACTACTACTTCTACTTCAAATTTAATTATTCAATTTATAAAAATACCATTTCAAATATGAAATTATTCATAGATAAACAAATAATATTTACTTGTATTGTTAGTTATTTATAATCTAGAATTGGATTTTCTCACAATGATTTTCTATAGTACTTGGCAACACTGGAGAATGTTAAGTCAGTGTGAATTAGTAGCATCAAGAGAACAAATTTAATTAGGAATTTAGAATTTTCACAAAACCAACGGCATGGACACACCGTATTGGGCTGATAATAATGAGAAGTAAGTTATACACGGTATCTTATTTTTCCCTATAACATCGAATATTTCTTTAGTGCGAATTATAGAAAGTGGCCGAAAAAAAGAAAAACAGGCGCAAGAAACGCTCCAACAATAAAATCACAAAACTTATTTGTCACAAAACCAACGCATGTGTTAAGGAAAATGAAGAGAATAAAGAGGAGGAGGGGAACACCATATGTTTAAGTAAGTTATACACGTAGTTCCATATTTTTTCCCAATTATATCGAATATTTCCTTGGTGAGAACTATAGAAAGCGACCTAGAGAGAGAAAAAGGCGCAGGAAACGCCACAACAATAAAAACAAAGAACTCAAGAACTCTATAAAGAAGATGAAAGAATCCATTTCTCAAAAAACTAATGCAATAGACTAAAGTTGTTTCACTTTTTGTTGAGAGACTTAAAGTGTAAAGTGAAGTGTGGAACATAAATGGATGAGCAATTTAGTTAAGTAGAGATCATAAAGGAACTGTCCATAAAAGTTGTGACTTGGGTTTTTGAATTGGTCGTAATGTATGCAGTAAATTAGAAATAGTTATTTAATGTTTGTTATGCCATTCGCTGAATGGGGAACTTGAAGTGTTTGTCTGGGACACTCGAGTGGGGGTTCGAAGTTGCCATTTAAGTTGCTCGTCAACTTCCGTTTCCGTTCAACATGGCGTATGCCATTCACTAGGCTATTGAAAACATCATCAATCAATTTAAAGTGGACTTATGCCGCTTGACGTTGCCAAATGCAAAACAAACTAATGATGTCAAAAAGTTCTGTTTCTCATTTTAATATAAATTTTTTGTTGCTGCTGGATATCGCTTAAGGATATTGATGAAATGTTTCGCATCAGCTTAAGCTTAGTTCCTATTATCGAGTCCAACTCAATCGAGATGCTTGTGTAAGTATATGGAAGAGTTGTTGTTAAACAAATCTATATACTGTTGTGATTGTGTCCAAAGGATACCAACAGACAAACAATTCGATTTAATTAAAATATCTGAGTAGTCTGTCATGACTGGCATCTGAATAATCGCTGCCTGCATAACACTCGATATAACTATATAACTGGCAAAAACAACAATGAGAATAACAATCTGATTGACAGAGCAATTCACAACAAAAGTCGTCCTTGGCAACGGACAATGAGAGTTGCATTCGCAACTGGTTAAGAGATTTTGCTTTGATTTGCTTCACTTTCTTTTATGGCTTATGCAACGCACAGAATAACAGCATAACAACAACAGCAACAGCAATAGCAGCAGCAACAACAACAACAACAGGCGTTACATGACTAACAATGACAATAAAATATTAAACACTATAATTTATGCCATAAATATGAATGAGTTTAATTTCTGACTTTAAATATTAATAAGAACTTTATGCTTTTAATACACACGCAGCATACAAAAACACACACACTCACTGAAAAAAACCAGCTACTAAAATTGAGTTTCCTAAGTAAACTTCAGAATTGTAATCGAAACCTTTTTAATTATAAATATAAGAATAAAGGTTTTTCATAAAGAATATAATATACATATTTGAATGAGTTCATAAACTTATCTGTTAATTTTAAAGATTAGAGTACTTCTTAATATCTTAACAAGTTTTCAGAAAATATAGACTTATATCTGCGGTGTTTATACATACGATTTTTTTTATCTTAATACATGGTCTTATTTCAAGTGTTCTTTCAATCAAGATAACACTCAAATTCTTAGTTGTGATTGTGAGACGAAAATCTTTATTTTATAACCATTTATTTTCAGTGCACCAAAAACTTACACAGACTCAAAGACATACACACACACACACAGGCCCACACAGCCACGTAGCACAAGTTGGTTTCCGGCAGCGCCTATGCTTATAAGTATGCAATAGTATTTTTCGTAGCAAATTGTCGCCTGTTTCTTTTAGAGAGCCATATGTGGCACGCCCTGATCTGATCAGCATTTGTTGCAAAAGTGGAAAATCTATGGAAAACTAATATAAATGTGTGTGGAGATATCAATGGATGAAAATATTTGTGGTCACATCATAAATAACAGCAATGAAATGAAATGCCTGGGCAATTAAGTGGCCAGGACATGGCCAGCAAATGGATGAAACGATTCTACCGCATACAGGACACGGGATACAGGACACGGGACATGGGGACACAGGGACACAGGGACACAGGACACACAGTGGCAGTCAATTGCAGACTGTGCAATCAACATAAATTCTGAAGCGAACACCCTCTAACTACTAGACTACCCTGACCCCCTTCGCAAAATAAATGCATACAATTTTATTATTTCAAAAAGTAACTTGGCAAATTTGCGCACTCGAGCAAGTGTATTTGTATGTGTGCGTGTGTGTGTGTGTGTGTGTGTGTCATTGTGTGTGCTTAGAACTTGTGCACAGTTATTGAATAAAATGTAATAAACACTTTTAGTAACTTTGTCTTATGCATTTTGTACACTGGCAGCGACAGCCTCGACAAGCAAACGAAGAGACAGAGCTGAATACAAGTTGCATACGCTGCGTATACGTAATGCGGACAGTTCGGGCTTATTTGTGTTGTTAGCTGTGTGTTGTTGTGTTGTGTGTTGTGTGTTGCCTGGTACTACTGCTGGTTGTTGTGTAAGCAATATTGAAATGCTGTCATTGAGCGTGCTCACTGAATTATGAAATTGAAAACTATTCAGTGCAAAATTGCTTCGAATTTTACCAGCTCGTGTGAGATTTTGACTCAAAAAAGATCTATACATATGCATAAGTATGTACAACTATGTATATACATATACAACTTGCTTTTTTCGGGGTAAACAGCAGCAGAAGCAGTTTGTCAGCTGCTTGGACGCGCTCTGTCAATAGCTTGCTGTTCCCAAACTTGGCAGCTAAATAAGCCAGTCAACCAGCCAACCAGTCAACCAGTTAGACAGTCAGACAGTCAGACAGTCAAAGCGTCAGGCAGGCTGACTGACAGTGTAGCAAGCAATCAGGCTTTAGTCAAACAATTTTTGGCCAAGATGCTCTCAGCTGTTCGTACGCAGATTTTATTGAACTTTTAGCTAGAAAATGTGGCTTAAATATTCTAATTTCTGTCTCGGCAATAACAAAATAGAATCAAATCGAAGTGAAATGAAATAAAATCGTATTTATATGCACATTATATTGCACTTGTCTCTCCCCTTCTGCTTTACAAGCAGGACACCGACACCGACACAGACACATACACATACACAGCCACAGAGACATGCGTGTGTGTGTGTGTATTTGTAATGAAAAGAAGCCACTTTTTGCTTATTTATTTGGGACATTTGCTGTCACAATTTCAAATTCATTTGGGTCCCTGAATGAGCAGCTCGAGCAATTCGTCAGCTGAGATTTTTGGCAAGGCAAAGTCGGCTTTGGTCTGTGGGTTTTTTGGGTTTTGGGAGGAAGGATGGAAGAATGGTATGAAGTAAGGAAGGACCTAGGAGGGAGATTGTGTTCGAAACTGAGTTGTTGGGACTCTGTGGCAGAAGCAGCAGCTCGTAATCCCTGGCTGGCTTATGTAGCTGGCAGATGGCTTGCAAATTAAAGTGCCAGGCGATTAGAGGCAATCAGTGAGTTTTGTAAGGATATGCATTTCCTCAACTTCCATCAAATCTTTCAAATGTCATGCGCAGCTCAAATATGCGAGCATTATTAATGAAATTTCTTTACAAATAGTACACAACAACAACAAAATATATATGTATGTCCACAGACTGACAGATACCCTCTTTAGTTTTGATGCGACAACTTTTCGAAACTGAAATATTTCTAATAAATTGTTGATATGCCAAAATATGCTTTGACCAAACCGCACAAAGTTGTATTTTTATTAAGAGTGCTGTTAAAAACGAAAGTAAAGATGGGAAGTACATAAATTCTGTGCGTAAACTATTTGAGAATTATATGTATTGTGCCAGCATAACTCGAACAATGCATATAAAAATTAATTTTCATAGATTTTTCCACTCACAATTGTAGCCGAAACTAGCTTTAACGAGTTCCAACTAAGAAATATTCAGGCTTAAAACTCATGAATGAAACTACACGAGTGCATTGAGTGAAAGTTGTTCAAAAAGTTAAGCTCAATTTATGGTTGAGAATTAGTACAATTTGCGGTTGGTGCAGGTGCAGAGTAGTTGAACTAGTTCATTAGATGTTAAAAGGTTTGGCAAGGGATAGGTACTGAAAAGTTGAACTAGTTCTTTTTTTCAGTTGGTGGTAGCTTTATGCATAGAAAAGTAGGTAATTTACACTAGTTCATTAGACGGTGATATAGTTCTACTTCTCGTATTTATTTCACCTTTATTATTGCTCCCATAAATATATCACTATTTTGAAGGGTGACTATATATCTATACACTAATTGAACTAGTTCTCAAGTAACTAATATCGCTCATCTCTATTGTTTATCTACCATTTACACAACTAACTAGTTAGGCATTTGTTTATGTTGCTATTGACAAACAATCCATGGCATATGATGCTCTTACATTTTGGGGTGACCATCATTTTTATTTTTATTTTGGTAAACCCTTTGCTATACTATAATCATGGCTATTCGCCCAACGGCAAATGCTGCGAATGGCAAACGAACAAATTGCCAAATGGCCAACAGAGTAGGAAACCAAACCAACAAAAAAAATCAGAAAAAATTTTTATATTGGGTAAGCTGTGAGGCGATTCAGAAAGATATAAAGGAAAATATATACCAAATATGTATATATATAAAAAAATAAAAATCGAAACTATACACGTACTGCCTGTGTGTGCGCGTGTGTGTGTGTGTGTGTGGCGTCAGCAAAAAGCGCAAAATTTTTATGCACAGAGCTTTGACCTAATCTCTGCTGCAATATTTCTCCTCGTGCCTTGCTTTACTTTGGCTACACAGCATTGCGGCTTGGAGCAGGAGGTGACTCTTTCTTTGAGTATATGTATGTGTGTGTGTGTCATTTATGTTATTACTTTTCTACTTCAACATATACACACACACACACACACACTTACACACATACGCTTGGTGTGTCTCTTGTTCGCTTGCTCAGTCGCCGTCAGAGTCACAGTAGAGAGCTATTTATATGAGACAACATTCCAGTTGGTATTACGCAAATCCCAAATGCTTTAGCTGTCGTAGCTTTCTTCCAAGCGGTTTCCTTCCGACAACGACGGCTAACTGTAACGTCGACTGCGACTGCGACACCGACTGCGACAGCGACTGCGATGCTGACTACTGCAAAAGTGCGTGCTTGCATTTGAGCGATATGTCGCTGTGTGTGTGTGTTATGTGTCCAAATGTATGTGTATGTAGTGTGTATGTTGTGTGTGAGTGTGTGTGCATTGGATCCTATGCCACTTTCGGCTGAACCTCGAATTTAATTTTATTTTTTTCTACACTTTCCAAAAATCAAATACTTATACCGTTAAAAAACTATCAGTACATCTTAATGGGACTTGCAATATTGAAGCGAGTTTTGAATTAATTTTTATATATTTATCTTAAATTATAGACAAGACACAGCATCTGAATAGCTAAATATATTTGAAAATATTTGATCATAGATCATAAATTAAATCAAGGTATTGTAGTAGGAACTTTATAATTAATTTACTGGAAAATCAGCTAAAAGATCCGTATACCTTTTAATATTCTGTATTTAATAATTACTAATTATAGACTAGGCTCATCGTATCAATAAATATATTCACACATTTTAATATAATTATCTCAAAATATTTTCTTCAGTGTATTTAAAAATGTGGTTGTAACTGTCGTTCATTGTCTTCGCCTTGTCGACTGTCGAGGTGTCCAAAAGGGCACACATACATATGTGTGGGTATTTTATGAATGCACTCATACAAAAGCCACACAGACAGACACACATACACACACACACACACACACATACAGACTTATATATATATACACATAGATAAATGCCAAAATGGGCGAGCAGTTAAACTGAAAACTAAATCGTAAATGTAAGCTTTAATGGCCCACACACGCACACTTGCTAACACTCAGTCTGCAGTCTGTGTATGAGTGTGTGAGTGAGTGAGTGTGTGTGTGAGTATGTGTGTGTGCATCTCTGTTATGGCACTTGGTTATTCTTAAGCGGTCGCGTTTGTGCTCCATTTGAAGTGCCCTCAATGCTAGAAACGCATCCAAAGCACTTGGCATTCATCATGCAGCTAGTGAGCCAGACAGTCTGTTGGCCAACCAACCAGTGCACTGGGCCACCTTTGGACCTGGCCAAGTTGTCGTTACGTTAGATTCAATAGAGTGCACAAATGTAGCGATGATGAAGGGGGGGGGGGGAGACCTCTGTTCAATGCATTGTCATCATCATCATTGAGTCGAATGGGGGCTTTGATCTTTTTGGGTTACGTTTCGGTTTCGGTTCTCTACTTTTGGGCCATAAATGAATTATGCGACATTTACTCAAAATTGCTTCCTAATGCACAACATCCGGTCGGCAAATGTCTTGCAACACCAGAGTGCATCTGCTTCTTCTTCTTCTTCTTCTGGTTCTTATCTTCATCTTCATCTCTATCTCTATCTCTATCTCTATCTCTATCTCTATCTCTATCTCTATCTCTATCTCTATCTCTATCTCTATCTCTATCTCTATCTCTATCTCTATCTCTATCTCTTTTCTTAGGGATAACTCTGTCACAGTTAGTCGTTTATCTGCCTCTGCTTGCCGCCTTTCTAATAGAATGCCCAATTCTATTTGGAGCTTCTAATAAATTTCGTGCTTCTCTGCAGTTTTAGCCATGTAATTTTTCTGGTTGTTGTTGTTGTTATTGTTGTTGTTGTTGTTGTTGTTTTTGTCTCTTTTTCTCATTGCCTTCTCTTTTGGACTTGTGTCTGGACTGTGCTCCTCGAACTTCGCCTTTTATTTTAGTTAACAACTTTGGTTTTGCAAACTTGAAATCGTTTAGCAAACCGCTTGGCATTTGCCACAAAACCTGCTCCCCAGTTTGTTGTCTCTTTCTCTGTCTTTCTCTGTGTATTGCTATCTCATTTTCGCATGCATATGTGGTATTTAGAGTGCACTTAAACTTTTCGGTTGCCTGATTTATGGCGCACTTTCAATTGTTTCTTCTGCTAATGCCATTCCCTTGACTATTTGTAGCCCCATCTCGCTCTGTGTCTCTTTCTTCTATTCAGTCTGGTTGTCTCTTACTCTTTCTGTTCATATCTATGTCCTTTTATTAATAACAGTCTGGAGCAGCTTAGACATAACTTCATCACTTACTTGTTGGCAATGGTCCGCATTTGGCTTCATCCTTAAATGTGCAGAACTTTTGTGCATCATCAAAATAGAGGCCAGAGGGGCAACGATTCAAATAGGGGTATCCATCCACGCACTGTAAATAGAAATCAAGTAAAAAGAGATAGTATAAGACATTTATTCGATTCTTTGGTGTCGAAAGGTAAAGTAAAATTTACCTGATAGAAACGGCGACAGGTCGCTGGATCAGCATAATTGCCATTGGCAATTTGAGAGGGGCAGGTGAACTCTTCCTTGTCCTTGTTTTGAGCTGAAAGAAATTGTAAGTTTAGTATTATAATCAGAGACCGTAGAAACTAATTATTATTTTGCAAATTATAAAAATAAAAAGGTTACTATTCATAATAAGTTTAGCACATTTAACGCAAATTATTTTATTCCTTTGGAAACTAGAACAAATAACTTAAAATGATTTGTGTTATATAGATTATAGTATAAAAATTAATTGAAATCGATAAATACGACAAAGTTGGACGTTTGTCTAAGTTCCAGTTGATGAATTACATCACATATATTTATACCATATACTAAATGAAATTTGCATTTATAACTCAATAAGTTGTACGATTACAGGGTATATTAGTCGTAAATAAATATCACACTTAATTGTGATAAAAACTCGTTTGAATAAACCATCGATACGTATTTGATTTTTCGACTATCACGAACAGATTTAATGAGTCCGTTGCATTATGTTTTTTAATGCACTTAAATGGTGCAACAATTAATAAATAAACAATTGCAAATAACAATAATAATAAGTAGAGTCGTGCAAAGCATAAATTACAAATGTATTTTCAATAATTATGCGAGTTATTTTTATAGATTTTATCTCTTAATTATTGCCTGAAAAGGCAAATCTAAGCTTGACATTTGCATAAAAGCCACAAAAATGTATCAAATTATCAATTAAATAAAAAACGCCAACTAAAATGGACAAGCCATTGAAATAAATAAATGAAAGAGATATAGATAGAGTGGTGGCGAAATAGAGAGAGAGCGAGAGAGAGAGAGAGAGAGACGGAGAAAAAGAGAGAGAGAGAGAGAACGATACATAAATTATAATTAAATTGCGATTTTCATTTGATTAACCAAAAAGTGCAGCGAATTAAAACTGAAATATTAATGCAAATGCTTCACAACCAACAACAACAACAACAACAACAAAAGCAAAAACAATAACAACAACATCCTGATGTGTGACCACATCAATAGAAAGGGGCGTGGCATGCGCGGTTGGCCATTTGAGCCGCATATAATGAATATAAATTGGCTAACAGTATTAGATTAACACGACGAGTCTAAACAGCAGCAACAACTACAGAAGCAAAGCAACGAAATCAAAAAGTAGACGGCTTCCAGATACCCTGTACATTGTAGTTCCCAATAGATTTAGGACTGACACTTAATTTGTTAAACAACTGACTTTCTAGTTCATTTGTATGTGAACAAGTGAAGCCGACTCGCTCTTGTATGCCTGCTGGGTATTAACTATATTTGTCTGTGTGTGTTTGTGTGAGTGTGTGGGTGTGTGCGTGTGTGTGTGCAATGAACTGTCTCGGCAATTATTCATAAAGCCTATCCATTTGGGCTAATATTAATTAAATGCACGCTATTATTGTACCACGTGGCGTATACGCAATGTGCGCAACATTATCAACGCTTATTATAATTATACACATTATAAGCATTGAGCGTAGACTTTATTTTTATTTCCCTATGAATTTCGGCTTGATTTTTCATTATTGGCATTTGGCCAAAATGTCAATTAATTGATAGCTTTACGATTTATTCGATTTATTTGTTCGCTTGATGTGCATAATCCTAAAAGGTGACCCTTAAAGTATACAAGAAAGTGATTCGCTTCGTTGTTTATGTACAATTAAAGCATTTTTTTTATGCTCATATATATTGTAAATGTACATATAATGTAAGCGATTAAGCGATTCAATTATTCATTGATTCAATAAATATCACATATTGACTTTTGACCATTTGTTTTAGCACATTTTGCTTGAGGCGAAAGTCCAACAAAAGCCGCATTTAAGACCCTGCGGTATGCTATTTAAGCCCACTTCGTTAACTGCATTAGCATTTTTCAGTCAAAGTGCATGCGAAACGAAGTCAACGGTTCGCAGCTTTCAATAAGCCACAAAATATTTATATAAATTCGGTGACATTTCTCTTATTATTCCTCTCCTCTCCTTTGCACTCCACACCTCAACTCAGCTTCGCTTTCGTTCTGTTTGTGTTTTCGCTAAATTACTTATTCATTTTTCCTATAGTTTGTATTTTTATTTGTTGTTGCCTTTCGGTTACATTATTCAGGCTGCAAAAAATGTTTTATGCAACAAAATGCCAGACCCCCCCCCCCTCACCCACAATTTGGGACCCATCTCCACTGCCACGCTCCGACGCCCATGTGCAACGCGCGTTGCGGATTGATTTTGTGTGAATTTCGATTTGCAAACAAACAGAAGAAAATTATTTAAAAAAAAACCAATAAATAAATAAGTAAACAAACAAACAAACAAGAAATTGTTGCTACGAATGAAGTAAAAGTTGAAATAAAAAGTACAAATGGGTAGTTTGTGCAAAAAAATGTGCGTAACAGGCAGAAGGAGGCGTGGCAGACCCCGTAAAGTATATATATTCTTGATCAGCATCAACAGCCGAGTCGATATAGCCATGTCCGTCTGTCCGTCTGTCTGTCTGTCTGTCTGTCTGTCCCTTTTTTGAGTTCCTAGATCTCAGAGACTATAAGAGCTAGAGACACCAAATTTGGCATGTAGGTTCATCTATATCTTGCATTGATCAAGTTTGTTTTAGATTTTTGCCACGCCCACCTCCGCCCCCAGAAATTGTAATACAAAACTTCAAAGTCGAATTACAAGAGCCCCTTTTGTGCTAGCGTCTTTATTTTTGGTACATATAATAAACACTATAGTCCAAACCAGTCCACCAAATTTCATTCCAATCGGATGATAAACGCGGAAGTAATTCAACTAACAATATTACGGGCAAAAGGAAGAAGAAGAGACGCCAGCGACCTCTATGTTTATGAAGTGGCGCCATCTGTTGAATGGTACGCAACATTGAAATGCAATCTAGTGAACGCTTTGCACTCAAAAGTACTGGGTCTCCTACTGTCGAGCTTGCTCTGCTGTAGCTTAGTGCATTTTAATTTTATGAACTGAGCTGGACCAAAATAAGATTATGTAATAAAATACATTTTATAACTATATGGTTTCGATTAAATTCAAGTCGATAAAATGTGTAAATATGCAATTCAATTATTATTACAAAATAATCAGAATTAAAGAACATTTCAAATAAAATGCGGTTAACAAAGTTTTTAAAGTTGAATCATGTGTATAAATAATACTTGTCACTCATTTAATTTTAATGGTTTATTTTTATAAATTTATACTTATGAGTTCCACATCAACACTTGCTTGTTTTATCAAATAAATGATACACATATTAAAGACAGAAATATACTTAATAACAACAAATAGTTGCAATAGTTGATTATTGACATAATAATACCCTTTGCAAAGGCATCTTCAATTTAGCAGTTATTTAAGAGCTGCCTGCCAATAAGTTTCAATTTGCGACCAAAAATATGTTTGTCTATATAAGTATATGTGTGTATATGTGGCCAATATATGTTTATTTATGTCTCTATGTATGGGCAAAACAACAACAACAATAGCAACAAAAGCAAAATCAGTGACCACAATGCGGCGATTGCAGCAAAACTCAGTTAATTTTAATGTTGTGTGTAAAATAAACAATAAACGACAACTAAAAAAAAATGCGAAACAAAAATACTTAATAAAATAAAACAAAAACGAGCTATTTTTGTGTGTGTGTGTGTGTTTGTATGTGCTTGTGGTATTATGAACGTGAAATATGCAAGAAGCAGAAGAATAAATAACAAACACAGCGACAACAACAGCAGCAAAATCACAACAAGGAAACACATTTTCATATAATTATTATGGCTAATTAATATTTATTAACCAGCACATGGACGTAGCGGAAGCCGGAGGCAACTGGGGGTCAAGTAAATGTTGCAGACAATTTGTTATATTTAAGAAGGTCCAAGGAAAATGTCTGTGAATAGACATGTGCAATGAATGAAAAAACATATTGGAAACTGTGATTAGGTGTTTTAAAATATGGAAAACATTTCTGGTGTATCTATTTGTATTGAGAAATTCTTTCAAGACACAAATTCTTATGTAGAGAATAAAGAAATTAACATGAAACATTGGAATAAATCATTTTATTTAGCTGGAATCCTTCATCAATTTGGAAATTCTTTCTTATAAAGAATAACATAAAGAGAAGTTTGTAGATAGATTCCTGTGATTAAAATGAAAATTATTTGACATGTCATCTTGAATTTAGGCTTGACATGCTCAGTATTAGATGTACCCCCTTCTGAAAGGACCTTGACTGCTGTCCATGCTTAATATGTTGTCACCTGCTGAATCTGCTGTTGCTATTGCTGCCTCTGTTGCCGCAACAAAATTATTGTAAATTTATTTAAAAGGCATAACGCCAATTACGTTGGACTTTTTGCCTTTAATTAAGAAATTGCCAATGCGAAAAATAATAATTAAAAATAAGCCCAAAACTGAAGCGTGCAAAGGATCTTTTCCTTAATATATGTATGAATGTACATCTCTCTCTCTCTCTCTCTCTCTCTCTCTCTCGCTAGTTTGCTCCATCTCCAATTATTCAGCGCTTGTTGAAAAAAATTAAATGTGTTAAAGAAAACGAAAATAAAATGAAAATAATAATAAAGCGCAGTACAATGAAAACTGAAAACTGAAAACCTGGAGAGCAGCTGAAAAATCGGCCAACTTTATTTTATGCACGTTGTGAAAATACTTTTCCTTCTCTTTTTGTTTATACATTTACTGTTGTTGTTGTTGTTGTTTTTCTTGTTGTTGTTATTGCGCTGCGCCTGTTGATGTTGCTATTGCAGTTGTTGTTCGTGCTCGTTTTATTTTTGTTGTTGTTTCGCTCACGCTCATAATTTATTTAACATTTGTGGCAATTTAAAGAGAGCTGAGCAGAGCCGAACAAGGGGCAAGTGTTCGATTCCAGAATGAGGCAGGAATGAGGCAAAAATGAGGCCGGAATGAGGCGTTGCACCGTACAAGTAAAATTCAATTTTGTGGCATTGTCCAACTTGCATTGTAGCTACATTAACGTGTCTTAAGTATGTTAATAAAACATTAATGTTAATACAAACTTATCAAAAACAAAACAAACCGACTATTGAACAAAAGTCCAAAGCAAACTTATGCTATAAATTCTTTAAGAAATTTTAAAAACATATTGAAACTTTAAATGATTTAGCTTATCACGTTTATCAGAATTCTATGCTTTTAAACTAATTTTTAAATTGAATAAGTAGGTGTAAAATATTTTTGAAATTTATGATTTTTATTTTATAAAAAATAGCATAATTTTGTTGAGATTTAAAATAAATCAATTTAAAAAATCTCTACAGATTTGAAACACCTAATAGAATTGATAGAGTTGAATCTCGATTAAACTTTAAATTTAAATTTAAAATTAAAAAAGACATGATTTCGAAAATTTGTTTGTTTTTCTAGGGCATGCAATATTTTGGCATAAAAAATTTGCACTTTTCTTTAAGTTGTATCTTTGTTTTCTTTTTTCTTTTTTTTTTAATTTATCGCAACCCACAAAAGGAAAACAAAGAAAATCACAGAAAATTTCGCTGCTTAAGTATATGTGAGTGTGTGGGAAAAACGAAAAGCGAAAAACGGACGAAAAGGCAATAAATTGCACAACTGATATATGAATATGAATGAGTCGCCTGGTCGGCAGCCTTCGAGTCAGCGAGGTGTGCTCGGTAAGTTCTCGCAGTGGCTTGGACTGACAGCAGCTTATAAGTTGGCAAAATGGCGTTATTTTGATATATTTTCACTTAAAATGCTTCATTTGTAATACACGCATTACACAGCTTTTTTTCTTTCACTCTCTCTCTCTTTCTTTCACTCGCTCTTCATCTGTCACTTTCTCTCTGCGTCTTAGTGTGTGTCTTTTTGCCTCAGGCTTTTGCCAACTGTTTGTATTTGGTAAAACGGTTTCTGCTTTTTATCCGTTGGCATTTTCAAGTAATTTTTCACGCATTTCTGTGGCTGCTTTGCGCCTCATTTTTCACAACGCGCATGTGTGTGTGTGTGTGTGTGTGTTGTTAAGCTGCTTAAATGTTTTTTGCCGCTTCCTTTTGCAACATTGTTTTTTTTTTGTTTTGCTTCCATCTCTTTGTTGTTGCTGCATTTACAACACTTAAATTGTAAATAATTCCGATTTGGTTGCCCAGACTCAGTTCCCACTTTACGCTTCGAGTGTGTAATGGCCAAAGCCACTTGCCTTTGTCAACAAATTTGCGTTTAAATGGCTCATATGCCCACTGAACGTGGCCGAAACGGAATGGCAATGAAACGGGACAGGGCGTCTTAACTTGGCTTGCTCCGCTTTTGACTTGATTCTCCCTTTTTTGCAATTCGTTTTAATGTATTTTTAAATTATGTTTATTTATCGCATTAAGAACACGAGTGAGAATAAGACAGAGATAATTCCAAGAAAGAGAAAGGCAGACAAAGTGAAAGAGAGAGAAGGAACAAAGCATATATGTATGTACATACATATAACTTAGCTAAATTCTCGGAATATCTTTTTGCTTATGAGCTCCATTATTCTGATTAAGCTTTTTGTTTTAAGTAAATATATATTAATAAGTATCAAAAGCATTCAAGTTAATTAAATCTTTAAATATGACTTTTTGTTCATGTACAAATGAATTTCATAAGAAATGCTAACAAATTTTATACCCAGACACATTTCGTTGTTTAAGTTAAATTCAAGAAATTTAATTTGTATAAACTCTGTAGAAATGTTTAATCAATGAATTTAATTTATTTATTTAACTTTAGTTAACTTTACAAGCTTTCTTATCTTTTAAAATTCGTAAAAATGTTTCAGTGATTACATTTATATTCAAAATCGAATCTGTTATTTGTGAATATTCTATATAAATATTAAAGTCTCGAAATTATTTAAAACGAATTCCTAATCGAAAATACTTTAAGTCTTCAAATAAACAAATGTAATTAAAACAATGAACAACTAAACTTAATTCCATGGAAGAATTTATAACTTTTAATATTTCTATCTAGAAGTTGACAGTCCCAGCTGACAGTTCAAGGGTGCTGCCAACTCTGTTTATGGTTTGTAATGATTTCCGGTTATGCATCGCATGAAAGTTTTTTCTTCATCTCTTGTTTATTATTGCCGTTTCATTTTATTATTGATTCAATTATGCAACGACCGATTGAACTAAAAAAATGAAGCAGAGTATCAGTTTCGATTGATATGAAATCAATGTCACAATCGACTCTTAAGCGAGTTGCATAAATGCTATATGTATGTATATGAATAAAGCGGTTTACTGTTATGCGTGTGGTGGTCCATAGCCTCTGGTTGATTGTTAATTGTCTGTTTATTGGTGTCAGACGAAAATATATACATTTACATTCAAAAGTACATAATTAATGCAATCTGATGTTTTCGAAAACGGGTTTTTTTTCTTCTGTTTTTCTGTTTTTCTGTTTTTCTTTCTCTTTAATCAAATCAAATGAAAGTGAAATCGCCAGAAGAAATTTAGATAAATCAAATGATGATACAATATTTAAAAGTATAAATGCATAAGTATATGTATACATAGATGGAAGGTGATATGACTGATTATTCCTGGTAGATGGGTTTTAAAGAGCAGCTGTTGTTGGGATGATGGGGCAAATATGGAAAACAGTTGAAGTTGACCATGAAAATGCTCAAAGCCAAACGCCCCAAGCTGCTGCAGAAATACGCCAATATTTGCATATTCATAAGCACAGCTTCATCCGTATAAACACATACACACACTAACACACACTCATAGACAGCTAGTCTATGCTGTTAATATGTGCCGTTGGCGAAATGTTAATTAAACCAACTGGAAACTAAGCTAAAAGCTGAGCGAGAGTGAGCAAAAAGGCAGCCGCTAATCAAGTTGGAGGTCAACGTTGGAGCACGCATATTACGTAAGGATCGTCAGTTGTATGAGAAAGAGAGAAGGGAGTGAAGAAGGAGCACAGTACACAAAGAGAGAGAAATAGAGAGAGAGAGAAGAGAGAGAGAAATGAAAAGTGAAACCGGCTGAAATTCCAGTTTTTGCATTGTCTCTTCATCTTGTGCTGATGTCGGAGCCGCAGTTAAAGTCGGGTTTTTATTGTGGCCCATGCATTCAGGACAGCTGACCTTGCAGGCCTTTCAGGTGTGTTATATATATATATATATGTTTGTGTGTGTGTGTGTGTGTGCGCTTGTGGGAAACCTGTTGGAAAAACCATTTATGATAAGAGCAAAAGTCAATGAAATGCCAGCAATGTTACC
The DNA here is from genome assembly GCA_035043265.1 of Drosophila testacea. NCBI lineage: Eukaryota > Metazoa > Arthropoda > Insecta > Diptera > Drosophilidae > Drosophila > Drosophila testacea. The sequence goes on from JAWNND010000229.1 coordinate 5,611,338, forward strand.
TAATTCGCAGCCGAAACGAGACAAAAGATCAAACAAGAAATACGAGTACAACCGGGCAAACGTGCCAGGAAGATAAAGACAAGCCCACAGACAAAGATACATATATATATATACACACAGAAACACACAAACACACACACACAGTTACATAGGAAGCCCAATTGGCAACGTCAACACTTTTTATATTGCACAGTAAAAAAAACAACAAAACTATTAACATTAATAGCAAACACGAATGCGGAAACTTGGTTACTTTTATAATAAATTATTTTTTGGATTTGTTGCGTGCAACAATACTTTGTTGTTGTGTTTGTCGCTGTTGTTGTTGTTGTTGTTGCGTGCCGTGTGTTGCATTCAACACATTTGGGGGCTTTAGACAGTGAAGAGACACTTACCATTAACACCAACGGCGATTAGCAGCGTTGCAAGTAGACAATGCTGCAGCATCTTGAAGTTGCCAAACAATTTGTATTTGTATCTATTTAACCGAACAACACTCGCTAGATAACACGCTAACTATAACTACTAACTTGGCCCACTGAGAGGCGGGCTGGGTAGCAGGTAGGAGATGAAGATGGAGAGACGTCCGCAACGCGCAAATGCAAACCGCCAACTGAACGCAGACAACACCAAAGAAATTGCAAGAAGCCAAGTTAAGTTCAAGTCTTTCCAGTTGGCTAACAGCGATCGACGATCAACGATGAACACTGAGCAGCAACGATCGAGAGCGAGAGGGAGTAGGAGAGTGAGAGACACAGAGATAGAGAGAGAGAGAGAGAGCGAGTGAGAGAGTGAGAGAGTCTATCGGCTTTAATAATTCTCAATTCACTTTCATTTCAACTGGTTCGACGATGACGCGAAACAGTCGCACAGTGGGTCAAATTAATAATGGAACTTGAATATTTCCTTGCCAAGGGTATTCTAACATATATTGGATAATTCTAGCATTATTCTATACCCTGTGTTAAATTGCATTACATACATTTAATAGACAGGCAATATTTAAGTGTTATGTATGTATTTAAAGCTAAGCAAATATTTAAACAAAATAAAACTAATGCTTAAAAACTTAAAAACGAATAAAATGCATAATAAATATAAAGTTTTCATTAAAATTTACATTAAAAGTTCAAATAAATGAACTCAAAAAACTGTTTCCAAAGCATACAAACCAAATAAACATTCACTAGTTAAGCAAAAGCGCCTAAATAAAATTAAGGCTATAATCTAAAAATATATATAGTTTATAAAAAATTCTATTGAAAGTAAATAAAGTGTATATATGTATTTATAAATATAAAACAAATTATTTGGCTTGTTACTTAACAAACTATCTACCATTTTAATTGGATGTTATCATATTTGTTTATTTTTGGAAACTTATTATCTATTAATATTTTAGTTCTTCAACAGGTTTCAAATAACTATCCGAATGACAAACTGACGTGTATGGAAACTAATGTCAAATTCTAAAATATCAATTCAATTAAGCTTACATGGACATTGAAAGATGTGCCTAAGAAATGTAAGAATATTGTTGGCTTTATGTGTCGTGTTTGTAATAAAAGAAATAATTATTTTATATACTTATTAATAACAACAAATATACCATTTTAAATGGCAATTATTATTGCTTCTTGGAAAATTATAATATTTGAATATTTGAGTTTCTTGGAACTTATTCCACTGTGAGCCGGTTTAAGTAATCAAGTGGCGCATGCGCGTGCATTTCAATGAGGTGGAGGGCGGGGACCGGGCCCTACTCAGTGCACAGGTCGGACAAATTATGCATATGGTACTCAGACGAATATAACTTTTCAGTTTGGTTGCGTAAGTGTGTGTGCGTGTGCGTGTGTGTGTGTAAGTGTGTGATTATCAGTGACATCCGAAAGAATCGTAAAAATTCGGGTTCTGGTATTAATTGTAATCGTAATTGTAGAATTTGAATGCCAGGGGAGTGTCTACTACTTATATCATAGGTACTTTAAATTAACAAACAAAGGGAAAACACTCTCAGCATAACAATTCAATGTTAATTGCATATTACAGTTAAGGTGGAGACAACGACAACTGTTTGGACTTCGACTAGAGCATATTAATTACATCAACTTTAACAAGTTCTAGCCATTTGATTGCGTCATTGTGAACAGAACATTGTGGAAGCTTTCAGATAGAGTTGGATTGTTGGGAACAACTTATTGAGAACTTGTCTTAATGGAAGAGATATATAATCGGAAGAGACTTATGTTTGATGAGAATTCGGATTCATAAGTGTATTTGAATTGTGGAGGAGAATTTAAGCTTTGTGAACAGTCGACAAATACGGAAATACTTATAAACATTTGTAGAATAGTTATTCCAGATAAATGAAATTCAGATTTATTCAGATATCTAGTTCAGTTTCTCTTTCAATCCCATTCTTTCCTCATCGAGTCTTATCTAATGCTAAGACTTCATACTGACGTCAGCTGGTATTTGGTAATATATTAAAACTAGTTGGCCAACTAGTTAGTTAGTCAATAAATACAGTAACTTAATCTTAATTATATATATATATGTATGTATTTATTTTGTTAAATCTAAACGCTTTCGATTTTCTTTGAAATGTCAATAGAACTTGAATAAATTAAGTTTTTTGTTTATTTTTTGTGGCTTATTGTAGTTTTTTCTCTTCTTTTTTTTTTGGTATTAATAGATCTTATCATGTTTCATTTCGTCTCGGTGTTTGTATATATAATTTTTTTTTTTATTTTCCTGAACGCTCATTCATGTCAACTTCAACCAACTGGAATTTTAAATAACAAATATCTAAAGACAAACTCGAATACGAAATACAAAAATGAATATAAATGTGATTGTGAATTCGATTGAAGTCTGCACGTTTTTTCGACAGGTCGGTAACAAATTCTCAATATATGTACATACAAGCACACAATATTGGGCTTATATCATTTATTAGACTTGTATAGGTTTTACTTTTATCCCCTAACCCATTCTTTTCCCCCCATCCATTCCTATTCCCGGTAGTCAATATAATATGCAATGTTATTGTGTATGAGTCTGTGTTTGTTTTTAAAACCAAAATTTGAAATTGAACAGCATTGGTCGATTGTTTTAATATTTATTGGTAAGCTTGTGCGATCAATGAGCCGAAACGTATAAGTTAAAACAACACGACGAATATCAAATTCAATCAGAGAGACAACAAATGCATTCAATAATTGGATGAGTGGATGCTCAGCACAGATAGCAAATTGCGAAATTTTATATTGATATTCACATTCACACACACACATTTTCAAACGAATCGGATTAGTGCACAATTTGTCCATGAGAATCGCCTAGAAAGGCGACACCTTGCATCAGTGCATGCAAAATTGATGCATCTATACTAGATACTTTATTTATGTAATAACCTTGATTTTATCCTTCGAACAATCGCCAATTCCATATCTAAATAAGAGAAAACAATCTCGACAGTTTTTCTCCTCATTCATCCATATGAAACCAAGTGTAAATGAAAGTTATGTATGCTCTTTACAACTGTCTGGGAAAGGAGAAGTTCCATTGGACTATCAGGTTGCAAAGTGGAGTATTTGAGCACTCTGTATTCAATTAATAATTGACGAGCAATTTTAGTTGCCGCTAAGTAAGAGTACGAGTAAGAATATTGTATCAAAAACTGTCTGAAATTATTATAATTAAAAGTAGCTAATGAAATCTAAAGTTTTTAAGTTTATTTGTAAAATATTTTAATATAATATGCAACTGGTTTACGACTTATTAATGATATAAATGTATTAAATCTATTTAATATCTTTTTATAGGGTATTATAAAAGTGGACACCATTTGGTGAATACGTTTACTTATTGTTATTTTTTATTTTATGAATATTCATTATTATTTGGGCTGTAGACAGTCAACCCAGCACGCATGCATGTGCCCAGTAGAAAATGTTTGGGCATTTAAACCAATAAATATGTAAATTTTTCATAAATTTAATTAAATTCACCACAAAAGCTGCGTCTTTATCACCCAACATCAGCAGCAGCAGCAGCAGCAGCAGCAGCGGCAGCGGCAGCAGGGAAAGTTTTTCTCCCAAAAATAAAAATGCTAAAAAGTGTAAAAAGAAAACGAGAGAAAATAATAATGAAGAGGAGGAATAGAATAGTGTGCGAGCGGAAGTGAACTGAGAAAACTGAGAGAGAACTTTTACAGCCACACACATAAAAGATCTATGAGAGAAAGAAGAATGAACAAGAAAAAAAGTATATAAAAAGTGAATAAAAGAAAAGTTGAGAAATGTATGCAAATATCTATGGCAGGCATCGACCAGATCCTGAGGCAGGTGCCATATGCCTGACTAACTTACTAGCTGACTCACTGACTGACTGACTGAATGCTGTGACTGAGTGACTAAATGAATGACTGCCTGCCTGGCTTGGTTGACTCAAACTTATGAAAGTTGTAAGGATTCGCGGCCTGTGCCGATGATAAATGAGAATTGTCAGAGAATTTAACGATTTGACTGACAAAGGCATTTCATAGTTTTGTTTATGCGAACGTTACGACCATAACAACAACAACAACAGCAACAACAACAATGGCAAGAATATTGCCTTACTGTTGGGCGGGTCGTTTGGTTGGTTTGGTTTGGTTTGGTTGGGTGGGTGGCATTTATGGTGGTTGAGCGCACTTAAACAAAAACAGTTGAATTGACAAAGGCGAGAAAAATGCAAGCGAGCGGACATGGAAATTAAAAGCAGCTGAAAGGACATCGCATGGCTGAGCCCTCAACAGAAGCAAGGAATGGAAAGACATGGATGTGGATGTGGATGAAAACCAAACCAAACCAGACCAGACCAGACTCCATCCACAGTGGACATGGAGCTGAGCACGTGACTGCAGATACGACTACGAATACGAATACGAATGGAAATGGAAATTGTTCCTGCTCTTGATGTCATAGTTAGCACTCGCGTTGCCTCCGACATATTCAATTAACACTTATTCAATTTTCCAGCGATTTTGGCCTTTTGTCCGTTGACACATAACAGATCAGATTAATAAACAAGCAACAACAAGAATACAATGAATTGTTGTTGAATGTTCTGTTGTACAATGAGTGTCATGTTGTCTTACCAATTTTCACAATGGAACAATGCCATATTTACAAATTAAATTAGGCAATTACTTAAGAGATCAACTGATGAACAATATAATCGAAAAATAATTTTTCTTTTTAAAGTTAACTATTTTTATACACAGAGTCAAACAATGAACAAAAAGTTATGCAAGTTTGAAGTCACTTTTGACATGATTAGTTCCTTCAATCAGCATCCCTTCTAGTTTAATTGTCTTTTATCAATCGTTTAGAGAACTTATCAAAATCTGATGATTTCATGTTTAACTTATAATCTTACATAAAAAGACTTCTTCTTCAATTGTGTATGTATTTAGAATCTATACTTTCAATATAATAAACTCAGAATCATTCCGAAATAGCATCTCTCATATATTCTTTCAATCATGTTTATAAAAGTAATTAAATCATCCGCCAATCATCAGATTTGCAGCTGCTTTCATGACCATAATTGCACTTTAGGGCCATATATTCGTGAAACAAATCTCATCCATTCGATTTGCTTAATTAAAATAAAAAAGAGAGACAGGTGGGGGGGTGGGTGAATGGATAAAGGTGGATAAATAAAAAAATAGTATACGATTTGCAGTTGATTGATGAGTTGTGATTAGCCGTGTGCTTGATAGAAAATGTTGAATCGCATTGCGAATTAGAATATTTTCCCCACATTTTGGCGCCCAAATCGAAATCAAATCGAAGCCCTGGCAATTCAGGCGCATGCAACGAACAAACAAACAAACAACAACGGCAACAGCTACAACAACAATAACAACAACAACAAGGAGAGTAATAAAAATAAAAGAGAAAAACAAAAGTGAAAACAAAAACACAACAAAACAAGAGCCACTCAAATTGCGATGTTCGCGGTGGGTGTAAATGTTTTTGGCTTCAAATCAGGCACATTAATTATGACGAATTTCGCGTGGTCGAGGGTCGTGGATATAGGATACAGGATCCAGGATAGAGGGTGATACAGGATGATTGAGGGGAGAAGGGGCGGAGGGGCCTTGGGTGTTAGGGGGCAATGCTAGCTAGTGGCCATGTTGCGTGTTGTAAAATTGAAATTGGATTGGAAATATTTGCACGAAATTCCAATTTCAATTTTCAATTGACGCGGCCAACGGCGACGAGTTTTTGGTGGCCAACCCGAGGGAAAAACTGGCAAGAGGAAAGGGGTGATAGAGAGGGGGATAGGGGAGAGAGAGAGAAAAAGAGGAGATTGTTTCGTCACGGGCCTCAAATACGTACGTACGCCAAACTCTAAAAACTCTAGACTCGACTCGACTCGACTCGAGGTCAGGTTGGGATGTTGATGCTGATGCGGATGCGTTGGCAGCACCTTTACAGTGGCTGCAAATTTCAACTGCCATTTTCCTGCTTCACTCAATTACAGGCCTTTTGTGTCCATTCGATTGTCCAGCGGAAAGTGCAGGAGCACGTTGTCCTGTCCACTCCGGTCCTGTCCTGTCCTGTCCGTGTTGGCCGTAACTGAAACCAAGTCCGTAACCGAATCATTTCCCAAAATTGCGCGTTTCTCTTTCTCTTTTTCTCTCTGCCGATCTCTGTGTACGCTTGTTTGTTGTTTACTGGACTGCCGTTTGTTTGTGGGCAGGTGCCACGCCTTTAACCCCACCCCGCCCCGTCAACGTACCGTAAATTGAAGTGAAAAGAACTGCCAACAATAACAGTGGTCATGGAATGCGCATTGCGGAGATGATGGACAACTGGGCGCGTTACGCCTCCTCCTCCTGCTTCGCCTCTGTATCCCTCTTTACCAACAACGCTCATCAACCTTTCCCCAGTTTTCTCCTCGTCTTTCTCCCAAACATTTCTCCTTATTCCTTAACTTGTTATTGTTGTTGGGGCTGTTTGTGCAGATTTATGGTTCGAAAGATTGCTGGCCAACTTTAGACAGAGAGAGAGAGTTTAAGTGAGCGAGAGAGAAAGAGTGGGGGGGTGGGGAAAGAGTGGGAGGGAAAGAGAACTGCTTTATTTGCAGCCATTAAAAATTTGCATAAGTACACAGCATTGGCAAATAAATTTTGGCTTGTGAATGCGTCGCAAGTGATTGAGTACTCGTTGAATCATTGAATACCCTGCACTCAAACAGACAGTAGACAATGAGTGACTCAATTGATCAGAGTATCAGGTGGCCGAGCATTCAAAGCTGCATTTATTAATTTTATATTTAAAAAATGTAATTAAATAAATTGAATGAATAGCATTCCATTTATATATATATATATATCAAAAAATAATTTGTATTTTAAATAGCATTTTATAGTTTAAATTTAATTGAAAACACATTTTGCATTTTTGCTATAATATGTACAATTTGAAATGATTAGAGATACGAAATTGAAGAATATAAAACAATATATGTAAATAAATGAAGCTTTAAGTCAATTACTCATATTATAATTCATAAAGTTTGCAGTGTTGAATAAAATGCAGAAATAAAGTCCCTTTTAGATTTCGTTGAATTCAATTTTGATTACATACCATATATTTAAGTGATTTTCGAATGCCAACTGCCAGATTCAATCACAATCATTTACTGCATCTTTCGCTGGAGGCACTTATAATTAAATTCAAAAAATAAACTGAATAAAAAACAAACTGAAAACATACTTATATATATTTATTTATCCAAAATAAATTATTTAATACAAATAAAAAAGTTTTTCGATTTATTTTGGTGTTTTGTTGGTGCTTCGTGCATGGCCACATAATTCACTTTAACCACGCCTGCGTCTCATTGCCGTGTCCTGTGTCCATGTCCTATGTCCTGTGTCCATTTCCTGCGTCACACTGGGGCAGCAGGTGCAGTTGGAAATGTGGAAAGGAGGAAAGGGGGCAGCATAAATTTATGTTGAGCGCGTAAATTTAAGAGCAATCGCCGCAGCGATGAGTGAGGGACTAAACTGGACAGCAGAGGGATTGAGACAGAGACAGAGACAGACGAGAGAGAGAGAGAGAGATAGACCATTGTCTAGCAAAAGTTGATTGCTCAGTGGTCATTGGCCTATGGACATCCGTTGAGCTTGTTTGTTGCGCCAAAATAAATAAACACAAAATGAAAATGTTCGCTCGCCATTTATTTATTGAATGCCACTTGAAGAACCTTTAGTTGGATATAGAGATGGAGATGGAGATGGAGATGGAGATGAAGATGAAGATGTAGATGGAAATCGAGGCAAAGATGGAGGAGCATCTGTAGTAGGAGCAAATGACTTGAAGCGTTTTACACCTGAAATGATTTCATTTTCAGGACACGGCGCGTCATTTTCAAGGCGACGCTTTTTTGTTTGCCCAATTTCAGGGCGATGGCAAGTGTATTAAATAAAAAGTGACAACAAATATTGTTACGCTCAACGCTGCCAGCGTTCTGTAGAAGTACCACCTCTTCCTTCTTCTCCTTCTTCTCATCCCATCACCTGTAACTTCAATGGTCGTACTTCGACCCCGGCTAATGCTCAGAAAATTGGCCAAAATTTCATTTTGCAGCCAAATGCGTCTGCTCGTCAAACGCCACGCCCTGGAACTAATGGAACTGAAGCTTACCTTACTTTGTAAGCAAATATTTACCACTGAAACAAAGTAAGTAACTTGCCAGCCTTTTTTTAAATTCATTTTTTTTTTTTTTTTGATGCCTTCTCTTCAGTTACAGCCTCTGCTCCTCAGCCTCTACATCGCATTTTAAGCTGTATGCGGATTATCAAAGCAAACAAGCGACTTAGCATGCTCCTCCATGACCTTTACAACAACAACAACAACAACAACAACAACAACAGCTCTCCATCTGGTTTCCCCTCCATCTGTTTTTTTTTGGGGCTAGCCAGAACCCTTTTTTGCCGAGCTACCGAGAACCGAGAACCGAGCTACCGAGTGTTAAATTATGACTTAACTTTGTGCGTATAAAGATTTGATAATTAAGCAGCACTTAATAAAGTTATACAGCTTAATAGAACTTGATCTTTGACTGGCAAATGACTTACACAAGAGGTGTTTAAATTAAGATTTAAAAAATAAGTGAGAGATTTATAGATTGCCTTAATTAAAATTGGATCTGATATGGGTATCCTGCTAGTCTTCAACCCAAACAACTCTCTTACTTTCACTGTAACTAATTGAATCCGAAAAGTACCTGAAACACCAAATATTGTAAATGAAGCTTTATCTAAATTAAGAATAACCTTTTTTCTTTTGCTACATATACTTGGACTTGAAAGGCGTTTATTTATTTGATCTCATCAAATTAGCGTTGCTAATTTGTTTAATATTAAAAGACTTTACAGAAATGCGTGAATCATAAAATTGTATATCCTTTCAGATACCTTTATTCGACTTTTGACTAATGCTAGATATCTGACAAAGTAAAAACATAAGCAATTTGCGAGTTACGTTAAATTGTTAAAGAAACAAACAAGGTTTTAAACTAAAAGTATTAGTTTTAGGAACTAGGAAGGTACTAGCCATGGGGACTAGAGAATCTACTAGTCATAAATATTACTTTTTCGAGAATATCTGAAAGATCTGTTGGGATCGTTGCTCTTAGCACGTGTATTGAAGATCTCCTTAAGAAAAGGAGTTGGTAACACTTAAGACAATTCAGTTAACATGTAACATAGTTAAATGTAGGCACAGTCTGAATGGATACTTTATCGATGACATTCGTTTATAGGGAAATCACGAAGCTGAAATAACATTGAATGATGTCAACAGGAAAACAAATAAATGAATGAATGTATTTGATGTTAAGAGAATGCCAAATCATTTCTAGAGCTTGGCCAAGCCGCTAATGGGCCCACAATTGAATGTGGAATGTGTAGCATGTGGCAACATGGGTGTGAGGATATATATATGTGGTCACATCGTTAGGGTAAACAAAGCTCATCTTAATGGCTTCAGTTCTGTGGCAATAAATCACAAGTTATTATTTGTTGCCCTCATCAATCAAATCAATCAACATTTTGTATGTTGTGTGTGCGCTGCGTTTAGCCCCACAAATGTCACAAATGTTGGCCAACAAATTGTTATAAATATAATTTTATTATTACCACTTAGAAGAGCTTAGAAGCGTAGAGAGACGATGACGACGACAACAGGTTGTTGCTATAAATGTATATAACCCAACTAACCGTACATATAGTAGACAAGCCTAGTTACTATTTAAGCCAAATGGTAATGGAATGAAGTAATAAAACTAAATAGCGTTAAGCGCATATTTTTCTGCTGCTCATGAGACAAAATACACAGAGAAATATATACTTCCATATGTATGTATGTAGATAGTATGTAAGTACTCCCTCTCTCTGTGTGTGTGTGTGTGTGTGTCAGTTAAGTGTGTGTATTCTTGCACTAAAGACTAATTAAGTTTTCATGGCCATAAGTCCTGGACTGTGGGTTCCCCTCTCTAGTCTCTGCTTTGGTCAGACTCTCTCTCTCTCTCTCTCTGTTTAGTTCGTCGTCAGTTTGCTCGTTGAATGAATGAATGGTCAACTTGATTAATTTGAGGCAGCTAGACAAGCATTAATAATCCGGTTAAAGTGTAGGCAACACACACATACACACAGACAGACAGACACACACACATGAATGTAAACACACTTAAGCAGAGCTTGTGGCTACAACAACAACAACAACAACAGCAATACCAACAACAACGACAGAAAAAACGCCGCAGTAAACACAAACTAAGTATAAAAGTCAAAACAAAGCCACAAAGTGTTGGTAGCACACACACTCATACATACACACACACACACGCGCGCGCAGTTAAAGAAGTGTTAGTGTGAGTTGGGACATTTTTGTTTATCGCTTGAGCAGCGCCATGAAGTATGCAACATTTTATTAAACTCAAATACTTCAACTAGTAAGGAGCGCCAAAAAAGTGGAAGGCAATGAAAACGCAATTGGGTTTTAGTCTATCTTAAGCGCCATTTGCGTGGTGTTCGCGTGATATACGAGCCATAAACGAGTCACAAGTCACAAGAACAAGCAACCACTTCCTCTTCCCTTTTTTCTCAACATCCCCCATTCATCCATCTATTTTCTCTCATCCACCATTCTCATACGAAGTAACCCCTAGACAATACTTGCTTAGTGGGCACGACGACGTCACTTGCGATGTGTGAGGTCAGGTTCATAAGTAAGTCAATAAGTCAGTTGGTTAATGACAACAACAACAACAATAGCAACAACAACAACGACTCCAGCAACATAACATAGACAACAGCAGCAGCAACACCCTCAAATTTGGGGAAATTCTCTCGTATTCGTTTTGATTGTCAGCTCTCTCTCTCTTATTTAGCTTAGCAACATTTTAGCCTTGTAACACGATAGCCATTGACTTTCCACAGAAGTTAAGCTAAATAAATAAAATAAATGATATGATATTATAGCAGGCAGCTATGACTGTCATAGCATTCAGGCTTAATTAACGATCGTACTTCTAAAGTTGCTATCTTTATTTGTTAATTCATTGCATAGAATTGACCTAGGACACATCAGTTTAAAACTTGATTTAAGCTATACAATTATTATTTGAGAACTATATACAGATATACTTATCAGACTGATCAGCAACTATATGTTCTTATATTTTGAAAACGTAAATAAATTATCTGCAAATATTACAAGTGATTTTTATCTAACAAATATATATTTTATTAACTTATCCTTAATTTCTAAAATTTATAGTGTTATCTAGCTAACAGAAAAAGTGTTTTACAACATTTAGCTTTGGCAGGCACCCTGAGTTTCATAACATTTAGCTTGCTTAATTCTCGCTTTAAGATCAAACATATCAAAGAATATTCGAATATTGTTTCCTAATTTATTTTGTTTATTTATTTATTAACTGTCAACAAAATATATTCTACAAAAATGGTTGAATATTCGAAACAAGCAAAAAATATTGTAAAATAAAAATTTAATTAGATTAAAAAACCTTTAAAGCTCAAGCTGATAAGACAAGTGAAGAAAAGTCTGGGAGTGTTCAAATATAAATGCTTAAATGTCCTTACAGTTGCAGCATTCAGCACATTGCGGACATTTTTCTCTTGTGCTGAATCTGCCATGGGTGGATGGGAGGGAAATTATTGCCAAAGGCGTTTAACGGGTAAAATCATCTTTTGAAATTTGTTCGCATTATGCAAAATGGGGCTAACTGGATTATCCTTGGCAGGCTGCATTACTTAGTCTTTGCTTTGGTGTTCTTTTCAACGCGAGAAGACGAGAAAAAAAAAATGGAAAGATATTTGCTTCTTCTCTGTTTCCACTTTTTACTCTGCCATCGCCTTTGTCTTTGTCTTTGTCTTCGCCTTTTCAATGAGCAATGCGCTGCAGTCAATTTGATGAATTTTTTACAAATTCCATCTTGACGTCAAATTGGCCAACGGCTTTGACTTTTTTTATACCCCGTATTTTTTTCTTCTCATTCTCGTTCTCGTTCTTCGTTCTTTTGTGGCTGTGAAAAGCGCAGCCGCCACCGCGAAGGCATTCGTTGCTGGAACTTCCTCTACACACTCTTTACGTTTGCATAGCTTCCTCATCTTGGTTCATCTTGAAACCGCTTGAGCGTCAAGTGATTGATGCATTGCGCTTGTAAATTTGATGGCGGGTTGGCTTGTGGATGGAAGCCCTGCTTGGCTCTGCTTGTGAAAAGGAGGACCGGCAAGTCATGGTCCACGTTCACGTTTGCGTTTGCGTTCGCGTTCTCGTCCTGATTCAGATCTTGGTCCAGCTCTCAGCCTTACTGCATTTACCCCTCAACTCAAACTGAAACTCAAACTCAAACTCAAACCCAAAACTCAAACAGTTGCTGCGGCCTGGCGGGGCATGCAAAGTGCGCGAAATTGACTTTGCTTTTGCGGGCGCTGACAGTGGCATTGCCAGCTGCTGGTTACTGGTTACTGGTTACTGGTTACTCGTTGCAACCAGCAACGTTGGTCGGGGTGGTCGCGAATGATGAATGGAAAATGCGGAAAATTGTTAAAGCAAAGCCACGGCCCAAGAGATACAGGAGAGGGTGAGAGAGGGAGAGCGTGAGTGGGAGAGCATTGCAAAAGAAATTGTGAAATCTTAGTTGAAATTATTATAAATTAATGGCTATCCTTGTGACCCAGTTACCCAGAATGTTTCGGTACTAGCAGCCACTGGAGTTGATAGTGGTGCAACAGCCACAGCTGCGGTTTGAGTGGGGCCTGTCCATTGTGCAATGAAAATAAAGGAAGCTGCTGCTGCTACTTCAACTGCCACACACACGGCACACAGCACATCCTTTAATCAGGCTGTCTCACTCTATGACTGTGTGTGTGTGACTGTGTGTGTGTGTGTACTGTCGTCCTGGTATGACAGTTGCATTTTTAATGCTGGCCATAATTAAGTTTGTGCAACAGCAACCTTGCCAGCTACAGGCCATGATAGTAGGTAGTCCTATCATTATTATTAGCTGCCCATCTCAGCACTCAGTTTGTCCACTTCCAGTCTGTACTGTATACAATGTACAGTGAAACAGTGGTATTTTGAATATTTATGAATATACAATGCCAGCCCATTATCCACATGCCCCATGGATGTTGACCAGTGTGCGGGGGCCAGTAAAAACAACAACAACAACAACAACAACGACAACGAAACCTTTAAGTAAAATCATTCATTGCATATTTATGAGTGTATTCATATGACTACTCATAACAATACCTTTGATTCTGCTCAAAATTTAAGTTGCAAACAGAGTTCAGTTCAATGAAAAGTAAATTTAAAATTTTCCCATCGATACTATCGATGTTACCATTAAAAGATTGATTAGATAATGCTAAACTCGATAAATTACTGGGAAAGTTTGTTATTTATTGGTTGGGTAGCATTAAGATTGTTAATAAATATAAGCTTCATTAAAATTTTAGCTATCTTTTATACACTGCGGGTTATATTAATTTTGTTTAAAAAGCAGAAGTTCGTAACAGATCCCACAAAATATATATATCCCGACTGAACATATTTTTTATAACAACTATCGAAATTAAAAGCCATATGTTATAATGGTATAATGTTTTAATTAAAGTACTTAATTCAATAGAATGTGTCACTTACATTCCTTAAAAAATATCAGGAAAAAGATTCATAATGATGGTACAGTTTATTTAGCGCAGTTTCATGGATTTAATGATGTGCTATTTTTGGAAAACTCTGAAAATCTAATTAAAGCAATGTTGTCTTAGCTAATTAATGTAGCAACTGCTAAATTGCATAGACTATAGCAGCTAGAGACATCGATTTCCATATAGATTTCCCAACACAGCAAGTACAAAACTTTATTTTGGATAGGACTGTTAATTCTCTAAAGAATCTGCAGCTTAATTTAACTAACTAGAACATTGCAATACTGTCGATATCTTAGATACATTCATTAGAAGTTCAAGCGAAACGATAAATGTCAAAATTGTCTATAGTTGTTAATTTTTTTCTTAACATTTAAAGTATTTTTGCAGTACTTTCAGCACTACAAATCTTTATGGTTAAACTGCAAAGTATAGATATTTAGTATCGATAATTTTTACCCATTTTCTGTCCCTTCTAATGTATCGTAAATTAGCTTAATATTCTTTAAAATTGCTTAAAGAAATCAAATAAGATACAGTATGCTTGTATATCGTAAAGAATAAACTACCTCTCTTATAGTATCATAAACTGAAATATTATTTTATACTTAAAAATAATTAAGAACAATTTCGTAAATTTAATTCAACTTCTTTTTATATTATGTAGGTAGGCGTGAAATAAAATTGAATTAAAGAAATTTTTGATAATCAAAATATATAAAGAATACTTACTTAGTTATCAGTTGCATAAGGAACATTGGACTTTGACTGTCATACAGTTGCGTTAATTACTCATGACAATCATCGTTATCGCAGATCCTCGAGGTGTCACATGCCACATATTGATGAAGATTTTGTTGTTGTTGCTGCTGCTGCTGCTGCTGCTGCTGCAGGTTGATGCAATATGCAAATGGTGCTTTTGCTTTGTCATCTGTTAACAATAAAGGCGCCCATGCGCTGCCAGTAAAGCCGTTGGCCTAAAGCCTGCCGGCGTGTCCAGCAACAAGCTAAAAATAAATGAGAAAAATATAAAATAAAATAGAAATAGAGTAAAAAAACAAAAAAAAAGCAGAAAATAAAGACGAGCGCGTGGCACATGTCAAAGAGGAGGGAAATTGTTAAACAAACAGCAAACAGACGCAGACGCAGCGTGAAAATAAATTGAACAGCCCAGCGAAGCGTCACTGACCTACGCGCACACGTGAGTCGCAGCAGCAGCAGCAGCAACAGTAACAACACCAACAACACCAACAACAAGACTTGCAACAACAGCAACAACAACAACAGCAGCAGCATGGGGAGTCCATACAGAAATAGCCAAAGCAAAAGGCTGCCCCCGCAGCGTGAATATTTCCCAGTCGGCGCAACATTTTGTCAGTCGTTTGGCAATGTTGCTGCAACAAGCGGTGGCACGAACACATCTGCCAATCGTGCCACATGCCTCGTGCCACAGTTCGGCTGTTCGGCAGTGCCGGCACAATCCGAATCCAACGAATGGGGCAAAGCCTCCAAAATCTTCTGTGTGGCAGCTGCTGCAGCTTCAGTCTTTGCGCGTTTTCCAACTGCTGCGGTTCAGCATCAGGCATCAGTCCGGCCCCATAGCGAACAAGACGGTGCCGCCGATGAAAGTTGAAAGTACGTGTATCTGCATGTCACACATTGTATCTATGAGATACAATTCTTTTGCGTCATCTTTCGCAGCGCGAGTGCGAGCTATAAACCACAACAAATACCATAGTTAATCACAGTTTTCACTTGAACACTTTCTCATTTATTCATTTAATTTGTAATATTTTTTTTAACTATTTTTTTTATCGAAAGAAATTTAAAAAAAAACGAGAATTTTTTGGTGATTTTTTGCAACGCGTGTGGTAAATTCGAAAAGTTCAAAGCGCACTTTTTGGCGCAGTGTTTGTGTATGAACTGAAAACCTAAACAGATTTCCAAGTGCCAGTTGACAAAGCAATAACAACAACAACAGCAGGAAGAATACAACAAACCACACACCATCTGTGTGTGTGTGTGTGTTTGTGTGTGACTGGAGGGAACGTGTTGTGCGGGTAAGAATTTGGCTTGAATGACAAAGCCGCAACTTTTGATGACCGCAGAAACCACAGAAGTTATATCAATTGAGATTTAGTGGTTCAATCGAGGCGATAAAACTGCATGCATCAGCAGATAATGCGGCTTAATTATCTCAGCTGGAGATGCAAGCAAGCAAGCAGACAGCAGCCAGCGTGCAACATGCCACATGCCACATGCCACAATACCACATGCCGCATGTTGCACTTGACATTAGCCGGCAAATTGACAAGCATTGTGTCAGCTTCTTTGTGCTATTCTCCTTCAATTATTGACAAAGCGCGCAAAACATTTGACATTGTCATGTTCACTTTAAGAACAATTACACATTTGTTTATAACAATTACGAACGGTAATTAATTAGTTGCACATTCAATGCGTTAATTAAGACTAAATTAATGCATTACAACAAAAAACATAGAAAAAGCAAAACATGCATACAGCTAAACAAATAACATAAATAGTCATGTTTATTTAAAAAAACAAACAAAACAAAACATAAAAAATCGATCTACATAAATACTTTACATGCATTTATGTGTTATTTAAATATCTGTATGCATATTACAAATAATGTTAACTCACACACGAATTAATATGCTTGTTTGTCCATTTATTTTATTACCTGTACTGTGTACACCCAATGGGGAGGGACAGTGGTTTGACGTGTGTTTGTATAAAAATGGTTATTTAAACAAAGGTCTGCTCTAAAATTATAATTAGTTGAGTAACTTGTTGAATTTGTGAAAGCACTGCAGACCTACAGGGTATCTGTTTAATGAGCAATCTCCAGTTGACCCCTTTCAAATTTAGGCCTAAGAGTTTCCTTATTACAAATAACTGCACACTATATATGCAAACAATTTCAACACGTTTGATATACACCTATTTTCACAATTTAATAACGCTCTTATTAGTTTTTAAATCATAACAGGGTATGCATTATTTTTACAATTCTTTGATGTAATTATGTGCTAAATTAAACAGTGCAAAATTGGGCATGCATTATGTTATTATAAAACACATAATCATTGCAATTGATATAGCTTATAATAAGGTATTTTATGAAATCATTGTACTTCAAATGTATACGTTATAAAAAATTGTTATTAATTTAGCTAGATAGTTATTAAGGGCAATTAAAATAGGAAATATTTTTAAGAATAATTTATGCAGTTCCACAAAGAGAATTTCAAACGCATAATACAAAAATAAATTAAACTAAACTGACAGTTTTCTTTTTTTTGATAATTTATAGTTGCTGATTTATCGATTTTAGAAGAGATTAGCATTATTTATTTTGTTAATATTAGTTTTATTACAATCATTATTATTTTATAACTACTTTTTTTTGTGTTGAAGTCATGTCTTGGCCATAAATTAATAATAACCCACAGACAGAAGCATGTACGTATGAATGTAGCATGAGCAGCTTGTTTTGTTTTTGTTTGTGGCACAATGGCTTTTTCGCTGCCACGTGCAACAGCCACTCAATTCTCATATGCGGACTGAGCTGCTGTGGCAACACTCAAGCAACAGTCGTTGTGTGTTGTTTGCTGGCCTTCAAAAATTGTGGCTCACAAGTGGGGAATCTGAATCTGGCCGGGCTAAATAAATAAGCACTCGGAGCAAAAAGTTGGCGCAAAAAATGACTACAAATGGATATACAAATGGACAACACTGTGCTGCAAGTGCAGCAAACACATCAAAAGCCAGCGGAAATGGACAGTAAATAAATGTTTACAATTTTTCTGTTGCGCCTGCCTTTCTTTTTGTTGTATACTATTATATACATCTTTTTCTTGTTGTTGTTGTTTATTATAGTATTCTTTTTTCTTTTTTTTTTGTGTTGCTGGTGGCACATAAATTTTGCGGAAATTGTGTAGCCGCTGGTGAAATAATGGGCAAGTGGGTTTTGGGTCGGCAACATGGCCAAATCAGAGCTTAGAATGAAGCACAAGAACTGTGTATATGAATAATGTGCTATTCACTTACAGACACACACACACACACACACACATACATTGTTGCAATGTTGCAATGTTGCAGCTGCTGATGTTGCTCTTGCTGCTGTTGCTGCCTCGCAGATAACCTTATATCATTTTGCATTTCATTCCAAGCAATGTTAAAATATATTTTGTATTTTTGCGCGCTGCGCTTTTCATTAGGAACAACAAAAAGGAAACTTAAAAAATAAAATTAAAAATAAAAAAAATAAAAATTGCACTTGAATGCAGCAGCAACAGCAGCAACAGCAGCAACAACAGCAGCATCAGTCCAGAGACAAGTAGTGCAATTACTGCATAAAGTACTTGTAACGAGGCACTGCCACTGATGCTGACGCAGAATGCTGATGTTGATGCTGCCAACTTGCAGCAACTGGAAACTGGCAACTGGCAACTGCCAACCGAGCACTGCTCGACACTGTGTCCTAAGCCCCCCCTCTCTGTTACCTTCTCTCCCCTATCTGTCTCCTCTTCCCCATCGCAGTGCCGTGTGCCAGAGCCCAAGTGCTGCGCTAATTTCAGGCAATTATATGTGCCTCCCGCCTGTACAGTGGGTACAACTAAAGAAATTCAAAGCGAGAAGAGAGAGTGAGAGAGAGTCCCAAATTCTGTGAAAAATAGAGAGAGAGACAGCATTTTCTTCATTATTAACTGTACATATATAATCAAATTCAATTAATTGCATCAGTAACTTGTTGCTCAATTTAGTTAATTTCAAACATAAATGATGTTCCAAAAAGTGTATGTAAATTGAATGTAATGAAAACTAAAATTTAATATGCACAAGTTTAAGCTTAGTTAAAGTGATCAGCTTACTCAAAACTAAAGTTTAAATATATTATTGATATTTATTTATATCCACATTATTTAAGTATTTAGCTTTAATTATTGCTCTTCACTGCACTGCTTAAATTCATAGATTCAAGATTTTACATATATTATTTATAGCGAGCAAATTTAGTTTAATAATTAATGGCTTAGCATTTAAAATAAAGTTTTATACAAAAGTTCGGTTGACGGTTGTGCTTTCATTAATTTTAATAGTTATTATAAATTATTAAAATAAAGTTCTATTGATTGTTATGTTTCTATTAATTTAAATAGTTTGTATTTATTTATTAAGCTTTATTTTCTTCTCTTTTCATATATTGGCTTAAATATATTGTTATAAATTTTATTTACTTTCTTGCAGTCAAGTATTACTTTTTATATTCAAACTATGTTAGTTAATATATTTTGTAGCATATGTTATGATAATATCTGTTTCTAAAAAGAAAATATTTTGAACACTTTCAATAGTGATTCAAATATTTTTTTTAAGAAACTGAATTATTTGTATCGTATAATTGGTTGCATTTTTTACTTTTCTTATTGTAGTTTTTGTGGCTTTTCATAGGCAATGTTCGCGTATAGTTATTTTAGAGCATTAAAATCTGACAGCAATTATATTTATTATTATAAAGCTTTGATCAACTGACAACTTTGCTGTTTATAATTTGATAGGTGTGATCATTTGTCTTATTCTCTGTATTACTCTCTTTCTCTCCTATATCATTATCTATGTCTATGCCATGTTTGTTGTACCCTATCCAGTAACCTATCCCATTTTCCACTTGCATTTAACCATATTTATTCATATTCATTTGCGCTCGCGTGTGTGAGTGTATATGAGTGTTTGTGTGTGTGTGTGTGTGTGTGTGTGTTTTCGTCTAAGGCTTAGCATTCATTCAGTCATTTGCAGTGTCCGTGGCCATTTAATGCACTTATTCATTAAAACACAAAAAGGAAAAAGAACAGAGAATGATGGTTGGGGAAGGTAAAGGGGAAAGATGGCAGGGAAAGGGCCGGGGAGGTAAGGGAAATGACGACGACCATGGCGAAACAAGAGTGAAAATGAATGAAATAAAAAATGTAAACATACACAAGTGCAATGCAAATTAAAGCAGACAGCAAAGTGGCTGCTCCTGCTTCAGCTTTGGTCACAGGAGAGTGGGAAGGGTGGGTGGCTTGATGAGCAGAGGCAGGGGCAGGGCCAAGCTGAAGGGTAGAGTCAAAGCAAGGGGGCAGGGACTGATGGGGAAATGTGGCCAACGCCGACTGATGCGGCGAAAGTTAGATGGAAACAATGAGAGGCAGGGTAAAAAGGCAGACGGGGCAAGTCGGTAAGGAGGAGTGGTTGTGGCAAGCGGCAAGGAGCAAGGAGCAAGGGACAAAGGGTTAGGGGTACGGGAGCAAGTCCTTACCAACGCGAAGAGGCAATTCATTAGCTTTAATTTAGGTAAATGTCCTTGGTCCTTGCGGCGTTGCCTCTTGTGGCGAACGTTGCAAATGCAACTAAAATGTTGCGGTTACCGCCATTTTCATTTGCGAGCCACACACACACACACACACACACACACACACACACATGCACACACAACGCAATTGTATGGGTGTGTAGATGAGTGTGTATGGGTGTGTCAGAGGTCGTTGTATTCCCTCTGGCAGCTCACTTAATATTTAAAGCATACTAAAGTCGCCAAGTGGCCCATTTTCTTGTCTAAATTATCCAATTAACAAATCGAGTCACATTTGAATACATTCGCAATCCATTCGTGGTCATTTCGCCCTTTTAAATAATATGTGCTATAAAGTAGTACATATAAAGCTATTCAAACTGGATAATAGCATATGAATTTTAGCAAGTAGATTTATATTTGTATTTGTGCTCTATTAGCTATATAAATAATATCAAAATATTTTATAAACGATTAACTTGGAATTATTATGAATTATCTGAAGCACATTAGTGTTTTTGAAAAGCAAAATTAAAATATATTTTACAAAGTATAAGTATATATTCATTTTAAAATATTTGCAAAATTGTATATTATTGGCTAAGGTCTTGGGCCCATTTGTTCAATATCTAAATAAGGTATTAATTAACTAATTGAAGGACATGTTGACGTTAAATGCATAAAAATTAAAGCTAAATTCCTAAATTTTACAAAAGAATCTTCCACGTATTCATATAATTTTCCTTTATTTTATTGCTTAATATTTTAATAACATGTTTCAAATAATTCTTAAATATAAATATAGTTTTGTCCAGCGATTTCAGAAAGCGATCTTAAAACCTACTTGTCGGAAGTATGTTAGCTAAAGATACTTCTGTGTCTAAGTAGTTTATTAAAGTTGTAGATACTTTTTATGAACTTACTCAAATGTAGTTTGGAAATCAGTGGAACTTGATGTTATTGTAACAGAACTAAGGTCCTTTTATTCATAGCTTTATTATGTTTAATTTAATCAGAGTGACGTAATTGATTTTAATATTTAATATTACTTTAGTTGGTTAAGTGAAACTTAAACTAGTTAGACATTGATGGCCTCAGTTAATTAGCTGAAGTAATGTTAACATAATGCGTATAGAAATTAATTTAAAGTTTAAGAATATCAATTAAATGAAAACTGTATGGTTTATGTAAAGTACTTAATGTCCAGTTTAAAATTTGAGTGGACTATAAAGAAAAGGGAAACGGAAGAAGTCGTATTTGGTAGTTAGTTTCTGACACTGTTTGCCAACACTAACTCCGACTATTTACTATTACTATTTACCATCACTATTTACTGTTCACCTTATCTATTTTATGAGTACTCGCAGTTGGCAGCTAATCAGCAACGCCCAATTACCTTGACAACATTGTGAGTCACCAAAATCCGCTTAAATTTCAATTGCAGTTTACATTTCCAGTGGATGTTGGTGTTGTTGTTTTTGTTGTTGTTGTGAAGCAACTGCAGACTCTAGACTCTAGACCACCCTTTATACCCTTTCTCCCTCATCTTACCCCTGACACCTTCCCTGCTTACATACATAAATACTTCGTTGCACAATACACAGCGTACAGCGTACAGCGTACAACATGCAACAACATGCAACATGCAACAACAACAGTTGCCATTGCCCCAACTGTCCAATTTGTGAGTGTGTGGCATGTTGCAGCTTCAGCTGAAGCTAGTTGCTCCTGCTTTGCTGGCAGCGTGACATTGGCATTCCTCGTCATCAGGCGAGGGCCGTTGGTGTGGTACCTTCACCCTTCCACCCTCCTACGCGACTCCCTATTTACCCGCCAGCAACAGAAATAAATCATGCGAATGCTGCCACCAATATAGGGGAGGGGTGAATGGGGGAATGGGGAAGAGTTGCAGCAACGTCAGCGTCGTCTGCCTAATTAGATAATGTCAGCAGCACGCAGCGCATAATTTCCTGGCCTGGCCTGGCCTGGTCTGCATTCAGCTTCAGTCTTTGCACGTCCGGCATACGCATACAACTTTACTTCCTCACCCATACACACACACACACACACACACCCATACACACACACATACATACGTGCATATTCTTGACCCCAATTAAATTTAAATCATTTGAGTGCTTCCAAAGTAAAACTAATTGCTTTTGCAAAAGCAAGTGACAGTGGGAGAGAGAGATGGCTTTCTCAATCTCTCTCTGCCTATTTCCCTCTGTCTGTCTGTCTGTCTGTCTGTCTGTCTGTCTGTCTATTGTCTCGAGTGCTCTTAGCCCTTTTCGTATTAACTATGCATATGTGTCTCTCATGTTGTTCTTCTTGTTCAATTTGCCATTGCAATTACCAATTGTGTGTCTGCTTGTTTAAATCTTGCAAATTGCAAGTGCCATTGTTATTGTTGTTGTTGTTCTGCTTTAAAAACGAAAAAAAAAGAAAAAAAGATGCCGAAATGCTCTTGTTTTAATTCAATTTGTCAGGCCACAAATAAATAGACACTTATACATATCGCAATCTCTTGTCTCGTCTGCATCCGCCTTGGTTTTTTTCTTTTAATTTTATTGTATTTTATTTCTGTTAGTATATTAATGCGTCTCTGGACGCACATTAATGCATTGGATAATGGAGAGTATACACACACACACACACACACACATCTGCGACACACACACATACATCAGACTGAACGTGCCTCGCCATGTCATACAATGATTTTAACTACAGTGACCCCAAAAAAGCCGACAACGCTGCCTTAGAGAGACAGAGTGTGACAGAGAAACAGAAACAGACAGAGACAGAGACAGACAGATTTTCAATGTCATTAAGCACACAACACAACTGGGGCGACACACCCAATCCGTCCCTCTCACCCCCCTCTCCATCACTCTATCTCACTGTCCCTCTTTATTTACTTTGCCCTTCAGCCAAACGGAAGTCAAACAATTTATGCATTTCATTCTTTAATCACATTTACAAGCAACTCAGTTGCAACTCAGTTGTTGCAGAGTAGTCCAAAGTATGCAATCAT
The DNA here is from genome assembly GCA_035043265.1 of Drosophila testacea. Lineage (NCBI taxonomy): Eukaryota > Metazoa > Arthropoda > Insecta > Diptera > Drosophilidae > Drosophila > Drosophila testacea. The sequence continues at coordinate 5,634,990 of JAWNND010000229.1, forward strand.
TTGTGCAACAGGTTGCATGCCCCATTCATTGTGTTTGGCCCCACTCAAGAATTGACTTGGTCATTGGTTGCCTTGCAGCACTTTGTACAACTTGCCGCTTATCGTGTTACCAATTTTCATAGCCAATGGTTTGCCCTATTGTTTGGCCAAGATCTTTGGCCATTTAATAGCCAGTAATCTTGGTTCACTTGATTTAGGCTAGGGGTGGTAGGGTAAAAAGTGTCGATAGTTATATCGGCAAAAATATCACAAAGAATATCAAAAGGATAATTTTACATCTTAATCATCTGATCCCATTCAATATTTAAACCTATATATATTTATGTATGCTTTATGTATGTATATATATTCAAAATTATATATAAATATGAAGAATAACTAAATATACATGTATTTAATAAATATGTTTTAATATATTTATATTTATTAAATATATGTTTAATAAATATAAATTTTTCATTTCTATATGAACAATTAAATGTATAACAATAGTAATCAAATAAGAGATAATAATATTTGCAATACATCGTATACATGTAGATGTAGATATTAGCTTAAATATCGTGTGTGTTTGTACCGATATAGTATCGATATCATACCATCCCTAGTTGCAGTTGAACTTGCAACATCTTCTCAATAGCTCGTATCGCTTCCCAGAATTTGCTTAGAACTTGAGGCCACTTTACAGCTTATCCTTTTTTGCCTTTAATTAGCCTGGCTAATTAATTATAAATTCTTTGAGTGTATATGAAGGAAATGCCGACAGTAGAAAGGATTTCCCAACCAGGGAGAGAGAGAGGGGAGAGAGAGGGAGAGAGAGGGAGAGAGAGAGAGAGGGAGTTGTTGCCACAGTTGGCAGCAGTTGAATGTCTTTAATAAATTTATTGTATATAGCAATTAGTAAGTTTTGAGGCATGTGTGTGTGTATAGTTCTCTTTGAGAGTGTGTGTGGCCAGAACCCAAAAGTTTACAATGCAGACTGACAGACAAAGAAAGGGGGGGGGGAGAGGCAGAAAGAGAAGGGGTATAGCTGGTAACTCATGTGTTGCGCCTAAAACATGGCAAACATTTGTTGCCTGATTACTTTTAAATTATTTTGTGGCATAATTTCTGTGGCTCTGCGCCAGGCAAAACAAGACACACACACACACACACACACACACATAGGCACAACAAAGAGCCTTCTGAGTCTGAGGATGGCGTGCATAATAATAAATAAAAGACGTGCCGAGGGGACAGGGTGATGTTTTCAGGACAAAAAGGGACCTGGATGACAGAGCTGATGCTGCTGTTGCTGTTGCTGCTGTTGCTGGAGGGGCATAGAAAAAGCTTTGTGGGCTTTTGTTGTTGAAAATGGCAATACACACACTGACTGACACACACACACACACACACACACACACACACACACAAACACATGTAGGGGTAAACAGGATATAGAAGGACATGCTGCGGCTGGCTGCCAAAAGAGACCCAGGCGTACATACATATATGGTATATGTGGTACTCGTATATATGAATAAGGATGCTCTTTGAGACGCCTCGCATTATGATATGCTTAAACAGCACAAAACTGTTTAATTATTTATGGATGCTTCCTTTTAGGCCAGGACAGGGAATGGGGCTGGGAATGGGAATGGGACTGGGACTTTAACTGGGACTGGGATTGTATTCCCCGTTTTTGTTGGCAATCAGCGAGGCATGTGCTGCTTGATGGAACGACTTGAAATGTAAATCTTACGTGTCCTTGAGCCAAATGTAACAAATTGCCGCTTCAATGATGCGGCACAGTGGATCAAGAGATCAACGAGCTGGCCCTTTAAATGATAATGTCAGCTTATCACAGATCAAAGCAATAGATCACAACTAATGAAATAGATTGGCCAGGGAGTTGGACAGACATTAGTTGTATTTTCTTTCAAAATTTAATGAAAATGACAACAACCTTTTCAGGACATTGGTGGCAGCTGTTTATCAACTGGGCATAAAACGCATTTCATGCAACCTTTTTTGGCCAAAAGAACAGGTCCTCACATTTTGTACAAAGAACATATTTTCATACAGATATATAAACGGAAGTGTTTCTGTGTTGTGTTGTGTTCTGTTTTTGTGCAAATTAATGAGCTCTTTGTGGGGCTTAAAATAATACAATAAAACGGAACAAAACAAAGGAAACACGCCCAAACAAGCCCAAGTGACAGACGACAACCCGCAACCCGTCAACAGGCAACCTTAGAAAACAGAAACAGTTTTTTTTTTTGTGATTTTGTTTGCTTTGTTTTTTATCCTTTTGCAGAGGGACAGACACATGAGACACATGTGGGATACATCAAATGCACTAATCAGCAATGTCCCTACCAAGTCACCTACTTAATTTCAGGTCAGAATAACCAGTTACTAGCTTTGTATTTTCATAATCCAGTTCAGGTTTATGGACCTGCACAGTGGTTGTTAATGAGAGATTTTACAAGTATATTTTAATCTCTCAAACAATTGCATATGTGAGTCTAAGTTTGAACCATTTTATTTGACATACCTTAAATGAATAGTTTTCCATGGCCAGTATTTTAAATATTAAACCATTGTATATGAATTAACTAAATACAAATATTAAGTTTAGTTTTTAGGCATGTTGCTCATATTCTATCATATTCTTTTTTGACTTAATTGACTTATTGTACAGCGAATTAAACTGCTCTTCATTAATTACTCTTTATGAATTTCAGATATAAATATCATAAAAAATTTTCATCAATTTATTAACATTTCTTTATTAAATACTTTATATTCCGGTTCACAAAAATAGGTTTAAAAATTAAAAATATCTCGTAAAAGCTTTCGTTTACAGAAAAAAATGCGCCACATTTGTTTGCCCCATAAAATAAGTTTTCTCTTTTTTTGTTTTGAATACATTTCAATCCTGCCTATGTTTACCTCCCAACACATTTGCCGCCCATTGTAGACGGGAGATTTTCCCATTTAGGATTTCCGTTGACGGGTCTAAATAGTTGGCAATTGCAACGACGTTTTTAAATTCAATTTGGGAACAGTTCATGTATTTTGGAGCGGAAACGGAAGTGTGCGTACTTCATAATTACCAACTGCTGGCTGTATGTGTGCGTGTGTGTGTGTGTGTGCGTGGAGGATTTACTTTTTGTTGTTATTTATTAATTTGGCATTGAGTGTAGCGAACCGACTAACCAATTCATTTAATATGCGATTTACCAGTGTTTTATAATCAAATTAAATATGTTCCTTACTTTGCCCGCTTTGGTCCCTCGGTTATATCTATTATATCATAATTGTATTTTGCACTGTAATTACGCGCAATCAGGCATTGCGACACACACACACACGCACACACACACGCACACGCACACACACTTATACACACAGATAATTAAATGCAATTTTATCGAACTTACACATGAATTGCCACGTGAAACATACGCATATCTGTATGCACTCGCATGCATGATTTCTATTTTATTGCCAAGCACGTGAATATGACTGGTTAAAAACCAAGATAGTTATCAACTTAGCAATACCCTGCAATACTAAAGAGCTTTCTAATTAGTTGTAAGAACTAGACCAGACATAACATTAACTGTAAAAGCAAAGTTTAACAAGATAGATATTAAATATACATTAAATACACTTAAATATAAGACGGAATAACTTTTTTAGTCGCTGAGATTGGTAATTGAAAATGAAAGAAGACAGTTTTGAGCTAATCAATACGATTTTAAATAAAAAAACACAAGGGTATAAATAAATGCATGGCCTGATTTATATAAAAGACTTTTTGAAATTAATATCGTTGTCTGATTTTAATAAACGATTTTTCAAATTAAATATCAAAGCCCGATTATTTAGAATATTAAAATTGTAGAAACTATTTACAGAATATAAATGAGTCAAAAAGAGTGTTCGATTTTGTTTTTTTAAATTTACTTTTGTCAAGCTCAAACCACAAACTTCTCTAACAAGTTTTCTGCTTGCTGCTCTCTTGTTAACTTCAACAACTTTCAATATAAATATAAACAGATGATTTTATAGTAAGTTATGTTAAAGCTTGTTTTAATCAACAATCGATTGCTTTACTTTTTGACAAGAACACTTTCCTCTTGGAAATTGTCAATTCATATTTAAATACAAAACTTTAAATATACTTTCAACTTTTATGTGTACGGTCATTACAACTATGATTATCGCCCTTGGGTGCCATGACGTAAATATGGCTAGCTGTAAATAATTAGGAGATAACGGTTTAAATGCAAACAATGCAACAATATGAATATAGAAAAAAAATGTATAACCAAAACCAAACAAAACAAAATAAACAACATGTCTATTATTTGCTATCAAAGTGCAGTACAAATGCCTAAAACAATTACAAATAGATGTGGGTATGGCCTTAGCGGGATAGATAACAAGAAGGGAAGGGTCATAGAAGCAAAAGGGGGAGAGAGGGTGGGTGGGTGACAAAAGGAGATAGGGGTTTAAGTGAGCGCATTTTGTCATTGTTGTCATTGTTGCTAATCAACGCAGTATAAGCTGCTTAAATGACCCCTAAAGTAGGCAATATGTTTGCTCATTTGTTTATGCACATTGCACTATGGGCATAAAGTTCGATTTTGTTGGCATAAAGTCAACTTTGTTGTTGTTCAATAGTTTAAACGATTACTTCAAATCTCAAAACTTGATACTTAGAGTTTTTGCGAAATTATCAGATTCTTTCCATAGTACATTGTTCACTTGATTTGTCCTGCAACTGTGGAAAGGAGAAAGTAAAATTGAGAGGTTAGGGGATGTGTTTGCTGCAGCGATTTGTGGTGAAATTATGTTTGAAACAGCGCAATTATAATATGCGCAAATGCAACAGCAAACAACAACAATTGTTTCAATTTATGGCATGCAACTAACTACCACCCCCCACCCCAGCAACCAACCTTGCCACAATCTGACCCCCATTTACCACAGTGCCTTTTGTATAAGTGGTCTTATATAAAATATTCATTATATATGGCAGCCATGAACGAACACATGATAATGCCATATAATTGACAGGCGATTTATGCGACATTTGTAAATACAAACAACAACAATAATAACAACAACAACAACAACAACAACAACAACAATAATAATAATTACAATAACAGGCTGGGCAAATTTGTTGGCTGTTTGTCGAGAGTTATTGTTGATACATACGAGTAGGATGCTCTCATTACACTAGAATTATTGTTGCCCATAATTTTGGCTCAATTAATTATTTATTTACCATCATATTGTTTACCGCATTAAAGCGACTTTACCCGCATTTATCCCCAAACATGTTGCAGAATCATTTAAATCGCATGAATCAAAGAAAGTCTTAAGCTCAACTCAAAGGCTTTCAAATCATCAGAGACTAAGGAACCAGAGACAATGATGGATTAAAACTGGGCATTATGTTAGACTTAAATACAGAGTTTATACCCTTGATTCGAGTACTTAAAAGCATTTCATTTTCAATTGAAATAAACTATATTATTTAAGGTTGAAAGATACAAGAATTGAGGGAAAAATAAGGAAAACTTTAAAGAAAATTATGAATAAAGTTAAAATTTTAAAAGTTTATAAATCTATTTTTCACACAATTTACATTTATTTTGCTTAGTTTTGTGTCGAATGGAAATTAAACTTTCAACTGTATTATTATATCTATTACAATAATTTATGAGTAAATCTTTTAAAATTATAATAAGACACTGATTTTCGATAAATATTTGCTAATATTTTGCTTAAGTAAATCTTTTAATTGCTTAGTTTTTGTAGACAGATGAATTGAATTCGAGTATAGGTCTATTTTGTAAATTGACGGGATGACCATGTTAAGTATAATACCCTGTCTGTCAAAAGTAGACAAAGGATATTTGAAGAGAGTTTCGCTTTACCGAGAGTTCGGTGAACCATTCAAAGTGTTACACATTGAATCAACTTGAATAAAACTCAACCGGCATCACATTCAGATTGAAGCACATTCAGTTACTGTACAACTGTATTATGCTATACATATATCTGTATCGAGAGCACTTTCTTAGATTATTTGCAACTAAATGAAATTTGTTGTGCAAATTAACTAAATGCGTCTTATATGTAGTAGTTTCTGTGGGGAATAGAGGAGATGTTTTTAGTGCAATATACAATAGATGTGCATCAGAATGATTAAATTGCTGAAAAGCCTAAAGGCCCAAAGTCGTACTAAATGCACTCTCATGCCATGCCATATCAAAAGTACGAGTACGAATATGAGTACTCATATATACATACATATACATATATATCGATACACATGTATCGATGCAAACATTTCCGGCACAAAAACGCTGAAATGTCACGTTGATGACGCTGACGATGATGATGATGCCTCATTTCTCTGACGTTTATCAATGCGCTGACAGCAGAGGAAGGAGGAGTGTCAAGAAAAACAGACAGAGAAAAAGAGAGACTGAGAGTGCGTGAGAGAGAGAGAGAGAAATAGATGCATTTATCTAACAACGTGTCGTTGCCCTAGGCTTGGGGCTTGGGCAAATATGTGTGTCAACTGGCAGTCGATGCCATTGACGCCACAAAAATGCAGCTCCAGTTGCAAATGCAATTGCCATGGCAGTTTTCCCAGTTTTCCTAGTTGCTGCTGCTGCTGCTTCTTCTTCTTCTTCTTTTACGGCTGCTGTTTTCATTTGTTCTTATTGCAAAGTGAGTTGTGGCTTCAACACTTCTAAAAGTGGTCGACAAGCACAGCATTCCTTGCATAATTTTTAAATGAAAATGAACAACAACTCGAGCATTTAAAGGCAACCAATTCAGACAGACGGACAGACACCCAGACAGATAGACAGACAGATAGAGAGACAGATAGACAGTCAGATAGACAGACTGGCAGATAGACGAGCAGCCAGGAAGTTGGTTCAACAGCAAAAAGGCTTCAAGTGTGTGGCATATCAAGTGCTTTCCCACAACCATTTTCCAATAAGTTTGTCGCCTAACTGCTTCCACTCTTTCTCTCTTCCTCTCTCTCTCTCTCTCTCTCTCTCTCTCACACACTCTCACACTCTCTATCACTCTTTCTTTCGTATCCTTTCACACTGTTTGCTAGTGTAGCCTGTAGGCCCTCATAAGTATGCTAAGTTTTTGCGCCTTGTCGGCGCCTCGGCAAATGACAGAGTGTAAATCTAAGTGGCTCAAATGTGTCGACTATTAGTTGCTCTCCTCTCTCTCTCTCTCTCTCTCTATCTCTTCACTGTCGTCTGGGCTGTCGATGCCAATGAGGAAGCGATTTTTGAAGCCATGCACGTTCGCAGCTCTCGGCTTTGTTGCCCTTTCTCGACCCGATTGTTTTATTTGTTTGCGTCGCTGCTTTTGCACTTAATGCAGCAGCTGTCGCTGCCACTTTTCAATGCATTTTCATTTATTATGCAAATTGAAGTTTTCAAGCCTCTAGCAGCAGCAAAAAGAAAACACAAAAAACAAAATGGGAAAAAATAACAAAAGGAAAGAAATAAAAAGAAATATTTGTGCAGGCAACTTGCTTCTTCTTCTTCTTCTTTTTATATTTTGCCCACCCACTTGAGCAAACTAATTTGACATTGAAATTATGTGTAAAGTAAATTTAATGCAACTTGCAAATTATGATAAAAAATAATGCTAAAAAGAAACGAAATAAGATGATGAAAAATCGTGTATAAAATTTGCAACTCGTCGCATTTTGCGCAGCTGTCAATGAAGATGAATGAAGACCGAATGAAGTACTTATTACAACTGCAGTTTTACAGAAAGAGAGAGGGAGAGGAAGGGAGTGAAGAAGAGAGGGTAGAAAATATTGGTGGCCTTTGGTCAGTTCAGCTGAAAAGTCTCTTAAAAAGTCTATCATATTCATTCCACAGTGTATTGAGAAATTATTAAAACTACAGCATTCCATGCTCATTCACAGCTGGCATAAACTTGCACTCATACATTTTTGAATACACTCATTCTCACTCACACTCACTTTCCCGAAAGCAATCGTTGTACATTTGAAAGTGATTTTCTTACTAAGTTGTAGCTTTATTTACAACCATTTCATTATGTCATCAACGGTTTTCATTTCAACATTCATTTATTCATTAAAAAGTCACCTTGAATCGCTTAGCCAAATTACTCGTAATTCCAATTTCAAATTGATTCGCTTTTGTCCCATTCGAAATCATTGGCAGATGTGCCCCTAATATCGACATTATGTCACAGAGCTTTGATTTATGGCCAACACTCGCACTCTCACTTCCACTTCCACTTCCACTTCTACTCATTTCCACTCACTTCTACTCACTTCCACTTACACACACGTACAGAGCAGGTGACCCTGTCCCCGTCTCCTTTCCGCCCTCTGTCCTAATGCCCGTAATGGACATTATTATGAAAAATCAAATTTTCACTGATTGCCGGGTATGAAGGAGACACTGTCCGGTCACGTCTCTGGCCATGTTTATGATCGGTCATCAGTTTAATGACTTGAATCAATAAAATTCGTGGATGCAACGTCTTTGGCTATGTGGCAGCTTCACTTGCGGCATGATGTGGCTACAGAAATAACTTGCAACAAATTTAATCATTTGCTTCGCTTTAGTCGCTTTAGTTCATACCAATTCTGACTATTATTTTTCGCATTAGTTCAGCCTGCACTTTTCTTCCTCAACTTCTATCTGCTGTCTCTTTCTCGTTCTCGTTCTCGTTCGCCTTCTCCTTTTCCTTTTCCTATTCCAGTTTCAACTGCAAAAAAGGGGAACCACAAATGCCATGTCTGGCTGTTGTGCCAAAAATAGCCATGTGTATAGACAGTCTCTGACATAAATAGGCTGACGCTGAAAGTTGCAGCGTCATCGTTGAAAACCTTGTCATTAGATGCCCACACATTTCTTATTTCCAATTAATCGTATACCGTTTCAATTAGCTTCTTTTCTTTTTTTAGGAAAGCCTAATAGAACGTTGGTCTGGTAAGGCTTTAACGATAGATTAATAACTAATGACACTGACTAAAAATATGACTTAAGCTATAAATAAACGTGGCTTAGTCGATATATGGGAAGGAATATTAAACTATACTACTATAAACGACATGATATTTATGAGAATATCTAATCTATATAATAATACAGAATCCAATTTTGGAAATTAAGGTGTTTAAAAATTCAAATTGAATTGAATTATTGAACTATGATAACCATCCTTAACATATGAATTAAATGATTAACAAAAACCAACTTGACTTTCCTATAATTACTCTTTATTTAAGGAAATAATGACAGCCCCTTTACATTATATAGATTACTGTATACTCTAGCAGACCAGTGTTGTAAATTCAGTTGATAAACTCTTTATTATATTAAGTTGATCAATTGTCAATGTTACCATTGTTAGTTTGATTCTTAAACTTTCAGTCAGAGCAGACAGTGGACTAGGTGCATAGTGTAAATGTTTAAATTCCATTTACATAATATTGTTAGTGTGCCATATGTTTTTGGCAAGTTTCAGGGTTTTGCAATCAACTCATGCAAATAACTATCGATGTCAGTGAATCGTTAGCTTGCTCCCCCAACTACATATGTATTTATACATAGATATATGTATATGTATGGTATGTACATAGACATATCGTATATGTTTGTATGTTAGATGTAGTCGAAAACTTTGCTTGTCTGCCAAATCGAATAAGACAATTCATTCGCTTGAGATAATCGAATAGCGCATCTGTGGGCTTATTGCCCGCCGGCGTTGTTTACAGCCATCTGAATTGTAAACGAACCATGTGAATTTCTATTACAAAGTTTCTCGAGGCCAACATGAATGAAAAGATTGCGACGAAGGGCAATTCACAGTTCGAATTTCGAATTTCCAAATATTGAATGTGGGGAGGCGTATGAATAATTTAAGCCACTTTTGTTTTAAGATCAAATATTTGAAGATTTCTCAAGAAATCAATTTTAATTGTGTGCGACTCTTTCAGAAAGGAATAAATACTATTCACCCAATCCCCGACAATTTGGGATAACACAATCTAATCTCAGGCTAAGCAAAGTAAAAACTTTCTTTATTTTTGGGCACTCGCTAAGTGCAAATCTTGAAATTACATGTGTATTTATTTTTGAGCACATAAGCGACCTCAAATAAGCACAAACAGAAACCAGAAACAAGACCCCACAGATCCTCATCAGACGGACAGAGTCGAGACGCCACCGTCGACATTTTGGAATGTAATTTTAGCCTGGGGTAGAAAACGAGCAAAACTATAAAGTTTTTATGGAAAAAACACAAGTTAACAGCTTGATATGCGTTGCTAGGCTTTCAAATACCCTGTGCTCAATGAAACTAATTAAATTTATTACCTATTCCATTTTAATCTTGTTTTGCTCTATTTAATTGATTTTATTATTATACTTGATAGTTTTGGTATATTATATATGTATTTAAGTTATTCCAATTCTAATGTATGCTACTTACTTTATTTTATGTTTAACGTCGTTTAACGTGGAAAATGTAATTAATTTATGTACGAATTCAGTTTAAAATACCCAATTAATTCAAGTAACAATTCGTACTCTTATGTACTTAAATATTTGTTTAAGTTTCCCCATAAACAAAAATAGTTTCCATTTCAATTAATAAATTTATGCTATAATTTAGATTTTGCCATGTAATTAACTATTTTGTTATTTTTAGAAAATATAAATGTAATTAGCTTCAATTAGTTTTCTTTTAGTATATATATATATAAATATAATTAATCTATCTAAAAGATAATAAGTACATGTTATGGTTTAAAATTAATGATTTAAATTAACTGCTTAGCATAAAAGAAATCATCAGGAATAACTTGTAAGTTAAGGCATACTTAACTAAACACAATTTTCTTATGACTGCTTTGGAATTTATGATAGGCTGAAATACACCATTTGTGTATTGAGTTTATAGGGTATGTGGAACATTGCACGCTTTTTATATTCAGCTAGAAAAGTGCAACAGTTTAAAAAGGGAAAAACAAATGCGAGCAAATGTCAAAACAGCGCCCACAAAACGTAGCTATATTTGTGAGTGTGTGTGAGTGTGTGAGTATGTGAGTGCATATGTGAATGTGCATGTGAATAGGAGTGTAAGTGTGTGTACGAGTGTGTGTTCTGCATTCATTTTATATGCATGGCGGGTGCACAGAGCGTATCACTGGAATTCTAATTTGCAAGCGAAATTGAACGGAAATGGCAATTTTCAAAGTGAAATGGCAACGACTGCGACGAAATGTTGCGACAGCTGCAAATGTTTTGGCCCAAAGTGACTTTTTCGACTTGGCTGGAATTGGCCCAGATATCGAATACAGCCAACGATACAAACGTCAAATACACAGAATCATAGCGCTAATGATGGCAAATAAAACTAAAGATAGTCAGTTAGACAGGCAGTTAGTCGAAAGAAGATGACATTCCAGGCGGGCATTCAATGTGGAATGCGACTAACTAAGTAACTAGAAGAAGTAGCCATCAGGCATTTTTACAACTCATTTAACAAGACATTGCCTTTAACCGCATTCCCCAAGAAAGCTAAAAAACCAAAAAACCAAAAAAAAAGAACGAAAAAGCATTGACCGCAAGGACGACGATGATGACGACAATGAGGCAAGCAGCAGTTTTGTCTTCTTCCTCTCATGCCACAGAAGTGATCCCTTTGCCACACCCAACACACAAACAAACAATTTGCATATTCGACTTCATTAAACGCGCGCTTCCTTAACAGTTGGTATTCTATTTTGTGTGTGTGTGTGTGTGTTTTTATGTTGAATGCTTTGCCGGAGCTCATCTCTTTTGCCACTTCATCGTGTTGGTCAGTGGAGCAGCTGTATTGCAATTTATCACGCAAGGGTCTAGTCTATAGAGCCCCAAGTCCCCAAGTCTCTTAGCCTCGCAGTTAAAACCAAAAACCCAAACCCAAACCCAAACCCAAAACCGACCGCATGCCAGAGAGAGAGACTCACTCCTTGGAAGCAGCCTGTTCCTGCTGTTTTCTGCGTTGCGTCTAATCTGCGTCTTGTTGGCAACAGATTGAAATTTATTACGCATAAATCTAGGCATTCATTTGCACCTGGCCAGGCTGCCATTCTGCCATTCTGCCTCTGTGCCACGTTGGCAGGCAGCTCGAACGCGACGCTATGCAAACTATTTGTGGAAGCAACAGTTTAGCGAGTCTGCTGCCTTAACATTGGCATGGAGATGGAAATGGAAATGGAAAACGGGATGGGAAAAGCTGGTGGCGCGTGCAGCTACGCACAGGTGACAATCGGTGGCAAACAGCAACGACCGCAAGGCAGAGACAGCGGCAGAGACAGAGAGTGTGCCTGTGACAGTGGTTGGGTGCAAAATGGAGGTTTAAACGTGCCGCAATGCTCGTGATTGCTGGTCAAATTGGTAACGGGGGGGTGTTGGCCAAGAGTGTGATTGAGATTGGGTGAATTGTGAGAGAATGGTGAAAGGCTTGGCAGTTGTTGTTGCTTTGGCTCATTGGCACAAATAGATATTCATTTCATTTCGCTTAAGCTCAAGTTTAGAGCCTTTGAAATTTAAGAATGAAGACGTGCAGCAACTGCCTAACTAAGCATCGATACAAACGATACAAGGATTCAAGGATTCAAAATAAAGACACTCGACTCGACTCAACTCAATTCGACCCAACCAGGACACGCATCCAAAATGCCAAATAAAATTGGAATTTTTAACTTGTTCCAAGCAATATGAACAGCATCATTTGATAAACAAAAGGAAGCTGTAGACAGACAGAAATAGAGACAGATAAAAGCACACACAAACAGACAGACAGACAGACAGACAGACAGACATAGCTAACGGACATTGCCGTTGGCTGAGTCAGCATCAATACTCATATATAGTATTCACAGTCACACTCATACACTCATACATACACTCACAAGCACTCGCATTTTACAACTTCAATAAAGAAACCCAAATAGTCATACAAAAGTCGAAAACAGCATCAGGAGAAATCACACAAACACTTCAATTCATACACATACTCATACACATACACATACACATACATATACATATACATATACATGTATAAAATGCAAACATTGAATCGAGCACAGTAACTGCCAAAAGTTTACAGATAATCAGATATGGAATGAATGTATGAGTTGGTGAAAAGTTTTTCAAATAATCAATTCATTTCCCAGCCAACCTTTATGAATGCAAAGTGAGTGTTTCTATATTTGCAATAAATATTTACTGCCTTCGACACAAGCGTTAATTCAATACATATGTATGCTGCTTTCGTCACAGCCGTGAGTAGCTAGTGACTAGAAATAAATATGCTATACATGAATATTCATACTCGCATATATATATATACTTAGGACAGTTGTCACATTGATCAAAAAGTTATTACTTTCGTCACCAGTGGGGGAGCTGTAAACATATTAAATACACATCACTATTATGCATTTTATTTTATAATGCTTTCTATATATCATACTCAACTGATAAACAAAGCAACATTTTTTAATTTTAATATTTTAGTTTAGCTCACGCTAGTGACTAAAATTCGTATATTAAATGTTTTGATTCATTTGAAATGTTCAAATATTTGTATATCTTAAATGCAACATATTTCCAAGCTATCGTTGGTGTCGTCAGCATATAATTGGACCTGTTAAAAACGGACTTATTGCACTCACTGTGTTTAAAGCGAAATCATCAATTTATTGGGACTAGTAAAGTGAATAAAACAGTTTTCAAAGCTTGTTCCGTTTTTAATGCTTGCCTTATATAAGTATGTATATAGATTTTTTCTGGTTTTCTTCGTGCAGATCTTTTCCGTTCCTGACCTGCGTGTCGTCTATTTGCAAGGACTATTTGCTATTCCTTTATAGTTTTTTATATTCCATGTCTGTTCTTTGCTATTTTCATATTGTTTGACTTGGCACATGTTTTTTTTTTGTTTCTTTTTTTTTTTTGAGTTCCTTCTCTTCTTTGAGTTTTTGTTCACATGGCGTCTCTTTGCATATTGCTAAGAGTTCATGAGAGATGAAGAGGCAACTTAAAAATGACACTAATACTATAACATACCAGCCCAAAGAGCTGTCAACTAACATAGCACACACATTTACTTAGAGTGTGTGTGTGTGTGTGTGTGTGTGTGTGTGTGAGTTGCCGAGTTTTAAAGACAACGTGTGAAGTCACTTTTATGCTTTTCAAGAGGGTGTCATAGCTTTCTCACACAGTTTGCTTCAATCTCAAGCACGCATTCTGCCTGAAATACTCTGCAAGAGTATTTGATTTTTGGAAAATGAAAGATATAGTTCTTTGACATATGTATTGTGTTTTTTAAAATTCGTAGAAAAGACGCCATATTAAAAGTGTTTTTAGAGAACGTAGTTTGGTAATATCAATGCTTTATTTAAATGATTAAATCGTATCAAATAGATGTCATGATCTTAATTCAATCAAATCATTTTAAAGCCTTTAGATATGTAAATTTTTATAAGCTAGACATCATTCTGTATGCTTTGATTTCAGCACATAAGGTACTCTGATCATATAAAGGACAATATAGAATCCAATTGCACTTCATAAAATCCCATCCAATTGCAACCTATTCAAATTTGATTTAATTTGATTACTTTTAAACAACTTAAGATACTTTAGCTCTTGCCAAAATGGATTTTTCTTTACTACTTATCTCCCTAATTAAATTACATAAAATACACATCTAGTAGAATTCCTTCAAATAAAAGTCTATCTGTTTTATTTGTTAGAGTATTTAAGTTCCGACTTGTTTGTTTTAAGCTTGTATCTTGCTTGGGCTTTTCTTTTTTTATTCTTACTTTTTTTTTTTGTTAGTCTGCTCTAATGGTGTGCTCAAGTATGCTGCTGTTACTCTGCTTGGCTGATGTGTGATTGTGTTTGTGTCTTTGTTTGTATGTGTGTCTGCGTTTGTGTGTGTGTGTGTTGCTCCGTTGTTGTGTGACCTTCGTTACGTGTTTGGCAAGTTCATTTTTAGCGCGCAAAGTTAACTCACAGCAGAGGCAGCCAAATAAACACTGTGTTTGTTCAAGTAGTTGCAAGTGACGCTGAGTGTATGTGGCGTTCACTTGCCCCATGTCCCATGCCACATGCCACATGCCCTAACACTTGCCCCAACACAGTGTACAGTGAGTATGTGAAGTGTGTATGCGTGTTTGTGGCACACGCGCCCCATTATATGCTTTATTATATGGCAACACAAAAAACGCAAGCATAAACATGTGTAAGCCAACTTACTCTCTCTCTCTCTCTCTCTCTCTTCCTGTGTGTGTGTGTGTGTGTGTTTAGGGCAATGTTTGACAAAACTTATTGTATGGCACATACTGAAACGCTACAGACATGTATGTATAAAAAGACGACCGACTGACTGTCTTGGCGTGTTTCCTACCTAATTTGGCAACATTGCGAATTTCTTCATTTTTCATGCATGCTAATGTTGAATATTTTGACAGCTATTGCCATATAAGGGAGTGTGTAACGGGTCGTATGCGTTATATTTGTATACATCTGCGACTCGCAATTGCTCGCTATTATGAGCACATTCTTAAGGTGGCACTCGTAAATGAATAATTAATGATTTCCCCCATACATTTCATGCAGTTTATAAAGTAGATTACATACATGAATTGCCACCCAGGGGTAGAAGGTAGAAGACAGGGTGGTGGTGGGGTGGACACGGGGGAGAAAGTCAATAATCTAGCTATTTAATTTTTAATTAAATATTATTATAATGGCCGAATTAAATCAACTGCAGAGTCAGTTTTACAATGTTTAATTATCTTACTCAAAATTAAAATTCGAATTAAAAAAGTGAAACTTGAATAATTATTTGTCTGGTTTCCATATTTTCGATGGTATTAAAGTTGTTTAGTTTTCTAAATGTGCATAATTAATAAATTGAATATTATAATTTAATTTAGTTAAATTGATTTTATCTTTTTGAGTAACATTCATATTTTTCTGGAATATGTTTTCTTAGAAACTTGATTTCTTTAATTAATATCAAGTTGATGTCCGATACGGTAATTGCGTATACGTAATGTTGTACGCACCTTGTTAAGGAATAGTTTTGTGGCAAATTGACAGCTTGCGTATGAGAGCGTTGAGTTGATTTGCCAACTCTGCTGATGAGTGGCCTTTGACATAGCTAACGGCTTTGGCTACAAAGCAAAATTGGCTTGATTGTGAACTGTCAGCTGTCAGTTGCTTGTCAGTTTGTTAAATGTTATGTGTAACTTTGTTGTTGTTGTTGTTTGGCAAAAGCTCTGCACTCGTCACTTTCATTATGAATGACCTTTATATAAGTAAGTGAGTGGGTCTGTAAGAGTTTTGATGTCATTTGCCACGTGCCACGTGCTGCATGCCACATGGCACACATGCCACACATGCTTGCAACAGCACCAAAGTGCAACTTTGATCCATTCCTAATCAAATTCAATAAAGTTTGCATTAGAAGTGCGCATAAATTTCGTGCTAAAATGTAAATCGAAATGGATGCATTGAAGGTCCTGCATAAATACATGAACAAACCGTACAAATTCATGCATATGCAACGCAGCATATGCCACACAGAAAGAGAGAGAGAGAGAGAGAGGGAGAGAGAGAGAGAGACAGGGAAAGAGAGAGAGAGTGGAAGAGAGATGGTTCAAGTGGCGTAACATTGGCAGACGCGGTTAATTCGAGTTTTGCTGTAAGCTGAATGCAACAGCGGGTCAAAGGGCAGAGAATAAATGGGGAATGTGGGCGGGGGACTGGTGGCGGGGGGTGTGGCATGCTCTGAGCGGTTTCATATATAGCTCATAAATATACAGCGACACCGTTACAGTGTGCTCTGGTGCGTGTTTGTATTCGAGTTTGATCAAACAATATGGCGGGCGGGGGCATAAACAAATACACACACACACACACATACTTACTTGCATGCATATGCATGAGCTCAAGTCAATGTTGAGTGTGCATGTGAGTGAAAGTGTAGAGAGTGTTGTGTTGTGTTGTGGCAGGTTCACAGTTGTCGCTAACAAACAAGTGATGGATGCAACAAACCACAAGGCCGCTTATGATTTGCATAATCTCGATTTAATGCTCTTCTTGTTAGTTTTCTTTTCTTTTCGTGTAGTAAAAATAAAATGAAATTCACCAAACGACAACGCATAACAAGTTCGAATGCTATTGTCTATTCGCCGACTATGAGATACGCTTTAATCAATTAAAATTGTTATTGCTGCTTAAATTTAAAAACCAACAAATTCTATGACTTCAAATACACAAGAAAAATAATAACACCAAAGTTATATGTTTCAAACCATTCTTTCTTTAATGATTATAATAATTATTTCCACACAATTTGTTAAAAATAGAACCATAATCATTATATTTAAGCGAATTGTATAAATCTCACATATTAATGGTTTGTAAATTTTCAAAATAAAGACTTAGTTTAATTTCTATTAATTTTTACCACACCTCCTTCTCCCTGTTGCATACATTGCAACGACAACAATATACCCTCTTTACTCTACAAGAAACGGGTATATAAATACGAGTCTCACAAAGGCTGCAAATGCAATTGAATTTGGCTTCCAGTCTTAAGCCTTCTGCGTCGAACTCCAGGAGAGATTCGCATGTGACTGCCAAATGCTAAGCCAGGACTTACAAGCAGCGACAGCAGCTGAGAACTTGGCCAACATCTCGTACACACACCCACACACACACACATACACACACTAAAATCGTATCATTGACAACAACAACGACGAGTTTCACACGCAGCAGGCTTAAGAAAATGTCTGTACAATACTTGGCAGCATCTGGAAAAGAACACAACAAAGCTTATCAAACCGATTGAAAAACAAACAGAAACAGGACGCAAAGAGAAGGCGAAAGCGGTAGAGAGGGAAAGATAGAAATAGACTCAGCGAGGGAGAGTGTTAAGGAAGCTGAGAGTAAAATGAGACTTGAAAGGTAATCGAACTCAAGATTGAACTTATTTTGTTCAACGCTAATCAATCCATATCGATTTCATTTGCTCTGAAATGAGACTAAGGGCCAATTTCTCATCTTGCCTATAGCATTAACGGTTTGATAAACTTCTCATTAGGAGAAATTTGGTTTTCTTGCCATAAATTGAGTCCCAGGCTCTCGATAACTTTCAGGGCAGATCAACCTCCTCCTTTATAATTATATGTATATACATTTATATCGCTCATTTACTAGAAGAACGACACATCTCCTATGTAAATCATATACTATAGTATCCTAATAAACTATCTGGCATTCTTATTTATTTATTTGAGTTCCATATGTTTGATCCTTAGAAGCAATAGAATCCCAGAGGTTTTCCTTTACTGATATTTAAGATATAATTACCCATCTCTTTTGTATTGTTTTAGACCCTGCAATTGACTCTGCTTACAGGGTATTTTATGAGTAAGCTACCCTAATTTTTGGATCACTTCTTAGCTTGCACTTCAAATGCACTACTTACATATATGCAATTTGCCACAGTTTGGACGTCCCTTCTCATGGGCTGAGCGTTGTCCTCTTTTGTTTTTTCCGTGTGCTTATGCAAAGCATATTGCTGTTCATTATCTCACAAGGATTAACATGTTATCCTTGGCACGCGCGGGCGCTTCCTGTGCGGCTTCCTGTGCTCATTATTGTTGTTGTTGTTGTTGTTGTTATTGTTGTTGCTCTTCTTGATTTTTGCATGTCGCTTGCTTTTGTTTTTCGTTGCACTCGAATTGCATTTTTCGTTTTCTTTGTCATTTTCATTTTCTCTCATTTCTTTTTTTAAAGCACTTTTTGGCAAGGCAACACAGGCAGCGGTAATGGCGACTAACAAGAAAGATGGACAGTGAAGGGAAAGGGGGTGACTGAGGCGGAAAAGGGTATTGCACTATCGGTTGGATGAGGTTGGGCGTGCTTTGAGCCAAATGCGTAACAAGAATTATTACCACATTTTTGCTTCCTTAAAGCTATTCAGCTCCCTTTTCCCTCTTCTGCTTTTTCTCACCCTTTTCTTACACAGAAAAAAATACGGGATTTCCGGTGATTTCGGATATTATAAAACCGAGTACAAAATAACTTTCGGTACCGATTTTCATTTAATTCTCAGCAAATATTTTTATAGAATTTATAAGAATTTTGTGATTGAATAAAATATCTTGGACTTATTTTATAGCTCATATATTGCCATTTACCATATACGCATCTATCTTTAATTTATTAAAGGAAATCTGAATACATACTTAAAATCTAATACATATAGTTATTTAATTAAAATTAAATTGTTTTCGGATAGTCATTTGAGACCCTAAGTAGACATTGAAAAGTCGACATTTAAACTAAATGCAAGAATTGTTAACTTAAGATTTAACATAGATTGCGTTTTTTTTTTATGTGTAGCTTTACAAAATTCTACTGGTTTACTGCTGGATTTGCACGTTGCCACTGCCATGCTTATCCAACTATATACATATATCTACCCCTTTCCCAGCCCCCCGAAAAAGGGGCAAGTTTCGGGAGCATTTTGTGGCATGCAAAATTGCGCGTCGCGTCGCGTCGCCTTGTTTGTGGCAATGTTTTGTTGCAGCCAGTTTTGTAACGTTTTAACATTTTTACGTTGTTGGGGTCCAGTGACTCTGGGTCGTGTCGCTCATACGCCGTGTTGCACACGCAAAGCGCCAAAAAGCCGGCAAAACAGAACAGAAAACACGAAATGAAGAAGTGAACACCGCAAACAGCTCACGGCTCTGCAAGGAATTAGATCTGAGGAGCGTCAACCCGTAGCCTTTTTCTATAGTCTCTCTCCCTTTCTCTCTATCTCTCTCTGTCTCACAATATATATTAGAACTCGTATATATACCTATACATATATACACATTTTTTTCTTTCTCTGTTACTCTCAGTGTGTATTTTCTTTTCGTGTTGTGTTGTGTTGTGTTTTTTGTTTTTTAATTTTCTTGCTACGGGTTAAGCGGCCCTTGGCTTTTGGCTCAATGTATTTACCTTTGTCTCTCCCTTTTTGCCTCTCACTCCTCCAGCACCTTGCGCTCTCCTCTTTTATCACGCGTCTCTTTGTTTTTTTGACTTGGTTTTTGTTTAACAAAGAACGTTGCTGATACAATTGCAGCACAACAACGATAACACAACAACAACAACAATAATATTAATAACAACACAGAAACAAAGAGGCAACAACTGGGCTAACTGTAGATACAGTGGGAAGATGAACAAACAAAAGAGAAACCAACACACACACACACACACACACACAAAGCGTCGGATTGATTGAATTTCGAATTTTTAAGCATTTCGCCGCAGTCCAAAATTTCGTTAGCCAAATTGCAAAGGAAAGTGCACACAACCGAAAATTGCAAAAGAATAAAACCAACAGCAACAACAACAAGAGCACGAATAAAAATTATACAAAAAAATATGAGAGCAAACACAAAAACAAAAATGGCGTCAGCTTTAATGCTCGACGTAACAAAAAATGATAAAGAGAATACAACTTCAAAAGAATTGTCTGTTCAATGGTTTTCTTGCCTCCCACAAGTATTTAAAAAATTACCAACTGCGGAGAAAGAATAACACACATTTTAATAGCCGATTTCACATCTTTTATTTTAATGCTCTTGGCTATTTAATTTCTTTTCTTTATCATTCTACGATTAATCTGCTCTACTTCTGGCTAACTCATGCCACAAAATATGTTTTCCCATTAAATGCAATACAGAAATAGATTATATTAAATATTAATTGTGTTATGATACATAATGAAATCCAGATATGAATTCAGAGAATTGACAAGTTACAAACAGACATATTATATTATGTTTGTTTAAATAAATAAAGTATGTAACAGGCAGAAAGAGGCGTGGCAGACCTTATTAAGTATATAATATATATTCTTGATCGAAGCCGAGTCGTATAAACAAACAGATCTTAGAGACTTCTTATATTTGCACGCAGATCAAGTTTATTTCAAATTTTGGTTGCCACGTCCCTTCGCCCATTAAACAAGAAAAACCATAACTCTGGTAGTTATAAAGCTTTAATACTTGAAGGGATCTCAACATACCGTAAAATTTTTGTCCTGATCAGATAATTAACACGGAACATATTTAGGTGTGTATGTACAATTTACATATGTACATACATACGCCTAAGCTGTGATTGCTTTCGCTCTCTCGTACACTTCTCTCTTTTCCTTATGCACTTTGTAATCCGCTCTCGTCGGCGGGCGCCACAACGCGTTGCAACGGTTAAAGGAAAAGAGCGAGAGACAATGATAAACTAAATACGTGAAAAAATGAAAGATTTCAGGCAATTTCTAGCGCCGACAAAAGCACAAGCAATAAAAACAACAATGTTATGCTCTTTCACTCACTCACACACATTCACTTGCCCATGGCGATCTTGTTGCACTTTTACTGCATATTTTCACCTATTTTCACTAATGCTAACACAACTTATTGCCAGTGTGGCAAACACAAGAAAAAAAAAACAAAATTAATTATATTTACATATATGTATGTATGTATATATATCTGTAAAGATCCCGTTTAATATTCTGCAGCTGCACGACACGACGCAACTTTTGCTTTGGAGTCGCGAATTAGAACTAATTTGGCGCTCAGCGACGTTCTTCTCTCCGTTGCAAGTTGCAAGCTGCTCCTTTGTGTGACTCACACAGTGTAAGCGCCTAATTCAATACTGCTGGAGAGCGCAATTATCTAGGTAAAGTCAAAAGAGAGCAGATTCAGTCAGTTGTATTGTTGTTTGCAGTAGGCGCATTGATTCCAATAAGATAATCGTGCCAATTAGAAGCAATTTGTCTCCGTCAATATGATGGAAAAACAAATTGCGTTGGTTTTTGTTTGAGCGCCAATGGACTAAAACAAAATACGTTACGCCTTACACACACCTGTTTACATAAATATGCACAATCATATATGTTTTGGTATCTATTTCATACATGCATGCATGCAAAACATACATGTATTGGTTCACTTCTCTCTTGCTCTCTCAGTAATGCACTCTTTAATCTTCGCTCTTTAATGACTTTCGCTTTCTCATAATGTGTCGCTTGGCACGCGCCAAAACAAAGGCGTAACAAGCAATTCTAATTAGGACATTAGGATGCGTTCTCTTTTGTTTTTATTATACGCGTACTGAGTTTATTTCCCAATTATCTTATTGGGATCAATGCGCCTACTGCAAACAACAACACAACTGACAACAGCTGTTCTCTTTAGAGTTCATCTAGAATCTAGATAATTGCGCTCTCCAGCAATATTAAATTCGGCGCTCACACAAAGGAGCAGCTTGCCACTTGCAACGGAGAGAGAAGAACGTCGCTGAGCGCCAAATTAGTTCTAATTCGCGCCTCCACAGCAAACGTTGCGTCGTGTCATGCAGCTGCAGAATATTAAACGGGATCTTTACATATACATATATCTACATACATATATGTAAATATATTTAATTTTTGTTCTTTTTTTTTCTTGTGTTTGCCACTCGGGCAATAAGTTGTGTTAGCATTAGTGAAAATAGGTGAAAATATGCAGTAAAAGTGCAACAAGATCGCCATGGTCAAGTGAATGTGTGTGCGTTAGTGAAAAAGCATAATTTTGTTGTTTTTATTGCTTGTGCTTTTGTCGGCGTAAGAAAATCCCTGAAATCTTTCATTTGTTCGCGTATTTAGTTTATCATTGTGTCTCGTTTTTTTCTTTTAACCGTTGCAACGCGTTGTGGCGCCCTCCGACGAGAGCGGATTACAAAGTGCATAAGGAAAAGAGAGAAGTGTGCGAGAGAGCAAAAGCATATGTATGTACCTATGTACATATGTATATGCCGATTGTGTTAGTTTTTTATTTTTTTGTGTTTTTGTTTTTGTGACTTCTGTGATTTAATTGTGTGTTGCATTAATAACTGCAGTTAATTCGTAAGTGACACAACTAGTTTATTATTTATTAATTTATATCCTTGCAGAGGGTATTGTAATTTTGTCACGATGCTTGTAACGCATTAAAGGAGGCTTGTCAGACCCCATAAAGTATATATATTCTTGATCAGGACGACGAGCTGAGTCGATATAGCCATTTCCGTCCGTCCGTCTGTTTGTCTGTCCGTCTGTTTCTATGCAAACTAGTCTCTCAGTTTTGAAGCTATCTTGATGAAACTTGGTACAGGTCCGTCTTTTTCTGCACGCCGGATCGGATCACTATATCATATAGCTGCCTTAGGAACGATCGGTTCGAAATTCACATCTAACGGCTTATAGAGGGTACTGAAAATTGCAAAAAAATTATTGTAGAAAGAAAAACCAATGATTCAATTAATTAAAAAGGAATTAAGATTATTTCAATCATATATCTACCAAATCCTTAATTAGAGCTGTTTCTGCAAAAGTATATTAATTAAAATACTTTCTTCTCTTTTTCTTTTGGCAGATTGTCTTAAGGTAAGTGAATGAATGTATATGTAATTATCAGAAATAGTTGGATGTATGTGTGGTTCTGTTCAAAAGAGAGTGTCAGTCAAAAGTCAAATCCGTGGTCAACGCCATTCAACTTAACCATCAAATAGAGCCGTAGAACTTAGAGAATATTCTGTAAGCCTTTTGGCCTGATGACGTCTGGGCCAACAAGACAGTGTCCAGGCTATCATTTTACGTTGACGTAGAGGCACGCCTCCATTGTGGCAGCATTCAGTGCAGTCAGGCCAAAGAAGTTACAAAAGGAGAAGATGTAAGTAAAGTGGCATGACAGACAAAGAGAAGAAACAAAGAGAGCAAAAAATACAAAAAAAAAAAAAAATAACAAGAATAAGGAATATTAAAAGAAGAAGAAAAGTGTGAAGAGGACTTGTGCATATTGAATTACGCGACAAGTGCAAGCAAGTTTGAGGCTTTTTAAACTGTTTATGCTTCAGTGGGTGAGTGGGTAAGTGGGTGAAGTGGGTGTAGTGGGTGTAGTGGGTGCAGTGGGTGAAGGGGTAAAGGGGGTGAGCATGTGAATGTGTTAGTGTGAGTGCGTAGTGAGTGCGACTAAGTGAGTGTATGAACGCCATTATTTTGTTATAACAATGGGCAAAGTTTCGACCGCAGATCCCTCAGACATTCCACCCATTTTCTATAGCTGCAGCAAACACTTAACACAATCAATACACACACACACTCTCACACACACTCACACCCACTCAGGACGGAGAAAATGAGTGAAAGAAAATGAGTTAATGGAAATTCTTAGCAACTATTGTGATTTGACAGCTGCGTGTAAACTTGAGCACAAAGGGCGCCCAGCAAAAGCTGTTAAAGTGTTGGCCAACACTGCACAAAGACGGCCAAAACTGACAGTTTAAAGAAAATTGCAAAGGAAACTCTCTAAATGGCTGACAGCGACGGGCCTGGGGTGGGCGGTGGTTGTGGGTAGTAGACGTAGTTTCCAGTTACCAGTTACCAACTCCCAGCTCCCAGCCATGTTATTTGCTTTTGTGTTTGCTATTTGAAAGAGCCAAGAAAAAAACGAAAATACAACTTCAACTTTACTTCAAAAATAATAAGTGGCAAAAGGAAGTGCTAAGATGCGTAGTTTGAGAAAGAGAGACAGAGAGAGACAGAGAGAGATAGCCTTAGAGAACTACGCACAGATTCATACACATTCCAAGCATGTGTGTGTTGAAGTGTGTGTTGTTGTGTGTCTTTTGGTTCAATAAAAACGCTTGAAATGTTGCGATAACTCCCAATACACAAACGCATCATTATCCATTTCTATTCCTGAGCAATGACGGAGCTAAAGCTGCAAAAATAAAAAGGGACAAGAGATTAAAAGAGACATGGATATAGTGTGTGTGTGAGAGAGAGAAAGGGAGAGAGATAGAGGGTGAGACCATCAGAATATGAGGTTGGTTGTACTGAGAATTGGGATTATTTTCGACATTGACTCTGAAGACAACAACAACAACAAACGCCACCTTTTGCTGCCAATATCATTCATTCAAGATTTTTTAAGAACTGTCAAAACAACAACTTGACAATGATAGCTTTAATATTTGCCACAAATCTTTAAATAAGAAACTACGAAGCAATATATTAAATATATCTAGAAGAATTTTAACTCTGTATTTTTATATACAAAATCAATTATAAGATAAAGTAATGATCATAATGAAAATCCGCTTAAGTTTATCGGTTAAGTTTTGATATAGTTGAGCAGGTTTGAAGTCTGATATCCCTTTGGTCGGACAAATTTACAAGTAACATTTTGTTTGTCGCTTTTGGCAAGACAAAAGTAAAAAACACATTTTTTTAAGAAACTTCTTCAGTGTAAAGTTTAATTATATTTCTTAAGATTGAATTACAATAGGTCTATGTCCCATTTTTGCATTGCCCATATAACGTCTCAAATAACTTTCCGAATGATAAACTAACGTTAAAGGTATAGAAAATAATGTCCAATTCAAAGGTATCTATCAAATTAAGCCTATATAAACAGCGAAAAACTGGCCTTATGACTACTAATATTCAAACTTCAAATTCTTTTCATGTAGTTTAAATATTTTTATGTAGTTATGAAAAGAAACAAACAGTTCCTATAATACATTTTTAAATGTTTATATTCCCATTCATAAGCCAGCGATCTTAACTTCTATAGTCAGCTTCAGGTTCTCATTTATTTTTGTCACTCTTTCAGGCCAACACTTGGCAATTTATAACTGATATATAAGATATCAAATAAAGCTTATAAAAACAGTGACTACTAATAATCCAACTTCATATTCTTTTAGTGTAATTAAAATATTTTTATGAAGTTATGAAAAGAAACAAACAGTTCTTATGTCGTTTCCTATAATACATTTTTAAATGTTTATATTCCCGTTCATAAGACAGCGATCATAACTTCTATGGTCAGCTTGAGGTTCTCATTTATTTTTGTCACACTTTCAGACCAACACTTGGCAATTTATGGTATACTCTCGATGCTCTTTATGTTGTCTTTGAAGTTTTTGCAATTTCAGCTACAGTTTTGCCAAACTGCCTTAAATACTTATTAGCCTCGGCCACGCCCATAGCTGGTGTGTGCTTAGTTTTCTATATGCTTCATCATCTCGAGGCTCATTTCTCTAAGGGCTTTGGTCTTTGATTAATGATCGACGTCGTCGCTGACGGTGCCATAAAGAAATACGCTGGGAAAAACTATGAGGAAATATAAGTAAGTAGTTTTTCATTTCATTGAGACAACCAACCACACTGGGTCGCATCATATCGCATCGTGTTGAGTTGAGTTGAGTTGAGTTGTGCTAAGCTGTTTGGTGGCATTGCAATATCCTCGACATCTTGTCACCCCACTCAATTAAGCTGGGGCGCGAAATAAATTTATCTAAATTATCGACATTATCTGCGGCGCGTTATTAAAATCTAACGCAGACTCTTGCTTCCCTTTTACATCTCGCTTTCGACATCTCGACATCTTGAGCTCGTTTTCCATCTCCATTGCTTTCTTTTTTCCCGTTTTCATTTCATTTTCGTTTTCGTCTTCGTTCTCATTCTTGTCATCACCATCTTTCCGTTGTGGGCTTTTGCTTTTTAACGAGAAATTATGGTGGCATTGTTATTGTTATTGGCGTTGTTCTTGTCGTTGCCGCGATGCCATCAAAAGCGAACTGCGAACAGCGAACAGCGAGCACAGAACAGGGATAAAGAGGAGGACCCGAGGAGGAGAGAGGAAAGAGCCAAGTACGTAGTACGTAGTACGAAAAAGGCAAGGAAAATGCGCGTCTTTTATGACTTCCGTTTGTCTAAAATGGCGCAGTGGGGCCAAATGGGGTCCCAGCGGCGACTGCATCTCAACATTTTGACTCCATGCTCGAGTGCGTCGCCTGCCATTGTTCCCAGTTTTCCAGGAGGGAAAACACGCATAGCAACAACAAAACCAACACCAACACCAGCACCAACAACAAAAATGCAGTTTCAACTCTGCCCCCACAGCTGCAACACAGCACAGTTATCGTTGAGTTTTGTTTGGCAAAATAAAACTAACAAGCAAAATTGTAATGAAAAGCACAATAAACTGTCAGTTTAAATATGAAAGACTCTCTCTGTCTGTACTTAGTCCCCTGACTCTTGGTTCCACAGTGTTCAACCAGCGACCTGGGTTACGCCCACTGCGATTTCTACTCCGACTCCAACTGCAAGCGCAACTGCAACTGCAACTGCAACTGAAACTGAGACAGAGACAGAGACAGAGATAGAGACAGTGGCACTTCATTGTCGTGGCGTGGACATCTTTTAACAGCAGCAGCGTCAAGTGGCGTGCATTGAAAGAGAAGCAGCTGGCAAACAGAGGCGATGCCCACGCTGCGTATACGTAATGCCAGTGTCTTTTAAGTTCTTCCCTCCATCTAAGTATATATATATGTATGTGGATGTATGTACTTGTAAGCTTGTCGCTACTTAGCGCTATCCAGTCCCCGTCCCAGCAGGAACAACAGAACCAGAGGACCAACCAAGGGACTAACAAGGTTCGAATCGTTCAAGGAGGAATCTCAGTGCATTCAGAATCAGAATCAGAATCGAAGCAAAAGTCGATCCAAATCAATGCATTGAATGTACTATAGGAATTGTTTAATTATAGCAATTGAACATAATTAGAACAAGTTATACTTGAAATCTATATTTATATGTAGCTGTATTTAGGTTTCAAGTGATTTTAACGCTAATAAAAGGTTATGAAATGCACTTTTCTGTATAGGTAATTGTTAAATTAATTAATTATGTGCTTAAATGACATTTAGGGAGGATTTTAATAACTACTTTTAAAGCTGAGCAAAAACTGATTGATATACAAGCATTCAGATGTATTAAAAGCTCCATCAACGAGATTGCTTTAATTGTTTGCCACACAGTTACAACCCTTTGCTGATTCTTAACTTTTCAAACTGACCGCTAGTCAAACATTCTGAAATAAACAGTATTAAAGTAAACAGCTTTGTCCCTATTGCAATATGCAATACAAAATAAGTTAAAAAGCGTTAAGTACAATACAAAATAAACGTACTAACAAGGCAGCAGGATGTACAGGGTATACTCTATATATTGCGGCTTTGGTTTCTCCCCTTCGTTGTTGTCTCTGGGGATTGTTGACAGAGCGACGGTTGTCTCGAAATAATTAAAGAGCAGCAACATAACGATGATAGCAACCCTCACTATAGAAATTCTTGGAATTGAAAAAATAATAGCATCAAAATGAAAATAAATGCGATGAAAAACTATGCGAAAGTGTGTATCGGTGAATGCAACAGGAAATGCGACACTGGCATGGCAAAAACAAAAAGAACACAATTATTGGTTACAGTTAAAGCCAAGGTAAGAGCTTTAAAACATTCTACCATGATATAAATGAGAAGTTAACTTTAGTTGTTCTCCTTAAACATAATTTCAGTAATAATAAATCTCAAATTTTAAATTCGTTGATATAAAAGTTAGAGCAGATTTGAGTTGCATTGAATTTTCATTAATTATTTTGTTTAATTTTCATTTTGAGTTTGTCCTTTAAAAATGCCTAAATCATTTTTAAAAACGTTTGTTCAATTAACTTTAGTTCAAGGCTCAAAGCTCGTCTTTTTAATTCATTGCCAGCTTTATGAAATCGATACTTTTTCTTCGATAAATGTTTCGCCTACAAAGTTTCATGAAGTAAATATTTGGCAAAAGTTGAATTGAATTTTCATTAATTATTTTCTTTAATTTTCATTTGGAGTTTATCCTTATCAAACGCATCTTTCATCGAATTTTAAAGGATTCTAAATGCCTAAATAATTTTTAAAAATGTTTCTTCAATTAATGTTAGTTCAAGGCTCATAGTCATGTTCTTAGTAAATGATCTTCAGAGAGTTGCAACTTTGTCGAAACTGATCCGATTTCTTTGACTATAAACTCGACTTTTAAATTTCTCCTCAGTTTTATGAAATCGATACTTTTTGTTCGATAAATGTTTCGCCTACAAAGTTTCATAAAGTAAATATCTAGTCAATAGAGTCATGTCTCCCTTTTTGCCTTTGGCTGTTAGGCGAAACAAGTTTGTTGCTTATGTCCTGCTGTTGCAGTTTTTAGTGTATGAATTAAAATGCTTGTGAGTTTTAGTGGTTTTTGGTTGTTGCCAGCGACAATGTTACCCAGAATAAATTACAAAACACATCAGCAGCTGCAACAGCTTAGTATGTGTGTACATTTGTGTGTGTTGTGTGTGTTGTGTGTGTTGTGTGTGTTGTGTGTGTTGTGTGCATGAGAAAAGCCATAAATCTGAACGCCTCAGTCTTGGCTCATTTGCAGCAGTAAATGTTCGAAAACCAACAGCAATTAAAAATGGCAAATGCCGAAGCACATAAAAATGATGCCAAGACAACTTTGCTATGGTTTCGTATGTTGTACTTATAAAAGATTGGCTGATTGGTGACACGCACACACACCCAGACACACACACACATACACATACACATACACAAATATATAGAAATATACTCTTATATCCGTTAACACACTTGAGGCATTTTGGCAACTCTGTTGCTCAGTTTCCCATCGTAAAATGAGCTTAAATTGCTAAAGAAAAGGACAAAATGCATCCTTCTGGATGCAGGACAGCAACTAAAATGCAGTAAAAATAAAACAGCTAGAGTCCTTCGTTTATTTAAACGCTGTTTAGTTTTTTACATTTGCCACAAATTGTGTTTTGCAACATTCACAATATTTAACTATGTTGTAGATATACAATTTTTGCTGCCTTTGATAAAATATCGTTAAAAGTAATGAAATAAAGCTGAAAATATCTGTTAATCTCCAAATAAATACAAAATGCAATTTATTAAATACACATTTTGTTATATTTTAAAAAAATTATTCGTTAAAGTTAAGTATTTAAGTTATTTAAATTAAGCTAAAAAAGTGTGTTCTGCTAAGTTTTTGAAATAAAAACTTTGTTATATTTTGGGGTTTTTTAAGCAGTTTGTTTGTTTATTTATTTGATTCTAGTGCTTAAAGCTAAAGAGAATTAGTTCCGACTGAGTTAGTTAGTTTTAACTTCTATTTAACGTTATAAGCTCTACTAGAAATTGATTTTTAATTGTTGCCATTGCATTTATAGAGTAAAGTTTAAAAGAATAAATGTTTTGTTTTAATAAATTGAGAATTGAAGAAAGTTCTACGAGTCTACATTTAATACGTATACGTAATATCTACCACCAAGCTGCGGTTGCCGGACTCTTACATTTTTATTCTACTCCTCAGTCTCTCTTCCTCTCCCTCTCTCTCTCTCTCTCTCTCTCTCTCTGTGTCTGTCTCTTTCTCTAACTAAAATGAATATTGCACTTGTTTACTTTTAAGTATCCCCATTAAAACGCAACGCAACTGCATATAAAATTTCTGCTTTTAGTCTGGAGAAAGGAAGAGAGAAATCAGTTGAAAATGCTCCAATGTCACGCAGGCAGGATTCTCTTTCTCACATTCTCAACTTCTCCACCTCTTCGATATATTTAGCTCTACTTAAATCAGACGAACGCTAACCGCACCAAAGCGATTAAAATTCAACACAACAATTTACTCAATTTATGAGCAACATAACTTTGAGACTCAATAAAAAGGGACATGACTGTTGCCATTGGCATTTCTCTCTGTTCTCTGTTCAGCCTTTTGCCACGCCCCTTCCTAAAAAGAGTGTTATAAAACCAAATGATTCTATTAAAATGAGATTTGTGCCATTCATGCGTAAATCAATCTGCTTTCATGTTCTTTCTGTCGTTGTCGTTTTTCGTTCTCGTTCTCGTTGTTATCGTGTTGGCCGTGACTGTGTTTCCCTGATTCTCTCTCTCAGCCCTCTCTCTCATCATAAATTATTTTTGCCTACCTTGTTGCCAACAAAATTTGTTGAAGGCAACAATAAAATATTCATTGCTTGTTTATTGAATGTAATTTAACAACAGTTAACCCGCTCAGCATCGCGTCCCACAACCGACAATCGAGCCGTGGCCAATCACAGTAAAAAGCTAAGGGCAAGAAGTCTCTTCCCTTCTCTTACCCTCTCACTCTCCACCCATTTCTCTTTTCTCTGAGCTCGCCTGGGATCTCCATAATGTTGGACAGCGTTGCCACCAAAAGGGATCTATTACGTGGTATTTAATCAGATTTTTTACGACCAACCGACAATAAAAATGTAAATAGACACGAAAGGATTGCCATTGCCCTTTTCTTTTTTTCTTCCAACTGCTAGGAAGAGCAGATTCCACTTGGACTCTAAGTCGAAGACAGGACACAGGCCATTGGCCAGTTGGAGTGTTTTTTTCTGGTACGTTTAACGCCTTTGCCCTTAAGCGCTTCATTTTCCGCTGGCTCCACTTTTATGGCATATGCCATCGATGCTCATAAAAAATATTGTTTTACGAATGCTTAAGTGCCAATCAGAGAGAGACGGAGTGAGGGAGTGAGGGAGAGCGTATAAGTGAATCATCTCCATTGATAAATGAAATCAATTGAAAGTTGTTTTTTTTTTTTATTTATTTATTCTTTTTATCTCAATTATGCGAATATTTCACTACTATTTCCAAAAGGGAGTTGAGTAGACGGCCTCCCTCTCTCTCTCTATTTGTCTACCACCTTGCCTTTCCCTTTCCCTCTTATCCCGTAGCTGACAATTTGGCGAAACTGTCACTTGTCTGGCTGCCAGTTCAACTTGACAAATAATTAATTTCAGCAGAAAGAAAAGAAACAAAAAAAACAAAAAATTACTCTTACTTTATTGGCTTGTTGCGTATGAAGGCTAAAGTCTGATGGCTGATGGCTGAAGGCTGTCAGGGCCAGCTAGGAGCAATATGAAATTTACCTTTCAGTTTGCATATTGTCAAACATAATTAATTAATTTCAAGCCAAACTCTTTGTTAACATTACACATAGAGTGAAAGTTTTGCTGCCGTCGTCCTTCCTATTTTAGTATTGACGCAATTAACACACAGTTTTGAGCATTATTTATGGCACTTCAATCAACTCCAAATGCCAATTGCTAGACTTATTGACGCTATTTATTTACCAAAAATATATATGTATCATGTTACCAGCATTTTGAATTTAAATCTATACCATAAATTGGTGCATAAATGATTGTTGAATTTGTTCGATATTTAAGTAACATGAAAATGGCAATCAATCTGAATTTCAATTTAAGTTAAAGCGAAACAGTATAACCTTAATTAAAGATAATGTATTGATTGACGGTTGATTATTACTTTATTCAATGAAATTGTTTTAATTGCTCAATAGAAGGTGAAATAATAATTGTCATTCATAATTCAACTGACAGCATAAGTCAATATAAGTATAAATATCAAATATTGATTAATTTATAGTATTTATAAATCATAAGTTTGCTTATCTTGCTAACTTTAAAGTCGATTCTTTTGTGATAAGATATTTATGTAAATATATCAAACTGTCTTTTTATTGACAACGCAGATTCATTTATCTTATGTAATCCCATTTCTTATGATTCTCTTGAATTTGGTTTTTGTAGATTAATCCGAACATTAAAATGAATATTGAAATATCATCACGTTATTTATGGCAAATGTAGACAGAACTTAAAATATTTAGCAACATTCCCCGTTTCCTTTGGTTTGATTTATTTAGTTTTAAATAAATTCATTTGCAATCTAATAAATTGGATTATAATAAGGATTTGAATTGTTATTAATTGTTTAGCTCTGAAGAAATTCTCGCTGTAGAGTCGGACTTGGTCCCCACTCAATTCCGCCAGAGTGATTTTACATACCGATCTTTTATCCCACTTCCCTTTTTGGGTTCCTCTACTCGCCGGAGCCGATGTCCTGGCGCTTTCACATACTAATAAAACATTAAGCAGCGTGACTAACTGTACAGACATTCTGATTAGCTAGGCGCCCATGTGTGTTCCTTTCCCTCTCTCTCTCTTTGTCTCACTCTCTCTCTCTCAGTCGCTTTGTCTCCTTTTTTTATTTCTTAATGTCTGTGCATCGCTTTTTGGAAAAAAAGAAAGAAATAAAGTACAAAATAATACGATACATAAATATAACTGTAACGTTTCGTGTGCTACATTTCGTTGTCCTGTAGCTGTTGTAGCCTTGTTTTCACTTTGATTGCTACGTGTTGCCGCATCCCGCTGCCCCTGGCTGTCCCTTGCTTGCCCCATAGCCGTGGCAAGAAGCATTGCATGCAGGCAAATTGGATTTTCATGCATACTTGGTCACACGCGCGCACCAGCGCCCCAAAAAGCCAGCAATAGAAACATGGCCAAGAACCCAGAGCACACTGAAAAAAACAAAACGGGCATAAAATTAAGATATTGGACCAAAAGTTTTTCAAAATACAGAATTGATTGTCAAAACACTTCAAATAAGAACAAATTTCTATAAAGATCTACAATTAATAAATTTTTTCAAGACAACTAAGAATAAACCTCTTAATATTTAAAAATATTAATAGATTAATAATTTATAAAATAACAACTTGAGTTGCAACTTAATAAGGAGAACCAGTTGAGAATTCTTTGGACAAAAAACTGGCAAAATAATTAAAAACACAATCTAAAAAAAACTAGGATTAAACTTCTTAGTCATTCTAATTTGTAAAATGATGGGATAAATGATAGGATTTAAATATTTTATCTTTTTATATTATTATTCTTACATTAAAAATTCACAATTTTTAGATTTATTTTGTTAGTTTCAATAATTTGTTGGTAAATTGAATAATTGTTCGTGTCGCAAGTCGTTGCTCGATTTTATTTCAGTGTAATCTCTCTCCAGCCACGCCTATGCCACGCCCCCTTTTGCCAAAGTCAGCGCCAACTCTTCTCGCCTTGTGCTAAACGTTGGTATCTGCCTTATTCCCTATCTGTCTCCTGTCTGTCGTCCTGTTCTCAGTCGTTCTGTCCTCTGTCCTTTGTCCTTTGTCCTCTGTCTGTTGTCTGTCGCCTTCTGCTTTTGCCTTGTGTTTTATTTCCTCGTTCTGTGCTCGTTTGTGCGTTCGATTTGTTGTCGTTGTTGTCATTGCCGTTGTTGTTGTTATTGTTGTTGTTGCCGCCTTGGCATAAATTTATTATAAAATAATTTGCATAATTCGTTATTACTCAGCATAAACAAAGTGAAATTAAGACGATTTCCTTTTTGCCCCTCACTCCCCTATCCTTGTTAATGCTATTGTCTTTGTCTCTATCTCTATCTCTCTCTCTCTCTCTCTCTCTCCGTCTGTCTCACTCTTATTTTTTTCGTGTTCTCTCTTTGTATCTTTGTATCTGCTTATTTTGTCAATGTCATTTACCTAAGCACGCCAGTCAAAGACTCACTCAACTCTCGGCCCTGACAGTCATTTGGATTGTCATTTGTTTGTAAGTGTGCACGGTATTTCAACACTCCACCTCACCTCCCTCTTGCCACGCCTCTTCTCACCACTCAGGTGTATACAGCTGCGCCTATTTTTTGGGTATTCCATTCTCAATCTTTATTCTATTCATGCCCATCCATGTCCCCCTCTCTATTACCCTAGCGGACAGCCTAAGCTATTTGCTTGAACTTGCTTAATATTTATGATCAACCCTATTGTAAATCTATTTACAACAATCCCAAACAATCCGAAAAACAAACGATGCAGAGACAGCTGTTCAAAGGGGACTTTCCTCTGCTCTGCTCTGCTTCAAATACGATAATCAACTGAATTGCTAAGCAGGTGAGTGATAGCCTCAAGGAAAATGAAGCTCAAAGGCTTGTAATAGTTATTCGATTAATTATCGATAGAGACATGGAATAACAAAAGATGAGATGTTTTAAATACGAAAATCAGCTAAATTACTGATATCTGCTGATAGTACTGAGTTCTATCGATAGTTATTCGATTAACTATCGATCCACAGCTGTTCAAAACTAGTTTTGACTGCAAAAAATATACTAAATGTAGACGAGCGAGTGAGCGAGAGTGATTTATACTTTAAACTGAAGAACTGAAGATTACATACTTTTTACGTGAGTACTCAATACAGCTGGTATGTCCAATCGATTAAATATCGATATATGTGTTGACAAATAGAATACTAGCGATAGCAAGCAAGAGTAGCTGCTCAAAGTGTGTTTTGGCTTTTCAGAAGAATATATAATCTGATGGATATCTTTAGCTTACAACTTCACAAAAGTTATTCGATTAGTTATCGATATTTATCTTAAAATTGTTCTTTTCATTGCCGTATAGTTGATCTATGAACAGTTGAAAAAGCTTTGACCTAATCTAGTTTTCAAGACACTAATCAGTTTACAAATGACTTATACACACCATCGATGAAAACACACACTCATATACATAATCACACACCTACACACACACACATACACACAGACACTTAGATACACTACTCATACTCAGACTCAAACTCTGTGGTCGACTAGGCTACGATTTGTAGCTTTTGAACTCAAACTTAGTTTACTTTTCAATTTGATTGGGTCGTCTAAGCAAATAACGTAGGTAGCTCACAAGCATAAACAAATGGTTTGAACTTACATCTGCAATACAAGTACACTTACACACACACACACACACACACACACACACATACACAAATATATATCCTGTCTGTCAGTATGTGTGTGTATGTCCTGCGTCCACTTTCATGGCAAGCTCTATTTATTATGCCAGTAAGTAAATGTTATTCCCGTTAACTTGTATAAATATAACCGACATATATACACACACACTCGTACACAAACTCACATACACAAACACACACACACACACACACACTCGCATGAAGAGAGGGACCAGACCACTTGTACCCATCATCCAAAGTGCGTGGGCGTTCTTGATGCTGCTGCTGATGTTCTTCTCAAAGTCCTCTCTCTCTCTCTCACTTTTCTCCCCCTCCCTTTCTCTTCTTCTCCTGTCCCTATCTCTCTAGCTGTGCAATGAACATACGTACTATATATTATCTTATTTATTGCCTGAAGCTTACCTTTGCACTTGAGTCTTTGGATAAGAAAAAAATACACAGACACACTCACACACAAAGAGAATTTTGAAAGAGACGCTGAAAATCCAAAAGAGAGAGAGAGAGAGAGGCGAGAAAGAGAGAGAGAGAGAGAGAGAGAGAATAAAACCAAGTGTATCTTTTCAAGTTCAATGTGCCTTGAGTGCTATAAAACTGCTCTTTAATCAGCATTTGAGAGCCAAATTGAAGAACTTATTGGAGTATTTTGATACTGTTCAGCTGTCAAAGTTCTTTTCTTGAGAAAACTAAGACAATTTGTTGCTGAGCCTTTGAGTAAGCTCGTCAATCAAGTAAATTTACACTCCACAACAGACAGCCAATTGAGAATTGAAACCTATATATAAGTAGTTAATGTTCAAAGAAGGGTTTTGTAATGCGACTACAGTTCAATGAATTCAAAGCAGATTAAATTGTTGTAACCAGATGCGTAAGCCGAACATTGTCCAAGATAATGCTTTAATAGTAAAAGTAATAGTAATAATAGTAATTCAAATAAAGATTTTTATGTATTTAATGATTTAATATGGGCTGGACTTAATGCACATCTGATTAATAACTAATGAGACCTTTAAATAGTAGTTATACCCAAAACTACTTGAGCCCAAATAGACCAGCTATTGCCTTAAAAATTGTGTTTAGTAACTAAATTCTACAATTCCTTAAAATAAAACTATAATAAATGAATATAAATAAATACAGAATTAGAAATCAAATAGACAAATATTAATTAAGTGAGGTTTGAATTAGAAATCAAATAGACAAATATTAATTAAGTGAGGTTTGAATTAATTAGGCAATAAATATTTCAAGATTAATTAAGGAAAAGTTCTAGTCAGAGATATAAAAAAGTATCTAAATCCATTCTATAACCCTTACTAGAACCCCACTCTATCTACAGCTTATTTTTAAATACAGTACCTTTAAAAAAAGCCAACTTCAGAAAGGTTTACATTGCCATACCTTAAGCCTAGGACATAAACATTGTTTGCAACCTCTTGCAACTGCAACTTTCTACACACACACCTACGCACACACACACACACCTACAAATTAAACTGTACTTACTGAGTTGCTCAAATGTTTTCCACTTATTTATGACTGTAAAATTTCTTAAGCCAAGAATGTACCGAGTATGTACAATATTTTTGGCATTCATTTCATTTCGTTGTTCGCTCTGTTGTTTTGTGTGTTTTGGCCTTATTTAATTACACATAATTTGCTCATGCTGGTGTCTGTGAGCGTGAGTGTGTGTGTGCGTGTCCGTGTGTGTGGCTTGATGGTGTGTTCGGTGTGTGCGTGTAGCATAAATATGCCAAATATTTTGTAGCATACTTTTTCGGGCCGGCATGAGCAGCCTGACTTGACTCTTTTGGACATGGCTTTAGCTATCTGTCTCTCTGTCCGTCTGTCTGTCTGAGTGGTAGAGCATGCAAAATTAGCTAACACACTTATACACACAAGCACGCACACACACACACATGCACACACATGCTTGACTGCGCTCATTAGGCACAATGTTGTTACTTTCATGGTGCTTGCCTTGTCCCGACTTTGGCAGTCGTCGCTTCCGCCTGTTTTGACTTACACTTTCCACTCAAAAATCCTCATATTTAGACACACACACACACATACACATATGGGTATGTATGTATGTTGTCGACTGTCGGTTGTTTTTCGGCTGCTTTCATTTTTGTTTCGAGCACGCAATGTTTTTGCATACTTTTGCCGCACAGTGCCTAAATTTTTCGACGCTTTGTCCTTGTCTTTATTAAAAGTTGTGAAAAGTTTCCACGCCCACACATTCTGCAACTGGAAACAAGTTACAACACACAAAACAGTACACTACACAAAATAGACCAACATCTTAAGACCAGATAATAAATCTCAAGTGATTTGTTTTAAACGTAAGACTAAGAACAATTTTCTTTAACTAGGAATATATATCTACAAAGTTTTATAATATGAATACAAGTCTTCGAGTTCTTAGATAATAAATTGATTAGATATGTTCATAAATTTCTTTTTTCAAATCAATAAGAATATTAATCTTATTTTAAAAAATGTTTCTTTGATTATGTTGCTATTTTTGTTCCTTAAAATTCTTTGTAACTATTTAGTCAATAAAAATTAATATTTTCTTTAAATAGTAATAGGTTTTAATCTTATTCATAGATTTGAGATCTTGAACATATAAGAATTTTTGATAATTAAAAAGAGATCAAAATTCTTAGACTTGAGAGCAAAATATCAATTACTTATTTTTATCAGTGTACAGACTGAAAGATGAGGAGACGTAGAGACAATCTAACCATTAATGTTTATTCTCTTTTCTATTTTTTTCACTTCTATTTGGTTCTCTGTTGTTTGCTTTGCCTTGGTTTCAGCCTACAGTCCCCCTCCCTTCCCATCTGTTTGTGTACGTGTGTGTGTGTGTGTGTGTTCTGGCCTCTGGCTGAATAGTCTTGTGTGCTGACTTCCATTTTGGCCATTGCCGCTGGCCATTGTCCTTGCACGCTTTCATTCACGGAACAGCATTTGACCCTCGGCCTTGTCTTTCAACTTGACTTTCTGAAAGTATTACTTGCAGGCCTCCAATTGCTGCAGCTACAGTGGCAACCCTAGTGGCAGCTAGTGGGGCAGCAGTGGCAAGTAGTTGCTGTGCACCTTGAATGTTGCCAACAAAAATGCATTTCGTATTCATGGCAACATGTGCACAACACACACTGGACACAAGGACATTCAGAGTGCTCGCTCTTCTATTTTTTTTTATGGTGTTTTATCATTTTTTTCCCTTGTATTTCTTCTTCTTCTGCTGTGAGCTTAAGGCACAACCTCACACACACACACACACATACAAATACAAACGCAGCACTTTTGAACTTTTGATTTTTCGTTTGTGGTGCTGCTGCGGTGCGCTCTTGTCTTTGATTTTCCTTTTTTTTTTTTTTGCTCGACGCTTTCTGTTGTCTCGGAACGCCGTTGGCTATAAACTGGGCTCATAACGAGACCAAGTAACCAAGACGGCATAACAGACAGACAGAGATAGAGGGAGAGAGGGAGATAGAGAGATAGAGAGGGGGGAACAGCTGCTATGCAGACCCGCTTTTTGCTTTTTTGATTTTTAACCTTTATTACATTTTAGCCAAAAGGCAGTTGGCTTTGCTTTAATGAGCGCAATTTTATTAGCTGCTTTAACATTTTTCTTTAGCTTTTGCCGCTCTCATATTTCGCCGCCCCTTTTCACTTCTCCTCTCTCTCTCTCTCTCTCACTCTGTCTCTCTATCATTATTCTCTTTCGTCTTGCTTTGGGTCCGGCTCGTTTTTATGTACAAACGAAATATTTCGACTTTGTTTTAAAATGTTTGGCATATTTGCTTTATGAGTGCTGGCTATTTATAGGCCAGTCGTAATAAAGCTGACCAAAAGCACCCACACACATGAATCTGTAGTCCACACAAGCAGTAAGGACTTCCATTGTTCCTTCGTTTCAACTAAAGAAGGCTGAATTTTAACCCCAAGTTAAAGAATGTTCTGATTAATGCTCAGTTTTTGGGGCCCATGTTTTATTTTGGGCAAAAAGAAGTTATCATATTAAGCATACGACGCGTTGTTTAACAAGCTTCCTGCATAGTAAAGATTTGCTTGAGCTTTTGTTTAGCTCTAAATAGATAATGCATCTAATGAACTAGCAAAAGTTTTCAAGTACTTCTTAAATCGATTTGCAACACTGTCAGACTGGGACACTGCACAATACTGATAAATGTTCATTAAAATTAATACTTAATAGATATATTCAGATATGTAATAGAGATACTTTCATCCAAAGGCACTGAATTTAATTGCTTTAAAGCTTCTTTGAAATTTGTGTTGAAAAGCAACACTGTTTGCCTTACTTAAGCAGTGTTAATAAAGAAATAAGTTCTTAAGCTTTTTAGCGCTACACATGGTCCGACATGATATCATTATAACATTATGATATCATGGCCCAGCACTAAACTTTGCTATGCTTCAAGGCCGAGGACATTTTGAAAGCTAAAAGCTATTTACTTTTTGCCTACTTTTAGACGCATTATGATTTTAAACGCTTCTCATCTCCCTCTAACTGTCGGTCTGTCCTGTTCCTTTCTCTGTCTATGCTTATCTTTGTGCTGTGTTTGCATAAAGTTGCCCCTGTCCCCTGTCCCTTGTCCCTGTTTTTTGGTGGAAGTGCTCTGTAGAATTAGTGTAAATTGCAAAAGTTGGTATATTTTTTTCTAGAGTTTCTTTTGGGGTTTGGGTTTTTGTGGTTTGCCATTCGCTCACTCATTATTAACGTCATGGTCATAACTCGAAAGGGGATTTGGGAAAAATAGGGAGTTATCAAGAGAGTATGTAGAGAAAGGGGGAAAGTTAGGAGGGGGGGGGTTATTTGACAAGGTCTCTAATTTGTTTTTAATTTTCAGTTTTGTTGTTTCTACATTTTTCTGGCTGTCGCACGCATTAACTGTTTGCCGCCACCTTTTTGCACCTGGCTTGTGAGAGTTTTTTTATTCATTTTGTCATAGCCAAAAGCAGAGTCTCTCTCTCCCTTTCCCTTTCCCTCTCTCTTTGCCATCTCGCTTTTCGTCTCTCTTTCTCCGCTGAGCATATTAATGAGCTCGTCTTTAACACGCTTTTGAATTAGTTGTCGTTTTCACCTTGACGCAACTTTCTTGATTTTGCTTCCATGCATCGCAGCTTTTGGCTGCTGATAAAAACTTTCAGTGCGTCCCTCGCCACCCTTAACCCCTCTCTCTCTCTCTCTCTGAGCAACTCCTTGGCGCCCGAGTCCGACCAGACACTTGCGGTTTAGTCCTGGCCGCCATTTTAATTTGTCCCAAGTTTTAGCGCCGCCATTTGCCATTCACCAGCTTTGCCACGTGTTTCACTAGTTGTTGGCAGTGTTGCCAGCATTTTTTCGGCTAAAATATCCAACTTAGAAATAGCTAATGGAAAATACTTTCTCTTTTTTAATCAATCAGTATATTCCACTCTTTTAAATTCTATATATGAAAATAAATAGTAACGTATGCATTATGCAAACTTAACTTGTAATGTGTGTATCATTTTCTAAAGTGTTCTTAACATTCTTTTTATCTATCTATGTATATCGAGGTAGAGTCACTTTCCACTGCAATTTTATTATTATTACTGTTTATTTATTTGTTTTATGAAAAACAAGAGCTTAAATTATTGAAAGTAAAGCGCAAATTAATGCTATCTACAGGGTTTATTTATTTTATTTTAAATTTGCTACATGTGGCTACTTAATAGTTAATATGACAACACTAGTTCTTGCTGCCGCTGTTGTTGGTATTTGGTTATTGCCTTCACTTTGAGTTGAACAACTTATTCAAGTTGTTGTTGTTTCTGTTGTTGTTGTTGTTGTTATTGTTGTGGCTGTTGTTGGTCGACGGTCGTTGCCTTTGCTCATTTTGCGCCTAATTTCCGTTATAATTTGCTTCGTTTTATTCAAAACCTTTTTTGGCTTCATTTCGCCTTTTGGCCACGTTCCTTGGCCGAAACGCGTCTAGAATTTTTACTTGTCTTTATTCCACGCAACGCCGACATTCGCATCATAACAATTAGGTAGAGCCACTGTCTTTCTCTCTCTCTCTCCCCTCTCGCTGTCTCTCTCTTACTTTTGGTCCAGTCTGTTGCCTGTATCCTTTATCCTTTCAACTTTCCAAAAAGCTGCTGGCTGTTGCC
Source organism: Drosophila testacea (assembly GCA_035043265.1). Taxonomy (NCBI): domain Eukaryota; kingdom Metazoa; phylum Arthropoda; class Insecta; order Diptera; family Drosophilidae; genus Drosophila; species Drosophila testacea. Next base: position 5,676,874 of record JAWNND010000229.1, read on the forward strand.
TCCGTCTAACTAGCCTTTGGAGTTCTCTTCCCTTGATTTTATTGTTGTTCTTGTTATTCATCAAATGCTGACGTCGACACACACACACACCTACACCTACGCATTGTACGTGTCTCTGAGTGTGCGGGTGTGTGTGTGTGTTTGCGTAAAAATTTCATACGCCAGCAGAAATTCATTCGCGCGTGTTTCTTTCTGTGAATTTCTCCTTCGACCTGTTTCCACACTCTGATATTTCTCACATATTCAGAATGTCCAGTCAAGTCGACAGCCTTTGACAAATTGACCCGTGTATGTGTGAGTCTGAGTGTGTGTGTGTTTGTATGTGTTTGTGCATGATTTATAAATCAGCTGTGGCTTTTGTGCCTACCTCAATGGACATTGATCTCATTCACATTTGTTTGCTGCAATCAGAGGCACCTCTCACTGAATTTCTATGCCATTCATTAGTACCTCATAGTGTTTGTAGGCACATAAAAAAGGGATTAACATGTCATTGTCTAGAATATTACAGATATCAAGAGTGTTGAATAACATTATTCTATAATTAATTTTAATTTTTTAGTTGAAAATGTCAACGGATAATAAACTAAAATTAAATATCGTTATTTAAATAAATCTCCATTAGTCCGAGCTATAATTATTCTTATGATTATTAGAATTACTTAACGAAAAATAATAATTATTGCAATAATTTATATTTTATGCTTGATTAGTACATTTTTGTAATATTTCTTTAAATTTAATTTTATTTTCTTTGTGTGTGATTTTTATTTCAACTTTATAATTTTTTTTACCAACAATTTGATTAAAAAATAAGATTTTGATTATTTCTTGTTGCTTTTTGAGTAACTTATTTCTTGTTATTAAGTTTAAGTTCAATTTCTAAATACTTTTCATCAAATATAAGTAAGATCTTCAGCTGAAAATGTACTCTTTAAATAACTCGCTTCAGATGTAATTGATTTGAAAAAAATCTCTTATTTTAATCAATTGGAAATTTGAGAATTTCTAGTGTTCAATAACTGCACTCAAAATGTAAGTCCAAAGCTTTTAGACACACAAATTCATTGAGTATGGACAACATGAATCTGGCTTACAAACTGTTCCCAATTACATATGTGAGACTTCATTTGATGGAAATTACATGTTCGGTACTTTAGGCCCCAAGCAGAAGGCTTAACAATGCAATATGTGAGTGATATATGTGTGTTCAATATTTGCCCCTTTCATTGTATTACATACATATGAACTTCTCTATTCAATCTCTGCTACTATTGAGGGATTTAAGCCAACTTCTCATCAACTCGCCAGTTGGTGTAGCTTTTCTGTCTCTCCAACTGATTTCAGTTATCAATTCTTGAATTAATTTGATGTTTGCAACAGTTAAAGTGCATTGAAATCTAAATCTAAATCAAATGGAAGTTTTAAATTATTATTTTTCGATATTATGATTATATTTGGTCTCTCTCTTATTCTGTCCTTTACTCTATTGGTCCTGCTCCTGTAATGATTGTTGTTCCTCTTGGTAATCCTTTTTGCCTAGACGACAGCATTGAATTTGCAATTAAAAAGTATTAAATAACCAATAGATGATTTATTCCACATGAATCATCTATGGAAATAAGCCTATGTACATGTGTGTGGGTGTGTGTGTGTGTGTGTGTGTGTGTGTATGTGATCATGTTGCTCAAATACATATACCTATGGACAGGTCCTTAAATATGCTCATCTCTCTGTCAGCTGTCATCTCTTGTAAATATTTTCGACCTTTGGCTTTGCTTTGTTGTCAATTTTGTGTGTCTCGTCATTGTTGTTGTTGTTGTTGCTGTTGTTGTTGTGGGTCGTCAGCGTTTTCTGCTTTTGTCGACATAGATAAAAAAAAGGAAAGCAAAAGAACAAGTGAGGGGAACTGGCAATGATATTTCGAATGGGAGAATGGATCTAATGTCGCCTTCTTCAGTGCTGAAACTAATCAGAAAATGTGTTGCTGCTATTGTTGTAGTTGTTGTCATTCGATATAACGACCAAAAACACAGACAGAGCAGACGCACACACACACACACACATAAATAAAGATAGATAAAGAGAGAGAGAGAGAAAGACAAAAAGTTGGCTAAGTATTTGTGTGCATATGTAATTTGCTTTTGTTATTGTTGCCTGCTCATTGCACGCCATTTTCATTTTCATTTTCATTTTGATTTCCATGTTGATTTTCTTTTGGTTATTTTCTTCTATTTTTTTTTTTTTTTGCTGTCCACAAATACAATCTCATTCGGGGTTTTCCCTCAGCTTTCCTCTGGCTTCTTCTTGCACCCTTTTTGAAGAGCATTGCAAAATATTGACTGACATTGATTATACTCGCTTTCCATGTGCCACTGTATGAATGTGTGTATGTAAGTATAAATGTGCTACATATTTGAATGTGTTCATACTACAAGGGGCTTATGGCCCCAAGTTGCCAGCAGACACAGTTTTTTCTATTATGCTCTGATGTCTGTCTCTGTCTCTTTCCTTCTCTGTCTCTGCCTCTGACTCTGTCTGCCTGTCTGCCTGCCTGTCGAGAGTTGTCATCGTCGTCGTCTTCGTTGACGTCCTGGTTGTTGTCTTTTTTTTTGGTGTCCACATGCAGACAGAAGTGAGTGTCCTGTCTCTTTCGCTCATGTCCTGTCCGGTTAAGTTTAACAGTCAAGGACTTTGTTGTTGAAATGTTGATTTTTGTTGATTTGGCTTAGTGGCTGCCACTCACATCACAACACATCACAATGACAGTGCGTGTGTGTCTGTGTGTGTCTCTGTGTGTGTGGCGCCAGGAGTGAAAGGCTATGCCAAAGAGGGGAAAGGAGAGGAAAATGGGGAGAAGGCTTCTCTTGGCCACTGGCTAACAAATTTTCTAAAAGCAACTAAACTGCTGATGAAATGGATTGTCATGTGCGTTTCAATTTCCGCCAATGACATTCCACACATATAACGCATTAGGGATGGGTATTGATATGGTGTTATCGATATGAAATCGATGCAGAGAAGTGATATTGTGATAAGTGTATATTATATGTTTATTTTATATGTTTATTGAATTATTGCACTACTCTAGTAGTGTAGTAGTGTAGTAGTAATTTAAATTAGTGTAGTAGTAATTTAAATTAGAATCAAAGTTGTATACTTACAATACTTAGTTAGTGTTATATACTCGTATATATAATAAATAAAAAAAATTTTGCAATAATGTTACGATCTAAAATTTTTAATATGATATTCTTTGTGATATTTTTTCCGATTTAAATATCGACACTTTCTGGCTGATGCCCATCCCTAAAACACACACACCCACACGCATAATCCATGTATGTGTGTGTGCAAAAAGTTTGCACAAAGTTTTGTGCCTCTGTCTATGTGTGTGCGTGTGTGAGTGTGTGTATGCCATTAGGTGTCACTGTAGAGGCGCTAGAGCGCACTGTGTGAGGGGGTCGTTTTCTGGGGGCGTGGCAAGCCACCACAGTGTCTCTTTGTGTTCCACTAATGAAAAGGATAATACACTGTTTTGCTTTCAAATATGTGTATGTGTGTGTGTGTGTGAGTGTCAGAATGAATGAAATGACGTCAATTGAATGTAAGCATAACTCGTGTACATGATTCACAATAGCAAATAGCTTAAGTTGCAATATGAGTTGCTTGTACAATTAATACAACAGTCAAATATTTATGGTCTTACTCACTTTATTCGCAAGTTAATGAATAGAATCAAATTGTGCAGGAAAGGAACTTGGAAGCTTGAAGATCAGATTAACAGCTCAGATAATTGTAATAAGTAATGAATAAATATAATAAAATAAAATATATTAACAATGTTGGTTTGGATTAAATAAAGTTCACTTAATAATTGAGTAATTTTTGAAGAAAAGAATATGAAGTCGTTTGAAAGCTTGGATAACAGATCAAAAGCTCAGCTAATTGTTTTAAACAATAAATAAGTGGAGGTATTTTGTTTTATTGTTCACTTGAAATGCATTTGATAATTCAGAAATAAATTATTGTAATCATATTTTGAAGTGAATATTCGGCTAAATCTAAAGATTAACTTACAAATGGAATTTGATGACTAAATACAACAATAACTGAATATTTTATGAATTGAATCTTATTTAAAAACAACTAAATGTGTAGATTATATTATTTAACGATAATCGTCATTCATTCTGCATTATTGCATTTTTAATCATTACAATACCATGGTTAAGGAAAGAGGGAATGATAACTCCTTTCAGCTTGTGTCTATGGTAAGAGGTAGACAGCGTTAAGACTTAAGAAAGATAATGAAGTAAGTCAATGCGAATAGCACACATACTATGTATAAGTGACTGGGCATTATCAGACAATCAGCTGCCACAAAATGTTGCAAGAGGAGAGATGCTTAAGTCGGACTAGTTTGACTAGTCAAACAGCAATTTCCCATCAAGGCCATTTGGCCGGAGAAAAGCGTAATTCTTTTTCTTGCTAACCGGACAAAAACTTTCAATGTACTTTTGCACTTGAAGTGACCAGAGGAAAAGCGATGGTCAAAAGGGATGGAGAGAAGGGTGAACTCGACTATTAGACAACTTACAAAGATGTTTAACTATTTTGTTTATGAAAATTACACGGAGTCAACGTTGAGACAAGACGACGAGGTGAACCTAAATGCTGATGACGACCTCAACTCGAGCGTCTAAAACTTCAGTTGCAAGTTGCAAGTTGAAGTTGAAGTTGAACAACGCCATTTCTGGGTCTTCGACGACTTCCGTTGTGGCAGCAGTATAAGCTCTCTCCGTCTCCGTCTCCATCTCCATCTCTGTCTCTTTCGCTGACTGAGTAACGGCAGTTTCAGTTTCAGTTTCAACAACACAAAATTGTTCACTTGCAAAAAAATAAAATAAAGTAACACAAAACAAAAACACGACACAACACAAAAAAAAAGAAGAAATATAACGAGAAAAGAAAAAGAAAAGATGGAACAAAATGAAAGCAAAAGGAATTGAAGCTCGAGTTCCAAAGAGTTGGACCCATTGGAGGTGATGACGACAACAGAGACGAACGGGAAAAATGGGAATTCGGTGGGATGGGGGATGGGGGCAGGAACCGGAACCAAAGGCAACTTTGCCACACATTCGCCATTCGGTTGATGGCAGTTTGTGTACCGTTAGAAAAGCGCGCAAAGTAAAGTTTTTGCTTTGCAAACAACAACCAATAAAACTTTAAGCAATCTTCCACAGCTTGAGCGTGAAGGAGCGGACATACACACTCTCTCTATCCCTGTCTATCTCTGTGGCTCTGTGTCTCTGTGTCTCTGTGTCTCTGTCTCTGTTTTCCTTCAGACGGTTAGTTTCAGGGCATCATCACTGCCGAAGGATAACAACTTTGGGCTCAAATGCCTTGCATACGTTTCGCGCCAACTCCTTTTGCTCCTGTTCATTTTAATTTTCCTCTCCTTGTCTTTTCCTCACTGTTCTTTTCTACTTTTCGTCGCTTTTTTTGAAATTTGTTTTTGGGCATGTTTTAATTTATTTTCACTGCGTTTTTTTGCTACAACTTCTTCTTTTAAACCAGAGCGACAGACGTGCTGCCAGGTATGAGTGCATATATGAGTACTATGTGTGAGTGCATGTGAGTCCCTGTGAATATCAACGAGTATGTGAGTGTGAGTGTGAGTGTGTGGCCTGCAGCCAGTTGAGAAGCCATCGGGAAGGAAGTTGTAGTAGCGGCGTTTTCCGGTTTCCGTTTTTTGCCTTACAGTTTTTCCTTTTTCTCTGAGATTATTTTTCTTTACCTTTTTTTTAACATAGACATTGGCAATCTGTATGTTTTCTAAGACTAGGATTGAATTTTTTATTTTTCTATGTTTTTAATGTCGAATTCAAATAAGTGACCAAAAATTAAAATGTTAAATAGTTAAGACCAAGTGCAAATATATTTGTAAATGGCTATTAAATAAACTACATATTTCGTAAGTTTTTATTATGATCCTTAATTTAGTTTTTTAGTGACGTTTTAAATTGACTGCTGAGCAAAATGTGATATAATCTTATTAATATTCCTGCTGAACATCAATATCGATATTTAGAATGAAAATCTTATTAAAATCTATATGATCTTTAATTTAATTTTATGGTCAGAATAATAATAATAGACAACATTTTTTTAATATTATATCGATACCGATATTTATAAAGAATATTTAATAAAAAGCTTAAAGACCTTTAATTAAAAATTAAGGTTTATTTAACATCTATTTTGTAACTTTATCTATTTAAAATTTTGACATTTTGTTGTCGGCTTATATTTGAAATTATATAGACAAAAATTAATAACTTAAATTAAAAAGAATATTGATAGCTTTCCCTAACTCAGGCCTTCTCCTCCTCTCTTTCTACCGCTTTTCCCTCCGCCAACGTCTCTGTCCTTGGTGGGTCCCACAGCTGCGGCTTCCTTTAGTTGCAACAACTTCTCGTTTGCTGCAATTCGATAAATGCAACAACACACAACAAACAACAACAAGCGCAGTCTGCAACAAAATGCAAACAAATAACAACAACAACAAGTTTGCAAAAAAAACACATCAAAATTGTTTTTGTTTGGCATGCAACGTGTTTTTAAATTTATTTTTAAGTTTTGTAACAACTTGCCAAAATGTTTGCCAGCTCACTCTTCATGCGGGTGTGCGTGTGTGTGTGTATGTGTGTGTGTGTGTGTGTGTACAATTTTGGTTTTTGCAGCTGCACTGCTTTCAGCCTTTTAGTAAGTGCTCTTTAGCACTTACCACACACACCGCACACACACACACCACATACAGACAAACACACACACATATACACACACATATACACACAAGCATATACTCAGTTGCATACTATAGTCAAAAAAAACGGATCTCTGGGAGGCATAAAAAGGCAGCCATAAATATGGTTTCATATGGTTTCAGCAAGCTTAAGGCTTGTGGCAGCTGCAACTCAAAATTTTATGACTTAAAATTATCGAATAAAATATAATAAAATCGAAATAATGCTGCAAAATAATCTTTAGTGCATTTCAGTTTGCCATATACTGTATGAGTGTTGAATAGACACAGTTAGCAAGAGTATGAGCTACTAAGAGATACCCTGTATTTATGTTTAATTTCTCTCTTGATTTTGTTAATGCTTTGAATATATTTTGATGTTTACTTTATGGCACTGGCATACACAGTGGGTATTAACCATTCCTTTACTAAGTATTTTAAAATACAATTTACGATTATGTTGAAGTTTTCCATAAATATTAAAATAGTTTATTGATAACAGTTTGGTAATATTGAATGTATAAGAAAACTGTCTCTTTTAACTTCCCATTCTTTCTCTCTTGATTATACTTACTACGAAATCTATTCACAGTAATAAAGTGAATAGATCTCGTAGTAAATAAGTAGGGAAAACTTTAATGTGTTATTTAATAGTAAACTAAGAGAATTATTTTATCTTTCAGTTGTATGTTAATGCCGTAAATAGGTAAAAACAATCTTGAATTACAGTTTTCAGATCTAATAATCTGCATGCAAATGCAAATTCAGTTTATTTTGTGAATTCATGTTTGTCTTTGCCGTCGGCAGCTGAAACTCAATTTAAACACTTCCTCTATGTGCATGTTGGGAAAATCTTAGTGGGTCAGCCAACTCTATGGCTTATGCATTTACTGATAGTGCACCCTTCTCTCTCTTTCTCTGCTTTCCCTCCTTGCACTCCCTTGGAGTTCTTGCAGACTGTCGGCTAGAATATAAAAACCATTTTATCCAGCTTCGTCCACTTTGACTCCGGCTGTGCTCACCTGAACTTACATACGTTACGGTAAATTGCCCCGAAACAAAATATGAAAACGCATTACCCGTTCCGATCTGCTGTCTCTCTCTCTCTCTCTGTCTCGCACTTTCTCCCCTTGTCTCACGGAGTGTGTAAAAGTTTTTGGCCTGCATCTTTGTGCCTTTTTAGTTGGTTGCTTCTTTTATTTTGTTTGAACTCTATTTTTATTTTTATTGGCCCGCCCAACAACGACACAACTTTCTAGAGCGCCACTTGAGCAACGCGCCAACACAAACACAGAGAGGGAGAAGGAGAGATAGAAGGAGAGAGAGAGGGACACACATGCCATAAAGGAAAGTTGTATTACATTTATGACACTTTTGAATATATATTTTTATATATTTCTGTTGGCCTCGCATATAACATATATATTTTTCGTATGTCTTGTGCCATTCCCTCAGCACGTTCGCTGTTTTATTTAACTCGCCATTACGTTTTTACAACCCTTTTTCTGACAGTGTTGACAAAGCGGAAAAGGCAAACAAAGCGACGAGTGCAAACAACACGACAGCCAACAGCCAACAGCACTGGCATTGGCACTGTCTCTCTAATAAGGGTTGGGGTTGCCAATGGGGAAGAGAAAACAGGAAAGAAAAAAAAGGATTTGAGACAGCGGCAAAGGGAGAGAGAGAGAGAGAGAGAGAGAGAGAGAGAGAATGAGAATGTAGGCAAACATTTTAGTTGGCGACATTTCATCAAAATGGGCAATGAGTCAATCCTGACGCTGTAGAAAAATATCCTTCTATACAAGGACACGCACTTAATCAAAGCATACTTTCTGGAGCGTCGCCGATTTGTTGTTGTCCTTCCTCCTTTCCTTCCTCATTTTGCAGTTGTTGTCGTCGTCGTTTTTTCTATGTTGCCACAGAATAAATAAGCCGACAGCCAACAATAAAGCAAATGCAAATAAGTAAACAAATGACGAGTAGACAAATAAAAATCTTAAGGTCGCAACTGAGACAGAGTCTTTAAGCGAGGGATAAATTGAGTCGAGTTAATGCATTAACCAGTCTCTATCCAGACTCGAACATATTAAGTGTTCCTTCCGTTAACAAACAAAACAAAACAAATCGTCGCTAAAGTGCTTCCATTACATAATTCACTTTTCACTTGCATAACTCTTTTTATTTATGTACATATAGTACTATCATATTTTTCATAACAATTGTTAGAGCAACAACAAACAATGCTAATAATTCGAATGTCAATTATCAATCCCTTCTGCGGTCATTAATTAATGAGCTACTCACACGCTCGACATGTAATTGAACCAAAACATTTCCACTCTTGTTTTTGTCCATTGTCTTCTCTTTAATTAAATATTAACATCAACTGACATTTGACACATGTTGGAACACGTCAAGCGGCAAATTGATATGCAGTTACTTCATTACATTTCAAATTAAGTATACGCCATGTGAATGGTTGAAAAATGTAAATATTCATTTGATGAGTTCACTATGAATGTGTTAAAAATATAAATATATGTACTCTGTTAATATAAAAATATAAATATATACACTATGTTTGCATATTCCTTCAGAAAGGACATCAGCTGCTTATCTTGCAAATTAGCTGAGAACTGGGCCAAAACCCAAATGGCGAATCAGCACAAGCTGAACCATTTGATAGGGTAATTAAATGAATTCAATCGAAATGATTACACACAGTCACCCACAACTAATTACACACATTTATATAGACACAACACCGTCGTTGTTGTTGTTGTTATCCTCTGATGTTGTCCGTTTCCAGTTGCCAGTTGCCGGTTTACGATTTGTTTTTGCTATTGTTGCATGTAATTGAAAGCAGGCACGTACTGCCACGCGACAGTCCCATCCGTTGTGTGAGTGTATGCGTGTGTGTAGGTGTGTATACAAAAAAAAGGGGACTGAAAGGATGGAAAGAGAAGAGCGGGGAAGTAGCTCCTGCATTTCATCAGTGGCAAATCAAAAGAATTCACTCAAATGTTTGCCATGCAAACGAAGGCAACTGCCAGGAGTTCCATCTTCTTTTCCTTTTCCAAAACACACACATACTAAATATGTGTGTGTGTGTGTGTGATGTGTGTGCTTTTGGTGTGATAACGATGCTAGCCTCGTCCCGGCTTCCATGTCCTTGCTGTCCTTGCTATTCATTTTGCCTCGCTGATGTTTCGTTCATTCGCGCAATTTATTTAACTTGATTTGCTGCAATTTATTTCAAGTGTTGTCGTTTATTTAAACACTTAACAGTTACACACGCACACACACACACACACACACACACACATTCACTGTTAAATAGACAGTCTGACTGACACACGTACACCACATGTAGGAAATACTTTGACGGCGCGTGTAAAATGCACCGCAAGAAAAATCTACTTAAAAGAGTTGCACAATTGTGCTCCACTTATGGTAGCACAAACCTGCCACAGAAAGGTGCATACAGATACATATGCACAGAGATACATAAAGGCATACCTAGGCACACTCTTGTATGCAATTAACCCTTGGTTGGAATGGACGTCATACAGTTACAAGCGCATCCATATCAAAAATTACGACAAATGCGAATAGCTAGGCGGCCAAAAGTGGCATGCAGCATGTAGCATGTAGCATGTGGCATGTTGCTTTCTGCAGTAGATTCCTAATATTTCCCTCTTTTGTGCACAGAAATCTACCTGTTTGAATATCAAGTGCTTTACCCTGGTCTCGGTTTCGGTTTCAGTCTCGGTCTCGGTCTCGCATATTGGCCCTTAGTCATGGATTTATGAGTACTCGCAGATTATGAATCATTTCTGATGCAGACCTGATTCGAGAGACAGTTAAGGCTTTGAATAACCACAGAAACTTTCCGCAGTTTAATTCAAACTCATTCGTATGAAAATAGTTCTAGTTGCTTGTACCTTGTATCTCATTTATTTCTGTATCTTGTGACTTGTATAAAATGCATTATCTTGAATTTAATATCTTGAATCTTATACAATTTATATAGTTTCTTGTATTTGTTGTATCTTTTTATTGCAAAACTTGTATCTTGTATCTATCATATTTAAATTTCATAGTCTACATTTTAAATTATACAAATAAAATATTGTAGTATTTTACTATTTTTGCATATTGTATATTTAAGTCTCATTGTATTTGTTTATCGCTGCATTTCTCTGTATCTTCCATCTGTATCTCTGTCGCAAAAGTCAAACAACTATATCTTATAAATAGCTGTTGAAGTGACGATAAATTTGCACCATCAACTGGTCTGTTCAATGTTTCTATAGTACCTTTATCCTGAACCATTCTATAGTCTATCGTCTGGCGGAGTTGCCTTTGCCTTTTGCAGACTACTCTATATATATTCTAGTGTTCATCATTGTGCGATGCTGCTTAATGGCCCCTCATTTATTTTATTGACAGGCGTTTTGTGTTTTTTTGTTGCCTCTCTTACAATTTTTATTTTTTTTGTAAATGTTGAGGAGCTTCCTTTGAATTCAGTTGGCGGCTAAAGTGTGCAAATTAGTTGATTTTCATGTTGTTTGATTTGGCAGCTTGCGTCGAGTGAAAAATGAAGTGCGTTTAGTTGCTAAATTGCCAAGTTTATGATGGCCAATTGAAGGGTGGCTCTTTAAGCTGCTCGACAGCTGAGAAACTAGAACAATTTTCATATTGAGATAGCTTGGTTAAATTGTTAGCTGAGTAGCTGAACATCAATAAAATACGAAAATGGCAAACAATTTGCATGTCCAACTAACAATCAGCTGAAACAACACACATAATAACTGAATGTGGCATTGAATGTTGTTGGAGAAAATAAAAGGAAAAACGAATATACATAAATGTTACTTATTTCGCTATAATTAAATTTATTGTATTTTATTTACAGCACCGTGGCAACAATTCAACAATCCAACTTGCTACTCTTATACAACTGCAGTCAGAGTTATTGGTCGGCGTCTCCGTAATTGATAATATTGAATGCAACGCATTGCGAATCGAAATCCATTAGTGAGTATAAATTAAGCCTTGTATAAATCATTAAAAAAACATCCAGAATCCAGAATCCAACGCGGCATCAAGAGATGTTGCTGGAAATCTGGAATCTGCCTTGGTCCGAGGTTCGGCTTTCGTTTCTGGTTAACGAGTTATAGGGACAACGACCCATTCAATTCAATAAAGTTAAAACTGATTACACAGGTGAAATTGTTCTGTTCTGTTCTGTTCTGTTTGTCTGTCTCTTTTGCTGTCAGTGTGTGTGTGTGTGTGTGTGTGTGTGTGGTTAATTGAAGCTTTTACATTTGGCTTTGTGGCAACGATAATAATTAAAATGCAGTAAGCTACAGTGGAGCAAGCTCGACAGTAGGAGACCCAGTACTTTTGAGAGCAAAGCGTCCACTATAGATTGTTCTTCAATGTTCCCTACCATACAGTAGATGGCGCCACTACGAAATAAGTTAATTAACACAGAGGTCGCTAGCGTCTCTTCTTCTTCCTTTAGCCCGTAACATTGTTAGTTGAATAACTTCCGCGTTTATCATCCGATTGGAATGAAATTTTCTGGACAGGTTTGGATAATAGTGTATATTATATGTACCAAAAATCAAGGGGCTAGCATTAAAGGGGCTTTTGTAATTCGACTTCGAAATTTTGTATTTCAATTTACAGGGGCGGAGGGGGGCGTGGCAAAAATCTAAAACAAACTTGATCAATTGGAGATATAGATGAACCTACATGCCAAATTTGGTGTCTCTAGCTCTTATAGTCTCTGAGATCTAGGCGACACAAAAAGGGACAGACGGACAGACGGACAGACGGACAGACAGACAGACAGACGGACATGGCTATATCGACTCGGCTGTTGATGCTGATCAAGAATATATATACTTTATGGGGTCTGCCACGCCTCCTTCTGCCTGTTACGCACATTTTTTTTGGACAAACTTAATAGACCCATTTGTACTTTTTCAAAGTACTGGGTCTAATAATTGAAGGCGTTGGCCCCAAATGGTAAACGTGTTTATCCATCCATTTGACACACTCAGTCGACAGCATGTGTGTGTGCGTGTATGCTGTGTGTGTGTGTTGGTGTTGACCTCTTATTTCTGAACACGTTAACATCAACAATCAACATTCAATATCCGATGTTCGAGAAACATCTTTTTTTGCAGCTCTTACCAACATTTGTTGGCCAAAAACCGCAAAAGCACAATATGAATGCCAGATAGAATAATGGCAATTTGTTTGTCATTTCTGGTTCTTTCTGCTTCTTCTACACTTTATAATTGCAGCTGGTTAGCAAAAGAACTCGTTCTTGCCACTTTCCACTTTCCACTTGCTACTTGCCACATCCAATTTGCCTCCATTTTCCCTAGTCTGGCAAACACTTTATAAACCGAATAAACCGCAGACAAATTGAATTCTTTGAACGGCTTACAAACTACAATTTCTCCATGGAAATGATGAACGATCGAAAAAGGCATGTTGCAAGTACGAGTTCCATAGAATATATGTAGGTGGCGCTGTTGTGCTGCTCGTGGGAGGATTTGTAATATTATAATTTCCGACTTTTTGACAAATTATCGGCATCGCTTGTCCAAATAAAACGCATACATAAATTTTGTAATCGCAATAAGCGCAAATTTCAATAAATTAATCATTGCAAGACGTCTGACGTGGCATTTGATGGTGCGGGGGGGGGGGAAGCTTTTGGTGGCTGCTGTTGTGCCACAATAAGCGGTTTATACAGCTGCCTCATTTTTATGAGTCGAATTGTTGTCGTCCCCCCAGCAACAGGCGAACCCAAGCTTTCTCCCCTCTCACTGTTTGCTGCTTGCTAACAACACTGTTAAAATGGTTTAAATTCAAATGTTTACGTACACTGAAAGAGGGAAGAAGGGAAAAGAGAGAAGAGAGTTGTTGCTGTTGTTGCTGTTGTTGTTGTTGTTGCTGTTGCTGTTGTTGTTGCTGTTGCTGTTGCAGGAAACGGATGCTTAGTTATGCTTAGCCGTGTCGAGTCATGTAGCAACAGCTGTTGTAGGCCATGTTTTGAGCCTTGTCAGCAATGGATGTCATCAGTGCGGGCAACTGTTGGGGCTCAAATTGGCTTAAAAGCGCAACCACCACATGGTTATCGAAGTCCCATCGATTCCAAAATTCTTTGTGGCAATTTCTTTCTTTAAACATTTAACATATATGTATGTATTATAAAAACTTTTGAATTCGATCAAAAATAAATGGTGCTTGGAAGCTAGAACATTTGCTTTCTCCTCCATTCATTATTTGTATAAAGCTGTATTTTTGTGTTTATGTATTTTTGCTCAGAACTAAGCTTTAAGCAAAAGACTTTCACGAATTGTGCCAAAGTTGTACATAACGATTAAATACAATTGAGCGAAATTAAGAAAAATATGCCCTACAAAGAGTGCTACAGAAAATATAATTCAAATAAGTGATTTCTGTTGAATGAATTTATAAATATTTTTCTGAATATTATTATATATTATTATATATTATTAATTTAATAATAATTTGTTCAATTATAACAGTGTTCAACTGAATTAATTAAAAACAAGTTTATAAAAACTTCACGTGCTGAAAATACTTAGTTTAATAATAAGATATGTATATAACAAACTCATGTATTTTCAAAATATTAGTAAAATTCGTTGTAAATTAAATTATTACTATTTAAATTTACATATAAATATTAATCTATAATATTGTATATCACTCAGAGACCAAGTTTGACTTGGATGGTTGCTCCACTGTGCGGCAAGCCTTGTGCCTTATGCCAACATGGGCAACAGTTGCCCTTGTAGCTGACCCAAGGAGGTGAAGCGGAGGGGGGAGTGGCAGCTGTGCAATTAAATTTGTTAGTGGCGCACTTAACGGGAAATCGCCTTCGGTTGTACAAATGCCCGGAACCAAGACACACTCGAGGCAGCAACAGCAACAACAGCAACAAGCGCGATAGGAACAGGAGCAACAGGGATGTTTAAAGACGCTGCTGGCAGTAAATTGATGTGTCCTTATCAATTTCCGTTTCATTTGACGTTCAGGAAATTGTTGACTGCCATTTTATTTTATTATATTTTTCGTTGTTTTCCATTTTCTTTAGCTTCTGCTTATTTTTTTTTATTGATAACATAGTTTACTAATTATATTCCATTTGAAGTTGTCTTGATGTTGCAGTCTACAGGATATTGTGAGTCTGGCCAGACTGCAACTAGTCATGACGATAGCAAACTAAGCAAAAATCCTTTTGGCAGAGCTGCAAAAGTTTCCAAATTAAATTCTCATCCGATTTGAAAGCCGATTCAAGTTGCCCAATTTCCATTTTTAGCATTTTTGGCAACGCAACACAAATATTGAAAGCACAACCAAAAAGCCAAACATAATCATCAGCTTCGTAGGTAGGAACAGAAAAAAAAAACAAAAACAAAGAAATGAATGACAGAAAAAGAAGAGGACAAAGAGTAAAAAGAAGAAGAAGAACTACCAGAAGTAGAAGAAACAGAGGCAGAGTAATTGCTGTTTGGGCAGGCAAACCTCATTTCTGGTCGTCGGCTTCGGCATTTGCGGCAAAAGTCAAACAAAAACTGTGCCATATATTATGTCAGAGGCGTCAGATAAACGGCCAGACAACTACCATACACAGACCCTCTCTCTCTCTCTCTCTCTCTCTCTCTCTCTCTCTCTTTCTCTCTCAGTCTGTTCCATTCTCTTTGTGTGTTCCCCATCTCTATTCGCGGCAGCAAAAAGCTCAGGCGAATGTAAATCTGCTGCAAAATTGGTTTCTTCTTTCGAAAATGCGATTACAACTTGATGAGCCGCCAGACAGTGGCAACCAAAAGAAGCTCAACTTGGATAAAAAAAAACAAAAACAAAATTAAAGTTACACCAAAATAAAAAAAAAACCGATAAAAGAGAGATATAAAAATTACCCGCAATATGCTCAACAAATGCCAGAATTTCGTTGTCTCAATGCTCTTCTATAATTTTTGGCAACGGATCACATTATCGTCATAGGAAAACTCTTTCAGGGCCTTCGTTGGGGGACTATTAGGAGAGAAGATCAAAGTTATGGCTAAATCTGTTAACGAAATAACGGTATACAGGCTCGTAAGGCTCGTAAAATAAATGTAATCCATTTATTTAAGCTTCGCTGTCACATTTTCCACCCTCAAACACACGCACAAAACTCAGCCAAGGAATGCCCATAAATTATAAATATGACACAAAAATGCGACAAGAACCATTTCCAACTTTAACTTTAGCTCCAGCTCTGAGTCTCTGAGTCTCTGAGTCCAGGTCTAATTCTGAGTGAGGACAGTAATCAGATGATTTGCATGCAACTTGTGGCAAATGATTTCAAATGGCCATAGACGCAGTCTGCCAGGTGAATTCTAATGCCAGTGATGTACAGTGGAATAGATTGACAAAGAACTGTAGAAATATGGAATGCAAAAGATACATTCATCATATTGAGACACAAGTTTCATTTTTCTAAGCTTAGATGTTGGAATATACTGATAACATGGTTGAGAATCTTAAATTTATTATTTACTCTATAATTTACGTTATAGTTTAAAGAGTTATAGACAGTTGTAGTGTTGCAAAAAAGCTTAATTAATGCGATAATCGATAACAAGACTATTATATAATAATATAAATAAAATTTATCGCTTGTAAATACCTAAAACATACTTAAGTACTCTCAATTTCCTGTTAGGTACAATATTATTAATATTAATTAATAATAATAATACATATGTAATTGCAAAAATTATTTGCACTGCTTGAATTCAATTAGCCCACTGTGCTATACTTTGGCTTGAGGCAAAGTTTTAAAGCTGTTGGAATGGGTGGCGGGATAGGGAGGCAATGTAAGAACTTAGGAGTACTTACGGGTATTATATCTTTAAACTTGAGTGGTCGCCTTTGCACTTAAAGGCCAGAGTTGCCATCAGCTAGCAATTAAAGTAGTTAATTAACCACAGCAACAGTTAAGACATGCAACATACTCACTCACATTCTATCTCTCTCCCTTCCTCTCATTCTTTCTTTGCTTCTCATTTTCTCACACTCTTGTTGCATATTTAAAAGCTGGCAAGCAATTCAAAGTACCAGAGAAGAGGTCCTTGCCGAGGTCCTTCACTTAGTCAGTGCAATGAAATGTGCACAGAATACTTTCTAATTAGAAAAGCAAAAAGACCACATAACATATTCCTAACTTATTTTTCCCCTATCCTGTCTTAAGCCCCAATCCCTCTTTGTGCTTTTTACCCCTTGACACACACACATATTTATACAGGCACAACAAATATTTAACGAAATTATAAATGAACACAAGTGAAATTTATAACAAACTCAACGTTCTTCTTGATGATTATGGTGATGATGATGATGATGACGATGATGAAGTTGAAGACATGAAAGCATTCATTACTCATTTTCCAAGATGAAAAGCGCAACTTGAAAGAGTAGAAGGGAAAGATAGAAAAAAATCGAGAAAAAGCCGTGGCAATTGGGTTTGCTTAGTTCCATTTCTAGAGTCTTCTACTCCACTCGAGTCTCAGCTCTCTATATGTACCCCATAGTATACCCCATTTCCCACACTCCATACAGTTGCTCAATTCTCACTCTCCTCGACTCTGGTTTTCCCCAAGTGCTGCCTCAACGCAAAACAATTAAAAACCGTAAATGTCCCCACATGACAAAGTGTGAACTTAATTTCATTTTTGTAATTTACAAACGCAACAGCAACAACAACAGCAACAACAACAACAGCAACAACAACAACTAAAACAACTATGTAGTACAACAACGACCAAAAAAAAAAAGGAAGAGATGTGTAAGGGAACGTTGATAATGGGCCAACCAAACAGGGAGAGGTATGAGGAGAGAAAGAGCGGCAACTAAATACAAATGAAAATGCTTTTGTAATGCCACAAAAACTACGCAGCAGGGGCAAGAGCTGCGGACACAAGGGGGACACTGGACAGACACAAAGAGTGGGTAGAGAGAGGGAAAAAGGGAAGTGAACATCGGTAGGAACAAACCAAACCAACCAGTTGCCAGAGAACATTCAGGATAACGAGCAAAACGAAGCACGAATGAAAGTAATTTTCTAAATACTTATGTATACTGGTACACACACACACACATGTATGCAATGCCCAACGTGTGTGTATGTGTGTGTGTGTGTGTGTCTCTGAGTAAGTGTGCTTGCCATTTTTCAAAGCTTAATTTCCAGAAACAAGTACCAAGTACTTGGCATTAGGAAAAAGATATTCACCAAAGAAATGGGAGAGAGTGAGAGAGAGAGGTAGAGAAAATAAAAATAAAATAACATAACAATAACAATTGAAATCTCTACAAGTAGTAGTGTCTAACTTACAGATACCCGGTCTGAAAAAGCTAAAAGATAATTGTTTATTTATTTAATAAATAATACTTAGTATACAATAATAAGCTTTATATAGTAGTTTAATCAGCACTAACAAGCTGCCATGGATATAATTTAATATAATTCATTTAATTTATTTTAAATGCATCTATTCACTTGATGATTAAACTTAAAGCAACTATTAAATCAAGTGTAAAGTATTAAAGTCGGAATGTAACAGCTATTTTGCATACCAGAATATACTCAAAGATACCCTTCAAAAGTCGTAGTACAGCATAACAGTCGTTAGTCAAGTTCTCGTGTCAAAGTTTTTGTTTAGTAAATGCATCTTATGTTATTTTAATCACATTTTAGAAGATAGTATAATACATTTAATAGAATAGGCTTAACTATTATTTTTATTTGTTATGGTTTTTATTTTATATAAGTGCTGTAAACTAAAGCTTATTATTTATTACTTTTATAAACTCTTATTATTTGTATTATTATTTTTATACTTTTGCATATTCTAAATCTATCTTGTCTATTCTACAGAGTCTAACTACTTATTGGTAGATCTCACATATTTCATTACCTAACGATGCTACGTTACGTATACGCAAAAAAATTATGTATACGAGACGCTGATTTGATTCTCATTAAAGCAGTTCAAACATCCCCAGGCATTCACAGGAATTGCTTAACAAAAGTCACTTTATATATTAAAATTTATTGGAGACTTTAAAATGTCGCAAAGTTAACTTCAAGTTCATTTTAGGTATGTTACAAATTTATCAACTTTCCGCTGTAGCTGCTCAATTGATTTGTTTTACGGGGAAGTTTCCTTAAAGGGTTTGAAAAGGGGAAGAAAGAGACACACCCATCTATTCAATTATTTGTTTCCTGACTATCCTGTTATGTATATAGCATATATCCTATCATTTAAATGCATTTGCCATACGGTGCAATCGGCAGTTCTAATCAAAAACTGAAACGAAGATTTTAACACACATACACAGACACACACACACACACAGACACACACACACACACATTCCAATGACAAAAACAAGAAGGATATGCTACAAATTACCAAAGCTCTCGACTTCCGCTCACAGTCAGAATTGCGCCTAGAAAGAGCGGAAAAGAGAAAGTGAGAGATAGAGAGAGAGAGAGAGAAAGATGGTGTCTCTGAGCGATTCTCTGTGAATCTCACAGTGCATACAAATTGGAATGTGTGTGTGTCTTCTTTAGCAGCAGGAGGTTCAGCTGTGTGTTGTGTGTTGTTTTGACGCAACCTTCAAAGGCTGGCATTACGCATACGCCACGTTTGTCGCGACAGCTACTGCGGCTTTGCGTGCACAAATGAAGTTAGTGCTGCACTTAGGTGACTCCATCTCCATCTCCATCTCCAACTGTGACTTTGACTGAAGTCCCACTTCTCTGCCAAGTGGCGCATTTAAACGCATTGCAAGGCAAGCCAAACTTGGTGACAGACTGTCTCTGTCCTCTCAGACTGTCTTTCTGTCTGGCACAGGATGTTCATGAAACATTCATTAAGGACATTGTGTATTTCCGCTTTTAGTTTTTATCATACATCAAGCAACATTTCGCATAAGAGCAGCCGCAAGGCGTTGCCACAACCGCTACCTCCCCCAAAAGGAAACGTTTAAAGCATTACTTCCCCTCTAGTAATGTACTTAATTCCAAACTGAACATGAAATTAAATATCAGACTTTAAATATCGCCGATGAGAAAGCCCATTGTTTGAATGTCAGTAATTGGGAATCGATTACACGATTTTCCCAATGTATTTGTAAATATTTAAATCATATGGTGTAAAACATTTTTGTAGTTATTTAAGGATAAAATTCATAGGTGACTTTAAGGACTTATTGAAATCTTTCCCTGTAGTTTGTTGCTTCTTAAAATATTTAATAAGCAGTTGTAATGCAGTAAAAAACTTTTTTGTTATAGAATAAGTCAAAAATTATAATGTACTTAACAAGCTAAATATTTATATAAATTAGGAGAACAACTACATTTACCACTACTAACTCAAATACTACTTTTTAGTACTTATATTTCTACTACTAATTTAAATGCTACTTCTACTACTACATCTACTAATATTTGTACTTAAATATTCACTACTAGTTTAAATACTACTACTAACTAATATTTATACTCTTATTTATTTTACAACGTCTACTACTATTTCCACTAAAACATCTACTGTTACTTCAAATACTACTATTTCTATGTTAAAGTGTAAAGTGAACTCTGAAATTCAGGATTTTCAGCAACAGTGGCGGCAATGAGATACAACTGTTTGTTTGTATTTGGCCAGAACTCGTTTTGGCTTTAGCTTCAAAGCTTCCAACCTCCTTCTTTCCATTCCATCCTTGTGCACAAAGTGACCCTTGTGCTCGTCACACTCTGTAGTCTATGCCAGATTGCGAGGGGTCAGTGTTCGGCACAGTATTGAAACCTTGACGTTCAGCTGCCACATGCAAATGCTTTCAAATTCGCAATATTGAGCTGCACTTGATGCACATTATGCTCAACTTCAGCTCAGTGGAAACTGTATGGATTTGTGGTCGCAAATGATTGCCCCTGGGTATTACCGAAGGATTCGATGGGTAAACTCTTAAGTGAAAGATCCTTCTTCTTTGTGTGGCAAAACTTTCGACTCAAATTGCTGGAATAAGCCCGCAAAAAGTTTAGTAAAACAAAACCCAAAGCTTAACATTAAATTTACTGAAATTTGATAAAGAAATTTGTAAAGTAGGTGGAATCATTGAACTAGAGTCTTAAAGCAAAAAGTAAATTCTAAGTAATTCGGTTATACATTTTTTTCTTGATTTTATTTGAGTGGTTTCCTTTTAAAAATGAAGCCAACCCTAAAAGAGGTGAATATACATGAATTAAATATCGATTAGAGTGGATAATATATTTTAAGTAGGTGTATTTGTCTTAAAATGAAAATGTATATACATATGTACATTTTAACAAATGAAATCTGAATTAAAATTTAAATTAAAATTCTAAATGATATTTATTTTAAAAAGTATTCCTTGACTGAAGTAATAATAATACAATATTATGAACAAAAATAATAATTTAAGATTTATTTAAAAAATACTACAGTTTTACTATTAAATATATTCTTTAATGAAATAATAATGTTAGTAGTCATAAAATATTTATTTAAATAACATTGTAAAATAGACTCTGTTTTAAAGTTAAAAGAATTCCTACAATTAAAACTTTAAAGTACTTGAAGTATCTACTTAAGAGAACAATAAAGAGATAAATACATTTTGAGAGCGGAAAAAGTTGAAAATCTTGCATTTAATGCACAATAATGAACATTTAAATGTTGCTTTTAACTGCACTTTAACTGTTATTGTCACATTGAAAGCAACTTAAAGCTTATGTCAAAATGTGAGAAACTTTTGTGATCTATTCTAATGTTCTATTTGTTCAAATTGTGTCTCTTTCTATCTTATAGTTTTGCTCTCTTTCTCTATCTCGCCCTCTCGCTAAAGTCATTTTATGTTGTGAAGTGCATTCAGCTCGAATTGTGTGTAGTTGTTATATGTAGTTGTTGTGTGGAAAAGTTTGAGCTGAAGTTCTTATCAAAGTCTTGCACGAAGCTGGCGAGTTCATAATGAAGTCAGAGATGCAGGCCAAGCAAATAATTAGGGCTCACATTTGGTCAACTCGTGATGCCATGGACATGGACATGGACATGAACATGGACATAGATATGGACATGGACAGAGAAACCCTATCCATAACCAAAGCAACTCTGCGTTCTCTATGTTCAATAAGCAAAGTTAGCGAAACAACTACTAAGAAGTTTGAATGGTAGAATGACTTGAAGATACTTAATATTATTACTTTACTATTCATATATATTTGTATAATGAAGGATATTAATTTTAATTCATAGCACTAGTCTTTACTATGAATTAAATGGAATTTAAAATAATTAAAAATTACATTGTATAAGAAATATTTCTTGATGAAATAAGAATATTAGGTAAATGTTTATTAAAATATTATTATTTCTTACCGCTTTTCCATACTTGTATTATTTAATGAATATAGGTCTAGGCTGCAGCTAGACAACCCTACTTTATGATCTACAGGGTATGCAAATAGGAAAAAGAAGTTGAACTGAAAGTCGAGAATCATCAACTAGTCACACACACGCATGGGTGTAAAAAGCAAAAGTTTGTCCTTTATGCGCCATACAACAATAACAACTGCAACAACAACAAAAACTACAGCAGTAACAGCAGCAACAAGAGCAGCAACAACAACAATAACAGCAACAACGACATTTTGCGGTTGTTGTCGTTGTTGACAGGCGTGGCAAAAAGCGAAAAGTTGCCAAGCATTAGGCAAAAGTGTTACAGCAACAACAACAGCTGCAACAACAACAACAATTGCAACTGCAACAACAATCATCCAGATCTCAAGTAATTTCATTGTTGTTCGAATACTTTGCCGCCTTTTGTCGTCCACTTATTTATTATTTGGCTAATTCGCGCGTTGCCAAAGTGGCTTTTCAAACAATAACAATATAAAAGTAAAGAGTAACAATAACAACTGTTGAGGAAAAAATAGAAAAGTAAGAAGCGAAAAGTAACAAAAAAAAAAGCAGTGGGGCAAGTTCGACTGTGGCAGACCCTGTAGCTATTGTGGGGAACAACATAAGTAACTGTTTATGTTGCACTTGTTCTTATAGACATTGAGGCTGATCAAGAATTTAGATATCACGCTTTCTACTGTTTGTTTGTTACGCATATACCTTCTATACCTTTGGCAGGTACAGGGTCTAAGAAGTGGCAAAGAAACTTTGGTGGCCAAGTGGCGTCCGTTTGTGGCAGCGTCGCCTTTTGCCTCTTGTCTGTCCAATTCTATTTCACATTTGCACAAACTTTAAACAATGCCCACAATGTGATAGAGACAGCAAGTGAAACAGAGACAGAGAGAGCGTGTGAGAGAGCGAGAGAGAAAGGTAGTGTGGATAACTTTGGCAGCGCCTAGAAAACTTTTTGCTGCAGCTTCCACTTGCAGTTGCAAAGAAGCCGCCGCCAACTTGCAACTAATTTGTCTTTGCTTTTCATTTTCGGGCGTGGCAGCAACTTTGCGTGCCCCTGAAACGGCAACAACAACTCCCTCTTCCTCCCCCCCTCTCTCTCTCTCACACACTCTCTCTCACTCTCTCACCCATTCCTTTTGGCTGTCCACTTTTCGTCTCGTGTGTCACTTTGGCTTTTGTTTACAGCTGATTGTATTTAGCTTTTGTTTGGCCATTGCAAAAGTTGTCACGTCGTTGTTGTGGCCTAATGAATTGAAAGTTAAGCCATACCCATTTCTCTGCCTCTTCTTCTCTCCTGTCTGTAAACCTCCATTCATTGCATTTGGCCTTGTTATTGCATTAATGCGCCTTCCCCTCCCTCACCCTCACCCTCTACAGGCTGCACTCTGCATTCAGCACTCTGCAAATAAAAATAAAAATAAAAATAAAAATAAAAATAAAATACAAAATATTATTTCAAAGTTTGGCAAATTCATTTTCCTTTACTATTCACGAAGGCAACATGCATTTTCAGCTAAATTAAATTTCATTTGGCGTGTTAATCAAATTTCTCAGTTGCTTCTCGAGTCTCTCCATTTTTGTTTGCATTTCCGGTCGCCAGAGTTGCCACCGTCTGCAGCTTCAAGCTCTGAGAAGGTACAATTGCTTAAAAAGATATAGTAAAGTGATGAACTTTACTTAATATGTATAAGTGTGAAATATGTTCATGCAGTAGTTTAGCATACGATAAACAAAGTACAGCTCAAAGAAAACTGCTTGCAAATATAATTAAAGATAGCTCTTTTATATAAAAAAGGTATTCAGATATCAAATAATAATCAAATTGACATTCTGCTTTATAATTGGTTCAGTTTTGACAAAGTTATGCAATGTTGTGGATTTTAGCAACCTTTTTAATCAGTTTAATTTGGTTGGATTTATTTATTTATTTATTTTTTATTTACAAATTAATGAACTAGTCACAATGTGTAGATTTGCTATCTAATTCAATATTGATTCACATGCAATATTTACTTATTTGTCTAACAATAAGATTACATTTTAAATAAAATTAAATTTAACTAAGTTACTTAAACTATTGAGGTGTTATGTTTATTGATTGATTTGTATATATGATTTATTTTATATAAATCTTAAGTATCTCTCAGAAATAGTTTAAGTCTGTACCTAAAGTTTGCTGCGCTACTCGAGTTCCAAATAATTATGCAAGTTTAAAGAATGGAAGCTTTTGAGACTTGCCAACTCTACATTTGTGATTTTATAAGTTGTTCTAAAAAAGGAAAATTAACGAAATTTATTGTTATTAAACTCTTTGTTTTCTATATTATAATCAGATGCTTTAAATATAATAATAAGTAGTATTTATAAGGAGTATATTAATTAATTATTCTTATGAAAATGCCACTTAAGATTCTGTACGATGCCTCATCTCACTGAGATGCTCATCAGCATCAGTTATGGGAATCTTGGGATTTTGGATGGAGAGGGGAAGGGCAAATCCTGTAAAGCTCTTGTCTGCGGCAGTGCTTAAGCTTATTGGCAATTCCATTTTGTGGTTAAGCATACAATAAATTAGGCAATTTTGTGGCACCGACTCCAATCAGCACATTCACATCGACGTCCGCATCCACATCCACATCCACATCCGTGAGCAAATGCATGAATCAATGCACCAAATGTGCTAATACGTATCGCATGCTCCTCCCTTTCCTTTTGCCCTATACTTCGTTTTCCTCTATGGAGTATCGTCACTAGCCATTGGTATTGACAGTGGCAGAGTTGCCCAAGCGTGGAACGTATGCTCGTATTCCAACCGTAACCCGCCAAATGGGAACCCCCTCCACCCACTTTATATCACGGCACTTAACATAAATTGAAACTGTGCCCAGCTACCGTCAACATCCAATAACAACAACAACAAGAACAACAACAATAACAACCAGAACAACATCATCATCATCATCATTGTTGAAGCTCATCGATAACTGGATTTGCAGCAAACAAATCGACGGCACACTAAACACGCCACATAGCAATGTCACTACTCCTCCTGGCCACGCCTCTTTTTTAGGGTAGCTAGCTGGGGAGTGGGGAGTGCAGAAAGAAAGGGAGAGAAGGAAAGGGAAGGAGAGGGATTACTAACTTATGACGCCGGCGCGTGTGTTTTTCGGCAACTTCATTATCGATTGCTGATCCATTGGATTAGAGTAGACAATAGGCAACAAGGCGCTGTCTCCCCCCTCCCCCTCCCCCTTTCCCCTTCACACGCTCTATATCCTCTTCTCTTCCTTTATCTCCATCTCTCTCTCTTTGGCGACAGCTTCCGTTGCGGTGCACAAATTTGTCCACAAATTAACACAAAGCGCCCAATGTGAAGAGGCAACAGCAGCATCGGCACCTAAATTGTTCTAGTTAGCATTTAGGCCCAGTTTGCCAGGTTCTTCTTGGCCAACTGCACTCTACTACTGCCTGACTTCCTGGCCAGTTACACAGAGAAAGAGAGAGAGAGCGAGAGAGAGAGAGAGAGAGAGAGAGAGAGAGAGAGAGTAAGTCCTGCCAGGCATTTTGGCCATTTGGTAGGCACACGCACATTTGGCTGGTAACATTTATCGCCGGATTTCCACTGTCATGCCGAATTGTGGACAGACACACACACACACACACACACACATACACACTCTCTTGTATTGCCCCGAGGTGTAAGGAATGGGGGTAGGGGGGATCTACTTGTTTTGCGGCTCGCTTGTCGTTTTGTCTCGTATGTTGAATAGAAATAAATTTGAGACTTAAGTCCTTGCGCGCATTAATTCGGCCTAATGTCGTGTAGTCGCATCCGCATTTGTCCCCCCACCCCCCTGCCACGGTCAATCCTCATATTCCCCACTCCCCGATACTAAACTGTTCTCGGACTAGCATTTTATTTATGACCAACTAACATACATTCACATAGGGACTGGTCAGTGGGTCCTTTTGTCGCTTTGGCGTTTGCCTCTCTGACCGCAGTTGGTTGGCATATAAGCCAGCGATACACAAACAAGCCTGATGTGATCTGTGTGTGTGTGTGTGTGTGAGTGTGTGTGTGTGCTGGTCAACAAAGCCGATTTATGATTGCATATGTGTGAGTGTGTGTGTGTGTTGGCCATGGTCCATTCGAATGCGTGGCGTGCGTGCGTTGTGGCTATTAAATTATTTGTAAACAATTTTTGATATCTGATTTTATGCACACACACAAGCACACACTCACACACACACACACACACACGTGCCAACACACAGCATGAGAGTGACAAAAGGCAGCTTGTGGGAATGAGAAGGGTAGACAAAAAAAAGGCAGAGGGTTCAAGTTGATGCTGGAACTTTGCTTGTTGTACTGTCATAACTCGATTCAAACATTTTGCGAGTCGTTGCCCAAAACTGTTACACACACACACACATGCACACACATATTTTTATGGTAATTCAAAGTCGTTTGGCTTGGACAAAAGGCAACAAGAGAAAGAAAAAATATTCAGAGAGAGAGAGAAAAAAAAAACAACCGAGTTGGCATTTTTATTTTGGGCTTAGCCAAGGAAAACGGGAAAACGGGAAAACGTGAGACCGGAGGCTGAGGCTGAGGCATAAGTATAAGGGTAAAGCAGATCAACTTCGTTTCCTGAAAATTGCTTGCCAAACGGCATAAGTAGATTATAGCTCATAGTAGGACCCTCAGTTCAGTGTTCAGGAGTAGAGGATAAGAAAGAGAAATCAAGGAGCATCGCAAATATATACACTAGGATAATCAGGGATTAAAGAAATCAGGCATACACATCATGTTCTCTGAGTTGTTAAATGGAAGAAAAACTTCCTATTTCCGATTTCCTAGCCACATTTGAAGCTAAATATCCTCCTCCATGGGATTATGATGAACAGCAAACACTGAGTAAATCAGTTGTCAGTTGTTTTTCCATCGGGTTATAAGTATTTATAGGCCAAACAACTCTTTGAACTGATTTATTTATTAAAGAATATTTTAAAAGAATGAAACAGGGCTTGCTTAGTTTAGTAAGCATACATTTTGAACCATAATGGAATGGAACACAGAAATAGGCCTGTAATTCATATTAGTTGAAAGTAATGTTATACTTTATTATAGTTGAATATATTTTAGTATAATTGAATTCAGAATAGGAATGTAAATCATATTTGTACTTTATCAGCTTGGCTATGAATTTATTTCTTAGTTAAACGATGTTAGTTTGGTATAAGTTATAAGTAATGTAGCTGTAAATCACCGAAATGCTTTAGTTCCATTTTCCGTTGTGTAATTGATTCAAAATTTCCAATATTAATGTACTGAAATTTACATACATATTTCTCTATAAAGCAATGTGTGAATTTATCAAGTTTTCAATCGTAGACAACATTGAGAAAAGACTTAATAACATATAATAAGCAAGCAAAGAATTTTATAAATGTTACATCAAAAATTTTAAAGATATTTTCAAGATTGTTCTATTCATTTCGAATCTAGATAATGATTTACAGGTTTGATTTTTTAAACAGGTTGATTTAAAATAATAAAAACTTTTAAATATATCAAAAATATGTCAATATTAATTGAATACTTGAAACATATTCGTTTTTATTTTAATGTCGTTTATTACAAAGAAATATACAAATTGCAAGTAAAGAAGCTGTGTCTGTCTGGCTGTCACTTTCAATGATTAGATATGATTAAATTGGAATTTATTGGCCTTACTTGAATTCACTTTGTTCAATGAATTCCCTTCAATTAAGCATTAAGTAATTGTTTGTGTTACAATTGACAAGCTTTCGAGCAAGTTGAGCCATTGAGACCTCGAATAGTTGTTGTAATGCCAACAAATGCTAGATATACATATGTATGTATAGCTAATGCATTGAATGCATTGTTGGTAAAAGCTTTTAAGCCAACGCCTAAACAGGTTGGGAAATTGGCTGAAAGTAATATCGCGCATACGCAGCGATTGCCGTGTGTGTGAAATGGCAAATGGGAAAATGGCATTAATGCACCAAAATTTATACTCGATATGCGATATGCAAATGCTGCATATATTATGTGGCAGCAGCAGTGCTTGCCACGTGGCAGCCTGACACCACCATATATGTATGTACATAGGTCTCCATAAGCCAAATCGCCAATCGGCAATCGCCAATCGCATGTGCAATCAAATTTCAAAGAGCCAAATGAGCCACACGGACTGTCTGCTAACGACAGCCACTGAATAACAGACCCCATCAACAGAAGCCAACCCACAGGACCACACTCTGATCCTTACCCTCCTTCCTCTCCTCATGCCCATCCTGTGTGAAGCAACCCAGCCACAAATGATGCCAAGCCCATTCGTGTGGCTGCAGCACGGAATAGCATAATATTGACTACGAAAACTATTAAACTGTCAATCGTCCAGTCAGCTGTGCTGCTGCAACAGCAACAGCAACAGCAACAGCAGCAACAACAATAACAACAACAACAACTACAACTACAACAAACCTCTTTGCCACAGCTCAGAGATTTTAGCTTTCAGCTTAGAGCTCAGATCTGTAGAGTTTCCACTGATTGTGAGCAGCACGCATTTTCACAGATTCTATGATATTCATTACTTTTAATTAAGTACTTACTGAT
This sequence comes from Drosophila testacea, assembly GCA_035043265.1. Classification (NCBI taxonomy): domain Eukaryota; kingdom Metazoa; phylum Arthropoda; class Insecta; order Diptera; family Drosophilidae; genus Drosophila; species Drosophila testacea. The sequence goes on from JAWNND010000229.1 coordinate 5,705,861, forward strand.
AAATACATAAGAGTCTTTCGATAAATCTATAGTTAATGCATCAATCAATTTTTGAGTTCAACTTAAGTAAACTTACTTAGTTAACTGTTGAGTCAAGCAAATTATGATGAATTTATTTCAAAATAAATCATTTATCGACAGATGAATCGATTTATATAGTGTATTTAGTTAGGCTGACTTTAGCTTCACTTTTAGTTGATACAAGCAATTATTTAATAATTGATCGAACTTAAATTATGTATTATATTTTATATTATTACTTAGAACTTAATTTTAAGTTAAAAACAGCCAAACAACAACTATTCTATTAATTCAGTTCTGATCTCTGTTAAAACTGAATCTGTTAAAGTTCAAATTTTAATTAATTTCTTCTACTTTTCTGCCTATTCAGTTTTCCATTTAAAATTCAGCTGTTCGTGAAATTCATCTCTTATACTTTATTTTAACAATTTTACTGAAAGTTGTATAGCACTTATTTTAATAGCTAACTTAAAATCTGAATAGATAGTTTACCTTTTAAAGCTAATAAATTTTCAGGTAAATAACATCTTAATCAGTTGCGAAATAATTTATCGATAAATAACCAAGCCAAATACGCTACTTAATATAAATGATGTGACAGATAGTTAGGCATTATAAGGCATGTCAGAGTAAGAGCTAAATGAAATCAGGCTGGTCAGCAGTCAATGAGAAAGAGAAGGAGATAGGAAGAGGGTGATAAAGGAGCAACCGCAGCGCGTCAACAAAAATTCAAATAAAGGCGTCAAAACGAAAAGTGGGCTGTGTGTACTCACAGACAAATGGGAAAGAAGGAAAGGGAACTGATGCCTTTGGCGTCATTGCCCGATTCCATCACATATACATATATCCTTCTATCCATCCCCATCATTGTCGATAGATGGCGCTCTCTCTTGTTGGTTTTGCTGTAGACGATTCCACATTTTTTCAGCGTCACGTGCGCACTTAAACATCAGCATCATGATGGTATTCAGGGCACTGAAGCGCACCGAGGCTCAAGCTCAGCCAGTTGCGGAAAAGGGTGCGGAATGGGGAGTGTTAAAGGAAGGCCTTCCAGCTGCAATGCACATTGGGTGAGAGAAAGGGAGGGAGAGAGGCCCCTCAACTTTTCTCAGACATACTGGTACTCGAACATACTCGTACATATATCACAGTCAGTTTAGAATCAATAAAATATAACTTTGCGTGCTGATTTCTTGGGTACGCCCCGAAGGCCGAATGGTGTGTGGCGTCTCAAGGTGGGACTTGGCCCATACACCATGCCCCATGCCCCCATGCCCCATGCCCCATATGCCCCTTAAGCATCGTGTTTAGCAGCTGCCAGCTGTGAAATGTATTCATAAACATCGCAGGCGACATGAGAGCTAAAATCCCGGAACCAACAACCGACTGACAGCAGCACGTGCATCCATCTGTCTGTCTATACACACACACACACACATATGAAAAGTGTGTGTGTGTGTGTGTGTGTGTGTGTTTGGGGGTGTAAGTGAGGAGGTGTGTGTAAGTGAGGCGTTTTGTCTGCGCTTAGGGATTTCCGCTTGAATGCGAATTTGATATGCGCAATAAAATATTAAAAAATCGACAAAATTGTTTTTAAAGCGCGTAATTCAACAGACGACGCCCTATAGACGGCACAGACTGTCAGACAGACTGACACAGACAGACAGTCAAGGCAACAAACTCACACTAGTGCAAGTGTGTGTACATGTGTGTGTGTGTGAAAACAAACAAAAACCAAACGCGTTTTCCGTCGCATTTCCAACGCGTTGCGCATGCAAAATGAACTCTTTAAATGTGATTCAATGCTTTTTCCACTGTCTGTGACTATGTATTAGTATGTGTGAATGTGTGTGTATGTGTCTGAGTGTGGGTGAGTGTGTATTATGGCCTGTCGCTTAGTGTGCCATTAGGTTTTGAGGCTCTTAATGAATTCGGACAGCAAACATGGCAGAAAAACTGTTTAAAACTTTCAACACAAGTTTAAGTGTCTGCCAATAGAAACGGATTTCCATACTTAAATTCCAGTTGAGGTATTGCTTTATACCCTACACTAGTGCGGCATATCCATTTTGGAGTCTATTGAGTCCTTTAAATTAACTTTAAAGAAACTGAACGTTTTCCTTAATATTCATTTATTTGCATTGGAGTTAATAACAAACTATTAATAGTTGCATAGCATCAACTTCAGCCGTATATACCCTACATTATATGTGCTGGGTATATGCCGGCAACAAACAGCAATGGACTGTGAAATGCGCTGACAAACTTGGTCCAAACATCAACAGCAACAAAATGCTCATATTAAAGTTGGAAATGAAAATGAACTAGAAAAAGAGTAAGAGAGAGTGAGAAGGATAGAGAAAGAGAGAGAGAGAGAGAGAGAGAGAGGAAGTTCAGATGCAAATGAGTGCTAAGTGGGCGGTGGTCGGTGGGCATGGCACATTGGTGCTGACGTTGACATAATTGTCATTCAAGTTAGTTTTAAATGCGCCACTTGGCAACACTTTTTGACTAGTGCAAATTGATTTTTGCGCTGCGACCACGCCCCCTCCCCTTTCGCACCATCTGCCCATCGATTTTCACTTCTTTTATGCAATAAATACTACGACTTGAAAGAGTAGGAGAAATTGGAGGATGAGAAGAAGGAGATGGAGATGGAGATGTAGATGTAGATGGAGATGGAGAGAGTAGCTGACGAGAGTCGCTCAAAAGTTTGCACAAATTGTGGCGCAAATTTGCAACTTTCGTATAAAGTTTGACTCAAATTACCTAAGCGTTGACGTCGACAGCAACAGCGACGTCGGCAGCGGCAGCGGCAGCGGCAGAGGAGCGTTGGCAGCGCCGTCAGCAGCTCCAATAACCAAAGCTCTTGAAAAGTGAAAAGCGCAAAGTACTTGCTCAAAAGTTGCCAGATTGTTTGACAAATGCGGCACAAATACAAACGAGTTAGGCGAGAATAAAAGAAAAAGCGCAAAGAAAAAAGAGCTAGAGAGAGAAAATAAAAGAAGAGGCAATGAGTTGGTGAGAAGTACTCGAATTAAGCATTACTAAATGAATCAAATATTAAAGGTGTCAAGGAAGCAAATTCAAAAGACTAAACGACTGTAGTTCATTTAAAAAGTTTGTCTTCAACAAAGTAGATCATGTAAGTATCTTAAGTGGGATTATAAACATGATTATTATTATGATTGATTGAGCTAATTTAAATTTTTATTCAGTTTTATTATTGTATGCAAAAGTATTATAAAGTTAAACATAGATTAGATTAAATGGTCACAATTTAATAGAGTTTTCTCTAAACGTTTTCACACTTCCTTCATATTGATTTTCAAATACGTGTTTAGTCCATTTATTTGATATGAACAGCCTTATATACGTATATAGAGATATCTTCTCACTGTTTTGGTGTATCTCAAATTAAGTGTGTTCATTTCGATTTAAGTACTTTGCGTTCCAATAGCAGACCTCATGCATATGCTAATGTGATGAGCGCGTTGGCATATGAAATGATGTCAACTCCATTCCAAAATGAAGGGAACCCGGAACGCTAAAAAGTGTGAAACTTTTTTTTGTATTTTCAATACAGATAGTCCCAAAAGCAGGCCAATACAAAGGCAGTACCCGGTAGGACCCCTACTACCTCAACTTGAAGCGAAGCGACAAGCAGCAAAGCCAAAACCCAAAACCCCAAAAACCCAAGTGAAGCCAATACCCATAACCCTGCTTGGCTCCAAGCCCTTGCGTTTGGCGATATGGCTAATGTCGTTGTTGTGGGCAAAATTCAATTTACTGCCAGAGTCCATAAACACACACGCACACCAGAAGCTACAACAACAACAACAATAACAATAGCAACTACAACTACAAATACACAAACAACAAGTTGAGGCAGGCGGAAAACAGAACGCGGTTGTATGAGTGTGTGTGTGTGTGTGTGTGTGTGCGTTGGCAACTCCGTGAAGCATATAATCGACAATACACACACACACACACACTCACATTTACAATAAGTAAAGCAGTGAGCAGTGAGAGAGGAAGGGAAACTGAGGCCAGGCCACATTGCGTATACGCAACCAGCACAAAAGCGACAGGCGAACGCGCAAACCGCTTAAAGCCAACGAAAATTGCCAGCGACAACATCATAAACTCAATATGTATTCAATCCATTTGACTTTTTGCCCGCCATCGTTGACGTGCTTGCCACATGAGTGGGCGTGGCACCAACGTCCCTCCCAAAATAAAAAAAAAAAAAGAAGAAAATCAGAGAGCGAAAAAAAATGTATATTTTTGTTCATTTTTGCTCGCATTGATTTTCAGACACTGATTGTGTTGTGTCTAACCGATTGATTGTGTGTGTGTGTGTGTGTGTGTGTGTGTGTGTTTGCCACAAATGTATACATATATATGTGTGTATGTGTGTGTGGCATCATGTAAAGCATGTGGCAAAGCATTCGATATAGACATTGGTATGACCAAAAACCCAACGCGACTATCAATAGATCAACAAGCGTGCGAATCGAATGACAGACTGACCGAATGACTGACCAGCTGGCTGATTAAGAATGCTGATGCATGTGGCAGTGGCATGTGGCAAGCTTTTGCATTTTATGCAAATGTCGAAACAATCAACTTTTTCGTTGAATTTCTGCTGCATTCGTAATCAGCATCAAATGCATTTTCAAGTGCAACAACACCACGAGGCGTGCTCACTGTCAGTCCATCCATCTATCTGTCCGTCTGTCTGTCTATCTGGCTGACTATCTCACTGTAAGTGTGTGTGCCTGTGTGTCTGAAATAGAGTGTGTGAGCGTGTCTTTGGGTGTGCTGACGCCCTGTAAAACAATTTTCTCAGCTACTGCTTTAACCCGCAAAAGTAGGCAATGGTTTTTTTTTAAGCGATGCTTAAGTTCTCATTACATAGTGATCATTATAGAATAAATAGAGAGGTTTCTTTACGAATTATCTGTCAAGGAAAGTGAATGAATTCATTATGTGCCAAAGAGCGATCTCTTCTTAATTCAATCCCTTTTAATTAAAAACTCGATATCAATGAAAAATAGAAACATCAGATAATTGAAAGAAGCGTTTTGTATCCTTGACACAATTTACATATTTTAAATCCTGCTGCAAGTCACTGCATTAAACACATCGACTGGTAATTATCGATTAATTGCATCGCTTATTAAACTGAATGAAAATCCGTTTAACACATTAACACAATACGCATTTATAAATGTATTTCCATATCGCTGAAATCTCGTTTTCATTGGCCCAGAAGTATTATAATTTCATTGTTGTTGTTATTTCCGTAGCTTATGTTATTGTTGTTGCTGCTGTTGTTGCTGTTGTTGTTTCGCCGGTTTAGTCCATTGACAGAATTGCAACTGCACACACACACACACACATGCTTTGTGAGGCATAAAACATTTTTAAATTTATTGAAACTAAAAAGGGAGCAAAATAGTGAATACAAAATCAACAGACACACAAAACTGAGAACTGGCTCAACAAAAAAATATACTCTGCCAACAGCTGGAGTTTCCCTTCGAAAAGCTGTTACAATGGTTGTGTGAGTGTGTGTGTGTGTGTGTAAGTGTGTGTGATTGTGGCTGGCAAATGGCAGCGAGTTTTTGAAAATTTCATCATTGCATTTGGGTTTTTGGCTTCGATCGACGCGTCGCTTTACCAGTTAAGCATTTCTCTAGTGCCAGGCATTTTTGTTGAGCGATTTCGCTTGCTCCCGATTGTGGCACTTACAGTCGCGTCATTTTGACTACTCTCTCTCTCTTTATCTCACTCTCTCCCTCAGTTACTGCAAATTTGGAAACCCTTGCAGAGGGTATTTTAATTTGTTTACAATATGTGCAGCGGATTTATTATGTATTTACTGATATTTATTGCATTTGCATTAAGTTTAAAAAATAATTTATTTATTTATTTATTTATTTACAAAATTATGTTTAATAATAATACATAAACATAATACTAATTAACGAGTGCTAACCTAGGCCTTCGACTCGAAAAATAATTTAATTTAATTGAATAAGTTTTAAATTTTAACAAATCTGTGCTGAGAGAAATTTATAGAACATACCTAAAACTTTGCTTTTCCGCATAAGCACAGGGTCTCGCAGAGTTGAGCTTACATAACTGTGGCCCTTCCCAATTCTATATAGTTTTTTTTTTAATATTTTCGTTGCACTGTGCCTTCTGTCATGGCTGAGTGCCTCTTTAGCGTGACTCAAGTGGCCCAGCAGAAGTGTGTGTGTGTGTGCTTAGGGATGGAATGGAAAGGGAGGAGGAGCCCTGCACACGTACACATATGTGTCCTCGTTGAGTGACTGTTCAAATCTAACGGGCATCGTTCCCCAGCTTACACACTCCTCCAGCTCCTTCACCAGCGCTTTGTCGATGTCATTTCCAATGCTCATTGCCGAGTTCTTTGCCATTGATTTGTGTCGCCCCTCAGACCAAAAAATACGCCAGTAGTACCGGCAGCCACACCAGCAACAACTCCAGTCGGAGACAGTTAAGGCCCCAAACCGCTTGGCACATTTCGCTTGATTGCCCAATTCGGGCAGCACGAAACGCTTTTCCCACTCCCAGCCAGCCAGCCACGCCTACTTTGCAGCCTACCAGCAGCGCATTAAAAAACATCGAGTACATATACACATTTAAATATATACACAGAGAAAAAAATTGTTCTTAATTTTGAGCTGAATATTCTAAATTTCAGAATGAATTTTTAATAATATAAATAATATTTTAAACTTTATATTTTAAAAGATTTATAGCCAAAATAATCAACTTGAAATGAAAACAAATTTTGTTCTTTTGTAAACTTGGAAAGTATGTATACCTGTTAAATGAAATACGTAAATAGTTCTTAAACTTTAGATTCTAGCACCCTAATAATTAAAATACATATATGCTGAGAGTAAAATTAAAAACCGTACTTAAATAAAGCATTATGTAGATCCGAGATCATTTCACTTTTGACACTGTTTGAATAGATTTGTACAGAAAATGCAGAATTTGTTTCTGTGTATCTATCTGTAGATTTATGCCTGCTTTTTTAAGTCAATATGTGAACAAGGAACGAGGCAAGAGGCAATCAGGCAAACTGCTTAAGCTCTGGCCCCACACCATTCCAAAACTCACACACACACACACATGGCCTCATTCCAGCTTTATCATTATCGGCAAAGCAGTCATCATCATTGAAAAGGGGGAAGAGGGGCAGATGAACTCTCATAAAACGGCGCATAAAGTTTGCTTCCTTCACGACTTCAACTTCAGTTTCAACTTTGCACCCGCGCTAATAAAAACATTAATGTTCACCCCTCGCACATATGCTGTAGGGGAAAGAGAGAAAAGGGGTGGCACAATGAGGGGGGAGGCAGATCAGACAAGTTTACTCATAAATAAATATTTCCTTGACTAACATTTTAAGCAGACTCGGAACAATGCGGCGCCTTAAAGCCAGACTTTGGACTTGGACCTTGGATCCCGGACCCCGGACACCGCGTGCCAATTTGTTAATAGAAGAAAACTTGCTTGTTGTAATTTGAAACTGTTTACATTGGCCCAAAGGGGTTGCAGAGGGTCGAAGGGGTGAGTTGCTTGTCCAATTGTGTAACTTTCCTAGAATTTCACCAGATAACAACGCGCGAGGCAAAAACTTTTCGGCCCTACACCAATGTAACAATGGCATTTAAGTTTCCCTTTAAATGGGAACAGGAAGGGGGTGGGGGGGCTTCCTCTTAGTCATTCCCCTCTTCATATCCTTCTCTGGGCTGGCACTCAAGTTCAAGCTACGCTTGATTGGCTGATTGACTTGGCAATGGCCCGCGGCAGATTTAATTGTTCGGTGCTCGTAAAACTATTTGCCGCAGTTTGAGATCTTTGACATGACTGTAAATGGCTGAGAAAAAGCCGGTGTGGAAGTAGCTTCAGTATTAGGTTTTGACAGGCAAAAGCTTTGCCTACGATAAATCGATAAATCCATCGCAGAATGCAGGCAACTTAATGTTTGATGTGGCACATGACTTTATACCCACATAACTAAAGCCGCTATTGAAAATTGAATTTAGCTGCCAATGCAATTTCAAAATTCTGCAATTAGCACTCTCTTTCTCTCCCTTTCTCGCTCACACAATATTGCTCACGATAAATCGATAAGACTATCGGAGAATGGAAGCATGCTTCATGTCTTCTTCAACTTCAACTTCAACTTTAATGTAGCACATGAATTTATAACCACAAAATTAACGCTGCTATTGAAAATTGAATTTAGCTGCCAACGCAATTTCAAAATTTCAACTCTCTCTTTATCTCTTTCTCACTCCCTCTCTCTATCTGTATCTCTGTCTCGGTCTGCTATATGCTAATAAGTTTACCGAGCCTCAATTCTCATATGGCTGCTTAACTTTACACTTTATATGTGCGTTGTTCTTGCTCTTTCTCTCTCCCTGTCCTCTCTCTCTCTCTCTCTCTCTCTCTCTCTCTCTCTCTCTCTCTCTCTCTCTCTCTCTCTCTTACTATCTCTCTGTCGCACTCTCTCCCCTCCCCCTCTTTCGATGTGTATCACACGCTGCGACTGGCATGTTGCATGCCTCACTGAGCAATAAGTTCGACAAACTCATTTCATTAAGCTCACAGCTGCATAAAAAACGAGCTAATGCGCTGCCGTTGCCTTGTAACACTTCCTCACACTTTTCCACATTTTCCACACTTTCCTCCACTCTCCATCCTCTGCTCTCGCTCAGTATCCCAGCCATCGATGCTCCCATCGATGCAGCTTCGTTTAGTGCATGCAACATTGCTGTTGTTGTTGCTGTTGTTCGTCCTCCATTGCCGAGAGATGTCTCATCATTTATTGGCAAGCGCTTTTCAACGGATTGGCAGCACCAACAACAACATACGCATCGATACATACACATACTAGCTTGGCTTAAAGTGCCTTAGGCATCAGCAGCAGAATAAACCAAGACTGTGACTGTGTTGAAGTCTGCGACTGAAGCTGAGACTGAGACTGAGTCTGAGACTTCAGCTTTGGATATGGATGCAGTAACAGGGCCATGGCCAGGACATGCCAGGACAGGATAACTGCATTCTTGCCTTTTTGTTGGTATTTATTGCCAATGTGCCGCACTCTAAAGCCATCAATTTTTTACTAGATTAAATAAAATTTACCAACGATTTATCTAAGCTCACGGTCGCGCCTGTCTCCTGTCTCTTGTTTCGCTGTCTCTTGTCTCCTGTATCATGTCTCCTACATATATCCTGTCTTCAGTTTCAGTTTCGGCTTTTGCTTCCACGTGTATGTTACCAGATCCTGTCTATTCGATTGGCAAAGACAATAACAGGTTACATTTAATGCAACTATCTGATTTACTCAAACCCTTAAAAGCTCTTACCCAGCATTGACGAGTGAATAAATAAGTTTAAAAGCACTTGAAAGGACAATTTTTGAAACAAACATTTGTGATTTATTTTGCATTGTCAGAATTTTAACAAAGCCAACTTAAAGCTTACATTAAATTGTTGTAGACAAAGCTAAAGCTGATTAAGTATTTATGAGTTACCTAGTCAATAATGACTTGCAAATATTTATACCATACTTTTAAATACAATTAAGAGTTGAAATCTGAATGATTGATTTTGGAATTAAAGCACTAAGAGAATATAAGCTAAACTATTTTATAAACTTAATGATTTTCCATTCTATTTAATAAAAGCATTGAAGTTATTTTCACTCTTTTATTTAGCTTGTGAGACGTAAAGTAATGGAACATGAACTCTGAGCTAACTGATCAATGTAATATAATATCCTTTGGTTTGATTTAAATAAGAATGTAAAATTGCAAATTAAAATTAAATATTATTTTGTTTTATGGTCTTTTTTAAACATATCCTTCTTAACTTCGTTCATCAGTCACTTAATTGTCTTTATGAAAATTAAGCAACGCTTTAAACATCAATATGTTTAAAAAGTCATAAAATATATTATTATATTGAATATTCTTTGATTCAATAGCATTTATAAAACTGTATTTATTTTCGTAGCTGTGAACTTAAAAAACAAATACTTACTTCGTTTGTTTGTCCTTATCAAATGAATTATTGAAACATTAAATATCCCTTTTAAAATGCGATATTTAAACTACGATATTATATATTTAATTTAAACATTAATTTGCTTCCACATGGCATAGAAACTGTATTCATAAAAATGTACTTATATTATTAATTGCGGTCTCACAATCATTGAATTCGATTTTATATTTCAATGTTTACCATAATATTATTATGGTTAATAATATGATGCATATGTCGCGTTTTAATGCTGTAAGCTGCAATATTGTTTGTGTACTCGAATACAAAAACCCATTAATCGCATTTCCCAAGTGGCAGGCTCTGTCTCTATCTCTCTCCCTCCCTCTCTCTCTCTCTTCTCTCTCCGCCTCATTTGCAATTGCCATGGAGCTCTATTCGATATCCTTTACCCAACCCATACCCAACTCATTTATTGAGCATTTTCTTCTTTTTATTTTGTGCCAAAATGGAATTCTTACGTTGAAGCTCAGTTGCAGTTGCTCTTGGGTTGTTACCACGTCGTGCCACGCCCCTTTGGAGGCACATTTCCCCCTGAGTTTCAGGACATTGCACAGACTGTGGCAACTTTGCCGTCTTGTCGTTGTTTCTGTTTCAGTTTCTGGTCTGGTTCTGGTTCTTTTGCTGCCTTTACCTTAGCAGCTGCAATGAAAATACATTAAAATGCAGTTGCAATTGCTTTTGCACTTGCCACGCCCACACTCACAGTCACACTCACACTCGCACTCGCACTCACATCGATGGCAACGCCCACACTCACAGCTGTACTCACGAATGCCAAACGTATTCGCTGCAATGGCATTCATCAGAGTTATCCTGTCTCGTTATCCTTGTGCTTTACATGCAATACGAGCAGCTCGATGGAAAGCCACTTAGCATTTTCCCCTCCGCTCTCCTCTCCACAATTTTCCCACCTTTCTACTTCACATTTTCTCACGGCACTCGCTTTCTCTCACGACGCATTATTGTTGTACACAATTCACATTCATCTTAGAATAAACAACTGAATGAAAATGAATTATATAATTGATTACAATGCATTTGTTTTTCTCTCTCTTCTCAATTTCTTTCCTTTTAGCAAGACGGCTTTCAACGACTTCTGGCCCCCTTCTTTTGGCTGCATTGAGGTAAGTCGAGGAAATTTACAATTAACAGCTGCGTTTCGATTGCAATAAAATAAGCGTAGTATATACTCTATACAATTAAATAAAGGAAGATACTTTGAGGGTCCTGAAAAGTATGCTATACATGTTTGAATTTTAAACTGCTGTAAAGTGAGCTGTCTTTAAGCCAACAATAATAACAATAACAACGTCGAAAAGATCAACAAAAATATATTTATGGGATATTATGGAAATCGATAAAAGCCTTTATTCATTTATTTAATGCGAATCCTTTTTTTTTGCATGCCATTTTTCTCAGCATTTGATGTGAGTGTGTTTGAATTGCGAATGAGAGTGAATGTGAATGTGGATGCTTTGGGTATTTATTTATGTAATCAAACACGTTGTCGAAGGGGCGTGGCACTCTCCATTTAATGGCAAGGACATTAGTCCTGCTCCTTAATGCAATGCGTTGTCGTTAAAAGCGGCGACCAAAGAAATTGCCACTAAATGTTATTGAAATCGAATACCAACCATGCCCACTTATCACTCATCCCTTCTTTATATATACACACACATACATGCATACATACATACATATGTATGTACATTCATATGTGTGTGTGTTCAGCTGCTTGCTGTTCAGCGATGCGATGTCTCACAAGGTTTATCTTTTATAATCGTAAATTGATTTGCCGCCAAACAGTGACCAATGCCCAGAGCAGACTTACTTCCGACTAACAGAAGGAAAAGGACATTAGGAATGCAACAACATACATTCGGCTGACTGGACAACATATGTAAAAGTATGTGTGTGTTTACACTAAAAGAAAAGACCCAGAAATTGTATCTTCAGATTACTAAAACTAAATACTTTATAAGAATGTTAAAAGGGGTTAATTTTACTCTAGGATTTGTACTCTTAAAAAAAAGTATTGGTAATCTTCTTAATAAGAAAATGGGCGTTTTTTAAGTGCTCTTAGCATCTAGATGTATTTTCTATAATTTAAGATCAAAGTTAGTCTTAGACACCAGACCATTATCTGAGACTATTTTTCCGATCAGTGTATTGTGCTCGTCATGTGGCTGCTTCGTTGTGCCTTTGACTTATTGCCCGCAACTAATTCCTAATTATAATTTCAATTAAATATTTATTTTAATTAAAAAGCAACTTCAAATACACAACCCACAATCAACTGAGCCACACAACCATGTAGATCTCGGCCAGGGCAACCCAATAAGAGCCTCAGTTCATTCCCAATACCAATCCCAATCCGAATCCCAGCCAGAAGCCATCCGCATCCTTCCAGCATTTAGTCAGACCATTCAGCTTGCCTGCTTCATTAAATTTCATGAATCGCCCGCAGCGTTACCCCATATTCTGTGCATGTTGTTGATGGCTTTACACACACACACACACGCATATTGAGCTTTAGAAAGAGATAGAAATATATATATATATAGAGAGAGAGAGAGAATGAGAATGTGAGACTCTTTGTTGTCTGTTGGCTGGGAACATGCGAATATAACTCAACGAATATTTCGCGACCCCTATGCTCTTTACTTCCCCTCTCATTTTTTCATCCACTCTCCCTCTCCCTCTTTCTCTCACTGACCATGGGCTAGCCCGTATCTTGGCTGGCATATCGCCCCACGATTCTGTTGTTTCAGTGAAAGCCACAAAAACTGTTTGCGCTTTTATTTATTTGCTATTGATTTCCACAGTCCCAGGACGCAATTTGTTTGCAATAAACTTCATAACAATAATTCATGTCCACACAAATAAATAATTCATGGTTTCACTCGATACGAGTCCCCCCCTTTTCCATCCCCTCTTTGCTGCATTTGCTGACCATCATCATCAGCGCGATCCAATCCATGACTCTCTGTCTTGAGGCCTGGCTAATACCTTACCCCTCGTCGGTGAATTCTCAGCGCATATATATCTCTCGGACACGATAGATAATTTCATTGCGCAACGTTGAGCAGAATGAATGGGCAAGGCTATAGGCCGAAGATACTACATACATATAGTATAAGAGAATTCGCAGGACGAACATAAAAGTCAACAGCGAGTTAATAAATTCAGTAAGCGTTGCGATAATAAAAACTAAACATTAAATTAAAAGGTGTTTCATGCGATGTCAATGCCATTCATGCATGTTAAAGCACTCGCAGAAATATGAATGAATGCACAGTGTCCGCAATGCATTAGAGCACAATGGAGCAACAGTCAAAATATAAGTTGAGATTAACAGGATAAATAAAGTCTTGAACATGTTTACAATGAAACTAAATTAAATGAATGCAAGTATTTAGAATTAAAGAAGTCAGTCGATTAATCATTTGATTTTTTGAATGTTAGTATGTAATAATAAAATAGTCAGTCAATTAAAATTAAATGAATCATTTGGATTATTGAAATCATTTGAATCAAATCAATATGAATATTCACATAAGGGCTTTAAATGAATTAAATAAAATAAAATAGTCAATCAATTTTAAACATTAAAATCAAATCAATTTGATAATAACATATGTATACTTAAATGCTTTGCATCAACTCAAATCCTTTAATATAATTTAAATCGTTTGATTATATCGAATCAAATAAGTTAGCTTTTTTATTAATTGTTTTATTAAAATTATATCAACTTGAACACTTTTTCTATATTTGTATTATTCTCCTTAATTTTTTGTCTCTCTGTTTTATTATTATATTCATTCTGCGCTGATCCTTTTTATTGGGGCAATTCCTTCAAGCTATTTGGCATTGTGAAATGCTTACCAAGCTGTCAAACATTTCTCAAATGGTTTTATTGACTTTGCTACACTGTGGATAACTATTAGAATTGTTGAGTGGTTTTGCGAGTGTGTTTGAGTAACTTTACTCTACGATTCCAGCGACTCGAGGGTTACAGCAGAGAATGGCATGTGATATCGCAAAGTAATCGAAAACAAAAAAAAAAACCGATAACCGACGCATGTCTGTCTGTGTGTGTGTGTGTCTGTGTGTGTGTGTGTGTATGCGTAGTGCCATTAGCATTTCCACAGCCATTGTCATTTCCATTACCCCTTTTTCTTGGGAACGAGAGAAGGCGACACAGACATACGCCAAATGTGTCGGACACTATGCATGGGAAATTGAATTTCCCATTATCGTATAAATGAAAATTAATGAAATTTTTGCGAGCTTCAAGCTCTTCGTTCGCATTTGTAATTCCAAAGCTGGGGGAGTAAAACTTTCTGCGCTGTTAGCTGATTGAATGCATAAAGTGACATGGACAGTTGATGACAGAGACAGAATCAGAGAGAGACAAAGGAGAGAGAGAGAGAAAGTTGGACAGTCAGTTAGTCAGAGTTTGTGACAAACGAATAGAGAGTGGATACTCAAAGCTCGATGAAGCTGCGTCGTGTTGTGTTTTGAATTTACCAATGCCAATGCCGCATTACTCATACGCCACGTGCAGCCAGCGCTTTGATTTTTGCTGTGCTGTCATAAAAAGTCGACTGGCAACAGTCGAGCAGTCCGTTTGCCGAATGAATTGGACACTCATTCGAATTGATTTCGTATGTGGCGCATAAGTCAAACGAATTTCGTATCAATGAGCAAAGAAGGACACACGAACAACAACAACAACAATTCGAAAGCAGCCAGGACATTCGAACGAGAAATGGGGGAACAGCGATAACCGGTCAGTCGGGCAAATATAATAAAAATGAAAAGAAAATAAAATATTTACACATGCGAGTACAAACAAATAAATAAACACAAATAAAATATGACACAGAGCAGCGATGACAACGATAAGGACAACGACATCGAAATGGACGAGGGCCAATTGCGAAAATGAATTTACTATGTACGAAATGGTTAAGTACAAATATGTTGAGACAGCAACAACAACACCAACACCAACACCAAGAGAAACACCAACAGCAACACCAACAGCAACAACAACAGCAACAACAACGACTATGACAGCAGCAATGAGAACAGCAACAGTCACGTTAAAATGACACACGCACAGTGGTGCCATTCCATTTGCATTGATTGGAATATAAATGTTATGACACTAGCAGAAAAAGAAAATTTGAAAAGATAATTAAGTCTATCTATCAACAAATTAAAAGTACAGTAAAGCTTATTAAAAAATTTAAAATTCAGTAAAATCTATGACTTTTTAATAATATAATCAAGTGATAAAATAATTTAGGAACAATTAAACTTAATATCATATTAACGTTAATGTTTTCCAAGTTTTATTATACCCAAATAATTTTTTTGTTTTGCTGGTCTATAAATGAGTTAAGCTCAAATCAATCCTAAACGAATTTAATCAATGTAATAAACAGATGCAATCCACAGTGATATAAGTAAGTTTTGTTAAAGATCAAAGATTTAGTATCTGTTATTTAAGCTAGTCTCATTCGACTATAAATAAATCAAATTGATTGATGCTCGACCAAGCGGTGAATGTAAGTGCCTTGAACTAAACTACTTTGCCTCACTGTATGTCAAAGTTGTCAGTGTGCCTTCTGACTGTCCCTGCATTCTAATCCCCGTCCAAACTATGAGCTGGCTGATAGCAACTCCTGGCGAGACGCCTGTCGAGTCCTGCCAACTCTACTGGCAACTTCTGGCCAACTCCAGGATTCACCTGACTGCGTTGCCTGCGTGAGCATGACGCTTGTTTAACTGTTTACAGTTGTTGGACCTTACCTCTGAAGCTGCATCTGAAACTGACGCTGAAAGCTGAAAGCTGAAAGCTGATTGAGGAAATGCACATCAAGCGCTCTAAGGCACTGCCAATAAACTATGCGCCTGTCTCCGACTCCTTGACTATGTATGTATGTATGTATGTGTCTCTGCATTGATCTCAAGTGAGCAAAAGGGAGAGAGCGAGAGAGAGAGAGAGAGCAAGAGAGACAGGGACAGTTGGAGCTAAATCCTATAAATATGCCATTTGAAAGATAATGCAGCAATAACAAAGTGATGGCCAGGATGCTGCAGGACGAAGCTTGGCCAAAGATAAATAGGCAGCAGTAGGCAAACAAGACGAGCAAACAAATGTTGCCAGAGCGCGATTGCAATGCTCCTGCTACTACTGCTACTGCATTTTCTCCTGCCATTTTCTGTATGTATGTAAGGATACTGGGACGGACATCAAGCAAACAGTTTGCGGGAAGGCAGAATTGCGCTAAAGGCGGCGAAACGCATTTGGAAACGCAATGAGAAACACACACACAGGCACACAGACACACAGACACACACACACATATATGTATACACATATAGCGACACTCACACAGTCACATAAAAATGCCAACTGTCCAACTGTGTGACTGAGCCTGTCAGCAGGACATGTGCATGAGACACAGGAAAATAGATAGATTTCGACGACGACGAGCTGGGATTTTGTAAAAGGAAAAATTAGAAATGCAACAGCAGTAGAGACTGGTGAGAGAAAGAGGAGGAGAAAGAGAAGTGGAAGAGAGATGAGAGGAGAGAGAGAGATTTAAGTCAGCAGCAGCGAGCAAATAACAACAAATATAGTAAATAGTTGGCCCGTTTGAAAGTTGTAGCGTATTTTATATGAGCTTTGGCCAAAAAAAAAAAAAACTAAATAGGAAAGAGCGAATGCTATAACGGCAGAGTTGTAGATGTCTTGGCTTACACACACACGCACACAATACAAACACTCACACACACACACACACACACACATAGTTGTTTGCTAGATTAAATTTACTACATTTGAAATTGAATAACTAAAGCTCCCGAAGGATCATCTTCATTTTGTATTTATCCAGAATGAATGGTAAACGACAGTTGGAATAACATACACACAGACAGACCTATAACTAAAGGGAGAGGGAGAGAGAGAGAGAGAGAGGTTCAGTGAGAGAAAAGGGGGAAGAAAAGAGATTGAGGGGAGAGAGAGGCAATGGATTGATGATAGAAGCAGCCGTAGCAATAGCAAACAAAATATTGCAGAAATACGACTGAAAGCCAACGACAGGACAAACGGCTAAGACAGACAAACATATAGACAGACAGATGGACAAACAGACAGACAGACAGTTAGACAGACCGACTGAAAGATAGACAGCCGGACAGACACACATACGAAAACAATCAGTAATGTAATAGAAATGCCGTCGAATGAGGCATGCAACACAAGGCAACGTTGCCTTTAGTAGTAAGCCTCTGGGGCAGCACGATGGATCGACTGAAAAAGGCACAAGCATACTAAACAGTAGGATGGAAAAAGATAGAAACAGTTGGAGTGAGAGAGAGAGAGATAAGCTGAGAGGACGCAGGATTCAGGACTCGAGATGCTGGAGTTGCCGGGAGCATTGGCATTCTGCAGGAAACAGCTTGACAAGCCGTTGAAATTTATATTGAAATATGTTTGTCTGGTTGCATGGATTAAGTAACTGTACTTGCATTTACCTTTCAACATCCAGCAACATGCCACCAGCTAACAGCATCCTTTAGCCACACACTACAACAAAAAGCAGAACAACTAAAAGTAGTTTAATTGAGACAACCCAACGAGCACGAAAGGTTCTTGGAATTGTCAAAAGTATTTGGAAAATTGTCCACAAATTATATAACAGCATAATTTTACTATATTTGAAAATATTATTGGGATCAGAGATAAGCGAATGAAATTATTTCCAAAAAGTCAAATGGGTTTACTTATGAAAATTATGTATTATTATTAATATTGCAGTAAATTAATATTAATATTATTTATTTGTTGCATAGAAATTAGATGAAACCTACGAATTCAAATTTTGTTGGACTCTAAAATTAACTATTGAGTTAAATGGATATCATTTAAAGTTAAAAAAACTTAGAGAACAAAGTACATTGTCAAAAACTAAATAAGAGTTATTTGATTTATGTCAATTATTAAGAAGTATAATTGATATTGTGAACAGCTATTTTATTTATTTGTTATTTTGCATAATTTATTAATTATGTGAAAAGAAAGTTTTGTATTTATGCTTTATTTTTAACCATTTAACACTGCTTGTTGAACTGACCCAGCTGAAAAGAAGTGCAAATATGCAAAGGAATGATTACAACATTGCATAGTTGTGGCAAGAAACAACCAGTCGAAAAGGGGAACAAAAAGGATATCAAAAGGGGATCTAAAGGGTAGCAAATGTGAGCTCATTACGGATTTAGCGATTTGATACAAACACCTGCCGCCTGTTCGCGAAATCGCATCCATTCAAAGGTATTCAAATCGCAGTCAAACACACACTGACTGAAGGGGGAAAAGGATATGCAAAAGAGGCCGTCAAATGCTTAAGCCAATGCGTGTTTATGTATATTACCTAAGTAAGAGTGTGAGTGTGTGTGTGTGTGCGTGTGTGTGTGTAAGCCATTTTGCAACAATGGCTAAAAGGGGTTACTGCTTTGGGCTTGGGAATTGGGTATTAAGCATTGGATATTGGATGTATTTGGGTTGTATTGTGTGTGTCAAGGCATGCGGATGCGGATGTCGACTTTCTTTTTTTCTGCTTTCCTTTCCCATTCTTTGCTGTTCTTTTCTTTTCTTTTCATTTTGTTTTTCTTTTTTCTGTGCCGTTTCTCTGCCTTCTTTTCCTCTGTTAAGACGGCCGTCGCCAGTGTTATGAATAAACATAAAAGCGTTTTGACTTCTTATCGTTGCAAAGCATCATGAATTCAATTGTATTTAGTACACACACACATACACATACATATGTGCACAATCGATTGTCAAGCACAAAAGAAAATGTTTTATATTGGGTGGGGGAGGGAGCATAAAAGTGAATATTACTCATACGCCAGCGCGGCCCAACGAGGAAGAGAAGGAGCAAGCATTTGATTAGCAACAATCGCAACTGCTGTGAAATTGAAAGAATTTGTGAACTTGAACTAAAGCTATGCCCAGCAAAAATATGATATTAGATTAAGACTAAGAGGACTCAGTTGAAGCCCAAGGACTTTTAAAAGAAAGCATTACAAATTGATTTCATTTTTGAATGCATTCGACAGTTGGTCATAAACTAAGCAATTATTTTGCCTCAAAACAAAATGCCCAGCAGGTAACTGTCAATCTGTGGGCCATTAAAGGTTTGCTACCAGAAAAGATAAACAAATGTTCATTTATATTTCATAGTTATTTGCTTCTCCATCTTTCTTCTTCAATCTTTAACCATTGTTGCAATAAATTGTGTTGTTGTTTTTTTTTTGCATTTCTTTCAGCTACCTGGGGATTGTTGTCTTTTTGTTTGTGTATTGTGACCAAATTGCATTTGAATATAAATCAAAATTATATTCGTATTAAATCAGAAATCGACCCCAAAAAACCGAATTGCAATTAATAAACAAAGCAGCTGCTATGGACCAAATCAAATCTCATTTAAATTTAATGTTTGTGCTTGTGTGTGTTTTTGAATTTTATTGTTTTTGTCATGTTTCACAGAGCAAGAAAGATGAAAATCATATTTCAGATTAAATACTAGCTTGGCATAGAGACGAACATAATAATAATAATAATAATGTCTTGTCTTTTGATTTGTATCTCATAGCAAAAACAAGTACTTATTGTTATAGCCCCGACTTGAAACTCTCTCGCTCTCTCGCACTCTCTCACACTCTCTCTCACTCTTTCTCTCGGTCTTGACTCAAATGAAAATTCAAAGGAAATTACCGCAGAGTCACTTTTCATTTGCTGCCACTTTCAAGTTTAACTTTGTTTTTCCAACAACCTAAAAAACATTTTCAACTTGAGTTGATTGTTGTTGTTATTGCCCCTCCCCAAAAAAAAGCAGAAAATTCAGTTCAGTTGAAATCTGTTTCCGCCTTTTTGGCTTTTGGCTTGCCTCAAACACGTGTTTAAGTGCATCACCTGAGCTTCAACTTAGTTACTTGGCGTATCCTTAAGGTCTCTCTCTCCCTCTCCCTCTCTCTTTCCTTCTCCTCCCTTCTTTCCCTTATCCTACTCCTTCTCTTTATTGTAGCCTTCCTCTTTGCCGGTCAAGCGTATTCGTTTCTTCTTTATCATGATCCCCATCCGTGCGTTCGTTGGCGACCTACGTTAAGTGTCAAACACATTTTGCTTTGGCAATTTCTTGGGTCGCTCATCGAGGCCCCTTACTACCATTTTCTCTCCTCTCTTTACCCCCCAACCCCTTGCACTTCTAAGGCAAACCCCAGACGCGCAAAGTTCTCATGTCTCATGCTCATGTCGTAGGCGTTGCCAACTCTAATGAAATGATTCATTTCCGTTTTCCGTTCTATTTGTATGTACACATGTCTGTGTGTGTGTATGTATGTCTCTCTCTCTCTCTCTTTCTCTTTCCCTCTCTCTGTTACTCGCTCTCTCTCTCTCTCTCTCCCTCTGCATATGTGTATGCTTCCAACACACTTGACACTTTCTTTCCGCTTTGGCTCGTGGCTGCGGCTTTGCTTCGTTGGCTTTGACTTTGCCACGTTGATAAATTTGTGTAAATCCGTTTTAGCCAATTTCCACACACACACACATACACACACACTCACATATACTCACACACACACACTCACACACATGCTAACACGTGCTAATGTCCTTGGAGAGCAGCGTACACCTTTTTGCTGCCACAGCTTGTGGTTTTTCACTCTTCCTTTTGGGTTTTCCCACTTGGGACTCCTACTGCTTTTTCTGTTTTTATTCCACTTTTTTCTCTTTATTTTTATTTTTTTCTCTGTATAAGCTTTGCTTTTCGACTTCCCACAAAGATAAACGATCGCTGATATGTTTTTTCCGATAAATTCCCTGTTTTCAGCTCGTTTTGGATTTAAACTTTTTTGTTTGCAACTGACAGCAGATCACATTTTGTCTATAAATATTTCTTCATTTTATGTTCAGCTTCAAGTTAGCTTTTGAATTTGAATCGGAAATAAATTTGCCACAATTTGCATATATGGCTTTTTAACTTTACATATAGCTGAGATATCGAATAGTCTTGCAAATAATAATACATTAACTTTCAGAACTTAATAATTTAAATAGGCATTAAAGATTCTGTGTGTTAAGTTTAATTTCATTTTAATTTAATAAGACTTAATTGTTGAAAACTGTGGAACAAAACTGTACTCCTTTGTTAAAATTGTGAAACACTTACAATTATATGTTTTCTTTTATAAAATAAAGTTAAAACAAGTCTCTTTAGGATTATATAGTTAATACATGAGGTCAAGTACCTTTCAAACAACAGAAGTAAGTAGAATAATGGTTGTTATTATCAGTTTTGAGTTGTCTTATTTACTGTGTTTAGTCATTTTTTAATATTGCACTTTGCAATAGTTAAACTTTCTTCGAAATCACAACCGCTTATATTTTCTACAGTTGTTTCCTAATCGCTTTGAAACTTTTGGTCATGCCTTTATCATGTTTATAAATTTGTAAGAAACTCCTTAGCTTGTTGCAACTCCAAGTATTGCCACTTTCTCGCACATGACACCCGGTTGCATGCTCTTTAGCTGAAATGTGGATCCTTTTCTGAGGTCCTTGCGGCCCTGTATACATCTCCAGAAATTGCCTCGTGATTAAATAATTTGTACAATTTCTTTTTTCGAAGCTTTGTTAAACGTTTTCCGCTTTGTTTGGCATTTTTACGTTGTGCTTCGACATTTTTTTTGCTGTGTTTCTTTTTTTTTTTTTTTGGGTTTTTTCCTCTTTGTAGCCACTGGTCTGTGGTTTCATCTGCAGCCGACAGGGGGCGGCTGTGTGCCTGGTCAGAGAGCTGTCGCGGCTTCGGCAACGGCAACGGCAACGGCAACGGCAACGGCAACGGCAACGGCAAACGGCTTCGGTCACATGTTTCATGCCAGTTACAGCATTGTGGAAGACGAGCAGCGTGCCCCAGTAGTACCACCTATCCCTTACCCCTCTGTAGGACAGCCTCCCTCCTCTACGCCACTGGTTGTCCCCTATAGTTGTTGGCCCCAGCTCATAACTTATGCCAGAGGCGGCAAAAATGTGCCAGGCCCAAAAACGGCAAATGGCGGGCAGCGCAGCGCAGCGCATTTGTTACTACCAATGGCAGTGGCAATGTTGTCACACACACACCAACACACACACATTTACACACTCATGGATGTGGCCTGTGCCTCTGCCCCCTTTGTCCCTATTGCACCCCCCTTTTGCCCAGGGGCGTCACTTTTGAAACATTTACTTTATGTTGTTCACAGGAAATTAGATTTTTTTTTTCTCGCAGCTATTGCTGCTGCTGCTGTTGCTGTTGCTGCTGCTGCCACGCCCACAATGAGACGTAGCCCCCTTTCGTTTTGCAACCAGTGTTGTGCAACACATTTAGTTTTAGCTGAGTTGTCAATGGCAGCAGCAATGTCGCTGCCATGTCCTTGCGGACAGGAAGCAAACTCATTGCGGAAACAGCTTTTTAGCCGTAACAAGCCGTACACACACACACACACACACACAGTGGACACACTCATATACACACTCTCTCACACACACATACTCTCTCTCTCACACACTCACAGAGTAGCCAACTTGTTTGCCATGCTAATTTATTTATAGACACCATTTGAAGGGGGACAGATGAAAGTTGAGGAGAAGGATGAACTATATAGGAGAGGGGGACATAACCTGGTCAGCAGTGTCATCTACTACTTCTTGTTCTTGTTCTGTTCTGTTTTTTTTTTTGTTTCCTACTTGTTGTTTCTGTTTTTGTGTTAGTTCCGTGCAAATTTCCGCCGCAGACGACAAATTACATACGTGCAATGTCCACCTGAATCCCAGCTTCAGTTTCAGCCGCAGCTCCAGTTTATATAGGAATTCATCGGTGAGAAAGGAGTGTGCTGGGCTGTTGTTGACTTTTGACCTGCTCTGTTGGGTACAACTTTCCTTAATTCGATTTCGAGCTGCACAAACAAATCATTAAATTGCCGCCAAAACTCATTTGTGCAAAAGAGAGAAGAGAGAGAAGAAAATACAAATAAATATATTTTGGGTCATTGCTGCGCTTCTGCTTTTTATTTTTGACAGAACGTTGGATGGGAAAAAAAGGGTGGCAAAGAGGGTAGCTTTTCACTTCAGGTACACCTTTTCCATTACGATGCCATTACTGACCTGCCCCCTTCCCTTTTCCGCTGCTCATTCAGCACAAAATGAGTGAAAAAGTGTTGTGAGAAATGCTTGGCTGGTTACAACTTTCAACCTCATCCTTATGGATGGACAACAGCAGTTGCTAGGCCCACGTGGCATGCCACTGTTGCTGTTGTTGTTGCTGTTGCTGTTGCTGTTGCAGTTGCAGTTGCTGCTGCTGCTGCTTGTTGCCATTGCAATCGTTGTAGAACATGATAAGTAGCATAACCATTAAAATCAAAAGCAGCGAACAGAACGCCCGCCAGTTGCAAATGGAACGCGACCACTTTGGTTAATGTTTGGCTGGCAGCAGTAAAAGCATATCGCTAACAGGCAACAACACGGATACGCCCCATCGCCCCAACATACCACTGCCAATGCTGCCACAGACCGAGGCATGCATTCATTTTTACTCACTTCTCCCCCCTCTCTCTCTCACTTTATCACTCTCTCTCCGGGCGTTATTTCGGAGACTGGCTCTATGGGAATTTGGAGTGCCAACCCAAAAGGTAAAATAGTTGGCCACTTTTGGATTTGCAATGCATGTGTGTGTGTGTGTGTTTGTGAGTTGCAACAACAACACACGAAGCGTGGCAGATGCAGATGCATTCAAAATACCTGATAACAATTGCCATGAATCATTGGACATTGCTTACAATTGTCCATATATCGCTTGAGAGTTTGCTAATGAATGAATTCCCATTGCAAATGATTAAAGTGAGCTTCCGCTAAGTTGATTCCCATTTCTCCTTTCTTTTTTATTGCTCTCTCTCTCTCTCTTTTTCCCTTTCACTCTAGTCACATTGTCTCTAGCTAACGTACTGTGGTTAAGAACAATGCAATTGTTTATTCATTTTTGTTATTAATACTCTTAGTTTTCTCATTTACATGGTAAATTTACTGCCCAGTGAAGTTACGTTTAATCGGAAACTCTTTTTTCAAATTTAATAAACAAAATCGAATACAATTTTGTTAATTTAATTTAGTAAGAACGTCTAATTACGTTGGAATTTTGAGGAAAAAGATATCCCACAACCTAAAAATTTGAATACCTTTTGAGAAAACTAAACTTATCAAAATTGAATTCCTTAAGATTTTAATCTTTTTAATACATTATCATCACTATAAGAAAAAGCACTTGAAAATAAATTCCAATCATCGTTTCGTTTATAATTTACCGCTCAATCAATAAATAATCCATTTCAGCTTTTACTGCAATTGCACTTCATTTTGACCCACTGTACGGTCAGCATTGTTGCACCTGCAACTGGCAGTGCAGCTCCTGATGCTCCATCTGCTGTTCTCTGAATCATATTCTTCATTTCTGTGGTGCTCGAGTGAAATTCGTTTCAATTTGTAAAGCGTTTTCATTGTGAACCTTGCTTGCGTCGTGGTAAATTTCATATTTTTAAACGAGGAAAGCGACGCTCAGACATGACAGCTGTTGACGTCACCCCGCATCTCCAGTTTCCATTTGTGGGGGGGCAGTTAAGATGGAGAGAGGGGTGGTGAGGCGTGGTGGGGAGGCACCCTTGCCTCAAAAATAAATGAAAAGCAATTTACGCCGCAAAAGGAGAGCCGGATGTGAATGTGACTGGACAGTGGACCAGAGAAATAGAGAGAAAGAGAGAAAGCGAACAGTGTTGCCAACTTAAAAGAAACAAAATCTGTAAATAAAAGCTTATAATATCATAATCATCTATGTTTGCTTAAATTTGTATTATTTTATTTATTATTTTATCCTTATATTTAAATAGCCTCTTAAAATTTATGAGACAAATGAGATACTTTTAAAGTTTATAAATTAAATCAATAGTTATGTGTTAGAAATTTGTATTCCACTTTTTTCAAAGCTTATCATTTATATTGAGAAACTCTAAGGACCGTGTTCTCATCTTGCCGACAACCTTACAGTCTGGAAAAACTTGCTGCTAAGAGAACGAAATTTTATGTTAATCTGAAAACAGCCTCTAAAGTTCGTCTTAAAACTGACAAGTCAACCCCAAAAATTTGTTATTTATTTATCATAAATTAAATTAAGAGTCGGCTAATAAAAGCACTTTTCTTAAAAAAGCCAGATTTGACGAAAAAAGCTGCTTTGGCAACACTACAAATACAGTGGCAAGTGGAAGGGTAAAGTGAATCAAGGTAAAGAAAGCATTCGCACAAAAGCATTTGCCACATTTAGTGGCGTCAATTGCGATGCTCCCAAGAAGAATCTCCTTTTGCTCCTTCCCATTTTTTCCCTTTTTTTTTTGGAGTGTTGCATTGTTGCTGCTGTTTTTTGTATGTAAGCTGCTTTAATGGTCGGCAACATTTTTGAATATTAATATGTTTGCCGCATCATATTGTTGAGGCATGCCACGGCTGCCACTGGGGGCCACTAGGCGTGCCCTTGAATCGCCCACTGCTAAGCTGAGTGTCTGAGACTCGACTCGTAGAAGAAGCAGCCATAAATAAGACCATTTTCTTAAGCGTATTTCTACCCAACAAAACTTTGCCGCCACAACGTGCCGCAACAAATCGAAGCACTTGGCTTCGAGTGGTGGCAGAAGGGGTAGGGGAAAGTGAGTGGCTGTGACGGGGAATAGGGCTGGTTGGGGAGGGGAATGGGAAGGGAAGGGAAGGGAGGTTAGCTCGCTGCGGTCGCACACCTTTTGTTGGCCTCTGGAATTTCTATTTTATTTCATTTTATTTTATTTTACATTTCGTTTTTTTTTTTCTTTTGAAAGCAACGTAAAGAAAATGAATATAGGAACAACATCAAAACAACAACAACAACAACAACAACAACAGCAACAAGAACAACACGTTTACAAATTTTCGCTATAAAAATTTATGCAAATTAAAAATGCTCCATTCGACCTATAAACCGCAGTTCCCTGTTTCTTATTCCTTCTTCGCTGTTCATTGTTCGTTGTTGTTGTTGCTGTTGCTGTTCGTGCTTGCCACAGCATGTGGAATTTATGGTTAAGGAAATGCAAATGCAAAAGGCCCAAAACTGATTTGGGAGTTGAGTTTTGGAAACATTCGCTAGGCTGGCCACATCATCATCATTTTATGGCTTTTGTGCTTAATCTGAACACAACAAAAGTTTTAACCATCTGCCACACTTTTGATTAACTTAAGCCTTGAAAGATATTTCTAGTAACTAGTTGAAAAGTAAATATACATATATTTGCTTTGAATAGTTAATTGATTTTTTATTGAAGATATGAACATAACTTAAGCTTGATTTCAGCTGCCAATACAGTCAATTAATCTGGGTACATTCAATTGATGAATATTAGAACTTAATTTAAATTAAAAAATATATTTTCTGATGATAAAGCTTATTAAACAACTCTTGTCCGGGCAATGTCGAAAAGTATGTAAATTTAAAAGCTTTCTTTTTGTCAGTTTGTATACGTATTTAATCTGATACGGGCTTAATTTTACAATTTAATCCTGAACTACCGAGAGATCAAATAATGATCATAATGTCGTTCGTTTTGGACTGGCAACTTTTAAAGACACATTTTGTTGTTTCTTTTAATATTCAAAGCACACCAAAGTCCAGCTTAATGTTTTCTGTGAAATCAGCTGAGCTTTTTAATGACATTTCCTAATCCTTTCGGCTGAATGACTGTCACAGTCAAGTTAAGTAAAAACTTTTCTCAAAAAAGAAAATCAGCTGATTGTGTCGCAACTTTTCCAGAATCTATCTTCCATTTATCCGGGCCATTTGGCAAAATAAATAAATATATCTGTGTGTGTGTGTGTGTGTGTGTTGTCAGTTTTCTAAGTATTTTAGCAATTTTCATTCTTCAACTGATGCGGCAGTCATTTTGGCTGCTGCTTCCGGCACTCACAGTCATAATTATCTCTTCGTGCTCCGTGCCAGCCAAATCCTTTGAGAATCCTGTCATCTTTAACGTGTTCATTTGCGACGCCTTTTTCTGTTATGTGGCTCAGTGCGTGCCGTCAGCGAAGCTCTTTAGCCACAACCCTGGGGTCCCAGCACCACAAGTACAGTGGAGCAAAAGCACTCAAAACCAATGTGTCTATATACAGGGGAAAAATTAAAGTCCATATATCTCGCAACCAAGTTAAGTACCTAAGAAGTTCGCTTGCCAATGACAAAAAATTAAAGATGCACCATTGCTTTAAATGTAATTTTCTTGGGCTCTAAAGTTTATTACATTAATAAGAAATATAGTGAAAAAAATCTATAAAAAATGTGTTAGCTAAAAATAAAAATATTGAAATGCCTAATTTGTAGTTTATTTTTTAGATACGAAATTCGTAGTGAACCTTAGTCCATTTCTGAATTTAGTTTATTATTATTTTTTATTTTTAAAATTAAGTTAAATACAGATGATTGGGTAATCCGTAAGAAATTTAAATTTATAACGATTATTAATTATTAGAATGGAAATTGTGAGGTCGTAGATTAAAGTTTTCCACTGTACAA
This sequence comes from Drosophila testacea, assembly GCA_035043265.1. NCBI lineage: Eukaryota > Metazoa > Arthropoda > Insecta > Diptera > Drosophilidae > Drosophila > Drosophila testacea. The sequence continues at coordinate 5,733,688 of JAWNND010000229.1, forward strand.
TTGCGTGGCAATTGAGCTGCGTTGTTTCAAACCCAAAAATGGACATCAGCAGAGACAGCTCGTTGCTTTTAAGGATGTCCCTGAACCCCAAAAAAACAAAAAAATCCCAACTTCCCATTTTCAGTTGCCTTTGCCCGCGTCTCATTTCATTTCATTTCATTTCATTTTGTTTTAATAAATTAAAATGTCAAGTTGATAAATGAAGGTTCCCCGAGTCGTGTGTCGGCGACGTTGGCGGCATTTTTGAAGCAGCATCAGCCAAAAAGCCCCAAAAAGTGTCGCATTGTTGTAGGCGGCCCCCTTACACACACACAGAGAGAGAGAGAGAGAGAGAGACAGAGGGGAACGGAGAGAGTGCAAGGGACAGAGACATCACATTAGCGTTTGCCGGACAGTGTCCATTGTCCGTTGTCCTGCTCTCCATTCAGCACACATCCGTTTCAGTCGTTTGTGGTCGCTCACTAAATTATGTTGTTGTTAGTTGTTGCAGCAGGACTCCTAAGGAGGCATATGTGGCAGATTGGGTGGCATGGAGAGAGGGAGAAACGAAGGGGGAATATATGTGTGTAGCATGTCCTGTTACCCACTGTGGCTGTTGTGTCCGGAACAAGGGAGACATCATTTGGCGAGGCTCTGTTCTGGGACCCGCTGCGGTTGTCTAAGTGGTTATGAGTTAATTTTATTTATTTATTTATATTTTATTGTTATCATTTATTTCACTTTTTCTTGCGCCAAAGAGACAACAAGACACCCTATTCTCTCTATCTCACTCTCTCTCTATCTCACTCTCACTCTCCTGTTGTGACAGCACTTGGTTTGCCATTTGGTCTGCGGTTCTGTAAGTGCGCATTATTTTATTTCCCATTTGCCGGCAAGTTGAGCAAACATATGTATGTACAAGTATTTGTATTCACATTCACATTCACATTTATTTCTGTTGCTGTTGCTGTTGCTGCTGCTGTTGGTCTAGCTTTGTGTAGGTTTGATTTCTATCCGGACCGTAATTTTTATGGAGCGTTATTGCCTTTGGCTTAAAAAGGTTCAGGACCTCGTCTCCATCAACATCTCTGTCTCCATCTCCATCTCCGTCTCCTCTGGCTCATAAATTCGTGCAGGCCGGACAAAACGAAGAGCCAGAAATGAGAAAAACAGAATGAAAAGACATTTCCGCCGCTCATTAAATTTGTCTACGCATTTATTTGTCAGCAAGTCGTAAAACTTGAACACGAATTTTATTAGTGGACGCCCACAAACAGAAATATCCGATGCTTAAGGCAACTGAAAATGAGAGGAAAGAGACGATGGCTCAACTGGACTGTAGGTATTTTTCCTACCTTTTCCCATTGCTCTGCACTCTTGGCATTTTTGCCATAAGCACACCTGTACACCAGTACACCTGTACACCTGTGCACCTGTTTTCCGCCCCCAAGGACATGCCTAAGTCAAGGATCTATGTTCAGTGATGAGCTCTGTCGACCGACAGGTGAGGTAAAAAAGGTCGCTTTGATGACTTGGAATAAATGACATATGCGTAATGTTGGGATAATGAAAGCAGGTGAAAAGACCGACAGGTGAGAAACAACAGATGACAAGTTATCAAATATTTTACTCAGTTTCGCCGTTTATTCAACTATCAACTCCTTGACAACTTTCAAGACCTATTTAAAAAAGGCGTGCTCTTTAGCTGCTTCTTATTTCAATTTGTCAACTTTGAACTTTTGGAGGATGTTAAACTATTTTCTATAAAAAACATGTTTGCTGGCATACTTCTATAGTGTATAAAATATACTTATCGATATTGCTTTCAATTCCTATCGGCAGCATGACAAATATCAATGTCACCTTTTAAACAGCATTCTCCTTTATCTGTATACATATTAAATTAAGTCTGTTAAAACTTTGATTAGCTTATAGTACATTTTTAAATTTGGAATACTTAAAATAATCTATTTAAATTTCTCTCTTCTTTATCTGTTTCATCTACATTCAATCGCTTCAAGATTTGTTTTAATATCAACAAGTTAAGCTGTTATATCAAATATATTCAAGAGTCCATTAAATCATGGATAAGCGTATTCCATTTAAATGAATCTCAAATATTCAAGTATAATAAAATAACAATTTTCAATTAGTCAAATACATAAGTTATTACCATAATTGAGATAATTTAGATAATTTTGCTTCTTTCTTTTGAAATAACGCCTCAACCACCGCAATGGAAACTTTTGTGATGCATTAGCTATTTCTTCTTTTATTTATATTCCCCAGGGGTAAAGCAAAGAAAGGAGGAAAGAGAGAGAGATAGATGGAGAGGGGAGAGAAGGCATAGAGTGGCCTTTAATTGTTGGGAAAAGTGAGGAAAAAGAGACACAACGTCGCCAGAGAATTTGTTGGGCGACGAATCAACAAACTTGACTTTAAATAAATGCACTCAGCCATGCACTTGGGTGAGTTTACTGCAAAAGGGAGGAGAAAGGAAGAGAAGGGGCTTGAACTCGGCATAGATCGAGCAAATGCTAAAGTTTTTGTATTAAATTAAAACGCTGAGCGCAGAGAAGTTTGCCACAAGTGAGAGTGGGAGTGGGAGTGGGAAGATTGGCCAACCTGGCGTATGCGCGATGTTCTGGTCTGTCATGGGGAGAGAGGCCAACTTTGGGCCATTGTTGCCAGTTTCAACGTAAATCGTTTTTGTTCGCCGTCGTCGTCGTCGTTGTCGTTGTCGTCGTCATTCCTGGGCCTGCTGAGCATTTGGCCGCCTCGTACTCGTATTGCAGCTATTATTAGCAGTAGGCGGCATGCAACAGAGGCAACTGAGGCAAGGCATCTGCTGCTGCCTGCCTGCCTGCTGCCTGCTTTACCGTCTGGTGCTTGTGTGGAGTCTCTGAAGTGCAAGTGCAACAACAGCAGCTTCAAAGTCCCAAAGCAAAAGTTTTTCTTGCCACGCGGTTAGTTACTGCTAAGACAGCTTCTTCTTCTTATTCTTCTTGTTGTTGTTGCTGTTGCTGTTTCTGTTCTTTTGTTGTTGGCGTTGGCGTTGCAAGATCTTGTTTAGGTCTAGCGCACAAAGGCATTGATGCCTGTGGCCTCAGCGGCGACTGTGGCAGCGCAGCAGCAGCAGCAGCAGCAGCAACTTGAAGCTCGAATACCAAAATAAGTACGATATTTGAGATGGGGTCTTAACGCGCCCAAAACTTGTTTAAATCATTCGAATTTATAACAATGCTGCAAACTGTTTGACATTGAATAGTTTTACAGCAACTTGCCAAGGGATTTTGTGCTCAATCCAATTCTCTTATTAAAAGTGCGATACATATTTGTTGCTTAACAATATTTGAGCTGATTTTAAAGACTCTATAAAGAAGAGCAGTTCAAATGTAAGATTAATTTAAAGATTGCTTTAAGTTAGCTATTAAATTTGGAAACATATATGAATCAGAATATGTATTAAAAGAGTTTAAAATAATTTAAAATTAGTGCAAATTAATTCTATCCCAAGAGATTCTTGTTTCAAATATATTATAACTATTTATCTAAATATAGTTCTTATTCTTTTCTGGACATCTATCTTTTTCTGTTATCGAGGAATAGACCTGAACGTAAATCATTTATTCAATCAATTTAAGCTTTTGTAGTTAACTGAAAGCTTTGATTATTTCATACGAGTGTTATTCAATGAGTTTAAATGCTCTATGCAAAGACAATATTTATCAATATTTAGTTTAATAATTAATTAATAATTATTGAATAAATTAACTAACACTAACTCAATTTGATTATAATATCTGACACTTTGTTTGTTATTTTGAATTGATTGTTAGGCTTTGTAATTAATTTTCAAATTATTCTCAATTGCAAAATAAAAGAAAAAAGATGAATGCTCCAGGCAGATGTTTAATAAGAAGTGTAAAAATAATAAACACACACCCATACACACATGTACACATATATGCATATGTATATTGAATGAAAAAAAAGTACAATTTATGAAAATCAAACACACAAAAATAACGCAATTAGTGCCTGGTTGGAGCATTAATAAATTGTTGCCTGTCTGTGTGTGTTGAGTGTGTGTCTGTGTATGTGTGTGTGTGCGTGTATGCGGGTTATTTTATGAGTTTTTCGTTTTAATTTCCTCCTGTTAATGGAAAAACTCTCTTGCTCTCTCTGTTTCTCGTTCACTCTCTGTCTCGCTTTTTAAATGCGGCGGATAATAAATATGAGTTTGATACGAAAAATGCAATTAAAATGTATGAAAGAAACTCTGCAAAGACGAACACTCACACACACACACAGGGACACACACACACATGTCCACACTCGCACACACTCGCACACACTCACACACACTCGCACACACTCACACACACACAAACTGTGGAAGTCATTCATGCAAAACATCAAAGTGCCAGCGAGCTCTGGCAATTTACCATAGCATTCTTTTAGGCGCTCGTCTATACCATAAAAGAGAAAGTTCAAAATCTGCAATCGAGAAATACAAATGAAATTAAATGTGTGCCAGTCTGCATATGTAAGCGAATACACAGGACTTCCGGCATAAAATCAATTCAGACGGTGTTAAAAGTTGTGTTATCTCCGATTTTCCCAAACTGACTACGAAATACTTGACTTAAGTACGATTTTTCAATGCAGTCTTTTCAAATGTTTTTATTATCGTGCTTCATATACAAATGTTGTACCTGGATCAAATATCCAATAAAGGTTTATACTAAGATAATTTAACATTAACTTATTAACTATTATGTATACTTAAAAAAATTTAAACTAAACGAATGACATGATTAAACTCCAAATGAATTATCCTAGCAAGAACAACAAGAAGCTGCGATACTTTAAAGCTACAGATTTCACCCCTGGAGCAGGGCAGAGGGAAAAACACCAGGGCTGCCAACAAAATCTGTGCTTGACGTTGACTTCAATATTCGACGCCTTTGAAATGCCCCCAAAACGCGTTAGCGTACAGTTAAAATTGTTGCTGCTTCCCCTCTCCATCTCCATCTCCATCTTCAATTTCAGCTTCAGCTTCATGTTCAACTTCACTTTCTTTCTTTTGCAGTGTATTGTTATGTTCTATGGAAATGTGTGTGTATGTGTGTGTGTGTGTGTGTGTGTGTGTTGGTGTGTGCTGTACACGACTTACAGTTCATAAATAGTCGACAACCGCAGCAAGAGCTCAGTACAATGAAGCTGCTGCTTTTCCTTTGATTCTCCCATTCTCTTACTCACTTACTCTCTCTCACTCTCCCTATCACTCTGTATCTCTAGCTCCCTCTTTTACTCAATTTGCTTGTCTTCTTCGCAACGTTCCTTGTTTCGTTTTGGCCTCATCGTTTGCTGTAGCTGGCGGCTTTTCACATGCGATTTCCTTATTGTTGCCGTTATGTGATTTGCAGTGAAAGTGCAGTCTCTTTCCACTTATTTTTCCCCACTCTCTTCCTCTCTTTCTCACTCTCTGCCATTGTGATCGCAGTGCCTCTGGCTTCCGCTGGTTTGGCAGCTGCCTTCAATAAGCAGTTGCTTTATGCCTCACTTCCGTCACTCTCCCTTCGTTTATGGCCAACCCCATGCCCTTCAAGCTATTGTTGTTGGCCAAAGTGCCAACGGAAAGCGGATGTCAACAGGCAAAGGAAGAAGCTGTAACAGAGAAGGGGGACATCTGTCCACACCCTTGACACTCGGCTTCCTGCCCCCTGCCCCCTGTCCCCTGCCACGCCCATTACCACCGCTTGGAATTCGCATTGTTGCGCTTTTGTGTTGTACATTTTTATTAGCGGCAATCAATCGGCTTAAATGGCTGCCTGACAGATGATGAGCTGGAAGCTGAAGGAGGCATGTGTAAATGTGTTTGTATATGCACGTGTGTGTGAGTGTGTGTGTGTGTGCAACAAGGTGCATAACCTTAACGAGCCTGTTGATTACCACTTCAGTCTGAGCACAAAAGCAGCTGAAAGCTAAACTCCAACAATGAGTTTAATTTTGTAACTGCCACCACCTTTTAACAATTTTCACAAGGATATACACTTGCAACAATGTGTGGCAAGTATGTATGTAGCAATAGAAATTAACAGTACATTTAAATTTATCATTTGTTAACTATGGTAACCAATATACAACTGAGACTTTTATATCACAACTATCTTCTCTGTCTGTTTACTTAGGTTGACAAAGGTGTTAGATCCATGGCGTATATTCTGTTCAGAAATTATGAAAGATTACAAAATCTCTCCTAAATATCAACTTTCGATCAAAATGTATGCATAATATATGATATGATATCATATTGTAAATCATATAAAAAACTAGATAGAAGTATGACTAGTATACATTTGTTAAGCTAAACATAATCATGATATTGGCATGCTAATTGTATATTTTGTTTATTTTTACCAAAATTCAACAATGACTTGGAGAATCTATGTGTGTGTCAGAGCGTATACATATATACTTATGTATGTATATATATAGAAATATTCAAGCTGTCACTGGTCATAAATATGACTATCTTTGGGGCATGACAACAGGAGGCATTTACAAGCAAAAGGAAATCCAAACACGCTGACGAAATCATTTGCATTCCAAGCCAAATGTCAATGAGTATTCATTCATTTGCACATAAACATACACTGTATATGAGTATATATGTGTGTGTGGGTGTGTGTGTGTGTGAGTTGAGTTTAAGTCTAGGCTCCTGACAAGCATTGCTTTATTTGCGTGTTAAGCTGTGGCTGCCACATTGAACACCAAATGGCCATTTGGTGCACAGCTGCAATTGCCACACACACACAGAGTGTCTCTCTGCCACACTGGAGACTGAAATCCGTTTGTGATTTACATATGTAAGCCACTCGTCCATGTGCAGTTGAAATCCCAATGAAATACTTAAATGAAATCACAAACTGTTAACGGGACACAAACATCGAACATCAAACAAAACATTGATGCGAATCCTGAATGTTGCATATGGCATATGGCATTCGGAATCTGAATCTGAATCTGAATCCGAATATGTGATGCAACATTGTCAGCAACCGATGGAGGCCAAGATTAATTGCCATTGCCAGAACTCTTGGCCATCTCCAGTTGCTTCCACAGTCCTTGACAACGAAATGCAATTCGAAATGTGCCCAAATGTGGAACAATGTGGTCGACTTCTGGTAAATGGTATTTCATCATTCCCTTTTCAGCTCGACAGCAAAGCAAATATCCTTGCCACGCCCACTGTGACAGCATCTCTGCCCTCCTCTCTGTGTTGCCAATGGAGTCCTGCTAATTGATTGGGGCGTTTATTTTAACAATTGCGAACTCACTTATGTTAATTTATGCTAATTCATTTCATCGTCTCCCCCTTCTCGTTTTATATATATTGTACATATAGTATGTGTATTTTGATCCTGCTGAGCTCCCACAACTCATTAATTTCCCTGCAGCAACCAATTAAACACATATTAATGAACTACAGACATTTTGTTAGGCGTTCTTAATCACACATAAAGCAACTAAACGATTAAAACAAATACACAATTATATGAAACTGATATACTTATTAAGTATACGTCTAGTATTAATAAATATTTTTAAATGCAATTTTCATATTTGTGACTTGTATTTGTAGCAAGTTCATAGAATTGTGAAACATTAAGTATACGTCTAGTTTTATTACATTTTTATAAATGCCAATGCACAATCATGCAAGTCTAAAATATTAAGTATACGTCGCGCTTAAAAGAAATTCGCATTGAATTGAAACTTTCTATGTGTTCATTTTATAATTTGAATACAAAAGCTTGAAAAGGTTTGGAAATATGGCATCTTTGATTCAAAAAGTCAACTCTATTCTAATTAAACTGAAATGCAATTATAAAGACGTCGACGACGATGAAAGACGTCAGATTTTGTTTCGATTTTGATTTCGATTTTGATTTCGACTTCTGCTGGTTTCTCAGATCTTCGGGGAGCAATGAGAATTGAGTGTGTAATAAAAGGTTTTCTCATGACATGGTGATGATAGCATCGCCATAACCATAACTCTTGCTGGAATACCTCTTGCCTTTTACCCAAAAAAAAACAAGAACAAAAACGAAAAAGCTGGCTCGCAGCAAAACTGCAATTTTGTGAATGAAAAGAATTGGAAAAACTTTACTGTTGTGGTGTGTGCGGTCTGTATATGTGTGTGGGAGTGTGTGGAGGTGTGCGTATTAGAAGCATTCTGTTTTTTTCCTACACATAGTTCTGCATGTGAATTTCAACTTGTTCTCTTCCTTTTGCTTTTTACAGAGTCGATATATCAACAACTTTCATTTGCGTGTGCTAAAACTCTTTTCCTCCCTTAAATTTCCCCCTTTTCCCTATGCTCAGATTGGAATAACCCTTTAAATGCATTTATGTCTGCTGTTTGCATGCGTTTAGCTTCGTTAGTTGTCGTTAGTCTCTGAGCCGCTTGCCAGTTGCCAGCTGTCCTGTTTTCAGTTGGCAGATTGTACACCACAGGCGTACGCTAAAAGTGTTGACAAGGGGGTGTTTGTAATATGAAGAGTGGCATAGGGGCGGAGGAGGAAAGGAAGGGAGTGGTAGAAGGGGCAGCCCCTACTGCGGTATGTGTGTTTAATTGTCGCAATGCGACCGGCAACAAAAGCGCGCCAGACTGCAATCGCATCTCCGAGAGACACCCCCAAACAATCCGTTCATATCCTCGCCTCCCCCTGCTCTTCCATTTTCATTGCTGAACTCCATTGCATTGCCAGCCATTTTTCAATGCATATGTGTGCGTGTGTAAATGTGTGTGTGTGTGCTGCTGGCAACGTAAATCGCCAAAATTGTCCCGACAACGTCGTGTTGTCAGCTTTCGACGAAATTTGCCTACAATTTTTGCCAGTTGCCAGCAAACTTGGCACGGCAAAAAGGACCAAGACAAATATTTTCGTTGATTGTGTGATAAAAACTGCATATGTGAGTGTGTGTATCAGTGTGTACCAGTGTGTGTGTATGTGTATGTGTGTATATACAGGGGTGTTTGTGCGTATGCCGCTCGAGAAAATATGGTGCAATAAACTTTGTGCTCGCGACATGCGCGCATTTTTGAAGGCTCCTGTTGAGCACCACAAATACACACACACACACACACACACACACACACACACTTGCATACTGATACACGCACACTAACACACAGCTCTTGTTGCTGCCGAAATTTTTAATTTCATGTTACGCCCGAGGCCTTTTTAAGTCAAGAGTAGTTTCAACTGCAACGGGTCTGTTTTATCATGGGAGTTTTGTGCGAGAAATGAGGCGTCAAGGTGTGTACACGGGCGTGGCAGGATATTAAGGCTGTGTGCTAATATCTGGACTTGCAACAACAACAACTGCCACAATTTCATGCAAGTTAAAGACAACGCGCTGAAAGTTTAAAATCTTGAAAGTTACATAAAAAGTAAAGTAAACTTAATTTAAACTTGTTAATCGATTGATATTTCTATAGATAGAAGAGTAAACACAGTTGCACAACAGAAAGAGAACCTTTATCTATTTTTATTACTGTTAATATATTTAAGAACTAACCATTCTTAAATGTAAAATCAATTTATAGATCAGACCCTGGGCAAAATTACATCCCATATGACAAAAGTTATGCAAGACTTTAAATTATTAAAAGATATACTTTTTATAAAAAATATAAAGGGTAAAATTAAAAAAAATCGTACCGCTTCTTAAATGTTTTAAGGGCCAAAAGCTGCATATTAAACTCAGAAAAAGATTTTAAATTATAGATTTTAAGAATTTAAGAGAAAGTGTATTAAGTATTATTTATTTATTATTATGAGTCTTATAAGTCTTATAAATAAATGCGATATTCAGAACATCGAAAATACTTTATAATTATAACTTATCATATAAAATTATATATGTGATTTGGATTAATTATATTAATCATTAGTTTATATTAATAACATAAGTAAAGTTTATTCATTATTATGTTTATATGTATAATTGTTAAACATCTGCAGTTATTCTTAAAATATATATGTTTGTTTATTAATTTTTTAATAATTATTTTATATTGTGCTCTTCTTATTTATAGGTCTAAGTTTGTTTAGTTTCTTAGGTGTATAGTGAGTTTTTCTCTAAATTGCGATGCACCTATTACTGGTTTTAAATCATAAATCATCATTCTACTTATAAAGAAACATGCTTAAAGTGTTTTTTTCTTCTTTTCTAGTTTCCTAAATGCATCAGGAAAAGTGAGACTGGTAAGTGTTCCACCAAAAAACTTATATTCCTGCCTAGTGTTGTTAGTGATTAATAGTAAGAGCAATAACCGCAATTGCAACAACAGCAATAGTAACAATAATTGCAGTAACAGTAACATCACGAGTCACAATAACATAAACGAGATACAAAATAACAGCGAAAATAAAACATGTGGTGAGAAAAGGACGAGAGTTAGAAACAGAGGGAGAGGAATCGACCAGAAGCTTAGTTAATTTGACGCGTCAAGGCGTCTAAGCTGTAAGGGGATAAAGGGAGATAAAGGGTGCGGAGAACACAGATGGAAAAGAGGTAGGAAGGAGGTGGAAGATATGGGCATGGCTGATAACAACAGGTGTCTCCGGCTCAGCGATAATGCCGAGCCATAAGCTCAGTTGCAGACGGCAGCCAATTGGGCGGATTTATGAAGTGTGGCGGGGACTAAAATATACCACGGACGGAGGGACGTGATAAGCGAGGGCGTGCACAGGGAAGGAGCAAGAGGGGTATGCTTTTGGTGGCGCTTAGGCAAAACAAAGCCAGAGACATGCACACAAATTGTGCAAACAAACAAGCTGAAAATGTGGAGCGAACATGGGTTAGTGGGCCACGCCCACATTAAGGCGATTTGCAAGACACACAAAGGGAGAGACAAAGAGAGAGAGATGCATAGAGTGAGGGAGGGAGAGAGAGAAAGTAACGCAAATAGATAGGTCTTGGATTTTGCTAGAATTCGGGGACTTGCAGGTAACATTTTTATTAACAATAACTTATTTTGTGTAATAAACAATGTCTGCATTGTCTGTTTCCGCTCGGATTGCGGTGTCTGCAATCCGGAGTCATGCGAGAGAGAGAGAGAGAGAGAGAGAGAAAGAGATGAAGACCGAGACTGAGCTGGCACTTGAGGCGCCGCTTCAGCTGCTCGACATGGAAAGCAAATTCCTGTTGTGAATTGTGTGCCGAGGACTTTGTTGGCAGGATTACCTCAATTCCTGGCTGCTGTTGGCTTCCGGTTATACCAAGGCTCTATGCTTCAGGTTGCTGCTTGCCACTTGCTACTTGCTACTTGCTACTTGCTACTTGCCACTTGCCACTTACCCCATTCCTGTGGTTGCCACCACCCGCTGCCGTTTTGTGCGCTCACCTAATAAAAGCTACAAATAATCACGCATTTATTATGCTGCTTCTTTCTGTAGGTGTGTGTTTGTGTGTGTGTGTGTGTGGCATTGTTGTCGTTTATCATATAATGCCAGGAAAAAATGTTACAAATGTACCACAACTTGTCTTTTGTTCTAAGCTCCAGCTGCCCTCGAGATTCCATTGCTGATTCTGATTCGGATTCGGATTCTGATTCCAATTCCTTTCTATCTCTCTCTCTCATTCTTTCTCAATCTCTCCCTCTTTCTCTCTGCATTTATTTTTCTTATTCGTTCCGCTGCTTCGCATTTTTGCACATTGCCATCGCCCTTATGATTAACATTATAATGAAAATTCTTGCTTTGTTTTTGCCCCAAGTCTTAGCCATACTCAACACAGATTTTCCATCTTTAGGGCTTGCAATCTCACTCCCAATATCTATTCTTCTGTCTGTAGGCCTTCTGAAAAAAAAAAAAACAGCTGACCTCCAAAAGCTGTCCATGAGCTGCTTAATTTTATTATTATTATTTTTTGATGGGATTACACTTTGCGGTTAAGATTGTTAAAGATTAGCTCAGATGATGGCCTAAGTCGATAATTGTGACTTGATTTGTGGGAAGATAAGTTTCAAATTGATATCAAATTGTTCTATTTAATATGAATAGTTAAATTAATAATACAAATTCAAACTGCAGCATTAAAAGTTTACATAATAACGTAAGATATGTAACCAATACTTTAGATATAAATAAACTACAAGAGGATTTTTAAAATGTCAAAACTGATTACACATTAACTAACTTTGCAAATGTCTTTTAAGCATTATAATATACTTTTAATTGATTGCTATTAATTTTCTCAATATCTACTTTCTATAAATTCTCTTTTTGCTTCTCACAACTGACATTTGATGTTGTCCTTGTCTATTCCCTGTTGGTTAAATCAAACGCCACTTTTGACTAATGTCATTTGGGGACTTTAGATAATCGATAAAATTGAAGTATAAAGTCCGCTAAAGTTTGTTATGTTTTATAGCTTTCCCTAGCACTCGGAATACTTTTTCCCCATCCAATTATTTGGAGTCAGCTTTCTGTGTAAACGTGTCCATTGCGAATCAGGTAAGCTGTTCTGGCCAACACCAAGTGTCCAAGTATCCATGTATCCAAGTGCACTGCTCATCATCCAGAGCAGCTGTCGTGGAATTTTTGTGTTTAGCCAGGACACATTGATGATGGGAGCAAAGCGGAGCGTCCCTTTCCTTCTCTAAGGCAATCGACCCAAAAACTTGGTCAATTGGCAATAAAATCAAAAGCGAAAAAACTTGAAGAGCAACAGTAGCTGAGCTGAGTTGATGGTGACGATGGTGCCGAGATGAAGAGATGAAGAGATGAAGAGGGGAAAACGGAATAGACGTCGGTCCAGGATGGCGGAAAGTTATTCGACAAAGTCCAGGCGGCGTGTCTGGCATCCCAAATGTGAAGCGGTCAGCGGTCTGTTGTGGGGAAGCTCTACCGTACGGTATATCAAGGGTCCAGAGTTGGTTCATAAAACGCTTTGTACGCTCAAACAGACACAGTAATTGGCGATACACCAACACATACACACACCCAGACATACCAATACACATGTGTTTTGATCCTTGGCCACCACTTTGTCTTACATAGAGGGAGGGGAAAGAGAGAGGGAAACAGAAGACAGGGACAAGGACAGGGGCTTGCCTAAGAAAAAGGAAGGAAAAAAAGAAAGAAAGAAAGAAAGAAACTTTGGCGGCGACGCGCCTTTCATAAACTTTGAGTGTTTCTGGTTCTGGCATGCACTTATTTTCTTTATATTTATTTATATTTCGCTCAGCATCGAAGGTTCCCTCTTTTCACCCCTCCCCTACAACTCTTGGCTACTCGATGTCCATCCTGTCCCCTTTTGGCCCTTTTCCCCTTTTTCTTTGGTGTTCATAGCGCACATATTTTCATCATTCTCCGTCCTGCGACTTTCCTACTTCTTATTGAGTGGTCATAAGTTTTGGCCAGTCTTTCCAGCTGCTTCCATCTGTCAGTTCTTGGTCGCGAGCTGCTTTCCTTCTGCAATTTTCACACAAAAAAAAAAAGAGGAATAAAAACCAAAAAAGCAGCAAGAAAATAATAATATTTATAATAAAATACACCAACGAAATTATGTTTGAAATTTCCGCTCTTTGGCTCTGCTGCTGTACAAAATTTATTTCGCATTCACTTTGCTCCAAATATGTGCAAGAAATTGTTGAGCCTTTACATTATACTTAGCCACCACCCCTACAGACACTGCCCCCCTCCCATCCCTTCAGGCAAAGTTACAAATCGCAATTGCATTTCAATGCAATAAGCAAAGTTATTCCTTTGCATTGCCAATTGCCAGCCCAGTCCGGCAAAGCCAGGCAACAGCAGCATCCTTGAAATTCGACTTCCTTTAGTAGCTGCCCTTCATTATATATCTGTCTGTGTGTGTGTGGGAGTGAGTGTCTGTGTGTGTGTGTGTGGGAGTGAAAATTGTTTCACATTTGCAGTCATAATACAATGCAAGGCTACATAACTGCTGCATATGTTAGGGCGCAAACTGTTTTCCAAATGAGCCCGAAACGCCAATAAAATTCCACCTGAAATAGCAGTCATTTCAATTTAAACTAGTATTCAATGCCTTCAGCAAATACCAGTTTTCCAAAGTTTAGATAGATAGTTTATGATCATTTATAAATAGCGGTCGAAAAGTGTTAAGACTTGAACTTCAAATTTTTTTGATTTAAGCTCGCTAAACAAATACTTTAAAAGCAAAGAAAAGCTTTCATTTAAATAGTTTTAGAAGTAGCGCTCTAACATTACTTTTTATATATATTTTAAAAGCAACTTAAACCTATCTAATATTTAAATACTAGCATTAAAACGTCATGAAAGCTTCTTTACCTTAACTCCCGAGGTCTTAAGTTAACTTAAATAGCTTGCTGTTTATTTAATTTATTATCTAAAATTCTTGCCTAAAGTAATTTCAGATAAACTAATAACGATGTAATTGGTATACTGAAAATAAATCTTAATTATTTCTAGTGTACAAAGTACTGATTGCATCTTCCGCAAGACTGCAATAAGCTTTGGGTCATATTTGAAATTGATCACAAAGTATTTTATTGTAAGTTAACAGACTGGAAACATACCCTATATGTACTCTATAAAAATGTTAAACAAACTTTATCTATAAACCATTTCTGTATTTTGGGAAAATTTCTAATTAATAGATCACGATATTTATAAATTGTATATTCTCGATACATATTTACTTTACAAAATACATATGTTCGATATATGTATGAAATTAATTTCAGTTTAATTAATAAGAACGAACTCGAAACAAAGCGGTAAATTAAAATGTGCAAATAGTACGTAATGAAAGTCACAATCGAAACCGAAAACCAAAACCAAAAGCATTTTCAATTCAAAATCGAAATTTGAATCTGAAATGAAATCATATTTTGATAGTGGAAAATTGAAGCGACAATGCGAAACGGAAAATCAAATTTCCAAAGCAAAGGAGAGCAATCAATAGGAAATATATTTGTAGATTCAACAAATTGTTGCACTTTCAGTTGGCAATTTACCACTCATTAATTTGCGAATCGTTTCATTTGTATTTGTATTTGAATTTGTCTTTGTATTTGTGTTTGTATTTATGTTTGTATTTATGTTTGTATTTGAATTTGTGGCAGCAACGGGTCGTATGCGTCGTGCTAAAAACTAAACTAAAGTAAAGTAAAGTGAGGTAGTGCATCATTCTAATGAATTTGCACTTTCGTCGACGTCACAAAGGAGTAATTACTTAATGCACGACGAGTTGTTGCAAGGAAGGATAACCAATGAGTCCTGAGTCCAAAAACCCGACCACAAAATCAAAGCCCAGTTGCAGTTGCTCTGAAAGTGTCAGTGCCACAAATCAAAAGCAATAGCAAAAGCAAAAGCCTGGGCTACGTTGGCTGGCAAAGCAGATGAGACTGCTGACTGATAGACAGACAGACAGACAGACAGACTGACAGACGGATAGACTGAGTGACAGACGGAAAGATTGGTTGACTGTCTGTCCGTCTGTCTGTCTGTCTGTCTTTCTGCATGTCCAGTTGGCCTGCACTTGTAGCACTTTTCAAGCACTAAGCAAAGGCATCAGCCAACACCAAAAGTCAAATGAGTTCAGCGCCCTGTTATACCCAACAGTCACAGAATAGGGGGCAACATGGGGATGAGGAAGTGAACAAAGACGAGTCAGCATCTAAAATGGTGGCAGTGGCAGTGGCAGTGGCAACTGACAGTTGCAACGTCACAGTGTTGCCACTATAGTCACTGTCCCTTTGCTTTCTTTGCTCTTTGCTAACGAGTGGCGAGTGGAGCAATGATTGCGGTTACTAGTTGGTTTTCATTTCATTTTTCATGCCACACTTCTTTGACTGAGTTGCTCTCCTCCCCCCCCATCTCCTTCTCCTTCTTCTTCCTCTACCTCTTCTCCTTTTACTGTCCAGCTGCTTGTTAAGCACTTTAAACAATGTGGTTCCTCGCCCTTTGCTGCATTCTTTATTGTTAAATTTAATTTTGCCACTTCTTTAACCAATGACAGAGCAGCGCATCTGCTTTGACTTTGACTGCGATTCGGACCCCAACTCTAACTCTAACTCTGACTTTGACTCCGACTCCGACTTCAACTCCGACTTCAACTCCGACTCCTTCTCCAGTTGCCACGCCAAAAGCGCAATTTGTCAAATGAATTTCAAGTCATTTCACTAAATTGCACAACAAACGGACAACTGGCTAGCTAAAGCTACACTGCTAAAAACAAGAAAAGAATCTCAAAAGTAAATTCAAAGAAGACCTTGTTTTTATAAATAAAATACAAATTGATTAAATTTTCAAGAACATCAGAATAACTTAAAAGTTACAAAATAACGATTGTCGATATGACAACAAAATCGTTAAACCACAGTAAAAAAGTCAAAAGCAAGGAATTAAGTAGAATTAATTAATAAGAATATTAAGCATAACATTAATAAATCAATTTACATATGTAGTTGTAGAACAAGTTTATAATTTTAATATTATATATACATAACTCTTTTAGTGCTGCATTGGTTGCATACATTTCGGAGAATCCTTATTATGCTAAGGAGTAAAATAATATACATTAAAATAAATCCGAGTGTAACAAAAAAGTCAAAGATTGTTACACTTATATTAAGAGTATAAGATTCGTCTTAAATAGTTTTATACTTAATTAGAAAAAAAACATGTGAGATGAATATTTTTGATTTTAAGAGGTTGTCTTCTTTTTTTTGTAAGTGTAGAGAACTCGACTGCTGAGCGAGCACTTGACACGTCAACTGCTCAAGTGGACACAATGCTACAAAGAGAGGTTAGTGGTGGGGTGGGGTGGAGTGGGTTGGGGAGATGGTCGTGTTGCAAATGTTTTTAAATGTATTATGCTCGGATATTACCTGTGAGGCCTGACAGGTGCGCGTTGATTGCGCCACAAATTGCTTCTGACTGAAATGCCCCAAAATCGTACATCGCACATCGCGTATACGCCACGTTCGCCTGTTCGCCTGCTCGTTGTTCGCTGTTCGCTGTTCGTTGTTCGTTCTTCGCATTGCAACAGCGTTAAATTTAATTTTCCAATTAAATGCCAAAAAGTTTATCTTTTTTTCACTTTTCCTTTCCCCCCGCCCACCTTATTGTTGTTATTGTTGCTGCTGTGGAAAGTTTTTTGCGTCAAACTGACATCGGGGAATATTACAAAACTCGGCACGCAGCAACTGGAGAGCTGCTGCTGCAGTCCAGATAAAAACTAAAGCACACCCACACACACAACCACACACACACATACTAATACACACACGCACAGCAATTGGATTTGTTTTTCGGTATCGGTTGCACAAACATGTCCAAAAAACGCGAGTAAATAAAACAAAATGCTAAAAAAAAAACGGCAACCAACAAACCAAAAAAAAAAAACGAAAATATATATATACCCGAATGTATAAAATAAAAATCAAAATTAAAATGAAAATAAAAATAGCTAAAACACAACGTAAATTGCGAGTGTCGGAAAGAGCGAAAAGTTAACAGAGAATGGTGAAAGGGAGGGTAAGGAGAGACGGGTTTCGGAAACATTGAGTGTTGCCATTTCACTCTAAGAGAGGGAGAGGTGAGGGAGTAGACGAGTTGCAGTTTGATAGCCACAATGAGATAAACATTTTCAATGGCCACCCGATTAATTAACCATCGAGAATCCACTCACAAATTGTTTGACAATCAACCTGGATTGCCAGTATTTTTTTGAGTTTTTATTTTTTTAATGTGGCAAGGCTTAAATTTAACAATTTGTTCGGTGAACAATTTAAGCATCGCTTTATGGAAACTTCTTTAAATGGCTTTTTAAACTAATCTAAACAGCATTCAATTGATCGATATCTAAATAAATAAATTAATTAGGCTAAAAATATGTTACTTAATTAGATCAATCAAATTCTACCCTTGCCTTACACAAAAGTATCTACAGTTGAACATTACAAATATTTCAAATTCCAAGCTACATAAAAACATTTGTTAGCGAATAGTCCAAAGAACTAAAGGTAACTTTAGTTTTATTTGAATAGTTTTTCAAATTCAAGTGTACTTATTTTAATAAAAACATTTATAAGAGAATTATTTTAAGAACTAAAGCTATTATTTTACTAATGAACAAGAAGCTCTTATTTACTTAAGACAATGCTTAAAAATTCATAGAGCTGTCAAAATGCAGTTCCTAGAACATGCTGGGGAAAACAATGTTAGCTAATTTCAAAGATCTCTTGCATTAAACAGAAGCTCAGCAACTTTTCCGAGTTGATCTTAGCTTTATGGCTCGTGTTATTTTTCACCCCTTCAAGTTCTCGACAGTTTTTCACGTGAAATTTGTATAAATTTCATTTGACATTTTCCTCGCAACTTTTGCTATAAATTTGAAATATTTGTTCCCCTCCCCTATTAAGGTGGGTATGGTATGGGATTGAATGTAGGATAGGGGATAGAAGGGTCACATTAGCCGGCAGCAATTGAAATTGAGAGTGCGTCCAGGCAGTTAGTCGGTTGGCGCGGACACTGCAAAAGTTTTTCGCGAATAACTTTGGCTGCAATGTGGCGGCAAATTGCAAGTCGCGCCAGAAATTAAGCGGCCAGCCGCAGGATTCAACAATCTGCAACTCTTGGTGCCCCGATGCCACCCCCCCCCGCCCCCTTCCACCATTCGTTATGCCGAAATTTTCGTAGCTTGAGAGACCCTTGAGAACATGTCCAACTAAATAAAAGTCAAAGCAAACAATTTTCCATTTTATTTGCTTGCCAACTTGCGGCCACAAATTCGAAATTTTAGCTACTCGCAAGCAGTGTGTATACTTCAGTCCTGACAGTTTCCCCATTTTCCCACTTTTCCACCATCTTTTCCCAGCTGAATGGCAACACATTTCAACTCATCGCATCGCATCGCATCGCATCTTATTTCATCCCATTTCGTTTTGGTTCGCTTCGTTTGGCTTTGGCAAGTGTCTCAGCTGCTGGCAAATAATTAATTATGCAGCGCCCTAAACTATGCAACAGTTATCAGTGGGCAAAAATCCCTGCCCTCTCTTCCATTATACCCTACACTTTATACACCCTCAACCCCGTCCGTCTTAACCACCTGCCAAAAAGTTTTGTGTATTACACGCGGCGCGCTCATCAAGCCAAAAGCATTTGACGTTTGCCGGCCAAAAAAGTTAAATGAGTTTTTATGCCAGGGTGGCCACCCCCTCCCTTCGTTCCATCACCCCACTCTTGCACTTTAACCCCCGCCCAGGCGATTTCTAATTGGAAAAAGACGCGCGTCCGTTCGCTGGCAATGACAATACAAAAGTTTGCAGCTCGACGAAATTGAAATAAATTGCTGGCAATAACAACAAACACAATAAATAACAATGAACGAGTTGGCAGCACCTTTCCACTGGAGGGAGCTGGCAACTTGTGTTGCCTTTTGGTTTTAATAAGGGGGGTAGGTGGGAGAAAGGGGGAAGGAAATAGGGGAAAGGCCTGTGTTGCGGCCATTTAAAACTTGATTAAGGCATGGCAAAAAGATAGGTCAGTAGGCAAAGGGAACAGTGATCAGGAGGGGGGAGGAAATGTTATTGTTGCTGTCGAATGGTTAACTTTTGAGGCAAATGAGAATACAGCGAACGCTCTCATGCATGTGGGCCGTTAAATCGCTTTAATTGCCAATTTCCGGTTAAGTAATTAAAAGCGTTTTGCCCCGCTCTACGCTCTACGCTCTTGGCTCTTTGCTCTTTGCTCTGCTCGACACGGAAATTGGTAAAAGAGCAATTAAATAGCAAACATATTTCGTGTGCTCTCAACCAACTCACAAAACTCACAAACTAACGAATCACGAATAACGATTGACGACTCTGACGAGTGACGTTAAAGGAGCCTAAAGGAGTCTGAAGTCTCTCAAATGAAAAGGGAACGAGTTTTTGGGAAGTTTAAGCGATACGCTTAAATGAATAAATATATTTTTGCATGACTGATTGCCTGATTGATTGGCGGAGGAGTCAATTTCATTCTCTCTCTCTCTCTCTCTCTCTCTGCTTCTTCTCTGAAGTATAAAGTTTGAAGTGTGGGCGTTGCATTTCAATCAGTTCGTCTGCTTCGATTCCAATACAAACTTTTCAAATTATATCATTTTTCATGTCACATTTTCAGTTTCAATTATATGCGAATTATAAGTTAATTATGCTCACATTTAAACGTTATTGAAGTTGAAGTTGATACTTTTTGATATATGATATCATATCCTGTCGCCTGCATCTACTTTCAAGTGCTGTCACTCACAAGCTGACTCGAACTTTTTGACAAAGAGCTTAACTTGGTCGTCAGTTTTTCACAGAATATTCTTTAACAAATCCGACGAGCTGTCAATGGACTTGTGAGGTATTTATTTCAATACCTACTTGAATGGTTCTGTGATTGTAAGTAGTAAATTCTGGAATGTCAATCATTCAAAAAATAAATCTAATAAACTTTATTACAATATTTGAGTGAAATGTGAATGTTTAATACATTTTTTGTTCATTAGTAAACTGTATTACTTGAGCGCCTTTTGTTAGAAGTTGTCTGATTTAAAGATCATAGTTTTCGATACCCTCTCTGCTTACTAGAAATTTTATAAATTCTGTCAAATTTAAACTAAAAATTGAAGTATAAAATTAATAACAAATTAAAATTTAAATTAATTTAATTTAAACAAGCAAATAATAAGTAGACGAATTAGAGAGAAGAAACGATAAGTCAAAAGGAACAAGTATTCATGTAAAGTGTAAAAAGTTAAGTTGAAAAAAGCGAAAAAAAGAAGATTGAGGCAAAAAAAAAAGGAAGCAATTGAAAATATCTTGAAGTAAATAATTATATTAAATAAGACATTTTAGCTATGTTGAAAAGGAAAATTAAAAACTAACTTTTACAACAAGTAGAGTTTGTAAATTTTAATAACATTAAACTAATTAACTAATTGCATATTTGTTAAGCTTTAATTTAAAGCACAACGATTACTTTTATTTTATTTGTAAGTATTCCTAATACTTCAAGTACAACAGACTTAAAATACGTTTAGTCACAAAAGATAAATTGAGTTGAATACTATGGTAAGATTCACTTATAAAATATCTAACGGAACTAATGATGTTTCAGAATTTTTTTATAAACTACATATATAAGCAAAATGTATTCTTTTGAGCTATCGTAGAAAAATATACTCGCTAGTTCGATTCGCAAAATAGGTCTGTTCCCTATTCTGATAATTGGAGAGTCTACAAATTTCGATGCCTGTCCTTTCGTTAATTGCGTTTTCCACTTTCAGCTCACTTCTCCCTCCTACCCAATGATTCTTAGCATTTAATTGAGAATATTTCCACGTTTATTCATTCGCATATTTTGGCGTTGCAATAAATACAAAAAATAATTAACTCATTAAATAAGCATTTGGCGTTTGCATTTGCAATTTGCTGGCCTGCCATTTCACTGCGGGGAGGGACAATAACACGGGCGGGGGGAGAGGGAATGAAGAAGAAGGAGGGTTGGGTCATAAATATTGCTTAATGTTTGGCATCAGCCAAATGGCGTCGTGGCAGGACACTCCAGGACATTCACTGGGTACCCAGGACACTGGTCAACACAGGCAATGAGCCAATAGGCACCGGTTGCCATTATGTGTTTGTGTTTTGACTAATGCACGAGCTTTGGTCAGCCGACGTGGGCGTAGGCGTAGGCGTGGGCGTGGTCAGAGGCGGTTGAGGAGACGAAGGAGAGCAAACTGGAGGGAGCAGGTAATTTTCGTTGAAGCTAGGCCGCAATTAATGCCAAATGCCAAGAGACTGACATACATACGAGTGCACTGAGAAAAAAGAGAACAGCTTCCAAAATCAACAATACTCATTTCAAATATATTGTTATTAAAATAAGACTATTCTAATACCAATTTAATAAAACTCTACAATACAAATCTAAAGAAATCTTTTTAATCCTAATATACAATTTAAAATCTTAAATATGTTTGAAAATATTCGAACATATGTAAATGATTTCTAAATATTTTCTAAAATATTTCTTTTTAACATATTTTGAAAATTTAGATACTTTTAGTCTTATTCGAATTAATAAAACTAACAATACAAATCTAAAGAAATACAATTTAAAATCTTAAATGTGTTTGAAAATATTCGAACTTATGTAAATAATTTCTAAATATTTTCTAAAATATTTCTTTTTAACATATTTTGACAATTTAGATACTTTTAGTCTTATACTTATACATATGTATATGTGATCTTAAATTGAATTTTGTATCTTGTTAATAAGAACATAGTCCTATTTAAATTGTTCTCACAATCAAGATGTGCTGTCTAACTCTAAGAATTTTTGAGACCAAAATCTTAAATTCAAAACCTTTTTTTTATCAGTGTATGTAGTGCATGTGTATGTGTTGTGTGTGTGCGTGTGTGCAAGTGTGGTTGTTTGCACAGCCAGCACATGGCCGGACATCATCATTATTGTTCTTAACAACTTACAGCAAATAATAAAAGCATCATTTATAATATACACACAGTATGTGTGTGTATGTGTGTGTGTGTGTATCTTTATGTGTGTGGTATTTTGCTGTTCTCTTAATAATTTAGTTAATTAATTTGCACACACACAAAAGGCAAAGTCTAAAACTCTTGCCACACTTAAATTTCTTACACTCAATTAACATTCAGAATTATTTATCTAAATTGTCATGTACACACACACACACACACACACACACATTCAGGTGTGTGAAAGAAATCTCTGGCATGGGCATAATATCATAGGGAGGAACTATGGAATTTCCACAACAACAACAACAACAAGAAGGATGGCAACGACAAATGTTCCAATTGTTGGCATTTGCAATTATTCATACGCCACGTAGACAAATGTGCTGACAGGACACGTACAGGACTCGTAGTTGTACAATTGGAGTGCATATATGTATGTATGTTCATATAGGATAGGATACACAGGACATGGCAGGACATTCCAGTTTAGATTTGTTGCCAGCTTGTAATTGTCGCAGATAATTAAGTTGCAAGCACTCGTAACTCAGACAGGATACGACTTGTTGTTGCCTCTAATCTCCACCAGGTGTTTAGCAAAAAGAGAGCCTAAAAGATCCCATTTTTCTTTAGTCCAATTGTTAGTCTAATTGTCAGTTGTCCAAGTTGTTATTTCTTAGAACTCTTTGCACTGAATCTCTAGAAATAAATTACAATTCATGATCATTCATTCCAGTATCTATTTTTTTTGGAATTCAGGTAAGCGCAAAAATTTAAAACTATAATAGTTGACATTAACATGAAGGTAAGCTGGGAAAAACTTTTGGGCAGGTCAAATGAAAAAGCAGAACACAAACTAAGTGAAATTTTTTCATCTTTTGTCAAAGTTGCAAATACTTAGAGCAGCATTTTCCCATGACTTTTGTTTCGTCCGTTTTTAGTTGAGAAGAGAGAGAGGCAGAGAGAGAAAGAGAACGAAATTGGACAACTCTTTCCTTAAGCTACAGGTCCTGCTCCTGCTCCTGTTTCTATTTCTACTCCATCTTCCGACTGTTGCTGCTGTTGCCTCATTATGGCTATCAAAAGTGAAGGAAACGGCAAAAAGATTATAAACAAAGTGCTCCGTTTTTTGAGTCTTTGTAAAATATTAAAACACATAATTTACAAGCAAAACCAGAAGATGAAAACTCTCTGAAAGGACATTGCTGGTGACAGTACCAGCACCAGTAGCAGTCGAGGAGCCTGTTCCAAGACTTCGTTCAAGGATTTAAATAAACTGCAACTGCAACCAACAATAACAAAGCCAAAATAATTTGTTGCAACAGAAGTTTAGCTAAAGTTCGTAGTGTACTAGAAAAGGCTTAAAACTGAAAACAGAGAGTGAAGTGCAGGGGGAAACATAATTTGGAAACAGTGACAATATATTAAATATTGAAGTCCTTCATAATACATATAATTGATTCATTTATTTTTTCCATTATTTCTAATTTAAATCTTTACATTAAAAATAAATATTATGAATAAAAAATAATTTCAAGTCAGCACAAAGTAGAATTAAGAAATAAAACTGTTCATATTTTTAAGCAGGAAAATATTGTACACTTATTCATAGTACTTATATATATATTCTGCTTGACTAATCAAGTTAAGATTTAAATAGATCTTTTCTGCATTCTTTTTCTCAATAATCAGAAAAATGCCAATAGAATCTTTCTGATTTTTCTACTGTCATAAAACAAATATTTCATTATAAAGTGGAAAGGAATTTAGCATTGACTCCTTTTAATTCTATGAACAGAAACTTTATTTAATTAACGTTTAATGCTAAGATTAACAATTAATAATTCCTTGCCAATAAACACAATTCCCTGGGAACAACATTTACTTAATATTTAATTTAAAGAAACAATAGGATTATGTTGAACTTTGTTATATATAAGTATGTATGTAGGTTGATCTTTATTACTATAAAGCTGCAGCATGTGGCAAGTATTTTCCAAGCTGCATGTTGCAGAATGCAGTGTCCAAAGGTGCAACCAGTTAGAAGAGAGACAACCTTAGTTTTATTTTGACTTCCAGCAGAAGGTAAAAACACACAATCACACACAAATGCACACACACACACACACACACACACACACAAAAGTATTTGGCTTTTCTTTTTGGGCCATTTCACCGAAATATTAAATATTTTTCGTGTTGTGCTTTCGGTTTTAGCCTGGTTTTCTAGCTTAGCCTGGCAAAAGTTTCCGCAAAGCTTTTCGTTTTTGTCCTGCGGACACAGAAAGTACCATAAAAACTTCATCATTGCCGAGAGTGATAAATAAAACTATAAATAATTATGAAAAACAATTAAGAATGAGAAAATGCGAGAAAAAATGGATATAAAAAATAAAGAGAAAAGAATGTAAGGCAAACTTTGAGCTACAACTGGGATCAGGACGAAAGACTGTTAATTAAATGGCCCACACACACACACATACAAACACACACACACATACACAGGCTGTGCATCATTAACAAGGCACTAAAATCGGGGCATATAAACATGTTAGCACTTCTATGAGAAGCACTCGACCCCGTGACCCTCCAAACCTCCGACCCTCCTCAGCAAACCATCTCATTGACTCACAAATTTAGCAGAGTTCTTTTTCGTGCATGTATCATAAAATTATATGGGTTTAAGCACTTGAGGAATGCGCAGGCAGCAGGCAAAGGGAAATGGGAAAGTGGGAAAATGGGAAAATGGGAAAATGTGAATGTGAATGCGAATGGGAAGTGGTCGTTAGTGGGTTGGACTGTGAAAACGAGTTAATCGCGAGGGCCGAAGGACATACGCAAAAGGACGCAGGACACAGAACACAAGAACGGTGCTAATTGCGGCAACCTGACAAATGTCACACCTCTTTGCGCGTTGCAAACAGCAAATGGGATGCGGTAAACGTGGCAAGGACAACAACAGCAATGCCAAATGGCAAATAAACATTATACTAAAGAGACAACAACAACAACAACAACATCAAAGGGTCGCCCACTGAGCGAGTACCCTTTTTTTCTCCAGCTCCTGTTCTTCAGGTTGTTTCTCGACCAATTGGGCCAACAGGACATTGGCCAACACAATAAAAGCGCAACACGTAATTGTTGTTGCTGTTCTCGTTTATTTTTTGCTGCCTTCTAATAGCTGCCCAAGTGAGAAACAGCCTCATCGAAAAGGATAATAAAAAAGAAGAAAATGGCAGACAGAAAAACAATAGAAATGAAAGCAATCAGGCGCAGGACATAGCCAACAACAAATGTCGAAAGAATCAATTCAAAATGGCTAAAAAATAAAAATAAAAATAAACAGAAAAGAGAACATGTTTCTACTGGCCCAGTCTGCTGATCAAAATCAAAGGATTAATGATCAATAGAAAGTGTAATAATAGTAGGCGGTCTAGTCTAGTTTAATCTAGTTTTAATAATACAGGATCTGATCTCAGACTACAAATTAAGGATAGCTGGTTAACAGAAAGAGAAAAGAGACTTTAATTTGGAATGACAGCCAACAAGACAACAGCATTCGCTGTGCATTCCCAATTTGCAGCAGAGTGAACAGACAGAGCTCGTTCTGGCGAAAAGTGCAAGGATATGGCCAGTCGATAGATGGCTGGCGAAATTGGAAGCCAACAAAGTGTTTGTTTATATCCTGGGCAAAGTCAAGGGACAACAAACTTGGCCAAAAGGCTTTAAAGAGAGCTGCCTGCTGTCAGTTTGAAGTGCTGGGCAAACAAGGACATCGCGAAGTAATCAAAGCAAAACAGGATCAAAAATAAAAGAGAGAGAGAGAGAACTTGGGTGAAATGTTTGACATGCTGTGGGTTGTCTATTGGCCAGGCAAAAAGAGGGACAGAGACAGAAACAGAGACCGAGGAAGATGTATACAGAGATAGAGACAGGACATTTATAGAATAGACGGTTAGACATTGAACTCATGCTCGTATTCGCACTCCTCGCTGTTGTCCTGACTGCGACTTGGTAAGAGACGCAACTGTCGATCTGGCAATGACAAAGGAAGCAGCAAGTGTCGAGAATGTCGTGGCAAGGACTCCAAGGACTCCACGTCCAGTCGATCATGCGCGTCATGCCAATGAACACAACGTGGAAGCTTCGTATTGCACCTGGACACACGCAGATCAGGCAAACTGCGATGATTGCCGAGGCCACTGCTCGAGGGAAAATCCTGCCTGCTTGCCACATTTGGTGTCAAGTTGTTTTGCATCGGCGGCGTAAAGACCTCCATGAAGCTGGGCAGTGGTGGGCTGGAGGCACGTGGCAACTTTTGTCTGTGCAACGTGATGCAAAAGTCCTGAAAGCCATGCACCGTATGATAGTTGTTGTCCTTGCTTGCCTCGTGTTGCAAGCGAGGCCGAGCTGTACCTGGTGACCAGGTGTGCTGACAATGTGGCGAATCCAAATCCACTTGGCGTCTTTCATTCGTATCCAACTGATCAATGGCGTCATGCAACTCTGGATCATTTAGAGCCACCTCACGAGCAAGTCTCACATCGTGACGCCAGAAATGTTGATCCCTCTGGACTGCCGGAGCCACCTCCTTAGTCCGTAGCACAACCACGCCCATTAGCCACACACAGATGACATTAAGAAGGGTCAAGGCCATGCTGACTGTGGCACAGACAAACAATTCAATGTGCAACTGTTGCGAGTAATCCTGATGCTTCGATAGATTCTGCAGCAAATGTGAATCCACTTGAAACAGTTGACTACACAAAGCAATGGACCAGAGCAGTCCGGCATTTACCGCTGGCGGAAGAAGGGAAGCTGAGATGGCCACGCCCACTAGCGAGCCCGTATTACCGCCCAACACACCAATTGCCGCCGCTGCGCCGGAGGCCAAAGCAGTGCAGAGGCCGATGGCCAAAGAATGAGTATCGCAGCGGGTAAGGATCTCGTCTGTAAATCCATTGGAAAGCACAAAGAAACGACCCAAACCACAGAGACAAATTGCAGAACCAAAGATAAAACCGGTTACCACAGAAACTCCAAGTCCAATCAACTCATTTCGAACGCCAAGCCAACGAAGTCCTCGATCTCCGATAACGGAGCCAAAGATGGCAGCAATGATGGGTCCCATGAGCGGAGAAATGAGCATGCTGCTCGACAGGAAGAGGAAACTATTCTCCACCAGACCCACACAAGAGAGTAAAGCAGCTGCCATTAGGAGCACCACAAAGTCAAAGTTAATGGTGGCATCTCGACGCACCACACGCACCACTTGATTCACATTGAGTCGACAACGCACCGAGTCCATAAAACTCTGCCAACCTAGGCGTTGTCCTTGCCGCTGCTGATCCTCTGCATCCTCGGTTGTACTGCCTCTGACTAGTCCTTCTGCTGGTCCACCTGCTGGTCCCTCTGCTAGTCCTATGCCTCCTCCTGGCGAAGGGCGTGTCTCCAGGCAATTGATAGCAGTCAAATGTGTGCCAGGTCTTTCTCCAATGCCCCAATCCTGTAAGACACAGAGCAATCTCTCGTAGCGCTCATCTTGCCACAGATCGAAGCGTGCCTGCAACTGTCCACCTGCCACATCGTGCGTCCAGAACACATGCTCCAGTTGCAACTGCAACGCAATGCGACGCAGCACTTGCTCCAATGGTGCATTTGCTTTCAACTCTGGCAACATCAACTCTGTTCGACTGCCATGTTGCAACACTTTTGATCCCTGATGGGATTGCCTGTGGCAATATTGAGACTCGCCTCGAAAGTGCTTCGTTGCATGCAACTGACGCTTTTCTTCCTGCTCTGTCGGTACTGTCACCAAGACACAAACAGCGGCATTCATTCTGTATTTGACTCTATAATATACTTGAAATTTGTTCGATGACCGAAAAAGCTAAAAGGCAAGGGAATCAGTTCCTTCAACGGATATCCCAGAGGCACAGGATAACGATTACTTTCACTTTTGTAACACATTTAGAATTTGGACTATATTGAACCTGACAAACACTTTTAGAACTAAGCTACTTTGCTTGACTTTCAATTATAATTTAGAAAATAGCAACTATTTATTGATTATCCTTTTAAAATAGGTTACCTTAACCAAAGAAAGTAAGTCTAGCATTTTATTCAATTCAATCATCCAAATCGTTATATTTTAATTTATTATTTGTTTAACCATAGTAATGATTGAAATAGTAAAAGAAATTTTGAATACTTACACTGAAAACTTCAGTCTGTAAGGCTGTCAACAAGCTGAGAAAATATTAAATGATTAATTGAATCAAACTTAATAAGACTCAATCTCTTTACTCAAGTGTTAAGAATTGGATTGTATTACCAATGAAAGTGCCAGTTAACTAAGTGCAACACATGGTTTAAGTTCAATCAACAATTGTTGCTGCAAATCAAAATGGAAATCGCGCATTCCTGTAAAAAGAATGTGTCCTTACGGCATTTTGATGCGATTGCATGACGCTTCTTTACCTCTTCCACTCCCCTCTGGCATCCATCTGCATCCGTTGCAGTTGTCGCTAGAATGTTGAGAGTGTTGCTGTTGTTATTGTCGTTGTTGTTTTTGTTGCAACGTGGCATGCCGCGTGTCCTGTTGCCGCATAATCGACACAGCAAAACTAAAGAAAGCACCAGGCAAAAATGTCAACAAACTGCAACAGCCATGAAATATTATGAGGCCGCTTGGCAGACGGCTGCGGTTTGGCAGTAATAACAAACACCAGAAAGTCGTCGAAGTGAGAGAGAGAGAGAGAATGAGAGAGAGAGAGAGAGGGAGAGGGGTGGAGGAAAGCTGGCAACGAGCACAGAAAACGCGTGAAAATGCAAACAAAATTGCACAAAAAACGCACGCAAAACGAGCAGCAGTTGCAACAAGAACAACAACGAGAACAACAAGCAGCTCAATGCAACCATTGTTCTGTAAACACACACACACACACACACCCCTTCTCCCTCTTCACACACACATGTGCTCACATACATATGTGTGGCATTTTTTTTTTATTTGCTGCTGCATTCCTCGGTGTCCATTATCCTGCAACATTTTTTTCCATCTGCCATTTGGCAGTCCTCCTTGTATATGTGGGCGTGTATCTGTATGTGGACGTATGTGTGTGTGTGTGTGTGTGTGTGTGTGTATGTGTGTTTTACCGAGATCAAGCGTCAAAATTACATTGTTGGCATACGCTGTGCAACTTTTTGCGCCATTCGTTGCTGGCCAACATTTTATTTTGTGCTTTCTGCATTCTGCCCTCTGTCCTCTGTTCTCTGTTCCCGATGTGTGCCCCGCCCACCGGTAGCACGCCTTGCGCTTCCTGTTTTCCGCCCCCAATGCCCCCTCTTCTGCATCACCCAAAAGCAGCATTTACCCTTTGCAAAAAGCAACTCTTGTTATTGCGGCTCCTGTTGCTGCCGTTTGGTCACCTCGAAATCCTTGCCAGCTATCCAACCAACCAACCAACCAACCAACTGGCCAGACCATTGTCTGCTCTGCTTCAGTTGCTCGTTTTTCGGCTGTCCGCAAAATGTGGGCGGCAAAGCCAAAAAAAATTTAAAAATCAACCAAATAAAAAGAGTGAGAAAAAGGCTAACCGAGGCTTAAATACCCTCACATAAGAACAATTAAACTGTTAGCCTATTTTTTAGCTTAAAGATTCTATTCTTATAATATCCTATACTATAAAATCCTTTCCTATACTGAAGTTTAACCCAAAGGATTATATGTACATAGTTAATTGATTTTTCAGTTGTTCGACTATTTCGACAAATATTTTGGCAAAGACTTTCACTGAATACTTTAATATAACCAAAAGATGGCATATTTTCTATTGATACTCTATTTTTGAGTTCAACTATCAGATATCCCATTTTACAGATAATCTAAGAATTGATCTATCGTAACTCATACTTTTGGTATAAATTATAAAAAGAGTTATTTAACAGAAAATTTAATTGAAATAATTACAAATACCATGGATTTATTTATATAAATTGACTTCCTCTTTTCTTAACTTACTTACACAGGCTGTACTACAAATAACTTATATCATATCGAAACCAGCCGAAATATTATCTTTTAGTTACTCGACAGTTTTTAATTGACCTATTCTATTAGTATATTTTACTTTTTACTTTTCAATAACAGTTTTCTGTTTTAACAGATCAGTCTATCTTTCAGACATAAGCTTGTATACCTAATCCAGTTTAAGAATAGAGTGTTTTAGCAGAAAAATGGTCCTTCAGATAGCTTATCAGTTATCCTATTCTACATATATATAAATTTTGTCTTTTACGTAAATTACAAGCAGTAAAAACTGTTTGAAATTTGATTAGTGTTTTAATGACTTTAACCTCTTATGGTATGTACCGTTTCATCAAAAATAATGTATAGAAATCACAGATGCCTCATGCAATCCATTTCTCAAAGTAAAAAAATTGTTTCATACCACAGCTTTAATGTCCTATAGTTAGGGTATAAAAGTCCACCAAAATGAGAGCAGGCTAAATTGGATAAAGAACAGCGTGCAGGACGCACTGGACGTGGGTCACAGGACCTCTGAACACAGAACACTGAACACTGGACACAGAGGACGCAGAGGACATAAAGGACACAGGATGCACTGAGCAGCGTTGATTGTTGCAATTTCTCGTTAAATTGAATTCAGTCGTTCAATGTGAGCCCAGAGCTGAGAGCTGAGAGCTGAGTGCTGAGAGTTGCTAGAGAGATGAAGAGAAAAATGGGAAGAGAAAGAGAGCTGCAAGCTGCACTGCTTATTTATGACAAGTGGCGATACATGGACAACGAACAACGGACAACAGACAACAGACAACAGACAATGGCCAATGACAACGACAACGACAATGCCAATGACAACGCCGATGACAACGACAATGAATACAGCGCATTATGAGATTGAGATTGCGATTGCGATTGCTGGTTTGGTTTGGTTTGGTTTTCAAATTACACAAAACACATGGCAACAGCTCATTGGCCAACTGATTGGTTCTCAGCTCTGTCTCTACAGGAATAAGGCCTCTTTTTTTAACGGTTATGGTTAACACTTTGATGGCCTCTTACAGACGACACTGAGATTTCAGACTCAATTATGAGAAAGATTTTTAATGAATGCATTAACCGATTCGAGGCAAATTAAAGATTGAAAAAATAAAAAATTGACTTAAAAATCGCTTGAATATTTAAAGAACTAACTTTTTTTTGAGAGAGACTCCTTAATGCGTATTCTTATGCTTAATCAGACATCTATGAAAATTAAAACATTTAATCTACCTCAAAAAATTGTATTTAGAGAACTCCAGCTTATAAAAAAGTTATGTTATACGAAAGATTGACCAATAAACAAAACGTGAAATTTTAAGCAAATTAAAATATATAAATAAACACAAATTTATATATGAATATATGGTAACATATGTAGATGCAATTTTAAGATAGAAGAGTAGTTTTTCTATCTACAAGTAGATATAGAGAAATTAAGCCTGCCATTTATTTTATAGAATAGAATATATGTATATAGAAAATATATGTTGATATTGACGAATTGATTTGAACTTAATTATATGAGATTCAAATTGTTTGTCCAAGTTCTCGTTAAATATTTTCTAATTTATCTAAACTTATAAATATGTAAGCAAAATAAACTCATTCTCTTCTGACATTTATGCATAAACGTTACTTTATCTGATATAATATATTGAAAATTTCTTAAATTTGGTTTTAATTCTTATGCAAATCAGCTTGAACTGAAATTTAATAAACTCCTGTTGCTTAAATAAACACTTAATCCGAAGAAGCTCTTTCTACAACAGTTCAATATTTCTCCTCTCTTGTTTATACATCTGTCTTTCTATCTAAATCGCATTATTATATTTTGAATTTAGACATTTGCATTTGTTGTTAAATTGACTGACATTTGCAGCTTAAATGATGCAACATTTTAGTTTAGGCAAATACACAGTTAACTGAGCAACAGTGGGGTACGAAGATGGATGAGTGGAGGTCAGGGGTTAAACGGGGTGGGGTGAGGGTGGGGGTGGGGGTGTGATGAAAGCGACGACTCGTAAATAACTAAAATGGCAACCACACAGCCACAGCCACAGGAAAAGGCAGCCAAATGCAAAATTATGCGCCACATTTAAATGTAATTTGCATTTATTGCCATTAATTGAGTTGCACAACTCTGTGTATATGAGTGTGTAAATACAGCCAAATGAATAGCATCAAATGAGCATTTAAGCCTTTTCATTGAGCAGCAACAACAGCAACAACAACAACAACAACATACACATAACAAACAACAAACAAACAGTCCTTTCGCCATATGCTTAACTAATGAACCGAGTGTTGACTAAATCCGCTTCAGATACATAGATAGGCTCATAAGATAAAGCTACAGATACAGATAAAGATACTGCATAAACTGGATACAGATACATTTACAAAGACTGTCATTAGGTAAATTACAGCAACAACAACAACAACAATGGGAAAAATTCTATTTAAGCGTCAAATCCCAACCATTCCAATTACTTAACACGAATGTTTGAATAAGTGGCCACGTTTGAGGCACAACACGATGTGTATGTATGTGTGTGTGTTTGTTTGTGTGTGGCATAAAGTGCTCGTAATGAAAGTGCCAAATAAATAAGGTGTAAACACGCCTGACTGCCTGCCTGTATGTGTATGTGAGTGTTTGTATCTCTGTGTATACTTTGGTAGCTTAAATGCCAACAAAATCGCAATCGCCTGACGTTATCCTTATCATTGTAATACTTAAGTTAACAACAGCTTAAACAACAGTACACTCACACTCTTACACACGTATGCACACTAATCAAGTACATACACACACACAAGCACACATATATATATATATATATTCACACGTATGCTAAGGCACCTTGAGTTTTATGTGCCGCACAGTGGGCAAAGCTCACACTAACATAAAGAAATTCATTGAAATAACTTAAAGTTCTACTGTATTTTTTCTATTCTATTCTTTTTCTATTCTATTTTTCTTCAGTAATTTGCTACATTTTTTAAAAACAACTTAATTGTAATAAAGTGAGTCATCCAAATGATTTCAAATTTTAATTAATATTATTTAGATTATTAAGCTTAAAGGATATTTGTCCATAAATATTCTTAAAGTTTTAAAAAATCAATGTTTGTTGATATTTAATAAAATTTCAAATTTATTGAATTAAAATAAACTAATTTTAAAACTAAATTGAAAACATTTTTAATAATTTGTAAGCTAATTTACTTATACACTTAAATTAGCTTAGAATTAATCCTTAATTACAATATGATTTACATCCAGGTCAGCGGAGAAAAATAAACATAAATATTAACGTGCATAGAAATGCATATTTTGGCCACTGTTTGGCAATGCCATCGATACTCAAGATCTTGCATTCATTTGAGTTGTGAGTTGATAGTTGAAGCTTTACTTGTTCCTGCCACTGCCCCTTGCTCGAGCAACGTCAACACAATGTATGTGGCAGTGGGCGTGGCAGTGGCAATGGTAACGAAGCAGCAGCATTTGGTTGGGCTTTTAGCCACGCTCATTTTGTGGCAGGCGCAAATCCCCATAATCAGAAAGCTTTTGCACTTTATTTGTGTTAGTTTCAATTATATAAACAACGGCAAGAGCAGAAGCAAGAAGAACCAATTACCGCTTGATTTAGCACACGCACACAAATGCAAACAAAGCTTAAACACTCACACACACACACACACACACACACACAGAGAGACACAGACACACACTTGGCAGCCATGACAAACTTATTGACATTCATTGAGCAGATTGTGAAGCTTCTCTTCAGTTCAGTTGAGTTCAGTTGTGGGCAGAATTGCACAAAGTTTCCCTCTCTCTTCCTTTCTCACCCTCTCCCCCCATCTCTTACTCTGTCTCTTTCTTTCCCCTTTCTCTCTTGACCCTCCTTCAATTCCTCCCTTAGTCCTTGCACTCCCCACGCTTTAGTAGGCAGACAATAGCTAATGCTTCAACTGGCAAATACAAACACAAACATCAACTCACACACACATACGCACTTAGTTGAATTATGTGCGTATGTAAATGCGTGTGTATGTGCCTTTGCCTCTGTGTGTGTGTGTGTGTGTGTGTGTCAGTGTATTGTTTACTTTGCATAAAAAGCTCAGTCATTGAAAACTAAAATACTGCACAACACATTGAGACTTTGTATTGCATAGCATTAGGCGCCTTTTCATTTATATTTTATGCACACACACAAACACACACACACTCTTACAAACGTTTAAGTGCGTCATTTTATCGTGCTGAATACAGTGTGCATTTGAGCTTAATAGTTAAATAAACAGCACTTTCCTTCCAACAGCTGCCGCAGTTGCCATTACGCGATTTCAACTGCATACAACACATTTCTTATGTAATTGAAATATTTTATTTATTTCCCCTGTTCGATTTTTGTCTGAGAGAGAGAGAGAAACTTCAATTTCCAATTTTATTTGGAACTTCTAGCAAAGTGTGAATTGGGCATTGATTGAAGCACATAGTAAATTGATGAGCCTGAAAGTATGCTGCAAATTATTTCGAACTTTTATTTGTACATTTTAGAATAAAAATCTAAAATATTTGTACTTATTTAAAAAAAAAAAGCTCTTATATCTTAATAAATTATAAAAGTAAACCAATTAATAAACCAAATCGTAAACTTTAAATACAAAATAAAGTAAAATAGTAACTTTTATTAAAATAATTGATTACAGTTATGGTTATCACTGCATGTTGAGGCAGTTGAGCAAATGGTTGGAAAATATACAGCTGTGCATACCTATGCGCATTCACAATGACACATTCACAATAGCACATTCACATTCACATTCACAATCTCAGCTGCTGCAATCAGCGCCTAATGCAGATCGTTAGGCAAACACGTATTTCAGAATTTCTAGCAATTTTTCCAGCTGTGCTCTCTTCTCTCTCTCTCTCTCTCTCATTCGCGCTCTCTCTTTCTTTTGCTCTCTTTGACTTTCTCCCTCGATTTTGGCTATGTATTTTATTCGCCATGTTAACATGCCGTCTGCATATGTTTGCCGAAGAAATTTCTGAAAAAAAAAAAGTTAAATTTTCCTAATGGCATTTCGTACGAGGGTGGGCAGATAAGTTCTTGGCCTAAGTATGAAAACAATCTTGCTCGATAATTTAGTTAATTAACTGATGGATGGCCAAGTTTCATTTTGATTTAATTATTATTAATATTATGTTGCAAATTTATTATGATTTAAATTAAGTTTAATTTATTTGTAAATATAATAATAATATATAAATATAATAATTAGTATTCAAAGCAAATCATATTGAGAATTTATTATTATTCAAATAAAATATATATTTATGTATTATTATTCTGAAATGAGATTTCCTTCATAGCCCAGTTACTTTTAACAGTCCACCCTCGTAGAAACGCAAACCAAAAACATCAACACCTACGCCGGCTGCAGGCAAGTGTGACAGATATTTTAGCATATTCCAGCTGTGTGTGTAGAGTGTGTAGACAGTGTGTGTTGTTTGTGCATCCTTATGGGCGCCAGTTTCCTGTCGCTGATTTTGTTTCCATCGCTTTTGGTAATTCTAACGCTCGTCCTCGCTGACAGCTGTCGTTCACATCCGTATCCGTGTCCATGTCCGCATCCGTGACCATGTTCGTATTCGTATTCGTATTCGTGTTCACATATTCAGAGTTTGACTTTGCATTCACAAGTATGTTTGACTAAGACGTTGTTCTACTTGGTTATTTGTTGGACAACATTAAATTGGACTCGGTTTGGGCTTGAAACTGTCTCAATGGGGAACTCACCTTGGTCTAGACGCATACCCAATTTTCCATGCAGTCGAGTAATAAAAACTGAAACTGACAAATATACTTGGCCTCAAGTCGAAGCGGTTTCGACCCTCCTTCCCCGCCTTCATTAGAGTTGAATGAGTTTTTGCTACTATTTGTCCTTGGACAAGTTACTGACTGTCTGTCTGTCTGTCTGACTGTCCAACTGGTCTGGCCAAGCGTCCAACTTAATCCCGCATAATCGCACCAATTCATAGTTAGAAAACTTACCACAAAGCCTCAACACAAACGACAATTTCTCATTTCTCAGAGTCTAGAGAACTGAATGAAGAGACTTTTTGGGGTGAAAGGCTAAAAGTCTTTGGCCGCAAACTGCGGCCAGCTATTAAATCATGAAAATGAAAGCACTTGTGTCCTTCAGGATCTTCTCGAAGTTTAGACTCCAATCTCCTTTTTATAGTGTGTAAAAAAAAACCGCATTTTGCATTTTTTTTTAATTCGGTTTTCGTATTTCATCTGAAATTCGGTCCTGGTTAGGTTTTAATTTAAACTGCTCTTCTTCTTCTTCTCTCTCTCTCTCTCTCTCTTACTTTATCCATTTTCGATTAGCGTATGAATCATCTGCAGTTTTCATTCACATTTAAATGTTATTTAAACTACTTCTAGGGTTTTAAAATGCTCGTTTTTCGTTTTGTTGTTCATATTTTCGATTGTTTTTTTTTTTTTTTTGTTCATTTTCTCGTTTGTTTAAGACACCAACAAAAAAAAAATTGTGATTTATATCTATATACATGCATTACAATTAGTTTACAATAATATTTCTTGTTTTTATTTAGATAGCATAAATATTACGCTTAATAATAGTATTGTTTATTATTTATACTCGTATATCTTTGAAAATGTTTCTTGAACAGCAACGCGACTCTTCTATCTCTCTTCTCTTTCTTTACTTTGATTAAAAGATCATCAACCATGGCCTTTCATATATGATATATATACACAGAGACAATTACAACAAGATTTTACATTTAAAAAAAATAGATATATGTATAATAATATTAGGCGTATTACATAGGAAATTGTTGGGGAGTGTAAACACATTTTGCAAAAGGATTTATGATACAGATTTCTATCGTAGTAAATAATATTGTTAATTATTTTTATGTATGTGTGTGTGTGTGTGTACTAAAAACTAGTTATAACTTTAAATAATCACAATTAAATATTGCTAAGGTATGCAACAGCAACAGCAGCAACAGCAGCAGCAACAGTTCCCATGTTGTTGGCGTGCTCATGCCCCACTTGAGCACATAAATAAAAACTATTGTACTCGTAAAAAGCGCAAAAAAAACTATTAAAATTAAATCAACAACTTAAAAGATGCAGCAATTTAAATAACATGACGAGAAAAATAATAATAATAATAATTATAATAATAATAATTGTTGAAACGAAATTGTTGACAAAGTATTGACAAAAATGAAAAAAAAAAATACATATTTACATTTAGAATTACACAGAGAATGTTTAAAATTCAAATTAAATAATTATTAAGGGTGGGGGGGGGGATGTGAAACAGTTAGACGCCATTTGCAACTGATAAAAACAAACTTCAACATTGAATTGAAACGTTGTTGCCGCCGGCATCGATACGGCATGAGGGGCAAGGGGGCATGTGGCACGTGGCATGTGGCAACAATTCCCTTTTGCCACATCTTACACCATGTGCCTGTTGAACTCCAACAACTCTCGAAATAAGCGAGAGCAGCTAAGAGATTGCCTTAGAAATGCATTGAGCTGGGTGCAACGTCAACATTTAGCGATGCGACGGCCATGTTGTTGATGTTGCTGATGTTGCTGATGTTGCTGATGTTGTTTCTGTGTTGCCAGCACTAAATGTTTTAAAGAAACGCAACAACAATGAACGATCCTCACCATTCTCATCCATCTGGCGATCCAAACGCATGCCAAAATTTGGTAACCACCAAAATGGTGTATAACCATCATCATCATCATTGCTGCTGCTGCTGCTGTTAGTTGTGGTTGTGGTTGTTGCTGCTGTTGTTGCTGTTGCTGTTGTTGTTGCAGGTGTTGTTGTGGGATTTTCAACTATGCTATCTATACGAATTATTTTACTATTTCTATTGCTACGATTTGTATTAATACTTAAATGTGTTGCTGTTACTGTTGCTGTTGTTGAGCTTTCTGCAACTGTTGCTGTTGTTGTTGTTGCTGCTGCTATTGTCTCTGCAGTTTCTTCTGTTGATGTTGCTGTTACTGACGTTGCTGCTGCTGATGTGCTCTGGCTTTGCATTGGCATCAACTTTGACCAAAATGATGTGCTTTCAGTTGCTGCTGTTGGTGTTGTTGGTGTTGTTGCTGTTGCATCGCTTGGGGCTGCTGTTGTTGTGCTTGACGCTTCTGAACTGTTTTCCACACTCGTTGTTGCTGCTGTGGATGTTGTTGTTATTGCAGTTGTTGCTGCTGTGCTACTGCTGGTGCTGTTAAACTGTTGCTGCTGCTCCTGCTGTTGTTGTCGCAGCTGCGATAATCGCCATTTGCCCTTAACCAGCTCGTTTATAATGCGCAATTCTTGTTCGAAATTCATTTCACTTGCCGCCTTCTCATTCTCCCCCTGACCACCAATTGTATTCGTCATTAAATTGTCACTGGATGCCATATAGTTCAGCACATCCAAGTCACCATCCACATTGCTGCTGGCAGCAGTTGTTGTACTGGTACTTGTAGAAGTGCTGCTGCTGCTGCTGCTGATGCTGCTGCTGCTCCCAGCAACATTTCTGGCAAAATGCTGATAATAAAACCGGTCATCATCTCTCGCATTGCCATTGGCATCTTGATGTATAGCAGCAACTTTAGTTTTAGCAGCAACAGTTGCTGCTGTTGTTGTTGTTGTTTTCACTGCTGCTGCTGCTGCTGCTTCTGCGTTCGTTGATTCTGCTCTTGTTGTTGCTGCTGCTGTTGTTGTTATTGTTGATGATTCTGCTATTGTTGTTGGCATTACTATTGTTGTTGCTGCTGTTGTTGTGGCGACAGTGGAGCTCAACTGAACCGGTTGCACTTTCGATTTTTTCAAAACAACTCGATTTTCGCCTCGTTCATCTAGCTCTTCCTCTTGATCTTTTTCTCCTGCTCCTGTTGTCGCTGCTCTCGTTGATGTCGTTGCTGTCGTTGCTGTCGTTGCTGTTGTCGCTGTCGTTGTTGTGGGCGGACCAACAACATTATCGCCTGTTGGTGCCATATCCGTGGCCGCCGTCTCATCGCCATCGTCCAAATCAGCGCTGAGTAGCGGCGAGACGCGACGATGACTGAAAGGGGGCAACAGATCCATGCTGCTGCCAAAGGCCGGCAACAATGTGTCGACCTTGAGCAATTGCGCCAAGGCCTGCTCCGAAGTCTCCATTTCTGTCTCTGTCTCTGTGTCCATCTCTGTCTCTGTATCCATATCAACCTCATCTGCATCCCCATTCGTAGTCAGATTCATATTCATATTCATATTCACATTCGCATCCGCATTTGCTTCACTTGAACTCGTCACTAGTTGTATTGAGGACTTTTCATTATCCAGGGGCAAGCCCGCGGGCACTACAATGGCCTCAATGTCACCAATATGGCCAAAGGCATCAATGTTGCTGCTGCTGGGTATGCTGAGGGTGGTTGTGCTTGGCATGGCATGGCTGGCATCAGCCTGAAGATCATCAAATTGCTCAGCGATGCGATTATTAGGCTGCTTTTTCTGCAACAACTTCAGGGCATCCTCACGCATTGTTGCTATCGTTGGCATGGGCGTGGTTGTTGCTGTTGCCGTACCCATTGCAACTGTTGTTGTTGTTGTTGTTATTGTTGTCGGGATTGTTGCATTAACTGCCTCGGGCTGTAGCGAAGTCTCGAGAGCCGTGGGATACTTATTCTCGAATATGTTAAACTTTAAGGGGGCATCCTCACTGGGCAAAGCCTGATCCTCGGTATTTCCAGACCCAGTTGGACTTGGCAACGTAGGCAGCTGCCCTGTTTGCATCAGTGGGATAAGGGGCACATTAAAGATGAGTTCATCACTCTCACTGTCGCTGTAGTCGTAGTCTGTGTTGCCAGTGGGACTGCCATTGCTGGCATCTCCCTCGCCAATCAATTCCAGCAATTCCTGCTTCACAAGATCTGTGGGATCAATATTGATCTGAGGTATGCAACGATCCCCGTACTGCTTATGCCCCGGCGGACAATGACGAAAGGGCAGTGTGAATATCGATTTGGCCGTCACTTTTTTCTCCTTCTCTAGAGTTCTTTGATCCGGCGACAAACGTTGCCACTCCTCCCATGCCAACAGTTGAGCATTTCCCTCAATGGGTCTCGATGTGATTGGCAATGCCTCAACTCCAGATTCCTTGACACTATTGTGGGTCATCTGCAGCGCCGTTAGCGCCAGCAGAGCGTGCAACAGCAGCATCGGTGTTGCTGTTGCCGTTGCTGTTGCTGTTGCCGTTGCCATGGCGGCAATCCTTCAGCTCCAGCGTTGCCAATCCTTCAGTTGGCGATTCGATTACTTTACTGCTGCTTCTCTCGATCGCTGCAATCAGAGATGGAAATAAGATGGTGGATTATTATGATGACTCTGAAATGTGGGCAAGCTTTATCTCAGTCTTTTCTCAGGTATAAGTTACCCCTGTCCCCTTTATAACTGAGTGTTCCTTGTCCCCCCCCCCCCACCAAGCTGCAGCTTAGCGTTTTCTTTTTGTGGCATGTAGAACAATACCGGTTTTTATTTGTGTTTGTGCCCCGGCCGCACACAGAGCGTGCCACAGTGGCACACATAATGCAGCATTTGTCAACGCCAACAAATAGTCAAACAATTCTCTTCTTCTGTCTCTATCTCTCGACTTGAATAGATATCAATGAATTATAACGCGAGATATTCAGGGAATCAAGTCTACTGAGAACTGAATGAAGACAGACTACAGTGGACACTAACAACATTGAATAATAAACTGATGACTCTTTATAGTTTTCTTTTATTAGGAATTTAAATTCCTTTTCAATGAGAATTTAAATACTTAACTTTCACTTGGGATGATTAAATTAATAATAAATATTAAGAAAATTTTAGAGAATTGAATAATAAATAAGAGTGTATGCACAATAATATTTTATATGTTATTTATTGGTTTATCAATTAATATCTTTTAAATATATATTTTATTTATATTATTAATTATTCAAAATATTTATATTTCTTTGCTAATGTAATGACACATTTTATGATTTAGTTAATTTCAAAATTATAGTTTTTTTTTTATTTAAATAATAAAACTTTATTTATTTTTTCTCATATCTATAAAATATCTTACAATTATGTTTTCCTGTTCTTTCATTGTTAATGTTAATTTAATACCCAATTTTATGGCTTTTTCGACCACTGTGCGCTGGCGTTGGCGGTAATCGTTGTCGTTGTCGTTGTCGTTGTCGTCACACACAAAGATTGTGAACTTGGGCATCGTTTTAATGTTTTAATGGGTATATCGACGGTGCCACACACAAACACGCACACACACATAGATACACACATATGCATAACTCACATCAGTCATCAGTGTTGTCATAATCAACGGCCACAATAATAATAACAGGCACAACAACTGCATCAACTTGTTGCTGCCACAGCAGCAGCAGCAGCAGCAGCAACAGCATTCATTGTTGATGTTGCACTTGGCTTAAGCACACATAGACACACACACACACACACACAAACACACAGCAAGCACGCACAATGTTTATTTATAAAGAGACTGTGGCAGAGTGAGAGAGAGAGGGGGAGAAAGGGAGAGGGCGACATATGTAGGTTATCTGCGGGTTCTTAGAATTTATGAGTTCAAGTGTGGCACATTGCAACCGCGACTTTTCCCATTGCTGTCTGTAACTGTTGCACTCAAGTTTATGGCTGATGTTGCTGTTGTTGTTGTTCTTGTTGTTGTCATTATTACTTGTTAATAGCTTTTTAGTGGGCCTGACTCTGCGTATCGGTCATAAAACTGGACAACGTCCCCTGTCCAATGTCCTATGTCCGATGTCTGCTTTTATTTTGGGCTGAATGCGTGTGTGAATGTCAAGTACCTCTTTACAGAGAGACACACTCACACACGCACACACACTCTATATATGCATGTGCTTGATAAGGTTAATGTCATAACGGTATTATATAAGACAATGACTTTGACACCCGCAGCATTTGAAGTGCTTCATAATTCAATTGAAACGCATAGCAGGGGGTAGCTTAGGTGAAAGAATGGGTAAAGGGGTAGGGTAAAGAGATAGGGAGTGTAGGTTGAATGAGAAGATAGACAGAGAATGTATGTAGAGAAAGTAGAAAGAAAAAGGGTTCCAACTGGAAGTCGCTGCTTAAAACGAATCAATTGAGACTATTTATATTTTATTTTTCTTAAACAAGTCTCCTCTTCTATGACAATATTCATTGTCCGTTAGTTTATTCCTCTTGGGATCTCTTTAAAGAGTTCCCTATAGCCAAGTGTTACTGTAGATTTAATAGACATTCTAAATATCTTATCTAATATAGATCCAGCAAATTAAAGAAAATATGTATGGTAGAATCAATTTATTGATCAAATCATAAACAAAATGATATTCCGTCTGATTTTGATAAAGTAATGTTCGCAGTTTGTTATCCGACGCTACAAAGTTGCCTTGAATTCCATGACTATTCATTGGCTACTGAATGCACTCGTGAATGCACTCACTGCCCAGCTGAACTAATCCCTGTTGCGAAAAGTGC
Organism: Drosophila testacea; assembly: GCA_035043265.1. Taxonomy (NCBI): domain Eukaryota; kingdom Metazoa; phylum Arthropoda; class Insecta; order Diptera; family Drosophilidae; genus Drosophila; species Drosophila testacea. Next base: position 5,776,881 of record JAWNND010000229.1, read on the forward strand.
ATTAACTGGTGCAAAATATTTTTGTGGCTGGCATTTCAATTGACTGTTTGTTCGTTTGGCTTCGATATATCCTATATGTATGTATGTAGAGAGATATATCTCGACTATTTAATCTATATTTATGAAGCGAGAGCATCCATTTCGGTTGTGAATGTGGGTGTGAATGTGATTGTGAATGTGAGTGTGAGTGTGAGTGTAGCTGACATGTGATGACTGCTGTTGGCTGTCACTGTTCCATGTTGTTACTCATCCTCTTGCACTTCCAGTTCCTGTTCCTGTTCCTGTTCCGTGTGCTGTGCCCTGTCACGGGGGCATCAACTGTTATTTCAGCGAATCAGCTGACTCCCCCTCCTACTCCACTCCCCTTTGCCCAGTTGAATGTCCAGTCATGTGGTCAGTCGTGAACATGAAGTACAGCCTTCTATACACACATCAAAATATATCATCTTCTAAGCGAACCCAAAACTAAACAGCTGAGCTGTATCTTTGTATCTTGTATCCGTGTCTGTATCTGTATCTGTGCTTGTATCTGTAGCCGTATCTGTATTTGTTCGTCTGTCAGTTAAGGCCCCTCTCACAAAATTGAAATCAACTTCACACGTCGCAAATTTTTAATTAAAAATCAGCAACTGATGTCAATTTGGGACCACGACTAAAAGGAAAGGATCCCCACCAATGGACAGTTGTTGTTTGTTTTTGCTTTCTCCTGTTTTTGGTATTTGGTTTTTGCTTTAGTTGTACAATGTACATACATATGTATGTATGTTATATATGTATGTATGTAGTTTTGGTTTTTGGTCTTCTTTTTGATGTGCTTTGCTTTTTCGGACAACATTTGATGCCTTTTACGCGTGTGATCCCATCTGTTCAGGATGAGGATGAATACAGAGAGAGAGAGTGTTGGGGGAAATGCTTGGGTGTGTGTTTTCTACATACATAATTCCAGGCAACACACATTGACATTCTGCTAATACATAAAAGCAAAACCAGCAACAGTAACAACAACACCAACAACACCTCTAACAACAACAACAACAACAACAAAAACAAAAAACAACAACAAGTAAAGGACACGTAGCAATGCTCTCTGTTTCGTGCTCGCACGTATTCAATTCAATTCAATGATTCAATCCAATCCGGCATCCTGCAAAACATCCACAACAACAACAACTACAACAAGTGTGTATGAGTGTGTGTGTGTGTGTGTGTGTGTGTGTCCTGCTATTCATTTGCCATTTTTTCTATGTGTGTGTGTGTGTGTGTAAGTTGTATGTTGCCCGCGGAGTGCCACATCCATATCCTCATCCACAATCTCATCCTCATGCTCATCCTCATCTGTCCATGCTTATCAACATCATGTGTGTATCTCTGTATGTGTAGGTGTATCTGTGTGAGTATCCCTGTATGTGTGTTTGCCATAATCTCTGTCAGCACTCGGACATGATGCTCAGGTCAGGTCGCTTAATGTTTTTACAATTTTCGCACAACAATTTTTATAAATATTTTTACTTCTTTCCTTTTCACAACCATTCTCTCTCTCTCTCTCTCTCTCTTTCAGCAGCAATCGCCTGGTTCACATTTTGGCCAAGAGGTGAGTTAATAAAATAAATGATTAAGCCAAAATGAATTGCATATCCAACAATTTTCAACATTTTCCAGTGAAACGAGAATAATGTTGTAGTGTAATTATGTTAAATAAATAATTGATATACCTGTTTAAAAATGCAGCAATAACATTGGCTAATTGTAAGAGTAATTAAATAAATTCAAACACAGTTCCAAACAACGAATAAAAATCGTTTTAGCTTATGGTTAGCCAAAAAGCTGCAGTAAATGAAAAGAAGCTTTTTTATATTCTTTCCTTTTGGGAAATTACGAACTCAATGTCAGTAATATCAATCAGGAACTAATATTAGATTGATCAATAGTTGCCGCCAGATAATTGCATCATTAGTGAGATCATCGGCAGCTAGAAATATGTTTACTGTTACTGCATCAGTTGAGGGGAGAGAGAGTGAGACAGAGATATTGTCGTAGTATATAAAATATATAAATTGTTTGTTATGTTTGTCTATCAATGTTGTAGGCAATTTAAATAATACAATATATTTAAAAATAAATTAAATAAAGTCTACTGCGGATCTGTCTTAAAAATTTCATCACGATCGCATAGTTAACTTTATATTTATTCTAGAAAGTATGTTTGTATTATTACAGAACAAGTGCAGGGTCTTTTATAGTTGGGTTCTCTCTGATGTAGTCTTTGCTAGTATGTAGTTGTAATTATAGTTGAATTTCTTGGAAGTTATTCTAGAAAGTATGTTTGTACTTTTACAGCACAAGTGCAGGGTCTTTTATAGTTGGGTTCTCTCTGATGTGTAGTTTTTGCAACTATGTAGTTGTAATTATAGTTGAAATTCTCGAAAGTCGAAAAGATAATGTTGGGCATTCAATTAGTCAATAGCATTATGGCTGGATGATCAAAGTAGTCCAATTAGCAGCAACTGCCTTGTCAGTTAGCAACCAACAAGTTGCAGTTGTTCTTGCTGCTGCTGTTGTTGCTGTTGCTGCTGTTGCTGCTGTTGTTGCTGCTGCTATTAGAAGTGGCTTATTATGCATTCAGCGAGCCACACAAAGATTAGACTGCGAGTATGTCAATGTCTGGCCAAGAATTATACAATCAAGCCAAGCGAATGAATGTATTTTGAATCTGGTTTCAATGTTGTTGCCTCTTGTCTCTTGCCTACGCACGTTGCTGTTGTTAGTGTTGCTGTTGTTAGTGTTGCTGTTGTTGCTAGCTAGCTAGCTATTAGTTGTAAGTAGTTCGAGAATCAACCAGTTTTTGGGCCTCAGCAGAGTCATAAAAATTGAAAATGCAAAACTGTCAGCTAAACAAATGAAAGAAATACTAAAAACAAAAAAAAAATATAAAAAAGTTGCTACCAGTTGCTGCTGCTGCTGCAACAACAGCAACGACAACAACAACAGCGAAGAGGCAACCACAGTAGTTCAGCAGGCAACTGGAACGCTCTCTTGTGGTTTATTTATTGCTGATGCGGGCGGTGTTGCTGTTGCTGTTGCTGTTGTTGCTGTTGTTTTTGTTGTTGTTGTTGTTGCTGTAGTGTCATTTAGTTTTCATAGTCGTTTAACTGCTTTGGCAGCCACAACAACAACAATGAGAGTTCTGGGCAACTGAGCAATCATTCAGAGGCAACTGATCAACTTGGTCAAGCTGCCAAAAGGCGGCCTAAAAGCCAATGGCCAACTAGACGCCAAGAGCTGTTGCCGTTGTGTTGTTGATGTTATTGTTGGCAACAGACTTGAGAACCGTTACAGTTCAGGTAAACTGTTAAACTACCGGCTTATAAATAAATGCACATGCAACGTGCAACGGGGGAAAGTGAAGCTTGCCACAAGACAGACAGACAGAGAGACAGTCAGACAAAGAGACAGAGTTTTTGGCTATTTTTAGAGCTACCTGTTGGCTGTTTTTGGTGTGTTGTTACCTGATTGCCTGCTTGTCACCAGCAATTATCGATGAAACTGATCGACAGCAATTAACTAAACGTAACTCTCTTGAAGGCAATCCATGAGATCAGCAAAGACAGAAAGACAGAAAGACAGACAGAAAGACAGCATTGTTATTAGCTTTACCTCAGGAACTGTATAGAAGAATTAATTTGCACATAAATCAATCTTTTTTTTCTCTACTTCTCTCTTAAATCAATAATTATACAAGACATGCATGCGCATTTACTAAATACTATTCAATAATTATAATTATAAATATATAAATATATATATTCTCTTTCAATTGGGTTAATTCTCTCAATCTTTGCTAGCTGACATCATCTCTCTGACAATTCCATTAAATTCCAGAAGGAAAACTGAGCAAAACTATCAACTTATCTAATAAAAAAAATACCCAAAGACACAATCGACAACGTTTGTTTGAATTGCACTGCATCCGCAAGATACAATTTGCAACCGAGTGGAAATTGCATCTAAATGAGGCATGATCTAAGACCATCAGACATTAGCAATATCTCTAAATATATATACAATATATGTATGTGTATGTACATATATAGAGAGATTCATTTAATAGTTGTGGCCTACGTGCCTGATCCATACAGCACTCAAGTAGAAAGATTAAACAAATTGAAAAATTGAATTGGAAAATTGATTTTCCAAACAAAAGCGCGTTGCGTGTGAAAATGCGTTCAAAAGGCGTGAGAAACGCAATTACGATTAGTTTTATTTCCCCCCCCTTCCCCTCTCTCGCCACCTCTCTCTCTCTCACTCTCACACGATGTGTGATTTTTCATCTTATTGGCTTTCATTTACCACACAGCGTCTAGTGTTAAATATGGCTGTGGCAGGTGGCACAGCTCTTGCCCCAATTGTGAAGAGGAGGAGAAGTGGGGGGGAGGGGGAAGTGATTACAATTGCAAAACAAACAGCTTAAAGGGCAGTTGGAAAATGATCCGCAAAACGGCAGACATTGTTGAGTTATGGGTTTATGTTTCGACTTTAGGCATTTTCATTCCTTTTTTTTTTTGGGGCACAAAATTTGATTTGCTGACCAGCTGAACATTGTTTATGACACGAGTGAGACAGGGAGGAAGGGAGCCAGAGAGGGAGAGAGGTAAATTAAGGCAGATTTTGGGTCAGGAATAAGTACGAGGGTGGGCTGGCAAGTTGCTGGCCTATGTAAGAAAAGAGCATCAATTTAAATTTGTAGAAGAATAAATAAATATATAAATAAGTAGACTAGTTTTTCAGTTAAACTCTGCAACAAATTTATAATTTATTAAAAACAAGTGGCATTTTCATGCTTACTTCAAGGACTCTTTAGCCCACCCTCGTAGTGTGCTTATTTGTGGGTGTGCCTGCTACTTACAAGTTTGTCACACACACACACACACACACACGCACACACACAAAGAGTAACACTGAGAGCCAGAAATGCGCACACAGACGCGTGCCGAATTCATAAAAACGCATTCGAATCGATTTACATTTAGTCGCACTTAGGCCGGGCCAAAAACCCATCGAATGCGAAGCGAGGCACGAAATTTGAGCTCTCAATTGAAATGAAAAAACAACAACCAAAAGCGAGAACCACAATGAAAAACAGCAACAGCAACAACAACAACAACAGCAACAACAACATTTACTTAACAAACAACACAGCGCGAATTACCGCCAAGAACCAATCAAACAAAACAACAACAAGTTCTCAACCAAAATGAGAGGGGAGAAAAGAACAACAGGGAGCGAAAGAGAGTCGAGTTCTAAATGCTCTACTTAAATTATGTATGACTATTTCTATATCATCCTTTATAGACATGCCTTCTTAATTCTAAGCAGTTCATTCACAAAATCAAACTATGCATAGTCTTTCACACTGAACAAAAATAAGTTAACTTTTCATTGTGGTAAAAAGTTAGTTCAATTAAAAAAATGAAACAAATCAGATTTAATAGTTTAAATAAAATGGAACAAAACGAAATTTATTTCATATTTATATATGTATATTTAAATATACACTGCAAATGCTAACAAGGCATTAAGAGTTTCTATAAAGCTTATTATCCAGCCACACAGAACACCATCGTTTATAGTACCTATTTTGTAGTTCATTTTCTAATAATTTTATTATTATAATTTATTTTCAGCATTTAACTGAATTTAAAGTTACTTTGACATTTAAACCTTTTTTTCTAAGAATTATCCCTTTTGCCCTGAAAAAGAGCTCTCTATTTTTCCCAGTGTATTAAGAGTTCTTTCCATTAGCATAAGATGCGATTAGAGGCAAGCAAAGATCGTGATTCTAATTTGTTTTGCAGCAACTAAGTCTGATATATTGAAATATCGAATTAAGGGGAAAGAACTGATAGAGAATTGATAAGAATGAAATGGATTAACATATTTTCAGCTACTGTGTTTCCCTTTTGTTTTTTTTGTGGCGTGTCATCAGTGATGAAAATTCCCACATGCCGGTCAAAATGTAGGGAAACCTTTTTTTGGCAGTTGCTTGTTCATATTGTAATTGTTTCTGTTACTGTTTGCAACACACACATACACACATACACTGAGAGAAGTTAAAATGTTGTTGGCTTGAAATTTTGTTATTGTTATTGCGGCTGTTGATTGTTTTGCATGTGCTTTTCATTTTCTTTTCGCCTCACTTCATTCACATTTACAACATTCACAATGCTAAAGTGTGGCAGAACTTGAAAAGGTCATGGCTGGAAATGACCCTCTGCGCCCCTCTCCCTCTCCCCCTCCCCCCTAGCTACCATTATTCCCCATCCCCATGTCGTGCAAAGAAGGTTGGAAAAGCGGAAAGTTGCCCAGCCATGGGAAATGTTGCCCAGCTGTGGCAACCCAACAGGTTGCTTGGTCCGTGAGAACCTGAAGCTTCCTCAACCTGCAACCATTTGTGTACTACCATCTCATCCCTTTCCCCTTTCCACAAAACCCCCTCTTTCTCACTCTCTCTCTATCTGTCTCTGTCTCTGTCTCTTATTCTCTATACAACGTTTAGGCAATTGTACTTGCTGTGTTGTTGTATATTTACAAAACACTCCTAAGACAACGTTTGTTTACCATTCTCTCTCCTCACTGAGCCCCCAAGTATCTGTATCTATAGTTGTACTCTGTTGTATCTGTAACTTTTCTTAATTACTCTGCGATTTTCTAAACACACAATTTCAATAAACAAGTTCGACATTTATCGGAAAACTATTAACTTATTGACCCGCAACGCAATTCAAAAAATCGAAAAGAGATTTTTCACGTTTTCCACAATCACTTACTTGTAGTTTTTTTATGAAAGATCCAAGGCGTTGCTCCCAGCAACAATAGATGTGTATCCAATTAGTGCAAGGTTTTGTATCTCAAACTATAGCTTTATCTATATATATATATATATATCTATATATGTCTTGCTGTAGTTATATCAGTATCACACAAACTTGAAACTGGCATTGCCAAAACATTTCACAACACAAACACTCAACAGACACTAGGCAACAACAAAAAATAATATGTAAAATAATCAAGTTTCTTTTCTTTATTTTCGAAATTTTTTTTAAAACTATAAAATTACAAGTGTTTTTAGGTTTTTAAAATTGTTTTTTTTTTTGGGCGCGTTGAACGACTTGTTTAGCTGAAGATCTGAATGCAGACTGAGTAGAAAATACACGAAATTTTCGTATCAACTAATAGACGTACAAATCGCCGAGAAGACGACGACGACGACGACGCCGACCGAACCAAAACATTCGCCGAGAGCAGAAAGAACAACATACAGAGAGCTGGAGAAAGAGAGAGACAGAGCGCGAGAGAGAGAGAGAGAGAGAGAGAGAGAGAGAAAGAAAGGGCGAGAGAGAATCGGAGAGAGAGAAAGATATCTGTACAAGTAGAAAAGAGAACAGAGAACAAACGGACTTACTTAGTAGAAACAGACAGACAGACGGCCCGACAGACAGACAGATGAGCAGCCGGAAAAAAAGTAAAAGATAAACTTACGCAACGGCCAACAAGAAGCCGCTGCAACAGCAACAACAGCAACAGCAACACCAACAACAGCAACAACTGAGCTGTGTTGCAGGCAACAAGCGCTACAATTTATGGCCAACAATATCGGCGATTATATATGATCACATATTGAATAGAGTGAGAAAGACGAGGAAGAGATAGAAAGAAAGGTGCCTAAAGAGCTCAAGCAGCCTGTTGCCGACTGTTGTTGTTGATTTGGCGGCAAATCATTGCCACTTGTTGTTGTTGACGATCCTGCCACACACCAAGCAACAACAACAACTTAGATAAACAAACACACACTGGCAAAGAAAAGTATACACACACATGCAAATAGATGGAGACATACATGTGGAAGGTGGAAGGTGGAACGTGTGGGCAGGTAGACGCACTTGTCACTTACCTGCGCAGTCATTGCAGCCTTGAGCCAGCAACAGCAACAGCAACAGTTTATTGTGTTAAAGGTATCTGACAGATACAATTGTTACAGTTACGCAGCCAAAGAGACGAGAGCAGAGACAGACAGACAGAGAAAGAGAGAGGAAACAAGTGATAAGAGCTCAGTACGTGCCGCGTCCTTGCCTTGTTTGCTTAAGCGATCAACAATAACAGCAGCAGCAGCAGCACCAGCAGCAACACCAACAGCAGCAGCAGCTGCTGTTATCGCAGCAACAAGGTAAAAAGTATCTGAGAAAAGTGTGTCTGTATCTTTGACTGAGTGTGTTTTGTGCCCTGATAACAATGCAATGGCAAGCAAAGATACCTTGATGCGATTGCCGTTGATCTGGCCAAGGGTATTGTCTGATTATATTGCATTCAGTTGACAAGACAACAATCAAGAGATGACAACAGCAACAGTATACAACTGCAGTCAATCCTTAAGGTAGTGATACAATCAAGCAGCAGTCTTGAAGCGCCAATCGATAATTTATCGATATATAACAAATATGTCATTTGTAGAATGCTATTATCAATAGCTTATCAAGATCTTTTTAGCCTATTGCTATGGAATGCTGAGTGAATATATATATTTATTTATATCAATTAATAATGGTAACTTTAGCATATTTGTATTATATTAAATTGAAGCACATCGAACTTTTAAGAAACCTGTATAATTTAATTATTTAATTAACTCAGTTGTTGTTCAAAGTTCTAATAACTTTATTATAGTCATAAATACATAAATATTAGATTTAAAAATATCATAATAATAAATATATATATATATATATATATATGCCTGTGATTGTTTTTAAAGATATTATCTCTTTGATTTTTCACTGATTTAAAAACCGAACGAAATTGTAAAAACTATTGGTTGTGCTGTCTGTTTTTTTGTACAATTCAGATAATGGAGATTGAAAGTAAAATATATATTTTAACACGATCGTATAGCTGTCATACACATAGAGATGAACTAGATAAAGATAAAGAAAGATGAACAACTGTCATTCAGCTTTTCCGGCTAATTATTCTATTCTGCGTGTAGACTGATAAGCAATGTTGCTGTTATCGCTGTCAACAAATGTATCCATAAGGTATTTTGTATGTGCGAACATGGCATAGGTCAGTAATTGGTCGGCCAGACAGAGATAGAGAGAGACAGAGAGAGAGAGAGAGAAATAAATAAAGTAAAAAATAATCGATCCAATTCCGATTCCGATTGCAATTTTTTGCTGCAACTGGAGAAGCTGAAAGAAGCTTTCGTTTGGCATTTCAGCAACAGCAACAACAACAACACTGACAACGACAACAACACCGACAACGACATCGACATGTTTTGCTGTTTGCAATTCAATTAACGCTGTCAATGTCAGACGTTGTTGTTGTGGCTGTTGGTATTGTTGTTGTTGTTGTTGTTGCTGAGCAACAGTTGCAAGATCAGCAGACCAACAACCGGGCGACCAACAAACCCAGCGACCGTGTTTGATTTGGCTGCAACTCGTCTATCTTTATCTCTATCTCTATCTTTAGCTGTATCTTTTTATCTGTATGTGTTGTATCTTTTGTATCGGCATCTCTGTCTGTGTATTGGTAGCTGTCAGCTATATGCACATAAATCGGCGGGCTTTATGATCAACGCAGTTGCTGCTGCTGCTGCTGCTGCTGTTGTTGCTGCTGCTGTTGTTGGGTGTCTGTGGTTTATCAAAGTGTTAGACAGCTCGCGACTGCTGTGGCTCCAGTTGTTAGTTGCTACTGCTGTTGCTGGCTATTGTCTGGCCAAATTCTAAAGATAGACAGACAGCACACAATGCGCTGCACAAACAGAAACGACAGCAGCAGCAACATCAGCAGCAGCAGCAGCAGCAGCAGCAGCAGCAGCAGCAGCAGCAGCAGCAGCAGCAGCAGCAGTAGCAGCAGCAACATGACTAACAGCAAGCAAGCAATTGCAAGTGCATGTGAAACAAACTTAACAAATGTACTCATACTGTGTGTAAGTGTGTGTGTGTGTGTAGGGTGTGTGTGTTACATGTGTGTGTTATTATTGTGACCACCTCACAAATGGACGGCGTCTAATTGCATTGCATGAACCGAGAGCTGAGAGTGAGCAACCGTCTGACAGTCGACCGATAAGCATCGATAAGGTCGACTGGAGACACATCAATTTTGTCAGAGAGGACAGACATACAGACAGGGAGACAGTGAGACAGACAGAGATAGTAGCAGAAATCAGAGAGGGAACCCACACACTTGAACTTGACGATAAGTTTGGCGTCAACAACTTTTTTGGGCACAAACTGAACAGGAGAAAAAACTACGACTTCCCCCTTAAAAGATGAAAGACTTGAGCTAAAAATAAATAAAATGCACACATGAAAAAAAAATACTCTAAATTAGGTGCGCGTAACGATATTTTAATATATTTGTATGTTATTGTTTATTATTGTAAAATATGGAATATAGTTAGCCATTAATTAAATTAACTATTAAATTAATATATTAAATATTCTTTCTCAATTTTTTTTTACGTTAAATAATCGAAAATATTAAAATGTAAATAAGGTATCATTTTAAATAAAAATTTTATTTCGCGATTTCAGCTTGAATTTTTCATATTTACATATTCGTTAAATTAAAAACATATTTATTTTTGATTTTATAACAACACTTTTAAACGAATCCCGAAAATCAAAATATTAACTGAGAGTGAAATGAAAAACCGTACTTGAAAAAAGTATTTCTTACTCGGATTAAGAAAATCCGACATTACACCGTTTGGGTTGAATTCATCCTGGAAATGTCGTATATTATTCTCTGTGTATAAACTATATATACACATATCTTTGACTATATTCGACTATTATTTCTGCCTAAGCTACTCGTATAATTCTATTTATAAATATAATTTAACGACACTGTTTTATAACTCAAAACACATTCCAGACAAGAGTCTCAATTGAAATCTTAAGATGATGTGATGCCGGAACAGTTCGATGTTTTGAGGTACTAAAAAGGCTGTGCCCCTTTTTTTCTTTTGGTAGATTAAATTTATAAGCAAAACTTTGTAATTTATTGTAGTGGGGAATAGGGGACTAGAAGGGAAGGGGAAGGGGAAATATGGCTAGTTGGGAGCAAACAGAGCGCATGACAAATGACATACGACCATAAAATGCCAGACCAATTAGTAGATTTAGTAATCATAAAAAGCAAACACACACTCAAATACATTTTGGCAACATACGGACGGACATGGATAGCGGCTTTTGTGGCCTCCCATACCCCCTTTAACAACCCTCCCCCTCATTCATTGTTGCCTCAAAAGCGGAACTGAAACTGAAACAGAAGTTGAATTTTTGGGTCTCTCCCCCATTCCATGAGCTGGCCTTGGGGCTAAAACCCAAAAGCAATCCAATGAAAAACCCACCTTCTATTCCCCCCTCTTCCAATTTGTTCCCCTCTTCCCACTCTCTTCCCCTTTGCTAACCCTTTTGATATTAGCTAACTAATTAAAATAAGCTGCGTTTGCATTGATGAAATGCATTTCGAGCTATCGAAAATTAAATCAAATGTAATTTCAATTTCATGTTTTATATATTCAAATGCAATATGCGTACTCGCTGTTGTTGTTGTTGCTGTTCTTGTTGTTGTTGCTATGGACATTTAGTTGTTATTGTTGTTGACTGGTTTTTGCTTTGAACTCCATTTAGCGTTTTTGTCAATTGTATTTTATGTAATTTTCGCAACGAAAAAGGGCCACAAAATGTGCAAACAGCGTCAAACGGAGATTCGTGACCAGCAAACAACAATAACAACAACAGCAAAATAAATTAAAAAAAAAAAGAAAAAAGAGAAAACAATTGTTTATTATTTGTTCGCCTTGTTGTTGTTGTTGTTTAGCCCACTGTGGCTTATTTATTTTTTTGGTTTTTATTTAATTTTATTTTATTTTTCTTTACGCAAAATTCAAGGCCAAACCTTTATTTGTGCCATATTTGATTAGTGAACATACGTCTGTGTATGAGTGTGTGTGTGTGTGTGTTTGTGTGTGTGTGTGTTTGTGTGTGTGCACATGTGTGTGCTTTATTTGTGGTTGCTTTTGTGGGCGGCATGTAATCATAGAAAATTGCCAAATTAACCGCTGGACTGTGGGTTGAACGTGGTGCGAATCGATATTGAATTGAGATTTTAGTTCAACGAAATTGTATTGTGTATCTCTTTCTCTTTCTCTCACACTCTTTCTCTTCCCCTGTCACTCTCGCTCTCATACGCCTTCTCATTGAGTTGAAGAAGTATCTAGCAGATTTCTATTTGCTCAACATGTGAAAGTTGCGCACCACAATAAATTGATAGGGTGCTTCAACCGTCATAAGTATTTTGCTGAGAGGCTCATTGAGTGGATAAATGTTAAGATCAGAATGGACAGCTTTAATTTTTGACAAATAAATTAAAGCAGACATGGTAAGTACAATATATATTGTACTTGTACACATACGATCAATAAATATTCCCAGTGACAATGCTATAATTTGATAAGGTTACCGAATTTCTAAAACTCTGTAACAATATAATTCTAAAGAGTTAATACCCATTCCAAATTAATATAGCTCTTTTAAATAAATCGACCTCATCTAGGGATAAAACTAACTGATAATCTAAAATAGGAAATTGGTTTTTATATCTTCTTATAACTACACATTTTAAATAGCAAACATTTTAGAGTAAAGCGAAAAATGACTAGCTCTTTAATATTTTATCACAACTTTATTAAATAGAAAAAATATGTGTATGTTTGCATCACGTTGTGTTAGGTTTCAATTAACTAATTATATAAATTGTTAATTTATAAATAAAAAACTGAAATAATATTAAAGTAATGTTGTAATTTAAATTTAGGTTAATTGTGGCGAGTTTTTGCTAAAATAAAACCTTTTGCATTTGAGATGCAAAATGTAAATAGGTAAAGTATTTGTCAGTAGGATGTATAGTACATAGAGACTCACAAACACACACACGCATATACATGCCTATATGTATGTATACAGGTTGGGCTTAGTGTAAATTGCAACAAAAATGTGGCAATTGCGGTTGCATTTAAAGCTTCCCATTTGGGCCTCAATTTTCATTGCGGCTTATGCAACACATTTTGCAAATGAATTGTTCGGCAAATCAATTTGCATATTGCGCGACACATTTTGCGGCCACTAGGTAAGAGAGTAGTAGCCCAAGAGGCATATGCCACACCACCCCAACACGCACACACACACACACAGTCGTACAATGAAATGACGATTTACAAAATATTTTTGTGTTCACACTCAATTAATGCCAATTGACTGCAAAATTGCAAACACCTTTGACACGTTTTCATTTGCCATGTGAAGCAAATGGAAATGTGCAATGGGAATGGTTGAATATATACGTGTGTGTGTGTGTGTGTGTGTGTGTGTGTGTGTGTGTGTGATTGTGTGTGGATAGAGGGATAGAGGGGAGCTACATTTGGCAGGATGGCACTGGATGCAATGTATTTGTGTTTAGTTAGTTGGCAGTTGTTGTTGTTGTGTCAGTGGAATGTAAGTAAATCAATAAATAAATTGTCGCATGCAATATGCATGAGAGACAATTCAACAACGTAGCATACAACAACAACAGCAGCAACAACAACAACAGCAGCAACAACAACAACAACAGCAACAACAACAACTACAAGTACGAAAATGTATCAATAACCGGGCAACAACAACCGCAGCAAATTATTGACATTTTGAACGCAATTGAACTTTTGCGCATAAATTTAGTCAAATTAAAAAAACAAAACGAATTGAAAGAAACTTAAAAAATATAAATAAATATATACGCATTTACATACTACTAGATATATATATATATTTATGTACATATGTATGTAGATTTATTTATGTTTAAATGAACTTACTCATAGAACTACCCTTTTTGTTGACCAAGAAGATGGCATTGCCATCGACAACAGTTGCAACTGCATCAGCATTAAATTGAATTAAATGCAACTGCTTAATTGATAAATAATTGTTATTATTTTTTCATTAAATGACTTGACCTGGCGACAAACTGATTTTGTTGCTGCCTCGACTTGTTTAAGCCCAATTCACAAGCCTAATTGACAGCGGTTAAGGGAGATTTATGTACAGTTTTAATATCAGCTCAGCTTTGAGTATAGGTTTTCATTCTGAAATCTTAATAGTTAGATAAATAAAAATGCCTCTTATATTTTCCTAATTAGTTTTTTAATTACATTTGAAAGTTCTGGGATTTAATAAAACATAATACTACAAAATAATTTAACTGAAAGATGTTAATGCGTTAATTAATTTTGTAGGTTATTCACTTATTCTCTATATATCCCAGCACATTTATCTATAAACAATTTTTCTATACAACACACGACATTCTTTTGAAGTCACGATTAAGCCAAGTTCATGATAAGCACGCCATATACCCTGTAGATATAAAAGAGCTAAATAAAGTATGCTTCAGATATGTTAGAAAAGAAAGAAGACATACAGATGTGTCTCTATAAGCAGAAACAATTTCAAAGTGCTGATATTTTTGTTTAAATTCTATGCCTTTACAGGGTATCTACTGATCGAGCATTATTTATGCCACAAATTTTACAAATCTTATATTTATAAATATAGTTTTGTTTATTCAACTTGATAAATTCTATGAGCATAGTAATTCCTATTAAATTCTTACGGATGCTCAAAAGTTGGTAGGGAATTTTATTAAAATTACTTAAATATCATTAGTAAAAACTTGAATGAGTTGGCAACCCTGAAACCCTATGCAGCTGGACTTCGTCAGAATTGCTTAATTTTGCGGAAATTCGACAAATCTATATTTTGTACTCTAAGGTAAATCTATTAAACTAATTGGCAATTCATTAGCTCAACCTTTGCATGAGTTGACAACCCTGTGCAACTGTACAACCTTAGCTATTGCTTTTTTAGCATTTTAGTCACAGCAAATTTCATAGCAAAAATAAAACGACAAACTCAAAAAAAAATTTGACTCACTTCCGCTTAGATCGGAAATGAACTCGTACTCGAGCAAATCAACTATTTATATAATCTTTCAACTTGTACGTTGGTGTTATATATAGAATATATAGGATATTCTGTAACAGATCTGTCGCTGTGTCTCTTTCTTTTTGATCTCTCTGATATGATCGCAGATGAGTAACTCAGTAACTCATCCATTTATGTATGCAGATGGTATAATGGGTATATAGTATGTTTGTATAATTTTACATATGTAAGCTGAACGTAGCACTGCGTGCTTTCGTCACTAGCGTGTGCATGTACATATGTACATACGTATGATGGAATTTTGTGCTGATTTCGAGCGATTTGCATTGCAAGCACCGCAATCTCAGCTCAGGGGCAAGTAACTGGCTTAAGGGAAGAATAGAGGGGGATTGAGGGGATTGAGGGGATGGTGGCAAGTGCGTCAACGATCTGTGACTTTTTTTTTTGTTTTTTTTGTTTACTGTATTCCCTCTTTTTGTTCTTCTTATTCATTTTCTTCTCTTCTTTCATTCTCATACACATGGTCAGTTATCTGGCCATTGGGTTGATTCGCTATCGCTTCCGGGTGCGTTCCACAACCAATGCCAGAGTCAGAGTCGAGAATCGAGAATCAGAATCAGAGTCACAGTCAGAGATGGAATTGGAGTTGGAATCGATATCAATATCGATATCGGTAAAGAAATCAGTTCAAATTGAAGACAATTGCCGATAGGCTTTGAAGGTGGCTTTTGTCTTGTGATTCGTGTTTGGCATAATTGTTGTGAGAGGGTGCGGGAATTAGGCATGCAGCCCTGGTAAGTGCAATTAAATGCAAATTGCGACGACCCCCTGCAATGAAATGTACTTAGCTGGTTAGCTGGTTAGCTGGTCGCTTGGTTGGTTAACCCCGTTAGCGGACAATTTCGACAACACGAAGCTGCACTTAAAATTCATTGTGTGTTTTCACAGTGCTCCTTCGTGTTGTTGTTGTTGCTGTTGTTGCTGTTGTTGCTGTTGTTGTAACCGATTTTATTTTAATTAAAATTATGTCAACGCAATTGAAATGTTATTGAACCAATTTAACAACAGCGAGTTCATTAATTGGGATTCTGTAATTTTTATTCAATCCACAGCAACACCACCGATAGCAACAACGACAATATTGCCAATATTTATGCTCAGCACAAATTATTTTATTCATTTTTTATTTTTATAACATTTTTCGGTGAGGGGATTCACAATTCACAATTTATGGCAATGGTGATAAAGAAACAGTCGCGTCGTGGAAAATCTCCGGCTGGAAAAGTGGAAAATGCATTTCCAGCAGAAACGACAGACAGAACGTAAACAGTTGTGTTTAATCAACTAAAACAGCAGCGTGAAAAAAGCAATAAATACAATAACAAAAATGTGTAAAAAATTAAACAAAATGAAATTCAATCAAAAAGGGAAGTTTGCCCATTCACAATCAACAGCTTACCCCTCTTAAGCCCCTCTCCTACCTCCTCCCTTACTCAACCAACACTTCGTTTCCCTCAGAGTCGACATAAAAAAAAATAAAAATAAAAAATATTTATGCAATTTATGGGCTCGAAAATTATCAGCAGAAAATGCGCGAAAACAACAAATTAACAAAAATCAAATTTATTTATGTGCTACAGTCGAACGTCGCTAAAACGTACATATATAACAAAAAGGTTACAAGCAAATTTAATATCCCACTCTATTGGTATCTTTTAAAGATATTTAATTTAACTTAAAGTTCGGCACAGTGTTGCTTCACTGTACATTTAACCCCACATCTTTTTTGTCTGTGTACTCACCCCAAAGCAGGCGACATAAATGTCACGGACAAAAAAAAACAAAGGAATAACAAATGCAACGTCAACAGTTTTTCCTTTTTCCCTTGGCAGGTTGCGGATCCACTTTTCCTCCTGCTCAGTCAGTCTTCAACTGCGGGATTGCTGCAAAAAAAAGAAGAGAAGAATTTAAAAGTGCTTTAGTGTAACTAGTTGATTGATAGTGAGGGATTAATCCTTATTCTCATTCCAGCAGTAAAAGCTTTAGTTGTTCTTAAGGTTTTACCAAACTTGTGTTTTGTTTAAGCTTAATAAGTATTGTGAGGAGTTTCCGTTGCATCTCTGGTTGGATTAATCCATCAATATAATCGAATATAAAAGTTACCAGTAGTAACTCCAGCTCCAAGTTTTGAGCTTTATCTGAAAGTTTTTACTTTTATCTACTTTCTTTACTGAATAGTAAAATACTTAATAAAGTAGAAATAGTTCAAGTAACTTGTGCTTAAGTTGACCTTCGAGTTTTAATTAACTGTTGAGTTTTAAATCTTTTATATGTTGTACTCGTCTTTCAGCAAGTCGTGGATGAATCTTAAACAAAGCTCTTGAAAACATGCGTAGTAACAAGAACTTTTGAGTTTTGAAGATTAAACTATTTGATTACTTCTATTTCTTCCTGTTTTTTAAGATTAAAGCTGAAATACTGAACAATTTAATTTGTTAATGCGTGCCACATTTTTCAAATGAAATGTTGAAGACGCAAAAAGGGATTAATTGCTATGCGTCCATTGGAGCTGATAGGGATGGAAATTTTTAGAGAGGAAGTATGTGGGCGTTGGAACCTATCAGATACACCCCGCAATTGTGACCTTGGCCTACGATGTCATAAGAGTTTCAGTATTTACATAAAATTTAACACAATAAAATTCCAAAGGCGATTAAAGTTGTTTTTCAAAATAATACGAAAGTCTATGCTGGCTATTATCAGCCAATGTTTGTTATTTTTTGATTGAAAGTACTATGAAAGTACACTCATAGTCAGTATAGCCCTAAAATAGCTTTCAGTCATGGCCATTTTCCGGATAAATTTCCATCTATGCTGGTTGCCAATATATTTTTTAGACATGCTTCTTCTCTTCGCATACGTTTTGGCATTGAATGTAACAAATCCAGTTATTTGTTGAATTTGACAGTTTAATTCTACGCCTCGATGAGCGTTTGCCCCCGAAATCGATAACTGAACCCGAACTGAACCCAAAAACTCAACCCTCCCCGTCCCTATGCATGTATGTATAGAGCTCCCTTCCTCTCATCCCCATCCTTATCCTCACCCTCATACAATATTTTGTGTCTATTTCAATCTGTGATGTGCGTTTGCTTTATTTGGATTCGGTTGATTTGAAAATCAAACAGGTTTTGCCATTCAACTTGACATTCAATTTTCAGGCCGATGCCAAAGAAAATTTCAGTCAGCTTCCCTTAATGTGTGTGTGTGTGTGTGTGTGTGTGTGTGTGTCGGTGTGTGTATGGTCCTTCATGAGGTCCCCAAACAAACTGAGCTGCAATCAATTTGTTTCTTTATTTTTTGTTTGTATTTTTTCGTTATTGCTAAAACATGAAACAATAAAAGTAAAATTTGCATTCAGGCGAGAAATTTCTATGACGCCTATGAGTGGACACCAGATTTTCAGGTTCCTATTGTTGTACCCCCCCCCCCCCAACCTCTTTTGGGTAGAAGAAGGGAGGGGGAGTGTGACGCGTGTACCATAGAACGAAGAAGGGGGTAAAGGCGAAAGGGGAAGGGTTACAGCTGTGGGCCAAATTGGTGAAAACTTGTACAAAAGGCAAACAGACGACACACGAAAGCAAACAGCGAATCGCGAGTGGCGAACGACGCTATAAAAACAGCAAAGCGCAAATCAAGAAAGATAATAAAAATTGAGCAATAAAAAATAAAAGACAAAAAAAAAACAAAAATTTTATAAGAAAAGAAAAAAAAACAACCAGCGGCAACAACAATAACGGGCCGCAAGCTAAAAATGCCGTCAAGTGCCAAAAACACGTTTAAATGTCAAAATGTAACTCCCCAGACAACAACAGCAACAACAGCAACAACAGCAACAACAGCAACAACAGCAACAGCAGCAACAACAACAACTGCAACAGCTGCAGTCGCTGAGGCGCCGCAAAAGCAACAAAAATCAAATTAGCGCCAAGCAATGTCGCCGCTGCCAACGTTGACGCCGACTTCGACGCTGACTTTGACGTCAGCTTCGACGTCAGCAGCGCAGCAAACGCAGCGTCAGCAACAGCGACAGCGACAGCTTCCACTTCCAGACTTTTGCAATCATCTTTCAGTTTTGTCGTCTTCTTATTAATTTTTTGGCATTTTTTTGAATGCTCTTACATTGGCTATTATAATCATGTCATGCATTACGTAATGTATTACAAGAAAGCAAGTAGTATTTTTACTTTAATTACGCTCAGAACTTTTTCATTTACATTAACAATTGATTATTATTTAAGTGATTTAATTGTAAACTTTCGATTATAAAATTTTATAGTATAAACCATTTTATTTATTTATTTTATTACAGCTTAGTATTAATCCTAAATTACAACATGTTTTTAGAGTCAGAGCAGCAAAGAAAATTTAAGGTAAATAACAAATTAATAATTATTGTTGATAAATAATAATAAATTATGAATAATAGATAATAAATGTTGTTTAACTATACTATGTAGTTTGCATATTTAGAAATTCAAATCGAACTCAGGAAATCCCAGTTATACATATTCTGAGAATATTATTCTTTGCTATAACCTGCCAATTTTATTAAAGTTTAATGACTATATTATGTATTTTAAGGCTTTTGTTGCCAACAAATTAAGCAATAATAGATACCAGATATTGGAATAATCAGCAAAGGGTATTTAATTTTCAGCACGCCAAATATGCTTATTCCTTCTTGTTTTTCCCTCACTCTTTTTCTCTCTCGCTTGTTGCTGTTGTTTTTTGTTACTTTTTATTATTGTTCATAATTCGCGCTGATGCAAAAAAATATTTTTAAATTAAACGCAAATTTGTAGTTGTTTTCTTCTGGCAATAAAAACGGCGACAATCCAGCACCAAAAGCGAGAAACCCAAGCGAGAAACCAACTGAGAAACTCCCGACAACAATGAGAAATAAAATGATTATTATATCATTATAGCAAAGTGCGTTAAAATTTATGAACAATGAAAACTTTTTTTGCAACCGACTGCCGACTGTTGACTTACTGCTGACTGCAATGAAAGGAGCAGCTCAACAAGAAAAGAAGTCCAAAGATTCCAAATAGGGACCAGGGAAAGGGTTCGGGTGCACTTCCATTCCCAGCTATCGCGTGTAAGAAAGATCTGAGAAATATAACGAGTTGCGGGTCCATAAAGTACACTCATAAATATACCAAGTCATTCATCAGAACTTTTGCCTGGAGAAACGGGTCTAAGGGGGAATACCAAAGATAACCAGAGAATTGCTTATGTAAGTTGTTTCTAGCACTGTTCTTAAGACCGTCGTTAATTGTTCCCGGTTTCATTCTTAAGATTACATTCGATAATTTTAAACTGATCCCAGTTCTATTACCATATTCTCAGTATTGCTCGCAAGTTCATCAATTACTGTTCCTTGTCTAAACTGTTCCCTTTGCAAATTAAAAGAACCGTTCCTAGGATTCATTTCTAGACTAGTTCTGTCTACACTGTACCTAGGGAACTTCTTAAACTGTTACCAACACTTGCTTAGACTGTTCCACATACAGTTAGTCAAGAAATTGTTTATACGAAATAAAAAATGCACTTTCTGAATTTTATTAAACAAACTTCTTCTTTATAAGTTGTAATATTTTCCTAAGGAAACAACTTCAAAAACTAAGTTATTCCCAAAGAAATAAAAAGGTGGGAACAGTTTTCTGGGTTATATTTAACAGTTAATGAATCTTATACATTAAATGTAACTGTGCATATCGAATCAATAGCGATTGATTAATTATGGAACAAATTTTGAAATGCAATCAGCAGCATCATTTAAAATATTCATAACTTGACACATACTCAAACTCGAATTGACTGAATAATTTGTATACTATTCATAATGTGAGGAACTTGAATGCAGCTGGGTTAAACTCTCTGTGTCGATTGCAACAGATCCAAAAGTGATTGCCTGACGGGCGACCAAGACATGATTAAAGCTCAATTAATTGCAACTGACAATGACAAGGAGAAGTCGAAGTCGAAGTCTCTGTCGAAGTCTCTGTCGAAGTCTCTGTCGAAGCTTGAGCTCATGTCAGGGACACCGAAACCAGAGAGTCAACGGGGGCAAGAGTTCTATGTAATCTAGGGAAACTAATAATATTATGCTATATTTTTGTTTACTTAACGCAGACTAAAATTAGACGTAAAACTATAAAAATTATAAGTTTGTCCGATTTCAAAATAAGACTCGAAATAAATTAGCATTTTAATTGAACTACAGATCATAAAGAATATTATTTAAGAACAGACGAACTACCTTTAAAATTCGTAGATATCAATAGTTATGGTAGATATATGATATATAAATGACGCTTTAAAATTATAATAAATTTATTTCTTGTGACTAATGATTTATTTATAAATCTATTGTGACTGTAGTATGAAAAATGTATAAATTAAAAACTAAGACTAAATTTTTAATTTAATGACTCATTTAAAATCCCATCCCTATCGACGAACATAAAGAAAATCCAGCTATAGCTTATATTAAAGCTATATTATAGCTATAGCTATATAGCTGATGTTATAGCTATAGCTATAGCTAAAGCTTTGTA
Organism: Drosophila testacea; assembly: GCA_035043265.1. Lineage (NCBI taxonomy): Eukaryota > Metazoa > Arthropoda > Insecta > Diptera > Drosophilidae > Drosophila > Drosophila testacea. The sequence continues at coordinate 5,798,557 of JAWNND010000229.1, forward strand.
TACTCGAACACTTGTTGTAATCTACATGACAGCATAATATACAGCCCCCTCCCTGTTTACACTCCCACAATTCATGTCCCATACCTATCCCCTTCCCTTCCGTTCTCCCTCCAACACCTTAGGCTCCTTTGGAGGGGCCGTTGCACGATCACTTTAATGGAGGTCAACGTTCTCCCCGTTTGTGAGTGATTTTTTGTTGTGTTTTTGCGACTTTTAATGTGGTTTGTTTTCGATTTCGATTAGACAAAGTTCTATAAGATTGTCTCTCTCTCTCACTCTTTTCTCCCTGTCTGTCTCTCTCTCACTCTCTCTCTTTCACTCTTTTAGTCTCTTCCACTCTTACTTCGCAGCGACTTTTTAAAGTCATTCAACTTTCTATGGTTGTGCTTATCAGAGTTGTTGCTGCCGTGTGCCGCGTTCTCGTCAGCAACATGTTGCAATTGTTGCTGTTGCTGTTGCTGCTGCTGCTGCTGTTGGCAGGCTCGCTCATTAGTTCAATGATTTTGAATGTGGAGCAACAACAATGCCGCATCTATTGCTGTGGCCGGCATTGATTTATCTGCCATCTCACGTTCCAATGCACGACAACAACATCAACTCACAGCAGCAGCAACAACAACAACAAAAACAAAAACAACAAGAACAACAATGAAGGGCTGCCGCCTAGTTGTCGTGATCAGTGGCCCGCTTTGGTCCGATCCATGGCCCACCCATGACTCGCATTGTTTAGTCCGCAACATCATCATCATCATCAGCGTTAGCGTCATCATTACCTTCATCATAATCATCATCTTCGGCATCATCATCGCCTAATGCCATTGCATTTTCAATTGAATTGCTTGAACCACAAAATCATTGACAGCACAGCAAGCGTTGTTGTTGTTGCTGTTGTTGCTGCTGCTGCTGCAGTTGCTGTTGCTGTTGCTGCTAGAGGCATCAGCAACATGTCAGCGTCGGTCACACGGCCAATCGCCCATTCAGCAAAGAGGGCGCCATCAGTTCATGGGAAACAGCCGCAGAAGATGCCACACAGCAAGCAGCAACTGCAACAACAACAACACCAACAACAACAACAACTCGCAGCAGCTGCAGCTGCAACAACTTTGGCCCCGCTGCAATCGCTGGCATTGGTGTGGGCAATTGCTGATGAAGAATGAAGAATTAACCAGAGGGTGGCAGTGATAGTTGTAGAGCAACAGAGCATACAGTGGGGAAGGGTATAAAGCAGCAGGGGGCGAGGGGAGTAACGGGTGTTGCTCGTAATTTGCTTGCTTGCATTTCGCTGTCGCAACAAATTTTAATACATTTCTCACATAATTCGACTCTTGGCCCCGTCGCAAAAGAATACAATATTCGTATGGTATTGTTGCTGTTATTGTTGTTATTGCTGTAGTTGTTATTCTTCTTATTGTTATTGTTATTGTTATTGTAGTTGCTGCTATTGTTAAAAGTGATACGCTTTTCGCCCCCATAAAACTGCCAACAACCCTGAGCCTGAGCATCTGGTTTTGTGGTGTCAAATCGTGTTCCATGACAAGCGATCAGACGATGAATATATATTTAATATAGATTTGAATGGAGAACACTTGAGAATGAAAACTAGACATAAATTGTAAAATAGAGAGAGTGGGGAAATTAAAGAGTGTTTAAGGAAAAATATGAAATAAAGATTCAAGATATTAGCACAAAATTTAGAGAAAAATCAAGGATATGTATATGAAGGGCTTACTGGAAAAGAATAGAATAAAATTAAAGATATAACATGAAAAATAGATTAAAAAGAATTCTATCTTTTCTTTTTATTTAATTTTTCATGTTATATTTCGAATTTTTCATTAATAAACAATTAATGATAGAGTAAAAGATTCTCCCTTTTACCAGAGATAGAATAGAAACTTGAGAATGTAATTTTAATGAAAATTATTTAAAATTCATTTCAATTTGAGCATTGTTCTTAATTTTAAAGTTGTTCTTTGTGTATTTGTCTGTTAAAGGTTAAGTTGTTTAAAACAATTGTTAAGAAATCTTCTTGAATTTTTAAACAGATTTTATATTTGTTAGTGTAAGAGAATGTTCTTGGACTGCTTTGCAATTCCACATTGCATTGATGTTTACATACATTACTATTATTATTTAGTATATCTGAGCTGCTGTAAGAGCACGTATTTGAGGCATGCCACCGTGGTTGCCACTGCCACTGCCACTGTCAGTGTTACCACATCCTCTTTTTGGTAATGAGATCATGGAATTATGTTGTTTGTTATTTGTTGCTGTTGTCGAGCATTTATTGTTGTTGTCGTTGCCGTTGTCGTTGTCGCTGTTTTCGCAGTCATAAAATTAAAAAACCCCAAACGCAACATACTGCATAATAAACAACCCTAACAGCAAGAGCAACAGCAACAACAATAATGGTGGCAACTACAATGCTTATGACAGAGACAGACAGACAGACATACGGACAGGAACAACAACAACAACAAGCAAATATGATAAAAAGGCCAAAAATCCAAACGAGAATTGTCAACCAAAACATCGCTGGTTACCGCAAACAGCTGTAACGGATGCCAACGTCGTTGTTGTCTTTACCCCAACGGCAACAACACCGCTCTCCCCAGTACCCCTAACCCACCTCTTTCATTCCCTAAGGCAACGAGGCGTCGGTGTTGCCGTTGGCATCAGCAACACCAACAGCAACAACTACGACAAGTGTGGCGGGCAAAAAACACGCGTTTTCATTTTGCGCACACCAAAAACTGCATTGCACAATGTGAATAATCCAACAGCCCCCCTTCTGCACCCTTCTGCACCCTTTCACACTCCGCCCATGCCCCGTGGCCCTTTGACTCCCTTAAACCCCGCCTCTCATTGACCCCCCTCTAGTACATAGCCAACGAGTACTATTCACAAGCCACAACACACAACACACACAACACACACAACACACACACACACACTGGTCTACTGTCCCCAACACTCAGCGTCCATCATGTTGCTATTGTAAAAACATATGCTTTCACACTTGACACACACACACACACACACACACACACACACACACGGCTGCATACATATATGCATGCTAAAGGAAGGGGTGAATGGAGGGGGGTGGTACCTAGAACAGGTGCATAGAGCACAGCCGACAAATTTGTCAATATGAAGAGCAAACAAAATTCATATGAGAGCAAAAGGGAAAAATACTTATACGATCAGTTCAAAACTTGGAAATAAAAAGAAATCTCACGTTATTCCCATTGAAAAGTATTAATTATTATTTTCAGAGCTTCTCTCTTAACTTAATTAATTTTAATATTTACAATAGCGATAAAGAAATAAATATATATCATTGGGAGAATATTAAACATAATTTTGGAACGTTTTTTGACTTACTATTATTAGATATTGATTATAGAATAATTATAATTAATATGTATGTACATTAGAAAGCTCACATGTTATATCAGTAGGAATACAAATATGGATTGTATCTCGAACTAAATCAAACTGATTCGGGCATAATAAATAATAATTTAACAATCGCTTTGTTCAACTTTATTACTTTAACAATTCCATGTTTTTCTTCAGATTTCCCTGGTTATTCTTCCCTACTTAACATGTTTTGAGACTATTCTGGATAGTCTAATCATGATTGGTAAGGAACATAAATAAACTATTTGTGTGATAGGATATTATATTTTTGAATCTTTAGATCGTTCAGAAAGGTAATTCCAAACTTAAAACAAACTTCATAAAGATCACAAGTCAGCTTTATTCTGCTGGGAATACCATACAGTATCCAATATAGAAATGTGCTTTTTGTGTCGCCTGTGTTCCTGGTATAGCCTTGATATCCTGCTGGCCAATCCTAGCCAAGCTCTGGTTGCCTTCCTGCTGTTTTGGCCTCCACTTGGCGCACTTTACATGCATGAAAATTAAGTGCTTGTCACATTTGCGGTTGACAACGTTTAATTTTCAGTTTATTTTTATGCTTTTCCCCAAATAACATGCCAACTATATGAGCGAGAGTAAGTGTGTGTGTGTGTTTGTGTGTGTGAGTGTGAGTATGTGTTAGTGTGAGTGTGTGTAGTGGGGAGGAGTAGGAGAGGGAGGCGTGGTCGCTGGCACATGCAAATGTGGCCAACTCCAACAAGAAACAAGTATACAACAAAAAATATACAAAATAAAAAGAATTTAAAATAATTAAATCATTTACCAAAAGCAGCAACAGAAGCGACAACAACATGGATAACAACAACAACAGCAACAGCAACAACAACAATGTCGACGGCAGCAGAAATAGAAATGAAAACGGAATATAAAATGTGTAATAAAGTGTAATAATAAAAAACAATTGTAAGCGGAAGTAGCAGCGACGCATTCAGCTGTGACGTCGACTGAGCTTTGGCTTATATCAGCAGCAGCAACAGCAGCGGCAACAACAGCAGCAGCAGTAGCAGCAACAACAACTGTGGCAGTGGCAGCGGAAGAAGAAGGCCCTTTCCCTCTCCCTCTCTCTCTCTCTCTCTGTCTCTTTCTCTTTCTACCACGACAACGTGGAGGCATCATAAAGAAAGACAAACGACGACTGTCGGCCATGGAGTGTAATGTAAATTACGAGCGGAGGCAAACAAGAACAATAAAAAGTCGCATTGTAATAGTCGCTGCTGCTGTTGCTGTTCATACTGTTGTTGCTGTTGCTGCTGTTGTTGGTGTTGCTGTTGCAGCAAAAGAAGCATCAAATGAGGCAGCCAAGCGACCAAAACCAAATGCACCTGTAGGCAACTCAAGTCCAGCGATCGGCAATGATTAGACGCTTCTGTTGCTGCCCCAACTGTTTACTGCTTCCGCTTGCCCGCCAGCAACAGCAACAGCAGCGACAGCGACAGCAACAACAACGATGACCACAAAAGCGTAACATGCGCTGCCGCAATCAAATCGCCGCAAGTATTGTTCCTTACCCCCTTTTGCCCTCCCCTCCCCTCACTTAATGCTGCCCCTGCCCGTGGCACTTGGCAACTTCTGTATGTTGGAGTTGCCCCGACGTTCGTCGACACTTTGACGCATCGCTGACTTTAGGCGGGCGGACTCTGATGACTCAGAATGCGGCACAAGCCGCCCTCGAGTCACCCTGTGGCGGCATTTCATGCTTAAATAACTGACCAAAGCAGGGACGGGGCTAGGAAGGGGGGACGGGTCAGTGTTCATGCCACGCTATAGTGCACATGGTCGAGGCAAATTTTGGGGGGAGGGAGAAGTTGGAGCCTAGTCTATTCTAACTGCTAACTGCCTACTAACGGGTATATATTTTAAACCTGTCTACCTTTTGGCATTTCCACTTAGTCAGGTGGGTCATTTGTGCCTTATTAAGTTTCCACCTACAACACAGACAATCGACAAAACTGTATATGCCCCTATAAGGCTGAAGATCGGAGTAGCAACTTTCTGTTGAATTTCATTATTTTAATTTAACCATGAAATTTACATAATTATTGTTGTAACAAAATAAAACTAGTTGAGAACAAAAATACAGTTGAGTTGATATCAAACTAAGTATATGTAACTATTAAATCTAATTTGAAAAGAGAAGAAAATAGATTTCTCTCCTAAATTTATTACATATCTATTAAATTATAATAAATGAATTATTAATAAATCGGCAAATAAAAAAAGTAGATAAATTAAATATAATGCTGACCACGAGCCGGCCAAAAATACAAATTAAAATAAATTAATTACGTTGAATGTGAAATTGTAATATTAAAAATTATTTAAAAGGAAAGAGAGATATAATTTAAAAATACAAATATCTAAAAAATACATAATATTTTTAGACAGCAAAATTCAGAAAATTCTAGAAAGCCTTCTCTATCAGAGAAATATAACTCTTCAAGACAATCTGCTTTTTAAAGATTTAACGCATTTAAATAGAACTTTACTTAATAGAAAAATAAATTTAATTAGCAACGAACATGATAAAAACATAAGTAGAGCATGGTACAAATACTATTTTAGTCAAAGAAAATCGGAGAAAACCTAATTAAATTTTAAATTGTGTTATCTTCGTTGCCCTCTTTAGGGAGTCATTCAATATCGTTTATCATTCTTATTTAGATATCAATAAAAGCAAGTTGAGTTCGAATAGAACTTTTGACAAAATATAATTATCTCTTAACTCAGATATTTTCTAATAAAATATGCAAATATAATATCTCTAATAAGGTAAATCTTCCAATCGAATAACACATATTTCTTTCTATTTAATACTTTCAGTTCCACTAAGAATATTACATCTACTGATGCGCTGTACATCCTCTAAGCTGGTAAGTACTTGGAAGGCAAAGAGTAGAAGTAAAATAGAAAGAAGAAAAACCAAAAGAAAATCAAAAACAAAATAAAAACACTCACATTGCGATTGGTAGAGTAATATAAAACGGAAGCTGAGGTCACTGCGATGAAGTCCAAGGCACGTACTGTGCATTCTTTAGACTCTGAAGAATCTTAGAAATCCCAATTCGTAGAGTTGTTAATGGACCGACCGACCCTGCGGCTGATTGAGACCTTATAGCGCCTTTAGCTTTAATAAAATTATTTGATTGTTGGAGGAGGTTATAAATGGGGAAAAAGGAAGGGAATCGAGAGTCTCACGAAAATGAGAATTTCGTGTTTCGTTGCTGATTTATTTTCACATTCTCTATGAATGTGAGTGTGAATAGTGAGTGTTAATAGTGAGTGTGAGTGTTGTAAGTTGAGTGTTGTGTGTGTGTTTGCCTATCAGTGCCTAATTTGATTTGCGTGCTGTTTGTAACACTTTCTAATGCTTCTAATGGATTTGGTCACCACGCAGACGGTTTCCCACATTCAAACTTCGAGCTCTGACTCGGATGTCACCAATTTTTGGTCATTCTCTGGAACAACTGGACAACAACAACTGTCTGTCTGCCAAATGTTAAATACTATAAGTGTGTTTTGTTTCATAGGGGCTCTCTCGCTTGGCAGTTGATTAACGGAAATGATCGGTTTGCCTGTGGCACATATAACAACAGAAAGTTGAGTTGTATTCACCAGACTGATAACAACACTGACATCATCATCATCATCATCATCATCATCATTCCCTCCATCACCATCATCATTAGCATCGCAATACGCATCATATATTTGTTGTTTTGCCAAATATTTAACTGATAAGCCAAAAGTGAAGGTCAAATAGTTCAATGGGCCATTAAAAAACCTCTTCCCTCTTTGTGCGTATCTTTCGATTTAGGTTCGATTGAACCACGTTGTGAGATCTTGGGTTAACGGAAGAGAAAGGCTTAAATCTAGGAAACTGAGTTAGTCTTAACAAATTGTAAGTTCTTCATTAACAAATCGATTGTTCGCATAAAAAAGAAATTAAGAATAAATAAGAGCTAAGAACAGTTTTAATCTTTTCTTACAAACAATTCAGTTTGTTTTTTACAAAATCATATTCTGATATACATTTACTTCTGGTATAAGAAATGTCTTTGTTTAAATGTATTGTAATTTAATTAGGTATTATTTTTAGTCAAGTCATTTAAAATTCAACTAATATTAAAGGTACTTGGCAAGACTACTTAATAAGTCTTATAAAAAGTAGTTAATTTAAAGGAACTTCAATTTCAAGTTAATATTATTCAACATTTTCTGCTCAGCTAATTGCTTGTTTATCAGCTTCAAGTTCGTCATAGCGAGGCTTGCCTGCTGCTGCTCATCTTTAGGCCACTTAAGCGCCTCTCATAAACCGTTGCTCATCATCGAAAGTAACACCTATGCGGATTTCATTTGCCACTGAAAGCGAAACCGGCCATCAACTGACCATCAGTCTGTCTGTCTGTCCGACTGTCGTCTCTTGTCTGTCGCCTGCCTTACTGTACAGTATTACACACATTCGCATCCATATCCGCATCCGTATCCGCGTAAGCAGACACAGCAGCAGCAGCAGCAACAACAGTTGCATTCAGAGTCACAGCAACTGTTGCAGCCACAAAAAGAGGCGCATTGCGACCTCAATTAGAGAGAAGTCAAATGGATTATTGAAGGACTCGACTCGGCAGCTGTTGGGTAAAGCCCAAGGATTGGTCAGGGTATGCCTAAGGAAATGAGCATATGCCCAAAATATCTGCAGCAGCAGCAGCAGCAGCACAGTGACTGCTAATTGTATGCAAACAACAGCAAATGAGAATAACCGGTAGATAATCCGACTACAACTGATTTCTACTACTCTTTTTATCTGCTCCGCTTTTAACCGCTGCTGCCTAATAACGGCGAAAATCAATTGAATTTGCATTAAAAACATGTTTTAAACAAAATACGAGAAACAAATTATAATAATAATAATAAAAACAAAAGAAAACTTACATTTTGCTGTTTTATATCCCAAGCCAAAGAAGACGACAATCAAAAGTGGAAGAGAGAGAAAAAGTAGCGTTGCTGCTGTTGCTGTTGCTGCTGCTGTTGCTGCTGTTGTCAACAGCAGTGATTGTTGTTGTTGTGGTTTTTGTTGCTGCTTGTTTTATCTTTCGCAGTTGTTGTTGGTGGATTTTGGGTTAATACCAAATTATTGTAAAACAAATTAGCATACAAATAAATATTAAATACGAATTTTTTTGTTGCTCTCGTTCTTGTTGTTGTTGTTGTTGTCGTTGTTGCTTTTGAGAACCGCGCTCCAAATCGTTGCTGTTATCGTTGTAGTTGTAGTTATTGTTGTTGTTGTTTCTTTTTTTGTTATTTTATTTGTGGACTTGGCCAGTTTTTGGTTTTTGTTTTTGTTGTTGTTTTTTCTTGTATTATTTGTTGCTGTGTTTTATCTAAATTTTATTTAGTTGCTTGAAGTTTTCTTGTCGCTTGTTGCCTTTCATTTTTTTGTCGTTGTCGTCGTTGTTGTTGATGTTGTTGTTGTTGTTGGCATTATGACAACTGCTTGTTGTTGTTATTGTGCTTGTTGCATTGCAAGTGCCTCACATGGCACACACACACACAGAAACACACACAGAAACACACACACTTAAATAGACATACAAATTCCGTATATAAGCATAGATAATTCCGTTCACAAAGAAAGATTCGCACAATAAATATCGTCACAATTTACACGACAGCAACCAAATATATGCACATACATATAATTTGAACACATGTATGCATATGTGCATATGTATATGAAATAGTAGTGTAATAAAGGAGGCAGAAAACGCACGCACAGTGGTACAATAACTGTTGAAAAATGCAATTGCAGAAAGAGAAAAACATTATAAAAAAATAAATAATTGTTGTAATATGTAAATGGAAATTAGCATTTGTTGTAACAAAAAAAAAAAAAGGAATAATAAGCGGTTATTATTTCAACATGCAAAGAAATACATGTACATATAGGCATACATATATATGTACATATATATATATATATATATGCGATATAAATATGAATACAATGTAAAAGATTATAAATTATCGGCGCCTGTTGCTGTTGTAACAGTAGCAACAACAACACAACAAAATGCGGCGTGTTTCACAACATACACATACATGGAAGTATGAATGTATGTATGCATGGATAACATCGGTCTATATACATACATTCATATATATATATATATATGCCTGTACATGAATATTAAGTATTATTTGTGCATTTTATTTGATTTTATTTCTCCCGCTTTTTGTTTCCTTTCACAGATATGCATGTAATTTTTGTTTTGTTTTGTTTCGTATACTATTTGATTTTCTTCTTTTTTTTTTTGTAGTTGGTATTGTTGTTGCTTTTGTCACTTGGTTACACACAGTCCAAATTCAAATCGGAATCGGGTCAAACTAATACCAAAACGAATCCCACTATAAAAGAGAAATGCACACGAAAAAACGTTTTGATTTTGTTACTTTTGCTTTTTTTTTCGCTAGACTTTTTGGCGCACGATCGCATAAAAAAAAAGGTTGACAGCAAATAAAAATAATGTAATTAAATCATATTATTAATTAAGCACGTTTCACGTGATAAGTATTTTCTAGGCACCCCAACAATGCCATCATAGAGTACGTATTTTTCAAATACTACACAATGTTGCTGTGTGACAAATAGTAAACCAAAAAAAAAAAGAAAAATAACATAAAAATAAAATAAAATAAAATAAGCGAAATGGAACAACTTCAAAAATAGAAAAGAGCAATCGAAATGAAAATAGAATTATTGATCGCCTTTGTCACACACATTGGGCACTTGTTTTTTGTTGTTGTTGTCACTGTTCGTTGATCGCTGTTTCAGCTTCAGTTAGTTTTAGTTGGGATGGATCAGTTGGTGGTGGTTGGAGCCCCGTTTAACGATCCCGCGATTATCGTTAGTTGTTGCCCGATGATCAGAGTTAAGTTAAACTGCACACGCACCGTTACCGTTCACGTTCACAGTTGTTTATGGAATGAGGCTTGAAAATGTGTGCGGGCGTCGTGGCCCCGAGCCCGCAGCAGACTCTGCTGCTGCTGCTGCTGCTGCTGTTGGGAGACGAAGAGAGAGCACGAGAGCATGAGAGCACAAAAGCGTCAAGAGTCAACAACAACAAAAACGATCGTGCCGCTGACTCCCAGAGATCGTGGCAGAGCTAAGAGACAGAGAGAGAGAGTGAGCTAGAGAGAGTGGTAACTGAGAGAGGAGCCCAACTGATAAAGAGAGCGCAACGACTTTGACTATGTGACGATTGAAGCGCATTGTCACAGTCGTTGCTATTATTGCTCTTGATGATGTTGCTGTTGTGTTGCTGTTGCTGTTGTTGTTGTTAATGTCGATCTTGTTGCTGCTGGTGATCTTGTTGTTGCCCTTATTGTTGTTAGTATTGCTAGTGCAATCTGCAATGCTTGCTAATAGTAACGCTCGTTGACCTCTTCTTCTCAGTCGAAATTAAGAGCTGCTTGTTTTATCAGTTCATATTAAAAGTGATCGGTACTCATTAGAATTTTACAAACTTGCCTTAAATATAATAGTGACAGATCTCAAATCTTCAACAACATGTCAGCCATTGCTATCCTTTTAATACACATAATCTAAATATAATTCAGTTTCTTTAAGAATAAAAAACGAAGCCCCAAAATCTGCTTATGACGAGTAGTACTATAATATTTTATATTATATCCAAATTGTATTAAAATTAGAGGGCAAAGCAGGAACAAATCGACATCCTGCTTTAAAATCGGTTCAGTGTCTTCAAAGTTATAATGACCCGTACTCTTCAAACACCTTTTGGCTATAATGTTATCCTTTTAATACACTTAACTAATCATCTAAATCAAATATTTAGTTTCTTTAAGAATAAAAAACGAAGCCCCAAAATCTGCTTATGACTAGTAGTAAAATAGCTAGAGTCAAAGGCATATAATATTTTACATTAAATCCAAATTAAAGAATCGCTGAATTAGAGGGCAAATCAGGAACAAAAAAACATCCCGCTTGAAAATCGGTTCAGTATTTTCAAAGTTATAATGGTTCGAACTCTTCAAACACCTCGTTATCGGTAAAAACTACACTTTAAGTTTCTCCTGAGTTTATTTGATCAATTTGAGGCTCAGTTCCTTAGCATAGAGTATGAGTATATTGATGTATAGTATGTTATTCGAAAACATACGTTGAGTTAGAGTTTCATATTTTTGAAAATTGGTCTCGGAATGTGCGTGTGTTCGGTTCGGTTATGCGCATTATTGTTGGCCAACAAAATTAGGAACTGCAACTTGAAGAGCGATGGGAACTGCAACTGGAACTGGACTCTTGCTGAGTTGCTGTTGGTGATGGGTCTACGATGAGTATGACAGATAGATAGTTGGGCTGTTCATGATTAATGACAACTAGAAATGGATTTCTTTGCTTTTGTTTGTGCAACTAATTGAGAAATTTACATAGAGACACAGACACACAGACTGTTGGGTCTGGTATGGGGTCTGGGCATAGATTTCACGTTTAGTTCGAGCTCGAAATTCTTTGGTAAATTTCCAATGACATTTTCAAAGAAATCAATTTCGATTTTCACATTTCACATTTCTTTTTTGTGTCGATTCTCAATTTGACAAATTGCCGGACTCTGTATGTCCGTTGTCAAGGCACGGACATTGCATTGAAATTTTGTGTGCATTGTTTGGATTTTTTTTGGCATAGGTCAGGTGTGTTGAGGTATGATTAGGTGAGGTCAGGTCAGGTCATAACAGGTCAGAACTCGACATAATGCTAAAATAACACTGAGAAAACTGAGACACACTTAATCCCCTGACATTTACACTGTTTAACATCGGAATCAATCTGGGTAAGTCCAACTGAAAATTCGAAATCGAAAAACCATTCAACTCCCAAAAGCAGCCCGTTTGCGACCTTTGTAGCTTTCCGACCTCCTCTTCCCCATCCCTAATTCCCAATCCAACGTTAAGCTCATCCGCTTACATTAACTTTTTTGCGAAATCCCCCAACAAACAAAATACAAAATACACATCCAGACTACGTCTTCGTCTCTTTCTCCGTCTCCGTCTCCAACTGTGACTTCGACTCCGACTCTGATTCTGATTCTCCGGTTTTGGCATTTCATTTCTGTTTCCATTTCACTAAAAGGGAAGTCGGTGGGCAAGAGGGATTCAGTTTATTGAAATCCTTAACTTCAACTTGAACATGTTCGAATCCATTATGGTTATTATGAATGGCATGTAGTGTTGTTGTTCTTGTTGTTATTGTTGTTATTGTTGTTATTGTTGTTCTCCCTGTTGTTGCTGGTCCATTGCCAAATTGTATTTCACGCTACTTTTAATTAGCCGCCTCCCAAGTGGCCAACCATTCTCATTCCCATTCCCATTCCCATTCCCTTTCTCATTCCTCTTACCATTTCCATTGGCATTCCCATTTCGAATCCCAGCGCCTGCTGCCTTCTGTTGTTGATGCTGTTTTTAGGCCCACATAATGGCCAATTATGCCCACTTGGATTCGGACATAACGCCAGTCTTTCTCTCTCTCTCTATCTATCTCTTTCCTCCTGTCTCCATCTCTCTCTCTCTCTCTCTGTCTCGCTGTCTGCTCTTTGCTTTTTAATGGTCAAGTGTATTTGGATGGATATGTCTGTTCTGGCTTTAGCTCAGGCCTTTCCCAAAAATCGACTTGCGAGTCGAAAACCAACAAACTTTTTTTTTTGCTGGTACTTTTCCTGCTGCTTCTTCTTCTTCTTCTACTTCATGTGCTTTGTCTTCCTCATCTTCTTCTTCTTGTTGTTGGTACTTTAAGTGAAATCAATTAAAAAATTTCTTTGTTTTTCGAATGTTTGACTTTGTTGTAGTTGTTGCTGTTGTTAAGCATCTTCCAAGTGGCATTTGGAATTCAATGGAAATTAATTTCTTTTGTTTTTTCTTTTATTTTTTTCGTTTTAGCTGACTTGTCTTCTTCTTTTTCTGCTTCTTTTCCATTTTCAATTTCACTTTTATTATTTTTGGTATATTTTAAGTTTTAATGTTCTCGTTTTCACTTTCAGGCAAAAGTTTTCTTAGCTTGATTAGAAATCATTTGATTTGGCTGGCAATTAGAGCTACAAAGAGCATTAATTAGAAATTATCAAAAAAATAATTTTTTTTAAACATTTTTTGCCAATTAAATGTACTTATAATTTCAAAAGCTTAGAGAGAAGACAAAAAGAAAAGAAAAGGTCGAAATCAATCGACACCAACGAGGCGGAAAAACATTTTACAATCCACATGATAAATCCTTTTCATTTCAAATTTCTCGCCTGGATAGAATTGGGATTCGAATACGAAAACGAAAACAAAAACGAATACAAAAACGAATACGAATACAACTTCATGGGGGAAGGGGTGTGGTTGGAGTGTCGGCTCCCGATTCATGTCTTTCTTAAGTCAAAACGCAAATTGACAACTTAATGCCATCAAAGTTCAAAGTGCGCACAATAAACCCCAGCAACATGCGTCACCCTGACTATCCACATCCCCCCCTCCCCCTCTATCAGGCACTGGGAATTGTACTCGGTTGCGACGGCATCGACATTGACATTCAAATCTAAACATAAATAATAACAATGATAAACATATCAACACGTCGACAGCATTGGGCTTGGCATGGAAGCCGCACACATGCATGTCAGATACAGATACAGATACAGATACAAATAAGGTTGCAGATACAGCTACGGCTACAGCACCAGTAACAGATACAGATACAGATACATGTTACATGTTACATATATCCAGATGCCAAATACCGATACGTAGCGCCAACAACAACAACAACAACAAGCGCTCGACAAAAAAATGAAAGAAAAAGGGCAACAGCATTTTTAGGATTCTGATGCTTTGGGCCTACAAATCGTATGAAGTCAAAAGAAAAAATCGACAGAAAAAAACAGGAAGCAAAAAATGCGTCGAAAGAGAAGAAAAACTGACTCTGACAACGACATGAATTGCAACGATAAAAGGTTGAAACTTGGGTTAGGACAACATGAAAAGTGGACGGCAATTTGCCAGTCGTCAACTTTTTTTATCTCTTTTCTTTTCTTTCATTTCTTTTTTTTGGCCAAAAAGCTTGAAAATACATTCTTACATACAACAACAAAAACTATAAGCAACTATTAATATAATGCACATATTTTAAGGAAATTCGTAGATGACCAACAGTCATGGGGTTTTACTTAGATAATATTCCTAGCCTGATCAAATGACTCTAGAATCTGCAATTAGACGCTATTTAAATGCTTTATCTTTCCGATATTTAGATATTTATGCCATGGCATAATGAATTCATCTACTTATGAACACACTGGCCCAGTTGTGATAGTGATTGTGTCCCCTAACGGCACATTCAGGGTCCCATGTCAAAGCGAAGCGGCCTGAACTTTGAGCCGGGCCTACAGACATACATATACCCTATAGATACGATTGGTATAGGCAGGGTATTTTAGCTTAGATGTTATTTGTACAAAACAAACTAACTGTATTGAGTATATTTGTATATAGCTCTCAAGAACGTCAGCTTGTTTTTAGTTTAAGGTAGAATATAAATAAAGATTAAGATATTACCTTTATATTCCACAAACTTCATTATAATCCTAAAACAAAGAAAATGTGTATTTAAGAATAATCGCTTGGTATATTTGCTAACATCCTTAATATCCCACAATCGGCATTAGATACTATAACAAAGATAAAAGTTATTCATGAATATTTATTAGATATTAGGTATTTTAAGAACAATCGGAACCATGTTTACCAATCTTCAGGGTATTTCTGAGTCTCTCACTTCGTCTGGAACATACAGACTTGTTTTATTGTTTAATTTTCCATATGATGTTACCAAAGTGACGACAACGTGAAATATTTTCTGTATGATATCTTTAGAGAGCAGGCGGGACGAGACAGGCAATGTTTTGGGCCTGATAACCGAGCAACTGTCGTGTATGCGGATACCAAGAAAATCGTGGAAACATGAACCCAAGTGGCGTCGCCATCGTCCCCGTCTTCGTTTCCTCGTCGTCGTTTGCCATGACATCTGAACTTGGCAATGAGTCATCACAAAAAAAAAAAAGAAATAATAATAAATAAATAAAGAAAGAAAAAAGTAATGAACAAGAACAAGAACAAGAACAAGAACAAGATACGACTACTTTGGGCATTACAGAGGGTTCTCCCATGTAGTTGTTGGTATTGTTGTTACAGCAATTTGTTGACCTTCCAGGAATTTGCTGGAAGAGTCCAGCAACAGTCGTATCTATTTTGCCACTCCCCATTCCACAATCCTCAATTCTTACTCTTCTTATTCTTCTTATTGTTGTTGTTGTGCACATCCGCTGCCAATTTATAAGTCACTTCACATATTTTGTTATTTTCCATTTACTAGTTGGTCCAGTTGGACATTCGAGCACTTGACGGAAAATAATGGATTCATCCCTCATTCAAACTGAAAATCTGGTCATTACTCTTGACTAAATATTTCAAATATTTTGGAGTGTATCTTGAGAGAGATTTGGGACTGCAATAAGCTTTTCAAGTGCACAAATATTATCCATGAAACGTCTTCAAAAGAAAGCATAGATCATTCCTTTTGACTCAATTTTGGTTGTCTATTAAAAATATTATTGAATATTTGGAATATCTCTGACATTTAAGAAGGTATTATTAACATTTTTAATAGAATATAATAGAATAGATAAAGGATATTTAATAATTCTTTTCTTTAATTTTTTATACTTTCTTACTGAAGGTTTATCTACGTACTTATAATTTGTCAACTTGATTGAATGATTAGTAAGGTTTTTACTCTTAACTAGGCAGCACTTGAGAAAACTTAAGAGAATCTTAAAAATTATTTAAGGAGCTGAATAAATGTATAAAGGAAAGTATTTTTTAGAAATCTTCATAAATAAACGATGCTTTGGAACCGTTCAATTAATTCGAATAAAATTATTTAATTCAATAGTTTCCCATATTTATTTGAACGTTTGTGCAATCGTTATCGGAAGTCTTCCAAAAACAGGAAAATAAATAATAAATATGTAAATAACCGGAACTAAACTGTCCTTCATACTCAAAGTGTATGATTTTCGTTATCATTTTCTATTTTTTATTTTTATTTTATTTTACTTTTCTTTTTTGAGGAAACATTTGTATTTTCCATAAAGCCAATTTAAGCATCTCCCTTTGATGCTCGCTCTGCATATTCATGGACTTAAAGTTCGATGAGGGGAAGGGAAGGGAAGGAACAAATGACTCGAATTTGTTGACCTTTTGCCGTTCCAATCATAACAATAATAATAAAAAATAATAATAATAGTAATAATAATAATAATACGTTTACAAAATTGTAGCGAATAAATGTCAATTTAAGTAAAAATAACTTCATTTCCATGTTAATATGCATAACTAATAGGGGCGCCAAAATGGGCGTGGACAATGGCTATAAAACGATAACAGCTGCTGTCCCCCTCTCTGTCTATCTGTCTCTCTCATACTCTCCCGTTGCAGAACGGCTTCGCTTGTTGTGGTCAACAACTAATTATAATCAATTCTAATCGTCTTTAAATTGCTGCTTTTACTACACGCCAGTTGCTGCCTTTTCTGGGCCGCACTTTAAAAGGTGTTGTTGTTGGTGTTGCTGTTGCTGTTGTTGTTTTTGCTGTTGTTATTGCTGTTGTTGTTACTGATATTGTTGCTGTTGTGCTGAGGCTTCCGCCTTGCAGGAGTTGGAGTTGTAGTTGCTGTCGTGGTAACGATTGGAGTGGCACACTCCACCAACGTCTGACCATCAGCAACAGCTGCTGTTGCTGCCCAGTGTTGGCCATTTCGATTTTTCTTCTTTTAACCATTTCGAGATGTTGCTGTTGTTGTTGTTGTTGTTGTTGTTGTTGATGTTATTGCTGTTGTTGTTTAGTATGTGCACGTAACATTTTTTTTTGTAGTCGCGATTTTTATGGGCTTTTGGCTTTTCCGCTTGATTCTATTTTGAAAAGCAGCTGCTTATGGCCTTAAAGCGAATGGTCATGGCCAAAAATGAAATGAAATGAAACGGAACGGAATGGAATGAAATGAAATGAAACGAAAGCATTTCTAAATATGTGTCTGTGTGTGTGTGTGTGTTTTCATTAGAAATTTTTGCAGTTTACAAGCTGAAGAACCCATTGGTAACCGCAATGTGTCAGTTTAACACGACAATCTACTTAAAGAGCGACCCGCATATGGACACGGACCGAAGGAGAGGGACGAAATTGGGAATGGAATATATGTACAGGGTATTTTGTGGGGTTGTTTGGAGTGTTGGAATGGCATGGGCCATCCCCTTGTTGTTGTCGCTGTCAAATTGACATTTTTCATTTTCGCTTAAAAACCACAAAAACCGCCAGATTGTTTGTCTTAACAGCGGCTGGCATTCCGGCGCTGTCAATCACAGCTGATGTGACTCACTTCCCGTTAGCACAGGCTTCGATCACACTGAGGGAGACCGAGTTACATAGGGGGTTGTGGAGGGAGTGAGGGTAGTAGGAAAGAGAGTTTTTTTTCTCGCCCCCCCCTGCCCCATTTGAACTTCATTTGACGTGGAATTTATACTACCAGGCAAGCCAGACACCAGGCGCTAATGTTTCCTGTCACAGAGGAGATGGCATAAAGGAGGGACTGGCCAATTACCCACACTCCCACACACACACACACACAGACTCCATTGGCATTGGCATTGCCATTCACACGTTCAACGTTCAACTTTTGCCGAAATGCGTCGCTGATCTGGGCCCTATTTGATGAATGGGCTGTCACTTTGATGCCAAGCAGAGATATAGAGTGAGTGGGGAGAGGGAAAAGAGTGAAGGAGTGAGATTTAAAGAGAGGAGCAGTGACTGACAGAGGGAGGGGGGAAGCAAACGCCTAGGAAAAGCCTACAAGATACAAATCTCAAAACAGATTTTGCACAATTACAGAAAATAATTTTTGCCAAGTCAATAGAATTTGAACATATTTTTATTTACAAAATTTTCATTTAATTTAGTTACTAACAATTCAATTTGTTTTGATGTTGACATGTTTTTTCCAACAAAGAATTAAACGTCTCAGAATCAGATTTCAAGTGTTGTTTTATACAATTTTAAGACTTGACCTTTTTTATCTTTACCTGTTTCATTTTATAATTAGTATTTATTAATTGTAATTTAATTGAATAAAATTAATTACTTTTGTAGAATACGGAGAAGGGAGTCTTCTTTCAAAATCATATTTTAAAATATAGAGTTTATTAAAAAACTTAAGAAAATTGAGTTTAATTGGAGCTTAGAAGACAAATCATGAGAAATCAACGTTTTTTTAACATCTTGTATGAACAAACCAAGTCACTTGATTGCATGCCACAAAATGTTGCACGTCTGTGCATATCAAAAAGAGCGTTGCATGTGCCAACAATTCAAGGAAATCTTTGTGCTGTTATCACTTGCCAAAGCTGTTGCTGTTGATGATGATGATGATGATGATGATGATGATGATGATCGATATTGTTGTTGCTGATGGTCGCTAGCAACATGACCATTGCTGAAGTAGGTAAGCAGCATGCCACATGCTGCATCTACTCGAGGTATATGCAACATTCAGTTACAGTTTCCCACCTAGTTGCCCCTTTAGCTGGAGGAAACTCCGTATGTTGTTCAAATTAAGTAAAAACCCATATCAAGGCAAATGGGAGTGTGTTGGGAAACGCGTTGAGGGGCGGACAGTGAAGGGGGGTGTGGTCTCTGTCTCTCTGAGTGAGTGTGTGTGTGTGTGTGTGTGTGTAGTCAGTGTCTGTTATGTAATAGCATGTTACGTGTATAACTTTTATTATTATGATTATACTTTTGCTTCTGCTTCAACTACCATGAGTTTGTTCTTGTAGTTGTTGTTGTTGCTGTTGTTGTTGTTGTTGTCGTTGATGTTGTTGCTGTTGCTGCTATATGGAGCTAAAGCTGTAGCTGGATCTGGAGATATGTAAAAGTCACGTGAGTCATTAAAATGAAATAGCAGTAGGCAGCCAGAAGAGCGAGAGAGACAGAGAGAGAAGGAAGAAGAGAGAAGGGAGACAAGGGAGTAGGGACTGAGTGGGAAAAATGGGAAAGATAGAGGGACATCAAACATAAAAGTTGGGCTGAGTATATACTGCAAAGGCAAACACAGGTGCACAGCTCCCTATCTCTCTCTCTCTCTCTCTCTCTCTCTCTCTCTCTCTCTCTCTCTCTCTCTCTCTCTCTCTATTTTGTTCGTTCTCTTGCACACTGTTCCTCTGTCTCTGTGGAAATGATGAGATGCTTACTACTATTAACAAAGTTGTTTGTTGTTGTCGTTTCTGTACTGTTTTTTATACTCTACTTTCTAGGCCCTGCAACCACTTAAAAAAGGGTGTTTTAGCTATGTGCAATTTTATGTAACTGATGGAAGAACGCATCTTTGACCATTTTGAAAATTATAAATGTACATATTGTTAATCAGAGACTAAATAGAAGAGCTAGTGCTAGAGCAATGCATTTAAAATTATAACAATAAATTCTGTATTAGTTTCAAGGCTTTAGATCTGAGCTTCTAAATATATGTATTATACTTATTGTGTTTATGAGTTATTTAAAATTTCATTATGATCGTTTAATAGACACAAAAGTTATTGAATTTCATTTTATTTGTATTTTTTTAAAACAGATGCTGAACTGAAAATACTGTTTATAAATATATGTGAATATATCTTTTAAACTTGAGCTGGGTAGCTTGGAGTCAAGTGCGCTCGTTTATAGCGTTTTTGTTTGTTCTTTCTCTATTCTTTTTATGCTTTACTCCTTTGTTTTATGCGTTGCCAACGCTTATGTTATCTGAGCTGAAGCTTTAAGCCAGTAACAACATGTTACACAGTCACAGTTACAGCCAGAGTCACAGTCCCAGTCACAGTCCCAGTCACAGTCACAGTCACAGTTGCAGTTGCAGTTGAAATTATTCCCCAAGTTATTGCCAACGTCATTGTCGGCATTAGAGTTCGTCATCGTCATCATTATAGCCAGTTGTTTATGTTGTTGGTATTGGGCTTTTGCCTAGAGCAACTGGATTTTTAATTGCAATTAATTTTGAGAGCCAGTTTTGTGGGCACACTGCCCAATGTCCCGCTGTGCTTCATACACTCTGCCAACTCATCCTCATTCTGGCTCTGACTCTGACTTGGACTCTGGGTCTTGGTCGTCTTGGTCTGAGCCTGAGCCTGAGTCTGTGTCGAGGTCTGAGTCTGAAAAGCTCATCATATTTTGACTTTCACTGCTTTGATCACAGTCATAGATAGTCATAGAAAGTAAAATCGATTTACTTCAATGCCAGGCTAGTTACGAATGTATGTAGATATCGATCACACATGATCGTTTAATTTGAATTCGAAATTATACAAATCGTTTAAAGTACAATGATAAGTAGATTCCGAAAATATTATAGTTGTTATTATTGTCATACTTATTTGCTTAGCGGAAAAACTCAATATATCAAAAAATATATACTCTTATTGACTGTTATTAAGTAAGTGTAATTGTAGCAAGTTTAGATATGAACATAATATCAGAATAATTATTATCGAATATATTAAATTACTTGAGAAAAGCTTTAATAGAGCACTCTTATTGCCTCAGGGCTGCATCTGGGCATTAAAATCGGTAATTTAAATTTCGGAAGCTCAGATGCCCAAATGCACTCCTGACACTCTGAACCTAACAGAAGCACAAGACATATCAAACACATATCGGTAATGCAAGACTTAATAATGTATTGTTATCGATAGCATATACATACATATGTATATTATAGCTTGCCATGTCAAATTTGCACATACACAATCTTTATTTTAATTAACACACAGTGTGGCGAGGTAGCAAATTCCTTTTAAGGAGGCAAGATATTCGACATCGGCTAGAAAATACCTACAGGGCACAAGTAAGATGAACAGATGATGATGATGATGCCAAGAGAAGGGTTATGATATCTATTGCTATTGTTGTTTCTGTTTTTGTTTCTGTTTCTGTTTCTGCTAATTTGCATATTTGCCTGCATACGATATAGAGACGTGTACAATATACTGTATTCATATTCACATTTTGGTTTATTCGGTGCAACGATGCATTCATCTGAGCAACTGCATAAAAATTTGCAAATTTATTTCATCGCTGACGAAACCTTGTTGTGAATGAGACCCTCAGGTTTGAATTGATAGCCCTGGGTCAGTTTGTCCTGGCTTAAATATGATGTAACATGCACATTTATTAAACAACAAACGAATCTGGAAACAAGCTAGAGATGTAACACTATAAACCTGTGACTGTTTCCTAATCACTGTAAAAGTGATAACTTCAAATAAAATGGAAAGATTTGAGGGCAAAGATTCCATATTTTTTACCCTTGTTTGTCATTATTTTTAATTGAAGCGTTTTGTTTTAAATCTAATTAATTATTTACCTTATTTGGATATCACTTAATTAGTTAATTAGTTTCCCATTTTAAGGAGAAATCTGCAGCTTCATATTATTAATTTGGGCACCAGAAGTTAATTAAACGTAAACATTTCAAAATTATAAAAAACTGTGCAACAAAATTCTATTTCCAAAATAGTTAAAGAAATATATTTATTGAAAATAAACTATTTTGAAATGAAGAATCAATTTGTAGATGGCTAAAATGTAGGTTTGAAATCTGGTAATCCTTTGGCTTAGCAACCTTAAAAGTAACATTATTTGTAACTTTTGATGAAAAAAACATTTTTTTTAATTCAATGATGATGTCTAAAACTAAAACTAACTATGTTTAAAGTAAATTATATACATACCATTTCATTGATCTGTAGTCATCTATTTTGAGCTTAGAAACACTTGCTTTCGATATGGTATTCACATCGGTAGAATGTAGTGTTATTTGATTGCTTATTGATTGATAACTCACAGTGGCTTTATTTATTTAAGTTACTTATAATATTAATATTTAATATATAGTAATTACTATTTTAATTCTTGAAGTAATGAACTAGCTTCTTTCTCGAAGAAGCTTCTTCTTAAATGTTTTTTATTTATGTTAAATATTGATAACACTTTCAAACAGTTCTTTTTCAATTTTTCTATCAAAATTGTTACAATAGAGATTCAAGTAAAAATGAGATGCGAAGAAAGAGAGAGAGAGAGAGAGGGAGAGAGAGAGAATGAGAAGGAAGAGATAGTATCGTGAAGAACAATTTAAACAATACAAAAGACACATAACTGCCGACAGTTAATGACGTTTGGCCAATTAACTGGAATTGTGGCCATATTGGCCATTTATTAATGCATATGGCCTATTTATTTATTTGCGAGTGTTAAGTGAATCGGCGCTGAACATTTGATTTCAGTCAATTGCCATCATTTGTTACGATTTCATTGCACATTTTCGTTACACAATTAACATTCAATTAATTACACACACACACACACACACACACAAACACAGATAAATTGTTTTGTATATATAAAGATATCAATACTGTTGGAAATCTCTTTCGTGTTGTCTTTCTCTGTCTCTGTGTTGACCAAGTGACTTGCCAACCAGCTGACCCATTCAGTGACTGACCAACAAGTCTCTTAAAGACACAACTTGGCTTTGGTCTGGCCGATAACATTTTGTGGTAACATATTCAGTTGTCATGGCCACTTATTGAAAATGCCAACGGGGGATGATAAACAGGCTATACGAAAAAGAAGAAAAAAAAGCACAAAAACAAAATATAAGCATTGAGGCCTATGGGCCAATAGGTAAATCATCTGGGAATCGCTGAAAGTGAAAGCCAATCGACCAATTCCTCCCCTGGGGCATGTGTCGTGTCACACGGTACAGGTGAATCTACTAATGAACAACTTTAATTTGTTTACAAAGGCTCTCACCAACTCACCATGACATCATCAGACTAGTCCAAACAACTAATACTATTAATTCCTTTCATTCAAGTATCTCCTTCTCTCTATCGGATTATCAATAATACAATATGTAATAATAATATTATGAATTCCAACTGACAACTTTCTCACACTAGAGATTGTCATCATTTTTTTGTGTCCAAGGTGACCCAAAAATGGAAATCTTTCCTTTCTGAGTCTTTAGGCTTATCTCTTCACAAAGAGCTAACGTCTTTAAAGGCCCTAAGGATATCCTCTAAGGATTCATTTGGCTAAACTTCTAATCGAGAATAAACACCTTGAACTAAAAATCAGCTAAATCAGTAGGACTTTAACTTATTTTCTTACTAGGTTAACGTTTACTTTTCATACTTTTAAATAAGTTTTCCAAAATTGGTATAATTTCTACATTTATAGTTTTCAATTACTTGAATTTTTGGTTATATTATTGAAATCCATTTTTTATAATTTTACCTATTCAGGAATATCTTTAAAAAAGTTTAAAACTCGCACAGAATTTGTTTTTTTAGCTATTCTTTTTTTTTACCAGATTTTTGGCTGACCGAATGGAGGGAATTTCGCGGATAAAATATTTGGCAGCGTGACCTTCGGGCTGTTTTCAGATTCCATGCACTGTATTTCCACTAGCCCAAATCAAATATTTTATGCAGCTATATTTTGTACTGTTTTTTTTTTGGTTTTTTTTTTAACTTTTTTTTGTGTGCATTTTCTGGCGTTTTAGCTGCGACTACCGGAAATATGGAATAATTAATATTCGGTTCGTTGTTGCAATTCATTTTTTTTCGCTTGTTCTCATGTTCTCTTTTGTTCTCTTTTATTTTTATTTTATTGTGCAAAAACGAAATTTCCGGCTAAGGCGACGGCGACGGCGGGCAAGGCAAGTTGGTAGCCTGGCAAAAGCCGTCCGTCGCCGGCATTAGCTGCCATAATTTTAATTGCGTTTAATGGCGCAGGAATTGAAATGCGAATGATGGCCGAGAGGAGACGGACAAAGACGAGACGACGAGAGAAAAACGCATTAATTAGAAAACGAGCAGCAGGAAAGCAAATGATGGAGAGCAGAGCAAAAAAAAAAAAGTTAAAAAAATGGAAAGGAAAGGAAAGGAAAGGAAAGGAAAGAAGAGAAAGCCAAAGTAATAAAATAATAACAATATACATAGCATGCCAACGTGACCGACACGACACGCCTCCAAAGCTGACACTGCCCACCGCCCACTACCGACCACCATTGGACACCCAGTAAGGCAGTAAATTAGGCGCTCAAGACTAAATACCCGCAAAATTCACGCACTTGACACAAATTCCTTTGGGGCGGATGGCATTAAAATTGAAAAAAATGAAAATAAAATAATAATAACAAGTTAGCTTTCGCTATTGAATAATGCTAGACTAACAGATACTCTGCAGTTATGAAATTTTTAAGATTTGCAGACAACACATAAAACAGAAAGTTAATTAGTGAATTATTGAATTGAATTGAAATCTTGAAGCAGACACTTAGTTCTAATTGTAATACTCATTATCACTTATTCATCATACTCTTTACACTTCGATTTAATGGGTACAAGATATAAAAGGACGAAAATTGCACAAAAAATGCGGTAAAAGCACGCAAGAAAATAATTCATAATAATGCTGAACTGGCGCTGGTATTTGGAATGGGATTTGAGAAGGGAATGGGAATGGGAATGGGAACAGGGGATTGCAGATGAAGGACTGAGGCAACTAAAGGACTGTTGAGGAAAGGGAGATGAAGTTGTAGAAATGCTGAGTGGCAGGACAAAATGGCGACCGCCAAGACGGAAGTGCGCGCAAATGACAAAACGCTGTTAGCCCAAAATGTTAGCCAAGAAACGTCAGACGACGATGAAGGACAGCAGGAGCCACGAAGGAGCCAAACTCAATGAATGAAATGTCCTTAAATGGGTTGAAAATGCGTCTGTCGAAATTGCCTAACTGCATAAATGGAAAATATGCAATGAAAACAAGCCAAGGGCAAAACAGGACAAGGAAATAAGTAAAACAATAGGAAATTCAATGACAGCTCCGCAAAGCGTTGCTCTTTAAATTAAAAGAACTTTGGGTAGGGTTACTTAATTTCATTTCTAAAGAAATATGATTTATAATATATATATATACATATTTCATTTTAAATATAAACTAGTTTTGTTTCTGTGGAAACCATATTAATTATATATTGTTTTTGATAACCGTCTAAAGGAGGTCTTTAAATTAAAGCAAACAATCTTTTACTTAATATATTTTAGAAAGCCAAATATTTCACGCTCTTCTCATATAAGCAGCAAGATTAAGTTTAAGAACTTTTCTAAAATAGTTTTAAAATTCATCAAATGTACATACTTGGCACTTTAATAGCCGAAATTAATTGTAAATTCATTTGTTTCTTTCACTTGCAGATGGCGTGCGTTTAAAAACGCGCAGAAAACGCGCGCGTTATGTAACAACCTCAAAAAGGAAGAACATCGAAATTGAATATAATAAAAACAGCAATGTAACCAAGCTGATTGAGATAACTACACACACACACAAGTACTGCATATCCACTAAAACAGAGAAAGAGAGAGAGAGTGTGTGTGAGGGAGAGAGTGGAATATCGAAAACGAAAATGTGCAACGGCAGCAATCCAAGCACGACGACAACTGCTGCAGCGCTCACAAACTTATTAGCGAAATGCACGAAGTCAACAAACGGCAAAAGCAACAGCAACAACAGCAACAACAGCAACAACAGCAACAGCAGCAGCAACAACAGGAGCAACAACAGCAACAACGACATTGGCAGCATCAACGCTAACAATTGTCAACAGAGCCGCATGCGAATGGCAACTGAGGTTGGAGTTGGAGTTGGAGTTGCAACTGGAGCTGGAGGCGGCAACGAAAAGCCACAAAAACAACGAGCAAAACGTCAAAACATGCAGCAGCAGCAGAAGCAGCAGCAGAAGGAGCATAATCAGCGGCAACATCAACAACGTCAGGAACAAGGACATCAAATAAAGCAAATGGCAACGGGGACAAATGGAGAGGCAGTCGTCGCCGTTGCGGCAACCAAAGTACATGAACACAAACACGAATTTGGACGAGACCAAGAACAACGTCGTCGAAATTGCAATAATGTTACCAGAGTGCAGCCTCAGCAGCAGCAGCAGCAGCAGCAACAGCAACAGCAATGGCAGTTGAAACTGCCTCAACGTAGCTGTTTCTCGATTGTTCTGTGGTTGACGCTGGCAGCAACAGCATTTGTAGCAGCAACATCAGCAGCAGCAACATCAGCAGCGACACCTTTAGCAACACCAACAGCAACAGCAACACAGTCGTCACTTGTGCAACGCTCTGCCCGATCTCTGAGCAGCCACAGCAGTGGCAAGAGCAATGCACGGGAGTTGCACTATGAGCTAAGCAGCGGCAGCAACATGGCAGCGGCAGCAGCAGCAGCTGGAGTTGCCACATCTGGAGCTGGTGGTGGTGGTGGTGGCGGCGGTGGTGCAGCGGGTATTGAATGCCCCAGCTTCGATGATAGCTCGGCCTGTCCTTGCTACAAGTTTGAGGATGGTAAGTGCAAATGGGCGAAGGAGCAACCAACCGAACTAATTAAACGCATCAAAGCCGAGTCAGAGCAAAGTTTATTGCACCCAAAACGTGTGGACAAGCACAATAACAAATCACGACATGGCATTCCCCTCTTTTTACCCCTAGACATCATTCACTCCTCCCTTGTGCATTCCTGTTAAAGAGTCCACACACGGAGTCATGTCCATCTCTCTTATTCTCCCATATCTTCTGTCTCCAGTCTCCAGTCTGTCTCTGTCTTTGTCTCCTATCTGTATCTGTGTGAGCAGATTGACCACCATTTAAACACCCAACACATGCTCTGCATGCCAAGATTGTTTACTTTGACACCAGAGCAGCATCAGCATCTGCATCAGCATGTGTCCTGTCCGCATACATTTGTCTCCCGCAGTGGCCAGGAAATGCACTAGCATTTGAATAAACACACACAATGTCTCTGTCTACCATGGACTGGTAGTTAGCCAGAGTTCGTTCAGCTCAACAGATTTGATTAATCCGCCATAATACTGGATTGAAGTAAATGAGATGATAACTTAAGTCAGCATTTAATGAACTTTATTTGATTTTATTCTATTTTAACTAACCTATCATGTGCTTATTGCATAATAAGTCTATGTAGCTTAGAGCTTACTTTAGCTTGCATAAAGCTTTCAGCAGCTTTTCAATTAATTCATCTAAAATATGGGAATAAGACGTTTAGGGCTAGCTTTATTCACTGTAGTACTACGAGCTTTTAGGAGAGCTTTTAACTCTCAGTCTTTTAGTAAAGCGTTCATCTTTAACAACATATTTAAGCTTAACTGAATCTTTCATGTGATTTCGGTGCAAACATTTTAGAATCGCCCAAAGCTCTAATTTAATACTAAAATAGAAGAAGTGACAGGACTTTAACACATTTGGCTGTTTATTCAAGCGTTTGTTTGTCTAGTTTTAGTGAGTCAACTGTGAATGAAAGCTATATTCAAATACACCCCCCTCACACTTGTCTCCCTTTTCCATCCATTCGCCTTCCTGATTACGCTTGTGTTGTTGATGTTAGGAGGGGGCGGTCGATTTAATATGGGGGACTATTAACTAATAACAACTTGCTGCAAGGATAATAATATAGATTACAATGGCTGATAGCCAGACATATGGCCAGGAGCAGCAATAATCATTGAGTATTGAGAGTCAGTCAGCTGAAAGGGGTGCCGAAGGACATGAGAGACACAGAGATAGAGAGAGAGAGAGAGAGAGAGATGGACATGGACATGGACCTTAACTAATTGTAATGCGAAGCACACAATTTGCTGATGTTGTTGTTGGCTCTTGTTGTTGTTGTTGTTGTTCATAATTTGTGATTGCATCTTATTTTACTCCTCAGGCCTTTTCCTCGAATGTCCTGGCACAACGGCATTATCCCTGCGCTCAACGCTGGAACGAGTCTCAGCACCAATTCATTCACTCTCCATCTACGATTTTGATCGCTCAGTGACGTCACTTTCGCAGGATGTCATCCAACCCGGTGTGCACATACGTCACCTGCAATTCTCCCACTCGCACCTGGAGGCTCTTAAAGAGAACAGTCTACGCAATGTACGCGGCAGTCTCGAGTCTCTCAGCATTGTCAATGGCAAATTAACACAGGTAAGCAACTAATAAATCAAATTGCGTATACGCCATGTGCCAAGTTTCTTTCATTTTGCAACATAGTATGTATAAAAAGTATGCGGTGGGGTAAGTGACACTCTAGGTAGGTTGAAGGGCAACGGGGAGTGCCATCCTACCAAAGTGAGTGAGTGAAAAATGAACAAAAATGGGGCAAAATAATTGCATGCAAATTTATTGCTCTTCACAACAATTTGCTGCTGTTGCTGTTGCTTGCTGCCAGTCTCCTTGTGCAATATACTTAGTGTCATGCCAGTAGCAGACACGCCCACACAACGCCCCCCGCCGGAAATGCCCTAACTAACGGTGTGACGATCATTTGTTGCCTTCCCCTGTTACATGACAGACAAAAGGCAGCAACAGCAACAACAGCAACAACAACTGCAATAGCAGCAAATGCGATTAATATGTGGCTTATTTGACTGACAATGTAAAAGGCCACGTTAAAAAAAATGTAGAAATATGCTATAAGGAATTGTCTCATCAAATTTGGGTCAAAAGCTACTCTTAAAATGTGTTTGCACTATAAAGAAAATTTGAAGAGAAAACTCTAATATAGAGTTCTCAAATAGCTTTAGTGTAGAGCTCTAAAGTGTGTTAACTTTTCTCTACCCAACGTTAGTTACATAGCTCTACCTCTACACTCTACTGAAAAAACTCTATAGTGTAAACGAGCCTTTAAATAAACATTATAAAACTCTAAGCTATAATTTATATTTAAGCTGCCGACTCGATTTACCCTCCAATTGCTTTTTATCAATATTTCCATATCGCGTCAAAAAATCAAGTTTGAAATTTTTGGTTTTTGTAAATTTTACACAAAACAAAAACAAAATTGTAGTTCTAAAAAAGCAGCGCTAGCAAACAATAGATGGCGCCAGCATTTTGTTTGTTTTTTCACAATTTTGTAGTGCATACTCTTAGGCTTAGTGCATTAATGGCCAAGTTGCACTCTAAAGTGAGACAAACAGAGCTGTCGCGTTTCCCGGTGATCGCGCCATCTATTTGCAATCTGGTTTGCTAGCGCCGCTTTTTGGGAACTACAATTTAACCGTTGCGACTCGGCGGCGCGTCGTGAATAACTTAAATTTGAAGCTGTCAACAAGCTGAATGATTTGAAACTTCTATAAGAAAGCACGCTGCTAAATTTTGTTTGTCAAATAAATTTTACTAGATATTACAAGTTCATAAATTAAAATCAAAATATTTCGTGTGCAAAACATGTCACAGAAGCCAAACAACGAACTTCGCTCCAAAGAAAATACACTGATTAAGATAGTCATAGGAACTAAAGCTGCAATTGCGATGCAGAAAGAAAATGTGGCGCCTGCGCGAAGCAACAACGAAAGTGTTGCACAATTAACACCAACAAACAAAGCAATGGAAGAAGGAGGAGGAGAACGAATGCCAACAGCGTCCACCTCTGAGTCTTCCAAAAAGGCTGATATTGTTTTGCCCAGCAACTCAAAAGACAACAACACTGATGAGGAAGGTACTGAAACAGCAACAACTATGAAACCGAAGAATAAATGGGCGCTGAACAATTTTGATATTGGTCGTAAACTAGGCAGTGGTAAATTTGGCAACGTGTATTTGGCACGCGAAAAAGAATCCCAATATGTGATTGCACTGAAAGTACTGTTTAAGCGTCAAATCGTCGAAACAAATGTGGAGCATCAGGTGCGCCGTGAGATCGAGATCCAATCACATCTTCGTCATCCTAACATCTTGCGCTTATATGCCTACTTTCATGACTGTGCACGTATCTATTTGGTTCTGGAATATGCACCACAAGGAAGTCTTTATAATGCCCTACAGGCACAACCGTTGAAACGTTTCGATGACCGCCAGTCGGCCACATATATAAAGGCCCTTTGTTCAGCTCTCATTTATTTGCATGAGAAGGATGTTATACATCGGGATATTAAACTGGAGAATCTTCTATTGGGCCACAAAGGTGTTCTTAAAATTGCCGATTTCGGTTGGTCTGTACACGAGCCCACTTCAATGCGTATGACACTGTGTGGCACAGTTGATTATTTACCACCCGAAATGATACTTAATGAGCCACATACCAAGAATGTTGATCTATGGAGCATGGGAGTTTTATGCTTTGAGCTCTTGGTGGGCCGTGCACCATTCTTTTCGAATAACTATGATGACACATACAAAAAGATACTGAAAGTTGACTACGAGCTGCCGGAGTACGTCTCGAAGGCAGCGGCTCATTTGATATCCAAGCTGTTGGTTTTGAATCCTCAGAATCGACTACCGCTGGATCAGGTCATGTTACATCCATGGATTGCGGTGCACACGCAGTGCTAAAATTAACTTTATGTTTTCATTTAATATTGATTTCAATCTAGTTTCAGTTTATGTGAATTTTTTGTGTTTAGTTTGCGCTTAACATCGATCACAGTTTAAATATACATATTGTTAACTCATTTGTTTATGCTTTAAAATTAAAATAAAGATTCTGTTTAAGTAAAACAAATACAGCAATAACAAAAATTAAATTGCATAGGTTTCTCGACTTAAATTAAACTTTCAACAATTTCTCAATCAATGCTTGCTGCTGAATATAAACCATAACTGCCAACACATTTGTTAGGTGATGTGGATTGCGAATTTTGGTGGTTGCTAGTGGGTGGTGGTGGTGGTGTTGGTGGTGCAGCTAAAGCTAATTAGCAGCACCAACATACGGCGCCAATAATGTTCAACAAAGTTGGGCAACCGAAAAAATGCAAATGGCTTTCTAAGCCATTAAATTTGGAAAACAGCCGCCACAGCAACGGCAACAGCGACGGCAACAGTGGCAGCAACAGTGGCAGCTACGTGAACACCACCAAGCGGTGCTTCTGAACCCATAAAAAGTAATTTGCCGCCGCGAAATAACAAACGATCCAGAGCCAAAAACAATTGCGTTCAATAAAATAATTTTGCCGAGCGTTGGGCGGATGAAAGGCAAGCCAGGCAGCCAGGCAGCCAGGCGGAAACATGTGTTGAAGGTCCTGGACACGCCCCCCTCTTCCACAACAAAATTGGTTGTATATTGGAACAAGGCTGCAGTTAAAGAGTTAATATTGCGGCCCAAATACAAATATTATTGCAATTTTAGTTTACTTTTCAAATTTATTGACACAAAAAAAAAGAAGAGATTGGTTAAATTGAAGGAAAAGTTTTCTTGATGAGCAGAAACTCTAGGACCTTCCAGTGGTGGGTCGTCGAGTTGTTGTTTCATGATCCTTTGGTGGCTCTGCAGTAGTTGTCCGACTTGGCAGTGGTGAAGGAAGCGCCATGGGCCTTATTGTCACATCAATGGAAGGCAGACGACGGCAGGCATGAGGTTTATCACCAAGTTGCATCTGGGCACAGCGACGTCTGTCAGTCTGTCGCCAATCTACAAATAAGTAGGAGTAGCATACATAAGTAGTTGCCGAGGAGAAGGAAAAGGACATCACTTACTGTTGCGTGGCGTTGAGAAGCAGTTGTTGTTGAGCAGCTGGCAGCGATTGGCAATCACCTTGCATATCCGATGATCCCGAGACCGAATACAGATTTCCTGATCAGGTGAAGTACGCGGACAGCTGGCTACACTGCCGGGACAGTCCTGATAGCACCAGTAGGCATGTTGTGCCCCAACTTCACGCACTCGACGACAATCCTTGCCCGGTGTGTGTGACCATCTGTTTGTGGCAAACGAATCTCGAGGATTCGCGTCGAGGAGATCACAAATGTTCCTGAAGCGACGACATATACCATCAGGAGTACGGCCACAAACCAAAGGACTACGTGCTCCACAAACAGGAGGCAAGAGACACAGAGGCCTAATCGTTGGCAATGTGACAGATATGGATGATATTGTGGCAGGAGTGCCACTCGCCGGCATCTGCAACAACAGCAAAGCCAAGCCAAATACACTGACTGCAAAAATAAATGTAAACAAATTGAAATCACTTTGCAACACAACAGACAATAGTTTCCATCTAAAATGGTATATATTTTTCTGATAAAAGATCCTTCGCTTTTACCTGTTAACGTGGTCAGCTGCATGTTGCCAAAAGAGTTCTTGTCGATTTTAAAATATTACGGACGATTTTATAGCTTGTAAGTGTTATAACAACAAAGGCGGGGGAAAGTATTGAAAGCAACAGCAGTTTTTACAGCACTTGCCACATTATACATATTTGCTGCCACGCGCCTCTTTTGTTTTCAACGTCTCTTAAGCGCATTGACCTTAAGAAGAACTTGCGATTTAACAATAAGTTATATTCTGGGATTATGCTGGAAACAATTTCTAGCAGAATTCATCTAATAAGAATGTATAGCAATAAGAAAATAAGTTGATAAATATATTAGAATATATTGGGTATTGAAATATTTAACGGCTTGGTGATTAAAAACCTAGAAAAAAGTGAATATGGTTCATTTTGACAAATCAAGAAAATATATAACTGATAAAGTCAGCAAAGACCAAGTTATAAAAGTTATAATATATGTTTATGTTATTATGGCAAATAGTAAAATCGAATTTAGAAAATAATTACGAGCAAATTTGAGAACAAACGTTTTTCTCAAAAGTGTTTTGGCAACTTGATACGGTTCAAGTCAAGGTTCATTGGCTGATATTTGGATAATGTTGGGCCAGTTTCAGGCCCCTTTCAATGATGTCCCAAATGGGATAAACATGTAAATATTTAAAACTTGTTGGATGTTTACGAAACTTGCATGAAAATTGGATAATAAGAATAAACAATATATACATTCGATTGTTTTCTTTCACATTCAATACAAAAACATATGCCACATTTCGGCAATTCAACTGTGAATGAGACCGAAACACAATAAGCATAAGTGAAAGACTATGGGGATACAATATAGAACTTGGTAATCACTGGGAGTATAAATACCCGATCCGAATTGTCAGTTATCATCAGCTTCTGATAACAGCAACAGCTCCAATCAAGCCAGCTTTTTTTTAAATCATGTTCAAGCTTACAACTTGTTGTTTACTCCTTGTTGTCCTCATGGCCATCGCTGAGGCAGACAAGAAGGAACCTTGTGCTGGTCGTTGCAGCTACAAGGATTTGGCTGGCAGGGGAACGGTTTGTGTCCGGAATGCAAGGACCAACATTTGCACTAGACTCCAAGCCTGCCAGCTTCGTGAACGCAACTGTTCCTTGAGGGAGCTTGGCCTGCCTCCTCTACGCCAGACATCAACCAGGAGTTGTGCCCGAGTTGTTGGCAGGCGCGGCAGTGCTCGCTGTGTATCGAGACGTGGTGGTCGTCGTCCCTCCAGGCTCAGGCGCTGCAGAAGGAGCCCATCCTGCAGACGTCAAAAGGCCAACAGCTGCTGGCGTACTCGGGATGGACGCAACCTTTGGATGAGCGCTTGCAGCGCCCGGCAGAGGAACTGTGCCAACAGGAAGCGACCACTCCTTCAGTTGACCCGCACCAGCGACATGGCCTGCCACAGTCCAAAGGATAAGGAGATTCTCTACAACAAGTTGTAAGAACCTGCCTGCCTGCTGACAAACCCATCCATGGAGACCTAGACGACAAAAATAACCTACATACATATAATAATCTTTTTTTTATAGTATATAAATTTTGCAAATTTCTTTTTCTTTTCCGCATAAATTCGATTCTATAAAAATAAACAACTTTTCAAAAACATATGATATTTTATTTTCATTAATAAGTTCAACGAGAGCAGAAAAGATTTACCTTTTATGTGGTGGTCAATACTCTTTAAACACCTTCTTCATTAACAACTTTCACAAATCAAAATCAAATATGAAAATAAAGTTTGGAGATGGTAAGAAGAACCCCTGCATTGTTCTTCAGACTGAAAACTTCCTACTATCGATTGTTAGTTCAGCTTTGCTAATTATCGATACACATATAAATAAGTTCAACGAGAACAGAAAAGATTTACCTTTTATGTGGTGGTCAATACTCTTTAAACACCTTCTTCATTAACAACTTTCACAAATCAAAAATAGTATAAAAATAAAGTTTGGAGATGGTAAGAAGAACCCCGTGCATTGTTCTTCAGACTGAAAACTTCCTACTATCGATTGATATTTCAGCTTTGCTAATTATCGATACAAATATAAGTAAGTTCAACGAGAACAGAAAAGATTTACCTTTTATGTGGTTGTCAATACTCTTTAAACACCTTCTTCATTAACAACTTTCACAAATCAAAAATGGTATAAAAATAAAGTTTGGAGATGGAAAGAAGAACCCCCTGCATTGTTCTTCAGACTGAAAACTTCCTACTATCGATTGTTAGTTCAGCTTTGCTAATTATCGATACAAATACATTGATAATTTTACGATGATTCGTTGTTACTATTTTTCTTTTTGCCTGTGACTTTTTCAAGGTCTTTCTGAAAAATAGTAGAATAGAATATTAAGCGACTCTTCGATGAAAATAGGCACCTCCATCTATGGTTTCCTAATCAAATTGTATATTGAAAATAGGAGAGTTCTATTGTTCCATTGAAATGCAGAGAACAATACAAAGTGCATAATAAAATCACCTGCTGGGTAGAGTCCACGATATCTCTTCCTCCCTTTGGGTGCAGATAAACCATCATATGGCCTTAAGCCCATTCGTGGATTCGTGGCAACAAATTCAAAACACACATAAATATTTCATAATGTTACAACAATAAAAATAAATATCATTTTATGGCAGCCATTTCTTTGTTCTGCTTTTTCGCTTTTATATACATATATATTTTTTTTATTTCGCCCTGGTTCCTGGTCCTGGTTCCTCTGCCATGTCACTCCGTGTACCTCCTTTCCAGGTCCTGGCTTGGATGACTTGACCATAAATTTTGCTGGGCCCGCGTTTAAGGCGCCAAGTGTATGAACGGCGGGCGGAACGAGGAACAGGAGGACGAGTTGGCCCAAACGGCGCGACATTGCAAATGTTCAATAAATTAAAATCGTCTGCCATAAATTTCCATGTCAGTACATTAATTAAAAGGCCGTAATTCGCTGGCCCCATGTCACACGATCTCCCCAGGCTCCACTGTCCAACCATGTTCACTTACCTGCCTGACTCTGCCTCGGACTCTGTGTCTGCCTCAAAATACAGGCTGTATTTTGTAATTCATTGCAATTAAAAAGCCAAATAACTCTTTTATGCAGTGCTCATTTTGTGATCAGGAAGAGACTTTCAAAAATTGTACATAACAAACATATTTTTCTATATACAATGGATTGGTGTTAACTAACTAAACTTAACCTACAATATTATTTGTTCAATAAAATGACATATTTCTAATAAACAATTGTTTGTTATAATATGTAATTCATGTTCAAGCAAATAGAGTTCCCACGCATATCTCTGTGAGTGTGGTGGCAACCCTTCTCACACTGCAAACAAATGAAAACAAGTAGGCCCTGACATTTGTAGGCCACGTTAGGAGTCAGATCCATTTGCCATTTAATTTTGTCTAGTCACAGGCATCGCATCGGAGCTCTGAATAAAATTGAAAAATCATAGAAAATTTTGAACAGATTTCATTTGACTAAAACAATCAAAAAAAGGTCTTTTATCAAAATGCCAAGAACTCCAACTGGGAAGTCAAAGAACGGCGAGTCGTCGTTAAAGAAAGCGAAAGTGCAGAGGAAGCACAAGAAGGAGAAGTCTTCCGAGTCTAGCAAGTCCTCTGATCAATTATCCAAGAAGAAGATCAAGTACCAGTCATCACCAGACTGGACCAGCGAATCTGACTACGATTCTAGTGAGGACACCTCGAGCATTTTGTCAAGCAGCTCCTCGTCGACTTCAGAGAGTGAACCTGAAAAGAAGAAGAAGAAACGTAAACGTCATCATTCGTGCAGGAAGAAATGTAAGAAGTCTTCAAAGTCGGCATCCAAGCGCAGATCCTCGCGTCGAACATGTGAAACTCCCAAAGTTATGTCCACGCCAACTATGGAATCGACTGTCATCCCGATTGCCATACCAATACCTCAACCGGTGCCTGCTCCGGTACCAGCTCCAGTTCCAGCTCCAGTTCCAGCTCCGGTCCCAGCTCCTGGAACAGTACCAGTTGGGCCTTCATTTGCGATTTGGTCGCCGGTTCCCATCCAGAAGTACCCGACTCGCAATCTCAATAGTAGTGGAACTCCTGAGGCAAAAAGAAATATCACTAATGCTGCCGTATCACCAAAGAACAAGAAGCAGCGCTCACCCAAACAACTGGTCGAGAAGGCCAAGGACAAGGAGAAGGAGCAGCGTCAAGTTGTCAAGTCGCATAAGACCAAAAGAGAGTGTACACCTCCAGCTGATAAGGAGCAGCACTTGAAAGCCAAGGACGTGGACAGACGCTCTCCAGCACGTCTGACGGGGTCATTAACCAGGTTTGACAAGGAACAAGCACCAACGCGCTCGATTACCAGGTCAAGAGACGCCGAAAAAGAGAAGAAGTCGTCTCCAGACTCAAAGAAGCATCGTTCCTCACGCTCGAAGGAAAAGGAACGTCGCTCCGTAAGGCATTCAGTTGCGAAGCGAAGCAAAAGAGATCGCAGCTCATCATCGTCAAGCCGATCTCGTAGGGGCAAATACTCGTCCAGGCGCTCCATATCCCAATCCTCTCGCACTCCAAGTCCATGGCGCTTAGGATCGCATCGGTTAAAAACCGTCCGTCTGCACATCAGGGGACTGACCCGTCAAGTGACCAAGAGAAATATTGTAGATATCTTTGGGAGTTTCGGGCCCTTGACCAATGTTGATTTTCCCGTTAATCATTATCATGGTGATCGTTATGTCCGCACCGGTCGTGGTTACGCTTTTGTCGAATTCCAAAATCCCAAGGACTGCGAAAGAGCCCTCCATGCCATGGACGGCGGCAAGATCGATGGTCAGCGGATTATGGTCAATCGCTTTCAAGTCAACATGCTTCGTATGCCTATGCGCAGGCGCAACCCTTCACCTCTAATCATGCGCCATCGTGATCGAAGCTTCTGAATCCTGCAGAGGCAAAGGAACATCTCAAACTACATATACAAAGCTGGACATCAGCATTCACGATTGAATAATTCATGTTCTGTAGGATATTATTAATAAATTCAAACAGAATAAACATGCTTTTTAACATATTAGAGATGCACTCTGCATTATCGATATAATAATCAATCGCTGCTTAAAGCTTCCAATATGATATCGATACTGCTAATGCCATAAATCAAACAATTATTGTTTTTCGTTTGACTTTGATTAAATTCGAATTTTTTATATTTATTGGATTAAAATTAACAGCACATGAATAATGTGTAGATAATAAGTTTCTTTTTAAATAGCCATTTTTGTATGGATAATGTTATGTCCACGTGGCGTAGCAGGCAATTCAATTTTGGCAACTCTGCCGATGCAACACTGTAAACTATAAAACGTGGCAACCCTAGGCACATCTTTCTTTTCATTTTGTGTAGTCACCGGCAGCGCAACATCACTCGGAAGAAAATTGGAAAAAATTCAATCTAATAATTTAATATAACTTAAAATCCAATAAAAAACCAACTGAAATGTCAGAACAAACGTTAAATGAGAATGAAATGGTCGGCGAGCCGCCGTTAAAGAAACCCAAACTGGAGGGCGAACCTGAAGACAATATTGAACTGAACATTGAAACCGAAACGCAACCGGAAACAAAGAAAAATAATGAGGAGGAAGAGGTGCAGAAGGAGTCTTCCGAGCCCAGCAAGTCGTCCGATCAACTATCCAAGGATAACGTGCACGAAAAAGAACATGATGAGGAAGAAGTAGAAGAAGAAAACGGGGAAGAAGGGCAGGAAAATAACGTGCACGAAAAAGAACATGATGAGGAAGAAGTAGAAGAAGATTACGGGGAAGAAGAGCAGGAAATCGATGAAGAATACGAGGAGGAGGAAGATTTGGAGGAAGAGGAAGAGTGTTCAGAAACCAATGAATCTGATGACTCCGCTGACTCCGATGGATCCGCTGACTCAAATTCCGATTCAGAGAGCGAAGCTGAAGAGCAAACATGTAAGATACATATTTAAAGTCGACACCAAAGCGCAATTACTAATGCAAAATATGTGAAACTTTTATAGCCGCGTCCACACCAAATCATGAGGAATAGTGATCGAAACTTCTGAATCCTGGAGAGGTAAAGGAACATCCCAGATTATACACTCACTATTGAATAATTAATGTTCTGTGCTATATTTATAATAAATCAAAGCAGAATAAACACGTGTTTTAATACATATATGTAATAGAGGTGCACTCTGCATTTTCAATATAATTAACAACCGACAGCTACCATCGCTGCTTTAAGCTTCTTATATAATGTCGATACTGCTAGTGACATAAATCAAACATATAATATGTTGTTTTTCGTTTGACTTTAATGAAATTCGAATAAGGCTATTGCATTTCTAGAACAATTGTTCAATTCTTTATCTAGTTGGTAGGACCGATAAACGAATGTCTAGACTCATTTTCAATCAATTTTAATTAATAAATAACTCGACATCGGCTCCAATCAAGATGTCCATACCAATACCCTAACTGGAACGTGCTTCCAGCTGCCAAGGAAGAGAAGGCTGACAGTGATGATGAGCAGGAAAAGGACTTGCAAATGGAATAGGATCTTTCCTCACATTGCACCTTCCACATCTAAGTTGCATGCCTCAAAAATAAACCAAGCAAATTAATGACTATCAAAAACAATTTAAATATTTTATGGCATGGCAAACAGGTGATGCGGGACAAAGAAGCAGTTGTGCAAATATGTAAAAATAAAAATATTCAATGAAAAATGGAATTGTTTGTTTATTGAGATCAACGTTGAGATACCCTGTCATGTCCACAAATGCATTAGCTTTTGGAGACGATTCTTACGGGTAGTCGAGTGCATTTTATTGCCTCAAAAAAGTTCACAGAAAAATATCAAATAATATTTACAGTAACAATTGATAAAAAAAACTGTCGTCACGTCAATGGGCAATAATAAAATAGGAGAATGAAAAAAAGAAAATAAATAAATATGTTGTTTTATTCCACATACAGTTTGAGATTAACAGGGTATCAAAATAGGTGACTAAACATGGACAACATTTTAAACGCGATATTGCATAACAGCCCAACTGCTAAAAGACGCATACATATGTATGTATGTACTTATACATATTCATAGGCATGTATTTATTTCATTTCTGTTTAAAATAAATGGAAATAACTAGAGATTCATATACATCAAGAAAGTCACTATTAATCCCGAGCCTATCGCTCCCAAATAGCTAAGATGCCATGTGCTTCTCTGGCGAGGCGTAGGTGGATTAACGCCTGGTTCAAGGCTGTCCATATAAACCATTCCGTAGAAAAAGGACGACACAAGGAAGCCCCAAAACAATGGGCTCAATCTGGAGCTCAGTTGGTGTTCCTTTGTCCAATCAATGACATCATTCAGCTGCGCCTGCGCATAGTCCATTAAGGGCATTGCTAAACTGACGATTAATATTATAGAAATTAGTATGTATACTAAAAAATAATATATTGTATTATATTATACCACACAATTGTTGACGATATTGAATACAATAAACGAAGAAAATTAAGAAAATGTCAGCTGAAGCTTCAGACTTTTTTTCTATACGTTTGCTAACCATGCTTATGCTATCCATGCAAAAGCTGACTGCTTTGGGCTTTAATTATAATTATCGATAATTGTGTAAAATTTCCCTTGGCAGGAAATTTATTGTCGTATATGTAAAAGCCTGTATTCCATTTGTATTAAATTTATTTAAATGTTATTTATAATTGAAATGTTTATTAATGTTCTTATTTAGTAAGTAAATAAATGAATATATATTTGCATAATGACGTTTATAAATAATGAATTATTAAATTAATTATTGACATTTGCATTAATTAAAATATTTATTGATTATTTCAACTTCTTGTTTTGCAGTTACCCTCACGTGCGCTGAGTTCCATGCAAAAGTTGACTGCCTTGGACTTTGACTACAATGAGATTGTGAGGATTGAGGATTACAGTTTTTATGGATTGCGCGTGTCCAAGCTGAATATTAAGGGGAATCGATTGCAGGGTATTCCAGAGAATGGATTTGCCGGACTGGAGGAGTGCATGCAGGAGATTGATGTATCTGAGAATGGATTACGCACATTTCCCATGATGGCACTGCGCAAGTTAAGTCATCTAAGGATTCTACGTCTATCCAATAACAAGATATCCACATTCTATGGCGACATTCAACTTGCCACAAACAATGCTTCAGCAGCAGCAGCTGCTGCAGCCGCATTGCAGTTGCCATCATTGATCTTATTAGATCTGAGTTCCAATCAGTTTGGAGAGATTGTTCACGATTGTTTTCGAGCCTTTCCACAATTGCAGACACTCTCGTTCTATGCCAATCAGATTGAACTTGTGCAGCCGGAGGCATTCAAGAGTCTCAAGGAGTTAATGTCCTTGGATATGTCACACAATCGAATCATCACACTCGATCCCAAAGTCTTTGATAAGAACAAGCGTTTGCAGACGATCGACTTGAGTCACAATCATATACATGCCATCAGTGGAGTCTTCTCAAATCTTCCCCAGTTGAGGGAGGTCTTCCTCTCCGAGAATAATATATTGGAACTCCCAGCGGATGCGTTCACCAATTCGACCCTTGTGGATGTCATCTATTTGGAGTCAAATGGAATTGCCCACATTGATCCCAATGTCTTTAGCACCTTGGCCAATTTGGATCATTTGTATTTACGCTCCAATTTCATTCCATTAGTCCCAGTCACCTTGTTTGACAAGTGCACAAAGCTATCCTCACTCTCGCTGGATAATAACGAGATTCAGGACCTGGAGATTGGCATGTTTCGGAAACTGGAACAGCTGAGGGAAGTGCGTCTTCACAACAATCGCATTCGACGGGTGAGGAAAGGGGTCTTTGAGCCTTTACCATCCTTGCAAGAGCTTCACATCCAAAAGAATAACATTGAGGATATTGAGCCGGGTGCATTTCATACTTTGGGTAATATGCAGCATATTAATTTGCAGGACAATCAGCTCACTGTGCTGGAGGATATATTCCCCGAACAGAATTCCTCTTTACTATCCATTCAATTGGAGGCAAACTATCTGCATAAGATCCATCAACGAACTTTTCGGCAGCAACAAAGGATTCAAATCATGTGGCTGAGAGATAATCAGTTAGTTAAGATCGATCGTTCTCTGTTCGTGGATACACCACAGCTGGGAAGGCTCTACCTAAGCAATAATCATATAAGGGAAATTGAAAAGGATACATTTGGCAGTCTGGTTCAATTAAAGTTCCTCGATCTGAGTGGCAATCAATTAAGGCAGCTACGTCGCGATTACTTTGCCACATTGCACAACCTGGAGGAGTTGAGTTTAGCTCACAATCAGATCGAGGCCATTGAAGGCTATGCGTTTAGCAGATTGAAACAGTTGAAGAACTTGGATCTATCACATAATCCTCTCGTGCAGGTTACCCGGGACATTTTCCTCGAGGAGTTGCCCCTAAGCACGCTTAATCTCCGGAATACTTCTTTGCGAAAGCTGGAGCTGCACACTTTCAAGTCTCTACAAAATTTGAATGAATTGAATCTGGAACGGAATCAACTCAATCCGGCGGATATCCAGAAATTAGATGTGCCCAGTCTGCGACGCTTGCATCTGTCTCACAATAATTTTAGTCATGTGGGAATCGGCGGAGGGATCGGTGGAATTATGTCCGGTATGTTTGATAAGCTGCGATCACTTCAGCAACTCTCGATGGCCAACTGTAGTCTGACCAGCATTCCGGATCAGCTCTTTGCAAAGAATACAAATCTGGTGCGAATTGATCTTTGTGATAATCAATTGACCGAAATGAATCGCAACATCTTCAATGGATTAAATGTGTTTAAGGAGTTGCGACTCTGTCGGAATAATCTCGTTGAGTTCCCTCACATTGCACTGTATAATCTGAGCACATTGGAGACCTTGGATCTGGCCAGAAATCAATTGATCTCTATAGATTTCTTTAAACTGAGTGGCACCCTCAATTTGCGGCAACTCATACTTCGGGATAATAAAATCAATTCGTTAAGCGGCTTCAATGCGGTTAATCTGACACAATTGGACAATGTGGATCTCAGTGGGAATCTGTTGCTCTCGTTGCCCGCCAACTTCTTACGTCATTCGATCAACTTGCAACGTGTTGATCTATCGAGTAATCGCTTTTTGCAGATACCCAGCTCAGCATTGTCGGATGTGTCCATTCCACGCTTGTCCTGGTTGAATTTAACTGGCAATCCGATTAATAAGATATATACTGTAAAGGAAGAGCGTTATTTGTATCTTAAAGAACTCTACATCTGTCAAACGAATCTCTCCATACTCACCTCGAAGGACTTTGAGGCTTTTCAGGCCCTTCAGCATCTGCATTTGATCAATAATCGCATAACACGCATTTCTCCCGGTGCTTTCAAGTCTCTAACGAATCTGCTTACTTTAGACATTAGTGTGAATGAGCTGGAAATGTTACCCAAGGAGCGTTTGCAGGGATTACGATTGCTTCGCCTGTTGAATATATCGCACAATACGTTAAAGGATCTGGATGAGTTTAGCGGTGATTTGGGCCAGTTGCAAACTCTCGACTTGAGCTTCAATCAATTGGATCGCATCTCCAAAAAGTCATTTCGTAATCTTCATGGTCTTGTGGAGTTGCTGTTAATGGGAAATAGGATGACTGCATTGTCCAATGATGCTTTTCGTTATCTGCGTAAATTGCATCTGCTCGATCTGAGGAAGAATTACTTTGAGCTGGTGCCACTTGAGCCATTGAAACCCTTGGAAACAAATCTGCGTACTCTAAAACTGGAGGGTGAGTGAAAGTCACTTATTGTTATGTAAAACTTTTTATTGTCAAACAATTTGTTGACATTTTCCATTGTTTGTTTTTCGTTTTCGTTTCTGTTTTACATTTTGTATTAATCTATTTGTCCTTTTTGCTTTTTGCTCACACACACACACACACACATATGTAGAGAATCCACTGCATTGCAGTTGCGATGCACAAAAGCTCTGGGAATGGCTGAGGGATCATCGCAAATGGTCACTATCGCCAACGGGTGGCGATAACATTAATTATCTGAGGTGCGAACACCCAACGGAACTAAGGGGCAAGGTGTTTGGACGCATGGAGCCGCAGCAATTTTGTGATGCCCCATTAATACCCAAAATGGCCATTCA
This sequence comes from Drosophila testacea, assembly GCA_035043265.1. Taxonomy (NCBI): domain Eukaryota; kingdom Metazoa; phylum Arthropoda; class Insecta; order Diptera; family Drosophilidae; genus Drosophila; species Drosophila testacea. Next base: position 5,842,486 of record JAWNND010000229.1, read on the forward strand.
GGATATTCAGCCCTATTCGGTGGTCGTCTCCTGGCAGAGTCGCGACCATTTGGGCCTCACTGGTTTCGAAATTGTTTACCATGCCACTGGCGATGGACTCGTTACCGGACCAACTGACCGCGACCAAGCCAGAGGTCATGATATTCATCGCGATTGGGACCGAGAACAGGAAAGAGAACGGGAGAGAGAACACGATAGGGACTACGATAGACCTCTAAACGGAGAGCGAGAACGGGATAGAGAACGTCTGGCCCAATTTGCTGCTACGGATGAGGTAAGTTGAGTTAAATCCTTGCCCCAGACTCTAAACGATGCCAAATTTGAAAGTAATTTGATGGTAAATACTCAATGCCGTTGGATAGTCCGTGTCCGTGTCCGTGTCCGAGTTCGAGTCCGAGTTTCAGTGTTAGTCTAAGACCTGAGTCTACGCTGTCCTCATTCCCGTGTGTCAGTACCGTAATTTTCTTTTAATAAACGTTTAATCAACGCTTTGGGTGTTGGATTAAAGTGGGCGTGGTTGCCTCCTTCAAAGGCATGTGGCTGCGTTCGATCGACGATAAACTGCTCAACTTTGTGCATACAAAATTTAATTTAAGCATCACGTTGCCCGGGGTCCCACTTCCTACTCACTACGACTACGACTACAAAATAGATGCTTTTCCTGCCTTTGTACAGTGGACAAAAATGTAGCAATAGCAGCTGTATTTTGTTTTAATAAACCAACTGCTGTTAAAGTAAAAAAAGTAGCTAATCTAAGGAAATCATTATCAAAGCGCATCTTATAACTACTTAATATAGCACACTTTTTATAGAACTTTCCTAGATTGATTTCAAATCAAAATTGGTAAACTGAAAGTAGATTTCGATAGTCGATTATCAAATTTATTAAATTTTTATCCATTTACTATCGATACATTTCTCAAAATGTATTTAAAAAATAATGATATTATCATAGTTAACCAAAAGAACGAGTCAGTTTCGAATTCAAATGATATACTTATACATTTTTTATGAAACATTTACTTCAATTAATACTTTTCTAGAACGAATTTGAAAAGTCGACATAAATATCGAAAAATTCAATATAACTATTAGTCAGAATACAAGACAAATTCTAAACAGATTGTCATTTGATGAATTACTTTTGATGCCAATTATATAATGAGGGAAAATATTCTTTTTGTTTAGTCAGATGCCAGACAAGTCGATATACAAATCGATAAATCGATAGACCATGTCAGTGTTAGCTAGAATTAAAGTTTAACCATTGTGCTGGCTGGCCAAAGGAAAGCCGCAGGGTGCAAAAGATAATTTTAATAAAGCGACACAAAGATGATGATGTTGAGGTTGGAAATAGAAAAAAGATGTGGATTTGGGGGACAGAAGATGATGAGTAGAATTAGGTATATAAGGTTGAGTTTAAGGTTTAGTCACGACAATAACAATCTGAAAACTTGGTTAATTTATTCACATAGATACACGGAAAGCGTCTAAATGGCACGGCCAGCTCGACAAAGCTAACGAAGTTGAGTCCCAACACCCGTTATCACATCTGCGTCATCGGCACCGGTAATTGGCTCTCAGAGCCTTTGGCCAATGCGCTTCAAAGGCTGCACTACAACAACGAGTCCAGGGAAGAGATGCTGCTGTCGATGACGGGTGTTGGCAACCCTGATGTCGCCTCGCCCCCATTGCCGGAAGCGTATTCCCCCTATCAGCACCTGAACGAAGCGGACGTGGATGGAGGAGCTGAGGAGGAATTGGATCAACAGCAGCAACAGCAGGCGCTAATCGAGAACACCATTGTGACGGACAATGTACTGCACGAGGTACTCAAGAATTCACATTTTTCGGCCTGCACGGATGTGCAGACCCTCGACTCGACACCGAGCCTGATTACGGATGAGAATGGACTGTCGAGCAATGGATTTATTCATTCGATATTAACACGTCGACTGGGCCTCATTGTTGGCTGCTGTTTGGGGATTATTGTGTTTATCGTGATGATCTCCGTGTTGAGTTATGTGAAGCTAAAGAAGCAACGCATCGAGAATGCCAAACGACAGGCGGCAATGCCACCGGAATATATCTCCTATCGCCACTTTTCTATACCGAATGAGGAACTAACCCGTACAGCAGCAAATGTTGCAACTGCGGCAGCAGCAGCAGCAGCGGCAGCAGCAGCAGCATCTTCATCCTCTTCCACGGCAGCAACAGCGAATGCCACACAACAGCAACAACAACAACACCACACGATGTCTACAGTGCCGAGTGGCATCAGTGGCCATATCAGCGGGACCAGTTTGAGTACGGGAACCACCACAACCACAGCCACCACGCCCATTGGTGGTGTGTCCTTGCCCCTGGTCAAGTCTGGGAGTCGGAGTCCAATTGTGGGTATTGCAGGACTTGTTGTTGAGAATGGTATTGGAGATGTTGGCAACGTGGTTGCCGTGTCCACCACACCAGGCAACAGCACATCAACAGCAACAGCAACAATGGTGGTGCTGCAGGTGTTGCTGGTGGTGGAGTTGCAACTGCAACACATGGCCACAATCACAGTCACAATCATCATAGCCACAATCATCAGGCACATAGACAGAATGGTTATATGGCAGCTGGAGTTGTGCTCAATACGAATCACTTGAGTGTCTGTTAGTCGCATTCAATGTTATTCAATGTTATTCAATTGGGTCTCATTGATTTCCCCACTGCACTTTGGACACAACTCTCAAAATAAATGATATATGAATGCGATATTATTTAGTCGAGGTCTCTCGGCCAGAAACTGTTTCCAATCAGACCCCGTCGATGACATCCCTGACTCCCTACCTCCCCACCTCTCCACCTCCCCACCTCCCTAGATGATCCGTTCACTTATATATTTCATATTTCAAATGGCATTCAATTCATTTAGCATAACTTTTTCAATCAGAGAGAAAATGCCAAAGTATTATTATTTATTCTTTTTTTTTTTTGAATTTTTTCCAATGTGGCCCAAAAATGCATTTAATTTATGAGTAAAAAGTCCCAAACAAAAACAGAAATTTAAAATTAAAAACTAAAATAAATGGAAAAACATAAACTAGGTTAGTGATAATCATCATGATGCGTTCAACGTTCGTTTAGTTATGGAACAATTTTAAGAAGATACAAACAAAAAAAAAACAATTTCAATGTAAATAAAAGTTGAATCGAATTGAAAACTCAGCGCATAAAGCCACAAAACCAAAACGAATTCAATGAAAATCAGTTTTTAGATTAATGATAATATACTTATATGGAAATATACAAATAAATACTATGGAAAATGTCAAATATGACGCATAAATCAAACCAAATGCCAGTAATTGCAGCTAAATATGTAGGGTATATACACACACTCCCACACACACACACACACACACACACACATACACACACACTTGTAATCACAGTAAACTTTTTTTTTGCAAAAAAGAAAAAATAAATACAACAAACTTAGTCTTAATAAATCGAATTTTTTTTTGAAGAGAAGCGCGGTAATTACAAAATACTAAGAAAATAGCAAAGGACAAGAAATTAAATATTTATTGAATAAGAGAATAGAATAGCATAAATGATTGAATGAGAAACATATTAACTAATTAATTACCAAATAATAATTATAATAATAATGAATATATAATAATTAATTAAGCGCGCAACATGCAGTAAATTGTTAGCAAAAACTCAAAGAGTTTCATTTGTAAAATGCATAAATCAGTTTTTTTTTGGTCTTCATAGTTAACTTTAATGGTATTTTATGATGCTTTCTTTAGAATGTTTTTCTATTTATTTTTTTGGTATTATAAATATATTTATTATGAATTAATTAAATAAATGAATAAATACCTTTAGCTTTAGTCAAGAATTTAGCTATAAAAAGAAATACAAAAAAAGGAAATAAAACAGAGAAATAAGAAATAAACATATTTATATGGCAAAAAAGGAGCGTAAATCGATGACTTGTATAACAATTACTTTATAGCCATCTGGGAATGCGACAACTAAGTGAAGCAAGCGGTCAAAACCAATTTATGGCAAAAGTGCAACAATTTACATAATGACACAACCAACAATAACAACAGTAATATGTACTACAACAACAACAACATGAAAATGAAAATGAAAATGATGAAACAAAACAAATGCAAATAATGCTCAAGAATTTCTAGCAAAACTACTCGTAAGCAAAGCAAGAGACAAACAACAAACAAATCAAATCATAAGAATTGTTGCCCCCTCCTTCCCAACCCCTTTTTATGCATACATCTTCAGCTTCCACTTCCGCTTTTCCACTAGTCAACTTCCTCTGCCCCTGCCCCTGCCCCTGCCCCTGCCCCCTCACTTTCCTATACACACTTCCCTTCCCTTGACTAGATTCCCATTCGAGTTGTTTCTATTATTTATTCACACAGCTTGGACATTTGTTTAATTCAAACTCAAATAGAAAAACATCAGAAAATTGTCTTTCTTCGGCCTGCCGAATATGCAATACCCTTGCAGTTACAATACAATATGTGTCTGTTTAAAATTCTTGATCATTTTGAATGAAACTTTCCCTTTAGGAGCCTATAATGATATTGCCTATAATTTAACTAGATAGAAGTTGTACTAATCTCAATCTTATCCCAATGGAGAGCCTTTAACTTTTACAGTGAGAAAGGAAATACAGAAACTCCAATTGATAGGGATAATGATCAAAATGTATAAAACTTAAATTTGAACTTTAAGGCCTTAATTTCCATATAAATATATTTACATAAGCTAAACAAATAGTTTAGATTTGGAGACACTGAGATACAAAAGATAATAACTCTATCAACTCAATTGTTAATAAAGAATATCTATATCAATTTATTCACCAACTGCAAGGGTATCAAAACTTGATTCAATAGAGATTGTATATGTATAAGCACAACTAAAAAACAAAACAAAAAAACTACACAAACAGAAGATAGAAGCTAACAAAAAGGGGGAAAAGTTTCTAAAAAAAAAAGAATTAAGCAACAAACAACAATAAAAAAAAGCCAAAACAAAACGAAAGAGCAACAAAAATAGCTGTGCATGTTGCAAATGCAAATCAAAATCAAAAATCGAACTTAAGAAAAACAAATAAGCCAAGCATGAATTATTTTGCCAAAACAAAACCAAAAACAAAAGAAAAAGATATGAAAATGATACGAAAAAAGAAAGATAAAGAATATAAATAATGAAGCTTTCAGTGCTCTGTGCAATGTGTGCTCTAAAGTCTAAAATCTATTGTGGATGGATCTACATAGTTCCAGTCTCATGTAGGACATCAAAGGCAAATGCGAAATATTAAAGGGCAGAAAAAATGCATCCGCAAAACACTTAAACAAATACAATAAATGAAATTATTACTAATAAAATATTGTATGGAAAGCAACAAGAACTAACTATAAATAAATGACAAAAAAAAGAAACTTATTTAACAAATTGTTGTCTTCATTATGATTATGGGATTGGAATGTTGGGATCTTGCTAATAAATATAATTTCGAGCCAGTTCTTGTCCATCTTCCTGAGGCACAAAGGTCCTCAAACTATCGATATAAATTCACAAACGATCCTCAATGCGATCTCAAAGTTATGTGAGGAGTTTTCCTGACAAAAAAAAAAAACGTTCACCTCTATAATAAATTAAACTAGTTTCCACTTCAACTGCTATTGCTGCCATGTATTTGGTAATCAATAAACTACAACTTTATCATGTGGTTTGAGTATGTTCAAGTAATATTTGCAATTTCAGCTAAGTTGCGGAATTTTCTTCGATTTTAATTATTATCTATTTTTTGTTGTTGAAAATTTTAATTAAATGGAAATTTCCGCTGTCTTGAGCACGTATTCTCATCAACGGCATTAAATGCAATGCGGAATTTTAATTAGGCTCGCAAGTACACACACACACACACATACGCCCACACCCAGGAACCATAGGAAAAGTTGTGGCAAGTTCATATATATATAGAGAGTGTGACACATATAGACACACATGTATAAATGTATTGTCTGTGTGTTTGGTTGTGTCTGTGTCTGTGTCATGTTGTATCGGTGTGTAAAACAGGACTTTCAGTACAATTGCACCCAAGCACAACAACAAGCAAGTCAACACACTCACACACACACACATCTACTCTCGTGTGTGTCTGTGCTGTAGTCCAGGCTTAAGTTGATTTGGTAGCAGTTTATCATAGGATTAGAAATGACACTGGCTAAAAATATAGATTAATATTCAGTTGCTTTTATTATTTTATTTATTTTTTAAAAGCTCAAGACAATTTGAAATTAAAACTCAGATAATTAACTTAAATTTGTTGCTATATATAACATTTAAATGCCAAATTACAGCTTAAATCAGAAATTATATCAGTACATGGATTTTAAAAGTACCTTAAAACTTAAGGCTACATGATTTTAAAGCCAAACTAAAGCTCAAATCAGTTTTCTTTCTATTGTCCAAGCAGTTGTGTTGTAAAAACTTTTCATTATGGAAACTTAAAGCTTTTTTCCGCTCATTTAAAGGGATTGAGCTTTTAACACAAAGTAGAGGATTAATCAACTTAATATTTAAGAGTAAATTTCTGCTATTAAAAGCGATGCAGTTACACAGCGATTATACAATTAAAAACTTGAAAAAAGGTGTCATTAGAAATATTGAGGTGATTAATGTAGCAACAGCTGTTGAAGCACCTGCTGAACTAAGTGTAAAGTACGCCGGGTTCTATATATGTACATATGTAAATTGGCTAGTAAACTAAGATGTTTGTTGTTTACCCAAGGTGAATGACGATCAAGCCAGGCAGGAGCTAAAGTTGAGGATGAGGATAAGGCTGAGTTTCTGCAGATGCCGCTGACTGCATTTGCATTACTTGCAACAATAAGTCGGTAACTAAATAAGTTGCTTAATTAAAACAAACTTTAATTGGCAAAATTTCCTGGCTACAGGGTAGGAAACTACTCTCTCCCTTTCTCTCTCTCTCTCTCGCTCTCTCGCTCTATCTCTGTATGTGTGCCATCGACTTTCTCTACCTCTACCTCTGTCGCTCGGTCTGTCTCTCTATATGTGTTTGCTGAGAAAAAGATACATGACAATATTGACGTCCCGATGAATTGCCGCTCCACTTAGCTACTAAAACAGTTTGCCGGTTTTGTAGCGCAAATTGCAACAGTAAGGGCATGAATAACTGCCACACCGAGTGGCAACGACCACAAGTCAAGTCATGTCGACTCAAGTCGTCATCGTCATCGTCACAATCATCATCATCATCATCATCTTTAACTTTATCATCATCAGTTTCATCGTCATCGTCAGTTCCGTGGATGTCAACCATTTGCATCTTCTGTCGCTGTGGCTGCAACTTAATTGCTTGGCAAGGACAAGGACATGGATGCACCAGCTCCAACACCACCACCACCACCCGCCCCATCTTTTGTCTCCACGGTTTTTTTCGTCCTTGTGCCTAACAATTGCAACAATGTCGTCTAAATTGAAAGCCATCACATGGCTGGTTGCCTCGCCAATTCAAAATGCTGTGGATGGCATATTTTAAGATTTCCAGGTGAAAACTCTTCTCAATTTCACTTTCGCAACAATTTCTATCAAATTTGTAACTTGAATTGGCGTTTTTGTTGGAATTAGAGAAATTTAATTGCTAGCTGAAGGATCTTCTCAATTTTACTTTTGCAGCTAATTCGTCTTCGATACTTTCTATAAAAATAATTAGAAACAGCTAATAGGATTGATGTCTTTCTAGAAAATGAAGCAATTGAATTGCCAGGAGAAAGCGCTTCTCAATTTGACTTTCGTAACAAGCTAACTAAATCGTATAAAAAACTAAAGTTAAAACTTACATTTCTGATTTTGATGCTTATAAAAAATTAAGCAATTTAATTGCAAGGTGCAAGCTGTGGTTCAATTTCATAAAACAAGATTAATAATAAAATCGCAAATAAGAAAGAATTGACTATGAAAATTATTCGAAATCGCAATTGGGAAAAGAGACTTTGGGCAATTAGGCAATCAAGTTTTGAGCTTGTTTTCTGTTCGTCCTTCGTAGTACTTCTCTACTCAAGTAGAACAACCATGAATCACTGTCAATGTGACTTAACTTAAGATAACGAAAGGGAAAACAACCACAAAACTAAATTCTTTAGCCAATAACAAAAATACGTGTATATGGGAAAATTGTAACATATTTTTCACACCAAACACCGCAAAACTATTGAAAACTATTGAAAATTACTATAAACAGCTTCGGCAAGCGTATGTTATGGACTCGACAACTACAATAATAACAACAGCAACAACAAACAGTAACAACAAGAAAGATACAACCATGAAACTGACCACCACCCATTCGATTTATGGTCGTCGATTTGTGTCAAAAAAAAGGGGGGGAAAAAAAAACAAGAAAAGCAAAGGAAAATCCTGCAAAAAATAACAGCCAAACAAACAAACTGACCGAAAAGTTTTTCCATTAAATCAATGAAGCGTACAAAATATTCGCGCCAAACGACAGCATTAAGTCAAGAGTATGAGATACATATGTATCTCAATCTATATGTATCAATATATCTATAACTTATGGGAAACTGTTACTGCTGCACGCCTAATCCAAAAGTAGTCAAAACTTTTGATTTGCTGTGCTATGCGTTGTTTTGGCTCAGTTTGAAATTCGAATATAAGTATGAGTATTATCGAATAGCATACGGTATCTCAACGCGCTGCATTCATAATGTATATTGTATAATAATAGAGTTGGAAAAAAGGGAGAAAATTAAAGATAAAGAATCCGTGACGAAAGTGTTAAAAGATACAAAATTTATTCACACGGCTTCACAGACATTTATCCGATTTACCTCGTAAATGCTGCATTGGGAGCAGATTTCCCTAGTTACCTTAGATACTCTATTCTTATACCGTATATATATAGTTCTTAATACCCTGTCGAAAAAAAGGATTCTAAAAGGAATAATCATATTAAGGGGTGCCATAGAAATCTCAAAGATTTTACTGCTTTCCAAACCTGTAAAACTAAACCATAGGTGACAAGGAAATCTGAGAGATTTAATTTTTCGAAAACATTTTTGGAGTAACAGAAATCGGCTGCCATAAACTTAATTTCAATTTCAAAACAACTTTAAATTAGTAGTATATTTTAAGCAATTCATAATTTTATTCAAAATGTCCATTGTGTCTTTTTAATATTTTAAAAATCTTAATTAAATTATATTCAATAAACTAGGAGTTTTATTTAAGCTTTCTACAATAGTTTCGAGAGTTGAGACTTGATTTTTATGTCACTTAAAACCAGCTTGCTTAGGTTTTTTAGTTGGATTTTGGGCGGTTTGTCTTTCTGTGGCACCCCTCTTAACAAATGGTCCTTAGAGAAATGTATCTCCAATTGCAAGACTAATCTAAAGAGTATTTACAAGTTGGGCACTCCCTTTTTGTGCATTTTTACTTGTTATGTATGATGACAGCTCGATTTTTTCTAGTTTCTCACTTTTTACTAGTATTCAAAAATAAAATGCACCAAAAGTTGCGGAAAACATTTGAAACAAAAACCGACCAAAAAGCCAATTGGACACTGCAACGGTAAAGGACAGCATAGTGAAAGGAGGAAAGGGGGAAAGTGGGAAAGTGGGATTAGGGATGATTTCAGGGAGAGAGCTGTGTACAAAGACGGACACTAGAGACAGACAGACGGACAATGACAGTGGCGACACGCGGACAATGAATGGCCACATGACAAAACATACGTTTCGTGTAAAAATTTTTCTCATAAATTTCGTTTTGGAGGCTTTTGGCAATTTTTTATATAATTTTTCATATACGAGTCTTTCAGTATTTTTATTGTTTTTCTTTTTTTATAACTACATATTTGAACACTCGTGTGCTTTTGGGTGTGTGCACACTTGTTGACCACTTTGTGTCTGCTGTGAATATGTTGTTGAAAATGGAATTATTAATTGAAATTCGCATAAACTAATTGCGCAATTTACTCAAGTCTGGCAAATATTGAAACACACCTCAAATCAAAGAGGAAATTTCATTTTTTATAATCTGCATTGCAGAGAAAGGACGAGAATTTGCATAGATTGGATAGTTGGATAGAAGGGGGTCAACATATTGCGGATAAACCAATAGAACTTAGAATTAAAGACTTATGTATAGTTGAATTAATATGAAATGTGTCCATTAAATTAAATATCAGTATGATATAACGACATTTAATGAATTATTTTATGTTTTTAATACTGCAGATTTTAAATATAGAATATTATCTAAAAAATATACAATTTTAAATTAAAAATCTTTTTGTTTTCTTTGTTTGAATTGTAATCTTTTCATTATTTATATTTTATTATTCTATTTTTCTAAAGTCAACTAATATGCGCTTTTATTGTAATATAATTCATTTAAATAGATCACATTTAATATTGTCCAACCATGGCTTCATATAAATATTTATATGATTATATTTATATGATTATCGTAGGAATTATCAGTCCAATTTTATTATATGTATATTACTCCTATTTCAAGACTATCTACCTCCAGGCTGTCTCCAAGGATATTACTTTATCACAATCCGACATGTTTCTTTGCATCTCTTTCCTTTCTTATATCCTCATCTCATTCTTTGCAGATGAAATCTTGCTTTCATTTATGTAGAATTCACGTTTATCATATGCAAAAGTGTGTGTGTGTGTGTGTGTCAACGTGTGTGTGTGTGTATGGCAATCAAAATAAAAATAACATTAGTGGATTATCAAGGAATGTGACCATGGTGATGTTGATGCTCATCGAGGGAGTCGCTGCCATTGCGTTTGACAAGGAAATTCCATTAAAAATGAAAGTTTTAAATTTGCAGAAAACGGCAGCGACAACAGCAGCAAACAGCAACAGCAACAGCAGAAGAAGCAACAGCAGCAACAGCAACGGCAGTAAATCAACAACAACTGCAAATAAACCACAAAACAGCTAAAGACAACAGCAACAAATGAGCAACAACATCATCAACAACAGCAGCAACAGCAACACCAACAACAACACCAACAACAACACCAACAACAACAAGCGGCAACAGCGTGTTCGTTATTGTTATTGTTAGTGCTCTAAGGGAGAGTTGTTGCTGATGTTGCTGCTGTTTTTATATGTAGTTGCTTACAGTTAAAACAGGGAACAGACTAACAATACTGATAGCAAAGTTGCTAGGTAAACGGTGGTAAAAAAAAGCACAACACAAACACAACAAGATGAAGATGAAGAAGAAGATGAACAACAACAAGAACAATAACAACAACAAGAACAACAACAACAATAAAAAGAAGACAAACAGAAACTGCCCGTCTTGTGATAAATGACCACTCCATAAATTTTTATTTCTACTCAACTCAATCTTAAGCTTAATCTTATGTTGCTACTATTATTGTTGTTGCTGTTGCAGATGCTGTTGCTGTTGCTGCTGTTGCTGTTGCTGCTGTTGGTCAGTTTTATGGCCGCCACTGTGGAAAGCACTTTTCTTTTGGGCCATGATTGCAAACGGGTCCAGAGCCACTCCGAGTCCGTTCCTTAAGCCTTACAAAATTGTTTGTCTTTTATTCTGTTAGGTAGCATCCACTGGTATCTCAGTAGCTGACGAGTCGAAACGCATGTAAATTGATTGCATTGCCAGGTGAGTGAGAAGATAAGGAGCAGAGAGAGAGAGAGAGAGAGAGAGAAAGAGAGATAGAGAGAGAGAGAGAGAGAGAGAGAGAGAGAGAGAAGAGGGAATGGCATCCTTCGGCAGATAGATAAGCAGCCAAGCAGTGTCATCAAGTGGGACACAAATAAATTAAGGCATTGTCAGCGCAAGGCGACAACATTCTTCTCCTCATCTCCATCATTCCCATCATTCCTCATCTTCATCTTCATCGTCATCCTTGTCATCGTTATCGTCATCGTTATCGATTATCGACGAGTATCGGCAGCCGCTGATGAGCTGCAAATTTATTTTCACTGCGGCAAATTTCAATTTGCCACATCGCTCCGCATTTGTCAACTTCAATTTAATGCTGGCAACCAAATTAAGAGAAATGTTTTTGCAACACTTTTTTGTTGTTTTCTCAGCCTGATGTGGCATAATAAGTTATCAAGGATTTACTGAAGAAGAAGTAAATCTGGAAAAAGAAATCTGCTGGATGGTTAAAAGCAAATATAAATAAATTCAATTTATATCATACCTTTGCAGGGTACTGTGTTCAACTAAAGACTGATGACAGCCATATGAGATAGTAGTCAGATTTTAGCCATATGTTGATTTTTGGTACCATGATAAGGAAGTCTGCTAGTCAAAGGGACTCCTCTTGAATGCAGGTTAATAAAATTCGCAAGCAATCATGTTCAAAGTGTTTTGTTATATTAATTTCAAAATAAAAAAGAAGAAAGTTGTGTTTTGGAAATCCAATTGTTTTAGAATAGAAAAAAATTACTGTTTTTTAAGTAATCTTTAATGCTATTAATAAGAAACCCAATAAAAGCTAAATGGATAAAAATCAAATGGCTTTAACTAAATATTTGCCTGCCTTACATTTTCTAAAATGAATTACAAATTTTTAAATTCTTTCTGATTGCAAACTTAAAAAAAGCTGTTTTCACTTACAAACACAACTCGATGTTGTTGAAAGTATTTATGAGCTCATTAAATACTACTAACTGGCAATTTATGAACTGTAAATATTATATTTTTGCTGGCCAGTTTATTTAGAGGACAAAAACAGTTTTGGAATTGTTCCAAATGGACTTTAGATTCAGTTGTTGTTGTTGTTGTTGTTGGTGGTGTCCATTTTTCAGTTAGGCTTGGAGCTTGGGCAACTTCCAGGAAGGAGAACACCTTCAACTTGCGGTCATTGTCGCGTTGTCTCAGCTTTTATGTCCTTTTTGCGACTGTGTATGAGTGTATTTGTTATTATTCAGTACAGCATTCAGTGGGAGGGGGAGAGGGCGAGGAGAGGAGTGGAAAATGTAGAGGGAGCTGGGAAAACTGGAAGTAAATTGTAAGCAGCCGTTCCACGCACGTTCGCGCACATAAATCAATTACAGTGTTCAGGAAAAATAAAAAGAGAGACGACTTCGAAGAGTGTAGGAGGTAGGTAAATGGGCGTGGCAGCTGCCTACCGTCCCTAGAGGTGTGTGGTTAGTGTGAGTGTGTGTGTGTGTGTGTGTGTGTGTGTGGGTGTAGGTGTGTTTAGGAATCGTAGACCTTTGTGAAAACGAAAAATTTTTAACGCAATAAAGAGCAACCTGCACTTTCTTGGGCTCACGAAAATTTGAAAACTTTTTTAATACTTTTCCAAGCGGAGAGACAGACTGAGAGAGAAAGAGAGGGAGAGACAGAGACAAAGAGAGAGAGAAATAGATGGAGTGTGTGTGAGAGAGTTGAAGTGAAAGGAAATGGCAAATGTTAACGTGAACTTTACGATAGCAAGCCACAGGCTTTGCCGTGATTGCTCTCTTTCAACTTCAACTATAGCTATAGCTATAGCTTCAGCTTTAGCTTTGGATTTAAGGCTTTTACAGTACAGGCCAAAAACTATGTGCATACATCGAACAGAATAATACAGTGGAGTACAGAGAACTTTAAGTGCCCTTAGACCAACTTTAAATACACAAGCTACAAGCCGTAAAAAAAAAGAATGAGCAAAAAAAAAAGAAACTATGCCACAGATTACGGCAGACAAAAGGCGGAAATGCAACCCCAATGGGAAGGAAAGAAGAAAAGAGGAGGAAAGGAAGAGGCAGCATACGGCTCGTTGGCGTTATTGATTGTTGAACGAATTGGCCGAGAGGTCCGTCCGCACAACTAACATGGCCCACATGGCCGTATAGTGGTAGTACATTATTGATTGATTGACTGGCTAGTTGGTTGACCGACCGCCTGACGAATTGTCCCATTGATTGATCGTCATTGTCGCACATTAGTCTACTGTCACTTTGTTGACCTTTTGGCCTTTTCTATGCGACTTGTCTGGCAAAAATCCCATATATAGTATGGATTTATACATACTAAATAGGCAAATACTTTTATTTTTAGCATGTCTACTGGCTGCTGCAATTCAATAATGAAATTTGCATTTCTTTCACCTCTTTTCCCCCGTCTTCAATGACCTTTCCTTTTCCCATACCCTTTGACTGTCGTATTATCCATTCGAGACCTCATTATGTTGGTCTGTCGTAAGCCTCTTGCAGGCATCTTGCTTGCCACATTGATTTTCACGTTATCAGCATGACTTCAGATTCATGTCACCTGGTTCCTCCCTCTCTCTCTCTCTCTCTCTCTCTATTTATATATATATATATTCCTGTCCCTATCCGTGCTGCCTTTAGAAGTCGCGGTGTTGCAACATCAGCGTGCAACCCACCGCGTCAATGTCAGCAGCAACAGGAGCAGAAGTTTGTGGCTTTTGCTGGAAGCGCCAACTTTGATGGGATGCCTCTCGTCTTGCCACAAGCAATGCAGTCAGCGGGGAGCCAAAGTGCGTCGTCTAGCCTCCGGCTGTGGCAACTATTGAGCTGAAGCGAGGTAGTCAAATGAGGTGGAGCACAACAAAGTGTGAAATTGTATCTCAAAGATACTTTGTTTAGTTGCAACATTTGCTTATGTATTTCTATTGTAATTCCCGACTATAGGGTATTTGCAAGTCGACTCTGTAGTGTAGTTGCTGGGCTTACTTATTAGTTTATGATTGGTTGGTGCCGCTGTGCGGCATTACGTCAATTGTTATTGCTTCCCCTTGGCATTATTCTAGTTTCTTGTCTATTCCTGTCAGTCAATCCTTGAGGTGGCCAACCACTTCATTATCCGCTTGCGCGCTTTTCATAATCTTATGGTGGCTGGATAAACTACATTACATATATATATATGTATGTAGTAAGCAACTACTAGTAACTACATATATCAGTTAAGTATAATGGAGTTTCTTGAATTTGCTTAAATTTACAAGAATTTTCAATTGAATGCAGCCTTGTATAAAGACAGCCTGATGTGAAGAACATTTCTGTGAATCCCATTTTAAAACGCCATCTCTCTCTCTCTCTCTCTCTTCCGTGTTGCGTTTGTTTTCTTCCTGTGCGGCTTTATTATTGTGTTCTGTGCCAATTTCCGTTGGCGACAAATGCGTTTTGTAAATAAAATGTCAAAAGGATTTTCGTTTGCGTCGAAAACGACCAAAATGTATCCTATCAAAGTGTCCTTGTGCCTGTTGGTACAGAATCAGCGAGCTGTCATGTTCGCATTTTGTCAATCTGCCACATTTACATACACACACACACACACACACACACACATGTATATATATAAATCTATATGTATATTTGAATATTTGGTAAAAAGTAAAAGCTTGCTGTAGACTTAGCCAACTGTCAAACAGATGCGGCCAACTTCTCAGAGCGCGAATGAATTTCCAGTTCCACTTTTCTTATATACACATGCACACATACATATACAAACATACAAATATATACATATACATATATTTTAGTTCGATTTGGCTAAATTTCCCAGCCACGCCCACACACACACACACACACACATTGCGCCCACATTCACATACTTCCACGCCCAATGCTGACGTTGTCGCTGCTTCTGGCACATTTATAGCCAAACGCATTTGCATGTAAATTATTGCATTCCCCTCCCCCCCTTTCACTCCTTGACAATCCCAGCTTCCCCTCTTTCCCCTTCAGTATCCAGCCTCTTCAAATACTTAAGTGCCGTCATCTCAAAGGGCTGCCATTGGAATTATTGCCTTGTCCATAATCATCAGTTGGGTTTGAGGACGATGAAAACTCTTCAATGACTTTTCGCCTGAATAACTGAAATGCCATTCACTTTTTGACAGCACTGTACTGCAAATACATGTATATGGTGTAAGGTAGGAATCTACGTGTCTCTAATTATAATATAGTTAGAGCGTTATTCATTTATCACATCTCAAGTTTGACTAGAAACTAATTTGTTTCTACAACTGCTCATATCGTATGTGACATTGACCCCGTACAGTAAAGACTCCCTAACAGTAAAAAGTTGTAAATAGGTTTGAAATAAGAAGGATTAGTATTTGACACTTTTAAGTATACTTATATATACTATATGTATGTAGCTATTTGTCAATCATTTGCCACAGTTAAAAATTGATTAAATAAATTAAATCAAAAGTAGTTTATTTAAGCAAAAATATTATATTATTTTATTAATATCTTCTTGATAATAAAATAAAATAAATTCCACAGAAATTCCAAAGATATTGATGTAAATTTCTCTAGTAATTTATTTTATGATTAGAGGAATCTTTTTGCTATACATATTTAGTATTCAAATTCTATTGTGATAAGAAGATCGAGCTCGAAAAAAATCGCTTTGATAATTCCTTTTCAGTTACAGTTACAGCTGCAGTTCAAGTAAAGGAAGCTCGACTGTGGTTGCCAATCTGCTTGTCTCTATACAAATTTGCTATATTTTTTGTTCTGTTTATATTGTATCTCTTGGTATCTCAGTATTCCATTTATTTATGGCCCTCAACTGGCCACAAATGTAAATGAAAATGCATAAATTGGGATATACTAATCGAAGATTTGTTTGCCTTGTACCTTGGAAATTTTTATGGCGTTGATAGTTTCATAAGAAATATGCACAAAATGCCAGCGCATAAAGTATGAGTATATGGCAAATGATAAGGAATTTGCACAACAAAATATGAGATTTAATGGGGAAATGGAGCAAAAAAGAGTGTGGGAGCGAGAGGGAGAGAGAGAGAGAGAGGAAAATGAGGGTACCATATTTGTCCCTTCTAGTTGTGGGGCTAGTTCAATTGGGGGGAGGGGCTTGTGTCTGGAATGATGTTAAGCCAGCAAAACGCATAAACGATAAATGAAAAGAAACAATTTCAATAAAAATTTGGCCACACTGCAAGGCAAATCGAAATCGCTCGCAAGGACGAAATGCAAACCGGAAACGGAAACTGAAAAACGATGTAAAAAGCAAATTACATTTAACTGTCTGTAGTCCTAGTCTCATTCTCCACCTATCCTTCTCTCTCGCTCTCTCTCTATCTCTCTCTCTGTCTCGCTCTCTAGCTTTTGTGTAGAAATATGAAAATATTGTAGCAAAGATCTATGTAAATTGCAGACATAAAAAACCACAAAAGCACAACCAAAATGTGGTCAATGTAAAATAAAACGAAATGAAATTCGTTCTTTACAAATTCTATCGTGACCAGACATTCTTGGGTCTCTTAACAAAGACAATAGATAATTTTCTAGGTAAAAAAATAGAAATCGTATAATCTAGATATCATTTATGTACATTTGAAAACTTAAACTAATTCGACATAGCTGATTGTAAATCAAATACCAACTGCAGAGATATCCTGCATATCCATACAAATTAGAGCAATTTAAAAGCTAATTTAAACGATATGTTTATGTTGTGCATACCCTATTGTTATTATTAACAGAATACCTGTGTAATAGTTAAAAATGTTCAATGGAAGGAAAATAATATTCAAGATTAAATGTATATCTAGCAAATATGTAATAGTAACACTATTCTCACATAACCATAGCCAGACAGTATGAAGGGAGTCCAGGTCAACATTGGTCTACTTAAAAAGTGGAACCTCAAATAGGCTTAAGAGTGGTAAATAACAATAAAGATAAAAATAGAAACTTGAATAAATTCTCGACACTTTTGCTGAATATCCTACAATAAAAACATGCACATATCCTTGTAGAACATACAAATGCATTTGTATGTGTACATTTATATATATCCAAAGTTATCTGTCTCTAACAAAACTCAATTTTGTCTATATATGCGTGTGTGTGTGTGTGGCAACGAAAATTACTCATACGCAGCATTGTGTTGTTGGTTTGTACTGGCAAATTTGACTTGTGCCTGAACAAATAAATGCATACAAGTGTAAGCAGCTTATTGGCCAGTTGTTCACTCAGCCAGAAACAAAAACAACAACAACACCAATAGCAACAACAGTCAAAAGCAACAGCAACAACTTGCACTTTCTTAAATGCAACAAATGAACAGAAATTGCAATACACGTTGTGGCCAATATTCTTGGCCATATGCATTCAGTTTTTGGCCAAGCAAAAATTAACCCAAAATGCATACAAAAGCGTCTAGCATAAACAGCTAAAAAGGATTTGCAGTTAAGGTAAAAACAAAAACAACTTCATCTAAAATAATATAGACGGACTTTATGATTGTTGGTTATATCCAATAGTATCTTGATATCATACCCGGTTATTAGCTCTGAAATTGAATTAAAGGATATATTTCTGCAAGTAAAATATGATAATTGCAGATATATTTCTATATGTATATATTTTTTGTTACAATTCAATACATCAAGAACATTGTAATATTTGTAGATAGTCCTTCAATTCAACCTATTTTAGATAATAAGCCCTGACTTATTGGTTTCTATCTGTGCAGTTGAATGTCGATCTCTTAATATTGTAATAAGCAAAAGATAGAGTTTCTGACCGACTTGACTGGATATATTTTCTAATCCGATTCCCACTTCTCTGTCTTTAGATTTTACACCAACAGTTGACCAAAGATCTTTGTTTAAAATAAGAGATACTCTTAGCTGGATTCTTTGCTTAGTTTGTAAGCAGTTTCTTCTTCCGGAAATTGGTTAAATAAAGAATGACAAAAGGAAAAGAGGAAAATAAAAAAATGGAAATCAGAGAGCAACTAACTGGCTTAGCAGTCAGAAGTACATAGATAACATCTACATAGCTCAAATCCCTATTAGATTTAGTACGAATAGTTGTTCTCCACTCCGTGCGGAGTTTCCATTTTTCCGCTGCATTGCCAGCCGAAAGCAACAAACACTTTGCATAATCAAAGTCAGCCAGACGGGGCAAAAGGCCAGGCTAACTCCACTTCCACCTCCACCTCCACCTCCATCTCCATCTCGAACACTCACTCCAACTCTGACTCCGATCCATGGGGCAAGTCGAACATGAATCTGTTGTTGTCTGTTGTTGTTTGGCGTCCTTCTGGACTCATGGGAGTATTTTGCAATGCCACGCTTCGGGACACGAACAAAGCATTTTTAAAATGAAAAGGAAGGCAGGAAGAGCTGGGAATCCTTGTTGGGTTGAAAAGTGGATTACTTAACTGATTAGCGTACAATTATGTTGAATAATTGGTAATGCATTAGCAACGAATGTGAATATTGAATGAATCAGTAGAGAAGAGACAAGATGTGTCTTAATGGGATATGAGTTATGAGTTATTTAGATGGCATGCAATATAACGAGACAAGTCAAATCTGTTGGCATCTCGAATGGAATTACATAAATGACTCAAGTCAGGATTCCCCAAATGAAATTGACACGCTAAGGATGTTTCTCCAAATGTGAATTGAGAACTAGCTAAAGGATAATGCTAAGAGCAACTCAGGATGCCGATAGAGACGGAGATAGAGATGGAGATGGCAATAGAAATGTAGATGAAGACGAGACGAAGACATTATGCCGTTGATTGTCATTGGAATTCGCTGAGGTGTGTGGGAGGATGGGAAGTGGACAGTGGGGCAGAAACATCTATCTGTGCCGCAGCCTGGCAATGACCATTGCAATGCAATTGACGACAATGGCAGCCAGAAACGAGAGCAATGCAAAGTGCCGGACGGAAATGCAGACCAGAAGCACAACCAGAATCAGCACGAAAAGGAGCAGAAATAGGAGAAGTAAAAGGAGTAAGAGAAGTCAAGGGAAATGGGAGGTAAATGTGGATGCCAGAGCAGTTGGGCAGTTTTCTTTGCTTTGAAGCCGAAAGTTTATGCTGTAAATGGCAGGACGTACAAATATGTGAGTGTATACGTGTATCTGTGTGTGTGTGTGTGTGTGTGTGTGTGTTCCAAAAGGACTAGCACACACACACACACACGCATTCTTGTGCAATGGAATGGATAAGCATTTCAAGTCAAATTGCTTCAATATGCGTTGTGCATTAGCTGAAGCTCGTTTTGCGTACACACAGATACTTACAAGCACACACACAGATACTAACACAAACACTCTCACAGATACAGCTACGCATAATTGGCGCAAAAGTCCTGCAGCTGTCGCCAGCTGCGTCACGTTGGCCGCTGCATCAGCAGAAAATCATCATCATGGCCAAGGGAAAGCCGAGGCTCTGCTCTGGTAACGTTAAAGGAAGCAACAGCAACCGCCAAGACGCCATCGATGATGATGATGAAGATGTGAATGTGAATAAGGATAAAGATAATGATGATGATGATGATAATGATGACGATGGCCAAGTTGAGGATGTGGAAAAACAGCGCCACAAACCTTTATTCAAATTCAGCATTTTCATGGCATTGGCGTAAAATCATTTTATTGCTTCCTGACTGAATGACTTTTACAACCTCGTCTCGGATTCAGATTAACCCAAATGCGATGATGCGGCTGCTACTTGGGCTACTGCTACTGCTCCTATTCCCGCTCCTCTTATTTTTGGTAGCTTCTCCTATCGACCCCACTGAGAAAGAAGCCTTTTCAATATAAATAAAATTTCGCTGACTGCCCCATTTGCACAAGGTACAACCGACCACACGAGTGCTTCACATTTCACATTTCACATTTCGCTTTTCACATTAGACAAGAGTCATATCACCTAATGTCTTTCTTATTTCTTTTTCCCCATTCATTTCTTTTTTCTACATTCCTTTACCCTCATCTCCCTTTACATTATTCTGTTGGCTGAAAACTGCATTTGCAGTTATCAAGTTGAAGAAGAGCGTTGACCACAGGTCGAAATGGTTAAATGGAAAAATTTACCCAAAATTTACGAGGTAACTGATTCGGCAAAAAGACAAACTTGTTATTGCTCAAAAGATTTCTTTAACACGGCACTATTTTCAATATTTTTGGGATACTAAAGTAGTTTTTAGAGTTATATAAGCCTTAATCTAATTAAGTTTGTTCTAAGTCCAAGAAACCCGTAATAAATAAAACTTATGACCAAAAATCTAGTTTAAGTTGATCTAAGTTTAAAAATACTTTCATATTTTATGTAACTCTCTTTTTATTTTATTTTCATTTTTAATAATCAAGTATACGAAGTGGGAATCATTTCAGATTGGATTAAAATTTGTTTCAAATTGAAAATTAAGTCAAACATTTGTTGTTATTTAAAATAAATTGAACCTTAACACATGTAAATTGTAAAGTTAAATTGCTTTTCAAATACCTTAAAGTTAAGTCAAGAGTAGTTTTGAACTATTACAATGATTGCATTTAATATGGATATGTATTGTTGAAAGCTTTTAAGCAATATTGAATGCTTAAATAGAGTGAATGAAAGTGAATATTCACAAAGGCCATCAATGTGACCTATGTGGGGTGGTGAGGTTGTGGTGTGAGTGCGAGTGTGAGTGTGTTGTCAATCAAATGTAGCCAAATCTAACACAACCACACTCAAACAAGCCCAATTGACCGACTATACACACCTCTACAAATGTAAATCAGATGATATATGTAATGATAACAAGGCTAACAGCCGATAACCAATAACCAATAGCCAATAGCCAATAGGCAATGGTCATTGCCTATTGACCATTAGCTAATTGCAAAAGCCGCCAAAATTTCTAAAAGAGTCACAATCAGTTAATCGACATTGGCCATGTGCTTACCTTTTTTGTAAACAGATATGTAGGTAAAAGTGTTTACATAGCTATTAGCAACATCATTCATCATTATGATGATGATTATAATTATTATTATTATGAGAATGCAATGCAATTGCATAAATTTGAGGTTTACTTTTGTGGTGATTATCACTTTTCAGCAAACGGAAATAGACTAAATTCTATGAACACATTCGAAAAACCGCACTTATTATTACTGATTATGACATGATTTCGCAATGTGAGTGGGGATGAATGAGTGTGTGGGTGTGTGGGTGTGTGGGTGTGTGGGTGTGTATACATTTGTCTAATGAGCATTTTAAAGTAGCCAGAAAACCACAAATCGGCTTACTAATACAATATGATTATTGCATGCATGAACGCAAAGTTTTAAGAGTCTATATTCAAACCTTATATATGTAGATACTAGAATAAACATAAATATGAATATGATTACGAATGTGGTTACGAATAGTGTGAATACCAAGTTAATGTAATGCTTTCTAATAATTTTAAGTACTGTAAAAACTACGAATATTTATATTATAGCATTTCAGAATAGAGACAATTAAGAACTTTACCATCTTAAGATATTTATGTGCTCAAATTTTAACATAATTTAGACAAGTTTTTAAATAAAAATTCTTCTAAACTGTAACATAACGATCGTTTATAATTCTTAAACACACATATTACGTGTCTAAAAGTATAAAAATATAAAATTTGAAAAAATTGGAATAGAAATTCTTTTATTTGAATCCTCTAAAAAGATTGTTATGAATACTTTTGTTTATAAACTTTCATTTAGCATTATTAAATCCGAAAATACCTTCTAGAATACTCTGTACATTCATACTCAAGCTAATTGAGGATATAAGTTTGGTTTTTTCCAGTTTAGTGTTAATCAAGTTGAAGATTGAGCAAAATTAGTGATTATTGTTATATTGTTTACAATAAATACACATATTAACAATGTAGCTCATGCCTTTTTCATTTAACTTCAAAAATAATGGAATTTATCTTAAAGTTTTAAAAAGATTTGTAAAAGGACTGCAACAAAGTGGGTATTTAATTGTTTGAAATTCATAAATCAAAATTTTGAAGATCAACTTTTAAGTAAGCATAAAAAAGCAACCGTTTCACCTGTAGGAAAATAATTTTAATTGCCGAGTGACCACTGTAGCAATCTAAGTACTTGCTACAAATTAAAGTTGGCTTGCAGAAGTCGAGGGTTTGGCTGCCCCTTTTAAGGATATATGTGTGTGTGTGTGTGTGTGTGGGTGTGTGTGTGTGTGTGTAGAGGGCCATAATCCATGCCAGAAGCCACTCAAACTGCACCACACTTAATTTCATTCGCAAAAATGTTGACCAAGTTTTAAGCAGCTGCCAGGGAGTTGTAAATGCAGCACGTGCTGCCTGAACCATGTTCAGGTGGTGCTCTCGGGGTCAGTAATGAATGTCGGCATGGTGGTAGGCACTGACAGACAGACAGATAGACGGACAGAGAGTCAGATGGACAGACAGACCCATACTGAACTGGAAAGTGGCCTCGTTTCCGACTCTCTGACTCTGGCTCTACTCGTCAGAATATGTTTTTTTCTTTCTTTTTCTTTTTTTTTTTGGCCATCTAACAGTTGGCTCTTATCCATTGGCCGAGATGCGAGCACGTGCAAACTCTTGACCTTTATATCAATTTAAGCGAACCCTTAAAACCCATTATAAATTATGCCTTTTGTTTTGTGTGACAGTGTCACATGGTTTCTGTAAGGTTGAACTTTCGAAAGCTTTATCAAAAACTGTTAAGGGAAGCGTACAAATACAAATACAAATACAAATACAAATACAATACATCACATGTATGTATGTGCAATGTACATGTGCACTGATTGCTTCTTTTTCTTCTTCTGCTGCAATCTCCCAGAATGAAAAGTGAAAGTGACACACACAATTACACTCATTTGTCAGTCAGTCAAGTCTGCCAGTTAAGTTTAAACAAAAAGAATAAGAGAAAAAAAGACGGAAAAAATAAAAGAGAGAAGAAAACTTTTCTAATTGTCGCACAAGTGCACTTGGGATTTTTCTCTCTCTCTCACTCTTTCTCTCTCTTACTTTCTCTGCTCATTATGCATGCAACACTGGGGCAGACATTTTTCTTAAACAGCCGCCAGGTGGCGTCTGGTGCCCGATGCTAGCCCCATGCTGTCAACTGGGGATTCAGGGCCAAGGAAAGATTGCACGTCTGCAATTTGGACACACAACGTGTTCCATTTGCTGCCTCTCATTCATTCATTCATTCATTCATTCATTTGGCATCCCTCGACCTCTTCTTTCCATCCCTTCCCTTGCTTTGCATATCCATATCGCTGGAAAAGTTCTTGTAAGTTTCCCACCTTCCTTCCGTCTTCAGTTTTCACTTGTCATTTGCATTTTAATCGAAAATGCTTTCTGATCGAAACAAAATTGATCGGGCATCGTCGCCTCGTTTCTGGCCTCATTTGTGAAATTTGGCTTAAACTTTGAAGCGTTCATCAGGCAACTTAAAGTGAAAGTAAATGAAGAACACACACATACATAACATACATAAGTATGTATCTTAAATCTTGAGTGCTGTCCATGTTTCAAGCCAAGAACTAACTATTGTTTTATGAGTGCCACATGCCACAAAGTATGCTTAACAAAATAGTTATAAAAATGAAATTCACTTCAATCCTTGTCAACTTCAGCTATGTACATATAGTATGTATACGTATATCGCTCACTTATTTGAAGAGTGTCGTAATATATCAACAAATGAATATATACATTTCACACAATATATATTGCATGATTAACATTGTGCTTTTTCAGTTATGATAATCTTTATGTAAGTGAGCTTTATATATTTAGTTTAGCTAGCTTTGTAAATGCTTTTAATTGGATGTCGTAATACATTTAGCTCTCACTAGAAATGAATCTTGTCGTAATAATTAACTCGATTTTATAGCCTTACCCGATATGAAATAAAAAATATATAAATTTAAAAATGTAATATAATTTTATAAATAAGTAACTATTAATTAATTATTAATTAATTATATCATTGGCCTGTTTCCTTAGAGTCCAATTAAATACCCGATAGACATAGAACAAAGGGAACTTAATAATAGTTGAAGGAATTGATTTGTACACATACATATGTATATAAGTTCTTTATAAATGTTTACATAAGATAGAAACGTTAGTGGAATTACTCAAATACATATGTTGAAAAATCTATAAGTCCTGTTCCTGCTTCCACTTTCGGTAAGTTTTTTTTTATCGAAAGTAAATTACTTTCTTAATCCGTTTTAATTTTATTGCGTCAAAATTTTGCGTATTGTATTCACGTTGAGTTGATGAACTGAAATCCGATTATGTGAAATACTATACATTTTATTAAATGAGTGCAAACAAGAGGTGAAAAGCAAAACATGTCTCTAAATTAAAGGTGTAAAATGCGTTTTTTGACGTTCCAGACATTCGGTCTTTTTGCTGATGTCCGTTTACAATGTTAAAGCCAGAATTCCTTAGATTTTTAGAAGAGGTTTTCTAAGTAAGATTTTCAATCATTTGTAGTTGTCGCTTTGGTGTTGCACCTGCAACATTTTGTTGCATTTTGGCATCTCAACCACTAAGTTAACCATTGAAGCATGCTTTTGCTTTCAGATAATTGCATTTATTGCAGTTCAAAAATGTTGTGTGTACTCGCAAATCAAATGAACTTGAATTTGGCATCGCTTACAACTGCAATTGATGAGCTAATTTTTATTGGTGTTGGGGGGAAGGGAAGGGTAGGGGCTTACAGAGCTCCTCCTGACTCTTTCTCTCTCAGTCTCTCTATGTGGCTGTGTGTGTGTGTGTGTGTGTTCACCGCAGCGACACTCGTAAGTAATTCAAGTGAAACCACATTAAGCTTACTTTGCTAATTGCGAGCGACACGTCGCCAGCGTTGTCGTCTCACACAGTGCATGTGAAAATTGTACACACACTGCCACACCCACACATATCCATGCACACTCGCTTATCTACATAACGTAGCGGTTGTGCGTATAGGAAAGTGAGAAAGTGTGTGTATGTGTGACTCCTGTGGGGCCCGGTAGAGAGTATCAGCATCAGGAAAAGGACAAGGACCAAGAGAAAGCGAAGCGAGAGCAGGCCAATCATTTTAATTAATTTGTCAGAGTGTTGGTAACACACAAAAATTTATTATACTCCAACGTCTCTTCAGCTCTCGTTGTCGTTGTCGTTGTCGTTGTCCTTGCTATCCTTGTTGTCGTTGTCCTCGACAAACTGCAGCAAATTAAGCAGCGAATACATATGAATGTGAGCGTGAATGTGAATGTATGTAGGTGCCAAGGAAATCAGTGTAAACGCGCCAGGGGAACACAAAACTTTTGATTACGAAAACCAAGAAAATCAATGGGCAAACACACACACACACACACATACACAGAGACTCACTCTCTCTTTCTCCTTCTCTGTCTCCGTCTCCTTGTCACACACACACACTTGCCACACAGTGTGGCAATTGAAGCTAACGATGGCTGCTAATGTGCCGCTCCTTGTGCCCAGTGACACCTTTTGGGGGCGTTGTCCAATGTGATAAAACGTCGCGATTGCCACACAAATGACCTCGACACAGTCACTGTGCCACATCCACATCTACATTCACATCCCTCGTGCCACAATTAGCTGCAAGTCGAGTGGCAAGTTGCAGCCCAAGGCAATATAATGAGCTGCCAGCATTTTTTTTCGTCCTCCAGCTAATTTTCGCCAAATTCTAAACTTTTATTTATCGACGCTTTCATTATCGTTATCGATAATAATTTTTAATAAATATTTACATATATATGGAACTAATTTAGTTAAAAATAATCAAACTTGTCATGCCAAATATTGTTAATTTAACACTGTTAAATGAAGGTAATTTGGAATAATGATTTTAATCGATTTCTTAGCACAAGTCAAGCATTTTAGCATTTCAGTGTTGGCTAACGAGCAAATCAATCATCTGGTTCGTTCGTGTAGCTCATTTTTTCTTTGTGATAGTTCAAATAATAAAATATAGATGTGTTTTATTTAAAAGACTTAATATTGTGATAGTAAATATTTAAATACGGTCAAGTGACTGTATTTAACGCTTCTAATTGATTTCTTAGTGCAAATTCAGTGTTTTATTTCCAGTGCTGGTAAGTTCTACTTTCTGTTCGTTCGTTTAGTTCATTCTAATGAACATTCGATTAGAGGGATCGAGCTAGTTGAGCGATCTTCAAGAACTTTAGCTCAAATAAAGTTACTTTCATCAGATTCTAATCTGAATGTCTCAAAAATTACAAATTCTTATAACTGCGTAAATAATTTATATAAAATGTCAGCTGGTAATAGAAGTACAGCTCAATCAAGATCCCAAGCATCTGAAATTCTTAAAAACTCAACCGCGTATGTATAAAGTGCCAAAAATAACCATAAATACATTTTGACATTCTTCTCTTTCAATTTCAGAACGACTAAAAAACGAAATAGGACTCAGTATCGCACAATCAAGTTAAAGAGTTGGATAACATCTAAATCGACCATAACTCTAGCTCCGTTTCGAGATATGGGCATCTCTAATGGATATAAGTACGTGCCACCATATCATCAGATAAAGCCGCCGTATCACAAAGAATATTTTATTGATGCAAAGAATCTATTACTCACCGTTATAACAGATACAGGTTTGTTTAATTCTACACATAATGTATACTGCAGCGACGATATCTCCATCAACGATATCTCCATCGACGATATCTCCAGTGACGATATCTCCATCGACGATATCTCCAGCGACGATATCTCCAGCAGCGAAGTCTCTAGCGAATTATCTAGTGATACTGGTGATCTAGATTCATTTAGCCGCACATCCTCTAGTGGCGAATCCTTTAGCGATTCTGATTCGGATCTGTGATCTATAAATAATCGAAACAAATAACTTCAAAATAAGATTTCCCATTTCAAAAAATAAGTAATATATCAGACATCATACAGATTCAAAATGAAATAAATCGAGAGTTTATAAGGACTTATAAGAAAATGAAGCAAATCGCATGGTTTTGCGGAAATATAAGATTTATTTTGGTATTTTCATTCAAATAAGAATACATTGTAATACAATTTGTATTATTATTATCAAAATTGAATTTGATTGATTTATAATTTATAATAAACTTTTATGATTTCACATGTCCAAGATGAATCATTAAAAATGACAGAAGCGTATATTTATTTTGGTTTATGATTAAATGTTTTTGGATATTGAATTTACAAACAATAAATTGACATTTAACAATCCCAAGATACGAATTACTAATGCTTACTTTTCTATTTATTATGTATAAGGACTTCTAACTCGTATGTGTGTAGAAGAAAAAGTATGTTTATATTTAACCATTTGGTAAAACATCTGAGGAATCTGTTGGCAGACAGTTGGCATGCAAGTGCAGTGCGTTTACTTCATTTGGTCAATCTACAGAAAGCAACAGCTACATAGAAGTGAAGTGAAGCTGTCACGATGTTGCATTTGAAGATTTTCCGTGTTGTTACACTATGTAGAAGTTTCTGTTGTTGCAAAGCCAAAATGAAATGAATTGCCCAAAGTGCTGCCGGGTGTTTAATTTAAGTGTGCAACAACCACGCGCCACAAATTCCTTCCCTCTACTCCAATCTCTCTTACCTTTTGCTGTCAAAAGCCAAGCTCTGTTCTCTCAGTTGCAAGTGCCGCACCTGACCTCTGTGCCACACACACACGTGGCAGAGATAGAGAGAGCGCCAGAGAGTGTGTGCGTGTGTGTGTGTTGTGTGTGTGTGTGTGTGTGTGTGTTGGGGGCCAAGCTGAAATTGCACGCCATTAGGACAAGTAATAGGCGAGGCGACCCGGAGTGCACTCCAAGTAGTTTCTTATTGCAACTTTTAATGACTGCCGCTTTTTGCTTGAGCTGCCACGAAAATGTAATCGCCAAAACGCCAAGCTAAATCTCCTACTCTCTGTCTCGTTCTTGAGTCTCTATCTAACTCTTTTCGGGAAAACCAGCTATAGTAAAATCCTGCCTACAGATCGAGGCAGACGTGTTCTGTACTCTGCAAGAAAGGACTCTTCTTTTTTTTGAATATCAGATTCGAAGATTCTTGACAACATAACACGTGTTTAAGACTACCTGTTATGACTGAAAGATAACATTCTGATAAATTGCATTTAATAAAAACTTTCCAGCAGCTCGTGGCACACAAAAAACTTGGGATCTAAAATGATTTTACTTCTATGATTGCTACAGGAAAGTCATCTGATAATTGATCGAGACAATCGTCATATTATCTTTACACTCAGATCTCTTTTCGTATTTCTATATATTCATATCGAGCTTCCGCTGCGAAAATAAAGTTATAATTACATAAGTATTTTACACAATCAGTAGTTTTCCTTTTTATTCTTAAAAATTAATAACAATATTTTTTTTAAACTTGAATTTTACTCTGTTTAAGGTATCATACAAATAATAGAAAATAATTGCTATACATCAGATATAAAATCGTTTGGCATTTAGCTGCATATATAAAACTTTTATTCAAAAATCTAGAAAAGTTCAACTAAAAATAACTTAAGGCTTTGAGTTGACAGTATGTTTGCCGTTAAAACAAACTCTCAAGACTACAAAACAGCATTAAACTCTTTGTTAATCACGACCACTTTTTCAATGTCTAGTTAAGCTCTTATACTAAATAAATAATTGAAGAAAAATGTTGGTCATAAAATGTATAGAAATTAATGTCTTTTTTAAAACAGGAATCAGATCAAATTGAGCTGGAATTTCAAAATAGTCCCATAATGTATTTTGAAAAGAAGCAATCCTATTTAATCATGTGTTCACAAATTTTAATAGCCTGCTTATGTGGGCTTTGACTCGATTGCTTCGCACACAACATAATATTGCCATATGTTGAAGGGTTCCGGGTTCCGGGTTCCGGGTTCCATTTCCACTTCTAATCGACAAGTTCTGGTTCCATCTAATGGTTCAGCAGTTGATTAAATCCGGCTTAAGCTTATTAGCCATATCAACGCAATTTGTTTCATATGGGCAACTGAACTTATTGACTGTTAATTGGCGTTCGTTGTTAATGTTGTTGTTGTTGTTGTTGTCATACTTTGTGGTGAGGACTTAAGGTTTATGGGTTAAGTGGGATTGGGATTGCACGTGGGATTAATACTGTTAAGTCCTCAACCCTTTTTAGGTACAAAATATGTTAACTGGCAGTAATTAAATGGGATATTAAGCGGCTTATCAGCTATTGAAATAATTGAAGAGCAATTGCAATTCTGCCGAGGATTTGCTGTTAATGCTCTCTCTTTCTCTCTCACTCCCGACACTTTCGCGGGGTGGCAGAGAAACAGAGAGACAAAAAGCATAAACAAAAGAGAAATTATATTTGCCGGTTAACAGATTCAGCAGCAACATGCTGCGCAACATTGGCAGCTTGGCAACATGTTGCCCTGCTCAACAGACTCAGCGCTGTTGCTTAATGTTGCCAAAAAGGGATATTTCTCGTGTGTGTGTGTGTGTGCGTGTTGCAGAATTGAATTTGGCCAACTGGTGTTGTTGTTGCTGTTGTTAGTTCTACAGTGGGGCAAGGTGGTAAGGTGGGTGTTAGTTGCTTGAAGGAGGGAGGGGCGGGGAGGCATGTGTGCAAACAAAATGCGCAAAGACAATTTGCTTGCGTATGAATTGCAAATGCAAATGAAAACTTCTGAAAATTGTATATCATTTACAAGAGTTCTGTGTGTGTGCGTGTGTGTGTGTGTGTGGAAAAAGGGGTGGGGTATGCGTGTCTTGCAAATCACGTCGTGATATTTACAAATGGTTTCTTGTAATTAAATTAACACAAAACGTGACATTGTCACTGCCGCAGATTTTTAAGCGACACACAAATACAGAAATACAAATACCAAAACACACACACACACACTCACGCAGACAGTCAGTGAGACAGACAGACACAAATCACAGCAAGGACAAAAGGCACAATTCACAAAAAAAGAGTCCCCAAATGGGGAAAAGGAAGATGTCGGCCTCAACTTGCCAACCAACCGAAATTGTAACTTTCTTTACTTAACATTACTTTGCTCTTGTACTTGTTGTACTCCTTGTTCTTGTTGTTATTGTTGTTGTTGTTGTCTCAAATGAAATTTAAAACACAAATGAGCAAAAGTGCGTGACGCTCACGCTGTCTGCCTGTCTCTGTGTACGTCACTGGGGATCCTGAATTGTGCCTGGACCGGCTGGAGCGGCCTTAAAGTGTAGTTAGTGTTGTGCCCCAATATATATGTGTATGTGTTTGTGTGTGAGTGTGTGTGTGTGTGTGTGTTTGTGTAAGTGAGTGCGGCGCCTTACAAAGATTAGGAATGTAATTTACAATTTACAGCATGCTCGCAAATAAATGTCGACTTCTTTTTATACAGGCACTTATGCCGAGCACCACCCAAACAACCAACCACCCAACTCAACTCAACCGATCCCATCACATCACATCAACCACCCACCACTCACACTCAGACACACCTTGAGACAGTCCCTTCATGCCCCTTCTTTCACCCCCCCCCTTCCCAGTAACTCACGTGCCACAAAACGATACAATATGTGTATCAAAACACATGAGCTGAATGCTACTCGAAGTTGGAGACGAAGATGAGGTTGGAAAACGGAGACGGAGACGGAGCTGGAGACGGAATCGGAATCGGAGCTGGAGCTGGAGACGATGTCATTGAAGGAGGCTTCATCAGCCTTCACAGTGAAAAAAGAGCGGCAGCAAAAAATAAAAAGATTGACAGTTGTTGGCGCTGAAATGTGCAAACAAAACACAAAAGTAGCAACAAAAGTTGCCCGAATAAAGGCACAAGAATAAAAACCGAAACGCATTCAGAAACTACAGGGTGTTTCTAATTGCCTCATTTTGTGTACATTGTGCAACTATTTTTTAAAATAATACTTAACATACGTTCAAAAATGTATTCCATTCTTTAAGATGTACATTTATTGGGAATTTGTAAGGCACGATTATACCTATAAGAAATTCCTGGGATAGCGAAAGTTTGAATACTTAGATTTAGATGTGGCTCTTTTAGTTTTGAATATCTTTATTTTCTTGTCTCATTCTGCTAAAATTTTCAACATATATAGATGGCATGTTAAAAAATGTTGTAATTAACAATACTATTATTCAGGAGCTGTGGAAAATTGATTTAAATAAATACGAAATACTTGGTGCAAGGTATAATATATACCAAATATCATACATCCAGCAAATTTAGTCGCTGAGATCGTATAGATAGTTAAAAGATCTAATCTACAC
Source organism: Drosophila testacea (assembly GCA_035043265.1). Classification (NCBI taxonomy): domain Eukaryota; kingdom Metazoa; phylum Arthropoda; class Insecta; order Diptera; family Drosophilidae; genus Drosophila; species Drosophila testacea. The sequence goes on from JAWNND010000229.1 coordinate 5,874,633, forward strand.
TAAAAGTAACTACATTAGATGCGAATCACCCTGTATTTGACTGACTACTGAAATGTACATACATATGTATGTATATGTATATGTGAGGTAAAAGAAATCTGGAAATTCCTTATCGCACCTCAGTGTGCTGCATTAAGTGGGCCTGTGGCACGTCCACATACACCTGAGTTTGGGTGTGTGGGTGTGGGTGTGGGTGTGAGCGTGTTAGCATGACAGCAAAGTATAGAAAGAGAGGAAGGATGGGAATGTGGCAAGTAAGTCACCGTTGGCGTTGCAAGCGACCGATTAACTACCCGCCAGCGTCAACGTCAACACGAAAGTATTTTCACATACCGACAGCGATATAAATGTGGACAGCAGAAGGGGCAGAGGCAGAGGCAGAGGCAGGGAACGGGGAAGCAATGGGAACAAGCAGCAAGCATCATCCAGAAGCAACGTGTTGAGAGAGGCAAATGTATCTTGGACGTGCTGCGGCTGTGAGGCACTCGTTATCCGTTCAACCAGCCAACCGACCAACGTGCAACACAAAAAAAAACACATACACACAAAAAGAAAAAAGTCCCTGACTGATGCCACTGGAAACAGTTAAAGGATTTTATGCAACGGCCACTTGAGGTCGGAAAACTGTGAGGATGGAAGGGAAGAAACTTTCCTCGAATCATAGTTTCGTTTAGAATGACATCTAATCTAATTCAGTTGTTGGCTGTAAACTAAGCTCTCTTCATAAACGAAAGCTTTTGTTTTATTTGTGAACATTTTCATATGCACTACTCCAAGATAACAGTAGGAACTTTATGATAATATAGAGACTTAATCAAGTCGTTATTAAATATTATACATTTTGTTAATATAGTACATGTTTCCTAATATTTTTCCTAACATTTTCTCCCCAAAAGAAACCATTATTAAAAATATTATGTGATCATTTTGCATTAATAACTAAGTAGAAAAGGTTTAGTACTTAGCTTTTAGTCCAAATATTTCAGTAAATTTTAATTTACTTAAAAAATAATTTATTATTTTACAAGAGGTCATAATCTTATCCAGAATGTTTTGAATTAAATGAAATTTAATATAATACATTAAATATATTTTTAATTTTATGTGCACTTATTGAGAAGCCTCCACAAGTTCAGTAACAGAATTTATTTACGTTAAGTCACAAGTTTTATACTTTCGTCACTAGCATTCGCTTCTATTTTATTCTATGCAGTGAGAATTAAGTGGTCTTTATGATAAAATGAGCGTATTTATAGAAAACTAGGGAAGCTAGTGCCTAAGATCTAGATAAGTAAAATGATTATGTAGTGAAACCAAAATCATCTTTTACCAATTCATTTTGCATGTTAAATTTAGCACAAATACCAAGCAAGTTTTATGGATTTTAGGCTCTAAATCAAACATAATTATCATCATCAACTCTTTATGAATCTTATCTACTTGTAAAAACTAAATCTTCATTTGAGTTCGTTCTGGCATAAAATCGAAGGTCACGTATTGTTTAAATGGCCAGCGACCTTAACTGGTTGACTTGACCAACTTCAGAGCTGGTCGGGGTCAGGTCATTAATGAAGCCTACTGAACCCCCCTCCCCTAGAGATTTAAGGACTTGCCAGGACTCAGCAGACATTTGTGTGGACCGCAAGAACTTAAGGAATATTCAGTAAAGTCTACAAAAAACAAAACCAAAAAAAAAAAGCAGACAACAAAAAAATACAAAAAATGGGACGAAGCGAAAGTGAAGTGCATAAATTTTATACCTAATTAAAAAGTAAATGTTCTTTTATGCAAATCAAGTTGTAACCAAATAAATTAACCCAGTCCAGAAGGAGACAAACGGAGAGAGAGAAAGAGAGGGAGTGTGAAAGAGAGAGGGCAGTAAATCCGCGAAAACAAAGTTAAGAGTCCAAGCCAAAAGATACAAGATGCATAGATAGAAAGATACACAGAGAGTGAGGTGTGGCCTGCTGTGAAAGTGAAAATAACGCAAAATACTGGACACACTTATACCCACACACTGATACACTCACAGATGCACACTCACACACATACACACACACACACACACACACTGACAAACAAGTTATGGAAGATGGCGGCATCTCAGCTCGACAGCGTGTTAATCACACTTAATCTCATTTTTATTTCTGGGTCAGCATCTTTATTTATTTTTTTTCTTCCTTCTCTTTTTTTCTATTGTGCCTTCATCTTTCTGCCTACCTCTTACAGAGTATGCTGTCTCTCTCTCTTTTTTCTCTGTTTGCTTGTTGCCCATCGCATGCAAAGCATTGCTAAGCACAACGTCCTCTATCTCATTCTCCCTGTATTTTCTCTGTCCTGTCCTGGTCTGCCTCTCCCCTTTGTCCCTTCATCCGTCGTCCTGCCCAGCCGTAAATATCCTTGACAAATCTTTTTGCCCTTTCGGCGCGCGAAGCGCAAATAAAAAGACATTAATTCGTTGTCGTTGTGGGTGAGCTTCACAGTTAGCTAGCTGGCATTGCCCCAAGCCCAGGAAAATGCCACTGCCACTGTCACTGCCATTTTCACTGACTCTGTCTCAGCCTGAAACTCTGCCTGTGCCTGTGCCCGCTCAGACTCAGACTCTGCCTCAAGTGGCGTTCCAGTCGATGCCGCCGTTGCCTTTTTCTCTCGTTTTTTATGGCCAGGTAATTTACGTAACGAACCTGACACTTTCTAATTTATAGCATCAGGCACTAGCAGCAGCAGCACCAACAGCACCAACAGCAGCAGCAACACTCGCTTGTGGCAGCAACATCGGCTACGTCAGCGACAACGCAGAATGTTCCACGTTGACAATAGAAAAAGACGAAAACGATGATGATAATAATGATGATAATAATGACGATAACACTGATGATGATGATGATGATTAAATGATGATGGCGATAGTCTAGCCGCCTGCCATTTCCATTTGTGCCGTTAACCGCGTGAACTTAACAGCTGTGGAGTAGGCGAAGTAGAGGGGCTATGGATCAGAAGGGGGCAGGGGTAGAGGCAGCTAGCACAGAGTTCCAAGAAACAACAACAACAACAACAACAACAACAATGACAGTGACAGTGGCAACAATAAGTGCCGTTAGCTGTGTCAGCTTTAAGGGTCAGCATGTCAGTTGATAGGGATTAGCACACAGGTCACTGTGAAAATGATTATACACGATTTAAATAATTGAACTCACAGACAAGTGTCATATCAATGAAGTGATCATAGCAGACAGCTAAAGAGTGGCTGCTTTCGAAATATTATGTATTTTGATAGGAGCTGAAAAGTGTTTTTTGAAAACTTACATTGGATGGATTATTTCATAAGTACTATTATTTGGAGACAATGTTCAAGATAACTTATTTAAGTCAACATTTAAACATGTATTTATTTATTAATTTTACATACGACATTTTCTTTGTGGAGAATTTTAGACGGAAGAATAATTTAAATATGTATTAAGCTTTTGTATACAAATTTCGTAAATCAAATGTTCAAGTCAATGTTCAAATTACCTTTTTTAGTGTTTTTAAACATTGCAATGCATACTTACATTGCAATGTTTAAGTTAACTATTTTAAATCATTATTGAAACACATATTTAGTGTAAAGGCATTTTGTGTTTCCTTGAAATTGTCTAATTTTGAGGTATGCCACTTTTGGTAACGGAATAAAAGTTGAGCTCTCTTAAAAATGAATGAATATCATATTTAAATGGTGTACGTTAAATGTTTATAAAAGCAATTTAATTATTTGTGCAAATGACACTTTTTTCAGTAACAGTTTTTAACCATTGCAATGGTTCAATATCAATGATTGATATTATAATTTCATATGATGACATAATTTAATTTTATTGTTAAAAACAGGTATTTTACTATCAATTATTTTTGGGTATCAAAATATAATTTTGATTTGGTAATGTACTGATTTTACCTTAGGACAACTTTGTTTTTGTATTAATTATTATATTCACATACGACATTTCTATTCATGAAAAAGAGGGATTATTTAATTGATTTTATATTGATTCTACCTTAACATGACTTTGCCTTCATATTAACTCATCAAAAAAAAAGCCTGCCTATTCAAATTGTACCCCAAATTGAAAAAATCGTACCCCACAACACATGATGTCCATGTCCATCTATTTAAGTAAGAGCCTACTTTTAATGGTGCCCATTAGCTGGGACTCGGCTATTACTTGCCTCATCGTAGTAGCATCTATCAAAGTGCGTTTCCACTTTTTCATTTAGCCCCGAGCGGCAGTTATCGGCTTTTGGGAAATGTTTCAAGGGAGAGAAAAAAAGAAAAAGAGTGCGAGTGTGTGCGTGTGCGTGTGTGTGTGTGTGTGTGTTGAGGTAACTGAACCGGACTGGGTCAGTATAGCTAAAAAAAAGTGCGGTAACGGGCATCCAAATCCTCACCAAATATGCAAATTTAATGAAGTAATTCAAAGGGTCAAACCGAAAAGGGGATGCATCCACAGAGAGCATGAGTATGCCAGAGCGAGCATTTCATTTTCATTTAGAAGCTCCTGTTTGCTCGACACCTTCACCAAACGCACAGAAAAAAGAGAGAGAAAGACATAGAGATAGAGAGAAAGAGGGAGACAGACAGCTGAAATAATTCACGCAATTTGCCGCACATTTTGGCCAACGCGTTGACCGAACCCCAATCCCAATCCCAAAGCCTCCGTCCTCCGTCCTCAGTTCTCAGAATCCCTGCCCCCAAATGTGGCAGACAGACGCAACTTTGGCCTGTTGGTTAATTAATAAAATGACCTCTGTCGCAGTTTTACACTTTTTTAGTGTCGCCTTTTCGGCTTACAGACGCCCCCAAAAGCAGGCTACACACAATTCTTGCCATTGCGCGTATTCAACTGAAGACAATGGGTCAGCAGGTCGCCACAGCGAGTGAGAGACAGAGAAGGAGATAAAGACAGAGACAGAGACAGAGACAGAGGTGGCATCCACAAAAGTATACAAAAAGCACAGGCAAAAACGATGGCCAAATAGAAATTAAGAGTTAATTGCGTTGCTATTAAATTTAATTGTCGCGCTGCGTTCACCACTCACACACGCACACGCACACACACACACACACTCTGGGAAAATATAAAAATAAAAGCAGGAAAAACGGAAAAGCGAAGCCAGAAACGTGGCAAATGCAGAAGCGTTAAGATGAATGTGTGCCGCGTGTAAATTAAATGAATGGCATTCAAAGGCATTTACTGCATTCATACAGCATGAGTCCGAATTAAGGTTCAATGCTATTTACAGCACCAAGTTGAATAAAGAATAAAGATTGTAATAAAACAAACTTTCAATAAGTTCTGGAATAAAGCACTTAACAGCAGAGTCATTCACCATCATTTCAATTTTTCAGAAATGCAAATGAATCGATCGATGAATGGTTATAAGTAAAATAAAAATAGCCCCAATAGATATGCTATAGAAATGTTGATAAGGATCAACTAAAACTGGAGACTGTAAAATATGGTAAATTTAGCTATTGTAAAGAAATGAAAAGATAAATCGATCGATGAATGGTTATAAGTAAAATAAAAATAGCCCCAATAGATATGCTATAGAAATGTTGATAAGTATCAACTAAAACTGGAGACTGTAAAATATGGTAAATTTAGCTAGTGTAAAGAAATGAAAAGATAAACTAAAAAGCTAAAGGTAAATTGATTAAAATTTTGGGTTTAAAATAGTCTTAATTTAACAACAATATATTTAAAATAAATTATCTTGACTTTTGAAGCTGATCCTTTTATCATAATAGCATAAAGAGGGAATTTTAATGGTGGAAAAACTATGTTTAAATAATGAAAGTATAGCACTTATGTTTCAATCTAAGAAAAGATCGAAAGAAATCGATTAAAATTGTGGAATTAGCTTTATAACAATTTTAAAAGGAAGAGTTCCATTCTTAATTTAACTTTAGAATTCTCCTACACAAAAGAAGAAACAAGTTGTGGTTATAATAATTAACAAAAAACTATTAAGTTTATTGTGAAAAGAGTTGAAATACAATCTGAATTTCAATTTCGTATCAATTCTTTAAAATTGTATTACTAATCTGAAAGAAGTCTTTAAGGAATATTAAGAGTTCTATAGTGCTGAACAAAAGTATGTTTTGTCAGTTTGTTAAACTTGTGCAATTTATTAATCGACATGCTAGATCGTTTATATATGATCATCATCGATTACAGGTTATATGTATCAGTTTGTAGGAACGCATTACACAACAATTTTAAAATTGTGATGTGACACACATGACAAACGATGAATTCATACGCCATGTTGCCTTAAATGGCAGTCAGTGTTTGTGTGTGTGGGCAAGCGAATGACGACTCCCGGTTGGCATCTGGCACTGGCACTGGCAGTTGTAAGTTGGCAGTTGCGACTCCACAAGGACATGTTACCGCACAGTGCACGACAAAGTGAGAGAAAGATAGAGTGATAGAAAGAGAGCGAGAGAGAGAGAGAGAGAGAGTGTGTGTGTTGGCGGCCTCTTGTGTATGCAACATAATTGAAAGCTGCATGCGTCAACATAATTTTCTGACAACTTTAGTTAAGCATGTAAATTAAGTTAAAAATAACGATGACATTGGTTACATAAGCGCAAATGCATGCAACACACTAGACACCAGCTGAACCGAACCAAACCAAACCAAACCAAACCGAACCGAACCAAAACGGGAGCTGAGCTGAGCTGAGCTGAGCTGAGCTGAGCTAAACCCAACCCAGCTTGTGGCAGCAACTGTGGCAGAGATGAACACAGGCCACAGGCAGCCCGAGACCCTCACGTTGCCCATTTTTCTTCTTTGCAACACTGCTGCACGGCTGCTCGTAATTGGAGCGTGGAATATCACTCTTCATGTTATGACATTTTTTCGCCAAAAGCGAATTAATTGTGCACTCAGAGAAATATTCGACGAGCTGCATAAAATGAGTTAATCAAGCCGCAGAACTTTTAAAAATAAACTTACGACTTGGATTTTTGAACTTAACTTTTTATTTTTGTCTCCGCCAGATTTCGATTTTAGATTTTACTTTTAAGCTTAAATTTTAAATTCTTTCACAGTAAATAATAAAATTTAAAATCCCAAAATGTTATTGACTTCTGTGTAAATAGATATGTATTTAATTAAATAAACAGAGAGAGAGAGAGAGAGACAATCTTAGCAACATTCTCATCGGTCTTGTCAAAACTTACTTCTAGGCAAGAAAGCCATTTGATTATACTGTAAAGATCTCAAGCTTAAAAACTGACAAACTGCTGCTCCACAGCTCTGTATCTGTGAAAAACGTTTACGTCTGTTGTCAAATTTTGATGAAAACTTTTCTTATCTAGAATTTCAATTGAATTTTATTAGAATTTAAGCGCAATACTGTGAAATTTCTTGCAGTGCAATATCTTGCCAAGCCTCACAAGTATTTACATGCAACACACACCCACTAACCTGTCGGTGTTAGAGCTGCGATGTTGCGGCTGCTGCTGTGGTACACCACACACAAACACACACACACACACACACACACACCACACACACAAAGACAGGTCTATCCATGCCACATACAACAGCTAAGGTAACGTACGCGTAGAAATATGCAAAGCAAACCGTTAAGCAGAAAAGAAACCGACGTCAAGGTTACCAGTATGTATATTATACACAAGCTATAGATATGCACTTGCACACATACACACACACACATAAATATACACATATACTTATGCAGCACTCGACACACACCCAAACACGTGCCCCACACTCATGATAGTGAGACAATGTTCGCATTTTCTTGGCTAACAGCGTTGCCCTTTTCCTACCAAGTGTAGCATGGATGGGTGATGGGGGATGGGGGGAAGTTGCATGTGGCAGACGTAACTAAAAGACACGCGCGTTGCACGTAGAAATGCAAAAATATGAAAAACAGATGAGAAATGAAAATGCGAGTAATGTTCGCTCGTTAGGCTCGTTGCAAATGCCCCAAAATGGTAAGACACTTGTTTGGCATACGCATCCAAATGACATGCAATGTTCATTTAAAAGCACATAAATGAGACAGATGTAAGAAGTCTGATAAGAAACTACCTAGAGAAATTTAAAGCTACCATAAGTTTTGTTATGGATTGCCTTTTAAACCAAAAATATTATCTGTTCTTTAATACGCTGAAAAGAATCAAACTGTAACTGTTAAAAATTTAAATTATATTACTTATCTTAATTTTCAGGTATTTATTTAAATTAACGTATTGGGGCACATTTATTAATGGCTATATAATGCCCTAATTGGTTAGCTGAATAATATTTGTATGTAAAGTGTGTAGAAACCTATGTCAAATCAAAATATCTATCAAATAAAATTGAGCTGTATATTGATAAAAATGGGTCGAAGTCTAACAACTCTTCTACTTTTAAATGAAAATTAATAAGCAATTTTGGATACATAATAAATAAATAATAAACATTAAAATTAAAATTGGCGTTGCAAATATCTTTGTAGAATCCTGAATCACATAAAAATATTTAAATGCAGAACTTAATCGGCAAAAGATTATTTCAGAGCTACCATTTTCGATATAAAAATATCCTTTCAGTTGTTAACTGTTCTCCGTTCTCAGTAAAAAATATAGAAATACATTAGAACTGGCAGATTAATAATATTTTTAATATACAAACTAAATTTTTAGATCACAGATATTTAATCGTTAATATCAGCAAACAGGCTTTTAACTTCAAGTATACAATGCGTATGTGTAATATTTATAAATATTATTTTAATATTTTGTCATGCAAATTAGCTCAAAAGTGTGCCTTTTTCTTTGTATTTTAAATAAGTATTGATGTGTACTATATTTTTTGAACAGAGATATCAATTCGTGATGAGTTTACGTATACACTATGCGTATGTGTAATATTTAAAGCATCTTCGACGATACGTAATGTTTTGTCATGTAAAGTTGCTCAACACTGTAATTAAACAAGCAAAAATCCGATAAGCTATAAGGCTATCGATATCACATTAATAAAAACAACAACATCAACATCCTTGTTGCATTTTGCGCGCCTCATCGCCGTCAACTTTCGTGGTGATTCGCATCCCCAAAACATTGTTCACGGATGGGTAACAAATTTTCTGTTAGCCATTGAAGTTCGCCTCTGTCTCTGTCTCTGTCTCTGTCTCTGTCTCTGTCTGTGACTTTGACTCCTTCTCTAGTCAGTTTTGACAAGAGTGGCAACAGCAACAACGATAAGAACACGGGTCACAACTGTTATTAACGAGAGCATCCACAATGCCCGTAAAGTGCTTCATATTACGCCACTAATTGCATAATTTCGTTGGCATTTTTATTAGTCCCGCCTTTGATGTCGCCAACAGACCATTGCCCATCTCCCATCTCCCATCACCCATCTCTCAACTAGCATCTCCTATCTACCATCTTCCATTTACCATCTCCCATCTCCCATTATCATCAACGACCATCGACCGTCTTCTCTGGCTGTTGTTTGAACTCGTTCCAGCTTTACTCCAGGATAGACTCTTTCCATTCCATTTGAGTTGAAGCACAAATACTTGTTCTCATTCTACAGTGCTAGCCGAATGTAAATAGTCGCCCACAATAGTCATTTGATTATTATAAAACGATACTATTTATTGCAAAACATGCAACGTACACACCCATGGATTGTCAGGGATTCTCTCCTTTGATTTCACTGCGTTTAAGGCTATGCATGTATCGATAAGAGATGAGATTTTAAATGTGGAGATAAGGTTAATAAGTATATAAATATAATTGTTACAAGCTAAAAGTATGAAATATTTTAAGACATTTTTCCCAGCACTATGTTCAGCATAAAATTTGTCCTTTTATCTGCAAGGAAACGCATTTTTGGTGTTTTCCATTAAAAGGGACTCATCCCTATTGGAAAGTAAATTGAATAAAAATTATATTGCCAGAATGTCCTGAATGCTCTTAGGTATGCGCATAGAAATGTCTATTTTGTATCCTGTTCTGTGCACATGTCCTGCTCGATTAAACAGCACTTTTCAATGAATATGGCAATGGCCATGGAAATGGGAAATGGGAAATGGCGAGGACATATTTTATAGACGCTTAATAACCATTTTTCTGCCAACAAGAGTTGTTTGTTGTTGTTGGTTGTTAGTTGCTTGTAGTTGTTATTGTTGTTGTCTTACCAAATGGTCAGTGGAGTTGATTCTAGAATAAACCGAATACTCGGTCTGCATTTGGGTACTTGCCACATGGCGTTGCACAGATTCTACCTGACAGATTTAATGGGTGCAAAAATGCTGGTTACTATGGTTAATATGGTCATATTGTTATTGCTATTGCTATTATTGTTGTTATTTTAGCTATTGTTGTTGTAAACATTTGTATCTGCTTCCTATGGGAAGCATTTCAAGTCGCCAACAACTGAGTTGGAAACGATTGAGAATATCAGAGAGGGAGAAAGAGAAAGATAGGGACCTTTTCAAGTATGTGTTTGTGAGAATGAAGTTAAATTTTGCAAGGGTTCATTAGACAGCGGAAATATTACGTTGAGCGTCAATGCACGACTGAGCTTTGTGTCTGAGGTTCAAATGTCCTTTCCAGAGCTAACCAATTTGTGTATCCAAATTATTGGCCAGACAAATTATAATATTATCGAGGTTATATTGTCAGTTGCCTTGACAGTATGGTTAAACGGTTTTTGAGAAAAGCAAACTCTGCAAATTGAAAGTATTCTCAAAAACAAATATTAAGTATACAATAAAAAATATAAAGTTTATATAAAATACACATAAGAATGTAACAATTATTTCTCAGTTTATATTTACCATCACGTTCAAGGAAAGCATGCAGTATTCAAGAACCTTCCTTAGAGTAAATGTGTATTTAGATGACAAATATTTGCACTTTTAATTGAAATTGGAAGTTGCAAAGAGACCGGATCGTTAGTTTTATGATCTTTAGCTCGTGCTTAAACTGCAGCGATAAATGAAAACCCGCACTTTTCCGCTCAATTCAACAAAATGCCGCATTTCCTGCACCTACATACGTGCTCAGCCCCAGTGCCACTGCCAGTTCTCTAGCGGAAGAGAGTGTGAGAAAGAGAGAGAGGGAGAGGGAGAGGGATAGGGAGAGGAAGAGGGAGTGTGGTGTAAGCGAGATGAAACATATGCGGAGATTACGTATTCAGCAATGCATGAAGTTTAAAAAGTTTCAAGCCCATAAGCCACAATGGCCACGTCTCTCCAGGCTTGACATTTATTATCTGCCGGTTTGGCCCAAAATGAAGTTGTGGCCTCTTTCGTCTTACCAAAAAGCTTTCCCCCCTCTCCCCTATCACCCTCCTATACACACATATACGCATAAGTGCACATACGACAGAGGGATGGGAAAGAGAAGGGAAGGACTGACATCCCGTCTCTGCTCGTTTTGCGGTCGACGTCGGCGACATTTGCATGCCCGGCTGGCCATTTAACGTGTCCGTGTCCGTGTCGTCGAGGTGGAGATGGAGGTGGAGATGGTGATGGAGAGATGGGAGGCGGCATTGTAGGGGCGTGGCTCTTGGCCCTTTGATTTCGTTAGCTTGTTGAGAGTGAGTGGGAGAGAGACTCTACACTACTGTTCTCGCCTATTACGCAGTCCGCACACGTTTCTGGTAAATGTGCATTTTTCGCTAAATGTTTTGTAAATGTTTCCGTTGCCAACTTTATAATTAGTTGGCATGAGGGTGACGCAAAAAGAAAACGCAGCATCGCACTATAATATAACACCACACCGCTCAGTGCAACAGGAAGCGGAAAAACGGAGAGAAAGCATTGCGGAAATTGTGTAAGTTAAGCGGCTGCCACAGTCTCAACGACACAGTCCACAGTCCACATTCCGTAGTCCCATAGTCTACATTCTGCAGCACGCAGCACGCAGCAAGTGTCGCCACTATGTTGCACCATTTACCAGTAGCTTTGCCTCAGATAACTCGCTCAAGTGCCGCTTCCACATGCAGATAAGTACACACATCTCATACACAGAACATTACGTGACCTATGGCCATTTCAGATACTACTTTTAAATGTTCCGATTTTTCTAATAAATAAACCACTATTTTTTTGAAAATCTAGAGGCTTTTTAAATCTTTTAGCTTGTGGTAGCTAATTTTTTAAGATCGTCTTCTTTTGACTGTTAAAAACTAATAATACTCGTGGTTAATTTCTCTCATTGGAACATTATTCTGATTTTTTGTCTAATAAATATTTATATTTTTTTTTGCAAATATAAGTTCTTTTGAAATCTTTTGATGTATAGGAATCGCAGGGCTTTTTTATTCCTTCTCTCTCTCTTTCTTTTATGTCTAAATAAACTACAATTTATTTACCTGTTTGTAAGACAAACAAGTATAAAAATTAATTCCATCAGTAATAATTTAATGATGCTCTTTTTTTTCATACCTCTCTTCTTCTCAGATGGATTAGATTCCATCTGTCACCTTCTGTCACCTTCTTGTAGACACTATAGTATTCCGTCACTGTAGAATACGCATACTTACTCTTTCTCTCTCTGTCTCTCTCTCTCTCCCTCTCCTTGTCTGTTATTTGATCACTATGTTGATTAGCCTGCTTTGTAAAGAATTTACTTTATGAAGTTTACGGCTCAACAGGTGCCATTTTGCCAACACGTGATATTTAGCCAAGGCAGTTGATGTGGTTGGTAATCAACAAATTGCAGTAATCTCATTCAGGCAATCCATCCTAGGAATCCTTTCAGATGTGTATGCACACAGGGTCTGTTCAATCGATGTGTGTGTATGTGTGTGCCTGAAAGGAAGGTATGTAGGTGGAAGGATTACCCACAACCATGTCTATTGGGAGCAACGTCTACGAGGCTGTTTAATTAGATTTTCAGTCGAGATGTGAGCCGCGTGATTGAGGATTGTGGATTCTGGATTGTGGATTGAGTCGCAGCTGACGGAGTCACGCAACTGCCTCTGCCACTGCCACTGCCACTGCCACGTTGCTTCAATCACCTGCCCCCAGGACACGATACGATGTGGTGCGGTGTGTTGGCTTCAATTGAAGTTTTAATTAAAAGCAACTACACAACAGCAAAAGCAACTGCATCCGAGAGGTTGTACAAGGCAAGAAAGAGGCTTAAGCTACGCATTTCCAGCACCTGCTGCTCCCAGAAACTTATTAAAAGCTGTCAGCGTTATGCTAATTAGGCAACCTAACCAAAAAACGTCGCCGCAAATCAATCAGGATGCGCTCCCCAGTGGCAACCTGTTCCCCCAATCCACATTCAGTCTGCAAACAAGTGAGAATAGTCTTAACGAGATACTCTTTGCACCCAGTTCAAATACATATAAACATGTAAGTGTATGCACAAATGCCTCTTCCCTCTGTTGAATTAACACTCTGTTTATTATTAGATAGAAATGCAATTTTCTGGATACTCGAATGATATGTAATAGTAAATGTATACCAAAAATTAAGATATTAATAATAATGTCAAGGAGAACGGAGAAGTCTTAGCAGTGTGTGCAACTTTACAGTTCTTGAGATCTATATTTTATAAATGGGAAAAGTCTTAACATGATAAGGTTCTCTGAACTTCACTTCTCATTTGCGCAGAACTGCTTTCTTTATTGAATAACTTCTGTCGGATCGTATTTTATTTTTAGGACATTTATCAATTTATCGTAAAATCGTATTGCGATCGTTATATTTACTCTTTGCAACTAAAATCTAATCATCTAAAGAATTTAACGCTATTGAGATATTATATAGCAGTTTATATATACCAAAATTAAGGCTTGATTAGAATAGGACTCTAATGAGTTTGTTTGTTTTTAGATCTCTAATTTATCCAAAGTCAAAAGTCAGTCAGTCAAGTAAAGATAGTCTTATAATAAGTAAACAACTGACACCAATAACTAGTAATTAACTTTAGAGCTTATCATTAGATAGTTTATGATATTGAGATAATATGTAATTGATTTCAACACCCAAAGCCCACAGAGAGTGTGGCGTATTCAAGTCCCTGAGATATGGTTAATCATCCTTGAAACAAAGCCCTATCAACCAGGTGGATGGATATCTGTTGCATATCCTTTTTACCAAATCTATGATGACAGGGTATAGAAAGGCCAACAAATTAACGGTACGGTCGTCCAACGCATGCTGATTAGCGGTAATCAGGCCAAAGGCGACAGCGCGGCCAATTTCAATGTAAATTTTCAGCTGGCACGCCCAAAAGCACACGAAGCTCAAAATTTTCTAACAAAATTAAAAGTAACACGCCCTTTCACCTCTCCTAACCTGTCTCTCTCTCTCTCTCTCTCTAACACACTCTCTTTCACTCTCTATCTTACTATTTCTACTGGCATTTTTTATAGCATACTTTATGGCACTTTTGGACCAGGTTGTCTCTTCGAATTGAAGTGGCAATAAGCTTAGTAATATTTGATGAAATTTCAGTTATGCTTAACGAACACATCTAAAAATAATATAATTCCCAAATGGTTAACAACCTGTTTTGATTCATTCTCATAATATTTCTTTTATTTCCCTTGAAGTTTTTGATATTTAACAACAATTTAAAACAAATTTACAAACTGGCCAGCAATAAATCCAGCGAAAATGTTGACTTCCCTTGGAGTTACGGGTTTTGTTGTTTTTTGATTTTGTTTTCCCTCCTGCTGCTGCTGCTGCTGCTGCTGCCACAAAGGGTGGCAACAACTGCGGAGATGTTGCGTATAAAGAGGAAAAGTTCAAGTGTCGAGTACTAAATAAATTTTGCTAGTTGCCCAGCAGCGACTTGGAACCGTGTTGAGTTAAGAGAGAGAATGAGAGAGTGAGAGAGAGGGAGTTGGGAAGCGTTCGCTGATGAGGAAACGGAAATGGAACATGAACGGAAGTGCCGACCAGCTGTCCGAGTTGTGGTGGTGCTGTAAGTTCCTATTCACTTCGAAAAAGGTGTTTATTGAAACGTTTAACGCTGCTGGCTGAAGGTCAAAACGATTGCTGCATGAACGCTTCGTTGCATGCAGCAGAAGGTGGAAGGTGTGGCAAGTTTTAAAGAGCAAGAAACACGCGTTTAAAGAGCAAAGGGCTAACGTATCCATCCATTCATCCATCCATCCAGCCATCCATCCATCTAACTATCTATCTATCTGTCCATGTAGATGTCGACGATCCTCTTGGTTAAAGTTCAACGGCAAAATCTAGACTTGACAGCCGGCAACTTGCAACGCGATGTGGCAAGGCAAGGCAAGGCAAGGCAAGGTCTTTGCCTGCAGGGGCACAACCATTTCGGTTGTGAGACATTATTAGCTATTTCAAGCTGCCACTGAAACAGACAAGTAAACGAGCTGCCGGCACCAAAGATGCTTCTCTGCTGGAGCTTGCCACTGCCACAACTGGCTGCAACTATTCTCGTTGCAACACACAACACGCACACCAGCCACATTGACAACGCCGTGTTTATATGCAACATTGACAACTTGGCGTGACGCGAGTGATGCCACAACGCAGCTTGTTGTTGCCACTGCCGCATTTTGTTGCCATTGCCCGTTACTCCAACATTCCCATTACTGATATTGCTGCTGTTGTTGCTGCTGCTGCTGCTGCTGTTGCTGCTGTTGCTGCTGCTGCTATTGCTGCTGTTCACAGGCAAGTCATAAAAGTTTTCTGGCTTAGACTGTCGTAGTTTTTGCTTTTTTTGGGTGTGGCATGGAGGTAACTGCAGCCGCCACCTCGTGTGCCAGTTAAAAATTCCAAAATGAAATGCAAAATGTGAAGCAAATGTAAAATGCACTGCAACAAATAAAGAAGATAAAAACGATCTATTTGCGATCATTTAGTGATCAAAAACCAATAGAGACTTTCTATACAGAAAAATTTATAAAAACATACGGGGAACTTTAATGAAAAAATTCAGTAAACAAAATGAATTAAAATATTAAAAAATAAAGCATTACAAAATATATCAAAAGAATTATAGTTGGTAAAAATAAATTAAAGTGTGCTAAGGGAACTACAAATATTATTGAAAAATATTTAAACTTTTATAACGTAAAGGAAGTTTTCATGAAAAAATTATAAATATATATGAGATGCATGCTGAAAATTTAAGTATAATATAAGAACAAATAAACCAATGAATGTATTAAATTTATAACAAATAATTCAAGTTGAACAACATCTTTAAAATAGTAAAAAGAATTAATTATAGAAATAATTGTAGTAAGAAATAAGTAAACTTAATCATCAAGATGTTAAAAAAATTAATTTATAAAAAGAAAACCAGCACTTAACAGTTTAAATTAAAACTTAAGTGTAAGTTTAAATTTATGTTAACAAATTATAAATCAAAGTAATCATACCAATTTTAGATTAATTGATTTGAAATATAACTTAAAAAGTTATATATAAAGTACAAATAGAAAAGTAACAATGAAAAATAACTACGAGTATAGTAAAATATAAATAAATGTAATCATCAAAACAATAAATACAAATATCAGTAATATTAAATAAGATAACAATGTTAGTTTTAAAATTGGCTTAAATTAAATTAAAAAAGAAAACATAATGAAAAAATAAGTAAAAAAACAAACTTATGCATACGCCACAGGGTATAAACATTAAAGCAAAATATATATAAAGTGGATATTTAAATTTTATATAACTTTCTAATATCTTTCAGCCTATTTGTATGTTTTACTGGTACTGACTAGTACCAGGTTGTTAGCTGTCGTTTCTTGAGTTGCACCAACTGTTCTCAGCGTGTTGCATGCTTTGCATATAACTGCCGTAGATGTTGCAGCATCTTTGTCAGTCTACAGAGTCTAGATAGAGTGTGTGTGTGTGTGTGTTTGTGACTATATTACATTTTATGTCAAATGCGCACGCTTTCAATATTGACAGACAGCAGAACGGAGAAAGGAGAACGGAGGCACGGAAACGGATGCGGACGCCACCTGTTCCGGGTACGGGTTCGAGTACGGATCCGGGTCCAGGTCCGGGGATGCTACCTCGGCATGTCAAGCTAATGTTAACTTATTTTCGTATTTTGGCATGCCTGCAGCATACCGGAAGTACCCCAGTCACACCCACACCCACACTCACACCCACACCGACACCCGCCAAGTCAAACTTATTTTCAAATAAAGAATACAATTTTCTTAGACAAGCAGCTGAGAGTGGGCGGCAATGCCACGCCCATTTTTAATAGAACTGCAACAACTAGAAGGGCTCCCCAATGGGCTTGATGGTCAACTGATGCACCTGGACATGCGGGGGCGTGGCCAGTGCGTACATAATCCCGGCAGAAATGTCCTCCGACTGCAACATTGGCAGAGTACGGAATCCGGCGGGTAAAATCTCTGTATCGGTAACACCCGGAGTGATGCTCTGCAAACCCAAATTCAAGATAAAGATGTACTTAAATGTTCTAATTATTTCACACTTACAGTCACTTTGATCTGCGTCTTGAACCCATTGAGTTCCTGACGAAGCACCTCAAGGAGACCGGTGATACCATGTTTTGAAACCGGATACATATTGAGCAACTGCATCTCTTCTGCTGGGGGATTTATAATATGGGATCCAGTCAGGCTATTAATTAACACGACATGTCCTGCCACATCACGTTGTTGCATGGATCGATAGGCGCGTTGTGTACAGTTGATCACACCCATTAGATTCACTTGCAACACTTGCTGCAGTTTCTCCAGTTCCAAAGTCAAAATTTGACCCGAGTGAAGCATTCCTGCAGAGTTGATCAGTATATCCACACCGCCCAAATTTGACTCGATCCAATCAAATGCCTCGGAAATTGAGGAATCCACACCCACATCACATTTAATCGCATGGAGATGAGACTGTAAATCCTCTGGTAACTGCTCCTTGAGTGCCTCAATAAGTTCAACACGACGGGCCAATCCGACAACAACTAGTCCTGCTTTCACCAGATCCTTGGTCACAGCGGCACCAATACCGGAACTTGCACCCGTAACAACGGCTACTCGATCCTGCCAACGTTCCATGATTTCAGTTGAGTTTTCTCCGGCTTTGGAAGTAATTCCTCGATTGTAGTTTGTGTGTCTCTGAGCAAAGTATTTTTGCAACTGACTGTAGTCCACCAAAATGCCTTTATTTTATAGGTCATCGGCTTGCTTTCCTCTTTTTCTTTTGCTTATATCCCTTCTCGCACATTCACTCAAGTTTCCAGAAGTTTACGAGTCAAATTCTCAATTGAATTTTATAATAGTTCCCAAGCTTCACGCCCCTTTTTTTTTTGTTTTTGAGTTGAATAATTTAGCGATTCATTAAGCAATTAGGCATATTGTTGATAAATACTTTGTGGTACTTTCACACCCTTCACCCCTTTAAATTGTGGTGGGCCACATGTTTATTTAACTCATTCACCCATTTCTTGAGGTCAGCCTAAGTTATCGTATTTGCACACAAGAATTCCAATTATTTACACACTTATTTACACTCGTTGAAAACATTAATTCAATAAATTTAATATTTTTTTTACCCTTTCAAAGAAAAACAATTCTTTATTAACACTATGCAAACTTTCAAGCGTTCTTAAAGTTGTACTGACAGCATAATAATTGTGTATACTTGGCAAATTCAGAAGAATAAAATAATGCCAATTTTGTGGCATATAAATCAGTATAAGAAAGAAATACAGAAAAGAATTACAATGTTTATATTGCCGAATAGTAAACACCCTTTGTCTCAATCATCTACAATATAAAAGTAGTAGGAATTTCGGAGTTAAATGATACCTAAAATTTTATGAAACCAAAAATTGTTTACCAAAATAAACTAATTGTAGTTACGAATAATTAAATTTGACTTGAATTGGAAATTTGTATATATCTTTGCAACAGTTTATGGACTCAGCTTGTCAATAACTTCTCAATACAGTTATTGCTATTAATATTATTTTCTTAAACAGAATTATAGTCAATTTATATTATCTTGACTTTTTGCATTTTCAATATTGTCTCAGCTCGTCATTAACATCTTGAAATAAATGTTATTTTGAAGTGTTATTTATTTCAATAACTTTAATTAAATCTCAAGCATATCATGCTTACCTAAAGGTTTCGATATTGATATTGGTATTTACTTTAATTTCTTTAACTGGATTATAAGAATTAAAATCTCATCTTTCAATATCAGAAGGCTTCTCTTCTCGATATAGATATGGTATTGATATTTATTTCAATTTTTTTAGTAATTGAATTATGAATCTTTTAAATGTTATCTTTCCCCCGTCAGAAAGGTTCTCCCATTGGCTTGAGGATCACCTCATGCACCTGAACATGAGGCGGTGTTCCCAAGGCATACATAATTGCATTGCTCACATCCTGTGGCTGAAGCATCGGCAATCGTTTATAGGCCTGTGGCACTAGATCCGTATCCACCAGACCGGGACTAATGCTCTACATAGAGTGAAGTGTAAGCATTAGTGCTTGGATAGGTAAAAGCTTTCACTACTTACCGTGATCTTTATCTGGGTCTTGAGGTCACGAAACTCTTGACGAAAGATCTCCGTCATGGCGGTCACGGCGTGCTTCGTGGCCGGATACATGTTGAGTTCCTGGAGGCTGCCAGGCGGAGGATTAAATATATAATGTCCGACAATGCTGTTGAGGAGCACCACATGACCGGGAGTATTGCGTTTACGAATCGATTGAAAGGCACGTTGGGTACAGTAAACAACACCCATGACGTTCGTCTGCAAGACCTGCTGTACCTTATCCAGTGCTATCGTAGCTAGTTGTCCACCCGATAGCTTTCCCGCGTTATTGATAAGAATATCTGGACCTCCCAGTTCCATTTCAATCCAATCGAATGCATCATTAACCGACTGCAAATCCGTGACATCGCATTGCCTAATATGCAACTGGGATCGTTGATCCTCTTCCAAATCCTGACGCAGTTGCTCCAATCGTTCCAGGCGACGGGCCAATGCCACAACAATTACACCAGATGCAATTAAAGATCTACTGATTACAGATCCTATTCCGGAACTGGCACCAGTCACAACAGCTATGCGATTCTGCCAACGTTCCATGTCAACCATTGCCACTGGAATGAGACTTTAGCTAATCCCCAATCCAAATGTAAACCTCAACAAACACAGATAATGGGCAACCTCAGATGTAACTAGAGCATCGCTTTTCAGTCCTCTCGAATTACCAACAACTGTAACAATTGCATAACCCATTATTACCGGTTTTAGCTGAAGTAAGCAATCGCAAGAGCTTAAATCTTGTCATTATGATAGAATGGAATTCGTTAAATGAACTGATTAAACAAAAGCCTCGGAAGGTTTGTAAGACTTTATAAGCCTGGTAGCTTTAGGAGAGTTTTTTTTAATCTTCCCTCATCGCTTAAGATTTTTTTAAATTAACCTATTTTATGGAACTTTCTTGAATGTAGAAATGAAACGAAAGCGTTGACAACATTGTAAGAAAATTCGAGCTTTAGGTTAAAAGACAACATTTTGGTAAACTGCGTTTAAACATATTAGTAAAGCTTTTCTATATCACTATTATTTTCGTTACAGGTTATATGTAAGTATAATTTATTTTAGCAGTCTCAATCAAATTTTCCTAGTGTTGCTATTGGAGTAAGCTTTATATTTTGAAAATGATCAGTTACATAAAGTGACTTGTATACAACATAAACTCAGCGTTTATAAATTCTCAGTCTATGTATTTATTAGACTATATACATTTTTATGAAATCAATTTCAGTGTTTTTTTTTCGTTGCACTTTCAGCCAATGTCATTGGAATCAGTAGAAGTCGAGTGTGCTTTGATCGACTGTTGGTATGTGGATGAATGATATTCAATATTTAATGCTGTAAACAGGTTATTCAAGTACTCGTAGAGGGATCTTATACAAATTTAATTATGACCACAACAGAATAACAAAGTTAAAGTCAACAGACTTCATATATATTTGATGTGCAAAGCGTAGTTCAACAGCCTGCGGGGTGTTTAAGGTAAACAGATGCGTCGCTTGCATGTCGATTTGTATTTAATGGCCTAATGGAAATTCTATGAACAGAATACGATTACAACACATGGGGACAAAAATATTGTCACAGCTGCAAACAGGCTGGATCAAAAACACAAAAGCTCAACAGCTGCAAAAAAAAAAGTTTTCTTTTGAAATATAAATAAAAATCAATTTGAGGAGCATTTTACAGCGCTAAAACTCAAATAGGAAAATCGTAGACCTTACGTTGGATGCCTTCAATCAAATGCCGGCAATAGTTAGCTAATGTTAAGCACCTTCTCCTCTCCTCTCTTCACTTCACTCTTCTCTTCTCCTCCTCTTGTCCCCTGTCCTTAAACGATGTCTCAAATGCCTAAAGCACACGTGCTATTTGCACACGTGTTTATGGAAATTGAGAAACGTATTTCAAGTTGAGCGTCAGCTCAAAGCGCCGTTTGTTTGCCCTCAAATCGAGAAAAGACTAGAAACAAAAAACAACCAAAAAAGGGAGAAAACGAAAAGAAAAAAGAAAAATGTGCATGAAAATTTTACTGATTACGTATTTGCCAAAAGAGAAAAGAGAACAAGGAGCAGAGAGCAAAGTGAGCCTGACAAGTGGCCCATCTTAGGCTGGAAAAGTTTTTGGCCAAATGGGCAAACATGGGTCTATTAGCCGCATTAGACGCACGGCTAGACGAATCTCCTTGTCGTCCATTCCAGTCTACATCTCAATCCAATTCTCCATCCTCCATCCTCCATCTGCATAACATAAGTTATGCCATGTTGACAGTGGTCATATCATAGTTTAATATATGTACATATATCTCTACAAATATATACATACATAGTTACATAGACATAAGTATATGTATGTCTATTTAAATTTGCAGTTACATCTGCACATGCAAATTGGATAACTTGCGATTTGTGGAGTGTACACATTTGTGAAGCTGTTTGCTACAGCTTCATATAAAGAAGGATATTAACTTACAGATATATCTATATAGATATAGTTAAAGTTATATATAGATAAATTTGTACATACAATTTATACATTTACGTTTGCTCGTAGAAATTTAGAAGGAAACATAATTTAATTATTATACAAAAAATTATTAAACAAATTAATTTATTCTCTTCTTACATGTAATTTTAAATTTTAGGAAGAGCTTAAATAATTATTAAGTCATAAAGACTACGACCGTAAGCTTGGTAGTGTAGCGTTTAAAAACAAAACGTATTAAAGTAAAAGAAAGTTAGTTTAATAGAACTCAAGTCAAGTAATGCTCCAAAATTGTATAACAAAAGTCAAACATTTAAAATGAGACTAGATTTAATTATTTTTTATACTATAAAGAAATTGTTTATAATTTGTGAACTGCAGTTTTTCCCTATAACTTAAATGTAATACAGAATTAGAAAGCATGATAGAAGCATTTGCAAATAGACTTAAGGAAATATTTTAATTATTAGTATCTATCATCTTAGCGCTACAAGGTCTCCCTTATAGATTAGTGCACTAGTCACAATATATAAATTAGTTTAAACTTATTCAAGTTTTAATTAGATCGTTAGAATAATATGATTCTACATCAATTCTGGAAGCTTTACAGCAATCTAATACAAAACTTGAGACTTATCAAGACAATAGATTAGATTTTTATGCAATTTTGATCAAAGTGAGAGCATTTGATATTCGACTGATGCAAGAGAATTGTTATGGTATTTCTTAGTGTTCTTTTTTGATTGGACAACGCATATATTTACCGCAAAAGGAGGCAGATATGGTAGAACAGCTGCTGCTTCTGGCCATAATTCAAATTTGCAGTTTTCTATGCTAATTCGAGTGATATTGCACAGAAGATGCCGTTCAGACGACAGCGAAGAGACCCACGAAAGTATGCTACAAATTATGCAGCCAATGCACATGTGTGTTGGTGTATGTATATCTATGTGTGTGTGTGAGTGTGTGTGTGTGTGTGTGTGTGTGTGTGTGTGTGTAAGTGGGGGCAAGAAACATGTAGTAAGGCCAGCCAACAACAGAAGCTGTAAAGGAACACGCGCCATTTGCATTTGGCATGACCCTCGAAGGCGTCAAACGCAGCCTTTCTTTATGGACCATGTTGTCAATATTGTTGCTCTTGTTGTTTTTGTTGTTTTTGTTGTTGGGCAGCCATTTTGCAAATGCTTCGTCCTTTAGCATTGCATAATTATGCACGCATCTGGCCAAGTCAATGGGGGGTCAAATCCACAGCCAGTTAACTCCACCTCTAGCCATTTTGGCCACCGTTTTATGCGCAAGGCCCGTTTGGATTTTATAGCCAGGTAGCTGTTGGTAAGAGAGAGAGAGAGAGAGAGAGGTAAGAGTAGGGTAACGGAATCACTTCCCATTGTTATGGCGGCCATAAAAATCGGTAAATCGCATCATGAGTGCTCCACACATTGTTGCGCATAAACTGAGGCAAAACCAAATGGGAAACTTTGTTGCCAATCGCTTTACTCCATTTACCTTTACTTCTCCCCGTTTAGATTTGCAAATGTTGACAATCTTTCTCCATTGGCAGGATGCGGCAAACAGGACATGAGAGACGGAAGATGGTAGACGGGACACAGGAAGCCGCATGATTGATTCGAATTTAATGCGCAATGGAATTTATTTTTCTGACTTGCCAGTAATTAGATTTAGTGCGTTGCCAACTGAGGGACAGGAACTTACATTCTTTTTTCTTTGCTTTTCTTGGCCCAAACCAGTTTATGATAGGTGCTTCCGTTACCAGAAACAGACGCAATTGGCAACATTTCAAGGCACATAAATATTACCAAATCTACATAGTTGTTAAACAACACGTTTTAGTTTCTACGAATTTTAATTAAAAAAATATTGCTAAATTATGTTTCCTTGATTTTAAGTTGATGTTCATTTACTCATTTATTTTTATATTTAGAAATTTTAATGTGTTGGGAATTGTTCAAGCAACAAATAAAATATTTTGATTGTAAAATACACAACATTTTAAGACGAAAGAGTGTACACAATTTACACCTCTACATTTATGAATTAATTGCAAAGAACAGACAGGAAACTAGTGCACAAATCTCATCCCAGACTTTAAGTTAACATATAATAATAATAATAATAGTTTAGTAATATTAATTTATTTGACTGGCTTCAATCGAATTCCTTTTTTTTTTTACTTCCAAATGGTATAATTTCTAGAATTATTTTATTATAATAAGAAGATTTTCATTTACTTACTAGAAACAAATATCTTCCACAAGGCAGCGATTGATTCATAAAACGTTTTGAAGTTGCCTCTTCTTGTGGCAGGCAACTTTAAGTGGCACATGTGTTTGCCTTCTAGCATGTATATGTCAGTCAATCTATGGAATATTATTACTGAATATGAGAACCGCATGGTGTGGTGTGTTGTGGTGTGGCCAGATGTCAAAAATCTCATATTTGTAAACATCTTCATTTTCATCTGTTTCAGTTTGGCAGCAGCTTGTGTCATTTATTCAACTCATTTATTGATTCATTCGTGACTCAAGATGAGCGCACGTTTTCATCAAATAGATTGAGAGATGCCAAAGACCACACACAATTGAATCAAAGTCAAACTCTGCGACCTCCAATAACCTCATATGCAGCTTCACTTCAAATACGAGTAAGACAAAGACAACACTAAACTCAGTCCAGCCTGAATTGAGCCTTAGGCATTAGGCTACCACAGTTATGGCAAACGTATGGAGCCATCATAAAACTGAACTTTCATCCTGGCTGTCTGCAATTTTGCCAGGATCCTTGACGACCGCTGCCAATTTTGTCTGACAGCGAATTTTGCAGCACGTGCCTAGCTCTTAACCTAGAAGACTCAATACTCGTAACTCAGTAATAGCTCCATCGAGTTGTGAATGACAGGTTCCACAAGCCAAACATTAGAGTTTGATGTGTTTGGAGCAAGAAATTAAGCACACCTAGCTCATTAAGAGCACGGAAAATGATGAATTTCAAAGAAAATTTACCATATAGATTCATTGTTTATTCAATAGAGGTGCCTAAAATGAGATAAAAATTATATTGAAATGACTAATATGCAATAAGTGATAACATAAACAACATAATAATAATAATAATAGTTATTATATAACCAATATGTTAGTTCTGTAGTATAAAATGTATTCAAATTAAATAACTAATTAGATAATTTGTATCAACTTAGTTCAACTTAATATTCATACGCCAGGGAGTTCAATGGGAAATGTTGTTTCTAAAATTAAGAAATATACTTGATAACTTGCAACCTAACACATCAGCTGTATCAAACAAGTATAAATACTAAGCATCATTTGCAGCATGCACTGCAAAAGTTGTAGAGAAAAATATCACTCATACGCCAGGTATGTAGTTTCATAAGAATAATTGCTTAAGGTTTCAAAATGAATTTGATAATTTGTAACTGACTGAATCAGATGGAAGACGAGCCTGCTAAGCATCATTTTATTGCAGCAAAAGTTTTGGTGAAAAATATTACTCATACGCCTGGTAGTTCATTTGTTCAACAGGCCAGATTAGAAGTATATATTTGGCAGACTTGCGAGTCAAGTGCCTGAAGCCTACAAACAAGACCAACACAAATGATTAGCATGCAAGTCAGACAAACAAAGAGAAAGAGCGAAAGGGCAAGGAAGATATAAAGGGAGGCAGAACAATCCTCAGGCACGTCAGAACTTCAGCACTCTATGGAAAAGTTAAAGTTATGCTGGCAGGACATGCACACAAAGCCATTGGCAGTGAGGTCACAGTTCGAGATGTTTAGACCAAAGTTGAGCATAATATTTTACGAGGATTTTGAGTGGTAAATCTCTGCACATGTGCACTGATTGCAACGGGCGAGGCGGAGAGAGAGAGAGAGAGAGAGAGAGAGAGAGAGACAGAGTACGAAGGAGAAAAGGAAAAGAAGGAGGAAACTTTGGGTCAACCATATGATAAATGGCTTAAAGCTGCAGCCCAAGTGAAGAGAGAAGACTTGTAAAAATTGCAATTGAAATAAATAACAAGTTTACAGTTAAATTTTAGTTTTTCAATATTTATTTTCTCATTTGACTAGTTAATTTCCATCATAGTGGGGGAGGGGGAGTTTCTTTTGCTTTTCTTTTGCGTCTGTTCCATTCATAATATATATTGTATTGTGTTTAGTTCTTCAGATAATACCATGTATGTGTATATGTATATGTATATGTATATTTATAATATATAACATGTGAAAATTGCCATTCAGGATTTATAGTTTTTTCATGTTCTTCATCTACTTTTTGTGGGGGGAGGGGGGTTGTAATTTTCAACTTCATCATTTGTTATTGCACTTTATTGTACATAGAATACATATCAGTATATATATGTATATACATATATATATATAGTATATGTATATATATAATTTTTAAACGTAAGTAAATAAAGTATAACATACAATACATAAATGAGAAATTTCACATTGGTTTGCTAATCCAATAATTCCTAGGGGTTTACAATATACATATAGGGGGGCATTTTTTTTTATTTATTTATATATCTATTCATATATATTATATTTGTTTTATATATATGTATCTGTATATGTATATGTATGTGTATACATATGTATTTGTTATATAGCATGTGATTTAATATGTCCATTGAGAGTCGTTTCAAAATAGTTGTTTAGTATGTTTATGTATTAAGTATTTATGTTTTGTGTAAACAACAAAATAAAGCAACAAATTGATGGAAGGGGAATTTAGTAGAATTGAAATGAATACATCATAAATACGAGTATGAATATTCGTTAAACACTAAATTAACAAATCTATTATGCAATTTTTGCTATTAAACTCAATTTATTTATCAATATGCATGTATAGGTTGTCTTTTTTTCTTTGTATATTTATGTTTAATTTTATAGTTTTTTTTTATTTGTGTTTCTTTATATACTTGAATGTAGTACGTAGTTTGCTTTATAAACTTTTCTTTTGCTTGTTTTAACAAAGATGCGTTATTCCATACTCATTTAGGTTACTCTTTTTTGTTTTCATTATCATTTATATTTTTGTTTTGTTTAATTTGAATAAATATGTAATTTAGTTTGATTCACAACAATAACACTTTGAATATGCATTTCCGTTTTAGCTTGAAGTTAAATTTAAATTGAATTTATTTATAATTTGAAATCAATGTCTCATAAAGCTTAGTTTTATTTTTCTTCTTCTGTTTAAATACATGTATATACTATGGGATAGTGTTCAGTTTGTTCATGATGATCCATTGCAGAGTTGCACATGGGATAGTGTTGGAAACGGCTGCCAGCAGCAGTGTTGGCAAGCGTCGGAATGTTGAATTTCTTATATGCTGCATCCACTTTATATCCCCATCTTGCGTTAGGTTAACTGAACTAACTGTAGTTGTCTTTAGGCGGTAACATATAAATTTAAATCCTTTTAATGTTATTATTAATCTATGTATGTGTATAGGATTTGTGTGTGTGTATATTAGTAAGTATGTGTGTGTGTTTGTGGTGTCTGTGTGTTTGTGTGTGCGTTAGCCTGTCGCCTTAACTTTAGACTCCATTACCATCCCATTATTGAGCTATCCAGCTAGCGAACAGGTTTACGAATTCCAGATATTCAACTTTATAGATGATCTTCAGAGGTCTTCAATATGTTCTGAGAATACTTTCAACGATTTCAACGCTAACTTATATCGTAGGTGAACGATGTTTTGCGAAATTGCTTATCATTTCTTTTTTTGTCTTGTCACTTGCGCTTATTGTATACGTAACATCAGTAAATACGTTAATAACTATGAACTTTCATATATATATGTATATGTGTATATGTATGTATGTTAGTATGTATTTATGTATGTATATATAATGTATATAATTTGTTTAACCATTAATCTCTATGCATATGTATGGGTTGACTTTACGTACCGATAAAATATCTCGCATCGTTTGGTCGCTTGGTTAACGTATGTAGTTATTAGAGATGAGATTACATATGTATAAGAATGTATGTATTATAATGGTTAAATATAGAACCGAAGATACAACAAAACTCAAAGGATTCATGCTATTCGCTTTCTTCGCACTTTGCATTTTTCTATTCATTCTTTTGTCTTATCCTTTTTTTGATATTCCTTTCGGCTTCGCACCAAGTGTTACTCATGTGCGGTTCTTCTCCTTTATTTATTGTCAACTAATCATTACCAAACCTTCGAATTGCCCACTTAAACAGTCAAAGAAAATTTGAGTGTTGAGTGAGTATTCAAAATGAAATAATATAATACGATGAGAACACTTTGGGCTGAAGCAAAGGATCAATCGAAATGCCAGATGATTGAGGCTGTTTTCTTTCTCGCTGGGAACTGACATACTGGAAACTTTGTTTCCATTCAGCAATCGCTACGTGTGGCTGTGTGCTATGTAATGTGTGTGTGTGTGTGTGTGTGTGTGGTATAGAGCTTAGTTGGAATCCGAATCCGAGTCACTGGGTGGCACCGGTGAGGCAGTTGGTTTGCTAGCAACGGTGCCACTAGAGGACTCCTCCTTGATAGGACGCGTTGCCGCCAAATACGCATTCGTGGACTCGCCGTGCGTGGTCTCGATGCCAACCCTGGTAGGGAAAGAGAGAGAACAGAAGAAAAAACAGTGAGGTTAGAATTGTTATCCTTCCATCATGCGTTTAATATAGAGCTTATTTAAAACTTACTTGTACTCGTGCCGTGCCAGGTAACGGACATACTTCTCGGGCGGCTCATCCGCATCGGAATCTTGGACACTCACGGAGCGCACGGTGGTATGCGAGACCTGCGTGGCGGGCATAGTAAACTCCACGAATGCGTATGGCGCCAGTTCACTGGGGATTTGATCGTACGATGTCAATGCCATTCGGCAGACCAGCTGATGTGTTGTATATGCGCCTGTCGAGAATGGATAATGGAGAGCTTAGCAGGATTCCTAAGGCGAAAGAACTATGTGAACTTACCCTGACCCTCCTTGGGCAGTCGGGGACAGCGCCAGACGATGGCACGATGATGATGCTCGTACTTGGCCTGACCAGAAGTCACCTCAATCAGTGATTCCTGGAGCGTGTCCACAGCGCCAAGAATACGCTCAATTCCCTTGATCTTGCCAGTGCGTCGATGTGCCGACTTAACGGAGCCATATCTGTTGTAGGAAAGAATAAGTATTAACTTCTACTTTTCGTACTAGTACTCTACCTGAAATGTTTCTCCACGCGGAACAAATAGATCCAGCACTCGGGTATAGGGAAACGCACAGAGACATCCTCGCAGGGAATCTGTCCCAGTTTGCGTGAGGTGAAGCCCGGCACAAGGATGTCGGCACGGAGCTCAACCTTGTTGCCAGTGACACACCAGGTGGCCTTCAACTGAAGCGGAAGTTCACGATTCTTGGGTGGACGCACACGGAAGCGCAGCAGTTCAATATAGTTGGCATCTGGTGGCTGAAACCTATCAGAAAAAAGTCGATTCGATTAGAAAGGTTCAAGGAAGCTACTTCAATAAGATCACCCACTTTATGGTGCGCGTGCGTTCGTATTCCTGTTGATTAACAACGCTGTGGAATTCCACAGCCTCGAGTCGGATCCACTCCTCGGTGGCCACAGGTATGATATCATGACGACCAACTACCTCCTTCCCCTGACGCCACATATCGTTGACACCCAGCTCAATGGTTGGCATCCCGGTGAGAAAGGCCAGAAAGAAGAGACGTACGCGGGCAATCTGCTTAATGATCTTACCCTCGTAGTCCTGCTCCACGTTAATCTCATCGACGGCCGTCACTTGTACCTCCTCCATCTTGTAGGTCAGAGCACGCTCTCGTAAAGCGGGAAGCTTAAAGAGCGCCTCCTCGATGCACACAGAGAACTGTTTCAAGTCCTCGTAGTTCATTGAGCCAATTTTAAAAAGCTGCGATGATTGTGGCGCATGCTCCACGGGCAGACCAAGCTTCTTCAGATCACTGCCAAATTCTTTAACACCCTCGTAATCGCCAGCGATGGCGTATTGTGCAAACTTTGTCAGCTTGTTTGTGATTCTCTCCGCCTTGGTCACCTGGCCGGGTCGGACTCCAGGTCGTTCCTTGTAGAAGATGTACTGCAGCTTCATGGTGAATATCTTGCCAAACTGATCGTATTGCTGGGCTCCGATCTCCGACACTGAGTAGGAGGGCTGTAAGGGTAGCTCTTGGAAGGGTTGCTTGTCCCCAACCTGGTTTAGAAGCTGAACCACCGGTACATCGTTCTGTACCACCAAACGAACAAAGATCTTCTTCCAAAACCGCTGACCAGTTATCTTCTTCTTGTTGGGCTGACGCAACTGCATCTCCCAGCCAGGACCGACATAGTTCAGTCGTGGGAATTCCTCCAGAGGTTGCGACACATCCTCATCGTACAGTGGTGTCTGTGGTGTATCTTGCGAATCGGTTCGCTTTATGCTACCCTCTTTGGCTGGCGGTGGTGCCGGAAAACCGCTGACATCCTCAAAGGGATTTACAGCAGGTGGTGATGTGGTTGTCGTTTGTACCGCTGTGCGTGCTGGTGGTGGTGGTGGAGCCAATTGCGGAGCCACTCCACCTGATCCCTCTGCCCTAGGCCTGATGACAACACTGAACTCCTTGTCCATGGACTCCACGGAATCGGCGCGCACTGGCGCCTGCATCGCATAGAAGTCATCGTCCTCATTGCCAAAACCATCATCCGTCGAGTTGATCTCGCCAAAGGCATTCGCTGTGGTTGTGGCCGAGCCAAAGGCGCTGTCACCCCAAGCTACAGAAAGAGGAAATCCCCAAAAGAAATTAATGAATAGCTCCATGATTTAAATCAATGAAACACTCACCATCTCCACCCGTTGGTGTTATGGCACCCGATCCTCCACCTCCAAACCCATCCAGTATGCTAATGTTGTCCTTCTTCACTGAGTCAAATTTGGCGGAGAACGCATCAAACTCATCCGGTTCCGCTGCAAAGATATTGCTCACATAGCTGGCAGCTGGAACTGGAACTGGCGGTGGCGCCTGTCGTGGTTTCACCTCCGGCGGCAACTCCGCTTCCGGCTCATCCACCGCAAAGATATTGCTGACAATGGGCGCAGGGGCAAAACTCGTCGGCTCGTCCTCGTCTTCGGGGCTTGCAAAGGGATTTGCAGAGAGTTGACCGCTAGCGAGACCAGGAAAGTCCAATCCAGTGTCCATTTGCTCCGGTTCATCGGCACCCAATTCAATACCTGGGTCGTATGCCGCTTGTGTGGTTGCCGCCGATTCCGTTGGTGGACTATGATCCGACTCAATGACAATTGCTTGTTCCGGCTCCGCTGTCAGTTCTGCCTCTGGTTCTGGTTCCGGTTCCGGTTCTGTTTCTGGTTCCGCTTCAGGCTGTTGTGCAACCTCTGGCTCGGGCTCAGGATCAGGCGCAGTTTCAGGTTCAACGTCCGGCTCGGGTTCGGACTGCTGTACAGCTGGCGTTGGTTCCGGCTCCTCCTCATCATCGGAGCGGGGAAGGTCCTCAACCGTGGTGATCTCAATATCCGGCGTAGGCGCTCGCGTTCGCTGCGTCGTGTCCAGAGGTGCCGCAATATGCACCACAGTGGCCGGCTGGGGCTGTGAGGTAATGTCATGGGTGCTATCATCGGGTCGAATCAACAGCGAAGTGAAGATTGGATCGTTTTGGGACTGAGAATCGGGAAGATCATCGTTGAGCAAATCCGGTTTGGCAGCTGCTGTTGGTTGCACCGCCGGCTGCTCGAATAGACTGAGTATATCCTCCTTGGTCTTGGGCGGTGGTGGCTTCGCCGGCTTGCTGCTACTCCCAAACATGTCCAACAGA
Organism: Drosophila testacea; assembly: GCA_035043265.1. Classification (NCBI taxonomy): domain Eukaryota; kingdom Metazoa; phylum Arthropoda; class Insecta; order Diptera; family Drosophilidae; genus Drosophila; species Drosophila testacea. Next base: position 5,906,565 of record JAWNND010000229.1, read on the forward strand.
TCGTCCGCATCGGCAGCGACCGCTGGCTCCTGGGATGCTGACGGCGGAGGTGGACGTTGTGGTGGCGCCGGCTGTTGTTGCCCGTGCCCTTGCATCATCTGGGGTGGCGGTATTGGCCTTGGCGGCGCTGGTCGCGGCGGTGGCGGACGTGGGGGCTGCTGCTTGGCCGGCGAGGGCATCGGGGCTGGACCCTGCAGATTGGGTACCGCCGTTGGCACACCAAAGGGATTGTCGAGGGGCGATGGAGCCATAACCATGCTGCCACCCATGAGATCCACCTCAATAGCCTGTGTATGGGCACTTGATCCACTGTCCGAGACATCTACATCCAGCAGATCAGCCAGCCCGGAATCGGGCGTTGGACTAGGCGAATGCAGATCCCTCATCGAAATCGGACTAGGCGATCGAGTGGCAGGTATGCGGCCCAACAATTCCGAGCTGGTCTCATCCAATTGACTGGAGACCGTATTTATTAGTTCCTGTGTGCTTTGCGGCGGCTGTGGTCGTGGCGGCGGTGCCGCTACCACCTTACCTTTACCCTCATTATCATCCTCCTCGGCAGCGGACTTGAGACTAAGCGCATCGTCCTCGGCCTCAATGGTTGTGCCAAAGAAGCTCATGGCCGCATCAATATCCGCTGCTGGCTCTGCCGGCTCTGTTTCCAGCTCATCTGCGCCAAAGGCAAAAGGATTGGATGCTGACTCTCCGAAGGGATTTTCCGACTCTTCCGCATCCGGTTCACTTTGAATTAAAAAGGGATTGACGGCCACATCGCCGCCATCCAGATCATCGTCCATCAAAAACGGATTGGCCATTTTGTCTGTTTCTGTGTCTTTGTAAGTGTATTTGTGTCTCTCTTTAAATAATATGTATTTCCCGACTCCGCTTAACGTTCAATCAGCTCGTTCTCGAGCAACTTGATTTCCGTTTCGCCCGGCGCTAGATTCTCCGCAATGGATGTGTCAAAGGGATCGATTTCCTGTTGCTCCTCAAGCAACTGTTGTGTTGTGCGATTGGGCAGCGACGGTGTTAGCACCTTATCGCCTAGTCCCAGCTCCTGTGCGTCGCTTTGGGTATCAAGAACTCCGGTGACTGGCTGCCTGGCCCTTTCCGGCAGCAGCTCGTTCTCGAGCAGCTTAAGTTCCGTCTGTCCTGGCTGAAGATTTGCAGCAATTGAAGTATCAAACGGATCAATGTCTTGATCCTCCTCGGTCTGCACGTTGCTCGGCAGTTGTCTACGCTCCTGGGCTGGGGTCAAGACCTTGATATTGATATTTTCCTCGACTGCCAGCAAAACTTCTGCAGGAACGGGCGTGGGCGGTGCACGAGGATTAAAATCCGGATCAGATAGGCTATGTTTTAGCGTTGGCTCTGTGATGAGATCAGCCTCAATGTGCTTCAGTTCGATATCGCTGAGCTTGGCCTCTGGCACATACGATGTGTCAAAGGGATCCTCCGATTCCCGCTCTGCAATTGACTGCGCGCTGGGCGCGTAATAGGGTGTCAATGGCTTCTTATTGCCACCCAGACAACCGTCATTACCAGCAGCTAACAAATCCTGCCCAGAGGGCACCAGAAATCCCACACTCTTCCCTTGTATATTGAGACTAAGCGAGGATTTGCGTCGTGCACTGTCAAAATCGGTTTCTGCAACAGAGATCTGAGCTACGGGCAGCGGAGCAACAATTTCTTCCTGTCCGGCACGCGGATCAAAGTCGGGATCGCTTAACGAGTGCTTAAGACTCGAGCCAGATTCGTTCAAGAACTCACGCTCTAAAAATCGCAGCTCTGTCGCCTTGGGCTGAACGAGAGCGTTGATGGCCGATGTGTCAAATGGATCAAAGTCCTGATCCTCCTCCTGTTGATCGACACTGAGTGTAGGAGCTAGTGGAGCTGGAACAACCTTGCTTAGATCGGTAGCACTGCCAGCCAATAGATCACGACCAGGCGCTGCTAATAAACCTGATCCAGCTGTATCCTCCTCGGCACGTGGATCAAAGTCGTCGTCCTCCTCGAGTACAGTTGTCTTTTTTATCACCTGCTCCGCGTAGTTCGTATTAAAAGGATCGTCGTCAAGATTGTCGTCCTCTTCGTCGTCACTAACGTAGATCGCACCGGGCACAATGTGCGGTCCTGTAACTGGACGCCCTGGTGGCGGTGGACGCTTCGGTTTTCCTGTAACGAAGTGTATAAAAGGTTAGTATCAATAAGAAAACGGAAACCGAACCGATGAGACTCTACATTTTTGAGTCTGGAAGAGGAAAGGGTCATTGAAGAGAGGTCCCCTTCTAGAATGGTTAGAGCTTACCTGATGTCTCCTCTTCGGGCTCTGGCGCAAACTCAGCCCAGCTTGTTTCGGCGGCTGCTTCGGCAAGTAATTCCGCGGGGGCAGTACAACCTGATTAACAATTGTAACCTCTTCCTTTTTGGTTAAAGATTCGGCTGCTAGCTCTGCAAACTCGTCGTCCTCCTCGTCCTTGAGAGCATCAAATTCAGCTAAATCAGGATTAAGTGAGCCAAGTGCAGCGTCACCTTCCTCTTCGTCGTCGTCCTCCTCAACCTTTTGGGGCTTGATCAAATGCAAATGCAGCGAAACACTTAAATCAATGGGTCCTACAGATTCGGGCACATCATCGTCAAGATCGTCGAGAAGATTGTGCTGTGGCTCAGAAGATAGAAGATCCGGCTCGTTATCGCCTATATCAATGCTCTCACTAAGCAGAAGATTTTGGATGCCCTTGCGGAGTTTACGCTTCGGATTGGCGAGGGCAAGGGCGTGTTCTCGATCAACACGGCCGGAGAGAACCTCAACGGCGGCGCCAAGACTAACTAACTTCTTGCCTCCCTTGGACTTATCAGCTCCAACGATAACCTTCTCGGCGTAGGCAGTATCAAAGGGATCGGGACCGTCGTCTAGTTCGAGAACTGGAGAATCGGGTACAACTCCTAATTGAACCTCACCGCTGGTAATTGCCTCGATGTAGTCGGTGGCAAAGATATCATTGACCTCGTCCTGAGCGTCGTCCTCTGAATCTGATAGCTCAACAACGGCCTCAGCGAGTTTATCCCGATTCGCCTCACGCTCCGCGGCAAGTTGACGTTCGCGTTCAAGACGCGCCTCCTCCCGACGGGCTGCCTCCTCCTCCTCCTGTTTCTTCTTTTCGGCAGCCGAGGGAAGCCGCTGATAGAAGGATTCCTTCTTGATACGATCAAGTTCGTCCTGTGTTTTATGTAGGATGTTATCAACACCAGAGGTTAACGCCTTAAACTTTGCCCATTCCTCGTCGCCAGCGGCGTCAGCGTTTTGTTGCTGGTTAGGATGTTGTTGCTGATCTTGGCCGGCTTGATAGGACGCTGTAGATGTGGCCGCCGAATCGGCAGGCCTATTTGAATAGCTGGTACTGTGACTGTGACTAGTGTTGTGACTGGTACTGTACTGTGACTGTGACTGTGGTGGCCTGTGGCAGTTGCACCCTCGACGTCTGATGCCGCGTCCGATTCGCCAGCGTCTGATTTGTTGGCGGCCGCCTCTTGTTTGGCTTTGAGATCCCGTTTATACTGCTCGAGCTCCTCTTCGGTGAAGAGTTCTTGGTCCTTTTTCGACTTCTTCTTTTTCTTTTTTAAACCTTTTGGTAACTTAAGCATTATCTAATTGCGGAGACATCGAGATCGGTCTGCAAATAACCAACACACATACATACAGACTTCTAAACACATACACATACATATGCGTAACGGATTTCTACAGATTATGTAAGCTACGGATGCCAAGTATCTATTATTAAAATATATATACTTCAACCATAGTATCCCATCTCAGAGTGGCAAATCATAAAAAGAGAAATTATTATAGTTTACTTCTTTAATTCTTTAACAAAGCAAACTCTACGCTTTTGTCTGGTGGAAAGTCTATTGATGGATGAGTAATTGGGAAGTAATTGGGAGGTACGTCTAGAGGGGGTTACATACTCGATACGAAGGCAACTCACCGCCGCACCGTTGACCCCTCACAATATCCAGTATATTTGCCGAAATATTTGACTCGGAAAACCTCTTTCAATGTATTTTCTTTATTTATTCATCAAGTTTAAATTAGTTTTCCTTAAAATTGTAATATTGAATCTGTATGTGCTTTGGGTTTCAACTGCGAGATTGTGTTGCATGGAAAAACTCAAATATATATACGTACACACACACACACACACGCACACACACAGAGAGAACTCTCTGAGTTTGACACAATTGTGTACCTACACATGAACTTGCTACTTGGCAAAGCTTTTATACCACACCACAATTCACCACGACAGCAACAACAAGAACTGTAACAGCAACAATGAAAGCTTTACTTACACTTGGCCAAAAGAATTGTCAATAGAAATGGAAATGGAAATTGAAATTGAAATGGCAAAGGGGCAAAGGGAAAAAGCTTCGTTGTGGCGCCCTTGCACCATTCAACATGATTTTTTAATTATAAATATTATTTTAAATACAAAACCATAATAATAATAATTGAAATGAATTTATATTTTATATTAAGTTAGAGAAAATTCAAAATCATTTAACAACTCCTGACTCTGCTAAAAATTCTAGAATTATTTGAGATTAATATCTGGGTCTATTTATATAAATAAGAAATACATAACTAAATAAAACGAATATATTAATATATAATAGAAAATATTAAATCAAACAGTAACTTTTAACAAAAAACACAATTTTTACTAATGGTTACTATTTTTGTTATTTGGTAATTTTGAATCTAGATCTTTTCAATCTATGGTTTTTCATAAAATCGTTATTTGTAGATAGAATTCTTATAAATGGATTTATATTTGCCCACAAAGTTGAGTATTACGATCTTTAAATGATATTTTGTACTCGTAAATGCTATAGCAAGCTAAGAATCAAATGTTTATTCTTACTTGACGTATAAACAAATTAAAAATTCTTGTTAATATCAAGAATAAAGTATTGATTTCATATATTTATCTTTATCTTTCCAAAACTGCTTAGTCTGTGATGCTAATGAGCAAACTTGTCCTTTCTCAAAATATTTGGCAAGTGTAACCCAAGTTGGAAGACCTTCAATTCAAGGCAGTTAAATTGGTTTTTGCTCTTAGGCGATAATAGAATTTCTTGATCTTGAGATTGATAGCTTTTTCGACGTCACACCGGAAGAAGCACTTTTTGCAAGTGTAGACCTCAAAACGGAAGCGAGGAGGAAATCCAAGTTTCCTGAACGATTCTCGACATTTATTTTAGGGCCACCAGCAGAAATAAAGGGAATAAACTGAAAACCCATCGAAAACAACAAAAGAACATTACGAAATACCGAAAAAGGTATTTGCCAAATGATTACATGAGTGTGTTGGAACGTACGAGAGATACAAAATAAAAATACAAAGAGAAAAAAAACAGAATAAAGAAGAAAAAAAAGGACAAACGTCAATGTAATGGGGGGCAGTAGTGCTACCTCTTTGTTGTACTTGTTGTTGTTGTTGTTGTTGTTGTCGCTTTGTTATATCTCGGAAAAATCGATGATTTTGAGACGCACTCAGAGAGAGGCAGGCGAAGAGAGATGGGTCCAAGGGAAAAGGGAGAAACCGAGAGCGTCATAACGATTGCACGCCTACGCATAGAGAACGCACACTCACACACACACACATAAAGATTCACACACACATTTGTATGTATGTGTATTGACTACACGTTTATCTTTCTCTTTGACTGTTTGTTCACTTGTCAAACACGTTAAGAAAAAGTTTTCCATTCGTAAGCTTTTCATTTGCCTATTTGCAATTTTGCAAATGCAGTGAGAAATACTTAATAAATAAAATGGTTTGTGTAGTATAATTAATTGTTAGTTTGGCATTTGCATTTTTTTTTTCATTTCACTTTTCGGTTTTCCCGTTCACTTTTCTCTTTCGCTACGAAAATTATGCAACTTACGTCTCACTCTTGCGCACTATTAAAGAACAATTCAAAAAAAAAAACAATTGCAGATGACGAGTCGAAAGCGTTCCGCTTTTATTTAAACATTGTTTCTATTATTTATTACATTTATATATAGCAATAATTTATAAATAATTTTTGTTGGGATTGGTTCGGTTTTTGTTGGATGTTATCTATACTTTTTTTTTTGTTTCTTTGGGGCCTTTTTCGTTGTTACCTCTGATTTGAACTATCGGGAAATCTAGCACAGAATGAATGAGAATGTCAAGAAAACTCATAGGAAGTGCTTTTGCCAAACCGCAGCAGCAGCAGCAGCAGAGTATCCTTTAAAAGCTTCTCACAGAAAGCTTTTCGAATAAGAAAACTTTTCCCGTTATACACACAAGAGCACGTGCACACACACAGCTGACATCCTGGGAGTCCTTCATGCCATACATACGTATGTGGGCCAGAAAGCTAAAAAGCTTTCAACCCGCGGGCATAAGCTCACTTAACGTAGAGAGAGAGAGAGAGTGTGTGTTGTTTTTGCTTTAGCATTAACGAGGGTTGCAGCTGAGGCCAAAAACAAAACACATCCTGTCATTGTTGTCACTTTCATCAGTTTTTGACACATGACATTTGTCTGACGCATGCTCACAAATCATGCTTGGAGCCCTGCACACTTGCTGTGAAGCCCTGGTACAGTATGCTAGCTGCGCGGGATAAACAACAATCTAACAACAACTACACAGTAATTCTCCCAGTTCATCTAGTACGTCTATTTTACAATAAGATGGAGTTTCTTTCGTTAATAATGCTAACTTTTTAAAATGAAAACTATTAACAAATAACCCTCAATCTTTATTTATATAGTTTAATACTCATATACATCATATAAGAACCTATATAGTATCATGTAATTAATTGTTTTCTATTTGAAAACCTTTCTGTCATTTTTATATTGTAATTAATATGTTAAATTTTTAATACTATTTAATCACGATATCTAAATGTTAACAATACATCATTTTCATGTATTATATGTATATGTTGCGTGAATATACTTACAAACAAAATTATTTACAAATACACTTAACTAATTAATCAGTTAATGAAAAATGGCGAACCATATATCATAGAATCTTCACTCAGCTCGGATATTGTTGACATTCTATATCTATTACATTTTATTTCTATTATATTCAATATCTATTATAATATGTTTGATATCAATTTACGTGACTAATTGGACTAATAACTAGATTTCGATTACTTCCACAGATTATTAAATAATAAAAAATTTTAGTAAAAATAAGTATATATATCTTATTAATTTCATAGCACATGTTCATTTTGAAAGAATACTGATATGCATATAAACACGTGTTCTTGAAAGTATATACAGTGTATTCATATATATTTACTACAATCTAAAGATAAGCATAGGCACTGTTGACTCATAAGCCAACTCTTTCTCAATTTTACGAAAGTTAATGATAACAAGATATGATAAACTTGCGCTCGTTTCATTTGTCATAGCTCTCTGACATACGTGTATGTATGACACAAAGTTGTTAGTAAATAAAGCCTCTTGTTCGTACATAAATGAAAATGTTAATAGAGAGACAGAGAGAGAGAAGAGAGCAATACTCAAAGCTAGTTAAATAGGGGCTGTTTAATAGATTGAAATAATTAGTAAAATCCGACTAATTACTGCCTCTATATCATATACTGACTGACGTATGACTGCAGTTCTATTGCTTTCTCTTTTACTATCACCTTAACTTGTCTCTTTCGGAATCGTGCGATTAATATCGTTGGACTGCTCAGAATCGTATGTGGGACTCGAATTGGCAACTGTTGAACCACCAGGCTTGTATGTCATCATAGATCTGTTTTCTATGCAACGAGCTGGGATGATGAAGCTGGGCACAGAGTTCACAGAAGGGTGAATCATGGCCAAGTTTATAGTATTGTCGCCACCAGAAATAGCTCATGTATTCATCGACATTATTGGCCACATTTCGAAGATGCATTGCCAACTGCTCCACATTGTCAAAGCGATTCGCATCTATGTAGGAATGTGGAGGCAGGAATCGTGTATAGTTGGCTCCACCAAAGACTACGGGCACAATGTGATGTTGCAGTGCGCCATAGAGTTTCTCTGTGACATAGTCCACGCACAGGGAATTTTCAAAGGCCAAATAAAACTTGTAGTCCGTGTCCAACATCTCATCACAACGTGGATCGCCATGAGCACAACTGTATTAGAAAATTTGGACAGGATTAACATCGTTTAGTATGTGATACCAATATGTTTTAAAACTCACCTGAGACTACCACAACTGCCATAGATATCTACTTCTATGTGTTTCTGAAGTGCTTCCGCCAGCTCCTCACGCCTGGACAGCGTCTTGCAGTGAGAGACAAACCAGGCAACCATCTTGGTCTTCTTTGGAAATAATTCCAATATCTTGCTGTCATTCCAGCTGCCCAAGATAGGAGGTCGTCGCCAATAAGTTTGAAGACTGGGCGCCACTCTTGCTCCGGTTTCTATGTCCATAAGCTGAGCATAGGGCCACACAATGTCCGAGTCCAGGCGATAACTCATTGTAAGGTTATAGAAATTCTGTTCATCGCTTAGTCGATGCTTTGTCTCTCCCGGTGGCTCCATCAAGGCAAACACATACGCCTGGTGTGATCTACGACGAGGGGGCAATGCCTTCAACAGCGGAAAAGGTTGTGCCGCATGGAACACAATGGCATCGTAGAGCTCCAGATCGGGCAAAAGATCATGATGATTGCTTAGCTCACACTGATATATGGGACAATGGAGATCATTCCGGAAATTCTGCGGACCAAGTGTATCTCCTGGCGACTTCCAACGGTCATCCTCAAAGAAACTGCTCCAGAGCAGAATACTTCGTGTAGCTGGACGAGTTTCCGGTTTCCTGGTGTCAAAATAATCCCGGAGAATACCATACTGATTGAACAATGGGGAGCTGCGTATTTTATAGAAACCGATCAGAAGAACTAACAAAAAGAGACAGAACACAAGGAGCTTAAGGCTCCAGCGCGATTGTAAGCGCATTCTCCACTCGAACAACTCAAAATTGACCAACTAAACCGCTCGAACGGTCATAAGCAATAGTCTACCGCGGTTTAACGATAACATACCTAGCCTCCAATTGATTGGTAAAACTCTCATATCAACACATATGATACCTGATAGGCAATTTATGCCTGATAGTGTCATTGAGATAAGAAAGTTTCGGCTATCGTGTTAAATGTTACACCTTGTCACGAGGGTAGTTTCACAATTATCTATTACCATGGTAGTTTGAAATCTTACAAACTTTGAATTTGTTATAAATTAACAGAGTAAAAATGGACAAACTTTTTACATTAACTAATTAGATGAAGATATAATATTGATTATAAAAATTAATAATATTATATATTAACGTTTCATTTTATACATATCTATATATTGTCTCTTACTTCTTGACAACTTGTTCAACTACCCTCGTGGATTATCAGTTAACCACCGGCAAACTTATCGTATTAAGTACCATACCTTTTAAAAAAGCCATGTTAAGTTTTTAATGCAGTACCACCTTTCAAAAAATAAAATAATCCTTTCGACTCTAATACTAAGTATACAATGTCAAATTAGTACAGTTCAATATATTAAGAAAAAATCTGCCCCAATAACTTATTTTGATTTCAAAGTACGGTCTGTCTGTCGTAGACTAGCTAAATTTAAGTTTTCTTGCAGAAATACGTACCTAACATTATAATCTTCAAATTAGTCTATCACACGAATCGAAGGAATAACATAAGTTGGGAGCTTATGGATAAAGATTCTATAAACATACCATTATATTTTCCTAGTTTTCTTCTCTTCATATTTATGCCAGTGAATGCATTACCTGCAACGATCTTTGGAGCACATATGAGAGCAGTGTGAAGACTGTAACAAATCCATAGACCAGGAAAGTCTTTAAAAGCACCAACAGCACTTTCATTTTGAATATTTACGATGTTGACTGTGAGCTGGGCAATTAACGATTGTATGGTAGACTGTCCAGTGTCGACAAGTGAGTCTCCTAAGCTGTGGTAACCACACCAAATGCTAAGACACTTGACCATGCATTAATAACAAGACACTCGAGAATTCCAACACAAGGCCTCGACATTAATACAATCATTAGTAACAATACAAGTACGTATACTGCAGTATATATACATACATATATGTGTGTATGTATTTTTTATATGAATATGTATGTAATTTAATAGATAGACTTTTGTTTTGAACTCTCACATGCAAATGACACTTCCTATGGGGAATTGCGTGGTTAAGTTTGGACAACAACAAATTTGAGGTAATTGAAGAGCAATCTTTGGGCACAATATCGGTTTCATTACTTTAATGGAATTGTCATCAAACAAATTCATTCAATTCAGTGCAATTTGTTGAATTTTCAATTCATTGGTCAAGGGTCATTTACGAAGAAGGCTAATGCTTATTTGGCAATCATCAGAAGTCAATTGAATTTCACGACAAATAAGTAGTATATGAAAGAAATTCGAAATAAGGAAAAGGTTTGCAAACACATAAACATTTCTATTGAAAGGTATTTCAGATACAACTGGGTTTAGTTAGGAAAGTTTTGGAAACATTATAACAACAATATTTTTGCAACGATTAAATCATATTTATTATTTAGAGTATAATTAAGACAAAAATTGTTTATATATATGAAACTAATTTGTATTTATAAATAGCACTGGCTATTATGGCCTACGGCTAAGAAATCACAACATCCATATAGTAGGCTGTAATTCAAACCCAGAACCGAAACCTCACTCAAACAACAACAAAAAGAATATGTATACTTCAAGTAAAATATATACGAGTCAAAATAATTATTTAAATATCTGTTCAATTGGGATTATTTGAAACTTTTATACAGCTGCGAATAATTTAAATGATTGTTAAGTATTGATCGAATTTCTTTCCGAACAAAGTCACGAGACTCTCTTCATGAGCATACAGAAGTTAGCAACTGTAGATTGTTCACCCCACTTGCATTTAAGATAAGACGTATTCGCTGCTTTAAGAAATTCAAAAGCTCTCAGAGTTTAATGACGCATACAAACGAAATTTAATTAACAAAGAAAAGTGGAACGAACAATGTGCAAAGCGGAATTAAACAAAAAATGTAGAAAAGAACAAAATACTGGAACGTTTTGAGGAAGCCAAAAAACGGATATCTTTAAACTGATAACAATCTCGTATACACATGCATGCGTACATGGTATATGGATTAAGATATTGGGGAGGGGAGGGTAGGGGAGCTTTGGGAGATACATAAATACACGTATTATATACAAATACACACATCGGTTACAGATCTACTAGTACATATGTATTATCACAATGGACGGCCGACTAGGCAGCCTAGATGCCACAGCAGGATCGATGAGCGGCCGTATCAGCATTGCCGTTATCCTGATCAGCATCAGCATCATCTGAAATGCTAATGGAGCCCGCATTGGACGAGCTCTGTAGACGCAGTGCATTGGCATTGTTGGTATCGTTCTGTTGCTTATTGCCATGATGATCGACCATCAGTTGGGTAAGCAACTCGAATAGTTCAGTGACACCCTCATTCTCCTTGGCAGACGTCTCGACATATTGAGCGCCCACTGTTTGCGCATAACGCAATGCTGTGTCATAGACAATGGCACGCTGCTCCTCCAGATCAGTCTTGTTGCCCACAATGATTAGTGCAATTTCACTACCACGCATCTGTTTAAGTTCGCGCACCCATGATTTGACCTTTTGAAATGAATCTTGATCGGTTATATCGTATACTAATAACGCGCCATCCGATCCCCGATAATATATCGGTCCCAATGCATGGAAACGCTCCTGTCCAGCCGTATCCCATATATTGAGTTGGGCCCTCCGCTCGTCGGGCAGCGTCACCTTCTTGGTCACAAACGATGCTTGTAACGTGCTTAGATGCTGTGTGTTAAACTTATCCTCCATGTGACGCAACACCAACGATGTTTTGCCCACGCAGCCTGCATGACAAATGACAATCAAAAACAACAACAACAGATTCCTACTTGCATGCCAATTGGATTCTATTAACACACTCACCTTCGCCCAACAGCACCGCTTTAAAGTTGAGCGTCGGCCCGGATCTCGTTCTGCGGGTGCTCATTGTAGATCCAGTCGAATATAATTTAGTAAGCTACTCCCAAACATTTAGTAATGCTAATACACATTGAATTTCAATTGATTTTGTTTTATCTATATTTTTTTTGTCAATTTACTAAGTAGAACTGCAAATTTATCGATGAAATATTGTGGCGGCGTGTCGATACTAATGTCTGACAACGACTGCACAATGCACAGCAATCGATAATAAATTGAACAGCTTATTATGCCAAAGTGCGTAAATAATAAATGCATATATTTAAAACATCGATACAAGTCAAGTATCTTAATGGAATTAATAGGCATACATAACTTGGAAATATATTTTTAAATTTAAACATATATATTTACAGTTGTTATGAGCTACATGCAAATTTAGGCTATCGATAAGTGTCGATTTGAAAATAATACTGGAAATTATACAGCACTTAAGAGTTGGCGCGTATTTAAACTGTCTTTTGACTTAAATGGCATAAACGAATGTATACATTCATTATTTGAGCAATGTTTTGTCTACTTTCTCTAAAACAATATGTCAATTTTAAAGAGGAATTTAAATGTTGCGCCTTTCATCATCACGCAGGCTCCACACTCGTTCTAAATTCATTTTCTCTCCAACCCCGGAATATGCAAAAATTCCAGCACACACGATGCTCAGGACTGGGTGGCTTGCGCATATCCCTTAATACCAAATTGTAACTCCTGTTGTTGTTTTTCCCACTCAGCAATGTACGCTCTCCGTCGAGGCGTCAGTACGCAGTGCTGTTTTTCACACGCTCCCGGAACGAAGAGGGAAGAGAGCTCATCTATTGAGTACAGTGGGCATACGTACTAAAAATTGAACATTTCATTCAAACATAACCATCGTACACGTACACAATTATTCTCTCTCTCTCTCTATCTCTTTTTGACTTTCTCCAACCATGCTGCTCTCATTAGTAGCGTACTCTCTCTGCCTCCGGCTCCGGCTCTGACGCTGCTGACTGAGAGGCTGCGGCCGCTGTATTCTATGACAACGGCAATGGCGCAGCTTTGTCTCGTGCTGGCGTTTCATTCTAGAATTAAGTGCCGCCGCAGCAGGAATCGAAAAATCCCAGCGTCAGGCGCGCGCTCCGTGTGCCCCAAAAAGTCCGGACCCGAAACGAACCGAATCGCAACGGTGCGAAACGAAGCGAACGTGAACGTGTTACGGTATCGGCAACGCTTAATTGCAGTTAAAAAACAAAAAAACAACACAAAAAAAAACAAAACACAGAAAGACAATAAGGAGAACTAAACTAAACTTAATCAAAAACAATCAAGTTATTATCAACTTACGGTACATAGCGACATTCCATTTACAAGTAAATTTCATCACTTTCTTTATCCTTTGCCTGTGCAAAAAGAGGAAGCACAATATCCCTGCCCTACAAAAACACATACGCAATATTTTTGGTGTACACACACGCACACACCCACACACACACAGAGCCTGGCACCCACAGCCGCCACAAACATTTCTTTGGAGGGGCAACGCCGGCGTTAACATTTTACGTTGGCGTCGGCGTCAGCGTAACTTCGGCTTCGGCTTTGCCATTTGGCATACATAAAGTTCTTTGGCGAATTCAAAAGCACCGCTTAAAAACGGCAAATGTAAATGTGCAAGTCTCTGTAAATGTAAATGTAAATGTGTGTTTGTGTTTGTGTGCATTTGGTCAGTAAGTCAACAACAACTGCGCAACAAACAAAGCAAAACCAACAACAACAACAGCAACAAAAACAACAAACAAACAACAGCAATTTTGCGCTTTAGCGTTTTTGCTTGTCTTTTTGGGGTTGCTATTGTTGCGTCTTCCATATTACGCACTTTCGCACACACACACACACACACAGTCATTGCGTAAAAAGCCAAATGCGCAGCAAATGCAATTGCCACGCCCCACACCACCGCCCCGTTCTCCCCTTTGTACTGAGAAGAGAGAGTCTGTTGATAAGTTTTCTCTGCGTACCAGTGTTGCCAATTTAGTTTTTTCCGTTAAGATGTCCTTTTTAAAACTATTTTTGCTGCGAAAATGTGTACGAACATTAATCCTTTTAAAAATTCAATGTTTGATCCTATTTTTGCATATAAAATTAAAATATAATTAAAGTTAAAGTAATTTTCAGTGAAATATTTAAAAATTATATCTACAATAAAATATATTATGCTAACAAAAAATATTCCGAACAATGTAAACATTTAAAACGTCAGATATATAGAGTACATAGTTTTAGGCCCATATTTTTTAAATGTCCATTTAAGTTTTATTTGATAGACATCTTTGAATTTGACATTACATTATAATACATAATATTTAACGTCAGTTTATCATTCGGATAGTTATTTGAGACCATATATAAACATTGAAAAAATAGGCCCTAGAAAAATAATATTTATTAACAGTCAACCCTATCCTTTTTTTAATTTCTTATCATTTCCGGTATTTTTTGGCATCTCTGTTGCGTGCGTGTGTTTTTTTGCCATGTGTGTGTATAGCCTTTGCTTTGCAATTCTAGGGATACTTGAGAAGTGGAAACAGGATACACAAAATGTGCGTAGGCGAAACAAAGTGAAAAGCGCAAAACAGCGGAAACAATAACAAAGGCCACAAAAGCAAAAAAAAGGGAAAGGAAAGAGGAAAGGACACCAGCACAAGTGAAGGAATTCGAGTAAGTGCGAACAGGCAATTGCAACCAGTTGATAAAGGAAAGAGAGGAGGAGAGAGAGAGAGAGTGAAGAGGAAGAGCGAGCATGGATAGCTCGCCAGACTTATCGCTATCGCTGAAATTGCGTCGCGGTTCAAGCGATTCACGTGACAATTTCTATATGGATTTTGCACAAGGCATCGATTCGGACATTGAGGAGGTGGACAATAGCAATACAAATCTGGATGATGCCCTAGCCTCCGGATCAGGTATGCAGGTTCCGTTGCCGCCACCTCTCCCCACAGTATCGCTTAGTGAGGAGATGATGCTGCTAGTGGCACCGCCACCTCCTCCACCGACAACATTGCTCGGTCAACCGCTGCCAACACTAACGGAGACGGATGATATGCCACCAAGTCCAACGCCTCCACCGCAACAGCAAATTGGCATGGAGGCCAACTCTCCGATTGGTTCGCCCAGCAATTCTGTGCTGGAACTGGAGCTGATACCGCCACCACCTCTGTCGCCCATGGACGATGCGGGACTGCGAACCGATGACGATGATGGCGAGGAGACGGATGATGCCGAGGAAGTGATTTTAGAACCGCCAGCAGCGATGCAGCAACAGCAGGAAGACAGTGCTGATGCGGATGCCGAAGCAGAAGACGATGATGATGATGGTAATGAAGATGATGATGAAGATGAGGATGATGAGAAATCCACACCTCCGCCACCATTGCCGCCATTACCTTCGAATCTATCGTACGTACAGGGTAGCGTAACCCCACCACTGACCAAGTCACCATCAACATCACCATCACCACCGGTTACTCCTCCCCCATGTCCGCAGCTGAACATCTGCAAGATGGTGTCGCCGCCGGCACAGCATGTTAGCCAAATTCCACCCCTAACACCATCGTCCGAGAGTGAGGAGGAGTCACAGCCCAATTCTCCTCAGCCCATTGCTCGGAGCCAACCGGCACAGCAGCCGCCACCAGAAGTTGAGGATCAGGAGCCGGACTTGGACAATCAGCCGATGAGCGGTGGTCAGCAATTGGCCGCCGATGAGTACAGCCGATCTCTGGACAATGAGGATGAGTCGACAACGATCACCACACCGCCCAGTAATGGATACTCGGCTTCATCCATTATTGCACCGCCGCCGGAGCATTTTGCCGAGCTGGATGAGGATAGTTTGGGGCGTGGTTTTATTCCACCCCCGCCAGCAGGTCTCGAAGATCCCATTCAAGATACAGATGATCAAGATGATCAGCAGCAAGATGTCGACGACGAGGAGCTTACCAAGGTCGAGACCGATGAGCTATCAGTTGACAAGGTATCACTTAATGTAGGCGATGATGATGAGGATGATGATCCAGCTGATAGCATTAGCTCTCCACGAGCTGCCAGCATTGCCAGTGGCGGCATTATGTCTACCAGTGGCGCCATTGCTGCAATGGCCGCCGGAAATGCGGCTGCAACGTCCTCCAAGCCGGACAGCCGTGTGCCCAGTCGCAGCGGCAGCCAGCGATCCCATGCCGGCTCTCGTGCCAGCTCCCAACCTGGCTCCCAGCATGGCTCACGCACTGGCTCCCATGCTGGCTCACGTGCCGGCTCCCGTACCGGCTCCATTGCCTCTGCATCTGCATCTGCCTCGGCTGCTGCCGCAGTTGCTGGAGCTGCACCCGTGCTCTCCCCTCAAGCATCACTCAAGTCGCAAACATCGCTGAAGTCACTGACTTCCATCTCGGTGAGAAGTCCAGCACCATCTCTTAAGTCTTCGCAGCGCAGCGTCGAGCGTGTCCAGAGTCCGCCTGTTGGTGAAGGTGCTCCGGCCATGCCATCACCTCCATTGATGCGTAGCTCGCCACCTGAGCAGACCAAGAGTCCCACGCGACAGATGCACAGTCCTCCGCGTATCACAACGCCACCGCGAGTTTGCAGTCCCCCTTTGGTCAGCAGTCCTCCCAAGCTGGCCGAAACAGCCGCAGCAGCTGCTGCCACGGTCACAGCTGCACCCAAGGAGCTGGTCAGGTGAGTCTTGAGTCTGTGACTCTGTAGGCAAGTTTCATTTTATTCATTTTTGCCAAACAATTAGGATTTTTTTAAAAGGATTTATTTTTAAATGGACAATGAAATCATAAATCAAACTAGGGCGAAAATGATATTCCGCATCAAAATCGGTTTAGTTTTGATTGGAAATCTTAGGGACAAAAAAATAAAACGACTCACAATCAAATTTAATAAGTCTAGGGCTCTTAGCAAAGGACTCTCTTAGCAGTCTCATCGACTGATTTACATATAGTTTTGGGATGGATAAGATCTCAAGACTACGATACGAGGTCATTAGGTCTATAATTTCAGCACTCGTCGTATGATTTATATCTATCTATACCATCTCTCGTACTTGTTCCCATTTGTCTACTCTGGTTGCATTATGATGAGCTCAAGCCGTGCACTTTCAGTACCGGGATGTGAAAATTGTCCTCGCTCCTCCCTGTAGCTCTTGTCTCTCACTTTATTAATTGCATAAGCGTTGCCATGGCTCTGTCGTTGTCTGCCTCCATTAGTTGCTGTTAATAGCCGAGCCAAAACTGTTTATCTCATGCCACTCGACGCTTGCCGCATGTTGCATGCTGGCATGCTGGCATGCTGGCATGCTGGCATGCTGCTTGTTGCACGTTGAGCGTAGCTCAGGGCTCTTGTCTGACGCCTACTAATGCATCCCTTTGCATCCCTTTTCCACTCTTCAGGCTGCAACTGACAACAACACAACAACAACAACAACAACAGCAACAACGCTGCCGAGTCGCGTTGTCGTTGTCGTTGCTGTTGTTGTTGCCGTTGTTGCTTTTACACTTTGCATTAATTAAACATCACGTTTCCAGTGCAACACCCTGACAAGTTGCACAACCATTGAGGCCGCATGGCCCACAAGGCGTATGCGGCATTTTTCTCTAGTGCGTATACGCCACGTTGGCTGCTGCTTCTGCTGTATGATGGACCCGAGTTGATTGGCTTGCCACGAACAAATTGCGCAACATGAATATTGTTGCAGGTTGTTGTCCTCAACTGATGTCACCGTCTCCAACACCATCACCATCACCATCACCTGGGCTCGCATCAACGTAACGTCGCCTGCGGTCGCTCTGCTTTTGACACAATTGAAGGCGACGACGCGACGGTTGCCCACTGCCACGCCTACAGATTTAACCCCAAATACACACCCACACACACACACACACACACATACACAAATAGGTCAATTGCAAGTTGGGCGTGACGTGGACGGCTGCCCGGAAACATTTAGACTGGACCACATCCATTCAACGGCTCCATTATTGCCTTGTTTTGTTTACCCACCCGACTACCTAATGGACACACTTCCAGGCCAGCGCTTTTCTTTTGTGCTAAAGACTGTAGACTCGCCTCCCATTTAAATATGCATGCAAAAAAGGGGGCGTGACAGTGAATGCACATGGAAAATAGCCAAGTCAAATTGCAAGCTGTTATTGAAAATATGTAGCAAAGAATGTGAGACGGTTATATTAAAAATTCTTATAGCTATATGTATATTGAAAGATTTAATTTACTTTTATGCTAAACGTCATTCAAAAAGGAAGGTAGTTAAAAAGGAATTAAAAAAGAATAAGATTTTTAATTGGCTATTCATTTAATTTACAAATAACATATAATGCATAAAGTCTTTTATTCAAACATTTAATAATAGGTTTTCAAAATTAAATAATATCTTTAAGGCTCATTTAAAATCTTGTTTTTTAATTTTACCAATTTCCATTCTGAGTGTTTTGTCGATTACTTCCCTTAAATAGTCCAAAATATATATAATAAAAATATAGATATCGATACCCATCCCCACAGAATATTTGGTTCTATATAATTTTCGGCTGTATCTAAAGTAGTTAAATTAAAAACTATCCTACACTGTTATACAGATAACTTTTAAATACTGTAAAACTATTCTACACTATTACTACATAAAAGACTTTAATATTTACACTGTAATAATTGTCACATGAATAGAAGTCGAATTATTGAATTGGTTATACAATTAACTAGCTATTTAACCGGTTGTTATCGATAAGATTTTACGCTCTAATGAGTAGTGGATTTAAGCTGAATGTTGCATTCACCTGTACGACATTTGCAACATTTGAGAGTTCTCCCCCTAGTTTTCCTACCTCTCCAACCCCTTTTGCTCACGTGCAGTGCTCTCCTTGACTTTGCCGTTTGCCTGGCCAGGCGCATCCATTTATTTATGCAACAGAATCGAGTGGAGTTGAATGGAGTTGAGTTGAGTTGAGGACAGCAAGGCAGCGTGCAACACGACATCACAGGCAATGTGGCAGGTTAACAACCCCAAAAAAAAAAAAGCCAAAACGCCATAAAGTATGCAGCGCTTTTAGAAATCTGATTACAAGAGCGCTTGAGTGCATGACCCACAGTGCCAGACAAACACACACACACACACACACACACACGCACAAACACACCCACATTTACGGAAAAGCCAACCATAAGGACACGGTTCTGTGGCTTGACTTCAATCGACATTCAGCTCGTCAGGATACTGAGGACTGAGCTCTGTGCAACCGCATCAGCTTTGCCCTGTGTCAAGGTTATTTATAAGCTCCCCACTTGTTGCAAGTTTCATGTTGTACGTGCCACATACCCTTAATCCTAGTTCTCCAGACCCTCTGAGCATATGCCACAATGATGAGTACACTCGTACACTCGTTTCAAGTGCTGCAACACTCGCTCCACAATACTTTCGAGTGCCAACATCTCAAAATCAATCTCAATTCAAAACCAAACTCTAACTCAAACCCAAATCTAAATCTAAAGCTAAAACTCAATCTCAATCTCAAAACTCAATCTCGAATCTCAATCTAAATTTGATAGTCAGTATATAAACAAATGCTGCATTTTATCTTCAATGCATTCATACACTCAAAGTCAAGTGATCTGAATGTAGATGTGAATGTGAATGCAAATGAATAGCAACAGTATGCAGAATGTAACAGAAATTCGTGTGAATAACCCCAGTCTAAAGTCCATAAAACATTTCTAAGAGATCTCTTATAAAAATAAACTAAAGGGACTTGCAACAAAATAAATGTACATTTTCATTTTAGAGAATTCTTATAATATAAGAAGAATTTATATAAAATTATTAAACAATATTTCTCCAGTTTCTATTTGAGATATTAATAATATATATTTAAGATTATTTTTAGAATATGATTGCATTAGTTCAGTTCTAAAGTAATTCGAATAACTTTTGCAATAATGGCATAGACAATCTGTAGATATATCTCTAGAATATTGTTTGATTATCATTGCAATTGTCCAGGAATCTATTTCTGTCTTGTTTCTAGTTCCAATTTAGATACAGGAATTTCTGCTTTATAGTTTTAGTTAGGATTGTCTCGTAATTCACCTGTCCGTCTGTCTCGTTTATGGCTTAATTACATGTCCGCTGCGCCTGACAACTGGCAGGAATTCCAGCTTCGTCATCTAATCATATCAAGCTATACTTCTGTGTGTATATGTATATCTATATATGTATATGTATGCATGAGTATATATTCAGATTTGAATTGTGCACTCACTAGCGAACGATTAGTTTCAATTGCTAACGTGGGCAGCCCCAGCGCCAGGTCTTTCATTAGATGTTCTTTTTTTTCACTCTCCTACTGTTGCTGTTATTAAGTGCAATTTAGTAGTACACATTGATAGGGTGAGGAGTACAGGGTAGCTGGGGAGGTCGCGTGTGGAAGCATATACATATGTAGGCAAAAATTGAAACACTCGCTGAACATCAGCTGCTCTATGATGACAATGACCATGTTATACTATAGAGCAAAGGTTTAAGTTTTAGTTTATTTTAGTGACATTTCTGTGTGACTGAAAGAGTATACAGTGTTTAAATAAATATGAATCAAAAACCAAAAAAGGTCTGGTTAGGAAATTAAATATACTATTCAAATGTTCAAGATAGTACTAACAAATTTAGTTTAATTTCTGACTGCTTTTGATCATGCTTTGAACTTCTTAACCAAAAAGAGGTGTGAGCCATGTGAAAGATCTGCAAATATTGCAAGTTAGTCCGGAAGATGTGAGATTTGATGCTTGATCAAACATTTTGAATACTCAGTGAATACAGGTCTGTCTATCTGTGTGAATCTGTGAATCTTTTGTGGTTTGAGTGGTTGAGTGGCGCACAATGAGGGACGCCGCCTCGGCGGAAGTGTCTGGCACCCAAAATGATGAGCGGTGACCACTCGACGCTCTCAAAATATAAGAGTACGTCCATGCGATAACAGAACATACGTAAATATGTATATGTATATACACAGCAAAAAAAAACTATGCACTTTTCGGGATCATCTCAATCCCAATTCAGCGATCTTGAATTTTCTTAAGCCGATCACGAGATACTTAATTCAGTATTACATATAAAAAGTAATTATACATGCTGAATTAAATAAAAATAAAGTTAAAAATTAACAAAATTATTTGACTTTAAACTTTAAAATGAAAATGGGAAAGATAAAAAAGCTTGTTCTGGGCTATACATTACTTCAACTATACATTAATTCAAAGAGGAATTTTAAAATTATCTTTTTTTCGCTGTGTATATTTGTGTGTGTACCCAATGGCAACAGCTAGTCGATTATTTAATTAAACCATAGTGTCCATAGTTGTATGAGTGTCTGCAGATCTGCAGATCGCGAATACCAAAACGGGGCCTCATGCAAATCCAACGATTGTTGGCGGCAATCAGTGAATCGACGTCGCTCATCGTTGCGACTGCACTGTGACTTTACACAGATAGCAGACAGACAGACATATAGATAGACAGATAGACAGATAGACAGACAGAGAGATTGACCAGCTAATCCATGCCTTCTGCATCCACATCCACTTCCAATTCCAGCAGCAGCAGCAGCAGCCCAACCTCAACCAAAGAGAAACCTTTGGCCACACTCAGCTATCAGGATGAACAGAAATCACAGGCAGTCCCAAGTGTATCCACTGTGGAGACCGTACCAACCACTGTGGTGACCAGTCAGCCGAGATCACACTTTACGAGCAGCCATCATCATTATCATCTGCCGCATCAGTTCCAGCATCCGCATCATCAGAATCATCATACGCACAGTGTTCGGGTCCCAACACCCACTGTTCCAAGCAGCTATGCTCCTCCTCTGGATACAGATGGACGCTCTCCTGGTTATATACGACGTGGTGTACCCTTGGCTGCTCCCATTCTGAGCAGTTCATTGTTGGCCACACCCGGAGAGGCGGGCCATGTGACGGCATCTGTTTCTCCGGGCAGACTGTCGGCACGCTCTGGGTCACAGCATCATGTGACCATCGATGAGTCCAGTTTGCCGCATAAGAGCAGTGTGGAGAGTGCCGGACCCAGTGGATTAATCCTTGGCGGTGGCGATGGCGATGGCAATGATGATAATGGTGGTGATAGTTCAGATGGCCCTCCCTCATCGCCAGGTAGCAGCTCTAATCGTCAACTTAGCCAGACGGATGGGGAACGTCAAGGTGGACAATTGACATTAATGTATCACTCACATCAGCTGACCAATTATCCGGTCATGCCTGCCATTAAACGGACCCATCGACCTTCCTTTGTCTATCCAGCTATGCCGCGGGTCAAAGCGTAAGTTCCGGTTGTACTCGTATTTACACATTACAATTCCTTCTAATCATTGTGTGTTTCTCATATTTAGCGGTGATGCTCTGGCCACACTTTTCTCGGCTCTTTATGGTAAATTGCTTGTCGTTATGGGCGTGGCCTTTCCCATGGCCGAAGTTATTTCAACCTATATACCGCCATCGTTCTATGAGGTTAGTTTTAATCCAACAGCTTTGATTGATATCATTATTCAGGTTTATCGGCAAGCAATCAGTCATATTGGTTGTTGCCCATTTTAATTATATTCTTTTTTTTTTATTTTTGGCTAAGTCCTTTCATCTCATAATAATTTTACAAAAATATGCAAGGCTCATCCTTTAATTTTACTAGAAATTTAAATTTGTCGGCTAAACTATGATTTTATATAAATTAAAAACTTTCTTTCCTTCCGCTAGACGTTTTATTTTCTTTAGCTGGACTTTTCCTTACGTTAAGTTAAATATCTTTTTAGCTAGATATTTCTTTTTTTATTTAGTTTGACTTCTAGACTAGCTAGCATTTTAGGTTCACCTTTCTGTAAGCTAGACCCTGTCTTTATTTCAGCAAGACTCTTACTTTACATCTACTTGGTATCTAACTATACTGCTTAAAGTCTTGAGTTGCTCTTAGTTTGTTTCTTTATCTGTGTCATAATTGAGCTAGTTCTCTTTCTAATTTTAGAAAACATATCTATAAGTAATTCCCTATCTAAAAATCTTGTTTTACAGGTCTACTACTTGTACTTGTACATTGGCAGCATGATCTTTCTGCTCTTCATGTACGCCACATTGCTCTGGGGACGTCCCAAGCTGCCAGTGCCCATAGGTAAGATATAATCAATGGATCTACTTAATCAATAATCTCACAATCCCATCAATCTTTCTTGCAGCCTCGCCTAGTAAGTCAGCGGCAAAGGGAAGTGCTTCGGATAGCATGGATGAATCGGATACGGATAGCACCTCGACGCATAATCGTATTCCTCCGGCGATTCAAGTGCGTCGTCCATCGCTATTATCCCCGCTGGGGAGACAACATCATTACGGAAGTTTCTATCTACGTATGGGAGCTGTGGGTAGGTTGTTATCCTATCCTATCTGATCAGAGAATACAGCACTTGTTTCATTTGTTCATTTACAGCATTTGGTATTGGAAGCATGATCTATTCGGGTCTGGAATTTGGCCAGTATTTCGAGCTAAATCCGGATACAAAGTGTCACAATGTGCTGCTCGCCTTGACGCCAGCGACACGTATGGCCTTCATCTTCATTCAGATGTACTTTATCTTTCTGAACAATGAACAGATCAAGGTGTATCGTTATAAGATCATAGCACGATTTGGATTAATGCACATGATTGGCACCAATCTGGCCGTGTGGTTGAATGTGTTGATTCAGGAGACAAAGCATGAGATACTTACCTTTTACAATCCAGAAAATCGTACACTTCGCATCTCACATCGTATTCCTGGTCATTCACGGGGTCATGCGGTAATCTCACACGATCCCACGGCACATCTGAGGGTTCCACGTGGTCTCAAGGGTCCTTATCAAATCTTTGAGTGTCGGCGTACCAACATCATTGGTACTTTGGTCCAGGATGCTTCGCCCTTTCTTTTCCCCTGCACCATCGAATATTCGCTAATCTGTGCCGCCATTCTGTATGTGATGTGGAGAAGCATTTCACGTCCACAGACACCAACAACACCACAGCGACCGGATATGATTAGTTCCCCGATGAAGCGTTCCCCACATCACTACTCCGTGGACTGTGCCCGCGCCCACAAGGGTCTATTTGTGGGCATACTTATCCTAGTCCTAACCATCATCTCTCTGATCATATTCTTTGTGCTGATTTCACGTCCAGAGTTTGTCGCCTTGGCTGTTACCGAGGTCACCATCTGTGAACTACTTATCTACGGGACAGCAACAATTGCGACACTTCTTGGGATGATACAAATCCGACATTTGCAGTACGATGCCTATCGCAGCTTCTCCCTGGACGACATCTTGCTGGTTGGTGCCCAGACTGGTTCCTTTCTCTACAATATATTTACAGTGATTGCTGGACACTTTACACTGCGAAGTGATGATATGTTGGTACCCATCAATGCATTGGCCTCCATTGTCCAGACCGCTTGTCAGACCATGTTTATACTCGATGCTAGTCGGAGGCAGGCGGTTAGTCCGGAGCATATACGGAAGAAGCCGGGACGGGAAATAGTTACATTCATGTTGGTCGTGAATCTGGCCATGTGGGCAATTAGCACTTTGGAGAAATCTCGAGCTGAATCGCATCCTATACAGTTGAACTTTTATGGCTTGTGGGCCTGGACAATCATCACCCATGTCTCAATGCCCTTGGCCATATTCTATCGCTTCCATTCGACGGTCTGCTTGTGTGAGATCTGGAAGAGGGCTTATAAGTTAAAGCCCACATATATGTGAGAATTCGCCCGCTCGCGCATTCAAAGTATTGCGCAGCAGCAACAATTCTGCGAGGATCTCAAGACAAATCTATCATATTGCTATTGCTCGACAACTCTGGCTGGTGGTGAACTGGAAACAGTCGAAGAGGTGGACAGCGGTGGCAGTGGTAATGGAAATGGAAACGGTAATGGTAATGGTAATGGTAATAGTAACAGCAACAGTAATAGTAACGGAAATAGTAATGGAAATAGTAATGGAAATGGTAATGGAAGTGGTAATGGAAATACTGTAGCTGGTGCTGAAACTGGAGTCCCTGCAGTGGATGCCAATAACCAGCAGGATGAACAACAGGGCGGCGGCAGCGGAGTCAGCCGGTTGGAAAGGCCACCAGTCCGTGCCCTGTCGCCGCAGAGCCTCAACACGGAGAAGGCCTTCTGTCCGGTCTATGTCATAAACGGTGAATGAGTTTACGCGCACTTTGAGTTCATTGACGCCCTTAGCGGACATGAGCTCACCTTTGTTTAACACCTTTGCACCCACCAGATACTTTAACGAACAACTAATAAGCCAAACTCTCGAACTAATACCAAACAAAACAAGAAAAAAATCATAAAGAGAACATCACCCACCATTTGAGAACCACCTTCATAATTTCATAGCCTTGGCGGGTGCAAAAATTGATTAATAAATCCCAAAAACGAAAATACATAAGAAAACATATCCGCATGTTTGAAAATGGTAATGGATATCATAATAATGACGCAATGAGAATGACATTTGAGATGCATACAAATACAAATATTTTAAATCGTATATAGTCATAATCGTATATGATTACACGTATAGAAGACTTCAGAAAACGATAACTCTAAAAATGTCAAAGAAAAGCAATGTCATGTATGAATGTGTGAGTGTGTAATCATCTCAATATATATTAATATTTGTAGATGATATCAAGATCATACCATACTTATGCTCCCAAGTTAGTAACATGTTGATCCACGATTTAATAAATAGTTAAAGTAAGCAGATGATTCAGATCCCAGATCTCAGAACCTTAGATTTTCACAACAACCAAGCATTATACTATTCTAGACAACACTGAAGTAACTTAACTGAGAAGCACCGAGAGAGGCGACTGTCGCAAGATAAGGAGTTGTGAATCGTAAAAGCAAACAATATACATATATATATATAGGCACATATAACCTAAAGAGTTCGATTTAACAATTATACAGATACGATACGATATGATATGATACCGTTTACATTCATAGTTGGCAGTTCATGAAAGTATGGGAATATAAATATTAATATCTTAGATGTTGGCTCATTAAACGTAATTAAGTTAATTGAAATCGAAATACATCAACTTGCATATGAAATATAAAGCGAGAAAAATACATAAACCCCACCAAATGCGAGCGATAAAGTCAAACAACCACGAAAAGTATTAACTATATATTAAACTACTACTAGAGAGTGAAAGGGAAGATAAAGCAAAGGTTTATAAAGCATAAATAAATCATAAATAAAATGAAAAAAAAAAAATAAGAAACATATAGTATATAGACTTATTTAATACCTTCGATTAATCAAGATGCATTCTTATAAAAATATAAGTACGATCCCGTGATCCCTTTAATTGTTGAAATACATACTTTGTTT
Organism: Drosophila testacea; assembly: GCA_035043265.1. Taxonomy (NCBI): domain Eukaryota; kingdom Metazoa; phylum Arthropoda; class Insecta; order Diptera; family Drosophilidae; genus Drosophila; species Drosophila testacea. The sequence goes on from JAWNND010000229.1 coordinate 5,933,209, forward strand.
TTATTATATTATTATTGTTGTCATTATTAAATAAATAGCTGACTTTGGGTTTGTTGAATTGCAAATTTTAGATTTATTAAATGTTCTATTTGATATTTTTCATTAATACATACATATGTATATGTACTTGTTAAGAAGTTTGTTTTCTATCCCCCGTATCCAAAGATTCTTGTGATAATTTACTTATGCTTGTTCAAATTGTTCAACTTGCTCTCGTCTTATTTACCAATCAAAGCAAATACTTAGCTAAGACTTACAAGTAGTATTTATAGGTTTAATAATATCCCTCTATAATGCCAACCTATCCAGTATTTAGTAAGCCTCAACAACCTTTGACGGACAAATCACAAAAAAAAAGGAATAAGAGAAATGAAAAACGCACAAATAAGCAAAGAAATGAAACGAACTATGTAATGTAATTTTTAAAAAAAAACTTAAGAGTATAATTACTTTTTTTTTTAAACTACCATAACGGTATAGGATATATCAATATATATATATACAAATATATCTATATACATATACATATGTGTATAACTAAATACTATACATAAGATTTGAATAATTTCTCTTGTATATTTTTCAATGCCAAAGAGTTTTTACATAGCCTAAGTTGAATATTGCTTTCTATATATCTGTAACTACTATATCTATAGTATATATAGTATTTATCTATAGATATGTATGTGCACATACATACATACATACATGTACATGCTCATGTGTGTTATTCTTATGTACTTGGAACCAATGATTTGAGTTCGAATTTGAAAATATCCTTACATAGATATTGTATATTCAAGTTATGCATCAAATGAGAAATTCAACTAACATTATGATATATGATATGAACAAATATTTATATGAACAAATATATACATACATTTATATGTATGTATAACTTAGTTATCTCAATTTTATATGTATTCAAACTAAATTTTTAACTAGTATAACTGTAACTTTGTATGCATTTTCTTACCATGTATTTATTGTACACCAAACTTGGACACTGCTCAAATCTGAAAAATTAAAAAATTCAAATCGAATTGATAACGACAAAACGAATATTCCGAAATGGCAAATCAAAAATTGATACTATATATATACATATAATAGAATTTATGAAAACTAGTTACTAGTGGCGAAATAAATTCAAAAATACATTTGAAGTTGTATGGAGAACTTGTATTCCAGTAGTCAAAAACAGAAACCAAAAAAAAAAACGAAATAATAAAACAAGATTAATGTTATACCCGAAACAAAGAGAAAATAACCGGCATTTGATTAGAAACTTTTTTGAATTACAATAAAAAATAAAACATATATAAATTAAAACTGATTTCGATTCAATCGTTTTCAATTGTTTGTATTGTTTCAACAGATGGAAAATCTGGGTGAGTGTTGAACTTTATGAATCTTTCTATTGCAATGTTTTGTCAGATGAACAGCGTCTATGGATAATGTAGAAGAATCCCTTTTTATACAATTGATTTTCTAATTTTACTCCTTTACTGATCATATGCAATTATAAATGGAATAATAAATGAATTTGTTAATTTGTCAAATGTTTTGTGGGTCAAGTTAAGCATGGAGACTTCCTCTCATCTTTGAGGGGCCTTCAATTGTTATACAAACAATAATTGCCTTAATTATACCTACAAATGGGAGCAGCCAGCCAGCAAATAGACAAAATGAGAGGTAAATGAATATAAAAGAAATGAATACAAGTACTCGCATATTGTATCTCAATATGGGCATGTATCTGTGGCTCTCTTTCTCTCTCTGTCTCTTAATTTTCCTGGTTAAGGGTTGGCAATCCAGTGAGGAGAGAAACTCCTGCGTATCCCAGCCCAAAAAATCCTGGGGTCTGTGCAGTTAAAAGGAGATGCAGCATACAATTTCCCCAGCTAACTCTCTCGCCTAGCTCTCTCTCTCGCTCTTTGGCGCTCTCCCTCTCTCTTTCTCGATTGCGTTTATTCAAGCTGTGGATGCTGTGTTTCCCCTAATTTATGCTGCAATTTTGTGGATGCTGTTCAGCTGCTCCTATGTACCTAACTATATGTATGTATATGTATATGTATACCATATACCATATACCATATAGCATATAACAACTGCTTACCCGGGATTTGAACCACGCCCTGGCCAAGTGAGCTGGCCAAAAACTAGGTTAGCGTTTCTTTCTTTCTTTCATTTTATTTCATTTCATTTCATATCGTTTCGTTTGATTCTTTTTATTTTATGTTTTATTTTGTTGACTTTATTACATGTAGTACGAGAACTGAAATTGTGGTGGCTTTTATGCTGTCCCAGGACCTGAGCTTGTTATCCTTAATTCAATTACCATTTTATTTGGGTTGCGCTTTGTCAACAGGCGAAAATACTACTAAACTGGACTGCAGCTTGGACAGTGTCCACACCCACCTAGATATACATATACTTAAGCCTACGCCCATCCCCATGCCCATGCCCATGCCCTCGCCTACGCACCTCTATGCCCCACCCACAGCTGCACAGTGGCAATCATTGTGGGTGCGCCACATTGCAATTAGATACAAAAACAAGTTTACACAAATGCACCCTGTTTGGCGGCAAACTAAAGCCCAAAAAGGTGAATGTCCTTTGCCAGTTTTTTCACGCATGCGCCACACAAATCCCAGCCAGAGTCAGATTCATATTCAGAGCCACAGTCACAACCACAGGGCAGAGCAGAGTCAGAGCCACATTTAAGCACCACAGAGCCAAAGCCAAAGCCAAAAAAACAAAAAAAAGAAACATAAATAAATAAAAGAAGTCGACTCTTTGCTGACTTGACTGCATCCTGAGGCTATGTCGCACCTCTTGAGCACTGCTGTGTCCTTATAAGCATACTTCTATGGATTTATATACATTTATGTACATATGTAACGATATGTGCATGTCCTGACACGCACAGACACGCACAGCGACGAGTAGTCCTTTGGGACTCACCCACTTCTCACTTCTCACTTCTCAACTCTCCTTACTCTGCAAAGAGCTCTACTCAAGGGATTTACCCAAGTCAAAACTCCCACTTGAAAACCATTTGAGAGTCTTAGAAGAACATTACAATCAAAGTAGACTTAGCTTATATATTTAAAAAAAAAAACACTATTGTTAAACTGACAGTTTTAAGTCTACAGTTGTAAAACTAATAAAACTAAGGCCAATTATTTCTAAGTCCATATAAGTTTATTTTGATAGATATCTTTCAATTTGACATAAGTTTTCATACATTTATTTATGACATACTATACACATTGAAATCTTGGGCCTTAGTATTTTAATTAAATAACATCAGGGAATAAGTTTTGTCTAATATAAATAGCCGTTTAAAAAACTTAAAGTGGAAGGCTAATATTTAACTTTTTTTTTACTTTGCAGACGAGAGAGTATATTTGGATTATGTGAGGGAGTTAAGTTCTTCTAAGTTCTGCGATTAAAATCTGATATCTTTAAGAACATAGCTCGGTCCTAAAAGAACGCTTCTAATCATAATTCTCTCAATGAATATTCTATCTTTTCGTGCTTTTTTTAATGCATTCAAAACTTGCTTATTTTTAGGTAATTAAATATTTACAATCTCGTTCATTTTTACACTACACAACACAATGCCTGCAAAAATTCGGAATGTTAGTGTTAGAAATCTACACTGTAACGTATAATACATAATGTTGTTTTTTAATTGTCCGAAATATCGAGATTGTACTGTATTTGAATACGAGGCAATAAAAAAAGATTGACATTTCTTAAAATTTTCGATAAAAGTATGCATATTAGAATATCTGAAAAACAATAAATTATATGACTTATTTCAACTTAAATATTTCGAAAGCAATTTTATGAAAACGAGAAGAATGTATCTGTATAATTTATAGATAGATTCATTGAATATTAGGTAGCACAGCTTTTTGAATTCCACTGTGACCAGTTTTTATAAAAAAAAAATAGTTATAAACTTAATAATGCTATACTTTTTGTATAAATATCTTTAAACAATGTTTTATGAAAGTAAATTTTTTATTTTACATGAAATATCAATTTTAGCTAACAAAATTTCCAAAATCTTGCATGGATATACAAACTTAGTGCATATAAATGTATTTATAAGATATTCATAGCTATGTGACATGTCCAAAATTCCCTGTTGCTGTTTAATTATGCAATCTGTCGCATTCATTTCGAAAAAAAGAAAAAAAAAGAAAATCTCACGTGCTTTTATTCCAGACAATTGACATTATTATGAAACTGAATCATCATCATCTCCTTATTTGTATCATCATTGCATTTTGTCTGATAATTCGCGTAGCGAATGCCGTGTGCAGCAGACTGCGAAAATGGCAACAGCAACAGCAGAAGTAAAACCAACAACAGCAACATCGAATACGAATATCGTAAATACTTTACGATATACGAAAAAAGCCGCTGCTGCTGTTGCTGTCGCTGTCGCTGTCAACGATGTTGTTGTCGTCGTCGTCGTATGCGCCCAACAACGATTGTTGCTGCTACGCTGACGCTGACATCGACGTCAACGTCGACGTCGACGTTGGCAGTGCGCTTTATCGTTTGATGGTCTGTGTGCGTTCTACGTTTTGAGTTGTTAGTTGCGTTCGAACTCAGTCATAAACGAACTGTTACGAGTGATGGAAGAGTCAATACGGTGGCTGCAAACAAAACCCCAACACCAGCAACAACCCGAACACTAGCAATAGCGACAGCAACAGCAACACTAGCAACACGAGCAACAACATCAGCAACAGCATCAACAATAAACGCTATAGAAATAAAGCTTAACGAAAAGTAATCAAAATCGGAATCTGTATTTTTTTCAGATTTTTTTTGTTTTGTATTTCTGTTTTTAATCAAGTCAAGTTTTTGTTTTTGCCTCTGGTTAAATCGCTTGAGTAGTCATTGCAATTAACTACAAATACTTGTTGTTGGCGTTGCCGTTGTCGTTGTCGTTGCCGTTGATGTTGTCATTGGTGTTGTTGTCGTTGCTGTTATAGGCATTGTTGTGTTGTCAGTTGTAATTGCTAGCAATAAATTTTGTTTTACATTTTTTTTCTTATGTCTAAAGTGCTAAATAAAACTATTTTTGTACCAAGCTGTTAGCTTTTGATACCAACAACAACACCAAAAAAACAAAATAATAATATCAACATTATATAATCATAATAATAATAATAATAATAATAATAATAATAATAATAATCACAAGTAAACAATCGAATACAAGTGAAAAGCAACAATTTATTTGTTTGCTGTGCGCGTCGTAGTCGTCGTCCATTTTGTCTGTGTGCCCCCTTCCGTTTCCGGTAATCGCAACAAATTTTTGGCAAAGGCAGGCAACAACTGAGGACAACCCACAACAACAAGAACAACAAACACGCGTGCAACAATCAACCGCCTACACATACGTCCCGCCCCCCACGCCCCCTCGTGTCTCTCCCCCAATTTGCCGACAGAGCTAATGCCGAAAGCAGGACGAATTCGGTAACTGCGACATGCGAAACGAGTAACAAAACAAAACACGCAAGGACACAACTGCCATTCCACGTGAGAGTTAAAGAAACCCAATAAGTAAGTAATACACTGCAGGGAAAAGTTGCGAGAAATCCAAAATATCCGGTGTCGAAAGTTGAGAGATTCCCAATATTCGTATTTTCTTGTTTTAAGTACGGTTTTTCTTTAGAGTCTCCCAGCACAAATTTGATAATCGAAGTTAGGAAGAGACCCTATTGGGTTACAAAAAAAGAAATTCTATATAATAATAATGTAATGTTAAGAAATGTTTTTTTTTTCTCTGCACTCACACATACATGTTCATAAACATAAAATACATATGTGCATATGTTTATTAAGTATTCAATTGTCAAAATTCGTGTGAATATCGCTAATGAACACTGTGAAGCTCTTTAATCCATTTGCCTCTCCCCCAAAAAAATAAAGGTAAAGAAAAGAAAAGAAAAGAAGCAATCAAAACTTTGGGGTGACCCTCTCGAGTTACAGACATGCTTATGCATGTCACATGTTACACGTACCACGTATTTGTTTGCACATTTCTTGGTCTTCCATTAGAAAGACATTGGACATTGCTGTACATCGTCGTATGCGTATCTTTCGCTACCTTCGCTGGGGCTGGGGCTGGGGCTGGGGCAAAGTAAACCCATAAAAGTGCCACAAAAGAAAAATTGACAAAAGAAATGTTACGAGAGAATTGCGAAAGAAAAATTAAAATGAAAAGAAAACTGAAAACGTATACCACAGTATACCGCTTGAAAACTACTCGGATGATGAAGAAAAAACTAAAGTAAATGGCACAGACAACAGAACTGGGTCAATTCGCTGATGATGTTGGTAGGGAGAAGCAGGAGGAGATCTTGAGTAGTTAAGTATCAAGTAGATCAGTATTTTTTAAACGATTCGATTTACAAACTAGCTTACAGTTGTGGTGTAAATTGATTCTTCGCCTCTTTATTCTGCTCTCTTCTGGTAGATACAGTCGATTGGATGTTTAATGAGTCACAGCAAATCGAAGTTGATCTTTTAAGAATGGTTCGATTACTAATCTTTAATCTTAATGTAAAGAGAAATTTCAATTTAAAAGAAGAGACTATATTCATATATGTATTAGGAGTTCACATTTGTAATGCAATAATTGACTTTTTTAGCCGTTTGTAAGCCAAACAAGCTTCTATTCTAATTAAAAATTTCCCAAACGATTTTAGCGTCTATAACACCTCAGTTGTCGGTCGAATCAATCGTTTCAATAGCTTCAACAGTTCTTACAGTTTCTTCATTGGTTTTTTCGTCAACCTTTTATTTTTTTCAGACGAATTTTGAATAGCTTTGTGAATGCATTCATAACATGCAAGGGTTGGAAGTGCCACCTATGTATTTTTTCTAACGGTGGTGGTTTGTTATTCCACTGACCCTTGTGGGTGGTTGCTTTGCATTGGAAAAGCAAAAAATGATGGAAAAAACTAAACAAAACAAAAAGAAACACAGCCCAGACGTGAAACATAAAATATCTGCATATATCTGGCATACGAGAATATTGAGCTAATGAGGTGGCGACCTCACCCATCCAAATTGCGACCCAAGGGGGTGGTTGAGACTAATACGCGACTGCCACCCCAACCCTCTGCGAACCTTTAAGTCTCAAGGCTGACCAAAGGAAGGTGCCTGGGGGAAAAGACCATACAAAATGCCAGTTTTAGATCGCTAAAAGCAATGCTGTTTATATGGTCACCTTAATTACATGAATCGAAATACCCTCGGATGAGTATTCGCCAAAGGATAAATAGTTTATCAGAGTAATCTTACACATGCAGTTCGTGCTGTTTCGTTCTGAATATATGGTCACCCTAATAGCTTAAAAGGTATTTTATTTACTCGTTATAGGGTATTCGCTAGTTAAACTAAAGCATCAGCTGTGTTTCAAATTGCAGATTCTGTATATAAAGTATCCCTAATAACCTAAACTATCCTCCCTATAACTAATACTCGCATATAGGAATATGTTTGTCAAATCAAAGCAATAGTTATAAATTTCTGTGTATATGGTCTCCCCAATTATCCTTAACAGATTAGTCATAGTTGAATACTTAAGTAAGATTATTCAGCAATGTAATTCGAGTTTTTGATTAAATTTTCGTGTTTATATGATAACTCCAAGTTATCATCAACCCAGAATATCGCTGACAGCATTGCATTTCAAATTGTTGTTGATATTGTCTACATGGTCATCTTAATCATACTGTAGGGTACCAGTCAGTCAGGCAATTGCACTAGTTTCCTTTTTGCTCTGACATTTGCTAAATATGTGTCCATCTGCTTTGCTCAGTTTCTCATCAATCTCATGCCCATTCTCATACCCATTCCCAATTTGGTATTCGTATACAATTGCATATCCGGTTCTCAATGTGGGCGCCGTCTCTCTTTTTTTAAATGCATCTGCATACAAAAAAACAAAACACAAATAAAAAAAAAATTATATTATGGAAGGAAAAAATTGAAAAGAAACACAAATGTTTGTTGTTGGCGCCGATCTGCAAGTCAACGATGGGTGTGGGTGCGGTTTTGTGGGTCTGTCTGTCGTTTGTTTGTAATCTGTCATCGGACACTTTTGTGCAACTGTCATAAAAACAATAACAACAATATCAGCAAGAACAACAACAACAAGCAGACTGATCATAGAAATAGGCTATGATAGGGATGTAAAAAAACAACAACAATGCAACAATGTTTTCCGATGTCTATATTGATCCCAAAGTTAGTCGATGAATTGAAGTTTAGTTATAATAGCGGACACTTTAATAAATACTTTCAATTGTTATACTTTAAAGTAAGTATTCAAATTCATTTCATCTTATTTTAATATTTTAAATATTATATATATTTTGTTGCTACAATTTGAAGTTTAAGTTAAGCAAAAAGACTTAAGAATCGGAGACAAACGCTTTCAAAGTTTTTATTGTAGTAAAAATAACAATTCTACAATATAGTTCAGCTTATGTCAAATAAGTCTGCAACATTTTCAAATTTGAATTTATAAGATTTTTGTTTTTAAAAGCGCTTTACATAAAAATAAAAAGTATGCATAAATCCTAAATTCAGCTGATATTTAGGTTCAATAATATCGATGTTGAATCAAAACATTGCGATGAATATTTACATCTTTAGAGTCTAGACTACGATCTGCCACTGAAGATGGGCAATGAACCCGGGACAACGATTCGAATTCGTTTTGTTTACGAGAATATTATTTTGGTTATTGTATTATTGTAAACATGTTGAATGAATTTAGCTCTCTTGGTGGCAAGACAGGTGGCAAGTGCACCACCATCACCCCACCCATCAATTGCAACATCGATTGTAGTTGCAAAAGTTGCACTTTGAAATAAAGAAAAAAGAAAAACTGAAATAAAATAGAAAAAAAGTAAAGTTGGCAATTAACAAGTGTGCGTTAGTTTTGCTATTCCCTTATATAGACTATAAGTTGTTGTGGTCAACAACTGTTGGCCGTCTTTCTGCCAGCAATCGTTAGCCATCAAATGTTAATGGCATTAAGCAAGCTTTCAATTTGCGCGACAGTGTTGGTGGCAATGTTGTTTGTGTTGTTTGCTGCTGATGTTGCTACTGTTTGGGGCAAGAACAACACATGCGACAATTCTCAGAGACGGGGTTACAAGGTGTGAGGAGGAAGAAGTATTAGGCGTCACTTGGAAATGGCCATGGAACAGCCAGAGCCAAAAGGCGATTGGGCCAACATCATGGAAAACAAATGTTTTATGTTTGCCGCCTCGTTGCATTTTTGCGGTTTAAGTTGCTTTGGTTGTTAATGGTCAGCGCACATTCAGAATACCATACACAAGGGTGACTTGGTACTAAAGTACTGTTTCAGCTAGTACCTTCATCTAAATGGAATAGCCACAAACGTATAGCCCACATACAGTCCAAGTCCAAGATTTCCAACTCAAATCAACCAACTTCCAATGGGAATTCTGCTTTGAACTGTACAATTACTTATTCAAAATGCGGGCTACAGAATAGTATCTGTGAGATACTGGCATGCCAATTCATTGCCATTTGATAAAAATTTATAATTTAACAATTAGATATTAAGTCCATACTATACTTAACAAGCTCGAGCTAAAATTTGGTTTTCTTTGTTTACTTTTCTGATATGAGCAGCATGAGATAGAAAAGTACCTCACATTTACTAATTGTATCTTTAAGTTCACTTGAGATACAAAATTATCTATGTAAACTATTTGAAAGTATGCACGTAAGTAGGTTTAAGTCTCTCTATTGGAAGCAAATCAAGATAATATGCGAGAAATGTATCTATGAGATACAATGTCAGCTGCGGTTCATTCCAATATAGATTATTTATTAAAGATTTATCTTTCAACAACAATCAATCTAACAATTAATCATATTCGAAATAACTGTAAATTACAAGTTACATAAACTGTAGATACAAAACTATTTATTCTTAAAAGCAAATAAGCTACAGCAGGGATATAAACTTTTCAGATATTTTACATGTTATAATATACAAATCTGTATCTAAAGATAAACATGCTAGAGATGAGATTCTGCAGTACATTCTAGTTTAGTTTAACGATTTCTGGATGTAAATAAGATGAAAACAGATAGGTGATTAATAATTCAACTATATTAGACAAATTTTTCTATACATTTATATTAAATGTATAGGCACGTCTTACAACTGATCAAAAGTAGTTAAAGTAGTTAATCATATGTTAAAAATGTTTCTAAATCTTAAGTAAATGTTAAAGTCGAAAAGTCTCTGTTAAACATAGAAATCTATTTCCTGCTCACATGTAGATTTTGCTTAACAATTGTTTTCACCAGCGATTTGTTTGTTTTGAAACGCATTCCCCAAGCAAATCAGAATTTGATTTTTCTCCACACGACCTCGCCACGAAATCTAAAATACAAAGCAAAAATTATATATATTACTTGGTCAAAATGTGCAGTTGGCTGGGATGCACTTGCACTCCGTTTAGGCCCGATTTTCACATGCGTGCAACTAACGGATGAATGAAATTGGGGGCGTAATTGTTGGCCAACAGCCAGCACCAAAGTGTGGCAGAAAATTAATATAGAAATGTGAATTTACATATTGTATATCGACAGTAAAATGTATATGATGAACTTACGTAGTTGGATCAGCCCGAATAGACGGCTATATTGGGTGTATGTGTGTGTGTGTGTGTGTGTGTGTGTGTGTGTGTGTTGACCTCATCAATCTGTCAAGATCGCTGAAAATCTAGTGGATTTTTATTAGATTTCGCTATAAACAATATCAAATCAGTTCGTCAGTCAGTCAGTCAGACGTCTGTTCATGCCCCAGATGGTCACAATGAGAGCTATAAAAGAGTGCGTGCTATTTCCTTTTAGAATTTCCACTTGTTGTTCGTTGATCGGTCTCAACAACTCAAGGGCACATTTTTTGATATTATATTTTGAAAATCATTTCAATATCATGTTGAACTTTTTTTGTTAATCTCTGGTATTTGTATATTATATTTCTCTTTGCAGAACGACCAATTTGCTAACGAAAAGTCTTAAAATAAAACTGCTGCTGCAAACTGAATGACTGATTTTTCTGAAACAGCATTTACCTCCTAAAGAACTTTATACTTATCGATATCAAAGAAAGAAAAACAGAAAACTAAAATACCTTATAATCATATGCCAAGAATATGGCAAATCATTTACTATAACATTTTAGGGCTTGTCCTTTTGGTAATATATTGCTAAAACTAGAGCTCAAGCAAAGTAGTTAGCTATTAAATACTTAATTGGCAATACATCTTTAAGATACAAATAAAAAAATAGAAAACGAGTAAGCGAGAAAACGAGAAAGACGAGACAGAAGACGAAGAAGAAGAGTGAAAGAAGAGAGCAAGGAGTTGAGGAATGCAGCGTTGTCCGTATCTACATGAGATGCGAGAACGTCTATTGGATCAACCAAGGGAAACATTACAGCTGGAGAATATGGAACGAGCCAATTTACTGGACAATCGCCAGTCGGCAACCGAGTCTCATCAGGTCGGCACCGTGGTCAAGGTAGGGGCTGTTGTTGGATGTACTCGTACCAAGGATTTAAATCATATGCAATATGCCTCACAGATCAACTCAGAATACACTCACAATCAACTCACATACCATTTCAGATAACAGTTTAACATAAACATTAACATTCACATCAACATTAACATTAACATCAACAGTAACTTTCATAACTGAACATCTACATTGAAAATGCTTGTAAATATTGCATATGAATTCAAATATAATACCATAATTATCCATATATCAATATATAATATTAATCTTTGACATTTTGTATATATTTTCTACATATATAAATATAAATATCTCCTTTTGTTTGAGCTTTCCAGCTAAAGAAAAGTTCAGTTAACCATGTGAAAATTTTAAATTGAAATAATTTATTAATTGATTGATTGATTGATCGAAAGAGAACATGAATATACCCCAAATCAATACTAAAAACTGAGATATGATAATCCTTGCACGAGTTACGGAACGATTCGCCCTTTACTTTGCGTTATTTCAAATAAGATTCCAATCAGTAAAGTTTTCTCTTTATTTTCTTATTCTTTTACTTAATATGGTTTTTCTGGCAATAAATTGGAATTGTTTTTCTTTAAATGGTTTTCGCATGCATTCAAATAAATATGTATCTCGAAAAGATCTCAATGCGTCGTTCACAATGAGTTTTGTCATTAAAGTTGGAAACGTGCTCTTAACTCAATTGTGAATGACGCTACTTTCGGCTAGGCCGAAGTATATGATATCATACTTGTATTTTGTATATTATATGGCTGTAAATACGAATTCCAATTTATTGTTGTGACTAAACAGATTAGTCGTTGCAACTGAAACCTAATCTTGATTCTTTTTGAAAAATTTCCCACGAAAATAATAAACAAATAATAGCTACAAGGCGATGGATACCATACAAGTCCCGCTCATCAGCGTACACCGCTAGTACCACATGATCTGGGTGAGGATTTCAATTTGGATTTCGATGATGACTTTCCAATCGATGCACGACGACCAAAAAATGCCAAGTAAGTGTGTTCCATTAAGATAATAACACCTATTTCATCATCGTATTGTCGTATCGTACATACACCCCAATCAATCCTATTCTACTCAAATATATGTTTCGTTTTATATGTTGTCCAAAACTAAGTTAACCAAACTACACACATCATCTACTATATACATACTTACAAATACTTGTACTGTACATCTGTGATCTCGTTAACCCCGAACTCGTTTCACAGCTAATCAAAAAAAAACTCAGCTTGTACTTCTTGTGCTTCTTCTTTGTGATGATTTTGAGTTGTCATTCTCATACAATGTGATCAGTCTCCTCTTATTGCTATCCCAAAGATAGGCATACTCCAGCATAGATCCTACCTACAGTTCTATCAATACTAAATACTCGTAGTCTTAATTCAATAGCTTTTAAAATAAACCTTGTGAATTCCCATTTAACTAATAAACACAAGAAATTGTTGCAGCGGCAATCATCCAACGGTTCTGACGCAACCAAAGAAAAGGTCAGATTTCACATTGGAATTATCCATATGATAATTATAATACATATATACTACATTTACTTTAAAAAAAATACAATTATTTTAGTTTTCCATTAAACATTAATCCTAACATTAAGGAAATTTGTGATAGAAGTCAAAACTCGATATATACTATACATAATATTATATTTGCTTTTGCCTACACCTAAATATTATAACTAGTTGCCTCTAGTCCTTTTCCTGATCACACTGCATTGTGTTAGAATAGAAGCACTTAAAAAACTAACACTGGATCACCAGACTAATCACCAAAAACAAAAAAAAAACAAAAAAACAAAATAAAAATCATAGCTAATACCTCTTTTAGTGGGATGGGGAATACAGATATGTACTTATTTCCTTTGCACTTCCTGGCCAAGTTTCTATTGTCATCAGGCTTGTTTGGCAACTCGCCGGATTATAATGTCAATGAACTAGGGAGGAGTCGACACAACAGGCACATTGCCTTACATTTCCGATTATGTGTCGGGTATTGTTAAGCAGCCTGCAATTCCATCTGCAACTCTCAATCTTTCTTTCTTTCATTCATTCATTCATTTATTCATTCATTCACTCATTCTCTCTCTGGCACATAAAACAAATAGTCAGCGATTCGGAAGGAAAAAGGCATAAAAATCGTTTATACTCGTACAATGCAAGTTGCAACCATGTAAGTTGAAGAAGTTGCAAACAAATTACGCAACTTGACAACTGCCAACAACGAATCCAACAAGCCCAAAGCCAACGTCGCGACGTAGATTCCACTTGGTTGACTCCATGTTAGAGATGAGCTCCAATCGTGTTTTCTCAACGTGACTAGAAAATTATAATCGTTTAATTTCGTATTTTACAAGTTCATATTCGAAATTAAGAAGCCAATGACTTCAGCTAACCTCAAGCTAGAGATGAAAACAATTCTCTCTCTTATGATTATAAATATTTATTAATTAATAATAAATCAGAAATGAATCAAAGCTATCGACAAAGGATCCTGCTATACTGATCTTAAGTAGAGATGACTTTAAGTCGTGTTATGAAAAGATATTTAATGGAATTTAAAAACCCAAGGCCAGAGAAAGATTTCTCTGCAACAGATTTTAGTTTAAAAAGAGTTCCATTGAATGATTGAAAGCTAGAGATGATACAAAAAGGAGGCTAGCATTTACGCTCGTGACACGAATTCATCTCTATCACAGAGTTGGGCCTAACTCGGAGCTGACAGCGAAGCATGCCAAGATTTTAACCTCAGCTGTGCCCCAGAACTGACTACCACACCGCATCAAACTCCCCGGGTAAACTCTATTCCTCTCTTCCTGTGGGCACCCTACTACTTGTACTGTTACTGGGTTCATCTTTGTTTCGAGTCATTGTACGAATGACTTACATTCATGTGTTTTTAGGACAGACAACTAGTTACAAAAAGAACAAGACTATCAATACATGTTACAGTCTATAATGTATTATCAATGTTATAAACAGAGGAATACGAGTATAATAATAAACCAGATGATAACACAGGTTATTGTGTCTACTTATCGATCTGTCGTTGACCTAACCTTGTAGTAACTCCATTCTCCACTTAATACCTATTTCTGGATGCTGTTAACCCCTCAACAAATTGCGACGCATGATTAGATGAATGCACACAAGGTTAATGATTACCACCTTCAATTAAGCAAGGCTCACGTATTTTTAAAAATATCACTAAACTCCTCATGGGCATAACTTGTGGACCTTTGTCAATGGGGTAGGCCAAAGACCAGCAGCTATAAATAAACTGGTCCCCTGCTGATAGCTCTTAACATATGTTCAGTGTCATCAGCCCCCATCCTGTTAAACCTGCACAATAAAAGCGCAAGTAATTTTAGCCAGATATTAGCTGTATCTTAAACATCCCTCTGTAGTATAATATATCAAAAAAAGACCCAGTTATAGAAAGGAATGAAATAAGGAATGAAATCTATATACGTTATATTTTTAAAGCTCAACTAAATATTTTCAAAGTATCTCAGAGATACACAAATGAGAAACCCTTGCGATTTCCGATATTGTAAGATCCCATCTTATTAAAATTAATATAAATAAATAAATAATAAAATATAAATTATATATTTTAAAAGTAAAGAATGGCTAAGATAGCCATTATTTTCTAAAGCATTTCCTCCCCAAAAGATAAACTTATGAAAGTTTAACTGAATTGAATACCGTCAAAAGACTTTTGAACACAACAGACTGTTTAATCTATTAGCTTTCAGTTCTTAACAGATTTAATCCAAATTTGCCACTCAGTTTCGGTAAACCACCCTGAATTTGTTGAGACAATTGTTTTGGCTCATAAATTGTATTGAATCGTAATACCCATCTGTATATTAATAATCATTTAAACCCTGTTTGTACAGTTCTTTATGCTTGGCCAACTGTGTTCTTCCCCTTTCTTTATCGGCTAACACTTACTTCCTTATGGTTGTTTCTCTGGGTGCGGTTGTTGGACTGTTTTGTGGTTTATTTTTTTCCATTCTCTACTCCTTCCCTTTTCCATACCCATACCCAATTCCCATTCCAATAATGTTCCCATTCCAAATTCCATCCTTATGCATGTCATTCAGTGCAGTGTGACGCAGTTGTTGGCGACTCGCGACGCAAAATCCTTTTGTGCAACCCCGTCCTGGGCACCTTACAACACATACCCTACACTCCAATGAACAGGACTCATCGATTTATAGAGTGAATGGGCCAAAAGTGTTGTAGCGTTCAGATGGCGTCGTTGTTGTCTTGCCGGCGTGCATGGAACGAATGAAGAAGCAAAACAGAATCCGATGTTGGTTGTTGTGAAAAGCGCACAAAACAAAACTACGCAAAACACACACGAATTGCGGTAAAAACGAAGCGAAAGCGCAAAACTTTTACGATATAAAATGGGTCGTCGTCGGGCAGCCATCCAAAATGAACTCAACTCTGCTGACGTTGACGCAGATGCCGACGTCGACGTCGACGGCACAGTTGAGTTTATCGTAAATGCTGTGAGCAGCGCACAGTGGTTGAAACAAACATCAGAAGCTAGGGAAAATCTCTGTTGTTGTATTTAAGTATGTTCAGTGGATCCTGTTAAATATCCTTTGATATATACAATTCAATTCATATGATTGAGAAAAATTGAGGTGGAAAAAAAACGTATACAAAGTTTAAATCCGTATAATTCTTACTATTAAATACTCAAAGAATAAACTTATAGCATTTTATTTCTTAAGCTTCGAGTACTTGTACTTAAAAAGTGTACTCTAAGACACATCTTCTTTTTTAATTACACTAAAAACTCATCAATTTACTTAAAATTAAGAGCTTCCATTGAGTCAACACTTTAATTTTAAATACACTCTGAGTTTCGAAGCCAATTTTAAAATGATTTTCAAGTAGAAAGGAACCAAAAACTTTTTTTTTTCATACATGTAATACTGGTTTTCCATTAATGCAAACATATATTTATACCAAAAATCTGCTACGGAATTTTCTTATACAGTTTACTAGTTTTTCGTTTAGTTATCGCGCTGCCTGAACCACTGTGCTATCCTTTATACGCTTTGTGGGGTTGTCTCTGGCCGGTCTCGGCATGTCACACACACACACACACACACTTACAGACACATACGGTGTGCCCGTGGCCAATGTGGGTAATTGAGTTTTGGGCTTGTTGCTTTCAGTTAACTGACAGCTCGCCCGTCCTTTCCTCCCTTCCTTCCCTGGCCATCCCTTTCCATCCGTCCTTTAATATTTTTCTCCTTGCTTTGGATTTTTGTTCCTTTGATTTTGTGATTCGACAGACTGCGACTTGTGCCGCTTTCAATATGTTGTGGGTTGCACTTTGAAAATGCTGAAACACCCTATTGCCGGAACTCACCCCTTGATGGGTTGATGGATTCTGTCGTGGGAATCGAAATCCGAATATATTATGCATTCTCAGCTAACTTTTCCATTCATGTGTCCCTAACAAGTGACCCATTTTTTTCTGCCAACTATTGTTGCCACAAACGAATGCAAAAACTGACCTGTGAAAATAAAGTGCACAACTAAAAGATACCCAGTACACAAATGAATTTAAAACAAATTCCTTTTGTTAGAAGCATTTCTTTTGTATGTTTAGCAAATCACAATTGGGGCTTAGCTGAGACTAACAAGCCTCAAGGATACCCTGTATTCACACACTGCAACGGCATCAGTTGCATTCATAATTCCAATGAATCAAGCTAACAAAAGGCGCTGGCAGAAAGCTGAGCGATAATCCACTGAGCCACTCAACAGAGATGCCAACAATTTGCGACAAAAAAGGACAAAAATAAAATAGCATTAGATTTAAAGTGTTGACTGTTAGTAAATTTTATTATTATTCTCAATGATCTCAATGATTCTAGATATCTTTGCTCCTAAATGTGTTTAGTATATGACCTATTTAATTTGTTCAAAAGAGGCTTCAATGGTTTTAATGAAATGTGAATACTGAGGCTGCTTTTTTTTGGCCAAATGAACAACAGAGAATATTTGACATTTTTCACAGCTGAAGTAGCTGTAAAAAGGACAAAAGTGTTCGGAAAAAGGCTGTATTGACAACACACCCACATACACACACCTTACAAATCCGAAAAGCAAACGGAACTAAAACCATTTTAAGCTTTGTCAACAAGTCACATTGGCAAGGCAAGGCAAGGCAAAGTGGGGTGCGGCGGATGTGGGTGGGGAAGGTCCGAGATGCACTGCAATCACAGCCAAACGAGTCATTAACATGTCAATCAAAAGTAAAACAAAAATAAAAATAATAATCAAGCAAAAAACAAATGAGGAAATAGAAAAAGAAATAGGGAGAGAGCGAGAGAGAGAGAGAGAGAGAAAGAAAGGTAAATTCAATGCTTTTTATGCAAATAAAAAAAGCACACACTATGAATGGCAATGCTGGATAGGGAGCAGCAAGAAGAAGAAGAGTATAGTAAAGAAAAAAAAGAAAGGAACACAATGTGTCCTACTTTCTGGCATACAACGCTGGATGGAATGTTTCCCCTACGAGAAACCTTATCCTCCTGTAAAGCAGCATCCATACACAGACCGACAGAGAGAGAGAGAAAGGCAGTGAGAGTGAGATAGGCAGTGGGCGAGACAAGGATAGAGAGATAGAGGCAATAAGGAGAGGCCAACCAGAGATTCGGCGCACAGGGGCGGCTGCTGTAGAGTCAGCAGAGACAGCAGAGGGCTTAAACCGAGACGAGCCTTTTCAGTTGTAGTTGGATAGTAAAGGGTCTTGGACGTGTTATATACAGCGTTCGCAAGGTAGCCAAGACACAAGTTCAGTGACAGTCCTCAGTGACAGCAAAAACAAAAATCAGACACAGTTATCAGCTAACAAAAGAAAAAATAAAACAGTCTGGTCCACAAAAGAATACTCAATAATTTGAAAAGAATCTGTGCATTTTTTGTCAACTTTTTTTTCTTGTTCTATGTGCTTGCTTTCAAG
The DNA here is from genome assembly GCA_035043265.1 of Drosophila testacea. NCBI lineage: Eukaryota > Metazoa > Arthropoda > Insecta > Diptera > Drosophilidae > Drosophila > Drosophila testacea. The sequence continues at coordinate 5,951,872 of JAWNND010000229.1, forward strand.
AATTTTGTTGAAACGGCTGTGAAACGGCCTGCTGAGCATATAAAGTGACAAATCTGTGTTAAGAACCGTTATTTAAACTTCGATAAAAAAAGTGCTATTAAATTAAGACAGTTTAAATTTTCCTTGATTTTTTTTTCGGTGTTCAATTGAAACAATTTGCAGGTCTTTTGGCCATTGCAAAAAAGATGCGTTGGGCGCGCTTAAGATTTTTAGTCTCTCCTGGTTTTTGATAGCACCGGGCAGCTCTATACACACACACACACATACACACACACAGATGTCTGTTACACAGTGAGAGCAAGAGATTTGCTCTCAAGTGTTGAGCTCGTAGCTGAAATATAATTGTATGCAATGTATACATTCATATCAGATATATGTACCTATGTATATGTATCCTTATATATAAACTATGCAACGCATACACACACACATACACACGCACACATTCGAGTTTATCTCACGCAGTTATTTTCCCTCTCTCTCACGCTCTCTCTCTCTCTCTCTGTCAGAGGCTGTCAGAGGCTGAGCTTTGGCTTTTGGAATGCGTGAGCGAGGGATGAATTTTGAGTTGACTGAGAGTTGTTTACTTGATGCCAGAGAGAAAAGAGAGGTCACTAGGTCGCTCCGGGACGCATTCCAAAGCAACAACAAGAAGAACAACAACAACGGCAACAGCAACAAACAACACAAGCTTCAAGTGCGGCTTAATGTTCGCGCTTTTTGGCCACGCCTCATTTTGCCCATTTGCCAAATGCATTTCAAATGCGTTCCACAAAATGTCAGAGAGCAAGACACACACGCACACACACAGAATCAGAGACACACACACACACACACATTTACGTAAGAGAGAGCAAGCAGAGCTTAAGAACAACAAAAGATTTGTTGCATACCTTTGTGCGTTGCATGCAACACTCAAGCTGCAAATTGTTTCATTAATATTTCATGCCACAGCCAAACGACAACGACAAGTGCTAAAACGTCGCGTAAATACAAAAGAAAGAAAGGGAAAACAATTAAAGTGATCGGTAATACGCACAGTTATCGGAGTTTATCGATTTGAAAATCGAGACAAGTGCTAGCAAGTGCAAAAAATCAAAAGAGGATCAACAGCCAGCAAAACGGAGACCGACACGGAAACGGAGACAATGGGCGGCGGTGAAGTGAAGGTCGCTACCGTCGATGTTGAGGGCGGTGACAATATGGCAACTCTGCCGGTATCCCGATCCCACACCGCCGGCAGCACCGACAGTGCCGAGAAGAACAATGCGGCCAACAAGGAAATGGAGCTGAAGAATGTTATGCCCCAGCCGTTGCAAAGGTGCGATAAGGGAGATGGAGAGAAGGGAGATAGACAGAGAAAGAAACACGGAGACAGGCAGTGAGAACAATAGAGAGAAAGAAAGGGAGAGAAAGTTAGAGATGGGTGGGTTGGTTGTGGGTGCTCAGTGGATGCTACTCAAGGCCGCCAAAAGTGCCAGGCCCTCCAATCATGTACACACTCACACTCACACACACACACACACACCTCAGTGAGAGACAAATCACGTATAACAGTTAGATACACACACCTATCCCAAAAAAAAAAATATATGTATGTATATAAAAAACACCTATCATTGTATATAGAAATAGTACGCTACGCTGTACATAAATACTATCAATGCTCTATCCATATATGTATGTATTTGTATTTGCATATGTATGTATCCATGTTCACATTTAGTCACTATAATCAAATTACTATCACTATTTGTACATATTACAACTGAATACGCCGCGGTCCCCCATGATGATGAACCCATGCAATACTCGCACATTGACCCCAAAAACCAAGCCAGCTATTATCCAAGATTATCCGTAATACTCCAGTTAACTACTCTATCAGTATAAAAAAAAAAACTCACTACTATCAACATTTCTTGGTATGCATCTCAAAAAAAAAAAAAACAACAATTGTCAATTGTCGTCTTATAGGGTTTGCTACACGTTCAAGCCAAATCCAAATAAGCACAGTTTTATGCCAGCGAAAATAACGGTGCAGGGCACATATCAAACAAATCCAATAACGGGACCAATCGAACTATGGTAATATGCATACAATATAACTACATAAGTACATATATAAAAAAATATAAATTCAAACATATCCGATTAATGCAGTCCTCCCAAAAGTTATGTCCAACCTTACACTCAGGCTTTTCTTATCAAATTACCATCTGATGGAGTTATTATCTTATTTATTCTATCTAAAGAGTATTTACTATTCTACTATGTGAACTGTTTAAGTATTCAGAAATATACCGAAATCTGTTCAGAATTTGCAAGTTTCCCAGTTATTTATTTCTATATATAGAATTTATCAGTTGTAATTAAGATACACTTGTATCTTTCTGAATTACACACACCACACACACATACACATACACCTACACCCAACAGCCTAAATACATATGCAAATGGGCGTTGAAGTGTATGTGAGAGATGTGGAGTGAGTTGCTTGTTTGCCGTTGATGCTTCTAACTGGGTCAAATAATGCAAATGAGTTGCATGCCACACGATGCGCCGCACAGTGGGGCAAGTGGAGCCCAAGCTGCTAACAAACACAAAACAAGAATCCAAGAAAATTAAAAGAAAATATAAGTCTAAAGTAAAAACAAAATATTAATCAACAAAAATATACCATTTAGGTTCTTTGTAAAATATTATTGTTAACAATAAAGGAAATAGTAGAGACAATAGATAAAATCTCATGCTGAAATCTAAAAACTTAAAACTTATTATGTTGTATAACAATGTATCTCAAAATTTCAATTAATTTACAAATTTCTATTGGAAGAACACAAATATGTCTACATATTTATATACATAATAATATTCAATTCGAGTTCTTCTTTCATCAATTGCAATGTTATATTTGTATCCTATTAAAGTTGGATTCTATTTCTTTAGAATATTTTCATAGATTTTAATTAATCTCAGATAGTTAATAACAACAAAGACTCAAGACAAACCCATTGAAATTCGTAGACAATGCAATTAAGCGAACGTTTAAACAGTTAACCAATGACGTTGTGACCTGCTTTTGTGACCCACTGTGCCACAATGGTACTCGTAAGTGGCCGTTGATTGGCATCATATATCGAGTATCGATAAGCGAAATGTTTTGGTGTCTGATGATAGCTAATTAGGTATGCATGTGAGTAGGTTATGCACTCGAGCAGTCAAGCGATGCTCTCAAGAAGCATGATCTATACATATATACACACTCACATACACACACACACACACACATATATACACAAGTGACACACAGATAGAAGCACACACTTATTATAGAACTATGTTCAAACTAGGTACGAGTAATTGACACTAACCCAAAAGCAATTCACACACACACATACACACAAGAATACATTGTTTTTAAACTGATTCCTGTGCAGCACACACTCACACACACATGTGTAGGATATGAGCAATTTGTCCTTTTGTGGAAATTATTACAATTGAGTTTTAATTGTTGACATTCCGGAAATTTCACAGGACATCGCTTTTCATTGTGACCAGCCTGGTGTATGCGATTCTTTTGATTGTCGTATGCATTGCATATGTGATCAGTGATGTGACCACACACCGACTACCGGTACTCTACTATGAGACGTTCTTCACGTACCTCTATGGCACCAGCATACTCTTTCTGTTGTACGTCTTCTGTTTCCTGCTGCAAGGTAAGACACATCTCTAAATACCTTTTCTTTTTTTAATGGCAGATCCTTAATTTCTTTTCTTCCCATTTTTTATTTAATTCCAATCCTTAGAAAGCTCTTGCTGTAATGGCGGCAATGGCGGCAGCAAACCGAAACCACAACCCAAAGAGAAGAAATCAAAGAAAACGAAGAATGCAGATCCAGCCGATTCGAAAGATGCGAAAGGCTCCAAGGACTCTGGAAAAGCTGGAAAAGGCGCCGCATATCAGGTAAGAATTACTTGTAAACGAATATTTGAACAGTGTGTATAGAAAAATTGGTAGGAATTTCGTAAAATAAGCTAGATAAGAATATCATAATAAGAAACCATAGAAAATAGAGAGAATAAACAATTTTAAAATCATGTTCCCCATTTTTAACTTCTCTTGGAACTCTCTTTAGAAAATTTGTTCTTGGTTTTGTAAGCGCATCTCTTAGTAAGCGCTCAATTCTATTTATTTATAACTTCAATCTTTATTTGGCACCTATATTAATTTTAGATCTGCTCCCAGTGTTTTCAGTTTCTCAAAATATTTATCGCAGTATATTTTTAAAATTTCTTTTAGACCTTTCCTTTCTAAGTGTATAATAAGTAATTTTTGTTAGAACCTTAGAAAAGCTTTAAGGGAATTCATAGATACTTTCAACTGCTTAACAGAATTATCTTATTATGCTGTGTTTATATATTTTCTGTAATTGAATATAATTTGTGTCATGGTTTAAGGGGTGGTGACGAGTTCCTGGCTGACTAACGGAATGAACCTCATAACAATATGTACATGGCATGAATCGTATAAATGGCATATAGTTATTTTCAATGGGGTAGATTAACAGACCCTCGTTAATTATATGCCAAGTGATAAGGCCACATTAATTAAGATGCACATATGAATTGAATGCCATACGCTGATTCAGTAGCGATCTCATCAGCTCATCATCATAAATGTACCTATATTATGTACTTTTTTCCCCCTTTTTTTCGGATCGACAGGAAGCACCCGTGGATGCCGAGGTGGCCGTCACCCCGAAGAATGTACGCAAGAGGAAGACAACACATAGCGATCTCACGCACGGAAGTTTCTTTCTGCGCGTCGGTGCCATCGGTAAATCATTAGCAGATCTTGATTTCGAATTAAACAAACTATTCATGTCTATCTATATTTTGTTTAATATCTTTTTTTTGTTGTTGTGATTGTTTGATTTATTTAAAATTGAATTTAGCTTTTGGACTTGGTGCCATGATTTATATTGGATTGGAGTTTGGATCGTTCTTTGAGATACCATTTGATTCACCCTGTCATCATATACTGATCGGTGTTAATCCCCTGCTCCAGATGATATTCACCTTTATGCAGATGTACTTTATATTCATGAATGCACGGGTAAGTCCATTCACTCCTCAATTGGGGTGCAATTCATGTTCGAGTTGTAAACTGTTTGTCTAAAAAAGAAAAGAAAAAAATGAGAAATACTAAAACACTGTAAGCCTAATAACTACTTGCTACTAAATACAATATACTACCAACTATTATCTACTACTTACTACTACAACTACTACTACTACTACTACTACTACTACCTACCTACCACCTACTACTACTATTACTACTACTACTGTAATTGTATGTTAACAATCATGAATACACACTGAGAAATAATCTAACAAAAAGCCAACCAAGTCCCAGTCCTACATCGATTGTAATTGAGGTTAGTTTTAAGTTTAAGTTCACGATCAACTCGTTGACTCGATCTAAAATATAGCACAGAATTGTCATGCTGAAAATCGTAAGGCACTTGATTAAAAAGTAAACTATATAATTTTATCCAGAAATTGAAAAAAAAAATTCCGTATGAGGTTTGAGTATCTTTCGATTTTCTTTAGCAATAGTTGTGTGTGATATCGAAATTCTTGTAAACGATCACAAATCACAGTTTAGGCTCGGTGCGGTCACTCTCTCTCTCCTCTCTCTCGGTCTATCCTTGTCTCTCTCACTCACTTTCACACTGTAGCTCTCTCGTTCGCTCTCGTTCGAATTGGCGTGTTAATTGGCAGTTAGTTCAGTTGAGTTCATTATCATTGATTCGTGCATTCGCATTCGCATTCATCATCTGTCATTTCACTTATTTGTTTGTTTCGCTTCGCTTTAACAATGCAACATTTGCAATCTTGCAACATACTATAACTACTTATTACCATATCTCTTCCAGAGAGTGAAGTCACTTTCTTATTCGGCATAGTCGAATTGTTCATCTCAGATTCAAATCAAAAAAGAAAAAATAATAATAATACTTAATCACAGCTAAAGATTAGATTTATCAGTTATGAGTTTAGCAGCTTTAGCTTCTATTCACATTATTCACATTCACAAACACGTACACGCATTTACGCATTCAATAACCATTCAAATTTTCACGTCATCATGCATTCATTCATTCATTCATTCATTCATTCATTGATTCATTCTTTTTAAACAAATTTTTCGAAATTGTGCAAAGTACTTAGTTTTTTTAATGAACCATTTTTGTGTACATAATCCCAACAACTCCGCCCCATTCGCGATCGCAGACTAGGCCACCATTTCAGGTACGATATACAACTCATTTTCTACTCTACATTCTACTCTACACTCTACTCTAATCATGCTACCCTACGCTCATATTTCTCTCACTTCAAAAAAAAAGAAAATAATAATAATAATAATAAAACTCACATACATATACAGTCCTGGTCATACAAATAAAAAATATATATTGTTTTTATTTTAATGATATTTATGTATGTGACCATAGCTGTATATAATTATTATATTCTTAATATCTGTATGTGTCTTATTATACGATTAATACCTACATATATGTATATCAATACTACTTAGCTTAAACTAAATTGATATTACTATAATTATATTTAAGGGTTTCGGGGTTGGGTTCAATATTTTTGCATATCTCAAAAATTGTGTAAAGCAAAAGTATCTGAACTTTGTTGCAAAGTAACAAAGTTTGTTTTTTCCTTTTTCATTTAAAATTTGTGTTATGTTTTTTGTGGTATACACTTATACTTACATAAATATCTGTAAATACTTATATATATTATATACTTTACATACATATGTATATACTTATATAGAGTGTTTCCCAAGCATACTCAAAATTGCGCCTGCGCATTGCTTTCTCTCTCCCTCGCTCTCCACTCTGTCTCTCCCACTCTCTCTCATCCCGTAGTTGAACATCCATCGCTTCAAGGTGATCGCCCGTTTTGGACTTATGCATGTTGTGGCCACCAACATTTGTGTTTGGATACGTACTTTGGTCAAGGAATCGCTGCTGGAGATAACAATCTATCATCAGAAACGTGAAGCGGATCCGGATGCATCCTCCATAGGACACTCGATCAGACAACATGCCTTGCGTCATGCTGGTACCGTACTCCGAACTCACACGGGACCGAATAGTGAGTTTGAGGTATTGGATGGTGAGGATTTGCTTCCCAAGAATGTGTACAAGAGCGACAATGTGTTATCGAAGCTAGTTCGCAATACGGTTGATGGCATCTCAAAGAGTTTGGGTATGGGTGGTGGAGATGTGACTAGTAGCACCACCACAACGACCACCACAAGGGCGCCATACACAACACCTGGCTATCAATGGCACAGCACTACTATGGCCCGCAAGCTGAAGAAGTTTATCACTAGCACCACAGCTGCCACCAGCACCGTGGGTAGCAGCAGCCCCAGCAGCAGCAGTACCAGCACCACAACAACCACCAGCACCACCAGCATGCCATCATCATTATTCAACAGCTTTAATAGTGGCAGCGTCGACATGAGCAGCACGACCCATGAAACACCATTTAATGGCTTCCAGCGGATCCTTTCAAGCGCCGCTCCGAGTCTAACGCCCATCGATGTGGCCGCCCCAACGTTGCCCGCTGGTGTCGAGGGCAATGCTGCCACCTTTGCCACTGCCACTGCCACATCATTCTTGAACAATCTGGCAGCATCCACACCAAGCACAAGTATTAGCGCCAATACGCCAGCAAGCAGTACCGAGAGTGCCGTGAATATAATGAATAATCTTTTTGGTCCCGGCATGGAGAATAGCTTCCAAACCTATTCGGATATTTCGCATGAGGAATCAAATGGTCTGGTTGCATTTGAGAATTTCGAAAGTTTGGATAACATTTATCCGGCGGCGCTGTCTTCCAACATTGGCACACTCAATTCCACCGCCTGTGGACGTATTGACATTATGGGAACCATTGTGTATGATTCGGCGCCGTATCTATATCCGTTTATCATTGAATACTCGTTGATTGGAGCGGTGGTTTTGTATGTCATGTGGAAGCACATCGGTCGCTATCCGGGTCGTATGAACGATGAGGATCTTGAGCATAGGCTGGAGGTGATGCTATCCCGTCGAGCCGTTGCCATGGCACAGCAGGCACGTTCCGGTCGCGTCGATTGCGTTGGATCATCGAAGGGTCTGTTCTTTGGTCTGTTGTTGTTGGTCGGCTCGCTGATTTGCTTGATACTCTTCTTCGTCTTGGTGCGTCATCAGAAGTTCTCGCTGTTGGCCATTTATCTCGCCGATGCCAGTCACTGCATCCTCATGGCCTTTGCCATACTCGCCATCATCATAGGATTTATCAGGTGAGTCTATTTATAATCTATCTACCAACATACCAAAACGATATAGTCAAAATTCATACTACAGAACACTCGTTACTCAATTTAAAAAATTACTGCATACTTATCGGAACTTAAACTTTAAAGAGCCATAACTATTATTATATTTATACGATCTAACAATAAGTAGGATGAGATACAATATTAGAAAACTGATAAGTTTATTTGTTCTTATGTATAATATTTAACCTCTATCTTTGTCTATTCCCAAAATCTAAACGTCACCAGGGTCAAGAACTTGAAATTCCGCTGCGAGGATCAATCGAATCTGAATGATATTTTGTTGCGCATCTCGGCCTTTGGCCTCTTCACCTACTCCGTGTTCAGCATCATTGCCGGCAGTTTGAAGGTGCTCGAAAGTGAGCCCAGTTTGTTGGTCACGACCACTGGCGGTGTGGCCGTCTTTCAGGTCATTCTACAGCTGCTCTTCATAGCCGATGTATCCCGTCGCCGTGTTCATTTGCCGGAACATGATCGCAGCAAGCCCGGACGCCAGATTGTTACCTTCCTTCTTATCTGCAATGTGGCCATGTTTGCCATCTACACATTCGAAGCTCAAAAAGTATTCGCCAATCCTGTAAGTAGATATGTACGTAAGCGAGACTGAGTTAAGTAAGACGATTAACGCTCTCGTTCGTTCTATTCGTTGTTTGTTACTCGTTATTTGTATATCTCTATAGTACATTCAGTTGAACTTTGCTATTAATAATCTTTCTTAAACTTAAATTGTTAAATAATCTCTCTCTTATATTTTGTTTTAAGTTTTTAATAGAGAAGTTTGAGTGTACATACAGTATTTGAAAATCCTTTATTTCTGAGCTGTAAAGATTTATATCGTTCTAATTACTTATGAATTATCAATGAAAGAATTAAAAAACTAGCATAAAAACTGGGTGTGAGTATTTGAAACAACTCAAGTAATTATATCCTAAATATTCTCAACTACAAGAATAACATATGTAATACAAATGAAATTAACAGCTCAGAGATAATTACATACATACATACATATGCATGTTGATAAACAGTTATTTAAAGATGGCTGATCGATAACAATGTAATCGATATATGCAGCAGATGCTTAAATAATTTCAATATTGTGAGTGTTTAATGTAGCTGCATGTAATTGTTGCTCTTTACTGACCATTTATTACTTAAATACTTTTCAATTAACTCGTATGACTTTGATCTCAATCCTTATGAATAGGTGCAACTGGAGTTCTACGGTTTTGTGCCCTGGTCCATTATCCAACGTATCACACTGCCCCTGTGCATTTTCCATCGTTTCCACAGCGCCGTGACACTTGCCGAGATCTGGAAAACCACCTACAAGGCGCGCTTGGAGTAAGAACTTGGAACAGCATAAAAAAGCAGTGCAACAAATGAGAGAAATAAAAACAGAAACAAATGAAAAGCAAAGAAAATGAAGGGTATAAATGAAATGAAAAATTTTATAGCGAACAGAAACGCGAAAGAAAAAGTTAAAAGTTAGTTTCTAATTGCATATTATATATATACATATATATATATAACTTATATATATAAACATAACTTTTTGTTTTTAGTTACGCATACGTATAGGTTAACTAAGTTCAAAATGCGAAAGAAACAAAAGCAAAAACAAAATAAGAAAACAAGTTAAAACAAAATAACAAAGCAACAAAGTACGAGTTGTATTAAAAACGAGAGCTAACTCCCAAAGCGAACCATTGGACCATTATAGCCCTATTTGGGAGCGTGGTATAGGACAGCATGAACCAAACTCTAGAACGTATATTGAGATGATTAAACGGTTAAACGATTAAAAGATTAAACGATCCAAGGATTAAACGATCATTATTGATGCTAGATACCAAAACGATTAACAAAACAATTATTACAAACAAACAAAAAAAACATAAACAAAAAATTTGGAATCAAACAAAAATTGTTGTAAACGATAAAGATAATGCGTCAAACGATATGGAAAACAATCGCTTGTTGTTGTTTATTTACTTTATTTACTTGTGTTTTTTTCTCAATTTTGTTTTTATAGGATTTTCCCCACAGTTGGAAAACTTAAGAACTAAGTCATAGAATTTACAATTAATAATGCTTTCTTTTCCGTTTTAAATATACTAATTTTACAATTTCAGCACATAGTATATTAATTATTAATAATTAATTTATGTATATTTATTTCTTTATTTATACTATAATTATTAAATATATATAAATATCTCCTTTTTTGTTTACTTATGCAATCTTATTGTTTAACTCGCTGCAATGTCTGTGTAACTAAAAGTTTTACCTTTATAAACAATTGTTTTTGTTTTCATTAAAAATCATATAACGATTAAGTCGATGATGAAAAATAAAACTAAGAAAAAGGTTGTTTACTTTTCGCTTTGCAGTACTTCAAAAATACTTAGGTACAGTTGGACAAAACATATTAAATTCAAGCCACAGCGCCGCCAAGTATGCAGCGACTTTAGGCCAAGACACACACAACACTCATTCACACACATACAGACAGACACTACATACATAGGTAACTCTCCAAAAGCATATGGAATGCCATGAAATGTGTTGGAGAAAAGCGCAAAAATTAGAAAATTCATTAACAAAAAAAAAAAAAAGCCCTGATAGAAAACCAAAAAAAGAAAAGCACATTTTGTGTACGTTTTCGATTTTTCCCAACACGAAACAATTGCCGAAGACAAACAACAACAACAAACTGTGATGAATTATATTGTTTATTGACTTTGGAAATATTTTTCATTTATTTAGTTTTGCTTTTGGAATTTTATACTTTTAGCATTTTCAACAAAGAAAAAAACTAACCCAAAATTTAAGAAAAATAAGTATTGGCTTAAACTGCGTTCAACCAACTTCATGGCCCAATGTAAAGAAAAACATCAGAAACACCATGACAAAACTTCAAAGATGAAAATACACAAAGAAACAAACATGTTGCGGCACTGAAAAAGAAGCCAAACAAATTCAAACAAAAAGAAAATATATACCAAAAATCATAAACAAAACAAAAAAAAAACAATTTTTAATATTTATATATATAATATATATATATAAATACAAAAGTTTATAAATGTCCATTTTTTGATTATTAGTAGTGATGTTAAATGAGAAACAACAACTTAATAGTAATTATAATAATTTAAATATGTATGTAATAGCTGCAAACAAGATAAAGATACAGATAACTGGAATAATATATACGAATATAATACAAAAACGATCTGTCTGTCGTATATGGTCTGCCAGAAATTTCTTCTGGAATCCCCGAAACAATGTAACGCGCATTTAGGAGATGACAAAACGGGAAACACGATAACGAAAACGATAACGATAACGGTAACGTTTTCAATTACAAAGTTAAGAACCATTTTTAAAGATATGCAACGTATATCTATAAATATATGTATACTAACCCACCAAATTCAAAGTATTTCAAAGTTTTATATCGACAAATCGCAGATGACGGGGCAGATTCAACAAGATTCCAATGCTGCCACCCAACAACAAGAACAGAACACAAAAAGGATTAAGATATTTATGGTTCACATGGGCAACATGAAATCTGTTAATTCATAACCAAAAAAGATATTAAACAAAAAAAAAAAAAGAAAAGAAACACAAACTGTTGCCAAAGACCAAAACAAGATAAAGTGAAAGATTGTTCCAAACGGAACCGGAAATGAAAGTTATCAGATTTGTGGCACATACACAGACTTGGGTGTGTGTGTGTCTTATTGTTGGCAACTTATATACACTGCCGTCTCTTGTATTGCTCATACGTACATACATAAAAAAACACACACTTCACACACACACATACAGACACACATATTACATATATGTATATGTAATTATACATGTATATATATATAGTATGTTTGTATTACGAATACGTGATCAAAGCAATCCCAAAAAAACAAAACCAAACAACAAAAAACGAATTCAAAACTGTATTCCCAAAAACAGGCCACGCATATATGCATATGTATATGTATGTAGTATATACATAGTACTTTTTGGGTACATACGTATTATAATCGTACTTCAAATCTCGTAATCTTAAATCAAATATACTCGTAATGCGTGTAGTAAGTACATTTATATAGAGAGGCGATCGCAAGCCGTAAGTAGATAGTTCAGCGAACTCTCTCGCACTCTCATTGCAGAGATATGTGAGCTGTCTCTTTCATTGTACCGTAGTTATACCCCATCCTCCTACACACACACACACAAACACACACGCAAACATTCATGTGCTGACTATGTACTTACATACTTACTTATACATATGTATTCAAAATGGCGAATCAAATTCAGTTAAACATGTACTTGTGGTAGCTTTTAGTCTTTTATCGATAACATTGTCGATATGCAACATAAAGAAATCGATCAATTGAGCTAAGATGGCGAGAACAGAAAACAGAAAGAAAAAAAAAACAAAAAACAAAACACAAAATACAAATACATATATTGTATACATATATGTAGATGTATATGCGTATATCTAATTGTTTTTTCTTTAATATTTAGTTAAACATAAGATCATATTTTATGTATTTTTACTAGTAACTACAACATAAAATTATTGAATGTTTCAACTAAGTTGTATAATTATAAGTGAAATTTACAAAGAACGACAACATAATGGAATTATGTAACTTGTAACTGTATCTAAAAAATGGGCATATACATATGTATATGTATATTATGTATGAGTATGAGAAGATCCCTATCTTAGGGATATATATATATGTATGTTTATCCCAACAGCAATAACAGCAACAACAAATACTATCATGTCTAACTTAACGCACAAGAACAAAACACCAACAACCAGAACAAAGATAAAAAAAAGAATTACGAAAAATAAAAACCAAACCGGAAAGATAAATAGATGAGAAAGTAAACATATATATACATACTTGCATATACGTGTATACATAAGTACATATATATACTTATATATATATACATATATATAGGAGATTTCAGTAAATAAAAAAAACAAAGTAAATCAATACATACATATTTATAAATAAATTAAAACAAACGGAAACATTAAGCGAAATTTACATGCATTTAATATACATTTTCCCATAACCGCTAAAACTAAATAAAAATAAATAAATAATTATAATAATAATAATGAATCGAGATACGGAATGATGACACAACAACAAAATACAAAATACAAGCATACAAACATACAACAACAACAACAACAACAACAACATCAAACAACTTTTAAATCATTGTCGCATTTAAGATACAAAAATAAAAAAATTAAAACATTTCCAAATGCGAATACATTTCGTTGAAACACTCCCGAGTAGACCCGAAATGCTCAACACTCAAAAGGGAAGCTCACATTCACACACACATTCAAACACACACACATACACACATACACTTACACGCACTCATCCATACATATGAATTACATAACATTTGATGCATTGACAACAGCAGCAACAACAAAAATGGCATAAAAAGTAATTTTAAATTGAATAAAATTAGTATTAAATATGTACAACAAATTCAAGTGTGTTTTCCTTTCTTTCTAACTGATTACAAAAAGCATTAAGTAAGTATATTATAATTTTTTCAATTTTTATTACGACTGCTTGAAAAACAATGATGATACTAAAATTAATTAAAGAACAGAGTTTTATACAAGCTTAATGTCTAAGATAACTAAAATACATGTGAGTAGAGGGTATTTCGGTAGTTAAGGTAGGGTATCAGAAAGGAGGTGCTGACACATTGCAATTGACTTGGTAGCGAGCAAATCGATAGTCACGACTGTCCGCATCACGCACCAAGCAAAGCGGCAGTTGACTCCTATTTCCGCTTCCTTTTCCGCATCCATTTCTGCTCTCCTTATCACGTCCATTTGCAAGCAGCTTACGTAGTCCAGCTGGAGTTATGTAACCCACACCACAGACCTTGGCCTCGATGAAACTAAATCCGGCGCTGCTCACATAGCCAAATACTTCTCTACTGCATTGACGTCGCACACTGTCCCGAGTCTCGGCAGGATCTGTGGGCAGCCAGAGGCCAGACATTTTGTCAAACTGCTCTTTTACAAGAGTCGCCGTCTGGGCAGCTCGAATGTGAACTCGTCGAGTGCTTGTCTCCTGGAGTTTACGCTTTTCTCGCACACGACGAGCACGCAAACGCTTCAGCTGCCGCTTGTGTCCAAGTCGAAGATCCTTGCGCAGTCGTTCATTTAAATCCGGCTGCGGAGGCTCGCTATGTACAGGAGCATGCTCGTCGTGCTTGAACTGTTTCCTTTGACGCTTCCAGTCGCCAGCAGTGGGCAGGCAAATTAATGCATTATCCTTGAGATGACCGCGAGAATGCAAACGTATTTGAATTTGAATGAGACACTGATCAGGCACTTGTTCTGGAAAATCGTGTCCATGGCGCACACATTCATGCAGTCGCTGCAACAGCTCTCGATCTCGCAGTACATGGAATCCACCAGCAGATGTTGAGGATTTGTCGCGCCAATCGCGCACAAGTTGCTCCCAGGGCGATCTAAATGGACTGACAATCGCCAGCTTTCGATAATTGCATCGTTTATTGGGCGGCAGACGAAAGTAGCGAGCACGACGCTCTGTGGCATTTAGATTTGCCTGCTGGACTCCTAAAAAGAACAACATAAAGAAATTTTTAGTTATTTCGGGTCAAAGTCAACAAAAACTTTAGTTAATATATGTATATACGAGTTGAAAATAAAAATAAATGATAAATTAATATCTTAGTAATACAAAATGTTAAAATATTAAACTAAAAATTGACTTCAACTATCCTTGGAAAATTATTAAAAATAAATAAAGTCATTATTAAAATATTGACAAAGTGATGCAAGTTTGAAGTCTGGCAGCCCTTTAGTCTAACAACTTTACAAGTAACATAGTTAGCAAGTTTGAAGCCTAGTAACCCTTTAGTCTGTGAACTTAACTTTTTTAGTCAAATTTGTTGTCTCATTTGGCATGAAACTTTATAGTAGGAACAGAGGACTATGAGCTGAATACTTCTTGAAGTCTAAAATTATTGAATATTAAATAATTGATTTAAACATTTAAACGTTAGTAAAAGTCTACTTGTATATACAATACTTTTATGGATACAAAAGTTCAAACTCACCGGCCAGCGTATCTGGCAAATGATGTTCAGCGCCCGCCTCCCTGGCCACCGAGTCGAATTCTCTCAATCCACCTGGCCTGGCACCACACATGATGAACGTCAGCCAGAGCGCCATGCCGTATCGTGCTGGCGCTATCACATCCCAGCCGGAACCATAGCCTAGGCGTTTGTATTGGGATTCCTGTGAGCCAGGACGTTGAACCAGCAGTAAGGGCACTGGCTGCATCTGGTCCTCAAAGGCACAGCTTATGCCAGGAACAACAGCGTGTTGCTGACGTAGTTTCTCATATTCATGTGTCGTTAGCATTGTCTGTCCAAGACGTTCACGCAATTCCGATTGCCACAACAAGCTGTTCGGCAGACAAAGAGGCTGTGAAATGAGAAGCTCAGTAGCTGAACGTCCTAATTCCGTTCCTGTCACTGCCTTGGATACCTTGCTGCGTTGCCTGGGCCGTTGCAGTCGTGGGTCGACAATATTGAGGCCGACAATCATATTGGAAAGAAGCTCACTGGGAGAATTGAGCTGCAACGCAGACTCACTGAATTCTGACTGAGATTGCAGCTGCTCCGATATACCAGGCAGTTTACTCGCCTCGGCCAGCCAGTGTGTGTAGTTGGAGTTTTCGCTGCTTGGGCGATAGGCACGTAGACTACCGGAGAGTATGCGCTGGGCACGAGCTCCGGTTAGGCGAAAGCGATTGAATTCTTGTTGTAAGATCTGCATCTCCAGGCTGTTATCCGCATTGACGTAAGTCCTGTGACGCTCGAACGCTTTAGTTTTCGTCCAGAAACGTAGTGGCTGTTCCTTGGACTTGCCTTGCTGTTCCTTGGACTTGCCTGGCTGCTCTTCCGATATTTCTGACTGTGTTTCCTCCTTCGATTTGTTTGGAAGTGGCAACGTCTGCTGTTTAGTGGACTTTAACTGAAACACATTGATTAACTGGACAATAGTTGCCTCAGCGGCAGCGGGATGCAGCCAAAGCCATAGTGTACGTCGAGATTGTTCCTCTGGGCGCCACATAAAGCTGACACGTTGAAGGGCACCCAAGGGATATTGGCCATCCGCAAAGAGTTCAATATTTCCCTCACGACGTCCACTCGCAAATGTCTTTGCTGCAATGCCAAGGCCACAGTTTGGGCTGGTAAGCCGATCAAAACCCACACGTAACAGCTCCAGACTTCCCTGAAGCTGTACACAACTGTAGAAGGACATGTCCTGGAGCAGACAATGATCGGTGCTGGCACGGTAACAAGCTCGATAGGTTTTATCGCAGCTGGCATAGGGCAACCGATATCCCCAACGATCAATCATATGAAAGCGTTTGGCATGCCAAATATGCGTTTCCAGCCAGCTGTGTTTACGCTGCCGGCGCACATATTCCCGCATTAGATTCTTTGGACGACGGCGGTATTTGCGAGATGGACGCTTGTTGTTTACAGGTTGATTGCCCGCCTTACTCATTTGGGATTTGTGTGCAGCGCGATATTTACGGGGCAAGCGTTTGGGATGGTGCGACATGGCACGACGGCGCATATATTTTGGCAGTGTCTGAAAGATGAGCTTGCTATTGGCTGGCAGCTGAGCCTCAGCGATCAGAGATTTAATTTCCTGCAAGGCCCCAGATGCATAGTGATAAGTGGACACATGTGTGGGCAATATTACACGTCCGCCAAGACTGGCATCGTATTCCAGCTTTTGTGTGACCATCATTCAATCTTATTTGTTTGTGCTGTCAGTCATAAATAATGCACAATACAAATATTCAAATACAAAACACAATTTAAATACTTTGCACGTGTACCGGTTATCGACATTATACAGCACTAATAAAAATATCGATATTTTGCGTACTGCGATGAATAAGCTATCGACTGTCGAACAAAATGCCGCGATAGTTAATTAAACTTCAATAGTGTCGATAGTATATCGATACTTTCGCTTCACTCTACAACACTGAATTGCCTTGCGCATACGCTTACATTTTTATCGATAAAAGATCAACAATCCAAGTTCGAGTTTTATAAAGAGAGCCAGCGCCTTTTTTTTGTGGGTGTCTAAAGTGGCTAATAATGCAAAGATGGTGGCCAGTGCAGTGGTCACAGCACTTGCTGATCCTGATCCTGCTCCTGGTCGCCGTTTCACAGTGTTTAACTGGTCGAGCACCGCATAACAACAACACCATAGCGAAGAGTAGCCACTTTCAAAACAACAACAGGAACTGCCAACACCGGCATTTCTGGCACATTCAAGGCAAGGACACCTGTCCAGTTGGAATATTGCCACTACGGGGCACCGTCTACATACTGTACGATGTGAATATCTCTGAAGGATTCAATTTACGTCGTGATGTCTACATACGGATGGCGGTCTTTGTGAGACGCCTGCGGCGTCGCAAGCGTTTTCGAAATGTTCGCCTTGTGTTGCCTCCTTGGCCACGCCTGTATCATTGGCACTCCCACGGACTGGCCCAAAATGATTTACTCTGGCGGAATTTCTTTGATTTGTCCAGTCTGCGACGCTATGCTCCAGTTCTGGACTATGATGAGTTTATTTCGGAATATAGGATGTTTGGAATGCCTGCGCCTCCCTATGTCCATGTCTCTCAGGTATTTCGACTGACGCACTACGAGATTATGATGGAACAGGGTGTCTTTAGGGATAAGTACGAGCGGATGACAGTGGATCCTAATAGTGGACAACGCACAGATGCCTGCAATGAAAAGTCCATAAGTGGTGGACCACTTTTACAGCAGCGTCTCTTGCGTTACGGACGCTATCACTGTGTCCGTTTCCAGGGTAGTGCTGGCCTTCTGGAACGCATGCTTCGCGAGGCCATTGATGAGGATACGGCGGGTGTGGACGATGCTGATGATATGCGTGTCTATGCGATTCTCAGCGCTGAGACAGTCCTCCACGATAATTGGGGAGATGAACACTTTTGGCTGGCACGTCGATCGATGCGATTTGCCCAAACACTTAACCAGGTTGCTGCAGACTTTCGTCTGATGTCGCTTAGCACGACGGAGACTACGGCCGGAGTGCAACGGCCAGCCATGTGGGAGTTGGAGCGACCCAAGCGTGATGCACGTGGAGGGGATTATTTGTGTGCACATTTGAGACGTGGTGACTTTGTCAAGTCACGGGAATCAACCACGCCTACACTGAAGGCGGCTGCACAGCAAATAAAACAATTACTACGTGCATTCAATTTAACCACAGTCTTTGTATCGAGCGATGCAACGCCATATGAGCTGCTCGAGCTTAAGGAGCTATTTTATCGATTTCGCTTTGTACACTTTACGCCGGAGTCGAATGTGCAGCGACATCAGCTCAAGGATGGAGGCGTTGCCATTGTGGATCAATTGATTTGCTCCTATGCTCGACACTTTGTCGGCACCTACGAGAGCACGTTTACCTATCGAATTTACGAGGAGCGCGAGATTCTCGGCTTCAGCAAGTCCAGCACCTTTAATACATTCTGTAAGGCATTGGGCGGCAACTGTGCCCGCAATGCCGTTTGGCCAATTGTCTGGAACGACGACGATGACAAATTTTACTGAGTTTTTTATAGAAAACAAATTGTGAATGTCTTGCTTTTATATATCATAGTTAAGTGTATTTTATGTAGAATTATTTTGAAAGACTCTGTAACTTTGAACAAACTGCGATGCTGTACCAAAAATTAAAAGCTTTTAAATACTCATGTAATTTATTTGTTTTCTATTTTAACTTGTCACTTTTATTTGCGAAATAAAAGTGGCGCCATCCTTCAAAATAGCGAACTAAAACATCGCCCATAAACAACGATATTGATTTAATCGGCTGAAAAATTATCGTATGGAAACACGTATCTATCGATATATCAATGCTGCTTCAGCAAACCTACTCGTTGCTGGTATTTTTGATAGTGTGTGTGTGTTGTTTTTCACCTTTTCATCTTTGATTTTTTTTTTAATAAATCCGTCGCAAAAATTATCATTAATAGTAAATTATAAACGAATAGACAAAGAATTGTGATGTCGTTATCAAGTCTTCTGCCCACGCCGACCAATTCGGTATGGGATCGCGAGGACGAGCGTCGCATGGCAGCCAAAGGTGCTCCAATGATTGGTGCGTTGGTGTCCGCCAAAATCGCAGCGCCACCTTACGGACAACGCAAGGATTGGATACCCCGTACAGAGGCTGACTTTGGTGATGGTGGGGCCTTCCCCGAAATTCATGTGGCACAGTATCCACTAGGTAAGAAAATAAATGCAATTGGAAACGTTTATATTGATTTATTGTTTTTTTAATTTTTAGGTCTTGGAGCGCCTGCAAATATGGGAAAGAAATCAGATGCGCTAGCTGTGCGTCTGGATGACAAGGGAAAAGTGAAATATGATGCCATTGCACGTCAGGGACACGGAAAAGATAAAATTGTATACTCCTCGATATCGCAGCTATTGCCCGCTGAAGTATTGGCCGAAGATGCGGATGAACTGCAACGTCCAGATGAGGAAACGGTTGCGGAGACAACTGAAGAGACTCGTCTGGCACTGGAGAAGCTTACCAATCAAAAGATTACCTCAGCGCTTCCAGTGCGCCATGCACAAAAAGCAGCACCAGCACAATACATTCGTTATACACCATCGCAGCAGGGTGATGCATTCAATTCTGGTGCCAAGCAGCGTGTCATTCGCATGGTGGAGGCACAGCTGGATCCCATGGAGCCGCCAAAGTTTCGCATTAACAAGAAGATACCACGTGGACCGCCATCACCGCCAGCACCCGTGCTGCACTCACCCTCACGCAAGGTGACAGTGAAGGAACAGAAGGAATGGAAGATACCGCCCTGCATATCCAACTGGAAGAACGCCAAAGGTAAACCATTAATTGTAATTTCACTTTTCCCCTCATTTATATAAATGTCTTCCTCTCTTTTAGGTTACACAATACCACTTGATAAGCGTTTGGCTGCCGATGGGCGTGGCCTCCAGCAAGTGCACATCAACGAGAAGTTCGCCAAGATGGCCGAGGCTCTGTATATAGCGGATCGTAAGGCTCGTGAGGCCGTTGAGGCGCGGGCACAGCTGGAAAAGAAGCTGGCACAGAAGGAGAAGGAAAAGAAGGAGGATATGCTTCGCATGATGGCACAGCGAGCTCGTGAGGAGCGAGCAGGTTTACGTAATCCAGATGCAGATGTGCCCAGTAGTTCTGGCGGTGTAGATGCACGGGAGCGCAATGATCTACGTGCGGAGCGTCAACGTGAACGACAACGGGATAGAAATTTACAGCGTGCCGCGCCAGAGAAACGCACCAAATTGCAGCGTGAACGGGAACGCGATATTTCCGAACAGATTGCTTTGGGTTTGCCAGCCAAAAGTGTTGGCACTGGCGAAACATTGTTCGATCAACGTTTGTTCAACACCACCAAGGGTATGGACTCTGGCTACGGAGATGATGAGGCCTACAATGTGTATGATAAGCCATGGCGCGATTCCAATACCATGGGAGCACACATCTATCGGCCCAGCAAACAGGCTGATAGCGATAATTATGGTGGTGATTTGGATACCATTGTCAATACAAAGCGCTTTGTTCCCGACAAACAGTTCTCGGGTGCCGGATCACGAGAGACAGCTGCTGCTCAGCGTAGCGGGCCCGTGGAATTTGAGAAAGAAGAGGATCCTTTCGGTCTCGATAAGTTCTTGAACATGGCCAAAAAGGCGCCAAAGCGTGCCGACGAAAAGAATGAACGCGGCAGTCACTCGGAGCGGAAGCGTAGTCGACGGGACTAGAACTTGACGACGTGCTTGACTTGAAGGAGCTAATCCTATTTTATAACATCCCCAACATTTTTGGCAAATACAATACATATATCTTAAATTATATGACACATGTGTTTATATATGTTTATGTTTATTAAGCTTAGATTCGTGCAAGTTCTTAAGTATTGGAGGTGAGGGTGCCCATTATCCAAGGGATATAGTGTTCTACCCTGGTGAATATCATTGGTCTTCCACCATTATTGCAGCTGGTCGATCCAAGGGACACGATTCCTGTCACATAGTAGCTGTTATTCAAAAACATCAGTGGACCACCGGAATCGCCACGGCAGGTGCTTGCTGTAGTCTCACCTCCAGCACACAGTTGACCCGACACAAGCTGGGCATAGATTAACTTACAGCTCGCTATGGACAAGACGTTAAGCTCGGCTTTCATTTTAACTGGACTGCCACCGTAGCTTCTTGTCTCCGTATTGCCCCAACCGGCAATATCCATGGCATATCCGGCATACGCATACTCTACATCTTGACTTGCTGCCGGCAGACAAATTGGTAAGATAAACTCTGTGAAACTCACTGTCTGACTGAGACGTATTAAGGCAATGTCGTTAGCATAGTTATTTAAAGGTGCATACTGCTCATGTACTATGATCCGATCAACATTGAAATCCATGTGGGGTGGAGCACAGACACGATCGGTTTTGAAAATCTGACAATCCGGAGAGCTTGTTGTGTTCCACTCTCCCAAACGAACCTGCATCAATTGTTGACCAGCATCCTGGGCGGGAACACAATGTGCCGCTGACAACACCCAACGTTCATGGATAAGCGATCCACCACACAAATGGTTGAAATCAATGCCTGAAAATTGGACAAAAATGAGACAGAAATTAACTTGTTATATTATTATACAATACTACAAGGCTGCAAACCTAGAAAATTCAGCAAGAAACTATGAATCTTCTTAAGAGGTTATCATATCAATACTAAGTATTAGCTTTACCATATAGATCGAATACTTGCGGCTTTATCATAAATTTTCTTCATTTTTTTGAAGTTTATAATATTATTTAACACAAGGCTTTCCCTTTTGAAAGAACATTCCTAACATTATAATATCAATATTATTTATTCCACCATATAGATCAAATACTTTCTGTTTTGTCTTCAATCGAAGTTGCAATATACTATATGTACTTATTTTTTTCGAATCTCACTTTCTTTTTTAAGAAAGCCGATCGATTTAGGGATGTCTCAAAAATACCCGAGCTCATCCGGTTCTTGAGGGCTCAGTTTAGTAAAGGTTTAGAGCCTTGGTTATATTAAAGTATGTATATATGTGTAGTAGAAATGAAATTTACCATCACTTGAGTACCGCAGCAAAGCCATCCAAGGATATTCCCCGATGCCTGAAAGGGTGCCTGCTATAATTCGATCTGCAACCTCTTCCCCACCAGCTCCACAAATTCCAGGCTGAGGTAGTCTAAGTGGAGCTACGACTCTTTCCATAGGAGGTGGGCGTCGACAACAAACTAAACTCTGAACTTGACTTGAACAGCGACTACGACTTGAACTGTTAAAGTTTACATTTTTCTCCCAACATTGATCTCGATGCTGGCAATATCCAACTTCGCGCTGCACATTACAGCGACCAAAGTGAATCATTGGCTCTGAGAAATTCGAAATTAATTAACAGAATACAATAATATCATGTGTTGAAAAAGTACTTACTTCGGGCGCCATTGGACAGAGCCAATATGGAGCAGAATATGGTCAAGACACGAAGGTTCCGGCTGAACATGTTGACGATCCACAACTTTCAAATTAAATTTTGTTCATTGAAAAAGAACATCTTATCAGTTGGGGCTAATGTTTCGGCTGAGAGGGGTCAATGCTGTGATTGTGATCGCTCTCCCAAATTTGCATAGCTGTTATTGTAAGAGTATCTGGAAAAACAAGATTTGTTACAACAAGTGAAGCTACAGTTTTCACTTCCTTAGATTTGTGTACATACCTACAAGCAACTGGAATCACAACAAGGTCGATTAAGCCCCTTACATGCATTAACTAAAAACTGGTACACAAACAACAATATCGCTTACATTGATATGTATGTATGTACAGCCAAGTCGTTTGAATTTGTTCCCGCCAACATAAATTGGATATCGATGAATAAATACAGTGCTGTTATTCTAACAGACTGGTCCAATGTTGCCACCTTATGAAATTATGTTGGACACAATACTGTATCATCTTCGAATAGAGTTAAAGTAAATTCAATTTGGTTGGAATTAAAAGAGTTATTTTCGATGGAAAAGATATCCGGCTGGAATCGGTTGAATTTTTCCAAAGATATGCAAAGGCTGCTGCAGGTATCCCCCTTATGTTTCAGTTTTGGTACCAAATTTAGCAACCATGGTTAGGAATGTTTTCGTCGATATCTGTAATCGATAGGAATATAATCGTTCTTGACGATACATCGATACTCGGCATGACATTCAGTTGACATTTCGGTGTATAATTTTAGCATTTCTAACGATTTTATTCTTAATTTTTGCAAACAGAAGCATCGACAAGTGTTTTTAACTAATACATACACTGATAATGCAACAGTTTTAAAGACTTGACAACAATTCCAGCAGCTTTTAAGTGCAACCAGCTGCTGCCGTGTTCTGTGCGGGCGTGAGGTTGTGGGTCGTGGGGGGAGACGGGGGCGACATTGAGACATTGACAACAATTACACATACGCTTAGTAACATCACGCCGCATCCACGACAACAAACGATCATTGAAATAATTATGTAAGTATCGCTCTATGACCCAGTGAGAACCCACCATAAGACAATTGATAAATATGTTAATTAACTATTCATCTTCAACAGAACGTGGAGCATATAGAAATTGGGATGCGGTCGCGTAGCAATTCAGGCGTTCGCCTGGACTACTATCAGCGGATTGTGCATCGCTTAATATTGGCCCATCAGGAGCCAGTGACCGGTCTGTTTCCCGCCTCAAATGTGAATTCACATGCCTGGATACGTGACAATGTCTATTGTATACTGGCTGTGTGGGGCTTGTCCATGGCCTACAAGAAGATTGCCGATCAGGATGAGGATCGCGCCAAGTGCTATGAGCTGGAGCAGAGCTGTGTAAAGCTAATGCGTGGCCTTCTCATGGCCATGATGAATCAAAAGGACAAGGTCGAGAGATTCAAAATGACCCAGAGTCCATTCGATTCCCTTCATGCCAAATACTCTAGCAAGAATGGTTTGCCCGTTGTGGGTGACAATGAATGGGGTCATCTACAGATCGATGCTGTCTCCCTATATCTACTCATCCTGGCACAAATGACGGCATCTGGTCTGCAGATTGTCTTCACATTGGACGAGGTATCTTTCATACAAAATTTGGTATTCTACATTGAGTCCGCTTACTCAATTCCCGATTATGGCATCTGGGAGCGCGGCGATAAGACCAACCATGGTGAGTCCATCAATAAGATACATATCAGAATTGAACTTAATTCATGTCACAATTTTTTAGGTGAACCCGAGCTGAATGCCAGCTCAATTGGCATGGCCAAGGCCGCACTTGAAGCCATGAATGAACTGGATTTGTTTGGTGCACGCGGTGGACCCGCCAGTGTCATTCATGTGCTGGCCGATGAGGCACACAAGTGTCAAGCTGTTCTACAGTCAATGCTGCCACGTGAGTCCAACAGCAAGGAGCTGGACTCGGGTCTGCTATGTGTGATTGGCTTCCCGGCATTTGCCGTTGATGATGCACAGCTCATACAACATACCAAAGATGCAATATTGTCACGTTTGCAGGGAAAATATGGCTGCAAGCGTTTTCTACGCGATGGCTATCGTACACCCAAAGAGGATCCCTCTCGACTTTATTACGAGCGCTGGGAACTCCGCATGTTCGAGAATATTGAGTGCGAATGGCCGCTTTTCTTTTGCTATCTGATACTCTTCCATGCATTTCAAAATGATAAACGATCGGTACAGGAATATGCCGATAAACTGGAAAAGATTATGGTACGCTCTGAAGATGGTACACTTTTGGTACCCGAAAGCTATGCTGTACCACAGGAACTGGTCGGCTTTGAGTATCAAAAACCTGGCTCACAAATACGAGAAGTGGTTGGCCGCTGTCCATTCCTATGGGGTCAATCGCTCTTTATTCTGGGACGTCTACTGCAAGAGGTGGGTATAACATAAAAATCAGGGAAACGAATATTTAAGTAAAAGGTTAATTATAGGTTTGACTTTGTAAAATTAATTTAACTATTTTTCAATTAATGCAGGGATTTTTGGCAGTGGGCGAGCTAGATCCATTGAATCGCCGTCTGGGCGCACAAAAGAAGCCCGATGTTGTCGTCCAAGTTGTCATCATTGCCGAGGACACTGAAATCCGTGACAAGCTGGCCGAGCATGACCTGCATGTGCAAACCATTGCTGAGGTCGCACCCATTGAGGTGCAACCGGCTCGTGTGCTCAGCCATTTGTACACGTATTTGGGACGTAATCGCAAGCTGGGACTCAGTGGACGCAAATCTCGGGATGTTGGCATACTTAGTACCAGCAAATTGTATTCTCTAAAGGATCGCATTTTTGCTTTTACACCGCAGGTAAATTGCACGGATCAAAAGCACTGAATTTCTCCTTCCCGCACTCGGTACTGCTCGGCTGTACTATCTTTCTCTCTCTCTTCTCTATATATATTGCTATCTTTCTCATTTTGATTATTTACCGATTTACAACGTTGGTTTATTTATTTTTTTTTAATTTTTTAAAGATTTCTATTATTGTTTTTAACTTATTATTTATTATTATATTGTACAATGCATCAGTTTGTCGACTTGTCGCGCTTCTATATCGCCTCCGATAACGAACTCATGATTGACATCCTTAAAGGCGAAATCAATTTTCTCAAGTCCGCTTGGGATCTGCTGGGGCGTCCATTAGTGACGCTGGTCCTGAAGCGCATCCATTTAGGTCGGTCCACAAATTGCATACAAATTGAAACAATATTTCAGTTGATATATGTATAAATATTATCTCTATACTAGATGTATATACAAAGCTCGTGCATACACATGTGTTTATTAATTTATATTAATTTTAACTTCTGTATTTGTTAATTTATTTCCTATGTGTGTGTGTATGGTATAATTTATTTTTTTAAAATTTAAATTATTGTCTAATTTGCAAGGGTTGCGTTTATCTTCTTTCTTATACCTTAAGTACGAACACACACACACACACACAGATACGCGCACACACACACACACACACATTGACTAGTGTTTAGTTGAGTTGGTTTTGTATTTAGTTAAATTCTTAGTTAGTTCTTTGGTTTGTGGAGACACACATACACACACCCACCCACACATACATACATAGAACCACAGCCAAAGCATTGTATTATTTACTGATTTGAAGACATTTGTATTTAGCTGCTTAGTTTAGTTTAAATTTTCCTACATTCGCTCCTCACACACACACGCACACACACATCATTTATCTCTTAATTTCTCTCTCTTTGCTCTGCATTGTCTGTCCAAACTCTCTCTTAATTCCCAGTCCCTGATTTCTAAGTAGATAAACAATTGGCCTTATCAAATTCGAAAGAAAAAAAAAACGAAACGAAAACAAAAACAAAAAATCTCTCTATTCTCTTTTTGTATAATGCGTGCTTAACCAACAACCAATGAACCCAAATCAACAAAATCTACCAAAATGAACCAAAAAAAAACATACAAATTGCAACCACACACAGCATATCGACTATGAAGAATACTACACGACACGCGATCCTGATCTGCTCGCAAGCAATTTTACCACAAACTTAGCCTTCTTGACCAACAATTGGCGTCACATGTTGGGCAGGCCGACAATCACATTAATGGCAACGCATTATATGCTAGGTAACTACATAATGTCAAAATCTACACCCACATGCCAATTTGCAAAAAAACAAAAAACAAAAAACAAAACAAACAAAGCATTAAACAACAACAACTAAATACCCTATCTAATTATCACAAAAACAACAAAACGTTGCATACACATCAGAGCTGTAAAAGATTTCAATCGAATGCTTAATTATGGCTAGAGCCTTGACTTTGGGCATGTTTATATATACTACTATACTATAATCCGTATCTGTACAGAAACTTGCATCTCAATCGGACAAAAAACTCAGAAGTTATTTGATAAAAAATTGGTTTCTTTTCGGATTGAAAGATTGCACTTTAAATCTTGTTATTAAAATAAAGTGCTTGCTTTATATTGACAGCTCTTTAATCATTATCATCATTTAATCATAATGATTGCGATCTCTTATAGCTCTGATAGAAACATACACATACACATGACAAGTGATTTGATATGCTCTTTATGATTATGATTGTGAATATAATATGCATGCTTGTATGTATGTATGTATGTTGATCCTTAAACGCTTAACTGCTTCTTCCCTCTATCACTTTCAACTTGACTGAAATTTACTTGTTTTGTATAATGACACTTGGTCATATCTCTTTGAGAGCAGTTTAATTAGCAATATATTTGTTTGTCAGAGCTTAAAGCGTGTGTAATTTCATTCAATCAACATCATTTATTTGTTTTAAAGCTTTAATGTGCTTGAAAGTTTCAAAAATCCGTTATTGTTGCTTATTAAGCATGCATTTGCCTTTAAAACTCTGTATTTATGTGCTTTCAAGCTTTTTAAGCAGCTTTTATGAGCCTTACTGCATTTCATAATTATTTCGCAAGCTACTTCACAGCTAGAAAAACAAAGTATAGTAATGGAAGTGTTTTTAGAGATACGTTCATGGTAAATGCAAAGGATTAATCCGGCAATCCTATTGAAAATCTGTTCATTTAAGCAAATGTGTGTTAAAGCAGTTCAGTTGTGAATAGTGAACTTCCTAGGTTGTAATTAAATACAAAATAAACAAGGTTCATCTGTCCGTCTGTTTGTCCAGAAACTGTGGCAATCTCTTGGAAGAAACAGGATAAATCAAATTCCCAATATTGTCAGACCTAATAGTTATGATGTTGACCTGTATAATCAACTAATAAAAGTCTCTAACTGCATTTCTCGAGTAGATCTTTAGCTAGTTACCTTCGTAGACCCCAAAAACTCTCCCTTAATTGCACTCTGCTTAAGCTGCACAGTAAAAACTTACCTAAAAATACACAAAAAAAATTAGGTAAAGAAACCCACAATTGGTGCTGGTCAAGTGGTTAATCCTTGAGGATCTTTGAATCCTCGCGTATGTCGGTTATTGTTGTAGTTTGTGATTAAAATGTAGTTGTAAGTGGCGACAACTAACCACGCACCATCCATCCATCCATCTAACTAATCCATCTATGCACCAACAAATATCCATAAAATGTATTACAATCCAATCACAACTGAAATTTGCTAACGTGTTTTATTGCTTTGCTGCGGAATTCATCATAGACCAAGACAAGATACCGCTAGCCATGATTCAGACGATGAGGAAACTAAAGTCCGGCTATATAAATGGCACACGTGTGATGCTGGGCAGTCTGAAGGATTTCCTCAACACCTCGGCCATCACGGATTTGAGCTTTTTGGGCAGCACCGAGGATGGCTATCCGGATCGCTTGCATCCGGATGTGCAGACCTATCTCGATGAGCATCTGTTGCGCTCGTTTAGTAATCGCAGCACAATGAACCTTCGTGGTGGGCAGTTGCGTCCTCGTCATCTCCGAAGACGCATGTCCTGCAAGGGCGCCATCAAAAAGACACGTTCCATCAACGTGGACTGTGAGTTCGTTAATAAATTCAATTATTTCAAGTGTTAATTTCTCTGTTTCTTTTCGATATCCCATTTTAAGCTGACAATCTGGGCATGGAGGGTCCTTCCCCGCTAACCGAGAGACGTCTGTCGTCGGTGGTGCCACCGCCATGGCTGCAGCCAAGCAAGCAAGGACATGTGAGCGTATTTGCCACCACACCCGAGGAGGGTCCCACCTCGCCACCACAGTTGGGCGGTGAACTTGTAATCCGTGAGAATATCTATCCTGTGGATCCACTTCACAGCCGATCGGCCATCGATCGACGCAGCGAATTTGTGCGACAGCAAGAGAGTTAGTCTCAGTTCCATCTCACAATTAGTTCTCTTTTGTTTTTAACTCTTTCTTTAATTTGTGGTGGTTTTTAATTTCTGTTTCTTTTCTTTACTTTTTCTGTTTCATTCTCGTTTTGTCCTTTTGCGTTCAACAACAACAACAACAACAACTTTAACCATATCATCAACAATGAAACAACACAATTAAAGTAACAGTGCCAAAAATTCTCATCCAACGCCATCGTGCGGAAACTAACTTTGCTGACACAGAGGTGGAGGAATTGATTGCCATGCTACGCGAAGTGGAGAATCTCGAGGAGCAAGGCGACATCCTGCAGTATCTGGTGGACACACAGGGTCTGGACTTCAATACAGGTAAGTTTGAAAGATACTTCCATTAATATCTTCTTAAATACCTTTATCAGTTAATCCTACGTATTTACTTATTGTTAGTTAGGCTTTAGCTGTATTTTGCAAATGGATTAAATCCATGGCTAGATGCTAAACACTTAACCACACACATATGCTACATCTACATCAATGCAACAATTCAATAGATAGACTACTTATGTTTATGGATTGCCACGATATCTTAAGATTATACTTACATTTTGGCGTTGGGTTTCACAAAAGAGTCGCAGCTTTTTGACAACACATTATTAAACGACTTTTTAGAGTAAAGTGACTTTTAAATTTAATTAGAAAACAGCAAATAGCTTTTGAAACTGTTAATTTCCGGTACTATAAATAGTTAAAGCTTAGGATTAGCTAACCTGGTTAAATGATAGTCTACACTTTGCTTTGTGAAATCAACGCCATGAGCTGTTAAAAGATTTCCATATGGGTCCATCCTTTCCTATATATGTACATTGGGTATACGCCTTAATCAACATTTAATTGTTTTGTAATTCATTCTATTTGTACACGTGCTTTGTGCTCTCGTTCTTGTCCAATCCTTAATGTTCGTATCAACAGCTGGCCTGGGCTTAAAGCACAAAACCGATGACAATACGGCTGGTAAGTGTTATATATCTGTTTCCACATCCTATGGCCTTCTGTATAATGTTGTTGGTGTTGTAATTAAATACTACTTACCATTGCGGTTACTTATTTCCATCCTATATCTACTTGTCTATCCAATCCAATTGCACTCCTATTTCTCCCCTTTTCTTCCCCCATTTTATTTAAATACCTCCTTTTGTGCCCCTTTGGTTCCTCTTTTCCCAAGTGTCGCTCCTGTGTTCCCAATTCATGGTCATTCAAGTGTTATACTGTTATACAAAACTGCTTAACTCTTTTAGTAGCTGGTATTATCGTTCTATAAACTATCTTATCCTGTTATACACACTATAATTGCCAAGGCTGCAACCTTAACCTGAACCACTAACCAATGAATACATAGATGTAACAAACAGCGATTTTCGTGCTACTTTTTTTTGCTGATCATAGGTCCCAGATTTTCGGCAAATTTTACGAAGCTTGTAAGTCCAGGCCGAGCGAGAAACGAACATAGCAGACATTGCCGAGCAGAGAGAAACGATTTACGACTTGATTGCATCAGTATCGTATCGACCTTACAGCATGAAGGTAGTCTCTGTGTCGCTTGCTCTCTCATGTTTTTTTTTGAGGACAGACAAATGCGCATGTGTTTGGGGGTGGGTTTTTATGAAAACTGGCTACAGCGCGTTGCGTCGATCAGTAGTGAGGTTCATTTAAGAAATCTATGAAGCACATAGATTCTGATGGCGCACAGTGATTCGCTGTGACTTTTTTCTATACAAAAATAATGTCATCTGATTTTAATATTTCTGATCGACAAAATATGCTTTCTAATGTGTATGTATAGATAACATATTTAAATTAATGCATACATATTTTTGTGTATTCGAATACAAAAACATATGTATATATTGTAAATATTTGACGAATATCATGCATATCCAAGCAAAGCATTTATAATATAAAAGCTACCATTAAAACAAATTCAACTATAAGCAATTATTGACAAAAAGTCATGTTCACTCATATTAAAGATACACAAATTAACTGATAATTGATTTTTAAAATTTAAAAAATTCTGTTAGGGTCAGAAGACAATTTTTTTGTACAGTAGAAAGTCACAGCGAACCACTGTGCGCCATCAAAATCTATGTGCTTCATAGATTTCTTAAATGAACCTCACTACTGATCGACGCAACGCGCTGTAGCCAGTTTTCATAAAAACCCACCCCCAAATACATGCGCATTTGTCTGTCCTCAAAAAAAAACATGAGAGAGCAAGCGACACAGAGACCACCCTTCTGCTGTAAGGTCGATACGATACTGATGCAATCAAGTTGTAAATCGTTTCTCTCTGCTCGGCAATGTCTGCTATGTTCGTTTCTCGCTCGGCCTGGACTTACAAACTTCGTAAAATTTGCCGAAGATCTGGGACCTATGATCAGCAAAAAAAGCGTAACACGAAAATCGCTGTTTGACACATCTATGTATTCATTGGTTAAGTGCTTGAACGTTTTTAATACAACAACAATATCTATGTTATTTTCTTAATTATTTGTAATTTTTCTTTGATTTTTTAAACCTATCTAAAATGGTAATACGAAAATTGAAAACTATTTAAAGAATCTTAGTAAAGATTTTAATTTTATATTGTTTCTTTTTTTCCATTTAAAATCAAGCTGAAATTAAATAATAGAGGCATTTCTTTAAGTATTTCGTACCTTAATAAACATTTTGAAATGTATTTTCTTTGCTGAATTAATTATGTTTTCTAAAAAATAGTTCATATTTGAATTCCATTAGATAGTTTTATAAATTGAAAACTCGCTTGCAGCCTTGATAGTTAGTAACACTCTGAACAACATTTGGTTTTCTGCTTTAGCTGCATTTTAATTTTTGTTTAATTTTCTAATCGCTTATAACTATTTCTTTTATATTTTTATTTTCACACACATACACACAACAATGTAACCCTACATTCAATACGATCCATCTGCGCATTCCATTAACCTGAAACGAATTTTCAAACATCTTCTGCCTTGCCAAAAATAAAAAAACAATACATGGTCCACAAAACAAATGCATCTTCACAACAACGCGAACCTAATCCTAATCGCATAATGAACCCAACTAACCAACAAAATAACAACAATAAATAAACCAAAACAAAAAAAAACATAAACAAAAACAAAAACAAAAAAAGAGCTCGATTTGGATGATGTGATGCTCGAATTGTCAACTGCTGGTGGTGGTGGTGCTGCTGGTGCCGCTGGTGCTGGTGATGGTGCCAATACTGGTGATGGAGCCAACAATAAATTAATGCCCGTGGCGGGAGTGCCAACAGTGATTATTGACGCAACTACACCCATAGCAAACAGGGACGTCAAAGATAAGGATAAGGTCAATGCCAATTCGACAGCCGCCAGCATTCAAGGCCCTTCCGCTCCAGCTTCACCTATCGTCACCGCCGCCGTCGCCACCGCAGGCTCCAGTAACAACAACAGTTTAAATAACAACGATTCTTCTCAATCTGAAGGCATGCTGGAGGAGGGACGCGTCGTCACCGTTAGGGATCTACTCAAGGGTCTCTACGAGAAGGCCTGCCAACAGAAGCTCTGGGGATTGGTTCGTCACACCGCCGGCATGCTGGGCAAGCGTGTCGAGGACTTGGGTAAGGCCGTCACCGATCTTTTGGTGCGCCAGAAGCAGGTCACCGTTGGTATGCCACCAAACAATGAACACACCATTACGGCCCCGTTGCCAGAGGTCGAGCTGAGACAGCTTATACATGATGTGGGTATCATTAGGCTCTCTCTCTCTCTCTCTCTCTCTCATTTTAAGATTACTTACTAACCCTGTTTTATTTATTCTAGGCCTACGGCGATGATGAGAGTACCGCTATGCTGACACAGGAATTGATGGTCTATTTGGCCATGTTTATACGCACCGAGCCACAGCTGTTCCACGAGATGTTGCGTCTGCGTGTTGGCCTTATCATTCAGGTAATGGCCAAGGAGCTATCACGTACGCTTAACTGTGGCGGCGAGGCCGCCTCGGAGCATCTACTTAATCTTTCGCCCTTTGAGATGAAGAATCTTCTCTATCACATACTCAGCGGCAAGGAGTTTGCCGTCAGCAGTGGTAAGTTTTAATTTTTAGATTATAGACAACTAAAGGATGCAAATTTTAATAATGATTGCTTTCTAGTTGCTCGCGGTAATCTGTCTATTGTGAGCTGCAAGTCGAGTCGCGTCAGCAAGAAGAGCCAAATTGGTCTGGGAGATCCCGAGGGTGAGGATGCGTTAATAGCCACCATTGATGATCGTCAGGGTCAGTGGCTGCGTCGTCGGCGACTTGATGGTGCCCTGAATCGTGTTCCTCGTGATTTCTATTCACGTGTTTGGACTGTTCTGGAAAAGTGTCAGGGCTTGGCCATCGAAGGACGCGTATTGCCGCAAAGTCTTACCCAAGAGATGACGCCCGGCGAGCTAAAGTTTGCCTTAGAGGTGGAAACTGCACTCAATCAAATACCACAGCCCGAGTACAGACAGTTGGTGGTTGAGGCGCTTATGGTTTTAACACTCGTCACTGAGCACAATATGGTGCCATCTTTGGGTGGCATTATCTATGTGGAGCATCTGGTGCATAAGGCCAATCAGTTGTTTTTGGAGGATCAACGAAAGGTGCAGGGCGATGCCACGCTCTGCTGTGCAAAGCTCAAAGATGGCAAGGAACAACAGCAGGCTGCCTCAGGCATGTTACTCTGCGCAGGTGCCGCCTACATTTGCCAACATCTATATGATAGGTGAGTGCCGCTAGATATCCCTATAGATATATAGAAAAGCATGTAAATCTATCTATTTATTAACTACAGTGCGCCCAGCGGCAGCTATGGCACCATGACTTACATGTCTCGGGCAGTCGCCCTCGTGCTGGACTGTGTGCCCAAGCATGGTGAAAAGGAATGCGCAATCTCCTAAAGGATTTAAATACACACGCTACACTCGACCTGGAAACAAGCAAGGCGTTCTTTTGGACGACGCTCACTTAATGCCATGTACTGTTAAACTGTTACAACTGACAGCCCATTTTTCTTTTGTTGCTATCTCTGTCTACCGTAATCTCTCTCCGTCTTACCCCATCTCTTTCTCTCTATATATATACATAAATATCTCTCGCTCTATGTAGAGTCTGATTCTCTCTTGACCGCGTCTGGCCGCGCAATTAGCCCAACGATATTAGTTAAGTCTGAGATCCTTCCATCTCTCCGGCAATGCTGTATATATAATATTGTATTTTGTAAACCATCCGCCTTCTTAGCCATTTTGTTAAAGTGTTTTGTTCAGTTTCTGGAGCGGCTAAAAGGGAAATGCACATTGTACTCACCAAACTACCTAAGTATATACAAGTATATACATCTATAGATATATAACAACTACTATGTATTATCCTAAAATAAAACGCTGCGCGACACAAACTGGTTTTATACTCGCAGATAATTCCCATCAGCGGAATTTAACAACGACATCTTTTAACAATGTTTTTGATCCAATAAGCTGCAAGTTTTTATTGTGACAACAAGTATGAAAAAAAGAAAGATAAATATATCAAATATGTTTGCAATGTTTAACTATTAGTTGTTTTATTTATTAATTAATTAATATAAATACTTACTATTATTTATTAATTATTGTGTTTAAAACGAACTTTAAACTACTTACTAATAGTATTGGTAGTAAATGAAGGAAATAGTATTAAAAAGTGATGAAGATAGTAGTAGAAATTATGGAAATAGTAGTATAACTGAAGAATATGGCCAAGTTTGGGCTATTTTCCGACACTGATATTGTTTTTGTCAGAGCTTGGTCATATCTTTAAGGATTTCCACAGAACATACCTTTGTAGACTCACAAGAGACAGGACTATCCATTGACATTAAAGAACTCTTCCGTTTTATGAACAATCCTCATATCCATTTACCAACAGGAAGTCCTTGTTTTCCCAATTTAAAATATATACAAATGGGTAGTCCTTCAGACAACCAAGTTATAAAGACATTTTTGTATAGAAAAAGCTATCCATATCTCGGCTAAATCCTTGCGCATCCTGACGAATCCTCTGGCAAAAAGTAGTATTAATCAGGGCCTGCAAATCATCCTTGCAGCTCTCTAAATAAAAATGATATCGTCTATTTTCGCTAAATTCTCAGCGACTTTCGACCGGGTGCAAAATTGAATGAAAACTGAAAGCTGATTTGGATTCGGAATGAAACAAAGTTGAGAGCAAACTAGAAACAGTTTCCTTCATTGAAACAAGTCTTACAAAAAAACAAGTGTACATTTTTAGTTTTGTTAAGCATAAATATCATTCTTTTATTATTATTTTGCTGTTGTTGTTTTCGCTTCATTTTTGCAATTTTGCACATTGCGCACATATAAAATGTTTACAAAAATTGTATTCATTTACAAGTTGCCTGTGTACATGTGTGTGTGTGTGTGTGTGTGTGTGTTGTTGTATTGTGGATTTTTAGACATTTTTGAAATGTGTTTTGTTTTTTTTTTTATGTTTTAGTTGTTTTTGTTCGTTCTCGTCTCTCTTTAGTGTTATAAGCTGAGCTTGCGCAACAATAGTTTTAAGTTTTTTTTTAACAAAAACAGATTTGAAATGGTCACAAACAATTTTGAGAAATGCCAATTGAGCTGGTGCATGTGCGTGTGTGTGTGTGTTGGTGTGTATGTATTTGTTTTTTTTTCTTGTATAGTTATTAGTTTAAACAGAAAATAAAATTAGCGATGATGTTAAACGAGAGTTGTAAGGTTTTAAAGAAAATCCTAGACAAAAATACTTAAGAAGAAAGAATCAAAATGTTTAACAATAGCCCCTATCGGGGACACGACGACGCGGCGCACACTTGATGATATCGTCAACGCGCAGAATCATTTCGGCAGCCTCGGATGCAGACAAGAGAACCTGACGCTTAACGGCAAATGACTCTGTGATGCCCAGTTCACGGACATCGGCTACCTTGGCATTGTTCATGTCCAAACCCAGATTATGCTTGCCCTGAGCATGTCCGGCTCGCAGCTCGGAGATCAGTTGAGCCGAATCGAAGCCAGCGTTATCAGCAATAGCCGTTGGCAGTGACAAAAGAGCACCTGAAATATATAAAGACAATTCTTAGTTGTGCATTCAAATGGATTTCAATTCGTTTCACTTACGTGCAAAGGCCTCAATGGCAATGGCTTCCTTGCCGGGTGTCTCGGCTGCCTTTTTCAGGACAGCGTTGGCCATCAGAGCCTCGGAACAACCACCACCGTAAACGATGCGCGATTCCTTGACTGTGGCAGCCAATACACAGAGTGCGTCATGCAGAGAACGATCTGCCTCGTCCAGGATCTGTTGTGTGGCGCCACGAATGACAATGGAACAGGCTTCACCAAGCTTGACACCGCTGAAGCGCAACAGTGTGTCCTCGCCAATCATCACCTGCTCAATGAGCTTGCACTCGCCAAGCTTGACCAAAGCGGGATTCTCAAAGGTGGACACAATCTCGGCACCGGTGCAGATGGCCAAACGTTCAATGCCATCGAAATCAGCATGCTCAATGGACATGATTTGGGCATCAGCGAATAGCTGCTCTGGATAATTGTAGATAAGCTGGCGATTGATGAAGACATTACATTTGTGTGACAATATCTTGTCCACTTTCTCTTTCATCTTCTCCTTTTCAGCCATCTCCAGATCAGCGATCTTGGCCAGTGAGTCAACCTTGATGCTACTGCCAAATACTTTGATTTTGTCGGTGTCCATGGGAGTGTTGGCAATGAGAATCTTTGCATTTTCAATCTGTGCCAAAAAAATACAAATTCAAAGATTAGATCACCAACTTATTGGTTGTGTCACTTAAACATTAGCTTATGGCCATTTCCATTAAAGTGAAAGGATATTTAAATTCATGTGTAAATTAACTTTTGATTTTTAAATTTAACATAAGTGAGATTATAACAATTGTACAATTGTTGTTCACGTTTGATCCTTTCTTTGGAAATGCTTCAAGCCATGTGTCTATGAGTAACTGCCAAACTGTGGCTAAGACTCAAGGCCAGAACTGATGTCAACGCGTGAGTCACGTGCTGAGCAACAGATGTTGGCCAAATTATGTTATAAGCCAACTAAATTATAGAATTAACCACTGCTGATTGTGGCTACCACATCAAACTCGTCAAAATGGCTGTGATATGAATTAGAAAATAACATAAGTCACAGTCATTTCGACGCGTTAATATGAAGCATATTTAACAATAATTTGTATGAGTAATATTAATAATTTTAAACAACAATTGCAACACTTACGCGCTGTGGCTGATGGACGCCGGGCTTCTTGTCCAGCAGAAAGCCCTCATCGAGGAACGATTCGTTGAGTGTGCCACCAGATTTCTTGATAATCTGTATAGCTTTAAGTTCACCGGAACCCTTGAGACGCAACACAGCATCCACAGCGAGATTGGCAAAGAAATCCTTGTGCTGATGCAAGATCTTTGAAGACAATGTGGTGCGTGCAATGTTCATCAAATCCAATTTGAATTTCTCATTGTTTGTCGAATTGTCCTGGGAGGCAGCTGTAAGAGCTTCAAGTGCCACCTGTGTGGCAATACGCCAACCAGACACAATGATCTGTGGATGTAGCTTCTGTTCGACTAGTTTCTCGGCCTCACGCAACAATTCGGATGCCAATACAGTGACAGATGTGGTACCATCGCCAACCTCTTCATCCTGGACACGTGACATATCGACCAAAATCTTTGCAGCCGGATTATCAACGCCAACGGCACGCAAAATGGTTGCACCATCATTGGTGACCTCCACGCGACCAGCATTACGGCCAGCAGCCACCAGGATTTTGTCCATACCCTTGGGGCCCAGTGTGCTCTTTACAAGATCACCGATGGCAATTGCACCGATAAACGATGACAGACGCGCCATTTCGGCTTTCTCCTCTTGCGCCTCATTTTTGAGTACGCGCACGGGATTAAGTGACATCTCCTGTAAAACAAACAAACATGCAATTTACAATTTGTTTATCTCAATTATAGCACACCTATATACATATATATATATATATATATATATATATAGTATGTTTGTGTTTATATTTATG
This sequence comes from Drosophila testacea, assembly GCA_035043265.1. Lineage (NCBI taxonomy): Eukaryota > Metazoa > Arthropoda > Insecta > Diptera > Drosophilidae > Drosophila > Drosophila testacea. The sequence continues at coordinate 5,990,509 of JAWNND010000229.1, forward strand.
ATTTGTTCACATTTCACCTAAGATGCACATGCTGCATCCCTGTCTCCCTGTGGCGCAGTGTGAACCTAGCATTTGTTTCCAGTGCATTCGGACCTAACCCCAAATAGTGCGTGATTCATCGCAATACACACCCAGCAAATGGCATGCATTTTTTTAAATTTCAAATTACTAGTCAAAAATGCTGCATCATCTATGGACATTAGTTGCAACAGTTTCAAGAAAAGTTTACAACAAAATGGTAAATATAACTGGAAGTTTCTCGAAGCAATGCGCTCTCACGTGTGTGTGTAGGCTTGTCATTTAGCTTGAGGCTGCTTGCGGCTTTTCGACACCCGGCAAATGAAAACGCAAGTTTGTATGAAATGATCAATGAAAACATGAATATTTCACTGCACACGTATCTCTTATGATGTAAACTTATTATATTGTTTATTTAGTTTGATTTAAATTACCATTTTCAATGCTTATTAACAACTTTTTGATCACAGAATTCAGAATACCCCACAGCGCGACAAAGCGACAAAGAAAATGGCGAAAGAATAATTTCGGATGTCGATATCAAATCGAGATATCGATAATTTCCAAAGCAAGCGTACGATATGACAATTTTGCGTGTGGACACACTGAACACTCGATATCTATGAATTGAAGCGGTAATTTTAAAACTCATATTTGTCCAACCAATTAAATGACGTAAGTAACTTTATTTTTGGGAGGAAATTTCTTTGAAACTTAAAGTACAGTATATTTTAGACATCCATTATTCAATGTGGTGCTTTCTTAAATTGCTCCTGCAAAATCAAAATCAAGTACATTTGAAAACGTTTTATTTGTAGTTTATTGTTTTAATAATAAATAGACGAACAAGTTTAAGTCTAGGCACTACACACAAATAATCTTATAAATTAATGAACATCTGCAATATGCCGCTCAACCGAATATATTCGAATACAAGCTGTTTAGCCCATTGCTGATGGTTGAGAGGATGCCGTTGTCATTGGAGGCAGCTGCAGCGTAGGGCGGGGCACCTGGTCTATAATGCTGCGGTGCCTGCATCGGACGATAAAACGAGGGACCCCCAGCTCCAACTCCCTCAATACGCTGTGAAGAATTATAAAAATGTTGAGATTACAAGTGTTTCAAGTTCTAAGCAATTGTTATCGTCATTTGCTCCAAATTTATTGTCCACACTAAAAGCCAAAAAGTTAGTAACAATATTTTTAACGAGAACAAACACTTAATATTATGGATTTAAAATACATACATTTAGATTTTAATTTTTCTATAGATAAAATGGAACCAAAACCAAAGGAATTATTATTGAAAACTAATTTACGGAAGACCATAAAACTAATTAATGGCATACTATGTGAGGTAACATTTATTGTATTGATTTCCTAATGAGATTAATCCTAAGCATTGGTCAAGAGATCCGTTTGTTCTACCCATCATCCAAGTGCAATGCAATACTCATTTTACTCCCATTTTAGGTACTACTGGGGCTAGTTTAGTTAGTTAATTAGTTAGTTTGTTAGTGTTAAGCCTTAGGATTAAAGCACTCTTGAGAATATTTACACGCCAGACATATGGATGCAGTGGCTCCGCTTTTAGTCTGTGGGAAATTGTAGTTTGTTATCAACCAGTTGACGCTGATTACGCGGCGTTGTGCTGCGCCTGGAGGAGGATGCGGTGGCAGATGCTGAGACGAGAATATGCTGCGAAAGGATCATGTATATAGGGAGGGTAGGGAGAGTTAGGGTTAGCTCGGTAACCATCACCAGCAAGATCACAAAAGCGTATTTAAAAGATCATTCTACACCTACCTTGGATGCTTGCAATGTGACATTGAGCAATGTGGGATGCTGTTCAACAATAACAAACTCCACTTCACGGGGCGCATATCCCTCGGCAAAGACCTGATATTAAATGTGAATCCATTGTTAATTGTTTTAGATCCTTGTAGAGTGTAACATTTTTATGTTGTTAAATCTTTGATTACCTCGGCTTTGTAGTAACCCGGCAGTAAAATGCGCCAGAATTCACCGTACTTGGTCGTCTGGAAGCCAACGTCACGTCCCTTGATTTTAATGGATGCCCGTTCGATGGGCATGCCCGCGGGATCAAAGACAAAGCCCTGAACTCCACGATGTGCCTCGGCCAGGAATTTGATTAGAGACTGCAAAATAAATGGTCGTTAGAGGATTAACTATTTCTCTAACCGATAGACGATACTGTCTACTGTCTACTGTCTACTTACCAATTGATTGTCTTCCCAGTATTTCTTGAGTTCATAGGCCGGCGGAAATTTACAGCAGGAGATTTCGAGTGTAATCTCCATGCAGCCATACCATACATAATTGTAATCCTGCATGCCACCCGTTAGTGGATACCAAGCGGCCCCATTCGTAATGCCATTCTCAAACGCTGGTGTGGCTGATTTGCAGGCTACGCCCCTGGACATCTTGGCATGATTTCGGGCATAAACCAGGGAGAGATGCTTAAAGACATCGTCGTCGGGTGTCAACGACGGCGCCGCTGAATAAGTCTGAAACACTGCGCCCAGGGGACATGTGGGAGGGAAACACAATAAACAACAAAAAAGAGGGAGATTGGAAGAGAAAGAGAGAGAGAGAAAGGGAAAGAAAGATTAGATGAATCGCTCGGAGAAAATGGCGTCTACTCACTCGCACAGAGGGCGGAAGAACGGCAGATTCCTTTCAGCAGCCATATTGGTGCGAAGGCAAGGATTAAAGTTCAAACAGAGAGCATTGAGGGAGAAATATTTTTATAAATCGGAACTCACAGAGACGCGAGACCAAATTTGAGAAACTAAAGGATCATGGGGACTGATGGGCCTAAAGATGGCGCACTTTTGAGACTACTTACTGGAGTTCGGCGTATTGTCGTATGGATAACTGGCAACCAGAGCTCCGCCATGTAGGCTACCACTTAGAACGAACTGTATTTTTGAAATCCAATCCTTAACCGCATCCGTTTCCGGCTGACCGCGCTTATTATTCTGCTTAAAATAATCCGGGAAATTTCGATTTAAATCGAAACCTCGAGCATTGTAACTACAAAAAAAGGAAAAGTACGATTTTAGTTAAAGATTATCCTTAAGGATATTGTTATAAGTGCAATCCTTACCGTCCCTGGCCGCCATCACAAGTGCCCTCCTTGGATACAGCATAACCGTCCGGATTCATGGTTGGCAGTATATGGATGCGTGTATTATCTAGCAACCATTTAACATACTGATCCGTATTATAGCTGCTCACAAAATACTGGATAAGATGAAGCAGCATCTCTCGGCCAACTGGCTCATTGCCATGTATGTTGCCCACATACTTGACATCGGGTTTACCCACCATATGCTCATAGGGCGAGGAACTGACCACCATAACCCATAGATCACGCCCCTGTATTGATTTGCCAATCGAGTACAGTGCGGTTAGATTAGGATAACGCGCACTTGTGGCCCTGAAAATTCGAAAAGAACGTCGTTAAGTTAAGTGAGCTCGACAGCGAGATACTCGCTTTCGTTTAAATGGCAATAAACCAAGTTAAAAGTATTAAATATTAGTATACACAAAAAAATTAAGGCGATATCTCTGAGATTTAATATGTTTAAAGGTCTTGGTTCTGTTTTTTTATGGAATTTCAGAAGTAAATAAAATTTTTAAATGAAGTAAATGAGTTTCGGAATCCCGAATTAAAGGATTTAAAGAACTCTCAAGGACCACAGATTTGGAAAAATCATAAATAATGCAAAATAAAGCCGCATTAAAAAATAAACTCTGCTGTATTTATGTCTATTATAATGTTACATACATTGACACAAAGCTATTATACTCCTGTACTCTTTTGGGTACCGCGTTTAAAAAGATAGACCAGTTGACAACATGTTGATATCTCAGTTATGTTTTCGTTTTTGTTTTTGTGATTGTTTTTTTTTTTTTTTGGTGAACGTACCTTAAGAATCGGGTGAGCTCCTCGTGATCGTGATAAACAAAGTCCAGATTTTGGGCATCAGGAAGATAAGCTCGTGGTTCTGGCAATGCCATTGTCATTTGGTCGCTGTTCACGGTCTTGGCACTGGACAAATAGGCATAATGACAGCCATATATCAATATCAACATCAGTTGACCAACAATTGTGTTCCGCAGTATCATCGTAGGGTATTGAAGATGGACCGTTTGATGGATGGATGGACCGTTGACGGTGACGTCAAGTTAACAAATGTGAAGAGTTGGCCAACGAGAGCTGTTGTTATAAAGCAAAACATGGAAGATGGATGAGATTATTGTTGTTGGTGTGTTGTTGTTGTTGTTGTTGTTGCAGCTGGTCAACCAGTTGTTGTTTGTGACCAGACCAAAATGACCGCAACGATACGTGCTTCAATTTGGCCAACAACTCGGCAAAAACCGAGTGCATTGGCCTTAACCAGGCCAGCACCCAGGCAAACTGCAAACGTGTTCCCCCTAGGCAGCCTATCAAAGTTCATTGATTTCTCAGTATTTGTGAGTGGACAGAAATACAGACAGACAGACAGACAAACAGGCAGACAGACAGACAGTCGGACAATCAATTGGATTCACCACGCGAGCCTAAATGGATCATTTTATTTTTAGTTATTCTGACAGCTTGTCTAATCAGATATGAACAGGATGGAACGTACCTACCTACCTTCTCCATTGCTTCGATAAGATATATTATATCGTATATATATATCGTGTATATATATATAGAAAAAGTAGCTACCCCACGATGACTATAAAAGCTAATAGACCACTTCACATCTGGCCATAGTAAAAAAATAATTTTAATAATGAAACTATCTGCAACATTTGTGATTCTCAGCGCTTTGTTTGCTGGATCCTTGGCCAATGGCGGTGCCCAGAGTCGCATTGCTGGTGGTGAGGATGCGGTCTTGGGTCAATTGCCCTACCAGGCAGCCATGAACTTTGCCGGTCTCTATCAATGTGGTGCAGTCATTCTTGCCGAACGTTTTGCCTTGACAGCACTCTCCTGTGTCTGCTCCGATGGCAAGGATACAGCGTAAGTAACTCAAATTATAGGGTATAAGCAAAAAGAAGACCTACACAAGTTAATCTAAATTAACTGGGATTTTAGTTAAGGAAAAGAAACAACCCACCTTAAAATTGTGCTCTCGACTTATTTTTTAGACCAAAAAGCTCTTGGTTATGTGAGAAAATTATTATTTTCAAGACCATTCCGTCTAAAACCAACTACACGAAATTAGCGGCCAATTCTTGAATGTAAAGCTGTTTTTTTTTTCCTATTTGTCTCAAACTACCTTTCTACTTTCCCACTTTCTCCTCAAAAGTTGGCCACCCCAGATGTTTACTGTTGTGACCGGCACTGTGGATTTGTACCAAGGTGGACAGCGCATTCGCGTGGAGGAGATCATTTTGAGCCCGGACTACAATGAGCTGAAGACAGGCATCGCCTTGTTGCGCCTGACCGAATCTTTGGTCTTCAACGAAGCTGTCAGCGCCTTGCCTTTGGCCTCCGTCAACCCTCCAATGGGTGCCTACGTCGATATCTCTGGCTGGGGACGTACCAAGCAAACAGATACTGATATGTACCGTACCCTACAAGTCGGTACCGCCATTGTGGAGGCTCAGCGTGAATGCAGCCTTGTGGATAATATGATTGTGGACAATGATCAGGTTTTGTGTTTGGGACATGGCAGACGTCAAGGTATCTGTACTGGCGATATTGGAGGTCCTGCTGTCTATCAGGGTGCTCTTGTGGGTATCGGTGGTGAGATCCTGGGTGAATGCGGTGGCATGTTGCCTGAACGTTTCATCAGCATTGCTTCCTACTACGATTGGATCCAGAAGCAGATGGAATAAACCAAAAACAAATAAAGATTCTTTCGACTGCACTCTATTTTTTTTTATCTGTTTTATTAACTGAAGTCTTTCTGAAATCGATCCATCAATCTTATCAGGAAATACTGAACGTATTAACTTAGGGCTAGCATCATTCATTTTATTGGGAATCTTTAGACTTCAGTCCATTCAACACTTTACTATCTTACCCCTTTAATAATAGTTGTTGTTTCCTAGAGGGGCCCCACTTCAGATTATCAAAGACCACACGTTTCATTTGAAACATTCGATTCTCATGAATTCATTAATTCAATAGTGTCTTGATATTTATCTGGTTTTGTATGATATGAGCGAAGAGAAGAGAAATACCATCTAGTCATAGGTTTTTCTGTAGATCGATTACTTTCGCCTATATAACCATAAGTTTCTATCTGTGTTTGTGTTATCAATGAAATACGTTTGATAATGCTTTATACCCGAACCTGAAAATGTGTAAACAGGGCATTCCAAATGTATACATATTTCACAGTTGGGCTAAAAGTTATATCACACCTTTTATGAATGGATATATGATAATAAAAGCAAGAAAAATGCGTGTATTAAATGGCTAAATATTTTTTTACAACTATTAAGAATACTTTATATACAACTATCAGATTAATTTTTAAACAAATGAAAAGGTCGATATTTATAACAAAATATTCTATTTTAAATTTAATTTATTTGGACTTTTTTTAATATTAAGAATACTTTTATCAGCAATAATGTAAATTATTAAACAGTTCCCTGGTTTTTGCTACTGTGTATCTTGGAAAATTAACAAGTTTATTTAACATAACATTTTCTTTAAGTAATTGTTTTGTTAAATTTGGTCAGGGTGAAACAGACAGTAACAAATAGTGTTGGTACTGCTATAATACTAAAAGTAGTCCGATTTTTGTTTTCAATTTTCACTTTGACCTCCTTGTGACTGGAATTTCTTTAATTTAGAGATCTGTGCTATGTTGTGTACAAATTTCAGATCCCTAGCTCTTGCCGTTTGAGCTCCAGAATGATCAGTGAATCACTCAGAATAATTAGTTTATAGAGTGTATAGAAAAGAGATCCGCGTCAACAGTCGGTCGATCTTGAATAGAGACAAGACCATTTAAGACAAATTCTCTATAACTTCCTATTTATTTCAGTTTTTAAAATAATTCTTAATATATTACATTCTATTGAAACTTATAAGATAGAAAATCAGATAAATATTCAAATAACCTTGGTTCTTTGATGAATCTTTGATCTTTAACAAGTAGAAATGTTGCCCAACTTTAGTAACTGTCACTAATGTCCAAATGTTAACGAATTTTATTATAAGACTCTTTAAAAATTCTACGATTGTAAATATTTAACATCCCATTATCTATTGACGGAATTATTATAGTAAACCTATGGAAAGGATTTAACCATAACTTAAGTAAGATTTGTTCAAAAGCCCTCTGATCCCGTCCTGATAGTAGGTAACATTAAGGCTTGTCTAATCAGATACCGGATGGAACCCACCTATCTTCCCAGGTGTTTCGATAAGATATTACACCTCAATCACCACCCAACAGCGACTATAAAAGCCAAGAGACCACATCACATCTGACCATAATAAAAAATATCACAATAATGAAACTATCTGCAACATTTGTGATTCTCAGCGCTTTGTTTGCTGGATCCTTGGCCAATGGCGGTGCCCAGAGTCGCATTGCTGGTGGTGAGGATGCAGTCTTGGGTCAATTGCCCTACCAGGCGGCTCTTGATATTGCCGGTTCCTACAATTGTGGTGCCGTCATTATTGCCAAAAGTTATGCTTTGACAGCTCTCACTTGCGTTTGCTCCGAAGGCAAGGATACCCCGTAAGTTGAACCAAAAAGAAAGCCTACAAATTGTAGAATAATCGAACTTCTTAGTTAAAGAACACAAACAAGTGTTGTATAATGTTTGAAAGACATCATTTATTTAAAAAAGGATCCATTAAACTTTATAACAAACTTAGGATCAATCATATTAATTAGCTTAGTATTTTCATCAACCCTTTCCCAAAGGACTAAGGACAAAGATAGACTATTTTTATACTCTATATGTTTAACAAAGTATCTTGTCTCTCTATCTCTCTGAACAGTTGGTCACCACAGTTGTTCACGGTATCAGCCGGCACTGTCGATCTGTACCAAGGTGGTCAACGCATTAAGGTCGCGGAGATCACAGTGAGCCCCCAGTACAATAGCCTGCGTTCAGGTATCGCCCTCCTGCGCCTTGCCACACCTCTGGTCTTCAACGAATATGTCAGCGCCATTCCTTTGGCCAAAAAGAACCCTCCAATGGGTGCCTATGTCGATATCTCCGGTTGGGGACGTACCCAGCAATCAGAAGCCAACATGCACCGTACCCTACAAATCGGTTCCGCTATTGTGGAGTCTCAGCAATCATGCAGTCTCGCCGACAATGTGCTTAACAACAATCAGGTTCTGTGCTTGGGCCATGGCAGACGTGAAGGCATCTGCAAGGGCGATATTGGAGGTCCTGCCGTCTATGAGAACTCCCTTGTAGGTCTTGGAGCTGAGGTTTTGGGTGAATGCGGTGGCTACTTGCCTGAACGTTTTATCAGCATTGCTTCCTACTACGATTGGATCCAGAAGCAGATGAAGTAAATTCAAAATAAAGCTTCTTTCTACAGCACCCTAAAAAACATGTCTTTATCAACTAAGGGCCACTCTATCAATCATATTGACTAGTTAAGTACTCCTTTTAAATATTCCACGAGTCTTTAGTTTTCAGTCCATTCATAAAATTTACTACCGTCCCTCTTTTGTAGTTGTCAGTGTTGAAATAGATATAGGTATTATCATGTCACGGGCTTTTATTTTCCTAAGGGAGGTCACTTTCGATTCTCATTAAGTCATTAATTCAAAGTGCCTTGTAATTTGGCTACTTTTGTTTGACATGAAAGAAAAATAGGCAAGTCCCATTCTATATGAATATACTCCCCCAATTGTAGAGTAGATACTTTTCTTTCCTTGTTTAAAACTATAAGTGCCTTTTTGCAACTATTATTTGAAATACGTACTCTTTTCACGAAAACACCCCATGAAAACGTATAAGCTGGGCATACTATGCATATATATATCTCATTTGAGTTAGAATCTGTATCTTACATATATATAAAACATCAGAACAAAAGGTCAAATCGTTCTCTTTTAGAGACAAGACAATGAATTCCATAACTTAAACCAGTTCTTAAAGATTGCTTGAAATGTTTTCTACAATAATTTTATAGATTTTCGAGCTCAAAAATTATTTCAAAATGTAATTCCTTTAGTGCGAGGAAATAGGAAGAATTTTTCGGTAGATTTAATGTACATATGTACATATAGTATGTTTTTGGTATCTCGAGCGCTCTCTATTTAACAATACTTCTTGCTTTCCTAACTTTGCAAATTTTTGGAATAATTCAGATTAGATTAGATCAGATTAAATTATATTAGACTTGAATAGTCGCCAATGAAACATGGAAATTCTTTAAAGTTGAATACTGGGCATCTCCTTAATATAATTCGATAAAAATAAGACAGTTAGAAAGTACAAATTAGATAAGTATCTCGAAGGTTATATCCGATGATTCTGGGATAAACTTTTACTTGTAGAATCGATTCCTAACTATGGATGCTGAAGCTGCTGCCCACAATGAACAACATTTTATTAGCAAACTCTTATATAAACTATAGGAATCCTTAGAAAGGGATTCAATTTACAGTTAAGTGTAGGATTCGTTTTAAGGACTATTTTCTGTAATCCAGCTGTGATAGTAGGCAACATTCATGAATCCATCGGGTTGGCTTGTGCCACAGCCTCCAACAAAGAAGGTGCCAATGGCGACCAGTTCATTCTTATAGACAGCGGGTGCTCCGGCATCTCCGTGACACATGCGATTGACGGATTCGGATGAACTTGATGCGGATACCAAGCACAAGAGACCCTCATGCTCCAAGAAAAGATCTTTCTTACAGTCGGAAGCACTGATTGTCTTCTGTTTGCCCACGAGCAAACGATGACTAATCGCACCCTTGGCACTTGAGGATCCCCAGCCAGAGTAGGTCAATTCAGCACCAGTTGGCGGAGCTTCTTTTGCCAGTGCTATGGGCTGGGTATTGGCATTCAAAGTGAGTGGAGACTGAAGCACCAGAAGTGCCAAATTATTCAGTCCATCGGCATAGCCTTTGTGTACGATAATCTTTGAGATTGCAGCGAGTTGACCTCCAGCTGATCGTTGAATACTCCCAGCACGTATCGAGAAACTTCTAGCCGGATAACTAAGGGAAACGATCATCGATTAGAGAGAGAAGGGAATGTGGTTATATCTAGGGAATTAACCGTACCGAAACGTTTATCGGGCTCAGTATATATATCCAAAAATTGCAAACAAAATACCAATTTTAACATCGGATTGATTTAAATGGAGCTTAAATCGAAAAAACCGATACGAAAACCGATGCATCGTTGTTTTTCATATTCATACCGGTAAAGCAAAAACAGTTTGATAAACGGTCTGCGAACTGCTGACTTCGGAAACTAAATGGTTCTACCGGTCTAAAAAAATTCGGCTTCAATAGAATAAAATAGCATTGTTGCAGCTACAGTTACCAATTTCAAATGCATTCGGTTAAAGAATTCGGTTATAGTTACGGTTACAGTTTGAATTCCTGGCTAGATCTTTTCATGGTACTACCTTTCAATGCCGCCACCTCGTGTAACGCAATGAGCTGCAGTCAGGGAGACTCTATCGCTGATCAGGGTTGCACCACAGACATGAGCTCCATTCCATTGCAGGGAAGCGCTGTAGGGATGCGAACCGACAGCTGCAGCCTCTCCATCCAAAAGTCGACTGGACTGTGCCGTCACACAGGTCACAGCTGCTCCAAGTGCCAAGAGAAGGCAACTAATCTGTACTGTATGCATGTCGGGTTCAATCTTAACTAATTGAATGCTCCCTGAGCTGCGAAACATTTATACAGGCGCCAGGTTTTTTTATGATGGCCTCGAATCTTATCGACAAGCGACCAGGTCATAATAAATAGCGCTTATCGACGCTCCAGATTAGATGCAGACGGTATCAACTTGGGTATCAAAGTAGGTATTGCCAGCAGCTTAGCCAAACCGTCAGTACAATTGACCAATCAGTTTTCATTCCGACACCATGATAGCCCAACGTATGACGCTCTCATTGATTTGCCTGGCCGTAGCCCTTGGTCTTGTGGTTGCCTCGCCACAGGGCCGTCTTCTCGGCTCCGAGGATGCCGAGGTGTCTAAATTTCCCTGGGTGGCATCGTTGCGCCTAAATAAGGCTCATGTCTGTATGTGCAACATTATTTCAAACACACAACTACTCACTGCCGCCCACTGTGTCTCCCAATTGGGCACCCAACCGTAAGTTACTCCTAATCAAAGTTCTCCCTTCTTCCATTCTTACATGCTCCTCTTTTATTCAGAGTCCCTGCAAATCAGTTAACTGCTCGCGTGGGCAGCATCAATCAATTTGCCGGCGGTTCCTTGGTAGATATCAAGGAGGTGACCATTCATCCATCGTATGGCAATTTCTTGCATGATATTGCCATTTTGACCCTCACCACGCCCTTGACCTTCACCGAGAAGATCAATAAGATTGCCCTGCCCGAGGCAGCGGTGGCTGGTGACGATAAGCCCGAGGTACCAGCAGATGGTACACCCGTCTATGTGACCGGTTGGGGTGAACAATTGGATGGCAACTCCAACTATAAACTACAGAAGGCCAATCTTAAGACATTGAGCAAACCAAACTGTGAGATGGAAGCTGGTTATGGCTATGACTCTGTGTTGTGCCTGACTAGTGCCGAAAAGCAGGGTGTCTGTCGTGGTGACGATGGTGCTGGTGTTGTTGATGATGCTGGTACTCTGGTTGGCCTTGTTAGCTTCTTCTTTGGTAACTGTGGCACCAAATCTCCCGATGTGAGCTCCCGTATCGCCTACTATCGTGAATGGATTGATGCCAATCAGAAGTAAGATCTACTTCTTTCCGGGAATTCCAGCAATCTATTGTCCCAATATTTTTTTTTATATATTTTTTTCGTGTGCATAAAGTTGTGATGTTCTGTAGAAGAACGTTGTTCATTTTATGGGCGGGAATATTACGTTTATCGGTTAGTTTATTATGGCCATAAATTCCAGTTTTGTTGACCATATCAGCGACATGTGTATTTGGTCAATAAGTAGTTGCTATCGATAGCGTTAGTTTTGGGCCATTTAATTATAGCTCAGCGATCGAGCAAAGGTTCCAATCTCAATTGATAGCAAAGCACCTACACTCCTATGTAGGGGCTTTAAGGAATCAATAGACTTTAGATAAGCATACGGTTCATATTGTTTGTGAATTCAATTCATTATCGAATCTGGCTGATCAGGTTGTCATTGTATTATTATTGAGTCATGGCTTACTCATGCCTCGATACCTCTATATACACATGTATACGGAAAGTGTAAGGGGTTAGGGGTGTAACTCTTTCACATACTACCGCTTATTGCGAATTTACTGCTGACCACCACTGATAAGATTAGATTTAGAGTAGCTAACCAACTCAATGATAGGCTCAATGCTCTTTTCATTTGCACAACGCATTCGCCAACGACTACAACGCTACAAAATGTTGCAAGTGAAGCAACTCCTCATCCTCCTCCTTCTGTGCCTAGCCAGGGCCAGTGATTCGGCATCGACGACGTCCAAGGGACGCATTTTGGGCGGTGAGGAGGCCTCCACTGAAGCAACTCCCTACGCTATTTCCCTTCGTGTGGACAACGCTCATGTGTGCGGTGCCAGCATCTTGTCGGCCACCAAATGCCTCACTGCCGCTCATTGTCTCCACCGGAGTGACAAAGCGTAAGTAAGAGTGTACCCATCTGGAGCTGAATTAATTTAATATACTCTTCCAGAATCGACACTAGCCGCATTTCGGGACGTGTGGGAAGTACCAATCAATATGCCGGTGGACATATTGTGAGCATTGCTTCCTACGTTATCCATCCAGGATACAACAAACTGGACAACAATCTAGCCATGATCACACTGAATACACCTCTACAGTGGACGGATCGCATCAAACCCATTGAGCTGATTGGCAAGGATGAGGCTCTACCTGCGGTTGGATCTCCCATCAGTGTGGCCGGTTGGGGAACCACCGTCGAGGGTACCTCCTCTTTTAAAATCCGTCAGCTTAGTCTGAAGTTTGCTGCGGATGCGGTTTGTCTGGATGCCTACAGTGCTCATGATGCGAAAAAAGACTTTTGTCTGGCCCATTCCCTCAAGGAGGGTACCTGCAATGGAGACGGAGGTGGTGCTGCCGTCTACAATGGCAAACTTCTTGGTGTTTCTAATTTTGTTGTCGGCGCATGCGGCTCACGATATCCTGATGTCTTTGTCCTAGCCCCAGGCTTCTACGACTGGTTGCAGCAACAGCTCTCCGCATAGATCAATCCAATCCCAAGCAAGACAATTATATAAACATCATTCCACAGAACGAGCTGATGTTAATCTCATTGGGCGGACGTGGGGTTCTTCTCGATCTAGTTATGCGATAATTCGCTCTTTTTCCTTAACTTTATCCTGGAGTCTAAGCTGATCTTTATCGAGTTGAACAGATTTGATCAGACCCTTTAAGAATTATATATACACCTTAAAGATTTTTGAATAAAATCTTCATCAGTATAATCTCTTGCTCTACATTAGATTATAAGTATATTCTTTCTTTCCTCAAATTTCTGGCTGATCCTGTCAGTTCTCTCTAGGACTTCTCTTGTTCTTCCCCGATCGTTTGTTACGTTTTGTCTAACTGCTAGCAATAAATCAATCAATAAGTATAGTTCTGATAACACCTTTGGGAAGATCAAACCGTCAATGGCGACGATAAGAAGTCATGTCATGTGCTATAATTTAGATCAAATTTTTTGACTAAGCTTCTTGGATAATATTGACCCTACTTCGGTTAGTTCAACTGAAGACGGAAGTAACAAAATACCCAACATTCTGAATTATTTGGTGACTATATACAATTTTCAAATGCACTAACTGAAGAAGAGAACTTTCGAAAGACATACATTTGGGTTAGTGACACATTATAATCTGGAACCGTATTGATAAAAAGGAAAAACAGAAAATCCTAAAGGTCCCTTCATTCAAATTTAAAAAAAAAATTAGAACGAACTATTTTTGAATTTAGAATATTTACATCAAATTATAATTTAAGTGGAATTCCCTATAAAAGCCGGTCTAGTTTTGACATAGTTATGCAAGGTTGACGTCTAAAATGTCGTTAACAATAATAGTGTAATAATAAGTTTGAAAAAGTAAAAATACAAATCGATTTACAATGCATAGCAATATATAATATACATAGATATAGACTGAGCATTGATAAGATGTTCGATTGAATTAATTTGTCAAAATGCTTCCTTGAATTTCCCAATAATACGAGCAATTCTTTCATAATATAATTTATAGTATGTCGACTGTAACGCTAGTAAAATCATCCATTTATGATTGTGGTAAAACCGTTTACGGATAAGCTCCAAAAATCAGTTAAAGGAAAGACGGATTTACCGAATGTGAAACATTTCTTATCGGTTTTCGATGGAATTGAAAGATTTGTTGAATCCAAGTGCGAATATTATAGATGAGATAGACACGGACAGAGAGAAAGAGAGGGATATACATTTAAGCCGATAAGATAGGAATACGAGCAGGTGCTTTAAGCCCGATGGTAGCATAAATACATTGGGTGTACCGCCATGGGCCTTCACTTGATCAATCTTTGCCATGTTGAGAGCTTTGATATTTGCCTGTGCCACCCTAGCCTTGGTCTCGGCTGCTCCACAGCGTCTGGAGGGACGTGTGGTCGGTGGTGTGGATGCTAAAATTGGACAGTTTCCACATCAGATCTCGTTGCGTCAGATGGGCTCCCACATTTGCGGTGGTTCCGTCATCTCTCGCGATTTTATTCTAACCGCAGCTCACTGCGTCAGTGTTCAGCTGGAAAATGGCACAGTCCAAGTGTAAGTAGTTGAAAACTATGGAAAAACTGTTTCCATATCAAATAATCATATCTATGAATTTAGCACTCCGGCTTCTCTGCTGAGCATACGAGCTGGTACCTTGGATCGCTATCAAGGCGGCATGCTTATCAATGTGATCAAAGTTATTGTGCATGAGGATTATTCCAGCTTTTGGAACGATGTGGCTCTTATGAAACTTGAAAAGCCTGTCATCTATTCCAGTCAATTACGTGCCATACCGCTGGCTACGATGGAAACACCTGCCGACAGTGAGGTGATCATTTCTGGCTGGGGTCGTCTCACAACCGGTGGTGATGTACCCCGTTTGATGCAATGGAACACACTCAGTGCGATATCGAAAACCAAATGTGGTCTCTCTATTGGCGTCTACAAGGATCATATGCTCTGCCTTGACCACGCAAAGGGCAACGGTGCCTGCAATGGTGACTCTGGCGGTCCAGCAATCTACAATGGAGAGCTGGTCGGTATTGCCGGCTTTGTCATTAACGGTTGTGGCTCCGATAAGCCCGATGGCTATGCCAAGGTCTTTTACCATCGCGATTGGATTATCAAGCATGCCAATTTGTAGTACAATCATCAATAAATAATAAGTTGATAAACAACAGTTGCATTTCTTATGAAAAAAGAAAACAACCCCAAAAGAATCCATTTAAAGCTAATTTATTAATTTTTTAGTTAGAACCTATTATTCATTTGTTACCCTTTTATTAATCAGGAAGCCTTAAATCAGGGATTTAGCATTGCAAACTCTAGTTTGAAAGCTCCTTGTATTCAAAAAACCTGCTCTACCTTCATTATGAAGGTCCTTTTCGGGGTGTCCATTTAGGAAGCATGTTTAAATGTACTTTGTCTACTCTACGTTTAATTTGATGTACTTAAAACATAGTTTTCTTGATGGCAAGTATAGTACTATCGGATCTAGAGCAGGCTTTTTTACCTTCATGGAAAATTCTGCCTAGAGGAAAAACAGTTTCTATAAATCCCTTATGTAAGAATTCTTATTAATGTTTTCCCTATTGAGTTTCTGTTACTTTCCTTCAAAATAAATGCTACCTTATACTAATCGGAGGCCCTAAATAATGGACCATTTGGAAGGGAGAGCTACTACCTCCCGAAAAAAGTTGGTTTTTGTGTAAAATAAAAATCCAAAGCAAGTGGGGATCAAGGATGATTAGTGAAAGCAATATTGACTTAAGTTACGCCACAATTGTATTAACAGGGCCAATATACTTGGCATGTATGTATATGTGTACGAATGTATGTGATGCAATGGAATTGTCTTAATGACACGTGTTTGGGTAATTAAGACGCCGTCATTTGCGAGTGTGATAAGCGAACTTACCCTCACTCCCTGCCCTGCCCTGCCCTGCCCAATGGGCGATCTAAAGGGTAGATCGATTTGACATTGACATTGACATGGTGAGGATGATGACTGTGTTGTGAGCTTGCCATAAAAGACAACGTCGCAAAGCCATTGAGCACATTTATCCGGTAATTGTTCAATGTTAAGCAAAACAATGAAGTTCCAAGTGAATCTCTTGATCCTCTTACTGAGCATCGGCGGATCATGGCAACAGGAAACGGAGCAGCCGACGTTCTCAATTGGACCACGTATTGTGGGTGGCAAACGTGCTAGGGCTGGACAATTCAAGCATCAGGTATCGGTTCGTCATCGTGGTTCCCACGTTTGTGGAGGATCCATCATATCGTCCAACTATGTGCTAACTGCGGCACACTGCGTTCAGTTCGGTTCAAACCCGTAAGTTATATGGCTACTCTAAATTCCATAGCATCAACTAAACTCCTCTTTCTTCGTTTACAGGGCAGCACCAAGTGCGCTGGCCGTGCAGGCAGGCAGCCTTCAACTTCAGAGTCCTCAGACGTATGTGGATGTCGCCTCTGTCAGGGTGCATCCCAGGTATAGAAATGGAGCTGTCGGCTACGATATTGCCGTAATTCGTCTCAAATCAAGGCTCAATTTCAACTCGAACATTGGTGCCATTAAGTTGGCCCAAAGGGATCCACCGGTTAACTCGATTGTGGAAATTTCCGGATGGGGTGCCGTCTATCATGGCGGTCCCACCTCCAGGGATTTGCTCTATGTCCAAGTGCGTACTATCTCCCGTGATCAGTGCATCAGTCGCTATATGCGCACCCTTCCTGAGACGACCATGTGCCTTCTCCATGGCGCCAATCTTGGTGCATGCCACGGCGACTCTGGAGGTCCGGCTGTTTACAATGGTCAGCTTGTGGGAGTGGCCAGCTTTGTCCTTGGCAGTTGTGGTCGCGAGGCACCTGATGGATATGAAAGTGTTGCTTTCCATCGCAGCTGGATAGTCCAAAATGCTGAATTGGGATCTGCGGGATCTACCGAATGAGAAAGCGACGGGATCTAAAGAACCGCTCGACTTTCCAAAAATGGAATTTCCCTAATATATTCAATTTTGATTCATTTAAAAAATATGCCCTGCTCTTCCTTAACATATGATTAAAGTTTACAGAGTGTACAATTGTCGTCTTGAACTTTTGAAGGATTCATTAACCTCCGCTGATGAGGCATATATTAACATAACATACATACATACATACATATTTATATCGTTCTACATTACCATATGCCTAAAGGAAACTCCCTTCCTAGTTCAACTTTCAATAATTACAGGGTATACAATTGCCAGTTTAACTGCATGTGATGAATCATTTATGTAAATGATTGAATACTTATATAGTATTTAAGTTTTCCTCTCAATTCATCTGAGGAATTCCCGGAACTCGTATGCTCCATTTCCTCTGCCAAACAAAAAAAAAATAATAATAATAACTTCCCCGTCAAGTTCTTTAGTTGAAACTCGTATTTTGAAATGACGTTAAAAGAGTGTCGGCGTTATTAGAGCGTGGTTCGAGCTCTGCTCATTAACTGGCCCGCCCTGCCCCACAACCCCTATGACCCCCTTGCCCTAAGTATCATCAACAACAACAATAACATCAGTGTCGACCAGCGACCCCGGCAAATTCATCAGATACAATTTGTGAAAGTGAAAACCAGAGACCAGCTCTACATTTTTTTTATCTTTTTTTGTTCAGTAATTTTCCGTCTCTTTATTTTGTTTTTCATTAAATTTAACTCTTTTTTTAGTGATTTTCCAGGCATTATAAAACACTTAACTGTGCCCCGCCCCAATACCACATAACACCGCCCCTTTTCATTCCATAGAAGTCGGCATTTAATGACTTTGTTTTGGTTTTCATTTAACTTGTCTCACATAATTCATCGTCGTCGCAAGTTTTCAAGAGTTTTTCCCCATTTCCATTTCCATCTTCGCCTCCTCCCCACCACACTTTTCTCTTATCCCATCCCTGTGGTTGTAATTAACGTACGTGGCATAGCTTTTGTCAGTTCATCCGTCTCTCAGCCAAGTGTAAAATGTGGCTAACCATGCAATCCATGTAGTTAAAAGTCATCGAACCCGACAATCCCTCATCTAGTTAGTTATCGCCCAATGCAACCTAATCATGGCATAAAGTCGAGGCCCGTCCTATGAACCAGGAATGAAATCCAACTCTAGAGATTTACAGATTATTCTCTTGATTCTTAAGGGTGACTAAATATTTTGGATAATTGAACAGGCAAAAATGATATAGTAAAAAAAGAACAAAAGTTATTATTCATAGACATGGATTCTTACTATAAATATCATATAAAAACATTTCCATAAATGGTGCGAGTATAGAGGATAATATATCTCAAGTATTTTTTAGAAAAACCCATCCATCTATAAAGATCTCTTACGTTTTTTCATCTTCGAATCAAGAAGCTAACTTTATTTTTTCTTTTTATTTCAAAGCAAATGGTCCGAAAAACTTTTTGTACATGTCCATAATGTCCTAAACTTATATGGTAAAAATGAAAAAAGAGTCATTGTGGAATCAGCCAGAATTTAAATATATTTCATAAAATTAAGTAATTTGTTGTGCAACTTATTTTAAATTTGTATGCATGAACGCATTTCGTTTGTATTAAAAATAATAATCAGAGTTGATACGTGACACTATGAAACTGATATTATTCTAGTACAATTCAGTTAAATATTGATATACATATCTTTCCTACCTCTTTATTTCTAAATAGTTTGGGCTGAGAATTAAATAAATTCGATTCTTCCCATGAATTTCTTCCATTTCTAGTTTAATTCTTGTCGTAAATAGTCGTAGATTTCGATTGATGTTTGCCAGTGTTGTGTACAGTGGAACTTGCTTAACTGAAAATCGATGATCCAAAAGAAGCGTCCGTCAATTTCACCTGTGCCACTTCCACGACAAAAACAAATTTCATGCATTTTGATTCACATGTGGCACAACTAAAGTTGTTGTGGTTTTGTGCTGTTGCAATTGGATTTTGCTTGCCATGGAAAGTAATCAAAATTGAAAGCGCTCCCCTCGCTCCCCTCGCTCCATCAATGTACCATACAGTTGGAAGAAATGCAACCAGATTAAGTGGCTTTTAATGGACATTCACGCACTGGTGGGAGGGTGACAGGGGAGAGGTGGTTGGGGTGAGGTGACTGAAGAAATGCCAAAGGCAAGCGACGATCAAAAGCGGGGCTTGAGCATATACATATGAGCACTTGATAACGGGTTTCTAAATCCGGCCGCAGTTAGCGTCACTGGCACTGGCAGCGACGTCGACAGCGACAGCGACAGTGGCAGTGGCAGTGGCAGTGGCAGTGGCAGTGGCAGTAGCAGCTAGTGACGCGTAGGAGAAAGAGTCGTTGCACAGTCCCAAAGACCAGACCCCAGAGACAAAGTTAACCCACTAACCTTGTTACTGTTTAATGTCTGCCTCTCAGTCTCCGTCTTTGTTTCAGTCCACAATGGGAATAAAGTCCGAGATTTTGACATAAATTCAATTTTCTAGCTGTTTAGCAATTCGAAAATTTTCTAAATCGCAATAGACACTTAAAAACTTTTTGGTTTGTATGGGAAGAGTATGCCTATTAGATATACATAAGTAAATATACCCAAAATACATATTTCTTTGTGTTCTTTGGAAACTGTTTCCAACTTTGTATCCAGAGTTTATGCCATAAAAAAATAAACTTTTTTCCATAGTGCAGTCGCAGTCTTTGTCTCCGAGTCTCGGTCGTGGTCGTCGTCACATTGAAAGTAGCTGTCAAGTTCAATGCTGTCGCTGCTGCTAGCTTTGCAATCAGTGTTGCCTATTCAGCTGTTTTTCGGTTAAATCTGACGTTTTTTTGTATGCTAACTGAAAAGTACCCAAAGTTTACTACATGCAAAAACTATAAAAGGCTTTATTTAATGATTGGCTTTCCCTTGACTAAAGTGGCGAATGTTATTCTAAGTAGTGTATTCCAAAATTAAACAGACAACATGGCCTAAATATGGTGCCTCCAGCCCTTATAGTCTATTAATCAACGAGTTCAAACGTACAGGACTCAATCGCCTGGGTTTTTGATACTGGTTAAAAATACATGTGTACGTATATGTATATGTATATGGTTTATAGGGTCGAAGTTGCCTTAATATGACATTTGTTCTATACCTTAAAACTATAACAGCTTTTTACTGGCTTTCTTAGAAAACCGTCTGCCTTTTTTAAATTTTTTTTTTAATGCTGATCTAGCTTTTTCAAGCACAGAAGTTGGCAACACAGGTTGGCGACTGCGACTGCGACATCGGCCATGGCGGAAGTGTCTCTGCGTCAGCCTCAGCGTCATGCAGAGAAAGCAGTGCGAAAAGGACATGACGCGGAGAGAGTGACGTCGCGTCGGCAGAGGCATGCGCAGTTGTTTACTGGGTTAGTAGTGTGTGTGTTTGTGTGTAAATCAAAGTACGAGGCCGTGTGTGTGTGAGTGAGTGGGTGGCTGCCAGACTCTCGTTTATATAACAACAATAAACTGCATGCAGTTGTTGCCGATGTCGCTTGCAATGACCTTCACCTTGGCAATGGCAATGGGCAATGGCAGTGGCAAGACGGCCTTGCCACTGTCTATGCCACTGCCACAGCCACTGCCACAACAGGATGCTTTAAGCCTTGATCTTCAAATGTGCACGTGCACACGCATTTTTTAAGTTCATTTGTAAATCATTTCAATTACCTGCACTTGAGTTTTTTATATCGCTATTTTATTTTATTACGACTGGCGTCAGCGTCGGCGTCGGCGTTGGCAGCGACAACTGCAAAAGAATTTGCATAAAAACAATCAGCTTTAAATTCAACGTACGCTCTTGCCCGGCTTCCAATTTCTTCACACAATTTAAAAAAGTGAAGATACCACAACAAACAATAAAAAAACAAAAAAAACAAACAAGGCGAAACCAAAATTCTTAGGCGACAAAAAAAGTTTCTCTTTACGCCTACGCAACGGGAGGTTCAATTAGCACGCACCGCACACGCACTGGAGGCCATAAAGCAGCAACAATGGCAATGTGAAAGGGGAATGAGGCACAGAGCACAACAATAACGATAACAATAACAATGACAGTAAACAAAAACTATAGTTATTTAATTTGCTTTAAGGATGTGCCTTCAACTTTAACCGTTGCTTCTTACTTTCAAGCTATGCGATGCGAGAGCCAGCGAGATAGCGAGCGAGCGAGAGACAGACAGAGACTGCCAAAAAGAGAGCAAGTGAAACGCGTCCGTTAGCCAGCGCCGTTAAAGTTCGACTGACAGACATGAGTGTGCTTTAAGCCAGAGACAGTGGACGTCGACTTTGACGCTGGCAGAGCAACTGGCTGCAGCAGCAGCAGCGGCAACAACGGTGTGGCATCCACCGCAGCTGCCGCCAGTTTGGCAAGAGCAAAGTTTTGAGCTTGTATTTTTTTAAATATTTTAAATAATATCACTTGCACATGTATTTGATATACAAAAAAATCAAGTTTGTAGCTGTAAGTTTAATATATGGTTTATTACAAATAAAGTGAAGTAAGCTGTAGTCCTACACCTGTAAAAGTGTCAACATACTAACATCCTTCTGGCTATGCTTTACAAAATGTAAAGTCAATTTTATAACAGAAAAAACAAAAAGACAAGCCTTTCCTTAATCGTTACTAAAGTACTAGCTTTTATTGTTTGAGCAAAATTCATTCTTTTGAATTTAAAAAGAAAGCACCGCTCATATTCAAATTAACGGCTGCTAAACAGTTCCAAGTGGCGGTTCATAGAATGTAACAGAACAGCGTAACATTTTTCTGTAAATGCAGTGATGGAATATAAAATAAAATGATTGTTAATTGGGTCATTGAATACATGGCTACCGCTCGATTTGGTGACTTTACAACAAACAATTTGCGCGGTTTTGGTTTTCAAAGTAGTGACATCGCCCAAAAATATCGATGACGAAAGCATCGTCACCTAAAAATATCGTACATAAATGTATCGCGAAAACTGATCTATCGATACATCGATATATAAATACCTTTTCAACAATCCAAGTTTTGTAGGCCAACACAATTGTGATGCAATTTTTTGTTGTTTTGAACGGGAAAAGTGAAAGTCTGCGGACTCTCTATTGACAAGCATATAAACGTGGTTTGTTATCAAAACAAATTAAAGCATTTGTGTGTGTGTGGTCAAGGAAACTCGTACGATAACACAGAGCCGAGCGGCTTCAGCGCGGTTCCAAAAGGTCAACGGGAAAGAGAGGGAACAAGAACAGCAACAACACGAGAAAAACAACACGCGATCTACAAACGGTGGAGAGGGCAAAAACGATAGCCAATGTGCACGCGACTTGAAAGTTGCGCGCGTAACTGGGATAACCCAGTCTAACCTCAAAGCACGCACAATCCTCTAAGTATTCCACAATCCCCACAGTATGCAGCGTCTAGTGCCATCTGGATGGTGTCTGCCCTTTCGGGTCTCCACCACGACAAAAGTAAGTTGTAGATTCCCCTTTCCATCAATTGTGTTGATTAATAATAACTTTCTCTTAAAGGTTGTGCTCTTTTCACTGACCGCCGGAGTGGCGTTGATGGGCGTCCTCTCACGGTTTTTGAGACGCCGGAAGCCACCGCGTCCAGTCCGACGGACAAGAAAATATACAGGGCGACGTGCCCGGAACAGTATGCGGAGTCCCAATGATCTTACTTCAATAGCTGGATCAAAAGCCTCGGCTAGATCAGGCAGTCCTGTGGGTTCGACGCTCGCCTACTCGGATCGTTTATCCATGGCCTCGGGATCCATTGGAGTTGGCACACAAAATCAGACAATGGCTGGCGGTGTTGGCGTTATACAGCTGACGGCACAACAGCTGGGTGTTATGGGCATGGAGGCGCTGGACACGGTTATTAACTTTTGGGAGGATGCTCTGGCAGCACATTATTCTCCCGGTGGTGTTCCAGCATCGCTGACAACAGCCGAAGATTCCGAGTTCTGTCGTGAGATCCAGAACTTGCTGGAAATGTCCTATACGCTGCAGGAGCAGAGCGAGCTGCTTTTCCTGGATCAGCGATCGGTGCTCTTCCGCGAAGAACATTCCATTGATGAGGCCGAGGAGGATGGATTTGTTGCCGCCGGAGATGATGATGATGATCGGCATTCAAGGAAATCGGGCAGCGTATTGAGTCGAGCTGGCTCCGATCCCAATTTCGATTCAGCGGAAAGTTTCGCCTCCGCTCTGGACCAAGTGGCCGATCTACGTGAGTTTGATGGCTTCATTGAGACGGCTTATGAGGAGTATCCGCTTTTCCAAACTGCACTCAAGCATCACGATGAGTATACAGTGCCATGCCGCACGATACGTGCGGAATTGATGCACTGCAGCAGTGACACAGAGTATTTGGCTAAACTGCACTGCGTCCGACTCGCCTTTCAATTTCTGTTTAAAGACCCGGCCGTGGGCCAATGGATCTGCGATGCGGGCAGACAAATATTGACCGATCTGCTCTGTCTGAGCGACAAGGATACCAAGGAGTTCCTGGTTGGATACGAAGATATGGTTAACTTTCTGCACGAACCCAGCAACTGGCCGTGCATTCAATTGGAGCTGGAACAGCGCAATGTCAAGGCCATGACATTCTACGATATTTGTTTGGACTTTATCATACTTGACTCCTTCCGGGACTTGGATGCCCCACCAGCCAGTGTCACAGCTGTTGTTCAGAATCGTTGGCTCTCCAATGGCTTTAAAGAGACGGTAAATATTAGTCTACAAATCACTTTAATTAAAATGACACTATCTATTTTTTATAAATCGCGAAGAAAAAACTAACATTGATTATTCCGATTTTCCACAAATGAATTAATGACAATTTGTATTCACTTTAATTTTTTGTCCAGTCAGCTAAGTGACATAAGTTTAACTATTTATTTGTTGATTTAGGGAACATATAACTACAACATGTCGAAGGCTTAATACTCTTACGGCTTTTATATTTTATGAGTGTTTTTGGGGTCTGCTTTCGTTACTATCGTGGACGGCCGTCCATAGTGATAACTACCAGACTTTAAACTGGGGAATAAATAAGATATTCGATTTTAAAGAAAACAAACGTTTAAAAAACGCAACAAAAGAAAAGTACTTCAATATTACTATATTAAATTTACTATATTTCATCTAAAGCTAAAACTACTACTGAAAGCTGAAGCTGATGATTAGTGATTAAAAGATGATGATATTCCACTGTTTAGGTACAAAATTAAAAGTGTCATTCCATCATAATCAATATTTGTTGTACGCTTGCTTCAATTTAATATGTGTATCTTTCTTATTCATTTTTAGGCGTTGACAACTGCCGTGTGGTCGGTGCTGAAGGCAAAAAAGCGGATGCTTAAGTTCCCCAATGGATTTATGGCACATTTCTATGTGATATCGGAGCAGATATCGCCGTTGATGGCATGGGGTTTCTTTGGACCCAATGAGGGTCTGCGTGATATTTGCCATTATTTCCGGGAACAATTACTGTCATTTTTGGCCGATATCTACAGCTTCCAGAAGAGTCGATTTACCACGATCGAGGAGTTCTCGGAGGATGTGCTAAAGCACATGCAGACGCGAGTCAACAATATTGGAGTCAAGTTTAGTCAGTAGACAGCAAATGGGATAATACTGATAGATGTAGACGATAGACATTAATTTGGGATCATATTGTTTGTTTAGTTAAGGATATGCTTGGCCAACACTTTTTTTTATGTTTGATTGGCAGCTTCCCAACATTAGAAGAAGAAAAACCAAACCATTTAACGCCACATAGTAACGTTGACTAATTTTAATACCCATACATACATTTACACACACTGACATTTATGATTAAGAATCGCATTAAAGTCGCTAAAACATTTGTAAAATTAAACTGTTTACTTGACTGCCAGCCGACGTCAGTATAAGCAAAACCAGCTGGTGCCTCTTCTCCAATTGCAACAGGTAGCAGTAAGCAGTTAACAGTTAGCTGGTGGCAGGTGGGTGAAGTGTATCCTCATTTTTGCCAATCGTTGCTGTTCAGTCATTGCTGCAAGATGTGCTGCAAGGGATTAGGATTCAGCACTGGATTTGTGGCACTCTGCGCATTTGTAAGTATCTATTCAATGTCCATTGCCTCAATTCCGATACTGATTACAGTTTCATCTTACAATTAGATTTGTTGCTTTGGTGCATTGCATATGCTCAACAAGATTGTCCACATCAATGAGACGACGGCACTACAAACGGAGCTCAACTTATATGATAAAGATCACTGTCAACGCATATTTATAGTGGATGATGTAAATAGCGCACACTTGACCTGGCTGGAGCTCTTCTACATGAAGTGGACCCTTGTGTTGACCATTTTCTATACCTTCACAGTCATGATACTCATACGCGCCCAGTATTTGAGTCATTTCGATATCAATTTCATAACCTCTAATACGGTGAGTAATTGAATTTCAATTAAAAACCATTTCCCTTAATCTGTCTATATATACATACATGTATATGTATATATCTAGATGATGCTCGTTGGCAGCGTCCTCTCCGTTGTCCTTTTCATTGCCACTGTCATATTGCACGAGAGGATGCCCTTCATGGAGGTCTGGTGCAATGAGTTTATCGTGGGATTCATATACTTTATAGCCATCAATATCTGTGTCGCCGTTGTCTATTTTCTAATACACTCCTGTCAATATTATTTTCAACTGGAGGATCACAAATTCTGATCATACTCATTGTTAAACAATTAGATTGGTATACAGCTAGAAAAGACCTATGTGAGTGACTAAAGCTTACTATAACAATGGTATAGAGTAACTATAGGTTATATCAATGATTAGGTTGTCATAAAAATTAATCACATTTAATTTTTCAAGTTTAAAACAGAGACAAGAGTTTATTACTAAATCATTGTAAATGAACACAACTGCATTTCCGTGGCTTTATAGTACCTACGTATAGATATAAAAAAAAAATACCTAAAGGTATATGGATTATAGTCCAAAACGTTAGATTTTTATTCATAACGAATTATTATTTTTTATCGCGTTTTTCTTGCAAACTATGTTGTTATTATGCAAATGACTTCTTTATATTATATAAAAGTTTATTCCAATATAAGTACTAGCCGAAAAAACAAATATGTAATCGAACTGCTTTTGAAAAGTTTGCAGTTAAAGCACAAAGAAGAATTCTAAAATCTGAAAACTCACATGAGAGAGTAAACGCACAAAAGAATTAAAATTAAAATTGTTTGTACATACATACAAATGTATATGTATTTTTGGATTAGATTTAAGAGTTATTTTCTTTTCTCCATTAAATTTGCTTAATTATGTTCAACAAATAACATTGTTGTTTAAAAACATTGAAATCGTTTATATAGTTTGTACATAAAAAGCCGAATTTTGTATAAAAACAAAACATATAGACACGTTTATTCGAATACAATATATGCTGTTTGGTATAAAAGACAGACGAGTGAGATAAAAGGTAAAAAAAGGAAATGAAATAAAATATAATAATAAAATATATAATAATAATAGTATGTAATGTAGTGCCACAATTATTTAACAGTACAACAAAGAGACTCTCTGTATGGCATGTGCGTTATTTCAACTATAAGTTATAGCCGATCTTGATTCTGATTGTGATTCTGAGATGATCTGTTTGTTAAATTTATTGACTTCCATTATTATATGCTGAAGCGCTTTCTGTAAAATGCAAGCAAATTCCCTCGCTTAAATGCCGCGATATGATCGATGTGCCAGGAATGCGCTTATGAAGTAGAGCACCGTATTGACCAGGCCCAAAATACCGGCTGCCATAAGGGAATCCTGTCCCTTGTAATCGTTTAGCTTGACCAACAACAAGGCTGATGAGGCAAGCAACAGGAGAGCTGCCACCGTATGATAAATCAGCTCCTGTTAACACACAAATTGTTGGAAATCAATTAGTTTTGCTCAACAAGTCAAAATCGATCGGATATAGATCACTTACATAAATCGTCTTAGCGATAAGTCCGCCTGTGCTCAACGATGTGAGACAGGCGAGTAATAAACAGAATGTCCCTATCATAAATGTGGTGGCCATTAGGAAATGGAACAGAGTCGGTGTATTCAGATTTCCACGATAGAATACATTGTAGTTATCAGGAAATCTGATCGCCATCAGAGTCACAACAGCGACGCCAATGATCTATAAATATTCAATTGATTATGTTTGTATTTAAATATTTATCGTAATGAAGTTAGGACGTGTGACGTCACTTACCAGCTGAAAGAGCTTCAGAAGACCGGGAAAGGTCTTGAGGTACCCCGTATTGAGCACAATATAGGAGGTGTTGGTGGTGCTGGTTGTTGTACGTGTTATGGTCACGGAGTGAGACATCTTGGTTGGTTGGTTGGTTGGTTACTTAAGGCGGTGGTTGGTTAAGGTGGGTTGGGTCTAAATCAAATATACATGGGGAAAATGTGATTCGTTTTTAGTGGTTAGGTCTTGTGATTGTTTTCAAAGGAGTATATGACTCAACTATAATATTTATAGCATAAATTAACAATATCTAAAATAGTGTATAGATTAAATTTAAATTTACATTGCTCTTGAAGTTATATACTACAAATCTCAAGAAATTTAAAACCTCTTAAAGTACACTTTTAATTACGGCTCCATTACCATTAGTAAATTGAAAGGTAATTTCAAATTTATTTGAAATGTAACAGATATATCCCACACTGAAATCTCTTATTTACTTAAGATATTTTTGTAATCTCTAAGCTTACATCAATTGAATACTGCGAGTGCTTAGAAATTTTCAAAGTTGTTACAAATGTGCTGCCCTAGCCACGCCCATTGTCTCTAAACTGTTGTATTTTTGGCCATACATTTTGTTATTATTTTTTGTTGTTATTTTTCTAAAATTAAACATTTTCAATGCCGGCCTCGATGAACGCCAAATGTTATTGAAACATCGCAGGAGAAACTAGAAATTCTATTTACTGTCTATCTACAGATAGATCGTGTGTGTGTGTGTGTGTGTGTGTGTAGGTATGACTGTGTCTAGTCTGTATGTTTTGTATATCATCTCTATAGATGTACAGTGACGTCATGGGCTTTATGGTCTCTGCCTTTTGTATTTTAGCAATATATTTTCGATGGAAGCATGAAAATCTTCCGAAATATGTATATATTCATATAGGACCATATGCATATACACACATCCATTAATATATATCAGATATACAGATAAAAGATATATATATATATATATATATATATATACATTTTGAAATGGGGCGCGCGTTAATGTGTGTTTTGGGCAAGTGTTGAGCGAGTGGAAGCAATTGGCGATTTCTTATAGATCGAAATGTGTACAATATAAGTATGTATGCACATAAGTAGTATAAATATATAGTACTTGTGCATATTGGAAAACTGACGATAGACTCATCTTTCAAATTGATTACAAATTCCAATTCTTAGTATTGAAATACATTTTCAAAATGTCTGAGCACGAAAAGCTTATCACATTTCATGTTGTTTCTCTAGTCTCGTCTCTCTCACAAGGTCTATAAACGAGCGGACATTAGTCAGTATTAGCCCCCAGTCAAAACAATGACGCCATCCCATCTAATACCAACCAGCCATCCATCCATCCATGCGTTCATCAATCCATCTACCCATTGAGTGGGATGACGTAACAAACTTACAAGCATCGAAGAATGCGGCATTGAAATTCAAGTTTGGGATGCCATTTAATTTAAGCCCTACCCTCGTCCAACAACAACAACAACAACAACAACTACTACAACAATCATATACCAAAAAAGTATTCAAAACAAACCGAAACCACATTTTATGTTGATTAGTGAGCGGATTTCCGTTTCGCTCTCGACAATTTTTGAAACATGTTTTTTTTTTGATTTTAGTTAGCAACCAAACAAAAAAAAATAAAAAAAGATATCACAACAATAACATTAGTCGCCGGGTTGTTTTTAAAAAGAATCATGATATCATGCTCCAACTATGTAAGTTTCTGTGTGTGTATATCAAGAGCAGATTTTTAAACAACAATTTTAAGAAATTGATTTCTTTTTGTGGCATATAAAAAAACAAATATGCCGCCAATCTTAAGTAATAGAAAAAAAAAACAACTAAGAGCAGAATTGATAACAGTAATTATAGTGGCTCTTGGCAGTTGTTGCATTCCTTGCTATTTATTTCTAACAACAAGTGCAATGCGACATTCCAAGGCAATTTTGAAGGCAATGAGATCATCGTCAAAGGTTTGTTTTGTTTATGACCTGGCGTATTACTTATTCAATTGACATTAATTTTTTTTATATACCAATGTGTACATATTTCTATGCATGTCGCATATTGAACTGTTCAAATACTTGTTGTTCTTCAAAAGTTTAGTTTTAAAAACTGTACACACACACTCACACAGAATAACATGTAAATTTTTCGAATTTAATCTATGCAAATATCTATGTATAAATCGTACGATTTAGGCATAAAAATATATACATTTTCCTAACTTATTTATATGTACATTTTTCTGTATACTTAAACATGCGATCGTTGGGTTCTTACTTTTTGGATTCACGAAATATTTCGTTGACTATAAGCACACTTGAGTATTAGTTGTTGTATTCAAAATTCGTTTGGATTTTGTTTTAAATTTGTGTATTTGCGATTGAATTTCGAGATGTGTTGGGTTTTTCTTTTGCGTCTTGGCGCGCGTACGTTAAAAACGAAACTAAAACTACGAAAACATTTTCAATTTCGTTTACGCCTTTTCTCAGCTATTGCCAGCTGGCCAGAAAGCAGCGGTAGCGGCAGCGGCGTCAACGCAGCGCCAAAATACACAAACAACAAGCAGAACGCAAACAAATCAACCACAAAGCACAACAAGTTGCTGTTGTTGCTGTTCTTGTTGTTGGAGCAGCAACAGTAGCGGCAACGGTGGAGAGAAAAACGACTCTCATTCACTCACTCACATTCAGTAAGTCAGCAAGCCCATGACGTCATGATGTCACAAAAATCAACGAACGCAGCAAATATTATATGTATGTACATATGTGCATATGTAGTAAGGTAACAACTATCAATAGAAGAAAAAACAAAACAAAAATCCGCAATGTCGGTCAATTTTTTATTGTTATTATTATTGCTAGTGCATTTGGCCTTAACACACCCACGACACGCACTAGCCGTTGTAACGGTTAATTGTTCAACGCCTTACATTTTATCTAAATGAGAAAAGAAATGAGAGCAAAAGTGGTTGTTGTTGTTCTTCTTGCTCCTACTGCACTGCTATCAATTGTAGTTCTGACTCACTTGCAAGTGAGAGTTCAAACGTGAGAGAGAGAGCGCGAGAGTGACAGGGAATAGTGAGTAATGCAATAATAAAACAGGTGAACACACACAAGTACACAGATATTAAATGAATGTGGGCACTGTTTGTATTAACTGTTGCCTCAAGGAGAACGTGAATAAATTTGAAAAATTGTATATGTTTCGATTATGAATTTACCTACATGCTGACAGCATGTATACACACATACATACACACATATGAATGCGATTCATCGTTATCAAGTACATATTCATACAATTTGCCTTCAAGTTTAATTGTAAATATGCAAATTACAAGTTGGGCGTAGTAAAAAACGGAATGCCAAGCATATTGTATTCATTCTCAAAAATAGCCCATAGTGTAGTTTATTATGTTCATTGCCTACTTCAAGGCGTCAATGCTTTTTCACATACGATGATGACCTCCTAGTTCTTAACAATTTCCTATAAACTTTCACTAGTTAATATAATTAAACTGTATTTATCTGATTGAAATTCATTTAATTTTTAGTGAAAGATCATTGACCGCACGAGTAACCTCGCCCACGTTCTCAATTTCAGGTTAAAAATTGCTTTATTTCAGATGAATAGATAAGCGTTTTTAAACAGTCACAAAAACAAGAGACCCATTAAAACGATTATTAATTGCGATTTACATTAGTTGATTTTGTTTTATATATTTGCTTTGCTTTTTTTTTCTGTCGGGTGTACATGAATCATGGTGTAATGGTGTGAATGAAGGTAGGCACTCATTGCACGTAGATTGGAATTTGGCAGGTGAGTATGTTTAACCAAAAAAATGGGTGTGTGATTTTATGATTGTATATGTGTGATGGCTGATAAATGCATTTGCTTATTAATTATAATTCAAATCCTACGTTCAGTACAATTTCATTTTGTTTTTTGTTTTTTGTCTGCATATGTTTAATGTATGTGTATGTTTTCTTTCTTTTTCTCAATATTGTGTAAGAGAATTAAGGCTAATCGTTTAAAGTGTGTATTTATTTATTATATTTGCATTTGCTTTGCTTAATTTTTTGTTGTTTTCTTTTAATTGCTTTTTGTTTTCTTTAGTTTTACCTCATATCGAGCATTAGTTCAACTAGATATCATCGATAGATCAATTTATATAGTATGTATGTATGTATGTTTAGTTAATAAGGAAACATTCTTGTTGTAGCGTATTCTTTGTTATGGCAAAGAAGAAAATTAAAATAAAATTTGTAAACAGCAGCAACAGTTAAAAAATTAACCTTAAATTTTGGATTATTTTTGTATAGGTAACTGTGAAATATTCAATTACTATTCTAACCATTATTTGTCTCGCTCTAAATCGTGTGTGTGGTGTGTGTGTGTGTGTGTATATAGATGTTATTATTATTATAATTTTTTTTTTTGGTAAAATGCGATTCCATTTGTTGTATTTTTATTGTGTTCTTGTTGCTGCTGCGTTCACATGCGTTCCACATTTTAATCGAGTCCATCATCCACAAAATCGGACGATTCCTTTTTGGCCTTTGGTTCGCTGCTGTTTTTGGACTTACCCTCCGCATTGGTAAAGGGAGAATCGTCACTGTTAGCACCAGCAGCAGTTGGATCGCCACCAGGGAATCCGCCCGGGAAGAAGTTCTTAATCAAATTAAAAATCTTCGGATTGGAAACATATTTCGAGATGTTGGCGGGATTGCCCAGTATGTCCTGCATGGCAGCTGCCACCTCGGGATCCTTCATTTTCGACATCAAATCACCCATATCGAAACCAGCTGGCATACCGCCACCAGCTCCCGGGAAGCCACCAGCACCTGGGAATCCACCAGCACCGGGGAAGCCACCAGCACCGGGGAAGCCACCAGCACCGGGGAAACCACCAGCACCAGGGAAACCACCAGAACCAGGAAAAGAGCCAGCTCCTGCAGCGCTTTGCTTTTCCTGCTCCTTGCGAGCCTTACGCTGGGCACGTTGGCGATCCTTAATCTTGCGCTCAGCCTGCTTGCGTTCCGACTTAACGCGATGCATTTCAATCTTCTGAGCATTGGGCGTTACCTCGCGCAGCCACTCGTCAGCCTCCTCATCAAAGTCCAGCTTGCAGGCCTGTCGCAAATCCTTGGCGGCCTCCTCAAACTGTCCAAGCAAACGATGAGCACGTCCACGGAACTTGTAAGCTGCTGCAGAGTCACAGTTTAGCTCCAGGGCCTTGTCACAGTCACGTATGCATGCATTTGGCTTCTTCAGCTTAAGGAAAGCCTGGCCACGCTTGGCATGATACAGTGCATTGCCCGGATTTAGCTCAATGGCCTTGGTATAAAAGCTAATGGCTTCATCGAATTTCTGTTCACTGTATGCGGCAGCTGCCTGGGAACGTAAATCGCCAGCCTGATCCATTTCCTCATCAGTGGGCGATTTGCTAGAGTCGCCCATGGGTTGAGCTGGATCATTGTCGGCTTCAATCACGCCTAATGTATGTATGTGAATAAATTGTGAGGTTGGAAACTCGTGATTTTATGCTGTGTCATTCGAAACATACCTTCCATATCCAATTCGATATCGGACTCTGGCTCTGATGCAGATGCATCCACATCGCTTTTATCTGAATCATCCGCCTCGGCGCTGGCTGAAGTATCAGCCGGCTTTGCTTTTGCGCCGGTATCGCCGCCAAATGGACATTTACTACTGTTCCAGTGAATAAAATTAATGCAAAATAATTACATGTGCACTGTGCACACACACACACACACACACTTACCCAGTTTCGGGCATCTTGAAATCACCCTCGGGCACCTTGCCACCGAACTTCTCAACAAAATCCTTGACAAACTGCAATTGGGGCATGTTCAATACCGTGGGATTTGTATCGACGAAATCAATAAAGCTCTTTAGCTTGATCAAATCTTCATGTTGAATTGGCGCAGCCATTTTGAAAATATATTAAACTTCTCGTATGTTCTTTTTTATACTCAAAATAAATATAATTGTTTGATTTGCGTCTCGCACAGAAGCTGAACAAAAATTTTTCTCCGGTTGTCAATGTGACCGATTATTAGATGAGACGAAAAAAAACTTGCCGAATAATGTATGCTATCGAGTACAAAGTATCGATATTAGTTTTGTACATGATTTTTGTAATACATCGATCGATATATCGAGCAGTAGCCCTGGCGAGAGCAATCCATCCCTGTTCGAAATACACAAAGCAAAAGTGAAAAAAGCATACAAAAATAATAAAAATTCAATGAAAAGTTTCATCTGTGCACTGCAAAATAGAATTAACGGTATTTGGCGTACAGTGTTAACATTAAGTGCTGCGAATAAATAAAAATCTCAAATTGAAACAATCGCAACACATTCACAAACATAAACAGCAGCCACACAAAATGGCCACCAGCGAGATTTCGATTTCCAGCTCCAATGAGCGGCACTACTATGCAAAGCTGGAGGCAATTAAGGATATACGCGATAAAACATTGACTCTGGAGAAGCTCAAGGTACGCATTATCAAGGAGGTGAAGTTAAGCGACGACGAGGAAAAATGTCTCGATGAATATCGCAAAGAAATGGAGCATCTGCTCGAGGAGAAGATGTCTCACGTGGAGGAGTTGCGTCAGATACATGCTGATATTAATGACATGGAAAATATCATCAAGCAAACCAAGGAGAATCAGACGCGCTCCTTTGACATGGCCAATCGCGTGTACGAGGAATATCTCGCCCTCAAGTATCAAATCGACCACATGCGGCGTGATTACCTTGGCCTCAGTCCGCTGCGTGACCTGCACGAGGAAGAGGGCAGCCCTATATCAAAGGATCGTTTTCAAACCAATTTCCTTAAGGTTGCCGCCCAGTCAGCGGCTGCAGCAGCAGCTGCGGCAGCAGCGGCAGCCGCTTCACAGCCCGCATCCTTGGCCAGACCCCATGCAAGGCATCCGTTAATGCCGGAAGCTACGGTGACAGCATTGCCACCAAATGCAACTGGAGGTGGCGGAGGTGGAGGTGGTGGCTCAACGGTGTCTAGTGGTGGTGGTGGTCAAGGCGGACCTGGTCATGCATTTATGCCACCGGCTCCACCAGGCGCACCAGGTAGTGCTGGCGCTGCCGCAGCTGCAGCTGTTGCTGCAGCGCGTCTGGGAAAGAATGATTTTTCGGCACCTCCACCGCCGCCACCCACAACAAATCGATTGCAGCAGACACCATCCATTGGCATTGGACATCATCCGTCGTTCCGTTCAGATTTCAATGTGAATCTGAGACAACAGCCGCCGCCAATGAAATCATGTTTGTCCTGTCATCAGCAAATTCATCGCAATGCGCCAATTTGTCCCCTTTGCAAGGCCAAGTCGCGCTCACGTAATCCTAAAAAGCCCAAAAAGAAGAATAACTAATTGCCAACAACAAAACACTCAATAGTTCGCTTTGTATGTATATGTTCCATTCAATTGGAATTTTAATATGTTTAGTGTTTTGTTTTTTTTTTGTGTGTGGACTTCATGTACTTATTTATTAACCCAGCGACGATAAATGATAAGGAGGCGTGCATTAAACAAGTATTACATTTTTTTCTCATAACCATTATTAGATTGTAAGTTGCTAAAAATGTTCTCAAATTATCTGTCAACTATGCTAGTATTGCATGTTTTATTAATAAGTTAATTCTATGTAGACATTCTACATTTAAGTCATAAGCAAATACAGTGTCAAATCGAACTAAACTACTTTTTTATACGTGTAAGCATTCAATTAGTGAGTGAATAAAACTAAATTTTTAAATATTGGATATTTTTCCTTTGGGTAAAAATCACAATTTTTTAGTTTTTAAGCAAAGCCATAGGTGGCGTAGTTTAGTTTCGTGCTTCGCTAAGCAGACAAATGATGGCGCACTAAAACAGGCGGCGTATTTGTGTTTCGAAAAACAGACAAAAGGTGTCACCACTGTATTTGCGCGCCAAAGTCACAAGAATTGTTTAGAGCACTGTTGAAGCAGCGTTTTACAACATTGCGTGCAGTGGTAGCCTTGCCATATTGTTTTCGTTTTGGCCCGGCCAAGCGATCTGGCTTGAACGATAGCGAAAGAAAGAAAGTAGATTAAGAAGCAACAGGCTGAGCTGGTACTAAAGTGGCGCATTCCCAATCGCAGAACGACAACAAAACGAAAGACATAAGACGAACGCACTTGTTAAAAAAAGAAGAAAACAAAGCGTGCTGTATAAGTTTATCAAGCTGAGCTTAAACAAAACGAAGCGTTAAGAATATATACAATTTGAACGCATCAGTGCAGTTATAACTGTTTTCAGTTACCTGTTGTGGCTGTCGTAGTTGTTTGTGTTTGTGTTGTTGTCGCAAATGCGTGCACAGAATTTGTGAAAAGAGAAAGTTTCGATCGCAGCAGAAGAAGAAGAAGCATCTTCAGTGAGTTAAAATTTAACAAATTCGTATTGGGTTAACAGAGGTGAGTGTTTAATTTCACAATTTCCCTATTATTTTGACAACAAATTTCTCAATTACCTGCCACAGTGAAAATGGGTACCAAACAAACAGTGTCTCCCAACAATAATGGCCATGTCAAGGGCAAAGACTCCAGTTCCGTTTCCACTGCTGCTTCCACTACTGTTTCCACTTCTGCATCCGCCAAGGCAAGTAATGGACACGTCAGATCAAGTAAACGGGATGTGAATGCATTGCCAGCACAAAAGTCAGTGGTAATTGCATATGTGCTGTGGCTCTTTGGCGGCATCTTTGGACTGCATCATTTGTATTTGCATCGGGATCGTCATGCGTTTGTCTGGTGGTGTACGCTGGGTGGTTACATGGGCGTCGGCTGGCTAAGTGAGATATTTCTCATCCCAGAATATGTGCGTGATGCTAACGAGGATCCGCGTTTTGTTAAGGCCTATGTGGCCAAACTGCAGGCCTACCAACGTCCACCGTATTCGGCCAAGCGTTTTCTGGGTCAGATTTTGATTGGCTATTTGTTTGGCCAACTGTGCTCATCGGCCATACCACAAACTGTTACCGCAGGCATTGACTTCACCT
This sequence comes from Drosophila testacea, assembly GCA_035043265.1. Classification (NCBI taxonomy): domain Eukaryota; kingdom Metazoa; phylum Arthropoda; class Insecta; order Diptera; family Drosophilidae; genus Drosophila; species Drosophila testacea. The sequence goes on from JAWNND010000229.1 coordinate 6,027,305, forward strand.
GGCTGCATTGGTGTATTCCATTTTTCATCGCATTGGGCGTTTGGACTGTCGGTAATATTGGACGTGAATGTGGGGCTCTTTGGCCTTGTGTATTGGGTGCAATTGTTACCTATCCGGCACGTTATTTCATCTACGATGAGACCTACTCACTGCTGCTGACTGCGCTTATCTCTGCCCTGGCCTTTGATGCCGTCTCCAAGCAGTGGCGTCGTACTCCACCACGCAGGCGCAGTCCTACGGAGCGTACTTTAAAGTTTACCGGAGCGTTGTGCATTTACTTTGGCCTGTGGGGCTGTGTGATCCTGTTCAATGGCACGATTACCGATGAGGATGGTGGCGAAGTGCCCATACACGAGGCTCTTCACAATTTCCTCGCCTCTGCTTGGTGGACTGATCTGAAACAGGCATTACTGGACACATACAACTATGCCCAGCATCATGGCTGGTACGAGACTTGGCGTGAGGTGTTTGAGAGCATGGACGTGGATGGGGAACGTAATGCCTACAAGGTGCTTGGTGTGAGTGCCACTGCATCCCAGGCCGATATTACGGCTGCCTATCGCAAACTCTCGAAAGAGAATCATCCCGATAAGGTCAAGGATGAGGCATTGCGTCCAGCTGCCCATCAGAGATTCATTGAGATCCAACAGGCGTACAGTGTGCTCAGCAAGATCAAGTCGAATCGACGACGCAAGAACAAACAATATAGCGATGAGGATGCCATCGTGCTGTAATCTAATCTCACAATCAGTCCTATAATTAGTCTCAACTTCAATCTATACAATGTTTGTGTGTGTTTGTTTTTTTTTATTATTATTATTATTTAACAATTACTTATTTAAGATAAATAATTTAAATGTAGTATAAATGAATCAAATTGTATGTACTTAAGTTCAACTTGTGTAACGTGGCAATGTGACAATGTCTCCAATTCACCAGACAAATCAGAGCGTGACTTGTCATTTAGCCTCTGGGCCATCATGGCAAGGCATATGTTATGGCTATAACCCCTGCTCCACAATAAATTAACAATATTTATTAGAAATTCTATCTATTTTATCTTTATTTGTAAACCAATCTAAAGAGTCACGATTTTGTTTAGCGTACATTTATATGCACTTCTAGGTCTATTAAATATTTCCAGTCGAAATCATGACTTTTTAAGATAATTTCGAGTGAACTTGATACAAGTGTCTATTTTAATATATGAATTATATAAGAACTGCAACTGAAATTCTTAAACCAATTCAAATTGAATCAATTAATGAACAACCAACTATTTATATAGCAGCCATTAAAAAAATATAGGTCGAAATTTAAGTTGTAGTATGAACTTCGAACATTTTTATACCCTTATTATAATTTTGTCACGAAATGTGTAACGCTTTTAATGCAGCGGATCATTATAAAGCCTTAAAAGTAAAAATCGAGATTAAAAAAAATTTGAATTAAATTTGAATTCCAAATATTACAAAAAAATCGTATGAAAACGAAATATTTTCAAAATGTAGACTCAGTAAAGAGATCAAATTATGATCAAAATAACATTCCACATAAAAATCTGACTGATTTTGACAAAGCTATAATGAAACAACTTGAAAATTCTGATCCACAAAATCCAAAGTGTCACCCCTTAACCATTTTTTCCAGAAAATTTGAGAGAAAATGATTTTTGAAAACGAACTATTTTTAACGTAGAATCCAGTTAACGGATCAAATGCAAGTTAAGTCTTTCAAAGTTTACAAGTACAATTTTGGTTATTTTTGACATGATTAAAAAAGACTAAAAAAGCTTATAAAAAGACTATGTTTGGACCCGAAAGGGGTCTGCCACGCCTTTTTAAATGCGTTGAACGTTTACAGTGCGGAAGTTAAAGTACCCTCTGTATGGGTATAATTGTATACCCTGTACCTAATATTCTGAACTAAAGTCAACTTTATATTTTTGCTTAAGCAATTTTAAATGAGCTCAGGTGCTGTTTATATTTGTGCTTAAATTAAAATTAAAATAACAATTTATTCAAATATTTATATTCATTTATTTATTTTCATATTTTACATAATATAATGAACTACTTAATGAGCTAATCAAAAAAAAAAAAGAATATATATATGTATGCATTATAATTATATTTTGTTTTGTTTTTTGTATGTTTTCTTTTTCATTTGTTTATATGTATATTTTTTTAGATTGTATTTATATGCAACATCATTAAAATAATAATAATTGCAATCGAAAGGAGTTTGTCTTTGTTGTTGCTGTTGTTTTTTTTTCTTTGTTCCAAAACACAAAACTCAAAAAATATTTTTCTTTTTTTCGTATATACTTTTGTTGTTTATATACATAAATATATAACGTTTTTATCTTTCTTTCTTTTTTTTCAAAAAAATTTAAATAAAAAAACAGGAAACAATAACTCACTTAAATTTAGTTTAAAACATAATACTGAGCAAAAAATGTATTTATCATTTTGCATGCTATATTTTTTGCTTTTGCATTTATCAAATTTGTTTTAATCGCTTGCCATCATCCTTCTTTTCATTTGTTTCTCTTCATTTTTAATTTTCATTTGTTTTCTTTTAATTTTCGACTGCTTAAAATTAAGTGTTTGTTTTTGTTTTTATTTTCATTTAAGATTAATGTTTTTTGCGGCCAGTTTTTAGTTTAGAAATTTGACTATTTTGTGACTCTGTGTGTGTGTGTGTGTGTGCGTATACATATACGTATACGTATGCATGTGTGTGTTTGTGTGTGTATGTGTTTAATTATCACGTTTTGTTGTTTGTTTGTTTTAATGTTGTTTTTGTGTTTGTTAGCAGCAACCAAGAGAAAAAAATCAAAAAAAAAAAATGTTATACATATACAGATTTGTTTAATGCTAGTATTTAAAATAAAATAACAATTTATTAGGCATATTGACACACATACTGCTGCAGCATGTTGTCATTGTGTGCGTAGGTGCTGGTGCTGTCTCTCTCTGTCTGTGTCTCTTTCTCTCACTCAAAAAAGCGTGTGTGTGTGTGTGTGTGTGTGTGTGTAAGTGAGTGTGTGTGCGTGTCTCTCTGTGTGTGTATGTGTGTGTGTGTACAAACACACAGTTTGCTTGTAATTCTCACTACATTAAGTTAAAGGCGTCCTCTGTCTTATTTCATCTCTTGCATATTTACAATACTAAAGTTGTGCAAAACACACGCACACACACCTACACACACACACACACACTCACACTCACTCATTCACACACAAACACTCACATTTTCTTCTAAACACACACACACACACACTTGCTAAGTGCTTGTGCATTGTTAATTGGCCTTTGTGTTAAATGGTTTTATGTTTTCTTTTTTGTTTGTTTTGTTTTTGGGGAGGGGGAATGTACTAAGTACTACGACAACTACAACGACAAAAAAAGTTCGGACGCGTCCGCCGATTGGCCGACGAAAAGTGCGCGCCTGCGGCTATGCAACAGTTATTTTTTGTAACAGTGTGTTTCTTTTCTTCGTTTTCTTCTTATGTTGAGCGCTAACATGTGTGTGTTTGTTAACAGTGTAATGTAAACTGCTCTGCTGTTAATCGTTTCACTTTTAAACTTGTGGGTGGCCAGTTAACAGTAGACGGTTAACAATGAACGGTTAACAGTGTGTATACAGGAGCAACAACTGCTGCAGCCGCAACGACGTCGACGGCAAAATAAACAAAAAGAACGTACAACAATTATTAACAAAATACGGTTATTACAGGCGCGTGACTACAATATCTTCTTCGAGATCGTCGAGCTCATCATCTGTCTCCTCGACGCCGTCAGTGAAGCCGACATTTGCCTCAGCAGCAGCTGCAGCGGCAGCCGCCTCCTTCTCCTTCTCAGCGGCCTCGATTCTCTCCTGTTTCTTAATCTTGCGTTGCTACAAATGAGACAGAGAGTGAAAGAGAGAGAGAGAGAAATAGTGTCAGTTAATTGAAATAATACTGGAATCGTTTTCTTCATTTGAGATTCAGGTAATAGTAGTAGATGCTTACCTTCTTCCTGTAGAGAATCTCAACAATGACGTAGCCAATGCAACCAAGCGTCAGCACCGCCAACAGAATGTAGAGCTTCATCCGGGTGCAGAGCGTTGTGGCATAAGCATAGGCGATGACAAAGCCAGCGGATTCCCACAGGCGATAGTTGGAGAAGGCGGCCTCCTTGTTTCGTCTGAAGAGGAGACCATAGAGACCGTTGATTTGTGTCTGCCAGACGGCATCACCGACACCCCAAAGACCGGACATGGCATAGAAGATCATTGGATTGTTGGGATTTGGTCGCCAGAAAAGTTCGACTGAGATGAGCGTAAAGTGGACAACGGCACCCAGCACAATGATCGGCAAGCGTCCAATATATTTCATCACAGAGCCAAAGAGTATGGAACAGAGAGCGTTCACAACACCAAAGCAGATCATGACGAAACCAATCTGATGGACACCCAATGCGCAAGCGACATAGGCCTGTGTAAAATCGGCACCAATAAACGCCTGTTCCATGCCAATGAAGATGGTGATCGGTATGAGGAGCTGGAGATTTGGTTTTTTCATCTGACGGAATGTCGCCGACAGCAATTGGAGGCCAGATAAATCTGCAGCCGAATTGGAACCCTTGCGATTCTCACCGTAACGCTTGAGAGGATCCAAGAAGAAGGCAATGATACAGACGGCGGCAACAATGCAAGATAGATAGATCATTGAGATCTCAAAGATCTCGTTCTCTGGTGGACGCTCTAGGTTACCATGACCGCCGTTACCGGTGGTACAGAAATTAGCACCACAATACTGCAAATCCTCCTCACTGATCGTGGAATTGGCACTGCCGCTTCCGCCATGTGCGCCGCTGGATAGAACTGAGGAAATGTATGGATTAGAAATGGGAATCAAATGGTATAATTGTTACAAGTAGTATTTACCCAAGCTGGAGATGAGATTGCCCCAAAGCTCAGCGGATTGCCAGGCAAGGAAGAAGAATCCAAAGAATCTTACAATGATGGCATCCACAGCCTGTTCTGTTATCTTAGCATACACCTGCCCAACCTGTGTCAGATATGTGGCCTTGGATGCCCACATGGGCGCCGCGCCCATACCCACCAGGATGCCAGCCGGCACCAGGGTGTAGAAGCGCGGGAACAGCTGGAAGGCAATGTACGGCGCATAGCAGAGCATACTGCAAACGAGCGTCCATTTAACCGTCAGCTTGCGAATGATCAGCGTGGGCAGGAAGATGCACGAGACAACCAGCGCCGCATAAATGGCACTCAGCGATACTGTGCCTAGGCCATCCTTAGAATTGATCGAGGATTGCAGATTCGCCGTGCCCTAAACCAAACGAATCGAAACAACAACAACAACGAAAAACAATCATAATTAATAATCATAAAACTTTACATACAACTATCAGTTGATCACTCAATCGATCGATCGATAACAAACCTGAAACGCGGTAAACTGCACCATAAACGCTATCGAGATGATCGAGATATTCTTTAAGATGCGCCATTTCTCGGCCGGATTCAGCACAACTTTCTCTCGCAGCGAGGCGGTGTCGGGCTCAAAACCAGCTTTTGGCTAAAAATAAAGCAGAAAAAACAACGAAAAAAATGTAAAAATCAACAAAACGAGATAATCGTTATTCGTTAGTGATCACCGATTTTTAGTGTGCACAGAGGCGTTGTCATTACATCTGTACATCACCTAAAAGAGGGGACAAAGGCGTGTACTCTGACTCAGGTAAGTTATGAACCCAACACATGATTTATAGTACTTTCATTTCATTTAGCCAAATCCTCTATAAAAACGCATACTATTATTAAATATTCTAGGGGAATCACAATCTAAGCTTAGAATATGATATCATTCTGTTAGCTTCAACTTTAAATGATATGCAAACTATTGGAAGTTTAGTTTTGTTTAGCTAATAACGAAACTAAATCTATAAAAGTCTTAGGAACATATAAATATAAGTATTATAGATGATCATATTATAAATGATAATATATTTTTATATTGATAGCTGGGCCTCAAAACAAGTTTTCAGTTCTTGGAAATGCAAATTGACTTGGTTAAATCTAAACACAAACTAAACAAAAAACATTTAAGAAGATTTATTTCTCATAGGGAAGCTCTTGGCAATAATTTAAGGGGGGAGACTCATTTAGAAGTCTTCGGTGGAATTTTAAATGCATGTTAATTTTAATGTGGACGTGTTAACGTTTTGCCTTATATCTTCCGAAATATTGCGAATTCGACAATGACAGGATATTCCTAAATATTTAAGGAGTGATTTCAAGCAAAAAATTCAAATTTTTTAACTTTCTAATTGAGTCTCCCCCTTAAAAGACCATTATTTGTAATCAGTTCAGAGATTTGGAATATTTGGAAAATTAAATAAATTACTTAAAAAATCTATGGAAGTAATATTCGTTAACGTTAATATTAAAATCAAATGATTAGAAAACTTGTGTGAAAACTTTGATAAAAGGAAATAATTCAGCGCTGAACTGAGAAAACTTCTATAGGTATTACTTGATTGATTTATTTTTATTTGATCTAATGATTTATTGAATCGAACTGTTCAAATTATGATATTCGTATATTTTCTTTTATTATCTTTGACTTTTAATAATTTTAAAGAGTATTTAAGTTAGTTTTGTTGGTTTGCTTTCGTTTGCACACACATACAATTAAGACGGACAAACACACATGGACAATGTTAATTAATTATTTATGTCTTGGCGCGTTTACGCTTTTAGTTTCTAAAATTAAAGGCGAGCATGCGCGCGCGATTTGCTCGCGTTTTGTGTGCGTTTTACATTGCGCATGCGCGACGCGGCCTTTAAATGGTCATAAAAAATGCGCAAGGCACCTGCCAGCGTGTTGAGTGAACATTTCGTTAAATTGGTGGCAAATAACCAACAAAAATAACAACAACAATAACATCTAAAAGCTCTGGGCACGGTCGTAGAACTGGCCGAAAAATCAAGTTGCGATTTTGCATGCGCTGTTCGCACCATTCAGAAGGTTACATGATAAAAGGGGGAGGGCACATGTGTAAGGGAAAAGAGGGGACTCCCCCACCTATTGAACGCCAACGCAATTTACGTAAAGTTTGTGTGTGTGCGTGTGTGTGTGTGTGTGTTGGAAGGTATGAAACTGTAATTGGCATTTAACAGAGGCCCCCAATACAGTACGGTCTGGCATCAGGTCCACGTCCCCTGGCCAATTAGGTGGGTAACCACAACAGTAACAACAACAGTAACAACAATAACAACAACAACAATAACAGTAACTGCAACAACAATAACCGCACGCGGCGTTATGCAAGCCGTAAATCGATTACAGTTTTATTTTTTTACAACAATATCGTATGTAGTTTAAATATTAGCGCATAATAGTTTAGTTGCAGTTAAGGTTCACACGCAGCTCTGTGAACTTTTCACCAGTGGTCGGTGGGGGGAGGAATCGCGGGGTAAGTCGTTTTGTTTGTATGCAAATGAGGAGGGGAAAAAAATAAATTCCCCGGCCTTATCAACAAATCGAAATACAAATTAAAATGTTTAGCAAATTCAAAAAAAAGAGTAACGAATAACAAGCATAAAAATTCTAAGCATATTAAAAATGCATGACAATAATAACTAAGTAAGTACGTAAATTCATGGAACTGTAAAGTTGCTTTTATTATTCCTATTATTATTATTATTATTGCAATTGTTGTTGTGAGTTGTGTGTTGTGGCATTAACAAAACAAAAATTGCATTTAATTAGGTACTAAAAAAAACAAAAAAAAAACAAGTTTTTGGCGACCAAACACAAAAAAAACATCAAGAGTTGTTGTCATTTTTGTTACTCTTGCCGTTTTTGTTGTTGTTGTTGGCCACGTCAGCAAAGTCAGGTCTGAATGCATTTGTTCAAATATATTACGCATACGCCGCAATTGCCAGCGCAAAAGAGTTTTCTAGAATTAGGCGTGAAAGTTATTTATGTATCATGTGGGATGGCAGCGTACCTGCTTTAGACAAAAGCGCAGGTGCAATAAATACCAAACAAACGTTAAGTTATCGTTATCGATAATGCCATTAAACGAAAGTGTTGAACATAAAGCGCGTAATTAATGTTAATCCAAAAAATGGCATGCAATAACCAACTACACATAACTGTAAGGGGAAGAATTGATTGTTGATCTTCAATTTATAAATAAGTTAGTTGGACAACATTCGCAGGTGACCGACTTAGGCAGCAAGTAGCTGCCAAACTGCAATTGCAAGGCTATAAAAATAACATCCAAAACTAATCGCACAGACATTTGCATATCATTACGATACACTCAACAACAACAATAACAACAAAAAGTGCATGTGTATTGAAACTGGTCAACAAAAACAACACGCTGTAACTGTAACCGTTTTTGTTTTTGGTAGTTGTTGTTGTTGTTGGTCTCTTGGTCTTTGTCGCGGACTCTGTACACATACACACACACCGACACACACAGTTAGTGAGCAAAACAGCTGATGTCTGTAATAGACGGCAGGTGTCGCTCCTAGCGATTTCTAAGAAAACGCCTAACGACAATAAGTATCAACTACATACTATATGTAAGTATGTACATGTGCGTATGTGTAAGTAATACAAATAATAATGCAAGTGCGAATGTGAGTGCAATAACAATAATTAGATGGTGTTGCCAGCAAGTGCGAAACATAAAATAGCATAAAATATTACAATTACAGCAGCAGCAACAACAACAACCACAGGCAGCAGGCAGAAAAGCAAAACCCAAAAAGCCGCTGCAAACCAGTTACATGCTCTCTGACAGTGAGAAGCGCGTAGAGCGGCGCTGTGGCGCACGAGATTTGCGTTGTTTTATTTTTAAACTCGGCACGTTTCGTGTTTGCCTTTTGGCTTTCAGTCTCTGTCCGTCGATCTGTCACGCTGTCCGTCTCTCTGTCGGTTTGGGTGTTTGTTTCCTCCCCGTCCGTTGCCTTCGTCTCTCTCTCGCCATCTTTTTTTTTTCTTTTTTTCTTACATGTCTTTTGACTTTACATAAATTTGTATTTGTTATTGAGTTTGGTTATTTGTTGCCGTTCTCTGGTTTCTTAACTTTAATGTGGTTGCTGTTGTTGTTGTTGTCTCTGCAGCCAGAAACAGAAACGGGTTTACCATTGAGAACTCTCAGTACAGTACTTGGAATTGGCTAAATTGTCTTTACATTGGATGCTGTGCTGTGTCTTTGGCCAAAGCCTGATGCTGGGTGAGTTACGGACTCATTATAAATTGCCAATATTTATTATTATTATGAAACGTAGCTAATTGTGCAATAACTTACACACATATATACGTATTTATCTACATACAAATGTGGGCAACTCTGGGCCATTTGTTGGCAACCCTGTAATGCAACGAATCCCCATTTCCAAGACCAACAAACTGTGCCTCAGAGTCAATTAGGACAGGCTCATTTATTACCTGAGGCATTATACGATACACTATATCTGTGTAAGAGTTTTATGTAGATACTTATCGAGTATTCGTATTCGTATTCATATTTGTATTCGTATTTTTAAGCGCTTTCAGCTGTCACATTTCTTTTTTTGTTTTTTTTTTTTTTTGTATTTTTGCGTGGGTTTGTTGTTGTTTCTCTGTTTCTGTTTCTGTTTCAGTTTCTTGAGGTGAAATTTATTTTAGGTTGTTTTTAGGAGTGCCCACTTCACAACACCCTCCCCAATTGACCAACGTCCAATATGAATGAATGATGAATTCATAATCACAATCTCGTGATCATCGCATTCATTTACATACATACATTTGTATAATTGTACTCTCGAATATAAATACTTCCTTCTTTTCTTTTGGGGGCACTTAATAAATAATGGGGCGCGTGTTAATATAAAAATGTATAATTTTTGTGTGTTTGGCAAACCGAACTATTATGTCTGTATATCTGTAATATTAGAGCCAGATTCCTAAGCCAGTTAAAAGACAGTGAACGGGGTTTAACGCTCAACGCATGAATGAATCTAGTAAAAATATGACTACAAGTAGCTAATAGAAATTTACATATGTAGTTCTAATATATTGTATTGTATCCTAACATTATTCTATGTGAACCAGTCTTCCAGTTGAGCGATTTTCAGAAAACTTGATTATGAATACGACTATGAATATGAATATATTGTTACTTTGTTGTAAACTTGTTTTCCGCAAAAAAAAAGTGCTATACGATGTGTGTAATTGATACCTTGGCTAAATACAATACAATGTGTCTCAACGACACGTAACAGAAAACAATAGGTCAAGAAATGAATTCAATTTGAGAACTTGTGTCTCTTTTTTTTTATATTTTATTTGAATTCAAATACAATTCTGACCACACTGATTGTTCATTATGCGTACATTGACTTTGGTATTACGAGAAAGGTGTACAAATAGAACACTTGTGATAGACATGCCTATCCCTATTCCCAACACTCATGATATATGTATTAAAGACTTACCTTGACGGGCTCATCGTTCTCGAAGCCGGCATTGGTAAAACCAGTCATTTTGCTGGCTTTTTTCTAAACGTTTGTCTGTTTTTTGCTTTTTTGTTCCTCGTTCTGTATTTGTTTCTTTTGTTAGGGACCCTCTTTAATCAATTAGGCGTGATAAATGTTTTTCTGTAACGGGAAAAATAAGAGAAATTAAAGTTGTTGAATATAATCTATTGGATGATTATAAAACAATCTGATACACAATGCCAAAACAAACGAAACCAGTAAAAAAACTATCACGTTTTTGCTAAAATAAGTAGTATGTGATCATTATTTAAATTGAAAACTTATTACAGCCACACATTGAGATGGGTAATAATAATAATAATAATAATAAAAGTTTGAGTTATACGAAGCACAACTACATGAGAAATTCAGACAGGGTAGACAGTTTGAGGGGGTGTATGATACTTGTATATGAAATAAGTGCGCCATGCTATGTGTCATATTATATTCGTAGGTACAACAATGCCAATAACAGTAACAGTAACAATAAAAATAATAATATTCAACAGCAACAACAACAAACGAGCCGATTGCAAGATTTTCGTAATTGAAATTGCAGCAATTGTCAGAAATTTTGTAGAAAAATTATATCATTGGATTATATGGAATAGGACACGATTCTATTACTTAAATGATAACCCTTGTAAATGGAAAATAAGCTCAGAGATTCAAAATATATTGGTTATTTAAATGTAAAAAGATCTAGGACTTAAGAAACAGTTTTAAAGACTTGACATGATGCATAGTACTATTAAAAGACAGATGGAGAACGCTTAAAATTACTTAATTGTTAATAGATATGGATACAATCTGACCATGGAGGATCATGCTGTTAATTAACATCAATTATTTCTATACATGATAAATATACTATATAAGTATAAGAATAAAGGATTGCAATTATGTGACCATGGAGGAATAAGCTAGTAATTAAAGTCTATTATTATTATGTTCATGCATGGTGATAATATAGAACTTTCCATAATATGTACATATATCTACGATATATGAATAGTAAAATGTGCATATGTGTATGTATGTGGAATGTGCCAATGTTCATAAGTATATTCCCATCATCTGGCTAACATTTAGCCATTGTTATAAGTACATATTGCTGTAATTAACTGTTGGTCGCGCCAGTTCAAGTTCATGTTTCCTGCTCATACATGTTTTGTATTCTGTTGTTTGTTCACAGTGTTATTTGTTCATATATTCACATATACTTATACACACACACACACACACACACACATGCATATACTCGAAAAGGTAGAGAGACAGATGGACAGGTAGACATCAATTAATTGCATATTAGTACTACTTCGCATCCATGATTATTCACAGGTTGTTCGAGATGCGGACGCTTCAATGAAGCGATAAGTAAACGAGCTAGCGAAAAATTAGGTAAACATCATTTGTTTTTTTTTTATATAGCCCACAACACATAAAAGACAACAACAATAATTCGCATCGAAATTCTAACAAAAAGAAAAAAAAACCGTAGAAATTAACATAATAACGCTTAAAGTTATGGCTTATAATAAGAAGACGAATCGCGGTGTCTCATATCTCTTTATACATGATTTCAACAAATTAATATTTATGAATGCTAAAAGCGCAAAGAAGAGTATAGAAAGAGCTTCCAAAATACTTGTAGAATCCATGATTTTTGGGGCCAATGAGGAATGGTGTGTGTGTGTGTGTGTGTGTGTGTGTGTGTTGTGTGTGTGTGTGAATCTGGGGCTTTTATGTGATAAATAAATTTGTTTTGTAACAGGTTTCTTTTCTGGTTTTCCAGTTTTTCAATTCAATTTCGATGCGAAAGAAAGAAGAGAAAGAGATAGAGAGAGAGAGAAATGGCAACATTGACATTAACATTAACAGTGACATTAACATTAAAATTGTCTAGTAACGTTGCATGCTATGTATAAGAATTCGCAATAAATGTTAACGCAAGTTCACAGATGTCAGTTACAAATTCGATTAACGATTCCATTCGATTCGAATTTTTTTTAAATTTATTAGTTGTTCTTATTTTTTGGCACTGTGCAAACTTAACTGTACAATCTAGGGAGTATTTATGTTTGAGTTATACAACTTCGTTTTTAAATGTCAACTTAGCTGTGTCTGCAATGATGGTTACAGAGAAATATCTAAGTGCCTTAGCCTTAGCCTTAGCTCTGATCCCGGCTCTCGGATGCTCAACTATGGCTGTTAATGTTTGCTGTGGAATACGTATATAACTATTAAATATTATCATTCGCCATCCGACATACTACGGCACACGGTAGTCGTTCCTGGCTATAAGTATTCAATACCAATTAACAGACTGTTAAAAAAGGACTTTACATAGAATTAACATTACAGGCAAAACAAATGTTAGGCAATCGATTTCAAAATATGAAACCTTGCAATATAGTTCCATATATAGATGTTTTTAGTTATGATCTCTGTATCAGAAACGTACAATAAATTGATAAATTATATCATCTGTCTATTAACTGTTAATGCAGTTTTACTTTTATCAATGTACGACGTTATAAACGTTTACGGACACGGATTTGGAGTTGCGTAAAGCGTGCGAAAATAGAATGGAAATCAAATAATAATAATAATAAAAACAGGCTTAACGTTATTAATAAAACGACACAAAGAAACAGAGAAAAAAATGAAATAAATAACAAAATGAGAAAAGAGAACTTGCTGCTACTGAACAAGAAGCTTATTGATAATGATCATGATCGTGATGACGATGACGTCAGTAACAAGGGGGACAAGCACTGAGCTCTCGACTGGCAATTACGATCGGCAAATGGATACCATAAAACAGTACCCTATCCACCCCCCCCCCCCCCTCCCCTTCTCATAGCTACTTTCCTCATCTGGTAATACCGAGAAGTTTTTGGCATGTGTTCACGTCGAGCACGTGTCGTGGCCTACCTATTGGGATAGGCAATAGATATACTTATTGTTATTTCTGGTATTTAATTGCGGTTTTTGCGGTCGGCGATCTTTTGGGATTTCTCTTAGAACATATGCAAAAGCTGATTGACTTGATTGATCAATCCGATCAATCATACATATTGCAATCTCGATCGATCATATTGCAATCTTGATTCTAGCCGGTTATTATACAAGTACATGGAATAGAAACTAAATAGCAAATTTGTATGTGGATTGCACAAACTGCAGTCGACAATTGAATCATGTATTTTATAAATAAATTCAAATCTATCGATCAGTATGTATCAAAATATTATTATCTATATAGGATATTTGCATAAAAATCATTGAATTGAGCCAGACAACCAAAAATGGAACAATTATTGGCAATTTTCTTCATTTTTGAGTTGGCAACTTTTGTTGAGATTATTTTTATTTATTTGATTTTTGGTCTGACACGCGCCACAACAACAATAACGGCATTATTATTGTTATTTTTGCTATTAATAATTTGATCAATTATTATTCTAGCAAAGACTCCAATGCAGAGAGTACAAAGAGACAAGTGACAAGAGAGAAGGGAGGAGGTCAAATTATTGCCTAATTTATTTTTCAATTTGTTGCTAAGTTAGTTTACATTTTGTTGGCTTTTTGGTCATTGCCCAATTTGAAATTCGGCAAAAAGAGAGAGAAAAAACAAACAACTAGTAGATCGAAAAATATCGCATAGACCCAAACATATATGTAATCTGCATTATCCGTGTGCACACAATACATATTGGGCCTTAAGTGGCTACGTTTTGGCATGTGCCACAAATAAAATACAAAAACAACCAAAAAGAAAAAAAACAATCTTTGAAAATATTGTAAAATAACAACAAGCAAAAGCGTTGAAAAAAGCTTAACATTTCGACTGCCCTTAACAACAACTGGCGAGTTGAGGGAATGGACGCGCTTCGATCTGCCTTTCAAAAATGTACGAAAAAAAAAACACTAAACCAAAAAAAAATAGTAAAAACCCCCCCCCCCTTGCTTTGGAGTTAATGTAGTAAAGCACCACACGAGTTACGAAATTGATGCATAACTATTGTATACACTCTCGCCAAAACTAACTGTGTAGAACTCATATATCAACTTGTATCACAATTTTGGTTAGAGTATTTTGCTTTCGTTGTAATTGAACTTTTGGGTTTCCCTTTATTGGCAATGTATTTGCCATGCATTTAAATTTGTCATGCGCTTTGTTTAGTTTCTTTTTTTGGTCTCTTTTACATACATTTGTTTTGTGTGTTATTTCCTTTTTTATTTATTTTTTCTTTTTGCTGTTGCTTTGTTTTTAAATTTTAGGTTTAAATTGTTGTTGTTGTTTTTCTTTCGTTGTAGCATTATTTGATTTCTTTTTGGGTATTTTTGATTGAGTTTTGTAATTTGGCGCCCAACGTGTGTGTGTGTGTGATGTGTGTGTATTATTATAACTGTTGATTTACACGATCAAGACGATGATGAAGAAGAAGAAGAAGAAGAAGCAGAAGCAACACTCACACAATTACCAATTAACACTCACAATTAAATTAAAAATAACTCCGGTCTGAATTATCCTTTTGTTCCTTGTTTTTGGTCAGCTTGCTGGCCAAGTGTCTGACTAGCTGCCTGACTGTCTCACAATACAATGCCAAGAAACGGCGACAACGTGCGAATTTTAAATGAAAAACACTTTCTAGCTTATTGGAGTGATTAGTGGCCAGCGTCGCTGCTGCTGCTGCTGCTGCTGCTGCTGTTAACGTAATCGCAAATCGCAAATGGACGGTCCAAGAGCGAGCCCAAGAGATAAACGAGTATACTTGTATGAACAAGGTTATCTATCTATCTAACTATCTAGCTCTCTCGCTCTTCTGCTCTCTATCTATTGCTGTTAGCTGAAAGTGAGCTCAGTTGCATTTCGTTTTTTTTTACCAATTTGAACCCAGATGTTACCAAGAACCTACTCATGATAACACTGTGCATCGACGCGGCTCTTTTGACTCTAGAATAATCGGAAACTCCTTGAACAGCTCCGGTATGTCGTGTGCCGGTTAAATGTGTGTGTGTGTGAGTGAGTGTGTGTGTGAGTGTGTCAGAGAGTACGTATACATATGTCTGTTGGTTAGATTAGATTGGATTGTCAGGCGTCTTTGAGACCGTAAGTATCTAATGGCTATTTATTGTCACTGGGCGGTAGCTGAATTGCCGCTCATAAATTCTAATTAATAAACAGAAACGCGCTACGAACCCATAAACAAATCTCAGCAAACTACAAATAATAAATGTCTATATCTACCATATATATTCGTACTTAATACATATACAGATACCATTGCAAAATTACCCAAACACTTGGGGCTGTGTAAGCGTCATCATCAGCTCATCTGACTTGGCCTGACAACCTTATCGGGCCTATCGCCGACTGGACGGTCCCAAGTTATTAGCGCGTGATTATGCGCTGTGATTTGTCGCAGATCATAAATATTGTGATTAACTTTGCTGATGATTAGGCCAAGTTATTTGGAAGTCAGGCGGACGGCATAAACAAGTGCAGGGCTTGTGATTTTTATTTTTCCTATATACATATATATATATTTTTTATTATTATTATCGATATGACTACGATTTTGGTTTCCATTTCGTTTTAATTGCCGCCATTTGCTATGACTAAACCTCCTAGCTGTACAAATGGTCGTATACTTAATGCACCTCGTCACAGCTCGAGTGTCTTGCATAATGGGAAAGTCTTTTGTATAAGAAATAAATCCTGCTGTGTCTTTTATTCGTTACTCATCAGCGAGTAGCAAAGAATTGATTAAATCATTGAGAAGATCAATCAACAATCATCAAAGCTCTTTTGTTCTTTCGACTTACTCGTTATGCCCAAAAAAAGTAATACAAACTAGAAAATTAAATATCAAAGCCCGACATTTGTATCAATAAAGCGGCACTTCAGACACTCGAGTGTTTTACTTAAAAAAGATGTTTACATTTTAGCCATTATTCATATAGGTTGGCAACCCTGCTGTGCTGTAACGAATTCAAAAGTACTAACTTTTAAGAAAATCAAGTAAGAGAGACTCACAGTTGTATCAATAAGTGGGCACTTCAGACATCCCAAGTGTTTTTTGGTTTAATGAAGAAGTTTAAATTTGGCAATTATTTGTAGAGATTGGCAACCCTGCGGTGCTTACACGTTACTCGTTATGCATTAACGATTGTCTCTACAGAGTAGATCAACAAACAGACTCACATTTGTGTCAACATGGCGGCAAAATGAAGCAAAGTGAATAAGTTGAAGGGTAGCTCACTTGACACGTGTATAGTTGTTGTTCATCTGCCTGAAGTGGCCCAAAGATGTGGTTCTCAAGTGGCCAACAGGGCAACAAACCCTTGAGAGCCAAGAGCTGATAGATTGATAGCTTCAGTCCAATTCAAAACAAATTTGAAGTTGCGATATTTGTTAGATGAGCTGTGACCTAGTTATTAATTGTGATTGACATTGAAAACGATGAGATCAAAGGAAACAGTGTTGCAAATGTGCAAAACTAGTCTCAGACAAATGCTGATTGATGCAAATTCCGACATTATCGTTTCGCATTAGAAATGTCAATGTCTGATTTGATAAATAGACAACTTATCATATGTATTACACGTAGAACACACGCTGTCCAACTAACTGAAGGCTAGCAATTGATAAGGCAAACATTCTGAAGAGGTTGTGGTACTAGAGTAGACAGCTCTCCAGAGATTATGAAATGAAGAAATTCAATTACTATTAATATCAACTCTTAAAGTAATTTGTTCAACGTGAAATGGGATTAAGTGTAATAGCGTAAGTATCGATTAGTGGCAGGTAATCAAATAATTGATCTAATCAACTATAAGATAAACTTAACTAATGATGACTTAATGACTCAGTGCACACTCACTCACTCAATCACTGTCTCACTCACTCACTCACTGTCTCACTCACTCCATCCCGAGGCTTGATGAACTTGAACCCCATCTAAAGGGAGCATTAACTGTAAGTGCTCACCTATAAATAGCTACGAATCAGCCCCATTCAGAGGGCATTACCAGCAGCTGTTAAACACTCATAGTGCCACCTGTACTCGCAAAATGCATGTACTTATGTAGATAAAAATTTATATTTAACTATATACATATGTATATATATAGTATAAATATTTTTATATTTATATAAATAACACTTTATCAATTTAAATAATTCGGTAAAAACTCTTTGAATGGCGTTTGTCTCTTTCTTTGTCCATTTTTAGCGAGTCACGTGTATTGCGCCTTTTCTCTATCTCTATCTCTCTCTCTTTGTCTCTGTCCCTGTCTCTTTCTCTCTCTGTTTGTGGAATTGGGTACTGGTTTTTTGTGTCCAGGCATTTGACTATTTTTAGCCAACATTTTTAGCTGCTGATTTCATTTCATTAAGCGCGTTACTTGAAATTTGCTTTACCTTAGCTTCTTGCTTGTTGTTTTTGTGTTTTGTTGGATATTTTTATTATTATTGTGTAGAATTTTTAATTAAAGCGACAACATCAAACAGCAGCAGTAATTTCCATAGCCGACTGTAATCAATAAAGTGACTACATTACGTATACGTAATTATTCCAAATAACCAACTAAAGTGTCTACAAATTGACAGACTAAAGGGGATATCTATAAATAGGACGAGCCTAGTGTTTATCTCTTATCTATTTATGAATTTTACTCAACAAGCTTAATGAAACGAACATAGTCGTAATTATAAAGTATCTGCTAGTCGATCAGTCTGTTTCTTTGCATGTGTTCATTGATAAAGTAATCAATTCACCTATTTACACTTATTTACAAAGTTGCAGCGATATTTACTGCTGTCTATTACAACATTTGGTTTCCTCTATTATACAATTATAAGATTCACTTTGAATGTGTGATAATTCTTTAATTAAAATTAGAAATTAAATTAAAAAAATTGCACTCGAGTAGAAATGCATATAACAATAATTTCTTTGAGCAAAGTTTGTTATCTTCAGGATATTTTTAGCAGGGAGTATTATATTTTTAGTAAGAGTATTGAAATGCAATTGAAATACAAATTTGTGAAACTAATTTTGTGTAAGAAATCAAAGCTGAAAGTTTAAGCCAGCTATAAATCATTACAGTTATGTGAGTTTAGGGCTTATCACAAACAGAGACAGAGAGAGAGAGAAAGAGAGAGATAGAAAAACTGGCAAGTTTATCGATAAGAACGATTTACAATTGCTTTTTGTGGCTTTGATAATCTTTATAACAGGAGTAAAGTCAATCAATTTAAATTTGATTAAGCTGTGATTTGATTTCACTGCTCTGCAATGGCAATAAAATGCCAACAATCGACTCTCTATATATATAGCGAGGGATTATAATGGGGCACACATGCTTGTATATAGTTTATGGCCCGAAAGTCACGCGAAGCACTCGAGACTCGAGATTCGAGATTGGAGATTCGTCACTAGCCGCGAGGTAAAAAGAATGAGGACGGAAATTGGTAGCAGGCTGAAAAGCTCAGCTGTTTGCATGCCATATATATAATAACTTGTACGAATATATATTATGGGTATATTATGTAGTTACATATGTGCATGTGTGTGATAAAATAAATAAATAATAATAATAATATATGTATTGAAAAAAAAAATAATAATAATAAGAAAATCATTGTTATTAATACGATTATTGTGTGCACAGTTGCGTGTTAATTTTCTGTGATTTTCGCTACTACGGAATTTATATGTGTGTTTTTATATATTTTTTCCTCTTTTCAATTTACCTAGCACAATGCAAATGGCTCACATCCAAAGTGCCGCCACAACTCCCCTCTTTCCTTGTTCCCCCTTGGCACCCTGTTCCCCTCTCTTACCCAGTTTCCCCGCCAGCCAATTCCCAGTACTCCCACAAATCTCATCAGCGATCAGTGCAATAAAAAACAAAAAATGAAATAAATGAAAATGTTTTCAATGACAATCTGTGTAGATTAACTATTATTAGAGTTTTGTTGTTTGTTTGTTACCCCTCTCTCTCTCTCACTCTCTAGCCCCTACTTATGCCAATCCCCCGCACACCCTCTTCATTAACGTCCCTCAAAAACGTAGCTTGTTCACTTAGCCAAGCGATGGCCGATGGCCAAAATCTATTTATGGCGCAAATTGTCGCATTTGCAGCCAATGGGCCAAAAGCCTAATAATTAACTACAACTAGATGCCAACAACTGCAAATTAATGTTAATAAATAATTAAACTACAACAATAATAGCAACAACAATAACCACAATGGCAATAGAAATAACAATAATAACAATGACAACCAGCAAATGTCACAAATTATTTTTGGTTTTGTTTTAGACCAGTTCAATTGACAAAAAAAAAAATGAAAAAGAAGGCGACAATTGTTATTAACTAATTGTTGCTTTTGTTGTTTTAATAATTATTGCAATTACTATAAAGTTCAATCAACTCTTTTGCCAAATTGAATTGAAAACAATTCATGCTTGAATTAATTTCAAATGGAATACAAGTAGATAAATGTATTTGTTTGTAATAATCCTTGAAAATATTTACTACTCTCATTGAACTTGCTGCTAAATTTACAACACTTTCGGTTGTGAAATTGTTGTTGTGCACAAATGTCTTGTTTGCATTTTGACGACTTACGAGCATAATAATATTATAATAATATTATGTACGTCGCCCAATGATTTTTTATCAAAAGAAGGCATTAACAAATAAATACTAAAAGTGTGTTGGCAATTGGCCAGCCAGGATGAGAGAAGAGTGGAGAGGGGAAAGGGAAGGAGAGGAGGACAGACATCATGAAAGATTGTAAACATATTCTAGGGCAAGTGCAATTTGTTTGTTTCATTGCGCATACGCTCGGTGGGCCAATGCGAAGATCAACAAAACAAAAAAAGAAGAAGGAAAATTACAAGAGACAAAAGCAACAGGGAAAAAGGAATGGCCAAAAAGAAAAAGAAATGAAATAAAAATAGATGCAAAAGGAAAAAAAAAGAAAGAACTGAATAGAATAGAAAAGAAAAGAGAAGAACAGTATGTATATAGAGAAGTTCTCGCACATGCCACAAACCTCTTGGCTGAAATATCACACATACGCACCCGGGTGCAAGTGCAAATGTTGCTGTCGCTGTCGCTGTTGCTGTCTCTGTCTCTGTTGCTGTTGATATTGCTGTTGCTGTTGCTGTTGCTGTGGTCAGTCACCGATGCTGCTGCTGAGATGCGTCTTGGCCAACTGCTTCCCACAGCGCAAACTAAACGAATGAATTTTGTTTTTGTTGCACTTCTATCTATCTATCTATCTATGACTGTCTGTCTGACTGTCTCTCTATTTGTGTGAGTGTGTTTTATATTTTTTTTTTTGTGTTTTGTACTATTGCCAGAGCGCGACTGCGACCGCCATCGCGGCCGAGACCGAGACCGAGACCTTCGTCGGCGATTAGAATGCAATTAGTGGCAACAGCAGCAACATCAACAACAACAACAACAACAGTAACAATAACAACAACAACTGTAACAACAACAAATACAGTTAATAATAATAACAAAACTCCAACAAAGTTCTAAGCAAACAAACAAAAAATGAAACAAAACTAAACATTGCATTGAGTTTCAATTTCAAATCAATTTCTATTTATTTGAGTTTGTGTGCTACAAAATTCTATGAGAATCAATTTGTTAATAATTCTATTTATTTTTTTACGATTTTTTACTATTTATTAGTTAGTTCGTTTTATTTACGTTGTTACATGTTCTGTTTTGTTTTTTTATCTCTCATGATAACTTCCGCTTTTGACGGACAGACCTAACTAATAAATAGATATACATATATTTTTCCATTTTTTTGTTAGTTAGTTAGTTTTTATGATCGCTGCTTATTTCAACAACAATCATAAGAATAATAATTACTTATATAGCATATTATTTATGAGAAATGAGGGAAAAACAAGCGACAAGTGTGGCACCATGTTTTATAATTATTATTTTAGCCTCCGTTTTCTTTGCTTAGCCCAGTTTTTGTTTTATTTCTTCTTCGGTATTTATCTTTTCTGTTCCCTTGTTTTATTTATTTAATTTTTTATTTATTTATTTTTTTTGCCCATCCGTCGATTAGCAGCGCCAAGGTTTACACTTCATTTGACTTTCGGCAGGCTTTTGGGCAAAATAATTTCAGTGACTGTCGCTTTTTGGGTGTCTTTTTTTTTTGGTTGTTTGGTGTCGTTCTGTTTGCCCAGTTGGCACTTTAAGTTAGTAGAAAGAACGATTCTTTTTCGGGTCTGGTCTGATAAGTAGGTACAAGCTGTTTGCCGGGTTGGAAGTGATTATGGCCTGGCTAAGTACAATATATATGATCTCAGAGCTCTCTGCAAATTGCCTTGTCATTAGAATTGCCACCTGTCGACTGTCGGAGTCGCACCTATCCGGGATTTGTCCATTTTTAGAGTTGACTTTTTACGTCTTATGATTTCTTTTATTTTTTCAATGCAAATAAATCACATTTTTTTACCCTCTATCTTTCTATCTGTTACAAAGCGTGTTCTTAGCTCGTTTATTATTACTGATCATTAAGTGTTTGGCCAGCCACAACTTCACACAATTTGCTTTAAGCTTCAGTTTCAATTGAGTTACGTTTCCTTTTTTTTTTTTTATTTTTTTCTTGTTGTTTGTGTTCAAATATCTTTTTACGTATTTTTAGCTATAATTTGTGTCTTCTCATTGGCGTCTCATTTGTAAAAACTGTCAATCCAATGATGCTAATGAGGCAACACAACAACGAGATTACCTTTACCTCCTCTATCCTCAATCGTTTCCCATCTACAACTAAGTATTTGCCAGGTTATGTGGCCGGGAAAGGCCCAATTATCCGAGCCCACGCCTCATACATGAAATTTATAATTCGACTGTCGATTGATTGTCAGTTTTTTTGACAGCAAACAAATCATAATAATAATAATAATAATAATAATAATGTTGACTAATTCAAATGTATGCCATGGTAATATTTCGGCAATGTACAATTTAAAGCTCATTTTTGTGAATATCCTACAATCATCAACTTAAATCAACCGTATCGATAACAACTGAAAATTGATTTGTATAGTAAGGATAACTTTATCGATTACAAATGTATGCTGACGCTATCGATCAACGAATTAAAGTCGAAATCACAGTTTCGTTGATTATTAATTGTTTATATTATTGCAGTGCTCTTTTGCACACCTAGTCAATTTAGCTATTTAGGAAAAGCACTTGAAAAGCACTTCCTCGTGATGTTTGAGTAACAAAAATAAAATTAATAACTCGATCCGATTGCTGGGGGACAATTGTTTTCTGTGGGGCACTTGAAGTAATCACTCAGCATGACTCAGGATTCATTCACATTATCATACGAATAAACATATGAATATTAAAAATAAACAGTTGATATTCATGGCAAGACACGAAGAATTGTCTAACAGTCTCACATGTATTTGTATCTCTAGCTGTATCTGTATCTGTATCTGTATCTATTGTTGTATTTGTGTATCTGTAGCTGTTATGAAATGCGAAATCTTATCGCGTTGAGTTTCAGTTCGGTTACGGTGCAAAATGATCTTTATGTTTCACTAGCCTCATCAACGTGGCAATTGGACAGTTGACAGTCGACAGTCTACAGTCTACACTCTACTGGCATGAGGCTACATCGTTGACGTCTTATCATTTTGCCAACGGCAATTATTTGGCTATAAATAACAATAAAAGTTTGGCCGTAAAGTTGCGGCCCGCATCTTTATCAACAACATCAGCAGCATCAAGAACATCATCAACAAGATGATCATCATGACCATTATCATTATCATTATCATCTGTTGTCTGCTGTCTGTGTTTGGAGTGAAAGCCAAATAAAAGTTTTCCACCAACGCGTCACATGGAAATTTACCAAGCTGTTGAATGCAGTTTATAAAAGTTTTTCCACTGCGCCTTGAAATCCATTCTAAGGTCGCATTCGCAATCACATTCGGCTTTTTATTTTAACTTTTGCTTTTGCCTTTTAATATTTATATCGTTTACAAAAGAAAAACGAAAAACCAAAAACGCATAAAACAAAAGACGAACAACACAAAAATGAAAACAAGTTTGCGATCAGGGCTGCTGGGCATGTTTCTTTTTTTTTTTTGGCTTGAATTGGATTGGATTAAATTTGTTTTGTGGCTTATGCAATCTTGTTGTTGTCCCCTAGTGCAGTGTACACTAGACAACAAAAGTAAGAAAACGCAGCTTGATTTTGGTGGTAAGAATAAAACTGAAAGCACAACTTGCTTCAAGGTTTTCACTTGCACTTGACGTTCTTCCCCGAATTTCTTATTGAAGCTGATTTTAAAATTAAATAGATATGAATGAATCGATATGTATGAATATAGTATGTTTATATAGTATAGTATAGTATCTAAAGGCTGTTCATTAGTGTCTTGTTTTAGTCTGATTATCAAGCTGATTAGCCATCAATTTTGTTGACATGCAAATTAACTGTCGAATGATTTCTTTTTTAAGATATGCAAGACGTCTATTGTTAATGTTCAATCGTAGTTGTTGATGAATATGAATATGATGATGATGATAATGATGATGATCACGCACACGTTGCTCGAATATTTCAAGGCGTGTTTGGTGTATCGGTAACTTTTGACTTTTAATGAAGTGATAACATACGTGTAAACTAGCTACAAATATAACTCTACCGGGTCGCTCCAATTTGGTTGTTGTTGCTGTTGTTGGTGTTGGTGTTGTTGTTGTTGTCTGATGCAGCGTTCACTGTCTGTTAATTTCAAGTGCACATAAATTATTTGCAAATTGTATTATCGGGCGTATCCAAATATTTGTGCGCTTGTTTGGCACCTGCCGTACCAAAAGACGTACACGACATTAACGCACATGGCGTATGAGTAATAAAGTCAATCTGCCAACTGCTCATCATCAGCAACATCAGCAGCAGCAGCAGCAGCAGCCAGAGGAGGATGCGGCATTGTGCAAACGATTGCTGCGATAACAACATACAACAATCACACAGACAGACATACAGACAGAAAGACAGACAGAGAGAGGGAGACACTAAAATTATTATCAACAATTTTGCTGTAACAACAACGACAACACGTCATCGGCAACGATTTGTTTAAAAGGAATCGTCGTCAAGAAATTGCGCAAAATGTGCACAACAAATTAATAACAAACAGGCAACAACAATAAAATATTATTACAGCAAAAGGGCAAAAGTTTCCCTTTTTTTTTTGCTTTGTTTTGTTTTGTTTAACAACAAACGATAAAAATAAAAGGAAACTGCAAAGAGAATGCAAATGCAGCAAAAGGAGGCAAACAACTTATGTATATAAAAATTGAATACACAAGTAAATGCATGCCATATAGTTATATAAATAACTATATAATTAAACTGAACACTGCCAAAAAATCGAAAAATTAATTATACTCTGTAATCTTTAGTGATATTTTACAAGGTAGTTGCAAAACAAAGCTGTTTAATTAAAGTGTGCGATGAGTTGAGACATTTTTTTTCTTATAAATAAGTATGAGAATTCTTAATAAGAGGCCAACCCTTAATTGTCAGCTTGAAGGTACTAAGTATCAGCTAGTCGATCAGTTCCTGCATTCATATGTATATTAAAGTGTCGACCTTGAAAGAACAAGTCTTTGTGCTTTTGATCTCAATCAAAATTAATCTGCAAACTGAAATCAAAAACGTTACACAACACTGCAAATTGTTTATCGCCATTTCCTAATTTATTTTCTACGCCTAATTTAGAGCTTTCCAATGACTTATGATGGTTTTTCAACGCGAAATATTCAAAGTTGATTGTTTGCTAGCAACTAGTAGTTAATTTGCAAAATACGCAATTAAAATTGACAGTTTTATTGATGGATGCCACATAATTTGCTAACAAATTATGGCGAAAAAAGAAAAGAAAATATATTTAAATAATTAAAATTGAGTTATGAAAAGTTTTAACCAATACCGGACAAACTAAATAAAAGTAGAGATGCAAAATAAGAATATATTAACGAATAAAATAATGATTTAATTGTTTAAAATGTGGAATAAGAAATGTTGCGAATATTTGCTCATCACAAATATTTATTTAATTAATTTATTTATTATACATAAATGAACATATAAATTCGAATTATTATTATCCTAATTTAAAGTTAGGAGACTTTCAAATGATGTAATATTTATATTCCCACAATGCATTGTTATACATTTTGTTTGTCAAGACTATCACCTACTATTTAGTTATAGCTGAAGCATGACTGTACAAAAGGGAAGTTATATAAGACCTCTAGACCCCCTAGGTAGAATATTGGAGAGTGTATTTTCATTAATTTGTCAGATTTGTTACAGCTTAGACAACAAATGATGAAATGGTTATTTAAATGCGAGTAGTACAGTTAGAATTAGTTAACTGATTTTAATGCCATGCACACAGTTCCTACTTATAAATATAATTATTTATGAAAACACACAGCACAATGTTTGCCGTTTGTATCTTCGCATACAACTATAACTATCTCGAACTGTCTGTCTGTATCTGTATCTGTATCTGTATCTGTATCTGTATCTGTTTGGCGATTTTGCGGAAGTGCATTGATTTTCCACTCAAGTGGGCACTTGAATTGACTTGACGCTGCCTCAGGCTCTGCCTATGTCTCTGTCTCTGCCTCTGCCTCTGCCTCTGCCTCTGTCGACGTCTCACTTCAAGTAGTAATAATTTTCTCACCTTTTTGTCGCTCTCCAAAAAATGCTAATTAATTTTTTTTCTTTCGTTCTTATAATGGTTGTTGTTGTGATTGTTGTGGTTGTTGTTGCTGCTGCAACTGTTCGCAGTTGTAACTACATTTAATTAGAACTTTGCTCATTTTTTCAGTTGATTTGTTATCGTAACAGCATTTATGCAAATTGTCTTGGAAGTGGATAATTTGCAGCGACGGAAATCCGTTTGCAACTTTACAAAAAACTAAAAAAACAAAATTACAATACTAAACAAAAAAAAAAACAAACAAAATTATATTGGACTTTGATTATTATTTAAATTTTTTGCGTTTTGGAACGCATCTTCGAAGCCAAATCGAAAACTGAAACTAAAACTGAAACTGAAACTGGTAAAGTGGAACGTCGTTGTCATCAGTGAAAGTTTTCTATGCTGATTTTGTTGTTGTTGTTGTTTTTTTTTATTTGTTTATTTCAGTTGGCTTTAGGGAGGTTGCTCTTTAGGGAAGGAAGGGAAAGAAGGGGCACTTTGGCATGTGTGTATCTGCTTATCTTGAAGAGGGGGTGGAGAGGAACTCCCATTGAAAAGCTGCGCATGTGCGTTGATCGCTTAAATAACCGAGACACCTCATGCAGTGCGCATGCCAAACGACAAAGCAGCGGACGTATCCATAAGATACACAGATACAAAGATACAAAGATACACAGACTTGGATTCGCTCGAACGTCACATGGCCACATTTGGGCAATGGGCAATGGGCAATGGGCAATCGGATAGCACATTAATTGCAAAACAATTAAAGCGGGGCGGTAGCTGAGCCTCCACCGACTCCCTCCACCCCTCTGCCAACACTATCTGTCAACGTTTAAAACCAACACTAGCCTGCCAAAACCGGCATCAAAACTCGACATCTTCCCAGCTACATATCTTTACAGATGCCTTTACAATTAATAAGATTATTTGATGTATTCTTTCAATTCCTAATTTAAATTATTTAATTGTTATTACATATTTTAGTTGATGGTATCAATTCAATTTCTATTCTTGTTGACTTTACAACTATTAAAATTCGATTATTACTAGTTTAAGTTACATGTTTATTATTACATATTTTAGTTGACAGTTTCAATTCCTCCAATTCAATTGCTATTTTATATTTTGGTTAATTTCATGTTGACTTTTCAAATTATTAAATTACATTTTATATGCAAACTGTTAGTTTCTAATTTAAATTCTATATTACTTTAGTAGATAGTTTAAATTCTCGGAGTTGAGGCTTGAGTCGCACTTTACCTGTCCCGAATTTGTTATAATTCATTTGCGTAAAGCTTTCAAAGAAATATAAATAATAAATATAAATAATTTTCATATCTTTTGCAAACTTGGACTAAATCCGAGACAAATAATTTTCATTTTTAAAATCGCACATCTTGTTTGTAGTTGGCGACCTTTAAATATTTCAAAATTTACTAAATATGTTTACATTTATTTTTAACATTTATTTTCATTTTTCTTTGGTCTTTTCATTTTCGTTTTGTTGGATTAGGCAATGACTTTATTTATTTATATATTTTGCATCTTTTTGCATTTTTTGTGTATTTTATTTTATGAGCTGCATTTTGAACTTATTATTACACACACACACACACACACACACACACACACACACACACACACACACACACACACACACACACACACACACACACACACACACACACACACACACACACACACACACAGAGAGAGTCGGACAATTCGTGCTGTAACCTGTGTCTACCTGTCTGTTTTCCCCTCCCCCTGCAGTTGTGTGAGGAGGAGGAGGGAGAACAGGGTGGCTGTGGTGGTGAGGGGAATAGACATTTAAGTTTTCTGTTTTCATTAGAACTGTTTGATAATATACTTAGGTGGCTGAGACGCGGTATTTATGGTTTCTGTTACTAAAACACACTGTGCACATTGCACATTGCAATATTTGTTTATTATTGTTAATTGTGCTTGTTTTGACTCTGCATCTGTGTGTGTGTCTGTGTCTGTGTCTGTGTTTCTTTATTTCTTCTATTTTTTTGTGGCTGTTTGCAAATAACGCTACTCTTATACCAAAAGTCTGCTACGCTCTTTTATACCCTTATACTAGCCATTGAGCGAATTTCAACTCTTATACGCATGTCTTATACATACACAGCGTCAATAATCCTTAATATAAATAAATTACAAATTTAAAAAGATTTCAACACTTACCGTGATCACAACTCTTATACGCGTGTGCGAGAGCGAAAGGAGAGAGAGCCAGCAAATTGCGAGTCTGTATTTGTGTGTCTGTACTTGTGTGTGTGTACGAGTGTGTCTGTGTGTGAAAAGCTTAAACAGGATGCGCCGCTTTGTAAAAAACACTTCCGTCTTGATTGATTTTTTTTTCTTTCTTTCTTATTATTGTTGTTTATTGTTTTTTAATTATTTATGATATTTTGCAATAAATTTCGATCTGCTTTTTTTTGTGTATTGTTTTTTGTGCAGTTGAATTTTATGTAATTTTGTTGCTTTTTAAAAGCTGCATAAAGTTTCTCTCTCGGCGACAAAAAAAAAACTGTTCTTAATTTACAGGAAGCGAGGCTCGGATTTGGCGGGGGCGAGTAGTTTACATTTCCGTTAAATTTCCAATGTGAGGAATTCAAAAAAAATTGATTTATTTATTCAGCCAGTTACGATTTGCGGCAGGACACGAAACTTTAGCAGTTAATTGTCATTTACAGTTTGTTTTGTTGATGAAAACCGATCAAGAAAAAAAAATAAACGTTTCAATTTCAATTTAATTATATTAAATTTTAAAGTCTGGTTTTATATTTTTGTTGTAATTTTCCTTTGCGTATAGTTTTCACAGCCGCAGAATTTGTTTCTGTTTCTGTTTCTGTTATTGAATTGAATTGTTAATTGTGAATTGTTAACGGGAAAGTTAAAGACTTGTTAAATTAAATTTTTGTAATTCTTGTTATAATTTTTTGTATTTTTTGATTTTTGGTAACAAAAAACACGACCAACTCGAAAACGCACTAAAACGGTATTAAAAGCCGAGACTAAAATTAACTTTGCAAGTAATTTACAATGCGACTTGAAGCGGCGCGCGAGCCGAACGCGAAGCAGAGCGACACGAACGAGAAGACCCGAATGCGACACAGAGAGAGACACGAACGATGCTTTTTTTACTTCTTTTTTTGTTGTTGTTGTTTTTTTCTCGTATATTTGGAGTTCACTTCACTTTTGCACTTGTCGCCTTGCGGGGGCGCTGCTCTCGTGGAGGAAGAGAGAGAGGGAGGAGAGAGACAGAGAGAGAGAGAGTTGTGGGATCTGCTGCTGCTGCTGCGACGTCGACTGCAACTGTTGCTGCTGCTGCTGCTGCGTTTATGGAAATTTGCGTTATTTTTTTTTCTGCTAGAGATGCGGTCAGATAAACTGATACTAACAACGGTCCCAAAACAGCTGCTCGTTATCGTAGATCGTTGATCGTTGATCGCTGTTCGTGTGTCTGTGTCTGTGTGTGTGAGCGTGTGTGTGGAGCGTGTTTGAAGAGACGGCAGCTGTTGTTGGCGTTCGGCTTGGGAATGATGTTGGCTTAAAGTCAGCCGCTACGTAATATACGCTCAGATCCTGTTTGCACGCCGTCAACGTCGACGTTGACGTCGACGTCAGCGTCAGAGAGAGAGAGAGCGCATACAAAAAAGAGAGAGAGAATAAATAATATGATCATAAGCTTTTTGGTGCTGGCCTAAAGCAGCTTGTGTGGGTGAGCAACGCGTCGCAGTCGCACTCGACGTCAACGTCAGCTGCGCAGCATCGTTGCCGCTTCGAACTCGCTTCAAACTTGTTCGATGCTGTTGGTGTTGCTGTTGTTGTTGTTGGTGACTCTTGTTGGCGACTCTTGTTGGCAGTCGTCTGCCTGACGGAGGGGGGCATAAGCAACTGTGGGTGATGCGGGGGGGTGGAGTTCGACATTTCAGCCAATCGGGCAAGCGGCGCTTTTCAACTTTCATTAGAAATTGTGTCTGAGCCACGCCTCCCTTTTTTTTTTGTAAGTGTCGAATCTGTCTCTATCTCTCTCTCTCTCTCTCTCTCTTTCTCTTTTTCTGTGTACTCCTTGTGCGACTTAAAGCTTAATCTCAGTCTGGGACTGGGTCTCGGTCTCGATCTCGATGTCGATCTCGATCTCGGCAGCGACGTCGCCGCTGTCGTTTAGCATCTTTTAATACAATAATTGATAATAATTGCCGTTAATGAAAAATTATTTGCATGCAGCGATTGATAATTCGTACGATTAACTCTCTTTCTCTCTTTTTCTCACCATCTCGGTCCCTCTTACTCTTAACGTTTATGTGTCACTGTCAGCGCATACGTCAATTGTTTAATGCTGGCCAAAATGCATAAGCAGCAAACAAATGAGAAGACAAAAGCAGCCCCAAACAAGTCAAAACATATAATAATCTAACAACAACAACAACAACAACAATGATAATAACAATAATACAAAAAGATATAGGGAAATGAAACAGTGCAGCCTGCTCGACTGTCTGAGACCCCGTATTTATGGTATAGGCAAAAGCAAAGCATGGCAAAAGTTTTATATTATTTATGTTAATAAGTTTCCAAGAAAGAAACAAAAATATTTCAATTTTAAATATTAATTTTTTGTTATACTTTCTATGATTTTGCCATCAACCATAAAGTCTGGATAAACTTGCCAAAAAGAGAATAACATTTTAAGCTTATCTGGACTGTAAGACTATCGGAAAGATGAGAATATATTGATATTTTGTTATATCGACCCCATAAATAAAACCTCGAGTTGGAAAACACTCTTTTTTTTATAATATTCTTATGTAGCTAACATATATGAAAACCTAAATACTGAGTTGTGTATTAAATAACTTTAGAGTTTGTGTCTAATCTTGATGATCTTAATATATGTCCTTAAACTCAAGGCTAAAAATTCTAAAATAAGTTGAATCTGGCTCAGCTATAGTGCAACATGAGATCTCTGAGTCTCTGAGATCTAGGTGTTTACACATGGCTATAACGACTCGATATTCTTCTTGCTATTCGTTATCAACAATATATGCTTATACATCTGTAAATATATACTTTTTGGGGTCTGCTTTTGTCAAACTTGTTAAACACTTTGTACTTTTTTAGGTACAGAGTCTAGAAAATAAGAAGAAATAACAAAGACAAAAAATAAAAAAAGAAACACACAACTGGCCATTTAATCGTTTCATTTTTTAATTTATTAATTATTTATTTATTTGTTTGCTTTAACGAACGACGTCGTCGTCGTCGTCGTCAAATTCAGTTTTCGTCATCTTTTGTGATCGCCGTCGTCATCGGAAAACGTCACGAGAAGTCTCAAGTCTCAAGTCTCAAGTCTGAAACGCCAAGCTTCAGCTAGATATATATCTATATATATATGTATATGTATATATACATCTGTCTATATTTTGCTTATGTCCGCACACATTTGTCTTCGCATTTATTTATTATTGCGCTTTGTTAATTGCCGCCGAAATGTCACTCTTATAAACAACAGTCCTCGACTGAGCTATTTATGTATGTGGCCAGCACTGAATTCATTTCTAGCTCTTTCTTTCATTTCATTTCCTTTCGTTCTTTCATTCTTACATTCGATTATATTTATTTATTTATTCTATTTTTCTTTTCTATTTTTAGTTCTATTGAAGGTTTTTGTCGTATTCGAAGCTCTTATACGCCTCTTACACAGTCTTATACGCGTGTAAATAGCATAGGACGTCATTTCTCTCACTTATATATCAGGCGACAAAAGTTCAAATTTAAATTAACAACTAAAACTATATATAATTTAAATTAAAATAAAAGTCTTACATTTATTACAAGGAAATTACATCAATAAATGTTAGTATTATTATTACTAATTATTAAATTATTACTTAGTCTTTTTTTTAAATTTTTTTAGGAAGTATGAATAGGTGTTTCTCTAAAGTTATAGGACACTAAGGCATTTTATGAAAGTTAGATTTACCTGCAACAAGTCTTATACAAACTCTTATACTCTACCGTTATCGACTTGTACTTCAAATCGTTCGTGTCCTTAGCCGTTACAATTACAGCTAAGATGTTACACACGTCATCAAGTCAATAAAGATTCACATTTCTTGCAATTACAATTACAAATACATACACAAAGTGCACATATGTACGTGATATCCGCAACGAGAATGTGTCTATTAATTGTTAATTTATTTATAAGACAGTTGGCGCGATTCAATTTACGAACGGCCTCTTCCAATTAAAGTGCGAAAAATCTGCACAAATCTGCCCCAAGCCGCCCCATCGTCCGGTCTGTGCTGGACAATCCAAAGATCAAGTGACACACACACGCACACACGCACGCAGTCACACGCATACACTCGGAACAGCACTAACAACTTCCCGCAACCTTATTCACAGGCCTGCATAAAAAAGAAAACATTATATGCGTCTTAGAATCCATCTAAATACTTAACAAAATAGCAGCTTTTCACTACAAATAATAAGCCTTTTTTTCGAGTTTTTTATAAATAATTTCCACTTGTAATAATTTAAAAGTATTGGTAATGTGTAAGACAACATACTTTTATTTTTGCAAGTTTTTAAAGGTACTATTAACAATTCACAATTAATTAGAAGGAAACTTATATTACTTAGTTCCAAAAAAAAAAATGGAAATTGCTGGAGCCCAAAGCAAACTATTTATTTATTGTAAGACTTTCTTACAATTCTCGATGTAGTAGCCTGAAAATTGAGCTGTATATTCCATACAACATATCATCAGTATATACTATAGTCTAACATCGGGCGTCGATTGGCAGTGCGGATTTTTGCTTGGCGAATTCTTCAAATCGAAGGCATTATCTAACGATGACAAGAGTGTAAATCTGAAAATAATTATGATGGACTTGCACTTGGGTATCATTAGAGCTGACTAACCACGACTAGCACAGTTAACAGCTGTTGTTGTTAAGTATATACCTAAGTATATGATAAATACATATATCTCCTATATCTCTTTGCGGTACAATTAGCTTAACGTTTTCTCGCTCGGCTCAACAATTGCAAATCATTTTACGAGTGCCGCAATTGCTTGCAAATATTGTCTTCTTAGAAATAATAAATGCAAAATTGTGTCACTAGTCAAATACCCTATAATTTAACAGGAAGCGTGTTTCCCCTATGAACGGTAAACATTTCAATTATCTAAAAAACCTTGCTGTAATTTATACGTCAATTTATATAGAATTGCAATTGGAGTTCTCTAACAGTTAAAGTGTTGAATTTGTGATGATGATGACGGTCCAAATAATAGTAATTCTTCACATATATCTATTATTTAATTAATTAAGAAGCTATTGCGAGTTGAAGTAGTTGAAAGATGCAGAAACATTAATCTAACAGTAGTGGTATTCCCTATCCACTACACCCTACATATTCTCCCTTAAATTCGCCTTAAACTAAATTTGAATCTCAAATACTTTGATAGTAAATCTTTTCACTTTTTAAGTAAATGTCCTGGCACAGTGAATATTTCTTCATATAAATTATTAACTTATTTTTACTCTCTCAATTTTAATATTTAATTTTACAAAGTATCTATTTAAATTATTAATTTATATATCCTTATTTATAAACTGTAATTGCTTATGCCAATAGACGTTATTTGGCGTTTGATAAATAAATAAGATAATTAGATTACATTCAATTTTGATTGTTTTGTGTTCTTTTAATATATTATTATAATTCATTTGAATTATTAAATTGAAGTATGTTTCCCAGTTTTATTTCAAATATTTAGTACAGTTTAACGAATCAATTAAAAATAGTGTGACTTCAGATTTCGAGTTAATCATTAATTGTTTATTACATAATTTAATTTCAACCTTTTAGTTGTACTACTTAATTGTAGTGTTCATTTAATACTTATTTTTAAATATAATCTCTTTGAATTCGTAATTGAAAGTATATTTCGTAACATTATTTGAAATGCTTAATTACTTGATCTAACAATAAGATCAGCTGGTAGTTAATCTATATTTATAAAATTCTTTTTACTGTTCAACTGACTGACTGATTCACTCACTTATCACTATAGAGCCGAAATGGTAAGAGCTACTATATAAATTAAAGTAATGTGACTACAGGGTATAATTGCAGTCAATCATTTTGTCATTTTGTGGCTGATGAGGTGGCAGCATAAGCATAGAGCACAGTTTTTTATGCACATAAATCATTGTTATGGTTGTTATGGTAAATCCACGATGACAATATGGGTCAACTGTTGTACACTCGTATAATACTTATATCCAGTAAACTCAATCCGCTCGCTGCTTAACCACAGCCGCTCTCTGCCAGCGTCGCAGTCGTCACACAGTTGTCGTCGCCGTCGTCGTCGTCGTCGCCGTCGTCTGTTTACCTTAGCACCCAACTACCGCACTTGAATATTTAATAACCTTTTCAAGTTCACTGTTAGCGTGTGTGTGTGTGTGTGTGTGTGTGTACAGGTGTGTGTTTGGCTGATAGCTGTACTGTCAACTTTAACGCTGTCAGTCTATCAGTCAGCCCAGTTTACAATGACCAAAGGGGTTAAATGAGGGGATGGAGAGGAGATTGTTTGTTAACTTAGCGCCAGCTCTACATGCAAATGCGTGTTAGATACAGTTACGCACACTCTCCCACACCCACACACACGCACACACACACACACACACACACACACACTCGAATGCTCGTAATCAAAAACTTCGTTTGGTTTTCCATGGAAATGTGTCGCCTCTTTAGGGCCAATTAAAAGAATGAATAAAAATTGAACAAATTATTTCATCATGTTTGTTTTTGTTTACATTTCTTGCACAATGCATGATTCATAATTAATGCAAATCATTGTTATCACCATTATTATTAATATTATTATGTTCCTGTTACTGCTATTGTTACTGTTATTGTTGTTTGTTGCTCTTATTGATGCTCTTATTGTTGCAACAGTTATAATTAAATCAATTAATAACGATGAGCTGAGAACAGAAGCTAGAGACAGCAACCAATTAACACTTGGCCAGCTCCAGGCTCGGATGCCATCGGATCTCCATCCGCTCCATGCTGGAAAATGTTGGTTCACAGCGGCTACCACTTTGTCACCATGGAAAGCCATAGAAAAGCTGCGCAAAAACAAATACATAATAAAAAACAAGCAAAAAAAATATTTAAAAAATAATAATCATCGCCCCAAACTGTGAGACAATACAATGTGTGAATTGGATGACAGACATTTCAAACATTCACGACATTCATAAGAGTTGCACTTCAAGTTGAGCCACTCTTATACTCTTATACGAGTACAAGTATAAGATCAAAGTAGGATACGAGCAGAAATCTAACTACAGTTTCCACATTTACAAATGATTTGCCATAACTTAAATACAAATATAAGGAATAATGTTGAGTGGAAAACAGAATAGAATTTCAATGATAATCACTTGATTATTTAATAATCCTTAATATAATATTAAAATTTCTGCTAATGAATAGTTTTGTCATGTGCAATGCATTAAAAATCTTCTAGTTTCAACATATACATTTAATTAGTTTTCAAATATAATAGCTAAACTTTAAAACAATCATCTAATTCCTAAAAATAAAGATAGTCGAATAAACTTATTTAAAGGAAAAAAAGTAATACAAACTTTATCAAGGTTTAGTTAGTATACCAAATAATAGATGTCAAAGTTAATTCTTAAATGAAATAAATAAATAAAGTAATGGAGTATAATTCAAATGATTTTAAACATAAGTTGTATACAAAATGTAAAGCATACTGATCCTGTATAAATATAACTACTATATATTATACAAGGTTATATATGTATATATATATCAGTCTTGAAGTCAGCTTTTATTTTTGAACTTATTGAATTAGAATTGAGTTTTTATCTATGTGTATATTCTAAAATTACTTATCAAAGATTATGTTTTATACAAATTTAAATTATTTCCAATCTTCCTTGTAGAATGTTTCCAGTATTTTTGCTTTTTTGTAATCTATTTAGTGTTAACTTTATAGTTCATATATAGAAACAGCTGCAGCTGGTTAATAAAGCAGAGAGATCAAGAGTTGTTAGTGTGAATAGAAAAGCCAGTAATTGATTAGTTTATTTTGATCTTGGCTTGATCATTCATTTCTCTTTGCATTTCTTTTGCTTCAGTCCTTATCTTAAAATCACTGCCCCAATTTGATGGCCATTTTAGTTAAACTGAAAGCCGTTGACTTGTCGACTTTTCGAGCCAAAACAACTTGGCCCTACCCATGACAACGACGTCCCAAGTAAACGGTAAAAGACGTTGCGTCTAGACACGAGTCCAAGAATTAAGCAACCATTGGAATCGTTCCCTATCGCTATCGGTACTCGGATCAGAGAATCGTCGGTCCCGCTTTGACTCATTAGTCAATAGAATTAGAGCCATCAATCTTTCAATTGCCATTGCTATTGCTGTTTGGGTTTGGCTTTGGCTTTGGCTTTGGGTGTACCTATGACAAGCTAGCTGGGATAGCGCCATCGACACCACCACCAGCACCAGCAACACTAGCACCACCGACAACACCACCGCCATCGCCACCGCCATCGCCATCGCCATTGCCATCAGCAGCAGCAGCAGCAGCAGCAGCAGCAGCAACTGTGACACCAACAAGCCCCCATTTGAAAACCGGCAAACAACGGCTGTCGTCGTTGGCAGCGGTGCCAATCAGCTTGAAACCGCTTTGGGCCAGTTTAAACTAGAATTATTGAAACGACATCGACATCGACATCGACATCGACATCGGAACGTGGACCATCGGCGCATTAAACGATTTGTGGGTACACTGAGAAAAAAATGATCCGTGATTTAAAATGTTTGGTGATCTTGGATTTTCTGAAACGATCCGATAACGGTTTATCATTTAACAATCGGAAAATATTTTTAGAGTTCCCCGAACCGGATCGTTAGCCAAATCCTTTCTATTATTTACTCCCCAAACCGGAGCCCGAACGAAGCCCTAGTCTTAATAAAATGGTACGGTTCGGAGCATTAAGAATTACTAATTTTATAGTTTTTTAACTATATAGTCTTTAATTTTATGTTGGCTTGATTTTGAAACAGTGAAAGCAATTATTATGAAATCAGTATCTTAAGAAAGATTTCTTGAACAGTTGGGAATCTTCTTTAAATATTTGATGGGTTAAAAAGTCAAAGTAAATTAGAAAACATTTGAGTAAATATAATTAAATTCTCCTGAATATAAAATTGAACTAAGGTTCAGACCAAAACCTTGAATTCTGAATCTGGTATTTAGCTCGATGGCTGAAACCGTGAAAATGAGAGACTTGAATCGTTATTCTTAATTTAATAAATATTATCCTGACATAGTTAAAATATAAAATTTGCATTTTGGAAAGATTATTTTGTTCTGTGTATCGACAAACTGCTTGACTTGGCCAAACTAACAGCCATCTTTCTGCGAGGTGATTTAAACGTCTTGAAGCTGGTGCTAAAGATCAAGCTGAAGTGCAATGGACAGGGGCAGGGTGCAAAGACAAAGAGGTTGTAAGAGACGCATTAAGACGACAGCCGAAGAGAAAAAATGCATGTGCATTTTGGACATCATTTTGGACGCGCCCAGCAAAGCCAGCAAGCAAAGTGCAATCGATCGCTTCATTTGCCTCTGACAGAAACAGAAAATAAAACCGTGGCCAATACACAAAAACAGGGTATAAAAAAACAGAAACCGAAACCAAAACCGAAACCAAAACCGAAACAGAAACACAGTCTGATCATTTGTAACGATCAGCAATTGGCGTAACTCATACGCAGCGTGTTCCAAATGGAGGTTAAAAGCCAGTGCAGGCAGTCTATAAATAAATCTTAAGCTGCATGCCACTGCAATCTCTGGCCTGGTTGGACTTGGCTTTAATCATTTACAACCTGACTGCAAACGTTGTGTAGTTGCATACAAAATACGAATATACGAAAATACGAGAATCCGTAAATACAAGTACACACATAAACACACACACACACACACACACACACACGCACACATTTCCACATCACATATTTTTGAATTTATTACAAATTCTGTTGTTGTTTATTTATTTGTTTGTTATTGCCAGCCTATGATGGTCAAGGACGTACATTAACCGCAAGCTTTCGATCAGTTTTAACAATCTGACAATTGCATTTTTGGGCTACTTGAGATGGTCAACATATTTTCAGTTAACATAAAACAGCAACTGCATAATTTTGTTTTATTTCAATTCGTTTCGTTTCGCTTCGTTTATTTTGTTGACTTTATTTTCGCAGGGTTTTTGGTTGGAACTGCAACTTAAACTGAAACTAATTTCAATAATTGTTTATTGTTCAACAAAATTTAAAAATACCTGGATCCTTTTTTACTTCCGACAACAGTAGACAAAAATTGTTTGCATACCAAATACTTAATTGATTGTAGTTGTAATCGATTAACAGCTTTGTATTCTCCCAATTCAATTAATTGAGCAAAAAACTTATTTAAATTTTAAATTTAATTTTAGCAAGGTGTTCATTTATAATCGCTGGTTTATATCTTATTGATTTAGCTATAGTATTCATTTTAATTGCAATGCTAGTTAAATTTGAACAAGCAAAAAGTATTTAAATTAATTTGTTGGTATGAACTATACCTCGAAACGATTTCAAATATTTAAATTAATAATGAATTTCTAAACATCAGGGACTTATTAAATAGCAATCAAATTTGAAAACATAAGATAGTCCTTTACTAATCCTTTTCCTTATAAATACTCTATTCTTTTCCAATACTTTTTTATTTAATTTCCCATACACTAAAATATTTTCATTTCAATTTAATGTTTATAATAGACTTTTGAAAACAGAACATAACTTAAATATTGTCATTCGTTAGAGTTTCTTTTGCAATTGTTAGAATTGAATGCATTGAATTCAATTTGCAATACAAATTGACTTTGGGACAGGCCTAAAGGCTTTTTAGTTGGGTCTGGGCCGGGTTCGAGTTTGAGTTCAGGTTCGAATCCAGGGCCTAATGAGACGTGATTGCCCAGAATGAGCATCAATAAAACGCAATCAACTGGGCCAATTGGGTACAGAAAGGCTCGCGCAATCTCACAACAACAACAACAACAACAACAACAACAGCCAGTGCAAAATTGACAACAACAATCAATACAGAAACAATAACAACAACATTATTTTAAATTTTTTATGATCAAGCTAAACGAGCCACCAACCAACGGCCTTGCGCAAAAAAAAAAACACAAAATTATAATAATAAACAGAAAAAAAAATCTTATTGTTGGCTCATAAAAAGCGTCGCTTTTAAAACGCGGCAACAAACTCAAAAAAAATGTAAGACTGAAAACTGAAAACTGCAAACTCGACAGGCGAATTGGCAACGAGCCGAGAAACAAAAGATTGTGGGCAAGGCGCGACATTCTTTTGGGTGTGGTTGATGGCAGTTCGAAGTTGGCAGCTGGCAAATATTGCCCATACGCCGCGTGCAACGATGCTGCTAACTCTTAAATGTTAACCAATATACTACTACGATAAACAGTCCGGTCTTTTGCCAGTTTATCAGTTTATCAGTTTGTCAATTGGTCAATTTGGCAGACAAACTCTTACATTTTTGAAAGTATATTTAAGGAGTTCCCTTGTCGAAGGGAAAGGATCTCTAACGTTCAGTTTATAGGTTGATAAACCATTATCGTTGCAGTTATTGTTATTTCATTTCATCGTTACTGTTTCATTTAGTCATCGTTTACATCATCCTCTCTCTTCAATAATATAAACTGCATTAAAAAATGATTTTGACAAAGCCTGCAAAGACTTTTTATACCCTGCACCCGCCATTAAATGGGCTTTATTAACAGGAAACATTTCAGAGTCAATTGTTACATTTGACAGAGTAATTGTTATTAAGAATAGGGAGTTCTTTGTAGCTTAAATACTAGTATTAATGTCTAGTTAACGTCTCAAATAACTAGTTTAAGAAAGATATTGATATAGATCAAATCATAATCAAAAGGACATTCCGTATAAAAGTCGTTATGGTTTTGGAAAAGCTTTGCGAGTTTGAAGTTCTAATAACTTTAATATCTTAGAAGGAAATGTCATTTCAGATCCTCTGGAAGGGTAAAAACTATCCACAAAAATATTTTTTATCATTTCAGGTTGTAAAGATAAAGTGTAATAAAGAAAAATAAATGTAAAGACCTAATTGGAAGATTTGTGATTGAAAAAATCGCAGAATAAACGACAATTTTTAAAAGGCCTTCATAGGTAAAGAATTCATTGGATTGTTCAATAAACAGGTCTAATTACAGGTATATAGTATTGTAAGTATCCATTAAAAAGTATTACCCCAAACCGCTTTGAATTTAACTTGTTCTTTTTGTTGTTTTGAGCATTCTTTGATTTGTTCTGTTTTATTTATATTTTTTCTGAGACACAAAAAGATTCAGCAATTGAGGAAAAGAACAAAAGTAAATAGCAAGGCCATGAGTATCTAAAGTATGATTCAGATAAGTAATTACTTTGTTTTCAATTTATTTGTTAACAAAGGGAACTATGCAACGTTACGCAACACTAAGGATTTGTATTGAAAAAGGGTTGGGGGGAGGGGGGGGGGAAAACCAAGTGATTACTTGACAGTTGCTTTTGTCGCCCAAAACCTGTATGCCTAATGGTATCTTTTAGAATTTACAATTAATGCATATATGCATTCCGACTTGAAGTTGAAATTGAAATTGAAATTGAGTTGAACCGGCAATACAAGATTGTGAAATGATTAAGTTAATTAATTGTAAGATCAATAATACCGCTGTCGTTGTTGTTATAACTTATAACTGCTGCTGCTGTTGCTTTTTTCTGGGCTGGCTGGGCTGCAATAAAAGCCAAATAAGACTAGGCAAACAATTAAGTCGTATCATTGCGGATTCTGGGATATTGTGATGAGTATGAGTATGAGTACGAATACGAGTACGAGTATTACGATTACCCTCTACTCTATTCGGTATTTGCGACCTTCTCGGGGAATCAACAGCAAAAGCCACACGCCACAAAAACAACAGCAGCAACAAATTGACGTAGCTCTTTCTAAGCACACAATTCAACGGCAAATATTATTATTATTATTATTTTCTTGTTGTTATTGTTGTTTCTGTTTCTGTTTCTGTTGCTGTTGTTTTTTTTTTCATTATTTACATATTTATTTATTTGCGCAACAATTCGAGAAGTTCTCTCGACGTTTTGGGCTACAGTTTTCCCTAAGTTCGCCCAGACAATGGCGGGAAAATTAGCACAGCTGCTTAAAAAGCGACGTTTGTAGTCGTATTAAATGTGTATTAAACGGTAAGTACATGAAAAATATAAATACAAATATTTTTGCAACAAATTAAACATAAGACGAGGAGGCCACACAAATCTCCCCCTATTCCCTTCCTCTTGGACAGCCCTTACCCCTTTTCTTCCCCTCTTCCCCTCTTCAAACACTTTTGCAACATTCACTCAATTATTTGAATTATGTGAAAACTGTTTTCTGTTGTTGTACCCAGCATTCTGACATGTCAATTGGGTATATTATTCCCAGTTGATCAAGAGATGTTGGAATATTTTTTAATTCATTAAATTTAAATATAAATTAAACCTTATCTTTGGATCGAATTGATTGACAACTATTAGCTGCACTTCTACTCAGTATATTTGTAATGAGGATTTCAAATATTTGTTTCTTAATCGAATAGAATACAATGTTTATATATATAAACTTGCATGACAACTATTTTCTCAACTTAATCTCAATATCTATATCTTTGTAGTGTGCAAAGTTCATGTTATTGGAATATCTTGATTATTGGCATTATATAATAGATTACTTTACATCTTTACTTAAGATTGAGTGAATAACGTAATTTAATCGAATCCAATAGTCTATCTGAATTTAAAATCTTAGTTTGAATTTTATTACAACTTTTTTTTAGTAAAATACATTAAGATTTATGTATATGTAGACAAGCTTTAATAAAAGTTGTATCTGTAGTTTTACCCATCATATAAAACTAGCTCTAAGCCTCAGTAAAATGTTGTTTCTGAAGTCAAATTTCTTTTTGACATTCTCAAAAATCGACCAAGACAACTACTTTCTGTATTTATAAATACCTAACACTTTTAGAAATAGGTAGGGTATATTGTTTTATGTAAGCACAACTCTTTATTTAGTTTAAAAATACTACTTAATTTAAGAACTTCGGCATAATAAGAAGGTTTTTCAATGAGTAACTTTAATATTTAATTAAATTACATATAGAGAGATAAAAATGATCATTTTTTCATCGGTTTAATAAACAGTTCAGCTCAAAGGTTATTTGCAGTACAAAAGAGTGAGCTTCCTTCCTCAATATGATAAAAAAGCTAACTTATTATATTTAAATTGCTTGGAAGGTTACTTGTGTTTCGGAAATAATGCTTAATTACTTTTCTCATCGTAACAGTCAAGTTGTAGCTAATAAAACAGAAAATATTGACTTAACAGGGTATCTAATTGAACATCTATCGTTATGCATACTTGTTTTTTTTTTTATTATTATTTTCTTATTAATATTATTATGATATTTTTTGTGGCCAGTTTTATTTTTTCATAGCTCGAAAAGTTTCCACTTAATGTAAATTGCAATTAACAACATTTTGCAATAGGAAATGTTCGAGAGGTTGCAGCTGCTGTGAAAAGCGCGTCTGTCTAATTGATAAATTCTATATTTGATTGCTAGTGCCAATTGTACGAGTATTGAATGCCAGAGAGACACAGGTAAAATTTCGCCAGACTTCAGATACAGTAACAGTTACAGATACATTTAACAGTTACAGATACAGATACAGATCGAGATCGAGATCGAGATAGAGAGCCAGACATTGCATAGCCTTCCTAAACGTCAACGTCATCATCGTCATTATTGTGGATTTGCCCCTCAATTTATTATTTTTATTTATCTATTAATTTTTGGTCAATGTTTGCATGTTTCAATTAATATCACTTTGTATTCGTGCTCTATTAGAGGGCATTAGCGTTGGCACGCTAAGTGCTCGATATGCGAACTCCCTGACCACAACCACATCCATATCACAACCACAACCACAACCACATCCACA
The DNA here is from genome assembly GCA_035043265.1 of Drosophila testacea. Taxonomy (NCBI): domain Eukaryota; kingdom Metazoa; phylum Arthropoda; class Insecta; order Diptera; family Drosophilidae; genus Drosophila; species Drosophila testacea. The sequence goes on from JAWNND010000229.1 coordinate 6,070,878, forward strand.
TCCACATCCATAAATCCATCCATCTATATCTATAGTATACAATGCTCCATTCAGATCCATGCCATTAGCAATGTGAAGCGGAATTGTTTAATTATCGTTAATCAATGAAAAGTCGCATCTGGCGTGGATCGTATCATTTCATCTCATCTGAGACTTGACTTAGACTTTGTGCCAATTGCGAAATACTTTGAGATCCAAATTTTGACATCGACAAGTTACTTTTGCGGTTTATTGAGCCTGGGTTTGGGTTTGGGTCTACGTCTGAGACTGGGAGGCTTGTCCCTATATTCAAAACGAGTTTCAATAGACCAAACATCATATCTCATATCTGTCAAAGATGCAGGCCTATTGTAAACGAAGTCAATTCATCAAAATGTCAAAAAATACAAACAATAATTAACAAAAAAAAAAAAAACCCCCAAAATTGGACGCACAAGTTACTCGTTTTATGGTGTCTTTTTTTTTTATTTATTTTTATAAACAGTTGACAATCGTTTTGTGATCGCTTTGATCTCTATATTCTAAATTATAATCTGCCGAATATGCGGGTTTTTGTTATCGCCGTCTGTCTACTAGCGAGTAAGATACTAATATATTTCCATCTCTCTCTGTTTCCCACTGCTGCTCTAGACAAGTACGATTCAAGGCCATTAAATATAAATGAGAAAGTTATAGCTCACCTGCGTCATATTGACATAATGACGACAATACTAACAGTTCTAAATAAGAACTCTGTTTTATCCACAAGTATTCTATAAGTATAACGGTTTCTTGTTCATTTTTTCCACCGTTAAATACTTAATATTTAAAAACTTTCTATTTGTTGTGGACTGAGCATTAGAAATCTCTTTCTAAGCTTAGTGCAAACAAATGAAATTATTATTTAAATACTTACAACACCTAAAAAAAATTATAATAATAAACAATAGCTGGCGATAATAAATGTTTTGCCAACAACTTGATTTATTAAAGGTAGTCAAGATTCAACTTTATATTATTAATTATAATTTATTTATTACTACAAAATAATAAGTGAACATTGTTAAATTTAATTTTTAGCTTGAACTGAATTTAAGTATTTTATTGAAATATATTTTAAATGTTTAATTCACTTAATTGTAATATTCTCAAAGGGCTTTACTCCAGTAGACATATTATTGAAATATCAAAAGTTTGAATTGAAACCTTCTTTTGCATACATTATTCTCTATACATTTTTTTCGTCCTGTTGATTAATTAGTTGCAAATTGAAAAGAATAAACATATTTTTTCTACATTTCTACTTTGGAAAATATTTCATTGGTTAAAAGTGTTTCTAACTTCCGCTTTAGAAATTGAATTACTGAATGTTAAGTTCACATTTAATCGATCGTTGTAGTTTATCGTTATCGCTATCGCTATAACCGTTTCACTCCCCTGCATGTGTATGGATGAGCATATAAATGTAACTATAACGGTCGCCACACCCAAACAAAAACAAAACAAAAACAAAATGATAATAATAATAATAAAAAAAAACCCATAGAAATCGTATTTTAACCTTGTTATTATTATTGTAATTATTGCAGTAGGGCTTCTGCTTCCTCTTCGTTTGCTTCTGCTTCTACTTCTTATTTGGATTAAACAGTTATAAATTTTTTTGTTCGATATTCGTTATTTGTTTGCTATTTGTTGTTCACTGTTTATTGTTCATTGTTTATTGGCTTTTATTGTTTGGTGTCGCCTGTGCCATTCGATCATTTAACGATCCGTTGAGAGGCGTTTCGAATGTCGATATCATCGATCTGTAATCGGTTTTCGTTTTTCATTTGTTTGTTTATTTAATGTTTTTTATATTTATGTTGATGTTGATGTTGATGTTTATGTGTTTCATTGTTGTTTTGCGCGCATGCAAAGTGTTCTGTAAATTTTCCTTGAAATTTTGCATAAAACTATAAAAATATTTTTATAATAATAATAATCATAAAAAAAAGAGAAGAAAAAAACATAGCGTAATCATAATAATACATACAAAATGACAGCAATAACCGTTGGTTTTCTGTCCGTGCCCTGCCCCATTCAACATATGTACATACCACTGACCGTAGCTCCCACACGGGGCCGCCCCCTCGACAATCCCCTCCCCCTCCTGCTCCACATGCAGTGTATGTGGCAGCCTTTTGCTCACTTGAAAGCAAATAAAAGTTCAATGTTTGAATAAATTAAAATAACAAACACTTTTGAAAGAAAGAGAGACAGAGAGGGAGAGAGAGACCATAATAATAATAATATGGGTGGAGGTACCCACAACAGCAACAATAACAGCAACAACAACAATAGTAACAACAGCAACAAATGACAGCAACATGAACAAAATGACCATTTTCAATAACACTCACGTAGCATCCGAGTCAATAAATTACAACAAATAACAAAGTTAACTAAAAAACAGTGTGCGAATCCCACAATTCAAATCGTTGATGACCAGCACGTACAACAACTACAACAACAACAATGATATTATTAACGGGAGCAACAATGAACACAATGTCTGCTCAAAACTTCCACAAGGCAATTAAATAACTACTAGATAACAACATTATAACATTCAGAGGACAGCTGAGGGCCAATCCGAATCCGAGTCCCTGTTTCTGCCCCGACCTACTCCCCGTAGCTATCCCCAATCCAGAGACCAATGTCCGTACTCACAACTAACCCAGACCTCGACCCAGACCCAGTTTTTAGAGTGCAACCTGCAACCTGCAAACTGCATTCGAAATGTGTGTGAAGGCCAAGGACACCGTCCACAAAAGCCAGTTGCAGTTGGACAAGTTAACAGATTAACAATCTTGAAAGCCAACTGCCAAGGCAGCTTCATTTCCAGGAAAACTTCTCAGCTTTATTTAAGTATTTTGCATTTTTAGCAAAACAAATGTCTTAAATATAGATTATTGGAACTTATTCTTAGAGTTATTTGAAATTCGGTAAAACCTAATTGTATAATGTGATAACCAATATATATTTATAGTCTCAACTATAACTTGTATAATGTATAATGTGATAACCAATATATATTTATAGTCTCAACTATAACTTTCTCTTCTTAACCTAACTGTATATTTATATGAAAGTTAGTCATAACTTTAACGTTATAACGTTTGTTTTAAAATTTACCAAAAGATATTGTTATATAGATGTTATGATTCAGCGAAAAAAGTCTTAAATATAAAATATTGAAACTTACTCTCAGAGTTATTTGAAACTCGGTAAAACCTTATTGAATTATATGATAACTATATTTATAGTATCAACTATAACTTTCTCTTCTTAACCTAACTGTACATCTATATCATAGTTATAACTTTAACGTTTACATCTTTGCTTTGTTTTAATATTCACCAAAAGATATTGTTGTACAGAAGTTATAATTCTGTACAAATTTTGTTAATGAAATTTTACATAATATATTAAAGCATTAACGCTAGATGGCGCCATTAAATATGGTAAATAGTTTCTGAAATAACTTAACTTCTATATCTTTTCACCGATGTCAAAACATGTGGATGTATGCTTATGCCAAATTAAAAGCTATTACATTAAAAATGTACCTGAAATTTGAAGATAGAATTGTACTTACCGCACTCTTAACGTCTCTAAGGTCAATTAGTCGAAATCTATTTGAATCCAATAGATATAATTTCCAACTGATCATGCTAAATATATGCAGAATGTTGTTGGAAATACCCCAGACGTATCGTGACTAAGTATACTCGTGTAAAGGGTATTATACCTCAATAAAGTAATTAAAAAGCGCTCAATAAAATGAATGTGAGATAAATAATGTGATATGCCCAATTAAGGCAAATGAAACGTGCTTTATTTTTACAAGTATGTTAAATACAGAAATATTTTAATAATGCGAGTCTAATTTTAGTACAGATGCATGAGGTAGACCTGCAACATTGCTTAGAATCGGATGCTAACTATGGCATAGCTGATGTTCATTAACAAATTCATGCTAGATTTAACAAATCAACACAAAGTTAATTACATGTCCGTCATAAGAAATAATAGTTATTGATTAAGTTAATACAATACCGAACACACAATATGAATAATTGCATATTATAACAATTGTTGATCGATACAAAAAAGGGATTCTCTTTCATGTGCAAGGGTCACAGTGGTACCACGTTACGAGAAACCGATAACCACAAACCTGTATATCGTACCTCAGCGTATCAATCAACAATCGGACTGAAAGAGAAGGGGGCAAAAAGTGAGGAAGAGAGAACGTGTGGTTAATAATAATTTCAGCATGCATTTTATTTGCACTTCTCAAATGGATTATAAACATCATTGAAATGAAACTTTCTTATACCCTATACTATCAATAATATATGGTTACACCCGATTATTTCGAAAAAAAATAATAGAATACCTTTATTAATTGAAACAATAATAAATATAGAAGTGATTAAATAACTCGCATGTCTACCATATCTTAATTTTAAAGTACTTGTATATATATTATCTTGATCAGCATTAACATTCGATTCAATTCAATGTCCATCATTTCCTAAGAATCGAAAATTGAAATAGCCTCTTCAAGGGTAAAAGAGCCAGAATAGTTAATATGATTCAATTGGGTAAACCCATTTAAGTGCCTACGTATCATTATTTTTTTGCTATCTCTAATTAATCAAGTGACTATATTTAATAATGGAAAATATCAAATGTGTAAACATTTGCCAACTAATTAGTTCGCTTCTGCTTATTGTGGTAGCAACAACAACAACATCAACAACAACAACAACAAACAAACAAATTCCAACAACATCAACAGCAATTGAATTAAGTCAAGTATTTTCCCAAAGTCAATTTCAGGCAATCCATTTCAATTACGTGCTTTAACTATTTGCGAATTATAAGCGCAAAAGCGTGCTAGAATTGCATTGGATGTATGTCGATACTACAAATCAATTTTTGATTGAATATTACTAAATTCGATATTTTTGATAATTTTGGATTATATTCTATTTCAATATAAGAAGTCTAGAGAAAACAGAATTTCTTAATAGAAGACTTGGAAAATTAATAGACAAACAGTTTATTTAAAAACTATATTATTATAATATATTATATTATTATAATATTCAAATTTAAGAAAATTAATAACTTAAATATCTGTGTTTTTTTTTCAAATGATCGATAATAGATTGTTTTTGTTTGTTTATAATCTGATAATCTCCATTGATATTTAACCTATAGATTCTGTGAATATGTTTTTTTAATGACACTGCAAGTTTAAAATACATCTTAATCCAACCAACTATCTATTCCAATGAAAGATCTGTGATTTATGAAGCAAGGGAACCCAAACGTGATCTTGATATAGTATTATATGTACCTCTAACTATCTATACTCGTAGATAGTTGCAGCTGACAGTCATTGAAATGCATTTCTAATATTTATAACTAAGTAAGTATTATAACCCGCAAGATCTAACCGGATTCATTAGCCAGGTTTGTCTCAGCATGAAGAGCTGACATATCACTCAATGTTCTCGTTGTTGTTGTTTGTTTGTTGCTTGTAATTGTTGTTGTCACATGTGCCCAGTTGCAAATAGATGGAGAACGTGTGGAGAACTGAGAGAACAAAGTCTATATATATGTGAGTGAAGGGTGAGCTAAGAATTAGATATATTCGTATATGTATGAATTCCAATTGCCAATTAACACTATGGTCAACTATGCAAGTAATTACCAACAATGTTAAACAAAGCTGAAGTAAGACAATCACCTGGTTACCAGCTGGTGAGTACACATACCATATGTAATAGGCATAACTAGAAGGGAGTTTGCGATTGGAAATGCCATCGAAATGGAAAGCTTTTGTCTTGGGGTGCGGTTGTAGTGACATTTGGAATGCTTAGAATGGTTGGACAATATGTAACAGGTTCACTGCAGAAACTTCAACGGCAAAGCTCAAGGCCAGCGTGCCTCACCAATTCAACTCAACTGAACTGAACTGAACTGATCTGAACTGAATTGAACTAGTATGAAAAAATACAGTCGAGAGAACCCGACCGTAAGAGACCCCTCTATTTATTCGATAAATGACAAATGCACACACAAACAAACATCTTGTAAGCCATGTACATTGTAGCATCCGTAACTTCTTGAATAACTTTCTAGTTTATTATCCGATCGTAATGACAGGACTAGGACACATTTTCATTGTAGTCATTATATATCATATCTGCTCAAATTCACGGCTCTTACTTTTGTTCTTGTAATTAGATTTTCTAAAAGCTAACACAAACATGTAATGCCTAGGATATTAAGTATCAGATTTAGTGTCTCTAGCTCTTATAGTTTCTTGAATAACTTTCCAGTTTATTATTAGGTTGTGATGCAAATTTTAAGTGTGTCATACATTTGGCAGGTAATATTGATCAGTAATCATACAAATTTGCATGATCAATCAGTAATCAGTACCTGCTGAATGACATGATACATTTTCATGCAAATCCGTCTACTATGTGATAACTTTTAATCGAATCAGCCTATGACAAATCTAGCAGTATCAGTACTTAGTTTCAGGTATCACACTATGTGTACGATACATTTTTTGTGATACCAATGCCAAAATTTGTCGAAAATTTCCTGCTCAATATATAAAAAGACATAATCAGGTACCATGATTGGGGATTATTACCTTGTTGCCCCCCTTGTTATTTATTTTTGCATAGTTGGATTTGTAAAACAAATTGGTGCTGCTTAGGATATAATTGTACCATGTTGCTGGTAGCATAAGGAATATTCAAATTAATTATATAAATAACTAAAAGACCCTTTGTACTATTTAAGTACAGGGTCTAACCACGCACCGATCCGTTCAGCAACTTTTGTTGTTCGAATTGGAATCCACTTACAGGTGTCGCTGGCATTTGGCAATGTTAAATAAGCATTCGCATAGTTTTCAGCAAAAATGATTAGACAATCAGGAACTCTAGTGAAGCCGCTTCAGCCTGGAGTCAAGAAACTGGCAACCCTGAGATCCGGCAAAGCAATCTAGCAAATATCCAAGCAACCATAGCCGGTTCTACAAAATTCTGCGCAATATTTCGTATAGATTTCTTGCGAAATGACGAACGAGCGAATTTTAATTTCAAGACACATCTGCCTGAAACAGAATTGCGGCTAACAACAAATCGGTCAACGGGCAATGGCCAACGGACCCGGCCTGCTGCACGTTTATTTCGCCAAAATTATAAAAAAAATATAAAAAAAAAAACAGATAATAAAACAATGAAAAAGAATATACACAGAAATACGTACATAAATAAATAAAGCTTCCGCAATGAAATGAAATCTTCGCTCGAATCTCTCAGTGTCTCTTTGTCTCTTTGCCTGTTGTTGTTGGCCTACCTCTCAGTTACCAGTTACCAGTTACCATATACACATATAGTATAGTATATGTGTTATCGTTCAGATGTTCGCATGATTAGGCCAGGTTCGTTTATTTCGTCAACAACAATTTTTGAACTTCAGCGCAGAGTTCGAAGAACTCGACATAAAAACATAAACAATCAGCAGGCAACAAGAGACATAAAACAAGAAAATGGCAAACAAAATGGCGAAAAACAACAATAACAACAAAAAAGAAGAAAAAAAAACTACTCGAATTTTTCGACTATTTAAACTGCCATTAGAAGCGGTTCACGGGCCAAGCTTGTGGAGCTCATGTTGGCCAAGTCTGCCGACTGTCGACTGCACAGTGCCAAGTGAACAGCAGCAACAACAACAACAGCAGCAACAACAACAACAAAGACAACAACAACAACACTTGATCACTGGTATTTTTAGTATGTGGCGTTGATTTACAAGGTGAACCGGTACAGAGCCAATACCAGTTCCAGTTCCAGTAGAGCCCGAGACCGACATCGACAGCGACAGCGACATCAACAACGAGCCAGAGCACGGACCCAGGCCCAACAACAACAACAACAACACTTACACTAACAGCAACACCAACACCAACAACAACAACAACAACAATAATGTTTTTTGCGCTTTTGGCAATAGCTGGGCATGGTCTTTAGTTGGGTTCCGCTCCATTTGACGCGATCGATGGCATTAATTAATAAACAATTTTCAAATACGTAAGCATCTAAATCGTCAGATAATCAATAATTGCTGGCTTATCAATCGCGTATTGGCCACTTGAGGAAACTTTCCCAATATCTCAGATAATTGTTAACAATTGTTTGGTAAAAAAACAATATAATAACCACAATTGCCGTCATCATCTCAGATCAGATAGAATCAGATAGATACACTCACTACTTCTTCCATACATTCGGGTATACACGGCTATCAACTACATATAATGGAACAGCAATAAATGTATATTATAAATATATATGTATGTATATATGTATACAGTTTATTAAGCTTTGTCTTCATATCTTAAATATGCATCTACTTATTTGCTCATTTAACATTTTTAAACCAGTTTCAATTTATATGTGGAACTATTTTCATAGTGAACTGGAACATGAATCAGTTTTAAATCCGTACCACTAGCCCACATATCACACTTCCTTATCACGACTTGAAAATGTCATAATCAAGCGTATTAAATGACTTTATTTTTATTAAGTTTTTACGAGATTCATTTACTTATATGAAGAAGAACTATTAAAATTCTTCAGCTCTGTGTACCAAAGCATTCAATTTTTAATTTCAGCAATCGATTCGAATCTGACAATATATTCAGTACTTTGTCAACAATTTTTGAAATATTTCCTTCTTCACATTGATTAAATTCTAATAAGATTTGATCGCTTTACTTAGTATTAAATAACTATTTACTGATTGAAAGTGTATCTAATGCTTCGTTATGATCGATTCTGATTTTATTTCACTATATTTTGTGTTTAATGACGTCCGTCTGTTGCTGTTGTCTATGATGCAAACTTGTGATCGCAGAAATGATAGTAAATACTTGCGTTAATATTTATCAATAAGTTATTAAAAAATGTTTCTCTTTGACGCACGGACATCTTGATAATAGATAATAAGAGATAAAAAAAAACTATATAGAGAGATAGACATACTATACACATATATAAAGGAATAATGATAGACAGATAGATACTTTGATAGACATGTAGATTAACAGATAGCTAGATAATAAATACATAGATAAATAGACAGTTAGAGATTTATATCAAGACAAATAAATACATTAATAGATAATTTCTGTATCTGCAGATACAAAGATATGTATTTATACACATACATATATTTTGAAATTTAGATGGATAAAAAGAGTAGGAGAAAAAACGGTTAACAGTTGGAAATTCAGATAAATATGTATGTAGACAGATAGATTTAGAATTCAATACTTTTAAATAAATAAAATAAAGTTCAGTCAGATTTCAATTGAAAAAGTGTGTTTAAGAAAAAACAAATTAGTTAAGATTGTTGTATATTCAGATAAAAAAATAAAAATTAAGATTGATAAAAAGAGAATACTCTTAGATAAATACGATTAATATGTATAATTAAAGTCCAATCAAATATTGCTTACAAAAGTGGTTAAAGAAAAATAAACGAATAAATATAGATAAATAATTGGATATTTAGCTAGATTTTTGGATAAATATTTAGATATTAAGATAAATAGATTTAAATAAAAAGGTTTCTTTAAAATGAAGTCTATTCAAATTTCACTTGAGAAAGTGGTAAAGTTAAAGGTGAATTAATTAATTCGATGGTGTTAAAGTAAATTTGCTGCTGCAATCGACTTCGTTATCATCGTTATATTCAACATCATTACGATCATGATCATTATGAGGTAAATGGGAGGCGCAAAAAGCAAACGGACCGCAACAAAAGCAACATCAACAAAAAAAATAATATATATTGAAAAAAAAAAACCCCTCAAAAATGTCACATTTGCCCAATTGATTAGCGAAACGTTTACTCGTACAGTGCGCCATAAAAGTTTGTGTACACAGCAGCAAATTGATTTTACGATGTGGAATGATGAGCACCGCTAATGTGAACCGCCTCCGACACTTGATCGTCAGCTCTTCCAACTGGTTGTGTCTGGTCTGATTTGGGTACGGTAACGGGAACGGAAAGAGGATCGGAAAGAGGGAGTGGAGAGGGGCATGGGTATGGGCATGGACCTGGGGCACGGCACGGTCTTGGTGCTCGACAAGTGTCTTCTCGGCAAAGCCAAATTGACTTCTTGGCGTCTCGGCGTTTGTTTAACATTTTATGGCCTTTTCATTTCATTCGCTTGTTTACTTTTTATGGATTTATTGCTCATCGCAACTACGACGCCGACTGAGACGCCGACTGAGACGCTGACGGCGACTGCGACAGCGACGTTGACTGCTGTGTGGGCGTCCGGGAGTTAAATTTTTCTTTCTTCTTTTTTTGGTTGAGAAATATCTATCTAATTTATTGAATATTTATTTATCTCCAAAATATTTTATTTACGTGTGAAAAGTGGCATATTTAGTTGGTTTTTGACGTCTGGAAAGTTTTGATTAATTAATATGCAATTAGAGGCTTAAGTAATTTGCCGCACCAATTATTGCCTATGTGCAATTTAACTATTCACAACAAACAAACAAACAAACAAACAAGTAAACAATTTGGATAATGCCAATAAGTAAGCAAACTTTAAAGGCTTCAATTGACGCACTGATCAAGGTTCATAGTTGATCGATCTAAAGTAACGTTCCTGAGCTGCTACAATTGGGTTTCTATAAGAGGTGCTAACTTTCAAAACGATATACAACTTAGAACTTTCTAAAATGTAATCAAATGTAATCAAAACATTATTATAATCATAAGGAAAAACACTTTTAAGTCTTCGCATCTCTAGGAAAAACAAACAATTCAAAGCTACTGAAACCGAGACCTAACATTTAAGATCGAACTTCTTTAGCCCGAACTTCTCTTAGATCGAACTGGTCAAAGTTAAGCTTCATTAAGGCAAATTTCTCTGATGTCTGATCGGGACAAAAAGATGACAGACTTGCTAGTGAAAATTATTATTTACATGTTTCTTAAGCTATTTTAAGAATAAAATACTATACAAATTTCTTTGAACACAATCAGACTTGCAAATTTTCAATTTACTTGTTTTAAATATAATTTAAATAAATCTTAGCTTAATTGTCTGTACATATGATTTAAAAAGTATATAAAATTTTATTCATTTCTAAATTTTTTAGTTAACATATCTATTTCTTGATTTCACTTTCTTCCTGACTATCATTTTGTTAACCAACCAATGAAAACATGTTTTAATTTTCAAATTTCAGTTTCCTTTATTCTTAAAATCCTAGACTTACGAATAACATTGAGATATCTAATTAATATACAATAATTTAAACATAAACCTTGTTTAGTTGTTCCAATAGATTGATGTTACAAAAATGTATTATGGTTAAGCTTTTGTTATATTTAAATTTTCATAATTATTTGTCTTAAATCTAGAGCATAACAGATTCTTCAGTTATGACAGCTTCGATTGGCATTAGTCCGCCAAATCCAACACCGTAGAGTAGATTCTCAAACTCCTCGAGCAGAACTGCAAGATAAAGCAAATATATTTTGATACTTTTATAATTAATTTATATATATTATAATGTAATGTAAATATGTATTATAAATACTTGCAATTGGATTCTTTATTCCTTTGATCCAAGAAGGATAGGCGATAAGAGCGCGGTTGAAAAGGAGTCTTAAGTTACTGGGAGAGGGACTGAAAATAGAGTGTATATCCTTTGGTTAATTGTTTTATTTATTTATTCACATTGATCGTTAAGTTTGGTTATTAGCATCTGTAAGGATTTGACAGATGCATTATTGTTAATGTAATTGATATACTTACATATATTAATAAAAAAAAACATGTTGTTGATAGATTGAAGATTTTAAAAAGCAAACTAATGTCAGAAGTATAATGGTTTCACAAATACATCATCTTAAAATTATGTTTCTTGCTTCAATGTATTCGTAAAGATCAGTTTATGAAAATATACATGTGTCATTCAATCAATAGTTGAGGCAATCGATTCACAGATTCTGTAAGGGCAGTTGAAGGGGCCATATATTCGATTGGAGCGGAAATGATGAAAATGTTTAGCATTAATTGCGTTTACCGTTCGCAATTAAATTGTCATTGCAATTGAAATGTTTGGATGACTCTTGACTGTTTCTCTAGACTCTAGAGAATGTGTCGACGTACACAATGCATAACACATATGTACATATGTACATATGTATGGCAAATTATTCAAATTATTGACAAATATTAATTAACGAAACGAGCTTTTAACAAGTTTATAATTAAATAAGAAATAAAAAACAAGAAACAAAAAAAATATATATCTCTTGAAATATTCGTATATATAATATGTAAGTATTTGTGTGTACATAACTAGAAGCACCTTCGCCTTCAACTCTATTGCGATCGTTCCGTGACTTTGACTTCAAATCAAATGCTGAATGTTCACAGTACGTGTACAATCTGTGCGAATCCATGGGAGATCTGTGCACCAAGCATAGCCCCCAGCGATGAGATCTCTATTATCAAGGGGACTTTTGTTAAAGTTTTCTAAAAAAATATATACATTTATTATTTAAATCGGAGTATCAAGATAAACAAAAAAATAAAAAAATGCAGTAAGCTACAGTGGAGCAAGCTCGACAGTAGGAGACCCAGTACTTTTTGAGTGCAAAGCTAAAGATTGTTCTTCAATGTTGCGTACCATTCAATAGATGGCGCCACTTGATATTCATAGCAAGGTCGCTAGCGTCTCTTCTTCTTCCTTTTGCCTGTAACATTGTTAGTTGAATAACTTCCGCGCTTATCATCCGATTTGAATGAAATTTTCAAGACAGGTTTGGACTATAGTGAGTATTATATATACTAAAAATCTAGGCGCTTGTTTGAAAGGCTCTCTTGTAATTCGCCTTTAAAATTTAGTTTTCAATTTACGGGGGCGGAGGGGGCGTGGCAAAAATCTAAAACAAACTGGATCAATGCAAGATATAGATGAACCTACATGCCAAATTTGGTGTTTCTGGCTCTTATAGTCTCTGAGATCTAGGTGTTCAAAAATGGGACAGACAGACAGACAGACAGACAGACAGACAGACGGACATGGCTATATCGACTCGGCTTTGACGCTGATCAAGAATATATATACTTTATGGGGTCTGCCACGCCTCCTTCTGCCTGTTACGCACATTTTTTTTTTGCACAAACTTAAGAACCCATTTGTACTTTTTTAAAGTTACTGGGCTAATCAAAATGTGAAGGAACTCTAATACTGTGAAATGGCTAAAAGCTAGTTGTAGTTGTTCCTGATTAGCGCGTATACCCTATAATCATACAATTACACAAACGAGATTGAATTATCTCCTGTTAAAAGTGAACCTTAGGAAAAATAAACCGTTTTATTCATATGACAAACGATGGTTGTAGGTGATCAAAAGGAATTTGTACACCCTGTAACTATAAAACATCCAACTTGTCATAGTTGCATCATCCTAAGATACATATACATATATGATATTGAGATCGTATAATTATGATAAGCAGAATGAAATAAATTTCTATGTTTCTTATATGTATTCTAGTTAGTATTCTACTTTGTATTCTGCTCTGATTACAGGGTATCAGGGTTTATCAAACTGTCTGGTATAGTTAAAAAATATTGTTGCATAACCTATTTCCGATTCACAGAGCGCATTTAAGTGGAACTATCTAACAACCAAATTAGTCACAATACTCGTAGCTATTTGAAGTCCAATTAGATATTAGCTAAAGACGTTCTCAAATTATTGCATGCATTTATCGAGTTAATCTAACAATTATTGCATAAATTGCAATGCAACTAATTGAATATAGTTTAAGCTTATAATAAAGACATTTATCCCCCCTAAGTTAATAAACCCCCTCCCCTGGGAGTTCCTGTCTTGAAGGGGGATCAGCGAGCCGGAACAGAGTCACGGTCACGTGATTGGCATATTTCAAATATTTCTACCTACAATTGATGGCAAAATGTGTGAATTTTATTTGAATTGCGCATCATTTGAGCCATCATCTTGGCGAAGTGGGAGTGAGAGTGAGAGAGTGGCCAATGGGCAGTGGGAAATGGGAGTGGTAATTCCTCTTTGGTGGTAAACTTCCATTTGCGTGTTGTCTTCTTTCTTGTTGTTTGCTTTTGATAATTTGCGCAATAAAATGTGTTATTTATTAGTTTGTTCCTGAACAAAAATTGTTCGTACCTCGCTGTTATTTATTTATTTAATTAATTTAATTTTTTATTTATTTAATGTTTACACAATAATATGCAAAAAGAGGAGGCAGAAGAAGCAGATGAATGAAACGTTCTGTTTGTTTGCACTTTTCATTGGCGTTTTTTCTTCCCTCCCTTCTCCCTTCACGGCCAACGTCATTTGACGATCGTCGTTTCTCGTTATTTGATTAAATGCTGTTTTTTATTTAATCAAATGAAATGGAATAAAAGTCATCACATAAAAGGGGAGGGACAGACAGGGGTGTCTTGGCTTGTCAACGGGGTGCGACAACCTTTTTTATATAAAATCTTCTTTTCCTTTTTTCATTTTTTTTGCTCTTATTAATTTAATTTGTTTTGTTTCTTCTTGTTACATTGCAGCAACTTCTTGACAAGCTTGACAAATTAAAGTGGAAGGCAAAAGGAAAACACTGAACATGCTCTTGTATCTGCGCATCTGTATATGTACGTATCTGTATCTTTTTACAGGTATGTACCTGTGTAGTTTTCAGTAGCTGAAACGTTCTATTTGCATTTCGTAACATTTATGATTGTACTCTATCCGTTCGTACGTCCGTCTGTCTGTCCGTTTGTATGTTTATTGTTATATAAATGCGATAAATAAGACGCCTAATTCGTGCAATTTACGTTGGCAAGGCCAACGCGACGTATGAGTGATATACAAAGCTGGCTTGCAAATGATGAACAAACGAAGTGCGCTGGAAAAGCCCTCACAATGGAAAAATGCTGAAATGATGAGAAAAGCGACACTGACATTGACATTGTGACAACTGTAACTGTAACTATCCCTCTATCTCTATCTCTATCTCTATCTCGAACTGTATCTGTAACTGTTACTGTCATAGTCACTGTTATTTCGTATCCTGTGCGAACAATGCAAACTGAATCGCATCACGTATACGCAACGATGTGTGGGAAAATGGTTTTATAGCGCACGCAAGGGCTCGACAAGGCGATCAACATCTAGTTGGTTTGCTTATTTATTAAATTCTTTATATAGATACAATATATATAATAAGTCTAATATATACATATCTGTAGATTTGCAGCTATTGTATCTTAACCTCAGTCCGCAAATAACAGGTCACGACCAGTTTAAACTTTAAAGCGTTGATTGGCAAGTCGAGCGCCAGGCAAATATCTAACAAAGTAGTTAATAAGTATTTATGATGTAAACATGGTACAGCAACTGCAAATTCTCTTTCTCTCTCTGTCTCTCTTTCTGACTCTCCCCTTCTTAGTTATAATTATTAGTTTTACAATTACGAGTTTCATACACATAAACTGTTAATATTTGCATTATGAACAGACCAACAAACAACTGATCACAACATCCATCACAACCACATTCGAGTCAATGTATGTACATATGTATATCTATCACCTATCGATCCGATCTGATCAAAGCCCAGACCATATTCAGTGTCAGCTGTGCAAGCACGTTTTCTTTTTCCCCTTAACAATAAGTTCCCCTCAATTCCTTTTCCCCATATCAACAGCATTCATATTCAAATTCAAACGTTGATATATGTTCAGTTTTTAAAAAATATTGCACCTCCATGTAGCATACAGATTAACTAACTTAAACATTCAACAAGGTGTTAACTGCCCTATAGACTTATCGTTTCTAGTATTAATCATTTACATAACCATTTACAATTAAGTTCATTAGTTCACTTCACATCAATAATATGACACGCTCATTACTCAACAATGAATATGTACAATTTTCAACATTTTTCAAACTCCTTTTAGCTGTCTTCTTACAAGAAGCTGTTTGACATAATGTTACCAAAGCATATAACAAATTTCATCATCTCAATCTAAAAATATAATTTATATTATTCATAGGACACATTTGCAGACTATTTAGACATTTGAGAATAGTGAGAAATCGTGATGGAAAATGCAGCAAACAAGTTTCAATATACATAGTACATATGAACGTAATCTATTAAATCATTATATTGTCATTATAGGGTGGCCTGCACAATGACAACCCTGTATTCTTATTTAACACGTTGGGAACTTAGTTAAGATTATTTTTTTCTCAGCAAGTAATGAACAAAATGATGATAATGCGATAAACTTCGGTAAACCTCTTTGAATGAAATCATTCCACTTGATTAATGCAAAATCACTGAATTTAATGCCGCATAAGCATCTCTAATAAGTCTATTATTACTAAGTGAAACGATGATTTAGCTAACTCTTTTAACGGCTTATTTGCCGTTATTTAGTTAAATTGTGTTAAATCAAAAGTGTAAAGAAATAAAATGTCACGTAAGCAAAAACCGTCATGAATACTAGGAGTAGATTTATTAATATTTATATACGGGTGTGAATGTATGTAACTGCGAGTATATACATATATGTATATAGAATTTATTATTTGTTGTGACTTAACTTTTAGAGCCAACTATTTACTGTTTACTATAATTTATTATTATGAAACTGCAAATGCGACTAAATTGTTATACTTATATTCTCTTTCCTATATACGTAGAGATGTTAGTATGATTATGTACAAGTATTTGATCAAATAAACAATATTCTCAACAAATTCTACACCCTAACTTAGGTTGTTATCTGAAATGCAGTAAATAAATATACTTAATCGTAATTCAAGTAGCTAGTTCCTTCTTAAATCTCTACGTATAAAGTTGTATTTAGGAGACAGTTTTAAGTAACGGCAGGAAGAAAGAAATTATAATGCAGCAAAAATTAAAAAAAGGTGAATAAGAATTTGTTAAAGTTGCACACAATTTATATTGATCTTGGATTTTTATAGGAAACGATACATAAAGAACGAAAAATCAATATACAGTTTTCAAAAGCAAATAAATTTGATAAGCGGAATCAACCTAGAAATAAACAAAGAGACATTCGTACTAGAAATTTAAGTTTGGTAAAAGAGAACAGTCTAGTTGATGTGTACATATATTATAGATATGAAATAGATTACCTAACAACCCATTGTGATTATTTAGCTCTATTTAAAGCCTTTACCAAAATAAAGGAACCGTGCCTTACTTTCAATATATGACCACGTGAGATTCAGCTAGATAGTGTGTCCTCCTATGGGGAAGAGACTAAATATAATATCATAAATTCAGTGGGTGCTTTTGGCATCACGCGCCAACGCCAACGCCAACGAATAACCGAGAAATAAGAATGAGTTCAGTTGCTGAAATGGCACTGACTTTGAGCCGTAGGCAAATAGCAATAGGGATTACGGGAGCAGAGCGTTTTTTCCGTTGGGATTACGAATAAGTATTTCGCTTATCAAAACAAATTCACTACGGTCTGATGATTAAGAACTTTGGCACCAAATTACGCGACATTTTTTTTTTTGTTCAAGAATACTCAAAACTGGTACGAAATCTTGTTTATTTGCGAATTAAGTATTTAGATAGAAGTAGGTAGAATACAGATCATAAAAGCACAGCAAACACTTTCAAGAACTGTCTATCCTACATCGTATACACATACTCTGTATAGTATACTATAACTTACATTTTATATTATAGTAACCGTGCTATAGAGAACAACACAGGTCTTAAAATTGCCAACTGAGAAATGCACCACGATCTTAAGATCACCTTCAACATCTAAGTGCGGCATTCGGTCCACTCGCATTCGATTTGTGACGTTTGTCAGGCTGTAAATTTGCTGAAAGTGATGGAAACATTAGAAACGTATACAGAGCTCCAATTTCATCAATGTTATAAATGTTTTTCAAAAATTGTGGATTACTTACTCCAAACTTTGGTGGACACGTTCGCTGATCCTTGGGTATTTGTGTGATGACAAACGTGTGCCAGGCTTCGAACGGATCCTCCAAGGATTTGCAGAAGTCATCCCGTTTTAAGGAGACAAGTGTCGGTACCCATTGGTTACGTTCCCAGCGATTGACATTCACCTCCATTTGAATCGGTGCATTGGAAAATTTCTGTTTGACTGAAATGTTGCCGCTTATATAGAGAGTCTCGAAGTCATTATCCAGGATAAATTTAAGGCCGCTGACATCTGCAATGTCGCTGGCAAGCACGTTTCCCTTGTTATCTTCAGGGCTACAATTCGACAACATCATTTTCTCATCCGTAATAATTTCATAGATGGTAGACTAACAAATGCGCAGCATATTAGGATTTGAATTAGAGACTGAAAAGGACTCACCTCAGCATACAGCAGCAGAGCAAGTAGAAAAGCAAAGAGAGTCAGTTGTGACATTTTGACAGTTACAGATGCCACGGCTCCAGCAAATGCACAAATTTATAGCCCGATCCGGCTAATTGGTCAGCAATTAGCTTTGAATAGTAGTTGATTAATCGCATCGTCTATCGGCCTAATTGCCAAACACCAGCCCCATTAACTTATAATTGTCACTGATTTTAATTTCAATCCAATTGTCACTCAACATGTCGTTGTAGTTGTCGATTGGCACCCAAATGAATGTCCCGATCGGCATGCCAGCTGCGTAGGCGTCACCGAGGTCATCCTGTCCGGAAGCCGGCTCAATGCGATACAAAACAAATACTTAGCATGATATCGAATATGTATATCGCATCTGTATATCGATCACTTTGCATTTATCACGTGCCTGCTGGACTCGTACCTGACCTTCAGCAGCCAATAGCGTGACACAGCATTGTGGGCCATGGCAAACGGCGTGAACGCCATTCCTCATTTTGGCCAAAAGCAAACAATCTGGGCCACACGCCCGCCCCGATAAGCTTAACGGGTGCGGATTACGGCCGTGCCATAAACGATGGCACCAACCGTAAAGCGCGTGGCGTCGTCTGCACAGACATGTATGTTATTTATAAATTATAATAAAATATAATTTATGCTTACAGTATTCACTAAGTAGTTATTTTGTAAATATTTATAAATACTTTACTTACTACATGTGTATGTGCTCATGTCAAGCGTAAGATTAACAAAATAGTGGCCAAAAATGAATGTTTTGCTATATTGCTACTAAAAAAATTATAAGAATACTTCGCATGTATTATTATATAGTACTTGAGTACAGAGTATTCTCAAGTCGCATGTGGGTACTTATTTTCTTAAGTTCACAGTGAATATACAACAGGTTTGTTTTTTTTTTATACTAAAATGTCCATACTATTTAAACACTAACGCATGTTTTTGGAAATTTAAAATATTGTTAAATATATTTAAAAAATCAACCGCCATAAGTTTGAATTTTGTGTTTGCAAATTTACGCACAATACATATATATAATCCGCTTAAATTGATGTAAGCTATAATTTCATTGTTTTTTAAATAAAAAATTATGTTGTTACCTAAAAAAATAATTTTATATTTCGTTCTTTTAAAACGCGCGCGACTCAAGCACAAACCTTTTTTGGTGCATACTCTCAAGCTTTTATATTATTTGCGATCACTGAGTATATCGATATATCATTGTATCGATATCTATCCCATCTGTACAATATTGGGTGCAACTGCAATGCATTTAAATCGCTAGTAAAAATGGATAAAAGTTCAATAAAACAATGTACGAAATAGATGAAGTTTGCCGTTTTTGCACGTTGAGATGCACCACACTTGAAAATATATTTGCCAAGAAAGAGCAGTCGAATAAAGAGTCACTTATTTATATGCTAAAATGTTGTACTACTTGTGAAATAGCTGAATCAGATCCGTTGCCGCAAAAAATATGTGGTCCCTGCATATCAGCTGTTAAGACCGCATTTGAATTCAAAGTCAGATGCGAGCGAAGCGAAGCTTATTTTAAGGATCTCTTAAACCACAATATTGATAATATCACTATAGACTGCATTAAATCTGAGCTGGATGAGGCTGTGGATGAAGTTACCTTGAGCACGGTGAAGGAAACTCAACAACAGACGAAAGATGTGTTTCTACGGACATTCGACATACAACAGGAGCTTTGGATGAAGTTACCTTCGAGTACGGTGAAGGTAACTCAACAACAGACGAAAGATGTGTTTCTACGGACATTCGACATACAAAAAAAGTTCATGTAGAACCTATTCTTCATACCTGTCCCACTTGCAACAAAAATTTTGCCAAAATGAAAGTTTTGAAAGAGCACATGCAACGACATTCTGACAAACAACCCTACAAATGTAAGAGCTGTCGAAAGACGTTTAAAATTAAAGTCGATTTGAAAAAACACATGGTGACGCATTCTGATGAGCGCGCCTTCAAATGTGAGCACTGTCCGAAAGCGTTCAAAACCAAAGCTAACTTAAAAAAACACATGGAAACTCATTCGAACGAGCGGCCTTTCAAATGTGAGCACTGCCAGAAGACTTTTAAAAGGAATTTTGTTTTAAAAGGACATATGTTAACTCATTCTGAAGAACGTTCCTACATATGCGAGCTCTGCCAAAAGAAGTTTAAATCCAAAGCCTATTTAAAGAATCATATGATAAGTCATTCGAACTTACGTCCCTACAAGTGCGAGGACTGCCCAAAGATGTTCAAAACCAAAGTCGAATTAAAACTCCATGGAGCGGTTCATTCTAACGGTCGGCCCTATAAATGCGAACACTGCCCGAAGATGTTTAAAACCAAACCAGATTTAAAATGCCATAAAGTGGTTCATTCTGACGATCGTCCCCACAAATGTGAGCACTGTATGATGGCGTTTAAATGCAAAAAGGTTTTAAAACAGCACATGGTGAATTATGCTGACGATCGAAGGCATTTAAAACCAAAGTCAAATTAAAAAAGCACATCGTGATACAAAATACAAAAGCGTCCAAAAAATTGTTTTCCATTTAATAAACTAACTATAATTGTTAACTCAAGTACGCTTAAGCCATTGTCACAATTTAATGTTACAACTTATGTTACAAATAAATCATAGATGTTTAAACTAAATATACTTAGTCCTACTTATGTATAATAGTCTAGTACATTTTATTGTCAGTCAGTTTATTCTCTGCATTGGTATTTGATAACAGTATGAGTATTAGATACATGTATGTCTAACAGTTTTTTTACAGGATCTTTATGGTACGCTCCCCACCAAATGTTATTGAAGTAGAATTTTGTTGTTTGTGAGTCTTAAATGCCGATAAAAAAAACTGATGTGCGAGGTTTCTTTGAATACTACCCTTGCTAATGAACAATATTCAGTGTATAGTGTATCTTTGGTTTACTAAGTGTTAATTTTAGAGTCATTCGCCTGATTAGGCTCCAACAGATCTTCTGGCAACGGACGTGCATATATTAGAACCTTGGAACGAACAGTTTTGCAGCCAGAGACCGTAACGTCGATGGAATTGAGCATTTCCTGTACATGAACCTGATCCACAAACATGTCCACCACCTTTGCCTCGTGGTGCACACACATCTCAAGATCGTTCACATCGAAATTACGATAGTGTATCACCGTGGTTTCTGGCACTTTTTGCATTATTTCCACCTGCCGTTCATAGAGATCTTCTTCGAGCAAGCGATTGAGATTGAAGACGTAGATGATTGTCAGCTGTTTTAGATCCATATCTTTGCTGCCAAATGCCACGTCAGTTTTTTGTAGTAGCATTGCATTTATTGTTGACACATAAATCTTGTCATATGGAGCCATGTTGTCAATGATAATTAGATTACGGCCGCAATGTGCCAAGTTTCGCAGCATATAGAACACCGTATTGTAGCGTGCCTTGTCATTATCGAGTTCAAAGTCATTCCAGGCAATGCTGTACACATTCTCCTTCCATGGATAGTGGTCCTGCAGCAGACGCATGGTCAGGCTCTTACCAAGTCCCGATGAGCCGACCAATGCAATTGACTGAATTGAACTCTGGTTAGCCATGGCCTGCTCGAGTTGATTAAGCGCCGATTCCTGATTAAGTACATCGGCACGAATGTTATCAAAGATCTCGTGCAACGGCATGGCGCGATCGCAGTAATTCAGCTTGTTGTTAACTATGGAACGATATTGGTTCGTGTAACGTTCCATGAAGCTCGACATGGCATCCTTATTCTGGTACATGGTAATGCAACAACTGATGCCCACAACTATGATCAATGGTAGAAGTGTATATCTAAAGAACGAATAGCTTCGTTTCTTCAGATCGGATTCCTGATTTTTGATATTTGTTGTAGGCTTGCCGGCTAAAAAGAGACGACGCAACCGGCGACGATTCAGATGACGATGCAGATCTGAGGAGATATTCCTGTTGCTTTGCAAATGCCCATTACCGGATTGGGACGGACGCCGTTTCCAGAATAAGGCACGTTGACGTTCCTTTGGATATTGGACATCGGACGATGTTTCTCCAGTTGTATTAGCGATTCCCATGTTGTTACTATTTTCAATTTTGAAGAAAATAATTTTTGTTAAAAGGGAATCAAGAAAAGGGAATGTAAAATTTTAAATGATTCTACTGGTATATATATTGACGAATCGGTGTGAAGTCAACTGTTTCGAGTGTGGCAACGGTTGCTTAGATTTTTGTTTAATTTTATTTTTACATTAACTACAGTGAAATTGCAAAGCTTTTATCAAACCGATAACACAAACAAAAATGGGTTGATAGCAATTATCGTAATCGACTGTTCGCGCCAATTACTCGTGCCTGGTACTCAGCTATCGATACTGCAGCCGGTCGGTCGATAGCGCCATCGATACAAATGTTTACAAATCGTTTGAGGTGAAAGAAGAAAGTCATTGAAACAAATGGAAACGTGAGTAAAGTGTTGAACTGAAATATTTGACAATATCTAGATTTACTTAATATTCCACAGCGTCAACGCCACATACTCATACGTCACGAATCTGGAGGTAATGCAGATTCTACAGAAGATCAAGAGCACCAAAAAGAAACTTGGTATGCGCAATCTGGCCACAGTCACCTATGAGGTATAGATATCTGAAAGGATAGCTTGTTAAAAGCAAAATCTAGCATGAGAAGTTAATCTGTGTATTAACAGGCTCTACAGTACCTGGAGGAATCACCTTGCAAGACACAAACACGTGAAACCATTAGCAATTATCTGCGCGACTTGGCCACTTATAAACTAAAGCCCCACGAGATTCTTCAAATGGTAAACGATCCTCCGACCAGCGCGCTTCACACACAGCTGGTATGTAGATGTTGAGCCCTTTCATTGCTTGTTACATATATTCGGATAACTTATTATTACTTAAATGCAGCTTATCGATGACAACAAAGCACCGCTTACCGACGAACAGAACGAGGCCATCATTCAACTAACCCATAAACATTTTCAGCCCAGTAGCACAGAACAGTCACAAACCACAACAACAACAACAACTACAGTCACAACCACAACTACAAGCAGTGATAGCTAGCGATTAATTCATTTTCTATTTGATGTAATTTGCATATAAAATAAGAACATTTTGTAAGCATATTAAATGACCCTTAAATGGCTTTTGACTTTAGGTTAACGCTTTTGGTCACCCAGATCTTCAATGACATCCTCATCGATTTCAGCCCACTTTTCAGGAATGACGTCAAATAGCTCATCCTTAACATCGCCCTGTATGACAATTTCAT
Organism: Drosophila testacea; assembly: GCA_035043265.1. NCBI lineage: Eukaryota > Metazoa > Arthropoda > Insecta > Diptera > Drosophilidae > Drosophila > Drosophila testacea. The sequence continues at coordinate 6,094,750 of JAWNND010000229.1, forward strand.
CATCTCCAGTCACCGACGAGCCACATGCGAATTTCGTTCCAAAGAACTTGGCAGCCACTTTGAGATCAATATCTGTGTGAAACGTGTAATGTAAGCGTGGAAAAACTCAACAGCCGAATCAAAAGAAACATACCAAAAGTGCTTAGTCCGGTTACCACGGTGACGGACTTCTTTTTACCGCGGGCAGCACGTGATACACAGATACGCTTTGGCACATCCTCCTTCTTCTTGACACGCAGCAGACCCTTTCCGCCACGTTTCTGACGCTTCTTGTCATCATCTGTGCCATCGGCTGCAGCCTGCTCTTCTTCGATTTTTAAACGCTCGAAATCATCCGGCAGATTGCGTTCTAGCCAATCCTTGCATTTGTCGTACTCCGGATAGTATTCACAGTACTGTAAATCGTTAGTTAAGGATTAGATCTAGGTTCGTATTGCGTCACAGAGCTTGACACAGGGGCTCAGAGGTACCGATTTTGAGGACTACAAACACCCCACAATTTTGCTCACTGAAAATGTGCAAAAATTCACTTTACTTACCTCTATGGGCATAGTGCAGTGTCCACAATACTTCATCACTACAGGATAAGTAACGTTTTCTCGCGGACCCATTTTAAGTCGCTCGGCGACATTTGTGCTCTCGTTTGTCATTTATTAATTTGATTAAGAATATATATAATAAAATTGTGCAAAAATAATTTATGCTAGGAAAATAATTCTGCACATTAAAAGCAAGAGCACATTTATCGACACAATTGGTATATCGCTATTATCGCCCGCTATCGATGCCACTATCGATATATCAAATGGGTCGAATTGTGTCAGTGAATAAGTTTTCGCAAATAAACAAAAGGTGGCGCTTAATGGTGGTGACGTTGCGTATTGAATGGCTTATTTAATAGTAGAAAATAAAAATCCAGTTGAGATTTATAAAATGCGGTGATCGTAGCAGGTGCACAACTGATAAGCATGCACTCCCACACACACACAAATGAAAGTGCTGCCGAAGGCAAAATACGATGCATCTTTCTTAGCGAATTCCACGCCACAGCAGGCTGTAAAATCAGCTGCCAGGTAAAGATATAGAGAAGTTATAATGTAAACAAATGAAACTGATTAAAGACAATTGACAGGTGCCTGATAATTACATTTCCAAGGAAGTCTTCGATGCCATCAATGTGTACATAATACCCAAACAGCATTTGCAACGTTGCATTCTAACCGTGAATGCTATGGAAGTGAAAATCGTTGGCTATCCAGTTGGGATACAGGATCAGCAGAAATATGCTCGGAATGCGTTCCTCTTTAATCTGTGCTTCGTGTGTGATTCCCGTGCCCGATCCGTGCAGTATGAGCCAGTGGTTAAGAAGCTATCTGAGTATCTTATCATGATGGAGGAGGAATCATGCTTCTTATCACGGGAGGACGACAAATTAAGGCTGCAAAACATCTTTCAGACGGTTCTCCGGGAGCTCAATGAGCGCAAAGTGGCTACCATTGTTGAAGGCGACAATACAATTTATTTGAAAATTGTTATGCACAAACCGGATCCGCCATCGGTCAAAGATCATATGGTGCCATTATTGTTGGCGAATCTCCGAGATACACCACTTGAAAACTGGGATTTGACTACACAACAAGTAACAAAAAAGTTTAATAGTCTTCTATTGATTTGCAACAAATATTTACTTATTTTTATCATCACCAGATACTACCGTACATAAATGGCATTAATCATGTGGCTCGCATAGCTGCCGAGGCGGACGTGGAAACGGATCTTGTTAAATCCTGTATACAGAACCTTGTTTATTATGGAGTTGTGCAGCTTTTGCCCATTTTAAAATACAGCAATGTGTATATGACACAGAACCTCAAACACCTTATCCAAAGTGCTGCCTTGAGCAACTCCTGCCGCAAGTATGTGGCGCTTAATCCGGAGAAACTGTTGCCCAGCGTTCAGAGAATCTTTCAGTTTTATGCTTCGATGACACATGGCGTTACACTGCGCGCCATATGTCAGCGGCTGTGTCCGCAACATCATAACATCGATGAGCGTAAAATGGTTATATTCGGATTACAACACAAGTTTATACGCTGCATACACAAATATCCGGTCTTCACGGGTTCAGTGCCTTCGGGTCGGCAGAAGATGTACACGGGTCTGATCAGCTTCGATGAGATTTGTTGCAAAACTGGCCTTTCCCCGTATACCATCGAGAAGGATATTGAGAAGGATACAAATGTGACTGTGATTTGGAAGTAGGTAACGTAGTCTTCATTTATATGGTTTATACCATTTTATGTGTGTGTTTGTAATTATTATGTTTCCATTCTTTATACACTGTTTGTAAAATATTATATTAAACAAAAATATCTGCCTAATTAGGTTTAAATAAATATGCAGATTTGTTATAAAAGCATAACTCGGGGACTCTACGAATCTTGGGGCGTTAAAATCTGTTGATGGATTCCGGTAGAACTCGTCGAAATAAGATAAAAAACGCTTCGCTGAAAAGTGGCGCCATCCATGGTCCAGAGCCGGAACTATGGCTTATTTTATTCTGCCACAAGCCATAGTTCCGGCTTCCAACCATGGATGGCGCCACTTAAAAATATAGTTTCGGCTCTCGACCATGGATGGCGCCACTTTTCAGCGAAGCGTTTTTTAGAAAAAACGCTATATCTCCGCCATTTGAAAGACTATTTTGATATCCTTTCGTCAGTTGATAGTCCTGATTGAGGCGCTTTTTTGACATAGGACTCGTCAGGATACGGCAAGGATCAGCAAAGTTGCATGATCTCTAAACATGCTAATTTGGCTGTTTCAAGGACTTTCGTCCTTTTGATGACATATTCCGATGAAGGAAAGCAAGGACAGTGTGTATGCCAAAGAACATCAAAATCGTCATTTAAATGGCGGAGATATGGCGGGTTTTCTGTTTGAATATGATGTCCTCTAAAGTTTTTTTGCTCTTACTCCGCTATATCCTGCAGGATTTTGACGGGACATGTTTCGTTCGATTCGCAAGGACGAAATCTATCGATCGGCATCAAAAGATTTTAGATCCTGCAGGATATGGTCAAGCTATGAGCAAAAAACTAATAAAATGCGTTATCCTTTGAAGAAAATTAGCTCTAGCTCGGCCATATCCTTGCGCATTTTGACAGGACATGTCTTGCTAGATTCGCAAGGACGAAATCTGTCGATCGGCATCAAAAAATTATGGGGTCATCTAAGAATCCGACACTTGTAAAATTTCAGTCTCAAATCGCTGAGAAACAGGACGAAAACAGAAATTCCGTAATATCTCGGAAACTACAAGAACGATTTAGATGTCCTTTGGCCAGCTGATAGTCCTGGATGAGACAATTTTTTTGACACAGGATACGTCAGGATACGCAAGGATATAGCCGAGATATGGGCAATTTTCTCTATACAAAAAAGTCCTTGTAACTTGGCTGTTTCAAGGACATTCGTCCTTTTTGTTACTATTTCTGACTGAGTACAACAAGGACTATCTGTGGGCCAAAGGACATCATGATAGTCCTTCAAATGGCGGAGATAAGGCGTAATTTTTGCCTTTTGACCAAATTTTTCATACCTACCCCTTAGGACATATTTGGGAAATTTTTTTGGCAGATCCTGGAAATCCTTGAATGCCAATCGATAGTCCTGCAAACGGTGATTACAAAAAGGTATGTCCTTTTGAGATCCTGCAGGATATGGCCGAGCTAGAGCTTAAACAAATCTATTATATGATGTCCTTTTACGTTTTTTTGCTCTTACTCCGCCATATCCTGAAGGATCGCAAACTTTTTGATGACGATCGATAGATTGCGTCCTTGCGAATCGAACGAGACATGTCCTGTCAAAATCCTGCAGAATATGGCGGAGTAAGAGCAAAAGAAAGTTAAAGGACATCATATTCAAACAGAAAACACGCCATATCTCCACCATTTAAAGGACGATTTTGATGTCAATTTGCATACACACTGTCCTTGCTCTCTTTCATCGGAATATGTCATCAAAAGGACGAAAGTCCTTGAAACAGCCAAATTAGCATCCTTAGAGATCATGCAACTTTGCTGATCCTTGCCGTATCCTGACGAGTCCTATGTCAAAAAAAGCGCCTCAATCAGGACTATCAACTGACGAAAGGATATCAAAATAGTCCTGCAAATGGCGGAGATATTGCGTTTTTTCTAAAAAACGCTTCGCTGAAAAGTGGCGCCATCCATGGTCCAGAGCCAGAACTATATTTTTAAGTGGCGCCATCCATGGTTCGCAGCCGGAACTATGGCTTATTTTATTCTGCCTAAAAGTATGCCACAAGCCATAGTTCCAGCTTCGAACCACGGTTACGGACTTAGCGAACTGACCTCATTTTGGCCGCCAATCAAAGTTGCCACAACGGAAGAATAAATTGTAATTTTCTAGGCAAATAGTTTTATGTATCATAATAATTTTTATATACGTATAATTAAGAAAAATGTTTAAATTGTAATACATTTTTTGTTACATTAAGCTAAAACAAATGTATCATTAGATTAAGGGATATTAACTAGATTTTAGCTTATATTTCAATGTTATTCGTAATATATGTATACTGATATTATGAAATTATAATGCGTTTTTTTATTGGCAGGGGCGGGAGCAGTGTATTTTTAGTTTGTAGACCAATTTTTGCAAATTATTGCATGGAATTTCACATACATACAAACAAAAACTTACTGCAAAATTACCATGCAAACAACTTTCAATCGCACTGGCAAACTTGCCCATTTAAATGGTATTTCCAATTTAGGACAAGAACTGCTAGTGGCGGCGCTAACAAACAAGAGATGGCGCATCCACGTGTCCCACTTTTGAGTGTCCCCACTTTCCATTATTCAATTTTAATTTTCACTCTTTTATGGGACAAAAAATAGAATTGGCTGAAACTTTGCACAGATTTTTTGTGGAATTTTCTCTAGTTTTCCTGAATTTCCCAGATTTTTAGGATCACGTTTGAAGGAAGTAGGCCCCCAGTGGGTCTACATGAATAATATATATATCAAAAGAAGCAGCTTTATTTTATCCAATTTTGGATTTATTCAGTTTTCTATTTAAAATCATCAAATCAATCAAAATCACGTGTTTTGTTTTTATTTTTCTTTATTGGTTTGGTTCCCAGTTTCCAGTGAAACTTCGGCGCCCAGCATTTTTAGCAACCTGATGTGTGCATTTTAAACGCGTCGAAGAGCGAGACGGCTACAGTACACCCTCCAGAGGTTTATGTGTGTCAGAATGAGCTAATTTGGAACAGCTATGATCCACAGAGCGAGAGCGCGCTTCTCTAAGCTCTCTAGCCGTCAGTCACGCATACATACATACACCTGCAGCAGTTACGAACCAATCAGAGTGCGTATCTGGCTTTATAATTGTAATGGAATTATGACGTCATGAAAGACTTATTCTCCTGGTCCAAAAAGCCCAAAACTACCAGGCGAACTGAATTAGTAGCAAGCGTACATAAATGAATTTAGCAGCACGCATTTGTATGTAAACATGTGTGCGTGGCAGAATGAGCTTCGGAGAGGATCAGCACTTTTCTAAGCAGTGTTCGCTGATTGAAACAGCTGTAATCTACAGAGAGGCTTAAAAAGCCGTCAGTCACGCATACAGGCATACAGTGTACGGTACCTGCAGCAGTTACGAACCAATCAGAGTGCGTTGCTGTGCAACACCTGGTATTTCTGCGCTCATTTTCGGTGCTGTTGCCGCTTGCAAGTTTAAACGCACAATTCAAATTGAACTATCAAGGCAATATTTTTAAATTTAACGGTCGCTCAATTTTCACATAAAACGCCACCTATGGCAAAAAGGTGTTAGAACCATATTGATATATCGATATCAATAGATTCTCATTTAAACTTCAACAAATTAGTTAAATCAAATAGTTTAAATGAATCTGTAAGGCGACTTTAGAGCTGAATAAGGTAAAAAAAAATCGTAGACGAATAATTATCAATTGAACAAAATAAACGGTATAGTTAATGAAATACTGAATAAGTTAATTCGTTCATTTCGATGACCCGTTCATTTGAATTTATTGAGAACGAAACGATTATCAAAATTATTATGAAATTTTTTTGTTTTGTTTACTAGCCATATGCTTTTTGACATGGAAAATAAAGAAGGATATGCATTCTGCCTTCAGACGTTGTTCAAACATCACTGAATTATATTTATGTTGGTACTGACAGGTACTCGCTGAAGACAAATTCAAAAGGTACAGAATCACTGCAGTAGTCCATTTCAGTAACAGCTGTGTTACAAACAAATAGTATTATGCAAATAAATAATTTAAATTATTTTTTCGTGACGTGCGTTGCATCATTTTCCCAATTGGAGCAAACGCATCCGCTCGTAGAAACGCACTAAAATTAGCTTAACAGCGAGTCAGCATAAGTAATCGGTGAGCTAATCATCGGATAACCGTAGGGATGTTATTTTTGGAAAGCGATATGTTAAAAATATAATTTTTACTTGATGTAGTAATTCTACTGAAGTCTAAAATATAATGGAAGAATATACATCTTCGCATGGCTATGGTCAGTAATATTATAAATGCAGATTCTCATATAATCATTTTGTTGTTGTCTGCAAAATGTTGTCCAGCAGAAGCAGCATACTTTCCATACTACTACTGGACGATCAGCTGTTTAATATGACTTCGTTAATACCTCAACAGATGACTTGTGGGCACAACAACTATTTACATGCCTACACACAAACAAACACACGAGCTTATGAGCTACATACAGACCGACATGTGAAAGAACAACAAAAGAAACCGGCAATAACCAGAGAAATGTTAAAATAGCCGCGATCTCTGGCAAATGACACTGTCACTGGCCACGTTTTCAAATGTTTTGGCGTTATTAAACATTTTTGTTGTTGCTGCTGGCAATGGGGCGAACTTAATAATTATATGAGCACGCACGCATACTGTAGCACTTTCATGCATACATATATGTTTGTTTAGATGTGTGTACATATGTCGAGAACTAGACACACTTATTTGCCGCTTTGGCAAAATTCTGTCATTGTTATTCGCATTTGCAGCGACGACGATTCATAAATAATGTCTGAAGATGCCAAGAGTGAGTAAATACATTCACATACCTGCATATAAGTATACATATGTTTTATGGATTTTATATAAATGTGGAAGATGTGTCACATATCTAAACTGTTCTCTCCGACTCTTGTCCAGGTCCACGAACCAGAAACATTATTGAAAATCAACTTTTCCGACGTCAGCGAAGCTTAAAGCTTGAGGCACTGCAGAGGCAGAAATCCCAATATGGGAGCATCGATGCCACTGACGATGATGAAGCGGACACATTCGACAAGGTTAGTAGTTGTCTATGCCACGCAAGGGCAGCGGCAAATACAAATACCTATACTTATTATATATTTGCACGTAATAATACTCGCATATACTTATTGCAGACGTACATAGTCATCATATTTACGGAGAAGGCCAAGCAGCGTCATTGCCAGGATGTGGAGAAGATCATTCAGGAGTTTGATATACAAACTACCCTGGAAATAGTTAGGTAAACAACATTATTATTAACTCTAATTGCTTACAATATAACAACTAGCTAAGCCTATAAGCGAATTTTATTCAAAAGCTTGTAAATATTCTTCTATTTTAATGTTTTCTTATGATTCTGTTTTTTTTTTTGTAGCAAAACCGAAAAGTATTTGTATCTGTCCGCCAGCCTGGATAGGCTGCTGCGACTTGCCGATGCAGCCGAGCTGGAGAAGATGACCACCACGGGAAGTATTCAAAAGTTTAATCATGGCTGCGTCTCCGACTTTCTGCTTCCCGGCATGACAAAGGAACAGATACTGACCTATTGTGAGACTCCTGTGCTGATCAAAGATGTGGTAGAGCCGCCTATTAGATCCTATATACAGAAGGGCTATATCGAAGATATGTTTCCATTGCACGACATTGTATGTATAGTCTATAAGATATATTACACCATTCTAATCTTCATGTTATGCAGCTATTTTTGGATCGATTCAATCTGAATCTCAAACGCACCACTTTGCCTATTGAGGAAATTCGCAATTATTTTGGCTCCAGCATTGGCCTTTATTTTGGCTTCATTGAATTCTACACCAAGGCCTTGGTGTTTCCGGCTGCTTTTGGTCTACTTCAGCTACTGTGGGATCTCAATCTGTCGCTGGTGTGCAGCTTCTATGTGGTCTGGACGACGGTGAGTTGAATGAGCTCCGTCAAGGTTGTATTCCTATTGAATGATCATTATTTATTGCTTGCAGACCTTTCTGGAGCTGTGGAAGAGGAAATGCGCTGGTTATTCGTATCGCTGGGGAACCATTGAGATGAGCAGCTTGGATAAGCCACGTGCTGCATATCAGGGACAATTGAAGCCAGATCCCATAACTGGCAAGATGACACTGCATTATCCGATGCGCTACACGTACCTGCAAATGTATTGCATTTCGTATCCGGTGGTGTTGGGCTGTGTGGTCGCTGCTGCCTGGTTTGCCCTCTATCAGTTCCAAATTGAAGCCGAGGTGCTGGCCGATTTTGGTGCAGACTCTTGGCTGCTTTATATACCCGTCATCGTTCAGTCTGTGCTGATAGCGATCTTTTCGTGGGCGTACGAGAAGCTTGCAACATTCCTTACCAATTTGGAGAATCATCGGACACGGTCGCAGTACGAGCGTCATCGGGTCAATAAACTGATGCTTTTTGAGATTGTCAACAATTTCTTTTCGCAATTCTATATTGCGTTTGTGCTGCAGGATCTGAAGCAACTTAAGTATCAGCTGATGATGCAATTGCTCATCTTTCAATTGCTATGCATTGCCCAGGAGATCGGCATACCACTGATGGCCGTGTTACGCCAAAAGTACGCCAAGTATTGTCACAAGGAGGTGGATCCTGAGAAGATGCGTGCGATCAGCAATCAGCCACGCTATGAACAATCATTCTACGAGTCTGGTCTCGATGCTTATCATTCCACATACGAGGACTACTTGCAGGTCTGCATACAGTTTGGCTATGTGGTTCTCTTTGCTGCCGTTGCCCCCTTTGCCGCCATCGGAGCCCTCATCAACAACATCTTTGCCGTTCACATTGACATGTTCAAACTGTGCAACATTTTCAAGCGTCCATTTGGTCGTCGTGCCAAAAATATCGGTGCCTGGCAGTTGGCCTTTGAGCTGCTCTCGGTCATGTCTCTGCTAAGTAACTGCGGCCTCCTCTTCCTCCAGCCGAATGTCAAGTGAGTAGCATCATTGTGATCCTCGTTTATTTAAGTGATAATCACTATGTCTTAGACAATTCTTTTCGCATTGGATACCTTCGATACCGGATCTTTCGTTCGTTATATTCGAGCATGTGCTGCTGGGTCTCAAATTTCTCATACACAAGGTTATCCATGAGCGTCCACGCTGGGTGCGCATTGGACTCCTCAAGGCAGACTATGAAACCAGCCAAGCACTCAAGCAGCTCAAGTAAGTAACCAACCATAATTCACTCTAATTGTTTATAATATTGTTATAAACCTATTTTTGTTTAATAGAAAATTCAAAGCTGCCAATAAAATGGCATAGATGAGAAGGATAAGGGAGACAACAGATGCACATGGTCCAAACGGTTTTAACCACGTCCAAAACAGCGAACCAGTCCATTTATATAATTATTTATCGTATGCTTTAAACGCTTTTATTGTAAATCTCATGCTAATGGTGCCTTAAATATGTACTTATTATTAATCTTATTATTATTATTACTCATTTACCGTGCCTGAAATAAATGCATCCAAACCATATTTAGCGAACTTGTATTCCAATTTCTAGTCATGATGTACATATGTAGAATTTTTAAGAATTAATCAAACATGTTCTGGATTGTTTAAATTCTCTATAATGAACGTATTATTCACAGAAAGTTTAAAGTCTGCATGTTCTGAACCCTTCATATTTCTAATTCAATCTTTCTCTCTTTTAAATGAGTTTTACTCGAATCCGATACTTCAATTGTTACAACGAAATTCATATTTACGTTTAAATTAACATTTATTGATCTTTATGAACGGTTTTCATGCTTCAATCTTTGTCTCTCTTCAATTAATGTGGAGTAGGAAATATTATAACTATTTTTGAAAGAGAACAGAGAATCCTTAACTGAACTGGAATTCATTCAATAATCAAAAAAATATTGACTTAGACTTACATTATGTATAAATATGTTTTGTTCAACGATTCCCTCGAAAATGTTTGAATGCGAGTAAGGCATCGATGGCATGTAAAAGTCCAGCTGCATAGCCCATATACTAGAGGGAAGAATAGAATAGATTAGATATAGACACAAAACAAAGAAATAACGTCTCACGTAGGTGGCAGTCATGGCTGGATATGCCCAGAATCCTGGACGTACAAGAAATTGAGGATGTAGCCAGACGATGCAGATGAATCCCATGTAGCTGGCGGAACTGAAGTACATGCAACAGGCCATTGCATTAAAGAGGGTTTCCTAAAAATAACTAAGATTAGACACATCAATCAGATGAAATTCAAAATACTTACAAATAGCGACTGTCGAATTAAGGAGTATGATTTATCCGAGAAGCAATAGCATAGGAATAAAATGGAGGTAGTGCTAAAACAATGTCCGGTTGTGGCCAGGAAACTGGTCAGCGCTTGGCCAATGGAATCCGCATAGGGCACACCATACTGAATCAACAATCCCTCACATAACATGGCCAATCCCAACTGCATTAGCTTCAGCAATCCTGCCCGGGAGAGCACAAATCCAAAGTTGATGCAGGTGCAGACACGACAGCATCCGACTTTAATGCCAAATGGTTGACTCATACCGCGAACTCCAAAAGATGCCATCGTTGTTGACTCCTGGCTATTGTTTATACACTGATACGCACAGTCTGACGCATTGTCTGTCTGCCTGCATGCAACATGCAACATGCAGCATCTGCTGCGGATGCCACGCGTCTATAAATAGAGATGTAATCCTTACCCCAAGCGGCTTTCTCTACGCCGGCGCACATTTGTTGAACTCTAAGGAGTATGGGACAAATATTAGTTCAGAAATTATCTCTCTTCAATATTTTATTTAAATCTATTAATTGGCTGGGAAAAGCAATAAAATTTCCTTCAACTTGGTTAGTTTACTTACTTTTTTATTTATGTTTTCGAAGTAAAAATTTTAATAAATCGACGACATAGTAGGGCGATTCCTGCAACTGCTTTGATTTTGATTTGCTTAAAATTTTATTATTTCAATACAAAGTGTGTAGTGCTGCTAAGAACAAATGTGAAACATTTTACAACACTATTTGCTTAAACGAAATCAGCTCAGAGGCTGATTATTTTTTGATTTTGATTTGATTATCCGTGTGACAGTTCTCCGTGAGCAAAATTATTTGTCCAAATTTGGTGTTTGTTCAAATTCTGCTACTATTTGAAAATGGAGAACATCAATTCATACGAGCCTCTACCAAAAAAAGCACGGGTCAACAGCATTAAGTGGACGGAGGCCAAAGTTAGCGAACTTTTAGAGCTTGTTCTGGATTCAATAAAAGATGTGCCAGAGTCATTTGAAAAACCAACAGCACAAAAGTTTTATGCACGTATAATTGAAAGATCTATCTCCTTAAAAGTAAACCATATCGTTCTCAAAAATAAAATGCGATCCCTTCGTTCCCAATACATAAGTGCGGTGCAGTGGAGGAGAAACACTGGAGCCGGATTATTGGCTGATGGCAATTGCCAGTCTGATTATAATTTGCTTAAAAATAATAAAATTTTAAGCAAATCAAAAGCAAAGCAGTTGCAGGAATCCGCCCTAGTATATTTGTTTTCAATATGTAATAATAATATTAATGAAATAAATATATAAGCTAACGTTTACAATATTTTTAAATATTTTTATTAATTATTATTGTTGTTAGCATTCAATAAAAATTCACAAGAAACGTACATTTTTATTTAACGACAACTAAAGCCAGACGACACCAGTTGTCATTTCAACAAAAAATTAAAACATTTAAAATTAGCAACGAGAATCAAATTTGAAAGATATATTTTTCGAATATATTTCTAAAATTTAAATCAAAACTGCATAGACCTACCCCACTGTGCGTTGCGATGGATCACCAAATGTTATTTTCTAGCACAGTGTTTAATTTCCTTTGTGTATTCCACTTACTCAGTAGCATTTGGATCAATGTTCAGGCTCTTGACATGTCAGGAAGGAGCAATGAGACGCAGTTCAAATTTCAACACACACTAACTAAATAAACAAATTGTCGTTTCGACCTAAAAATTAGATCAAAATTTTAGTTAAGCAAACGGGAACTGACTTCATCTTGAGCCATGTGCATGCCATACCTGGGCAAATTGTTTGGTGGCGGACAACGCCGCCGGAATAACGTATCTGCAACTCCACGGCCCAGTCTTGCACCGACTCCACAACAATCAAACGCAACGATTCCAGCCTCAACCATAGCCGGCATGGCTGTGGTGCCAAAGAACTCCATATCTCCAGTAGATGTCGGATATGGTGGTCTGGTGTCGAATGTAAATGGAACTTTGCAGAATGACAGCACTGGAGTCCAGGCAGTTCCCATTCAAGAAGCAACTCCGGCAGCATCTATTGCAGTCGCTGGCGCTCCAAGGCCAACATCATGGTGGGAATTCTTTGGGATTCACAGGACCAAGAAGGTCACCGTCAGTTCGCCCGAATCCAACTAAAGCCCTTACCATCTACTTTCTTTAAAACATTATACTGATACGTTTTGGACTATCATGTCAGCGAAATACCAAACCGTTTGCAACATTTAATAATTTAAACATATTATACAGAATCGGAACTACAAGAGTTTATATATTTTGGAACTTGAAAGTATAAAAATTAAAGAAAAAAAAACCCTAATCGGCCTTCTTAAGATTAACAACATTTATGTATAATATATCTTTGTTATGTCATTGACATTTTCAAATATTAGTAACTAAATGCAATTTTCAAGCTTCCCAATATATTTAACTTGTAGCTATAATGCTCTTTGAATCTTGATCTTGAGCTTAAGCTCAAGCTTGTGATTTAAGTTAATTGGGATTTTAAATGGCTCGAGGTCAAGATTTTTCAGGGAAGAAAGCATATTTGAATAATTTAAATTCGCATTGTGCAGATTTCGTTTGATAAATATTACCTTTAACTATTTGTGAGCTTGTAACAAATGTTAGGGAGTGTTTAAGATCTTTAGGTGTAACTTTAAACTAACGTTTAAAAATAAATCGGCTGTTGATGGAGTGGGAGTCTGCCACGCCTTCATCTACCTGTTACTTTTGTCCTTTTTTAAAGTTCAAGGTTTAAAAAGTAGTAGATTTATCCATAATTATTCGCAATCTTCGTATTGCAATGCCTTTTTCAATTTGCTGTTTTGTACATGTTTTTGGAAAATTACAGTTGAATATTTCCATTCCCTTTCTCAACAGGAAGCAACTCATCAATTTCTTTAGTGACAAACAAATAAATATATACGTATTTAGGTAAACACACATCAGACACAAACAAATAAAGTACGTAAACGCTCGCAATTCAATAACGGCACTTAAGCTTCGTTTTACTTTACTGTTTATTGAGCTTTTAAGTCGTGCTCAGAGGGAACGAGACAGCTAGAGACAGCTGGAGACGAAGACGGAGTCGGACTAAACAATAACAAAAGCAACAAAACTGCCGACGGCATCGGAACGATTAATGTAATTTATCAGCCGCAACGACAATTTGAATTTTGTGGGTGTGAACAACAGACATACTACAGACGTGGTGGGAGGAGGCGGATAAAAGTCTGAGTTGGCGGGCGGCAAGCTTTTTGACAATCAAATTAACTTGGCTGTTATCAAAATCAATTATTGTAGTCGCTGATGCTGGAGCATCACAAAAGTTAAGTGAGAAATTGACGTCAACGAAGTCAGCTAAGCGAAACGGCTGCGACGCTTCACAATGTTGTAACACAATTGAAACCGTTGCATTTCCATATGTGCATACACATACATACATATTTACATTAAAAGATACTTACATACATTTCATTACAGAGGTTTGTTGTTTCTCGCTGTTTATCTATCTGCCGCCGGAGCTGGCAATTTGCCAATTCTGTCACGATTTTTGCACGCGCAAACTGCGACGCATGCGCCGATGCGCATCACTAACAGGCTTGCTGCTATGCGGAAGCAAAGCCCACTTATCGATATCGATAACTGCCATCACTGCAAGACATCAAATATCCTGCACTGTTATCGTTGCAGCGGTAACTTTAAAGGTCACACTAATTATGAGGTTATGCAAATTGGGCTTCGCGCCTTGCCAAGCTTGCAGAGTAAAACCAACTGAATAAGTCAAATAAATAATTACAACAAGAATCTATAATTAACAATTAATTAAAACACACCTTGAAGAAAGAGAGCTAATAAACAGGCAAAAAGTTGAGATATAGTAAGTAGTATTCAAACACACATCGCCCTCCCACATTTAATCACAAAACTATAGTACATACTTTCGAAAAGTGAATGAAAAACAACAAACAAAACAGATTTGAAAGAGGTTGAATAGTTTGTTTTTTAGTACAATCAAAAGATGATTAATTAAGCTAAATATTTGCAGCATTTCTCCTTTGTTTTTTATGTTTATCGTTTTTCTTTTGTAATGACGCCAAATAAACAAAGGGAGACGCTTCACACAAATACTTTTATATACCATACATACATACATATGTACATTCCTACATCTCTACACTTTTATATGTACAATTTATACGATGTATATTTGCTTATATTCTCTAGTTATTTATAAAGAAAAATCAAAATAAAAACAATCGTATACTAAGGCGTTTTTCCGAAATTGTTGTGTTTATTTTACGGCCTCCCATTGGGGCCGATGCCTTTCACAGCGAGAGGCAGTTTTCAGTGTTCGCATGAGGCCAAAAACGATACAAATTGAGATTCGCAAGTGTTTTACATTTTGTTTTGAAATTTATTAAGCATACATACATACATACATACATATCTACACAGGTATTTTCTGTAATTTGTTGTGGCATTAATATTCACAACAAATACGCTGAGAGACTTTTGGTGCAGTGGGTGCTTAAATTAAAATTACGATGGCTTCTCATTACGAGTATGTGACAAATTTGTATGGCGATAATTACAGTTGCAACAATGGCAACTGACAAAAACAGAAATCAATTAAAAAACACAGAAAAACACATGTAAATTACATCTACACTCTGTATTTCCCTAAAAAAAACTAGATTAAGGTTTGCTCTACTTTTAAATGCCATTGAAAGGGCAAAAACAATTTGTACTTTGTTCACACTATGGGAATTACGTTTATCAGAGTACCTAACGTATTTGAATGCCTAATATTGATGAATTAATGCACATTCCATTCTAAATATACAAATATATTTATACAGTAATCGCTTATAGGCGTACCAATGACGACTTTGGCACAAAAACAGACATCTCTGTCGAGTATTACGCATTAGCGTACATTTTTGAATGCGATTCTGAGTGCGCATTCAGAAATTTAAAGAATATTTTTGAACGTCATAGAATGTATATATTTTAAAATATATATGTATTCATAAGTTTACAATTACACAGAAAAAAAACAAACAGAACAGGATTTTCTGAAGCTCTAAAATATGGAAATGAAATGAAATAAAATGAAAATGAAAGTCAATTAATATTTTTTATAAAAATACCTTGAAGATTACTATACATACTACCAATGATGACAATGTAATAATTAAAGCATGTATTCATTAAAATGTATAGTTTATTTCGAAAAGTGTAAATTTTTTGTGATTTAACTAATTTGATTCTTGGCTGAAGTACTCGTAGTACAAGACTCTTCGTATCACTTTACTAAGAACTTTTCACATTCATTTTAAGAATTTTAAATAAGTTTTGAGAATCTCTCTTATTTTTTAAATATTGTCTAATCTTAGTTTATATTTGTTCGTAATTAGTCCTAGGCTAACTAATTTCTCTTTGTGGACTGAAATATGCGTTTCAGTAGAATATTATTTGTAAACTTATGTACTTGCAATCAACTATTCAATAACCATATGGCAATTGGCCTGTTATTTATTTACATTTCTATAGAAAATTCACTTTCTAACTCGTGTTCTAAACAAACATCCAATACCAGGTAACAAGTAGAGTTCGTAAATGGCCGAGTGTAATATTAATTGACAATTGCTTTTATTTTGAAATGAAAAACTAGATGCGAAAGCAAGTACTTTTCATTGTTTAGGCGAATAGAACTGTAAACATTTGTTGTTTATCTATAAGTGCTCTGGCGACAGACACTTCAAAACAACAACAGTGACTAGCTAGAATATATTTGACAAAAGTCGCAAAAAGAAACAAGACACTATTCTAATTTCAGTTCCTCAGATACTATAAGTCTACAAATTGTTAAAGGTTTTAAATATACGAAGCCGCTTTGCAGCTTTGGATAAGAGTTTTACCAAGTCTTAACGATTCCAAATTCAAATATATAATTATTACTTATTGTCATAAGACATCTTATGTCTTACAGATAGAAGACTTTTTAAGTTTTATTTTTAATAAATGTAACGACTCATTAAATACTCCAATGAAGTCAGTTCCTCATAAAATGTTATATAGTTTAATAATGTTTCGATTCATAAGACAGCATTGTTTGGAATATAAATAAAGTTGGTCCGAAAAAAATTTTGTTGAGAATTCAGCTTGAGGGTGTGTCTTAATAGAGAAGTGGAAACATGACTTGGTGCCAGCCTGTTGCAAGTGATTCAGCTTGTTGGAAAAACAGGGAAAAGAACCCAGTTGCTGCCATTATGAAAAACACTTGTTTAACGAGAGATATGTACGACAATGAAGATGGGGCGATGACGTTGACTTATAGACAGAGATAGAATCTTTCTTTTAGTATGCTTCGTTCCGGTTGTACATATTTGGCTTATCAGTTGGTTAGAAATCGAAAATGGAAAATGCTTGTCATTGGCAACGTCATTGTGTACGACACGTGTGACTCGGGCGGATGAGTAATGTGGAGTGTGGCAAAGATGCTGCAATAATCGCTTGGCTGCATCGATGCCTTGACATTGAATATTGGTATCTGTTACAGCTACATTTCAATTAGACTTAAGCTTATTAAACTAAATCCGATTGGGAAATCGAATCCGAATCCGAAAACGAAAATGAATCGGAATCGAAATCGAAATATGAATTTTGTAGTGAGAGCTGCTTAACTTGAGCGTTTACCGAGAGTGTGCCTCAAATTCCGATTCCATTTACGATTCCGAATCCAATTCCGATTCCGATTCCGAGTCCGATTCCCCCGATACGAACTGACTACTGACTTCTCTGAGCTGCAACGTCGACTTCTACGATGGCGTCGTTAATATTGCTTGCTGTTCGCTTTTGGCGCAATCGAAAGTTACGTTTTGGCTTTACGTAGACCGCATTAGTTGTACGCTGAGTGTCGTCGACATCAGTTCACAGTTTCAAATTTTAAAAGATCCAAAGCCAAGAGACCAATTGTCAACAAACAATATTTTGCGGAAAACTTGTGCTTGTGAGTAAACTTGAGTTGAAGTCTGTTGAAGTCAGTTGGTCAATTGGTCAAGTGTGTGCTCAAGCATCACAAATCTCAGAACTGTGAAAGTAGATCAACAATTCGGCTACAATTTTAGCAAGTCAGTTTCAATAAAGGAAGTAAAGATCTGCGAAATTTAAATATTTGATGTCAGGACTTAGAGAATAATTACAAGTGAGAATGGACCTTGTCTTAAAGAGATACTCTTTAATCATGTGAAATGCTTCTTCTCTCTGCTTAACTTTTAAATGATTTGTGTATCTTGCGATCATATCAAATTTAGCCACCTGGATAATGAGTGTCATAAAAGATGTGCATACCACAATTCAAGGTTCTTTCTTCAAAATTGTACATTTAATTTGTTTTAAGAGATTTCTCGGTAGATGAAACGTAGCAACCCGAGAGAACTTAAAAGCTTACTTTAGCTATTAGCTATTAATGCAGGTCCAGTAGCAACATCACTTAATAAAGCAAACAACCCACATAATTACAGAATACAGTACCTAGAAGAAATGTACTTTTTGTACTTTATTATACACTCTAATAAAGTAAAAGTTAATAGAAAATATTAGCTACTATTTTATTGTATACTCTATCTAGAAGACTTGGTACTATTTAATTATATATGTACTTTATTACATACTCTAATAAAATGATAGTTAATAGAAGAAATGAACTACTATTTTATTATATACTCTACCTAGAAGACTAGGTACTTTCTAAAATTGTTTCCACTGTTTGCTTTATAAAGTAATCCTCACTATAAAATAAGAATATTTATACCCTGACAGAGGACATTAAAATTTGGTCAGGAAATGTATACTGCATTAAAGAAGGCGTGATAGACCCCATACAAAATATATATTATCAGAAAAAATATTTGATTTTTGAGGATTTCCTATCAAAATCTCACATCTCATCAAATTTGTCAAAATCGTATTACCAATTGAATACAAGGCTGTTCAATCAGAATCAAATCTTCGATGTGCTAATGATAAGCATACTTTCTTGATTTAAGCATTTTTGATGCAATATCTATACAAGTTTATATGACAGTTCTCGCTAAATCTGTACAAGTTTATATGACATATCTATAATTATATCCTATTTTATAATAGTTAAACTATATGCAATTTGTGTTACATTTGAATGAGTATGTCAATTGTATTATTCCTCTATTGCAATTCACAAATGGGAGACATGTGACTGTATTATATGATAACTTCCACTTCCACTTCCCACTCCCTACTTACAGTACCGTTTTCTATTATTTATAACCATTAATTTGTGCAATTAACTTGCAAATCGCCTCAACCACAACTGATTAAATAAATTAAAATTAAACTATAAATAATAATAATAACGAAAATACAAAAAAAAAAACAAAATCATCGTGATAACTGCAAAACTCGTGCTCGCATTTCTCCAACAATTTCACCCGCTGGCTATGACATGACATGCTACCCCTCTACCCTCTATCTCCCCTAACCGAAACCGTACTCTTCCATACCCATCCCTTTCAGTTCTCTCTATACCGAAACGATTCCCATTTCAATTTCAATTTCGATTCCCACTTAAATTCCCAGTTCGAGCACTGAGCGGATCTCAGATAAGCTGGTACACATCATGTTCTATGTAAGCTTGTGGAATGTATTTCTCTTATATCACAATTGACTTATGTATAGTAAGTATGTGTTTATAAACATTTCGATAGTTATTTTATTTAAATGCAAATCATGCAAATACCATAAAACACTACACATATCAACAAAACAGAGCGTGTGTCATTTACCCAATTTTGTTAATCATTCTGTTCATGAACTGGTAAAGTTCTCTTTTGGGTTCCGCATCCATACCACAAAAGCAGGTACAGTAAGAACTCGACTAACAAACAAGTTTTTCTAATTGAATTTTAACAAAAAATATGAATGCTTTTTACATTTAAAAACAAGAGTTATGGAACTGTTAGTACATCAACTTTTTTATGTACTCTCAGATAGGTTTATTAGCAGGTACTTTTTTATTTTTATAGGTTTCTCAAACGAAACTTAAGAAACTAAGTCTCGATTTATTGTTCACTTTTGTCAGAATGTACTGTACGTACAATAAGATTACACTTATTGTAAATTCAGCGATCGCACTTGAATTTCTCTCCCAGAAACTCTTTCGCTTCCAAATACACTTTGACAGATTATTTATTTCATGTTCATTCAAAGTGTGTTCAAGCCAAGCACGTGTTGCGATCGTCTTGGCCATTAAAGATGTCCAAAACTGGTTAAGTGACTCTTAAGCAATTAATGCACACGTGATATATGGTATTAAGTTAATCGAATATTCAGCTAGCCACAATATTAACATATGTGTTAACCTATGTATTTTACGAGACAGACAGTTAAGTGATTTTTTCAGTTCGTTTTCCGAACTGTTTGTCGATTGAGTAAGGGCAATGTTACGGGTTTTACTATCTGATTTAAATATATAAATATTAAAAAACACCCATTTACACTAAGAAAAACGAGTTTCCTAAAGCTTAAGAAAAAAAGGTTTTCCTACAGCTTGATAACATGATTTTATAGAAGTGCCCTAATTTAATCAAGTTGTAGATTAAATCCCCTAGTTTTATCTCGTTTCAAATCATAAAATCTATATCCTTCATTCTTGTTTAAGCCTTTATATGCCTGAATTCTTAGACAGTGGAAAAAGAAAATTCTGGGATTTTATTGCCAAAAACTTTTAAATAATGAATTACCTTAAATTAAGTTAAGTTTTTTTTCAATTATCCTAAAGATGTGGGCAAATTTCGGCTTTTCAAATACTTATATAATAAACTCTTTGCCTAAAAATGCTTAAATATAATATATTGATTGATATCGAAATTCTTTGTAGTGCAGTGTTGCATGGCACACGACAAAAAGGGAGAGGAAACACTTTCACGATTTTGCGGGTTGCATGATTCTCATTTGATGCGTACGTTTAACAATTAAATAAAAATTAATTAAAGCCAAATAAATCACTGACAGCAGCTGCCTCAACAATAACAACAATAATTGAACAATTAATGAAACTGAATCTTGTCGTTGTCTGTTTTTGTTATTGTTGTTGTTGTCTTTAGCTGATAAGATGATTTAAAAGCGCTGAGAAAATCAATTAATTAGCACAATGCGTAGCTGCTTAGAGTTTTGTTCAACTGTCTTGCAGTTTTAGAGGAACACTGAGAGAAGTGTATGGGGTAGAAGTGGGTATATAAGAGATTGCCCAACAATTGGATGAAGTCGAGCGTGGCCGTGGGCAGCGGTTGCTGCAACTGGGTTAATTTTCAATAAACTTTACATAGATAAACTATAATATTCGAGTTGTTATTCGTATTAATATAATTATTGTTGTACCTTTGTTTTTCATGGTCTTTAATTTTGTGTTTTCTAATTTTTACCATTCAACAGACAGATAAGAATTGCCGACACAATTTAAAATGGAGCTGGAGAGTTATATGCAGTCATCTCCCAATAGCAAGCGTTTTGTCGTCGAAGATTCAAGTAAGTCTATGTACAATTTAAATAGCTTCCGGTTTAGAAAGTGACCAGACGGATGGCGGAAGTGCGTCTTAATACCCTGTTTTCTTTTTGTGTTGGCGGGGTGACAATGTTCTCCATCCAACTAATGGGCAAATGTTGGTGTATGTTGGGAGAGGGGATAGGTAAACAATTAGCTAACTAAAAACACTTGCCGGCATTCAGGCAATCACCGATTATCAACCAGTTGAAGTTCAACGGCAGTCAATAACTCAATCAACTTGGCCATGAGACATACACCTAGTCTGAGTTATAGTCGAAGCTAGACTGCGAGACGAACGCATCATGAGTCAGGCCTTAAAGGCATACGCAAAACTGGAACACTTTCACACACACACACACACCACGCACACACACGCATTTAATTCCCTCTCTGTCTCTCTCTCTTTCTCAGTCACTAAGGTGACCTCCGATGGGGAACCACACGGCATGATGACCATGGTGGCAGGTTTATCGGGCCTATTAGCAGCCATTATAATACTGGCCGTGCTCGTTTCTATGGTGGCCTGTCGCAAGCATAAATTGTAAGTAATCCCCACCCAAAATATATAATAGTTAGTTTATCCAAAAACTGTTGCATCCACAGCAAGAAGCAACAACAACGCACAACAGCAACAGCGACAGCAACAACAATTGCCAGTGCTGTGGCAATGACAAGTGTGGAAATATCCCAACCTCAACTTGCCGGCAATTTGAATGCCGCATTTGCGGAGAGCACACTGACCCTGAATGTCGATGATAAGGATAAGGAGAATCAACGTCCCACAGCGATTATTGTGGAGCGCTATTAAGCTATTATTAATCAATTATTTAATAGCGCTGCAAATGCACGTGATGTTTGTGAACACATGAGACTGATCACTTAGAGAACTAAGCGAAATCATATTATAGCAAAATTAACATTATTTTTTTCTTACATACATACATACCTACATACATATGTAATCATCGTTTGTAACAAATATAAATAATTTACATACATGCAAGTTTCATTTGATTTGAATTGATAACGAAATTTCCACACTTGCCAGTGTGTGTTGAGTAACGCTTACTGTTATCGATAGCTTACTCAACGATAGTGTGTGGAGCAATAATTGAAATTGATTAATAGCAGCGCAAAGTTCGATAACTTACTCAACGCTATCGAGCTTTGAGCGCATTGTCGTTTTGAATGCGATTTTACAAACAAAATTAAAGTTCAAGCAAAACATTTTTGTGTCAAAAAACAACAACGTGCTATTGCCGTTTATATTTAAACTTATCACATACATACCAATTGTATAAAAATGTAGAAAAAATGAAGGGTCAAGTAATTGTAGTTTTAAATGCACTCAAAGCGCTGTACTGCGACATCCAACGACCATGGCCAAAAGAGACATGCGAATGTACATGCCATACTCGGCCTGACGGAAATATGCGGCACGTGGATCCGAGTCAAAGTCACGGCTAATCTCCTCCACACGTGGCAATGGATGCAACACAATGGTACGCTTATTAGCCCGCGTCATCATCTTGGGTGTCACAATAAAGTGGCCACAGCACTGCAAAAAATAAATTGGGAGTATAAAATGAGTTTGTTTCAATGGGGATTTGATTGTAGTTAACTTTCAGCAGAGCTGGGAATGATGATTAAATTGCTAATTCAAAGAAATCTTTATTATTTACTAACATTTATTTAGCAATACACAGCTATCTGATTTAGTTAGTTCAACTATTAACTTGTCCCGTTAACACTAGGAAAAACTTTATCTTTACTATTTTTTGAATGAATTGAAATTACTACAATCGGCATCCCAGTTCATTTTCTTCAATAAATGGTAGAAAACCAGTTTAACTAAATTGTTGACAGTATTAATAAAGAGATTCAACAACTAGGATTAAAGTGGTAGGGAAAATACTATTTAAAAACACAGGGATTGTAAAAATCCCAATTAAAAATGAATTCGTTGGGAAAATTCCAGCTAAATATTTAGTAGTAACTAGCTAAATAAACTTCACATCCACCATTAAATTATAATTGAAATAATAATTGTATTAATTATTGAAACCTGTTTCCTGTTATTTAACTAAGGCCCGATCTTCATAGTCCAGTTGTATTGTATCTTATACTTTTGAATTTTACATAAATTTCTATACATTTTACTTCAAAATTTCAGTTGGTTAGCTGAGACCTTCACTAGATATTGAAAAACTGAGCCTATGATTCAATTAATTTAGAAAATAGTAAAGATTTTATTAAATTAACCAGCCACATCCTAAATTTGTGTATTCCTGAATGATATGCAAAGTAATGGAATAAGTAATATACAAATTGTAAGCTCTGTGTATACCCTGTAATTTTCACTTACCCTTTTGTATTCCTCCTCTGTCTGGAAGCGTTCACGCTGAATACGCGTCATGTAGAGGACATCGGTGCTGGGCAGAGCCTGCTCAATGCTATCAAAGGTTCTTTGTGTTACACCACGTTGATCCAGATACCGCATAATGGCTTCGGGCATTCCCAGACCTGGAGGTGCCACATACTGCAAGGTCACATTGTAGAGTGTGAGGAGACGTGCAAGTGAGTGCACAGTGCGTCCATTCTTCAGATCGCCGACCATTGTAATGGTCAGTCCATTGACAGTACCTATTTCCTCACGTATAGTGAATACGTCGAGTAGAGCCTGTGTGGGATGCTCACCAACACCATCGCCGGCATTGATTAACGGCTTGCGCGAGAAGGAAGCGGCACGCTGTGAAAGGAGATAAGAAGAAGGATTAGTTATTACAATACTTGCCACTATATCCAGTTATACTTACTGCCACTGCACCTGGTTCAGGATGACGCAAGACGAGGACATCCGCATAGCTGGCCATCACCTTGATGCTATCCTCCAGGGTCTCGCCCTTCTTCACCGAGGATGTCACCTGGTCCATGTTGATCACATGTCCACCAAGACGTTGCATAGCAGCACCAAAGCTGCACTGTGTCCGTGTGCTCACCTCGTAGAAGATGCTTGCCATGATTTTGCCACGCAACAAATCATCTACAGGACGATCCTTGGTCACACGTGACTTGAGCAATTGTGCCAAATTAAATATGTCGTTGAGGTGCTCCTTGCCAAACATGTCGACGGAGATGACGTGTTTGCCGACCAAGCAGTGTGCCACGGGATTGGGTGAATTCTTCTGCAAGTAATCCTTGAGCGTGGCATTACTGTCGAGGCGTAGCCTTGGCGAAGGCGACACTGGACGCAAAAAGCTGCCAGCTGCTGGAGATGTGCTTAAGGGATCATCCTCAAAGTGCACCGTAGTGGAACGTGAGCCGGCGGCTCCGGCACCCTCGGTCAAAAGACGAGAGAACGTATCGTTGACATCCGTGTCGCTGGGCAGATCATTGCCCTCCGTTTCGTACTTTTGAGGTAGGGGCACCTTGGCACGAACATTCTGACCGTAACCGGGTTGGACCAGCACCTGGCCATCGATGTAGGCGACCTCGCCACGTAGAACAACACGATGCACGCGACCCTTGACCTTGGTGCCATTGAATGGGGACCAGCGTGCTTTGGTCTTGAGTTCATTGTTGCTGATGGTCCACTCCTCGTCAAGATCGATTTCCACGTAGGTCTGTGGCTGCTCTGGCAGATTAAAGATATTCCGCGGATTGCGGTAGAACTTTCGCTTAATATCCTCCATGGTTAGGCGTCCCTCGTGTACGGCCTGCAACAGGAGCGGCAAAATGGTCTCGAGGCCAGGGAATCCCGGCGGTGGACGTTCCGATTGCTTCTCCTCGAGCGTGTGTGGAGCATGATCGGTAGCAAACACATCAATGTACTCCATGTGCTCCCAGAGTGCTTCTTGATCCTCTGGCGAGCAAAGAAGCGGACGTACTTCGGCCATGCCAGCTCCAAGACGTTCCAGATCCCGTGTGCTAAGGAACAAATGATGCGGACAGACCTCGCAAGTCACACGCATGCCTTTCTCCTTGGCAGCACGTATCAACTGTATTTCCTCCTTGCGTGCCACATGACAGATGTGAATAGGACGCTCCAGTAGATGAGCCAGGAGCATCACAGCCGCCATACTCTGTCGCTCCGCATGGCAAACGATGGGAGCTCGTTTGGGCCAGCGGGAGAGATGACGTTGCCAGGCGGCCATGTCACTTAACCTCAGGGTGCCATAGGTATCGTTCAGATACATCTTGAGGCCACAAGCCTGCGTGGCCAGCTCATGGACATGCTCCCAGTTGTTGTCTGAGGCACCAACATACAAAGCATAATCACAACGGGATCCCAGACGAGCCAATTCCCGGAACTGATTGAACGTATCGCGATCCACAATCGCCGGATTTGTATTGGGCATGGCGCAGACCATTGTGACGCCTCCAGCCAATGCTGCTGCAGTTCCACTGGCAAAGTCCTCCTTATGCGTTGCTCCCGGCTCCCTTAAATGCACATGGACATCGATGAAGCCCGGCAACTTGACAATCCTCCGTGATGTCATGCAGTCCGTGTGCGTCTTCATACCCGGATTACGGCCTGTCACACGCATCGATTCCACCAACAGCTTTGTGCACTTGACATCCGTCACTAGCGGTATCGAATAGTCCACAGCCAGGCGACGTGTGCGATAGCCATGGGTCATAAACGAGGACACTCTGAATAAATAAATAAAAGAAAATAAATAGAAAAAATTAGTACAAATGGTATTACACATTTATTTATCTTTATCAATTTATATTATTATTTTTTAAGAAATTAAAAGTATAGAGTATCTAATAGTGGAGCACTCTCGCTTACCTGCGAACTCCTCCACCGCGCATGGGCAAATTGATAACCAGATCAAACTGTTTGTTGGCCAGAAACTCGGCGAGATGTCGTAGCTCTCCATTGATATCATCAGGTGTTGTCTTATCGAATGTCCACTGTACAGACTCCACCTGTGAAAGAAAAAAGCGTATGAGTTGATAATAGAACACACTGTGGTAGAGGCAACCCGAGGCCAAGGCCAAGTTAAAGCACTGGCAAATTGGCAAATATTTAGCCAGTGAAAATATAGATATCATTTTTATGGACCTACATAATAATTCACATCTATTTGGACAATAACATCAATAAGAATAAAACCAATGACAGCAAAAATGACACAGACTATGTACAACTGCACAGTGGTACAGATACTAATGAAAATATTTCTTTTGGAAATGAGAACAATCGGATATCTTTTTACTCAGATGAAAAGATATGTATTACGTAGAAATAGTAAATAAATAATAATAATATTAATAAGAATATGACTAATAAATTAAATAATATCAATAATCATCAAAATTCAGAATTCAATAAATGTTTAACAGCTAGATAAAAATATGCTGTATGTTGCAATAAAACTCATATATTAAACATAGATTTTTAAAACTAAATTTAACATTAAAATATATAAATTGAAATTTCAACTGCAGAATATATACTAAACAGTTGGATGAAAAGGTTTTCTTGTACTACATCTCATACATTGCGTTTATGAACAAAATTCAACCTATTAAGTACAATTTGAAACTACAGTTTTAGCTGCATGATAAGTATTTAACAGCTAAATGAAAAACCTCCTCCTTCTAAATTATAGAAAATGAATCTTATATAACAAGAGTATATATATTTTTCTTTATCAGGCTGCTATACAATTATAGCACATCTTATTTTGCAGTCTTGCTCCACTGTGCAAATACATGTCTCTTTGGACGTATTGTCTTCGATCGTTGTCGTGTTTACAACTGATAACATCGTCGTTGCCTCCACTTGACTAGCCGGAAGTGTAGGAAGAGTCAACAACTGCCTTCAATGCTCGTAGAGGTTCCAAAAGCGGTGTACTGTGGTGTTCGATGGTGTTGATCTTATCAAAGACAACAGAAATTGACAACGACAATGGCAAGAAAATGGCATTCGATCATTGGGATTGATATCAGTTGGTAAGGAGTCACAATTGTGGCAGCATTTGTGTGGCGCATTTCATCAGAGAAAGACATCTGTTTGTGTGATGGGATGTACCTGCTCCAAGAGACTGGACAACAATGCATTGCCCAATCCCTTGCAACAGTTGAAAGCAGCGGAGGCGCCACCACGTGTGCGCCATCAACGTCGCCGGGAGGAGAAACGTCAGCGACAATTGGCTAAATTGCAAAAGCGCAATGCACGCAAACTTCGTCACCAGCGTGGTACCACAAATGGAGGCGTCTCTCGCAGTGGCAGCTTGCGTCGCAGCCTCCGTGCCAGCCACAATAATCTTGCTCCACAACTGCGTCTCCGAGGTGGCAGCAATGGCAGCAGTGCCACAGAATGTATCAGCACTCTATATGCTCGCACCTTGGAGCAACAACGAGAGGAGCATCAACTGAACATTGAGCTAAAGACACGACATCAATTGGAGCACAAATTGCACACGTTCCTTCTCAATCAGTTGCTCTTGGGCATCCAGTTTTTTGGTCACTTTGAGCACGAGTTGGCCATAATTGATGAGCAACTGTTGGCCAAACAACGCGCCTACTCCCAGACTCTGTCCGAGCATAGTTTACTTTATGCTAGCGCCATTGATGCAGCTGTTGCTAAGCGACTGCTCTTCAAGGATATGTAAGTACAGTGGAACCTCTCTATAGCGCACATTTTTACGATTAATCGCTGATGAACTGATCAACAAATACAGACAACTTCACACAACTTCAATTTAAAGAGAGAAACTTTATCCTATTCCTGCCTTACCTATATTTCCAATAATTTTGAAAACAAACTATTTTCAAATGTAGAACCAATTTATAGATCAAATCATGATCAAAATCGGTCTGGCTTTGACGGAGTTATGCAGATTTAAAGATTTCTTTCCCAGTTTGGTTGTCAGTTTCATTTTTTTTAGTTCCTAATAACATTGTTCCTAACTTAGATGATTCCTAATGTTTGTTTTCAGAATTGAATAACTTAACTTGAATATTATATTCCTATGACGATAAAATCGTGTTTAATATTCCCTCTAGCGATGGACCTTATCGAAAGTTGACTCTGGGTCAAGAACGGGGTCATGGCCATGCAGCCTCTCAGGCTGAGCCTCTGCAGAAGCCCTTAACCTACGTGGTGTTTGAGAATGTGGACGTATCTCGACCCAACGATGCTAACTATGATTCGATATCCGCACTCTGCAAGGTGCTTCTGGAGACGGATTACTATAATACGACTCCATGTCGTTCTCAGTATGTACAGCTATTGGAGCAGAGTCGTTGGATGGGATATGTGCGTCTCAAGCTGCGAGAGGCGACTCCAATGCAACGGAGTTCCAGTCGAAATCCAAGTGAAGATGGCGATATGGATAATGATGGCGTTTATACGGATGGAAGTTCCGGTTACAGCACAGGAACGGGAACAGTGACAGCAACGGGAACGAGAAGAGGTAGCTGGGATGAGGGTGACTATGATCACGTGTATATAGCACGTTTGAATACCCAACGATCTCTGGAGGAGCTGAAGCTAACTCAAGTTGAACTGCAGCGAAATGTGCTGCCAGAGGAGTGTATTATTCGGTTGGGCAGTTGTCTTCCAGCCTGGTTGGAACAGAGCGACGACGATGACGTAGACTCCAATGAAAGCGAGAGTGTGGATGAGGATGATGATGATGATGATAATGGGAATCAACTGGAGCAACGATCTGGCTATGAGACAGTCCAAGTACTGCGTCAATGCCGTGTGGAGCAACTGCGTCGTCGTGCACTCCTCCAGCAATGCTATCTCAGCTCTCAGCAATTTATGCACTACTTTGGCGAGTTGCTCCGACAGCAGCTAGCGGCTGAATTGGACATCAGTAATTTGCATTTGTCTAGCGGCAGCTATCGTGGTTGCAGCATCTTTACCACAACGGAGGAGCTGGTGCCCGCCATCCATGTGCCACACGGTTGGCCGGATTGCGCCTTTGAATTCAATCTTCGAGCTCGTCCACAGCTCACAAATCCCCACACGGGCGATAAGTATCAATGGCCGACGGCAGCAGTGAGAAAGCGTATTCAATCCTTCGGATTCCATGTGGTCCCAGTGGGATATGCTCCAAAGCGAGCACGTAATCCCTTTCGGGAGTTGGAGTGGCGCATTATATTCCCACAGGCGGAACTGTATTTGGAGCGTCAATTAAGCCGGATGCAGTTGAAGATGTTGCTCCTGATGAAGATATTAATAAGGAGCTTTGTCAACGATAAGTGCCAGGCAATGGGACACATCATGGAGCAACTGCGGACACATCTCTTTTGGCAATGTGAACGACATGGAGATGATTGGACAGAGGAGTTCCTCGGGGAGCAGGTGGTTCGATTTATGCGCTCCTTTGTGGATTGTCTGGCTAAAAAGCATCTAAGTGATTACTTTATTGAGCGAAGGAATCTCTTCGAGCATGTGCCGGAGGATGCTCTAATGGAATTACGATCTATTATGGCTGGAATTGCTGAGCAGCCACTTGTCCATGTACTCCAGGCATTGGGAAATCTCGAGCATGCCGAGGACTTTTATCCCAAGCTCAATTATGGACAAATGCTGGACACTCTGGTCACAATGGATTATCTACAGTTGCGAAACAAAGCGAAATTCTCACGTAATCCACTGATCACCATAGAGCAGGAGAATGAAAAAGAAGAAAGAGAGGAAGATGCTCCTATTCAAAGCGATCCTCAAGGTCTCCTCGGCATGAGGCAACATCAGGTGCGAACACGTGGCAAGCTCCGTCGCAAGACGCAACTCCTGCGTGCCCAGCAACTGATGCAGGCCGAGCAGAGACGCAACTCTTTGGACTCCTTGACCATGGACATACCTCTGCTGATGCCTAGAGAATCCCAAGCATCTCACACTTCCAGCAGAAGCAACTCCTCTCTTTCGACAAGTCCACAGCTTAACGATGGCGTCGAGATTCTGAGACGCACAAATCTGCTAGAGCAGCTCTTGGATCACATGCTGTCCATGTTGTCGAAGGCAACAGAGTTTCGCAATGCTCAGCACGGTCAGCTTTATCTGGAGCAGGCACAACGTCTCTGTCGCCTGTATCAGCAGCTGGGTTGTTCCCAGAATTCCCAACATTATGCAGAGGCAATCTGTCAGGCGGCAAGTAGACTCGAGAGATCCTCGAGCAGCAGTCCAAGGGTCAGCTGCAATTCCAGCTCCCGTTGCAGTCCCTCGCATCATCGCAAGTCCCTCAAGTTTGTGGAGCATGTGGTGCAGTTGCACACGGGAGAAGTCTTGCCCCTGCAACGTCCCTCACCACCAAGTGCAGTAAGGGTTCCTCCTCCAACTCCACCCGAATCAAATATAAATGAAATCATCGTGGAGTCGCCTCCATCTCAATCAGAAACAGAAACAGCAGCAGTTGCAGATGTGACAAGTGGTCGGACAACTCTGGAAACTCTGCTCCAACGCATGCAGTTGGATTCCCCGGTGGCAATCCAAGCAATCAGCTCCAAGACCGAGCAATTTATGCAAAATTTGGAGCTGCGGGATATGCTCAAGCGAAAGACACAGAAGCTAAAGAGTGCCTTCAATTAGGGAGTCCCTACCTTCATTCCCCTAAGCTATATATATAAGCTGATTCTAATTAATAGAGAACACCCAAAAACATTTTTCAAAAGACAAGAAGCAAGGCTTAGTTTCCAGCGATGTCAGTCGCATCATCCATCCAGGCTTAGTATTATTCTTTCATTGTTAGAACCAGTTGTGAATTATAAGGAATAATAATAATAAAATAGCTGATGAAGCTAACTTCACTCTTTTGTGTGTTCTTATCTTTTTCTTTTTACTTAAATTTTCTGCCCTTCTCGCTCTGTTTCGATATTGGTTTTTATGATTTGTAAACTGAGCAGTTCATGAATTTCATGGTGTAAACGTAGTTTAAATTTGCATTTTAAACTGTCGTCTAGGAATAATAATAATAAAGTGTACTCACATCAACGCCGTGCTCCGCATAAAAGTCTCCCGTGCCCATTGAGGCATAGAGCTTATAGCCCATCTTGGCCAGATCCCGAATAGATGAAAGAAGCTCCATTTTGTGCTGAAAAAAGAAGGAGGATGTATAAAGAGGATTGTAAAAGTATTCCGCATAGTTGAGCTCACCTTGAAGCTGCCAATGGATAGGAGTATGGCATTCTTGGGTATCTGGAAGCCCGTGGACATCATGGCTTTTAGGTAGGCCTCATAGCGATTGTCGCCAAAACAGGCCACCTCTCCTGTGGAGGCCATCTCGACACCCAGCTGGACATCGGCGCCGGCAAGGCGTGAGAAACTGAATTGAGGCACCTTGACACCGACTTTCCCAACGCCATGGAGGACATCAATAGGTTCCACCTCCATGCCAACAATAGCTCGAGTGGCAGTTGCAACAAAATCATGATCGAGGGTCTTGGACACAAAGGGAAAGGAGCGTGAGACACGGACATTGCACTCGATGACCTTCAGTTCATTGTTCTTGGCAATTAGTTGCATGTTGAAGGGTCCAGTAACATCCAGAACACTGGCCAGATCCCTTGTGATTCTCTTAATGGCCTCCAGTGTGGCGGCATTAAGATCTTGTGGTGGTGTCACCAACGTCGCATCTCCGGAATGAACTCCTGCGTTCTCCACATGCTCGGAGACGGCCATGCAAAGGATTTGTCCATCTGCCGCCACGGCATCCACATCGATTTCCTTGGCTTCAGTGAGGAACTTGGAAATGACCACAGGATGCTCGCGACTCACCTCAGAGGCAGCATTTAAATATGTCTCTAGATCCTGATCTGAATAGGCGACATTCATGGCAGCACCGGAGAGTACATAGGAGGGTCGAACAAGGCAGGGATATCCCACCTCCTGGCAGAACTCGATGGCGGACTGAAGGTTCGTTAGCTCCTTCCACAGTGGCTGCAGAATGCCCTTCCTGTCCAGCATACGGGAGAACTTGAAACGATTTTCGGCACAGTCAATCGACTCGGGGGATGTGCCCAGCACCTTGGCCTGCTGACGATGGAGGTCCATGGCAATATTGTTGGGTAACTGGCCTCCCATGGAGAGTATGATGCCGTCGGAGCGTTCCAGCTCATAGATATCCATGACCACCTCAAAACTGATCTCCTCAAAGTACAAGCGATCGCACATGTCGTAATCTGTGGACACCGTTTCCGGATTATAGTTGATCATAATGGTTGGCTTCTTGAGGTTCCTCAATTCCCGAAGGCAACCGACTGCACACCAATCAAACTCCACGGAGGAACCAATGCGATAGACTCCCGATCCGACAACGATTGTATGACCGCCGGGGAAGAGAACATCATGCTCGAATGCATTATAAGTGTTGTACAAATAATTCGTACTCGCTGGCCATTCTCCAGCTACGGTATCGATCTGTTTAACATACGGCCGGATGTTGTACTCCAACCGTTGCTGACGGACAGCCAGCTCCGTGCTCTTGGTGGCCATGGCAATCTGTTTGTCCGCAAATCCCATTCGCTTGGCGCTGAGCAGAAGCTTTGGGGTGAGTTGACTGCCCGCCGATTCCAGCTGGCCGTAGAAATCGATAATGTGCTGCAACTTATGGAGGAACCAACGATCGATCTTGGTCAACTCATGCAACTCTTCAATGCTAATGCCAGCCTTGAGGGCAGCAGCCAGGACAAAGGGACGACGATCTGTTGGCTCCGAGAGTTGCTCCTTTTCGACGGGCGATAGATACGGATCAAAGCCCTGGACATCGCCATCGACCATGCGCAAAGCCTTCTGAAACGCCTCCTCGAAACTCCTTCCAATGGCCATCACCTCGCCGACGCTCTTCATGGAGCTGCCAATGTGCTTGCTGACGCGTACAAATTTAGCTAAATCCCAGCGTGGAATCTTCACCACACAGTAATCCAAACTTGGCTCAAAGCAAGCCGTCGTATTTCCCGTCACCGAGTTACGAATCTCCGGCAGAGGTTCGCCCAATGCCAGCTTGGCGGCCACATAGGCCAGAGGGTAACCCGTTGCCTTGCTGGCCAAAGCTGAACTCCTGGACAAACGAGCATTCACCTCGATGATGTAATACTGCTCCGAGTCAGGACAGAGAGCATATTGAATGTTGCACTCACCGACAACGCCAAAATGACGGATCACCTTCAATGCGGTGCTACGGAGCATCTGATATTCGCGATCGGAAAGAGTTTGCGAAGGAGCAACGACAATGCTCTCTCCCGTATGAATGCCCAGTGGATCAAAGTTCTCCATGTAGCAGACGGTAATGCAATTGTCGTAAGCATCTCGGACTACCTCGTACTCCACCTCCTTCCAGCCCTTCAGGGATTTGTCCACAATCAACTGACTGGAATGGGCCAATGCCTGTTGAGCCAGCGTTTGCAGCTCCTGCTCGTTGTTGGCAAACCCGGAACCCAATCCTCCCAGGGAGAAGGCGGCACGTGCCATCACCGGATAGCCAAGACGTCCAGCTGCCTCAAGAGCCTCAGCCACAGTGTAGACGGCCTCCGAGGGAGCGACACGTTCTCCAATCTCATTGACCCGCTCGGCAAACAACTTGCGATCCTCTGTCTCAATGATGGACTGTATGGGTGTACCAAGAATTCGTACATTATATTTGGCAAAGATCCCAGCACGTTCCAACTCTACGCCACAGTTCAACGCCGTCTGACCGCCAAATGTAAGAAGTACGCCATTTGGACGTTCCGATTTGATGACTTGCTCCACATAGTCAGGTGTTAGGGGCAGGAAATAACATTTATCGGCCATACCCTTGGATGTCTGGACGGTGGCAATGTTGGGATTGATGAGAACCGTTTGAATGTTGCACTCCCTCATCGCCTTGATGGCCTGCGATCCAGAATAGTCAAACTCTCCAGCCTGACCAATTGACAATCCGCCGGAGCCCAAGATAAGCACTTTGCGTGGTCTCGGCTGAGGATCGGGCCGTGTCACGCGCAATCGACGTTCGATCAGTTGAGGGACACTGATCTGCGGCTGGCGAATGGCATCGAGGAAGACATCAAAGAGGAACTCTGTGTCCTGTGGTCCGGCATGATGTTCCGGATGAAACTGTACCGAGAAATAGGGTTTGCTGCGATGCACAATGCCCTCGTTGGTCCCATCGTTGGCATTGACAAACAGCTCTTCCCAATCCGAGGGAAGCTTCTGCAGATCAACGGCGTATCCGTGGTTCTGGGAGGTCATAAGACAACGACTTGTGGCCCGATGGAGACAGGGTAGATTGTGGCCACGGTTACCGTACTTCATCTTGAAGGTATCGCAGCCAATGGCCGTAGCCAGCAGCTGATGGCCCAAACAGATGCCAAAGATGGGCTTCTTGCCCTCTAGAAGCACACGCTTCACATGCTCTACAATTGGCATGCAGCTGGTGGGATTACCAGGTCCGTTGCAGAGGAAGAGGGCATCGTACTGATCCTCTTGTAACTGGGCGCTCCAAGGGAGCAGTTGAACGGAGGCGCCACGCTGCAGTAAGCAACGTAATTGGTTCAGCTTAAGACCACAATCCAAGACGGCAATTCGTGGTCCATTTGGTTGAGGGGCTTTATAGAGCACCGCCTCCTTGATGGCGCACTCCTTGGCCAAATTCCGTTCATTGGGATCCTCGAAGGGCGACAGCGGCAGGCTCGGTTCCTCATAGACAATTCGGCCAAGAAGACTGCCCTGCTCCCGCAGTTTCTTTGTTAAGGCACGAGTATCGATGCCACTTATCCCGGGCACCTTGTGCTTCTCCAGCCACTGGGAAAGCGTCTGTCGGGAGCGCCAATGTGAGGGCGTGTTACAAATCTCGCCCACCACCAGACCAGCTGCCTGCACAGCTCCGTTAAACCACTCAAAGTGCTCCGGCAGACCATGTTCATCCAACTTAGTGACATCCGGAACTCCATAATTGCCAATCAACGGATATGTTAACACTAGAATCTGTGAACTATATGAACGATCCGTCAGCGCCTCTGTGTAGCCAACCATGCCCGTTTGAAAGACTACCTCGCCGCTTGTGGGCGTGTTCTTTGCCCCAAAGGAGCAGCCTGGCATTATGGTACCATCTTCCAGCACTAGATAACAATCTGTGTCCGACATTTCGCTAAAGAAAACAGAGGGGAAATTCCATTAAAATTAATAAAAATAATTTATTTAAACTATGCTTTAAATAAAATACATAATTTAAATCATATGTTTTTCTTTGCAGGATTGATCTCATATCCATCATCATTCAGTGTTAGCAGTTAACATAGTCAATGTTGATAACACTTCGAATTTAACAGAAAGCTGTTACCAGCGCGCATTTTTAAAATATTATAAGTGTATGTTAATATTACAATGGGCATATAAGGTCTCAAATAAAACTTATTATAAATTCAAAGATATATATCAAATAAAGCTTATAAAGGAAAAATATTAAACATATTATACGTTAAAAGAGGGGGATATAAAACCTATTTATTTCATCACAAATTTCTTCTCAGTTGATATCCTTCTTATAATCAGAATTGATCCGACGGCAGACAATAATTATTCCCAATTAAACACGATACGCATAACATTCTATCAGTATTTCCTTTCCTCTGTGACATAAACAAATAATTTAAAATTTATTGAATGTCGTCTCGTTGATTTCAAAGGCAGAAAAGAAATACCCTAACAAACGTAGTAATGGTATATTCGTATATTTGGAAGCCCTCAAAGTTCAATTCGATTTGATTGATGCCGATTTCTTAAAATTAAAATTATTTACTTTGAAACTAAATAAATACCACAAAATAGATATTCGTCTGTTATTATATCTTGAGAAACAATTTAAATTTAATACTTAATTAATTGAAAGTAAATTATTTCAATTTAAAAAATATAGCATATATAAAGTGGTTTTATTTACTACTAAATATATTTTGCAGCTGAAGTTATTCCCTATAATGATTAACACGCTTCTGAGAAAATTGTAAAAGCAGTAGTAAGAAAGTAGTAAAGAGTTAGGCCAATGTTGCCGAGCAACTTAAAATCCAATTGGAGATATGACATGTGCTTGCGCATACCTCAACAGACTAGATATTGAGGACCTTATCACTATCAACAGAGTGCATTAAACATATAAATATATGTACATATGTGCTGATAGATAGCAGCATGCACCACACATGGATAAATGGATAAGTATATAGCAAAATGTGTGTATAAATACTTTCAAGAAATGTGCCTAAAGGCTTTCAACTTGAACTTAAGACCGGTTCATCTTATTTACCAACACACAAACATACAAATGTACAAGAATACACACACACACACACACACATGTGAAGGTGAACAGACACGGTTGAAGTTAATGTCATTTAAACGGGCGCCTTTTGCGCCGCATTCAGCGATCAAAACATTAGAAAATTCGAACTTCTTCGAGAACAATAATGGGAGAAAATAGGGATATCATTGATAAACGTTAGTATGTTATCAGTTCACTCAACTTACGTTTCTTTGTTTATCGTCTACGTATGTTTTGTTTGACAAGTGCGTGAATTTATTAATTGCCCGCAAAATTTGCTAATTGTGTGGCACACGTGTGCACGTGTTTTGTGAAAAATTGCAAATGGCAAACGCGACAGAACTCAGAATGAACAACCGGCGTCAGCCACAGAATTCGTCGACTGAAACAGTAAATCATCTGCAAGCGCTGATAATGAAAATCCAGAAAGCCAAGTTTAACATCCGAACTTTAACAGAGCTGCAACAAAAAAAGCGCCGAAGTTCAATTGTCGCTGTTAAGCTAACAGAGTACCGATAAGTCTCACAATTTATTTGCATGTATCGCACTATTAAATAAACATTTATTGATGTATTCATATTAACATATAAACTGATTTATTATTCAAATTTTTTATACAAATGTTAGCAAGAGACAACTAATTTGGTCTCCACAACGCAGTATCGATAGTTGGAGTTGCTTTCAAGCAATCGATGCCACTATCGATACTATTGTCTATCAACAGTTGCTTCACACTATCGATTGTAAAGTCCAGTATCGATATTCATACGCTAAGTCGTTACAGTTTAAAATGCGAATCAAATTGTAAGAGTCAAAGATGAAAACAATTGAGTGTTGCAAAATGCAATTGCAATACTATTTAATATTTATTTATAAGTTATGTATGTATTTATGTATATACATCTATATATTAGGTATATACGTCATGTGCCTGTGTCATACATCATGTGTAAATGTAATATATTTATAATGTAATTTATATTTATATATGTAATTTATTTATATATATATAAGTATATGTATACGCATATGTTTATGTATATGTATGTAGTACAAAAGCATAACAAATAAATAACAAGAAATTATTCAATACATATGATGAAGTATTAGGACAACGCATACATTTTGGTCTACTTGGGAGGGACCAACAAAATGGTCCACTTTTGGTTAATACGCACAGAGAACAAAAAAAAAATGTTGTAGTTTAATAATTTTAAAGGGAAATCAAAACTTTAAAATCTGTTAAAATCATTGCTAAATGCGCTGGGTCAAAGTAGGAGTCCGTTATCCAATTTAACATTGGTTGGCGCATCCATGCCACAGATGACAGACTTGACAACCGCGGCGGCGGAGAGGGATGCATAGTTTTGCCATTTACGCGTCGACGTGCCATCCTTGTAGTCGGATATACCCTTGACCAATATGAAACTCTCCAGAACGCTGCTCATCTCCACATCCGTGGCCAGTAGACCAAATTTACGGGCAAACTGTGCACGCAGATCATCATTACGGAAAAGATCCCGGCCAGAGCCGATGGGTCCCAAATGCAGACGCATTCGCGTTACGCCGTTTATCTCATCCGCAGCAATGGGATGGGCCACCTCAATGACCTCGTTGTTTCCAATGTTCATAAAGAGTTTATCTGTCTTGCCATCGGGACGTCCAAAGTCACTTTCTGTCCTCAGGGCGAGAGTTTGTTGGGCATCGTTTAGATACGTTTCCCAAGGACGTTTCAGTTCCATGTTGGCCTGCAGACTCTCTGCAATCTGTTGCAGTGAATCGTTTACAGGGAAATATGTTTTCACATCCTCTCCGCTCTTGTACACATACACATAGGGCTTCTCCTTGCTGCAAAGATACAAGAAAAAAAGCAGGTCAGAAACAGTTCTTAATGTTGTTTATCCGATTTCATATAATCGCGCGATATTTTTAAAAAAAAATTTTACATACGGCACTTTTTGTCATACACTTATGTCTCCTACAGGGGAAAAAATAACATTAACAATAACACCAACAACAAAAACCAACAACAACTGTTAATTTATTCGATTACAATATATAAATTAGTAAGAAATGTAATAAAATAAAATGGTTTGAATATTCGCGCCAAGCGATGAAGTAGAAACGAACACTTTACAGCACTGCTCTAGGCAATACAGTGCAAAGAGCGGCTGGCACGCTGAGCTATTTGTATAGAATCGGTCAACTTATCGGTCTCAATATCTCGAGAGCCGAGCGGAAAATCAAAAAATTATATATAATTTTTTCGTCTTATTTCGACGTGTTCTGCCGGAATCCGTCGTGAGATCTTGTCGCACCCCTTATCGTAATCTTGCCCTTTTTGGAAGTTGTCATCAGTTTCTAATGAGTGTGTGGCAACTCTGCAGCACCAAATTTTTTTTGGCACTATTGCCGCCCTTAAACGTTTTGTGCAGCCCTGTTGGGCAAACTATTACAATTTTATACCGTATTTAACGCCAGATTTTAATAAAAATACAAGTACAGCGCTAAAAGTCACAGGAAAAGTTG
This sequence comes from Drosophila testacea, assembly GCA_035043265.1. Taxonomy (NCBI): domain Eukaryota; kingdom Metazoa; phylum Arthropoda; class Insecta; order Diptera; family Drosophilidae; genus Drosophila; species Drosophila testacea. Next base: position 6,133,792 of record JAWNND010000229.1, read on the forward strand.
TTATTAAAAGGTGTTGATTCTTCTGCACTTATCAATTAAGTAATTAAGGATTTAATTATTGGACATTTCATTTAAATTACAAAAGCCGCCGGCGTTTTGCGGGCTGCAACAGAAGCGAGTGAAATCCATGTCCAAAAGTTCTGGGTAAGTGTTGAAAAAGCTATTCCTTACGATATCCTGTTAAAATAACTGATTAAAATACACAGACGTGACCGTGAGCGAGAGCGGGAGCGGGATAGGGACAGAGATCGGGAGCGGGAACGTGACAAGCATTACGAGAGTCGCAGCAACCGTGCAGATTATGATAATGGTAAATCCTCCTCTCGCAATGGAGCCAGTCTGAGCAGCAGTTCCCGGAGCGGGCGTGATGAGCGTAAGCGCGCAAAGGAACCAACGAAGGACATTGAAAGAGGATTAGGATCACGGCGAGATGAGAAGCGTCGCAAGCGTTCCAGATCAAAGGACTACGATAAAGACAAGTGCGTAAATTATTTAAATTTTCCTTACATTTGTTTATAACGCAGGACTCTCACTGGTTCTCAATGTGACACTGTTATCTGTGACGCTTTTTGGCGCTCTATGACACAAGTAAAAAGTGTTCACATTGTGCGCTACAGCTCTAAAGTGTCACATGAGGTTTACTAACAAGTGGTGGAAGAACTTGGTCTGAAAGGCCTGGAAGGTAGCAGTCTTCTTGCGAGTAAACTGCGGTGTCTCAAAAGTCTATCACTGTATCTGCTGGTGAGCCGACCAATCTGCTCTTCAACTGTATGCAGGTTGAGGTCTCTATGGAGTGTGGAACCGCGTACGTACCAGGGACAGTTAGTTATCTGTCTTAGTACGCGATTCTGCAATACCTGGATTCGTTTGAAGTTGTTATTGACATTGAATAAAGCTCTATGAGCCTGTTTGAACCCAGCATAATTATAGAACTTGTCTTTGCAGACGTCAAGTGGACCGTGAACGGGATAAGGATAAGGACCGTGAACGGGATCGGGAGCGGGAACGTGAAAGGGACAGAGAACGAGACCGTCAGCGGGAACGTGATAAGGAACGTGAACGGGAACGGGACAAGGAGCGTGAACGTGAACGAGATAAGGAACGGGAGCGGGAGCAACGGGAGCGTCAGCGTGAATTGGAGTCACGTCGTCAGGCTCCTGCTGCCCCGCTCGTTATACCCGTTGGCTCCTCCAGTAGCTCATCCGCCGAGGAGGAAGAAATCGACAAGGAAGAGCAACAGCGTCGCCTTGAGCAGGAGATGATTAAGCGGCGCGAGCGTATTGAACGTTGGCGTGCCGAGCGCAAGCAACGCGAACAAGAGGCTGGTAAAAGAGACACCAAGGCAACGTTAGCGCCGACTGTGACGAAATCAGCAAAGAAATGGAGCCTGGAGGATGAATCCGAGGAGGATGATAGCAATCCCGCGCCAATTATTGATGTGGACACTGGCAAAAAGGAACCTGATTCGCCGCCATCCAAATTTCTTACCATACGCAAACGTTTCGATGATGATGTTGTTGAATCCAAGTTTGCGCCCCTAAAGCGTCCCACCTTTAGTAAGGTATTGGGCATGGTTCTGGGAACTCCAGCTGTAACTACAACAACCACAACAACAACAACAGTAACTACAGCAGCAGCTCCAAAGTCTGAGCCAGTGAAGGTGGATAACACTGAGGATAAAAATCAGAAGGAGCAGACATCTGAGCCGATTGTAATTCCTGATGTGACCGATCAAGTGACTGAGGAGCCCGAGACAGCAATGGAAACCGAGCAGGTGGCAGAAGTGGAGGAGCCGGACGATGATGTTGATCCCCTTGATGCGTACATGCAGGAAGTAAACAAAGAGATGCGTCGTGTCAATCACTTTGTGAGCCCCAAGGCACAAGGCAAGGGCGTGGTCATACTAACAGGCGTGGCCAAAAAGAAGACGACAACTGTGAAGAAGGGCGAGCTAATTGAGCAGAATATGGATAGCCTGGAATATTCTAGTGAGGATGAGCTAGAGGATATACGTGACACGGCTGTCAATCTGGCCATGAAGCATCGCAAAGAGTTGGCCAAAATTGATCATTCATCCGTGCGGTATGCCCCATTCCGTAAGAACTTCTATGTGGAAGTTCCTGAGCTGGGGCGCATGACGAACTCCGATGTGGACAAGTATCGCACCGAGTTGGAGGGAGTACAGGTGAAGGGCAAGGGATGTCCCAAGCCCATCAAGGTAAGCAATATGTTGGAGCAATTCAATTGAAGATTAAAATTGAAGGATTTTCTATACGAGTACTTTCAATTAAATTGAAGATTGATCGCATAAGTTTTTGTTGCATACGAATACATTCAATTAAATTAAAATTAAAAGATAAATAGATATTAAATTGAAAAATTGATATATTTTGATATCGACTTCTTAAACTATTTATGGATATTTACATTGCCTTTGGATCTAATCTGTATATTTGCGTTTTATAGTTTTTACCAAGTGCTTGAACAATGTGATGAGCTTATCCTACATATGCAAACTAAACTCTCAAAGATAGTTGTTTCTTGTAGTCTTTTATTTGTTTAAGTTAACTACCTCAACATTAATGTGCTCTCTAAGCTCCAATATTGTGAATACATAATTTTAAACTGTAAGCTTCAGCTATATATAATACAATCATATTTTACACCACACGCAGTTAATTAAATACTTACTAAGATTTAGTCAATTTAGTTATTAAAATTCGATTATAATCCCATTCTATTTGAACCATTACAGACGTGGGCACAGTGCGGAGTCAGCAAGAAGGAAATGGATGTGTTGCGCAGACTGGGATTTGAGAAACCAACGCCCATACAGTGTCAGGCCATACCGGCGATAATGTCTGGGCGTGATCTGATAGGTATTGCTAAAACTGGCAGTGGCAAGACGTTGGCATTTATTTTACCAATGTTTAGGCACATTCTGGACCAGCCGACGCTCGAGGATGGCGATGGCGCCATTGCTATTATAATGGCGCCCACGCGCGAACTTTGCATGCAAATTGGCAAGGATATACGGAAGTTCAGTCGATCCCTGGGACTGCGACCGGTATGCGTTTATGGCGGCACTGGCATCTCCGAGCAGATTGCCGAACTGAAGCGAGGCGCCGAAATAATCGTGTGTACACCAGGACGTATGATCGATATGTTAGCTGCAAACTCTGGACGTGTTACCAATTTACGTCGGGTCACCTACGTTGTCCTGGACGAGGCCGATCGAATGTTTGACATGGGCTTTGAACCGCAGGTGATGCGAATCATTGACAATGTTCGTCCCGATCGACAGACGGTCATGTTTAGTGCTACATTTCCAAGGCAAATGGAGGCTCTGGCAAGGCGTATATTAAAAAAACCAGTTGAGGTTATCGTCGGTGGCCGATCGGTGGTGTGCAAGGATGTGGAACAGAATGTGGTTATACTCAACGATGAGGCAAAGTTCTTTAAGCTATTGGAGCTACTGGGCATCTACCAGGAGACGGGCAGCATCATTGTATTCGTGGATAAACAGGAGAATGCAGACATATTGTTGCGTGACCTAATGAAGGCATCCTATCCCTGTATGAGTCTGCATGGTGGCATCGATCAGTTTGATCGTGATTCCACCATCATTGATTTTAAATCCGGCAAGGTGCGTTTGCTAATAGCCACTTCAGTGGCGGCACGTGGTCTAGATGTCAAGGATCTCATCCTTGTGGTCAACTACGATGTGCCCAATCACTACGAAGACTATGTGCACAGGTGAGCATAAACTTTTGACTTCTGAGGAGCTTACTTAATTACTAATAATGTCAATTGCAGATGCGGACGCACAGGACGTGCTGGTAATAAAGGTAGTGCCTTTACCTTCCTCACACCAGAGCAAGCGCGTTATGCCGGCGATGTGATACGAGCCATGGACTTGTCTGGCACGCCGGTACCTCCTGAGCTGCAAACTTTGTGGACGGACTATAAAGCGGCCCAGGAGGCGGAGGGTAAGACGGTTCACACCGGCGGCGGCTTTAGTGGCAAAGGATTCAAGTTCGATGAGCAGGAGTTTAATGCGGTTAAGGAAAGCAAGAAACTGCAGAAGGCAGCTCTTGGATTGGCCGATTCCGATGACGAGGAAGACATTGAGCAGGACATTGATCAGCAGATTGAGCAAATCTTTGCGGCCAAACGCACGGTCAAGGATACCTCGGTGGCCAGCACAAACTTGGCTAATGCTAATGCCACTGGGAATGCTAACAACGCATCTGCTCAAACGCCTTTGACTGTGGCACAGCAGCAGCAACAACAACAACAGCAGCAACAGCAGCAGCAGCAACAACAGCAGCAACAACAACAACAACAGCAGCAGCTGGCAGCAACCGCTGCCATTGGGTCTGACAAACTGGAGCTGGCCAAGCGATTGGCATCAAAGATCAGCAGTAGCCGGAACCTGGACACAAAGGTCACCCCGGTAGCCACTGAATCAATTATGAAGGGTCAGACTGGTACGGCACCAGCACAGCCAATGTTGACGGCACGCACAGTGGTCGAACAGTTGGCGGCGAAGCTGAACAACAAGCTTAACTATCAGCCGAAGGAGGATGAGGAAAGTCTGGCCGCGCTCATGGGCCCTAACAGCAATTCATTTACCAAGTACGAGGAAGAGCTGGAGATTAATGACTTCCCGCAACAAGCACGCTGGAAGGTTACCTCAAAGGAGGCGCTTGCCCAAATCTCTGAATATTCGGAGGCTGGCCTAACAGTCCGTGGAACCTACGTTCCCCAGGGTAAGAGTCCCCCCGAAGGTGAGCGAAAACTCTATCTGGCTATCGAGAGCTGTAGTGAATTGGCAGTGCAGAAGGCCAAGCGGGAAATAACGCGACTTATCAAGGAGGAGCTTCTGAAGCTTAGCTCTGCACATCATGTATTCAACAAGGGCCGCTACAAGGTGGTCTAGAATTGAAAAATCGAGACGAACAAACAGCAAGCAATAAACCGTTTCCGCATCATATAACTGCCTCTATGGTGTGCATAAATGCCAAGATTTGTTGTATAGTCCGGTCTATCATCTTGGCAAATAACTCAATAAACTTAGTGATGCTGTTGTAATCCTTAAGTTATCACTAGTGAATCGTCGTGTTTATCGATATCCTTTCTTGCGTGCGGATTGGTCCTCACACAACATTTTGAAAAATAAAACCAAACTGTAACCGATATTTCAATAAATATTTTAGGCAAATGTTTTAAATGTTCCCTTCCTTCGATACCAAATGTTTAATTCTAAATATTTGTAATACCACCCCGTACCTTTCTAAGCAATACTTATCCTTGGTTTATATACAATTGATGTATATAATATACCACAGGTTTTCGTTTTCCAAATTTTTTTGATGAGAAATTTTTGATATTTGAGAATAATGATGAGAGTTTTTTAAAGTAAGTTAGAATATTACAAGACTCGGAGAAATAAATATTATTTTTTCCTCGGGAAATGGGCTTTATTATTCCACAAGAATCATCATCACGCTGCTGACTCTATCGAATATTTATCGAAGATGATATGATATACCGGATAAAGGATAAGATCTGAAGAAAATGATAGTTTTACAGAGTGCCTGTCAAATTGAATCTGAAGGTAACGGCGGCGCATATTTATCGATAGCTCTAATCGATTGTCGTGATTTTAGCTTCCTTGACCGCTTGTCGTAAAATCCTTAGCTGGCATTCACATTTATTCATTTTATTTCTCAAAGATCTTTCACGTATGCTGTACAAAACTAAAATGTTTGTGTTTTTTTGATTTTTTTTTTTTTTTTATATATTTGAGTTTTAGCTTATTTAGCTGCATTTTATTTACTTATCGCCCGTTGCGCTTATCAATTGATTTTCATGCTACAATATTTTGTGTCTAGAAACTACTAAAATTAAATTTAAATGTAGTTATGAGCTTGATTTTCTTCATTGTTTTTTTTTCTTTTTGGTTTTTATATCAATTATCATTTGGGTTTTGTTTGTTTGTTTTTTGTGTTGTTTTTATTTATTATAATAATTATTATTATTATGCGCTTGAAAAAAATTGTCTGGTTTGTTTATGCACTAATTTGTCGGCAATGTGTTTGTATTTTTTTGTTTTTAATTTTTGATACAAAACTAGTTGTTATTTTAAAATTATTATTGAATTTTGCGCATGTTTTCGATTTTTTATGGCTGCTACACAATCAAAATCATTCACACGCATCTATATAGATAATTCATATACATATTATAGATCAAGTTTTAATATATAGATCATGTATATATATCTTTATCATTTTGCATATGTACAAGTCTAGTTAAAACTATGAAATGTGCTAAATTAAGAGAAAAAAAAATAACAAAAAAAATATGTATATATATTTATTAAAATTTTTATAATTAATGTAATATTATAGTTAGTTCTATTTATTAATCAATTGTTTTGTTTTCCTTCTATTGTTTTGTTTTTCTCATCGTTTTCGTTAGTTTAGTTTGGCAACAGTTTAAATTCGTTGCAATTTCCTCAGTTGCTGCTAACATTTTTCGCATTAGTTTACTTATAATTAAGAAAAAAATTATTTGCTTAAGCTTGTTGTTGTCTTTCCGGCTGTGTGTGTGTCAGCGTGTGTGTGGGTGTGTGTGGGTGTGTGTGTGTGTGGGTGCGTGTGTGTGTTTGCTAAGGTTAAATACGTGGCTAACTGGATACAAACCAAAAAAGAAACTAATCACTTTAACGCACTGAAGGAAGCATCAAAATATATCCTGATTTGGTTCCGCTGGGATTGGATCCGGTTCGGGTTCGGGTTCAGATTCGGGTTCTGGTTCAGCTATATGTTATATTGGTATGGGAAGGGGTAAACTTCTAACTATTGCATCTACTGTTGTTGGTTTTTGTCTTTTGAAGCTACCAAAAACTGATGTCGCTATAAGAATGTGATGTTAAGAGATCGCTGTGGTATTTACAATCAAAACTCTATAATATATATGTACATATACAGAGGCAAATATATAACTTTCGAGTGCTTAAGTTTAGTTAGTTTACCCAGTTTAGCTTAGTAATAGTATTTTTAAAGAGCGCAATTCTTATTATCGGATCACTTGAAGCAATTTAATGGAGTTCTTTTGGTCGCTTATCTCTGTGTCTCAGTGTTTGTGTGTGAGTGTGTGTCTATGTGTGTAGTGTGTGTGTATATGCACAGTAGCTGATTGAATCTACTTTGAATTTCTTGCCCTTGTGTGTTTATTTGTATGTGTAGTGTATAGTATTATAATTGCAAGTTTTTTCTTATTGTTTTCTTCATATATTTTCATTTTTTTGGCATTTTTTTCTTGTAGTTTTCTTTTATTTTAAAATCTGAAAAATAAATGAATTTCAAAGTAATTGATTAGTAGGGCTGATCAAAGGACGTTGGCAATAACTTAAGTGTTAGGTTCAGAGATTGAGACAATGCTACCAAAAAGAGAAACTTAAATCGAGTTTTTACTTTTACTTTATTCTCATCGATAGAACCAGGGAATGTTATTTATGTTATTTTTGTTTTTTACCAAGCAAGAACTCAAGATCTTGTCGAATTGGCATCTGTGGGTCATTGATAAAATTGATCAAAAATTTAGTCCGAGAGAGAGAGAAATATATAAAGAGAAAGAGATAGTGAGAAATGGCGTATTTTTGTTTTCATTTCATTGCTGTTTAGCTTTTCCCTTGTCTTCTTTTTGGTTTTTTTTGTTTTTATTTATTTATTTATTTTTTTGTGCTTTGGTTTTTACCCACCTTTTTCTCCTATACAATTGAATAAATTATTGCATTTGATATGTTGGTCCATTGTTTCATTATTCGTTCCTAAAAATTCTTGTAGTTCTTCCTCTTAATTTCTTTTTTTTTTAGTTTTTTTTCTCTTTTGTGTATGATTTAAAGTGTGTGTTGGGTGTGTCTGTGTGTGTGTGAAAGAGTGTGAGTGTGATTGCGGGTATGTTTATTGTTGTTGTTGTGGTCTGCACAAACTGTAAAATGAGAAGTAAAGTGAAATTGTTGTTGCTGTTGTTAGTTGTTGTTGCTGATTTGGCGGCCAAAACATCATCCAATTGAATCGAATGCTAATCCTAATCCGAATCGGTATCCAAATCGGAATCACTAAAGATAATAGTCGCCCGTTATGGGTAGAGAAGAAGGAGAAGAAGAAGAAGAAGTAGAAGAAGTTGTTGCTGCCCCTGCTGCTGCTGCTGCTGATGCTGATGCTGCTGTCGATGCTGCTGTTGCTGCTGTCGCTGCTGCTGTTGCTGCTGCTGCTGTTGCTGCTCCTGTTGTTGATGTTGTCGTTGCAAATGTTGTTATAGTTGTTGTTGCCACTGCCGTTGCTGCTGCTACTGCTGCTGCTGCTGCTGCCGCTGCTGCTGTTGCTGCTGCTGTTGCTGCCGTCATAAACGACTATCAGTATCCAAATCCCGCCGAGCCGTGTCCAGTCATTGATGGTGTTACACTACTAACTATACCTAATTGTGTGGCTGTATTATTTGATTGTCAGTGTTGTTGTGCTGCAAATTTCATACGTTTTTGTTTTTGGCGTTGATTGCAGAACCAGACGCGTACCACGTTTTTCTTCAAATCCAGCTTTTCGGCAATGGCAGCGATTTTCTCACCGGATGGTCTCGGCTGGACGGCGAAGTAGGCTTCCAGGGAACGCTTTTCAGGTGCCGCAATGGAAGTCCTTTTTCTTGAAAAAAGACTCGATATAGATTACTTTAGAAATGGGCCCTAACATTGGGATTATTGTCTGTCTGTTGTAGTTGTTGTTCTTGGTGGGTTTTTATTTTAGCGGTTTCAGCATTTTTCTTTTTCAGCCAGAGGACAACAATTTCGGTTTTGCCTTTTGGATTTTTTCTTTTTTTTGCTCGTAGCCAAATTAACACTCTGCCAATTAGATGATTGGGTGTTTTGGGAAAGGTTTGCGGGGAAAGGATTGTGCTGGTTGTAATTGTACGTACACAGAAAACAATTAGATCGAATTTTCATAATTAGTGTCTTTATATTGAGCTTTTCTAGCTAAAATAACTTAAGCAACAATTTTACAAAAATATTTTGTCTATAAGTTTCAAACGGAGTTATATCTGATGTACTCAAAGTATTTTTTATTATTTATATGATACCTAAAATTCTATTTTGAAAATGTTTGCTATTGGCGCTTAAGTTATTTACGCGGTAAGGGCTCGATATAATGAATTTAGTTATATTGATGATAATAACTGACACTTATCGGTGTTTTTAAACGATTATTGTACTTGAAAGAACTGTTTAAGGCTTATTTTTATTGTCTACTTTAGTGTTGTATTTAATAATTTTATCCCGGATACATACTTTAAAAGTTCAAGACAAAATCAAGTAATCTAATCTCGCATTTTAAAATGATTCTTTTCTGTGTAGTCTGAGGATCTGACTAAGTGAATGAGGATGAGGGAAGTTGGTTTTTAGGCGAGGGAGTCGTTGGTTGGTTGGTTGGTTGGTTGGTTTATTACCGTTCTAATCAAAACACTTTCTACCTTTTCTTTTCGCCCGCCGGCAGTACGCTGGGCGCATCTGGATCCCGTCGCTTGTTTTTCGCCTGCGCCTCGGCCTCCTCCAGCCACGCCTGCAGAATGGGCTTCAGTGCGATCATATTGTTGTGCGACAGCGTCAGGCTCTCGAATCTACAGATTGTACTCTGCGACAGCGCACCGACGCCAGGTAACTTGAGATTGGCCAGGGCCTTGCCCACATCGGCTTGCGTGACACCTGGAAGAAGAAAGCGACATTCATTATACTATGTTATATAGTACAGAACTGAACCTAAGGAAAACAAAGTGTATCTGAAATCATGACGAAGGACCTTAAGTCAGAGCATACGAAAGATTTCTTACATATACAGAGCTTTTCAAATGTAAAAGCGCTCGCTATAGCTTACTGGGAAAATATGTAACTTAATTATGGAATTAATTCGAGTTGACATCTGCGGAGTACTGAAGCATACAACACAAGAAGCTTTCTCGCCCAGGTGCTAATTTTGAGGAACACTGCTTACTATCCTTAATCGAGGCAGCTGTTAATGCCAAACAAGGATATTCAGATTATGCTTCTTCTTCATTGTTACAAGTTACAGGACATACAATTACAATAGAAATGCCTTTCGTTCTTCTCTTTTGTAAGTAACGAGCGTCATACATTTTCTCATCATTCTAACTACTATTAAAACAGCCAAATTTAATATGTATAATAAAAAAATCTACATTGCTTTGTTTTCATTCTTTTTGCATACCTCACGCTAAGGTAACTAAGCTATATTTAAGGATATAAAAATGAAGTTTTGGAGATTTTCAGGCTGAGAAGTATTAAAACCTTGCTTTTTGTTGACTTGATACCATTAAAGCGAAATGTGAGAGATTTGCGGTTTACGAATAATTTATTATAAATTGCTTGATCGAAGCTTTGATTTATGATTGAAAGTCTACGATAAGATTAAGCTTTTCAAATCATTCAAATATTTGGCGAAGTCACAGCGAAATTTGAGAAATATATGATGGAATTGTTAGCTTCTACTTTAGAAACGATCCAAAAGAATTGGCAAAATTAAAGTGAAATGTGTGAGCTTTGTATTTATGAGTTTAATTTGTAAAAATGTTTGATCAAAGTTTTATCTTTATGATTGCAAATCTGTAATAAGATAAAGCATTGCAAACCATTCAAAAGAACAAGCTAAATCTCAGCGATATTTAAGAGAAACTTCAGTAAAGAGATAAACAATTAAAACTTTATGATTAAAATAGAGTCTATTGAATAGACTAAAGATGCAGCCTAGCAAAAGATAAGATGAAACATTTCAAATCAAAACAATTGTCGAAATCACAGCAAAGTTTGAGAGATACAATTTCATCATTGAATTGATAGACTAGAGATGAAACCTATCAAAAGATACAACTAGTTCTATGCTTACCCAGCTTGATGCGACGCTGTTTAAAGCGTTCCGCAAACGCTTCCAGCTCTCGCGGATCGGTGTCAGTGTCGGGATGCAGGCCAGCAGCTGCGACAGCCGCCGTAATGACAGGATGATGTACCGCTGAATGCCCATGGTGCCCTGCATTAAATGCTTGGTAATCAGCACAGTGGTTGGGATGTGGTTGCTGCTGGTTGAACTGATATTTACCCGCCGTGTGGCCACTTAACGTGCCCGGATGGTGATGGCTCATCATATGATTCATACTGTGATAGGAACCGTGCAGGTGTTGGTGTGTGGGCGTTAATGGCGATTCCGATATGGGCGCTAACGTTGTCATCGAGCCCGTCGGATCCAGCATATCCAGTTGATCCATTGAATGGTGCATCTGTTGGATAGATCATAAGGAAAGTGCAAAATGTCAACTACTTAATTATTCCATAGGTTGTAAGCCATTAATCTATTCTTAAAGTGTAATAAATTTTTTAATATTATACAGATTACAAATGAACCAAACATTCCTCATTCTGAACGCATAAACGCACAAACACCTTGCAAATTACGAGCGCTAGATGGCGCTAGTGTCGCTTTTCGAGCCTTACAAAAGTAAATTGTAATCTTACTTATCAACACCTGACTTTCATGGGAAGACTATTCAACTAAAAATGCTTAGATTTTTTGTCCCTGATATTAGCAGAACATACAATAATTTTAAAAATCAATATTAACAGTTAATTCGTGGCTTATATTACAAAAAAACAACCATTATTTCAGTTTTTAAGAATAAATTAGAATTGAAGTTATATTAATGAAAGGATTATAAAAGTTTCAGATTTAATCTGTGTTTAAGATGCGCTCTATTAAGGCCCGATGTTTCATAGTCTAATTAAAGTTTAACAGACATATGTTTTTAAGTATCTTAAGTCAAAACATTTAGAAAGCTTTAAAATAAGAAATGGTTGTGAACTACCATAATTGATTCTTGTTAGTAAATCAAGCATGTTTTGAAAGTCTCCCAAAACCCAAAAAAAAAACAATATAGGAATTGTCGATGTTCCTGATATCAAGCAGAAAATGCTTTTAAATGCAAAAACATTTATTGATGAAATTAATGAAATATTTAAAAAGTCTGAATTAAATTATTTAAAATTGAAATTGAAAGGCATAAAATACATTGTAAAGTGTTTTATTTATTGTATAAAACTATGAAAATTTTCTAATTCTGATGAAATTTAAAACAAATTTAAAATCTACAACTCAAATTAAATGTTTATCATTTTAGGTACACCAGAACAATTGGGTTGTTTTCAAAATCACTTGTTTTTAAAATCTAAAGACATTTGTGGAACACACCTGATATACTTACTATAAGGCTGGCGAAATTATAATACCAAGAGAAGCAAAATATTATGAGAAATTTACTATATCAAGAGTTCCATGCGTAAAACGGATTAAATTGCCTCAATGCAGATGTCAAGGAGAGTCTATATAAAAAATGTAAGATTAATAACCATATCATGAAGATAATAAGGTTAGCAAAACTTGTGTAGCTTATGACCCATTCAATTAAGTGGCTTAGACTCAGTGTAGGCTTATATACTTATAAGCGTCTAAATAATTGAGTGTTATATCTTCGAACATAAAAACTGCATTTAAAGTTGAATATAAAAATGAGAATGCGAGCAACACCTTGTTTCTAATTAAAGTCCAGTTCCCAAAGTTTGGGGCTGTATGAAACCCTTTACTTTATAACAACAATAACAATAACAACAGCAGGAAAAATCTTGAAGTTGAAAAACTGGCGCAACTTTTGAAAAAGGATGAGAAGCAAAGTTGGTAAAGAAGAAAGAGGAGGAGGCCAGGCACTTGTTACGAAATCTTTTGTGTCATGTTGCTTTAATTGAACGAGAGACGAGGCTCACACACACAAACACACACACACACATACAGACACGCTCATCTACACGAATACAAGTGCAGGAGGTAACTTTGAAAGGGTCTTAACTGAATGAGACACACACACACACAGACACAGGGATAAAGACATGGACATGGCACACAACTCTTTTGTCTATGCATCAACAATTTATAGAATTGTTCAATTATTAAAACAAATATGAATAGCAACTAAAAAGCAAAGGGGCAGCCATTGCTGCTTTGCCTCTCACGCTATATTGCTCTCTCAATGCGCTCTCGCTCTCGCTCTTGCCTGATATCCTGCTTGATAACTGAGAAAAGCTCAAAGCTCAATGTATGTGCTCTCCCCTTCGCTCTCATTTGAAACGGTTTTTGCCCATTTGGCTTGTGTGTTGCTTTGTTAAGCATTTAAACTGATTACAGCTGAAAAGTATGCTACAACAAAACGCCAATAGCCAACCGGCCGCCCTTTATACGCCACCCCATTCCCAGTGGGTGGGGCACTCATATTTATTTATCTTTTTGAATGTGGCGCAGCCCAAAAACTAGCATATGTATATTTGTATGAGTGTATGTGTGTATATGTAGAAAACATACCACGCCCCCTCATGCAACGCTTAGAAATGGACAGAAAACGTGGTCACGTCTACAACTATACATACATACATAGATATTTATATGTATAAGTCTGTATATGTATACAAATAAATATGTATGTGTAGATGTATGTACGTAACTGAACCCCAGCTTTGTGAACGCTGTGCCAATTATGTAAAACTCTAAAATGATAAGCAGGCGCATGGGGGAGGCCTACGAAAAACAATAAGACAGCTGCCGGGAGGCCCAGTGTGACCAGCGTCAGTATATAAGAGAGCCAGCGACTGCGACGTCAGTACAAAGGTATAAGGTGGGAAGGGGGGTGGGGGATAGGGGGATTGGACAGTGGGCGAGGGTATAATATAAAAACTACAAGAGGTGGCCACTGTCTGATGCCTACAGTGACTCTGCCGGAGCAAACACAATGGCAAACTCTTCAATTATAAACCAATCCCAAAATTAGTCTGACTGTTATTGGTTTGCACCCTTGGCGCTCTCGCACTCGCACTCATTTGGGCAGCAGCATTGTGACTGTGGCTGCCTGGCTGCCTGGCTGCTGGTGTTGTTGCTATCTCGCTCGTAGACACTGCGCAACCACCCTGCGCCGAGAGAGAGCAGATGAGAGAGTGAGAGAATATTGAGAGTAACAGTGTTTGTTGTTGGCCTGTGGCTCTTGGGTCGTTGGGACAGTCAGCGACTGCGGCTGTGACAGCTGCTGCTCTGCTGTATTCTCTGCTACTGCGATTGTTGTTGCTGCATTGTGGTTGGCTGAGGCTTATGCAAAATTCATTTGGGCTGTGCCCACGAAAGCAGCCGATGTGACATCGTCGTGTGCTGCTGTCAACGTTGACGTCGGCAGCGGCATCTTCTTCTTCTTCTTCGTTGAGGCCAGTAGTGCCAGGCTGGCCCATTTCATTAAGCGCATAATTTGTAATTAATAAAATTATACAGCACACAAAATAGATGAGGCAAGACTTTGAGCGCTAGATGGCGTTATGGCAATGGCAATGACCAAAGCAGCCGCGTTAGAGCAGAAGCATAAACAAAAGGAGAACAAAGAGAATGCGGATGATGATAACAAAACATTTATCAGAGCGAGATGACAGGCGTGTGTGGGTGTGGCGTTTATCTCTGTCCAACTGCTGGGTCTGTGTGTGTGTGTGTAAGAAATGCATTATCAAAAGGGCAAATCAAATGCATTTTGGCAATAGCAAAAATGCAGCAAATGCATCAAATGTCAGGCTTAAAGCTTACATACATTCACATACACACATATAAATGCATATGTATGTACGCATCTCTCTGTACATATCGCATGTTCTCGCTCTCTCCTTCTCTCTCTCTCTCTCTGCCTGCTTGTGAGTTTCGTTCAGTGAGCCGCCATTTTGCTTTTGTTTTAAGCTTTGCATTTTTGCTCGCGTCGCTTCATCTTTTATTTAAGAACTTTGCCAACATAATTTATTTATTTGCCAGTTTGTTGATAAACATGTGAATGTGTATCGCTCGCTCTTTCTCTCTCTCTCTGTCTATCTCTCTCTCTCTCTCTCTCTTTCTTTACTCTTGTCTGTCTGTCTGAATGTTTACGCGCAAATGACCTCATTACATATAATATAATTTGTTGTTGTCCCACGTTTTTTGTTTGTGTTTTATTTTTTTATATTTGTTATTACACGCTTTTGGCATAATAAAGCGTTTTTGGCGCCATTGCGTTGCAGTTCTTGTTGTTGTTGTTGTCATTATTATTGCTCTTGCTTTAGCCGGCATTTTCCCTGTACTTTCAAAAGTACAATGGGTCTATTAAGTTTGTCAAGGATAATGGAAGTAACTAGCATAAGGAACTATAAAGTGTAAAGTCTCTAAATTCTTGATCAGCATTAAAAACCGAGTCGATGTAGCCATGTAAATACAAGGATCTCTGAAATTGTAAGAGCTTGAGACACCAGACTTGGTAAGTAGGTTCCTCTATGTCTTATCCATCAAAAACAAACCAAATTCCAATTTTGAGTTGCTTGTGCTTCGGAATAAAATATGTGATGTAGTCCGGGACTGTCCTAAAATTTTTACTTTGATCGGACAGAAAATTTGGAAGTTATTCAAGAAACAATTATTCACAGCGAAGGCCCAAAGAGAGAAGAAGAAAACATAAAATACAATTATTTATTGCTTTTCCTATAGGAACAGGGTCTCCCACAATCGAGCGTGCTTTACTAAAGCCTTTCCCTATTTGTTTTTCAATGTTCCTTTCGTATTTTTATTTCTGTTTTGTTTGGTTGGTTCGTCGTCTTGTTATTGCTTTGTTATTGTTCATTAATTTTTTAGCATTTTGTTAATTTGTTATGGCGTTGGCTCAGACAAACAGCTGATAATGCGATTTCGTCCTTGTTGACTGGGTCACATGGTAAGTGAGATAAATAGAATCATTTACAATGTCTCGTTTTTTGTTTTTTGTTTTCATGAAAGGGTTTCACATACATACATATATGAACATTTATTTTTGAATAACAATTTGGAAGATAGAACAGTGAAAGAATAAGTATGTTGCTGCATTTATTGTTTCTTACGCTTCTCGACTGGTTTCAGGATCTGGAAGGAACACATGAGGGTCTCATCCACTGACATCATGGCACCAGCATTGTCAAATTCACCGCAATAGTTGGGCGCTGAAAACAGTGTGACCAGCTGGCGTTTGGCAAAGAATTCGTAACCATCCTCGACCACCTGATGGGCACGACAGATGAGATCAAGATCGTGCTTTTGCAAGAATTTCCCAACGACTTCAGCGCCAAAAGTGAAGCTAACACCACGATCGTTCTCTCCCCAACCGATGGTATCCTTATCCGGATCAGACCACAATAGATCACATAGTAAGCCCTGATCGGGAACATCAGTGGGTCGCATAATCCGTTTGATTTGCTCCATGGATGTTAAATCGGGACTCAGGCCACCATGGCAACAAAAGATCTTCTCGTCAACAATCGCCACCACGGGCAGACAGTTGAAACAATCCGTGAATGTCTTCCATAATTTAATGCTATAGCGTCGCTTACACTCATCGTAGAATCCGTAGATCCGATTAATGCTAGCACACTCGTGATTTCCACGCAGTAGAAAGAAGTTTTCCGAGTACTTGATCTTATAAGCGAGCAGTAAGCAAATCGTCTCCAGCGATTGCTTGCCGCGATCCACATAGTCGCCAAGGAAAAGATAATTCGACTCCGGCGGATAGCCGCCGTACTCAAACAATCTCAACAGATCATAATATTGGCCATGTATATCTCCGCAGATCTTCAGTGGAGCCTCCAATTCCAACAGTATAGGCTGGGCCAGAAAGATTTCGCGTGACTTCAAGCACAAAGCTCGGATTTCCGTCTCATTCAGTTGCACATTCTTACCGGGACGTGCTGTACGTACTTCAAGAAGCCGGGCTATGATATTGTCCAGATTAAGTATTTCGGCCATATCGGAAGGCTTTTGGCCGGGCTTGCCGGTCTGCGGCTGTCGGGCAAACGTTTGGGACGCCGTTGGAACGATCTTAATCTGCTCACTGACCCTGACTAAACTTGTGGCTTTTCACTCTCTATATATGTATATATATTGTTCAATGATTTTCAATTATATTCTTAGTTTTTCGATTCTCTTTATCCAGAGCTGCGTACTTGTTGCCGGAACCTGGTTTGCCAATTCGGTTTCCGTAGGGATTATTATTGTGTTTGCGAAAATTTGGAATTTTAATTGGGATCGAGACAAAACCGGTTTTTTTTTAGATTTTATTTTTTTGCCTTTATTTTTGATTGCCCAAAAATGAAATTTAAGACCCAGTACTTTAACACTTGACAATGCCTCTAAGATACTTAGATTTGTCAAGTCAAATATAAAACAGGTTGCTTAGTATTGTAAACTTTTTCAAAACAGAACAGACACAAGTTCTAGGCTTACTGCACTTTACATTTAAAAAGAATTAAATTACCAGTTGTTAACTGTTATGAATTATGAAAATAATTGTAATTTTTGGCAGCCTATACATTTTATATATGAAACTTATTTTGTAAAGCCATGGATATCACCACCATTTCAAGAATTAAACTAACAAGAAAGTTAACTATGGACTTTTCCTCACTTTCTGAAGTTCTTTAAAATTTCTATCTGTTAGTCAAGGATACGGTTTGATTTAGATTTGCCTAAATGCACCCAAAACACATTGAAATATTTCTTGCTTAAGTATTTTACGTTAATTTAAAATAACTTTTAAATATTTGACGCTTAGCAAATAAATATGATTAAATGGCTACGCTGGTAGTGGAATTTGTGGAGTTCGCAGCGATTTGTATCTTTGCATAAAACGTTAAAGTTGAATAACGTCAAAGATTAATGAAGACGATTGCAGAACAGATTTTCAAATTAATTTTTTATACGATATGATTTTTCCATAACTTAGATAAATATTTTATAGCCTTAAGCTTAAGCATTTATAGCTTAGAATAATTTGTGCAACGAATATATAATAATTACAATTATTCCTTAACTTTTTATGTTTATCGGTCTTGAGCTTTTTACTTGTGTTAACAATAGTTTTCTTCCTTAATAGTACCTCCTTCTTAATTCAAAGTAATTTTAATGTTTCAAATACTCGTACTCCGTTAAGATGCTCTTTGAGTCCTCTATATGTAATCAGCTTATTGAGTCAAAGTAATTTTCACCTTTTCTGCCAAAATCATTTCGGAGATTTCATTTTTATACCCTGTGGGATATATTAAGTTTGTTCAAAAAGTTAAAGTATGTAAGAGGCAGAAGGAGGCGGGTCAGACCGCATAAAGTATATATGTTCTCGATCAGAAGCCGAGGCGATAAAGCCTGGTCCATCTGTGTGTCTATACTTCCGTCCGTCCTTCTGTCTGTCCAAAATCTCAGACGGTAAGTCCTATGGGCAGAAAAATTGGTACGCAGATTATCAGATTAAGTTTGTTTTTATTTTTGGAGCAGAAATACGTTATAACAAGAGCAAGTTTAAAGCTAAAAGCTACAGACTTGAGATTTGCTATGCATAAAGTTCAGAAAGTGTTTGGACCAATCGTTTGTTTAAAAATTTAAATGAGCCGCCAAAAACCATAACTCTGGCGATTATTAAGCTAGACATTTCGGATTATGCATGAATGATACTTGGGTTGATGTAAAACCATCGTGAAAATTGTATGTACATATATACACGTATGTAGGTGAGCAAGTTAATTTTATTTGCATGTATAAAGAATTTAACAGCGTCCTTTACTTTCACAGGAAATTTTACTGTCGGCTCCTTTCGACTGAATGTATTTGTTTTTTTAAACTTAGGTAAAAGCTCACGAAAGTTTTCGTTTACTTTACGTTGGCTTTATTCGAATGTGTGGAGCTCATTACTGGGACTTTTTCAAGAAGTTTTTGTCTAATTAGTTGCAATTTGTTAGTGACAGTGGTTAAGGGTGGACTTTGAAAAATTGCAATGTAAACAACAAGTTGAAGTGGCAATTTGTGAGCTGAACGAAAAACCTAAAATCAAATGCATTTGCTCTAAGAATCACTGAAGGGGAATGATGGGGTAACACACACACATACAGACACACACACACAGACGAACACTAAAACATACACACACACTCTCTTCCCAACCTAGAGCACCTGCACAAGAGATTTGGCAAACTTTGTTGGGCCCAAAGAACGCAAACAAAACATCGTTTATTTTCGGAAACAAAAGACCTCATTTTCCATTTGTTTAACCAGAGAAGCAAAGGACAAACAGACAACAACAACAACAACAGTAGCAGCAACAATAACAAGGAGAGACCTTATAAATGGATGGATGGTTGCTTTGTTATTGTTGCTGTTTGTTGAAATTAATTGGTGTTACACAAATGAGTAATTTTCAATGTACATAAATATTTGCACAAATTGCAATTTGCCAGCAATGCGCCCACAGGCCCATATACCATATATAACCATCTACATACACTGGAAAAAATAGTAAAGCGAGAATTCTTAAATAAAATTAATCAAAATCTGGGTGATTTAGGATTTTCTTAAACCGAGTACGAATTACTTTATTTAAGTACGGCTTTTCATTTCAATCTTAGCTTATATTTTGAATATAGTTTTTTTTTATATTTGTTTATTTAACCTCGACTATTTAGAAAGAATATTTAATGTGAAGCTATGCGATTTAATTTTAATCTTTTTGGAATTGCTTTAAGTCCTTTTTCTATTTTAGTCTTAATTAAAAACATATTCTGAATATATCCTTATAAAATTCCAGCTAAATTCAAAAACTTTAAATTTGAAATTTAGAAAGCATTTTTTTCCTGTGTACGCACATACGTACAACAGGGTTTATGTGTTCGGTTAACGGTTTCGTTTCCGTTTCCGTTTCGAGAGCTGTTTAAATACAATTTTTATTGTCAAGCGTTAATAATTTGAACAATGAATAATATGAACGGTAAGCATCTGTTATTATTCCAAACAAATCAAAACAAGTGGACTAGGGCGTCTAACTGGCTGGGCGGAGCAACCCTGTCACCCGTCACCCGTCACCCTATGACTATACCATCACCTATGACCTCCGTCCTACATCCATCCTCCTCCATCCTTCATCCCACGCCGCACCGGCCACACAAATCTTCATAAATTGCAAGCGTGTGTGCTGTGAGGGAGGGGGTTGGGGGGTAAGGTGGGAGTCAGGGACAGGGACAGGGACAGGGACAGGGGCGAGACAGTTGGGAATTGAGACAAAGTGCGAGAGGCGAGAAGTGCCGGCTTGTCCTGGCCCTTCAAAAAGGGGTCGCAAATGGGAAAATGATACACTTTACTTTGCAACGCGGACGTTGAAGCTGACTGCGATGCTGACTGCGGCGTCTGTTGCACACACAATCAAGAAACAACAAATTGCCACATAAATGTGGGGTGGTTTGCCACGTAATAGATTTTATTTTATTTTTATAACGCAACACAAAGGACGAAGGACACGGGACACGGGACACGAGACACAGTTCGACGTACGCAGGACGTGTCTTTACTTACTTTTACTTTTACCTTTTGCTGCCGCCGTCACAGCAGCCACCGCAGTCTCCGTCGCCGTCGCCGTCGCCGTCGCCGTCGTTGCCATTACCGTTGGCTAAAGGAATTCCCAGGACATTTGTACACGGTGCAAAGACTCGCATCCGCATGGACAGCTATACAGTGCACCTGCACACAATAGCCCAAGGGTTCGATTGTATGGATGGCAAGTGAATCTGGGGAAATTGATACCTTTTTGTTTCAATCCCAGCACTTTTTCCATATCTTTTAACCGGTTCGCAATTGATTAAAGTGTCCCATTTTCTAATTTTTGTTTTTAGAACTTCTGCTTGGAATTTATAATTATTTAAAAAAGAACTTTTACAATTTAAGAAAGGTTCCCATAAATTTAAGAAATTAAATTTATATTTTTAGGGTTCATTGCCTCAGCATAAAGAAATTATTTTTCTAAATATTAGAAAATTCGACTTTTATTTAAAAAATACTTTAAAGAAACTTATTTCTAAAATTAAGGGCTATTCGCCTTTTTTAGGCCGACTTCTAAATTTAAGGGGTGAAAATAGTTATTTTAGGGCGTGTTACAGTAATTTTTTTTGAAATTATAGACAAGTATATGATGTCGGTGAACCGGATCGCTTGTCTAAATAAGCTATCATTGTACGTATTTAAGCTCGAATGCAATTAAAGTTTAAATTTAACGCTTTACCAATTGGAATTTATCAAAACACAGTCTTATTGCATTATGAATGATGAGTATCTGAAGGATAGAAGTCGGACATATGCAGAATAGCATAATCCTAGCTCTTCTTAGTTAGTCGAGACACTAAGCTAACTTTATTTAAGTACCACTTAACAACCCCTTAAAACCTCTTACTCCTACAAAATATGTAATAGCTTCTGCATTTTTACACAATTTTCAAAACCTCAATATAAATGTATTCATTTATCCCGAATATTTCATATAGTGGACAGAAGAAGAATGCTGTTGGGATTATTGTTAAATAATCAAAATGATTTTGCAACAATAAGTTTGTGTTTAATAAGTGAAACAACAAAACAATATATTAGTGCAATAAGTTTCAGGGTTAACATATTGTTGTTGGCTCATCATGCGTGCCACAGAACCGCATTTCGACTGGTGACTGCATTGAAAACCACCAGCAGCCACAACACCTCTACCAACATCATCCTCAACTCTCATTCCATCCCGCCTCGAGTCGCGTCTTTTTTTCTTTTTTTATTTTCAATGTAGCTCGTAATTTTTTACACATTGCGGTCCCAGCTTAACTGTGCTACCGGCTGTTTTTCTTGCTCTACTGGGAGACATATCAATATAACCGGGCCTCACGCACACACACACACTTTCCGCACACCCTGTAGAGTGTGTACACCCCCTTGTGTTGAGCTCATGGTACGCATAACGACGACGGTGATGGTGAACAAGTGTAATCGTAGTGCTCGGTAGATCCGGCAGGTAATAGGGGGAAGGTACCGGCATTGGGTAGTAGCAATCACACGGCTCTGAGCATTTGTGAGGGTGTAAGGGGTGAGGGGTGAGGGGTGACGGGCCGACCCTTGTGTCGCTCCCAAGTTCTCTGTGCAATAAAAACAACAAAAAGCAAAAAAAGGAACAGCAAGCCGACAAGGACGACGAGGACACGGGGGACCACAACACGGCCCAGTAATAGAAAATACTATTCATGTACTATCCGGTAAGGATTTCCGACGGCAGGACGACAGGACGACAGACCGAGAGTAAGACAGGTCCGTATGTCGACCGGGTGGGATTGCTTGCACAGGTTTTTCGGGCGACATTAATATGTAGATGCATTAAGTACATTATCCGGGGTTACAACCTCACAACATGGATGACGACAGCAATCGCGTCCGAGTACCGTTAGCTAACTTCCGAGTTCTGTGTACCGTGCGCTGAGTACCGGCAAATAAGGTAAACGTCGGAGTGTGCCAGTGTGCGTGTCAGTGTGTGGCGGGACAGTGGTGCGAAATTGATGAAAATGATCTTTGACATATGTGTATATATGTAATATTATATAATATAATATAATACAATTTAGTATTATTGTATGGACAAAATGTACGCCCTGCTGTCCAAGATTTTTCTTGGGATTAGTTTAAATTGTACTTGAAATGTTGTCACCAAAAATGAATGTTCATAGCGAAATTTATCTGTATGAATCCCACGTACAAAAAGGCTTAAAACTATATAAAGATACATTTAATTGTGAGATTGTAATTCACAAGTGAATAAAACTTCGACTTGAATTTGTAAACACGAAAATCAAGATATGTTTTGAAACTCTGCTTCAACTAGATTAAAGATTTTGTAAAGCCAATAATAATTAAATTAAATTTAATAATGTACTTCTTGTAGTTATAGGATTACATTAAACTCTGATAATGTTCTATTGCATCGACTAATTTAAAGGTTTTCCAAACCAGTTGAATTGAAATTATCCTTGATTTACCTTTTAAATGATAATAAATGATTATTAATAATAAAAAAGTCAAGCTATAGAAATAAAAGAAAAGGGATTTGAACAACTTGTTACATTTGTTGTGTACTTGGTTTGGTCCCACTGTGCAAGAGTTCGCACAATTTTCGACTTGTCGATCTCTCTCTCTCTCTCTCGTACATGACTAGAGGGCGCAAAATATTATGATTTATTTTTATTATAGCGGGTAAAGTGGTCTTTACAAGCATCAAACAGAGGCGTAGCAAGCCTCCCGTACTCAACATCCACATCTACATCCGCATTCGCATTCACATACACATCCACATCCACATCCACACTCACAAATACACTCCCATCAACTGGCAACAAAAAGGCAGTTAGTTGGTTAGCAAAAGGTACGCGGTCGGCATGAGGATGTGAATTTGGATGTGGATGTGAATGTTGGGATGTGGATAGGCTCGTCAGGTGGCTGGAAGCGTGGGTTTTTGTTGTTGTTGTTGTTGTTGTTTTTTTGGGTATGGGAAGAAAAGTTGTTAAATGGACGGGTGGATTTGCACTTGCTGCGCTGACTGTTATCTTCATTTTTGCTTTCAGTTATATTGCCTGAGAATTCCTGTGGGAGTTGAGAACCAGCCCCAGTATCAGCTCAGTCCCTGCTCTCTGCTTAAACTCTAGTTCCGTCAGCCCCTTTTGGCCAAAGCTAAAACAAATTGTATGCTGGGCATAAAAAACAAGCGGATCAAACAACAATTCACAACAACAATGGGTAAATCGAAAAACTGTTTGTAGCATTGACCATTGAAATTGCATTAATGCTTTGTATTCATATAGATAGAGAGAGAAAGAGAAAGAGAAAGAGAGAGAGAGAGTCTGAGAGCAAAAATATGTAGAGCCACCCTCTTGATAATGGAAATCTGCGTATAATCCCCGTGAATTGAAATGATGGGCGGGATAAACTAGTTATGGCCATTAATACGATCAATTTGATGCTCACTTCGGTGAAAGTAAATAACAACCTTATTGAAAATGTGTTCAAAACATATTTGCCAACACAGAAAAACGAACACAAAAAAAAAAAAAGCAAAACAAAAATAATGCAACCCTCTGATACCTTTTGTCCCTTCTCCAACCAACCTTAATGGTGTTTGTTACCCGCCTTTTGGTTGAGTATCTGTAACTGATAATTGCAAAGTTGTTGCCAGTTTTCAAGCTATCCTCATTCTCATCAGCATTCACATTCTCATTCCGATTCCGATTCTGATTCCCATTCCTATTTTCAATTCTATTTCCCATTTCCCCTCACTTTTCCAGTTACCCTGTCTGTAGATTACGTTTTACATATGCTCAGTTTTTCCAGCCATTTTCAGAGGGTTCTGTTTGTCCGCTGTGGGTCAAGTGATGCGTTGATGTGCATTTTAAGCAGGTTAACCTGTTAAGTGTCATCACAAAAAGGGTACGACTTCCATTTTGCCTACAACCCGCCGTTCTTCTCTCCCCTTTTCACTGAGCATTAGTGGGCGAATTGACAGGTATTCCAACCGGCAATGGACTTAACACATGGCTAGATTAGATTCGGACCTAACAAAGTAAGCTTTATCCTTAACTTAACTTTACTTTAACTCAACATTTCAAAGTCAATAAACGTTGTTTATAGGGTAGGTCGACTAATTGAACATTACTTTCTAGTAACAAGATATTCTTTCTTAGTTCTATTCAATTCAGCAAGTCAGATTGTCTATAAGGTAGGGGAACTACTTTTCTTTCTAACCAAAAGACATTCGTGCTTAGTTCTACTAAGTTCAGAAAGCCATTATATTTATATTGGTTAATTGCTGTTGTTTACAAGTTTTTAGTTAAACATTTGTTAAAGAAAACTTTTAAAATTCTGATAATAGATAATTAGAATTGAGAGTAGGGAATCATGGCTTGGAAATATTTTTGGCATCCGGTAAAGAAACGATTAAAAGAACGAAAGTGGATTAAGAGACTAACTACTTGAGAAATATTAGATCTAAATACAACTGATTTGAAATGTTTATACATGAGAGAACTAGATTAGATACTCAAGTGTAGATATTAAATGTAGGAATCTTCCTATGCAATAGGAAACTAGACATTAACAAACAGTTAAATGTATTAAATGATGACTAACGAATATAATGGTATATAAAATGATATGTATATAAACTATTAAATTAGATAGTTTTAGATTTGATAGAAAATGTAAGTGATCTATTTAATGGTATCAAAAGTTTGCTCAATATTTCTGGAAATGTGTATAAATTATCTTAGAATTAACTAACGCATAATAATTATTATTTATTCGGTTCTGTTAAATAGTATATCCTTAATATAAGCACAAATACTGAAAAACTCTTTGTGACTGGTGCGATTATAAAAATATATATGAAATTAATATTAATAATAGCTTTGCTTGTAATTTTTTAAAAGAGAACAGGTGTTTTAAATTGGTATAATTATAAAAGTAGACCTTGACAGGGCAGTTGAAGTTTAAGCTGAATCATCATTGATTCTCTCTTTGACATGCCACAAATACTCGCAAATAATTTCCTGGTAAGTAATTTTGGACAAAAGCTGCAATTCATCGAAATAATTACTTAAGTAGCCCTTATTCAGAGAGTTGAAATTTTAAATATACTTCTATATTACTCATGCTTTCTTTGACTCTTCTTCTGTGTGACATTTGGTAATTGATCTCTTGACTATCGCTATTTACAAGGATTCGCTTTAATCCCATCGAGAATGTACATGGACTTATTGTACAATCAAAGTTAGTTCGGTGTTTAAGTACCAAGTATTGTAGTCAAATGTAAGCTCCAATTTGTAGCAATCATTGAGTAAACGTGCACTCAAAGTTGTATGAGCTTAAAACGACTTTTGGCCGGGATGTCTCGAATCAAATTACGCTTAAATGCGCTTTGCATGCATTTGAAAAATAGATGAAGCCGGCAAATGGTAAAAGTGCAATTTAAAGTCAATTCCTAACTTGTCTCGTCGTGTCTCGACTTGTCTTCACCTGTAATTGCAAAACTATTTTTAATCGCCATTCCCCGTTCGCCGGGCTATCTTGGCGGCTACGTGATGACCACGTTCACTAAAATGTAGTCATATTGACACGCCATGGCCATAATGAACCCTTGACTGACCCCTCACCCCAACCTTATCCATACACACATTCAACCACTCCCCCACCGCCCACATTGCCGGAACAGACACACAGTCGGCGTCCTTCTCCTCCATCGACATCCTTCTCTGATTGTCTTGCAATAAAAAAAGACAACGCACAGGACACAGACGCCCCTAAATAATTGATGAAGAAAAGAAAACTAAATAAATAAATGAATCAACGGAACTAAACCGAACGATATATAGCGAAAAGAAGACAACAAAGATATGGAGAGACTCCAGTAAATTGAACCGAACTGACATGGGACAGGAGACAAGGAAAATGGGACAAGGAACAAGGGACATGGGAACTTGGATGAGAATAGGACGTAATTGTCACTGGATGACACAAAGCTTTCTGCACACAATACGAGTCTTGAACAGAGTCACACAGAGACCGAGAAATGTTAAGATAGAGATAGAGAATGAGAGAAACCGCCTAAGTTTCACCAGTCCAGCTTGAAAAACAACAAGAACTACCAAAAGACGATTTTCTTTTGTTGAGATTATTCGTCTATCAGATACTCTGTAGATAATAATCCATATAATAGGCTTTAATCCACGGTATCGTATTCTATCCCTATTTTGTTCATACCTATGTTACAAGCATGAACCCAGCGAAATAATTTAAGTCTCAAAAGTATTTATAATCATACTTATTATCGTTTAATTATATTAAAAAACACTTTCTTATACTATTCAACAATATTAAATTTAAGATGTACTTAGAAAAATTCTGTTTTCAATCGAACTCGACTTGCATCATAAAAGTTTTAATCAAATATCATGTCTTAACTATATAAATATGATTCCTATTGTTCTTAAATTTTGGAGAAAATAATACTAGACATAACCAAATGTTGTCATTTATCGGTTTATGGCTTGGCTTAATAAAGCATTAAATACTCTAGTGACTTTAGCTTTTCATGCTCTTAAGACCTTATCAATTTGATAATCCCCTATGGTTGCCATTTACAGGGTGTGAAAAAACTGTGAACGGCTACTAAACAAAGTTAATGCATAATTAATAATAAAATTGTCGTGTTTTTCTTGTGTGCCCATCATTTTGTTATGGTGCAATATTAAATATGGTTACATATTTAATCGTATCAATCTAGAGGTGATAAATATCCTGACAATCGATAACTAGGGCGGTTAATCGATTAATTATGTAAGTACATATACAAAGTAGCTTTGAATCAATAGGTCGTTAGAGAAAGAGAAGAGTTAAAGCCAAGGCGAGAGAGAGATAATGCATTGGAGAGTCGGAAAGATAGCAAGAAAAAACACAGGGTATAGAGATTAGGAAGAGACAAAGAGAGAGAGAGAGAGACAAAGTGTCAATAGCCAAGAAATTGGAACGAAATAGCTTTTCAAAAATAGAACAATTCAATATTTTCGGAGTAAAATTGAACAGAATCTAGTCATATGTACGAGTCTAACTCTGATGGTATCAGTTTTTATTATATTTTGTACCTTTTCCAACAAATATTTGTTGTAACTGTTGTTGTTTTTATAGGAAAACCACCCACAGTAGAGTTGGCTCAATTTTGGTGGTTCTAGCGGTTGACTAAGTGGAATTTGATTGCGTGTGGAGTGGCAATGGTAAGTTAACGATATTTACTAAATAATATGCCAGTTTTATTGGGTCCTGTTCAGTTGAATTCAGTTTGTTTTGGTTTCTATTTTTTTTTTCTTATTTTCGTTTTTAGGTTTTCTAGGGCTTGGTCACGACAGGAAAAATCAAACAGGTGCACTAAATGAATTTCAATATGATAAACCACTTGTGGTTGGCAGTAGAAGTACAAGTACTATTACGAGTAACTGTCAGGTACTATACAGTGAGGGGTGGTTGCTCGCGGGGTCACGACTTTGTTTATTTGTGTGTGTTTGTGTGCGTGTGTGTGCTTGTGTGTGTTTGTGTGTGTTTGTGTGTGTGTGTGGAAAATGATTTGAGGGAAATTGAGCCATATGTTGCGAATACTAATGGATACGGCGTGTAGGTCTCACCGGGTTCCAGGGCGGTCTCTACCGGAAATATGAAAGTGTAATTTAAATTGAATTAAGTGTACTTTTTCGGTTAACATGCTACATGCTACATGGTTTAGTTAAGGGGATGGATTGTACCCAATGTAAACCCACCCAGACTATACTCATTTTCCTCTATCAAGAGGCAAAACTTTGCCATTGTTGTTGCTGCTGGTGCAAAATCTGTGATAAATGCCTGCAAAGTGGCCAGCTACTGTTCCCCTTCCTCCCCTTCCCTCTGGGATGTACTGCGCCCCTTTTCAAGTCCGGTACGGCAACCTCATTAAATCGCCTCTTGAGTTGAACAACAAAAAAATTGATAATATTTATAATAGTTGTTGCTGTTTGTAATTGTTACAAATGTAATGAACTCCACCCTCCCCAGTATGTATTTGCTACTATATAAAAGCCATAAAGTCCTCCTCTTACTCCCCACCTTCCCATTTTCCGAGTTTTATGATGGATATGATTATTTTAATTAGCATTATATTTGCTCTTATATTTACCCTTTCGTATTCTCATAATTGGCTTTTCATATGCTCGCAAAACTTGTTCATTGCGTGCCAAAAACCAAGGGAGGCACTGTGTTCGGTGGAGAAGGGGCGTGAGACGGCCGTGCGACGGGGGGTTGGGGGGGACAGTATCATAAATTACTTTAATTTAATGAGTTTTGTAATGTTTGTTGTACTGTGGGTTGAGGGAGAGCTGAGTTTTGTGGCATTCTCTCATAACGCTTATGACACATGTTACCGGAATTGATAGACAGCAGCCATCAAATCAAGTGGAAAATTCTAAAGTACACTTTTGGAGCGGGAAAGTGTACATTAGTACGGTAACGGTATCTAGAAAGCTTCCTCCCCTCGCCCATTTTAGAGTGTATTGAATGGAAGCTACAATTTTGTGGTAGTCGAATGTTGTTAATTTTAACAAAATTATGAGTGTTTGAAAATAATTTATATGGGCTTTGATTTATATGGGTTTTGTTCAAATGTAACGGACTCAATGCAGAGAGTTGTATGTGGACTCTTACTGGACATCTGCGTTTTATAGAATCAGTAGTTCTAAAAAGAGTACATTTTTTGTTTGTCTGTTTTCTCCACTTTTCTTTGTTGGGATACAACTTAGAACTCAACGTATACTAAAATAGATATATGATATTAGAACTAAACTTTTGTTTAGTCATTTAAAATCTAAAGCATTCACATAGTAATCTTTTCTTTTGAGGCATCAAAATTAGATGGAAGAATCAAGATGAAAATCATTCAGTCTAAAGCCATCAGAGCTTTAAAATAACATAATTTAAGGTCTCACAAAGCATTTGGTCAATTTCCAATCACATTTCAAGAATGGCAGCAAAACAAGAGGCTGGCGTAAGCTTTAACTTAGAGTCCAATTTGAGAAGCAATGAAGAGATGGATGAAGAGATGGAGTGTGGCAATGAGAGCATTGAGTTATCATTTGCTCACTTTGAGCAACATTGGCGTCTCCATTTGATTAATTTTGAACGTCAGCGCTTACGGTATATCTGTTGCAGTGATAAGGAGGCCTTATATAATCTGAATTTGAACTTGTTTGAAGAGGACATGGAGCCAATGATTTTGCAGGACACCAGTAAGGCAACCACAAGTTCCCTAAACAACAACTGAATTACTGCTGAGTCAAGAGGCTCAATGGACACAATTCTTTCTACTGAAGACAGCTGCAATCTATTAGGTCATTCTCACTAACCTAAACCCAAATCCGTACACACACTACATTTTCACATTTTCAGAATTTGTCAAAGTTGTCGAGCCACACGCCTAAATATTTGACGTGAGACTCCACATCAGGTGTCACCTAAGCAAAAAAACGATAAAGAAATAAGAAATAAAAAAATTAACAAGTAATATTCGATGAATTTGACGAAAAGTGCATTGGAAACACATGTCTAGGCTCCCATCATCTAAAAATTGCTATAAAGTTATTTATATGTACTTGTCATTCCAAGAATAGGTAATTTGTTTGGTTCAGTTCACTTGACCTTGAAATAACTCAAACTAAGACTGAGAAACTGTCATATGGTATTGGTTAATTGATATCAACAGTTTATGTGCATTTTTCTTTTCAATAGTTTCTATTGTAATTTCATCACGAGCTTGCATAACTTTAAACTTGCATAGCTTCGTGAAAACCAGCCGAGTTTTGAGCGGAATGTTATTTTGATCTATAAAATTATTCTACATTTTAAAGGCTGATGTTTAGACTTCTAATCAAATCCTGTTGTCCAAATTAGTACAAAACAACAGTTTAAATTCGATTCTGTCTTGTAAAATTGCCTGTCCCAAAGGTCAACAGACCTAGAACTGAAATAACTTTGTTAAAACCTGACCGATTTTTATGCGAAATGTCATTTTGATCATGATATATTCTACATTTGCAAAAAAGTTCGTATTCAAATAAGTTTACAGGACAGAGAGTACATTTTTTGGATATGTTTAAAGATGAATCATCTGAGATTATCATAGGCCTTCGATATGTTTGGAATCATTACACTTCTTGGGTAGAATACAAATTTGGTAATGGGAGGAGAGTTTTTATTGCTTTTTGGTGGAAAGGGGAAGTCCCTAGATAGCTCATTGTGATGCTAAGTGTAGAAGGTTGTTGCACCTGAGACCGAAAGCGTAACTCGAACCAATTGCAAAAATGGGGTAAGAACCAGGCAGCTCACAAGTGTGTTGCGAGTGTTTGCTGAAAATTAAAGCCCACACGACGCTGCACACGTCAAGAATCGTAGCGGGAAATGTGAATTGGATGGAGTATGCTTATGGATATAAGAGAGGGAATGGAAATCGGTATCAGAATAGGAATGGGAACCACAACAACCACCGATGTCGACGGCGCGTGGACAGTGCGCACTTTCGTCATGCTCGATTGTGCCGAAAACAAGTGGAAATACAATAGTAACATAATCAGAATCAGAATCAGAACAAGTGAGAACGTTGCAGTCGAGTGTGCTCGACTGTGAGCACACTTGGTTTATTATATTTTAGACCGAATTTACCTAAAATTGCTTCTTATACTTATAACTTCTACGACTATAATCCAATCGTATTGAAATTTTCTAAGCACATCGACACTTTGATACCTATTAAGTATGCGAATCAGTTTGTTTTCATTGAAAAGTTGTTCTGGCTAAGCACTAAATTAACATTAAATTTGGTTTCTCTACACTGAAGAAAGAATTTATACAACATCCTTGGGGGCTTGTTTATATTATATTGAGAGTTATATCCTACATACACACCTAAAACAAATTCAAACTAAAGTCGGAAATCTTAAACAGAATAGAATTTCATTTCATTTTGAACAATATTTTTAGGTGAAACTTTGTTGAACTTCAATTGCAGTCATACATATTATTTAAATAATCAAAAACATTTGATATACTGTAATACTATTAGACAAAGTTTAACAACATTTTTCTTTTCTTAAATTGTTGCTTACGTTATTTTTGTGAGAGGGTTTATAGTCACAAACCTAAAATACTCCTCTACGCTTTGGCTACCGGGTCGAAAAACTAGCGAACAACTAGTCGAAAATATTCATATAGACTTGTATGTATGTATATATATATATATATGTATAGGTAGAAACAGGTTGCTTGTGTAATTTGATTACAATCAACTTCTAATAGAGTTCCAACCACCAGCTGCAACACCACCTTGCACCCAAATGACACAGGCGACAGTCAGACACAACTCTCTTTCTCTCTCTCTCTCTCTCTCGTAAAGCCACTATGCCACTTGTCAGTCCCTCCCTTCCTATCCCCCCCAAAGGACTCGCGCAATCGTCCTTTGGCCTGGGTACGCCTCGAGCTGAAGTAGCGGTACAATACAATTAACGACACGAATCATGATGTGCTTACCTGGCAAACGACCGTCACGTGGCCCGTTCCCAGAAGGCTTACACGTCACAATTTTAATTTTATTAAAGAAACATTTCAAATTAACCACATACACTCACACACACACACACACACAGGCACACGGTGACAGGAACACGCATGTGACCAGCAAAAGCGGAAATTGAAGTTGTTGCCATTGTCGTTGTGATTGTTGCTCAGGTTGCTCATATTGCTGATGTTGCTGTTGTTGCTGTTATCAAAATGACTGTCATAAAATGCAGGACAACGACTAATATCCTATATCCGAAATACACACACATCCTCCCACTAAGTGGACTAATTACAAGATGA
Source organism: Drosophila testacea (assembly GCA_035043265.1). Taxonomy (NCBI): domain Eukaryota; kingdom Metazoa; phylum Arthropoda; class Insecta; order Diptera; family Drosophilidae; genus Drosophila; species Drosophila testacea. Next base: position 6,166,230 of record JAWNND010000229.1, read on the forward strand.
ACTCAATCAACCAATTGACAACATTTCCGGTAAATTCGTAACAATCATCTTTAGGCCTAAAACTAGTTAGCAATTACTAAATGAACAGTTACATTTGAGAGATAATATTTCAGAAAATCTCTTTTCAGATTCTACTGAGCTCATCAAACACATATTTATTACACTACACTACAGTTATTCCTTTATCCATTTTGTTGACTTTCATAGAAATAAACAAAAGCTATAAAAAACATAAACTTTGTAGTTAAAATTGGTGTAGTTAAATTTTGTAAAATATACAACTATTCTCAGTTTATTTTTGATAAGAAAACAATGAAAATATTTTGGAAAAATAATTGAATATCTGATTTGAACTTCAACACAAAATACAAACAAATTAAATGTTTTGAAAAAATAACTGAATATTCGATTTATATAAAAAAACAAAGTGCAATTAATATATTCTACAAAAAAACCCTAAAATAACACGTGGTTTCTTGGTCCAATGATCGTATTGAGAACATAAATCTGAAGAAATCGGACCGACAAACAATTACATTGAATTTGTAACTGGAATCGGTATTTAATATAATATATGTAGATTTATATTTGATATATGTACATATATAAGTATTCTATAGTGCAGATAAATTTGAAATTTTATTGTGCTATCGGCAAGTTTATCTAGACTGTATAGTTGTCGGCAAGATGAGAAGACGGTTTCAAGTAGTCAATCAACTTGCAACTGGGAATCCTATTAATTGATATTGATAGACTTTTGGAGCTTACCTGTAATGGACGTTGCGGGGGGCCACTCATTGTATGATGATGATACATCACATCGTGCTTGATTTGGGAGGGCATTTGGCTATGTACATGCTGGGCTTGGTGTTTCTGAATGTCAACGGCGGCGAGAGCTTCCGCTCTACTAAGTATGCCATCGTTGATACCCGCAAAAATATCACCCTGTATCGAAGAGAAACAGAACAGAACATGGTTAAAATTAGAGATGTGTCGTTGACAAAATTAACTTACTAACAAATTAGAAACTAGAACAGAAACTAACATAATAATGTATCAAATATTTCGAAATTAAATATATACATATATAAGTATTTGTATACAATATGAGAAGGAATCAGCCCGGTTTAATTTGGTAATGCTTGGCCATCTAATAAACTAAGTTCATTGGAAAACCTATAGTACATATATGTCAGCGATTATCAAATATCAAATGAATTGAAATATTCAGTTCAAGGTAATAGTTAGTTTTATTTTGTGTTTAAGAATAAAGGAATGTATTCAATAGATAAGTTTTTATGTGTGTTGTGTGTTTGTTTGTATGTTGGTTTGTTTGTTTGTTTGTTTATTTGTGCTGTGGCTTTAACTTACATTCTGACGTGCTGACCACGAATTGCATAATAGGGAAGCATCTTCTAATAAACGACTCTGAAAAGACGAGACAAACAACGATAGTATATGTATGTACGAGTTTATTCAGGGCTAAGCATCAGTTATATGTAAGTACAAGAAAATTTAGTAGAATTTCCTTAAGCTTCACCAACTCGGTGAAGGGAAATATTGAGGGTATTTGATAATTTTAACGACAGGTTTTATCCAATATGCTCTCATTTCTTATGTTATCTCAATAAAACACATTTTGTTGGAAATGGGATAAGCTCAAAATTGAAGACTATGACATAAATGTCATAAATCATCATTATTGCAATCAATTTAAATATATGTTTAGGTCCATGTACATTGTAAATACTATACGTAAGACCTTAATTAATGTTACAGTTTTCTTACCAGCACTTTTTCATTTGACAATCCTATCATAATATAAGAAGATATTATATAAAGAATTTTCTGAGTGATATATGAGGTAATTTAAGCAGCTGTATTATATTATAGCATATCAATATTGTTATCTTAGCTGACAATCCTCCTTCGGCTCTTATCTAAAACAGTCTTTAAAGGGACACTTGGTCTTATTTTGTACTTAATATTGATTTTCAGTGTCTCGATTCCCTCTTGTCTTCTTTCCACTTCCCGTTAGGGTTTTAAATAAATAATATTATAACTTTTGCCGCTTGTTTTTTTTCTTGTTTTTTTTTTTGTTTAAGTCCTCATGTCGCCTTCGTGGTCCTTATTTTTCCAGTCTTATCGATTTTATATACACAAAAAGGTTTGTATATGTAACTTGCATGAATTTTACAGTTAATCAATTATTTAGATGCGCACAAAACTTCAAAATGCGACGGCGACGATGATGACGATGACGACACAGGACAAACAGGACACAGGACACAGGACGTAGGACATAAACCAGAGGGTATCGCTCATTTGGTGGGCGAATGTTCGCTAAGCGAAAGGAGTATATTAACCAAGCAAGGACTTTGACGAGGACTCCGGATTCAGGTATGAATTGAGCGCAGGCTCAGGATGCGTTGATGTCGACCGCAATTGCCGTGCGGCGGCCATTCTAGAAATCAAAATGTTGCGCATTTTTAATGCAACTCTCGCTCTCTCTCTTTTTCCCCCATAATCCTTGTCTATATCCTTAGTTCATAGTCAATTGTACCCTTTAAGTTCGTCGATGGGCGTTGCATGGCCCTGTTTATTTGCCCTGCTTGCCCCATTAGAACAAAACGGATGGACAGAACAGACGTGGACACAATTAATGGTAGTATTTCCCCCTTTCAGATGTTGTCACGACACAACACGCAGTACACAGACTTCAACATAAGACTTCAACAAATGCTGGTTCCTGAACAGAAGGTCTGTGCTTTATGCAGTTTCAAAAAAGCAAGTGCTTTAGTATACTTATGTTCACGCTTCACTTAAGCTAATTTTTAAACTTTAAGATGTCTGAGAAAATTAAAACATTCGATATAACGAAAACATATTTAAGAATTTCAGAGATATTATAACGCTGAGCTTGTTGAAGCTTGAAAAATTATGATATAATACGTTTTTTTATGAAATAATTGAACCAAATTTGAATGTTATATAGTTAAGATTTTCAAAGATACATCTTGAACTTGTAGAAGTTTAAAAAGATACGGGTTTTCAAAGTATATAAAATATTCACACTTAAAATGGCATGTTTTTTTATTGGATATAGAATAGGAAATATCAACATTATGACTACGTTTCTCAAAATTTGATCACATATTAATTTTTTATGAAATAATTGAACCAAATTTGAATGTTATATGGTTAAGAATTTCAAAGATACATCTTGAACTTGTAGAAGTTTGAAAATTTAAGATATGGGTTTTCAAAGTATATAAAATATTACACACTTAAAATGGCATGTTTTTTTATTGGATATAGAATAGGAAATATCAACATTATGACTACGTTTCTCAAAATTTGATCACATATTAATTTTTATGCTTTTAGGCTCTGCACAGTGAAATAGGAAAGAAACTCTATATTTGAAATGCGAAATCAGCTGAAAACATAGACATCGAATCTGTTAAATGTAAATATATAAAATCAATCTTTGGTCTTTGGTTCTTTATTTTGGAATGTATATAAGAATATGAAAAGACATTCAAAGTTACTAATTATTGTGAAAATTTGCTATTAATTTAAATAGTTGCTTACACAATTCATGTGAGTAGACTTTTCTACATCTTATACTTAGTTAAATTTTGTATAGTTTGTGTATTTGCTTAAAAATATCAAGTTTCACCATACGAGTTTCAGTTTATTGCAGAAATATAAAACAACTTAAATAGTACTTATATTTTTATAAATTTACGAATTTTATATTTAGTACAAGAACCATAAAAATTGGTTTTAGTTTTTCCGCAGAATCTTGAAAGTTTTGTTCATAAAGTTATTGCATGTAGTTCTCTAACTACTGAGGTATTATTTGTATTATACCCTCTTATTATGAAGTGCTAATAAGTATAATTAATAAAAATGCAAATCTGTTTTTTATTAAAAACACATACCCACACAAAATTAAAAACCTTGCAACCTATTTTTCTGTGTGAATTAAAGTACTTATGTATTTATTTATTAATTTTGGAAACTTTTAAATTTGATTCCCATTTCCAACTTGTAGAAGTTTGAAAATTTAAATAAATTTTTCTGTAATAATAATCTTTATAAGGTCATATTTATGTATATCATAGTATTGTTTTATTAATATGGCTATGGGCTTAGAATTTAAGAATTATGGACAATTTTTATCGCATTGTTTCTCAATCAAATAATATGTATAATAAATTAGCAGAGTTCATATCAAGAAAACTATTAAATAACCAGAAAAATGATCCTGTGGAGCACATAAAAACAAATACGGAATAAAATCAATCCAAAAGAAGTCAAAAGTTCGGTGATGTCGGACTTTGTTGAACAAAGTACAAAATACTTGATTCGACAAATATTGGTATGGATTATGCAGGATCTTAAACGAAGTTTATAATTGAACTAAATATTTTGACATTTGATCCGCATAAAGTCTTAATTTAGTTTCTGTATCCTGAATAAATACTCAAAAGATTCAAGTACTTTAAGGTTGACTTTTTAAGCAATTTGTTTCTTCTGTTTTAAGAAGAACAGAAAACCTAAGAACAACTTTTTCATTAAACTTTAGCTTTCGATACTTAAGAATTCGAAATTTTAGCATTTATTTGTTTTGGGAAATGTGTAAAAAGCTATTTATAATTCCAACATGAGTAATGATTAATTTTGGTAATTGCGCTGAAAAGTAGGCAACCGTTTATTGTGCGGGCCTTTAACTAAAGTGCAGGCCAGGGCAATAAAAATTAACAGCCGCAACATAACAACAAATTAATTTATGAATTAATATGCGCAGTCATTCATCAAATTATCACCCAGCCCCCCCTTCTCCTTGTCCTACCACCAGCAAATTGGTCTAGGTAGGTACATATATATGTACATACATACGTATGTATGTATATGGTCTGAATGGAGTTTGGCCAAAAGAGAGTTTGTTATTTTTGTGTGTCTTGACCTGGCCGACAGACAGTGGCAGTTGGCAGAATGCATAGTATGACAAGAGAAGAGGGTGTGTGTGTGTGTGTGTGTGTGTGTTTGTGTTTGGGTGTGTGTATCTGTGTGTATTGCGGTGCTTTAAGGCCGCAGTGCAGGTTGACACTTGCACATAAATTCTTTATTAGTGTTATAAATTAATCAAGTAAACTGCTGCCTGCTTTTTTTTTGCTCTTCTTTTTCTTCTCCATTTTTCTGTCTTGTTATGTGGTATTTTCACTCTCTCTTTCTCTTTTCCCCGTGTGTGTTTGTGTGTGAAAGTCGGGTTATTTTTTCCTGTATTTTTTTTTTTTGTTTTTTTCTTTTGCTTGTCAGCCATTTATTATTTATGATGTGTGTAAACAGATACGCATTGAATGAATGTTGAATGAATGTTGAATTTTATCGATTTGTGCAGCAAAACTAATGCAAAAATGGAGCACAACATCAACAACTAACTTATTTGAGTTGCTTTAATATCAACAATTATATAAAGAATAAGATACTTGTTGCCTATTGAATTGTCAACGTTTATAGACGTTCCGACTATATACTATAAGCTTCTCGATTGTGATTTGATACATAATATGAATATTTATAAACACGTAGATTATTCTTACATTTAGTTAATTTATAAAGAATGTATGTACTTGTATGTTTCTTGGCAATAAGAACACATACTTGAGGTCTTTGAGCGTAGTTTCAAGTTTAATTAGCCATTTGGAGGTGTCATGCAATTTTAGAGGCTACACGGGTAATAATAAGATTGGGAACATATCTAAATAATAAACTATAGCCAAGATGTGGACCGATTTGGGAGAAGGATGTTCCCGCAAACTCTAAAAAGAGCTTTTGTGTGGACAGAACCAATTTTAATGTGCTTTAGCAGCGTTTGCAAGGTCTGCCCAACGCGAATATTTCTTTTAGATATGATATTCTGTTAGACAAGTATTCCAACACTGTTGGATCATTGGCCGAGTACTGTACCATGTATGGAGTTTTCTTCTGGAGGACAACCTCCTACATGAGGTGTTCACAAAAGGGACAGACTGATGGACATGACTATATCAACTTGACTCTTGATGCTGAACAAGAACATATATACTTTATAGAGGCTGCCTTGCCCCCGTTAACAAGAACAAAATTATAAGCATCAATAAAACTAAAAGACCAACATAAAGTATTTTAATAAAATAGCAATATTTTAGAGAAATATAACTGAAAAATTTACCGACAGAGTACCGTACAATTGGAGCGATGTTTGGCGTATTTTCTTCTATCACGATATCACAAAAATAATATGAGACTTTACAAAATTATAATCTAGTATTCCTTGTCTACACACTTTTACATACTTTTGAAAATGAGGGAATTTTGGGAAATATGTATATACTTGGTGTAGTGGAATCAAGCTATAAGTTAATATTTTAATTTGACAAAACTAAGAATTGGAAATTCTTAAAAAGATTGTCGAAATCACATTTTTGTCAGTGTACAGAAAAACAAAATACTGACAATAGCACAATTGCGACAATTTAACAAGCTCATTATAAGGTTGCATTCCATGTCGATATTATAATGAATATTTGGCATATACACTTTAAATTATAAATTCAATTAATCCAATATGTATGTAATATGAGTATTTGCAGAAAATGTTCCCGTAGGCCCAAAATATAAAATTGATAAAAATTATATTTTGAAGAAAATATTGTTTAGAATTAGTTAAATGTTACTTCTTTTAACGATAAACCAACTAACCAAAATAATATAGTGATAATAATACTAACAACCAAAAACAGAGGGTATTATAAATACGCACAAAGAAGCGTGTCAGACCCCATAAAGTGTATATATTCTTAATCAGTACTACGGGCTGAGTCGATATCCGTCTGTCTGTCCATCCGTCTATCCGACTGTTTCTACGCAAACTTGTCTCTCAGGTTTTAAGTTATCTTGCTAAAACTTGGTATAGGTCCGTCTTTCTGCTGCACACAGTACACATTTATGTCTAAACCGGCTAGATCGGATCACTATGTCAATAGCTGCCATAGGAACGATCGGTTAAACATCTTTTTGATTCGTCAGATGTTCAAGCCAAACTTAAAGATAATGTTATTGGTGAAGTTGAATATAACCTGACCAAATTTGGTAAGAATCGGACGACTATATCATAGGCCTTGCATAATAATTTTTTTTTTTTTAAGTAAGTTTTCTTGAAATTTATAATTAGTTTAAAAGAACTTTTACAATTATACAATATATTCATATTTTAAAGGTTTATTGCCTAGGATTAGGAAATATCGTTCTGAACATTAAAAAGTATTGAAACTAAAACTGTCTTCTGAATTAATGCACAGCAAAAATCGCATAAGTAATATTACAGTTATTTGTTGTAGATTTTGATCTGACTTTCCGACTTTTGATAAGCATTCATTTTCAATGGTAGTAAACTTTAATAACTTTGTATTTAAATACAATGTACATATAATGATAGTGCTAATAAATAAATATTAAAACTGTCTTTGATAATATTGTTTTTTTTTTGAAGGATTGTCATAATTTCAACTAGACAATTCACATATCACTTCCGGATGTATTCTCTCTACTTGCTGTTAGAGGATTGAAGTAGGTAATACATTTTTATTATATAAATTCACTGACAAACTTACAGTTTATCAATGAAAGTGGTTGTAAATGTGAACATCGTTGATTCGGCTTGATCATGAAATTATTTAATCAAGATGTTAGCATCAAAGGTGCTCTTGTAATTAGACTTTGAAATATTGATTTTCAATTTATGGGAGCGGAGGGGGACAAAATTCTAAAAAAAACTTGATCAATGCATGATATAGATACGTACTACATGCCAAGTTGGGTGTCTCTAGCTTTTATAGTCTCTGAGATCCAGGAACTCAAAAAAGGGACAGACGGAAAGACGGGCATTGATATATCGACTGTTGATGCTGATCAAGAATATATATATTTTATGGGGTCTGCTACGTCTCCTTCTGCCTGTTATGCACATTTTTATTTTTTGTACAAACTTAATAGGCACACTTGTACTTTTTTAAAGTACAGGGTCTAATTAAAAGGGAATTCATTTTTGAGCTGAAGAAATTTGGATAACATTATAAAAACAGTGTATTGGTAGTGTGACCATTTCTTTTACATTTTTTGTTTGATTCTCTATAATCTGGTTTTTCAACATTTAGACTATATCAATATTAACTAATGTATTTTTGGCTGCACATGGTTAAAAATCAAATTAAAGGTTTGCATTTGAAACTTGGCTTTTAGGAAATTTTAGAAAATTGTCTTACTAATGCAATAGTCAAATTATCTCCCATCATCTCAAAAAACTATTTATTTGCAACAACATCTCTCTCTTCTGTGAAATTGTAGCTTATGAAAAATTTGAAATCAGATGCCTATAAGAAAATATTCTTAATTATTATTAAAACAAATATATACATATTTAATATTTTGAATTTAATTGTGAACGATACAAATGTTTAAACGTTGTATAGATATTTCATTAATTTTATAGAGACTGGAATAAGAACTCGTCAAATAAGAGACTTTAATACGCATATCTAGTAAAGTTTAATTATTGTTAGAAATGTTGTAAATATTGGTGGACGATTTCAACTGATTTGTTTGAAACGAAAGTTAAGTTGATTATATAGGACCGCAGGGCATCTTATAGTCGATTACTTGCTAGTGGATGTTGATTTCAGTTGCTCTGATCACATTTTGATTGGTTTGTGGCTCGTTTAATTGGCACATTTGTTGCGGCCATTTAATGCAGTTTATGAATATTTAAATCAAATTAAGGATACGGACGTCCATTTAGCGCTTCATTCAAACAATTCAAGTGGGCGACATTACAGGGTGTGTCCCTCTCTGTTTCTATTTGTCCAGTCATTCGTTGTCCATTTGTCAGCTTGTCTGTGACAAATTTCCATTTAATGGACTGCAAGGCGTTAAGTGTTTGCTGTAACCAGCTAAAGCGCGTTTTTCCCGCCCCCCCGTCGCTGTCACTGTCACTGTCACTGTGACCCCTGCTCTCGAACTTAGTTGCCTTCACCCTTCACTTCTCTCCTCTGCCATGCTAGTGCCTAATGCGCTCAGTCAGCCAAGGGTAGCGCATAAATCCTATAAATCCGTCGCTTTGATCATTCGCCTTTTGCCATACGCTTTTTGCTCTCTCTCTCTCTTCGACTCAAAGCCAAAAAGTTGCCCTAACTGTAGAGCTGAGAACTGAGGGTCTGGGACAGGGACAGGGACAGGGACCTGGTCTGGCTCTGGGTCTGAGGTTGGCAATCGGAGTTGGAGTTGGAGTTACGAGCTAAGAGTTGAAGTGGCTCAGGGGCTGTTAAATCCGATAAGCAAATGTAGTTGTAGTCCCTTTAAGAAGACGACGCGCTTCTTGTTTTTATTTACAGTAAGTGTTTTTAAAGTGCCCTGCGCCAGATTAAAATGAGCAGGTCCTGCGACAAGGGAAGGGGTCGAGAAGGACGAAGTTGCAGCTCAGCAGGTGGAATTCCCCACCTCCATTCAACATCCACCCCCTCCTTTATCTCGTTCTCTCTCTCTCTCTCTCTCTTTTGTCTACCATCCTCTGATTTTGGCAATTTTTTTTGTTTTTCACCTGTGCGTCGCGTGCAATCAACTTTTTTTCGACTGGCAATTTTCCATTTGCACAACTTTTCTGTCTGCCTTTTTTGGCCGTTTCCTTCACTCATTTATTCATGCACAATTTGCCATCTCATTCTCTCTCTCTCTCGCTCTCTATTTGTGCGGGTGCTGCTTACTTCTTCTATTTTTTATTTGTCTCGCTGGTCAGAGCCCAACAATAGTTAATAAATATTTAATGTAAATAAATTACAAAACGCTTTTCAAGGTTACGTCCAATTCCACTTTTGCGCCATTAGCGACACCCGGAAAAAAAACCCCATAAATCAGTTGAAACCCTTAAGAAGCCCAACCAGATCCAACATCCCCCCAGCAAAAGATATAAATGTAATATATGTCTGTATATATGATAACAAGAAGCATCGAGCGACATTTATGCAATAATTAAGACAAATATTTACTTTCTGTTCATTTTTAGTGGCACAAACACACACACACACACACACACACACACACATATGAAAGTGCATTGAAAATGCGACAAGCACTTGCCGTCTCATTTTATACCCTGTTTTTAAAAAGTTGCCTTAAAGGGTAGACTGAATTCATGCGCAGAAAAACAACATATTGTAATCTATAAAATCAATACTCGAAGTGATCGATCACGGAACTAGAACGTGATTCATGACATTTGATATCGCAGTGTTTCATTTCAAAATGGATATATTTTTTTAATTCACTTTATTATCAGATACTTATCTATCCGCACCGAAAAAAGAAATCTGCTCTGTTATTTGCATACAAGAATTAAAATTTAAGTAATCAATTATAAACCAAATTTTAGCAAAATATTTTTGGAATTAAGTGTCGATTATTCTTATAAAGTGAATTTCATAGAAATAAGAATAGTTTTTTGTGTTGATATATTACAATATTCTCTTACAAAAAATTAAACTATACTTTCTAACCTCAATTATAATAAAAACCAGGTTTTAATACTTCTAATTCATTTAGGCCCATTCAGCCTTTAAATTTGACATGAATTTCTTTACATTTTACGTGAAAATATCAATCAGATAGTTCTTTGGAACCTTTTATACATAAATAATGTTTGTACAATTTTCTACTATCTTATATGCAGGGTATTATTTAAGTGAATACATTCCGACAAATCACTTTTACTTCGTATTATTATTATGTATTATGCATTTTATATAGTTTTTTGTTCTGTTGTTGCTTTCCCATTTCCATATCCATTTTCATTTCGGTTTCCGTTTCCGTTTCTGCCTTGCCTTCGCTCTTGTTATTGTAGGTGTATGTTCATGCATGTATATTGTATAATGTACATGTCTGTGTACAGTTGTATTTATAAATAAACATGTCTGAGCCCGACCCGAGTAATAACCATAATGTCTGCGTGTTGTTTGTGTGCACTTCTTGACTCAGACTTTATAAAAAGTTGAAGCCTCAATGCTGCAACCCAGTGGGAAGTGAGACACCGGGACCATAAATTCCTTAACAGTCAAAAGTTCAAAGCCCCGAGGGTTTTATATTAATGAGATTGCTGTCGAACAACTTAATTGTAGATTAAGTAAACTGAGGCTTACGGAAAATATCCCCAGAGCAAATCCGTGTACAATTTTATATGTTTAATATTAAAGGAATCTATTTTGACGAACTTTGAGCGAGTGTTTAGAAACTGAAAGATTTGATTATAAACATATAAAGTATGTAAATATATATTTCGATCGCTAACTTGAGGTTTGTATTGTTATACTACTTGTATGTAATGCATGTGTTTTTCTGTTACAAAGCAAATTTGTCTGTAAGTTCCTATGCTTTATGAATAGTTTTAAGCTAATGAAAATTTATATTTCTCGCCACTTGAATAGGTCACCCCTCATATAAATAAAAAAAAATTATGCTTTACATTATCCTACAAAATTCCGCGCGCTAAATTTCGATCATATTCAGAAACTTCTGATAAAGTAAGCTAGGCTAATTAAAGTATTTTCGAATTAAAAAATATATTTTCAAAGCGGCTTGAGTCACAATTCTGCTCCAATTTGAAATTTCACCTGTTATTAATCGCATTATCATCTCGAATTTCACAAATTGAAACTTGCAGGTGCCAAGACACAAAATTTAAGCTAATCATCTTTAATCTTCAATATCGATTTACAGGGGTGGTCAAAAGTATTTACACAAAACTAATGTTAAATCTACTCATCATTTGAAGTTACTTCATGTAATGGAAAGGTATTTTAAATTATGTTTGACTGATAAACAAATTTTGTTAACCAATTAAGTACCCATTGAAATTTTCGAATTTTTGTGAAAATCTGCTTTTTCAACTTTTTTCCTTGATTTTTAAAGAAGAATATTTTGATGCAAAAAGTTTCTCCAAACAAAATAAATAGTGACTGCAAAAGTTTTGTTTTTAAAAATCTCTGCTAATAGTTTTTATGATTTTTTTAATGAGATGATCTCAGAAAATGAAATTAATTCAGCAGTTTTCAAATTTTAATTTTCGACTGCGGAGATTACAAAAAAAACAAATCGGGAAGCGCTCAATATTTTGGACAAGCCTCGATGGTTTAAGGACCGATTTTGCGAATCTCTTGATATAATGTTTGGGTAAGAGCCCTCGTTAGATTTGTTAATTATGCAAAGTATCTATTCTAAGACTATTATTGAATTATGATCTATTATTCAAAGATTAATCAAAGATTTTTAAATTGCCGCCAAGTGAAAAAGAAACAAGCTTATATTTTTTTATCAATAGTTTCAAAAGTTTTTCAATAAAAATAGTTTCATTTAAATGTGTGTAGCATACATTTCGGATTATACCGCGACTCCAAAATGTTTAAGAGTTTCATTTTATTTTTGATGCAAATAATATAATTTGTATAAAATCAATTCAAGAATTTCCCCAAGCTTAGTTTTTGAAATTCATTAACAAATCATTTATTCAATATAGAGGAATGTGCATTTTATCCATATAAATTAATTTAAGGATGTATCGAAATAGTTCTAAGCGATTTTTATGGTATTTATAAGGCCGTCGGCAAAATGATGTGATGTGACGGGATTTGCAGGATTTGGATACCCGATACTATTGCAAAATCATAGTTTGTGGTGTTTTTGAAATATGCTTGGTTTCTTATAAGATCCATCTTTCGGAAAGGTATATTTTTGCACTTTTATTTTTTGAAGTGTGATGGTTTTACTTACAGATGGATTTGGCATGCAGCGTCGCATTTGTTCTGAACTTCGATAGGATGGACTGTAGCGTCCTGGAAAACAACTGGGCGCTGACATTTTCATTTTATCCGTTGTCGAATACATCGACATTGTCATGCAGCCGCCGACGAAATCCTCCTCCAGCTTGAACGCCCTTGAGGCGTCAAATGTCGTTGGCGAGTAAATTTTGAAGCACTTACTTTGACAACTTTAAAGACTGTCCTGCAATGCAGGACGCCAAATACTATAGCTACCAAAAAAGGTTTGACTCTTTGGCAATTGAGCAATATATATGTGTGAGCTTCCTTATTTTCGATCTCTCTCGAACTTTTATTGACTGACTTGATATTTAGAAACTTTTGATAACAATTTTTCCATACACTGTTTGATATTGCACTTGATTTATCTTTTGTATAATATTATATATTTGTATTTTTTTTATTTTTATTATTATTATTTTTGGGAAGTTTTGTGTACGTCGCGCAACAAAACTAAGAAAAAATCACAGGAAAAAATTGTTTAGGATGGAAGTAAGGCTCCAAAAATTGCCGTCGCTAAATGGGCGCTTGTATGCGATGTGTGTGTGGTTGTGTATATGCGTGTGTGGTGTATTTATGTGTGTATGTGTGTGTGTGTGTTGATTGCACGGTAAACAGAACACAAGAGCACAACAAAATGCGCGATTATTATCAATTATAAATTTGCTGGTCACTGGCGCTAATTTGCAACGTGATTAGATGACCGATTACCGATAACCGGATAGCCGATAACCGCCGATGACCGGATGCCCGATGACCGACAACGATGGAGAAAGCGGGTCTGAGTTGAATGCTGACTACGTAAGTACTGTTTACCGTTAACCGTTTACCGTTCTGATACCACGCGCGCTGAGCTTTCGCGCTGAGCTTGCGCTGATCCCTAAGCCAGCGTCAGAGCTTTAGCCGTAGCTAAGCCTAAGCTAAGCTTAAAGTTCTCTCTCCCTCTCTATCTCTCTTTCTGCTTGAAGGTTGCTGTTTTTTTTTTAAGTTTGCTGTTTATCAGTGTATGTTCCTGTGTGTGATTATTTGTTCCTGTGCGTGTGTTTTTGGTTTGTGTGTTCGTCAGCTGTTCGTTGTGTGTGTCTGTGTATGTGTGTGTGTCGCTTTGTCGCTGTGTCGCTGCGCTCTCAACTATTGTCGAAACTGAAAACTAAACGCAAGCGAACAGATTTCACAACTAGACAAGCGCGCGTTGTGTTGTGATAAAGAATTCTATGATGAGTTTCGCTAACTTCAGAGTTTATTTTCAATGGGGAGGACATGTTTTCATTATTTATCAGGTGTGGGCGTGGCCGAGACGGCCACCCCTACAAAATGGCAGCACTACGCTTTATATATTACAAGCAACCTGCTTCTGATTGGCCAAAAGCCCTGCGTCGAAGTCAACGCCGACGGCTTCGTTAAGCTGGAATTGGGCAGCGCTGCATCGTGTGTATCTGGCAAACTTGACGAAGCCAATGTGGCAACGACTATTCCCAGCGTCTGCGCACTTCCGCACAACCTCATCCAGTCTGCCAAAAAATCAGCCCTTCTCCACTTTGTCTCTTTCTCTATCTATCACTCTATCTCTCACTTTCACACACTGCTGCTACTGCTGCTCCTGCTGGAGCATCGCAATGTTCGCTGCCGTCTGACGTGTGCGTCCATCATATGGCACAATTTTTTGGCAGGCAGGCAGCCAACGCAACAAGAGCGTTAACAAAAGGCACAAAACGCCAACACGGACCGACAATGCTGGACAAAACGGGCGGCGGTTTGTTGGAATGGTCACTGCCCAAGAGGGGTGAGAAGGGGTGTGTGGGAGGGTGATAGAGGGGTGGGGGTTGTAAGACTAGAGGTAGGGGTGGTGAGAATCTGAATGAAGAGTGTGACTGTTAAATGAATGCACGTTTCCATATTGTATACAGGGTGCCACTGCAGTTCGGAGGTGATGCTTTTTATATAGAGTACTTAATCTTTCAGAGGGACTAGGAAATGGACCTTTTTATTCAGGGTTCCAGTGCATCTCAGAGGTGATGCTAAAAACGGTGCCTTATCTATGCTAGAGTCTGAGATAGCGACAATTTAGTTTAGTTTCATTTAACTAGACTTGAACCTCTTCAAAATAGTTGGGAAGCTTTCTTAATTGATTCTTTTTTAATTAATAGAGTGACTGTTCAATGAATGTACGTTTCCATATTTGATACAGAGAGACTGAGATATAGACATTGATGCTATAAAGGGTGCCCCATCTATGGTGGAGTCTGAGATACATTTTATTAGACTTGAAGCTCTTTTAAAAAGCTCGAATGCTTTTTTTAAATTAATTTTTTTAAATTAAAAGAGGTACTGTTCGATGAATCCACGTTTCCATATTGCATACTGGGTGCCACTGCATTTCGGAGGTGATGCTATTTATATAGAGTGCCTCATCTCTCAGAGGGACTGAGATATGGCCCTTTTTGTTCAGGGTTCAGGGTTCAAATAGTTCGGAAGCTAAATTAAAAGAGTGACTGTTCAATGAATGTACGTTTCCATATTTTATACAGGGTGCCACTGCAGCTTAGAGGTGATGCTTTTTATAAAGGTGCCTCATCTAAGGTAGAGTCTGAGATACATTTAACTAGCCTTAAAGTGATTTTAAATTGTTCGGAAGCTTTTTAAAATTAATTTTATTTTTAAATTTAAAGAGTGACTGTTCAATGAATCTACGTTTCCATATTGCATACTGGGTGCCACTGCAGCTCAGAGGTGATACATTTTATAAAGGGTGCCTCATCTTTGGGATTGAGATACAGACATTTTTATTCAGGGTTCCAGTGTATCTCAGAGGTGATGCTATAAAGGGTGCCTAGTCTATAGTAGAGACTGAGATACATTTAACTGGACTTGGAGCTCTTCTAAATAGTTCGGAAGCTTTTTTTAAATCAATTTTTTTTTAAATAAAAAGAGTGACTGTTCAATGAATCCACGTTTCCATATTTCATACAGGCTGCCACTGCAGTTTAGAGGTGATGCTTTTTATTAAGATGCCTCATCTAAGGTAGAGTCTGAGATACGTTCAACTGGACTTGAAGCTCTTCTAAATAGTTCGGAAGCTTTTTTTAAATGCATTTTTTTTAATGAAAAAAGGTGCTTTGAAATGAATGCACGTTTCCATATTGCATACAGGGTGCCATTGCAGCTCAGAGGTGATGCTTTTTATGAAGGGTGCTTCATCTTTGAAAAGACTAAGAATGTGACTTTTTAGTGAATTCACGGTTTTATATTGCATACAAGATGCCACTGCAGTTCGAAGGTGATGATACAAAGGGTGCCTCATCTGAGATTGAGACCGATAAGGACTCAGATGTGGACACTTTAATTCAGTTACGTTTAACTAGGTTTAACTCGGAAGCTTTTTAAATAAACCTTTTTTAACAAGGAGTGTGACTGTTAAATGAATGCACGATTCTATATTGTATACCGGGTACCACTGCAGTTTAGAGGTAATGCTATAAAAGATGCCTTCTTTAAAAGAGATACCAAGAAAGACTGAGAAAACGGACTATTAATTCAGTTACATTTAACTAGACTTGAAGCTGTCTCAAGTAATTTGAAAACTTTTTAAAAAATGGGTACTCAAAAAAAACGAAAATAGTTTTCATTTAAAGAGTATTAACTGACTCGACGTCTAGTTTATAATGTCGATAAGACAAAATGTCTGCTGAATTTTACTGAATTGGGATATATAATGTATGATAAATTCAATGATAACTTTTCTGATGCTTAAAAGGGCTCCTCATCTTTAAGAGAAACCGAGAGATAGAGAATTTGACCAGAATTATTAATAGAACAAGTATTACTTAACAAATAAGCTACCTTTTTGATATCAGTGGCACCATCTATGTCTGATGGCCCAACAAATGACGTAAAGCTGTAAAGCTTGCAGGACATTAAGCTTTAGGTTACTTGCCACTGCTAAAAGCCTTGCTGTCGAGCTTTATAAGTCAAAAGCTTTCACATGCAAAGCACTCAGCCAATTCAAGATCCTTTAAAGCTACATGCAGACACAGGACATGTTTTTACCCTGTTACCCTTTAGCATTTACAACCCCCGAGGCTAAAAAAGAAAACAAAACAGTTTTTGATGATTTTTTTTTTTTTATAGTTTTTTATATTTTGTACAATTATCTAATATGTTCATTATTGTTGTTTTTCAATAAATTATTGTAGAATCGTGTATAAAACTTTTTACAAGGATAGTCTAATATTGGATTTCAATATAACCAGAGTAATATCAATGGAATACACGGATATGAGCGATGAAGCACAACATGGCGTATAATGAATTTCATAAATTCGTTCAGGAATCATAATACCTTGTCGCAATCGCACAATTGCGACTTTTGCCTCTACCCTATAGTTATCCTATCAAATATCAAACATAAAATACATACTTGTCAAATATTTAAACTAAGTAAAAAGTTAAAGCAGCAAACGATACGAAACGATGCGCATGGCAGAGGATTAGGCAGGGTTCGTATTTATCAACTTTTCATGGGTTTAATGTTCGCCTGTTATTCTCATTTTGAGATTCTGTGGGTTTATCTTCTATTTAAAAAGATGTTTAGTTTGCATAGTAAGTGTGCAATTCCTTGGATTCCATTGAGATCTAAGTTTCTATTATGCTTAGCTTTAGCTAAGGTGTGTTTTCCAGTCATTTGTTATTTTTTGGTGATAACTGAACAACTTTTTGCATTTGGATGAAGAGCTCTAGGTTTATGTGCAACTAAGTTCCCGCAGTTTGTCAGTTGTTTGGGTACAGAAATTAGGGGCATTGCTCGATTAGAATCTGTACCAAATGCAAGAATATCTTTTTTTTTATACACATCAGAAGTTAGCTATTATAAAGATTGCATGCGTTTTTCCGAGTTTCATCAATAGCATTTTCGTCAAAGAAAGAAAAAACACCACGAGAACTTAGTAGCGCACCCAAAATAGAGGTTGCATGGTGCATTGTGCAAATTTGTGTTGGTGAGTTTAGGTGGATTTAGCATTGCTTTGCTTTGCTTTGCTCGTTGCATAATTCGTTATAGTCAGCATTAATATCCCATATCCATATTCTAATTAACATTCTTACTTAATCTATGTCCTTAAGCCTGCCCAGTAAACCGTAAACAATGCGTCTGCGTGCTAGCAACTCAGCTCGCATGGAATCCGTATAAGGATCAAAGGATAACAGCCTCTTTTTGCGCCGAAAGATTCCCTCCTTGCGCATTATTGCGCATCTCATGAGCTGCTCGTTAACGGGAAACTCCAGAAAGTCCAGTATGCTGCGCAGTTCACGCTCTGTATGGTGCACCAAATCATCATAGAACACAACCTTAATACTGCCTGTGAAATTGCGTGCCCAGCTAAGATTCATGAGCTCCCAACCCTTGAGCTTGTTGCTGACAAATTGCTGCCAATCTGTAAAAGATGTATATGATCTGAAGATTAGAGATAATCCATATGGAATAAGAATATACTTTGCCTTACATTTGCCCTTGGTCCGTTTGTAGCGATCGGGTGAGGCGAATCCGATATGTCCGCCACTCTGGCGATTGAATTCGGCTATGATTGCCTTCTCAGGATCACGCACCAAGAGTATTGCTTTGGAGAACGGCGCCCACGCCTTAGAGCCCCATTCGTGAGTCTTCACCAATAATACTGAGCTGTTGCAGACATTCTCTGCCGGAAAGCCAGTCTTCAGCAATCCATAATCCTTATAAATGCTACCCGTCAATATACCCGTCGCCTGTTGAAGCAGATACCTCAGCCAGGTATTTCCGCTACCCGGAAAACTCGCCAAGGCGGTCAACATGGGTGCGGAGGGCATACCCTGTAGCTGGAGACTGGCACTGACATCGCTGGGTAATGCAGCTGCAAAGGATAAAATATTTTTCGTTTACTTCTTTTACTGAAATACCTGCAGTTTAAGTTGCATTTTAAGCTGTACTCACTGTAGAAGTCGCCGGCCTTGTAGTCTGTGTAATTTGGAAGCTCGCGATTTAGATATTTGAGGTCCCGACACCAGCGTATGGTCATCTTGCGGCTGGGCATTGGGAATCGGGGACTATGAAAGCTGGAAAACTGAAATCCAAGGAAAGTTTGAAATAGATCTATTAGTACATTATTACACATTACACTAAAAAATAAGACTTGACGTATTGATAATAAAATAGAAAAGGAACTATATAAGAATAATCAATAGACCAAGATGCTTAAGCTTATACTCACGATACTTCAAATAGAATGTAACTATCTATTTATAAAACTATCGTAAAAGGAATATGATTATATTGATATATTTCCCACATTACATTAATAATATAACTTTGTCATTATTGAGTGAAAGCTAAATGTCAATTAATTTATATTGATAGACCACATTTGCTTAGTCATTGAGAAGATTCATCTTCAGGGACTAATTCATTTAAGAGTGTGTTTTAATTCTATATACTTAGTCTAGTATTACTTACCTCGGCAAAGCGCTCGATGCGCGTGCGTTTTGGATGCGAGCCGGGTATATTGTTCATGGATAGAAATAGAACACCGCCTATATAGATGATGATTGTTGCCGAGACACCGAAAAAGCGCCAGCCTTGCAGTGCCATAACGCCACCTTTGCATTACTGAAACCGTAAGAAAACCGCATAGGACACGCACAATGCGAATTATTAAACATTTATGTATTAATTCAATAAATATAAACGGCTTAGATATATGACTAGTTAGTATATGTATATTTGTTATGCTAAGGGGCGGAATAATAGATCCTTACTTTGAATGGAAAGACACCCATTTTATTGATGAATTCAATTAAAATGCTTTTAGGTTTGATTAAGACTCTTGATGAAAACCAGAACCGAATCAAAGCCGAATCAGAACCAGAACCAGAACCAGAAGCAAAACCAGAGCCCGAAACCTCAGCTCAAACCCAAAACCGAACTGAACTGAACGCAACTGAAAGTAAACCAAAAGCCATGCGGCTGAATTTTGTTGATTTTGCTATGACGACGATACAGAAATGCGCAAGGACTAAGGACTAAGCGACGCCATTGCCTGAATTCGCTACTCTCTACTCATGCCCATGGTAACCCGGACAACAACAGTCCACGGAACGGGGTCGCACTTGAACCGCAACAGAGAATAAAAAAAACTTAAATAAAAAAGGAAAAAGGAAAAGCTAAATAAAAAAACAACTGAAAAGGCTGAACGCCTTGTCATTGCCTTGGTAAGAGCTATGAAATTCCTTGAGCTGCATAAAACGCGCATGAAATCCACAAAAAACACACACATTCACACACTCATACGGATGACAGCAAGAAAAGCAACAACAAAAAATAGAAAAATACAAAAAATGCGAAAATTTATGCAACAGCTGGGCGAACAAGTATGTAAGTATTTAACGAGGGTCACCAAAGTAATTTCTCAAAGTAAACACTACAAGATGGCAAGTGTATGCTTTTTGGATAAGCTTTACAGATTTCAAAAGTCCTTAGTTTTGTTTGTGAAAATAGGTAAAATCATGATGGTACCATCAAGATGGGGATAGAAAAGAAACTATTCATATAGTAATAAAAGATTCGATAGCACAAGATGATCTAGTTAGAGACTATCCATTGGCCATTGATTAAATAAAGTCAGTGTGAGTGTAAAAATAGCTTCCCTTGGTAATTAAAATATACATATGTGGGACTAGGGCAATTAATATGAACTACTTATATGTTGAAAAGTAACGAAAGTACTACTGTAGGAGTTTTATTAAACAGCTGCTTTGCAAATTACATATCTTGGTAATAAGATTTGTAGTGGGAAACAACTCCATATAGCCATAAGTGTAGTAGGTCAAAATTGAATTAATTTTTGAAGAACTTTGTTGGATAATACATGGATGGATAAGCTTGTCCTTAACAAAGGAAATGTTGAAGCAACCCGGGAGCGGGAGCATTAAGCCGAAAACTAGTTCATGTTGAAACAAGAAGAAACTGAAGCCAAACCCAACTGACAATATAATGAAATGCCAGACACTAAGAGGGGCAGATAAAAAAACACGACAACAACAGCAACAGCAACAACAACAACAACAACAACCACAACATCAATAAAATAGAAGAACAAAAATGAAAAAAAAATAAAGAGAACAACAAAAGCGCAAATGAGGGAATATCATACAAGAATTTGATTGTTTTGCGACATAAATCAGATAGACCACGCACATTAGGGGCCCCCAAATGCCCTGGGTCCAAGCCCCCTTTATAGATATATCTGATATTTCTCATCAGTTTGGCCGTTTATCGAGCTGTAAGTAAAGTAACAACGACGACGACGACGACGATGAGAACGAACGAATTAATAAATGGGGATGTTAACGCCCAAGTTTTCCAGACCCTCCAGCTGCAGTTTGAATATGAATGCGAAAATTCTGGTATTTACATAATTATTAAGATTGTTGTGAGACGGGGAAGGGGAAAAGTCAGGGTTGTTTCATTTGCTTACTATAAAATGAGTACATATATACAATGTATACTAAATAGTTTGGAAGGGGTGTTTAAACTGCAAATCAAACAAACAACAAAAAAATCTCAACATTTTACATTTTCCCATAAGCTTTTCACAACAACCACACGCACACACACACACACACACATATACATACATATACAAATACACATATACTCATGCGCGTTCGTCAAATGTAAACAAATAATTTGTAGTGTGTTGTCTGTTTGTGAAATTTCACTTACCGATTCCGATTACGGGTCTCTCCTCTCTACGCACACACACTATATATGACTATATGATGAAGACAACAAACACACACACACACACACACACACAATCACAACCCGTTGGATCAGCTTTTTGCATGCCACAGCACAGAATCCCTAAACAGATGTGAATCTGCCACTGATGGTTGCATTAGCAACACATTTTGCGCTTTGTTTGTTTGTTGTTGTTGTTGTTTTTTTTTTTCTTTTTTCGAGATTATAAATATACAAAAATAATGTTATAAGAAATACAAAACAATTTTGTGCTATTTTCTTTTTGCTCTTTTTGCTTTTTGTTTTTTAGTGTTTCTATTATATTTTATTTGATTTTACTGTTTGCAGTTTCGCTCCCGTTCCCGTTTCCGTTCCCTTTTCACCGTTCCCGTTTACTGGCCGCGTGCGTTGAGTTTTGACTGTGCCTCGTCGACGCGTTGTACAACTTCTGTTCTGTTCTGTGCCAGCATCGCGATTCGCGATTGGGGGGATGAAAGCTATCCGAAAGCTATCGAAAATGTTGAAAGCTTTCAGCGTTGCCATATCGGTGCCAACACAACCCCTTGTGTAACGGCACTTTCAGCGTTGCTATTGTCAGCTGATCAAACAGCTGTTGCTGCTGACCATCTACCCCTGGGATCAAAAGCTTTCCATTCATAGAGCTTTTCTATGTGGTATGGCATGAATAAAAGAATTTTTAAGCTTTACCTTTGCTAAAGAAAACCACAGATTATCAACTATGAATAGTTATTCCCATTGTTGTGGCTTTAACTAATAACTTAAGAAGGGAACAAGGTTATTTTCACAAGTTCATTGCATTATGTTTATAATATCAATTGGAAGTGGGACTGGAAAATTGGGTGTGGCGCAGTCCTTTTTCCTAATACTAGCATATGCAAGCTACATGTTTCCCAAGATATTCAAGCCAACTGCAGGTCTGGTGTATTATTATGATATGAACACTTAGTCAAGAAAGAAAATTATCGAAATTTTTCAAGATTTCGCTATTTATTTAACTAAAGTCGAGTAATAGTAGTCGACTAAAAGCTTTTCAAAATTCATACTAAGTTAGGAAATAAGAAATTAAAATAAATGACATGTAATTTAATTCAAAATTGATAAATTAAAATTTGAATGTTTAGCTGACTCGAGGTCAAAGTTAGATGATAATGTCGATATGACATTATGTTTCATATTATTAGAGACCTGCATGAGTGCACACTAAACAAAATAATTTTCATCTGTCACTCCAACGCATACTGTGATATAAAGATATAAAAATTCGTATTAGTTTTTTTTTATTATATGTATGTATATATATAAACAAAATATATAATTTATTTATAAGATATTCGAAAAACACAGATTCCTGCTGCGCAATGTCTTCAAATATGGAAGAAAAAAAAGTCACCAAGATGAAAAACACCCATTTAGAACGTAACTATACATTCAGTTGCTCAATAATCGGAACCCTAAAAGTGTTGCATACATTGTAAGGCTATTTTTACTTTTCTTTACCTTATAATTCCCAAACAGTTAAAGCACAGACTTGGTTAGTAGCTGAAAATATTCAGAAAATGTTAGTACCTGAAAGAACGGTTCAGGTGCTGGTTGTTTTTCTTTCGTTGTTTTGGTTTTCACTCTGTTTTTTATTTTTTTTTGTTTTTTTCTCTCTTTTTTATTTATATTATTTATCATTTATTTTTGGTGTTGGATTTTCTTTTCTTGTTTTTCCTTTTTTTCTGAATGTTGAGATTCATGACCAGGGAAGTCTTTACATTTATCAATTAGACTTCGATCGTGAACCAAATCATTTTGGCATTAAGCTCACAACTCTCATAAATGATCTCGATAAAGTACTGCATCCGTGCATTCACATCACCCACAAGACGTCACGAATACATCTATTGCTGGAATAGGCTTTATGAACTTTTAAATATGCTAGATATCAGGCTATAGCTATTTGCAAATTTAACAACCTATTTCATTTTTAAATATGCTAGATCTGGCCTGAAATAAGCTAATCCATGCAACGCACCAGGACTTCTACTATCTTGTGATCCAGCAGGCATTCCTTCAGCAGATGACTGATAAGCTCCTTCAGATTGTCATGACCAATCTAATCGCCCAAAGTCTTCAGCATTTCCACCAACGTAAGCAGCATGCACTGAAACTCGATCTGTGCAAATTTATCCATGTCTAGATTTTTTCATATAGTCACGGAAAACGCTTAATTTTGGGCGGAATCAGCTGAAATTCATCGGCAAGCGATTGCACAAAGGTCCATTTGACCAGCTTATGAGGCCATTATTAATAACTCAAGAGCGGAGCGAGATATTTTGGTCTATTTTTTTTTGCATCAGACTTCTAACACCAATAGGATGCTGTCTCAGCCAAATGGGCATGGTACCGCCTTTTATTTTATTTTATTAGAGTATGCAAATTCGGTGTTTTACAAGCAATGCGGACCAAATGTATCAGTTCTGATGAGTCATCATCCTATTAACACTTTGCCCAGAAATGATTCAAATCGGAAAACTATATTATTTAGCTCCCATGGGAACAATCGGTTAAAATCAAGTTCTTATATGAAGAACTCTTTAGTTTTCCAAGATATCCGTACCAAACACACAAATTATGCGTAATATTATGCTCCTGATGTTTTGACCAAAAATAATCGAGATCGGACCATAATATCATATAGCTGCCATAGGAGCAATTGATCGAGAGATATGTTATTGTGTGAAATAGCAATTTTCCTTAATCTGTTGTACATAATACAATTTAAAGTATATTCGTATTTACTGATTAAAGGCATTAAAATTAATGATAATAAAGTCCTCGTTTGCGTATTCTCCTATCGCTTTATTTCATTTGTCAAACAATTCTGCATTGACAAATCAAACAATCGATTGTTGCAAGTAACCGCTAAGGCAGTCCTCTGTCAGGATGCGCATCTGTTTGGTAACACGATAATTCTGAGATATCTGGAAGTGTGCAAAGCTCTTTAAGGACTCGGTCAGCTTTGCATTCTCTTCTTGTGTTGAAGTCGAGGCAATTATCCTGTTGTGGAAGGATCATCCCTTCGTCTTTTTCCGCTTGAAAACAATTTATGTCATTTAAATTTTTCATTAATTCTCAAAAAAATTTTGACATTCCATTGTTAGAGATTTGCAGAAGTAATTATAATGTTAGTATTGAAGCAAAAGTTTTGCTTGAGCTTAATTCTATCCTTTAATTATAATCTCCAGTGTCATATTATCCAATATTTCAGTTATTTCAAATTATAAATATATATTACTGCATTATTAATTTTTAAGTGTCTGAACTCTGTTTCGTAGTTCACAGTAAACTTTCTAGCTTTAAAAACAACAAACTAAAGTTTAATTTGATATATTATATAGTCACCCAATTTTGACCAAGCCAGAATGTAACAAATAGTACAAATTATGCATCTGTGAGTTAGGTTCTAAAAAACAAACAATTTTTTCATACATACTAAGCGAATTTGACCTTTGACTCTTCATTTTAACCCCACCCAGTAGGAATATCGCAAAACGCCATCTTATTGCATGATAATTATGTCTCACCTATGTACGTATATGTGTATAAATTTCATCCCGTTAGCTTTACTCATTTCGTCTCCAGCGTGACGTCTCGTAAGTGAATGAGTCAGAAAAAACAGTTTTATATATATTATCTTCCGAGTTTACTGTTCTATCGAGATAATCTGTTCAGTTCTGGTCTGTATTCTATATTATACTTACTTATACATATATTCAAGACTTAAGCCGCTGTAAGTGTACTCTTTATAATTTTTAATTTGATTTGCGATGGCTGGGTGTGAGTCCCACAATGGGAGAAAGAGTCATAATATGAGTAACATATGAGAAATAGCTCAACTTTGACTCACCGAGTATTCGAACCGCCATTTGTGTATTCATAATCAGATTAGATTTGGATATTTATAAAGCTGTAAAAGCATGTTTTAACTTACGAGAATTATTCATAGAGTACATTATTGAAACTTTCACCTTTCAGAAAATACTCGATAGTTTTCTATTAAATGTTCTTCATTTTTTAGGAGGGCAGCTGTCATGTATGCACGCCAGAAGTTGGGCATTATCCTTAATATATAACATACGAGAAAGCCAATTTTAAAAACGATGCAATTGATTTTTTGTATTTGCTTATCTTGTGAGTTTTTTTATTTAGTATTTTTATATTATACTGAATCTTTCAATTAATTATTATTTTTATTAAATTTTTCACCTTAGTTTCATTTGTTTTCTTTTGTTTTTTTTGTAAGTTATTTGTTTTCATTTATATTTATCTGCAGCTTGTTTATGATCTGATCTCTTGTCTGTTTGTTCGGGTTTCCTTAGCAACATCATACCTTCTTATGGTGAATAAAATTGATATGAGGAATATTATTTTTATATTTATTTTTGTTTTGTTTATGGCACATTAAAAGAAAACTTGCAATTTAAGGGCAAATTTTCAGTTGATCTCTTTTTGTTTTTTTAGTTATCATTCTTTTCTTTATTTGCGGTTCTTTAACATGTGCTAATCTCATTTTCATGATGTAATTCATACATTTCATTAACTATATGTATATATGTATGTATATGTATATATATATGTATCTATATATATACTTGTTCGTATCTGTTGACATTTACGAAATTAGCAATAGGTAAAGAGAGACTGAGAGTAGAGTTACAGAGTGAGCGAGATAAACGAACGAAATTATTATGAAATTTAGGACTAGACTCGTGGGACTCTTAGCAGGCTATCTTAAACTAGTGTACAAAAATATTGATAACTTAAGAGCGATTAATTTAAATGTAAAAAACAACAACAACAATGACATCAACTTGTACGCAGTAACATACAATATATACTACCATATACATAATAAGTACAGAGAGTATGGGAATTGGACAGTTTGAATTATGATAGGAATAGGGATAGGGGTTTTGGGGTAATCTTGGTTTAAAATCATTAAAAGTATTCATATACATAATTGACTCACAGAGTTTCGTACAGTTTACATTGTGTGTGTGTGTGTGTGTTTTTATGTGCAACATATATGGAAACTTCCTCAATTCCTGTGGCATGCCTCCTACAAGCATGTCTACCTTAGAACTTTGAACAATGTCTCTTGTGGCATGTCTCTATCGGTGTATCTGTATCTGATCCTGTATCTGTGTCTATGTACCTATATCTTTTTCTCTGTTGCAAATTAAAGTTAGATGAAGTTAACGGTTTATGGATTATAGTTTATCATAGTTTATACTTGCATTAATAAGTTTCCTTCGATTAGTTTAGTTTTCTTGTTAGTTATTTTTATTATAATTGCTAGTTTTGTGTCGTGTCTAAACTTTTTCACAATTTTTTTATAAAAGAAAAAAAAACACGTTTGTGGTCCCTGGCGTATGTATGTAATTCAATTGCCTCCAACATGCTACAACAATGAATAACCCAAAGTAAAACTAATTATAAAAACAATAAATTTTATATATATTTATATCATATATAGTATATATATATGTGTGTATATTCGCTTAAATATATAGATGATTAAGAAATTTGCTATAAGTTGTGCTTTTCGTGGTGTTGGTTCGATTATTAAAATTAGTTGGACTGCTTAGCTGGCTGTGACCCATTTATTGAACCCATTGAAATTGTTCCATTGAATTTGTAATTATCGTTGTCGTTAACGATAACGATATCGATATCTATGTCGGCGTATTCTATCGTTCCCTCTCGTTATCGTTATCGTAGTCGTGGTGCTTTGTACAATGCAAACGGCGTAGAACTCAATCGCCGGCTAGTTAGTTAGTTAGTTAGTAATAGTTAGTTATTAGTACATATTGTTAAGTAGTATGTGTATATACTATATATATAGTATATATAGTAACTGAATAGAGTCTCGACTCGTGCGCTAACTACAGTTCGTACTATGCGACAGTTACGATAGGTTTTTTTTTCGGTAGCAATTGCATTGAATAAGTTTTTACTTAAGTACAGTTCAACTTTTTGGTGCTTGACGCTACGAAACTCTATATGTAGTGGGCTTGGGCTTGGTATTAGGTGTGGGTGTGGGTGTGGGTGTGGTTGGCGTGGCCTTTGTCTCTATTTGTTTCGGGATTTCTTCCTCTTTTATTCCTTTTACTGCAACAGACTATTGACAATTCGGCTGGAGAGCACAGAGAATCGGGATAAGTAAAAAGCTCAACAATTGTCTCTAAACACTGTTCAATTAGTGTTGCAGTGTTGTTCAATGTTAAGGAGTGTTGTTTTTGGTGTTTTTGTTGTTCGGCTTAATTGTAGCAACAAGTTTGTTTTTTGTCTTTGTTTTTGTATTTGATAAAATCTTTATATTATTAAAAACAGTTTCATAACACAATATAATATATAAATTTTTTGTTGTTCGAAAATTCATTTTTACTTTTAAAGTTCCTTCATCATCATCATAATCATCATCATGATCATCATCCTCATCATCATCATCATCATCATCATCATCATCATCATCATCATCATCATCTTTTTCTTATCATTTTGCTTTATAGTATTTTTTGTTAAGAAGTTACATTTATATAGCGCTTAGCTTAGAGATGAAACATTAGATTTGGTTTTTTGGAAAGCTTTTATTAGTAACCGTTTGCATTTGCTAAAGACTAAGCTAGAGATCTTTAAAAAGCCTTTATGGGTCTAACGAAATTCTCTTTCATTATGCAAAAGCTAAGTAGTAACTGAAGGTATCTGGGGCGAGACTTATGGAACTAACTCAATAACTAGTACTTAGGAGGTCTTTATTAATAAGATCGATGACGAATAATGGAATTTTACAAATGTCATTAAGATATCGAGAACTGAGTGCTAAATATATAGCCAATTGGATTGCTAGACTAGTGAAATGATGAGCATGTATGTATGGTAAGAATGCATGTATGTATATATATGTATACTATGGTATATAAAGTACTGGCCATTTAAACGTATTGCTGTATTCCTTTGGATTCTAGGCTAAGATTGCTAAGTATTAAATAGATAGACTAACGTTTAGATAGGTCTAATAATTCTAAACTGAATTTGTGTGTCCTTTCATTACTTAATTCAATGTGGTAAAAGGCTTTCTACACTAAAGGCTCTATATATAATCATAGGTACTTGAGAGTACTTCTAAGTACTCAGTAGTAAGCATATCTATCTGTATGGATTTATGTTTGTATGTATGTATGTATGTATGTATGTAGATCATATTTTCTGTTTCATTTTTCATAATAATATTTTTAATTGTTTTTCATATTGTTGTTGTTGTTCGGTTGAATTGAATAGTATTTAAAACGTTTCTTAAATAGTTCTCTATATAAGTTATTAAAGCTTTCGGTTTTCATTACACTATTTCATATCATATCATAACATATAGTATATATACTTATATGTTATATATATATATATATATATTATATATATCTGTGAGTGTATATAACTACGTACTTAATAGTCTCTAAGGATAAGAGGTATATACATTTTGTTATGTTTTGGTTTGTTTTCTTTTATTTTTATCGAAGACAGCATATCCACCAAAATCCAGGAACCAAAGCAAAGGAAAAGAAGAGTATCTGGCAGGACAGCGACAGGACTCTACACACATCTTACATACATATGTAAAAACTATGTAAAAAAAATGAAAGCAAATGTGCGCCAATGGCATGGACGCTATATAGGACGGTATAATGTGGGTAATTTCAACTGTCATACACTCAAAAAACACACTCAAACATACACTCGCATACACATTCATAAAAAATATACACACTGTAGTGTATATCATATTCGTATATCAAATGTAAAGCTGTATTGTATTAAAAGCGCTGCCAGTGTTGGTAAATGGGCTACGTTTGACTCGATAACGATAATATTTAATGAAAATAAACTGCGAAAATTAGCTTTATAGCCATAAAAATTATAGCTAATTCTTGGAATTCCTGTCTATAAGCTATCTTTGATCGGCAGACTTTGGAATGATAGATCTGATCAAAATTTGAATATTATTAGAATAATTCTAGGCAGAGAATGTTGTTGAAATTGCTATAATTTTTAAACGATGTGAAAAGAATAATGAATGCATTTTTTGTATATAAGTCTCAAGATAATTTACAATCGTATATGAAGATATGGAAAGTATATAAACTTTAACTTTATTCTATGATTCTAATAAAAATATTGTTATTGGAAATACAAAAAACAAGTTTTGAGTTTGGAATAAAAGTGGATTGCTATCTTGTGGTTCTGCTTTCTCCTCTTCATTGCTTTAAGACTACTTATCTTTCATTTACATTTATGTTTCTTATAATCTTAAGTAAATTTTATATATTAGATTTTCCATGTTTTGTTGCTTGTAGATTTTCTTTTCGTCTTTCAATTTGTTTTTGTTTTTCTTTTTTTCTTCTTGGGATAGTTGAGGGCTAAACATATATAGAATATATATAGATATATCTCTATATGCTTTTTCTGCAGATTTTTGTATATCGAAGTGTGAGTGTGTCAGTGTGTATATTTAGTTGTTGTACCTTTTGTAATACTGTCTTATTGTTAGTCCTTGTTTGTTGCTGTTGTTGTTGCGGTTGTTGTTGCTGTTGTTGTGTGTATGTCGTGCTGAGATTATAGTTCTCAAAGCTTATCTTTATCACGATCGATGCTCATTGCTTTAAAGATGCCGCGACCAATGCCATAGCGTAGGTTAAACTGATCCAGACTCGAGGCCCGTGGTCGTGTGCTTCCACTTTGTGCTGCATCTGTGACATCAGCAATGTTGCTGCTACCAGCTGCAGCTACTGTTGCTGTTGCACCAAGGCGTTCGTCCACATCTGTTTCACTGTACTCCGTTTCAGTGTCGCTGAACTTACGACGTCGCCGAAGGAATGTGCTGCAATGCCTCAGCTCCCCAAGGTTGTCGGATAGGGAGTGTCCACGTTTACGCTCCTGCCGCTCCATCTCCGCTGCCAACATTTGAACCTCCCAGTCATTGTTACCAGCAGCACTGGTCCCAGTACTGGTTGTTGTCACCAATGCTGCCCCACTTAGCTCATCCTCCGCTTCATCATCGTCGTCATCGTCGCCGTCTCCATCGCCAGCAATATTCATCTTACTCGAAGATGAACTCGAGCTGGAACTCTCTCCAATATCCAGAATAACACTATCCGATAATCTTGTTAAATTCCCAGTCACATCGGAGACCATCATGCCGCTGCCACTGCCACTGGCACTGCCACTGCCACTACTTCCTGGCATATTTGATGTGCTGCTGGCAACTACACGCTCATCCCAGTCGCGATAACCCGGCAACATGCCACCTCGACTGCTGCTCCTTCCATTGCCGTGAACAGCATAGAAACTAGGATGACTCTGAGCATGCCGTGACGTCAGTGTCCCTGGTCCGCTGTAGTAGCTACTCGGACAGTTCAATGAATTGGCGGAGGCGGCATGATGTCGACTGGGTCCAGGCGATATGCTGCGTCGCCCACCTTGAATAGGAGGCGATGATGTGAACACAGTGTCCAGGGAGTCACCACGCTGGAAGACAGAGACACAGATAGAGAGAGAGAGAGAGAGAGAGAGAGAGAGAGTGAGAGTAAAAACAAGGAAATAGTTATGAGGTTAGAGATATGTTAAAATGTGAGCAATCAATGAATGTGCTAATGATTCAAATTTATCGCAATCTTTTCTATGTTTTCAAAACAAAAATTGGGAAAAATCGATCTCTTTGACAAGCCACAGATTTTATACCGTTTCACAGACCAGTATTTAACCTGCTTCTGAATAGTGTATGAATAATACTTAGGGTGGTCTGGATATCTAGTGAAAATTTGACAGTTTGAAAATTTGATCGGAAAATTAGCACGGAGGATAAAGCTACCGGAATGAAATTCGTGCAATAAGGCTGCGTTTTGCGATATTCCCACTGGAAGGGGTTACAATTTAGGATAAAATTGATTAGTATGAAAAACTAGCTTGCTTTTTTTTTTAGCTATCGGAACCAAACTCACAGGTTATGTATTATATACTATTCGCTGTATTTTGAGAAAATTTGGTCAAGATCGGATCACTATATCATATAGCTGCCATAGGAACGATCGGTTCGAAATCAATATTTAGTATGAAAAACTTTTTGTTTCTCAAAATATGTCAACCAAATATACACAGTGTGTGTTTGATTAAGTTTTAAACAGGATGACTAAATTTGGAGTAAATCGGACTACTATATCATATAGCTGCCATAGGAACGATCGGTTCGAAATTAACATTTAACAAATTTTGTAAAAAATCTGACGGCTTACACAGGGCACTGCAAGGGTATCTAAACTTTGGCGCGCCAATATTTATATATTTTTAGTGTATATATTTTTTAGTGTAATTGTTTAAAAAACCTCTGGTTCTGAGAGTTTGATGCTTACCATGAAGAGCAACTCGGCAGAGGAACCCGAGCTGCTATTGTCCTGCTCGCCAGGCTCATCATCGTCCACGGATATTTGTGACAGTTTCTCCCTCTTCAGTCTTCGGGTTGTGGACGCCACCGTTGACTTCTGTTCGATGGTGCGAAGTTTGAGCTGTAACTGGGCAATAATGGCATCACGGCGACGGACCTCACCGGCCATGCTGGAGAATTGGGTCTCGAATTTGGAGTGCATCTCGTTCATGTGGGTCTTGATCACCTGATTGATGCCACTCAGAATCTGATTGAAGTAATCCTGTGCCTCTGGAAATCCTTGAAGCACAATTTAAACAGTTGCGGTTAGTTAATAAAATCCATCATAAATGAACTGAAACACCCTGTGCGGTATCGATTGTGAGTGGCAAACAGTGTAAGAGATTGTGTAAGAGTCTGTGTAAGAGCGAGATATACATATGTATTTATATACATGTGTATATATATTTAAAGAGCGAGCCAACGACAACTAGAACACAATTTGGCTGTAAGAGTCAAAGCGTCTTGAACTACATACTTTAATAGGTGTTGCTTTAATTGTTGTTGTTCTAAGTTGTTTTTCAAGTAGTAGAAAGTGTGGTTGCTGTTGTTGTTCTTTGGTTAATTACGTGTTGATGTTATTAGGTATCAGGTATCAGGTATCAGGTATATCAAATGAAAAAATACATACATACGCAGTTACAGTTATTTACACACATTCCCATACACAATATAGCGCCTCCTTGCGGCTCGTTGTTGAACCAAATCCAAAAATCAACCAAAATCAACCGAAAATCATTTCTAAATTAACACACAATCCATTTCGAGAATTGCCTCTCTTTGGGTTTAGTTTTGTGTATTTTGATCAAATATTTACAAAAAGCGTTGGCTAAGTGTTCGCAAAATGAAGTTTGTGTGTTAGTCGCATGCTGAGCAAACTGTACCCGTTCTTGCTGTTTCATTCCATTGCGTTCCATAAGCGTGCGTGAGCGTGCTGCGTTAAGTTTCAAGCTCGATTTCGATAACGATAACGATTGCGAGCTCGAACATTTACGGCCTGAAAATGCTGTTGTGTCTGTGCAAATTGTGTACTTACAATCTATGTATATACGAGTAGATTAACATAATTTTATTTTGAGACCCATTTATTCAATGTCTAGTGAAGATCTTTTTTGGGTAACTTTGTAAAATGCATAAAAATAATTGCCAAATTCGTTAATGTCTGTTAGACAAAATTTAACTAGACTATAAATGAAGGGCCTCAGTTACATATCGAGTTATATTTCGTTGTTCTCATGTTATAGCACAAACGAAAACGATGAAGAAAATAAAAAGTGAAACAAATTGCATATCGAAATTTAAAAATAAGGAAAATCTTATCGATCAGCTGAAATCTGTTCTATTCTTAAATCGATCTCTGAGCTTATATACAACATTTACTTTTTGATCGAATTATTTATTTTAAGTTCTTTGTTTGACTTATAACTTAAATAAATAATATTTGTAAAAATCTTAGCCTAAGAATAAAAAAACATTCTATCTATGAGATTATATTGGGAATTTACAAAACAAATGATATCAAGTATAGTATGTGTTTAAAGAAGCCTTCATGCATACGAGTTCAGTTAATGTATAAATGTGGATATATTAAATACAAATGATCAAAGAAGTAATGTAAAAAAGAGAGCGAGTGATAAGAGATATAGTGACAGATATATATAGAGAGAGATAGCAATAGCAGAAGCATAGCGAAGCAGGTGATATAAGAAGAAAGACGCTGCAAAATGCATGCAGTGAGTATAATTGGACGCCGTAGTAGGGATATTCCTTAAGCACACATATCGTTTATTGATAAATAGATTATCGAAGTAAATATAACTATTGATAATAATATATATAATTGTAAACAAGATTTAGCTTTGAAATACTTCTAATGTTGAATAGAATTTGGAAACAAATTTAATCTGTTAATTAAAGTCATATTTTGCGATCACTACAATACATCAATCATCTGTCGTCTATCACAAATAAAAACATTAGAGATGATCTTTCATTTTATTAAACATTTCGCGCCAAATTGTTATTTTTTAAAATAAAAGACAGATACGAAATTAAAAGAAATGTAAGATTTGATTTTGCCCTAAAATCCTATAAAAACGTGAAAGATGATTGTTGTGCTCTGGTGAACGCGGCCATGGCCTATGATTTTAGTGAAGATTTTGCATTGGAATACCCCTAATACTGACTAGAATCACTTTAGGACGTGTCTATATACTAATTATAAGTACGTTGGTATTTAGGTATTTGTAAGTAGGTATAAAAGTACGTAAATATATACTCGTATATATTATTGGTGTTGCATAATATTAGAGAAATCATTCGAATATGTTAGTTACATATATTGTTATATGTAGGATTTACCTTCTACTTTCGGCACTGGACACTCGCTGCCACTCAATGAATTCGTCGTGTTCTGTCGGAGCTGCAAATTCAAATTCAAATCTGTGGATGTTGTGGATTGAGCATGAAATTCGGTATTCTGTGAGAGTATCTTATTTGACGAGGACATTGCAGAGCATTCGACCACATATGATGCTGATGCCGAAGCCGATGTCGATGCTAGTGCCGAAGCTGATGACGGTGACGATGACGTTGAGGCATTGCCAACGCCAGCGATGACGCCGCCCAGTTGTGGCTCAAAGGCGAAACTCTCTTGCGGCGAATTCGTTGGCGTTACCAAGGCCAACGTCGGCGACCAGACTGACGAATCCGAGGCTACCCGTGACGGACACGTACCCGTACCCGTACCCGCACCCGTACTCGTACTCGTACCCGTTCCCAAAGGCGTTACTGCTAACATTGGTGTATTATCTTTACCGTTACCGTTACCGTTACCACTACCGTTAATATTAGCATTACCGTTTACGTTAATGTTACCGTTACCGATCGCGAGTTTGTTGTTTTTTAGGGCGAGGTTTGTGAGGTTATTGTCGCCACCACCGCCTAGGGCAGCGAACTGACCTTCCTCTTTGGCACTGGCGGGCGGGCTGGAAAGAGTTGAATGGAAGGTTACACTCTTCAAGAGCTTACTGTGCCTAGCCACGTACCCTTCCAAGGTCGGCTCCGTGAGCAGCCCCCGCGTTATTGCACTGGTCTTTGCCTCGTCTTGGGCACCACCACTACCATCATCAGTACCACCTCCTTTTTGGAGTTTCTTGAGTATGCTCTTGAGTTTGCGCCTTTCAACAGTTTCATTCGATTCGGGACTTAGAGGCATGTACTCCAATAGCTGTAACTGTTGCTCCTTTTTGCAATTACTATCCGAGGCCGATGCGGATGCTGATGCGGATGCTGAAGCGGATGTGTTTGTTGAAATTGAAGTTGAACTGGTTGTGGACTCGTAGGTGCTCAGAAACTGTGAATAGATACCGGAAGTATCACTGTAACAACGATATAAGGATTCCGTGATGGGCACTTCGTTGTTATTGCCTGTCGACTTGGAACAGTCCAGGCTAAAGCTACGGGTCTGAAGAGCCTTCTCCAGTTCGGCTAGCTTCTGTCGTTCATTGAGGATCTTGAGACGCTTCACAAAGGGCAGGCCGCAGTATTCCGGCGACAGATCAAACACACTCTGATAGAACTTTCGTCCCCCATTGGCCGTCTCTCCACCCTCGGGTAATTTCTGTTCCGGTTTCTGCAGACGAAGGCATTCCCGGGCTGTGGTCAACGTGCTCCGAGTACTCGATGAGCATGTGCTAGAACTGGAGGCATGTCCATGACCATGACGAGGGGATCGTGAACTTCGAACACTATGATGCCTGGGCCGTCCACTAACCATAGTTCCCGCATCCGTGAGCTGGGGTATATTGCTTAGAGAGTAGTTCTTGAGGGGCGTGTCCAGATCCGCATCGGGGGAACAGTTGGTCAGGCTCGTGTAGCTGGAGGACATGAGTGTAGCCAGTTTCAGCTTGGACCAGGGCTTAATGGGCGTGCCATCCGTATCCGTATCCGATTGCATTGGTGTGTTCAGCTTGTGGGAGGCAGGTTTGATCATCTTCTTTGCTATGGTGGCCATGGGCAAACCACCAATTGACAATGATCCACCAAAGGTCTCTCCAGTAATTGCAACCACGGCTAAGGATTTGGGCGGTTCCTTCTTTGCTATCGCTCCGGTGTTGACTGCGGATCCAGAGATACTGCTGCTGATTCCTGCTGTAGTTGTGGTAGGTGCAACACCTTGCAACTGTTGGATCCTTTGCTTAAAGGAGACCTTCATAATAGGCTTAATTTGTGCCACAGTAAGTCCAGATGGTCCAGCTGTGCCTCCACTTGAGATTGGGATTGTTCCTGAACCACTTGCTCCAAAATCCACCTTGCTGCTTATATTGGCCGGTGTGTTGATCTAAACGATGAATGAAGGGGAAGTTGTGGAGAAGTAGATAATAGATTAGACTGTGCACCGAAATAGGATGACAAATGATCTGTGGTGATAACTACAAAGTAAATATTTTGTTTAATTGTGGATTGAGGATTAACTGGATTTGGCTTTACCATGACGACGCTAGAGGTTTCACTAGAGGCGTTCGTTTGGGGCTCGTTTTTTATTTTCAACTGTTGCAATCTCTGGATCAGGGGAAAGCCTTCGTTGAACTCGCGTTCGGGCTCTTCCTGTATCGATTCCTGCGGCGATAACGTACACGTTACATGTGAGTGAGGTGGAGATTTCTGTGGTGGTGTGGACTTAACAGCTCGCTCTTCGCGATCCTAGTGCAAGACACATAAAGACACATACAAAACTACTATTTAGGAGCCGGGGATTTAATTACGAGTACATACAACACGACAAAAATAAGCTGGATTTGCTTAATATCTCTTTTTGGATTGAAGCTAAAATTATTGTAAAAACAAAAATACAAAGAATACAAAACTTAAAATCAAAATATAATGCTCTCAATTGGGTTACTCTCTTCGGTGAGTAATGCGAAATGCGGTGCTTGTGTGTGTGTGTGTGTGTGTGTAAGTGTGTGTGTGTATCTGTGTGTAAAATGTATCTAATATGTGTAATGGCGTTTCTTCTGTTGTAATCTCGTAGTATGGTATTTTCTCTGTATTTTCACTTTGCGTTGTCTTTAGTATCTTGTTGTTGTAGTTGCTATCGTGTTCCATTGAATTAAAGAAAGAAAAATAGAAAGAAAGTAATATAATATGCACAGGCAGGTAGCTAATGGAAGGGTTTAAAGGCAGCAGCCAAGCAATTCTTCTGTCTCAGTCTAAGGATTGCAGAGAGCAAGCCAAGTAACTATACATTAAGCTTAAGTTCGTCTAAGGAAGGAAGGTTTACAGACTTTTTCCTTATAGACATTACACATTCGAATAATCAGTCTTCTTCTAAGTTCTAATAATTTATGGGAAAGCTTTATGCAATTTGAGATTATCTTTTAGAAACTATGCAACAAAAAAAAGGACATTTTGGTATTTACAAGTAGTTTATCTAATAAAATAATCTTCTTGTATGCCATTATTTCTAGCAATCTAATAACATTACATCTATTTTTAAAAATACAAGTTTCAGACCTGTATTCATATGTAATGCAGTATCCTGATCTCACATAAATTGAATCAGGTTGCTTTAATCAGCACCAAGTAGACAGATATATATGATATAGTGTTCCAATTTCACCAAATTTAAAACAGTACTAAACTCAAACCTGAACGGATTACTATATTATTAAGATGCGATAGGATCGATCGTTCGAGAATCAGACTTTCGATTTGAATAATCTTCCTTTGTCTTGAGACAGCTCATCCAATATAATAGCTTGTGTATACTGATCGAATTAAAATAAAATTGTACTAGAATATCGTGAGGAACGCGAAACTTGAATTCAAGGACCTCTTGTTTCTCTTGTCTTTGTATTTTACCGATGATCTCTTCTTAAGCACTCTATTCCCGAGCATCTTGTAGTTGTGTTTTATTGTCAAATTGCAAAACGTGCTTCATACAAGATAATCAATGGAACTCAATTACAAGTTAGTTAATAAATAGAACGTGTTATTGAAAGTGCACTAAGAAACATGTCAATATTACTTTAAACGAAACGACATAAAATAAATAAAAGAAAAACATTTGGAGAATCAAATAACAAGAAGAGGAAGCAGCACTCAATGCGATCAACGTATGCAATACGCAAAGAGCGGGTTTTTGGGTGTCGGGTGTCGGGTGTCGGGTGTTCAAGTATAGTATTGTTTGTGTGTACGTCTATATATATGGTAGTTAATTGTTGTTCAGTTAATAGTTGTTCCATTGAAGGCGGTTTCTGTGGCAGGAAACACCATTTAAAGCTCGTGATGGTTTCTAATGAGGCGGTACACAAATTATACGAATTGCGATCAAAACTGTTGAATGCGAAATTGCGAGTGAAAATTGTGTGTGAGAAAAACCAGTGGTAGCGGTGGTGGTGGTGGTGGTGGTTGTGGTTGTGGATTTAATGTAATAATGACACTGATCAACTCAGCTCATGAATTCAACTTACCTGCTTCTCCTTGAGCAGACGGAGACGCTGCAATAGGGGCAGACCAGCGCCAATGGGACTGGGCGTCTTGTCATGCAGCTCATCCTTGGCTTCGGCACTATCCGCATCCTTCTCATCGGACCGCACCCGTGACATGCGTTTCAGCATGATCTTACTGCCTCGGGGCGAGGTTATATGCAATGGTTGCATTTCCATCGATTCATCGCTTTTTCTCGAAGTCCTAAAAATATCGAAACTATCAGATCATTTGACCTCAAGTAAAAGGTTGGCATAAATATATTCAATCGGAAGCACTACAATAACACTTTCGCTAAAAATCGATTAAGTCGAGTAACTAGAATCGAATTTAACATGTGGTTTTATACATTCGGGAATGGTCTAGAACTCTCGGTGTCAAAATACTGAATACATTTTGTTTTTGTTTGCTGGCAAGCTATTGGCACCAGATCAGGCAAAAGCTTGTCTGATTTTTTGGCGCCGTTAAGCAAAATACATATAACGGGAAAAGCACTCGAATACACTTCCTGCCAACTGGTTCTCTTGGTAACTTAACTAGAGTTAAACAGTGAATGGAAATCCTACGGAACACACCTCTTGAAAACTATTCGCGAAGGGTACGAATGTTTCAAAAATTTCAGAACACATATACAAAAAATCATTCAATTCCGAAACAGACAAAAAACAGTTTAAAAACATATTTCATGAAAAGATTGCATCACATCTTAAGCCGAAACTATTGAGGTACTGAACTTACCTGGACTTTTTGAGAACATTGCGAAAGCCTTTTACATCGTGCTTCAGCTTATCCACAATCTTTTTTGAGGCACTGTTCTCGCTACTATCGCTTTGATGCACTTGATGGTGATGCTGTCCATGCACATGGGGATGCGGATGTGGATGCGGATGTGGATGTGGATGCGGATGTGGATGATGTGGATGTGCTGCCGCATAGGCCGCATTCTCCTTGTCACTCTGTGCCTTAGCGTACTTCTTGTTCACGCAACGCACCTCCATGAGCCGCTTACGTCCGAGCGTCTGTAGGATCTCCTGAGCATCCGGGTAGTCCTTCATGGCGGCTAGGACATCCTCTCGCGAAAGCGAGAACAGTTCCGAGTAGCCCACAGAGCGCACATCCGCAGTACGTCTGCAAAGGGGTGAAAAAGAAAATAATTCAATAAGAAAAATAAAATAAAAAAGATCTCTTAACCAGGGACCGAAACTAATAGCTATTAACTATAGTTATAACTAGAACTCAATTTTGACTACAAAACAATCAATATGAAGAAAAAATGCTACAATAACATGATTTCTAACATAGTTAAAATTATTCAAATTTTCGATAAACTTTACTTTATAATTCTGAATATATTTATTAACTTTTATATTTAATTATGATTTAATAACATTTTTTTATATTTGAATACTGCAATGTAGCCCTTTTTTTTGCAATTAGCAATTATTTCAAATAAAAAATGGAAAATAAGACTAATTTCGTAATTTTTAAATAAAAATGGAATATGCTTGTTAATTTTGAATTTGTAGTGTTTATTTTTAAACTAATAACAGTTGCAGTCCCAGAAAATAGCTTAATGGAATCCAACACTCACTTGTTGAGGCCGTCCAGATTTAATATACCGATTTCACCGAAAAAATCACCAGCCTTCATGGTGGTCAGCACCTTGCCCGTCTCGCTAAGTACCTCCAGTATGCCATCGGCTATGATAAACATCTCTCGGGCAACCTCGCCCTTTCGGCATATCGAGTCACCCGGTGTGAAGATATATGCCTTCATTTTCAGCACCAAATCGTGCAAAAACTCCGGCTGGCACTCTTGGAATATGGTCACCTTTTTCAGTACGCTTAGGTTAACGTGTAAGGCCAATTCGGTTTTCAGTTTATCGGGCAGCAGGCCCAATGCGGTGTTTATATCACCTCCACCCTGTATGCGACCCCTCGACCAACTATAGTCGTACCATCGTAGCACACGTCGCTTCATACCCCCGGGTACCTGAAAGCCCCCAAACAAATTAGTTATTGATTTGATAAGTCTTTGTGGTGATTACTCACCTTATGATGTCTCATATAGGTCTTGGCGCCATCAAGTAATCGCTCGAACTCCAGACGATTGGCGTTACGATTGGTTATCACATTTCCAACTTGGCCCACAATTGTCGCAAAGATAAAAACGCCAATCAAATAGCTAACGATCGTAAAAATATACCTATAAGGCAAAATGAGAAAGAGAACAAAAGATCAGTTGAGTGTTATTTAAGGATTTTATAAACTGAATATGGAGAGAGAAAGAAAGAGATAAAGAGAGAGATTTCGTGATAAGAACTCACTAAAATGTTCGACAAAAACTACAGAAAACCTCTGTATTTCTATAAGAATCCCAATTTTATGAATTCATTTTTCATTTCGAATGCATAATGTATAGAACCTATCATCAAAGTTTTCTTCATCTTACTGGACATTTGATTGTTATTCATTCAATTAATAATGAGATTAAGTACAGTTGAACACCGTTAAAACGATTCTTTTTGCGTTTCAGTACATAATATAAATCTGACTCCCATACCTATGTGAGAATATTGTTTAAGTGTTAAGTATTGGATATACTTAATGCGATAACATAAAATACATTCAATGCCTTAATTTTTGTTTTATTTCTTTATTCAAATATGAGTTTTAAATCAAATAATAATATTTTTTATTTTTATTTTCGTTATTCAACTCAAATTAATTTCATTGTGCCGTATCTTCAAAGTCAAAATATTTAAATAAAAAAATCTACTTAAAAGAAAACTCTAAGAAAACAATTGGGGAATCATTTTATTCTTTACTTACTAGCATGCGAATTTAGCAGCAAAAATATCAAAACTTCAACACTGATCCTAACTTTTGGGAATCTTAAAAAAAAGTATCTTGCTTATGCTTTTGCTCTCTTGTTTCTCTCTCTCTCTCTCTCTCTCTCTCTTTCTCACTCTGTCTCTTATTCGGTCAATCAAAGTTTTCGAAAGCACATTTCAACACATTTTGAGATTGTCCCAATTCGAAATGAACTATCAAATAAAAATATCATTGGAATTGTTAAAGGCTGTCGCACGCTTTCGAAAACTTTGAAACTTTCATTTTTGGTTATATAGAGTGGGAGCCAAAACTTTGATGATTACAACAGTTTACCCAAAACTAAATTTAGAGTAGAAATTATCGAACTGGTGGACAGCCCCCAACAAATTGAATGATATTCATATTATTTGATTTGATTTGATTTGATTTGACTAGTTTACAGTTGAAAGAAATATTATTCTTGTCATCATCATCATCATACCCATAACTAGAGCCAAACTGTAGCAGTCGGGATTTGATGCCACGTCTTGGTATTGATCTTGGGCCGTCCACCGAAAAGTTCGGTCTGTTGTTCGATTTGTAAATGTATGCAATGGAAAATGGAGAATGAAGAATGGAAAATGGAAAACAAGACAGATCCGCCCGCCCTTTAGCTCTCAAGTCCTTTGAACTATTTACCTCATAGTCCATACTTACTCTGCATTCGTCTCTGGCGTGGGCAAATCCCCAATTGTGGTCAGCGTCAATGTTGACCAGTATAAGCTGCCCAAATATTTGCGCGTTAATGTCGCATAGTCTCCTGGTCTATACGGATAGACCCAATCGCCCTATGATATGATATTGTTAAATTTAACAATTAATAAGAGTACTTGATTAATTTGGTTTTCGAACTCACCTGAAAGCCTTCCGCCTCCGAGAGTAAAAAATAGAAACAACCGAACCAATGGGCCAAGATTAACAGGATATGAATTAGATTAACAACACGCCATAAATTTGGCCAAACTGTTCTACTCTCTACGATGTAATAAAATCTCACAGATCGATATACCTGGAATATAAAATGAAATGAGAAAATAACATATGTATGTATATCCTTTATCATAGCTCTTACTCACTTTAAAAAAGCGCGTAAAACGCAAAAGCGGATGCGTGCCCATCTTCAACTGCAGCAGATCCAAGGGTATCAGCGCTATCATATCAAAGATGAACTCACGCGAGTGCACATAATGACAGGCCAGCTTCCTATCATCATATACCTAGAAAGCAGATATGAATGGATTCAATATACATAAGTTTTATTTTACCAAAGTTATCTTAAAGGTCTCATCTTAAATATATTTCAAAATGTAGAATATGTTTGTTTCGGAGTTTCGATTTAAAAATCATCCCAAAGTTGTTTTTTACATTGGTTTAACTTTAAAAATTAATTGTATTTATCCATATTCAATGTAATAAATTTCTAATATTTGTCCTTTAAATTTAAGCAAATTTAAAATAAGTTTCTTGGATAAAGTTCAGTTTTGCAGCGCCAAAAATATCTATATATGGGCATTTCCATAAAAGGGTCCACCGCGTCGAAAACCGATAAATGAATCAAAAACTCACAACATGTGAAATTTTTCATAAAAAACTTATTCAAGTTATTTATTTAAGCAATTTACCCATAAATTAATTTATTTTAATGAGCAAACCAATTTCGTTTTTGACCAAATTAAGTTTTTTATATTATGAAACTAATGAAATGGAGAATATAAAATATAATGATTATTCCAAATTATATCTCTTGAATGAGCAGAAATCTAAATAAAATGCAAAGAGGATACTTCAATCTTGATAAATCCGTTTTTAAATTTTCAAAAAAGTTTAGCTTCATTTATTTATACATAGATCAATATCCCCTTAATTTAAGTGGACAAAAATTACTGAAAATCAATCTTTGCACCAATGAAAGAGCTAATAAAATGCTATAAGTTAAGCCTTTCGTCAGAAAATAAAAACGTTTCTTTTTTACCGTTTTCTTACTTTAAATGACCCATGCGCGATTTTGGAAATGCCCATAAGAGGTTTGTCTAATAATTGTCTAATTCAGTCTTAGTTAAACTTTTAGAATTTACTGATAAATATGTCTTGTGACAAGACATTTTGTCTCAATTTCTTGTTGATTTTTACACATACTGGAATAATTTAAATTAGTTGAAAGTTTGATAAGAGATTTCGAAGAAGTCGAGTTATTTCTTCATGCAATGAATCGAATGCACTGAATTGTAAAATGTCAAATTATAAATGTAAATTCAGTAATTGCAATTGAAGCAAAAGATCAGATAAATTGATATATTTAAATTTGGATAATGTAATCTGTTAATTGATTGAAAATGTTTATTTGGTAACCACCACAAATAGTATAAGCTGATGTCAAAGTGTCATCAAAGCGCATGAAGGGACTTAATAATATTCCATTTGTTCTCATTTGTAAATAAAAATCAGACGGAATTAAGGTTAAATAAATAAAACGGTCGAGAATTATATTCAGCTTACTTACCATAAGGCCCTGTTCCAGATAGCCTGTGCGTAATTGAACTATTATATCTAAAATAAATACAACATCTGTAATTGAATCGCAGATGAGCCAAAAGGTAGGCACAGATTGCTGTCAGTTGTCCAAAATGGCAAAAGAGGTAAAATGGTAAAAAGTAGAAAAAATTAGTTGAAAATTTCAATTAGTCTTTGGGTTCACATTTAACTACTAGTTCAGGTCAAGGGCACTTATTTTGGCAATGCATTTCACAATTGCAAATGTTAATAAGATGGGGACAATCGAAATGAGAATGGAAATGAAAATGGGGAAATGGGAAAATGGGGAAATGAGAATGCGGTAAAGGCTTTTCCACAAACGGCTAACAGAAAGGCTGGCTAACAACAAGAACAACAAATGTTCCACATTACGGGGCTAAAGGTCAACGACGACGAGTGTATCACATGCCATGCCGAAAACCCAAACCTATCCTATAACATTGGCCAGCTTTTGTTGTAGCTGTTGGCAACCCTCAGTTGGCTCTAATCTGATGACAAACACTAGCTAACTGGTCCCGTGTATAAACATTTGCACAGGTCCGACTCTGACTCTGGCTATGATTCTGTTCTCGAAAGAACAAACCACCAAACAAGGAAACAACCGACTAACCAACCGACCATTTAGCTTATGAGATGGCTGCGTGTCTTTTAATTGAGTCATTACGAGGCGAAGGCTACAAAAAAGGTAAGATACAAAGTTGCAAGTATCGTGACGAACCAATACCCTATCCAAAATGTACTGAGATTTGTATATTTATTCTCATATAAGCCTATGATTCATTTTATAAAGGATATCAAATTTAAACTACTAATTAAAATGTACCTAAATTGTTTGTCTTTTTTAAAATATAGTGTGTTATAAAGATATAATCATTCTCAGAT
Organism: Drosophila testacea; assembly: GCA_035043265.1. Classification (NCBI taxonomy): domain Eukaryota; kingdom Metazoa; phylum Arthropoda; class Insecta; order Diptera; family Drosophilidae; genus Drosophila; species Drosophila testacea. Next base: position 6,211,224 of record JAWNND010000229.1, read on the forward strand.
AATCCTTATATTCCGAATTCAAAAGGCTACCAAGTTATACATTTCTAATTCATCTTGAATAATAGTTATCTTGAAAAGATTGTATCATTCTAGAGTATGCTCTGGATTAGAATAGTAGAATATATTTCTTTTTAAAAGTAAAGTATTCTTTTCAAAGACTCTGTGAGCGTGTCCTTTGAAAATAAGAGGCCTAAGCAAATCTAACAAAAGTGAAAGTTGCAATTGCCTTTTATCAACTTTTACTGCAGAGTAGACACAGATACATAATAAACTTCATTGTTTGAGAAAATTTATGGTTGTTAGGCATTATTACGATGGCAGCCAGTCAACTCGCATTACAAACTTCAAGCAATATGACAAAAAGGTGTTTTCTTTCCAGAACCAGAACCAGAACCAGAACCGAGGGCGACATAAAAGGAACAAAGCCTTGTCTTCCATCTTTTATGAAGTGGATTGGGGGGTTAACTGGGTTGACCTTTGTTAGATAATCTTATCTCACCTGCAGTTCAGGAAAGCTCTGCCTCACAATTAGGGTCCATAGATTATATAGAACACATATAGTTAACATCATTAACCAATAGAAGTAAAAATTTTCATCTGGATTAACAACAGAGCGTCGTTTCTGCAGATAGCGTCGTCTACGTTTAACTGTTTTGTCGACGTCACCAGAGGCACTTTCTGAACCCGTGTCTTCAACAGTTTCCTATAAAATGTTATATATGTATGTAAATACTTGTGATTATTAATGGGAATTGTGTAACATATGAATGGATTGATAACTGACCTGTGTTTCGGGTATCTGTCTAGTTGAGAAACGCTTCAGGAATGAATCTTCGCGCTTAAGCGGTGGTTTCTTCTGTATGGCCGATGATATCTGTACGGTGGTGCGGAGTTTCATCCAGCGTTGGTTCGACCTTGTCCTGTACGAGGATATACATGTTCTATGATCACAAGTCTTCACACAATATGCAATATAGGATATACGATATACAATAGCTCTGTAATTACTAAACTAAACTACATCTAATAACTATTGCGGGTTAGAAATAATAAATGTCAAGCAACTACAGGAAATTTCACAGAGAGAGAGAGAGAGAGAGAGAGAGAGTGAGAGACAGTTATAGATAGTTGGACAGACAAAGATAGAAATTGAAAGGACAGAGAGAGGGAGATGGAGAGAGAAAGTTAACAGAGCAGAACGCAAGAGTAATGAGAAGCGTGCGTTTACGATTGATTATTGGTTAGATCTCTACAATTATCTCTAGGTCTAGACTCTAGAGGGTGCTAGGGAGTGCTCTAGTATTTGCTATAAGGTCATAACTTACGCAACACGAAACACTTACGCAATGCGTGGTAGGAGTAATAAACATTCATTTAACGGTAACGGTAACGGTAACGGTAAACCCAAAAGCCTGTAACGTAAACGCACTTAAATGGCACGCAACGATATGGCAACGCTAACACATCTAACGGGCAACGGGAAACACATAGAAAAGCACGCACTAAAAACATGTAAGTACGAGTTGTCAGGTGGTGGTTTGGCTATATCTAAGAGAAAGAAACCCGAAAAAGAAGATGGGAAAGACATCTTGACAGAGACAAACAATCTTAAGTCAAAGTCTCCATCTTCCTTTTCGGATTCCTCGGTAACGGTAACGTTACCAATAACTCTAATGGCAATCAAGCATGCAAAAAGTGTTTATGTTCTTTAGTATATATTTATTTGATACTAATTAAAGTTAGTAAGTTAAATATTTAGACAGTTGGAAAGATTCTTAACTAATATTGTTATTTAATTAGCCTTAAGCCTTAAGTTTATTAATAATACATTTGGCCATGCAATGAAAGCAATGGGTTTGGAAGACAAAAAATTAAGAAAAATATATAACCAAAAGAAGGAAAGAAAAAACAACAACAAATACACATTGAAATGAAATACAAGAGGGTAAAACATTGAATTTCAAAGCAGTTGGGATAGTCTGTAGAAGAAAATCCATTAAGTTTTGGGGCCCATTTACGAATTGGAGCAATTGTCTGGGAATGCAGACAAAAATTTGGTTGTTAAACCAAAGTAAACTGCAAGGGATAGAAGCTAAGGGGCATAAAATGGATAGAAAATAAAATGAGTGTAGTTGATAGTGATCCACTAGGTGATACCCTATGCCACTTACTTTGGGGAAGTTTTCTAATCAGATAACCCATATTTTAGATATTTCATAGTTAAAGAAAAGGTTTTCGAGTGGCACAGGGTATTTCACCCAGGGTATTTGTGCAAAGAACTAGACTACCGTGTGAACGGAATGCGGGGTATGTGGAAAAATGGAAACTGGAAATCGGTAACTGGAAGCGCAGGAAAACTGGGGAAATTGGATAAGCATTTAAATAATTTGTCGTTGCTCTTGTTGTTGTTGTTGTTGTTGTTATTCAGGGTTGCTCAAGTTGCTAGACGCGAACATAAGTAAAAGTTGAACTGCCTTTCTACGAATGATTAATATAAAAGATATGTGATTTAATGGTGTGTATATATATACTATATACATATATATTTTATTATATATACATGGTATTGTTTATGTGCTCTTGCATTTCGAACAATTCTTGCTTGAACTTATTTACAAAACGATTTTGATGATTATTATTTTTTGTTTTTGGTTTCGTTTAAGTTTATGGCATTTGAATATTTTTATATATTTCTATTTTTGTTTAGTTTATTTATGTACAAATCAAATGGCAAACCAAGTACAACATTTTTAAGTTTTGCGTACTATTTACAGCATTTGCTTGGTTTTTAGTTTGTTTTTTTCTTGGTATAATTTTATTGCTGACGCTACCAAATATTACGCATACGTCATGTGGTACAAAAGAAGAACGCAGCTTGCAATGCGGCTAGCTAAAAGAATAATAAAAGAAACCAAATAGAAACAAAAACCAAAAACTAGGCGTGGCATGGTCTTTATACACGTGTTGTGTGTGTGTGTGGTTGTTTGGGTATTTTGGATGTGTGCGTGTGCGTGTGTGTGTGGTTGCCAAATGCTCAACTGGGGGTTGCATTAAGAAGCATTCGGAAATGGCAACTACTCGTATTTTGTGGTCTATTTTGAATTATATATGTGAAAGTGAATGGGTATTTTTGGGTGTTAATGTGTGTGTGTGAGTGGGTGTGAGTGGGTATTTTTTATATGGGTTTGACTCGCTTTTAACCCAGACTAAACTAAGTTTGTGCTAAGTGTGTGTTCTGTCTGTTTTTTGAGTTTTTTGAGTTTCTTGAGTTTTTTGAGTTGTAATCGTCGCCCAACGCAATTGAAAAAGAAGCGCACACATGCCAATTATTAGATTAGATGCAGCTCAATCATCATTATCAATTATCATCATCAACAGCATAATCATCATTATCATCATTATCATTATCATAATCATTATCATTATCAATACCAATATCATTATTCAAATGAATTTTGCAACATAATTTATAAGCGTAGCTGTATATATGTATCTGTGTATGTGGAAGTGTGCGTGTGCGTGTGTTTGTGTGCGTGTGTGTGTGTGTTGTGCAGAGAGTGAGAGTTAACCAAAAATGGTAACAACGCAAGGGACTTACCAATCGGAATCTGGATCTGAAGCTCCATCTCCGATACGCGATTTCCTAAACGAGTTTTTGAAGTTTCTTTTATTTGTTTTTGTGCAAAATATTTCAAAAATAAAACATCAGTTGTAGTTGTAGTTATTGTTGTTCTTGTTGTTGTTATTATTATTGTTATTGTTTGTCTCTGCTTATAGCTGATGTATGTTTTTTTTTTAAATTTCTTTTTTGAGTAAGTACAACTGAGAGAGAGTTTTGTCATACGCAAAGATGTAGAAAAGATGGACAAAGTGAGAGTGTAAGCGATAGTCAGATGCATAAATGCTCCAAGAGATTAAACGAGAGAGAGAGAGACAGAGAGACAGAGAGAGAGAGAGAGTGAGAGACAGAGGGAGTGAGAGAGAGGGAGTGAGAGAGAGAGGGAGTGAGAGAGAACGAAAGGCCTATGCCGACTTCCCGTTTAAAACTGAAAAATTTCAAATGCAAATCTGTTGACAAGGGATTTAACTTTTGAATTTTAACCACAAAAATATAACCCAATAAATGAGGCATTTCGGAAAGTTGCTTTAACTAACATTTTAATTAACTAGTTCCCAAAAATGTATAATATTACTTATTATATTTTAAATGTTCTCTGTTCTTAGAAATAATATTTATATTCCTCAAATAATATTTAAATATTTAAAGTAACCTCACTTTAAAGCAAAACAAAAATTGAAGATTCTTAACAGAATGTGCACTGAATAATTTAGAAACTGTCCTTAGGTCTTACAAAATCAGATAGTTATAATATATAGTTGCTATTGAGAGGAATACCGCTGGATATATTTGACTACCTAAAATAAACATCATTTCTATCTTGATTTATTTACTCTTTGATAGTGAACTTCGGTAAAATCTTTTAAATAAACTCTTAGGTTAGCTTAACCGAAAAGAGTGAACAAGGCTAAGGCTTTTTTTTAAAGGTATGAAAGTGTACTTTTAAACCAATCGATTCATGAACTCAACTCTATTCAACTCATATTGCTGTTAAGTTAAAAAATGTAGTATGAAATAAAGTTTGACTACTCAAGTTCACATTGATTTCTTTGTAGTTTATACGATCTTAGTATGGATTGAATTACTATATTGTCCTTACACTAACCATTATTGTATGTGTATCTGGCAATATTCAATGTTCAGCTCTCGAATAAATAGACAGAAGTTTCCTTTTTGTTTCTGGTTATTCGCCTATTTTGTAGCCACGGATGGCTCAAGGGACCATTTTCAGGCATTCCCTTTCACCGTATTTGATATCACAATGGGTTATTACATACACGCACAGATACACACATACACATACACATACACACTTACAATGAAAACAGGCAATTCATTTAACGGTCAGCTCGTTGACTTGGCTTTTGGCCTTTTTTTTTTTTTTGGGCCACATGCGGGCTGCGTGCCATGAAGCGTAAAAAGGCTTGCTGAACGATAAGATTACGCTCACATACACATTCACAGCAATACATACGCTCACACAGATACACAGACACACACACACAGAGACACACATTCATATACATATACCATACATGCACACAGTTGAGCTCTTTCGATTTGTTATAAATTGAAAATGAGCTTGTTAGTTTGTACGGCTTTAACACAAAAGCCGAACGAGTTTTAAGCTTTGTAGTTTGCTACCACCTATTAAATACCATTTTTTATTACACCACAAATCATCGAAACACACACACACACACACACACACACACACACCTACACACTCATTTATACACACAGAAATTGTTTAATGGCTGCATGATGTCGGTTTAAGCTTTGCCTGTGGCTACGGCTACAACTGCTCCTAAGCTTCAGCTTTCAATTAACGCCTCGACACAACACATCTGTGCCTTATACACAGAGCGAAAACAATTACGATTATTTCGACATTTTCAACTTAATTTCTTAATGAGAATTGCCAGAGTTCAGAATCGCAATTTGTTGGTTTATTATTCAAGTGCATTTTAAGCTTGAATCGACTAAAGCTGAGTACAAAATATCTTTAAAAACGCATTTTGGATCTTGATCAAAGATTTCTTGAACACGTGTTCACGTGTGATCTTCTTGAAATGTAAGTAAATAAAGTTCTGGAAATAAGTATTGATTAAATCCAACTCCTCACATTGCCTTATCCCATCTAATAAAGTATTTAATTATCTTCCTAACTCTGAAGAAAAAGAATTTGCATGCTTATTTCAAGTCATTTTAGAGTTTTAGTTATTTTAAGACTTAAGATAATTTGTATTTAATTCAAGTACGAATTTAAAGAATCCCAAATACTTAACTCAAAGTCATTTGTCCTTATTAATTATCAGTATGAATTTTGTTTCTCTCTGTGTACGGTTGCATGGCTAATCATCGAGTAACATATTTGGTTGGCTGCCACTTTGTAACTGTCACGCCGACATGACCAAACAAATTTCCCTAGTTCGCTGCCAACGGAAATGTGGAACAGCGTGTTGCAAGTTCGCCCAAAAGCACTTGATTTCACTTGACTCAACTGGACACTTGTCCAGTCATTTGGCTACCATTTCCACCAGCTGTTCAGCTCGAACTCTTAATTGCCCATGTCCAGTTCCAATCCCCTATCCCCAATCCCCAATCCCTAGTCATGAAACGACAACAGCCAGACAAACATCCTCATTCGGTTACCTAGTACCTTAAGACTCTTTTGCTTGGATCACAAAAAAAAGTTACAATGTACTATTAAGTGTATTGAACAAATAAACTTGAGCTTTTCATTTTGATCTATGGTATTTACCAAATTTTCAATAAGACTCTTATTTGAAAAGTCTATTACAACAATTTAATTCATTTACGATTTCCAAAATAGGCATTCCAATTGAGTATGCAATGTGCCTACCAATAATATAAACAATTACTAATACTACAAAAAAAGATAAACCTGATAAATATCAGAAGTTTAAGTAAATATTAAATTTCAACATAAATACATGATTTTAAAATTCAAATTAGAATTTGTTTACAACATCATACGATTTTTGTTGAGATTAAAGAATAAAATATATTTTGTAAAATTGTATAAAAGCTAAGCTAACGCCATCTATAGGCCTGTTTTGCTAACGATGCATATGTTCTCAGAATAGGATCGTCTTCAAGGAGATGAAATTAATGAACATATAATAATATACATATACGAGTACTTTAGGGGATCAAATTTAGCTCATTTTATAAACAGTTGGTTGGCGCCATCTGCAGTCCCCATATGCTAACGACGGCCATAGATGGCGCCAGTTAAGACAAGAAGTGTGCGATCAAACATGTTGCTATTTTTGGGAACAAAACTTGAAAGACACTTTGCCCCAAACACTTGACACAATGACGCAAATGCAACAAATGCTTGGCATAAGCGGCATATGTAAATGTATGTAAATGTAAGTATGTGAATGCATGTGATTGTGATTGTGTTTGTGATTGTGATTGTGATTGTGTATGTATGAATAACTGACAATTCAAGTGACACTGAAGTAAAACACATTGCGGCAAAAGATCGAACAATGAATGCCGATTGCCACTGGCTAAAGACACTTGTAACTGAATTACTCGTACCTAAACCCAAAAACCGAAAGAGACACAGATAGACAGTGAAAGAGAAAGAGAGAGAGAGAGAGAAAGAGAGAGATATAGGCAAAGATAGCAAGAAAGAGATGCATATTCATGTGTTTCTCTGCTCTTTTGGCAGTTACCAAAGTTGACAGTGCATAAATGTATTCAGGCGAGGAGAGACGAGGCTGAGTAGTGCAACATTTCTAGGTCGTTTTGACTGTTGAGACCCCCTCGAGAGCCCCCCATCCTCCTCCCCCTCCTCTTTATGTTGGGGTCTACATAAATTTGCAATTTTCTAAATTCAAATTCTTTGTAAGTTGTCATTCAGAAGGCAATTTCTCATTTGGCATGCACAATGCCAAAGTATTGTAGCATATGCATAGGCGCATACACTTCAACATTGCCTATGTGTATGTCTGTATGTGTGTGTGTGTGTATGTGTGTGTGTATGTATGTGTGTCAAAAGTTCGCCTACAATGCAGCAGGAAGCAGCTTAAACATATCGATTCTCTTAACACACCACTTTAACTTTTGCTGTTTACTGAGATTTTTCATTTTAGTTCAGAGCATACATATATTTATATATATATGTGTGTGTATCTGTGTGTGTATGTGTGTGCCTGTGTGAGTGTGCACTCTGGTCTCAGTTTGGCAAAGTTTTTAAGTTGCCCTCTTGCCAAAAATTAAATGAAAAGTAGCACACGACGCAGTTCTTCATTGAAAGTTGAGTAAAGAAAGTAAGAAAACGATGATATTGCCGTCTTCATGATGGCGACAGTCTCTTAAAAGCTCTACACTGGAAAAAAGACTATAAATTATTCAAAAATTCAAGTTTAAAATTTTTGATTTTAATTTGCGTTTTCAGAACCATTTTTTCATCTGGCCAACATCATTACAGTCTAGATAAACATGGCAATAAGAAAACAAAATATCTTATTTATTTTGACTGTAACGGTTTTTGGCACATATATAAAAAGGGCCTTAAAAAATGTAAGCTTAAATCTAGCATTAATAAACTTAAGCTTACATTTTATAGGACCATGTTCTCACTTTGCCAAAAACATTACAATCTTATTAAACCTGCCGATAAGAAAACAATTTTTTTTATTTATCTAGACTGTAAAAACTAGATACAAATAGGTCGAAATTCTTAGATTAAATTTTAGGATTATCATAAGAGCCCCGATAATGAAAAAATATGATGAAAGTGAAATGAAAAACTTTTTTCAAGAAAATCTAGGACCAATCCAAGTTTGGATTGATTTTATACCGGTAATCCCGGATTCTGTTTACTGTTGCTAACTGACACCCTGTGCAAGCACCCTGTAACACTATCACAGGTTTCACCATGATACAACAAGGTGTGTGTGTAAGAGAGAGACAGTGAGAAAGAGAAAGAAAGAGAGAGGCAGACACGAAGCTAAGCTCTAAGCTAAGTAAGAGAGAGAGAACGTTTTGGCTGGCGAGTGAGCAGATGAGCCTTATGTCAGGAGTGGGAGAGTGTGTGTGTGTGAGAGAGAAGGAGAGAGAGAGAGAGAGAGAATGTGTGTATGATAGAGAGAGGAGAGAGAGCATTCGATTTACACATCAATTGTTAGACACGGTCACAAGTATTTTATGTGTGGCATACATAAGAGTGGATAACACATATGTGGACAGGATATTTGTCTTAAGAGACAGAGAGAGAGAGAGAGAGAACAACAGTGAGACAGAGAATGGGAGAAAGGGAGAGTACACACATTGCTTACGAGTTAGTAAATTTAGTAGGCAATTAATAAGAATTGGTTAGTTTTATATTTATCATGGAGTTCATGGATTGGATACGATTGGAGATATTTGGATTTGGAACCAAGGCGGACTCATGTCTTAGGAAAAGGTTTTCATGGGATTTTAAGAATATTTATTATAAATGGATTTATTATTACACACACACACACACACACAATGCAAGAAAGTAGTAGTAGTAGTAGTACGATTAGCAATCATAACGTTAGATAGTTGCTTGCTTTAATTAGTTAGTATCAATTAATTTAAGTTAGATTATGTATGCTAGATTAGATTATATGTATTAGCTGGATTGTAGGCTTAGAAAGTTTAAAAGCACCGTTCCTCTTAATGCGACGCAATGAACAGTAATATGCCATAACAGCTCTCAGGCTCTTCCATTTTGTTGTCTGATTGTTTCCATTTCCATTTCCGTTTCCGTTGTTGGCGTTGGTGTTCGTGTTGGTGTTGTTGTTGTTGCTTCCGTTGTTGTGGTTGCCATTGTTGTTATTACTGCTTGCAATGCTCAATAGTTCCTCGGGATGCTCACTGATGAACGATGAAAGCGTCTTCACCTGCGTACAGCTCGCTGAATTCATTAGCCTGCCCACGCCCACTCCGCCCCCATTTCCCACCGTCAATGAATACGAGCTGCAATCAGAGGACGGACTATTCAGGTGCAATCGCACCTGTCGACGCTTCCATGTTCCAGGCTCTCGATGTTCATCACAACTTGATTTCAATTGTTGTCTCTCTTTTAGTGGATGTTGTTTTTGATTTTGTTGTTGCTGTTGCAGTTGCTGTTGCTGTTGCTTTTTCTGCTTTTGTTGCACTGTCGATAATATAAGTCTATCCCTCTCTGTGTACAATCTTAAACTATTCGTGCAGTTGCAGTTGTTACTTTGCCCACTGGTCAGCGATGAGTTGCCCGATCTTCCAATGGGTAAAATTTGTTTGTATTATATACATATGTATACCGAAAATATTCCAAATCACAATGCTACATACTGTACTATAGAGAGTATCTTGGTTGTCACATATACCCTTGCAGTGCTCAGCCCTTTCAAATTGGTTACTTTTGCCGTCTCAAAATTATAATTATAATCTATCTATAATATATAAACTTTACATAAGCAATCAGACGAAATGGCAAATACCTCTTTTCAAAATATTAAATTTGATGTTTTTTCAATAGTTTTAAAAGTAACAAAATCAAAAAATTGAAAGAATAAAGCTCAGTTTCTTATCTGTACAATTGAATGAAAATCAATATTTTAATTGTAATATCTGATTAACATGTATTCTTATAATACAAAATATAATATTCCATACCATATGCTTAACGGCAGGCTTACATCAAAGCTGCTCTGCAACTAGTTTTTTGAATTCTCCCTGCAAGGGTATTTTTCGCTTCGGCTTGCCGAACGTGTGTGAGTTTCTCTTAATTTGTTTAGGTTTTGGATTAGTGTACACACACGTTACACGTTTCTCTGTAATAACCCAAAGACCCCAGAACAGAAAACAAAAAACAAAAACAAAAACAAAAACAAATGGAAATAGAAATAGAAAAAAGAAAAAGAATCGAGAAAAGTCCTTAACCCAATCAACCAATAAGCCAATAGCTGTTGCTACCCAACGCACATTGGCTTACCAATTTTGGCCAACAACTCAGTCAGCGCATTTCGAGGACATAATTCACTCAACTAAACCCATTTGGAATCGGATTTGCAGGAGCATTGCACACAGGCTCCTAGGCTCCTACAGTTGTCCACAATTACCACGAAAATGCTGTGGAGGACAATCCACAAACCACTCGTAACTGGCGAAACGGTCTCCATGGACACTGAGTTGACCAAAGCCATAAGAGGCTCTGCAACTTGGTTAATTAATGAAAGCACTAAACAAACTCTCAACACACAGCACACAATTCCAACTAATTGTCGTTAGAACTGAATTATCCTTTTGTCACCACAAATTAGAGGCGCAATCCCAACTCCTGTACATGTATCTGGATAAACAAGTAATCTGGTTAAGAGCACATTGAAACCCGGATGTAATCTGAAGCTTAAGCAATGGATATATCCGGTTTTTTTTTTTGTTTAAATATATCCTTTTTTTTCCCAATATCCTATATACATTAAGTATATCAAATGATTTGCCCTGTTTCTGTTCTGAGCTTCACTTTCAATCATTGATGTATGTTAGGATTAGCTAAATACCTGTAAACGATGTTTCAATGTTTCCCCAACTACATATTACACCCATTTACTTTATTATAGATGACAGACGGATGTAGTCAATAGCACTTATCCGCCCCATTGACAGCATAATGGTTCGCTAATTGCTGTTGATTCAAGTTGTTTATGACAGATTTGTGATTACTCTTTTCTGATACATATACATATTCGGATTGTGATGGTAAATACTAGGAGAATGCATACAAACGATGCGTTTATCACATGACGACGACAACAAGAAATAAACCAAAAGCAAAACTAAAGAAAGTCACAACAAAAAAGGAGACGTCCATCGTATACACATGTACTTATGTATGGATGTATTTTTGTATATATATATATATATTTATAAATATGGGTACAAGTATATGTCAATATGTCAATACGCTGCATCAACTGCGAGTACCAACAAAATAAAAAAAATGAAACCCAAAAAAGAGAAATCAAAAGCAGCTGCGAAGCCCAACAAAGTATGCTACACATTTACCTTTAGCAATCAATTATGCGCTTACTGCTGTACGTATGTGTTAGTGTGTGTGTGTAAGCATGTGTATGAGTGTGAGTGCGACTGCGAGTGTGAATGTAAATGTGAGTGTGAGTGTGTGAATGGATTGTATACATTGCTTGGGTTTAACGACAGGTTATGTTTATGCTTTATGGCCATGTGAACTGTTGTACATTGCGAGCGCATTTCAATTATGGTTAACAAAACGGTTTCATCTTCATCCCCTTGTTCTTCTTTGTTCACGTTTTTGTTCGACTTCTTCATCCTCTTTATGTCTTAATACCCTTGCAGAACTCGGTGTGTCGTATTTATAGCAGCTAATGCGAAATATCATACTATAAATACATATTACGTATACGTAATATCGTCAGACGTCATACGATTAGGTAATATGTAATGTAAGTAGGTTTTGCTTTTGGTTCCTTTCACCTATGCACATTTCTCTAGAAACATTTAATTGCACACTGTATATTTTTAGAGAATTCTGAAGAACTATGAGACATCGAAGGACTATTCATCTATACAAAAATTAAGCTTTTCTTATTTGAAATTCGATTAACATGGAAAGTTCTTCAGCTCTACATCATATGAGCCCTTTTTATTCAAAAACCTATTTCATATGTAAAGATTCTTGAACATCTGAGATGTTCAGCAAGAAAGAAACTTTTTGATCTTCAAAATCATTAAGAACAAATAGAAAGTGTTTTAAAAAGAAAAAAACGAAATGAATTGCAAATAAACCATTAAGTGGTATTTGATAAGGCCTCGCTCAGGACCCTTTACCTTCCCTTACACGAAATACTCGTATGTTGATTATAAAAGACAATTTGAAAGCAATCTTGAAGAACTTTAAATGAGGCATTAAATGGTCTATTATATTTTGAAGATCCTGAATAAGTAGAATATTCAATCAATAGTAGAATAATAAATTCTGCATTGGATAAAGTCTAAATATATTTAATATTTAAAATCATCAGTAAGATATATATATCTGCAAGGGTATTTATCATCTTTAGGATAATTTGAAAGATCAATTGTAGAAAAGCATTTTTTGCAAGGATATTTCAACTTCGGCGTGCCAAAGTTCACTTTTGTATTCACATTGCTTTTGTTTGCACATGTTGTTGTTGTTCTTGTAATTATTATTTGTCAAGCTCTTAACATTTGTCAACCTTCAAAGTTCACAGAGTGTAGTATGTATGTATGTGGTACATGGTACATGTAAGTGCTTATGTGTTTGATTGTGAGGTTATGTATGTATTTGTGTGTGTGTGTGTGTGTGGTGAGTGTGTTTCTGTGTTAGGTAGCCAAACTTACCGCTGACTGGGACTCTTGCTATCCGATGAATGCGCCGCACTGTTATTGTCATCATCGTTGGCCAATGCAGCTGCTGCTGCCGCTGCCGCCGCCGCTGCTGAGGAGCTGCTGCTACTCTTGTGATGGCGCTTATGATGGCTGGAGGAATCCGCTGGGACGCCACCGCCACCGCCACCTCCTCCGCCGGAGCTGCTGGTGCCCGTTGGGCTGATGACGTCCGTGTCGCTGTTGCACTCGAGCCGAGCCATATCCTTTGGAAACTTGCTGCCATGTTCATGCGTTTCCATCTGAAAAGTGCAATTAAAATTAGCATCAGTCGCAGCCAATCAATCTGTTGATAATGTGCTGCATTTTTTAACTAAATTAATGTACTATAAGAAAGTTTTCCCTCTTTTGTTTTTTAATTTATTAGTAACTCAAGAACAAAACATGATATCTTCCTTTAGAAATTTGAACTGTGCCTTTACCCCAGCCCCTATGATATCTGGACATTTCCCCTTCAAATCTGGTGTATTTATTGCCAAATCTGGACTTTTTCTTGCAAAAACTGAATATTTTCCTGCCAAACCTGGCTATAATCCCAAACTTAATTGTGTATCCGTGCCAAATCTGGACAACTAGCCTTAACGGCCAAATGGGCAAATGTCCCATAATGCGATGACTACTTGGCTTATTATGAATACATGAAAATATTTTTGAACTATAAGTCCTTCTCAACAAAGACCACACCCTCTATCTCACCCTCTCTCTCACTCTCCCTCTCTCTGGGTACGCCCACTGTGGCTGTGAATAATAATTTAAATTAAAATTTTATTGCTTTTGGCACCAAGGCAAAAGTATTAAAGTTTATCCCTAATACAACAAGCCGTGGGCGTTGACGGCACACGGATATATAATTCTTATAGCATGGAAAGGCTCAGAAACAGATAGCGAGAGAGAGAGAGAGAGAGAGAGCGAGAGAGAAAGAGAAATGGGGACAAGGGGAGAAAAAGAATATAGGCAGGCAAATATCTTATAATGAGACTGTGTCAAGTTAAGGAATGAACTTGTGCGCTTTGGTTCCCATAGATACATCAAATGAAATACTATTCTGACTCGCTTTTAATTAAAGTTTGATGTTTATCGTTGACTAGACTTGAATTTTATAGAAATTGCACATTTAAAATAAATTCATTAATTCTGGGAAAACTCTATAAAAATGCATGCTGCGTACTTTTTGAAAAGATTGAAAGCCATTGTACTTGCATTTATATATCAAATTACAAAGCTTGATTATTTGACTTTAACTTTGAACCAGATGAATAAACAATTTCATTAGAAATGAGTCAGGAGAGAAGATGTAATTAAATTTATTTTATTTGATTTATATTCAAAGGTTAAGCTTGTCTGAGCAGAATATATATTCTATAGAACACACTTTATGAAAAGTAGTGGCTATCTTGGATATTTACTTCTTAAATAATAATATCTCTAGGTTACTATCACAATTTCTGCTTTAAGCTATAATGAGTAGCTATCATTGGTGTGGCAAATGTTTTTATTAATTATTATTGCATTTATTGATTATACCAAAATTATGTGTACAATGGTAGAAATATATGTCTTTTACATATATTGTTATTGTATAACCAGAAAACAGTTCGAAATATGGAGACACGGAGTTATAAAATTGACATTTTACATGTTTTATTTTTGTTATTCTACATTAAAAACTATACTCGACAGACATAAGTAAAAGCTTGCAAACAACAAATGATTTGATTAAGTTCTGGAATAGAAATGCATTCTCAGATATGTTCTTCATGAATGAACTAAACTTTATGCGCCTTAAATATATATACCCTCGGTACACGGTAAACAAAAGTTTTCCTTGGCATAAACGTTTGCCATAAATGCCAATTATAAGCCCATATCCAAAATATTAGACACAGGAGATACATTTTTCCGCCTAACGATTTCCATGAAGCCGTTGAAAAAGTTTTCATTTGGTTGTTCGGAATTAAATAGTCTGCTTAATTGCGGAACTGACAAATGCAGCAAAGATCTTCCATTTGGGGCACTTTAAATGGGACTTAACCGCACAACACATCCACTGGGATATGAATTGATATTGAGACCGGGTATGGGAACGGAATTTTTGGTTGGGGATGAGAACAGGGACTTGGATGTCGTGTCGACCAATTAGCCAATTAGCTGTCAGTTCAAATCTCCGGTCTATGGTAAACAAGCTACTACTACTACTACTACTACTACTCACTTGTGAGCACATTTTTAGGGGGCGAGTGGCAATTAAATGTGCCACAGAACTTGATTGGAATTCGTTGTGGTTTTTGGCTCTTGCAGCTGTAAAATTCATTCCATAAATATTTATGGGAACCCCAAAAGTTTTAGTGGCTAAAAAGTGACTTTCTCCTTCGCTCTAAAGCCCCCAAACGTCCCGTTCAAATTGAAGTTAAAATTGCGATGGATTTAATTAAGCAGTGCCAAATCGAATATATGACCGAAATTGTCATATAGTACATCTACGATTACGACCAATATCCATCAATATCCTGGCCGCATAAACCAAAAATATCAAAATCACAGCGCAATTTCAGAGCAAACAACTTCTGCATGGCTGCATCCCAGCAATTTGTGCACAATTTTTATTATGACCCCGATTCCCGATTCCCGATTCATGACCCCCATTCCATATCCCATACTATGTCATCTTTATTAGAGGCCCATAAACAATATATGACCTCGACAGGTCAACGAACCGAATTGCAAATGCTCTACAAACTGAAAACATCTTGTGAAATGGAAACTAAGCTTTAGATTATTCAAACAGCTTTCAAGCTTTCATATGAATCCTATTATGTTATTTATTCAAAATCAATATAATATTAGTGCTGACATTATGGAACAAAACGAGAAGAGCAGCGAGAAGCGAGAAGCAAGAAGCAAAAGCTAGATTAAAATGTTTGGATTAGGATGAAAACGATAGACAATTGAAGAAAAAGCTTAGCAAGCCGTTAAACAGTAAACTTATGCAAAATAAGAAGCCAAGCGAGAAGCAAAGTAGATATAATGAGCGGATATGAATAGGTTTGCTCTCGCTTTACCTTCGCTGAGTCAGCTTTCGGGTGATCCTGCAGAGATTTCTGGTGCTTCTTAAAGGAACCTAACTCGAATATAAGTAGAACAAACTGTTAGGAACTGTAACTGATGGACAAAGACAAGACTTAACAAATAAATATTGTTTGTTAAATAAAATGATGGATTACAAGTTAAATCTGTTAGCTCCTTTACTTTCACAGGGTATTTTACCGTCGGGCTTTCCCGACTGAATGTTATATTTTTATTTAAAGCCTTTGCTATTGAACTGATTGAGTTTTTCGAGGCTTTCCCCAATTCTTGAAACAAATTTGGTCCCCACATTTAATTTCTTTTTGCTTGACAGATTTCATTTGAAAGTTTGAATTAGTTTAATTGTATAATTTTTAATTTTAGTTTTAATTTAATTTAATTTAATTGAATATGTTTAACTACTTCAAGTCGTTGCTAATAAGTAAATAAATATAATAATAAATACATTACATTTGTTGTCAGTTGAATTTGTTGGAAACATTACATGAATTAGGGAAGGGGATAATTGTTGTTCACTTACCGTATATAGACCCTGTGCAGTGGCCGCCGCTGCTGCCGACGATGAGGAGGAGGATGCTGCGGCGGCGCCAGTGCTGCCGTAATTGAGCTGGGAATGATAACCGCTGGAAAGGATCTTCTTGTGTGCGGATGCATGCGCCCGATACGCGCTGACGCTCAGTTTCATTGTCACATCAACTCAAAGCGGCCACACGGGCGCCTCTTTTAGTTTCGCCTCGTTCTCCTATACACTTTCTCCTTCTCCTTTTCCTTCACTTTCACTTTCACTTTCTCTCACTCACACTCTCACTCTCTCTCTCTCTCTCTCTCTCTCTCTCTCTCTCTGTTTGTCTGAAGTGGGCGTGGCAAGTTGTCGCTTTCAACGTTTGTGCGTTGCCTTTGAATTGGGGCTTAATTGAGTGCCCAGAGGCGTTGGATGACGACGACAGTGTTGACACCGTTCCTGGCAAGAGGAGAGAGACTGCAGAGCGGACGAGCTTTAAGTGTGTGTGAGTATCTCTCTCTGTGTGTGTGTGTGTCTGTGTCTGTGTCTGTGTGTGTAGGCAGTTGAATGACAATGGCAAAAACAATGCGCACTTTTTATCGCCGCTTTGTTTGCTTTGCTTTGTTGTTGCTGTTGTTGCTGTTGTTGCTGTTGTCGTTGTCGTTGTTGTTGTTGTTGTCGCTTTCTGTTCCTGATGTTAGACGCTGCTGGAGTTCAAGCTGCAAGTGCTATGGGGCAAAAAGGGGGCGTGGCAGAGGCGAGAGATACTGCTGGGATACTGGATACTGTCTTCTGGCCCTGACTGCGGCCGATGTTCAGTTTTTAGGAAGCCATAAATGTTGCTGTTGCTGTTCTTGCTGTTGTTGTTGTTGCTGTTGCTGCAGTGCCTTCACCTTTTGTTGTTGCTGTCGTTGTGTGTGTGTGTGTGTGTGTGTGTGTGTATGGGCGTGTCAGAATCCCTATGTTGTATTTTTTCGAGCGCCTTTGAGGATTCTTTCGTTGAGCTTGTTTTTAATTGTTTGTAATTTGGGTTTTTAGTGCTCTACAGTTGCTGCTGCTGCTGTTGTTGTTGTTGCTTTTGTTGTTACTGTTGTTGCTTTGGTGTTGTTGTTTTTGTTGTTGTTGTTGTTGTTGTTGTTAAGGCCTCATGTCACTTTAGTTACAAGTATCTGCTGCTCTTCTTTGTTGTTGTTGTTGTCGCCTGTGGCAAAAACGTTTAAAAACAGTTTAGTTTAAAGTTTATACTCATATTAATACAGATACTCGACATTTAAGTTCTCCAAACAGACAATTATTGTACAACCAAGACTCAAGTGGTATAACACACAAACACTCACACACACACACACACACACACACACACACACACACACACACAGTCATATACAAGCCATAGCACCAAGGACGTTGGCTGGGTGGAAAATGGGGAGGATGACACTGTATTTCACTACATTTCTTTGCGGTAGATTTCATTAAATTATTTATGATCAAACTATAAATAGTTGACAACAAAGTACATTTAAAATTAAAACAAAATTAAGATGAACAATTTAAACTTAAATTTAAATTTAAATATAAAATACAAAATAATTATGAATAGCTAAATATTTGTTGCAAGCATTGGAATTAGTCCACAAGAAACCCCAACCAGACCAAGACTAAACTTAAATTAGTTCATTTAATCAATTGATATTAAGGTTTTAGTAGCATGCAAGGAACAATCCAGTAACTCCGATTGCTACAAGTTTTGGATTTGCTCACGAGCTACCAAAAATAAAAATAAATATATTCTGTATTTCATCTTCGAGAGTTGGTCCGTTATGTTATGGAAGACGGCGACACCGAGTCGCACAAGCTGAGAGACGATCGCTCGCGAGCTAACAAACAAAAAGCAGATTCAAAATTTTGTACCCACCGCTAGTTTAAAGCGAATAGTGGTAAAAACGAATGGTGGAAGAAGGCAATAGTGGTGAAAAGCAAACACACCACAAGCTTTGTAAGTTCTTCTTCTTTCCTTTGGCCGACGCTGTGAACAATTGTTTGCTGAATAATCTCCGAGTTTATTATCCGATCGAGATGAAATTTTCAGAATAGATTTGGACTATCATATGTAACAAAACTCAAAGCCTTTGCATTAATGGACTATCATATGTAACAAAACTCAAAGCCTTTGCATTAAAGGTGCTTTTGTAAATATACATTGAAATATTTGTTCTTCTTTTGTGGAGGAGGCAGGGGCGTGTCAAAATTCTAAAGCCAACTTGATCTGGGAACGAATAGATGAACCTACATACTAAGTTTGTTTGTCTTTATCTCGTATAGTCTTTAAGATCTAGCTGTTCTAAAAGGGGACAGACAGACGGACATGGTTATATTGGACAAACCTAATACTTAATACTTTTTTAAAATACAGGGTCTAAAAATGATTGAGATCTGCAATGTGTAAATCTATTTAAAATGGTAAGTAAAATAAAATTTACAATATATACATATTTATAACTTCCATTTTATTAACATACAATTTGTTTTAGAATTATGTTAGTTGACTGCAAATTGAAGTCTAACTTCGAGAAGTTGGCAAAAAGTCCGCCAATACAAATAATTAGAAATTGTGTAGTTTTATTTG
The DNA here is from genome assembly GCA_035043265.1 of Drosophila testacea. Taxonomy (NCBI): domain Eukaryota; kingdom Metazoa; phylum Arthropoda; class Insecta; order Diptera; family Drosophilidae; genus Drosophila; species Drosophila testacea. The sequence continues at coordinate 6,230,493 of JAWNND010000229.1, forward strand.
TAATAAGATTAAAAATAAGAAATATATAATTAAATAATTTGGCCCTGACTTGGTGTTAAGCTGGTAACGTCTTTCGAAACAACAGAGGAAAACTTTTAAACAGAAATTCCCACATCTGTCTCAATTATGCTGAAGTGTTGCCCATTTAAATTAATATAATTGCTGTATACCACACACACACACGCACACACACACACCCACAGACATTGACAAACACACGCGCAAAGGTCATAAATATACAGTTGAATACGCAACTTAAGTCCAATTAAATAATTCCCCACGTTGAAGTTCATTCGAGATACAGAGGGAGAGAGAGAGAAAGAGAAAGTGTGTGTGTGTGTGTGTGTGTTTGGTAGATACTATATGTATGTGTGTATGAATTTATGGCAAGTTAGTGAACTTTTGTAGCCAATATTGATTTGTGTGCAATTGAACAAAAACCAAATACACATATTAGTTAGTCAATGACTGATAAATGCGCTTAATTGTGAATTGGTGGCATCTGATTGATTGAGTTATTTAGTAAATTAACCAATCAATCAATGAACTGCATAGATAATTAAAGCTGTCTTTATTAAACGTTAATCTTTCAATCAATCAAAATAAGTAACTAGAATTAGCTAGGAATTCATCACGTATCAGTTCAATAAATCTTTTATTTACTTAGATCATTCGTCAAGGAATTAAAACTCTTTACAAATTTGTTGTTGTAAGTTTAAAGCAGCTGAATTAATAAACTTGCTAGCATAACAATTAATAAGCTTGTCAATCATAAGTCAATCACTACATCTGGAAAAATAAATCAGACAACCCTCTATCAGGTAGAAGATTGTCTATCTATTTGGCAATAATTCTTCTATAATTTCAATTGAATATTATAATCCATATTAGCTGTAATTTCACATGATTTAAGTACTTGTCCGCACAATCAAAGAGCGTTCAATCATTAAATAATCTAATGCCAATCAAATGTCATTGAATCAACAAGTTCAAAATAAGAAAGCACTTAAAGGGCAACAGTGTTAACAAAGGAGCTAATTGCATCAATGATTATCAATCCGATTACCATTCAAAACAATCAACCATTCAGCTCAATCAGGTCGATGCTTAGCTCTCATACAGAGACAGAGACAGAGACAGAGAGATAATGAAAGGGATAGGGAGGAGGAGAAGGAGACATGCCTAAACAATGTGAAATGGGAATAGAAAAAATAAGCAAGGGATTGGCCAAATGTAAACTGGAAAATTGTAAGCCGCATTCATAACATGCCTTTCATTTTATGCCCAACATTTCACATTTGTTAAGCAGACATCGAAATTTATTACGGTTACATACTCTCTCTCTCTCTCTCGCTCTCGCTCTCTCTCTGTCTCTGTGCATATAAAATATGTAAATACATGCTTGTAGATTTGCAATGTAACCAAAATTTATTAAAATAAAAGAAAGACAAATCGCTGCTGGGCAACCTGTAAACATGTCGCTTTCCTCTAGATAAGATTTGGATCAACATTTATACTTTTATTTGTTGTTGTTGTTGTATTTAGCTTGGTTTATACGCATTGACATAAGACCAAATGAGGTGCAGGCAAAAGGCTTAAAAGCGGCCTAAAGGATGTTGCCATTAAAAGGCAGCAAGGCGAACATAAAACTCTTGCAATTACAAAACGAAAATCCATTACGTATACGCAGAAACATTCAATAAAACTCGAAACTAAATAAGCTTTCGCATGGCAAACAAAAGTCAGGACAAGAAAGAGGAGTGAATTGCAGGAGAGACTAGCAGAAAGATCCCTCCCTCTATTCCCCATTCTCTACTCTCAGGTGCCTTTTGCACCTGTTGGTGTTTTATACAGATACGTATACATATACATCTAAAAGGTAGCACAATATACAATATAAACGAGTATACGACAGCTCTGGCACATAAAATGTAATTATAAAGCATTCAAAGACAGCCGCTTGTTGGCCGAGGATGACGATGAGGATGGGGATGAGGATGAGGACTAGGACGCGTCCGAGTCCGAGTTCGAGGCCGAGGCCAAAAGGGCGTAAGAGAGGGCGCGTGAGGGCGTGGCTGGCAAGAGACTTAACACTTTGTGACCAGCCGCTTAAACGGCTTAGTCAAAGCGGCCGCCGCTACAAGTTTTATGAGTTTTGGCCCCGGAACACAGTTTGTTGTTAGTTGGAGGATGTCTTGATGAGAATGAGTTTATGCCTTGATATACATACTTATAGTATATACTATATATGTATGCACGTATATATATATATATATACAGACAATGTATATGCACAGTTATTCACATAGTAAGTATCTGCACACTTCTCTTCTCTTCTCTTCTCTTCTCTTCTCTACCTTTTTACTTTTTGTGGTATACATAAAACTCAATGAAGCATCCAACGACAGTTGGCAACGTAGAAGATAAACAGTCAGCAGGCAGCAGACCCTACTCTCTCCACACTCCTCCACACTCATCTCATCCCAGTTCAATTTCTGCTCTTGCTACTCATGATTTCAATTTCAAAATTTACGCTTCATTGGTCAGTAAAACCACACAAAACGCGAGTTCCCAACTCTGCCCAGTTTCCTTTGCCACAAAATGTGACATTAAAAATGGTAACCACTTGTCAAAGTCGTTGCCTCTGCCCCGCAAATAATATAAAAAAAATATATAAAAAAAATGAAAAAACTTATCATCATATTGCAATCGAGAGAACAGGCCAAAAGATTTCTCTGCTGGCAAAATAAGTGCCGGCACACGCAGCGTATGCGCAATTCCCAGAACGACACTCGCTGAGATTGCGGTTAATTAGAGCGCTGGGCAGTCCGCCTTTCAGTCTTCAGTCCTCAGTCCTCTGTCCTCTGTCCTCAGTCCTTAGTCCACAATCCGCACAGCAAGTGGCAGACGCTGCTAATCGGTCTCATCAGTTGACCAATAGAATGACCACACCTTCTCCCTTGAAACCCCCTCGGAGCACGACACTTGATTTGCTCAACTAATAAGTCTATTCAAAGTTGCCTGCGGCTTCTTATTAAATGGTATAAATTACGTTAAATGTGATACAAAATGGACTCATTAAAATTTAATCCCCTTTAGAGACTTCCATGTGGCATGCCTTCAGAATTGATATTATATCTACATTAAATATTAGTTTGTATTTATTATATATGTATGTATATTCGAAAATACGAAGAAAATTTATGTCGGTTTCTCTTATCTTTCGGACAGAGTTCAGCACAGTTTGAAGCTAAACAAATTGTGGCAATCAATTTTCTCATTCTCATGGCAAGAATATTTACAATATTTAATCGATAATTGGCTGCAATTCATTGATAAGCAAGGTTGCTGAAAATAAGTAACCACAAAGACTTAATGTCATTAGTTTAACACATGTATATACACATGTATGTAGTATAGTATTATTATGTGTCTCCATATATGTTATGCTTATGCAAATGAGAGATAGCAGCTCTAATTTAAAATATTTCAAATAATCCTTTCTTAATCCATTCTGCTTATTCAAGCGGTTGACAATCATAACACGTAAAGAACTAAACTTGGCACAATTATTTTTATTTATTATTTTAGTTTGCCAAAATGGAAAATACGTATTCTTGTTTTATTCAAATTGTGGATTTATATATGCATTTGTATTTCTTATTACTTCCTGTTGTTTTGTTAACATTATTCACTAACACATATATCAATTTATATTCCAATCTATGAAGAACATAGTTTCCCCAAATTGTTTTTATATCAACACCTTATTCCATCCCAACTATTTTCAACATGCAGATGACTTAGTAAAATCGACCTCAAGGTTGTTGAAAAGATATTCCGAATTGCTCCGTAATTAATCTTTTGATTTTTCTTTCTAAAAGTAAATTGTTTAAACCGAACCAATACTCAGTTTCAACTGAGGAATATATGGTATAGTAATTAATGTCAAATTAAAAAATATCTCTAACATAAAATGACCATGAAAAAAGAGCATTAAAGTTCAGATTATTCTCTCATCTATTTAAAAAAAAAAAATTACGCAAAACTTAACGGATATTCAGCTTGAATATATTGTGGCTCTCTTTTTTCTCTGTTAACAAACTGAGGAATATTATCAAAATAAATTTATAGAATTTAAAGTTACTTAAGTATTCAAAAACGACTTTCTTTTCATTCCACACACAAAAGATTTACAAAATCTAATATGTTTGACAAAAGAACTTTGTTTACTTTCCTTGCTAGCAATAGTTGGTTCCTAGCTTCTAGTAGTGTAGTATATTGAATATTCGCCATGCAGCTGTTGTGGCTTTCATTTTATGTTAGGGGAATAGGAGCAATCCTCATCAGTGATTATGTCAAACGCTGGCCACTAAGTAGCCTGTTTCGAGCTGCTGTTACCCTTGTCTAGTTGTCTTTTCTCATCTATTTATGTTTAGCTTTGTCTTCGTATTGTCGTTTACATGAATTCCGATGCCTGTCAGCCGCTTGTTCCCCCCTCAAGTTATGAATATGAAAAAGACTGAGCAAAGACACAGACTAAGACTGAATTTTGAGGCAGATCCTTGGCTTAGCCAAATGTTGACTCGTGCATGTGGAGCGACTTAAGTGATTCCAAATGCCGCAGTAGGTCAAGCAGCTGCCCGCAGTTCCCACAGTTCCACACTCCTTCAATCTAGCAGTCCGTCAACCCATCAGTCTGTCAGTTTCCCCCAAAGTGAGCCGCATGGAAATATGTAACCGAACCGCAGCATAAATTAGGAGCGTCATTTGCATGAGCTCAGGGTTGAGGAATGGCCAACATACAAGGCCAACAGTTGATGCTTGATGCCGGGATATAATCAACTGAACCACCCAACCACAATCAGAAGCAGCCACCTTGTCGACTCTTTCAATTTATCAAAAATTTTATACAATATCGAAAGTCGCGGACAGCAAAAAAGTTCAGGAAGAAGGAATGAAATGGACGACCAGAATATACCTGTTACTTGAACAGCCTAAATGTAGGCAATGTATTTTTGCCAGCTTTAAAGATACAAATTGAATGTAATTTAAGCAAATTCATACGTATATTATTTGGCAATATAGCAAACAATTTAAATTAAATAATAGTTTCTTCAAAAGCAACTCAAGTCTGACATGCCCATTCACTTTTTAGGGTATTGGAAATTCGTTTGCTTTACATTGGAGGTGTGTGTAGCCCGAAACTCATGCATAAACATGGCAACATTTTGTCAGCGCTTTTTGCCTGGTACTTCCATCTTGGCGATAAAGCAATTTGCACAAATTGTGGCCATGATTTTGTATCAATTGCTTTGCCAACGGAAGTCCTCAAGCCAAATCGCTCATACGACGCGTAAGCCTCCCCTGTCTTCTTTCGTTCTATCCTCCCATTTTATTTATATTTTTTTGCTTTGTTTCGTTCCCTGCGTAATCAATTTTGGCACTTGAAAAAGGCTTTCGGCAAATGGCATTCGACAAAGTCTATACACTTATACGTTTATTTTGAGCTATATACATTTAACGCCCTTTTTCTGCGAAGGGAGTGTAATGATTTTGTTATCAAATCTGTAATGCATCATAGGAGACCATAAAATAAATGTTATGATTTGTCTAGCTGGATATCTTCATCCGTAGGTTGAACTCTCAATTCACTTGCTAAATTATTAGGTAAATTTAATTTATTTATTTAAAGTCAACTAAGAGCAGTTGATGGACTTTAATTTGGAATTTAAAATAATATTGCAAATATATCTGTAAATAATAATTATAATGTTATATCAAAAGCTCAAAGGATAATAATAAAATCATAAGAATCTGGAGGTGTTCAATAATGTTTAAATGATTCAGCATTTGTATCAATACTCTAATTAAACCAATACCTTTTATTACAAGTATTAATATAAGCATAAGTATTAGTGTTAGTTAGCCTTAGTATAAGTATTAGTCCAGTCAGTAACCAATAATTATTAATAGGTCTAAGAATTGTTGTTGTTAGACACAATTCCATTTCTCTTCTTTTTTATTTAATTTTAAACAGATTTTGTTTTGACAGAGACTTTCATAATATTCAGTTTAGCAAAGAGTATTCAATTCTTAACAGCTGGAGCTAAATTGTTTAGACTCTTTTGTTTCTCGGTTTCAAATCGAGTCGCAGTGAATAATGCTTAGCAACATCTGAGTTGAGGTTGATTTATGTTCTCTGTACATCTGGATGAGTGTAAGTGTGGAATTTCATCCCTATTTGCATGCAAATATGTGAATACCATCTACATGAGAAATTCAATTAAAAAACTGTTTTTCTCTGTGTGTATGTGTATGTGTGTGTGTATGTGTCTGTGCGTGTGAGTGTGCTTGTGTGTGTGTGTGTGTGTCGAGCTAAGATTAATGCAATTACATGATCCCAAGGCGTTGCACATCCTTCAGTCAGGCATTCAACCAGCCAGCGTAACAGAGCACAATACAATTATTATCATCTCCGAAAATAAAGTGAACTCTGGGGAAATCGCCTGACTTTCGTCTCCGCCTCCGCCTCTGGTTCTGGTTGATGCAATAAACAATAAAGTGAGACGACTATGGGAAACTTTCTTCACTTTTACTCATTTTTCTAAAGTATGCATATTAAAGAATTTTCAACGCAAATTCATAAATATCAAAACCTCAAGCAACTATAGTGTATAACAGAAATGTTAACTTAACAGTTGGAAATGTTATGAAATCGGCCTTATAGTTGGGTTACACATTTTTTATAGAATATCGATGGTGTTTTTTATACATTCTGTAAAATTGCATTAGGAAAAACTGTTTCTTGCGGCTTATCCAATTTTAGGTAGATTTTGTAGATTCAAAATGTATTTAATAAGCCACATAAATAAAATTTTTTCATCAAATAGATCAATGCGTTATCAGATTTAATCGAAATGTAGGCAAAGCATTGGGTATTTCGGCATTATTTCAATTAAATATATTTCAATTTAAGTTGTCTGCAGAGGAATTCAATCAATTGGTTTGCCATTTTAAACATCATAAGAAATTGTTAAGCTGGATGCCTTGATTGAATAATTGGTGTTAGTTGATTGGAGCGAAATCTTCTCCTCCGTTCAATTCAGGATTTGCAATAGAAAAACTACAAAGAAGGCTCTATATATTAATTCATTTAGTAGTTAACTGTTTTCATCAAAATGCAAAACATTGTGTATTTCAATAAATACAGTTGTTCGTTTAATCATTTGACAGAAAAAAGGCATAAAATATTGGTTTTTCAACAAGAACTCGTATTTTGACCACTTGCTTCTATGAAAGCTAAATTTTATAGTCCGATATGTCAATGTGTGAGGAGTATAATATTACCCACAACTGATGAATTTGGTCAGTCTTGGTCAGAAAACAAAAAACAACAAATATTTCCATAGTTCGTGCTAATGAGTTACTGTAATATCAACGGTCTCATAAGTACTTATGCATCCTGTTGCAATGTGTGAAACGTTAATCTTTTATTGAAAAGAAAAAAAACAGTTGAATTTTTAATGCACTTTCCGTTTCGATTTGTGGTTCGTGACTTTGATTCACTGAATTGTTGCCTTAAGGATTCAAAGGATGGATGGCTCTCCTGTGGCAATGTATCTTTAGCTTGGGTATCTGTATCTGTATCTGTGTATGTGTTTCTGTTTCCCAAAGGATTTAAACAGAATGTTTTTGGCCAATTGGCTTCTAAAGTTGAATGCTGCTTACCACAAGACGTAAAAAGAATATTGAAATCGAGATAAAATGCTGAATGGAAAAGTCAAATATATAGGCACATTAAAAATCTCTTAAGCTTTTCAACTTGCTTTGATATCGGATAAAAAAAATCAGACTGAAAAGAGTTATTCGGTCAAATGCGAAAATCGTATACTATTCTATGCTTCATTATTGTTAAATAAGGTAGAATGAAAACAGATAAGCTATTACTTTACAACTTTCAAAATATGTTTAATGTTAAACTTAAGAAAAGAAAGAATTTCATTCCCTTGCAGAGTCCAGTTTCAGATCCTCGACTAAGCATTCCTTTGATGGCTAAATGATACACATGTAAACAAAACTTTGTTAGATTGCAACAGACTAAACCAAATACATAATTTGTAAGTTTCGTTGAAATACTTCAACAATCATAATTTTTCCTTATGCCAATTAAGTATTTGAAGGAATAGTATGATATTTACAAAATTTGGATAGAATGTATAAAATAACTATTTTCTTTAATTTTATGTATTTATTGTATTCTTAATTCTTTTATTCAACTCAAACAAGAAGAGTTGATTTTAAGTATTCAGCCCTGAAAAATTTATATTTTAAGAAATTTTAATTGTTGCGGTCCTTGGTTAGAGCTGTTAAACTTGGTTAATGCAAGCTCAAAGAATAAATACAGGTCAAGTCACTCCTTAAAATGTTTTCAAAGCTCGTAAAAATCTGAAATGAGTTCACTTGGATTTCATTGTACATCGTATACTTTTGAGTTTTCTAGTTTGCTAAATAATTGAATAAAGCCAGTGCTTAAAAGAGCGCACAGTACTCAAGTTCCACTTGATGGAAATGTAACAGATGATGAGCAAAAAAAAAAAAAAGAGAAAGAGTCGCATTTCCAACATCTTAACAGCTGCGTTTTCTCTTGCCAGCTCAAGTCTCACTCGATAGTTGATAGCCTGAAGGGCGAGAGGTAGGTCAACAATGGAGATTGTATTTACCTATCATCGGGTCGGACATCGAGCACATTGACCCCTTCATTAGAGCGCAACTTGGATGTGGCTGTGGGGTTTGAGCAAATTGCAAATACAGTTTGAGGCTACTTGCCATGTTTTTCTTACTCAACTTTTCATTTTTTCCTATTTATTCCACGTGGTGTATGCCATGTTGTCCGTTTTGCCTTGTCCGTTGTACGTTATACGTTGTACGTTTATCCCTTGCCCGGATAATTTTTCAATGTCAGAAATTTGTGCCCCCTTTTGAAAAATTGAAAAGTGTTTTAATGGCGACGGCAATGAAAATTAATGGCCGCTCGTTGCCAGTTGCCAGTTGCCAGTTTTCCGTACAATTTTTCTCATAAGGCACCCTCTAATGCAATCGGTACTTGCAGCAGCCAACTTAAAGTTTATTTAATTTATCGCATCTCAAATTTGTTTTCTAATAACATAGATATGAAATGCAGCTTCTTTTCAGGTGAGCAATTATCAAAAGTCTCAACCAAGATTGCATTTTAATTATCATTTAAATTAAATCAATACGTGGTTTGAATCAGGGACCGAAAATAACAATAATGTTTTGATTTTCATAATAAAACTCAAACTTTGAATGTTTATGATTGACTTTTGGCATTTTGCATCGTATTATATTTATTAATAATTAAAATCAGTTGGAATTATTTGCGTTTCTTTGGCTTGTTATTCAGTCTGAATTAAATCATTGTTCAAATGATTGATTCAGATGATGGCATCAATCAATCAATTGATGATTACTTTCGATGGAATTTGAAAATCAAATAATTATAACTATCGATTTATTGTGTATACATTTTCTCTGAATATTCATTAAAATACTATGCTGTAATCAATGAAATTCTTGAGGTCGTAAAGCGAATGTGGTAATGAGATTGAGCATAACACTCACTCGTGCGTTTTGCATTCATCAAATTTCAATCGAATCATTTGAGAGTTTCACCCCTCCGCCCTCCTCCCCACGCCTACAAAAGTCAACACAAATCAACACACTCAAAAGCAACTGCCGACGGTATTTGTCTGCCATTCGAATGGAATTTGTAAAAAGAAATTCGTATTCCACACGCCTCATTTGAAAAGCGAGTCGCTTTTGAGAGTCCGGGTGAGAGAGTACAAACAGATTTGCATTTCAACATGAGCCTGGGGCTTGCTGACTGACTGACTATCTGAATGACTGATTGACTGACTGACTGACTGATTGACTGACATAATTATTTAACGCTCTACATCAATAATCGTCTTGTGTGTGGAACTGTAAAGTGTAAGCTAATTAGCTGAAATATTTAATTGAGGCAAATAAAATCTGAACGACGCCTGAAAGTATGCAGCATACATTTTGCAAGCCGCCAATGAGCTCCCATATGATCATATGTGTGTGTATGTGTGTGTTAGGGTGTAGCACTTAGCAGCTGGCGTGGCACGCACATAATTGGCAGCATCCCATTCAGCAGTTGCTCAGTTCCTCAATTCGTCAGTTCCGAGTGCCAACAGTTGGCGCTGCCTGTCAATTCCCATTCAAAATGATGAACGTGGACTGCCTGCTGCTTGGCTGCCTTTTTGTAAAGCGTTACAAGGTAGGGGGTATGCTCCAGCTTTGGGTCACAGGGTGCCGACAACAACATCCCCTATCTTCCCCTACCTCCCCTTTGATCCCCTCCTTTGAATGTCTCGGCCCCCTTTTCGCGTGTGCGTCAAATTACTTCCGCTGGATTTGAATTTTGTTGTTAAGGCTGCCAACAAAAAAGGTAACGCGCTTCTAAGTTTGAGCCGCATGAAATGGTACACACACACACACACACTGACACACACACTAATACACACATACAATTACGCGAATGACAGGAAAAGCGCGCACAATGCGCATGAAAGCATAAAAAGTGGCAAGAAGCGGAAATGTGTATGCAATGTGAGGCGCAAAGAAATGGCAAAATTATAAAATATACACACACACACACACACACATATGTACACACTCACTCACGCACACACACGCAGAGTTGAATGCCAATTAAGGCAATGCTTAAACCAAGCATGTTGACTGCAGAGCCACGACAAGGACACCATCGTTTGCTACGCAATCAACAAAAGACGCGCAGCCAAATAATAAATTTAACAAAAAAAAGTTTTTTTAAAAAACCATACAAACCCCAATGCATGCTCGACTCTGAAAGACCCTGTAATTGCTGCAAGTAACACATAAACACACAAACGGAAAAAGAAACACATTCTTGCTTTTGTCCGACGCAGTCAAAGATTGTGGAATAACTTTCGGGTTTATTGTCCGATCAAAATAAAACTTTTAAGACAAATCTAAGATATAGTACTTATCAAACAGAGTGAAAAGGGGCGTGTCAAAATTCTAAAGCAAAACTGGATTCTACAGAGAAATCTACATATCAAGTTTGGTGTCTCCAGCTCTTATACCCTCAGAGATCTAGATAGATGTGGTTATATCAATTCGAATGATGCTATATTCAAAAATATACTTCTATACTTTATGGGGTCTGCCACGCCTACTGCTGGGTGTTACGCCATGTTTTATATTTTGGCAAACCTAATAGACCCCTTATAATTTTTGTAAATTACAGGGCTTAAATAGAAGCAGAAAGAAGAAAAGACAGAGGCACTGGGCGTGACCATAAAAAGTCACAACAGACGCAAGTCAAGGCAGACGCAAACACACAAAAGGGAAATTGTAATAAAAATAATTGACAACTATTTGACATGCCTCATGTCCGACGCACGCAAAAGACCGTGCAACATAGCCGGAGACCAAAACGTAGACGGAGACGGAGACGGAACTGGAGCCAAAGATGGAGAAGGAGACGAGAACGGAGACGGGTACAGTCCCAAGTGTGCATTTACCATGACTTTAATATGTTCCTACTTGACTCTCCTTCCCTTTCTCGCACTCTCACTCTCACTCTTACTCTCTATCTCTTTTCGAGAAAGGGGCTTAAACATGTGTGTGTACATGTATAGACAAGTCTGAAATTTTATATTTTTTGTGCCTTTCAATTTGGGTCCAGCTGATAACCGGACTCATTCCCCGTAACCGAGCCTCTTTCCTTATGCCAAAATCAATGTGATTGATTGTAGGAAAGATAGAAAAATATGTATGTAAGGAAAGAAGGAAGAAAAGTACATGTAACCCAAGAAGATACATACGAAAAAAAATCAATTTGGCGTTGTAAGCGCTCATAATTAAATGGAAATTCACAAAAAAGAAAACAACTTATTACAAAAGTAAAAAAAGAAAAATTTTAAAAAAAAAGGAAAAAGGAAAAAGGGGCAACAAAATTGAATTTTGATTGATTCTCTGCGTCCCATTTGATTAACTTACGACTAAAACAGCCAAGAAAAGGTCCCAAATTGAATTGTAAAACTTAAAGTATATGAAAAAGTTGGCCCAACAATGTTCATTCAAGACAACGATTGCAAAATTATCAAGTTTCATAAGTGAAACAAGACATTCAATGCTCGAATAAATTATACATTTTTCCATCATCATATAAATAACATGTGCATTTCTAAGTAATGGAAAACTGCGTAAAAACAGATGAAAAATATATACCTTGGTCCTAAGCAGCTAACTAATATCATTCACATCTTGGCCAAAACCAAAACGAACAACGAGGATTGAGTTCAGTTGATGTGTAATTACTAGTTTTATTTTTTTCATAGGAGTATACGGATGGTTTTACTACTACTACCAAAGGGTATAAAAATTATATCGAGTGATGCCACCTATAACTTGACTTTAATATTATACTACGAATACGGAGCTCAACATATCAAACCAGCCTGATCACGAAGACAACATAAGCACAAGTGAATGAAGTGAAACGAAATGAAATGCATTGAATGGAAATGAAAGGAGGCCAATCATTCATACGAGTATGAGTGTATTCATCAGTGCTGCCAATTTTCAGCCTCTTTTTAATTACGAATTAAATAAGAGAATGATTTAAGAATGATAGGCTTAAATGCATCATTTGATGTCGAAAGTATATCCAGATTAATGCTATGATTGACGAGGTCCTAGAAACTTATCACTAGACCATAAAATAAGCTTTTTTCTTTATAATATTTACAGTTACCTAGTGTAATAGAGATAATGTCATATTTTTTCTTTGTTACCCAGTGTAACATTTAAATATAATAGCATTTATCATATTTCTATGCTCTTTTTTATTTGCTATCCTTTTTCTAATCAATTTGTCCCAATTTTGTTGGCATCACTGATACTCATTGTACTATTGTGCGTATTCAAGAGCACACTAAACAGAATCAGTTTAGAATTACAAGCCCATTGGCATGCTCATTTGGGCATACTCATTGGACACTAGAGTCGACTATGGCCAGAAATGAAACACGTTCCAGCTAATAGGCACGTACAGCGCCCAACGACAGCGACAACGGCCAATGGCAAATAAAGATGGTAATAAAGCAACGTGGCAAATGAGCTACGTTTGTGCCACGCGGTGTTGCCACGCGGTTGAGCAACAACAGCAACAACAGCAACATCAACGGCAGCCGGAAACAGGCGGAACGTGCAAATAACCCTCGGACCCCGTGATCCACAATCAAGCAGAGCAAAGCTCATCCAAATGATAAAGTGGATTATAGTTCAAAATCAGCTTTTGCTCTCACAATCAGTTCACAGTACTCAGCTTTCAACTCTTGGCCCCGTTGAACAACAAGTTGGAACGTACTCGTATTGTTATTTATGGTCTAGCGTCTAGCACTGTTGCTTTCAATTCTTCTCGATAAATTTTAGTTATCGATGTCAGCTGATAAATGTTGTGACTAGTTAAGGACTACTAAATATACCCTACACATAGTCTCTTTATTCCGAGACCAATTCGCAAATTTAATTCATAAAATGCTGTTAAATGTGTGTTGTATAATCAACGATTCACAAATTTGACCAACACATGATAGTTCATTATGAATTCAGTATCAATTCATGAATTGAGTTTAATTTCATTGAAATTTCTGACATTTTGTGAATTGTAGTGTGCTGTATAAACAGAAAGTAATTTATTATTTAGCAAATTGAAGAATTCATGAACGCTCCGTATAAACGTAGTAACAGTTGGCACAAAATCAATTACAAGTGTAGAACATTGGAAATGACAAAACATTTTTAAATATGCCAACAAAAATTAACTATACATACGATTTTATTTATATTTTTATCGTTTCGTTTGGTTTATTATTATAAATTATAGGTTTATTAATTATACATACATCTTCATGTCTTTTTTAGTTTCAATAGTTGCAATGCAGTTCAAAATGTGTGCCAACATATACTAACAAGGAGAGATTTTATTTTTATTATTATTAAATTCATTCAGATTTATTATTTATATTTACTATACATCTTCATCATCTATTGTATTTACTATACATCTTCATCATCTATTGTATTTAACATACATATGTATTTTTAATAGTTTTAATAATTTGTTTGTAATAATTCAAAGGAATACAGCTGTTTAAATTAATTGACCGATATCCTTAACTTTATAAGATAAGTAAAAGAATTGGAACTAAAGATTGGAACTAATATTAAACGTTTCTAGTATCACCTGAATAACAAGTTAGTTAGTCAATTCAATAGTTATCAAAAACCTAAGAAAAACAACTTTTAAAGCATACTAAATATTACTTATCTGGGGCTTAAATAGAACCATGAAATTGGTAAACTATCAGTAGATAATTTTATCATAAATATGTATATGTTGTCTATCGACTACCATCTACTTAGAACCATCTTTGCTTTTTATAAAATAGTACTAAGAAAATTCAGTTTCTTTACTAGATCCTATTGGCACCCAAATATTCTTAATGTATACGAGTTTACGAGTATGTATGTATTATAGTACTGCAAAGGATTAGCCAATCTCATCCCGAAAATGTTATCCAAGGAAATGAATATCTAATAAGAAACGCTAAAATTTATTTTAATAGATTTAATGTATATTCTGGTAATAATAGATCCCTCTCGAACAATTTCTGGCTAAATATCAATTCTAAACCCAAACCCAAAATTACAAATAAATAATATAAGCGACAGTTTTTGAAGTAAGCATTAAATATTCAATACAGAACTATGGAAAAAGAACTTATGAAAAACATGAATTGAAAGGACACCGAGGCATACCTGAGTACGTTACAGTTTCTGAAGGATGTTGAAAGGCACTTCAAAAGTTCGAATAACTAATAATAATCGAGTAGCTCAACATAACAACATTTTTGGAATGCTACCTATACAGCTTATGTGATGGAAACACGGATAGACAGACTGATGTACGTTGTTATGTATTTACATGATGCTTATTAAATATATATAAGGTTAGACACATTTCCATGTGTAGGATGAAAACATTTGGCCAACTATTGGTTAATAATTTAGTAAAGTATACTCAGATACTTTTCCTTGCTTGGGGAATGTTCACGTACATATAAGTAGCAAGAAATGGCACTTGCGTGCTTCTTGAAAAGGTTTCTGTGTGTAGCTGTTGGTTTGTATTCTAAGGATTTGCTGTAAAAGAACAAGGAACAAGTAATTTCGTGTAAGAAAGAACGTAGAATGAAAACCACCAACTGGGTCAACTTTCACTCAACTAACTCTCAACTGCAAGTGCATTACAAGCCATTTGTCCAGCTTACACACTCTAACATGTGTGTGCTTATACATACATACATATGTACATAGACACCTTCATATACACTCATCAACTGTTCAGCTGTTCAGTTGTTCAGTTGTTCAGCTGTGTAGCCTTGGCCCCGCATCCGCACCGCATTTCACCCATCAAATGAAAATCAAATCAACTCAAAGTGTCAAAAACTTTGCTAACTAAATGCAATTTATGAAAATGCACACCAGGCCAACAAAACTGTTTGAGAATCGAGTAGAGGGGCGTGAATACAGTTAAAACTCACAAATGACTCCATTTAGGAGAGTCTGAACATTGAACCGAAGGATGCAAAGCTCTTTAAATTTTGAGAATCATAGAAGCACTATTTTGTTTTATTTGCCAACTGGTTTTTAGAACCAATGA
Organism: Drosophila testacea; assembly: GCA_035043265.1. Classification (NCBI taxonomy): domain Eukaryota; kingdom Metazoa; phylum Arthropoda; class Insecta; order Diptera; family Drosophilidae; genus Drosophila; species Drosophila testacea. The sequence goes on from JAWNND010000229.1 coordinate 6,246,313, forward strand.
GCGCAAGAATTGGATTTTTCGCTGTGCTGTTTGCATAAACAATTCTGATCAATCTCTAGAGATTATTGAAAGACACCTGTACATACTAAATATAAGTATACAAAGCATTCTTAGACTCCAGCTGAGACATGCCAAAAAGTATGCTATAGCAATTTATATTGAGTCGAATCGTTTCCTTTTAAAGAGCGTTATTTGTTAGAGAAAAATAACTATATAAAAAAATAAACTGTGGCTCAACTAGAGTTTCTACTGTACTACATACATCAAGTGTGTGCGATTCTGTGTGTGTTTACAAAATTGCAATAATGCGCGGCGTCCTTCCACACACAATACGCAGAGCACAGATATATGTACATACATATATATGTATATACTTGTGTGTGCATGGATGCTTGTGTAACTGTGTGTGTGTGTGTGTGTGTGAAAGCACTGCATGATGTGGCTGTGTCCATGCATGAAGTGTACAGTGGTGCATTTTGTGCGGGTTAGCAGTTTGTCGAGGCGTGCGTGTTATTTCATTAGGGCAGTAGGACAAACACACACACACACCCAAACACACACACACACACACACATTCACTCACACAGACAAGGACTAATGCCGCTTTGTGTGAGCGCTTGCACACACACATAAAATGCCATGAACGTCTTTCACTTTCGTTTGAAGCTTTTTAGCCGCCAGTTGCCTCAATCAATACAATAAATCGTATAAAAAAAGATGATGACAAAGAAAGAGACATATTTGATTTGTGAAAGAAAATTTAAGAAAAATAAATAAAAGAAATTTGATGAATTTCAAAGGCTTTAACAATTCTCTTAACGTCTTCAACAATGCGCGGCGCATATTATGTAATTGTAGGACACACAGACACAGACACAGTCAACGAGGAGCACATATGTATATATGAGGGCTCACACACAGACACATAGAGAATGCTAGAAGACGACACCGCACAACAGAGAAAGAAGAGAGACACTTCATTTCTTGGCATTTTCTTTTGCTTTGCAAAGTCATGACTACATACATACATACGTACATATGTATGTACATACATATATACAGACATACTTATGCATGGACATGTATTTTGCCTGATGCTTCTGCTGACGCTGCTGCTGCTGCTGCTGCTACGTTTTTATTATTATCGCTAGCACCACACAAAAACACACAGAGAGACAAGCACTCACACACACACACATACACAGAAGAGAGCGCGCAGCAGCCACACAAACACACACACACACACACACAGAGCAAACATGTCGCCGCCTTTATCCAACTCATCGTCTTCTGCTGCTGCGACGCCTTCGCCGCAGTTGCCGTCGCCGTCACCTTCGCTTTCGCCGTCTTCGTATCCATCTCCGTGTCCATCGCTTTCGCTTGCTTTGCCATTTTTCTTTTACGCCTGTGTCTTTCTCTTAACTTGTCTCTCTGTGTGTGTGTGTGTGTGTGTGTGTGTGTGTGTGTGTGTGTGTTACTTTTGCCGCTTGTGCTTCAGTGTTTATTTTTCGTCGTTTCGAATGTGACTGCGAGTGTCATTTTGAGTATTCCTTTCTTTTTTATTTTTTTCCTACTTTCGCCCATTCGCCTCTCCACTCTTAGCTCTCAGTTCGCCGCGTGTTTTTGTTTGTGTGCTTGTGCTTGTGTGTTTGTGTTTGTGTTTGTTGCCATTGGCATTAATTAAACACATTTATGGACGAGGACGAGAACTGGACACAGCAGCAGCAGCAGCAGTAGAAAGGACCAGAGGACAAGAGCAGCGACATTTTCAGCATTCAATTATCGATTATGACATTCATTCACAGCTCTCGGCTAGGACGAAAATAGGAAAGCAAAGCAAAAGCAACCCGCCTCTTCCCTCATCCCTCTGCCACTTGCCTCTTGCCCCTCGTGACTCGTGGCGTCGTCTTTTGTCCATCGTCCATAGTCCTCAAAGTCGGAAAACGAGCAGCGAACGAGCCAACAAACAAACAAACAAACAAATAACCAGCCAGGCAGGCGATTGGACAACAGTATTGTTAATTTAGCCTTTTTTCGGATAGGTCTGTCCTTTATACAATTACCTAAGTAGTTATAAAGCCTTACCGGAAATCTAATCTGCGTTATTTATTTTGAAATTTAGTAAAACATCATAAGTAAGGAGATTTATTCCTTGGGAACTTTAAAAATTTATCAGACAGGCGAATGGACACCAGTATTGTCAATTCAGCCTTTTTTCGATAGGTCTGTCCTTTTTACAATTACCTAAGTAGTAATAAAGCCTTACCGGAAATCTAATCTGCGTTATTTATTTTGAAATTTAGTAAAACATCATAAGTAAGGAGATTTATTCCTGGGAACTATAAAAATTCATCAGACAGGCGAATGGACACCAGTATTGTCAATTCAGCCTTTTTCCAGATAGATCTGTCCTTTTTACTACTACTTAAGTTGCTATTAAGTGTTCCCTATTCTGAAACGTGTTCCGCTTTAAAGCTTCATCAGACTACCAAATGGGAATTGCCAATTCAGCCCTATCTGCAAATCTATAATGTTTTATTGTGTTATAATATCTAGATATTATTAATGAATCTTAAAATAAACCATCTATTTTTCATATATTTATTATATGTATGTATACCCTTGTGAGACGAGCTGAACTTATTAACTGTTGCGCTAGTCATTAATTTCATAATTTATCAAATCCGTGCACACTTGTGCCCTGAAAGGATCGCGCAGAATGCATTGCCCTTTTGCTTTGGCTTTAAAAAACAATTTTCAGTTAATTTTCACAAATAAAACAGAACACACAATAAGAGCTATAAGAGCTATCAAAAAATATATGTCAGAATTAATGAAATCATTGACGAAGCCATGTACAAATAGTTTTCGAATCACAATCTTTAGTTAAAGTCATCGCTTTCAAGATAAAACAATTTGTCCCATTTTCTGTCCTCTATTTTTTATTGTTTTAACAATTTTTCCGTGTTTTTTTTTGCCGGTCGCTTTGTCCTGCTTTTGTGGCGTGTAGTTGGCATCACTCGTGGACAGGCTAACGGACAAACATTTGCTGTGCTCCTTGTGTGAGGAGCTGCAGCTTACGGGGCGTATGTGTAACACTCTGCGGGTGGTGTCAGTTGTCACTCAACGAGCCAGTCAATTGACTCTCTGTGTGTGTGCTTAAAATCTCGGTTATTGTGAGAGCTTTAAGAACTTGTCACACAATAGCGATTTATAATTTTGAACTCGAAAGTATTTTTCGTTTATCGACCTATGCATTTTCATATGCAATAAAATATTATACGAAATGAATATAAATTGAATTAAGTTTTTATTCTATGGAAAAACATATTAACTTATCGCTGATATTGGCGGTCATTTATCAGAGTAAATATTGTTAGTGGGATTGGTCAATTTGTGTTTTGCAAAACAATAAGCAAAATCGAATTATTGCATATGCTTTCAGCTGGGATAACAAATGGTTTAAGTCACCACAAATCCACTTACTAAATGAATGCAGTTTTTTTTTTTAAAGACCAAAACATTTTGTTAAGATTTCATAATTTATTAAATATCCAAAGATTGCATTTTATTATTATCACTCTTAATTACAATAAGGCCCATTTATCCATAGTTCAAGTAAAATGTATCTTTTTTAACTTTTCTTAACTTTTGTATTTTGAGAAGGTATATAAAACTTTAACTAGACATTCAAGTAACTCAAGTAAATGGTAGAAATATTCAAAGCAATAAGTTAAAAATAATAAATAAATAATAGAAGGTTTTAACTGAAATGGCTATAAATGTATATATTCAAAAATTCAAGATTTTAGGTACATTTCCAATCCATAATTTCGTTTCTGGTGAGTGACTGTTAAATGTTATCAAATCTATTGGTAAATCTTGAGGTTTAAATACAAAACCCAGAATATATATAAATGTATTGATAATTCAATAGAAACACAATAACCACGTTTAACCTTTGCCTTTTTTTCTCAAGTAATCCCCGAATGTTGACCACAATAAATTGAGATTCACTGATGCAAGCGGTGAAATCAAAATAGAAAAGCCAATCAAATACATGGCAATAATTGTATTCTGGTCACCAGCTCAAGGAAGTACCTAATTCTGAGCTATCCCCTCTCTATCTAACCGCCCCCCCCCCCATTCACCACTTTCTGTCTGTTGGTCACACTGTCTTGCCACAGGCATTGCTGCCGCAGCGAAAAATAACAAGGCGCAGACAAGAGGCTGCTTTAACAACAACAAACCAGCATCCACATTCATATCCTTGGAGGCGGCAAATTCCTAGCCCAAGGGTGGCACACACACACAAACACACACAAACACACACACCCAACTCTCACACTCACACAAAGCGATTGAGTAATTTTTTTTTGTATGTGTGTGTTTGTGTGTGTGCTCTGCTTGTTCTTCTTCTTCTTGCTGCGGCCACACACAACTTCATTAGAAGCAAGAATGTGAGCGGGGAATGGGTTTGGAAGTGCTTTTGGCAGTAGCTCTGTGCTGCCTCGCAGCGCATGTGACAATTTTTGTGCTGCTTTGTTACATAAAAATATTCACACACAAAAAAAAACACAAAACATAAGAAAAAAAAAATAGAATAAAATAGAAAAAAAATAAATGTGGCTGTTAAATTTAGTTGGCATTAGTTTTGCGTAATTTGTCAACTAATTGGCACACACACACACACAAACACAGTCACTAAGCAGAGAGCATTTGCCTTGACTTGATTTTATGTGTGTGCTTGTGTGCTTGTGTGTTTTTGGGTGTGTGAGTGTGTGAGTGTGTGTCACACAAATTGGATTAACGGTACAACAGCTAGGGAAAGCACGTTGACATCCAAACCGAAGAAAAATACCACTCCAAACCACATCATATCACATCAAATGGAAGCTTTGCATAATTCGCGCGATTTCAGATTTCACACACACACACACACACACACACACACAAACAGACACAGAAAAAAATAAAGAGCTAGTTGTATGGGTTGTACATACATAAATCTATATATATTTTGTATATTTATATATGTATATATTTATATATGTATATTTAGAAGCCAAAAGGATGTTTTTCTTTTTATGTTGGTCACACACTTTACACGCACATTTGCAGCAGCTCATCATCATATTTGGCTGGGATCCTTTTGCGCTCGTTTCGCTCGCTGGTTCTCTTTCCCCTCTCAAGAATAAATTCTTGCTCTTTCGCTGCTTGTAGCTCTATGAATTTGTGGCTGCTGTTCACACGCGCTTTAAAAAGAACAACAAAAAAAAACACAACAAAACACACACACTTAAGAAAATGATTTTGAAATTGAAATTGAAATCAAACACAAGTGTCAATTATTTGTTTCAATATATCTTTTTTGGGGACATTCGAGTTCGGCTCGAGATTCGCACTGATGTTGTACACTTTATTGTTGTTGATGTTGCTGTTGTTATTGCTGTTGTTGTTGTCGTTGTTGTTGTTGTGGTTGTAGTTGTAGTTGAAGTTAAAGTTGTAGTTGTAGTTGGAGCTGGAGGTAATGATGATGTTGGTGTTGGTGTTGTTGTTGTTCTTGTTGTTGTTGACGTTGCAAACAAACAAAAAAAGAATAGTTGGACTCTTGCTTTTGCTTTCTTCAGCAGCTGCTGATGCTGCTGCTTTTGGATGCTGCTGCTGCTTCTGCTTTCAACTGTAACAAACTACTCAAAAAAACAATTGGAGAGCGCACGAAACAGCTCCGCACCACATGACCGCACTACACGATTGACAGTTTGGCACTAAAGGAGCTTGCGAGCTTATCAGCCAAAGGCAACCGAACGCCTAGCCGAAGGGAACACACGAGCGTTGCCGAACGATGCTCGCTGTCTGCCTTTGCCTTTTGCAGTGTGCGTGTGTGGGTCTGTGTGTGTTTGTTTTGGTGAGAGCGCCACGTCACAATCTCTCAGCATTTATACAAGTGTGTGTGTGTGAGTGTTTCTTTTTTTTGTCAGACAGAAGAAGATGTGCCGTTACTGTTACTGTTACTGTTGCAAAAGTTGTAGCCAAACGCCCAAGCAGGCACTTTAGACATGTTCCATGTTCATTGAAGAAAGCACAAAACAGCCGACGACCCATTGGGAAATGGCGCGCATGTGTTGATGGGTTTGTGTCCAGAATAACTTATCAGTCACACAGACACACACACACACACACAATAGAGAGCGTGCCAAAAGAGAGCGAGAGAGAATAAGTGCTGCTACTAATTGCAACACTTATTATGTTACGCTCCCCCGCTCGCAGCACATTTATTTTAACTGATCACTCGCTCTAATTGGAGGATTGCCGAGAATTTAGATTATTCTCTCACTTCAACCGATTTTAAACCCCCTAAACTTTAACTACATTTTTGGATAAGTGTTAGTAATTTCATATTGAATTCGCAGAGAGAATAATGAATAAGTAAGAAGTAGTTATTTTTTCAACTTAATAAATTCAGGAACTATCACCGAAATAATCATATTACAAAAAGAGTTTTCGTTAAAAAGGTTTTGTCCTTTCGGTTTAGGTGTCAGTTTCAGGTACAATACAATTATACCGAATTAACATAAATATACAAAAGCTTGATAAATGTTACTTTAATTTCAAGCAAAATTTTAATATATTCTAAATAGAAGAAGAAAATGGGGCAGTGCAAATCGTTTAGATTATTGATTATTGAATAAAATTAGGTTCTGTCAAAAACAATAGCATACTTATTGGATGAATACAAATGTACTTATAATGTACACACAAGAGCTTTATTAAGATAGTAAACATTTTCTGTTTGTTGAATCTATCCAAAATACTATTATACTATACTTAATAAAATCTTTCTTGCATGATGATTCTACAGATTTGATCAACTTTACTGTATGGACTATATTTTGCCGTTAAGTATACGTATCTTAAAGGGCTAGTAATATATGTTATTACTTTTCCACAAATGATAACTATCATTCTATATTTAAACATACACATTTAGGAAAATAAAAATCAATTTCAATCATACCCAGATTTTTTGTTTAAAAGATTCAATTAGTAAAATTATCAACATACTCTGTTGATTTCCATTACATTTTTGTGCAATTACTTAGTACTCGATTAATTTTAATGTAGCCCATATTCGTGCAGATATCACAAAAATCAAACATAATCCCAATGTTTGCCAATGTGGCGGCCATCAAAAACTCTTGAGAAATCGCGAAAAAGAAAAATTAAATATTATTTGCGCGCTGCGGGCGCTGCGCATTTCCCATTGGGGCTAAAAGTGCCTAAAAACAACAACAACAACAATGAGAGCAACAACAGTGGCCCAAAGGAAACGCCAAGTGCCATGTGCGCCGCTTGAATCTGAATCTCAATCTGACTGCAAATGTTGTGTGTATGTGTGTGTGTGTCTGTATGGTCACACACATACACACAGCAGTGGTGCCAATCCAATGCAGAGAACTGTACGGCCTTGCGGCCAAGCTGATTCTCTTTCCCTCTCTCTTTCTCTCACCTTGTCACTCTTTTGCTCTCTGTGTGTGCGTATGCTTGTGAGCTTTAGAAAGCTGCGAATGCGACGCACAGTGGGATAGATCTGGCAAGAATAATTACAAATTACTATATATACAAATGTATCCCAAAAATAAATAAAGTTGCAGTATGCTAGATATACTACATACATACATATGTAAATAAACAAGAAAATATTCAAAAATATTATTTATAATGTAAATAACAATAATTAAATTTTTAGTAGCTATTGAGAAAATTCATCGACTTTTAAAAACTTTTTTCGAAATTAGAGACAAGAACAGTACTTATATAAAGATAATTAAATGTTAAAAAAGTATTTAGTATTGAAAAGCGATGTCTATCGTGAAAAAAGACCACAATGGAAACCGATAGTTAAACAGACATTTGTCTCGGTTTTATTTGAAAATTGCAAAGTGTTTTACGATTGAGTGAAACTTATCCTCAGGATAATTGTAAATGATGTTGGTGTATGGAATATGGAATGCAATACCATTTCTAAATGAAATTGTCTTTAGGCCATACTGATCGAATTGCCCACTGTGCGACATTAAGAAGAGCAAACGGCAACAGAACGAACAAGACAAACACAAACAGAAACCGAAACAGAGACAGAAACCGAAACCGAAACCGAAACAGAGACAGAAACGCCACAAACGGCAAACGTGATGCGCGCATGTGTTTTTATCTTCAATCTCAGCTGAAATCATCTGGCCTAACCACCTCTCCTCCTTTATACAGTAGTAGGAGGTGTTCAAGCTCCGCCAGAAGCTACCTTGGTATTATGAAGGGCAATAGGTTGTGCGGTCGTGCTCGGTTCGTGTTCGGGTCGAGCGTTCATCGTGACATCGGCTGCTCCTCGGGCTCGCTTGAAGTCATCAAGCCAAAGATACCGTCCAGGAGATGAGACGGAATGACGGGAAAGGGCAGTAGCTACAGTGGGTAACTAGTAAAATGAGGTGAATAGCGGGGACACAACTTGAGGGATTCGAGGATTGAGGGGCCAGCCGCCTGTCGGGCGCACTTTTCTGCGCTTTGTAACGGCAAGAAATTTGTACTTCCGCCCGGCGACGACGGCCGTAGAAGATTTTAATTAAAAGCAGCAGGAAATGTGACCTAAATAATACTTCCGTATAGTGTGAAAAATTGCCTCAACTTAATGTTGCAGCATCCCTCCTAACCTAAGCCCATACATTTTGCCCATTTGCTGCCTAATTTGCTGCCCAGCAAGCGATGATCAGGAACAGGAGTAGCAAAAGGAGGAAATAGCAGAAAGTTGCATTGAAGTTAGTCGAGTGGGAAAGCAGTTCATCTCATAGGAGGGCTAAAGAATGTGTAATTAGGTCTTCCAGTTGAGCAACTTTTTAATTTGACTCATTGTCAGATATCCTGAATAATTCTCAAACGAGAGCGTTTTACTTTGACCATGTGGTATGTAGCCATGAAATATGAGAAAATGCATCGTCAACTTTTAGACCACATGTCGTGAGCTAATTGTTTCCTTTGGTCATAGACTAATTCCCACTTCCATAGTGACTCCCAGTCACATTTATATCCCCACACTGCTTTTATATGGGACGCAACCTGTTGCACCAGTTCTAAATATGGCGTTTAATAGCTTCAAAATGCCGTCTCTGTGGAGGATTTTATATTAATGCTTTAAGAGCATCCTCTGCCGTGGGTATGAGTAAGTAAGAATGACAATATTAGTACACAGTTCATAGAGTAAATGAGCTAAAGCCCCGGGACAATCGGTTTAAACAGCCCCACACTTACAATTAAAAAATGCATTAATCTACAGTGGACCAAGCTCGACAGTAGGAGACCCAGTACTTATGGGAAAGAGCAAAAAGTGGTGAAAAGCGAACCCGTTTTCTGAAAGTCGAGAAGTAAAAAAAAAAAAGAGATTGTTCTTGAGAGATGCGTACCAGAAATACCAATAGATGGCGCCACTACGAAAATATTTGTTGATAAGCACAGAGGTCGCTAGCGTCTTTTCTACTTCCTTTTGCCCGTAACATTGTTAGTTGTATAACTTCCGCGTTTATCATCCGATTTGAATGAAATTTTCAGGACAGATTCGGACACACTATAAGGATTTCAGCTACAGTATTGTATTATGAGAGATTTATTACGGGACATGGGCTTTCTAGCGATTTGGCGTTAAAATCTCAATTTTGATAAAAAGAGGCATACGATCTGATATCTAGGTGTTCCAAAAAGGGACAGACGGACATGGCTATATCTACTCGGATGTTGTTGCTTATCTGGAGTATATATAATTTTTGGGTCTGCCACGCCTCCTTCTGCCTGTTACGCACTTTATTTTTGCACAAACTTAATAGACCCATTTGTACTATTTTAAAGTACTGGGTCTAAAAATAAAAATAAAAAACCTCACTAAAAATATATGTTACTGTCAACACTTACGGGGATTCGAACCCTGTACCTTTGTTGATTCAGTTGCTCAATAATCGGTACCCAAAAAGTGTTGCACACATTGTAAGGCTATTTTTATCTTTACCTTATAATTCCCAAACAGTTAAAGCACAGACTTGGTTAGTATCTGAAAATATTCTGAAAATGTTACTACCTGAAAGAACGGTTCAGGTGCTGGTTGTTTTTCTTTCGTTGTTTTGGTTTTCACTCTGATTTTTCTTTTTTTTTTGTTTTTTCTCTTTTTTTTATTTTTGGTGTTGGATTTTCTTTTCTTGTTTTTCCTTTTTTTCCTGAATGTTGAGATTCATGACCAGGGAAGTCTCTTCATTGCCCAGCAATTTATCAATTAGACTTCGATCGTCAACCAAATCATTTTGCTTGGCATTAAGCTCACAAATCTCATAAATGATCTCGATAAAGTACTGCATCCGTGCATTCACATCACCCACAAGACGTCACGAATACATCTTTTGCTAGAATAGGCTATATGAACTTTTAAATATGATAGATATCAGCTATTTGCAAATTTTACAACCTATTCCATTTTTAAATATGCTAGATCTGGCCTGAAACAAGCTAATCCATGCAACGCACCAGGACTACTTCTACTATCTTGTGATCCAGCAGGCATTCCTTCAGCAGATGAGTGATAAGCTCCTTCAGATTGTCAAGACCAATCTAATCGCCCAAAGTCTTCAGCATTTCCACCAACGCAAGCAGCATGCACTGAAACTCGATCTGTGCAAATTTATCCATGTCTGGCTTCTGGGACTGACAGAATTTTTTCACATAGTCAGAGAATACGCTTAGTTCGGACAGAATTAGTTCAAATTCATCGGCAAGCGATTGTTGCAAGTAACCGCTAAGGCATTGCCAGTAGAGCAGCAATTCGAATGTTACAATTGTCACATCTATAGGTATTCTACAACTCGATGGCGAAATTGTGGCACACCTTAATGGGTGGCAGATCGGAAAGTGCATTAATGGCCCTCTGTGACCACATCTTCCAGGTGCGTCCATGTCCGCCCTCATCATTGGCAACCCAAGCAGCTGCATGACACAATTCATGGATAAGGGTACAACGCAATCGATCAGCGCTGGTCCCCAAATCTGCAAAGATGAAGATGATGAAGAATAAACAATATTTAAGTGTGTAAGTGTAAGTGTGTAAAGAAACTAATTTTTCAACTAATACGATTTGTTTTGCCAATGAATTAATATTCCATATAATGTTGAATCAAGTTAACATTTCTCAAAGGGTTTCAACTTAATGTTTTTCGAACAAGTAAAAATGTAGTTCACGGTCGTTGCGAGAACGCCATCCACATTTCTTGCAGAGAGCTAAATCGATAGCCACCTTATGGATATCAGTTAAATATTGGTGGAACTCTGGATACAATGGTATGTTCATTAGAACAATAGTTTCGTCACGCTTTTCAATGCGTTCAACTCCAAGTACTTCGTTTAGTGACTTTAAGGCATTCATTTTTTTATCGCGATCCTAAATCTTACAATAGAGATTGCCAAGATTTTATCTCTGATATTTGAAGTTTTAACTTGTCATTTTCCGACAGTTGTTTTGTGCTTTCATCAGGCAGTTTCTGAATGGTCCTTTTTAAGTCGGATTGCTATTCGCGTTGCAACAGAAACTGTAAATATCTTTATATCTAAAAATCTTTTGACGAAGCTTTTGATTTTCTATTCTCTCGATCTTTAAAGCTATCATGGAGCTTTCCATGTAAGGTGTCCATTGCTGATATTGTTGATAAGGTTAATTATGGTTTATTTTAGGCGTTTTCTTTCTTTTCTTGTTTTTTCTTTTTTTCTAAGGTTATTTTTGGTTTTGAATTTTCATTTCTTATTTTTTTCTTTGTTATTTCCTAATATATGTATGGTTTCTTTTTTATTTTTCTTCTTGGTCTTGGCCTGGAGGAGTCGGATACTCATCCTGATCCTGATTATAGTGTTTAGTCTTCATAGATGCCACAAATTCAAGTGTTTAATTTTTTTCTTTGGTATCAATTGTTTGGAATCTGTGTTGTTCATACAACGACCACTTTTGAATTGTCATGTTCTACTCCAGGGATGGGCACGCCATATGCTCACAACAGGACCTTGCTCACAACACATTAGCATTGCTCAGCAATTCCTTACCAAGGCGCTCCCAATTTTCTTAATATAATATCTCATGCCCCTAACACAAATCGACAGACACAATGCAAGAGGAGTAAGGCTGGCGATCTATCAACCAGTCGATCCATAGGGTACATGTAGACCAAAGTCGGTGCGGCCGCAATACCAAAAATTAGCATGGAGTAGGGATCAAGCTCAACCGTTATGCTGAGTTCGGTATAGCCTCAAAAAACAAACAATTTCTTTATACTAAGCAATTTTAACTTTTGACCCTTAATTTTAACCAGGGACAGTAATCGTTATAAGTTTTTTTCAAAAATTATATATAATAATTATTTTCGATTTTTATTAATAATCTCACAAAATAATGATTAATTTTAAGTTATATTTCAAAACTCAACCAATAATCGTTATGGCTGAGCAAAAAATATAACTCAAAAAACAATGATTATTTTGTGAGTTTTATTTTTTGCTCAAAAATAAAATTCAAGTTGCTATTGCAACATTTCTATAGGGTATTCAAAATATGAAAATATGTATCATTTTGGATGCGCCCATGACTCTTAACTTATGTCGATCTCTTTGCTTTGCATACACACGCATATTTTCATATTTTGAATACCCTATAGAAATGTTGCAATAGTAACTTGAGTTTTATTTTTGAGCAAAAAATAAAACTCACAAAATAATCATTGTTTTTTGAGTTATATTTTTTTGCTCAGCCATAACGATTATTGGTTGAGTTTTGAAATATAACTTAAAATTAATCATTATTTTGTGAGATTATTAATTTAATTTAAAAATTTATAATAATTGTGAAAATTCATTGTTCATCCTTTGAGAACAATTTTGGTATATTTCTTGATTTACCAAAGTTACTAGAAGTGTATGATTTTTTTGATTGAAAAAAAGAAAATAATCATTATTTACCGTCCCTGATTTTAACATATCCAGTTGAAATATCGCAAAACGCTGCCTTACTGCACGATAATTATGTCTCATCTATATTGTGTAAATATTTCTTCCTAGTAGCCTTACCCATTTTGTGTCTAGCTTGATGTCACGTCAGTGAATCAGTTGCGACAAACAGTTTTATAAACATATACAGATTAGAAAAAAGATGGAATTTGCCTAGGCATGTTGTTGTGAAATACTATTTCTGCATTATATGCTAAATAGGTTTCCTATTATCGCTTTAATAAGTCTTTAAACACTGAAATCCAAAACGGACGAAACAACGTCTATCCTGCCTAGAAAATTAACATACTTTGTCTTATGATATTTTGCAAATTTCAATTACTTAACTTTTTAACACAATATTGTTTGTTTATTTTATTGGGAAGGTTTAAATATCACAAAATACAGATACAAATATAAAGGCATTCATTTAGCGGACTTTAATGAGCAAGGAACGATCCTTTGAATTGGCAAGGCTGACAAGAGACTAAAGAACTAGTAAAATTCAATAGCCACCTTAATATAAAAATATTAAATATCTTATGCAACAAATAAATTAGAAATCTTACAAAATATAATTTCAACTTTTTACAAAATACTTACATATATTGCTAACGGCTTATTAGCTAAATCTATTGTCAAAGATAGATGCAGTTATTCTTGGCATGCGGCTTGATTTGAGCTGGACAGTAAATCGATATGAGTGGGGACTCGATGTTCGTTATGGGTTTGCTTTAAAGGTCCTGCTGTCTGTCCATGCCATGTCGATGTCCTTCGCACGCAAGCATAGTGGAAATGCAATCAATAGCAAATCGTCATCAGCAATTAGTGCCGCAAGTTAACTGCCACCAACATCAGCCCCACCCACCTGCTGCCTGATTTACCCCAGCTGCAGTATGCTCCAGCTGCAACACGTGACCCAGTGGCACAATCATTTGACTCAAGTGCGGGGGCCCCAAAAAGGATTTACCGCTAACAACGACCAGCACTTGAGCATATTTGCTCAACAATTACATATGCTGCATCCATCCACCCATCCATCCATCTATCCAGCCATCCATCCATCCATCCATCTATCCATTCGAGCATTCTATTCATAGATGCCCTGCTCCTGCGACTGCAACAAACAATCGCCCCAACATGGCGTATGCGCAATTTTTGCCAAGGCAACCAACGCTTACCGCTTTTGCCCCATTTGGTGGACACTTGCAACCAAGATGTCATACCTGCAGTCATGACAAGTGCCAGAATTTAGAGATTTTAAATCTCAAAAGAGCTTCACACACATACCATATGTACATACAAACATATTTACATTTACCAGGCGTGCCAAGAATCTTATAGAATTCTTTGATTTTTTTTTATAAAAGTAGAAGAGGTAAGTTGAATATGGTCATAGAACTTGTAAGGTGTAAGGTGTAAGGTGTAAGAGTGGTGAGTCCTCAGCTGTTAGTTAATGCAATGAATTGAAATATTTATGAGAATAAAGATTTGCATTTCGTGTGAACAAATAGCACGTTTTTAACAAGAGTTTAACTAATAAATATGCCAATCTATTTCCATAACTATTCCAATACATTACGACTGATGACGACATTTCCATTACTGGTCTGTTTTCATCTGGCTAGCACAGTATATCCCAACTCATTAGAAACAAAATTCAGCATAATTACTCGAAATTGCTACTTGAAAACTATACATGAAGACTTTTCATCTTCATGAGTCCCTAATTCACTAGATCTCAAATTTGATCAGTAAATTGAGGTGAAGAATGAATATAAAGATACTTATTTTAAGAAAAAACGCTGATAATAATTAATGTAATTACACGAGGTCACACGAATTTGAAAAACTTTAGCAAACGCACTTTTTCTGATGAGAAAAAACCATTTCACATTAATTTTTGTTTATTTCTCACAGCTAGTTTTGCACTTTTATCATTACTTGAATATGCCAAAACCGTTTTTAAAAGCTTATGAATATATCTTATAATATCATTTTAAGTTATCTTTTTTAGCGATATTTTCACTTTACAATTGACGGATAATTCGAAAGAACCAATGTGTAACCTTCTCTTTAACTTTCCATTTACATTAACCTTTTAACTCGGCGACCTTTAGTTTCGATTGAATTCGGATATTGCCACTATTCACAGAAGAATAAAAGAACACCGAGTTCTAAACAATTTATGTAAAAATAAAATTGAACAAATTAGCTGAGTTCTTAGGTAGAAATTGATATTGGCCTCAGATGCCCTTCTGAGAAAATATTGTTAAGAAGTACGATGCTCATGTAAATCTCTAGAAATTCGTCGAATATACAAACTATAAAATTGAGTTTCATGCAGATCGGCGAAGAATACTAATTTCTAGTCATTTTCTTTCTTGATGAGGACTTCTATCGCGAGTTCTATTTAATGATCAAATCTTTTAATATATAAAAGAAAGTAAGTATATTGTAGGTTTTCTATTGTTCTCCGAGCTTGGCAAATAGATGTATAAAATATTGAAATATATTACACAAATATGATCGTAGATAAGTGGAATACTCAATTAATATGTAGACTGCACCTGGAGAAAAAAATAATGAAAGCTTGATCTCAATTTGAATAAAATTACGTCTATAAATATTGATGTTTATTTGCATTAAATATAATGGATTTGCTTGAATTTCAACTACACAATATAGATCGATTGATTTAAATAATTAAAAAACATCCGAGAGCAAGCAAATAAACAAATTAACAAACAATAGTTAAGAAGAAACACAATTTACTCAGTAATAATTATGTATGTATATGCTGTATTCATAGTATAAATATACCATAAGTATGTATATATGTATAACAATTACAATTACAAAAAATACACGATACGACATTAAATGTATGTGGACGATGACTGGAACTTGGACTGGGATTGGGACTGGGACTGAACGGGGAACAAGAATGGGAATGGGAACGGCAACGGGTGACAACAGCAATGATAATAATAATAACTCATATGTGGGGACTATGCGCCATGTTTTGCTATATAAAGATAAAAGTTTGTATAATTTATGCTTTAAATACATTTAGATGTAGAGATGTATGTATGTATGTATATAGTGTGTGGTATATGGTATATGCATATCATAAATGTTTTGTTTTGTTTTGTTTATTTTTTTCACTTAAAGAACTAGAAAACATCATTATCAGCAGCGTTTATCATAATCCTTATCTGCGTCATCATCATCATAATCATTATCAGCATTATAATCATCATCATTGTTTATTATACATACAAATAGCTTTAATTATATTAAACTTTATACTTTGCGCTCGAGTGTGGATCGATATGGGGACCAGTTATCCAAAGTTCCTCGATCTACAGCTTTAATAAAGTTAGTAAAGCATTTTTTATAAATTCATAACTTAATAATTTCTTAGGACACTTTTGCGAAACACAAAATCTGTAAGCTTCTCTTTATCATATTTTTTAATATTTTCATATTTATATGCGTACTTATATGTATTAATTTATGTTTTATTTACTTTGCTTGTGTTTAAGTGCTTTATAGTTGCGTTTCAGCAATTTTAGGCCAGAATGTCTACGAAGGCAACGTGCGCCGTTTTCTTTTTCAAGTTTTGTTTTGTTTTTAAGATTCTATTTTCAGTTTTCGTTTAAGTATCAGTTACAGTTTCTGTTTCTGTTTCCGTTTCCGCTTTCGATTCTGTTTCTCTTGCACATTAGTTTCATCAGTTGTTAGCTTTAGAGTTCTATATATATTCATATGTTCATATCATATATTATTACAGTATCTAATTGTAATAAGGACGACGGCATTGTAGGAATTATTTATGCACAAAGCAAATAGTTATTAGTTATGCTTTAATGTTCGCTTTTAAGCCTATATATATATATTTATATAGAAATATATAGAAATTTATTTGTATTTAGGCGTAGATGTGTGAATGTGTGTGTGTAAATTATTGATCAATGTGTAAACTGTGGAAACAGTTGAATTATTGAGTTATTGACTTGGCTCAACTTGGTCTGGTTGGCTTCCCGGTTACTTCTCTGTGATTTCTGTGCTTTTACTTGGTTGGTTGGTTGGTTGTTTGGTTGGTTGGTGTTTGTTATGTTAGTTGATTGATTGGTTGATTTATTAATTGATTGTTTGTTTATTGCTGCTTGCTGCTTAGTATCTGCTATTGTTAAACTGTGAATTAACCGCCGAACTGACAGCAGAGGAGGCCGCCTCCTGGACATGCTGATTGCGCAGAAACTCTGTAGTAAACTCAGCCTTAGCCTTATCCATGCTGGCACCAGTGCTGCGGTAAATCGAATGGATCTTCATAATCATCAGCACATTGGCGCCAGCGGTGATGGCAAAACAAAAAGCAATGATCAGCAACAACAGGCCAACAATAATGCCAGCAGCTGAGCTCTGAAACTGTGAGATGGCCGTGATGAAGCCACAATAGCCAAGCTGCTTAAAGCCAATGGTCTGGACGATCGTGTAAACCGTTTGAAAGAAGTACACAAAGAAGAATACCATAAAATTGAAGCTTGAATCGTTGCGGAATGCCTTATAAGCTGGCCGAAACCTATAAACACCAACAAGAAAGAGTTGAACATTAGTGAGATTGACAACAAAATTGAAAGAGAGAGAGAGAGAGAGAGAGAGAGCAGAGAGTATTATCAACTTACCAGCATACGTATGAGGCGGGCGTGAAGAGCACAGTGTAAAAGATGGCCAAGAACAGATTGGCAATGTTGCCCTCATGGAACAGCAATATGAGACCTCCGATGATATTGGCGCACAGCGTCATAGTATAAACTGTGCAAAAAAGAGAAGAGAATTCCATATGGTAAATCAATTTTAAAAGATAAAACTATATACAAATAAATCTATTGACAAAGACAACATGCTAACTGTTGGTTATATTACTTACTAAGATACATATTTTATCTTTACAATGGAGTATTATCTCAGTGTTAAGTGTGACCCATTTGCTTAAGCTTTAAACACATAAATAATTAGGAAACTCTTAGGTAAATTCACTATTACAATTGATTCATAAGTTATACAAATTAATCTGTTGACAAAGACAACATGCTAGCTAAGATAAATACTCGATTACTAAATATTTGCGATAAATCAGTTATCTGCGTTTTATAAGTTTTAAGCACATAAATAATTATGAAAGTCTGTGGTAATTTCACTAACTATTGCATTTGATTCTTAAGCTTTATACAAATAATTCTATTTGCAACAGACAAATACAACATAACTGTTGGTAATATCACTTACCAAGATAAATACTCCATCGTGAAGATAGATAGTATTATCTTAGCGTTGACTGTAACCAATTTGCTTAAGTTTTAAGCACTAATTAACTTTAACTAAATAGGAACGTTTTTGGACAGAGACAACATGCTAATTGTTGGTAATATTGCTTACTACGATTAAAACTCAATCTTTACGATATGACACATAACTAATTGGGAAAGTTTTTGGTAAATCCACCAACTATTACAATTAATTCTTAAGCTATTATCGTAAACATCATATAGGGGTTTTAAATGTACAAAAGCTATACGATTATGACCGCTATGACTAATGCATTGGCCTTATCAGGTCTACAGTCTCAATATAACAATAACATGGTGATAATGAATGGCAAGAAATAATTGCCAAATGCTTACACATCCAAATGTAGTATAAATGTTTGACCAGCTTTTGGAACTCGGGCGGTATTTCGACCTCAAAGTCTTGATAGAAGCACGGCTTCAAACAGAAGTTATCCGGCAAAGGTGGCCAATTGTTTAACTGTGGCACATTGCCCTGTAGCTGTTGTTCACGTCGATCCAGCTCGGCAGCCTTGCGATCCAATTCCTCCTGACGACGCTGTAAAATAAATAATAAATATTGTTAAATATCAACTGAAAGTCTAGTTAATATATTGTTGCTTGTGAATTGAAGTGGGTGTCATTTAATACACATACACCCACAGAAGACAGAGACATTCCTTTGTGGCAGCCACAGCAATGCAACAAAACCGCATAAAAATACAGTAAACATTCTACACAAACGACTAAGCTGAACAAATTTTGTCGAAAATGTTTATGTAGAAAAAGTTGCTTATACAGAAAAAAGGTATATATGTACGTTTTAAAATAAATCACTTGTGTGATTTATAGATTTATTAGTTCAAATAATATTAATTATGACTTCTATGAACTTTTATGCTTATTCATATATTTCAAAATTAAATTCTATTTTTGAAAACAGACGTTCAACTGAACTCATGACAATGCTTAATGGATCTTATGACATTTTGGTCAAGTTGTTGCTTATAAAGAATGCTTACTGTATTTTGTAATGCGAGTCGCTTGTTAACTGGAGCAAACGCACAGTCCCTGGTCTGAATTTTACATATGAATGATTTTTATTTACCTGCAGCTCCTCCGAGGTGATCTGTATACTAGTACTTGGCGCCGATGCACCCAATGAACTGGGCTGTGGGGGCGGAACATTCTGTGATAAAGGCTGAACAACAGCCGCCGTATTGGTTGAGTTTATTTGGAGTTGCGGCTTTGCCTGCTCCTCGAAGGGATTGTAGTCCTCCAGAGAGACGTTCGTGGACATACGTGTCGCCTGTTGTATGGCGGGATCCTAATCACGAAATATATACGAAAAATTCAAACAATTATCATAGGTTTTCATTGGGCCACAAAGCTTGACACGGAGATGACACAGATGCACCCATTGAGCTTTGTGCCAAGCTCTGGGGCACAATGTTAACCTAGCATTGGCTAAAAGTTAAATAGTGTAGGCGGTACACACACACACAAACACACACAATACACACGTATATGCGCTGTCGTCGTTGCACCTACAATCACGCACACACACACACAAATACCCATGCATACATGCTGTGCATGTGTGTGTGTGTCGGGTTTTCATCAGCAGAATTTTGTTGTCAGGCTTACCGCAAATGGATTATCCAGATTGGGCTCGCCAAATGGATTTTCATCGAAACCGTTGCCTGACATATTGTTGTCGTTGCTGTTGTTGTTCTTATTGTGATTTGTGCCAAGTTGAACGCAACACGACTTTATTTTCTTCTGGTTTTCTACTTCTTTCTTTTTTTTTGCTTTTTTACTTTTGAGTGACGATTTTTCGGAATTTGATGTGACCAGTTGCGCGATTTTGTGTGACCAGTTTATGGTATTCTGTGTGACCGCATGCGGCAAGTGGTTGAATACAAAAACACAGCGCTGCAACAATTACACCTATACGATAGCGACTACCGCATATCGATATACGTCCTATCGATATGACTTAGGGTCACAAACGAAAACAAATTATCGCAATTTTATGTCGATAAGTAAATAAGTAACGATAGGTAAAATTCAAATGCTCCACTTTTTTATAACGTAAGAAACTTTTATTTTTTATTCATTAAAGTACAGCTTAAAACATGCAACACGCACTTGATTTACTTGGAAGACAAAATGTCGCTTGCTGCGCATTAGTAAAGATATACTCATTACATTTATAAACATATACAAAAAATTATGCTTAGATTCATTATTATTATTACATACATATTATATAAGCTACATGTACGTTACATGCTACAATAAATTAAATCTTTATTGTTCATCTCTTTTATATTCGCCAGCTACTTATGCTGTGTGTAAGTACTTTTCATTATTTCTCCATTTAAAATTGGCGCACCAAATACTTTGACGCATTTTGACTCATGACCCACGATCTATATACAAATATGCATACATACATATGTATGTATATATGTATATGTGTATGTAAGTATGTATAGCGCTATATGGACTACCAACTAAATTTTTGTAAAGTAAAAAAAAAATATTTGTATGTATAGATAGATGTTATATTTAATTGTTGTATGGGTGTATTTATGAATGGGTTTGTGTAGCTTTAGATTTTGGCAAACAACACAACAAACACTTATGTATTGTGTATATCTATTCCGTTTCTTGTTTGCTAATTCTTTACCATTAACAGTTAAGGTTGACAGTACTGTTGAAACTGGAAGACATTCGAAATTCAACCTAACCCGATATTTCAATAGCTGTTGTCTTTTTCTTTTATTTTTACTTTTGTGATTTCTAAACGATATTGCTTTCAAAGGTTTTTCCAATCTGCTTTCTTCGTTTCTTTCGTTTTGCATTTCGTTGTCGCTCCACAGACTATCTAATAATTATACGGTCCATATTGAGAGCCATGATAGTAGGGACCCGGATAGATCTGCGGTTGTGCATAATTGGCGTAGGGTGGATACGGGGGCTGCTTTTGCGAGTACACTGCAAAATAGAAAGTCAAGAAATGCAATTAGTATCAGTATTATTAGTTACTAATATCAGACAACAACTCACCAGGCATCAAATATTGCAGATTCAGTTGTTCCTCCTTCTCACGCTCATTGCGCAGGCAGACAGCGGCTCCGGACAGCAAAATGGCAGCTAGAAGACAGGTGCCAATGCCTGTCCAGGCAACAATGTATGACCAATCGTAGACAATCTTTGTGTTGTCACGCAGCACCTGGAAATTGACAGGAACTTAGAATTTCTGGCTCAAAATACACAAGACCCCAGCTATGTAGTGACGTAAGCAACTTTTAAAATTACTGATATCCTTGTAATGGAACCAGTTAAGTATACAAAATCAGGGCATATATGTATGTGTGTCAAACTCCCTTAAACCAAAAAATAACTTTAAGCTGTGTGCCGAATGCCACGCTGTTTTTTTAATGTATGACTTAAATAAGAAGAGAATTAAATGGCTAACCGTATTCCACTGCTGGAAGTAATCCTCGCCAACGACTTTCTCCTTCTCAAAGAACTCGACCGTATGCCAGAGGCCCATGGCACCAGCGGCCAGAAGACATGTAACCAGTAGAAGTATCGATGTGGCTGTTATGGCTCCAGAAGAACGCTTCCAGCAACCGGAGAGTCCCGTCCAGAATGCACAAAAGATCGTCACAAAGCTAATGATGAACAACGCAATGCAGGAGCGTGCCAAATGCAATCTCGAAGTTGCATCCTCATTAGAAATCTTATCGTCCTCCACTTGTGGGAAATAGTCAATATTCGAGCAGTGCGTCTCAATCGGCGACAAATACGTGGGAACTGTTTTAAATCAAGAATGATAAGATTAAATATTGAATATTAAGTAATTTATTACTGATTGAGAAACATACCTGATGATGCCGGCGGACGCTCCTTCGGGTAGCATATTCTGAACAATCCACGGGTTCTCGTATAATAATAATACTTATTATTCAGATTATGCAGCAGGGAATCTGCATCCGAGTGTTTGGCGGCAAATGCCTAAGGAAAAACAAGGGAGAAAAGAAACAAAACTTGTTTAGATATCGAGTTAACCTTCTCTAAAGATTCAACAACAAAGAAAGAGAGCAATATTTATTAAAATACGCATCATTGCCACCTGCCTTATTTTCATTTATCATCATAATATGACAGACCCCAACAGAACCAGTTCCGCATGTGGGCGTTTTACGCAAAGATTTCGCTTAAGATTTCAACTAGCTCATACTCATACTCATACTGATACTTATTATTATTATTATTATTGTTGTTGACTGTCGATCATCATCCGGTCATCTTTCGTCTTAATGATACACGGATGTATCTAAGTATAGATCTGACAATGGGCCTCGTCGTACACATCGTAGGTGTACAATCTGTGTTCAACAATAAGTCTATGTGTATATGTATTTATCAGATCATGTGGCAAATAAACACGTTTCGTCGTTCTCATACGTCATTACATGCAAAATTTATTGCGAGTTGAGCAATTTCAAGTCTTACAATTGAAGGTTCTCCATTGTGAAGTAACCAAGTTGAAAGCTGAGCTAATCATTTTGGAGGTCAAAATGGTTCATCATCTCTCCACTCATACCATTATCTCTCTCCTAGAATCTATCCCACTTGTAATATGGAATCTCCACTTCTCAATAAGTTCTGGATAGAAAACTCTACAAAAAAATTGTAAATGTTGTTGCTTCAAAACTTTCCCTACATTTCTTAATAATCCAAGGCACGAAATCTTCGTTGTCAATCTAAAATATTGATCTAGGTTAATATTAGATCATTTAATAATTTTAAACTGGCATTGATGCAGTTTTAAAGTTGCAGTTGTCTTTTTATACAATGATTGGAGATCACTCAGAATATAAATAGTATTTTCTAGTTGCCAAAGAATTATATACTCAACACCATCTAACAGTTTAATATCATGAGAGCTTGTTGCATCATGAGAAAGACATTATCCTTATATTAAGATTAATCTCATTAATACAGAATTGAACAATTCAAAGTTTGTGCGAAGAAAATAGAGATTTTATGTTTGCAATCCTTAATC
Organism: Drosophila testacea; assembly: GCA_035043265.1. NCBI lineage: Eukaryota > Metazoa > Arthropoda > Insecta > Diptera > Drosophilidae > Drosophila > Drosophila testacea. The sequence continues at coordinate 6,269,785 of JAWNND010000229.1, forward strand.
TTAAATAATGATCTCAACAATACCAAGCAGAATAATTTTCTAATCCCACTTCTAATCTTAAATAATGACCTATCCAACAAAAAACTCCCATTGTTACTCAAAGATTAGAGAAAGAGAACGAGAACTTGTGAAATTTCACAGCTACACTATGTTTAAAGATAATTCTCAGACTTTCGCTGCTTTGATCGACCTTCGAGCTTTCCTCGGTCTATTCGACTTGCCCACTTGTGCGTAACTCCACAATTAGCTAATCAGCTAAGTATACCATATATCTATCTATGCCCAATTGGTGCTCTCGTTTTCCAGAAGCTAAGCTTGGTACACACGACTGATTTCTTCAAAGCTGAATGGTTTTCTAATGCCCCTACAACTACAACGCCTACCTGCCTGATTGCAACAATTTGTTGCAACTGCAACCGGCCAAGTAACATATGCTATAAATTAAACGATTCGAAAGCTATGACAGGGGAGGTGGCAGTTGGAGCCCTTAATTGACAAGACTTTCATAAGAAAGTTACAAAATTAATCCGCCATAGGGAGAGTGGAGAATGGAGAGTGGGAACGGGAAATGCGCTAATAAAAGACCAGCCCAGACCAGACCAGACCAGACCAGAAACCCAATGTTAACCGGGGCCATAACCAAAACCAAGCGAAGCGAGTCAAACATTTCATAAGAGATCTGGGCGGGCAACACCTTCCAGTTCCCAGTTCGGGTTTGTTGTTATTTCTTTTCTTTGCTTTTCTTTTCTTTTTCCACTTTTTTTTGGCCTTTTTTTTTCATTTTTGGTTAACAGCTGCCCTAAGCAGTTATATCGTTGTGTTGCGTAAGCGAAAAACATTTTTCACAAGCATCCAATTTACATAAGTTCAGTTCTCCAGTTCCGATGCAAGTTTTCAATAGGAGACTCGAAAATACTTCCCTCCTCTCGTCCCTACTCATTTCCACTGTCGATAAAAATTTGTTAACTTTTCTATGACGTTGTTGTTGTGTCTCATTGTTATTTAAGTACCGGACATAAAGTAAAACACGTTTCGAGATTTTTTGCTAGCAGACAAAACACTTTTCTCTTTTCTTCAGAGCAGAGAGCAATTTATAGGGGGAAAGAGGGGAAGTAGTAGCTAAAAGTTGCCACTTTAGAAGCTGATTAACATTTACCCAAAAAACAAACACACACACACACATAAAACGTAGAATTTCATTTAGCAAACGTGTGAAACGTGATTCCATTTCAAATTCTTGGATATTTCTGACTCCGTCGTAAATCCCTCAATCGGACCAATACAAATACGTGTTCTTACATCGACAGTTCTAGATTAACTTGTATATTAATTTCTGAGCAGCTAATGTTTCATAATCTGTCTCCCAAACGATCTCAAATTACTCAAAACTCTGACAAAAACAGATAGATAACAGTTAGCACCAATGATTTGAGCAGAAACTATCTTAAAGTAACCAAAACAGCGAATTTTTTGTAAGAACTGGCTCAAAACTCGCTGATCCATCCAGCTGATCTGTCTTCTACAGTTTACCTAAGTTAAGCTTCAAATATCTTTCGATATCTTCAATGACTTAAGATCTAACAAACTAAGGTTTGAAAAAGCGATTCGCTGATACATCCACCATATTTCTTGTCAATTTGCTAACACAGTTAGAGCTTAAACTTCTGATCTAACTTGATGATTTTATGCAAGCGAACACTTGACGATTCTGTTTAGAGTCTATAATAGTTCGATTTAAATTGAATCTTAGGGATCTGGCTTGCTCATTACAGTCAATGTAATCTTGAATGTTTAAGTTAATCCAAGTAGTGCTTGATCTGTCTTTATTCTCTCTTTTAAATCCATCTATCTATTTAATATACATATATGCTACAAAAGCAAGCTTAGATACGTATTTGACGGGAATCAATTTACATATTGCGCGATCAGGAAGCAAAAGCTCATTTCTAGGCTAGTTCCAGACACAAACCCTACCTACAGGGTCTACAATTACCAGTTTCCAGATAATAGACAACACATGGCGCCTGCCAATTGCGCTGGGCAGCTGCGGCTGTAGCTTTAGCTGTATAACTCAAGATCTGGCTGATATTAATAAGACACAAGTATTTTTATGACACAGCCAAACGAGTTTCTTACCAGAGAGAGAAAGAGACTGAGTGTGATAAAGAGAGAAGGAGAGAGAGAGAGAGCGGATGTTGATGATTAGCCAATCGACTGCATGTGTAAGGCGGCGATCCAAAACCAAGTCTGACCAAGTGGTAAACTGGATCAGTTCTACATGTGGTGCAGGATGCCAACCACACTAAAGTCGTATAGCTCCAAGGCCGCGATTCAGTAAAAGACACCACGGTATGACACCAACAACTTCAACTACAATGCGAAATAACTCAATATAAAAACAGAAAAATAAACTAGTAAGAAAGGCTTCTGTTGAGAGAACCCAACTGTCAGAGACCCTGTACAGGTTCCGTAAAAAATACATGCACCCAATTATGTATTTTTCCACTTCAACCAAATAACTATCGAATCTCTTATTCGATTATCATGAAATTTTAAGGACACATCTGGACTGTAGTAAGTTTTAAGTTGGAGCTTTAATTAAAACTGATCTTGATTCCCGATTTGCGCTTTTTTCGATTATGATTTGCGTTGGAAAAGTTCTAAGATGTACTTGATTCGATTAGGATTGCGAGGAACCTACATACATACGTACCGATTTTGGTATCCTAGTTCTTAACGTCTCTGATCTAGGAGTTCATACAGACAATATATTTATTTATTCTGCTTATACTATTTTATATTATATAATACTAAGTATATTATTTTTATCAGCTTAGGATTTAAAGCAACACCGATTTAGTGTTTATGCGGACTATATATTTTATTATTTTGATAAATCGACCCTTTTTAATTTTATAATTACAGGGTCAAAAAAAAAAAAACAAATGCAGGCGACACATTTTTTAGGTGCGGCAAATTAGAAAACTTCGCAAAAAATAACACTCCCAATATTGTCGCTGGTTTCGTCTCTGAATAATTTATTTGGTTTGGAATGCATGGCAATTATTTTTGGTGCACATATTTTAGCTTGTTTTCGTATTTCGTATTTCGTATTTATTGTTTCTGTTTTCTTGACTTTACTTGACTTGACTTTGTTTTATAACTTTGCCATTCGAGTTTCTAGTTTTGTTGCAAAGGTCGTGGGAGCGCGACATTGACAATAGATCTCTTCACTACAACATCTCAATCTTTTCAATCTCTTCAATCTCCTGTGTCTCACAAAATGTGCGTATTTTGACTGAAGTTCAACATTCAAAGTCCAAACCGATTTCGAAATCGTTGCAGTAACCACATCAATAATTAATCTAAGAGCCCTGATACGGAAGTCGCCCCGAAATTTGCGCAAATTTGAGACAAATTAAGCGGATAAAACAAACAAAAAAAAAAGAAAAAAATCACGCATTAAACTCAAGTCCAAAATTATTGAAATTCAATTATCTGTTTGTTCAACCCCAAAAAAAAAAGAAGAAAAGAAATAAAATGGTTATCGAAATATGTATGTGTTTATTTGATTTATTTATTTTGTTGTATAGTAGTAGGAAGCGAAAGCGTTTGAAATCGCACACTCAAGTGGCCAAAATAATTACGATTGAAGTGAGCTGAAAAGATGTGTGAGAAAGATTGGAATCTGCGGAATCTTGAGAACATCGCATGCTTATGATAATGACCAAAGCGAAAGCTCTCAATGCTTTAAGAACGTGCAAAAGAAACTAATAGCACAATTCTTTTTTGTTGTTTTTTGTTTATCGAAATAAGATTTCACTCTAATTTGTTGAGGAAATAATAACACTGGTTTTTGACTTTTGGGAATCGTTGTTGATTACGAAAACAACACTGATTGTTATTTAACAAATCGTATATTGTAAAAAATAAACTAAAATAGTAAAATAAATATAATAGTTATTTAATTCTTACCAAGTTACTGTACAAGCTCTAAAGAATTAATTTACAGCATTTTGACAGAAAGAGAAGATAAACCAAAAGAAATATAAATACACCCCTTAAAAGTGAATGAATGTGAACAAATGATATATCCACAAAACTAGATGATTTTTAAAATCAACGCATCAAAATAAATTATGGCTGTTATCAAAATATCAATAAAATGTTATAAAGTTGTAAATTGAACTCAAGAGTTGCTAATTAACAGTAACGTAACCTAACAGCAATACAATGCAATGGGAATTACCGACATTCTTGACATATTTCGTTTCCCCTTGAGACTTGGAACCACGCCCAGGGACTTGACCAAGAAGCAGTCACCAAACTGACCAACCAGGTGCTGATTAAGCCAGTTGTCAGTGATTGGAACCAAACGCCAAATGCAATTCACTTTATGCAAATGTGTTTTGGTTTCTTTCATAACGTTGCTGAGACTATTACGGTAGTATAGAACTTATAAAGGTGATATATCATTATGGAATTTCACATGATGTCAGCAAATAAAATACAATTTAACCAGTTAATGATGCTCACCGCAGCCAGTCTCAGGTTTGAAATCTGCTAACGCTTCAATTATAAATACACGATTCATTAGTAACCAATTACTTGAGAGTCACTTGACTAAAAGATACTTTCTTCTTTCTTAAATAAAATATATATATAACAAATATTGTTCTAAACAAAACTCCTTCATTAACGATTCATTTTGAAAGTTGTTGGAGCAAAAGAAATATATTTTAAAAGTATGTATAAGTATGTATAAGTGTAATAATTATGAAAGGTGCATCTTGCAGAACCTTTAGAGAATGTATTTGAAGTTGTAATTCTTTTTTATTTATTAAAATATGTACATATAAATTAAATAAGACTTAATCAAGTATATATGTATAAATGATATATGGCCACCAGGTATACAGAAAAAGAGAATCGTAAATGAAATTTTAGCTTGATTGCGACTGTTGTTTTTTCTGCTGGTCACACATGGCGTATGAGCAATTTGGCAAAAGCTTAATTAATTTCCAGAGTCTCAAATTAACATGTGTTTCATCTTGCGTCTTGACAAATCAAAGTGCTTACTAAGCGTAAAAATACGACACGAAATTCATTCATTGAAAAGCAAAGAAAGAAGAGAAAAAACATTGCGCCAATCCCAAAACTACATATAAGACTTAATACAAATACAAATACAAATACAACAAAAAAGCTCATGTGAAAAAGGTAAAAACAACAAGTCAGTAAGTACAACAGCAGCTTTTCATTTCTTTTCATTTCATTTAATTTCTTTTGGGTTTTTTTTTCCCCCCAAGACAACAAAAAGTTGACGCTCGTTGCATTGCCCGTAAAACAAAGCCAGGCGGCTCCAAAACAAGGCAATCCCCCCCTTGTTCCCACCGATTGAAATGCAGCAAAACGAAACGAAATGAAAGAAAAGAAAATACGATATAAAGACAACAAGAAAACAAGACAATAAGTGCAATGGATAGAAGGGTTTTCTCTTTTAACGATCCACCAAACGAACCAAGCAAAAACAACAAAATATACTGGCCAAAAGCGCAGTTTCATCAATCGGATTGGCGTCCGATTCGGATCGGATCGGATCGTGGATCGGATCGTGGATTCAACTGCGACTTGGCTTTGACAAAATGAGAAACAATAACAACGACTTAGGGCTGCCGGCGGGCAGACGATCCATCCATAGATCGGATCGGGCCAAGTCGGCTGGGGTTTGGAGCGACGCAACGGGTATCGCATACCAATTTTGAGCAACTTGAAAACGTGAAACGAGTGAAAACTCAAAACCTGTTTGCCAGATACATATACATATATGTATGTATGTACATAGGCGTGTGTAAGCGGACTCTATATCTCTCTTTGGTAACCCCTACATCCCTCCAACCGTCAGCCAAATGGCTTTGGCTTTGGCTAAGGCAGCAAAATAAATACGAAATACCACAAAAAAAAAAAAAAAGAATTAAAACAATTTTTGCTTTGGCATGCTGACAGGTACTGAAACCAGAAAGAATCAGAATCAGAAGAAGCAGAAAGAGAGGCAGAATAGAAGAAGAAGCTGAAGCAATAGCTATCGGACAACAACATTGAGAAAGAAGTTGTTGCCTAGAGTTGAAGTTCTTGTTTTCTATGAAGCGCTTGAACTTTGTTTGAACGCAGAACAAAGAATGAAGAGAACAGGAGATTGAGAGAGAAGATAAGAGAGAGGAGAGGAGAGAGACTAGTAAGCGCAATGGTATTGCTGATAACAGTAATCCACTAAGATGGTATTCTAAGAAACTAAACAATAAAGGCAATCGCCTAAAAAGAAACATAGACCAAAGTAAAAAATTAAAAAACTACATCAAAATCTTCTCTTATTTTGTGCTTAATTTAACAATACTTTACATATTTATGAAAAGCAAATATATTCCCCAAAAAGAAAAGAAAACAAAGTTCACCTTGCAGTGAATAAAAGCCACACTAGAACTCTCGCGGACAGAGTATACAAGATATTAATATGCAATGTCTACACATTATAAAACATGATATAATCAATATAAATAAATCCGCATCATAGCAATATAACGTGTTTATCTCAATAAACTGTCTTGTAGCTCCTATTTTTATTAGATTCCTTTAAACTTAAACCTCACCTGTTGATCTTTCAACTAGGTCTAATCGGAGATATGTGTTGTCGGGGCACTTCTAAAGAACATCTTTCATTAACCAAATCAACAACATTTCGTGGCTAAACAATTGATTCGCCATGGGGAAATTGGTTAGAACCAGTGCAGTGTAACAAATTGGATTTCAATGTAACCGAAATTTAATTACTTTCTTCTTTATTATAGTGCTTTAAAAAGGATAAAATTAACTTGTATAATTCCCTCTGCATTATTATTTTTGAAAACTTTTTCGATAATATGTGATGCATCTGTGCCTTTAACTTATAATTACTTGACATATTTCATTTTATTTAAAATAGGAAAATAACATGTATTTTAATGCACATGCATTTGCATTGTTTAAGAATTTATAAAATAGGAGAGATTTCCGGATGGGGAATTAGTTTTATAGAGGAAAAATCTTTCCAGTTAAAAGCCGAATTGGCAACACTAATACGTACACACTGCAAAGATAGATAAACAATAAGCGCAATGGCTTAAATGCATCTCTCTTTCTCACATACACAAGTTTTGGCTTTAATAGTTGTAAAGCGAGTTGGCAGCCCTGACTGATGATGGAATTAACCTTTAAGCGGTCCCAAGTAACCCAAACGTCAAACACCAAAGTCAAAAACGTGCAAATATTTCCAGCAAACGTTGTTGTTGTTATTGTTGTTGTTGCTAGCTTGTTTTGGTATGCAAGGTATGTACAATGTACATACATTGTACACACAGTTGATTTTGGAGCTCTCTCTCACGCTCTTCCTCTCTGGTTAAAGCTCTCCCTCTCTCGCTAAGCTACTTCCTCACCGCATTGTTGCACCTACAAGTCACTGTTTTTTTGTTGTTGCGTGTATTACATGCAAAATGAGAAATTGCCGCGGCGGCTTCTTCTTCTTCTCCCGCAATGTCTTCTTCATTTACCTTGCCTCCCATCATCCTCCTAACAATCGCGTCGCTTGGCTTGGCTAAGCGCTCGCGTAGAAAGTTTTAGCGTTAACGGCCAACCAACCAACCGCCCAAACGCCTCTCCACCCCCCTTTGATCGTGAGCTTGCCAGAGGCTGTTGTTGTTTTTGTTATTGTTGCTGTTTGCTTTCGACCTTTCTTCTTTTCATATGCCTCACACGCTGCGCCATGCCCTTATTTCTTTCTTCGTTCGCTAAGCAACAACACGCGCGTCTGTTACTGTTACTCTTACTGCAGTGAGCAGCTTGCAAAGCACAGTGGGACACTTTAGACATAATCTAGACAATTTTGATATGCTCCAATGCCCGACAAACTCGTGTAATTGGTTGTACCAACTTAATAAATTGTACAACTAATTGCAACGTGGTTTTTTTTCATGTTCGGTGTCAGTTACACGTGAACCAAAACTTTTTGATATTTTCGGAACGTTTATATAGTGCTATAATAATATTAATATTTTAAGGAACAAACGAAATAAAAATTACTACAAATAAAAATATGTATGCAGCACATACTATAGTATATATATACACTTTTAGAAAAAATCTAGATTCTAGAATCTAGAGCAGCGATGGGCACGCCATAGGCTCATAACGGGAACTCGGCTCACAACGCAATTTATTTACAGAGTCATTTCCTGAGGATGAGCTCAAAGTTTGGCTCAATATTAACAGACGTGATCTACAGAATTTCAATCAGAGTTTTTATTTGTCTACTGATTTTCTAAATTTTAGAATTTTAAGAATATAAAGAAGTGGCTATCCATAATTCTTTGTCTGTAGAGTCAGTTCTACCGATAAAGTCAGTAACTGATCGCTCCTTTACGCTGAATGGCATGAAACACATTCGTACAAATCAGCTAACTACATTTTCTAAATGTGCCTGCAAATTCTAGATTCGTTGTTCGTTAAAAGTAATCAGAAACGTGTATCACACTATTTGTTCTATAAAATTTTCCTTAAAATTTACTGCTGAGTGCATGAACTACTCATTAAATATCATGATTGCGGATAAAGATTACCTGCTAAATGTGTATAGAGATATAATTCTAACTTTAAATTTAAATCGACAACTTTAAGAAGTAATGCCAAAATGATTATTATACCGTCAGACTATATGAACCCCAATTAGTTTTCCCATTTTGTATTCAATAAATTAGTTGTTTTTAAAGTTTCTGCCCATTGTATCTTAGTTTTGGCTTCTGTCTCGACATCTTCTTTGTCTTCGCCTTCTTTTTCTGACGGTGGCCTGTGCACTTCTATGACGCCGAGGCCTTGATTCGATTTGAACCCATTGTCTTTGTTTTTGGCGGGGGTGTGAGATACGCACACACACATAATAGTTTTGTATGCATAACGAGATGGGAGATGCGATACTCGAGATATAAGATATGAGAGCTGCGTTTGCAGTCATTTTGTTGACGCTTTACACTAACCTGTATCTGATTGCGTCTGACATCATAATGCAACCAATTGTCTGTGGAGAAGGCGATCGCAAGCAGAGCTGTGGCGATAATAGCACAGATTGTCGCTATCGATAACGTAACGGCTGAGCAGGGCATTTTGATAGGTTGTTGATAACTGCTCCTTTTACACTGTTATTGCTACTGTTACTGCTACTGCTGTAACTGTGAGTGCTCCTTCTTCTACCTCTGTGTTCTGTTCCGTTAAACGGTTATTTTTGTTGTTGTGGCTTCGAAGATTTTCCGACAGAGTAAAATCAACGACAACGAAAAAAATACGGTTGTTCAGTTGTAGTTGCTTTTTGTTGTTATTATTATTGTTGCTCTTTTCTGTTCACAGCTAGCTTTTGCTGCTTCTTCTTCTACTTCTTCTTATTCCAGCAACCAGTTAGCTGCTGCCGCGGCGACGACACAGAAAAAAAACACGAAAAAAATACGTGTATAATAATTTAGCAAGCAGCGGCAACGGAAAACGGGAATGAGCCAGCCTAAAGTAACACAGGCACAGTAACCGACACACGCACACAAACACACACGCACATAGAGAGAGAGAGAAAGATAGACACACACGCACACACGTTGAGACGTTGCTAATGCGACAAAAGATAACGACAAACTGCGCTCAAGACAACGTTCGCCAGCGGACTGAACGCCAAAACTCTGAGCCAAGTTTCAACAGCTTAGATCTAAACGAAACGTTGAAGTCAACGTCGCAGTTAACTGTGACTGCGACTGCGGCAGCGGCAACGGCAGCACTGAAAATGCAACCGACCTGACTGCTCTTCTACCTGCTGGCTAAGACCAACAAAACAACAACAGCAAAGACGACTGACAAAAGCAAGAAGAAAATCACAAAAACAATGTACACTCGATCATAGTAGTTGTTGTTGTTGCTGTTGTTGTTGGCGACGACGTCTTTTTTGGACTTGTGTATTTTTATGTACATACATATGTGTGTGTATATTTGTTGTTGCTTTTGTGGTAACAGCCTGTTGATATTTTTCTTGTTTTGCTGCTTTGCCATATGAAAGACGAAGGCAGGACCAGGAGCATGGTGAAACTAGAGGATACAGTGCAAAAAATATTCAAGAACTCTATTTCTTTGAATTGTAGACTGAAAAAGGAAGTGCCGATTAGACAATACAATCCCATATCCACAAATAGCGTTAGAAATAGAAATTGTGTTGATATTTTATTGAAAGTCATATGTTTCTGTTACATATTTTTATATTTTATTGTACTAATTCAACTAAAATTTTAAATTTTAAAAATAAAATATTTGATATGCATTTAACTTCTAGCAGCGCTAGTTGTATATTGTTTTTTAAACATACATATTTAAGAATAAAAAAACATGATATTAACAGAAAACTACTATTAGCAGATAAACATGAATTATTTTAATAAGGTATAAAATATGCATGTACAGTCGTGTCTGAATGCAGTTGGATAGTTTTCATCAATTTAATGTGTTGTTGTTGCTTTCTGCTTAAAGCTACTTTCAAATATTGGTTTGTTTCTTAGAAGGTTTCCATTGTTTACTATGTTATTTAGGCACGGCTGTTAATTTTATTTTATTTTATTTACACCACAATAGCAAAATAATTGTGGTAAAGTTAATATTATTTTTTCAAGAGCCAAGACATTTTTTGTAGAATATTTCTTTCAGTGTAATGCCAAATAATGCAATGGCGTTGCAGCTGTGTGCACCAAAAGATGCTGCGGCTGCGCTGTTGACGCCGACGTCGCGTCGCTGCCACTCGGCGGAGGTAAACAACAACACACAGCACAGCAAGTGGTATGCGTTTCTTTAAGTCAGCATGTGTGTGTGTTTGGCATTGGCATGCCGTTTAGTTGTTGTTTTCATCAGTTTTATAGTTGTCTTCTATTTTGGGTTTTTAGATATTGCGTGGGTTTTTTTTCAATTGCATTTTTGGGCGCGCTCAAAGGCGACTGTAATGTAGTGTATGTATGTGTTTGTGTGAGTGTATTCTTGGTCAAATACCAGAATTACCTAGATAAGTAACAAAATAAAACAGAAACCAGATCGCTCTAGTGAAGAGTACACGACTACGATGTACCCTCCGTCCAGTACTATAAATAGCACTTTGAAATGCAGCACACACGAGGAAATAGAACACAGCCCTATAACACACATTGGATCAATAAAGAATTGGCACACCTCTAATATTTTAGTTAGTTTTGTCTTTTTAGAAGTTAATCAAAAAAAAAAGGAGCATGCATTTTTTATTATTAACATTTCATAACATAATGTACATGTAAAGAATTCGTATAAAATATGAAATTATGAACTATATTCGGGCACACCTCATTTGGCCTTAATACCAGATGCTAAGCGCATTCTTCCCACCATTTTGGAAGTTTTCTCGGGTTTTATGTTTAAAAATCTTAAAGAACTAGAATAAAACAAAATATTAATATAAAAATAATATAAGAACTCAAGAAAATGTATTTTCTTGATATAAGCAACATTTAACTGATATTCTTTTATACCTGTTACATACATTTGCACTAAACCATTATACCCCTTTTGCTCATTTTTATTTCGGAGCAGAGTATAAAAACAGGATAGGTTCAATTCTCAATTGTCGCTGCTAAAGTTGTTGTTGTTGCTTTTGACTGGCCAAAACATGTCTGTGCCTGTCTGTCAGTCACTCAGTCAAGTTGTTTGTCTGTTTGTCAATTTGTCCATACTTCGTTTTCTTTTCGCATGCCGTTTGCATTCCACAGCGTCAAGATTGTAGTAAATAGTTGTTATTGCTGGGGTTGCTGCTTTTGGCTTGTTGGCTATATTTTGCCACTAGATTATTATGTATGCGATGGGGGGCATTTAATTCACATTTTAGCACAAATTATTAAATATTTGACAGCAAGCAACAATAACGTCAGAGTCAGAGTCAGCAACCGAAAGTGAGAGCGATAAGTGAAAAGACTTCCGCTGACCACTGTACAGAGAATCGCTAATTTATGCGATTATTGGTAAAGGCCAAGCGTAAGCTTTGCGCCATCCATTCCAAAAAAGAGCTCCCGGCTGAAGCGTTTTTGTAATTTTAATAACTTTGCATTGTTTAGGCCAATGGACAAACATAAAACGTGTTCGTTGTTGTTGTTGTTGATGTTGCTGTTGTTGTTGCTGTTGCTGTTGCCTTTGCCGTTGAGCTTGCCGCAGTGAAAGTAACAGGTGACCGCAACGGTCAACGCCAAAAACGTCGCAGCGCTGTCAACGCCTCCAACGAACATATGCATGTACATATGTATTTACAGATGTATATAGATATATATATGTATACATATACATATGTGTGTGTGTGCATTGTTGACCCACAGCGAGACCCTTGCGCATGAAAGTCGTGTGAAAGAGAGAACGTCTTCGTCTACGTCAGCTGCTGTCGCACAACAAATTTCTACAGCTTTCAGGCGATAAATGTCAAAATAAACAAGAAAACAATAAATTACTAATTGCAACGATTCAACTTTTAATTGACGCGTAAATGCCTATGACCACCCATCAAAATCTGTACATACATATTTCAATGGGAAATTCACATGTTGCTATTACAAAATGTAACAGTTGGTAATTTGCAATTCAAATAATTTAATGAATTTGTGCGCCGATAGCCGATATGCGTAGCAGGGCCGCGAGTCGATAAGCCGCATATCGATAGTTCATAAACGATATTTTTAAATTCATGTAGCATACTTTTTGTATTTTAAATTGTGATATTTTATCGATATCGATATTTTGGTGCTTCAATTGTTGAATATTATTGCTGCATTTTGTTTATCAATAAAGAGTCTGATTAAATCAACAGCCAACATGCCGCCCCACTATGAGCGCTGTGGCGACATTGTGTGGCAATGTAAGCGCGAGGCACGCAGCTTTGCTTTCAAGTGCATCTTCTGTGAGTATCAGTCAACGGCTTTTAGGGATTTTAAGCAGCACTTGGAAAGTGAACATCCCGAGCAGATGGAACTCGATGTAAAGCAAGCGCCGATAAGGACCAAAACACTACGTAGCCACCGCGAAAAGGAACTGGCGTTAATAGCAACGGTGCAGCTCGAAACAGATCCGACTGCAGAATTAACAAAGACAGAGCTTCAAAAGGATCCCTTGGAGAAGAGTGAAGTTTTGACTGTTGCGGCGAATCCCCAGCTTGAATCAGATCCTGAATCAGAGCCTGAATCAGAGCCTGAGCTTGAAATGCCCAGTAATAGCAGTAGCATGAGCGACAGCGATACACTAATGGACAGTGAGGCTGAAGACTTGGAGGCTGCGGTAAGTTATAGTTTACAGAACAACACTGGGTTCTCACTGGGTCATTAAGTGACACTGTTCTAAATGACTCAGCGTGAGCCCAGCATAAGCAGTAATTTTAATTTCTACTCTATGCAGCCCATGGATATATCATACTTCTGGCTACGCCAGCATCCTATAATGCTATCCCTCATGGATCAATACAAAAAGGCAAGTCTGCTTTGGGACATGGGCATGTTGGAGTATCGCAATTACAAGAAACGTGGCGATGCCTGTGAACAGATCGCTCGTCATCTCAACACACAGTTTAATCTGCAGTTCAAAGGTCAGCACATTGCCGACTACACGAAAAGACTGCGCTCTGCCTACGCAGTAGAGCAGCGTCGTCTGGAGCGTAATGAGGATGCGATTCCACCTAAATGGTATTATGAACACCTAAGTTTCTTGTGCAACAGTATACGTAGAAACGTCGTTGTAGATGCAACGTTACCCGTGCCACAACTGACGGAGGAGCAGAATGTAAAGTTCATAGAACTATATCAACGTTGTAATCGCCTTTGGGACATGCAGGATTTGACCTGTCGCCTACGTCACGTGCGTGTGGAAGCCAAGAAAATGCTACTGCAGCTGTGCCGCAATGAGTTGCAATTGTCACTGGAGCCTGCACAGCTTCAGCGGTACATTAAGCATATGCGCAAAGCCTACGAACAGGAGAAGTCGCGTCGCTTTGAATGCAAGCGAAAAGGTATCGCATACACTCCGCGAGGTCGCTATCAACAGCAGCTGCAATTTCTAGAGGAGCATATGCCACCCTTTCAGTGCAAACAGTGTGACAAGGTGGTAAAGAGCATGGATCAATTCAAGGTCCATTGTGCCGAGCATGACGGGAGTTTGCCCTTTGTCTGTCCCTTTTGCAAGCGAGGCTTTGCGCGTAGTCACAACTGCATCATGCATGTGAGACGTCACACCCAAGACTTTCATCTGGCCTGTAAGGAGTGTGGTAAGCGCTTTGCCAACACTACAGATTTGCAGGTCCATCGGCGTCAACACACGGGTGAGAAACCCTATTGCTGTGATGTGTGTGGCAGTCGTTTCAGCACCTGTTCCTTCTTCGAGCGTCACAAGCGGCGACATGAGCAGAGGCCCACGGGGAAGTGTCATCTGTGTGACAAGGTTTTCTATGAGAACTCATTGCTCAATGACCACATAAAGGGCCATCTAAATGTGAGAGACAAAAAATGTGATATCTGCAACAAATCTTTCACCAGCGCCAAGTATCTGCGACAACATAAGGAGATCCATGCAACCCACAAGCGGTACATCTGTAAGATCTGTAACAAGGGTTTTGCTCAATACGCCGGCCTCAGTGGTCACATGAAGTCCCATGGAAGGACAGTGCGCGGTGTTACCAAGGAGGAAACCATTCCGATTACATCCCCAAGTGATCCACCAATTAATGAGTGAATTCTAAGTTCATTCTGTCTTAAAGACAACATGATTTAATGGCAATCCAAATATAAAAATGTACAAAAATGACTAAATGTTTATTTAAAATATTTAAAATGAGTTTTAATGATAATGATAAAACAATACTATATTGTAATGGATATTTGCATTTCCATGAAAATCGTATGAGAAAACATTTTGCTATTTTTACAAAGCCACTTATTTATATCCCTTACATTGATTAATCTTTTTGTTTTTTTAAATAAGGGTTAAGATACCGAGCTGAAATTTTCACACAACATAGCTGAGACATAATAATCGTGCAATAAGGCTGCGTTTTGCGATATTCCAATTGGAAGGGGTCGAAACCAAACACAGATTATGTATTTTCTTCTGTATTATACAGCCTAAGAACACTTTTTCCTGCCAAATCTGATTGTTTTCTTCAAAGTCCAAAGTCCAACTGCAGCAAAAACTTTAAAACAGCGAGCTTTCTTTTAGACAATTACATAAGGTCCGGCTGTAGCTGTGAGAAGTGTCCTTATTTTCAATCTAGTGTATATATAATACTTTTTGTCCTGACTGACTGTCTGTTCATCACACATCGATATAGCCACATTTCTTAGCTGATTTCAATATTTTTTAAAATAATTATTTGTTTTTAGCCCATTTTGTTGCCAATTTATTTTGGTGTTAGTTAACCCAAACTTTGCACTACACACTAGGAGTTATTCTCACAGATATCGGGTTTGTTTTTGGTGTCATCAGATATTCGCCATTATCCTGATTGTTTATGCCTCCAATCACTCCTCCTCCTCCGCCACCAACATGTTTGTTGCTTTGGTTCGAGAGCAATCTCTCGTTTTGTTGATTAGGAGTGATATTGTCAGGATCTTCCCCCTTATAATCCTCCCCTCCGCCTACTTGCTGCTTGGCCACATTGCCTGAGCTATTGACAACCAGTTTAGTCTTATGATCAAAGCCGATATTACGTGGTCTCGGTGGCTTGCCACATTGTTTTATGTATTCTCCGAGCTGGAGTCGTCTTGCAGGATATTGTCACTAGTAAAGTTGGGCATCTTTCGTCGATTGCTGAATAAAAGTAGTAAAAGGTTCAACTTCCAATGAATATACTAATTCCATAGAAAAAGTGTCCTTCGTTTGATTATAACAACCATATTAATTGGGATTCTTGAAACATACAAGGAAAAATTAATTATTACGATGAAATACATAGACACTAATGTTCATAGAGTAATTTTTGAAAAGAAAAATCCCAATCACTGACTTATTCACTGACTTGCGAGACATCACGCTGTAGCCGAAACGGGTAAAGATATCACACAACATAGCTGAGATTTAATTATCGTGCAATAAGACGGCATTTAGCGATGTTCTGACTAGAAGGGGTCAATTTGGGGTCGCCCGTTTGGACTGCAGCATGATATCTCAGTCAGTCAGTCAGTGAATCAGGACAAAGAGTTTTATATTTTAATTTAAGTCCAATTCCAGGGAAAAATTGAAAACAGCGCAAAGCGGCTATTTACGTTTCCCGCCTTCTTATAAAAAATGACATTAGGTCCGGCCATAGCTGTGAGAAATGTTTCTTATTTTCACTCCACATTTCTTCAGCGAGCGTAACGAGCCCGTGCTTTATAGCAAAGTATTAAACAATCAAAATAGCCCACTAGTGTAATAAGCATAGGAGTTTTTCTCAGATACAGGAAATCACATAGTCGATGACTCTCCATTCTTACCTAATAAATAATGCCATGATATTTACATCGAGTCTTTTTTTTGGATTTTAACATTTAAATGGATGATACTAAAAAAATACATGTACATAAGTATGTAAATAGAAGTTATTCTCAGAGACAGGGTATCGCATAGTCAAGTACTCTTCGACCAGCATATTGATACTTATTTAACATTTAACATTAGTATAGTACTCGTAATTGTATTGGTAGGGTTTTATCTTATCGGAGTGGCAAATGTTGGTCGCTGCCGTCGAGACGCAACCGTTGCCGATAAGAGGCCCCATAGAGAACTAAGAACTCCATATGTACTTCCATTCAGTCAGCGTGAGTGGAGAGACTGTAATGTGAGCTGCCTGTGAATTATAACCATGACTGCTCCCACTGCGTCATAGTTTGAAATATTTCTGGAACCGGCCATCGGAATCCGACTAAAACAATACAATAACAAAAAATATTAAAGGAATATAATAACATAAAATAAAATAATGCAAAAAAGTAATAAAAGCAACAATCACTTACTGACATAGGCATATGCCTTAACTTGTGGTCAATCAGGCCAACCAACAACAACAACAACAACTAAAACAACGACAATTGCAATTTGCACAGTGGTGCAAGTTAAACACACAACGATCAACGGAAATTGACACTAGAAAGAGGGAGCTGTTTAGGTATGCACATGGTATAACACTTACAAATACAAAAAATAAGCTCTGCCTACAGTGAAGCTCCTTGAAACTAACCAAAAATAAACAAATACAGTATGTACTAAAAGTTAGATTAGTTGCACTAAAATTCAGGAAATAGCATCGGATGGATATGAATATCATTTTAACTAAGTATTGTGTATTTTAGAAAATATTTGAAGATATTTAGAAAAAAAATAGGAGAATGTTGTTAGTAATTAATTTATTTACGAACGGTTCTTGTGTATGTATTTAACATAATTTTTTAAAATAACAAAATTGGTAAAATTTTGATGAATGCTATTGCCCATTATTTGCTAACGAAAAGTTCGGAATAATGCTATTTTTGACTAAATCATATACATATATAAATAGTTCCCGATATTAATATACAATTTTTTGTCCCATTTCCTGGCCTCCATGTCATTTTGCTTGTCCTGTTCTTACCTGTTATGACATCACTGGTGTTAACTCATTAGGCAGGTTTCACTGTAACAAATGTATGTGTACATACTTATATGGTTGCCTTTTTCGCATAGTTCGCACCACGGCGCTACGATAACTTGTCCGTCTCCCTGACGTCATCGGCACTTGCAACCGGAGAAGTCAAAGTCGAAGCAGGAGACGAAGACGAACTCGCAGACCAAAGGCGACGACGAAGACAAAGAGGGGGCACAAGCAGAAGGAGCTGTCACACATGCCCGCACATAATAATAATAATAATAACAACAATAAACTGTCGATAAGCTGAACGGTGTCCAGACCCTCTCTGAGTCCAAGCCAGACTCTGAATCCAAGTGCGAGTGCGAGTGCGAATACGAGATAAACGAGTGCTGAAAAAGATGCAGGCAAAGGCCAGTTATGGGCCGCCAGTGACGCCTGGCACGCCGGACTCGGCACACATATTACTGGGTGCAGCTGGTTACGTAGCTCACGAGAGAAGACAACCTTCGAAAACTCTGATGAATTGTTTTCGTGATCGATCGACGCCTTCGACGGCAACTGGAACTCACTATGTTCGCTCCCAGAGCTCCACATCAGCTGCACTGTTACGACTGGAGGGCATTTCCGGCTCTACCAATACTCTGGATACAGCTGGAGGGGTAGGCGCTAGTGCCGGAAGACCGGAAGCGGTGGTGCTGTTGCGAGAGCTAAGAAGCAAGCCCAATAAACTGACGCTGCTTAAGAGCAGCAGTACAAGGGATCTCACACGTCTGCTCCTGGATGACTCAACTGTGTTGGTGTCCAACACCAGCCTGGACATTTGCTCCTCCAACTCATCATCAGCTGGCAGTCCGGCACAGGCACGTGAGCAGGGTAGAAGTCGTGAGTGTTGTGGTGTTTGCTCTAAGAGATGGCACAACATCAAGCAGCGTATGCATACCCTGGAGCAGGATCTATTGGCTCAAACCAGCTACAGCCAAGAGCTGGAGACGAAACTAGCCGAAATGAATCGACAACTGACCGAACTGTTGCAGGAGAAACGTGCCGTAGCGATTGCCCCGATTGCGCCGATTGCTAGTGCCGCAAGTGGCGGGAAACGAGGTGGTGGGACACCAGTGCGACCCTCCAGACTGGCTGCCTGGATGAATTTGGCTAACTGGTGGAAGAGTCGTCCCAGTGTAGAAACCCTACGCGAACAACGCATCTTCTTTGATGAACCCTGCTTCGATACGGAACTGGAGCTGGTACTAAAACACGATCAGCATCGAACAGTGCCTCGGATTGTCGTAGATTGCTGTGATCTGATCGAGCATAAATATCGACGTTCCACTCAACCCGTCGAGGGTATCTACCGTCAATGTGGAGACTATAATAAAATCCAAACGCTGCGCTTTAACATCGATGCCAACGACTATGATGCACTGCGTCAAAATAGCGTCGATATTCACACACTGACCGGCGTTCTTAAGCTATTTCTGCGCGAGATTAAGAGTCCCTTGGTGAGCGTGAATGAGGCCAAAACCTTTATCGGCCCGCCAAATCAATGGCGTAAGTTGTAACCCCGCAGAACCCAAGCTGCCCAAACATTTTCTAAGAATATATTTAGAAATATAGTTGTCAACGCCTTACTTAAAGACTTCAGAACTAAAAAAAACACGATTTTTTAAGTTTAGTGATGCAGAAATATTCGTAATATGCTGATCTATATAGTGTACAAATTTTATATGAATATCTTCTGTACTCTTTATGTGAAAATCGAAAGAATTGAGAGAATTATTCTATTTACTGCAAGGTGAAACTGAAATGAAAACTTTAAATGCTTTTTCCTCGAATTTTTATTTTTTTTCTTAAATATGACACTCTTCAAATAATGAAAGCATTTAAATATGCATGTGATCCTAAGATATTTGATTCATGTAAAGAATGTTTATAAAAGCTTAGAGTGAAACGAAAAACCGTACCTACATCAATTATTTCGTACTTGGTTTCCGAAAATCCGGGATAAGCCAACTTTTGACACCTTGAATTGAGTCTAATTTATTCCGGAAATTCCAAACTTGTTTCTGTCAACCTAGACGATAATTATAATAGCTGATTCTCCTTTCCAAACGTAGTGCTTACCGAACTGAACCAGAAGCTGGACACACTCAAGAGACTGATACGCTCGCTGCCAGAGATTAATCGGGACACCATGGATTATCTGTTTGCCCACTTCAATCGGTAAGTTGAATAATGCACTTTAAAATGAAGTCGATTCAGAAGACGATTCTGAAGAATAAACAATGATAACACAGGCAAAGTTTATTGCAGACATTGCACACCCCATAAAGTATATATGTTCCTAATCAGGACGACAAGCTGAGTCTGACCATGTATTTCCTTACAAACTATGTAAATAGTCTCTCAGTTTTGAAGATATCTTGATAAAACTTCGTTGAGGTCCCTCGTACTGCAAAGCCAGTACAGATGTTGGCGCCATTCATCAGATCGCCATAATATAGTATTATAGATTGAATTACTGCTAACTCTCTTTTTCTCTCTCTGTCTTTCAATCTGCCGTAGGCTCACCAAAGTGCCGTTGCAACAGATCAGCGCAGAGACGCTTTCAATATCGATAACACCTTCGATATTCCACACTGTGCCACAGGGGGTTCACATGAATGACATACAGCAGCTGCTACGAGAGGGTGAAACACTGGCCGATTGTGTGAGGCTAATGATTGAGTACCAGGGTCGCATTTTCGAGTAAGTGTGAGGGCCCAAAGCTTTTGTAACTGGTGCTGGTGTTGGTCTTGGTATTGGTATTGGTCTTGGTGTTGGTGTTCCCAGCTTTAATGCTCTTCATTAGCCGGCTTTAAGCCCGCATCAGATCAACTTGTCTCGAAATCGTTGCTAATTACTCGATCCCCAAAATTCCCGAAACCAATCCAAAATGCTCCATTCCGCACTCCACTTTGCTCTTCGTCTCCACACAGATGTACGGCCGATCGTCGCCTGAAGCGCCTAAGCGTCCGCAACTTGAAGAAGACGCTATCCCAACCGGATTTACTATTTCATAATCTATTCTGATTCTGATTCTGAATCTGTTTCCGATGCCAGAGCTCAAAGTGACCAAATCGCATTAAGTATGACTATTGTACATATTGCATTATAATTAACGATTTTATACTGTACATAATTATGAATATGAATATATATTACAAACACAAACTATAGTCACTTATTTTTCTTATTTCCTTTTATGTGTACGTATATAAAAGTATTGACCAATTTATATGCCATATTCATATTTTACGGACTTACATTCTTGCAAAATAAATTTTAAAGTCCGAAACATTTTTCCAAAAGTTATTTGTTGTTTTCTGTTTGTACATAATTTTACATTATAGTAAAAACATAACTTGTACTTGTTTTTGTACTGAAACTGAAGGGATAAAACCGAAATGGAACCATATCCCAAAACACTAACTTGGAAGTGTACCAAAACCGAAAGCGATATTGGTATCGGTATAATTCTATTACAAATTAATTAACTTAGCAAACCAGAGAAGTCACATGGAATTTTGGATCCCTCGTTTCGCGACTATAGTATATATACTTTATGCGAAATATTTGTATACCCTTCCCGAGAATAGTACTATTCACGAAATTCAAATGTTGTTCCTATAAATAACGCTATTCAGAAATGTACAATAAGGAAATCGATTTTGGAAAACATTTTATTACATTCATGTTCATCAAATTTTAAATGAAGATGTTTTAACTTATGGATGCTACAAGAACATTCTATAAGGGTATTACATCTTCCACATCACAAAAGCTACAAGTGGGAACTACACGTGTAGCACAAGAAATCAAAGTAATCAAGTGGTTTAATCAACAAAAGCATTAAGTAATTCCTAGAAATTGTTCAAGTATTTCTACATAAAGTATTAATAAATGAAAAGAGAAACACTTGCAAAAAGTTTTGGAGTCTGAATTTTACTTTATGCTGATAATACGTTAGAGCAGGAGGGATAAGAGAGGGACAGGCTTAAAAAAACTGAGAAATGAGACCGAGAGAGAGAGAGACAACATCGTACAAAGCAAACGTTAAAGAAACATAAAATATAAAACAATCTATATTTATGTATATATGTATATATATATATTTTTCTTTTCATTTTGAACATCTTTATAACATTTTAATTTTATTGTTGTAGAGGAGGGTGGCGGGGTAAGTGCCAATGATTTTGTTTTTAACATACATAGTTACACGTACAGTTCACGCGTATCTAGAGCTACCGTATAATATTTAAAATACCAACTGGCTTTAATGTGATAAGTGACCTACTTAGTTACATATGTATTTGTAATTCTATATGTAAGTGTATATATGTCTGTGTATATCTATATATATGTATATATATATATATGTATGTATGCATATAGTTTATATATGTAATATTGTATGATTTTGTATGCATGCAACTTTTAAATTTTATTGCAAATACTTTCGCTGGCTTTCGCTTGACTTGTTCAGCTTTAACATTAGACTAAATAACTAGTTTGTATGTATTGGTTATTAATTTCACATAAATACTTGTTAACAGGGTGTGTGTGTTTATTTTTGTATTATTTATTATGTGAGGGAAGATCGTACACATCATATAGATAAGTTGGTGGTTGTGTGTGTCTATATAAATCAATGAATTTCTACTGATTTACGGCTTGGCTTTCAATTAAAAAATATAAATAATAATGACAAACATTCGTTCATGATCACAATGCTGGGTTATTCATTTGTTTATATGCTCCAAATATATCTATATCTATATGTATATGTATATGTATATGTATATAATTAAATGATTCAGATAACAACTGAATGCATATGTATGGTAAAGATACTACATATATGTATTTATAATGAAATTAGATACACATCATCAAAGGCACAGGAATCTATACACACATATGGGCTGAGGTCTTTTAAGAACATAATTAAATCTGAATCGAACTGAAATTACACATGAATTACAATCTGCTTGGCAGTGCTCAATTGCACTCATGTTATTCATGAAATTCATTTCACATACACGTAAGTACATTTCGATTAGTTACCACTAATTAAACATAATTGTAATTATTTAAATTAATTATTGCTTAGCATTTGAAATGGGGGCTTGGGAAGAGGGGAAGAGGGGCAGAGGCGGGGGCTGTGGACAAAAAGGACAAGGTGCGTTGATGTTTTGGGCTCTCTACTTAAAGAATGGATTCTTTGAGGCCGATGATTTCATGGTGCATAAGATCTGTCGCTCCAGCTGGAAGTCATAGTCCAAGGTTTTAAGCAGCGTTGAGATTTCGGGCAGTGTAGGCAACTATAAAAGAAAGAATTGTTTTGTTTGTATAAATCATATAACATTGCCATGTGCATATACTCACATCAGTCATTGGTTGGCTACGCTGTAGCATGGCATTCATGGTAAATGGCACGCCTTCCAGTTCAGTATAGGTGCCCAGAGTGCCAGTGCCACCATAGCCACTGCGTCCTGTACTAGTTGTCGCTACTGTTGCAGTCGGCGCAGGACGCGGTGGCGCTGGTCGCTGTGGTGAATTGATTTGATAATGAGCCTGAATCTCTTCGTAGTCATGATGTTCAGTCGTTGGAGGCACCTGTGGAAGCTGTAGAATAACGCAATCATCATCATTATTATTGTTATAGAACACGAGTACAGTGTTGGGATGTAAAGAGAAAAGCTGGTCTCGATTATACTGTTATTTACTGAACACTTTAACAAATAATTCAATTGAATGGAAGAATTAAGTTCATTCATTAAGTTATTGATCATTGCGATTCTAGCATATAAACAAACTAGATGATCTTCAATTAGGAACTAAGTTATTTATCACAGTGTGAAGATTAAATATACTAATATCAATCTTAGTTGTTATGCTTTGAAAGCGATTCTTGTTTTATCAGGTTGATAATTGCTATGTTATGTTAAAGGTTTATTAATTATAAACTTAGTTTGTTATCACACTGTACGGATTGAACTTATCGCTATTATTTCAAGCTGTTGGTGCTTTGAAAAAGATGTTTTTTTTTTCTCATCATGTTGATAGATGTTTTAGTTTTTTTGCCGTTTGAAAAAGCATTGATAAAGCATCGATGCATCGAAAAAGTCTGTCCAATGTATAATATCATCCACCTACATTTGCATCCCTAGTATAGTAAAATAAATTTGTAACTCACCGGTCCACGTGAGCTACGTTGACCGTGTAAATTGAGACGATTGAGCGCCTGCTCAACCTCACAGTTACTCCCAGGCACAGGAGGGGGCAAGCGGACCGGAATGGCACCAGTTTTATAACAAATTAATACACCATTTATATCGCCAGCTAGTTTAAATCCATCGGGCGCTATCTTTAGCTTCGAACAGAGTATAACATCAGTGACGGCCTGGGTGACAGTGCCCCTTTTGGATAACTTGTAGGCTATTTGACGCTTACGCCATGCCTTCTGATCGCTATCAGCTGTTCGTGATAACAATGAGAACTCTTTTGGCGGTGCCACCTTCTCAGCAATGACTCTGTTAATGAGAATCAAGTTATTAAAGTTCCATTTATCAAAATAGTTAGAGAAACTTACTTGAGTGTCTCCACCACATATTCGGGCAGACCCTCGGATTTGGAGAGGCATAGATAGCGTGTAGTCTGACGGCCAAAGAGTATATTATAGTCACGCCATAGATCGGCATCTGCATCCTGATCATAAGTGCGATGTATGGCACTAAAGTTCTTTGGGCATCTGCAAATAACAAACAAACAAAAAAACACATAATAAATTGGTTTTAATTGAGGTTATGACACGAGATAGAATATCAAGAGTAAATTGTGAGATTCATGAAACCAACTCAAAAAGAAGAGCGTTATGCCTGGAAAAGTGCAATTGTAAAATGTTGAATTAAATTATTTTTGAAAATTAGTAATTTCGTAGCCTTTTTAGCAAGTTTGTAAATAAGGAACAAATCATACACATTACAAATTAAAAGAATAAATAGACTCGGATTAAGTTGTGGGAATTATATTTACAATAAAGGAGCTTTTAAACTGTTTCATAAAACATTACTGACCAATGTCACAGCTTCAAAATTGAAAAGGTTCGATAAGTCGATAACTAATCATTCCGATTCATAAGAATTTGTTCACTTTATGGTTGCATACTCTTAACGAGATCAGTTGATATATTCATTGGAAAGGAATTCCAAGTTCTTCAGCTTCCACGTAAAATGAATCTCGAATTTTCCCTGGCAACTTTGACTTTACATCATTCTATAGATCTCCAAATAACGTCTACCATATAGAACGATGTAAAGTCAAAGTCTCTAGTTGGTTTTAATATTAGTCATGAGTACTTACCGCTCAAAGTCCTCAACGATATGCAAAGAGGTGATGGGTCGATTGTCCGGTAGAAAGCTCATTATAGAATTGAATACATTCATAGGACTGGTTGCAGATCCGTTAGCTGTTGTTGACCCAACTGTTGCAGCTGCTGCATTTGCCGATTGTGTTGAGCCCAACAATGCGGTTGCACTTGCCAATGCTGAGTTGCCACCATTAATGGCTGTGGCACCGCTTTGAATATGCTTGCCGGCCTTGTTCATTTCCCAGGCGGCGACTGCTGATAACGCTGCTTCCAATTCTTTCTCTTATTGGCGGTTTCTTATGGCTTTGGGTTTATTGTTTCCTTCGATTCTTCCGTCCTAATGTGTGTGGATAACAGAAACGAATGTACATATTTGTATAAGTAATTATATAGTTTGAAATCCCATGTTAGTTTTGACATATTACTCATACGATACAAATTAGCATGACATTTTTTTTTTTTTTTGCATTTTATTTCAATCAACAACAAAAATCTTGATTAAACGGCCTTTGGGGGCATTTCCAAATCATGATTCATACACAAGAAACAACAAGTGCTGCACTTTGTTTCCCCTTTGTAGGTCTCTTGGGGCTCCTAATAAAAATTACATATACTCGAATGTATTTTGTTTACTTCAGTGCGAAGCGGTGCCATTGTGCAGAGTTTCTCTTTTTCGCTAAAAATAAACAATAACTAAAATACGCATACGCACACTTGCACTTGATAGCAATGCGTTCTTATAATACACTGCCATTCATTTCATTTCGACTCTCTTATCATTCCTTGGTCAGGAAACAATTTATTAACCTACATAAAACTCTTTCTTTTTCCGGAATATACAAAAGAGATATCTAAGAAATCGCAATCAGATTAAGCATAGCACAACAAGTCCACAAAATTGAGCGCTATAAATAATCTAAGAAATTATCATAAAAACCTGAAAACTGAGTTCAAATAACTTTTGTTTCTATATAACCTCTTGACCGCTCATTAGACAAAATTATCACGATCACGCAAGACAATTAATTGAATAACAAGTAGACGAGATAATCGTGAAATGGTTTATGGTTTATTGACCCCAAGAGATTTATTTTGTTTCTTAATTAAAGAGAATTGTATTAAATAACATTGTACTTTAAATACTTTTGAAATAATGCTCAAATTGAGTGTTAGAAGACAAGCTTTTTTTACCGACAAATTACAATAAAAATCGCAAAATAATTGATATCTAATTAATTCATATTATTTTTTAGATCGACAAACAAGACTTTTGACCTAAACAAATTTGTATATAATAATTAAATTTCGATTTATATTTTCAAATCATCAAATAATAAAAACAAAAGTAATTCATCAATTTATGTTTTACAATTAATATTTTCATTTGTATAATAAAAGTTAAAGAAGTATTAAGATTGAAGAAAAACTTTTTTTTAAAATTGTTATTATGCAAACAAATACTTGTAATCGATGAAGGGCAATTTCACTTCGGTGTAGCATGCTAATAAATTTCACTCATGTCTATTTGCGTAGATAACCCTGCCAATTTCAAGACTAATTTGTGATTTTGTTTAGATAAGAAGTAAACAGTTCATTGATACGCCAACTACTATATTTCAAAATGCTTGTATGTATGTATGCTGTGTGTGAAAGTTAGTGCAAATACAGTAGGTCAAGTAATTGTTTTGACATAATGTTAAATTCGAATATATAATTGTTTGATATTTTTAAAAATATTTATCTTAGTATTTCCTTTCTTTAACTTGTTCTAAGAAGAACCGTACGCAAATTTATTAATACAGGAAAACAAAATAAACCAAGTAAATATAATTTCTGTAATTTTACAAAAAGCACAAAATCTGTATCTTAATATTATTATGTTAAGCTTTGGCAACACTTATGTACATACATACATACATACTATATTAGCGCTTTTTGTTTGCACTGTGTGTATGTGTGTTTGTTAACTAATTAAACAAAAAGTACTTAGAGGAAGAGGAAGTTGATTGTAGATTTGTAGAGCAGATGTAGCATCGCTTTTGTCTGTGTGACTTTCGAATAGCGTTATTTATTGCATTACTGATAAGAGTCAGGAGTCAAGGTGTTAATAAAACAAGAGATAAACCAGCACATACATACATACACACACACACACATATCTTCATTCATAAAGAAGCGGCTTTTTGAGTCATCGCAATGAAATAGAAAATCGCAACAAAGCAACCTTAAAAGTTTCAGATGAACAGTGTAAAAGAGATGGGTGGAAAAGATTTTGGCAACCAGAGACAAGTGCAAAACAAAGAACAAAAAACAAAAAGAATAAACAAACTGCAGTACGTGACAAGGGCTGTGTGGAAGGAGGACAGACAAAAAGACAAACAGAGAAAAAGACAGCAGCCGTTACAAAAGCAAATAGTACCCAATAGTACCAACTCACTCGCACACCCGTTTACTTGTTTACCCCCGCTCTCTCCCACTTATGCATACGCACTCACACAAACACATACTCACTCTCTCCATCATTTCGAGTTTTGAGTGTGTAATAAACACAGAATTAGGCTCATTTCGCAATTGGTACAACACAAAAATAGAAAACATTTTAGTGCGTGGCTGTGGCGCACACAAATCAAATTATAGGCGCAAATTGCATGCCACTTAATTGAAGATGAAAGGCAGCAGAAGTCGGCGTTGTTGTTGGCAGCATCACATCAGAACGCCGTTTTACGTTTTATACCCTGTGGTTATAATACTGAAAGAAAAGAGCAGGAATCCTGGGGATTGGCAGAATTCGTTCCATAACAAGGAAAATTAATTTCAGAACCACAGGGTATATACACAAGCAAGCACACACACAGTCACAATACGAATGTGCATAGAGCTCATAATATTTTATATGCACATAATTAGCATTCATTGCTGCTGCAACTTATTCTTACAAGATTGTAATTGAAGTTGGAGTCCCCCTTATGCATAAAAACATTGAGCTGCGTTGCTACGCGGAAAACTACAATAGCAGCAAAAAAACTAATACAAATTAATTGATGCATATACATATATTTTCATTGTGTACATTTTGTACATACCTTTGGCACGTTTTGAAGCGGGCATTCAAATTACACTAAATAATTCACTAGCTCTCTGTCTTCTTTCTATTTTTAATACATAAATGCAATTTTGTTAGAACATTTAAAAAACAATGAAATTTCACAGCGCCCGCCGCCCGCACATACCACCAGCTGTGGATAAAGAAAATAAACTGAAGTGAGTGTGCCCGCATTCATAAACTGACCTGACTTTTGCGTTTGATCGCATATCGAACTTGTTCATAATTGAAAAACATCGATAATTCAACCACGGCTGGCTCTCAATGAGTATTTAACATGAAGAGGAGAAATGACGGCTGTTAAATAACAGAGGCAGTGGAGTTTGGCGTGTTAAAGTGGGTATAGACAGAATCTAACAGAATAATGTTAAAAGCCTGTGACGCGCCAAACTTCGATGGCCGCTTTGCGGTTTTTTGTTTTGGTTTCTTGTTTTGCTTTGTGTGTACCTACAGAACGTATGATGAAAAGTTGCCACACTTCATATTATGTTGTTGTTGTTACAAATCTGAACTTTGCCTATTTCAAAGTTGATTCGAAGCAATGCCCTCAGCCTGCGTTTACCCTACTCTAATCGGGTGTTATGTGCGAGTAAAGTGAAATGACATAATATTAAGTAAATGCGTGCAATAATTGATTTAATTAATTTTTAACAATATTATTATTATATAAAATAATATTTAATTTAATTGTATATATTATTTGATTTACTAATGCTGCATATAAACCATTGAATTAGTCTCTAAATTCTTATAATATAAAATATTGATAAGTTACAAATTGATATACATATAATTAGAATTCATAGTATATATATATCATACTGCTTAAAATAATGTTCTAGAAAAATTATAAATATATTTTAAAAAGGGTATCTGTAGTCGAGTCAGGTGTCGGCAATGTCGAGTAGCAGGCAGAAACGTCGCGAGCTCATACACACAGATGAATTTTAAGCCATCTGTGTGATTTTAAACATGTGTGAGTGTTAATATTTTGCTTTGCCCTTTGGTTTGTTAGTCTTTTTTCTTTGTGCTTTGATTCCTGGTCACACACAGATGAATGTGTATGAGCTCGCTACGATTCTGCCTGCATCTCGACATTGCCGACACCTGACTCGACTACAGATACCCTTTTTAAAATATATTTATAATTTTTCTAGAACATTATTTTAAGCAGTATGATATATATATACTATGAATTCTAATTATATGTATATCAATTTGTAACTTATCAATATTTTATATTATAAGAATTTAGAGACTAATTCAATGGTTTATATGCAGCATTAGTAAATCAAATAATATATACAATTAAATTAAATATTATTTTATATAATAATAATATTGTTAAAAATTAATTAAATCAATTATTGCACGCATTTACTTAATATTATGTCATTTCACTTTACTCGCACATAACACCCGATTAGAGTAGGGTAAACGCAGGCTGAGGGCATTGCTTCGAATCAACTTTGAAATAGGCAAAGTTCAGACTTGTAACAACAACAACATGACACGAAATGTGGCAACGGCGCATTATTGGTCATCCGCCAGACGCTGCCTCTGAGTGCACAGAGTACACACCAAGCAAAGCACAAATCAAAACAAAAACGCAAAGCATGCGTCTGATCTCTGTTAACTAACAGAATTCATTAACATGGAACTGTTAAATCTACATTTGACGCGGCATAGCCGCAAGCCAATTCTGTTAGCCAGTCAATTCCACTCTTCTTGTTAAATACTCATTGGCTGGCTCTATTCTTTTGTTGATGGCCACAATCGATAGTAAATATCGTTAACGTAGATATATCGATATTATGTCAACAACATTTCTTCAACCAAGTTCTTCCGGCACATATATTTATATATTTTTATTTTAAAAAACGTAATGGAAAAAGTAGAAGCAGTTACTGTACCAAACGTCGATGCATATCGTCGTCTTCTTAACAAGGCCGTGTCACAACTACTGCTTGATAAAGGGGCCGCCTTGGCCAGTAATCAATGTCTGGAAACACTAACCCAAATGATGCAGGCTCGTAAGTAAAATCCATTTTGATTAATGAGAACTCTATTTTTAAAATGATTGGTGCTTTTTAGTGATTGTGGAAATTGGAAATTCAGCGCACAACTATTGTGAGCTGGGCGGGCGCACCATGCCCATCATAGGCGACGTCAGCCTGGCGTTAATTAACATGGGCCTAAATATTAACAGCTTAGAGCCGTATGTGCGTCGTGCCAATCATGTGGCAATTCCTTTGCCGGCTCAACAAACGCAACAGCGTCAATTGAGTCTACTGCAAGCTGGCACCAAGGCGCCACATCCTCATTATGTGCCAAGCTATTTTCCAGCTATGCCAGATCCACACGCATACATACGGACGCCAACCCACAAGCAGCCCGTCACAGAGTACGAGGCGATACGTGAGAAAGCCGCTAGTCAGAAACGAGACGTTGAGAAGGCGTTGACCAAATTTCTGTGCAAGACGACAGAAACAGTCAATCTGTTTCCCACCGAGGATAATATGTTTCCACGTAAGTATCTAAATGAACTATATTAACATTTAGTTAAATGTTTTAATATTTTCTTGCAGTGATTGCTTGCAAGCCAGCTTTTCCGCCCTACGCTGCAGCACTAAATCCCACCGATCAAGTGTTTGACTTTGAAGAGCTAGAGTACCATTATTTGGTGGCCAATCGTACAGAGGATGCGCCTAGCAAAGGTTTGTCTAAATGCGACCCACTGAAGCAATTAACTAATATATTCTTTGTTTCTGTAGAGGACGGCGAGGATGGCGATAGTGACAATGAGGAGCTCGATGGGGATAAATCCAAGGAAGAGAAGCCCGAGCTGGAGATCAAGCCCAATTCAACTACAAATAAAGCAATTTTGGAAAATCCAAACATTGACAATCCCTACTTGCGTGCTGCCACTCTGCCCAAACGTTCCAAGACGTATAACGACAACGTCGCTTCCCGGATGCTTCCCACCCGTAATCTACTATCTTCTGCGTCAACTGGACCAACACCTTCAACTTTAGAAATAACCAAAATGTAGCGATCAGCATATATGTATTATTGTTGATAAATAAGCGACTATTTTATAAATCAGTTTATATTTAAATAAAAAAGTATCGATAACAATTCGTGTGGTCTCAAACATTACTGTAGCAATGCTGTACACTCAATCAGCTGCTCAACAAGTTGCCACGGCGGACCCTTAAATTAATTTATATTTATTTTATTAATATTAAAATATTGTTTTAAAACAACATACCAAAAATGTAGCGTTTAGCTAAATAAGCGAATATTTTATAAATCAGTTTATATTTGAGTAAAAAAGTATCGATTACATTTCGTTGTCTCAATTATTGCTAGGTGGCAGCGCTGTGCACTCAATCAGCTGTTTGACAAGCCGCAAACGGCATGCCATCCAATTGTACATTTGCCTGTTAAATTTTATTATTATTATTAAAAGCTTCTTGTAACACAACTGCCCACTAAGTTGTTGTTGTTTTAAAAGTTACTTAAGAGAACAATTGACAAATAGTATCCCGAAAAGCAATCAACACTACCAAAATGAATTTCCTGAGACAAACATTAAGCGTTACGAAACAATTGACGGCACAAGGTAAGTTTAAACCAAAAGTAAATTACAGGTTGAACAAAAAGAAACCCGAGACAACATTTCTTATCATAATTTTACTAAACGAGAGATATTTAGCAAAACAACAGTTTATAACGATAACATTGATCACTTATATTAACATACTCAGCCGATGGGCCACAAGTCGTTGGGCAACGAATTGGCTTCATTCCAAGCGCAGCGATTGCTTCAGCGCCTCTAAACTTTTGTGAGACTAAGCGCAGGTCGTCGCCCCCAAGACAACCCCACACTGTAGCCCTTTGGGTTGAAATCCGGAAAATAAGGCGAACATCTAGCAGACAACATGAAGTCTGAAAAAGGAATCCTGCTCCAGTCCTGCGTAGTTTTCGCTTTGTAGGCTGGGGACGGCATTGAGAATATCGACTTCTTGACTTCTTGGTTGATGTAACCCTTTAATCCACGAAAATCAGGGTTATCAGGCCGCTGGCGGAAATGGCGGCCCAGATAATAACAGACTTCGATTTTTGGCGGTGTTCGACGATGAATGACCTGCCGGGAGCCTTTGATCCTCCCGTTTTGGTGGTTGTGGGCCTCCTCGTATGAAGCGGTAAGAAGCTTCTCACCCGTGAGAAGGATGCGCATCCAGCACTGATCTGCCGTCCATCGCGAAAAATTTTAAAAGCACATTTGGACCTGTGCATCGACGCTGGAGGAGGCTTTTTCGAGTGTGTTATTAACAGTGATCAATGTTATCGTTATTAATTGTTATTTTGCTAAATTTTTTTCGTTTAATCAAGTTACGTTTATGATGTGTTTCCATTATTTCTGATCACCCTGTAAACTCATATATTTTTATGCTGAAGCCGTATAGATCGCTGCTTATTTGTTTCCCGTTGGCCACAAACACATCCGTCTCTCATTTTCAAGGACAACCACCCGCGCATGTTTTTCCAATCAATGACTGTGCTCATTTTGTGTTTATTTAGCGATCCTTTTGCCCCGGTGTGGACAATGATTTGTATAATGTATTTGCTTTTGATTCCAACTCTTTTCCAATGCGAGAACTGAGTGCGCGTGGCTGTCTTGTTTATATCACACTTATGTATCCTGAACTGCCTATCCTTTTTGTACTCCTTCTGATATGTTTTGTCCTGTGAATATTTTCATAGGCGTTTTCCCATGTGCACTGGTTAGATTTTTAATTAAAATTGTGGCCACATAACTTGCTGTCAATTGGCATTGACATGCAGACCGCACAACAATAGGAATTTGCATGACACATACACAATCATAATAATAAAAAGGACACACAGGTGTGTGCAATGGGTCAGTTCAGTATCGCGATACACAATAGCCACAATGGTATTGGACTGCTTTGTTAGCCTGCTCAACAATTGTATACAAATGTCGAAGCGTTATGGTAATTATTACCTGTGTGTGTGTGTGGCATTTAATTAAATATTTCTTTTTTGCATTTTAGATTTCAGCTCTAGGAGTGTGAAAGTGTGGGAGTGTACAGTCAATTCCTTGCCAGCTGGATCAAGCGTCAGCTGAATCAAGCGCCAGCTGATGGTCAATCACTATCACTGGGAGTATGGGAAAGTTGAAATGACAACCCCCGTCAATTGTGAAATTCCTTTGTCAATGCATCTTGCACACTCTTTCAATCATAAAAGGCTTGAGAGCATAGTAGATGACAGTATGGCCCAGCTATAGCTGACCCAAAGCCACATCCTTTGTCAAGAGCGCGTCATTTGGCTGCAATTATTTTGGCGAAGCAATCAGTTCATATGTATACATACATATACATATGCACAATATCTACGCACACCGACTACAGCATAACAATAATTTTGCGATTTTCACAGAGATTAGCCACAACAAAAGGGAAATGGGCATTGTCTATGGTATATGCCCAGTGCCTATGCCTATGCCTATGCCCAACTGTCCCGACTGACCCTTTTGTGTGTCTGTCTCTTTTTGTCTCCCTGTGTCTGTCAAATGTTTTAAGCCGTCCGCAATGTGTGCTCTCACACATGCCTCGCATAAGGATATGGTTATATTTAATTAGTACAGTTGTGCTTGCTTTCACTATAATCAGCGGGATTGATGATTTGATTGCTAGCTATACACGATATAGCTTCCAAATTAAGACACTAGTCAGTTTGCATAAATTATTGCTAAACTCATATTTAAAATATTAAATTACGTGTGAAATTAACATAACGTAAAATTTAACATTGTTCTGAAATTTAATCTGTATGAGTCTAAGCATTATTCTTATTCCTATTTAAAAATGGTCTAGCCATTTAATTTGTTAAAATAACGAACTTGAGGTTTCTTTATATCATCGATATGATTTGCCAAAAGTCAAGGACCAATGTTATATATGTTTCAAGATATACCAGTACCGATCATCATTACCATTAGAATCACTCTTGGGCCGCTAGAACCAGTTGCGAATTGTAAAGAATACAAATCATTTATATAGATCAAGTAGATCTGCATATATACCTTATTTTACATTTACTATTATTATGGGTTTGTGTTGACTTATATTTAATATTTTAAGAGTTTTTCATTTGCTTATTTTGTTCTCGTTTAGTTTACTTAAGTTTCAGAGGTGTATAAGTATTCTTGCACTAAATTGCGTTGCACCTGTTACTGTTTTTAACTCATTGGCTAACTGATTCCATATTTCTCTTTCCTTGCAGCTCTACAGAGCAGCTATATGTGCGCCGCACTCCGGGGTATGGCCTCGTTGAACCAAATGCATCGCACTGGTCCACACATCAAGAAGCGTCCGCCACGACAGCCGCTGGATGGAAAACCTTTTGCCAAGGGAGTTGTGCTCAAGACGCTAATCAAGAAGCCAAAGAAACCCAATTCAGCTAATCGAAAGTGCGCCCTCGTTCGCTTGTCTACTGGAAAGGAGATGGTGGCCTATATACCCGGCATCGGACATAATTTGCAGGAGCATAACATTGTGTTATGTCGCGTCGGACGTTTGCAGGATGTGCCCGGCGTGAAACTGAAGGCGGTCCGTGGTGTCTACGACCTGGCACATGTCATTAAGAAGGGCCAGTAGTCACAACCTCTCTAGATCGTAATTCTTTTTTCTATATCTTGTATAAATACTGTACGAAAACCAAACAAATGCCCAATTATTCAACCGATCCACACAATTGTTATTGTTATTATTAAGTACTATTATTTTTTTATGGAAAATTATGCAGCTTAGCCGGATTAGTGTAAGTAGCCCGAGACGACACACAAAGACATAACAATAAACAAGTGATCTCACCTCACCTCACCGTACCTCTCCTCTCCTCTCCTTTCCATTCCTCATCTCTCCTCTCGTCGTCTCGTCTAGTCGTAATCTTAAGTCAACAGGGCAAAGGCGGGCCCAGAATTTCGTGCATAGAAAATTTTAACGGCATTTTTACGCTTTAACCAACAATCCCTTTTGAGGTTCGTTCCAGGATTTGTCTATCCTTTACTTTTTAAGAATTCTCTACAAATTTTATGCCAAATAATCGTTAACTGAAATGGGTGTCTCTTAGCCACGCCACATTTTCACAGAACGTTGCACGTTGAACGATACTGAATAACTTGTCAAAAGTCTTTTAAAGATTACAGACTTCTCATTAAAATGAGTATTGCGTTGGAAATTCAGATTTCAACATTAATTTGAAAAATTATAAAAATAATACTGCTCGGTCTACTGTTTGATCCTCGGTAACTTTCTGGCAAAGGACCATTAAAGTGGATATTCCAATTGATTACAAATCCATACCTTATATCATTAGGGAGTTTTTTTCATATAATTAATAAAGTCGAATCTTGATTTACTTAATGTAAATATATTTAAGTAGATAAACACGAAACTCTAGGATTTCAGCATCTGAACTGATAAATTACGATGATAAGGTTTTATTGTGATTGTCCCACACTCGTCAAAAGTTATTAATCTAATTATAGTCAATTTCCCAGAAGGAGTGCCGACATATATGGAAAACTTTGGATGTTCAATCCTTATCCCAATTCTCCATTTTCGTTAAATTTATAGATAAATTGTTAAACTGATTAAATTTTCATTTATATCCTTAATATTTTCTAGTGCTACAAGGATATATCTACGCATATATACACGTATACTCTGTCTGGAAATGGAAATTCATTTCATGAAATGCTGTTGAAAATGTGCGTATAAACAGCTATTCATGAACTCGATGAACACATGAAATTTGAATATGAATTCATCCTCAATTCATTGAAATTTCTAAAATTTGTGAATCGTTAGTGTGCTGTATAAATACTAGTCACAAACATTATTCATTGAATACAAATTTTGAATAACAATTGTTTATAAAACGAATGGATCCGAAGACTTACACAGTAATTAAATTACTCGGTTCATTTTTCTTTTGGTAGTCGTTTTCATCAGCTATTGAATACCCTGTGATGATAAAAAGGAATATGTGTCTGCATGCCACAACTCTTTTCATCGTCCTTCTGCCTTTTAAACTCCGTCGGCGCCCATCAAAGCAAATGTTAACGGTTAACCGGTGGACATACGAAAACAGTTAAACAAACACGAAGGATCGAACGATCGTTTTATGTAAGCCGACGACATTGAGTTCTCAGGATCATTTGAAGTTTCAATCCCACGATGACATTTCAGCGTTGGCCACGAGAAAAATCCTTTGGTCAAAAGTCCAGGAGACAGTCGGTCAACAATGGGAATATGCAAGCTGCGTTACCGTTAGCCGTTAGCCGTTAACACAGCGCCTGCTTGATTGAGCCATTATGACAGCAGTGTCGGAAGATGAAGACGAAGACGAGGATGAGGAGGAGGATGAGGATGAGGACAGTGACAGTGACAGTTTAGTTTTCTTATATTCGGTTTTTGTGGTGTTGTTCATTGTTTTAGCGTCGTTCGCTGATTTTCTGCTGAGTCAAGTTGGCTAACATGCATCCATATCCCTTTGTCCTTAAGCGTGCATAATTTTTATCAATAAAAATGTCATTGTCCATACACACAGACATATACATAAATATACATATATCTGGACATACATACATACATACATATGTATATGCCTTTATATGCGATAAGCGCTAATCATCCTGAAAGACACGTTGGCACTTCCGTTGAACCCGTTCGGCGTCGGGACTTTGCTTTTGTTTTCGTAATAACTGTAAAATTTAGCAAATGATAAATGATTAGCTAGCTAGTAAATAATTAGTCGAAGATTCACACAGTTGACAACAGTCTAACTTTTAGCAAATATCCTTGCGATTTGTTTCTTCAGGAAATAAATAAAATAACCCTACTAGCATTTGGAAGACTGTTTTAACAAAATTTACCTTAATGCGTCTTTTTCGTGCCCTTTTGATGATAAAAAAAGATTAATCTCCTGTTCGATTTAAAGAAGATTACCAAAAGATTCATGCATATGCTCAAAATGTGATTTATTGAAAGAACAATAAGAAAATATAGAGCAATCGCAAATTAATCATGCAGGTGATTGAAATGTGATTTTTTTGGCTGTTGCTACTCAATCATACTTTGGTCAACTGGTCATGTTTTACCTTTTAAATGATTCTTAAACTACTTTTATAATTAAAGCTAACAAGATGCAATATTAGGCCCATTTTTCCATATCCACATAAGCTCTATCTGATAGATATCTTTGAATTTTACATTAGTTTCTACACATTTTACGTCAATTTATCATTTTGATAGTTATTTAAAACCTTGTATACACATTGAAAAAATAAGCCTTAACAATAAAATATTTTATAAATTATAAAGTCAGATTGGTAAAAAAAGAATCCAAGAACTTTTTGTTCGGGAATAATGCAAATATTGTAAACATAAATGGGGAAAAGGAGAAGACATCAAACCAACCAAATATGGAGAGTACCTTTCTAAATGTAAACGGAAGTGAAATAAACGACAGTGAAACAAGTGATAGATGCTCTTCTGAATGTGTAAACAAAGAAAATGAATTTGATTTGTATCACTTGTGATCTGAAAACGCGAAATTATAATTATTTTAATCAATTTAATCTAATCGAAATAGACTTGAGTGTGATAAAAAAAAAAGTAATGTCATAAAATGCTAGTAGGGAAAATACAGTATTTTAAAGATGATTATGAGCTCGGCACTTTTGTAGCTATGGTATGTTTCACATGTCCTGACTAATCTCAAACCAAGCAGTATTATATCACCAAATTGTATATTAAGTAAAATCCAAAATTTGATCAAAGACGAACATTTTAAGTTGGTTGTTTCATCTTATTGCTTTTGCGACTGTTGTATCATTTGTGCACCAACAAACCGATTTTAAAACATGTAGTAGATCTGATCTACATATATGTATACTATCTATCATATATTAATCTATACCCAACTGTTTATTGGGTGTTAAGGAATCTTTAAAATATAAAGCTATTAATACCAACTACATCACTTTTAATTGATTTAGTTGTTAGCCATATCTGAAATCATAGGATCTTTACCTCAAGCAAGCTAATTGTATTGTTACATTGTAATATTAAGAAAGCCTTAAGTGGAAAAGTAAAAAGCTAAGGCGTCTTATTTGGTTTGAGTTATCAGAAATGATAAAACTATCCTTGTAAAACTTGCAGATACTAAAGGCTGTATCCTCATTGATGTGCAATTTCTAGAATCTTTAATTGCGTTTGCCCTAGTGGGTTTACTAAGTGGATAGATAAAGAATTGGTCTGGGTAAGATTGTCAAACATTTTGTTTAATTTTTGACACGTGTGCATGGCTTTAGGGTTGGTTGCATGAATACTTATGAGAATGAAACGCAACCCCGTTGGTCGTGCGGTCTGACCATGCGGCAATTTCAACCCCTTCGATATTTGTACAACCCTTGCTCAACCGCAACTCATCTTATCTTTAAACCACAAAATGGAGTTGCTCTGTTTAATTTT
Source organism: Drosophila testacea (assembly GCA_035043265.1). Taxonomy (NCBI): domain Eukaryota; kingdom Metazoa; phylum Arthropoda; class Insecta; order Diptera; family Drosophilidae; genus Drosophila; species Drosophila testacea. The sequence goes on from JAWNND010000229.1 coordinate 6,308,565, forward strand.
GATTTTCGTATAAAAATGGTATTTCTATTTTTAGACCATGTACTTTAAAAACGTTCAAAAGGGTCTATTACGTTTGTGCAAATGGGCGAAACAGGCAGAAGGAGGCGTGACAGACCCCATAAAGTGTATATGTTCTTGATCAGCCTCAAATTTCATTTCAATCGGATGATAAACGCGGAAGTTATTCAACTCACAATGTTACGGGCAAGGAAAGAAAAAGAGACGATAACGACCTCTGTGTTTATCAACTGATATCGTCGTAGGGGCGCCATCTATTGAAATTTCTGGTACGCAGCAATAAAGAATAATCTATAGTGAACGCTTTGCACTCAAAAAGTACAGGGTCTCCTACTGTCGAGCTTGCTCCATTGTAGCTTACTTAATTTTGTATTCTGTGGTCCTGCTAAGCTCCATTCCACGGGGACCGATCGTTAAAGGGAAAAAAAGAACCCTAACAACTGCGAGACTATCTAATTGCTTAACCTTTCCTTTCTTTATGATTTTTTTTGTTTTTTTTTAAGAAGAGATCAGAATCCGAATGTCAAGTCAAATAATGATGCATAACCCTAGAGGCAAGTGCTAAAGATGCGGTAATCCAGATAATCCATAAAGAACAACATCATTTTCTTGTAATCATTTTGCAAAAGAAAGGACAGCACAATAGTTTGTATCCTTAAAAAAGAGATCAAACTGGCATTCAGTCGAAATGTCAAGAGAACTCAAAGATGGCCAACAAACGACGGGCGGGCGTTAACCGCACAAAAGGACGATCGTGTGCCAACAGCCAATTGTGTGTACCTTTCTCTCTATCTCTCTAACTATCTCATCCTCCTTCTCTTTCTCCTTCTCACCCTCTTTGTGTGTGTGTGTGTATTGTTGGCCACGTGTAGCGCACACTCCAATGGCAACGCATCAACAACCTGGACAGGTGAGAATGATATGACTTGAATGCGAATGGGGCTTGATTTCAACCCCTTTACTGATATTCCTGATCATGCCGATCGTAGGTCCTGATTTCATCCGATTCGCCAGCAGCGGCACACATCTTTATCGCTGTTGACATATCAGGAAAACGGCAAACTGGAGAATGGAATTTGAAATTTTGTTTGCTCATCGCTATAATCCTTTATGAAGCGGCACGATCGATCAGTCGTTTGATGATCACATGCCAAACGTTTGCCCAGCACGTGTCCAACTTTGATGATATTTTTGGTTATAGCGAGTAATTTAATATGGAATAATTATAAATTATATATGAAAGATCTGTATTGATCTTTTAATCATAGAGATAAAGTTGGCATGGTCTAAAAGTGTAGAGCTTACAGTTCTAATCCATATATAAGTAGGTTGTTGATAATGCTCTTTTGATCATTTGTTGGCTATAGTGTAGAGCAGGTAACTCTTTAAGTTTTTGAAGAATCTTTTTAATAGAAGATCATAATAATCTGTTGATTATAGAAATGTTCTCATCATAATCAATCGCGCCCAAATTGCATTACAAATGTTCTCCAATTTGACAGAAGATTCCCACTTTTTTTTTTAATTTTAAATTTCAAATTATTTACAGGAAATTCATTTTAAGGTAAATGGAAATTTTTCCAATCTAGTTAGTGTTAGTAGTATAGCAACTCTGTCATACACAATTCGAAATTTATACACAAATAGGAGAAAATAAAACATCTAAAGTTTTAGTGAAATATACCTAAAAAGAAATGCACAAGCGTGATCTATTCGAAATGCTGTATTGCTATGATGATGAAGTTGATAATAGTAATCGAGTAAGTAGAAATGATGGAAATCAAAATAAAGTGATACTTATTTTCAAATTTCTGGACAGGCTCAAACTCAGACTCGAAGTATTTTCAAATCGAAGATCATTTGGATATTTCTGTTGACGCTAGCAACAGCCTTCATATTTTCGTTTATTTTGTACTACTTATAAACAACAATTTCCTTCATCCGTTTAGGAAGTATAGTATTAGTGTAACTAAATTGTTTAATATATTAAAATTGCAAGTTGCTAAAAAAGTTTGTAATTTTAAATGAAATTATTGTTGTTACTATAATTATATACTAACATATACATTTATATTGATTTTATTAAAGGGAAGAAACGCCATTACTAGGAGCGTTGTCTTAGTCTTTTAGTTAAGGAGCTTGCTACTATCTATTATTTATACATTAAACTTTAATATACATTTTTAAATTATGTATAAAATTATATTAAAACTAAATTATTTAAGCATTAATATTAATTAAATATGTAAGAGTCTATGTAGTGCTGACTTTTAGTTGGATTTCAAAAAGAAAAACTTGAAGAAAGGCTCATGATAATCAACAAAACATGCTGATGTTCACATCATAGTCATATTTTAATCGTAGTGATCATAATTATCATGCCGATGATCCTGTTGATCATGAAGATCTTCTGATCATAGCATATTCTTTCTCTGATCGTAGAGGCGCGCCCTACATAGTTTTGAATGCTTAAGAAAATATTCAATTAAAGGATCATGATAATCTTCTGGTCATCATAGTCATTGTCTGATCATAGTGATCATAGAGGCAGAATCGCGCCCTATGCAGCTACAGCAAAAGTTCTGGCTTTAAGTGGGCTTGATCGTTGGTTCAGCTAGTTGGCCGAGCTTAAAATTGTAGAGCTGATAATCCCGTTGATCAGGCTGCTCAAGTAATTTTTCAATTGACCTACAAATTTGGCTAAGCTGGTAAGGAATATGGGCATGGTATCTGGTCTGGTCTGGTTTGGTCTGGCATTATAATATAGCTGGCAATACTGTAACTGTGAGTGTAACTGTTACGGTTAGTGGTAATCACCGGATTTACGTGAAACTTTTGCAATAAGCAGTGCATAACAATAAATTGAAACTTATTTTGCGAGTATTTGGCAATATACGAGCAAAACTGGTGGCCTAATCTTAAGTACGCGCCTGATCCGGGGCTCGCTCCCCGGTTTGTCTTGAACGTAATCTCAGATTAAATTAAAATGTCGCAGGCGCGCATTCATAATCGGGACGACGACAACTGCTCTCGTAAATCCTACCGTCTGTGCCTAATCCTTTCGGCCATCCTACCTGCGATCAGGAGCAGGAGAGAGTATCTGAACGAGAAGCATGCAACAGGCGCGCTCGCTACACACGAATTAACCTGATTAAAATTGTATTTTTCCCAAATTTATGGGATTAAGTTCCGTTCAAGTTCCTTTAACTCGTTTAAGCTACCGGATTTAGTTCAAGTGCTCAATATATTGAGCGCGACCTAAGGATCTGAACCAGGTCCAGGTCCAGGTCCAGGCCGAGGTCCACGTCGAGGTTCACAATTCGCCTGGCCAACTGAAAGACACTGAGCCGCCTATGAGCCGATTTTTATTGGGCTGGCTTAATTAGCACAATTGTTTACAAAATTTACCTTTCGTCATGCTGCGACAGAACGATTGCGAGTTGCCCCTGAACTATCATACTATCTCTATATATGTATTGTACCATAACATATACATATACAAAGGTATTTTCAGTGTGTGTGTGTGTGTGTGTGTGTGTGTGTGTGTGTGTGTGAAATCCTTGGCACGCACACGCCCACAGCTCGGCACAGGCCAACGTGTGAACGGAGCTGCTCGAAATTCTATTTAAAAATTAGTCTAATCCACAGCCAAGACACTACCGAACACTCTATCAACTAACTGATCTGTCTGACCTAGCGCTTCCTCTCCCTCTCCCTCTCCCTCTCCCTCTCCCTCTCCCTCTTCCTCACGCTCCCGATTGCCATCCTATTCCAGATAAATACAATGCAATTAGCTTATGCAAATGTCGCTGAACCACAGAACCCACAGCAAACACAAAGGACATTTGCCCTACAAAAGGAGCGCGGTTTTTTTATTGGCCCTTTTCCTTTTTTTATTTGCCTAGCTATGTAATATATTTTCAGAATCCAATTTGGGTTTTATTTTTTCAAAAATAACACTCTAAGCATAGACACTAAAACATTTCATAGTAATTCATCTTTCCTTGTATGTTTCAAGAATACCGAATTAATATGGATGTTATAATTAAACGTATACTATGGAATTGCTATGTTAATTTGAAGTTGAACCATTTACTACTTTTATTTATATTACTCAGTTACTTATCTGAAGAGTAGTAAAGAATAAAAGTAGAGTAAATTGTCTTAAATATTGAGTTTATAGGAAGTTGAAGATTTACTTTACTTACCAATTATATTTGTGTAACTCAGTTACTTATCTGAAAAGTTTGGTGATTCAATTATTAAGTTGAACAAATGTTTGAACAAAAACCTCTGGGCTCATTGTCAGAGGCTCTGAAAACCGGTTTGCGAACCTAAACCAAAATCTTGATCTTTGGTTCAAACCACAGAACCGAGCCTTGTTTGAAAATGTTGAGGTTGTTTTGTAATGTTTTGTGCCATACTTTTGTAAAAACCGAATCGACTTTCAAGTGGATGATCAAATAGCATTCCAAATTTATAAATGAAAAAGTTATATTATAATTTTAAAATATGACAGAAGACTCCCCCTTTCCTTTTTTTCAAATTTATATTTCAAATTATTTACTGGAAATTCCTTTTAGGGCAAATGAAAATTTCTCCAATCTAGTGTTGGATCAGCTTTCTTTCACATACACAACTTCTAAATCATACATATGTAGCTTACATGTACGTAAAAGCAAATAAATTGTCAAGACTTTTATTTAAATATACCTACAACTAACTACAATGGACCAACCATCATCTAACGGTCGCCCCGAACGTGATTTATTTGAGCAAATATTTTGCTACGATGATGAAGAGGTAAGTGGAAATGATAGATATAATAATAAAGAGATTCTAATATTTTAATTACTCGACAGGCCGAAAATAAAAATGAAAATTGGATATATCTGTTAGTTCTTGCGAGCGTCTTATATATGTGCTATTCGAATATTTAACGTGTTCCAAAATTATGTGCATTAAGTGTATTAAAATTTTCGTTATTTAAAACTCAAGATCGTAAAATTAAAGGCGGTCTTTTAATAAGACTCTGAAATTTGGGATCTCGATTTACGGGGGCAGTAGGGGCGTGACAAAATTCTTAAACCAACTAGATTTATGCAAGTTATAGATGAGCATACCTACCAAGTTTGGTGTCTCTAGCTCTTATAGTCTCTGAGATCTAGGTGTTCAAAAAAGGGACAGATAAACGGCCAGACGGACATAGCTATATCGACTCGGCTATATACTTCTGGGGTCTGCCACGCCTCCTTCTGCCTGCTAAGCACTTTTTTTTTGCACAAACTTAATGCCACTTGCAAGTCGAATTTTCCACATAAAACACCGTTTTATTGAACGATTGTGTTAAAATTACAGGACAAAAAGTCTTAAGTATATACATATATATATATATATATATATATATGTATGTAGTATTCTTATAAATAATGCCACTTATGTTACCATTTATTAGTTATTTATTCAATATCTATTTATATTTTAAAATAGCAACTAAAAGAGAGTAAATTTGTGAAGCATTGATGAACTAAATGAAATATGTTGGAGTCTTGACTATACATGTTGATGTGTTGATGTCAAAGGTCAAATGTATGTAAGTAAGAGGGTAAGTGTTGAAGTGAATGCGCAGCTGTAAAGGCTTAAGAGGCAGAGAATGAGGCATTGGCGCCTGTGTGTATGTTGTACCAAGAAGAAGACGGCACAAATTTTTGCGCTTAAGCAAATAAAAACAAATGTTTATTTCGAAAACGAAACGAAACGAAAAACAAACGTAAGCAGTAAATTTCCAAGTTAGCGATGATGACCCATGCCTTCGCCCTCGCCCTTCCCCTTCCCGTTGCCCAAAGGGCATGTTGGTCATAGAAAAACAAATCGTTTTGTATGCATTGTTGATCCATCGAGTCCATCGAGACGACAGAGGCCAAGAAGAGAAACACGTGCCCACTTAATATCTGTAGTTGTTCATGTTAGTTTCCAAAATCGGAAACGCTTCATTCATATTAGAATAACAGTAAGAACAACAGCAGCAAAAACTCTTAAATTTTTCAATTCCTTTTCGTTTTCCCCTACATAAAGTTACAATATGTTGTGTATTAGAACCCATTTTCATTTCCATTTCCATTTCGATTCGAAATTTCTAAGCCCAATCCCTAGGACCTTCATTCACGCCAGACAAGCGCGTGCGCAAGTACCGAATACCAAATACCGAATACGCCCCCTCGAGATTAATGAGGATGTGTTTGCGGCGTTTGTTTATTCAATGCAGACGAGTTGGCAACGAATACCGTATGAACGAATCCGTATTCGAATCCTTTCACTTTGGACACAAACACATGTCTAGATAGTGTGTGTCCTGGGTTTCAGCTGCTGACCACACTGGACATTGTGACTCATTAAGCTGCATTCCACTTAACCATGAGTCGGCCTTTTTTCCATCAATGTTTTGATGATAAATGACTCGCAAACGGACCGACCCCAAGTAACTCGTCTCCTACCGAACCGATTGAGCTGAAATTTGACATAAACTCGAGTCCATTTGCCTAATAGAATATATAAAGAAATCGGAGCAATCGCCACACGGCAAGTGATAGTAACAGCAAATGAGAGCTTGCGTCTGCATTTCCTATGAACTAACTGGTAACAATTAGTGACAGTCCTCATGTGGCTATGGCTGTGGCTCGTGTACCCATAACAATTCCACAGTAAGTGGTCCCAGACTCATTTCTATTTCAATTTATACAGTCCTTTCCTAATTATGCGTTGTAAAATTGAGCGCCTCAAATGACAGAAAACGCAACATGAAGCGAACAGATTTAGTTGCCAAATGCAAATGTACCAAAAAGATTAATTAATCAACTGGCAACTTGCAGCAAATTGTAGGCAAGAGTAGCCAATGCTGACCGGAACTAATGATCATTAGGATCGGACCTAGTATTGAGAGAGAGAGAGAGAGTGTGTATGTGTCGTACAGTCGCGCTTTTGTCACATCATTTGTCGGAAGAAAAAAAAAACCCTAAACTAATTATCCTCGAATCCTTGCTGACAATCCTCACAATAGCTCACATTTTACGTTTGGTTTTTGGAGAGTCAAAGTTACTTGGTTCTCAGTCTCGTTTTCATCTTGAGCCCAAATATCAAATAATATCCATCAACTGTGTTGAATGGGCAAACTGAAACTCTTTTCTTGCAGCTGATACACCTCAGTGCTCTATTTTGGGCAAACAAATAATGCATTTACTATCGATTATGACAAAAAGATAAGCATGGGAAACCAAAGCAAAGGAAGGAAAGGCAGGAAAGGCAGGAAGTGCGGACCTTGGTCCATCTAAAGAAACAACAAAAAACTAAAAGAAACGTACGTCGAGCCACATTAATTCCACTTGCTTGCCCACAAAATTATGGTTGCCCGCTCCGATTATCTTATAATATTGACCAGATACCAACAACCACATTGCTTACTCGAATTTCCAGCTTATTGACAAACATTTCCCTCCCATCAATGTCAACAAATTCTGGATGGCAGTTGCTTCAGATCAATACAAATAGGTTCATTGTGATCTGTCACGACTTAAAGGAAATTTAAATAGGACTGCTCTACAGAACTACATATGGTTATAAGTTATATTCATTTAAGTACCAACTCTTTAGTATTTGCATTGATAAGGAATTGCGGATAGAACAAATTTTATAATTTATCAATACTCTGCTTATAAAACAGACGCTTTCTGATTAGAGTTAGAATTTGACAATAAGTGGAAACTCCCTCAATGGATCGGGTTTATATATAATTCAACTGTTACAGGAGCGATCATTGTAAAGCTTGATATATCTTTTCGCTTATCAAGGTATTCAACAATATTCAATTTTGTTTTTCTTTTGGATATGTTTACTTTATTTTACGCGCGTGGTATTCTTCTTTACTTTCTGGCTTTGAAAATAAAAATTTCTACAGCAATTTAATTTTAAAATACTTATTGTATTTAAATATCTATAATTTATTCAATAACTTATAAAAATAGTCTACATCCTGCTGTATTTAATAGATACATATATGGATATACAAAGTAGGCCATTAACAGTTAAACCATTTGGAATCAATATAACTTTTGACTTTGACTTTTGACTGACAGATCGTCAAATCTTATGCCGCGTTAAATGCATTGTTCAAAGACAATTTATACAATGGAACAGTACACTCCAAAAGAGTGCGCCTTCATAATTTGGCTTGCGGATGTTTCACCTGATGTCAAGGCAATGATGTTCCATTAAAATTCAAGAGGAGTTATAAAACATGAGATTAAATTGTTAATCATACTTCAAAACTGGCTATCTACATTAAAATTAGTATGCTATCTAACTGTGATACATTTACTCACTTTCCAGCATATTGTTTTTATAGACTGCGGTAGCCCAAAATAGTTATCTAGGCCAAGAGGCCCCCAAGGTTCATTCTCCATTGCTCCGAGCCACCACAGAGCAGACATGTCTGCGTATTAAATTGATTGTCCTTCGTCGGTGGTTCCCTGTGCTTTTGGGGTGTGAGTGTAGTAATATCAAGATTATTGGAAGAGAGATTGCTGGTGTGAGCAACATAATTTTGGCAAACTAATTCCATGGATGTCTACTCTATAAATGTGTCAACGCGCCAAATTGATGAATGCGTTCACAGTGTCCAGGCAGACAATAAAAGGTCAACCACAAAACAAAAATAAAAACCTCCAAAAACAATCCCACTTCCATAACCAAACTCCCTTTCCCCACAAATCCACCCCAAAGCGTTAAACTACGAACTTAATGCATGTGTTGCGAAAAGGGTTGTCGGTGGGAATTGACAACAATTGTTGGAAATTGCCAAAAGTGACCAAAACAGCGGTCACATCGAAGCCCTGTATTCAAAGGTTGCAAGGGCTTATTAGTTTGTGGAAGTGTTCGTCTGTCTGAGTACAATACTTCAAGACAATTACCACTTTTTCTGCCTCTGTTTTTCATAATGTTTTTGGGTCTGACTTTTCAAGATATTTACAATAAATTATTGATGTAGAACAAAACCAAAATTTAGGTGGTTTTCTACTTGCTCCTCAGAAAGCGCAAAAATTTGTAAATGACATAAAATAAAATATTTTGAAGAAATATCCTTAAGACTAAAATAGAATAATATAGTCTTCTTTTGATGGTTTTCATTTAAATAGGAACGTTACGTGTTTTTCCATTGTCATTAAATGTAAATTAACCCACGTTATGTATAAAATAACACTAGTTAACTCTATTTCAAATTAACAATCAGTTATTTCTTAAAATTAAAGTGTTCACAAGCAAGATTTTGTGTGTAATAATCTTTATAGCGCAGCATTCGCTTGAACAAGTTCATTTTATTGAAAATAAACAAAAATACAGAAAAAGTTTAAGTCAATTAATGTTTTTGGAAGTTAATTTCTCAAGAAAAAAAGACTTTTTGTTTTGCTTTTAGTTTGTGCATGTACGTGGTAGGTTATCTAAGTGCCTGCTTACAGAGTTGTCACAGTCGAGCACACTCCACTGTGGTGTTCCTACTTGTTAATCATGACACTGGCATCCGGTTTGTTATCATTAAGCAACATACAGAAAAGCAAGCGCAACCCTTACACACCCTCTAGTTATAGACAAGCTCGAAATCTGGGTCGGAGTCGGACCTCAGACTGGGAATCGGTCTCAGACTCGGACGCGGACTCGGACTCGGAGTCGGGGTTTAACACTATGACAGGGTTTGCGTCTGTCTTTCTAATAATAAAAATGCCTGCGTTGTGATGCGATGCTGTCTCCTGCTATTTATTTATTAAATGTGAGCCCAGCAGCCCCACATCCACACATCCACACACCCACACACACACTCTCGACACTGGACAATGGACAATAGACAATGGGAGAGTGAGAGGGAGAGGGTCAGCTGGCACAGCTGTCACATTTTCCCTAAGCCCCTCACTTTACCCCGTTTGCAACGCTCTTCTTTAATAAAGTCTGCTTCTAAAACTCATTCTCGTATTCATTTTAGCCTTTGCACAAAATGAAGTTAAAGTTACGAATGATTCTCTGATGGTGGTGGTTGTTGTTTAGATTCTTGTTCTTGTTTGTGGTTCTTCCTTTATTTGTTGGTGGTTGCAACCACGCTGATTGGCTGGTCGTAGAATGTTTGACTGTGTGTTTACGATATTCCATTTACGATAAACTCGAATGAGAACTGAAGCAATCGAATGCAAAATGGCGCAACATTCGGCAATTGAATTGAAGTCGCCTCCTCTCTAGCAACATGGCGCTCTTTAATATTTATCTAACTGAACAGAATTTGTACCTAAGTTGTAAGCCTTAGTTGCTAGTACTCTTAATTCCTGGTACAATATTATATATTTGTACTCTAATTGATGAGATTCAAAAATAATAAATACCTGATCTCTGTATTCATCATCATTCCCCATATTATTCAGTGTGTTAATTTGTCAACTGTTTTTATAAACCAAAAAATGTATAGGCATTCATCGATTGAGAGCGTCTGGGCCGATTTGTCTCAAATCCTTTTTAGTTTTTGTTATTGCCAGGAGTAGGATTCTAGAAAAGAACATTTTGGGAAGACTTTCCGGAACTTTTTAAATGTATATATTGTTTTATTTATATTTAAATTTTAATTTATGGCAAAAGTCTCTGCTCGTCCCTCCCAAGCAACATGGCGCTCTTCAATATTTATCTAACTGAACAGAATTTGTCTGATTTGCAAGCCCCAGTTGCTAGTACTCTAGCTAATCTATGTATTCATCATCATTCCCCATATTATTCAATGACTTCGTTTGCCATCTGTAAGTTAAATTGGGGCGAGATAAAGTTTGGGGGATCCAAAAGATTTTATATGTTTTTAAATACAGATTACTATGCAGCAATTATATGTTATTTCATTTTGTTTTTTTATTGCTTAAATATTACTTTTATACGTTTTTTTTTAATTGTATATATTTTTATATTTGTATTTCAATTTTAATTTATGGTTAAAAGTCTCTAATCGCCTCCTTCCTAGCAGCATGGCACTCTTCAATGTTTATCTGACTGAACAAATTTTTCTACATTGTAAGCTAGTACTAATAAATTCTTATTTGTTTTAAAGTTAACAAAATAAAATTTAAAAAAATGAAATACTTAACAGGGCAAGTACTTTCTGCTTTTTTACCGAGCCTCATTTCTAACATTACTCAATGTCTTCATTTGACATTTTTATAAGATTTAAGCAACAATTTTGATGTAACAAATATTTTTCAATTTGTATTTAATTGTCGAATGATAATTGAGAAATGTATACAAATTAATAGTTATCTAAATATAAGGTTAATTTAAAATGGACTATGAAAGAAAGACTATGAAACTGAAAATAATATTTGTATACTCATATTTAAAAGTTATGAAATAACACTTATTTCTGTTATTTTTGAATAACTTTTAATTGAATTATAAGATTCGTTTTCACAAGATAAAAATATTTTAAATTTATACGCGAGAGAAGAAAACGAACAATAAAATATTGTATTATAGCATATTTGTATTCTTAAAATATTTGGAGTGCTTGATATTGTAGCATATTTTCTTCCCAATGATTTAGTTGGTAAGATAAAAGTTGGTTTCATAAGATGAGATATAGTTTGATTTAAATTAAAAGAACATATTTATTAAAATAATTGATTACATGGATACATTATAATTAATATAATTAAATAATTCTTTTGATCTTCTTCAAAAGTGGAAAGTTAGTTTTATTTAAACAGTTCGATTTGCAATGGACATGAAATGAAATATGATTTAATATCATGATTAATTTATCATTTTCTAAATGAGTAATATTAACTTAGTGTGAGCCTATTTCTTATGGGAAATACGTCTTTTTGACCCTGTTAACTATAAGTATATTGATATTTATTTCTATAACTTGGTAATACAAGATATTTATTCAGTTTGGATCAATTTTACTCACTCTGATTAAATAAAAGAACTATCATAAATACTTACTAACTTAGAAACCGCTTAGATTGCACATTTGTATATTTTTGTTTGCTAAAAACTAGGATTTAGAGCCAACTTTGCAGTTGGCTTTATGACAAAAGTCACAACGGCAGTTGTACATAGTATAAACCCCAGGCTAACTAACATTTTGTCTGTCTACTCGTAATCGCCAGGGGCTTAAAAGATGGCTAAGTAAGGGGACTAGAAGTAAGAATGTTGGCTATGGTTTTGGCTTTGGCTTTGGGTCCGAGTTGCGGATTGTCATTGCACTTGTGAGCAGATTATTCACGTAATATTATGCGAGATTAACTCTAACTCGATGTGGCTATATAGTCACATAGTCGAGATTGGTACCTGTGCTTAAGATTGTGTATCTTGGCCAAATATTTGCATTGTACTTCCACGAACAGACTGCAGTGGAGTAGAGTAGAGTAGAGTAGAGTAGTGAGCAGAATCGAGGAGGATGAGTAATGCTCATGAATATTATCAAATGATATTTTTCATAATTTTTGCAAGAAATGTGAACAATGCTCAACAGTTGTTGATACTGACGCACATTTTGCCACCTACAAAACTCGACTGACAAAAGGCTTAAACCGCTTAAAGACCGTTTAATCTCATGGATTTCAGTTACACGCTTCGAGTTTTTAGTTTCATGTGAAAAAAAAATGAAAGGAAGGAAAGAAAGATCTGAACCAGGAGCAGCAGAACCAACAAGACCAGCAGGAGTATGAGTATACAAAGGAGGACAGAAGTTGGCCAACGGCTTTAGAGGGTTAATGCTCATATTACGAGTGACACTGGCAGTGGCCAAGAGTCAGTCAAATGGCCAAAAAGAGTTATGTGGAATAAGGAAGAAGCCAGAACGAAACGGAACAGGGCTTAACGCCTTAACCTTTCTTTTCCTATTCAACAACTTTGCTTTCCGTTTGATTTTATCGCACGCTTCCGTTAAAAGGACATACTGACAAGCAGACGGACGGACGGACGGACAGACAGTCAGATCAAGATGTACTAGATGAAGCTGAAGATCGTGCGAATTGACAATTGACACAATTACCAAAAGGGACTCGGGAACCGTAACATAGTACGGTAGTACGGTAAACCGCTGCTCCTGTCATTTTGACATCAATTGTCTAGGAAAAAAAACAAAAAGGATTTGACCCTGGTCTCCTATTCCCATTCCTTCCCCAACTAACGGGGTTTTGTAGGCGGCTTTGCGTTGACAACAATATGCTGGAACAAAAATAAATAAAAGAAAAAGGTGTTAAAGGTTTTCGAGAGCCGCTTGATAGATTGTGCGAGGGAATTTCAATTCCATCGATTCCCATTCCCATTCCCGTTCCCATTTTCCCTTAACCGTTTCCATAACGATGTCTGGCTTCATAAAACTACTCAATAACTCTTTTTATGTGGGCACGGGCACACTCCTACTTTGATTAACTCTTCTTCACTAGTTCTCCCACTCTTTCCTCTCTCTATCTCTCTCTTTCTCCCCATCCTTCGAGTTAACGGTTTATGACAATGGCTGCTGGCAGCTAATCAACTTCGAAATGCATAAAATTAAGTGAGCCACTGAAAAGAAGGGTGTCAAAGAAGAGAATACGCATTAAAAAGAGTCCGAGGTCGGAGTTCACATCTATTCTGTGATGAGTTATTAGAAATATTTCACATTTGATTTAGAATTACAGTTGCAATTGCAATTGTAGCTCTACCCATCCACATAACTGTACCCCGCTTAATACCAACTCTATATTCCTTCTCTATATCTGTTCAATCTGAACGGTTCTCACACACATCGATTTGAGAATAACCATTTGGCGACAGACAATGCCCCTAAATGTTGACAGTTCATCAAAACGAATGATGCATGCAAAATGCATATTGCTCATACAAATCCAACAAATACCCTACAATTTGAGGCACCTTGGCACTTCACTCTATGGTATAAGAACTTTAAACGAGTTTAAATATAAGGTCTTATAAACATTATACTATTATAAATCAAATAAAATTTAACTGAGCAACGTTAAAAATGGGCCTAAATACGATACAATTTGTTCATAATTACTATAACTTAAATAAGAAATTATTAATTCGAGTATTTTCTCAATAAATACTATTTTTGTTTGAATTTGATTGTGATTCTGATTTGTGATTATTTTTGCATAACTTTCTTTATCAATTGCCTAAATGAAAATTAATGCAAATGTTATTTTATTGATAGTATAAGTTATAAATTGTTTATTTTAGTGAAACGCTTATCTTTAATCTTATGACTAATATTTGACTTAAAACATTGTTTCTATATTGATTAATTTTAAGCATTATTTGTACTGCCCAAGGTCCATTTAATCTAAGAATTGCGTATTTCACTAATCTCGTATCAATTACAATTATTTTAGTTTATAATGTTATATATAAACTGTATTCAGGGAGGTCTTCGACTCTGAAGATTTATTTAGTTATACACTTTGTAATAATAGCGAATATTTCAGTTGAAGACTTTCTTTAAAGGGCATTCTGCTGTCCATAAAACCGATTGCAACCCGTTGGCCTCTGCCAATATCTCTGCCTCTGTCTCTGCCTCAGTCCGTCTCTCAGTTTGAATCTTTGACTTTGTCTTTGATGCACCATGAAATGTTGCATTTCTTGTCTGTCTTTGTCCGTGCATTTCCAACAAATTTGTGCGATGGGCGTTGACACACACACAAACTGCTACTCCTACGCCTTGTACATGGTCCTTGCCAAAAAGGATGTGTCTGAATTTTTGGGGAGGCGTCACCGTTGCCAAACAACAGTTACAATGAGCCTGGCGTAAGGAAGTAGCCAGTTAGTTGTGCCCATTTAAATAGTGCTCAAAAACTATTGAGACTTTTGTTAAGAAATTTCGGACTTGACTCCATGCATAATGTATATGTACCTATATAGTATAGTATATGGTTTTCTATAGATATAATAGTAAAACGACATTGGGTGGGCCTCCATCCATCATTGCGATGAGAAAAGTCGGAAGTCGTCTCTTCTTATGTCATGAGATAAGTCTTGAACTCTCTTATCGCCAGTGAAGGTTCAACTCTTTCTATCTATTAATGCAATGTGAACAATATTGACAATATTTAAATATTGAAATGGCCTGAGAAATTCGATAAGACTTCATTGTCTATTGTCTTTTGGTTTGTTTAAACCTGAACTTTTAACATTGATAATGAAACATTGATAGATCTGGGATCATAATGTAATGTCTAATGACGAGAGTCTATAGTCTAGACCCATTGCAAGTTGTCGGGCCCAAAATGTCATCAAAACCACAATAATTGTAATGCATTGTAATGCAATACATCCATTAGACATTCGACTGTAGAATCTATGGATATCTCGGATCTATTCGCTTCAGTGCATGCAGAACTCATGAATGAAATGTCTTGACTGGAATTGAGATCATTTACTATGTATTTACCAAAACTGCTGTCTGTCTGCTGTCAATTAAAAAATGCCATAATTGAGCAGTATTTTGCTGGGATTATGCATAGATCTCTCTTCCTCTCTATTTTGGGAAGACTGTATAGGATAACAATTAGCAAAAGGATTTGGCCAGGACGGAAGCTATACTTGCTTGTACCGTACTTAACTTGTGTCTTTTTAGTCTTTTTAAACTTCTTTCTTCTGCTTTATGTTGCATTTGTGCTGTCCACTTCCGTGACGGAAGTGTTCTCGTGATCGACCTTTGCCAACAAAACCAATCCGAACCCTTAGCCCTTGCTTTAGCCCTTAGCCTATGTATCTTTTCAATCTGTGCCTCTTGTCTCTGCCATTATCTGCCGCAAGTGTGTTGTCTCTTGTCTCATGTCTCTTGTCTATTTCCTCTGATTCTCTGATTCTCTGTTTGTGCATTTTGCATACGAGACAACAAACAAACA
The DNA here is from genome assembly GCA_035043265.1 of Drosophila testacea. NCBI lineage: Eukaryota > Metazoa > Arthropoda > Insecta > Diptera > Drosophilidae > Drosophila > Drosophila testacea. The sequence goes on from JAWNND010000229.1 coordinate 6,324,515, forward strand.
ACAAGTGAACGGTTGGATATCTGAACATTTGGTCTTGTCTAGAAACGAATGCGTTTTTGGGATCGAAATTGAAATTGGGATTGGGATTTGGCTAGGACCCGGTTAGTCTTTTGCCACTGCACAAAACACACACTCCACAGTGCTTTTGTACTCGGTACTTGGACACGTGTAATCCTCAGTCACTTCCTAGACCCGGACCTCTTCTATCTCCTACTCTCTTACTCTCTCTCTCTTCATCTCTAACTACTTCCTCATTAGCATCGAAGTTGTGCACTTCAAATGGATTGGTTGATAGGCTTATACAACCAAATGCATCTAAATACAACGAAACCATCATTAAAATAGCATTATTTATGAATTCAATTTCCGTTTATGAAATTTCCGATGTCAGTTGATCTGATGCAAAAACAGATGTTATTTCATTCTGTAATCTACGAGTATTTTATGGAGAGAAATCACACTAGGAAATATAGCTGAGTTCAATTTGAATTATCCATTTTAAAAGCTATAGTCAAAAGATTACATGATACATATAAAATATCCATTGAACTACATAAGTATATTACAATTGACATGTTTCTTCAAATTGGAGTCAGAAAAACTATTTCTAAATATAACATAACTTTTTCAACTACTAAATACTTTTTAGTAATCTAATTAACAAAAAATAACAGTGATCTTAAATAAGAGTTATGAGTCTAAGTTAATAAAACCTGAAAAACATTATTTATATTAAAAGTAACAAATAATTTGTATTTTTATTTTACGTACTGTTTTGTTATTGGACTCTCATTGATTATTTGAATTACTCATATACATATATGTATCATAATTCTGCTGAGTACCTGAAGTACTCGGCTTGTCAACTATTACAGGGTCTGGTCGTGTAAAAAGTCAACCCATTCGAACCGTCGATTTGGCTTGGGCCATAATAAAAAGATTGACAAACTATTAAGGCATTTAAATAAAAGGCAAGGAGTTAAAGTAATATTTTTTTAAGCAAATTCTTAGAAACTTAAAAGTAGCAGCACTTGGAATCGAGCCATAGACCTATAACCAATAACCGAAAACCAAAAACCCCTTTCAGTCAATTAGTCGCTGATTTTCTTTGTGTCGTTTTGCTGCTTTTTGGCCGAAATTATAAAACACATCCACAATGAAAAGGACACAAGGCGAACCAAACCCTTTTCTTTATCGACGACACTACCACGATACACGTTACACGTTACACGGATTTTATGATGAGTTTTAGAAAAAAAAATAAATAAATATAATAAAATAAAATAAAGATGAGGAAAAGAACATTTGCGAGTTCCAAATATGGGACCTGAAAGTCGCGCCAGTTCGGCGAAGTGTCCATTATGCAATAAAAAACATTTCACGTTTTTTGGGCAATAGAGGCTAATGTACAAGAAAATATGTATAGCAACCCGTTCGGAGCGCCTTACCTGATTCTATCGACCGTAACGTCGACCCTTTTACTCGTTTTTTTTAATTTTCTTTTTTTTTGCGTGCATAAAAAACGCTCAAGGACAAGGTAAAGGATTGCACAAATATTGCATCTTTGTTCGCGGCCAAAAAACGGCGGCTAGCTCATTATATTATAAACAGCAATCCATAGGTTTTATGGCAACTGCTTTCTATTTTTTAAGGTTCTCTTTAAGGTTCGGGTCGGGTCAGGTTTCGGTTTCGGTATCGGTTTTGGTTTCGTTTTTTCGTTGAATCTAGAATTTTACTGCGAAAATTGCAACTCTTTGGTTACGAACGCGACTTTTTATGACTGCCAGGTAAATGTACAGCTCAATGAGGCATTTTTGCCTGATTATATGGGAGTGTGGGTGTGTTCGTGGGTACGTACATACGTGAGTGACTGTGAATGTGAATGTGCATTTTAGTTTAATCCACCATTTTTACGGTTGGATTAGCAAACGGATTATGCATAAGTTCGCGGTTTTTTAGAGAGATTAAAGATTATTAAGGATCAAATGCACAACAATTTATTCATGTTTTCTTTTCTCTTTTTTTTTTTTGGCAGACCGTTTTCAATGGAACACTAAAAAGTGAATGAGTCCTAACTGGTGTAAAGTTTACATTCACTGTAAACCAATTCATTCTTTTTTATTTTCGCATTTCATTAGAGTACTTGAATCAGACCTGGTCTTGAATAAAAGTATTACGAAACAAAGTTATAAATAGTAAAAGGACGCATTTTAAAACTCACAACTGTACATTATTGTATTGGAATTAAGTGTACGATCGACTCTATGGTAATTTTAATTGTGTATATTTTATGTGTCTTCACAGAATGATCGAATGTTAAGCAATTATGAGGGTATTACATTGAGGATTAGAGTATTCCTAGACCAAGCCAAGTTTGAATTTTATTTGTGAGTTGGTTTAATTCAAATTATTAGAAAAAGATAATTTTTATAATTTGCTGATATGAGATTGTTTGTTTACACACTTGAGAATGGACACTTCCGCTACTTCCACCGTCGCGACATTGTATAAATGTTGAATCCTAACCCAAAAGATGCCGAGCCAAATAGCAAGCAAAGTGACCGTTAGGGCAACAGTTAAGTAAAGTTAAACAAAGGCTTAGACTATCCCACGCTCAACTGATCATTGGATAGTGAAAGAGAGTGCAAAGGCGAATAGAGAAAAGGATGTGACGGACAGTGGACAGTGTACAGTGAGTAAACATAGGACTAGACCACACGACACTTGTTGTCGACAACTTGAGAGGCATGTTTGGCGACATCAGTTGCTAATCAAAATCGAGAAAGGATATATGGTATGATCTCTGACCTTGCTCATGGTTAGAGCATGACGTTCACGTTTCCAGGAACACTTTTTGGGCCGCCACAGCAGGGGGAACATCGCCAGGACCGAGGATCGAGGATCTAGGATCGAGCAAATGGCGCGTAATGTACGCGCTTAGGATCAAATTCGGATGCCTTCTATAGGGAGGGATTGAAAGGATGCGCTAACGCGCGAAAGGCTCGCCAACCTAATTTTCATAATTTGTCACGCACAATCATTTGTGTAAGATAGGCACAAATTCGCAAACACACACACACAACACACAACACTAACACACACACACACTCACACATGCAGAGCAAAAGTCCTGGGCTGGTCAGCAAAAGGATTTAAAGACAAAAGCGCAAAACAAACGGATTTAACTATTCGTAACCCTTGGCCTTAGTACCCTATCTATCTGTATACATATGTATATATTTCGCTCTCTCTCTTTTTCTCGTGTCTTTCTCTTTCTCTCTTTCAATTTTGTATTAGCTGAAACTTCCCGCTGTGGCATGGCCTAAGCCAGAAGAATGATTTGTCGTAATTACTTCTTGAACTAATATACACATGTAAAATTCAACTAACTCGACAACTTTTAGTTTTAAACATTTCCTTAAATTTTATTTAGAAATGGAATATTTCCTATTTAATAAAATTTGCAAAACAATGTGTATATAGGACCTTAAATAACTATCTGAATGATATTTTAATGGAAATTGTATCAAAATTTATGTAAAACTCAAAGATATTAGATTAATGCGAGAAATTATGCAAATCTTTTTCAGAAACCCAAGGAAAATCAGATTTTTCAGTTTTCAAAGAACAGGAAACAGTTTTCATTTTGAATAGTTGTATAATTTTGTTGTAGTTAGCGACCTTTTTATATATTCAAATAAAGACTATTAGTTAGTAGACTTGAGGTCTGATTAATTTTCTTTTTAAAATTTGTTCACATTTCATATTTCAGCAGCTTCTTTATTATAACAACTCCTTTATGCGAAAATATCAAATGTGTGAATCAATTTTCACTATACATAGTTTTGGAGATAATACAGAACTTAGTTGTCGAAACTAAAAATGTGCGAATGCATAGAAATGAGTTTCGATTTTGCATCCGAACTTTAATATATATGACAATAGTTTTGGAAAGGGGAACAATATTGTGCAAATTATCATGCAAACTAACATTTTATACATATTTATAGAGCATAAAAAAGAAAAGGAAAGCATCTTTCGATATCCGAAATAATACAGATTGTTTAAAAGTGATTGCACAGAAATAAGCTGGTATTTTTGATCAGATTTTTTAACAGATACTATATTGGCGATATTTCGCAATATTCATTCTAACTAACATGTGTATTAACAGGCATTTTTAGGCAGAAACTCAGACCCCTACAATACTTTTTTTCCGAAAAGAAAAGTAAACTTTGCTCAACTGTAATAGTACGTTAAATGGCCTAAGAACAATGTAAAGATAGAACAAAAATGTTCGCGAAAAATGCATAAAACTAATGCAAAAATGAAAAGGATAGGGTCTTGTGATGTCCGAGACTTGGACAAACCTCAACAACCCTCGTAAAACCCTTTGATGCTGAGCAACCAAATTTGCACCCGCACCCGCACACACTTCCTAGCAAGGCGAGAGGAAGAGGGAAGAGAGCGACAGAAAGACTAAAGGGAGACAAAAGGCAGAGCAAGGGCGACTCACCCCTTTGCCTTTGCGTGTGTATATGTGTGTGTGTGTGTTTGGTCTACCTGCCCCTTGACCGCCATTGCTTTTGGTTGTGCGGATGGTGGTGTGAGTGCAACGGGAAATGAATGAACAGTTGCTGCCGCTGCGTCGGCGTATAAAAGGCGGACGGAATGTGGAGTTGAAATCAGTATACGTTCGACAACGTCAGCGTTCAGACGAGCAAACCACATTGCAACTAGCCTAAAAGAATAATAAGAATCAGAAACATTGAAACTGTTTGAGCTACGCTTTGGATTAGCAGCAACCACAACAAATATAAATATAACAAACTCCACAATCATGTTGATGCACGAGAAACTCATGGCCGGGCAGTTCTTCGATCTTAAGACTGGTAAGTTAGCCACGCCCCCCACAAAATTCCAAGACCGCCTTTGTAATAATTTACCCTTATAATTTGTTTCAATAGATCGTAAGCCAATGCTGCATCATCATCACCACCACCAGCATCATCATCATCAGCTGCAACACAGCCAATTGCAGCAGTCGCATCAGTTACACCACCAACACCACCATCTTCAGCAACAGCAACATCAGCAGCAGCAGCACTTGGGACTGCCCAAAATGGATTTGTATACCGCCTATGCCTATCAGCAACAGTTGCTGGGCAGCGCAGCCGCTGCAGCAGCACTTAGCCAGCAACAACAGCAGCAACAGCAGCAGCAACCAGCTGCTGTTGCCGCTGAGGTGTTGGATTTGTCAAGACGCTGCGATAGCGTAGAGACACCACGCAAAACTCCATCACCCTATCAGACTAACTACAGCTACGGCAGCGGTTCACCCTCGACATCTCCCACAGCAATTCCCAGCAATCTGTTGTACTCCGCCCAAGCAGCATCCGCTCAGCAGCAGCAGCAGCAGCAGCAGCAACAGCAACTGGCTACACTCTATCCGGCACTCTATTACGGCACCAACATCAAGCAGGAACCAACAACTACACCCAAAATTAACAGCAACAGTGCCACAGCAAGTTTATTGCAGACATTTGCTGCCGCCTCAGCAGCAGCAGCTGCTGCTGCCGTCTCGGCCAGTGCAGCAATCTCTCCTCGTCCGGCAAGCAATGCCAGCACCATGCAAATCGATGTACTAGAGCCACCACAATCTCCACCAGCATCTGCCAGCGATAGCAATCAGTTCAACAACAACCACAACAACAACAGCAGCAGCAATACCACGCCCACAAGCAGCACAGCCCCCCTCACATCAGCCCTGTCCTCCGGCGGAGATGCAACCAAGAATACACGTCCTTTCAAAGCCTTTCCACGTGATCCACTTGTGATCGCCGCGAATTTTGCCGCTACTGATGTGCTGCTCGATAATCCGCGCGTGGAACGCTACACGGAGTATCGCAAGCGTGTCCTCGAGCAAATTCGCAGCTCCAATGGTGGATCTCGGACAGTGACCAATCCAAAGATGCGACGCACCAATTCTCGCAGTGGTAGTGTCAATGAGGGCAGCTCATCGAATAACAATAGTGAGAGTGAAGATCGTGCTGCCGCCGAGGAGTCCAGTGACTGTGACTCACATGCCGGCAACTACGAGAAGTTATCGGCAACAGGCAACAATGGCAGCTCCTCAGCAACTGTTGCTGGCAATTTGAGCACATCCATCGGTGGAGCTAGCCAAGTTAAGGATGCGGCCTACTATGAGCGAAGGCGTAAGAATAATGCGGCAGCCAAGAAATCCCGTGATCGTCGCCGCATCAAGGAAGATGAGATTGCGATTCGTGCCGCCTACTTGGAACGACAAAATATTGAGCTATTGTGCCAGATTGATGCTCTGAAAGCGCAGTTAGCCGCATTTACGGCCAAAGTCGCTGTTTAGGGATCGATAAACTATCACGATCACGATCACAATCACAATTTCAAGATCGAGATCAATAACAACAAACATTGCCATACGCTGCTTGTTGCGTTGAACGCGTGCGAGTTTCAGTTTCGTTTGGTTCTCCAACTATTTCAAAAATTATTTCAACTTTTCTTTTTTTTTATCCTGTATGAATCGTTTCGTTTCGAAGGGGCAGCTTATCTGTGAATACTTTCAATCTGTTTCTTCTACTCATGCCTAAAACACACAAACCCCACACACACACACATACACACCACAAACAATCAAAACAGCTATTATATTTAAGTTCTTTTTTTTCTACATTTGGCATTTAAGTACTTTAAGTTCTTGCGCATACGTAAACGTTTGTAAAATGTAGTCCTAAGCGATTCTCGCAAATCTCACCAGTTAATTAATATGTATGTATATGCAAAACTCGGTATACCTAATTATTGTATTTGTATTTGTATAGCAAAATCCTAGTTATTAAGTGATATTTTTTTTTATATCCCTAAGTAATAATAAAGAGAAGAAAATACATTTTAAAATCCGCAAGCTTTTAACTATCAATTGAGTGGCGCCATCTGCCCGACAAGTATCTCAAACAATGCTGCTGCTATAGTTTCGTAGCAGACAGCTACAGTTGCATATCAGTCAGCTTTGTTCAACAGCCATAAAATAAGGACGTTACAACTTTTTATTGTTTTTTTTCTCATTTCGATTTTTATTTTTGTTCGTTTTTTGTTCTTTTTGCTTTCGTCGGCCCTTTCGCTTCTCTCATTCTCTCATTAATACTAAGTGTACGCATTAAAGATAAAATATGTGTTAATTGTTAATTCATATAATTCATTAATTGTAGGCTTACTAAAAATTGTATGTTTCAAGTTGCTTTCATTTCATTTCATTCAATTATATATTTTTACATACTAATATTACTGAACGATTTCATCCTCTCGTCTTCTTGTCCATTTATTCTCATCTTTCCAGTTGTTTTGTTTTACTTTATTATCATTAAGATTAGTTAGTTTACATATTACGAGTAGTATGTAAATGTGTATGTGGTTCCGTTTCACTTTAAATAGTATTTATATTAAATGTTTTGTTTTTTTATTTTATTTCATTTTTTTTTTTTTTGTATAAGGCTAAATCGTTTACTAAAGTGATTTTTTGCTATATGTGTATAGATGTATGTATGTTACATGGGAATTCTCAATCTCCCCCTATTCTCAAGTTATTTAACAAAATGTTGACAACAATTAATTGCTAAAATACCAGGCCATTAAGTTGGCCCATGGACAAGGCGACAATTTCATTTAGTTTCATGCCGATCCGTGTCATATGTACGTGTATGTATGTATATCTGTGTTTTTTCTGTTAAAATACAATGTATAATAGTTTATGCATAGGTTGTAGGTATGTAAGTATGAATATTAAGGAAAACTGTTTTCATTTATTTGTTTTTTGTTCTTGTATCTTTATTTTCTTTTGTTTTTTTTTTTAATATATATTAATGCATATACATATACATATATAATGTATATATATATAATTTTTTATTGATATTTTTGTTTCATTCTCAATTAAATGCTAAAATTAATTATACAAAAAAATGTTTATTTATTTGTTTAATTTTATATATGTATGTATATATAGTATGTATATATGTATATGTGTGTAAGGTTATGTATAGATAGTGTATAGTTAAAAAAGCTAATTTACACAAATATAAGTGACATTTCAAGGATAACAACATAAAAATGAGGGCGTGTACTAGGGCTGGACATTTACCACGTTTATAAGGATCATTCTATTAATTCTTTTTAAAATGGGCTTCTTATAAACAAGTTAACTGTCTGGCATATATGCTTATGTGTGTGTGTGTATGTGTGTCAGTATTACCAACTACTCTTGACAAAAGACAGAACAAGCCAACCGGAAATAGAGTTACAAACTTTTAAATACGGAGACAGAAAAATAAATCTATAGTTTTATACAAATATATTGAAAAAGTTGACTTTTAGTTAATTTTACTATTGAAAACTATGTATATATGACATTGCCACTGATAGCATTATTCTGGGTATCACTCTTTAAAATTTAAACTATTTTCATTTGTTAAAAGAGGCTAAAAATTACTTATTTGAATTTGCAATCTTTTAATAGTTTAAGATTTGACAAAACAGGTTGTTAGATTTACAGATAGGGGATGTCTGATACTTTTCCCAGATGAAATAGTATTGAATATAACCGATTTTTCCGGCAATAAGTAAAATTGGCAACACTGATGTGGGGGGTATGTGTGTTTTGTGGAGAAAGGGGCGGATAATACAAGTTGTATGTTTTGGTTATGCAATATATATATATATATATTAAGTTACGTCATATGACTTTTGATGTCATACTCACAAACACACACACACACACATAATTTCTGAGCGCTTTATTATATACAAACACTTACACATGCACTTTTGCAGTTACATAATTGCAAAAGACACAACAACAAAGCAGCTGTAGACAGAGGTACAGTGCACGCAAAACATATGCAACCTATCGTGTGTTCCCCATATTCTAAACGCTAAGCATTAAACACTAAAATTAAGTATGTATACAATTTGAATTTTTACTAAAACATGTGCATTATACAATTTACTTGGACCGTTATTATCGTATCGCAAGTTTTCATTTGAAATTTACTTGAATTTCTTCTGCTTCAGATTTGATATATGTAAGTATAGTATTTGATGCTGCTGCGCCACTAAGCCACACGCTGGTTACATTAACTAAATACATAGCGAATGCATATATATCCGATAATATATGGTATTTGTATTGGTATTGGTATTGGTATTGGTATTGCTACTGCTATTGGTATTATTATCAGTACAAGTATTGATATTGGTCTGGTTATGGATTGTGCATACAAAGGTATGGTATCTATTGCTATATATCATATCAATTCATTTGTTGTCCTAATTGTGTATGTATATATCAACATATACTACAATACTACATAGTATATAGTATATATATCTATATATACATACATTTAACTTAAGAGCGTAATGGAAGTACATTTTTTACTTGCATGTAGCTGTTTGTATGTCTATTTATTTCTTTAGAATAAAAAAAAAAAAAAAAAATGCATTCAGAGACTTTGATTGTTTTCAAGAAAAAGACCATTTACTATATTTCCGAGCCTGATTTCAAGTGTAGAAAAATAACTATTTGATTCTTCCCCTCCGATTCCCCACATCAATTTTTGTTTTCGTTACAAAACTCGCACCGCACAAAAATGTGGTGTTTTTGATTTGAGTTTTGAGTTGTAGTTATCTAAGGAAATTCTCTGATTTGAGCATCATATTACTATGGCAGCTATAGGCTATAAGCTATACGTATGTATTTATTATATGTGTATGCATTAATCGTGTGGATGCGATTGCTTTTTAAAAGACATTGGAATTTCACTTTATTTCGTACTATCCAAATATGTATTACTTTTTTTGTATACTATTATTTTGTTTTTTTTTTAGTTTGCAAGTTGTCACCTCTTGTCAGTACTTAAAAACAAATAGAAAGTGTAAATAAACAAGAGTATAGAACTATTTACATATTTCATGCAATTGAAAAGTAACAAACTATATATTTATCTAAGGATTGCTCTTAAATTTCACAATGGTCCGTTTACCCACTTGGGGATTACGTGTTCTTTTTTTTTTTGGGGTTGGTGGTTGATGGCTGGGGGTTGGGGGAATGGAGGGAAGGGAGAAATTGTTATGTCTAAAATAAACAAAATAATATTGCTAAACAACTACTTATTATCGCTCTTTGTTTTGTTGTCTTTCGGTCGTTCCACTTTAATGTGATGTTGGATTTTAGTTATATTTTTTTGTTTCTTAGTTTTCAATATCTACAATAATTGTTTGTTGTTGATCATACGCACACACACACAAATATGCACAAAAAACATTTGTTGCAAATTTATGAAATTGTTTGGTTTTTTTTTGTTATTTGTTAATAGGCGAGTCACATATAAAATTTTGTTGCTACTTAAGAACTAAATTTGCACTTATGTAAATAGTTTATATATTTGTGTATGTGTTTATATATGTATGTATATAGTACTTATGCGAATCTATGTGTGTGTGTGTGTGTGTGTGTGTGTGTGTGTGTGTATGCATGTTCTGAATTAATTACAATTGATAAATTACAAACTTTGTTTGTTTTTCTGTTTTTGCTGTCATTGAATTAACGACTTTGTTTATTTCTGATTTAATACCCGATTTAAGTTAGTTTTAAGTTTGCAGTTTTTAGTGTTTTTAGTTTTTTTTGTGTGGCAGGTGGGGGGTATGTGGGGATGTGGAAACGCGACAGCCAAATTTTCCTACACACACATACACGTTACTCATGTGTATCCGTGTGCGGATTATATTACATTAAATTATATAATGTTAAAAAATTGGATTTCGCTGCATTTATATGCACTTAATATTTTAAATTAGTTAACAATGCTAAAAAAAAAATTTGTATAAATGTATATGTTGGTTGTTCTGTATCATAATTAGAACCTAAAAGCCAAATCAATAATCAATATTACATTTTATATCTAGCATATTATAATATATGTATATTAAACATAATGATAAAAAAAAACAAAATGTTTTAAAAAAAAATTTTTTTTTTTTGTATAATCAAAGGAAATATGCCTTTTTTGTTAGTGTTGTTTTTGTTGTCTGTGTGCGATGCGAGTGTCTGCTACACTCTATAATACATATAGAGACCCATACGCATGCATATGTACATATTTATTGTTTGTAAACTCGTTAAGTATATATGTACGTATGCATTTCATTAACACGTTTAAACGGCAGCTCATTATAGAGTCCGGTATAAACGTATGTAGTATTTGTATGTAATCATAAATTGTGTAATTATATTTGTAATCGTAATTGTAAGTGTAATTACTTAAAACATTGCTTATGTTTAACAATTGTTGGTAAATTGTCGTCGTTGTTGCCGTTCTTGTTGCTCGTCTAATATATATGTATATTTTTGTTGTTGTTATTGTTGTGGCTGTTGTTGTTGTTGTTTTTGATGTTATTGTAGTGCCAGCCTAGCCATAAGCATATGCTGTTGTCACTCTCGCACTCTCCTTGTTCGCCGCTGCTAACTGCTACTTTATCTGTTACTGTTACTGTTCCTGTTACTATTTCTCGTTTCTCGTTTCTTTTACATGATACTGTTACTCTCATTTGCGCTGCTCTCTGCTGCCATGCGATCGCCGTTTATGCGTCGTGTGCAACTTGGTGGCAACGCTTGTCGATTTACAGTTGATTTTGTTGGGGGACGACACAGCCGTCACAGCCGTTGCCTACAGTGTCTCCTCAAAGGCAGCCATCAGATCACTTTGCATATTCATGTCAATTTGGCCAGCCAGCTGTAGGTTATCAAAAAGATATCAAGAAATTAGTTATATTTCAATCAAATTGTATTGTCCCTAGACAATATGTAATTTATGGGTATATTAGAGTTCGGCTTATTTAGAAACGTTCTGCTTGACCATTCACTAGACTATTCACTTTTCAAAACGCTATCGACTGTTACGATCGGTATAAAAACATTAAACTTGTAGCGATTTTTAGTTTGCAAGTTAAATTTCCACAGAACACCCATAATATGGGACTATAAGAGACAGAGCTTCTAAATTTGTTGACAATTCTTAGAATTTTTCAACGACTTGACATGTTTTAGAATTTATACTTCAGGATAGAATTTAAGTTAAAAAGTAACAGATTTAACCGGTTGGTTTTATATCTTATTGACTTTGTGGATTCTGGACATTTGCCCATCTCTTAAAAATTGTTTATTATGTGAATTTGCTTAATTACCGCTTCGCGTCTACGCCTCTCTTGTTCCGCTCGCCGCTGCTCCGCACGTTTAGCAGCCGCACGGTCCTGCGGCGATTGCTGTGCCGGTGAGTTCTGTCCCTGACCTGGCGATGCTTTAATGTCATCAACACGCGATATCTGTGGCTGGGCATCGTGTACGCTTTTGCTAAATGGAAGAAGAAAGTTATCAATCAGTTGAAGCCACAAGTCTTAGAGCCGTTTTCTCAACTTGTCGGCAACCTTACAGTCTAGATAAACTTGCCGATAGGAGTACCAAATATTTGTAATTTATCTAGACTGCAAGCCTATCTACAAGATGTGAATGTTAGAATTACACTAGTTGACGCAGCATCAATTCAAACAAACTCAACTATTGGCAACTATGGACCATGTTGACTACAGTTTACAAGAGAATTGACCAAGTTGTCTTGAAAATTGACTTCTTTGTCAACTAGTGTAAGTTCGCCATAGCTAGTCTTGAAATTCTAATCTTACCGTCCGCTTTCCATTGCGCCCAGTGGCGAGGCAGCAAGAACAGCAGCTGTTGCCGCGGCCGTTGCTTGTGCCGCAGCAGCTGCTGCCGCTGCAGCTGCATGTTGCGCCTGAGCATTGTTAGTAGCCTGATGGCCATTGCCGGGCGCAGTGCCACCAATAGTAGCAGCACCAATGCCAATATTAACGCCACTGCCATTGCCACCACCACCGCCAGTACCAGCACCACCACCGCTGTTGCCACCTTGACTATTAGAGCCAGTGGCAATGCCACCTCCACCGCCACCGCCGCTTAAGCTGCTATTGCTGTTACTGCTAGCTGCACCACTTGCGACGCCACTGTTGCTATTGCTGCTAACATTGATGAGAGCACTACCACTAACACTGCCACCGCTATTGGTCCCACCAACAGCACCACCGCCGCTGCCGCCACTTCCCGCGCTGCCAGGTCCATTGCTGTTGACAGAATTGTTGCTGTTGTTGCCACCGCTGCCGCTGCCAATGCGAGTTGCATCAGTGGCGCTACTGCCACGCTCTCGCTCCCCGCTGCTTTGTGTCACTGACTGTGATATTGTGTTGCCGGGATTGTTGCTGTTGCTGTTGTTGTTAGTGTTACTGTTGTTGCCGCTCCCGCTAGCGGCACTGACTGCCACAGCGGCAGCTGCTGCTACAGCAGCAGCCTGTGTTGCCGCCGCTGCCGCCGCCGCAGCAGCAGCAGCTGCTGCAGCCGAAGCGGCCGACGAGGACGATGATGATGAGGAGGACTTGTGATGCTTGCGTTGTTGCTGCTCCTTTTCGGCAGCCTCCTTTTGGTGTTTCTTCTCCTTTTCGGCCGCCTCGAGCAGCTTGAGACGATCACGTTCTTTGGCTTTATTACGAAATTGTTGGAACGAGTCCATGGCCGGCTTAGCCTTACTCGACGTCGTCGCCGTATTCTGAGGCGAACTGGCCGACGCCAATGATGACCATGAGCTGGCATTCTTCAAATTCTGCTCAACGCCCATTTTGAAGTTCTGGGCAAAGCCAGCGGCATGTGGATTGCCAGCATTGCCGCCAACATGTATCTTTAGATCGGAGGGCGATTGTTGGGGTGGCAGCACCTTTTGATGCTGCTGCTGCTGCTGTTGTTGTTGCAACTGTTGCAACTGTTGCTTATCGGGCGGACTGGGCATCATGGACTCGATGGGTTTCGGTATTATCATCATTTTGTTGGCCGCTTGATTTCTCTCTAGCTGCTGAAGCAATTGTTGTGGAACTTGTTGTTGATGATGATGTTGCTGGTGATGATGTTGTTGCTGTTGCTGCTGCTGTTGTTGCTGTTGCAAATGCTGCTGCAACTGTTGTTGCTGCTGCTGTTGCAAATGTTGCTGATGCTGCTGCTGCTGTTGTTGTGGATCACCATCTTTAAGCTTACCGGGTACATTGCCTATCATCATGGCTGCCATTGGTCCTACATGATCCAATATTGATGATGCCGTCATATTGCTGAGATTATCAAAGCCCGGCATGCCGCTAAAATCAGGCACATTATAGCCATTATTGTGCGCTTGTTGTTGTTGTGCTGCTGCTGCTGCTGCTGTTGTTGTTGCTGCTGCTGCTGTGACTGTTGCTGGTGAGCGTGTTGGCCATGCGGTTGCTGCTGTTTTTGTTGGTAGGCTGCTGCTGCTATGTCCAAATTGAATATACTATTGCTTAACAGATGATTCCCATTCATGCCAGCCATATTTTCAGCACCTTTCGTCAACAGCTCCGTCATGTAGTCCATATGTTGTTGCTGTTGTTGATGTTGCTGCTGTTGTTGTTGTTGCTGCTGCTGTTGCTGCTGTTGTTGTTGTTGCTGCTGTAGGCCAAACTGTTGCTGCTGCTGCTGATTGCCTGGCTGCTGCATCAGATGCGCCTGGTGGGTCATTAAAAAGTTATCCGTCAGCGACGATTTGGCCGTGGAGAAGGCGCTATTCTCCATGGAAGCCAGCGACTCCTCCACGGGATCATCAAATTGTGGTATTTGCTTAAGGCCTGCGGCCAACGATTCGCTTGATAACGCATCATTAACACCCACGCCCACGCCAACGCCAACACCACCCACACCGACACCGATACCCAGTGGACCAGTGTTGTTGTTATTGTTACTGTTGTTATTATTATTGCCCACGGAACCGGTTGAGGCCAAGGCAGCCGTAAGTGCCGCATGATGGTCACCCATTTCGGGTTGCTTGTGCAGATTGCTGGCAATGCGTATGCCACCAATATTACCAGCCTGCGCTGCACCAGCTGCTGCTGCTGCAGCTGCTCCTCCATAAGCATGAGGTGGCAATCCACCAGCAGCAGCCGTATTGCCGGACGTCTTGCCAAGCAACTCATTTGCTCCGCCAGCAGCACCACCAGCTGCTAGTCCGTTCTTATGATGGGTCGGCGCATGCAACATATTTGCGGCACCAGCATAACTGCCAGTTGCTGTTGTCTTATTGTTGTTGTTCAGCATGGCCGCCGCGGCCATTGGATTCACATTGCTCAGTAGGTTAGCTAGACACGGACAAGGAGACAAGGAGAACGCAAGCAGGAACGCAGAGTCGCACAAAGGATACATAGAACACAAGAGAGATATTTTTGTTTTTTTTTTTTGTGAGTTAGTCACAATTCTAATGCAGGTTTTTATTTCAATTTGTTTCATATATATCCTTGCAGAGGATTTTCATATTTTTGTCACAGATCCCATAAAAAAAAACATGATTTTTGGGTTAATGTTACTGAAAATTACTCATACGTATGTATGCCACGCTAGTGACGAAAGCAGGCTCCATATAAAAGTATACTCTTTATGTGAGGAGTCAAAAGAATTTTTCTTTTTACTGCAAAGTGGTACTGAATTGAAAATTTCAAATGTGTCTATCAAAATTCCGTTTTCATTTTAGTAATGACAATTTAGAAGACTGTGACTATGTGTTATATATTCTTGATCAGGATGACAGGCTGAGTCAATATAGCAATAGAAACTCCACAGGAATAATCGGACTTAAGATTTTGAGATATCTCAACCCAACTCACTACAGCAAAAAAACCGATGTCAACATTGATACTATCGATTCTTTCGGTTTCGGGAAAACATCGATACCGTTTTGGGAGAATCGATGTATCGTCGGACCGCATTTTCATTAGGGCTGCGTCAATCGTTACGGACAATCTTATTTTTGCCAGCAAAAATCAATGGATTTTGGACGATTAGCTGAATTTTTGTTTTTTTGTTATTTTATATATGTATGAAATGATCTCCAGTTTATTTTTTTTTTAGCAAATAAATACATTTTTTTCGATTTAATCGAATTACTTTTATTTAAAAAAGATCGAAAAAATCTATGCACTGAAAATCGGTTTTTTGCAGCTCCACAACTTACAAGTTGTGTGTTGACATTTTGATTGGACAACCTGATCAAAATCGGACTACTATTTCATATAGCTGTCATCGAAACAATCGGTCAAATACTATAAATAAAGGAGATATCTCAACCAAACTCTCATCTTGGCTGTATAGTATTGTTAAAATCGGACTACTTTATCATATACATAGCTGTCATGAGTTGAAAATTGAAAACAGTTCTCTGCAAGGATACGACATCTTTGGCGTGCAAAAGATAGTATATTTTTGAACTGATAGATTCGTTGTCTACTCACTCATTTGGGATGTGGGCGTGTTTGCCGCCGCCACATTTACAGCCGACATTAGTTGATCCACATGTTCCAGCTGCATTTGCATTTGCACATTCGACGCTATACTGCCACCACCAGGCATATTGCTGAGCAAGTTGCCACCCAGGCTTGGATTATTATTTACCTGGGAGAGAGTTGTCGTCACAGCAGCACACAGTTGATAGGAGACACCACACAAAACAACGAGAGACAGAGAGTAAGGAGAGCGATACACAAAATTTGAGGAAAAACATAAACAGAGAGAAAGGGGAACGCACATAGGTTTTATTTTTTTTAGTAAATTGAGTACTCGTTTTGTGACATGCAACATACAAAGGCTATTCCTACAATATTATCTCTATAATTTTATAATACACTCTACATTATCGAGTTCTTCTTTGACTCATATTCATAAACGTTTTACTGGCTGTGTGAGAGAATCTTTTTGTTAAATCGCTTTCAATTTTATTCAAACATAGTTTCATTTTATCGTTATAATCATAAGAACTAATAAGATGAAATTATATCTGAATCTACAGAATTTCCGTGTATAGTAAACTCAATTTTGTCTCTCATCCCTATTTAGAGTACAGTATAATTCGCTTAAAACTTGATGTACATTTTGTGTACAAATTATGTGTCTAACTAAACATCTTATACTCTATTTTGTCTGTATTGGATATATTGTTTTTTTTTTGTTTCTCAACATCTTTTGAATAATTTTGCAACATTAACTTTTTTAGCACTACTCACATTGCTTCCATTTGATTCACGTGCTTTTTTCTTGCGTGGAGGCCGCTCGTCGCCATCTCCTGTAATTTTCGGAAATTACGAGATCAAATATTAGCAAATTTGTATATAAAAAATCGTAAAGAGTTAACAGAGGTGGGGGGGGGGGGTGATTACACAAAAACAAGAAATGTTAAGGAAAGCATAAAAGAAAATTCCAAAAGAAAAATGAAATAGTATAAAGAGTGATAAACAAATACAAATGTTAAGGTTGGAAAAGGTTAATTGATTTTGAATGTGCACTTATGGTAGATATAGTAGGATGTAATAAGTACTAGATAAGAACAGAACGAAGAAGTTTACGAATCAAAAATACCTCTTACAAATTCGTGGATTGTCGCTGAAACCAATGTGAAGCAATTGTGGGTACTTTGTGGGGCGGGCTGCGATCTGTAGATTTTCAATTCATTTACATTTTTCACTCTCCCTGTCCCATTATCACTCCCTCTTTCTCTCTGTGTCCCTTATTATATTTTTATTTTATATCTCTCTCTCTCTGTATCTCTCACTCTAAAATGCTGCAAGTAAGAAAAACTGCACGAATATCATCTGCGCGACAAATTCCTTTGGAAAATGAACACAACCATAGTCGAAGATTCACATGGGGGGGGGGGAGGGGAAGAGGACCAACCAACCTTTTCCGAATCGCATCTCAGTTAGTCGTTAACTATGATATATATATACATACAATATATATTTTTTGTGATGCTTTTTAAGTAATCATTGTTCTCTTATAGAACTCTATTGTTTCATTTATGATTTTCTGGATTAATTTCGTTAAGTTTCTTCTGTAAAAATATGCCAAAGATAACGAAAATTTTGAATGAAGAAACACGCAGTTGTTGTTGATTTTTTTTTTGTTTCTTTTTAATAAACGTTTCTTTGTTGTTTTTGATGTTGTATTCATTGCCTTTTGTTGTTGTGCATCTTTTTTTGTTTTGTTTTGTTTTGTTTTTTTTTTCATTATTTAACTTATTATTTTTTTTGTTTTTCATAAATTTTTTATTCTTAGCAGCTGCTTTTAATATTAAATAATATTAATATTTAATATTTTTACTATAAATATTTTTAGATATAGGTATAATGTGTGTGTGTTTGTCAATGTCAGTGTATGTCATATAATTTATAATGCGACTTTATGCTAAGTGTCTGTATGTGAGTGTGTGTGAGTGAGTGTGCGTGTGTGTGTGTGTGTGTATGTATGTTGTCTGTATTTGAATTGTTTGTTTGTGCGTTTGTTTAGTAAGTTTTTTTCTTCTGCCCTCTTCATGCCTTGCGTCGACTTTAGCTAAGATTTTTACTATTGATTTGACTTTATTTTATTTTATATTTATTTTTATAATTTGGCTTTGTATCTTCCATACGTGTCTGTGTCTGTGTCTGTCTGTGTGTCTGTCTGTGTGTAGAGCATCAAAAAAGTAGCTCCACTTTTTTGTTGTTTCTTGAAACCAAAATGCATTTTATTTTCTTTCTTTTTAATAATTTTTTATGTTTTTTTTTTTGTTTTTATTATTTTTACAAGACTTTGAGCGTGTTTACATGTGTATGTGTAAGTTGTTTTGGTTTTCTCTTTCTCTCTCTCTCTCTCTCTCGCTTTAAAAAATATTTTGTTGCTGTTGTTTTAGTCTTCGTTTGAACTAGTTTTAAACAAAAGTGACTTATATAAGAATTAGAAAACAGTTTTAAATGTGTAGTAGGCAGGGTATCTTAGGGGGATATAGAGGCTCTGGCACACAGCGATACGAGAAGATATAGATCAATTATAAATTTAATTGTTTGCGCATTTTTTTCTTCCTTGCTTTTCAGAATAAATAACAAACAGCAAAAGCACAAAACAAAAATGTTTAAAAAATCAGAAAAACAAAAAAGAGACCTAAAAGAGCATAAGACTGTTGTTATTAATATGTGTGTGAGTGTATGTGTGTGATTGTGTGTGTAATCTATCAGCTAAATACAAAGCACACGCTCCAAAAGAGTTTCAAATTTTGTTTTCTTTATTTTGTTTAGCGTTTTTTTTTTTCATTTTTTTTAATGTTTTGTTTGTTTCTGTTGCTGTTGTGTTAAAAATTAATGTTGAAACATGGTGTTCTTGTTGTTGCTGTTTATTTTGTATTTTTATATTATTGTTGCTGTTTGTGGTTTTGTTTTCTTTTTTGCTGTTTATTTAATTTAATATTAAAAATTTATATATTTAATTTATTTAATGCAATTTGTTGTTGTTTACGTTTTAATCATTTCTATATTTTGTTCTTTTTCATTTTTCCATTTTTTTCTCAGTTTTTATTATTTTATTTTATTTATTTTATTTTTTATTTATTTATTTTTTTTTTGAAAAAACGTGCAAACAATGTGTAAAGGGGAAAGCCGACAGCCGAAAAATAAATAATAAAATGCTTTGAAAATACATTTAATTATTCGTTTTCATGATATACCTTTCTCTAAATATATACATACATGTGTATATATACATATACATATAAATACATATATATATGTATATACTAAAAATGTGGACATGTACAGAGCCAAAAAACAAACTCAATACATGTTGTCTACAATTCTTTTCTCTCTCACTCGCTCTCGCTCTTTCTCTTTCTTATTTTCCTTTTTGATAATCTTTTTCTGGTTTTCATTTCCTTTTTATGTCTGTCTGTACGGTATGTCATCTGCTTTATGTTGTATTGTTTTGATATTTCTAATTTGATTTGTTTTTTTTTTTTTTTTTTGTTAGTTGGATGGTTCCGGAGAGTTGTCTTTTTTTTTTATTCAACGTGTTGGTGTTGTAGTTTCTTTTCTTGTTGTTCATTGCTTGTTCTTGGTGTTGTTGTTGTTGATGTAGTTTTATAAATATTTATTGCTTTATTTATATATATACAATATTTTATATACATAAGTAGATAATATCATCCCTATGTGTCACTTTCAACTGATCCTCTGATCTGATTTCAACTCCTTGGTTATGTAGTGTAAAGTTTTGGTGTGGAAATGTGTATGTTTTTTGTTTGTGAGTGTTTTGTTGTTGTTTTTTTGTTGTTGTTGTTGTAGGTAATGTATCTTTGCTGTATTTGTTTGCTAACGACTTTAAAAGCTATACATCGGGGCTACTTCATAAAATTGGAAGCTTTGGTATCAAAGTTTTTACAAAAGATTACTAAAAATTAATTACGAATAACAATATGAAAAGAAAGCAGAGTAAAAACACATATATAAGAGACGACGATCAAAAAGAATCAACATAAATGAACCCGTTTTCGTTCAGCTTCGTTTCTAAAAAAATCCCATGACAATTTGTCGGACACTGATGCACAAGCGATGAAGCAAAAGTTGATAAGAAGGAAGCAGTGCACAGGGCGCAGTTAATAATTTTTTAAGAAAATAAATAATAGTTTGTTGCTGGGTCTTGACAAAAAAAAAAAAAAAACCTTGCAGCAAAACCTCCTCAACTTTAAAGTTAATAGCATTGTGTGGATGTTTAGTTTAGTGTTTAATATGAAATTTGTTAATGCAATTCGCCAACTACTTATAAGTCACCCTCTAATCTTTCTTTCTCCCTATATCTCCCTTTCTCTGTTAAGAATGTTGTTATTGTTCAATTACAATTAATTACATAGTAATTTACGTATTGGCTATTTGTAATATTATCTGTTTGTTGTTTGGTTTGTTTTTGTTTTGTTTTTGTTTTCGTTCTCTTTCTTTTGATTTCATATTATACTTTCTTATTTTTACACATTGTCTGCAAGTGTATTTTAATATCAAATTAAATTTTGATTTTTCATTTTAATTTGTTGCTTTTGGTTTCTTATAGTCATTGATATTTCTTGATTAATTTCTATTGGTTTAATGCACATGTGAATTGTGTGTGATTTGTTGCCATTCATTGTATTTGTTTGCTTTTAATTCTTATTTATTTGGGGTTTTTCTTTTCAAAGTTATGAGATATACATATGCTATGTATGAACATATATATTTTTCTTTTTTACATATGCTGCATTTAGTTCAATCTCCCTAATGTCTGTCCGTATGTGAATGAGATGCGAGAGGCATAACAATGAGTGTGTGAAAATGTGTGTATGTATTAGTGTTTGTATTGTATGTGCCCAAAAAAGCATGCTACAAATTATATTCGTTGTTGCATGGAGCTGCGTGTGCTGCAAGCTGATTGCTATGAAAATAAAGCCCATTGAATGACACAAAAACCCGACAGGACACGAAAGCTTACTGCAAAAGATTATCATTATTTGTAGTGTTGAATTAATGTATGAACAAAATTAGTATTGAAATCACAAGAAAATTCAACCAAATAAATTGAACAGAAACCGAAATTACAAAATGTAGAATGAAAATGGATTTAATATGAATAGAAAATGCGATAACAATGACTGATTGTGAGAAGCTAAACAATACAACATCTGTGAATAGATCTTAAAAATCACTATAGAACTTAAATAAACAATAAAGTTATAGATAGTAGCATGATTGACACTCGATGGATACTTCTGACTATCAAATATATTCTATACAAATTTCAACATGGGCATTCAGCAGGTAATTCTGATCACCAATCATGATACCCCTGATTACTACTTTTTACATTCAGCAGGAAATTTTCAAAGAAACGTCAAATTTTGTTATCGGTATCACAAAAAATTTATCATACTGTGATACTGATACAGGGATGAGAAAAAGGTTAATTCATGGGATCTATGGGATTCTAATGTAGTTGAATACAAGACAAGCAACACGTTAATCTTTAAAATTAATTCACACTCGCTTTATGCACGTGGGTGTATCTTGATCAGCTGTTTCAATTGAAAAATGATTTGATTGATCGAATGATTGATGCTATTCACAAATATATATACATATATATTGGAAAACGCTTACTGTATATACAACACATACATTGAGAAGATTTCAAAGTAGTATAGACGATGATTGAGTATATGATTGGGGTTTGTTGTTGGTGTGTTGTGTGTGTTTGTGTGTGAGTGAGTGTGTGTGTGTGTGTGTAGTTGTTGGTATGAAATTCTTATGAATAGCAAGACTACAGTTTGATATATATACACATATACACACATATATAGCAATATATCTGTATATATGCATTGTGATCATTCATTCATGCATTCTAGTCGCTTTAAGTATGCTTAATATTGCTTTTGTTTCCTTTTTCTTCTTCGTGTTATTCATATGTAAATATATACATACATATGGTGTATTTAGTTTTTTTGTTCTTTTTCTTTTTGGTTTGCTTAGGTTGATTGATTGATTACTTGGTTGGTTGGTTGATTGATTGATTGGTTGGTTGGTTGGTAGAGTGGTTGGTTCATTACTTTCTTTTTCAGATTGGCTGCCCCCAGTACACAATTGCTTCACGATTTTTTTCAGCATATTCTCATAATAATCATAATAATAATATTGGTAATAATAATGGTATTTTTTTTTTGCGTTTTGTTTTGTTTTTTCAAAAGACTTAAACATTAGTAGAGCTTTCATTCGTAAGCTTCTGTTTCTTTAATTTGCTTTTTTCTTTGCTTTTTAAGATAGTACGTAAAACTTGTTGTTGGTTGTTGTTAAACAATTTTGTTTTCTTATTTTGTGGTTGACATACATAGATATATATACATTTATATATATATGGGTATACATATATGTATATATATACATATATATATAAATAAAATAGTTGCAGTATGTTCAAACATATATATAAATATATTTTTTATATGTATACATACATATACACATGCGTATATAAATATGCATGTCTGTATATATTTATGTATAAACAAGTTTCTCATTAAAAATACAATTCGTTTAATACCTAGAAAATGCTTAAATACAATATCTATATGCATATACATATAATAAGGTATATATATATATATACGTATAACTAGACCTAAATAGTATTTATATATATATATTAATATATATATATATTTATATATATATACATACACATATCTCGATAATATATCATTTCCAGTTTGTGTGTGAGCGTATGTATGTGTCTCTGTTTATATGTATTTGTGTGTGTGTCTGTGTCTGTGTGTGTATGTGTGTGCGTAAGGATGTTAAAAATTTTGCTAGTAAAAATAAATTACAAGTCTGCAAGGAAAACTTTAAGAAAATTCCGATGCCATTTGTCTGAGATAACCAATGAAACAGGTTACGAAATTTACTAATTGAAAGCATAAAACAGCATTAATTTGTTTAACAAATTCATTAGCCGTAAATGCATTTAGTAATTTCATTTGCATACATTTCATTACTAAATTGATTTTGAGAATAATTACTTGAAATTTACAATTTTCATTGATTTATGGAGGAATCCAAAAATAAGCTATGGACGACACAGTAAGCCTTTTTTAGCGTTTTACCCAAATTACGTAAATGATTACGAAAAAAAAACAAAAAAAAATTTATAGATTAATACATTTAAGAAAACGCATATTGCACTTTATCATGAACTTTGTTCTGGGTATCAAAAAACAAAAAAAAAGTTATTAAAATATTAAGCTGGTTACTCAGAAAATGGCACAGAATATCAAATTGAGAACGTGTTCTGGAAGGTTTTTAGATGACGATCTTCTTCTTCTAGTGCGGCTGGATGACTGTGGAAAAGCACACACGCACACACACACACATACATGCTTTTCCTTCGAGTCAACGAAAATCAAGTAGTGAAATGTATAATTAAAATGGGTTGTGGGTATGAATGTCTGTCTGTCTTTGTCTGTGTGTGTGTGTGTATGTGTGAAACTAATCGTAATAATCATAAAAAAAAACAACATAACAACACTGCACTAAAGCATCATCTAGCGCACAGCTCACTCACTATCTTCCTTCTCTCTTGCTCATTTACGCATGTTCTCTATCTATCGCTATCGGTATCGCTATCGCTATCTCTTTCTATTCCATTCACAACTTACACGCCCAATTTTGTAATATTATTGTGTAATTTTATATTGTTTTGATCTAGACATTAATAAATTATCAACTAAAATAAACACAATGTATTTCTATATATATGGTATATATATATATATATATATATATAGACTATACATATTCATACATACATATGCATATATGCATATTCTGCCCTATAAAAGAATTCGTTAAACCAAAAGTTACTAAACTTTAAACTCTGTTCAATTCGTTTGCTCCTCCTCACTAACTTTATTTCTAATATATATATATCTATATATGTTAATAATCGCATACTCTCCTATTGTTAAAACACTTTTCAACACTGTCTACAACACTGACACACATTCTCACTCTCTTCCTTTATACAATATTCTTTTATATACTAGATTCTGTTCAATTACTTTCCCAATCGTTATTGTAAGTGTGTGTGTATGTGTGTGTGTGTGTCTATGTGTGCCTTTGCCATATTGTTTCGGTTTTGTTTCCGTTTCCGTTTCATTTCGTACTGTTTTAGCGAGCTTAGCTTACACAGTAGAACTTTGGACTCAAACTGATTTTTTTCAACTTTCGACTACTTGTCCAACTTATGTTGTAATTTATTAATTTTAAATAATCATAAACATAATAATAATAATTGTAATAAAAAAATATATGTATTTATATATAGATAAAATGTAGTGGTTTTTGTTGTTGTTGTTTTTGTTTATATTGTTATACACATATATGTAATACATATATACGGGTGTGTATCTGTGTGTGAGTGTGAGTGTGTGTGTGTGTGTACGTTATGTGTCTCTGTGAGTTTTGTTTTGTTGCCTTTCCATCTTTCATTTGTTTTTCAAATCGCAAAACTTTGCTTTATATATAGATAGATATATATAGATATATAGATATATAAATATATATATATATATATGTATATGTATATGTATATATATGTATATGTATATATGTATATTTATATATATAGTTTTGGGGGCATTAAAAAAAAAAAACAAACAAACAAACAAAACGCGTCCTAACCTGCTTCACTATCGCTCGAGTCACTCGAACTGCTATCACTCGAACTCGAGGACGATGAATCGCTGGAACTTGAACTAGACGACACAGGATTTGCTGGCTGCACAGCTTCAACTTTGCTCGATGTGGTTTCATCTGTGAATGGATTCGATAAACATACGATTAGATAAGAATAAAATACTCGATGTTATCAAACCCATTTACCTTTCTTGGCTGTTTCTTGCTAGCGCCCAAGTGGCTGGTCACATCTTGTAATCGTTTCTCCAGCTCCTGTTTCTTTTCGGCCATTTGCTCATCCTTTGATTTACCGGAAGGCTTTTTATCTGTAACGAAATATTTCATTTTTAGATATATGTATGTAGTAAATGTATACGACATTAGGATACTCTATATCTCTTTATAATAAGGATAGCTGCCTCATTGCGGTTAGTGAAGCGAGACAGCAATATTTAAATAGATGCCAAATAGACAGAGACAGAAACAGAGATAGAGATAGTGATAGAAAGAGAGATAGATAGAGATGTACAGGAGGAGGGGAGTAAATGGAGAAATAGGATGAGATACAATCTATATATGTATGTATATATATTTGATTACAGAGCAACATTAATAGTCAGAGCTCAACAATGAGAATCCCAAAAATTTGAATGAAATTAGTTGAAAGATTCTTAATTCAAAAAATGCATGCATGCTTTGAGAATATATATTTGTACATTCCGTCAGTCAATCAATCAATCAATCAGTCAATCAATCACACATAAGCAATCATTACGTATAGTCGCATACTGAAAGATATTTGGGGGCATGCATTATTATTATTATTATTGTAGCTACTCTACTTTTGTACAACATTCCATTTATTTATTTTTTCTTTTGTTTCTTTTGATTCTAATGAGAGGATGATAGTCGCAGACATTAAAGTAGCGAAAGGAATTGGAAAAGAAAAAACAAAAAACAAAAAAAGATGTATATAGAAAGATAACATATTTCTTTGGTTTTTGGGTATGTTTGTTCTTTTTGGTTTTGGTTTATGAGAGTTTAGCTAACTAAACATGACCACTAAAAGTAATTTGCGTACATTTCATTATGTAAATTTGGAAAATCTTTTCATTTGGTTTCTTTTTTTATATATGGTTTTGCGGTACATATTTTAAAATATTTGATATCATAGAAAATCTCAAATTCAAACAGCAAAACGCAACGCCACCCAACAAAATTGCATTAATCATAATTCTCGATTAATTATCGAATGTTTTAAATGTTTTTTTTTTCATTTCATTTTTGAGCATTGCTTCTAGTTGTTGTTGTTGTTTGTGGTCTCGGTTTAGTTACAAACTTACAATATGGCTTACGTGTTTTTTTGCGCAAACACGACGCCACATAGCTTTCAAGCTCGCGCAGCGTCGACGGCTTTAGTGTCTCGAAATCGATCTCAATCTCATCCGGATTCGAGTCGCGCAGCGATGGCTCCCGATTTTGTATAATGTGCACCACACGTCCCAGTTTGTCACCTGCAAAACAGCAACATAATAATAAGAAACACAATTTAAAATAAACCATAGTTCTGTATTTAACACACAATCTAACTCCCAGCCTGACTTTGGACCGATTTTGCAGTCTACATAAAAAGTGCCGATAAGTGAATAAATTTGAACTTTATTTGGAACGTTATCTCTATCTATTAGTAAGATAAGACAGTAGGAAATTAAGGGTTATTTTTTGATAGATCTGACAATACTAATATATATTCAATAAATTTGATTTTACGAATTAATAAAGCATTAGGAATAGGAATCTCTATTAAACAAAACTATGATACACGGACAAAGTGAGTGTTTGGGAATTATTGAAACTATTTAAAGGTGAACTTACCTGGCAGCTTGTTAATGTCCAGCGAGAGTTGTCGCTTTTCATCGTAGGACATGGGCTTGGCGGTATCTTCCTCCTCCGAATCGAAGTTCATCACCTGGCTGGGCTTCTTTTTACTGCTTCCACGAGCACCGCCCGCACCGCCACCAGCACCAGCACCACCGCCACCAGCTGAAGCAGCGGCATTGCTGCTGCTGTTCTTGCCACGTTTTGCATTGGCACCACTGCCACCGCCACTACCGCCGGACGCAGCGCCCGCACCGACACCGGCTGCACCAGCACCGGTTGCACCACCGCCCGCTGCACCGCCAGCTCCAACGCCTGCACCGCCCTTTGCCCCACGCTGTCCCTTCAACTTAGCACCTTTACTGCCGCCACCACTGCCAGCACCGCCAGCACCAGCAGCCGCTCCAGCTGCCAGTGCGCCAGCCAATGCATTAGCCGCCGCCTTGCCACCACCAGCACTACCAGCAGCAACGCCCGCTGCATTCACACCAGCTGCATAGCCCGCTCCAGCAGCGGCACCGCCGCTCACTAAGTGGCCCATGGAGAAGGCCATATCATGGGCATGCTGTAGGGCAGCTGCTCCAGAGACACCGCCAGCAACACCAGCACCGCCGGCACCCACTAGGGAACCGCTTAATAACGCTGATAGATTAACGCCAGCCGCTCCGCTTGCATTGAGTGCTGCAACATTTGGTGGCATTGTGACACCGCCGTGTGTGGCATTACCAGCACTTGGTGCATGTGGATGATGGGCACCACCATGACCACCACTGGCACTGGCCGGTCCCAAGCTTTTCTTTTTCTCTTTCAGTTTCTTCTTGGCCTTCTTTTTGGCACAGGCTTCTTCGGAAAGTTTGCGTATCTCCTCCTGTAGGACAAGCAGCTTGGACTCGAGCATTTTAAGTTTAGCACTGCGCTCCTCATCGGAATTGGACTCATTCTCAGTATCGCTAGAGTCCTCGCTAGATGAATCGCTTGCATCGTGCTTGGAGGTGCTCGAATAACCATGATGATGATGGGCCGCATTTGCAACTGGCTCATCGGGTATATTAGCGTAGCGCATCTCGAATACATCCTGCAATTTACGTCCCATGGCAACAACATCGTGATCTGGCGGATTATATTTGTAACAGTTGGTGAATATTAATCGCACATCCGCTGCAAATTCCGGCGCGCTTTTATATTCGCGATTGTCCATTTTACGCTTCACAGTGCCCAAATCCATTGGCTTCTTGATGATATCGTGATAGTCGTGCAGACCCAACAGCTCAGCATCCACTGGCTTATAGAAGGGCCATGCATAGCCCGAGTGCTTTTTTGAAAACAACTCCTTGAGTATCTCATTGCATGACTTGAGTGCATCCGATAGTTTCTCCTTGGACTTGGCACCCGACACACCGCCAACGACACCGCCGGCAACCATACCAGGCACACCAGCAACACCCAATGGGGACATTGGATAGCCTGAGCCCTGGAATGTAAGATCCTGTTGTCAGATTGATCGATATTGTTGTCGATGATCGATAGTTGATTCATTTCGTTTTGATTTGATTTGTTTGATTGTTCGTTTAATTCGATTGTTGATTGACGATTGTTGATTGTTGATTGTTGATTGGTTGTGCGTGGTGTATGTGCAATGACAATGACGATAACGATAACGATAACGATAACGATGGTCAAAAACGATAAAGAAAAGAAAAAAACAAAGCGGCAATGGGTTAGAGAGCATGTACAACATGGTTTCAGATATATATATATTCAAGTTTACATATGTGCTTAGCAATATTCATGTAAATATATTTAGAGCTGAATAACAATCTTGTATAATTATCGATAACAATTTCTATGGGTATCGATCTAATCTCCTACAATGATATTAACTCCCTTTTCTGTCGATTGATAGCACTCCTAATATACAATTCATTTTAGTCTTCTCAGTATTATAAAGATATTACCAAAAAATAAATTATAATATTTATCGTCTTTCAGCTCTAGGACAAATTTGGACGATCTCAAATCATAAGTGTAAAAGGCAAAAGGCAGCGTTTAATATATGAAAATAATTATTGTTGTTACTGTTGTTGTGGTTGTGTTGTGATAAATGTGTAGTGTGTGTGTGTGTGTGTGTGTTTGTGTTGGTGTAGGTTTAGCTGTAAGTTTATTAAATAAATCTAGGTTTACGTGCATCTGGAATTTGTTTGTGTGTACGTGCGCTTAAAATGTGAGATCAAAGATATACATACAGCTGATTTGTTTTACTAGAGCTTTTTAGAAATTTCAAAATCACTAAGACAAAATATAGTAATATTACCATTTTTTTAGAGTTGTATATCTTTCAGAAAGTACTAACTAATGTTCCTTCAGAATTAACTGAAATTGTTTATCCTTTCTCTCTACAACTCTGTCTTATATTATTATTCCCAAATTTAGATTTTAGCTTTCAATTTTAAATTATTAACTTTGATTTCGATTAGTTTTTAAATGTACATACATTGTTTTGACTGTTCATAGTTTGAAACAATAAATAAAGAACTGATTGCTGATTGAATTACCTACTGAATGACCCAACATATGTGCATTCATTTTAAATCATTTCTATATGCTCCTAAACTTTGTTTATTCTGTTGTTTACTTTCTGCCTTGATATTAAATAAAATTTAATTCATTTTAAACTAAATTTGAAGATTCTCAATATTTTGGGTTTAAGTGAGAGACACTCACACGCACACACACAGATATGTATACACTACATATCTACCACAGACAATTGCAATTTGGAAAAAGATAGAAAACGTCTGACAATTGCCTCTTACCTTCTTGCCAATTACCTGACGATTCGATTCCCGCCGCGTCGCTATTTTGGCCGCTTTGGAGTCCATTTGGGCATAGGGTGATTCGAATGCATTCGCTGTGGGTGTTGTGGTGTCGGCCTTCCGTTTGACGCCCTTTTTCATTTTAGCTGGCTGTTGTGGCGGTATCACAGCATCGACCACGCCCACACCCACACCCGCCGTACTATTCACATAGGCCTGCACCGCGTTGGCGGCGTTCACGGCAGCCGTTGGTATTGTCACTCCTCCGCCAGCAGTGTTATTGCCACCACTTGCGGCACTAGCCGCTACTGCTGCCGCTTGAGCAGCTGCTGCCACCGCTGCAGCATTGTTGCCATCGAGCAGGGAGCTGCTGTTGAGGGACGTCTGTTGAGCACCAGCTCCATAGCCGGCACCGCCACTCTGCGCAGGATTTAAGAGGCTAGCCATGGCCGCATTTAGTGCCGCATTTGCTGTGGCAGTTGTCGTTGTATTCGTACTACCTGGCACCGTATGCGGTGGCATTGTGCTAATCGGTGGTATGCACGGTGCAACGCCTCCGGCTGTTGATGAAACCATGCCGCTAATTGCGGCAACAGGTCGAGAGTTTGCTGCAAGAGCTGCTGCCGCCGCCGCTGCTGCTGCTTGCGCTGCGGCTGCTGCTGCTGCTGTTGCCGATGATGGTGTTGTTGCCACTGAAGCTGCTGATGACTGTGACAGACCCATGGAAGGCAGCTGTGAGGATTGTGCGGCTTTACCAGATGATGGTGTACTAGTTGCAGCCGCTGATGTTGCACTATTGCTACTTGCAACACCAGCAACAGTTGCTGCGGCACTGCTGCTAGTGGCTGCTTTGGGTGCTGCCGGTACACGTTGCTTCTTTTTGCCACCTTTCGCCGTTACTGGCTCCAATTCGAGCTCCTCCTTGGGCATCGATTCGACCTTCTGCAAAAATACCTTTTCCAGTGTTTGGGCCATCACAACAACATCTTCACCAGGCTTATTGTACACATAGCAATTGGTGAACATGGTATTAAAATCGGTAATCGCCTCCTTGGCTGACCAATAATAATTATTCTCCAATCGCTTCTTAATCGTACCCATGTCCATTGGTTGCTTTATGATCTTGTGGTAATCGGGCAGGTTCAGTTTCTTTGCATCGACGGGCTGTTGAAAGGGCCACGAAAAGTGATGCTTCCATATGACCTTCATCACGGTTTTTATCAAATATTGCAATTGATTTGTATTGCGTCCCGGTCGCTCCTGTGGTGGCACAACCGGTGGTTGAACAATACCATTAACGGGCTCCACAACGGGCTCATAACGTGGAGGTGGCTCGTTGGATGACATGTTTATTGTGCTTGACTTTTCTTATTGTAGGTATGTATATATTATTATTGTTAAGATCAACTAATGTTGCTGTTGTGGTTGCTGTTGTTATTGCTCCTCAAATTGACTGAGACGGCCGACGCACAACGCACACACAACGCACACACGCACACGCCCGGGGCCGTCTCGTCCTGGTCAAGCGTCCTGTTTTGTACACCCGCTCAGAGCAGCCAATAATGTACTGCTCTGGTGCTGATGCTGATGATGGTTTTGCTTCTATTTCTATTTCGTCTGCAGCTTCTTCTATTGCTACTACTGCTCCTGTTGCTCCCGTTGCTCTTGTTGCTCCTTCTGCCAATGCAGATCTCCTTCTGCTGCAATCTTTCAACTGATGTTGCTGCTGCTGCTGCTTCTTCTTCTACGGCTGCTGTTTGGTTTTGTGTCCGTTGCATACTCAGCAAATTGTTGTCAACTGTGTATTTTTTTTTTTTTTTTTGTGGGATAAATTTAAGATTAGCAAATGTTCTTTATTTTGAAACTTAAATTTTATTACTTACCACCACTTGCCGGTGTCGTGGCTGGACTCCTCCAGATATCAGTTAGTTTAGTTTCTGTTTCGAATACAGTTCAGTTTAAGTTTGGTTGGCATTGTGATGCCTATTTTGTTTTAACTTCTACTGGATTCTGTGGCTTTTTCTTTGATTCCCCTTCACAGCTGCTGTTTTTTTATTTCTGCTGTTGGCTCTTCCAAATTGTAAAATTAATTAATTTGCTTCTTTTCCACTTGAGTTGTTCTTCAGTGAATCTGCATAAAATGAATAAGCACGAAAAATAAACTGTCAGTTGCATTGATTATTATCAACCAAGATTATCGATACATATGAAATTAGAAATGACAATATTGACAGTTCATATATTTTCTATTAATTGAGCTGATAAAATACAATAAAATATACACAAATGTAAACACGTCGATATAAATGCCGGCCGGTTGTATGTACATACATATCAAAAAATAAAAAATAAAAATTGGGTGAATGCAAAATGCAAAAGCTTTTGCACTTTTACATTTTCTCAACAATAATTGCTGGCAATAATTATACACTACACACACACATACACATTGCAACTAAATTTTGTTATTCGTTACATAAACAAAAAGTAGTTAAAATAAACAAAATACAACTGCAACACAAACACAGTCTTATGCACACACGATTATTGGTTCCTCCTGCGTTTGCTAAATGTTATGGGCAACAAAACTAAAAAAAAACGTACTATACTCAAAAACAAATAGCAACAGCAACAAAAATCTGCAATTTTTGTAATTTGCTTGACGTTTTCTTCTATGACAATTTTCTTTTTACACACGCTGCAGCTGCTGTTGCTTCTTCTTCTTCTTCAGGTTTTTTGTATTACGCTTTGGCTTGGCCTTTATTTTTCCTTTTTTTGTTTTTTCGTATCTCTCTGCGAGTGTGTGTTTGTTTGTGTGTGTAGTTACTTTGCCGCCGTTTTGGCACTCACGGCAACAACAGCGCAAACATCACCAGTCGAACAGAGCGGCGAGTCAACTTTCGAAATTCGAAAATGAGAGGGAGAGCGAGTTACACACACACACACAAAGACAGAGAGATGCAATCCATACATATGGCTGTCCCGTTTACACATGTCTGGCTTTGAAATGATTTGGCAGGCGCAATAAAATTAAATAATTTTAGAAACGGCTAAAAAAAAAAACAATGTTCTACAAACTCGAAATATTTATGGAACTGATTGATTTTAAACATTTTACGATGCTGCCTTTCAACTCAAATAAATTCGTAAAGATATGTAGAGAAGTATACATACATATGGATGTATGTATGTGCATATATATGGCGCTGAATGGAACGCCCGTGTTTGGTGTATTGGTGATGGGAGAAATTCACCACACCGCCAACTTAACTTGGTTATGTTCCGTTGTTTCAACAGTAGCAACATGATTCATGCATAATAAAGTCTCTTTGTTTGTTGTTGGTGTGTAGTTGCACATTACAAGCGCACTCACACAGTCATAAATCCATGAAAACAAAAAGCTATACGTAATTTCGGTTTTAACACCCTCGCTATTAACTTTCAGGGATTGTGGCAAGATTGATGAATGACGAGGTGGAGGTGGGGAAGGATGGACTCTCTCACACACATACACATGCACTCATACCAAACATAATTCTTTCACTCAAATGTACACACATACAGTTGTTGTTATTAGCCAGCACAGTGGTTCACAACAATGTATATAAATTTCATACATATCGTAAACAATGTTTTACCTGTAACATATGCAATTTTATGTACAAAAATGTCGGCATTTGCCGGCCGGCAAATAATGTCAATTTTTTTTTCCTTTCACCTCAAGAACTCTTTGCAACTTTACACGTTGTACAAAAATATTCACAAATTAATTACGTAAAACACTGATTTTAAACCACTGTAGAAATGGCTGGGACTTTGTTTTGTCTCTGTGTGTGTGAGTATTTGCTCTCTTGGTGACTGTAACTTTGCGGTTACGCTTTGTTGCCGACCGCTTAAAAAAAATTCAGTGACGCGAAATTCAAAACGGAAGAACATAGAAAACAACAATAGAACCAAGTCGTCAACAAATGACGTAGGCATTACGACAACAGTCGAGTGAATATTTTTATAATGCGCAATTATTTGTTTTATTTAAAAATTATAAATATATAAAGAAAACATACGCCAATTGCAGCAGATCTACTCTCCGCTCTCCACATTTTCGCTCTTTTTCACTATCTCATTCATTCTCACAACAAAACAAAACATTTACTGGCAACGCACACACACACAACACACACACTCAGACATCACGAACAGCAAACGTGCTGTTGTAATTATGTAGTACAGTAGACGACTTTGAGTTTTCAACAAAAATTGTACGTAGAACGCAACAACGTAACACGAACGTAAGCTCGTCGTCATACTTCGGGTTGAGAGCGGCACAAGCGTTCGGCATTCGTTGTACTTCGTGTATGCATTAGTATATGTAACGGACCGCGCCATACATTTGATATGTGTGTGTGTGTGTGTGTGAGTATGAATTCAAGGCAAACACGATGACGTCGAATTAGGAAGAAGAAGCAAGCAATGGCATGCATTGACTCTGTGGGCGTGACGAAAAGGGGCGGCTAACCAGAGGCGGCAAAAAAGAAAACAGACCTACATTTTGTATATTGACAATTAAACGCTAGGCGGTTAATAATTAACTCAAATCGTAGTTGCTTGTTATGAATGCATATATGTATATATCTCTTGTATTAATTTGGGGCAACAAACAGGAAGAATCATGCTACTAAGTTAGTTTATCAACAAAGGTCAACAACAGTGCAAATATGTGCGCTAAAAATACACATATACAGTCTGTGTATAGCATTCAAGAATTTCATTCAAATTCAAGAAGTGCGCACACATTCATTAATTATTATTTTTTTGCCCGCCTGCCTGCACTTGAACTACGCGCAAAAAAATTTATTTAAATAAATAAAATACAAGTGATCAACACACATACACACGATAAGATTTCGTGACTGGCATCAACTTGGGTTAGAGTGAGACAACAGTCCGCTACGTAATACGTATTCCAAATGCAAATATGGCGGCAGCGGCACGAGACACACAAGAGCCATCAAAGACCACAGCAAGGGAGAGAGAGAGAGAGATTGATTGTATATGTATGCAAGTAAGAGACTGAGTGTCTCTATTTTTCGATTCTAGAGTTCGAAAGTGAAAAAGGCAGGCGGCAAAACAGCAGCAGCAGCAACTGTTGTTGTTGTTCTTGTTCGCTGTATCTGCAAGTATGTGCCGACTCTCAGAGAGAGAGAGAGAGAGAGAGGCAGCATCGCTGCTGCTGCAGCGTCTTGTTGGTTTTTAAATAAAAACAAATGTTTCAATAAACAATAAGTTCACATTAAAACAAACCAATTTAATAATTAATCAGATAAGATAAAGGGGATCATTTGTTGGTTGTAACCTTCAGTTTTAAAAAATTATATATACGACAAAAATGACAATAAAATCTACAAAATTGAAAAAGTTAAAATATAAAAGTCCTTTTTCAGAAACCAAGGCTGTCACATGTTTCAAAACGGTGGAGCCCCCTTTCGACAACTTTTGGTATCAAACTGACATAAATATATGTAAACCCTTGAAAAAGAACAATTCTGGTAGAATAAATCAGCTTATAAGACAATTTCACCTCTACGTTAATAAATTGTGCTAATAAATGCACGAACTAAAAGCCGGTTAACGGCTTGCAAAAGCATCAATGAAGTTTTTATATCCAATGTCCCTAGTCACAACATTGTGATAATAGGAAAATAAAATTTATATTAAATCTAATTAAAATGTAGGAATTTTCCAAAAAGAACTAAATCAATTCCAATAAAAATGAAATATTTTCTTGCAAATTTCGAGCGTTTTCTTTTTGTTATATTATTTATAAATATAATAATTATAACAGGTATTCCACACCTATTATAAGGTTTAAGCCTTTTAATTAGTTATTAAATAAATAATTTTAATAAAGCCTAAGAGCCTAGTCAATTTTCAGCTACATTTAATTTTGCGCGCCAAATGCAATTGTCACACACACTCTCACACAGACAGATATACTATACGTCCCAAAATGAAGAACCGGCAAATTAACACATTAACTCTTTGTTTACAATTTTTGTATATTTTTAAGATTTTGTTCTATCGATAGAAAAAGAATCTGCATGAATTTAATTAATTTGATATTTAAGACATCTATTAAAAACTATCAATGAATGCAGAAAAGAATCAATTTAGTGACTGAAATTATTTTAATTGTTTAAACACATTTTTATACTGCATAAAATCTTATTCTTACTCAGCACTAGCTGTTACAATAACTTTAACAGGACATAGTTGAACTTTTACCGTGCTTATCAATTTATTCAACATTCTAATACATATTGTGAAACACACTTTTTTTTAGAGGGGTAGTAAATAATCGGCAAAGAAAATAACAATGCAGCTGCCTGTCACAGAGGAAGGGTTGCAGTGCAACTTAAATGAAGTCTCGACATCTTTGACAATTATATTATAATTTAGAATGTCTCATATTGGACATAAGAATGACATTTTCAGTATAGCAAACTTAATCGATCTAAATTGACACTTGTATGGAGTTTGTGTGTGTAAGTTAGAGGAGGATGGGAGGGACAAACGGGGGTAGAGGGAATGCCACACGTGCTGCTTCAAACTGAACTGCATTAACATTCTACATATTAAAATTAATCGCTGACCGACATCTGCTCACTTACATTATTGTTGTTGTAGTTAAAAAAAATCTTGTTATTGCATCCGATAAATTAATAATTAAAATTT
Source organism: Drosophila testacea (assembly GCA_035043265.1). NCBI lineage: Eukaryota > Metazoa > Arthropoda > Insecta > Diptera > Drosophilidae > Drosophila > Drosophila testacea. The sequence continues at coordinate 6,361,129 of JAWNND010000229.1, forward strand.
GTTTGTTTTGGGAGTATCCAAATATTGATGTTGTCGCGGATTCCGTATTGAGATATTTTTGTTGTAGTTTTATTTCATATTTGACGAAGGGAACTTAATAATTTGCTTTGTTGTCGTTTTGACTTAATTTTTTGTTGTTGTTGTGTATATATAATTATATATATTAACAAATACAACACGCAAATTATACACAATTGTTAAGTGTAACTGTAAAAAAAAAACAATATTACATTTACTTATTTATATTACAACGAGCACAGAATATTATTGTTTTTGGTTTTGTTACGTTTTTGATACGTCAGAGGAACATCACAACAAAGTGTGTGCACATGACGTAGCGACGTAGAACACGACGACGTAAGCGATTAACGATAAACTGAGACGTCATTACGTTACGTTAAAAACAGCGGCGGCAAAACAGCGCGACACACACATATACATACACTTACAGGTATACGCGCAACGACTACGTAACGTATTAACGTATGCACACGCTACATACACGTAATAATATAATAATACAACAAATTTATGTATATATCTGTATATAGATATATATATCTTTTTCTTTTAACACAGATGTGTATTATACGTAAATAAATTAAAAGCCAAGTGAAACTTTGCTGGTATTAATATTTGTATGTTTGTTGGTGTACGTGTTTTTCTTTAAATTTTTTTTTTTAATTTTTGTTAATATTCACTGCCTATTGCTAAACGCACACAGACACAACACACGCTACACACTCACACACACAGCGTCAGATAGTCAGCCCTGTTTCTTCTTCTTATACAGTGCTGTTCGTTGCCACCACCAAAAAAAAAAAACGTAAAATGAAAATGAAAAAATTGTCATGTCCATTGAAGTCTCACAATTTTCAAATGCATTTTTGGCGCAAAATTCATCGGATTTGTAAGAAATTTGATTTGAAATCACAGCGCATTACATTCAATTAGCACTTGTTTAACAATTTATATAATTTTTTTCCGTTTTTACCACAATTTTTTAGCAATTTCTACACACCGATACCGATATACGTACGCGCTACAATTTTCGACATACGCGCGTTTCTTGTGAGTAAAGCAGCCGTCGTTGTCGCCATCAAATATACAAAAATTTTTCGAAATTACTCAAAATGCGAATACACACACACATGCACATACACACAGGGAAAGGCGAGCGCACGCGTACACCAATTGCTATATAGCGGCACTGCTCATACACAACGCGCAATAGACGTGCGTGCAAATGCAGCCGACATACTAGTGTTGCGTTAGTTGCAGAGAGCGCGAGAGCGGACACGAACACGGACACTGTGCATGTGCGACATATCGAAAGCGTCTGTCTCACTCAACTGTTCTCTGGTGATGGTGGCCGCTGTTTGTGGTTGTGAATTTTCGATGTGTGCGTGTGTTCGAGTGTGTGACAGAAGCGCGCATGAAAAAATGCACGATGAACAAACGTAACGACGAAACAAAATGGCTGTCTCACAATATTTTTCTTGCATCGAAAATGTTGTTATACGCTTTGTTTCGGTTTAAGCACCTTAAGCGCCCTAAATTACCAAACTACAATTAGCTGAATATTCATTCGGTTTGGTTTGTGTGCGCCGCTTGTACAATTTTTCAGCATTTACATATTATTATCTACATTTTAGCATTGACTAGCACATTTTTTCGTGTTCATTTCAGCACGTAGCGGCGCGTGTACTATCGTTTGCGATTGTTAATAATAGCTCGATATATCGATATATGAGAATCTGTCATATTGACACATAACAGACGTACAAACGATGCCATCGACCTAATGGAGTATTTTTTGTTATCGCTAGCCAGCTGCTAACCAGCAACACTAAAGTTGGGATTTTTTGTTGAATTTGCTGATTAAGCACAATTGGTAATTTTTGTGACGTGAACTTAATCTGTAAATCTGTTTCATACAAATCACTTCATAAATCTATCGCTAGTGAGCGTCGACGCTGCGGCAGAGGTACGAATTCGTCAGCACTAGCACAGTTACGTTGCTGTTACACTTACAGTCGCTGTTAAATTTAACAGCCTCTGTTACATCTCTGTAACGTCGCAGATCTCCAATTTTTTAAATAAATAAAACTGTTTTATTAAAAAATTAGATAAAATTAAAACAAACCAAATTAACTGAAAATTAAAGACAATAAAGCGTATTCTTTAATTACGTGCTTCGTGCTTGTAGTTAATCTGGGCCTCGTTCCTAAAACCATCTATAAAATTCAGGAAAATTACAGAAAATTCTAAAAAAAAAAGTCTATGCGAAATCTCCTCTCTCTCGCAATTAGTATCCCGGAAGGAAGTTCGAACAATTTAAATAATTAAAATCGACTAGAAATTTTTTATATACTTCCCTGAAATTCCCAGATTTTTTAGACATTATTTGTAGGAACTTGGCAATACATTTTTTAAAAGAATCCATATAGCTTATCTAATTTATACTTTCATTGATTTGTTAAAAAAAAATCAATTTGTTACCTTAAAAAACAGTTTTTATTTAATTTTAAACAGTGCGTTATCCGTTTTATATAGATATTCATCGGTATGCGGGCGCCAATTTGATTTTTGAATGACCCCAGGACTATCATCCGTCCGATAGTGACATGTCACGATCTACCGATTCTTGAATTGATTTCGTCAGAGATATATCACGAAAATGAATTAACTGATGTATCGATATTTCAATATTTTGTTAACAACAACTCTACAAACCGATAAGCGATAAGTCCTCTAAAATTTGGACGATAAATATAAGCAATAATTGTGCAAAAGGGTATGTACAAAATATCTATACAAATTGTAGCAACATCAAGCTAATACGTTGAAAATCTAAAACTGAAAAACAATAATTTCGACAAAATTCAACTATACAGCACAACGTACGACGCCATTTGTTGGGAAAATCAAGCGGCGATACACACGCGTGCGCATACACAGACATACACAAACTTCTCACCGATACCAATACTACCACTAATAATAGTAGGTCGTCATGCCACGAGGAGTGTTTGTTGACCACAAAGCCCGCAGCCGCCACTTTACATCGCCGGAGGAGCTGCAACAGGAGTCCGAGAAGGAGAGTCATCAGTCCAGCGGCAGCGGAAGCGAGAAGGAGGAAGGAGACCAAAGCGGCGCCGCCGCCGGCACTTCCAAACAGCCGGCATCGGCGTCCTCATCGTCTGCAGCAGCCCGTAAACCTGTAAAGCCGCAACAGAGACAGAAACAGAAACAACAGCAGCGCAGTTCATCCGATGAGGAATCCGATGACGGTGACGATTCCGATGATGATTCGGAGGCGGAAGACAGTGATTTCAAAAAGGGCTTGGCCTCGCTCATTGAAATCGAGAATCCCAATCGTGTGACCAATAAAGCCACACAGAAACTATCGCAAATCAAATCGCAAATCTGCGGCAGAGGAATTCGTCAGCACTAGCACAGTTACGTTGCTGTTACACTTAAAGTCGCTGTTAAATTTAACAGCCTATGTTACATCTCTGTAACGTCGCAGATCTCCAATTTTTTAAATAAATAAAACTGTTTTATTAAAAAATTAGATAAAATTAAAACAAACCAAATTAACTGAAAATTAAAGACAATAAAGCGTATTCTTTAATTACGTGCTTCGTGCTTATAGTTAATCTGGGCCTCGTTCCTAAAACCATCTATAAAATTCAGGAAAATTACAGAAAATTCTAAAAAAAAAAGTCTATGCGAAATCTCCCCTCTCTCGCAATTAGTATCCCGAAAGGAAGTTCGAACAATTTAAATAATTAAAATCGACTAGAAATTTCTTATATACTTCCCTGAAATTCCCAGATTTTTTAGACATTATTTGTAGGAACTAGGCAATACATTTTTTAAAAGAATCCATATAGCTTATCTAATTTATACTTTCATTGATTTGTTAAAAAAAAATCAATTTGTTACCTTAAAAAACAGTTTTTTATTTAATTTTAAACAGTGCGTTATCCGTTTTATATCGATATTCATCGGTATGCGGGCGCCAATTTGATTTTTGAATGACCCCAGGACTATCATCCGTCCGATAGTGACATGTCACGATCTACCGATTCTTGAATTGATTTCGTCAGAGATATATCACGAAAATGAATTAACTGATGTATCGATATTTCAATATTTTGTTAACAACAACTCTACAAACCGATAAGCGATAAGTCCTCTAAAATTTGGACGATAAATATAAGCAATAATTGTGCAAAAGGGTATGTACAAAATATCTATACAAATTGTAGCAACATCAAGCTAATACGTTGAAAATCTAAAACTGAAAAACAATAATTTCGACAAAATTCAACTATACAGCACAACGTACGACGCCATTTGTTGGGAAAATCAAGCGGCGATACACACACGCGTGCGCATACACAGACATACACAAACTTCTCACCAATACCAATACTACCACTAATAACAGTAGGTCGTCATGCCACGAGGAAAGTATGTTAACCACAAAGGCCGCAGCCGCCACTTTACATCGCCGGAGGAGCTGCAACAGGAGTCCGAGGAGGAGAGTGATCAGTCCAGCGGCAGCGGAAGCGAGAAGGAGGAAGGAGACCAAAGCGGCGCCGCCGCCGGCACTTCCAAACAGCCGGCATCGGCGTCCTCATCGTCTGCAGCAGCCCGTAAACCTGTAAAGCCGCAACAGAGACAGAAACAGAAACAACAGCAGCGCAGTTCATCCGATGAGGAATCCGATGACGGTGACGATTCCGATGATGATTCGGAGGCGGAAGATCGTGATTTCAAAAAGGGCGTGGCCTCGCTCATTGAAATCGAGAATCCCAATCGTGTGACCAAAAAAGCCACACAGAAACTATCGCAAATCAAAATTGATGAGACAGCTGGAGGGGCTGCCATTAAACCAGAATTAACCCGTCGCGAACGTGAAGAAATTGAGAAGCAAAAGGCACGCCAGCGTTATAAGAAACTCCATGCAGCTGGAAAAACAACTGAAGCTAAAGCAGATCTAGCGCGTCTGGCGCTTATCCGTCAGCAGCGTGAAGAGGCAGCCGCTAAGCGAGAAGCGGAGAAAAAGGCAACAACCGATTTATCCAAGAAGCCGCTGTCCAAATAGTAAACAACTTTGTAACGGGATTATGGCAATAGCGATTTAGTTAAGTATTCGAACTCGAATTTCGTATTTCGAATAATTTACGAAATGTACGAATTTCGCATTTCGAATAACATACGAATCGTTATTTATTTTTTTTTTAAAACACGGTAGCATCAACAAATTGTGAGAAAATTTATAAATCAATCCATGAAATCAATATACATACATAATTAATTCGTTTGAACACATCAACAAGCGCTTAGTTAAGATTTGATTATTGAGGTATACAAATCTGTTCTTAAATTAATTTAACGCAGTCTTTTTGTAATTGAGAGTTATATAAATAAATATATATATATGTAAAGGCACATATATGTATATATATACATATATATATATATATATATATATATATATATATATATATATATATATATAAAGAATAACAATTTGTGTTCAGATTATAAGATTGGATCCATCTATCATCATAACACACCAAGTGTTGTCTAAAGTTGACAGTAAAAGTTAGCTTTGTATACCCTTGCAGATTGGTATTAGAAGTTTGTCACGAAATATGTAACGCATTGTTGGAGGGGTCGCAGACCCCATACAGTTTATATATTCCTGATCGGGACGACGAGATGAGTTGATATAGTCAATATGTTTCTATGCAAACTAGTCGCTCAGTTTTGCAGCTATCTTAAAATATCTCACAGTATCGTTCCATACATATATCCAGACCAAATTTGGTAAAAATCGGCATGCTTTTTCTTTCTTTCTAAATAATTATTTTTTTAAATGATAACAAACTTATTATATCATCTACATTAAGTTCGCGGTCTTCCTATGTGTATATTTCTGCCGATATAACAATAATCATCATGAAGCTCTAGATTTATCTGCTGCCAGTCATGGCTTTAACTTTGTAATTTGTTCAACATTTTTGCAAATAATCTTTTTGGAAAATAAATATGTTTATCGAGGCAGGGTTTAAGTACAGATAGGAAAATACAAGCTGGTAATTTAAATCTCTCATTATCAGATTGGATTGTTTTTATGGCTGCCTTAGCATCAATACAATTATTAAGTCTGAGACAGTTCCTAGATGTCGCAATAAAGTGTACCGCTCAAGTGTAATGTTAATCATTTAATTCATGTTTCCATATGTAGGTATAATCTAGTCAAAAAACAAATACAAACTATATGTGTAGGTGCTTAAAAACTATATACAGGGTCAATTGCAGTCGTCTACACAACACCCCAGACCTCCTCGAATGCGGTGCAGAGTTTGGAGCAAGCAATTGCCGCTGAAAGCGGATAGTTACTTATAGAGAATAGCTCCTCAGTGTAATCCGTCTTAAGGACACCATGAGCAAAGGCTCCAATGACCATAACCACAGGCTCATCGTAGGGTTTACTGCCCTCCTCGCCATGGGGCACTAGCTCACGGCAATTGGGCACCAGTTTGCCAGAGAAGGACATGGCATATTTCTTACAGCCAACTGGCAAATGATCTGTTATTGGGTTCTTGATGACACTCATCAGTCGACGCGATGTGTCATTGGCGCGTATTTGAAACTTGTGAAGTAGCTGGACCATTAAACCGGCGAAACGTTTAAAAGTACGCGGAATACGCGTCTGTGGGTTTATCTCAATAAGTACATTGTGCTCGGTGCGAACAAACACCTGGAGTAATCCAGCACGATTTAACGGTGAATCGAAGAGCATCAGCAGGCATTGATGGGTGATATCTGGACGACATGAGCCAGGATCTCGTTGGTTTTTCCTCATAATTCCCGCATGATCGTCACAGTTTAACAATTCGAAAGTGTTGTGCACCTAGAGTATAGCCAGAGCGTGTTTACTGATATTGATATGTCACAAAAAGTCTTTTTTGTATTACCCACCTTCACCGTCTCCAGCTGAGCACCCTCCAGCACGATTATCAATCGCTTTTCGGCGGCATTAAGATGAAGTAATTTGAATTGCTTCTTGTCCAAATCGAATTCCGGATCGTCGGCTTTGCGACCCACAAATTTACGTTTTCGATTTATTACTTTGCCCTGACCACCCATAACTGTTGCAGGCTCCTAATGTTATTTCGTTATATTCGTATACGATTTGATTACAAAAACAAAGGCCATGTGCACGCGGATTAGAGCTGGCACTACAATAGATTATTTCACAAAAAAAAAAATTGGGAACATCGATTTATTTCCACCTCTAACGCAGCTGAGGCAATAGAGATGTGTAATCGATCCAAATCGTATTGGTCCTGCCAACTTGTCTCAAAAAGGCCTGCTTGTCATCGTTGGCTCCATATATTCATATCGGTACATTTTTCGGAGGGATGCAAGAACTTCGATGTTTGACCAATCGATTTTTACACCATCGACTATTTCAAAAATCAATTAAAGATCGTTTGGCCGCCCTTTTTAGTTCAGAGTGGCATGCCCGCATGCCAGAGAGACTGAACGTGTTTTTAACGATGTTGGGGATGGCAATGTTCATGTCCCGCCAGAGACACACAAGCCACCAACCAAGGATGATGTCTATCTGCAGTTTATGAACGAAATGCAGGGTCTCCTGTAGCACAAACATCATCACAATTAGCAAGAACATACAATGTATTGCCTAGGAGCTTATACATTAATGTCTTTAGTTTAGATTCGATTATTTAGCTAGAGATAAAAAGAAGTCCATTACAAATTCAAAACAATCTCCAACTGGTAAAAGAGTCAAAGATTGCTCAAGGATTCCTCAGTTTTTACTACCGAAGATTATTATTATTATTATTGTGTGCGTAGTTTGATTTAATGTCGCGGTTTTTTTTATCACTTGAATTAAAAAGAGATGCAAAATACCCTCTCGCATACTTTTGAAACTTATTTAACTACAATGTTATTAATATATGTATATATTACTAGTCTAGTGCTATTATAATCGCCTCGTTGCTCGTTTTAACTCCCCGATCACCATTACAATATTTCCTACTTATTTAGACTAAGCTTCATCTGAATCGGGCTGATATAAAGATCAACTCTTGAATTACGTATTTCTTGGCAAACTAAAGCTAGATTATCCAACTTAAATAAATAAATTATTTTGTCAAGACAGTTTTTAGTTTGTGTACTTTTTTGCTAGTTTTTATTTCACCTTTCATTCAATATTTGGTTTAAAATATTATTAGGAAACTTCGTTTTCTGTTATAATATATTCAAATGTTCTGTTTATAATATATTCAAAATTAATATTGAGAAAATAAGATCTCAATTCGAACGAACACGTTTGATCACAAGCTGCTCGCTGAATAACTTTTGGGAATTCCCCTATTTACACTTTATAAATGTTATGACTATTTGGTTGTAGTCTTTGTCTCAGTTGTTCCCTCGGTTGCTGTAGTTGTAGCATACACTGGAATTTTCTTCCTGGCAAATGGACGCAGCTCGATGAGATCGGATTTGAGCGAACGGAAACTTCTACGCAATGAATCCGACACCCGTTTGGAGTAACTGGTGCTATTGCTGCAGAGGGAGAGCTTATCCTCATTGGCTCCAGCCGATGAACGCGTCTCTTGCAGCGGACGCAGTTCGTCCTCCTTGAGATCAACACCGCTGCCATTGCCCTCAGCATTGAGCGTGTTTCTCAAGTACTTTCGATTAAAGTGCAACTGCGGTGTGCCCCATTTGCGTTCCAGATCTGCACCAGCACTGTTCTCATCCTCGGCATCCGGTGTAGATGGTGTGATCTCGCCGAGTGCTTCCTTATAGGTTCTGGTGATGATCATGCTAGCGGGAACACTTTTACCATTAACGCCATTGCTCCTCGTGTGGTAATCTACGCTCAGAGGCAGGCTCTGTCGAGCTGGTTTTATATGTCGCGGGGATTTAACCGCCATCACGGTCACCCGATAGTGTAGAAGCTGACAGAGGAGGAGGATAAGACAAAATTTGGATACTTGTGAATAAGTATAAAGAAGAAATAAGAATATGTAGGTTCAACTTTCACAAATTTATAATCATGGATAATGGAAGTAGTGAAACAAACTTAAAGTCTTTAGCTCCAATAGTTTCGGCTAGTCCGAGATCGGAAGGATATACTATTTTACCCATTTTATACACAGGAAATTGTAAAAAAAAATCATCTTCCGTCCACTCACCTTGTCGTCATCCACGAAGCGCGCCAATTCGTTGTGTCCAATTGAGACGCAGGTGCCCTCCATTAGGATGTCCCTATCGTATTCGCTGTGCACCGGAAACTTCTGGGTCAAGGATACCGCCTCATTGTCCGGCTGCAGCAGAGTCACCTCGTAGGCGTAATTGTATTTGCTTTCTCGCCGATTCGAGGTGCATGTCATGGTAAAAAGAATCCTCTGTTTGTCGTAGATCTCATAGAAGTTAAACATCTCGTCGTGGGCCTGGAACACATAGTAGCCAGTTAAAGGCTTGCGTCGCATTCCCATATTCCAAACAAGGTCCGCACTCGGGGATCGAAATAGCTTGTCCATGTGCTGCTCCTCCAAATGCTGCTTCCATTGCACCTCCCTGCCATGCCAACGGCAATCGCTCCACACACGTCCCATAAAGCACTTCATCGGCTTATAGATACACTGTTGCTCATGCCACGGCAATAACGCCACTGGCATCCTCACCGTACATCCTCCCGCGGAGTGACTGCATCCAAAGTGCGCCTTCGCACACAATGCCTCAATCGTCAGCGATCTTGAGCTAGTGAATCCTTCCTGAAAGTTACAAATAAGACTTTTATAAGATATTTTAAAGTATTCTTAAAGTTAATTATTTTATGTTTAGATTGGATATACATATAGTGTTTATATTTTTCTTTCTTTTTTAAACCTTTCTTAGTCGAGAAAGTTGAAGCCTAAAATTAAGTCTGGGGGTTATTATTATAAAAATAGATGAGGTTATTTCTGTAATAATATTGTTAACAAAAACTCACAATATTTCAAGTAATATAAACGCTTCATTACTTTTATTTTCTAATAGTCAATACTTTCTATAAAAATTCATTAATAAAAAAATTGGTCGAAGATCTTGTTTCAATATGGAAATGTGCATAAATAAATTCGGATAAAGTGTTACAATCGCTTGATTTTTGATTAAATTTATACTAAATAATATTTGACGTCTGAAATTTGGATAGATTTTTGTAAAATGCATGAGAAACTTCTAAATAATGGAGTAAGTCTAATCAAATTTCAATTTAAAAAGTCTTCTTTTTTCGAAACTTTAAAATTGTTTTTACAATTTACAGCTGTCCTAGAAACAATGGGTCTTACATGTTTCAAATCTTTGAAAAACACTGCATTGTTGCCAAAGAGCTTTAACTCGTCTCCGGATACTTAAAAAATAGTTGATCAATTTTGATAAGATTAAAGATATGTTAACTGATCAATCAAGTTATGAATAAATGCAAAAAAAAAGACAACCTGATATTTACACGCTTTGTGGCCGTTGACAAAGTAATACCGTATCATATCTCAGTAGTATCTGGTGCTTACACGTCACAAACTTGGGCGATAAGACGGATACAAAGGGTTGCGGTGTGAGGTGAGAATCAGAGTATAGATAATGCTTACCTAACGCTGACGTCAACGACCAAAAGAAGTGGGTGCTAAAGTATTTTCTTTAATTCTTTTTTTTTTTTTGAGTGAAAAGTCCAAGTTTTGACTTTATTTTGTGAATTTTGTGAATTTGGCAAGTGAATTATGAAATGAATATTAGTTAAGAGGGTGTATTTACATACCTTGCACAGTGGGCACATGAGAAGAATGCGTGTACACTGCTCGCAGACACTGTGACCGCTCTTGCAAAGCAACACAGGGGCCTTCATGGGACCCGCACAGCCGGGACAACGTAATTCCTCAATTAGACTCTCATAGTGCTTGGCCGATATAGTTGCTGGCGGAGATTGGGGAACATCTTCACTGATTGTGAGTGTTGTTGTTGGTGTTGAAGATGCGGTTGTTGTTCCAGCTGCTGCTGTTGTTGCTTCCGTTTTTATAGCCGACTCGGCAACACTGTGACGCTGTGTTATTGTTTCTCCATTGCTCAACGGAGTGCGTCCATCACCGGAGCCTGTGCTCCGTGTACGGCTCAACATAGGCGGTTTAGGTGGCGGCGACAGCGGTGAACGTAATGATGTGACAACGGATGGACTCGGCAATGTTGCATATTTCACATTCAATGCGAGACTGTTGGGTGGATTTGGTCTTCGTAGCTGAGGTTCCGGCTCCAACTCAGTTTCCTTTTCCGTGTCATGGTTGGACTCCTCTTTGATTTCCTTGATGGTGCTCTTAAGAAATATGCGACGCTGTTCATTAATCTGCTCGATACTCTTCAATTGTCCCACAATTGCAGGCAGATCATCTGTGATGGTGCACCCTGTAGATGTTTCTGTAGTTGTTGTCTTGGTGTTAGATGAAGATGATAATGAGGAGTAGGAGGTAGAGGAGGAGGCTTTTCCGTTCTCCTGTGTGGCATGGCCATTGCTGATGGCAACAGAGTCGGTCACGTCGGTCGTCATGTCGCTCATGTTTCCTGCTTGCTGCCTAATAAAATTGTGTAATCGCGACTAGAACTAGGCAAAAACAGCTCTCGACGCCTCAGCTCAGTTGTTATATACAAAAGCTAATATCACAGTGTGTATAACAGCGTATAACAGTGTGAGTGTGTGTCTTCTATCTTATCAGAGAACCGCCTAACTAGAATGCCAATCGATTTGGATTTTTGATATATGTTTCTACACATACACACACACATTTATATGTATACATATACATATGTACATACATATATAGAATGCAACGTTCAATGTTTCCTTCTTTTTTTATTGTTTTTGTACACAATAAAGTTAGTAACAGTTCGTCTCACTTGCGTCTTCAGTTAATTATCTATCGTCAACAACTACCGCCACATATGGAAATGTATTCTTTCAATTATTGTCATGTCCAATTTTCACCACGTTCCTCTTTTTAGACCCTGTACTTTAAAAAAGGTACAAAAGGGCCTATTATTATACATAAAGTATACATATTCTTGACCAGCATCTACAGCCTAGTCGATATAGCCATGTCCGTCTGTCTGTCACTTTTTTGAGCACCTAGATCTCAGTGATTGTAAGAGCTAGAGACACCAAACTTGGTATGTATTCTCATAAAAGTCTTGCATAGATCAAATTTGTTTTAGAATTTTGCCCCTGTAAATCGAGAAAGAAAATTTCAAAGTCGTTTATTTATTGTTAGAAGACCACCTCTAATGAGCCCTTGTTCTTACCACTATTCTCTTTTCACCACTTCTGTACAGGGTCTCCTACTGTCGAGCTTGCTCCACTGTAGCTTAATGTATCTATTTTTTATTTTTTCTTCGTTAGCATTTCCACCTATTAGTGCTGCATTTCTTTTGCGGCCAGAAAAAGCCGTTGAAATTATTGTCAATGTCATGGTAATTGACGAGGTTACTTGGGTTATTGGGGGTTAAGCGTCTAGACTCTAGAAGGTACTAGATAGCTGTACATATGCACAGCAGAGTAGAGCCCCAAAAGAACTGTTAAGTGCTTTATTTTTAAACTTTCCTGGAACATACAAACATTTATATTATGTATACAGAGTAGATTACAGTTTTTTTGATGGATCACTGACAAGTTGACATTATCGATCATTCAAAATAAACTTGATGGTTCCATGCTCCAGAAATGTGAAACGTCTCCTATTCAAATTTTCTCCCATTTCTGACATATTTTTAGAGACGCACAAATTGTTGTTAAACTTATAAAATAAATAAAGTACTTTAAAACATATTTTGTGGCTTGGTTTCAGAAGCACCAACAATTGCCTCCGACGCTTGTTGAAGATTTCTAGAACATTCCTGTATATCCATTTTATTTAACAACATAATCACAACTGAATATCTGTCACACAAACGTTTAGTTTGTTAAAGAATTGGAAATTGAATTGTTATTTTTGCAATAGCATTTTTACATTTTCACAAAGACAGTGTCTGTAAATAGGACGTTTGAAACGTAACGGCTGCGGTGCAGCGATATAAATGCATTTTGTGTGTCCGGCAACGCTTGTGCAGAGTTAACGTTTTCCGACTCATATGCAACGCTGCCTACCTGGGTCTCAATGTTTTTCGTCAGTCTGGCAACGCGGAGACATTTGGTGTAGAAATAACGACTGATATAAATTTAACTGCGATTAAGTACAAAAATGGAAGAGAACTCGTCGAAACATGTGCATGAGCACGCGTATTGCATGTCTTCCTCATCCCATCTCAGTTTCTCGTTTATGTGTGTATATGGGAATCTTATCAGTGATAGTCCAAGTAGTTAAAGTTGGGCAAATACTAGTTAAACCATAATATTTATATGATATGTATTGCAATCACAGAGACAGCATGTGGAGGAGCTTCAATGTGACGTTCAAGGTTATATGGGCGTCTCGAAACTGGGGATGTTTGTTAATTGGACTGCGCGCGCAGGTAGGCAACAGCATCCACAACCACCTACTTGTTATCTACATAGAAATAGTAGGTAATAAACGTTATAATAATAAACAGCAACATTGCTCGGTTAGTTGTGGTCACAGTCTCAGTCTTAATTATGGCACCACGGCATATACTTGAGCTCAGTGTGGATGAGCAGAGACGCTTCATTGACTCCTTTGATCTGATGATCAGTGACTGTGATGGAGTTATTTGGCTTCTAGTTGGTTGGATACCCGGCACCGGCGAGGCAATTAATGCACTTAAAGATGCCGGCAAATCCATCAAATTTGTGTCCAACAATAGTTTTCGCACAGATGATCAGTATATGGAGAAATTTAATAAAATTGGAGCTCGCAATGTCCATCACGATGATATTGTGCATCCAGTGAAAAGTATTGTCCGCTATTTGCATAACAATAAGCCTGGACAACGTGTCTACTCGCTCATGTCCCTGGAAGCTAATGAAACGTTGCGTAAGCACGGAATTGAGTATGAGTCGCTGGTGGGTTGAAAGCCACCTGTGTATAAGAAAATGTAGTATATCTAATTGTAAATTGTATTCACATCAATGCAGCAAATTAAGGAGCATTTAACATCGGCCACACTTGTGGAACATCTGGCAATTGAAGAACCTGTGGATGCAGTACTCTTTGACATACATTTGGATCTATCATATGTGGAATTGGCTAAAGCAATCCGTCATCTTCAGATGAATGAGAATTGCCAGCTTATAGCTGGCGGCAGTGATGTTATTATGCCCCTGGCTGATAATCTTAATGTGGCTGGCTTCTATGATTTCTTGCAGCATGTGAAGCGATATACGAATCGTGAGGCGACGTTCCTTGGTAAACCATCGCCCATTCTCGGCGAGATGCTAAAGAGCATGTACAACATCGAAAATCCCAGTCGTTGCATATTTGTGGGTGATATGTTGGTACAAGATGTGCAATTTGGTAAATCCTGCGGCTTTCAATCGCTGCTTGTCTTGTCCGGCAGCCTTACCAAAGATGATATGTATGCGGCACCGCCAGAAGCTCAGCCAGATTATTATGCCGATAGCCTGGCCGATTTTGTCCAATTGCTTAAGAATTTGGAATAGTCTTAAAGACAAACTCAGCATAGCTGCAACTTTATTACTTGTTGTTCTTGTTCTTGTTATCCATTGTTCCATTGAAATATAAAACATATATAGAAAACACACAGTCAGTTGATTAAGGGTAACTTAGAGCTCCAGATCCTCGGGATGATAAAGTTCTGTGAGCAATCGATAGACATAGGAGGGAGCATGACCGCCGCTAATTAGAAATAAATTAATAATAAAAAAAACAGCAAGCTATTATTAAATTCTGTCTCAGCAATTTGACAACCTACGTGTTGGATATGAAGAGCGTGACCAATTCAGGTGGCACATAGTCAAACTTGGGACTATAGACCTTGGCATCACGAGCTGGCAATGAATCATAGGCAATCACATCCTCAGCACAGCCAACCATATTGAAGGCATCCTGTTCGCACAAATGCAAAGGCGACAATTTGTACATGGGTGCAAGGACAATTACAGGAACTGAATAATGCTTGGCAGCGAGGGCAACTGTGTAGGCGCCACATGCGGCTCTCAACCCTCCATTGGCCAACACACTGTGGGTGCCAATGATGACCTTGTTGACACGCGACATCATTGCGAATATAGATGCATCCGGTATTACAATAATCTCCACATTCTTCTCATTCGCCAGCGTGGCAGCCAAATTGTGACCCTAAAAGGTTCATAGATTAACGCTGTATAGTAAGTAAGTTGATAGTAGGCATAACTTAGTCAAAACTCAACCGATTTGCATGTGGAATGTCATTTTGCTCATGGTTTAATCTATAAATTACTTCTACATTTAAATATAGTTTGATTAGATTCAATATTTACCAACTCATCTTGCGGATAGAACAAATTTAATAATTTATCAATACTCTGTTTATAAAACAGACGATTTAGAGTTAGGAACTAAATATGTCGTAATTCCTTTGTTGTTTGAAAATAAGTGTAAATTCCCCCTTCGTATCGGGTTTCTATATTATTCAACTTTTACAGAAACGAAATTGTAAAATATAATATTTCTCTCTCGCTTATCAACAATATCTAATATTTCTTTCTTTTGAATATCTTTACTTAATTTTACGCGCGTCGTCTTTACTTTCCGGTTTTTTAAATTAAATTTCTACAGCAATTAGAATTCTAAAATATGCATTGTAATTAAATGTTTATAATTTATACAAAAAGTAATAAAAATAATCTACAGCCTGCTGTATTTAATATGTTTATATCTATAAATATATATTAAATCTCTTACATTCGTAAAACAAACTTAATTAATAAACAAAATTTAAAACAAGAAATTATCACACAAAATCGGCGTCTAAGGCCATACCAGCTTGCCGACAAAAGATATATGTATATTATATTATCTAATAATATTAAATATCTCAATTTATTTAGTGGAAATTAGTTTTGAGGTAAATGAAAATTTTTCCAATCTAGTTAGTGTTAGCTGTACTTATAACAACATACACAACTTGAATTTCATACACAAATAGAAGAAAATATAATATCAAGAATTTTTGTGAAAGAGACCTACGAAATGGATAACCAATCAAGGCGTCTGCTAACTTGATCCATTCAAAGTGCTATTTTGCTACGATGAAGAAGATGATAATAATAGAGTGAGTAGAAATGATGGAAATAAAAATAAGAGATTCTAATATTTAAATTTTTGGACTGGCTCAAACTCAGACTTGAAATATTTTCAAATCGAAGGCCATTTGGACTTCACTGCTTTTTCTAGCGGTCGCCTTCGTAATTTGGTTTAATTTGGATCCATTAAAATTCAAGTGGAATTAAAAAACATAGGATTTAATTAAGCGAGTCAATTTGTTCAAAAATGTCTATCTACAATACAATTAATATGCTATCAAATAATTAGTGCTATCTAATTCTACAGTAAAAAATGGTTCGATTCCAAATAGATTTTTGGTTTACAATTTTCGAAAACATTGAATTTTCTTTCCGCTTTTCATCAACTCCTGGTTTTAAATTCAATTTTGAAAGGTTTCAATTGACATATAGACTTACCCGACAGGCTGGCGCACACTCGGCCACGATGATGGTCAAAAATTGTCGTTTTTTAATTGCACGCTTTAGGAAATTTTCGACGCTGCGGGAATGACCCAACGTTAATATGATCTCGGAGGAATGAATGTGCTCTTCAGCCTGGACACTGATATTCTCAGAGCTGGTCTCCAATTCCGTTTCCACCTCCTGAAGATGATCGAGCAGAGCTTCTCTTAATCCTTGCTGGGGCAAAGAATAATCCACGCTTACGCTATTCTCGCTAGTCTGGGTGACCAGCTTGTGTAGCGACAACGAGGCCTGGGAGTCGTCTCCTAAGTGCTGTACCTTTGCCTGCAGCAGATCAAACTCCTCCCGTGTCAGTTTCATTATCCGGCGTGCAATATTCGACGTAACCGTTTCCTGTGGCAACGCCGCTTGCATGATTCGGGACTGTGCACGTACAATTTGCATAAGTGCGCTGCAAAAAGAGTCGTGTGAATGTTATTCATATAGTCATTTTATGCATACTTTGTGAGTATTACTTACTCTGCACTTTGCCAACTTTTGCTCATAATTATGTACTTGAAAATGTCCAGCGTTTTATTGGTAATGCTGTAGGAGCCTTCCACTAAGCTGCAATTTTCAGGTCAGTCAATGAAATTCTCGTGTGCTTCTTCTGAATATATCTTACCCCATTTTTATGGCGTGGATTAGCTGTGTAACCTCCTTCAATGGTTGTTCGCGCATTTTTATATTGTCAAATATGTTTTTTTAATAAAGAAATGGGAAATAACTGGATATTTGGATAAACTCCACAGGCAACGTTTGTTATAACAAAAACAATATGCAATCGATGACGTTCGTAGTGCTGCTCAACAGGCAAAGGCGTTATCGATATATCAAACACTTTCTGTATCGATGGCTATCGTGCACGATGATTGTCGTGCTTCAAATCACTACAAGTTAAATCGTTATCGGTATCGGACACAAACCATTGGGCAATAATAATAGAAAGCAAAAACAACAATGCCTCGATAAAATTGTGGGGACAAAATGACCTAAAAGCTTGTTTACGTGTCCGCGTTTCCTCACAGCCAAAAAATCGCTGAAGACGCAACGCGCACAGCAGGCAGCGCGTATTGTGCACAAGTAATTGTTTATCACAAAAACAGGTGCTTTTCATTTATTTCTTGTTTAATTCGATATATTTCATTGTGATAATTTAGCCGGCTTAAGTTCAAGTGAACTCAAAAAACAAAAACAAACAGAAAACAACATTGTTATTCTTGTGCATTCATTTTTTTATTTTTGAATATATTAACACGTCTCCATAATGTGCAGCGTGAATATTGTTAAGTACATTTTATTTGACTACATCCATTGTGCTTAACAATTCGCCCCACAGTGCGGACGTGTTAAAATTTCCCTCTAAATGCGGTAGTTGAAGTTATTGTTTTTTAAACTTTACACTTGACCCCGAAACGGGTTACAGTTAAAAAGCAAGAAAAGGTCACTAACAAGAATCATTTTCATTTCATATTCTGCTAACAACACACGTCTGTCTCCGGCGAATGCGAACAAACCAAAAACACATGACAGTTAAGATGAATATACACGGTAAATGGAGAGTTGCTTTTTATTTGAAATTTGAATTTAAACTAATATATTATTTAATTATTTAGTAAACGCCAATACACTCAAGTACATAAGCCTGCTAACATTGACCCTACAAAATGCGATTCTTGGTCTTAGCATGCGTTATGCCCGAACCCGACCCGGCGACATCTTCCTCAGCTCCACAGGTGAGATACCCTAGAAACCGGGGATGCACAGTTGGCAAACACACACACACACAAACACAGACGCACTTGCAAATGTAGACTTTTTAGAAAATTATCTAAATGTTTGCTTAATTGTAATGGAACCGCAGCAAACTTCTCATTCAATTAGAGTCGCAACAACTACAACAATCCGTCCAAGCTGATAAGCAATATATGTATGTTATTTGCTTCCTGTATGCGGGTGTGTGTGTGTGTATCTGTGTCCACATGTATGTTGCTTTGACTGATTTATCGCTTTACTATTATAACTGCACCTATATATCTTATGCCCCGTTTAAGGGTCTACATTGCGATCGTTAAGTGAATACTACATTTTGTTTTCGTATTACATATTTGTGTTTTTTTATTCCCTTGCAGACACAGAACCCATAAAATATATTTATTCTTGATCAGGACAATAAGTTGACTCGATAAAGTCTAGTCCTTTTGTTTCTGTGCCAGCTAGTCTCTCAGTTTTGAAGCTATTTTCATGAAACTTTGCACAGGTGTACATAATCTTCCGTGAAGATGGGGGCTCCTCACAAAAACTTGAAAAGTATTTGTCTTTTCTTTGTTTTAGATCTTTACATACATATGCTCCACTTTAGAAGCCAATTTTAACTAAAACAAGCAATTAAAAAATATAGAAAGATGGCACTTGTACAAATATGCAGTCGGTTTGCTAATAGAAATAATTTAATGTACACATGTGTATTTCTAAGGTCAGTGACATTAATATGTATCTGGAACATCTTTTTTGCAAAAAATGTGGTTTTGATCAATTTTATGTTGAATCTTTCCTGGAAACGCCCATATGCAAATCATTTTTTGTTTTTCGAGATATTTCAATTAAATGAAATAAAGCAGATTTGATCTATTGTTACTTAAATTTAAACATTTTGTTTTTTTAATCTTTGGCAGACGATTTCCTTTCTTTAATTGTTTTTAACAATTTATCACATCTTTCTCTTACAGCCGTGCTGATGGCCGAGTTTGCAAAGCTGATCACCTGCCTGGTGCTGGTCTTCAATGAGGAGGGCAAGGATGCACAGAGATTTGTGAGATCGCTTCATAAGACAATCATTGCCAATCCGTTGGACACGCTCAAGGTGTGTGTGCCATCACTGGTGTATATTGTGCAAAACAATTTGCTGTATGTGTCTGCCTCACATTTGGACGCGGCAACATATCAGGTCACATACCAGCTGAAGATACTGACCACAGCAATGTTTGCCGTGGTCATCTTGCGCCGCAGATTGTTCAACACACAGTGGGGTGCATTGGTGCTACTTGTGATGGGCATTATTTTGGTTCAATTGGCCCAAACCGATGGTGGCAGTGATAGTGGGAACACAGGTGACTCAACAGCAGAAACCACTCTACCCTCGACAGCGGCGATGCCCACACAAAATCGCATGTTGGGCTTGTGGGCGGCATTGGGTGCTTGTTTTCTATCCGGCTTTGCGGGCATCTATTTTGAGAAGATACTGAAGGGTGCCGAAATCTCCGTGTGGATGCGTAACGTACAGCTCAGCCTGTTGAGCATACCATTTGGATTGATCACATGTTTTGTGAACGATGCCAGTCGCATCTATAATATGGGATTCTTTCATGGCTACGATGTGTTCGTTTGGTATCTTGTACTGCTGCAGGCAGGCGGTGGCCTTATCGTTGCTGTTGTGGTCAAATATGCGGACAATATACTTAAAGGCTTTGCCACATCACTGGCCATCATCATCTCCTGCATTGCATCCATCTATATCTTCAACTTTAATCTCACACTGCAGTTCAGTGCTGGTGCCATGCTTGTCATTGCCTCTATATTCCTTTATGGCTATGATCCAGCGAAATCTGCGGGTAAACCGATAACGCATCCTGGACACAACGATGCGGAGAAGCTACTACCACGTGTATGAGATCCCAATTGGCAATTACAACAACTTTGCCAACAGTATTGTATCGTTTGTTTCAATTCATTACTACATAGTTTTTCTCTATCATTCGACTTGATCTTTTATTTTTTGAGGCAACTCCATGCCCGTGTGATGATCGTCTGTGTACTTCAACTAGATATTTGTACTGCTTTTTTGATATTCAACTAGGAAGCATTTTGCATTCCTACATACATCAGTGTATGTATGTCTGCGCATATACACTTACATTTAGTCCCCATTCATCGAATCGCAATTGGCTCAAGCCTGCATTATGTATTTATAGTTCATATTGCCTGCGTCAGCACATTTATTAAATGTATGTCATTGTGTTTGATTATTAAACAAATAAGACCAATTAAGGGAAAAGTGTTTTATTGAACATTTGTGGGCTGAAATGAGAAAGATTTCCTGAGTAAGACACGCTTTTAGTAATCCAGATTTTCCAATCCGTCTTCATTTTAATATTTAAACAAAAAATAAAAGTTATTTCTTAAATCGAACATGCTTTAAGCAATTCAATTCTTCCCTTTCCATTTCCATCTCACTCCAACAATTATTCTTAAATTGGAAAATGTTTTCCAAATAATAAATGTTTATACTTTAATAAACCAATTCTGTTTTTCGTTCAAAATCGCCAATCAAAATCAGTATCGATTAGTTATAGAACCCGCTCCGAACAGATACATATATCAATATATGTATGTACATATTAATAAAAAATAAGAAATTATTTTGTACGTCGTTAACAATTACTTTAAACTTAATTTATGCTTCATTTTGTTGTTGGATGTGTAATGATGATAATAAAATATAGTGAGGAAATCAAAAGATTGACCTTCATTTTGGATCGGGCCGAATAACGAACTTAGGAGTATTAATTCATTTGAATCACATCGCATCCTTAAACGAATGATTCATCTTGACCTTTTTTCTGGGTCTGACCTAAATAACAAACTTAGGAGTATTAGTTCATTTGAATCGCATCCTTAAACGAATGATTCATCTTAAAACTAATGATATATACTATTTGATTAATCATCAGACCAGCCAGGGAATTGTTCGTCGGGCGCCTGCAAGCCAAGGATGAGCTCGTAGAGGCGCAATGCTGGACCAAGTTTTACTCCAAAGCGATTGATAACATCCGAGCGACTAAGTACCATTAATGCAGCGCCATCGATTTCCTGGGTCTTGAAGATCTCTGCCTCATTAGGATAGTACTGTGCAACAAAGCTAACGACCTTATCAACATCCCACGAATTCACAGGTTGTTGATAGTCCTCGGGCATTTCGGCTTCATCCGGATCTTCTGGTGTAACTTCGGCGTCATCCGGCCCTTCTGGTATAACTTCGGCGTCATCCGGCTCTTCTGGTGTAACTTCGGCTTCATCCGGCTCTTCTGGTGTAACTTCGGCGTCATCCGGCTCCTCTGCTGTAACTTCGGCGTCATCCGGCTCTTCTGCTGTAACTTCCTTTTTGTCCTCTATGTCGATGGGAGGCTCGGGGGTGTTCGGTGCCACGGTGAGCTGTGGTGACTGGAATTGACTCTTTGGTGATTCTGTCTCCTCATCGGTGGATTTAACTATTTCACTCTCTAAATTTGGCACCTCTGTCTTTATGTTTTCCAAATTGGTGCCTAAGTCGACGGGTTGTGTGTCTACATCGTTGCCATTGTCAGTTATTTGCTCCTCTACAATGGACATTTTGGGCATCTTGGCAGCGCTAGGAGCTGGATCAGAAGTGGCCCGCTTCTTGCGTCCAACTTTTGATTTACGCGGCGGCGACTCATATTCAATTTGAGCAACATCATCGTCTGTATGCTGAGAATTATAGTTGGGATCACAATTATAGCACTTCCAGCTGGAATCGGTCAACTTATTGGGCGACACACGTGGCCAATGACATTCCAGATGATAGACATTGACACAAGAACAGCACATGATGAGATCCTTGAAATCCTTAAGCTTTTTGTTAGCGACGCAAACGCGGCAACGACGGCATTTCTCACACTTGTAACGCTTGCGAGCGTTGGACAGCACCTCAAATGTTATTGGCAAGCAGTCAAAATGCCCTGTAAAACAATAGTCAAATTAAAAACACATATAAGTAATGCGAAAACTACTTGGGTTCGCCAAAAAATGGCATACCCTTGCAAAGATCTGCCTTCAACATTCGACATATGACAGGTATATGATGAAGTAGTCCGATTTTAACCAAAAATACCAAACGGACAATCTGTGTTTGCTTGAGATATCTTAGGAAACAAAAGTTGTTCATACTAATGTTTGGTTTTTCAACCGATAGTTGAACAACAAGTTTTTCATACCAAAATTTGATTCTCAACCGATATATATATACACATATATATATATATATACAGAGAGAGAGAGCTCTGATCTAAATGATATAGTGATCTGATCCTGCCTGTTCAAAGTAGATGTATGTTTCGCCAATATATATTGAAAACTTAGGGGCAAGATTGCATAGAAACAGATAGGCAGACGGTCATGGCTATATTGACTCAGCTCGTCGTGTTGATCAAGAATTTATATAGTTTATGGCGTCTGCAACGCCACCTCCACATTTTGTGACAAAATTAAAATACCCACTGCAACCCAAGTTGAAATTAGACTAAGGAATACTTACATCTCAGTGAGCAGGCCTTGCAGCCAAGATAATTACTTTTGTAGCCAGAACCACGTCTGGGTTCACTCTTGCTGCACTTCATGCAGGTATCAACGTTACGCTGTTGTTGTTCCACATTTGGCAATGGAACTGCATCCATCGATTCGTCCTTAACATTTGAGTTATCAATGGAGGTGGAAGCATTCTCGGTGGTATTTATATTTGCAGTTTGCTGCTGCTGTTGTGACAATGGTGACGATGGCTGTGCCGCGGCTGCTGCTGCTTCTGGTGACGAAGCTGGAGATGCACCTAGTGCTGGAGTAGCTGCAACTGCAGTTGCCGTTGCCGGTGCCCCTGCCTGAGGCTGTGGCGGTAACGAGTTGCGTGATCCGCGTGATATGTAATTGTCGGACGGATCGTAAACTTGTTTGGGT
The DNA here is from genome assembly GCA_035043265.1 of Drosophila testacea. NCBI lineage: Eukaryota > Metazoa > Arthropoda > Insecta > Diptera > Drosophilidae > Drosophila > Drosophila testacea. Next base: position 6,384,644 of record JAWNND010000229.1, read on the forward strand.
TTCTATTAAAATGTGTTTGTTGTTAGTTATATGGATTTAATTATCATTTTCATCACTTACCTTAACACGTCCCGTAGTACGCACAGTGCCTGGTGTTGTGCCACTGCCGTTGACGTTGTTGGCATCATTGCTGCTGTTGCTGATGTTGTGCGAAGCATTGTTGTTGTTGCTCGCTTTGCTATTATTGTTATTGTTGTTAGCGACAGCCACAGTGTTGGCCTCAGCTTCATCCTTATCCTCATCTTTGCTGCGCTTCATTTTTCACAGGCTGCTTTATTGTTTACGCTAACAACAAACAAAACAAACTAAATTTTTGTTGACGGTGTTGTTGCAATGCGCGGTCGCCGCTTGTTTAACGTACAATCCGATAAGTTATCGACACCCAAAATGAATGCGAAACGTTTATCGCAAAAGTAATCGGTGCGATTTTGCTTTTCTCAGAAATGAAGTAAGAAGCGCGCGCGTATTTCTGCTTAATTATTTTCTTCTGAGAGAGTCAAGAAACATAAAATAACATAAATATGTTAATAATTTACATGTACAACGTTTACCTAGAGGATTTGTTGATTTTCTTGAGTTTACAAATTCGATAATGACACCTGTTCATGCAAATTAACAAAATGGCAGAAATTTATTCGACTTTCGTAAAATTTTGCAAAATTTATATTTTGTTTTCGTTTTTGTCATTTACTTTCACAATTTCATTTACCTGATTTTGTTTTCCACAATGAGATGTGATATTCTTTATTAATAACGCTGCTTTATTGTGTAGGCTAACAGCACTCGATCCAAACTAAATGTTCTTTGACCGCCGCTTACTTTACGTACTACCGATAAATTATCGTCGCCAATAATGAGCGCAAAACGTTTATCGCACCAGAAGGAAGCGCGCACGTGCTTAATTATTCTCTTCTGAGAAAAACATGAAATAATATGAATATTTTACAAATTTACATACATGTACATGTACATGTCTAAAAATTCGAAAATGATACAAGTTTATACGAATTTACAAAATTGAAGAAACGCTGAGCAGTTTATATGAATATCGTCTATATTTGAACCCCGATATCTCGAAAACTAAGCCCTAAATTTAAAAAGGTTGCTTACGTTTTTCTTTGCATTTTAAAGATTTCTTCTAGAAAACATATGTATATCACATGTAATCAATCAGAACAAAATGAGAGGTTTTATAAACATATTTAATGAAAAACTCGAGCTAATTTCAAGGAATAGCTCAAAAGACATTTATATGGGAACGCTCTCCAAGAAAGCCTTGATGAGCATTGGCAAGCATATTATAGGTGAAACTTTAAGCGAAGAAGAGGTCGAACATGGATGACAAAATATGAGCGGGACCTTTAATAAAATTCTAGATGCAGCTTTCGCGTATGCTAGACGAACACGTGCTTCAGAACTTATGGTTGAACTTGTGATATTTGCGATGAAGGAACACGGCCTTGATAATTTAAATATTGATTATGACTTGAGCTCGGACGAAGGAGAATTCGAAAAATGTGAGCAACCACCTCTTAAAAAATTGAAGACAGAGATTAATGAGTCTCCACCAGAGTGCTCGTTATGGCATTCATTGCCAAAAAGAGTTTCTCAACCTTCGGTGAAACAGGAACCAGTGCTGTTATTGCCAAACCGAAAGTTTACTAACTCCACTGAGCAAAAAAAACATTATGTCAAGATCACGGAAATTATCCTGGGCACCTCGGACACATTACGCCAAGAGGCGCTTGATAGTGTAAAGGCCGATCCCGATCTTCAGCCAATGTTGTCGGAGCTGTGTGTCTTCATTTCCGTTGGTGTTAGGCTCAATATTGTGAAACAGAACGAAGTAGAATTGTCCTATTTGTTGCGCTTGACTAAAAGTCTGCTAGACAACGCCTACATCCACATTGATAATTATGTTATGTGAGTTGTTCTTATGACCATATTCATTGGCAATATCTTAACGTTCCTATTTTTTAGTTAAACGTCTTGATACCTGTTGTTATCTCATGCGCTGTTGCAAAGCAGATTTGTAAAAATTCAAGTAAATGCCTTCATTGGAAGATCCGTGAATACGCCTGCAATATTGCAGCAAAGAAATTTGATGGTCATGGGAGTAACATTTTGTCAAGAATCATTAGGTACGTACGTTTTAAATTATACCATTTTATTTATCTATTTATCATCAAATAAAATCAGTGAACAAAAAAATGTACTGAATTGGAATTCAAGATTTTAGATAAACAATCAAAACAATTTATAAGTACATCATTTTAAATATGAAACGGTAAGCAAAAAGACTAATCATTACATTTTCAATATATTGCAGTATTTACAAGGATGGATTGCATTCATCAAACCTAACTGCGATTTAAGGTTGTATTATTGGGCTTCAAAAATTGGGAAAGTATTCTCTATGCGAAGTACTCATACCAAACTTATCTATTGCATCCAAAAGCATTGTGTCAGCCCTGAAAGACGATCAAAACGATCCAGTTGCTCAATTTTGCGTCCCATATCTTGAGACTTTACATGAACCAACCGATAAAGAAGAGGACTATGTGCGAAAATACGGTTTTCTGGGTGATTCATTATACCAGTCTGTTAGTATCTAACGCATTTTATCTCAGCTGCATGACAAATTGAATTTTGACTGAAGGAATACAAATTGAGAATTTTTATTTCAAACCATTATAATTTAACAGTTTATTGAAAATATGTATATATGTACATATATTTCATATATATTTCTCTATATAAACAGAGCGCATCACATCAATTATAATTTTGTAATAATTAAGAACTTGAGAAATATAATCAAAAAGAGCTATGATAACTAATCCAAGTGAAGGACTAGGATTCTTTTGCTGTTGATGTATGTAATAAGATATAGCATCATTAACTGGACCTTGTATCCGCGTTTCTGGCTCACTATTCCAGTGATTCTGGTCAAAATGTCCGGCACGTGTTGTGTTAAATGGAGCATGAACAGCTAATCAAACCTAGCAGTATATTGGGTAATCGTATCGTAGAGGAATGAACTAACTGCCATTGATGCTTTGACGCAGTGCAACATAGCCCGGCACTGTGGTCATGGCCACAACCATGTTGGCATGCTGACTGGAATGCTGACATTGTCCTTGCAACCAAAATAGGATTAACGATTTCATTAAAAAAGCTTAACATGTATGTACATACAATCAACGAATCCCTCAGCATGGAAAGCTCGTCGTATGAGCTCCAACAATCTCTAGTGATCCATATTATTGTGGGACTCCACGCTGTAGCCAAGTGCCGTGTCTGTCCACAGCAGTGCCTTCTCGGTTCTTCAGATTTGCAGCAGGTAAAAATGGCTATAAATTAATACATTACATTAGTTTCTTAGCAAAAGCATAAGTGCAGTATGTGATTAAAATTCGATTCAATATATAAATAACTTTATTAATTTAACACCCTAACATAAGATAAATAAATATATATAACATTGTGACTAGTGCACTAACTTATAAGACATACATATGTACCTTCTAGAGCTAAGATGAAAGATAATTAATAATACTGTAATATTTATGTACATAAGCTCATTTATACAAATAGAAGCTTGAATGTGATAATTATCACTGATAATAATCATTTTACTTTATCGATAATCAATTAATTTATCAATGGAGAAGATTCTCGCTAACGTCTCGATTAAAGCTGTGTTGATTGGGATAATTAGCTCACGTCGCACCTGGAGGGCATCTTTAAGCGATTGTGGGCAAATCCCATTACTGGTGACTGACAAAGAAGTTTCAGGAATAATTATTGACCCAGCTTCGACTTCTTGGGCATCCGATTCACTTATTTTACCCTGTGTTTTTGCATTGCAATTGTAAGTTTGAATTAAAAGACATGCCGACGCTGCTCACAACTAAATAGCAATGAGAACAAGGTGAGGTAACAAAACAAATCGCTTTTCTTATTTATATTTAATTAATAACTTTGTTTTGTTGGGGATGACATGGAAGCGGTGGCATTAAGTGGCAGTTATCTTTGTGCTAAAGTGGATAAAGTACCTAAATTCGATCCTATATAACTGTTAGCTACATCAATGAAACGTGAACTGCCTGTGGGCAGACAGCAGAAGGGCAAAAAGGAATCCCTAGCGGCTGTTGGACAATTGATTACAGTCTTGGCCATTATATAGAGTCAACATTTTAAGAAACCCACGACGGAATTGATTGCTTCCATTTATACATGATGACCGATGTCTTCAATATCGATTTACAGACAACATGGTTGTGGGAATATATTCCGTCTTACGCTCACAAAGAAAACTTACTTCAACCAATGATTGTTACTAATTAAGTGTATGTTTCTCTTCTAGGTACATAAATGCTGACAACTTTGAGTCACATGCTTGGCCATTGTTGCAACAGAAGTTGATTAAGCTATTGAATGTATTGAAGCTGCATGGCCGTGATCTATTGCTGGCCGTGCATTTTAATTATTTCAAATTGTTGCCACTGAAGCAGCGGGAGTCAAGCCAGAATATGGACAACTCATGAGCTGTATATTAACACTCCGAGCACACGACAATGGCCACGTCGAATGGTGATAAGCTCAGCGATTGGCAGCAGCATATTGTCGAGCAGTTGCCACAAAAAGCACAACACTGCTAATATATCTTACTACACTTTGATGATAGTAAGAACTACTCGCCGTTGGAGCTGCTATTTGCCCACCGAACCTTTTGATGACCTAAGTGTTGCAGGAGCTATCGTTGGCCAAGCAGCTGACAGAGAAATCAAAATTGAATTGCGTCACATTTGTCGGTGACTTGAGGCATCGCTATTATTAAGCTTCAAGAGTCAACCGGAACAGGACAGCAGCAAATTGGCCATATTGCAAAACTTGTTGCAGTTGCAGCTGGACGGCTATTCTTCCATTTAGGCGTGCAGTGTATAAATTCTACAGCGAACAATTTACGAGCAACAAGGAGGAGTTCAGTAAAATGCTTCGTGATCATTGTCTTGGGTATATGCAACTGTTGCTACTCGACTAAAAGATCGTCGTCCTGTTACCCATACCGAATTTCCATTTAAATGAGAACCACAGACTTGCAATGCTGTTAAGGCAGCTGTCTTTAGTCATCAAAGAACGTTACGTTGTGAGGAAACTCTTTTTGGCTGGCTTCTTCATAAGATTGGCAACAGTGACGAGCAACTGGAGGCACATAAGTGTGACAAATTGCGACAGCGATCTAAACTTCTAGCTGAACCAAAAATCGAGACCAAGTTGCAACCTGAAAACAAGTGCTGGAAGTACTTAATACTCCAGCTAAGGATAAACAATCTTTTTAACTTGTGTTTGATGCTTTAATACTCTTCCTGGGTCTGGCCATCTATGCGCCAAGCTGTAATGTGTCCATTGACTTGTTAAATGATCTGTTCATCTGCAAAGAGAATGCGCAAAAGTAAAGCAAGAATAAGGTAAGTTCATGACATGATTGCAAGGATAAGGCTATCTTTAGCACTATATCTGCGATTATAGCTTTACCTGATATATATTAATTGTTGCTCATCCCCTTATAGGCTGAAGCGGGTCTTGGCTGACAGGATGTGTTGACGGATGTGCTGCTGCAGTTGCTTCTGCAAACGGGACACTTAAGGCCACAGTTGGGCAAAGTGAACTTGCAGCAGTTGTTGGTTGTATTGGATGTAAACAAGAATCCGCTGGGCGACAAAACAGGCGAACAGGAAAGCGATGAGGAAGAGGATGTCTTGTGGAGGTCTATCAGATGAGCAGCAATGAAACTAATTTGCAGCCATTGGCAACAAGAAGCTGCTCACTCAGAAGATAAGGTACAAACCTACGCCAGAAGATAAACAGCCCATTGTGGACTGCATCTAGCAGTTTATATCGCAGGAGGAACCACCAGCTGACCAGAAACCGCAGCAACAACAGTCTATTTAAAAGAAGGTAGATTTAGCCGCCAATTTGGTCATTTAGTTCAATAAAGGAGGATGTGACCACCACTGCCTTATGTTCGCTGCTTGAGGACTATCTACAAGATTGAATCACACGACGCAACAGTCCACATACCAGCTCTCCAGCTTTGATGCCGTGGAACGGAATGGCATTCCTAATTTGGCATTAAGGATTGCCTCGCTTCTTGCCAAGGATTTCCGTTGAACTCAAATCCTCAATTTGTCACTGGAAAAGAGAGAGTTTTCAAAAGAAGATTAATTGAACTGAAAGATGATATATTACAAGTAAAAGTAAGACTTGGAATATGTCATTAGACAGAGCCAGCTATACATATTTGCACACTCTTCATAATCAAGCTGTCACACGTTGCATTAAAAATAGAACAATTAGAAACTAATTTATTCCATAATAGTTAAATTACTTTTATTATTTATACGATGATGGAAGTCCGTATAGTGAGTAGAGCACCTATATAGTAAATTTACTTCGCATTGACAGTTCCTTTATTTTTATAAGATCGCATTCAATATAAGCATATATCAACTGCAATGGGAACATTATCAAACTTCAATCATTATACATATGTTTATATCTTAGGTTTATTTAAAACAACATATATAAAGTGAAATAAACTTGCAAAGAAATCAATAAAATTTCCCATTGCCCATTAAAATTATTGTACATTTTGTTGGTTTTTGAAAATTTGTCTTATTTCGTTGTCTTTTTATGCGTTTTTAACAATTCGTAGCGAAAAGATTTAAATATTAAACAATTCAATAATTATAAATTTACAATAGCTTAACTAGGAATTAATTTAGTTTCATTAAGAAATACAGTTGTTGTGTTGTGTGCGTTTTGTGGTCACAGGAAGCGAAAGTTGTGCTCCAAGCAAGGTACAAATACAAACAAGGTGACATATTTATTCAACACAGCCTCTGTGTGGGATCCTTATTTGGTTTATGGCGAAAATGTAGTCTTAGTTTTATAATCTTCGCTCTACGGATTAACTGTACAAAATAAGGATTTCAAGGATGTCACCTTGTTAATAATTTCACAATGGTTCCAGCCTAAGGAAAGAGAGCTTTGATGCAACATCAGCAACAGAGGATTATCAAACTGTTTTTCATATTATTATTTTTTTTGGTATTAGTTTCATTCAATTTTGATGCGACGTCCATACTTCCAGGCCAAATGGACCAGATCCCGATGTGCCAACGACCAGGCGAGCAAACAAAGGATTCCTGCTCCAAGACCGACGCCCAGATGCGTGGCAAGGATCGCGTCGTGGTACTGCAAATATAGATTAAAGATTTCATAAGGAAAATAAGAGTTTAAAATGAGATTGTTACTCACCCGATAACAAATCACACCGGCAAACATCAGAGTGCCGCCAAACAGTTTGCCAGGCCAGAGACCCTGGAGAGGATTAAGAGACAGCGGTTGATACTGATGTCGTATGTACCACGTGCTGTACACAATTCTACCCAGCATGTTGATGCAGTTGGCAAAGATGAAGCCGACGGGACCAAAGATGCCCGTCAGAATATACGATAGGACAAGGAAACTTATTGAGAATATTGCCATTAAATAGTTGTATTTGTCAATGTCTCGACTGGTGTTCGTTGCAAACATGTAACCCTCGCTAATGCCATTCACGGAGAGCAGATAGATGGCCAGACAGTGCCATTGGAGTAAACGCTGTGGCAATCCGCCAGCAACGAAATCCTCACCTCCATAAAGCAACAGCAATGTGTGGGAATAATTCTGGCCAAAGGTGAAGGCTAGAAGGCCAATAGAACTAACACCTAGCAGTAAATTATGGAGCACACTGCTCGCCTGACGCACACGCTCCGGCGGCTGTTTGGCCAGACGTGTGTCCCGGGAAATCGTTTGCGTAAAATAGAAATAGGCGCTATCCTCGATGGGCCGGAATATGAATCGGGCTGCCATGCTGCCCAGATTGTTGACAACATCGTAGGTGGCCTGCTCGCCAAAGCTGAGCACCGGCGACACAGACATCACATACTTCTCGCCCTCGGTTAGTATTTGCTTGAGTACTCCTTGCTTCACAAAACTCAGGGTCAGAGTTTGCAGCTCACGGTTGAAGAATCCATCATCTGAACGGTTGAGAACACCCGGCAACAACTCGGATAATTTGGTAAAAGGAAAATCATCCATATTCTCGAACAGCGAACGTTCCCAGGAACTCGACTTGTTCTTGCGTCCCTGGTGATGTTTGAAGTCGTTGAAACGTCTTATGTAGTACTGAAAGAAACCGTACTGACCCACAACAATGGTGATAGCGCTAGCCAACTGGGCAATGGCAAAAGCGGTAATTGCTGCACTCCGATCACCCGTTACAATCCAGAGGAAGATGATCGAACGAACGAGAATGTGAAGTGTGTTGAGGACAATCTTAAGCTTGACAAAGCAAAAGACTTGAGACACAAATACTGTCGATTCGGCCGTCAGTTCCAGGACACAGGATAATGCCACCGCATAGCAGGCAAACACATATTGTCCGCTATAGGGGGCATCCACTGCAGAGAGCCAGTGCAGCCAAATATACAGGCAGGGAACACAGAGAGCAGCGCAAATGGGAACACTGCAGAGAATGCGAGAGAGAGAGAGTAAATTTGAATGTAGACAGGATCTAATGGTACTTACGTAAGCCACATCTGATTGATCAACTGCGCCCAAGAGCACTTGTCGCGCTGCTGAGAATTGGCGCTCAACGCTGCTCGATTGATGGCCTCGCGGGACAAGAAGAGCAAGGTGCTCTCGAGCAGCAGCAGGCGAACATTCATAATGCCCAGCACTTCGCGACCTACATGTCTTACAATGTAGGCATTGATGCCGAACGTTAGGATGCGGCACAATATCTAAAAGATAACGTACAACGATTACAATACAATACCTCTGACTCATACTTATTTATTTGGTTTCCCGGGAAAATTTGGGTCCTCACCTGAAAGATGATACTGAAGCCAGCGCCTAGTAGGCTGCTCTGCAGCACATTGCGCGCCATTACAACTATCTTACTTAGTGACCATAAACTGCAATCATAGCGTTCGCTAGAACACCGAAAAATCAAATCAAGTGCCAACAAAACAACAAACCAATAATAATAACAACAACAACCAAAAGAAACCCCCAGGTGCTAAGAAATAATCGATAAGTTCAACATCTAAACAGCAATGCAATCGATATCATCACAGCTGATTTGAAAATTGTTAGTGGCAGCACTATTAGTTTCATTGCGGTAGTTGGCAACGCTATCAAAACAATTCAAATAACGAGGTCAGTCAGTAAGTGCTGCCAACTCTTAAGGGCATACAACCGCGGTATTAAACATTTTAAAAAAGTAAGAACATTCCGACCAAACTTAATTCTCCCCAATTTGGAAACACATATTTTTTTGTTGCAAATTGCAATATTTTTAATGTCATAAAAAAGTTCCCGCCATTGACATTTTAGAAAAAAAAATTTTTCAAAAATTTCAAATCTCTTGTTTTACATTGTAATCAACTTCGTTTGTTATAAGTAGTTAAAAACATCACTTTATTTTATAGTACAAAATCAAGCGAAAATCGAACAACATTTTGACTTCTAAAAGTCAAAAGCCTTATTCAACGGGAAGCCTTTTTCAACATGAATTGCTCTCTAATTTCCTATTTAAAAAAACTCAAAATCTCTTAAATGTTTGAACATTAATATTATTCCCAGTTTTAACTGAAATATTTGATATCTTTTAGTTGAATTTTCAATTTGTTTTCTAATTTTATTGCAAATTCTACATATTTTTGACTTTAGCTATTGCCTTACTAATAACCAACGTCTGACGTGTCTATGCTTTTTTCGCAGCGTCCTTGTGAAGCATCCTCCCGCATAGGCCGCAAACAGGTGTGACTCGTTTTAAAAAATAAGTTTTCACCATAAATCACCGGCTTAAATGCATGTCCTTTGCGTTAATCGGTCGTCTGTCAATGGGGGTTTTTACGCCAACTGCGGACTGTGGAACTGTGGAACTGTGGACTGCGGATTGCGGCGACACCGTCAAACTGGTTACAACAACTTTCGTTGCGGTTGTGTTGCAGAAGAAGAAGTTGCTTGCCAACATCTGCTCACATTTCGAGCTTAAGACAGTCAACTTTTTAACTTGGCCAGAGTCGGTCGCTTGACGCGCTGTATATCGGCTTGCTTATCGCCAATCTCTTCTCACATCAAAATTTTAATATTTTGCATTCGGCTTTACGTTGTTCAGTTTCGCGAAGGCAACTTTGTTTGCTTGTGTATCATTTTTATTAAGTTTTTATTTTATTTTTTTTGAAAGGTGCGCGTGCGCCGTGCGCTCTCGTTTGGTGAAAAAAGCCGAGTGAGTGTTCTGCAAGACGGAGCGTGAAGTGCAGCACGTTGTTGTGTGTGTGTGAGTGTGTGTTTTTTTGTTTTTGTTTTTGTTTTGTTATCTGGTTATTTGTTGGCAAAAGCATGCGGAAAATCTGATCTGAAAAAAGGCCTCAAAAGCTATTGCGCAAGGCGGCTAAACAGTATAAGTATCGCTATCAGTATCACAATATCAGTTACAATTTTCCACTCGTGTGACACTTTTCAAAGTGACCATTGAAAAAAAAAATAAACTGAAAAACTGGTTGAACGCGCTGCCCTAAAGCACCGTGCACTGCTTCTTCTTCTTCTTGTTGTTGTTCCACCTGCGTCGCTCAGAACGCGGTCATGTTCATTTCATGCAGCCGTTAACGCTGTCTCTTAAAGAAAAAGACGTCACCAGCACCATCATCAGAACAACAAGCATTAAAGATAGCACAGCTCCAGGATGTCGGACATTTACTACTGCAGCAATAGCCAGGTGAGTTTGAGGAAAACGCGCTGCTTTTAAATTGGCTAATTCAGTTGTTGGCTTAGAATTTCTCTGGATGATAGATCCGATACATCTCATAAATGCAAAATAATTACGAGTATTATTAGTTTTGTGCAAATATATGCTACAGGCAGAAGAAGGCTATACAAAATTCACAAATTATTTTCTTTTTATCACGTTTATTTTATTATAGTGTGTAATTGTTCTTACAGCAAGAAAAAACAATAAGACAAAATACTAATTATTGGGCTTTAATACTTTTAAAATGAAAGAAATGAATGCACTTTGTATACTTACATTTACATTAGTGCACAGTTCTCAGAGATGACAAGAGCTAGAAGCATAAGATTTGGTTTGTAGACTCCTTACTTGTGCAGGCAGATTAAGTATATTTTTACTTACAAGACCATTTGCAGGGATATGAACTTTGACATACATTTAACAAAACATAACCAAGTCCATATCTGAAAGTTATTTAAGAATCAGTTATTTCCAAAGGGCCTGGGGTACAGAGTATCTTGTTGTTGAGTACTCTTGACTAAAGTAATATTTCTTACATATTTGCATTGTTTACGATTGCTTAATTGGTTATCTTCACTTTTGTTGGGTGCACCAAATCTTGATTAATAAAAGATGTGGACAGTGGAGGTTTCAGGTGCATACCACCCAAATTGCTGGGTTCCCCTTTTCGTAATTTGTTGTTATTGTTGCTGTTGCTGTTACGCAGTAACTCATTTTAAACGAATGTGACGACAGAGACAAGACATCTTTGGAATGTTTGCTTAAGTTAAACGGTTTTCCAATCGCTGCTGTCGCTTAACATAATTGGAAATTTGTTGCGACGATAATTAATGAAACAAAAGTAAAAGCGCAAAAAAATGACCAACGAGCAGAAAAGAAATGCCTCCGTTATATTTGTTTGCTCGATTATGCAATCGGATTGCTTTTTACTGGCCGATATTGATAGCATCTTGTTTTGCTTTCAATTAACGGCACTGCAATTGTATGTATGTATGGTATCAAGTACTTTCCAGTTGTTGTTGCTGCTGCTGCTGCTGCTACTGCGAAAATGATGGAAATTATAATGCTGCTGACTGCTCTGCTGTCACACCCCGCAGAAAGTAGTAAGAGCAAGAGCAGCAGCATCCACATCCACAATCTAGTGAAAGTTCGCCCCGTTATAAGCCAATTTGCCTTAGTAACTTACTTTTGTTGGCAACTCTGTTGTTATGCGTTGCCATTGTTGTTGTTGTTGTTGTTGTTGTTAGCTTTGGGCGCATGGCCGTTAAATTTTTGCCGCTTCTTTTATTGTTGTTGTTATTTGTAGCTGCTGTTTTGTATTAAAAGAAATCAAAAGTCTTGTTGTCTTTATCTTTTGTTTGTTGTTATTTTAATTTGCACTGTTTAAATGCAAAATGCGCCTCTTCTTGTATATTTTGTTGACTGTAAGCTTTTAATCACATGTACATACATACATCCATGCATGTGTGTGTAAAAAATTTGTTTGTGAAATGAAATGTTGGAAACTTTTGGCTTTTGTTTTGCTGTCGGTGAGAATTTTTCCAAAGACAAACCAAAAACAAAAATATGTCTCCGTTAACAGTAACAACAATGCAGAGAGCAACAACTAACTAAACCAAGGTTTTCACTGACCAAATTTTTGCTGCTTTTTGTTGTTGTTGGTTGACAGTTATTGTTATTTGTTGCTGTTGTTGTAGGGCGTGCAATCATTTTCAGTCGTTGTGTAGCATTGAGCAATTGTTGCAGTTGTTGATCGTCCGTTGTAATTTAAGCTGCTGCGATATCGAATAGTTTTCACATACATATGTACCCATGTATGCTAGTATTTCTCTGTGAATATATGTATGTATGTGTGGTATAAGCATTCCAAATGGTCTAGTCTAGACTCTAAAGTCGCGCACGGCCAAAAGTGATTGCGGCGACAACAACAATAATAACAACAAACTAGTTTGGCTTAGAAATAAAAAAAAAAAAAAAACGCAACAACTTTCAGTTGTCGGTATGTCTGCGGCGACTTTAAGCTATGCTTATCTTGGTTTTGCCATTATTGTTGGTGTTGGTTTTGGCTTGGCGCTTTTTTTTGTTTTTGCACAATCACTAACGGCTAAGCTGACGCCATCGACATACCACCACCCACCCCCATCTACCACACAATGGGATATTTGTCGATAAGGCGGCGCAAATTACAAAGTAACTGCTATCGAACACTCCTTAAAAAGTCCCTACAAGATATCGATAACAACGAGCACTCAAATCTATGTACATAGTATGTACATATTTGGCAATCGAGATATTCCTCTTACGTCAAAAGGGGGAGGGTACAAAAAAGCTGCATATCCAGATTTCTCACTACGGAATTATTAGACACATTGTATATGTTGATGTGTACATATATATATTTCTATAGTATGATTTGTTTTAGCCGCTTTAGCAACGCGTTTTCTACTCAAATTTTGCAGTCATGTGCTGCTGCTGCAACAGGTTCAGCAGCAGCAACAACAATAATAAAATGTTGTTGCCATTTGCAAAATGCCACACGATAGACGAAGCAGCGACAATAGCAGCTTAAAAAACTTGAAAAAAAAAGATATAATAATAATAGTCAGTGTTGTCTACTTTATTTCTAAGCCATGCTCCGTTTCTATTTTTCTATTGTGATTTTCTGTTTGAGCGCAATTGATATTTTGAGTGCAAAAGTTGAGTGGCAACTTGAGTGACCTTTCATTATGGCTACCAGCATCGATAGATACCACACCGCCCGCTAAATGATCGCTAATGGCAGCGCCATGCACATACACACACACATACACACACACACTCACATAAAGAAAATAAATACAAGATGGATGAACTTTCTCTGCCTGTTGGCCAAGAGAACAGTACACAGCAGCGGCAGCTTGAGGCTTTTTTCTTGTTGTCTTGCATTTTTCTTATTTTGAAAATGTCATTGAAATAAATTAGAAGCAAAAGGCAGGCAAAAAAGAAACAACAATGACGGGCAGCCTACATCTTCATCACTGATGTTGCTGTCGTTGTTGTTGTTGTTGTTGTCAGCTTTCAGCGTTTTATGACTTTTATAAGCAGCGACAACTGCGATTTATTGTACAAACAAATGTTTGAGAATGTCTTTTAAATTGAATTTCCTTTCGATTGTGATTGTATGTGTGTGTGTACGTTTACGAACACGTGTGTGTGTGTGCTTCCCTTTACTTTCCAATTTGCAGTGCTTTATTATTATTATTTTTTCGGACCGCCCTATTGCCAAATTACTTTTTCCTCTTTTCTTTCGTAGTTGCCTTACTTCTTTTCGGTTCGCTGAAAGTTTTACGCGCAGTCGCACTGCGTGCAATTCGTTTAGCCTTGAACTGCGCTGGCGCGTTGGCGTCCGACTAATTTGTTGTTTTATTTATGTACATATGTATGTATGTTATTACTTTTTCAATTCTCTCTTTTTATAAGCTTTTCCTGCTGCAACCTTACTATTTTGTACAAATGAAGTTGCTAAAGCTAATGAAATTTAAATAGACAAGCGATGCAAATTTTGGCAGCGGAAATTAATATTCATGTTACGAGGCAACAAGAGCAGTCAATTAACGCAATTTTGGTGCGTCCTTGGCATGACCCCAAATGTGTTAATAAATATCTATGAATGTATGTATGTACATTTGTTTGTCTACACAAAGCGATCTGTTAAACTGTTGTTTGATTTAAACTGTAGTGGCAAAGCTCTGAAGCCAGCAATTATTCAAACAAGATGCTTGACAACGATAAATATGTATCGATAACGAGTAACAAATGCAGTTGAATAGTTATCACTGTGCATTGTAGAATTTATATGCTGTTCATCGCATACATATGCTGCTCTCTTATTTAATAAGCTTCACAAACTTGATATTTCTACACCAATTCAATGTCCTCTATACATGTTTAATTATACCGATAAGTAGCCTAAGCGATAATATAGACACCCGTTATCCATACCAATGACTATCCACCTACAAATCCATTTATTCCCAGCGTTTCCAGTCGCATTCTGAATAAACAATTTACATGGTCAGATGAAAGACATTCCGTTTGACTTTGTTGGGAACAAGACAAGAGAGGGTAAAAACAGAAATAAATGCCAAGAAAGCGCCCGTCGGCATTTCAATTAATTGTATTCGTATTCGTATAAATTTTAAACTTCATGCCGAATGTGTTCACCTTTGTGTTGTTGTACGCAGAACTTTCTACTTCATTTGAATGCAAAACAAAAGCGTCGACAATCTATGAGCCAAGTTTAAAGATTCAGACACAGACGAGGCCAAAAAATACTGGGCTGGAATTGTGCTTATAGATTTATTGTAGATGATCTGTTGTGCTGCATTTTGATTTGCAATATTATTAACATACTCACACACGAATGTTTAATGTATGTAGGTGTAACTTGGCCAGGCCCATTTAACTTTTGCTTGGCATGACTCAACTTGTTAGTTTCTGGCTTAAACACACCCAAACACACAACAGTAACAACAACAGCAACAACAATGACAACTACAATTGTTGCTTGTGACTTTGTTGATGCCTCAGTCACGTAGTTGTCGCTTGGTAAAAATAACACAAATACTAAGAAGGCGCCATCTAGCGTCAGGCGTCACTTTTGGCCGCAACGCACGTCACGGGGGCGTGGCCCGCCTTGAGGTGCAGCAGCAGCAGCAGCAGCAACATCAGCAGAAGGCTGCTTTGCTTGTTGCAATCTTTTCTTTAAAGCTTTCGCCGTTGAGGTCGCTGTTTGTTGCTTGCTGGCAACATTTTGTGGCCGTTATTAATTCGTCACGATTGAATGGCAGCTGCTGCTCGAAGCGACGCGACGCGACGTCGCCGGCAGCTGTTTGCTCAAAGGGAAATTAGTGAAAAGCTGTCACTGTCACAGTCCTGAGTCTCCAATCTCATCCAAGTCACAGCTGCCGCTGAGGGGCCGCACGTGGCTGCTGTTGCCGCCTCTAACGGTTAATTAATACCCTTACAACAGGGGTTGTACATCTCGAACATCAGATTCCTGAGGCCTGAAAGCTTAGGATCTTTATTTAATTTTTTTTATATTTTAAAATAATTTAATATGAATTTATTCTAGTGCCACTAGTATATAACAACTAATTAACGCATAAGTCGCCAACATTCAACTTGCGTTTTATGTGAACAATTAATAACGATAAAGAAGTTCATACTGTCCTAATTAAACATACAAATGTAATGACAATAAGGACGATGATTGGAAACTGCAAGCATTTATAATAACTTCATAATTTCTTACATCTTACATCATAGCTAAGCAAATATTACCTTATAAGTATGTTAAGTGCATCTGCCCCATATCTTATTTTTCTTTAAATCAAATTCTATAAAAAATGGTTTATTCTTTATTTAACAAATATATTATAAATGCATAATAATCAGAAAGACGTTTGATTGTATTCAAAAGTCGTTTAACGCTAACTCGTTATAAAATTAATGATACTCTTTTGATAATATTGAATTTACATAGGTAGATACATATACAACTCAGATAGAATCAAACTTTTTCAATTCAAATACTCAGCTGACACACAAATATTAGATTTATGGATACAAAGAGTCACAACACCAAACAGCTTTCCACAATATCGACCACAGTTTTCTTTAACTAATTGAAAATTATATTTCAGAAAGTTTAAGTTCCAGAAATTTTAAATAAATTCTCATGGTAAAGCAGAGAGTAGGGAGAATTATAGATATTATCGGGGGTGCCACAGAAATCTCTGAGACTCTCGCTCAAAGCTGGTTTCCAAACTTTTCTAAACCATAGGTGACACAGAAAACTGCGAAATTTAATTTCTTGGACATATTTTCGGAGTAACAGACATCGGAACCATAAACTTAATTTATATTTTAGAAAAATAAAAAATTATTGGTACATTATGTCTTTTAAATAATTAAAAAATGTAAGTAAATTTTATTTAACATATGTACTTAACACTTTTATTACTTACTTACTTACTTTTATTAAATCTTTCTACAATTGAATTGTATTAAGAATTGATTTTTGTGTCACCTAAAAACAGTTTGCTCGGGTTTTTTGGTTGGATATTGGGTGGTTTACTTTTCTGTGGCACCCCTGTATATGAAGTGCATATTATGAACTTTCCATAAAAAGTAAAAATTAAACGATTTTACATTACAACAATTAAAGAAATTATCCAAGTTCACTAAAACAACATATTTTATTAGATATTCCATTTAAGAGCATTCAAAAGTTCCATTTAAGCATTCGGTTTTAAGCATTTGAAAATTGTGGCCTATGATTTTCCCCCAATGCAATTGCGACTTTCGTTTGTGGCGGCATAGAGGTCAGACAGCTGGCGCAGCGACGCGATGTCAGCAGCAGCAGCAGCAGGAGGTGAGGGCAAAGGAGGATCATACATACATACATACATACATTTGTATAACTGTGAAAGTGCAGTGCGAGTTCAAAAGACTTAGGCCACGAACTCGTTTTGCCATTGACAAGTGTCATTTGGATTGGAAGAAGCGCATTTTGAATTGTTTGTTTGCCATTTGCAGCACATTTTGTTGCTGATGTTGTGGTTGTTGCTGTTGTGGTTGTTGTTGCTACCGCAGCGAAAGCGAATTTTTTGTGCCAATTGCAGTCAAAAATTTCAAAGCCAAGGCGAATAAAAAAATAAATACAAAAAAAATGCGGCATCGTCGCCAGCAAAATGAAAGTGTTTTGTTTATGTTGCTGTTGCTGTTGTCCCCCAAACACGTTACAGCAACATTGCAACCGCTGCACAGTGGGCGGCATTAAATATATATTTCCCACGTCCCCAACAAATTAAGATGCAGATGCACGCATATTAAACATATGAACATATTTGGGATTTTTGAAAATTAGCATTCTGGTTTTTCTTTACTTATTTTCATTTTATTAATCATTATTATTGTTTAGCCTTGTATTTTCCATTTCTATTGGCCACTTGAGCTAAGACACTCCACGGTTTGTCGTTGGCAACATGTTGCGCCCAAACATGTTTACTAGCTGCTGCAGTGTGTGTTAATATGTTTGTGTGTTTGTATGAGTGTGGAGATGGATTTTAATGAATTTTCCTAATTAGTCATGTGAAAGAAAAGCGAAAACGAAACGTGGCATAGGTTGTTAGTGTGGTTGTTTTTGTTGTCGCCTCAGCATTGTTGATGCAAAATGTTGATAGCAACATATAACAAGCCAAAGTAAAAGTTGCTGAATCGAAAATAAAAGTTCATATCAGCAGCAACAGCGACGCCAACGTCGCCAAAATTATGTCTGTATGCATGTGTGTGTGTAAGAGTGTATTTACATATGTATGTAAATATAAAGATGAGCAAGGGAAACGTTGGCGCAACTTTCTTTTGACGCTGACGTCGACTTTGGCTTGGGGCGCTGATCGCTTTGACATTGGCTTCATTTATGGTCCGTCATTGCTTATGTTGTTGTTGTTGGTTCTTTTTGTTGGTGTTTTGTTTATCAACTGTTTTTTTCTTTTGAATTTATTTTTTTGGCATACGAAAACTAAAATGTAGCAGTTATTTGAGCTTTGTGCTAAATATTTTGTGACCACGCCACAATTAGCACCTGTTCGGCGCATGTTGTACCTATTACCGTATCTGTAAAAATTGAAATAGTTTATTCATGCTTTTATAATATATCAAATTTACAATATTGGACCAAATATTTTTACCTGTAAGAATTGAAATATTTATTATATGTATAATTTTTATGAATTATTTTTCCTATGATTTGTAAAATTGTTTTGTTCTTATTGTTTGCAGATAAAAAAATCAACTCGCGATGCAGATAAAAATGCGACAGCAACAACAGTAACATCAGGCACAACAACAACGACAACAACAGCAGCAGCTGACAAAATGAACAACAATAACAACTGTAGCAATCGCAATGGCAGCAAAGACAAAAGCAAAGACAATGGCGGCAAAACCAATTGGAAGGTAAATAATGAGTTTTGAGTGAACGTAATAAAAATACATACAAATGATGTGCAATAATTAAAGACGATGGAAAGATGCAAAAGAAGGAAATGCGTGCATATGAGGTAATAACTAAAAGAAGAGAGGGAAAAAAAGAAAGAAATGCTTGCACGTGCGTACTCTTTGTGCTCCGTTATGCGGCCGAGTGACTTTTGCCCGACTCTCTCTCTTACCGACAGACAACACTAAAAGCTCAGTGAGAGAAATGCTGCAATATATTCAAATGCAAATGGAGTTAATAATTTAACCCAAAACTGACACATGACTTTTTTTTGTTTCTGTTTTTGTTTTTGCTGCTGCCAATCTGCGACATGGTCAATAAACGCAGATGTTGATTATGAAATGAGGAAACCATTTACGCGCTCGCGCGCGCTCTCTTTTTAATCGCAATGTTTAATTACATTTTGTGCTTTTTTGCTGCTCATTTATTTTATTATTGTTATATGTGCATACCTATACATACATACATACATCCATATGTTGACGTCAGTTGATGGTGGGGGGGTCGGGGTAGGGGCAGCGGCAGCGGCAGCATCACGAAGAGAAAAGTAGGCCGCGACGCGACCTGTTTACCGTCAGCGGCCCTCCCGTCTTGGCAGTTGCTCTTTCATTTTGCCTTACTTGCGCTTTAATTAATTTTCTAAAGTGTGTTTATGTTCATATGTGTATGTTCTCTGTGTTTGTGGCTTTCGTAATTGCAACATTAAACCGACAACCGCATGAATTTCCATCTTGTCCGTTACTTAACATCGTGAACCAATTGTAGCCAATTCACATCTACATACATACTTAGCTAAAGATGTTTTCCAGCCTGTTGATCCTTTAAAGCAGGGACTCCAAATAGTTGTTTTTGTTCAATATTGCAACTAAAAAAGGCCAACTATAAGAACTTATTAAATTTGTGGTCTAAGCATACCACAATGTTTGTAATTGCCAAAAGTGACACGGAATTGGACTTGTAAAGTTGCCAAGGGATTACAAGACATAAAACTTGCATAACTTTGTAAAACTTAAACGATTTTAGATTAAATTTGTTGTTTTATGTGGAATTTTATTTTGATCATAGTTTGAACTATAAAATGATTGCACATTTAAAAAAAAGCTTGTATTCGAAGGGGATTTTTTCACTTTTAAATTTTCGAATATATGGCTAGCGTCAAGGTTTGGCGATGCCAGACCTTAACGTGTGCATATAAATTAGAAATTTAATAAAAACCACCAATTTGTTTATAATAAATTTATGTGTAATGTATATTCTAAAAGAAAGCGTGAGTAAAAAAGTAGCCTTTATTTGAAATCCCTCCAGCGGCGCAGCCAACTTAACATATAAATGCTGCCTGATCGTTGATCCTTTAACGTCACTGCATAGTGCTGCCAGATCGTTCACATTCAGTTTACGAAAAGAAAAGTTTACATGTATGTAAAATAATATACATATACATATTTAAAAAGGCAATTTGGTTCCGTAATTAATTCAAAGTAAATTAAAAGCACCTCTTCCTTGGTTTTATGTTGTGGTCATTATGTTGCATGCAAACTCTGTTGCATTTGCATGCACACTCAACCCAACAATAACAATAACAAGAGCGCCACAAAAAAATATAGTATATATAAAAAAAGAAAAATCAAATTAAAAACATTTTCAAGTGCATTACCAAGGCACTTTAGCGTGTTGGAGCGTTCGTTTCGATGGTTGATTTAACGGCATGATTTGGCGCAAAATCAAAGCGTCTAATTTTAAGGCGCTTTTGTGGTCAATGACCAGCGGGCCTGTGGCCATAAAAATCCGTTTCGGCTTTGTCACTAATTATTAACTGGTTTTTTTATTTTATTTTTTTTTAATTTTTGTTTTTTACAGGGTCTTGTCCAAAGCAATCCCAACGGCAATGGAGCACTTTCAGCGTCAACAGTGTCTCAGCCACCCAAGGTTTTCCACAATACACGTTGCACACGGCACCACAAGCCCCATCACACACATACCAATGGCGGAGGAGGAGGCGTTGCAACTGCCACGGCCGTAGCTGGAGCGGATTTGGTACAGCATCGGGAACAGCACCATCATCAGCCACAACAACAACAGCACCAGCAGCAGCAACAACAACAACAGCAACAACATCACCTGCACATGCATAGCCACAGTCATAATCATGCCCATCATGGACTACGTCGCAAATCCGAATCCGTTCTGTCCACCGACTCGGATATACGCTTCACGCGACGCAAATTGGGCGATAGCCAGAAATGTGGATGCGCTGTGATAGCCGGTTTCCTTATTGCCCTACTGGTTGCCGGCGCCTTTGTCTATGTGGGCTGTAAGTATTCAGTTTTGGGTCTATAACTTTTCTCAGATACAAGTGCAAAAATACTACTAATAAATAAGAATTATTTGAGACTTTAAGGGTCGATTTAACATTTGATCGTCAGCTTTATCGGCTAAATAAATAAGCCGTTTAGAGATTTTTGATTTTCTTACCACAAGTTTAATTGCTGCTAACTGATAGATAAATCTTATTAAAGCAAAATGTATATTCGATCCAAAAACCCGACAAATTTATTTGCCCGGTTAAATTAAAATTAAAAAATTTTAAATTTTGTTCAAGTTCTAAATTATATGTTACACTCAAAAAGTGGTAACGAAAAATGATGCAACTTTCTATGATAGTTTTTTTCTTTAGCTACAGAAGGCTCTATTAGCAAGATGTTGAAACGGGTCTAAGAAAAGGACCTATACTTATTATTATTGGTCAGTCTTAGGTCATTTTAATAACTTACTAAGTTCTTGGTTAATGAGCTGAAAGATATATTATATTTATTTAGTTTCAGTTATAAATTAATTGGACTTTATTTAATTAAATTGATTTTTATTGATCATAGGAGTATCTTTCATAAAAAGTTTTTTGAATAAAAACCTTTAATTTAAAAAAATGTATATAGAAGTATATAAAAAACTTAAACTTTGACCTTTAAATTGTTCAATTTAAGATACATACTTTCGACCGGAGCCCTTGCCGGACCGCGTGTTCCGTGGCAAGTTCATGGTGCTTAACGACAAGTGGAGCATGGAATTGGCGAATCAAAACTCACTACGATTCCAGCACAAGGCCCGTGATTACAGGGAGCGCATTAATCTAACACTACGTCGCTCCGATCTACGTGAAGCATATGAGGGTAGCGAGATCTTGGCTCTGGATGGGTAAGCAGCACTTAATACACACATATCTCGAGTGGAGATTCTCTATCTATTCTCTATGACATCATTTACAGCAGCGAGGACAACAATAATATTGTCGTGCATTTCAATATGATATTTGATCCATATGCGGGTTTGGTCAGTAGCGGAGAACTCTTGGCGCTCTTCCACGAGGAGCTGAGTGATGCACAGAGTCGACACTTTGCCAACATGACAGTGGACGTGTCCAGTGTGACCATTAAGGAAACCACCGGGTTAATTGAGGAGCCCATCATGTCCAGCTCACCATTGGGCGGCAATGATGAGACCACAGAGCCAGCGAGTACAACACCACGTCCATTACCACGTCGCTGTGAAGCCTTGCAGTTGAGCTATTGTCGCAATGTTGGCTACAATGTAACTACATATCCAAATCTACTGGGACATGCCAACTACGACCATGTGTCTGAGGATGTCATTGTCTTTCGGGAACTTGTTGACGGCGAATGTTTCCGGGAAGCCTACGATTTTGTCTGTCGATTACTCCAGCCTCCCTGTGAGTCGCACGGTATTAGCCAGGAGCCCACACCGGGAGCAATTTGTAGGGAGTATTGTGAAGCCTTCATGGCCGGCTGTGGGGGTCGATTACCTGCCCGATTCCGTCAGCACTTTGACTGCGAACGCTTCCCGGAATCAACGGGCACACAGTCCTGTCAGCAGAAGCCTCATTGTGTCGGCGATATGCAGAGTAATGTTCAGAGTCCACGACTCTGTGATGGCTATGCGGATTGTCCAGATTTGTCGGATGAACGCAGCTGTGCCTTTTGTGCACCCAATGCATTGTATTGTGGGCGTGGTCGCGCCTGTGTTCCTCGCAAGGCACGTTGCGATGGCAAAGCCGATTGCCCAGATGGCGCCGACGAGAAGGATTGCTGTGAGTATCAATATAATGTTATTCAATTATTATACCATATCAGAGGGTCTTATAATAATGTCAGGATACGTATAATGCAGACAAGAGAAAGCGAGACAGACACAAATAAGCTCAGCGATAGAAATCCTTATAGGTATTATAGTATTATACAAATTATAAAATAATGTATATATTTTGATTGATTATCTCAGAATATACTTAGTATGAAATACTTTCTTGTTTCTTCCGATGTCTTTTTAAAATTTACAGAGTCTATATTTGGTGTTGTTTTATGCATACTAACGAAATTTAGTTTAAATCGGAGCACTTTATTATTAGGCTGCTATAAGAACAATTGTTCAAAAATCAACCTATAGTATGACAAACTTTCTTGTTTCTTGAGATATCTTACTTAATCTCATAAATTATTTATTTGGGTTGTCTTTAATATCCTAACTTAATTTGGTTTCAATCGAATTATTAAATCATACATCAATCCATAATCTTTGCACGCAGTATCAATTGCTCCTTTGGCCGCGGATCTCTTGCAACCGGAACCAATGCTACCATATTTGCCCCGCTTTCATGCCGCCGGATATGCGGTTTTCTCCGAGAAGGGCGTCGTGGGCAAACTGTGTGCCGAAGGCTTGGAAGGTGATGCCAAGCTGGTGGTACGTCAGACCGTCTCCGAATCCTTGTGCAAATCCCTGGGCTATGAGTAAGTACATTCCTTAGAAATTCACAAGTACCATATACATGCAATTTATACATTTCGTTGCATTCTTTAGATCTGTGGAAATCTTTGATGTACAAAATGATACGGAACAGTTGTCGGATTATGTGCGTGTTTTGGATCCACATGCTCCGGAAATTAGTTTTATACGCACACACTGTCCAAAGAGGCAGGTGCTCTATGTGGGCTGCGGGGATCTGCGATGTGGAGTGCAATCGGCACTGCCAAATGCCAAGCAACATCTGTCGCTGCCCAAGATGTCGGCTCCAGGGGACTGGCCCTGGCTGGTGGCACTTTTCCGTGAGGATATCCATGTGTGCGATGGCACGTTGATATCGCCAGATTGGGTGCTAACCACGGAGAGCTGTTTCCAGGGACAGCCACGGGCTACCTGGATGGCCATAGTGGGCGCAGTGCGTCTGTCGGCGAAGGCGCCATGGACACAACGGCGACGCATCATTGGCATGATCAAAAGTCCGGTTGAGGGTTCCACTGCAGCGTTAGTGCGTCTGGAGACACCTGTAAGCTACTCGGACCATGTCCGTCCCATTTGCCTGCCGGACGCACTGCAGCGCCAGCAACAGCATCCGCCCATGCAACGCCGTGCCTATGTGCCTGTAGCGGAACGCCTTGAAGCTCAACCTGCTCAGCGACGTTTGGCGCAGGAGACGCAACAATTCTTCCTTATACCCTCGCAACAAGAGCAGCAGGAGGGTTCAGGTGGCGGCAACAGCGCCGAGGATCGGGAGGAGACCGCGGCCTATGATTACCTGCTAGCCGAGGCAGCTGCCTCCCACATGCCGCATGCCGAGGCACTGCAGCAGGTGCCTGAGACGCTGGATCAACAATCCCAACTAAACTCCTATCCTCTGCCTGACAAAGCGCCGCAGGTCAACTATTATGGCGGTTCCTCCTCATCATCCTCTTCCTCTACCACCAAAGCCACCAAAGCACCAAGTGCACCTGAACAAATCTGGACAAACTGCAACACGCTAGGCTGGTCCCGGCAACGCGATCATCTGCAACGCGTCCAGCTTAAGATCGGAGACATGGCTCCCTGCGAAAATGTCTCCATTACTACGGTGAACTCCATGTGCATGGAGGCCACATATCAGAAATATGACTGCA
The DNA here is from genome assembly GCA_035043265.1 of Drosophila testacea. Taxonomy (NCBI): domain Eukaryota; kingdom Metazoa; phylum Arthropoda; class Insecta; order Diptera; family Drosophilidae; genus Drosophila; species Drosophila testacea. The sequence goes on from JAWNND010000229.1 coordinate 6,409,497, forward strand.
CGGTGAGTGATAAACTATTGAAATTTTTAACAGGGTATAAAACCGGATCCGGAACCGGAACCAATTAAATTTTGGGGGAGCGGTAGCCAGTGGTGGCAATTTTTCTCTCAAAACTATTGTTTTCCCGCCAAATCTGGCTCTTTTCCTGTCAATTTAGCAATTTCCCGTTAAATGCAGCCGTTTACCGCCTAATCTAGTTTATTTTCCCTCAAATTTAGCTTATCTTCCTTTAAGTCTAGCTCTATTTTCGGTCAGCTTATGCTTTTTCCCGCAAAATCCTGATTTTGTTTCACAAATTAGTTAAATTATTTTTTATTATAACACGAGTATGAAGTATGTATGTTCTACATATAGCCCGTCAAGAAAATCAGATAATTGTTCTATTTAGAGAAGAGATGATGTTGGCATTCAGCAGGTAATTCTGATCACAAATCTTGATACCTGATTACTACTTTTTACATTCACCAGAATATTTTCGACAATCTGAAACGTAAAATGTTGGTATCCGTATCACAAAAATTTATCGTACAAATTAGTGTGATACCTGATACTGATTACTGATACTTCTAGATTTTTCATGTACTTATAAAAGACGTAGTAGGCTAATTTGAAAAAAAATTATAATAAAATAGGCGAATTTCTATATAAATTATCATATCCATTCAGCAGATACTGATTAGTGATCCATCACAAATAAAGGAGCGATTACTGATTGTGATCTGATCTGATTGATCTGTTCAATGCTCCCATTATCATAATTATTAAGGATGGTTTTATTCGTGATTGATTTATATTTATGAGAATATTTTTCTGTCATAAAAATATTAAAATTAACGAGAGTTATGATTGATTCACATGCCTATATTTTGGGATTACTTACTTCAGAAAAGAAGAATTCTAGCCCAAATATAGTATCTCGATTTTACCTACGTATGTATAATATACACCATAATATACAAACACCAGCACAAATGAGTATTATTATTAAGAATTATGCTTTTAATTGTAAAGATGACATATACATACATATGTACATATGTATGCCTAGGAACTATCTTAAAAAAAAAAATACCAATGATGGAGTATTATAATTATTAATATAGTTTATTTGTGATTAATTCACATGAGTATATTTTTGGATCATTAGAATATTATCTAGGAACTGTGGTTCAACCTTAATGCTTTTATGTACAGTTTTGTCCTGTTGCCCCTTGACCTTCACCATTAAATGCGAATGGAGCGCGAGGCCGTTGATGTTCCCAACAGTGCCACATGCGGTGCATTGGTTGGAAGAGAACGACGTGATTTATTGCATAACTGGAGACGCATCCGTTTGGGATGCGAATGTGAACGTGAGATGGGAACTGAGGCCAATTGTTGCAAGGCTCTCGATGGACGTTGCTGTTGTTGTTGCTGATGTTGTTGTCCTTGTTGCAAAAAGCAGTTCTGGCGACGTAACGGAGAGGCACTGCTGGGTAGAGCGCCTAGGAAACAATTCTGCCGATGCACAGGCACTGCCACATATTCAATTTCATCATTGGCATCGGGAATTTCATCAGGGATTCGACGACGCTTCATGCTGGGTGCAACCAAAGAGCGTCTCAATTTTTGCCAATCCATACGTAGATAGAACATTAGCTCGGGACAGGGAAAGAGCATCAGGAAGTATTCCAATAGCTGCTGTTCAAACACATAGCCCTGGCCATTAGTCAGCACCAAGCCGGGACGTTGAGACTCCGGAACTTTAAAGCGAGCACAGGCTGCAAAAGAACATTTTAATTAGCTATCGGAAAATTAAATAATCCCGATTCACAATTTGCACTTACCTTGAGTAATGATCTGCTCGTAGCTGTTGCCCGTCTCACAAATTATGAAGCCCACCTCGCCCTGGAAATTGATCTTCAGGCAGCTCTTAATATCCAACATGTTGAAATTCGTGAATGAGTATAACTGTTTTTTCTTTCTTTTTTTATTTAATGAAAATTCCACGATTCACTTTACTTCTTTGTTGTACTCCGTTCGCCCTTTGACGCTAAAATGAACTGCAGTTGGCTCGCGCTCTTTCTTTTATGCCTGACAGCGATAGTACAAGAGAGAGCCTTAGTCAGTGAGAGCGAGGGGGATAGTTGGCTCACTTATGATCAGCCTGCAGGGTCTGCAGCTGGCTGCATTACCTTTGTTACCAATCTCTCTCCCTGTCTAACGCACTCTCACCTTAGGTAGCTGGCGTCAGGGATGTTTCTAGTAGTTGCCTATTGTATGCGTGTGTGTGCGTACGCTCGTGCTATGCTAAGAGCTCCAGTAATGAGAGAGCGACTTTGTTGTTGTTGTAGGCATGGCGTTACTCATGCGTTTGGTTTTATTTGGTTTTTGCTGCGAACGCGTCGCTGCATGTCGTGTGTAGTCATTGCTGATACGTGACGTCACGATAACTATAAACAGGGTGTTTTGTTGAATGCGCTTACAATAATATTAGATAATATTTGTATACCAAGAATAGCCTTATTGTATATTTTTGTACATATTTGTTTAATGATTTTATTTTTGTAATTTCAGCAAGAGGAATACTCTGGAGCGCCCGTTCAATGTCTCATTCCGGGAACTAATCAATGGGCATTAATTGGGGTCTCATCCTGGCGTATTGCCTGCGGTCCAACGGGCGTCGAGCGTCCACGCATGTACGACAAAATTGCCTCCAATGCAGATTGGATTCGCGATACGGTAAATGCGGTATAACCGCTGAGTAACCCTAGCATTTTGTAAAAATAAAAATAACAAAAAAACAAATTAACGTGTATTATGTAAAAAGCAACAAGAAGAAGAAACCTTCACTTTAATCTTAATCCTAATCATAATTTAACTAACTGCATACTATTCCATCTGTACTTTAATCTAAATCTTTTTATGTATTAATCCATTTTTTTGTACTGTTTTGTGTAATATTTATTAACTATTTTAATTGTATGCTAAAGGTTAAACAAAGAAGTGAAAAAAGAAAGCAAATTTAGTTAGTTTTACATTTAGTTTCTGTAACTGTAATTTTGTTTATATTTGTAGAAAGCGATTGTTTTGTTTTTCAAATAATAGTTGAATAAAAATGCGTAAACTTTAAGATTCCATGATTTTCATTATGTGGACACATGCATGGATTGCCATTCCCCATTTTTCTGGCGACGATATTGCACACGATCTGCGATCTCTCCGCTGCCAACCTTGAGGAAGTCCCATCGCTGTGCCCTAAACTTGAAGGCGGTACTGTAACGGAATAGGGAATATTTATATAAGGTGTTCTTTAGTTTTGGGAAGGGAATAACATACTAAGTGGCAGGGCGCTGTAGGGGCCTATTGCTCTCTTGATAATCGCGGAGAAAACGATCATGCTTTTCCACCTGTTCCTCATAGTTCACCGGCTGTCCACATGGAAAGATGTGATCACGTATTTGTGACGATATTAGCTCTTTTTTCCACCACTCGTCTAACTGAGATTCCGGCAGCTCCTCAGCGGTGGCGCCAATAAGACGTACCTGCCAGTAGGCCGGAGTTTGACCCTGTGAGGGCAGTATGACGTTGGGCAAAAAGAATGTAATTCCGCATTTAGCATTTGCCTGAATGTTTTTAAAGTTACGTGTAAAACGTTGAGTTACATAGATAATGCAGTTATCGTCGCTGAGTCCTCGGTATACAACTGTACGGTTAAGCACACCGAATTCATCATCAATGGTGGCCAGATTCATGTATTGGACACCATCAGTCGGTTGTTTGTCAACAGCATCAATTAGTTGCTTAAAAAGCGCCACCGGCTCAACCGGATAATTAACAATGTGGGCAACAGATGATTGTGGCATTTTTAACTGCAAGAGATTTAAAAATTTAAATGATTGCGCGCCCTACAAGCAAGTTGGCAGGTCTACAAACTATCGAGCTTGAAGCTCAATAAGCGATGTTAGCGGCGTTATCGAAATACGCAGCTATCGATATATCGATGATTCTGAGTCCGGTTGGCGATGTGAGTGGTGCTATCGAAATACACACGTAACTATCGGCATCGATATATCGATGCATGTAAATAAAAATAAGGCAACACGAAAATTGTTACGTTTATAAATAAATTAGTTTGACAACGAAATCGGTGCATGGCAAACAGTAAAATTTTTTGAGGTTTGCTTGTGGTGGCCTCTGCTTGCGCGACCCACAAGCGCTGACCGCAGGCGCAGGGTAAAAAGCCTCAAAAATCTCAAGATGTCCATATTGGATATGAAGGCCGGTCCGCCGGATTATTGGTCGGAAGTGTGCAATTTCTTTTTGCCGCTGAAGTATCTAATCACCAACGATCGTTTCGATGCACTTGTGCAGAATATCGACTTGCATTACCTGATCAATGCGGTTTTCTGGATATTTGTGGCGTTATCCTGCGGCTTCTATGGCTTTCAACGTGTCTTCCAGGTAAGGAAGGCAGGCAACAACACACTCAATGCTCTATGTATGGGCGGGCAGTATGACGATCACAAGGCGTTTGGCGCTGCTGCTCAATTAAATTCGGCATTTATAAATAGTCGCCAGGCAGATGTAAACCGCTACGAAGGCGCCGCTGCTGACGTCGACGTCGGCGACAAAAATAAAAATTCTATCGGGAGGGTCTGACCCTCAAATACCCTGTGGTAGTAAAGGGCGCCGCTCACATTTGCAAATACAGTCAAACACGTTACCAGCTTATTCTATGTTATTGATCAATTGTTTCTTGAATTTCTCGAGATCCTATCGTTCATGCGGACAGACGTGTATGGCATTATCGACTCGGCTTTATATTTTGAACAAGAATATGTATAGTTTATGGGGCCTGCTCCATATTTAGCCTGTAACATACTTGTACTTTCATAACAAACTTAAAATACCCGCAAAGGGTATAATAATATACCCCCACAGTGTACAAAAAGAACAACAATGCATTTAAGCGATAAGGCAATAGCCGCAAAGATTACAATTTTTTTTTAAAACCATAAGCAAAATTTGTTGTTCATATTTGTATATGTATGTAGTATATGTACATACATATATCTATAGTATATTGACACACGGAAGTAGCTATTGATCATTTTACTAATTGATTCTTATCAATATATATTACATTATTCCTGCAGTTCTTTCTCAAATCATCGAATGTCAAGTACTTTAAACGAAAGCAATTTGCACGTTTAATATGGAATATTGCCTTTTATTCGGCTTGCTGTCTGTTTTTGCACTTTTACAATGAGTTCATGATACTGCCGCATCTGATGAAGAACCAAGGACGATACTCGCTCTTCCATAGCTCGGATAATCTCATCTTTTATCGATCGCATCAATATGAGAAATTTCAGTTTTATTCAATATTCATCATTACGTTCTATCTGCATGGCGCCATGCTTGACTTCAAGGAGGCTGACTTTCTGGAGGCTGCCTCTAAGGGTCTCTACCTGGTGGCCCTTATCGCCATTGACGTGTACAGGCATGTCTAAATTATCAATTACCCAAATCAGTTATATCTTAATTAATTTCCAAACTACCTGCAGATATGAAAACTATTTTGTTGGCCTAAATCTCACACTGGGTCTGTACAGCATCCTCGCCGAATGCCTCTCTCTGGTGGCATTGCAGAACTCCAATCGTAATCGTGTGATCTACCAGATATTTATGGGGATGCGTATTGCTGCTTGGGTGCAGGTGTTTATCAATCAGCTGCCCTTTAATTATTTCATACCTACGCTCTTTGCCAAGAATTTTAAGCTGACCCTCAATGTGGCCATTTGGCTGTGGTATGGCCTCTCCATATGGAATTCTCCAGTATTGCAGTACTTCTATCATCAGATCTATCATACAACACCCTCCGACTGTTCAGGCGAGGGATCAGCAGCAAAGTAAGCAAAGGCTTCAGTCTCCCAGTCTTTCTAATATTATTAATTATGTTATTCACTTTGCAGATGTATCTTGTTGAAGGATACCAGCGAGTATCGACATTACAAAACCCTTAAAAGGGCATATATTGAGGTGAAGCTCGCCCATGAAAAGGCCACGTCCAATCCGCTGCCAGCCACGGAATCTGCTTCGGCCAAAACCTATCAGGCCATTAAGTGTAAGCGCATCATTCTTTAGAAGTCTTGCAATTTTTTTGTTAAGCTCTACTTTTGTTCTTTCTCCTCTTTTGTTAGGCGTTATGATGCTAAAGCGGAAATTGAAGCGTATACGAGAGGGACGCGGTGCCGAGCCGGAGGATGATACTGAGGAGCTCAGTGGCGATTCTTAAGATTGTTGCTGTTTGCGATTTGCACAAAACCAAAAAAAAACTTTGATTCTTCTGCTTATAAAAGACAAAGCCCTAGGCTAGGCGCTTCTTGTGCTGCTTTCCAACTACCTCCCAAGTCTTAAACATCACACACACACACACACTCAGAAACATACACCGCACATTCACACACACTCACTCACAGATATATAAACGCTCTCTATATGTAGCGCCCAGTTCTCGATTATAAAATATCTATCTCACCCAGCTCGTTAGCAATTAATTATTTATGTACTTATGAATGAATATACATACTATACGTAAAATTCATGCAACAAAAAAATGGCCTTAGCTCAACTAATTGTTGTTGGTTAATTTTTTTTCGCTGTGACTTAATGACATTTTAAATAAAGCGCATAATAAATTGAAAATTGAAACAAAGTGTGTTTTTTTTGTTGTTTTTTTTTTTTTTATTATTATTTGTATTTTTTATATTATTCTTGCTTTATTGATATTTGAAAAGAATTTCTATTTGAATTTTTTTTCTTGTATGCCCTTTTTGTTTTTTTTTCCTCTTTTGTTTTTGTTTTCATTCACTTTCCATTAATTGTTATAAATAAGTGGTTGTTGTTGTTGTTGTTGTTGGTTTCTTATCGATGTCTTTTTGTGTTTTTTTCTTCTTCTTGTAGTTCTGTTCGGTTTCTGCGGTTTCCTGTTTTCTATCGTGTTCTCTTTTTTTTGTTTTTTTTTATAATTATTTTTATACTTTTGTCTTGTTGTTTTGTGTTAAACCTCATTTTGCATTAAAAATTCTCACTAGTTGCTAAGTTTTCATTTGTTTTTTTTTAGTATTTTTTTCATTTTGTTTTGGTTTTATTTTGGCAATGTTTACTTTTGCATTTGTTTAATTTTAGACGTTTGTGATGCCAATTTGCATTTTTAGAAAATTCTCAAACAGCTTTACGAACAAATTTACGTTATTCATTTACGTTTTTGGGTGCCACAAAAATACTCATGTGTGTGTGTGTGTGTTCAGTTGGGTTGGGTTGGGGTTGGCAATGGGGGAGGGGAGGTTCAAGGTTTGATACAGGGGTTGGTGCATTCTTTGTGTTTATCCGTAGTGCAGGGTACCGGGCCAAGGGATTTGCATAGAATTTGGCGATTGGTTTTTCATTTCGATCCAATGCCCGTTAAAATTTTTTATTTGTCGAGCCAAAAGAAGTGTTTTGGGATTTTAGTTTTGTTTTGTAAATCGTATAATTTTTAGTTAGTTGTTCTTTTTTCTTTGGTTTTCTTTAAGTATATATATGTTTTTTGCTTTATTCATTTATCTTTATTTATTTTTTTTATTAAATTTTTTATGTCTCTCATTGCTTACAAATTAGTTCAATTCGTGTTTGGTTTTTCTTTTATTTGTTTTTCTTAATTTCAGTGTGTTTTTTAGTTTTTCATAATTTTTTGTATTTTTTAAACAATTTTTTCTAAGTTTTGTTAACAATTTGCTGTGTATACCGCTTACCATTTCATTAATGTTAAATTTAATTTTACTATTAAATTTATTTTTAAAATTAATGTTAGTTGTTCTTCTCGTTCTTCGAATTTTTTGGTTTTCGTTTTTTATTTGTTATTTTTGTTTTGGTTTTGCTTAAAGTTTGCATTTTTAAAGGTACGTTCTAAAAAAAAAGTTATTTTCTTTTTTCATTATTATTATTTTATAATGTTATAATGTATATTTAGTTGTTATACCCCCACGTAATATGCATTTTCGTTTGATAATGCATAATACTTTGTTTTTGTTGTGACTGTACCTCAATAAGAATATTCGAAATTTTTGCTCTCTTCCCCACATTGCTCTTTCGATTTTATCATTATTTTATATGTATAGTATGCATGCTGTTAGTTTTACTTTCCCGTGTTTCGATTTCTTGCGATTTTCTTGTATTGGTAAAAATATTTCAAAATGTTTACAATCTGCTCTAGGCCTAAACAATTTAACATATGCGTGTGTGTGTATGAATATAAATATGTTTTCTCATTAGGTTTTCTATCGTTTCATCGTATTATGTTTTTATGTTTAGTGGACTAGTGATATTTGTTATCTATCTTTTCTTTTGAATTTGCCAGTTGGTAGATTTGAATTTGCGAAATAAACGGATATAATGAAGGAATAAGCAGGATTCTAACAATTATGTCGGGAAGTACTTTTAAGGCAGTTACATCGATAGGGACAATTAGGTTCTATACCATTACTCTTCTATTTGAATTGTGTTTTTTCTAATCTTTCAACTAATTAACTAATTTTACAAACATTTAATTTTGTAATACTCTCAGCCCATAACAACATAATTTATCACAAATTATTGAATTATTATTAGCAATTAACTTCAAATGAAACCAAGTAACGAAGAGTGTCTTTTCTACGAGTTCTCTTTCTCTTCTATTATGTCCTCCACTTTTTGGTGGATGCCACCATAGCAATTAGCTTTGAATGCGATGTTTATGGTCACAAAATGGCAGTCAAAAGTTCTTACAAGTGCTGTATTCATAGCGATCAGCTGAAGAGCTGTGAATTGCAGTTTTCCTTTACAAACAAAAGCTGAATGCGTAGCAATTAGCTTTAAGACTGTTGAGTGTTGCCCGTTATCATCGGCAGGCAACGAAATGTTCATTTTAATAAAATGTTTTGAGCACTTGTTTACCAAGAAAATTAAATATTCTAATCGAATTTCTTGGAATATGCATTGCCCAGAGCGCAATTTGAAGCAGGCTTTTATTTATTTGAAAGATATATAGTATGTATAATGAGCATTGGTAGCGCTGAGAATCAATTAATGTTGGCTCGTCTAAAAATCAATTAACAAACGCAAATGCAAACTCAAATATTCAACACTCAAAACACTCGACCATCATTCGCACTTGTCGCAAATCAAATCAATGTGAATCAAACGAACAAACAGGCAAAATCAACAAACAAACGAACGAAAACATTTCAAATGAAATTAAATTCAAATTAGCCAAAAATGTCGCCCAAGGTGGTGGTTCTGACCAGAGGAGCAGGCGAGCAGATAAAAAGGGGGAATGTAGGGGACCAGTTGGGGAATAGGAGATGGAATGGGATGGGGTGTGGCATGATAATGAGTCCGCTGAAAATGAGCAGCACGCGTTCAAAGCCCAAGTCCAAAGCCGACAAACAACAATGAAAATTCGAATATAATGAATGAAATTATGTTGAAAACATATTTTTTGTGTCCCAAGATGAGAGAGCGAAAACAAAAGCGGCAAAAATGTCGAAAAACTGTTTGCTTCCGCTTGGCGGCTAACAAAGTTGGTCCTTTGTCCATTTTTGGGGGGCTGTTTTCCTATTAGCAAGCAATAAATTTGTCGCTTCTATTGAGCGCCAGTTTCAGTTCCACGTTCCAGTTTTCTCCCCTGTTCTGTAGCTCCTAGGTGGAATAGATAGGCCCATTTAACGGGAGAGTCTGTGGACTCTGAAGGAGGTAGGGGACGTCAAAACGTTGGCAGTAACTTTATGATTGCTTTTGTATTGCCCAAGCACACAGGACACGCGGCGGCGAGTCGCGTCTCAGGGCAATAGATAAATGCTGTAACATACTTTAGGCGCTGCGCGGCAAAAGTTATAACAAACTCGCTGATACGCATCGCATAGCAGTGAGCTAGGAGCAGGACAAGAGCCAGAAACTCTAGCATCAAACAGCAAAATGCATGAAACAATGAAAATGACAATAACAATAACAACAACAACAACAAGAACAAAAAGAAAATCAGCCAATGGGATGGGGGAGGGAGAGAGAGAGCGTGAGACAGTCAGACAGTCAAGGCGAGATAGCCAGGCTAATGTGCTTTTTGTGTGGCCACAGTTGGTATTGTTGTTACTCTTGCTTGCTCTTCTGCTTCCACTTCCACTTCTACTTCGTCTTCTACTTGTTGTTGTTGTTGTTGTTGCGTTGTTGCCGCAACAATTATGATTTGCGGTCGGCTTCAATGTCCTTTGCCACCACCACACCTCCTTCTTTCCCACCGCCTCTGGCTGTGTCCAGGCGACAAGAGCGCTCAGAAAAAATAGCATAAAGCAAAAACTATAAAACGCCTTGCGAGTTGCTCGCTTGGCCCCGTCATTAAAAGCGCTTTAAAAACTTTCGACATGGCCACATTTCTTTTTTTATACACACTTTTTTGCATTTCTTTTCTTTCTTGCGACCGCCCAACACATATAAATAGCATAAAATAATAATTTGTTATTGCTTAATGGCTTTTCATTTTGTGTGCACTCCTTTTTTTTTCGCTCGCTTGCATTTTCATTTAATTAAAGTGTGCGCCACGTTAAAAGCTGTTCGGGAATGTTTAAGGATGGCTCGTCGAAAGGATAACTGATAGTTGCTAAGTGCAAGCAAAAGAGATTCCAACAATTACTGCAAATTGCTTGCGATTGACACGGCACCACGGCCAAAATGAAGTGCTAAGGTATTTCTCCAGCAAATTACACACAAATAACACGAAACAACATTATATTCCACTTGATTGTTTCGAATTCTACTCAAGAATTAATTTGACAGAAATGTCTGCAATTTATTTCTTATCTCTTACGTTTTTTCCAGTCCAATTAATCTTGACAAACGTATATATATACAAAAATGTCTTTAATAACGTAGAAATATTAAAAAAAACCTTAGTTGAATTTATAGTTGCGTGTAATACCTTTTTTTTAATGTTATTTTTAATTAATGCAAAGAAAAGAGGTACATTTCATGACAAGCTGTTTAATACGTTCATGCTTGTTTTTTGATCGCCTTATTTGTCCCCTTCATACGCTTGCTAACAGCGCTCTGTAGCATTTAACAGCTTTCTGTTAGCAGTGCAAAAGTTTTTGAATAAATTCCTTTTGGCGCTGTTAAAATTTCCCTTATAACGTTAAGCTTACATGGTCGGTTGATTTTCGTTTTTTTATTATGCTCCTATTTTTGTTGCTGCTTTAAAACGTTTTTTGAGCTCTTTGCAATTTGGAAAACATTTTTGGTTGCCTAATCAACATTATTTGATTTTTATTACCCCTCCTGAAATGCAGATAAACAAACGGCAGAGAAATAATGCTATGAAATAGGAGCAAAAAACAAAAACAACAATGGCAAAATCAAACAAAACGAAACCAGTGCGAAATGCAGAGCAAGAGACAAGAAAACTTTTTGGCGCTTGGACAGTAAATAATTTTTTGTTGTCAAAATTACCATTGTTGTTGGTGTTGTTGACTGTTGGCACGTGACTCGCTGGGGCAGGTAGCCGGTGTAAATTGTGCGCATAAATTGCAGTACAATTGCAAATTTGCATAAATTATGAGAGTCGCAAGTGCATTAAAAAGGCGAACGCACACAAATGAAAAAATACAGCGTATCTTCAGCGTGTCGAACATTAAAAACTCATGCCGCGACCCTCATAACAATTTTTGTGAGGACAGTAGAAAGCTGAACGCTATGTGACTACATAACAGCATGTGCAGCTAACTTAATGAAATTATAAAACGTACGAAAACTATAAAACAAAAAACAACCATGTACATTGTACATACAAAACGATGGTAAAATTAAACAAATTACAATTGTATATGTGCAGAAAAAAAAATTAATAAATGGATTTGCAACTGTTGTTGATCTGTGGCCAGTTATGACGGCTGTGGCCAATTAGACGCGTTGCACGCGCGCGCAGCTGACACACTGAAATTGAATTTGAATTCCAAAATGGTGATTATTTACTGTGCATACACGCACGCACACGAATATGAATGCACACACGTACACGTACAAACACATAGACTCAAACTCATGCAGAAACACTCGAAACACGCACACTTGGGCATAATAACTAAAGCTTTGTGCTAACTAATTGCCGCAAGGCGAATGTGCGAGGCGCGTACGCTGTTTATTTGCACTAATTTGCATGCATCATTTGCAGCTCGAAAGCTTACGCTTAGTCACCCACTCAACCGTCTCTCTTCCTCACACTCCCTTTCTCTCACTCACTCACACTCCATGCAGTGAAAAAAATATAATACTAATTATGATTCTGTCTTTGTGTGAAAATAACTAATTAACATTGCAGCTAATATTTGACTTAGTTTTGCTAAATTTCGCTATTTGTATCGTTTATCGTTTATCGTTTGCCGTTTGTTTACTATCGATGCCCCTCCAATTTTGGTAAGCTTTTTAGAAATCAAAGCTGTCAAAATGAAAACAGATTGTCACAAATATAAATTGATCGTACAATATGTTTGTAATTCATTTATAAGTGCAGTAAATGTCTTATAATTGAAATTATTAATTAATTATAAAATTCAATTGGGAATCGTTTTACCTACAGTTTGTTGTGAGGCAGTTTTTAAATTGCAGTGCTGCCAGATGTGTAATAATTGAAGCAAAATGGCAATTAACGTTCACCAATTGTTGATGTGATTTTGCCTAACTCTCTATAAGGAAGAGCGAAGGAGGAAATAACAAATTTAAGTTCAGGATTGACATTAATTTGGTTGTTTAACAGCTCTGGATGGATGTTTTTGATGTCTGTGAAACTGGAAACGACAAGGAACTAGCTAATTGTTAACTTATCAACTGTTTTAAATATTTAAATTGTTTGTCAGTTGCCTATCGAATTCGGCTAAAAGACGTAGGATTAAAAGCGAATCATTTTTGTATGAAATTCTTTTCATTTAACAATCGAACTCGATTAAAGAACACTTCGGGAACAGAGCATTTGGGTAAATTGTTATAACTTCTTCTTACATGCATTTGTGTGATTTCTTTAACTGTTGTTGTTATCGTTAAACATTAGTGTACAATTTAGTTATAGTTAATTAGTCGTAGTTAAGGTTCATTTTTCTTAATCGTTTTCATTTCTTACATGGGTAAGTTTATAACAAATACAATTATTTCTCTATGTACCTTTATTTTTGTTTTTTGTTTGTTAAATTTATAGTTACTTGGATCTTGTTGTTGTTCAAGTTGTTGTTGTTGTTCTTTTTGTTGCTATCGCGTTGTCACAATACACAAAAATAAAAACCGAGTGGAAAAGAAATGCGAATTTCTCATGCTGCTTCCTCAGACTCTCTGTCTACGAGTAGGAGCGTGTATGTGTACATGTGTGTGTCTGTGTGGGTGTGTAGGTGTGTGTGTGGGTGTGTGACTGTCTCTGTTTACGTATGTATGTAAGTGTGTGCTGATGTGGTCCTTATGGGACTTACAACACGGGCCTCGCCACATTCGGCTTGGCCGTCGTGGAGGCAATCTCCGACAGCTTGATGTCAATGGGTACGCGAGTATCGTAGAGCGTGGGCGCCTGAAGAATAATCCCGGCCGTGCCCACCACCACAGCTATTGTGAATATCCAGAGGAAGAGTCGGTCCAGCACCATGGCAACGTATTTCCAATCCTCTTTGACCTGTTGGCGGGATAACAGCACATACACACACACAATGATAAAACATAAATCAAAAATTCGAGTAGGTAGTTGTGAGTAAAGCTAATTCAATGTGAGTAGTTCGATGAACTCAGTCTGGAGTCAATCATTCGAACCAATCAAATTGATTTGTCTTACATGAATAGTGGCCATTTTAAGTAAGATAAGCTTTTGATACACTTCCGAATTGGTTGTTATTTTAAAAATATTAAATCATTCGATTCATCTGAACTGTTTATTTTAAAAATAGTTGAAGTTAATTTTAAATAGTTGTGCTAGTTATATAAGTTTAGTCATTCATTTTAGTTATTTAAAAAAAGTCAGCTCAACTACATAGCATATCTATATAAATACTTATACATGTATAGGAAAGAATGCCAAGTTAAATTATATTCAAGTAGCTGCAGCTGCGAGTGAAATACTCGAATAATTTGGACTGCTTAAGCTTACTTGATTCACTCGAAAGATCGTCCATAGTTGTATTGTTTCATATGCACACAAAAGAATGAGATTGCAAATTGATTTAACGCTTTCTAAGAATAGTTGATGCCCATTTGAATGGCTCAATCTGCTACGAATGATTCGAATCATCCATATTGATATGATCGATCTAATATGTAGTATGTATAAAGCAATTTCGTGTTGTTTTGTCTATTTATCAGCGGATATCAGTGACACGCTGTCAGTACTTATTTCTATTCAGTTTGCTTCGCGTACCTAACTAAGTATGAGACCTAGTGACTCCCTCTTCCATTCAGAGGGGATCCCCTGGCCCCATTTTCAATGCCTTTTCACGCTTTTGTGAACAATGTAAATGCCAGGACATTGGCAGTGCCAACTGTTCCATTATGTGCACTGTCTGATGTTTTCCCACATATATTTCAGCACTTGTGTCATGTCGTTTGTTGTGTCCTCCTACATATGTGTATGTGTGTCTTGTGCGTGTCCTGTGAATCCTGTGAAAGCTTCGTGGTGTGGCCTAAGCCCCAGCATGACATTCCAATAATGATTGAATGTGTGCGTAATTTTAATAAAATACTTTTATTGGCATTTGTGCCGTCACAAGACATTCATTATGGTGCCAAGGAACTACAACTCACTACTCACTACTCGCTACAAGTACGAGTAGGAGGACTGCAAGGACTCCAAGGACTTTGTCCGAGCGTGTTCATAAGCCGCATGAAAAGTCATTAAAACTTTTGACGCTGCCTCTCAATAAGCCTCCATGGAGACACCACATGCGTAGGGCTTACAGGCAAGCCTGCAGGACACAGGTCCTCATGACAAAGGACATTAAGACAGTGGACACTGGGAAATTGCATGATGAAAGGTCAATAAAAGGGCAAGGCTAGCTGGTCGGTCCAGACTGGACAATCATCATCATCATCATCATCATCATTAGCAAAGCATCGACTTCATTATGAACATCAAGTTTGCTAGTTTCTGCTCATTTGTCCTGGCATTGTCCCGTCTAGGTATCATCGTCCTCACCCTCACTATCATATTGGTGTATCGATTATTGACGTTCTAATAAATCCAAGCTAAGCCCGCTCTAATTTATTGCGCCCGCCAGCGTTGGCCTATTAACATTGCACGCCCAATTCCGTTGACTAACCCCATGTATCCTCGCTGTGGTCCTACTTCGTATGGCCTAGGCTCCTGTTTGTCCTCCCTCATGTCGTCAGACTCTGGTTCGGGACTTAGGCTAAGCTGCGCCAAATACTAAGCGGCTTTGGGCTTTGCCAGGCGACCTCACTTAGCCTCATTTGCCGACTGTTGTCTGCCTCTGCAGAGCTCTGCCTCAGTTTCAGCTTCAGTTTCAGTTTCAGTTTCAGCTTCAGCATTCCCTTTCTATATTTCCCCTTGAGCTTCACCTTCATCTTTCTCGTTGCCTCTGTTTAAGCTTCGGCTCCCTCGTCGTCTTCCACATTATCTTAGGCATATTCTCATTTTCAGCTTTGGCTTTTCCTCTAATTTCATTTGTCTATTCCTTCGTACCTATTTCCGTCAACTTGATCGTCTCCTTTACTTTTCATCTCTGCCCCTTCGTCAGATGCATTAAATGTACCTTTATCTTGCTCTTTAATTTACCTTTATCTCTCCCATCATATTTCCCATAATCTCCCCCTTTGCGTTCTTCATTCTTCTTCTCCTCCGTCTCTTACTTCATCTCCCTTTGCCTACTCTCGCGCCTACCCTTTCTTCCATGTGCTTCCTTTCCTATTTCCTTCATATCTCTTTCGGGCTCCCTTTCATCTATCATCAATATCAACTTTATTTGTGATCACTTTAATATAACTATTTTATATCTCTCATTACAACAGAGAGTCTTCTGTTTTGGAAGAAATTAAGC
The DNA here is from genome assembly GCA_035043265.1 of Drosophila testacea. Classification (NCBI taxonomy): domain Eukaryota; kingdom Metazoa; phylum Arthropoda; class Insecta; order Diptera; family Drosophilidae; genus Drosophila; species Drosophila testacea. The sequence continues at coordinate 6,425,570 of JAWNND010000229.1, forward strand.
TTCCCACAGCTGTCCCTTGATATCTTTCTTCATCCCCCAAATACTCCCACCTTTCTTCTTCCGTCTCTTCCTCCACTTTATGTTAAAAAAATTGTTCACTCACCCGTGTGCTTTCCTCCTCCTTGCGCGTCTGATCCGCAATATAGTTGACGCCATCCATGGCCTTGTGGAGTTCCGGGCAGGTGTGCCAGCGTTGTCGCACATTGCTACGCCCCGTACAGCAGTGAGGTCCGCCCTCGCGCTGACAGGCTGGCAGTATATCACAGGCCGGCGGTGGTGGTGGCGGTGGCGTTGCACCACCCGCCGCGGCAGCTGCAGCCGCCGCCGCTGCCGCCGCAGCCGCTGCTGAGGTGCTAGCTCCGGCTGCAGACGCCGCTGCCGCTGCTGCTGCTGCGGCCGCTGCGGCAGCGGCTGATGTGGTGGGTCGATGCTGATGCAACAGCTCCGAGGATTGACAGGCGGCGCCAGCGCCCATGCCCTGATGGATCTGTATGGTGCCGCTGCAGCAGGAATCGGCCAGCGTGGATGCGGTGGCCACCGAATTCACCGTCGTTGTGGACTTTATCACATTGGGATTGTGATTGCCCCCCAATCCCAAATCGCAGGTGGTCGTCGAGGCGTGCGCCTGATGCGCATGCATCGGCAATGGCGAGAAATTTGCCGAGCAGCTCGACTGCTGTCGATATAGATGATAGCTACCGGCCTGACTGGCCTGATGAGCCAGCGTTGAGGTCGAGCTGCTCTTCCCAGCATTACCACCTCCACCTCCAGCTCCTACTCCAATTCCTCCACATCCCATACCAATTCCAGCGCCCGAACAACCTGCATTGTAGTGATGATGACCATTCTGTCCCGTCTGACTTGAGGTGGATGTCATCTGACGGAATTTGGTGGGCGTCAGCGGATGATCCAACAAAGAACCTCCCGTCTGCTGATACTGATTATGATACTGTGCATCAATTAACGAGGATGTTGTTGACGTCTGTTGGTTAACCGTCGATATGGTCGGCGGATACAATGAGCTCAAATGCCCAGTGATCGTTGATGCTCCTCCTCCACCACCTCCACCTCCACCCATTCCTATGCCTCCCACAACGCCCAGTTCATCCATCAAGCTCAAGGTTTGCACTCTGTGCTGCAGATGTGGCGAAGTGCTACGAGATGTGGTCTTGGGGCTATGATGCATGCTGGAAATCACAAAAAATCGCTTAGGGAAAGGATACAAATTTGGGAGAAATCATTAAACTTACCGGGATAGAGCCACGGGTGGGGGCAACGGTGGTATTTGATCCCTCAGCTCGAGTCCATTACAGGTGCGCACCATGAGACGGCGCGAGGATTTGCTATAGATAAGAATGGGATAAAAGATGTTGATTGGACTGGTGGCTTGGATATGATTAGATTATCAGGGATGTCAGAGAAATCTCTAGAGATTTTTGTTCGAGCTAGTTTCCAAGTTTCGAGATTCCAAATCTCTCAAGAGATTCCATTTTTCTGATATGTTTCCGGAGTCACAAAAATCGACTGCCAATAATTTAATTTACATTTCAGAAATATTACTATCACTACTAAAATTACTTAAATTAAAAAAGTAATTTGAGGTCTGACCACCTTAAGTGCTTTTTTGGTTGGTTTGAAGGTTGATTTGCACATTTATTTGGTACTCCTCTATATAGTACTTACATCATCTCGCTGATCGGATATAGCGGTCGACGCATCACCAGAAAACGTGGCAGCTGATTGATGAACACCGTGCGCACCCAAGGCGCCATCGTGTGCGTCTGTGGTGACCGGAAATGGATGTTGAGCACCAGGACTGTCACACAGATACTGCAGAAAAATTGAGGGAGAACGAGAAAGAGAGAGTAGACGAGTGTGAGAAATGGAGAATCGTGTAAGTCTCTTAGTTGGCTAATTAACTTGTGACGCCCACGTCTGTCTAATTAGCTGCTGCCCAGACCAAGTGAGGAGCAGAAAAAGGGGCAGGTTAGCAGGGAGTTTAGAGTCGGGAGAGAGGCCTTAATTACATCATTTGTGGTCCAAGTCAGAGTCCTGTTGCGCCAGCATTGCCCGTTGTCCTGGACTTGAGCTGAACAGGGACACAGTGTTGCCAACTCAGCTTCTTTCCCGTCAAATCTGACGTTTTTGCAAAACACTAAAGTACCTTAATTTAAATTAAGCAGGAGTCTGCGTGAAAAATATAGTGGCTCTAGCTCCTATAATATCTAAATCAACCGGCTTATATACGTGCGTTCAGAACTTAAGTGATTCAGTTGTTGATACCGGTCAAGAAAACATATGTTTTTAGGGTCGGAGTTTCCTCCTTGGGTATGTTACATACATTAACACAATGCCATTCTGCCAATTTTAATGGGCCCAGGATATAAAAACAACCTTAAAACTAGAAAAGCTTCTTATGTGGTCTTTCGTTTTAAAATTTTGTTAAAGCTTTTTTCGCTTATTTAAAATGCAGAACTAGCTTTTTTTTTAGACTTGGAAGAGTTGGCAGCACTGCAGCCCCGAAGCAGCGGGGCACTCGTCAGGGCAAGGAGATGGAGATAACAAGAGAAAGACAGACAGAGAGAGAGAGAGAAGAGCTAAAAGAAGTGCAAAGGAAGGTGGACCCGACTTTTGTTTACCAACAATTAGGCGGGCATTTCTCTGTGGCAACTGGGCGTGGCAAATGGCTGTAAATTGCCCCGACCATTTTTGAAGTTTGACTTGCGGCCGAGTCGACTGGGGGCGTGGCATATGGGCAGTTAGCCAAATGAGCGTTAGATATAAACGAGACAACAAAAGCAAATATGAATGCTCCCCACGAGACTGGCCAGGCTGGAAGTTATCCAGTATTTTTGATAGGTATCTAGAAAAGAGTTTACAGTTTCATTGCATTGCAGAGAGACTAGTTAATACTCTATGCCCAATACTGCATAGAAGTCTCAGTTATGTTAAATAGCTCCTTATTTTATTATCTAAAAATGTCAGGTTATACTGACTTACTACTATCATATTTCAGTTTATTACAACCTCCAAATATTAGGTTTCATGCATTTATACAAAATTGGGTATACTATGCCGGACAGAAAACGTAAAACTCTTTTTAAGAATTACAGGGTATATCAGTTGAAGATATTTTGTCTTCTACTCATTATAAACCACAGAATGTCATCCTTAATGCGTTCTTTAAAGGATGCAGAGTAACCAGAGCACAGTCGGAGATTTCTTCTTCTCCCAACAGATGACACAAATTTATGATACCCATTCAATAAATTGAAACAGGCGCAGGGTAAAAACTCGTAGCGGGTGCAATTTCAGTTTTTTGCATCCGTTTCCGACTCGGCAGCTGACTCATAAACAAGAGGCAGACTCAGACCAACAGACGGATGAATGGACGGACAGACCCGACAGCACTCACTAGAGGGTGCTGTGTACCGTTATCAGTTTGGCACGCAAATCGAACGAATGCGTTTGCAAAAGTCTTGCCACAAATACAATCACAATCGCAGTCACAATCGTATTCACAATCGCAGTCACAATCGTATTCACAATCGTCGTATTCACATAACTATAACATTCAGCATTCAACTTTCGTATTCACATTCACATTCACTCACCTGAACGTATCCAGTATCATTGTGAAGAGTACAAATTTACCGAGCAGCGGGACCACCAGCGACGTGGGCGGAATGATTTCCGCCAACAGCAGGAAGAACACAGTGAGCGACAGCAGAATGGATATGCTTAATGAGACCTGCAACAGATAGAGACAGAAAAAATGAAGAGAGTGTGAGTGCGAGTGCGAATGTGAGATAGAAGTCCTTGTGATGTTTTAGCCAAGTTCATTTACAGCTTCACTGGAACGTGGCAAGGGATTTGGGAAATTGAGTTTCAGGTGAGCGGAAAAGTGAAGGTGCCAACATCATAAAGGAGCGACAATTGTCAATCGCTCAAAATAAAACTGTACCCTAGATAAGGTTTATGTGTGTTATTTTTCATATAAATATTTCTATGACATCAGCTAAACGATGTTCATGTTTTATCTTTGTGTGTGTGTGTGTGTGGATGTGTGTGTTACTGCTTCCTAAATACATTGATCACTTTGTAATTATTATAAAGATTGCAAACCGATTTTATTATTCAACCTAATTTTATGTAAGATTTCAAATGGAACTGCTTACGCAGTTGAGTTACATATCATGCAGCCTCGCATAAGTAGCAAGACACTCCACTGCAGGCAGCTTTTAATCGGGAGTTAAGCTTATTAAGCGATCCTGTGGTGAGATTTTGAATTTAAACACAAGTGTTTTAAGATGTGGTGAAACTAAGTTAACAATAATAATCTGAAAATTTTAAAGCAAAACGAAATGAAGAATAAGACATTTATTAAGAAATTGGTGTCGTCATTTGTAGTAGCTTAATAATCAATTGACTTGTTGTCTGGAAATTCGCTGGATTTTCATTTATTGATAGATTTAATACTGTCATTACAATTATAATGATATTTTAAGTTTACTTAAGTTTGTTTCATTTTAATAATTAATTTCAAATACAAGAAATCCACATCAGACATCACCGTACGATTCGGTTTAAATAAACATCCACAAACGTTTTCTACTAGAGTTATTAAAATCGAAATCAAACAACTCTGAAAGGTTGTGCGTGTGTGTGCATACATACATACATACATACATACATACATATATACATATTTTATGTTGCATAAAAACACAATAACAAGTAAAATGCCACATGGCAAGTTGACTGACTAATCCCCCCGGTTCGCATTTCAAAAGCTTTTGCTTCTTTTGCCTGCTTCAGCTTCAATATCCGTTGCATATATTCGTAGCTCTCTCAATAAAGCAAACCCAATATGATTTGTACTACGTACACTGATAAAACAAATCAGGGACTTACACTAAGAACATATATCTATCTCAAAATAAGACCACTTAAGGACCAAATTACTAAAATAGAATATTAAAATACTAGTAAAATATACTTTATAACCGACTCACCAACTAAATAAGAATATTAAAGTTCATGTATGCGACTTTTTACTCACGGTTTTTTAAAATGCTAACATTATTTAGCTAACTGAGCTATATATAAATATGGTCATGGTGTTATCTTTAATTAAAATAATTTTTAAGATGGTAAGAAGTTTATTCATATTGTTTGATTATAATCAAATAAATATGTATGATATTTTCTTAATAAGAATTTGGTCCAAGTTGAAATGTTACTACAATCAAAGATGTCTTCTCTAATTTTAAGGATATTTGGTTTTCGCCAGAGATTTCTTAGTATAGAGACTAAAATCTGAAGTTTAGACTTATTTTGTTATCAGTGTATTCGAGGGAGACGGAGAGAGTAGAGAGTAGAGAGCAGAGAAGAGTGATAGAAGAGTGAGTAAGTGAGTCGCAGTCAGCGACTGCCAAGTTGTATTAACTGCTAAGCACAGCTGGCTCAGCTGGAGGTCAGGACAGGTGGCCCAGGTGTATATGTACATCTGTGTGTGGATGTGTATGTTAATGTGTGGGTGTGTGTAAGCTGCTTGTAATGAAGTGTGTGCAAAAAGTAATTAAATGTCGAAAATGAGACGGGCAATTTGAGTTCTTGGAGCTTCTTTGTGTGTGCACACAAGCACAAATCGTTCACACTCTCTCTTTCACTCACTTTGTATGTGTGTGTGTGTGTGTGTGTGTGCGGCATAAATTTGATGCCTAATGATTTTATGATAATTAGCCTTAGTTTTGCAAAGTGCTGTAAAGCGATTAGTGCGCTGCCTAATTAAGGTTGCAAGTCGCTTTTGACATGTGACATGGACAAAGTCCTCAAGCTGGGGAAGTGGTAGCAGGAGCAGCAGTGTATAGAGGGAAGATAGGAAAGATTACGCCCGAAATTATTTATGCAAATGTATGTGTAATTAATGTCTGCACTACACTCGAGATTTTCCCTCTCTCTATCTCCCTCTTTCTCCTCTCGCTCTCTGAACAGAGAGGAAATATGGAGCACATAAAATGTAATTGTTTCAACAATAATAAAAATACAGTCGCGTCGAAAAGGGTTTGTCCTGCAGTGTCACCATATATATGTACCAAACAGTGGCTACTTAGTATTGAACACGAACTGTGTCCCACCAATTTAATAAATGAATGAATGAAGGAATGAATGGAGTGCGTTGTGGCGCATATGCATGTAAATTGGCAATTGCGAATCCAATTCGAATTCAGAATCAGAATCGGAATCGGAATCCGATTCTCATTCCGATTGGTCATGACCCATCCCAAGTCCGGTTACGTGCGATGCTAACTACTTACTGCAGTAACAACAATGTTAAAAGAGAAGCATGCTCCACTGTGTCTGACCCTGTATCTACTCTTCAAAATAACACATATGTATTTAAGAACTCAGGAAAAACCCCTTTGTGCTTAATTTTTTTTTAGAATAACTTTCGAGTTTATTGTACAATCGAGATGAAATTTTTAGTATAGTTAGTGTATATATATCATATGTAACTCAAGCTATTTGCCTTAAAAGTGCTTTGATATTCGACTATAAAATTTGTAATTTCGTATTAAAATAACTCTTGATATGGGAAGGATAAAAAGTAATATATGTTTTTCTACATACATACTGAGTTTGAAGTCTCTAGCTGTTATAGGCTTCGAGATCTAAATGTTTGAGTTTATCGACTCGTTTATTGATGTTGATCAAGAATAAATTCTGCGTGCTAAGACCATTTTTTTTCTTTGCCAACTTTATAATCCCTTGGTGCATGATAGAGTACAGGGTCTAACAAAAAAGCAACTCGAAAACTTCACTCTGGACATAACAGGACTTTTCATGACTACACCAGAACCTCCATACATAGAACAGGAACATACATATGAGGGTCTCTCGTAAATACGTTGACCGCTTTTAGGCGTAAATATTTGTGCGGGTTCTGTGTACTCTGTCCATCTAACCATCTGTCTCGTTTCTCCTCACTGTCTCTGTCTCTGTCTCCCTATCACTATCTGTCTCTCTTTATGTGTGTGACCATAAAAGGCACAACGAGCATAACAAAACACAACACATCTTGACCGGGCTGGCTCGTAAAATAAAAACACAATGAATTGTTTATTCGAACGAGCCGAAACTGATATGTCTCAGCCATAGGCTCCTTTATGCATTCAAAGCCGCTCCCACCGTCTAGTTGAATGACCCTCTGGCCCATTGGCCGACTTTAACAGATCCTTCCTCAGCTTGTTATCGCTCATTTTATTTCGCACCTTATCTGTCTCTTCACCTCGTCTTTCATTTACAACTTTTTGTGATTGTTTAGTACCTTGTTAGGTCTAAGCTTTCTCTTCTCTTTCATTTGTAATGGATCGTTCGTTCTCTTAAAAGTTTTTATATCACTGTGGGAGGCAGTTCATACTAGTGACGAAAGCATATCCCAAATAACACATACGCAGTGGTGTTTCTGGGTCTGCAGGCTACAAGCTTCAATGAACCACAAATGTCAGGGAAGAAAGGGAGAGAGAGAGTATCAGCGAGAGATTTTTCACTCGCAGTTGTTATTTCATAAAGTATACATGTTTTTTTTAATTTTTACCATGTTTAAATTAAAGTTTGTTATTTTACTCGCTCGTATTAAAAAGAATTTTCTTACACGCTGTTCATATGTACATACATATTATCAACGAGTGTTGTTTAACATGCTCTCATGATACCAGCAAGTGCTCTTACTATATCAACGAATACCGCTATGTACGTGTTTTGTCATATTAAGGAGTTATGTTTTCAAGAAAGTTCACCATATTAACAAGTGTTGTTTAACACGCTTTTTTGTCGTATCAACAGAGTTATAATTTTTAAACACGCCATTTATCATATCAACGAGTGTAGGTTCACCTTGCTCTGACCACACCAACAACGAGTGTTGATTTACTCGCTATTCGAAAAGCTAACTCTATGAGTTAAATGTACGTATGCACTTAACACGTTCAACATTGAGTTGAGTTCCGGTTGCTTTGATTATAGCCAATTTGTAGTCATAATTTGTGAGCTGCTTCCTGATGTCGAATCTCTAGCGAATCGTTTTATTTACCTGTCCCGAAGGCAGTCAGAGCATAGTCCATCAAATGCACTGTCAATATTTATTACACAAATTATGCATAATGGGCGCTGCCAACGTCAGCGTCAGCGTCAGCGTTAACGGCGACAGCAACGCCAGCGGTAAAGTACACACATACATATGTACATATGTACATACATACATGCATACATAAAACCGCGAGCACATACAAATTATTTTTGCGTTTTATTTATTTTGAAAATTGGCCGTAATTTATTCATAAGTCCCAGCAGCATGTAAATATTTATATTTATGCATTATGCCGTTTTATTTTATTATTAATTTTTGTTTTTGTTTTTGGTTCTTCATTAACTTTTGTTGCTGTATTTAACCATTTTTTGGCCGGTTTCGCACCACAAAGAATCGCGCTGAGAAACGGGCAGCGAGAACCGCAAAATCGCGAGCGTTTTTTAACGCTCGCAATTTATCTGTGTCGCTTTTTGTGCTTGTGTGTGCGTGTTTGTGCATGAGTGTGCATGTCTGAGCGCATTAAATTGAATACAACATGTAATTTTATTTATTCAAAGTTAAATGGCGGCAAACAGTAAAAAAGGAAAATGTCGAAATGCATTTTCATTTTCATTTTCATCAGAGTGTGAAATTATTTTATTTTGTTTTTTAATTAAAAGCACATTGAGAACCTAGTGTACATATGTATATGTATGAATACATACATATACATATGTATGTATGTGTGTGTGAGTGTGTGTGAGTGTGTATAGTCGCTGCAATAAATTATGGCAATTGGATGGAAGCGCATAAAAAGAAATATCGGAAAAAAACAAAATAATAAGCGAAAGACAGAAAACAAACAAGAACCAATAAACTGTGTCTATACATACATACATACATATGTACATACACTGGAGGTAAAAAAAACAGCATCAAGAATTTAATGACTCATTTACTAACACTAAGAATAATCATCTAAAAAATCCTTAACTCTTATTAAAAATCTTTAAATGCTAAGAAAATGTATCTACGAGCACATAGGTATGTTAAAATATATTCATAACTTTATTTTTTTAATTTTACAAATTTAAATAACGTTTCTAAAGATGTTAAGAAGCTCAATACTATTTGTAGAATAGTTATTTTAAATATGTATTTTTTAGTGTGTTGTTTTTTTAGAACTCTCAACGTTTTCAAACAACACAAAGGTTTCAGGTGTTTATTGTTTGAATTAATGTGGAATCATCAGCTGCGGTTTCATTGCGGGTCAATGGAAGTGATGATGATGATGAAGAAGATACACACTCACCTTTTCGCCACTGTCCGATGGCAGATAGAAGACCAAAATAGTTAGAAAACTGATGCCCATACAGGGTATGATCAGGTTGACCGTGTAGAAGAGCGTCTTTCTTCTCATTGTGATGTTAAATGTGATGTCCAGATATGGCTCATCGCAGCATGTATAGAATTTTTCATTGCTAAAAAGAAAGAGATAGATGTAAAGAGAGAGAGAGTGAGTGAGAGAGAGAGAGAGAGAGTGATAGATAGGGGCAGGGGAGTTTTGGTTAGAATATTGTATGTACCACGTAGAACGTAAATATTTATTTATTATGGGGCTGTTGTTTGCAGCTTCCGCTAGCAGCACATCCGCATCGCCAATAAACACACACAAACACACACACAAATTCACAACATATACACACACACACACACACACACACACACACACACACACATTCATAGAAAGCGGCGCCATACACATAAATCATCAGTCGAACGATAAATATTGAAAAATGCTCGAAATTATTTGCAAAGACTGCGGTGCCTCTCAAACTGCAAACTTTCTACCAAACTGTGCCACCCCCCTCAACCCTTCCCACAAACCAATCCCTGGCTAATGAACTTGACACTTTTGGGCAGCGCAGTCAGCGTCGCAGTCGCCGTCAGAGTCCTGCTTGTTCTGTTGCCTTCTGTCGTGTACATAATTTAAAAGTTAATAATCTTTGACTGCCAAAAAAAATTGAATACAAAAATAATAAAAGGAGAAGAGAAGAGAGAGTGGATAGAAGGAGGGAGGGGGATAAAGAAAGTGGGTGAAAGAGGCAGGGGGATAGAAACAGAAAAAGAAAGCAAGCAAATTTGGTAAATTGAGTCAAGAACTTTTTGGCGACCGCACTTGAAAAACTCTCGAGGAAAGTGGAAAATGGAGAAACACAGAAATTGAGAGGCCAGAAAGAAATGGCTGGCATCTACCCCCATTGAGGGGGAGGGGTGGGGATATTGGGCTATGGCAAAAGCTCTCTATGTGTTTGCCATCAATAATTTGGAGAGGCTTGCGGCTTCATTTTGAATAAGAAAATATTGTAAATAAATAATAAAGAGCGAAAGGCAACAGCATGGTAGGACTTTTACAGGATAACTAACTGTTTCTGGCAGTTCACTCAGTTCACACACACACACACACATATACACACACACATAAAGAGACAGATGAAGTATGTGGCAATCGTTGGATGGGCACAAGGATAATGATGAGGATATAAAGAAAAGAACAAGAACAACATGCAATGGACTGACCAAAGCAATTCAAGTATAAAATATGCCTAGGAAAACATTGGTAAGTGCTTTACAGACAAAAAGAGAGAGAGAGAAAGAGAAGGGAATAAAAAAGGCTGAGGAATAGAAACAGTTGTAGTAGGGTCAGCATCTCGAAAGGCTGAAATAGTTACGTTGAAAATAAAAATATAATTTGCAAAGCAAACTCAAAACTGTCAGTCAAATCCTTCGAGAGAAACAAACCCAGTTAGAAGATATGTGGCAGAAAGAGATGGGCAAAATATAGATAGAGATGGAGTAAGACGCAGACGTGACTCAATTGACTGATGATGATCGGGATAAGGGAAAACCTCTAATGCCAAATATATTTATACCATAATATTAAGTACTCTCTCCTACGGGGAGAAAACACAATTTATGGCTAGACCATAGAGCATGGTGGCTTAAGCCGAGGAGGAAAAAAAAGAGTTTAAAGAACTTTTAATGGGAATCGCATGGGAAGGACACACAAAGTGTAAGAAAGATGGCCAAAAGTGTTGTAAATCATAGAAGGTCAGGCAATGGTAGGGAATGAAATAAGGTTGAAAAATCAAGCGAGGGAAGAGCTAGTAAACCGAACAAAAATCCGGGATATCCGGAATAAATTAATCCAAGCGGAGACAAAAGTTAGTTGATCTTGGATTTGGTTAAAGTTTAAAGAACTTGATTTAAGAAAGGCTCTTTACTTTGCTCTCATAAAATATTTGTACTATCTGGGATGTTGTAATAATTTTGTATTTGAACCAAATACTTTAGACCTATTTGATCTGTTCTAATTGATATAGTCTAAATTTAACTAAGTTTTTCTCAATACTTCTTTTTAATATTACAAGCCAAGGAAGGAAGAGAGATAGAGAGTATAAATGATATGAACAAATTGACAGCTAATTTATAATTGTTCAAGTATTCCAAATAAACCTCGAAATTAGCAAGTAACGTTATACTCGACTCAAACAAATCCAATCAATGATAGATAAGTCTGAACAATATAAAGAAACAATCTGAAAGAAGTCAATAAACCAAGATTAAAATAAAAGCGAGTTAAGGGAAAACATCAATGAAATATATAGAATAAAATTTAATATTAATCAAAAATATATCCAAACTTTCGCCTCAAATCGAAGATTCCTAGTACTACAAATATGTTTCATACATTTGTACAAGTTTCTTACATCCTACGGTATGTGAGTATAGGGAGTAAAAAAATTAATAAAGGCAAGTATTAGCCGACTTAGGTGGGCTTTAGTCAATGAGGTGGACACTTTAGTTCAATTGAGTTTTCTGCGTATCATTCCCATTTCCCCACTCTTTACTCTCTTCTCTATTCTTCCCTCTACCCTCTTCATGTCCTTTGACCTGGCGGCATAAGACTCTGGTTTCTACTTAAGTTCGTGTTGAGAAATTTTTGTGCTTTCATTTATTTGTATGAGTAACACGTGTGTGTGTGAGAGAGAGAGAGATAGATAGGAAGAGAGAGAAAGAGGGAGTACAGGTCAGTGTAATAAGCTCTGTGATGGTTTGTTTAGTTGGTTAGTTATAAAGGGTCTGAGGCTGAGAAAAACATACAATAAATCATAAAATAGGCAAAGCCTAGGCACAACAAATTCAAGACAGCGAGAGAAAGAAAAAGACAGATAGAAAGAAAACGAGAAATAGACAAAGACAGAGAATAAGAGAGAATAAGGAAAAGGGTCAAAGTGCGCAGAGGGAATTGAAGAAATAGCAGATGATGGGGCAGAACACATGAGGGCGGATGCGAGCGCGTGTCTGTGCACGTCTGGACACGTCGTCGCCGTTGTCGAAGACGATGGTGGCGCCACGTAGGCACAACACAACACAACACAGGCAGCACAAGCAACACAAGCAACACAGCAACAACAACAACAACAACCACAGAAACAACAATAACAGTTGATTTTCACTAGCGACAGCAAAATGCGCAATGGCAACAATTCATCAATGCCTTTGCTTATGGACCATGCGGCGTATGCGTAATGAAAATACAAAAAACCAAAGAAATGCCCCAAAACGAAAATGTCAAATGGCAAAAACAAAAGGAATACGAAGCCCGACCAAACTTTGGATGTTTTAAATAGAGCCAAAGATTCTCTCTAGTCTCTGCTTGAAAGAAAACGGAAAGTAAAGCTTGAAAATAACAAAATTAAATAGAAATGTCTTTCAATAGAAGACTCGAAAGTATATGTTGTTTTTTTATATGTGCATAATAATCATATAAAAAATATTTTGAGCTTAACATTATACTTCTGAATGAGTGTTGGGCCTTTCTAGGTGTTCTATGCAACAATAGTTAATTTAATTATAAATCAATTATTTTTAGTTGACAACTTTTAGTTGAAGTGAAATTTGCACATTTTTTAGTAAGAAAAGGTGAACGATTTTTTGAATTAAAAAATTTCAATTTAGTCTTCAAAATATTCCATTGTAGTGGGAAGAAGGAAGGAAGAAGGTTTTTCTAAAATATATCTTTTTTATATACCTAAAACTGTTGCCATATATTTGAATTCTTGAGCTTAATATTAAAATTGCTGGTGAAATGCAGACGAAATTCGTTTTGGGACTGATCATTTGAAAGAGCACAAATATACCGCGATACGACGCTAGAGTGAAGTAGTTTTTTTTTGCTTGGAACTTGAATAGATTCGTTTCCCTTATTTCTTCTACTTCTCCATTCTATCCTCGATGTAGCAAAAGATTCTAATTCTGATGTTGACTGACTGAAATGGCCGAAACGCTGATTGGCAGTTGGATTTTCGGCAGAGTCAAAGAACAAAACGCATAAATACTAAATGATTCGCAACATAAAAAAAAGAGCAAACAGAGACAGAAAGAGAGAGAGAGAGAGAGAGAGAAGTGAAAAAAAGGAAGACAAAGGAATGCCACATAAAATGGCCGCAGAACGCCGAAGGATACTGAAGAATGTTGAAGGCGGCGGCATTTCAAAGCTGAAACTGTGGCGACCCTTAGGCGACCATTGCCACCTACTAAGCCAATAGAGAAGGAGGGGTACTGCAGTGGGGAGAGGGGAGGGGGTCTCGGCTTTGGTTGTCTGAGCCTAACGGTTGATTGATTTCCACAAGTTTGTGCCAAGTTCTATTTTTTTTCTTTGCTTCTGCTTTTGAGTGTTTTCCTTTTATTTTGCTTCATCTTTTTTCTTTTTCTTTTTTTTTTTTTTACTGGTTTTTTGTCGTTTTGTTTCGATTTCGTCAGAAATCAGAGCCTGACAAAGTATAGAAAAGAGGGGGTGGGTGGAGAGAGGGAGGGTGTATGGTCATTGAATAAGAACAAGCATTTGACGCAAGTAATAGAATTTTAATAACTTAACTTGGGCACAACTTGAGGCAACGTTGCAGAACTCTCATCGAAAGGCGCATGGAAATTACGAGCTCTTCAGCCTTAAGGGAGAGGGAAGAAGTAACTGACGAGGGGTGGGGGGATGGAGGGAGGGGGTAGGATGGATATGGTTTGTGTGTTTTTGGCTCACTTCAAAGTTTGCTAATTATGGTTTTAATCGATCAGGCGCATCGATGGAATGGAAGGAGCCTTGTAATCAAGCCATCAAACAAAAGTGAAAGTGAAAGTAAAAGTAAAAGTGTCTGTCGATAAGTTCGACGAGGACTTCAGGGGCAGGTCTAAGGTGTAGTCAGAGGGATGGGGGTCGGTATGTGGGGGGCTTTTCTGTGGCACGTGTGTATGTGCCAGGCATGTTGATTTTGTGCCATGTAACGCAACACAACGCAACGCAACGCACGACGCACTGCGGCAATTAGGCAAAAACAGCCGCCAGGGGAGAAACACCAGTTAACAGAGAAAGGAAAAGCTAAAGGGTAAGAGAACGGGTAAGCAAATGGTGAATGTTTAAGGGGAAGAGGCAATGGGAATAAGTAAAAGGCAATGGAATTTGTAATGCTGAAGAAATATTAAGTGAAAAGCTGTTAATACTTAAAGAAATGTTTGAAAGCCGAGAGACTGACTAAAGGTAGAGTTAAAAAATTTAATAAAAAATATTATTTTCGATACTATGTACAATTCGATAGTATTAAAAGTTCGATTGTTTCTCTGGTCCATAAAGCAGATGAAAAAAGTACCAAGAAAAGCTAATTTACAGAAACAAGGGGCAGGCACAGTATATAGCTCCAAGAATTGCAAAACTGTCCACGATTTATGCAGAACAACATCAATATTAACGATAGTTTGTAATTATTATTTTTAAATGTTTGCAACCTTTGATTCTCAACATTACTAACTAATTGTATCTTGTATGCAAATTTGAATAAATAGTGCAACAAATATAAAATTTGACAGCGTAACCAGTGAAAGAAAGAAATAAGTTTTATCTGGAGCTTTCGATAGTCAACAAAAGCTACGGATGATTATATTATCGATAAGCATTGTTCAAAGAATGCCCAGCAGCATAACCTAGTTTAGGAATCAGTTAAAAGTAAGCTTTACTATCGTTAATGTAGTAAAGTTCCTATCTTAAATACTTTCCTTGATTACAAATTTTGATTCTACTGCTAATACTTTCGTTTATACAATTATTGATTCCATCAGTTTTACCATCGTTCATATCATAGTTGGTATTTTGGTTCATGCTATGGTTAAAAGGTTGCAAAGGAAAAGCAGAACGGGGAGCGTAGTATCAAAGGGGATTCAAGTCTCAAAGTTAGCTAAGAACAACATTTGACTTGTTGTCTGGAAACCAATTGGATGCTTAACTGTTCATAACGACTAACCCCAATGACAAGGCCAAAATAAACACACACACATATATTTGTGGCATAACGCCACAAGCAGCTATGTATCTGCCTGCCCCATGCCTCATGCCACATGCCACAAGCCTCATGCAACACAACAGCAAGAACAAAAAAAGAAAAAAGAAATGCTTAAGCAGGCCAAAGCGTAAAGGGGCTCAAGTCATTGACAGGAATTAAAAAGTTGACAGCCGTTACCACGTGTGTCTGTGTATAGATATGTGTATTGTGTGTGTGTGTGTGTGTGTGTGTGTTGTGTGTGTGCCGCAGTCTTCAGTAAATTATGCCACAAGTGCGTGACACAAACCAAAGGCGGACGTTACTGCGGCTTTTTCCTTTATATGCCTTGTCCCAAGCAGAAGGACTAGGATGAAAAGAGAGGGGAGTAAAAGTTGGAGTGGGAACAGGAGTACGAATTGTGGGAGGTGCAGGAGGCGTGGGCGTAGGCACTTCCCTTCATTGTCTGCAGCTGTTGGAGGTTGCGCCTAAAATGCTGCAACACAATTCACAGCACGTAGCTCAATTTTGCCATGAAGCAGTGGCAATCGCAATGGCAGCTACCCCTCTTCCATTTACCCCTTTCCACCACAACCCCAAAAACTCTTCCCCTTACCACATGCCACTTCTTGTCCCCTACTCACCAGCATTCACTTTAATGCGCATCAACATCGACAGTTAAATTAACTCGGGCGCCCACGTGTAGCGCTGAGTGCTAAGCGAAGGGGCGTGGCACGATAGGGGTAGACAGTAGTGATGGAGAGGGGCTGAAAATTGGGAAGAAAGGGGCAGCATCACGTACATACGCCCCCTTTCAGTTAGGCACTGAGAGCACTGCAATCAGACGCTGATTGACAGACAGTCAGACAGAGAAAGAGACAGATAGAAATGGCACTGAGAGACGGTTACATGAGATACCCTGTACACAAATAGTCTGCATAAAAGGAGTAGCAGCTATAGGCAATCGTTTGGGTAATTACGACAATAGGACTGCAATTTTTGTTACTTCAAAACTATAATGTAGGCTTTGGAATTTCTGTCATTTAACTTGAGAATTTTATTAAGATGAAAAGAATATAAAAAAAACCATTAAAAATTAGTTTAAAAGTAGGTAAATCAATATCAATTGGCAGTAACAGTTTTTTACAGGGAATTCAATCGGTAATCGAAATCAATAATTTTTTTGTGGAGTACAGAAACCGAAATTAATTCTTTTCAAGAATATATTAAACATTGTTTCAGTAGTTTTCCCAAAAAAAGATCTATTTTCTATCTGAAAATGGTTTAACTTTATATTGAAAATTTTTTGACATTTATTTAAAGTTTATTTTAATAAAGTACATTCATAGGTGGATGTCTGTTAATTTTTTGAATTTGTATAAATTATAACTCAAAGTCTTTAATTTCGCAACAAATTAATTATAAATCTTTCTCCTATGTATTTTGAAAATTCCCTTAAAATTGCACAAGAAATGCAAAAGTTATGCAACAAAGTGTCTAAAGTGTAGGTGCTTGAGCAAATCAAAGGGATGGGGCAGCTGATTGTTTTATGTTTAAAATGTTAATGGCAATTGTTTAAATGAAAATGGGAAAATAAACAATCTATTTGCAGTCAGTTGTAGGGTGACTGCTAGTCGTCCTAACCAAAATATTTATCCTTTTTGGTCTTACTGAGATACAGCTGCTCAGAAGACACCTGAACACAGACGAAATTGGAAGAGACAACAACTGAAATCACAAAGCCATAAAATTAACGCATAGTTTTGCCTTCTGTTAAAAGGGGGGCATCAAATTGGATAAAGAAGTTACAGAGTAGGGGAGGAGGGAAGGTGGTAAGTAGGCTCCTTTATGCCTGCAGAATATGTGATGTTTCTTTTCCTACTTCTTTTTCCTTGGCAAAAGTTACTGCGCTGATTTATTGTCCATTTCTTTAGTACGCAACTCTAAAATAGTTCAAGGCAAGTGCGTGTGTCTTTATCATTGTGTGTGTGTATGTGTGTGTGTACAATAAGTATGCATGTGTGCGTTAGAGATGTGCGTTTAAAGCATAATGAACACGTTACTGTAATGTTGACTAATCTTATTCGTTAGCTTGCCAATTAAGTAGCTCTCAGTGGAATCAGTTTAATTCGTCTCTGAATTGAATTAATAAGTACAATTCAACACGATTCTTGAACCATTAAAGTTGAAATTAAAGCTCAAGAATCTGGAATCGAGCAACCGCATTCCTATATAAAGTCTATCCCATGTTTTCTTAAATTTATGCTTTAAATTTCTAGACATGCATTTCTTTTCAACTATTTCAAAAGGTTCTCTCAAGATAAGTATTTCATTATTATTTGTTCATATGTCAAAATTAAATGAACCTATTTTTTATATTCTGAACAGCATTTTCTCTTTAAAAAACATTGGTTGGTGTTCGAAATATAGATAACTTTAATGGTTTGGTTCATAGTTCGGTTCGGTTGACCCAAAAATTACGATACAAACTAAAGCTCGAGGTTCGCTTCAGTAACGGCTTGCATTGTTATTTTAAAAATGTTAAGATATAATAATAAAAATTAAATCTTTAGAGAGACTCTTTAAAGAGATGCAATTATTATATTTTCAGAATATAATAATAATAAAATTGAGTGAAATATGGAAAACAATTGAGAAAATTTAATTATTTTGATGTAGTTATTAAATTGATGCAAGGCTCGAACCAAAAACTAGGGCTTAAAGGTGATAGAAACCGGTTCGTGAACCGATTCAAAATCTTCTTCTAAAGTACAAAACGTCGAACCGAACCGTCTCCAATAATTTTGAGAGGCTTGAAGTCTTGAGATTAATAGAATTTTATTCAAAATGCAAGTAATTGGTATTTCTATTAAGTATACGATTTATTCATGGTGTGAGGGTGAGTGTGAGTATGTGTGTGTGTTAAGGTGCTTCGTGTTGTGTGGCGGCCATCTCTAGCTTGTGGTAAATGCCACAAATGTTACTTGCCGCAAGCCGTCTGCACTTTTGCACTCCACACGCAGCAGGTGAGCACTTTTTGCTTGAGTTTTGTTATGGCTTGTATGTATATATATATTTATATATATGTTTGTTTGTATGTGTGTGTGTGTGTGTGTGTGTGTGTGTGTGTGTGTGTGTGTCCTTTGAGCTCCTGGGGCATAAACAACACTTTCACGGACACCCGAAACGGCGACGTGCGTCGCGACATGTTTGTGGCTGTGGCGCGTGCCAACGACAACGAGAAGGTAGCAACAACCACCAACAACAACAACAGCAACAACAGCAACGACAGCAACGACAACAAAAACAACAATCAACAAAAAACCAGCAACAATAACAAAGCCAGAAACAATCGTTAGCTGGGCTTTTGTTGCTGTTTTGTTGGTAGCGCATTTTGTCGCCAATTTCTTCGTTTTTTCTCCTTTTTTTTTGGCTTTTTTTATGGCATTTTGGGCAGGAACTATTGTTTTGCTCTTAAATTTCATTTCAGTTGCGTTGCCCGCGGGCAAATCTTAAAAAGTTGCGCTCATAAAAAAGGGAAGAGAGTGAGAGAGGGAGTGACAGGGGCAGGGCAGGAAGTGGAAGTGGAGGACTAAATCAAGGTGTTCAACTGGATAAATGGCGAGGTAACAAAAAAATATTGTAAAAGCGTCGCAAATGTAATCAAATTTTGTATGGGCCATGGTCACAAGGACACAAACACACTCACACACACACACACTCACGCCACGGGTTTAATGACTAAGAGAGTAAGAGTGAGAGAGAATGAGCGAGTGAAAGAGAAAGCTCAGTCAGGTAATCTGCAAATTGTCAGCAATTTTTTAGCGCAGCCCTAGAAGTGTTGATGATGTCTATGGCCTAAATGGAAATATGCGGGAAAAATATTTAAAAAAATTTGTACAAAACTTTTCATTTTCTGGTTTAATTTAATAAAGAATTCGTAATTAAATTTCGAGTTAAGCTGCAAGTGAAATTGCCTCATCTTAAAGATAATTTCTGAGTTAATTGAAGGCTTTTGAATGGGTGCTCAAATCTCTGACGATAATCTCTGATTTTTTTCTATGGCTTTACATTAATTTGTAACTTTTAAAATAAAGAAAATGAATTGTTCAAAATGTGTCTACCTTCCAACACAGAGGCCCGATTTCTCATCCTGTCAATGCAGCCTACTGTACGAAAATGGTACTTTACCATAAATACAGGATTTAACTTTTTTCGTTTTCACATCTTGCCCTTATCAAAGTATTTAAAATTGGAAACAACGTGGCATCTCAGTGCCCTGAAATGGGCAAAAGTTGCAAAATTTGCTAATAAAGTGTTGGCGAAAAATTTGAAATTTTTAAATAAGAGTGTACAATGTGTGTGTTTGTTTTTTGTGAATGGAGAAAATAAAAGGATGCCTCATGCTGAATTGAAATCGGTAATGCATTTATATGAGCCGTTATGACAAGAAACTCTAATTTCTCTTATCGACATGTTTATCTACCCTGTAAAGCAATAGTCAAGATAATAAAACGGCTCAGAGAATGTTTAAAAATATATTTACAATGAAAAAGTTGGGAGAAGTTAAGGAGTCATAGTCTTTGTTGACTTAATGCCGTCTTTAATCCCACCGATGGGGTATAAACAATACCTTAATGTAAACAGTGACCACTAATGAGATCATGCTATGGCAGTATTATATTTGCATCCACTGTATTTGCTTAACGCTTGTTTCAGCATCATTTGCATACACAGAAAACAAGACAATTTAGGAACAGAAATTAATCCCAAATGGAGTCAAAAGTTCGTTTATCTCGGACTTTCTCAAGCCGAGTATTAAGTTCTTAATTGAAGAAGGGTTTGTTATTTTGCTTTCGGCAAATATTTTTAACATCTGGAGTTTTTCTACTCAAATTAAATATTTTAGGCTTATTCTGTCATTTGATTTAATTAACAACATTGATATTTTGTACATCTATATAGATATAAAACTCTTTGTCATGACTAATTCACTGATTCACTGACTGAAGTCATCACCGTAGAGACGAAATGGGGAGAGATACGGGGAGGAAACAGACAACATAGCTAGGATATAATTATCGTGCAATAAGACGGCGTTTTTCGATTTTACAATTAGAAGGTGTAATTTGGGGTCAAAGGTCAAAATTAATTAGAATTGCCCTAGTGTGATATACACAAAATATGGTCTGAATCAGTCCTGACAATTTCATCTCGATCATTCAATAAAATTTCAATTGGAAAAGCGTCGGACAAAAAGAGGAGAGTATATGCTTTTCACCACTATTCTTATAAGTACAGGGTTTTGCAGAGTCGAATTTGCTTCACTGCATCCTTTATGGATTCTTAGGTATCCTTTTATTTTTAGGTAAACAATATTGCCTTATAGCTTATGCGCATTTGTGTGAAATCTGCTTGAATGTCAATTTCAAATATTCGTCGAATGGGAATGTGTGCATGTGCCTCTGTGTATGTGTGTGTGTATGTGTGTGTGTGTGTGTCTGTTACTTATTAAGTTGCCAACACACTTTGCCACCCACTTCAAAGGAGGTAACTTTTTTGGCACAACGAAATGGGCGAAAAACTCTTTGAAAATGTTGCTTTTGTCTTAGGCTAAACGCATTAGAGCCACGCCCACACTCACGTCCTCTACCCCTTCTGCTCCCCTTTCTCTGTGTGTGTGTGTGTGTAAATTGTGCTAATGTGTGCACACAAGCGTGTGCCACATCGTGTCTAGTCGTGTCGTGTCTTGTCGTATCGTGTCGAGTTGTGCAGGTAGCGGCAAGAGGGGCGTGGCAATTAAACAACAGCCTCTTTTGGCCTTAGCTGATGTTGTGTTCACATAACACATACACACACACACACACACACTTAGATACACTCACTCCTGACCAAAAGCTGCTCCTTTGGCAGCCGGCGCCAAAGTTTTTTAATTTAAAAACTTTTACCCGACTCGAAAGACTTGCGATTTGAGACAGAAAAGAGGAGAGAGAGAGAGAGAGGTGAGAAGAGGGGAGAGAGAGAGGCTCAAAATAAAAGAGAAACAGACGACGACTCATGTACAAGTGTAAATATTGGCGGTAAACTAAAAAAAGGGGGACACGCCCACACTCGCAGTTTTGTACTTGCAGCTCATCATCAGCAACTTGTCGTCGTCTTCCTCTTCCTCTTGCTCTCTCTCTGCCTCCTTCCCTTTTTCTTCCTCTACTTCTACTTGTTGTTGTTGATGTCCTGTTGGCATCCTTGACCTGTGCAAAATGCTCTGACATTCGAAAGATTTGTGTTTGTGTTTTGTGACAGCGGCCAAAAGTTGCCAAAGCAGCTGCCAAACTGTTGTTGTTGTTGTTATTATTGTTGCTGTTGTTGTTGTTGTTATTGTTGTTGTTGTTGTTGCTGTTGCTATTGCATGTTGGCATTTCTGTAGATTTGTTGTAGTTGCATAGAAAACTTACCGCACTGCAGGAACTTCAAGTATATCCCATTCAACGGACGTATAGAACTCGGACAGATCCACGCCCACTTCGACCACATTGGTGCCGTTCAGTTCATCGATGTGACGCAGATCAACCTGGAAGAGACAGAGACAGACAAACAGAGAGAGTGAGAGAGAGAGAGAAAGTTAGTGAGAGTGATAGAAAGACAGATAGAAAGAGGGAGCTTAGATGTAGAGAGACAAAGTGAGTGATTAGACAATTACAGGACTGCAAACGTTGACAGCTCACATAATTGAGCTGGTAAGGAGGAGTTCACATTTGACAACAAAAAAATCGTATGAACAATACTAAGAACAACAAAGAATGAACAGAAAACAGACATGAAGTAGAGTACACAGTACAAAAACAAACAATTTAAAATTTTAAGTTTTAAATGTCTTGATTTTAAAAGGAACCATTACCTTTTATTGAACAGAAACTTGGCTATTTGAGAAATTATTCTTAAAAAATATTTAAGTTTTTATCACTAAATTTTACCGATTACCCTAAACTTTAGAAGTGCCTATTGAAACAATTCAGTTTTATTGTTTGCTTGTTTTTATTAATACAATAAACTTGTTGAAGTGGATGATCATAGGCAGACATATTATATTTAAAGTTTCACCTATTTTTATAGCTTTACTTTATTTATTTATTTTTTGTTTAAGAAAATCAAAGATCAATAAAGTTGATTTCATCCCGTTTAATCCGATTTATTTCTCTCTGTGTAGCTTCACTTAGTCAAGTTAGCACTTCAATTTCAGTTCAGAGTTCGACACGAGTGCAGCTGCAGCTGACAGTCGAGGATGGTGCAGGATAATGCAGGATGTGGGACAGAACACTGCTGCAATTGGCATGCCAGGCACAGTTAGAGACAGAACGGAACAGGCACAGACAGGCACAGACATGTTACAAGCAGCTGCCCCATGTTATCCACACTGCCATTATGTGGCAGCTGCAACTATGCCAGACAACTTGCAACACAATCGTTTGCCAGCAGTATCCTTCATTGCTATTTATTATTATTTTTATTGTTGACTTTAAACAATAAATGTTAACTTAAAATAAACATGAAGCCAGAATTGAAACGGGGAATGCTCAAGTTAAGGATTCTTTTGAAAGGAAAGAAATCATTTTTACGTTCTCAAAATTTGAGTATTTTCTAATTACTCTGAATATTGCTTTCTAAACGGTTTCCTAAAATGTTGCTACTTTTCTTTTTGTGAAATATATTTGTATCTCATATTTATTGTAAATAAATTAATATAATGTTTGTAAATATATTTCAGACTATTCTTAAATTAAAATTTTAGTAAATCAATATATCATTGTTTTGTTCTTTTGAATGTACAATAAGGTATTAATTTATTTTTAGTTGGAGGATGCTACAATGGGTCAATTTGATAAAAATAAATTTTATAGTTTTGGTGCTTCGTTATTTTTTGTCGTTCCTGTTATAAATATCCAGCTGATATATTTATGTAAAATGAATCAAACCAGAATACTATACAGATTTACCATACTGTTCAAACCGATTTTCCTATACATTTTGTCAATAAGAAAGTTTTTATTGGGAATCTTTAAATTTACTTCTACTTATCAGTTTTAAACTAGAATTTATTTTCGAAATGATTTTCATTGTAGTATTTTCGAGAATATTTGTGAAATGAATTCGTAAGTGTAGTTCTTTTTATGTTCCGCTATAAATGGCAAACTGCCCTGAAATGTATGCTACAGTTTTTTCTTTATAAGCTTTCTTATGAATTTCGAATCTTGTTTTATTTCTTCCCATTCAATTCACGTGAAGATGCTTGAACCTTGAAATAAAGCAATGTGAAATTGCAGCGAAATTGAAGTGTGGAACGGACCTGTAATACGTTATCAATGAGAAAATATTATGTTGTAATTGATGCACGTACCCAAATCTGTATATATACTATTTGATAGTTAATGTTTGCGCATTTGAGAGAGTGAGAAAGAGTGAGAAACAGAGACAGAGAGTGAGAGCGAGTGTGTTTTTTTGACAATGCCTGAGAACTTTGGCAACTGCATGATAATTTTTTCCCGTTTGGTTTTTGATACGATTTTCGTTTGGGGATTTTTGCTGGAGCGTCTAGTCTGTCTGCCGTTTTACGCCTCAATGGGTTTGCATAGAAAAGGCTAAAGATAGAGAGAGAGAGGAACGAATAGGGAGTGGGAAATAGGGAAAGGGGCACTTTTTTTTTTTTTTTTTTGCTAGCAGAGGTGTGCGATGAGAAAAGCGTGAAATTTGAAAAGTGACGTTAATTCGATTTTGTGAATGGCGATGGGAGTACGAATTGGGTCGAGTCAAGTTGAGTCGAGTTGAGTCGAGTTGAGTTGAGTGATGGGTAAGGAAAGGAGTGAGGTAAAAGTTATGGGATCAGGGGCAAGTGAAGGGATGAGGAAAGGTCCCGCAATGATGCCGTTTTGTGCAAAATCAAGTGTGAAAATTGAGCCTATGAACTTGAACACACACACACACTCAAGAGTGCTGCCAGCTGTCGGTTAGAAAAATTGAATATGTTGATCCGAAAAAAGGACAAAAAGAGATAGGAAAACAAGTTCCAAAACAATTCTTTATTTTATTGTACAAATTTCAGTTAAAAGTAAAATAATTATGCATTGAAATGTACGTTAATTTTGATACTGATTTGTTTTAAAATTGTTTAATTTATAACCAGGCCTGTTCCGGTTGTCACTATTGCAAAGTTTCTTCTTCATTGCTAAAAATACTTTTTTACTATGTACTCAATATAAATGCAAGATGAAAGAATAGATCTAATTTAATGAGTGGAAAGAAAAAGCCAAAGCCGTAACAGAACAGAACGATTTATAATTATAATATAAAGTAAATATTTTAAAGATCCTAAGAGTAAAAATTGTATTTATTAATACAGTTACAATTCTGCTTTTAAGGTACTTTTTAAGTAATAGAAAAATCATTAAAACCACGACTTTTTCAAGTTTAAGAAGAAGCACGTCTTTCTTTTCGGCCTCTTTTTTTAGATTTATATATTTTTTAAATATACGAACATATTTTTAGTATCATAGAAACTAATAATGATAGATTTCCGAATAGGGGATTTTTGATAAAAGTTTCGGTAAATTTATTATTTTTAAAGGACAGATCTGTCTAAAAAGTCGAATTTGGCAACACTGACACACAGAGAGAAAAAGAGGGGAATAGAGGAGAACATAGAAAGAGAGAGCGAGAGAGAATGTTTTAGAGAGTGCGAGAGAGCAAGCGTGTTCTGCTTTCTCGACATAAAATTAGGCAATCGACGCTCCTTGCCTTTCAACATGAACGGGCAGCAACAACAACAACTATAATCAGACAGGATGTGGGTGAGCCTTGCCAGGTGCAAGCATTGCTGTTGCAACTACATAGAACTGTAACTGTAGTTGTATTTGTAATGTAACTGTAACTGTAACTGTAACTGAAACTGAAACTGCTGAAGCGGAAATTGTTATTTTAAGTGGTAGCGGAAATTTCACTATAAGGAAGTTACGATTTACTGAAATATTTCCGACATTGAAAGATGGCAAGACAGACGGAAAATGAGCGAGAAGGAAAGTGTCTGAGCGAAAGAGAAAATATTGAGAATGCTTGAGAGAGAGGGAGAGGGAGAGAAAGA
The DNA here is from genome assembly GCA_035043265.1 of Drosophila testacea. Taxonomy (NCBI): domain Eukaryota; kingdom Metazoa; phylum Arthropoda; class Insecta; order Diptera; family Drosophilidae; genus Drosophila; species Drosophila testacea. The sequence goes on from JAWNND010000229.1 coordinate 6,451,137, forward strand.
GATAGCGCAGCGGAACTGACAGACAATTGTAAATGCTTTTAATTCCAAATGAAGTGAAGAGCTCTTCAATTGCCAAAGCGTCTGTTTTCTCTCTATCTTTCGCGCTCTCCCTACTCATCCACCTCTCTCTCTCTCTCTCTCTTTCTCACTAATTGAATTGTGTGTGTATCCTGCAGTGTTGTGCATTTGTTCTTTTCCAGAACAGATCTGTCCAAGGGTATAAGCTTGTAGATCTTATAATATTGCTATATCATATTATATATTTGCTATATCATATAGTTGCCATATTACTTTTTTATTTGTATAAAATCATGACAAAATATAAAAAAAACATTGTGGACTTGTAAAAGTTGTCAGACCCTTATAAGGTAGAAGGTGTTCGAAGAGTTCAATTCACCATAACTTTGGAAAATCTTGCCGATTTCCAAGGATGTCTTTTAAAACTCTACGAACAGATTTGAATTTAGAGATTTGTGCATTTATTCTGTCCGTTTTTAATATTATTTGTCCTTAATTTGTTCTTTTATGGGGTTCCACATATGTATGTATTCTGATTCTTTTTTTTTTATTAAGTCTTGGCAGCACTGGTGTCCTTCCTGTCGCTGCCCCATGAGAGTTTATAAATATTTTATGATATGGCTTTGTTGATATCGCTTATTGCGGTTGATTTATACGCAACACAAAAGAGGACGCCCTATCTCTCCCTCTTTCTCTCTCTCTCTCTCTCTCTCTCTCTGCTCTCTTTCCCTCAAACAATGAGGCGTTGACAGCGACTACATTTTCAACAACAACTGCTGGCCATGACAACTACACACACACACACAATCAAGGCAAGTAGCCACGTTTTTGTGCTTGTCGTGTCGTGTTGTAGCGTGTCGTGACGTGTCAAATGTTGTTAGCGCCTCGCCTTTTAATACTAAATGAAAGTTGACTTTTTAACAAATTAGTGCCAGCTGCCTGTTAAGTGTACATACGAAAAATCTTTACATTATTTCTCTAGCTGTATCTGAATAAAAGAGATTTGTTTCAATCCACGTTTATACCTTTTGCTTCTTTGTTCGATTTTGATATCAAACTGCTCCACAGACTATCAGGCATGTTCTACAAAACTCTAGGAACCCCAAAGCAACTCCAAAGCAATTTTTGGTGTTCATTAATAAAGGAAGCATTGCTTTCAAGAAAATTGTTGAGACATTTGATAAATCTTTAAATTTATTGAATCCATCTATACATATTTTAAATATTAAAAAGGCGTAGAATTCATTTTTAACGAATTAATAAATTTAAGAAAATACAGCAATAGTTCATAGTTTTGTAAAAACTCGAATAAAATGAACAGCAGCAGATTTTCTTACTTCGAAAAACTGTTCAAAAAATTAAAATCTCTAACATTTTAGGAACACCAACATTTAAAACAGTTGTTTTCAAAAGCAATTGTCGGCAAAAGATCTAGAGCTTTGTGGAACACTCCTGTATATCTTGTTTGGATATATTTTAGATCTAAGCAAATTGAGTAAGCATTACATATGTCGGAAACTTCCGGATTGTACTACTATACATTATAAAGTTGCCATAAATCTAAAATACAGATTGTGAGTTTGGTGTTTACTGATACATTTTCGCTTCATTTGCATAATATCGGACCACTGTATCATATATGTTACATAGCTGCCGTTGGACGGATTAGTTAAAAATGGTTATGAAATACTTTTTTGTTTCTCTCTCTCCTTATAAAAGCTTCTTAAAATATCTATGCTAGTCTCGTAAATTGTGTCTTTATGGATTTGATTATGTGACCAATCTAAATAGTAAAATTATACTTGTACTTCTATATCATTTACAGTTGAGTACAGCTCTCTGCAAGAGTATGAATTTTACACCGAATTATCTAGGATCTTCACTGCGTCAGTAGCAAGTTTAGTGCTGGTTACTAGCTAAAATTTGAGTTATAAATAGAAAATTTATTATTCATAAGTAATTCTTTCTCGATTTATAAATATATCTGTTCTTTTCCAGCTGTTTATCTCTAATTATCTCATCATGGATCGCTTGAACTAACTTTCTAGTTAAAAGGCAATCATCTAGAGTTGCCAATTTATCTAGATTATAAAGTAGTTTGTGTGTTTGTGTGTGTGCAACTCCTATGAGAGCTATGCAAATGACAAGCAATCCTGTGTGTTGCATTAAGAAGCAGCTTTGTGGAATTTGCTTGGCCCCACAGTTGAGGGAATTGCATAACTGAGCTGAAGCAAGCACACACACACACACACACACACACACACACACACACACACACACCCAAACACCCACACATAGAGTTGCATACAATGTGGCATGCTTGAAGCTAACAAGATTTGATTAAAGCCGCGGCAACATTACGAGTACGCTTGAGGCAACAACGACAGGTATTCCACATTGAGGATGACTTTTTATATGTGGGCCCAGTGCCAAGCATGCCGCATGCGGTTAACTTAAGAGAAGAGAAAATACTAGGGGATAGGTGGGCGTTAAAGAGTTGCAACAAGAGTCGAAAGAGGGATGGGGAGACGGGCAAAAGCTGCGGGCCATTTGTCGGCTCATTTGCGCTGAGCTGCAAAGTAGCAACGAGTAGTGGCAACACCACGCTAATGCCACTTCATTAGCTGGCAAAGTCGCTAGGCGGATGGCAAAACGTTAAGCCGCATGCCACATGCCGCTTGCCGCATGCTGCATGCCGCATGCCAACTGCAATTCTGCTGCTTCTGCCTGCTTGCCACATACGGCATGGGGGCAACAAGTTTACGAGGCCTGCTCCAGTTGCCGTGTCTTTGTCATTACCATTTGCCGGCAGGTGTCAAGCTACTACCTTATTGTCCCTTGACTCTCAACTCTCCCATGTGTTCTGTTGTATCTTTCTCTGTCTCAGTCTCTCTGCCTTTGTCTTTGTCTTTGTCTCTCTGCCTCTGCCTCGGCATCGGCCTCTGTGTGCTGTGTGGCTGTCAAATCGCCAGAGACAGTTTTATGTGTGGCAAGTTCATGTGTGTGGCGGCCGTAAAATGTGAGAAATTCTATGCCAGAACAACGAATTATGAGCAAATTTCGGTTTATGGTCACTAAACCAGCCGCAGGACCTGGTCTCACATACACACACACACACACTCAGGACCACAATTTGTCAAAGTGCAAATAACGTTGGAAAAATAACAAAAACAAATAAAATAATCTTCTTCGAGGTGCAAGAAGGTGAAACTCAAGCATAATATACAATCCGATAATTCGCTGATTTCTATTCAGAACACACATCTCTGTAGAGTATATACAAAATACATTTGTACATGCATGTACATTATATACCTATAGGTGCCAAAAACAAAAGGTATTATAGCTGTGTGAAGAAGATTGTCTCCAGCAGATCAGCTTTAAGAGAACAGTTCATTTTGGTCTCTACATCTGTCTGTCCATTTGATCAAGTTTGAGATTTTACGAGTTCTTATTTGTGGCTATGTCAAAAGTGAAAAAGTTTATTTGCAGTTTGAAATAAATAATCTTAAAGTTTTGTAAACATATACTCCTAAATGTTGCTTGGAAATCTCTTCACGATCGCGTAATAAATACTAAAGTTTATGAAACTATTTTGCATATTGTGAAACATTGTAGGCAGAAGTATCGACATCAAGCGTTCGAAGCTTGCAGTTTATTTTGAGCAAAAGTTTTTAAACAAAGTTAGAAATGAAATATATTGAACTTGATTCATCCGGGTTGCTTAAGATATTTACTTATAATATTTCAATATATTCAAAAACTCTTTGACATGTTTTTATATATATTAATTTTTATGTAGGCATTATTCGTATTATAATAGAATCGGAATTCTATTAGCTCTTATTATTGTGTAAAAATTGTGTAAATAAAATAAACTAAAGTTTATTGAATACTAACAAATTGTCTGTACATGTATGTGATTTGATTTAAACAGTCAATATGTAAGCTTAAAAAGATCTTAAGCTATCTGTTTTAAAATGTATAATCTTAGGGACATACGACAATTTATATTTATCAAAACTACTTCTAATTATTTTAGTTTAAATTGATAAAATAATGGTGAAAATGACAAATAAATTGAATGAAATGATAAGTATTATTTGCCAACTGAAAGGCAAGAGAAAAATTTAATCAAATTAAATTTATTGGGACTACAATTAACTTAGTTTACATAGATTAAATATTGATAGTAGATTGAATGAAATGATGAGAATCATTTGCAAATTTGAAGAAAATCAAGAGAAAAGGTCGTAAATAAATGAGCCAAAAGAACGAACTTGGAAATCAATGGATTTCGCTTCGAATGAAAATGACATTTGAACATTTTCATTCTCTTTTGTTCATTCATTCTCCTCCACAAACTTGTAGAAGGAGAACTTTTGGCAGTGCCAATTTGTTGTCGATTTTTTGCATCATTTGGTGAAAGTACAATAAAGTGAGCGGAACGAAGAAACAAGTATGAGTGCGAGTTCGAGTTCGAGTACTTGGTAAGTTTCTTTTGGCTACTTTTGTGCATTGTTAACTTTTTTAGGCTTAAGGACTTGAGATATGATGTGATGTGGATTTAAGAATTTGTGGAGTTGGAGTTGTGAAGTTACCTGGAATCCATCGTAAGTCCAGCTGCCGAACTTCATGACGCATGTCTGCTCGTCAAAGGGAAAGTATTCGACATCAATCTCACAGGAGCTCTTGTAAATTGCCGGAGGTCGCCACTCGACTCTTCCTGTGTAGTTGAGTGTGGCTTTTGTTGCAAGTGTCACCTCAAAGTTGCCATCGGCGCTGTAATTGTATGAATACAATTGTACGAAATGAACAGACTGAATATGATTAAGTATGATTATAAATTAAGTAACACACTTCATGACCAAGGATGCCACTAAGATTCTAAAGAACAAATACCATGTCACTAAATTGCTACAAGCATCCTTGGTTGATTCCATCCTTAAATACTGTTTATTCATCTGTTGTCTTCAGTTATAATCAAACATTGTCAAACACCATTTGAGTAAGCTTAGAAGTAAGTTCTAGGCTTAAATTTAGTATTCAAATCATTTACAATAGACTACTTTTCATTTCCTAATTTATTTTATTTAAATTTGACCATAGCTTAAAATATCAACTTATGTCTTGTCCTAGTTTCAATTTCTTTGGAAAGTAAGTATCTTAACTATACTTATTATCAGCTGTTAGTGTAATATAAGTTTCATCATTTTTTCTAATAACAATATGGAAAAATAATAGAGAAACGAATACACTCACTTGTTGTAGAGCACAATGTCTGGCCGCCAGATGTGATCGGAGGGCACATGAAGCATTTCGACACCGCCATATTCTTTGGGCTCCCATTTGAGTTTGTAGTCGTACCAGGACTGCTCCACCCACAGATTTGTGGTCATTATTTGATTCTTTAGATTGACATCAATCAATTGCGATAGCTTCAGCTTGATGCGGACCGTCAAGGCATCCGTGACATTCACCACCGGACGCACCAATTTGTTGTAGTTGCTAAGCAGATCGTCGTAGAGTCGCTTCGCATCCGGATTCGCTGTGCTGCCTAGAAAACGAAATAGAAAATACAAAAATGGTTGAAATAGTTAAAATGGTCAAAATAGGAGATAGAATTGAATGAATAAAGCCAAGATATAAGAGCGTTATTATGATGGTCATTATGCTTATCCTAAATATCTTGTGTCATTTCATTGTCTGCACAACGCTGCGTATGCGCAATGCGGCAATTAATGTGCGACGCATTAAATTAATGATACACTGATAATGGCATCACAATATGCTTGACCAGCCACCACCAGCCCCCCCAACCCCAAATTGTTTGTGGCTTAGCCGTTGCTTGCTAATTAGCTTTCCCGTTGGAGACAAAAACAAAAAAAAACGAAGAACGAAGAACTAAGAACGAAAAACGGGGGAAAATCTTTTAATTGATTTATTTTTACGTCTGACAGTCATTTTGTTACCATTTGTTCTGGCTAAGACGCGCTTAGGCTTCCATCTACAAGCATTTTTATTGCCCCCACTCTATCTCTCTGTCACTACGCCCCTAACTCGTTGGTAGCCAATGTAATAATGATAAGCTGATTAGTGCGCGCTTCGTATAATGACGTTGGCGACAATGCTACATCGTATATAACATCTGCTTCTCCTCTCCTGCCAATCAACTGACTATGCTTTGCATGCAAGACCAGACTAGGCCAGGATAGGACAGAACAGGACAGAACAGGATGGGACAGGAGAGGACAGGATAGGACAGGATAGGACAGGACAGGATTCAGTTCAGTTGGCCAGACAAACGCTTGACTGAGCTTCAACTGGACGCCTGGCTGATTCGACGGCGGCATTAACTCATTTCCTGCATCATTAAGGGGCACCTGCAATTTTCGCACATTTACGCCGCACACACACACACACACAGCATGTTGCCAGCCACCTGTCATTCCCCCTCCCTTCCAATCCACACCTGCTGTTGGCAATTAGCGCCACAGGGCCTTACACATTGGCCTTAATCAATTTAGTCAGCTTTCGACAGTGATACGAATCGATTTGAAATTAAGTGTAGGCTTTTGCTCAATTGCTTTTCAAAAATTAACTAGTTGGCTTTATTTGGTTTTTCTGTTTTCTATTTTTTTTGTTTTTTTTTTTTTTGGTTTCAGTTCCTCTTTTATTTAAATTTTGTGTCATACTATATATGTCTCTCTGGGGCAACATCAATTCATGGCGAGCAGCAATGAAAATGGCAACTTTAAGAGCGTTACGGCCGCAACTTAGAACGCTTTTAGCCGAAACATCCCAGCGTCGGCATTCACATTCACATTCACATTCCCATTCACACATTCACACATACATTCATGGTCCCATTCATTCACTCATTCATATGCCCAGGTGTATGCGATACTCTTTCTCTGTGTGAGTAGGTGTGCGTGTGTGTGTGTATGTGTGTGTGTGTAGGGGCCTGTTGTTGTTGCTCGCGTGGGAAACGTTAGGTTAAACGGACCTTTGCGGTAGCCGCTTTTGTCGCCACACATGGCGTATACTTTATATCGCCTTTAACATACATATAAGATGTCGCTTCTCTTCCTTACATTTTCCTCCTTCCTCTCTGTTCCTCTCTCTCTCTCTCTCTCTGTGTATGTGTTGGTGTTAATCGACTGCTTTCATTGCTTACATGTGGTCTGACAATCACATTAAGGTAACCCAAAAAGCACATTTTATGATTGCTTTGCGTGTTGTGCTTTGTTGTTGCCGGTTGTTAATGTTGCCAGTTGTTGTTGCTGCCAATTGTTGTTGCCCGTTGTTGTTGCCAGTTGTTGTCGTATGACAAATTATTATGCTTGTCTTTATGCTTTGACTACCTTTTATTAACAGTCTCACCAGTGCGAGCCTTGTAATTTCATTTGCTCAAAATCCGATTACAACTTTGATCTCAATTTCTAATTAGTTTGTCGAGGTTTTGTCGAATGGTGAAAAAGGGGGAGGCGGGCAGACGATAGGAAAGTCTTTTTAGCTCAGTTTACGGCCTTTTGGGCTTCACCTAAATGCAATTTCGTTGTTTATGCGTCAACTGACAGCTACATGCCACATGCCACATTTTCGACGGCCTTTGTCCGCACTCCTGCACATTCTCTCCCTTTCTCTCTCTCTCTATCTCTCTCTCTCTCTCTTCCTCTCTATGTCCCGTTCTCTCATTTTCTATGTCTATCTGTAACTGCAGCGACTCGTTCTCGTTGTGTCTCTGGCAATGCGCATTTGGGTCGCCGTGCAGCTCATATAATTGGTCTCTGGCTATTAGAAATTTATGTGCTACTGTATGTGTGTACGACTGTGTGTGTGTGTGTGTGATGTCTTGTGTTACAGTTGCATGTGGGCAAAATGCACATTAATTAATACACACTGCGTATACGCGTCGTATGTCACCAGCTCTTATTGCTGCTCCTTGCTTCTTGGCTTGCCACATTGATTTTAATTAACAGTCCGGCAACGCTGCTTGGGACGCTTTTTTTTTCTTTATAAACTAGAAATCACGCCTTAGCCTTGCCCTGCTTGCAGTGGGCCAATTGAAAATACTCGTTATTTGAAATCGCTGCTTGAAACATAATCGAGTTGCAGCTTCTTCAACAGTAATTGGCATTCATTAAGGACTCCTCCAGCAGTTGCAACAGCATTCTCTCTCCTCTCTCTTGTACTCTCTATATTTCTGAAATGCAGTCATTTCAATTTGACTTGCCAAATTGTTGTTGTATACTTTTTCCTTTCTTTTCTTCTTAACTCTGTCTCCGTCTTTTCTCCAACTTGGTCTCTGTTCAGTTGAGTTTTTCCTTTTCTTCTGCTATTTTTTTCTGTTTTTTTTTTTTAGAAGTCGTGTGTTTACTCAACTGCAAGGCGAATGCAATTTTTGTGTAAACAACGCCATAAATTCCAATGGCTTAACAACAAAGCGTTAGCGCGGGCAGACAAGGCCAACTTGCAGAGTCAACTTTGTGGGACAGTCGGACAGGTAGACAGGTAATAGTTGTACTTGTAGTTGTAGTTGTAGTTGTAGTTGTAGTTGTAGTTGTAGTTGGGTAAATGGCCAGGAGATGATGGTAAGAATGCTAAGGACACTAAGGAGCAGAGGCAGAGCCAGAGACGGCGCTGTTAACGAGTTGTATTTTTAAATCCACCGAGACTATATAGACACAAGACTAGAGACTTCAAATTTGCCTTGCAGATTGCATAAAATTATTTCATTTTTACTCTCAGATAGCGCACACTCATAAATATTTAGCTATATGTTCTCTTGATATTTGCCAAATGAATAACGAATAGCGAATGCGAATGCGAATAACGAATGCGAATAACGAATTGCTAAGCATGTCTTACTAAAAATTTCATAAGGATCCGTCAAAATGCATACACAACAAAACTACACTCAGCCAAATATTCGTAGAAATTCACTCAAGTATTTTCCTCTATCTCTGATGCAATTTAAAACTTTTAATTTAAATCTTCATTATCTGTGAATCCGAAGCGTTAAGCTCTTAACATTGTTTTGCCAAAAACTTAGCAAGTATGCTTTCTGGACTTACTGAATATTTCAAAAGGATTCTTAAATGGTGTAATACACTCGGAGAAATATTCCACTTAAGCTTCAAGTATTTTTGCAATGGCATAAAGAATTTCAAGATTTCAAATGAATTCTTAGGTTGTAATAAAATTGTGATATTTATAATATGATATAAAGCAAATGAGGTATTTGCAAACTATGTAATAAAAAGGGTTAGTATTAAAGCTAAAGTCATTAAAAATATGTTTCCATTACTAGGCCTTTAATATATATACTATAAATAACATAGTTCTATTATCGTTTTACTATTGATAAAAGCGAAATGACAACTTGTCAATTTATAATGTAATAAAAAGCGCTTTAATACAATAACAAAATTGACAAACAAAAGAATAATGCAAATGAAATCATTAATTTGAAGTCAATTGAATCGGACGAATTACCTTCTTATTATACTACATACATTTTATTTTCAAAGACTTAATTCGATAAATGGTTGCATTTTACAAAAATAGTTTTTGCAAAGTTCATTTCAAATGGGGTTGTAATTGGGTCGAAAGCAATTTGTAGCGCACACGGGAATTTGATATATACTCGTGTACATATATATAGATATATGTATGTATGTATATTTATGTTATTTGTACATAAATAATAATTAAATTAAATGTGGTTTTTATGTACAAATATTTGACAGTTAGTCCGGTTTCTCATTCTGTTGCTGTTGCTGTTGGAAATTGTGTGCACACAAAGTACAGTTGTTGCTTAGAATGAGTCAAATTTATGATATTTTTAAGATACATATGTGTGTATATGAAATCAACTTTGATTGGTAGAGATAACAAAAATTACAACTCGTAGCTTATAAGTATTAAGGCCATAAATTTTAACAATTTACAAAGTAAAACAAACATCGTTAGCTGTTGAAATCGGAATTTGGAATGCGTCTAATAATGAAAACGAAAGCTCCTATGACTTTTGCAATTCAAGTCCTTAATTTTGTAATTTCGATCAACAAATCAAAGTTTGAGAAATGGTTAAGCTTTTATTCAAATAATCCCTTACATACATACATATTATAGAATAAGCCAAAGAAAATATATTCTCAAACTTTAAAGTAAATTTGTTCATATGTACCTTAAAAAGGTTGTTTATTTTTTACCTTACTGGGAGCTATAAATATCAAGGCTGCAAACTGGTTTCGAACGGAACCTTGCATAACCGGTTTGGTTCGGGTTCTTTGGACTACCTGAACCGAGCTTCGAACGGAACCCCTTTAAAGATTCGAGTACCGTACTCGAACCCGAACCGTAGCACTTTCATAATACAAATGTTCGGTTCAAACTTTTTTTCAACCAATATAAAAATTTCTGTATTATTATTTTATTACGTACTCTATGTACATACAGGGTAATAAGTACGACATTAGTTATATTTCGATAACGTATTTGCCGTGCCTCAAAATTAAGAAAGATTGAAAATTACTGTTCAATTCAAATGTTACTAATTGATTAAACGAAGCTGTGTCTTTTACTACTGCTTCAAATAATTTAAAACAAATAAAAAATTTAAATAAAATAAAAGCACGTCAGAACTCTATTTAATAAACATTTTGAAATAAAATAAATAGTAAATGAAGACTTAACTATTTTTAAGTTAATTATAAATGTTAGAAATATAAACTTAGCATTTCGTTACATTTCCTAGAGAACGATGTTTTCACAGAAATCGATAATTTTCCAACAAATCTTCAAGATCGCGTTATTGTTGTACTAAAAATTCTTTTATTAATTCTGCGCATAAATGTTTTTGATTTTCACATTTAACTTTTAGAATTTTGTTTGAGTAATAGACACATAAACATACATATTTAAAGAACTTATAAAATATGCACCCAGCAAAAAGGTAGCAAAACAAATTAATAGCATTGAACCAAGGCTCGAACCCGAAACATTGGTTCAGGGGTCCATAAACCGGTCCGCGAACCGAACCGAACCTTTATATTACTCTATGGTACGAACACCCGAACCGAACCTCCCCCCAACTTTTGGAGGTTTGCAGCTTTGATACATATATACAAAAACTGGCATGATATTCTTTCAGTCGAGCACTCTCGACTAGAGAAGTCTTCCACGCTTTGTTTTTTTTTTTTGTATTTATTTATTATTTATTTTTGTCAACGTTTTTGTGCTGACTTTTTAAACGCTTGAAGTTTACACGCAATTATTGTGAATGCTTGTGAATGATAACTGGCAAAAAAAAGAGAGCAGGAATTTGCAACTGCAACCAAGTGTGCATTTGTGTGTGTGTGTGTGTGTGTGTGTGTGTGTGTTGGTTGTGCCGCATACGGGGCTTATGAATAATAAAACACTGCGGCGAACAATGCAAAAATGGTGGCAAGAGCCGCCTTCTGGCCATATGCAATGCAATTGTGAATATGTGGGTGACAAACTGGCCGCATTCACTTCATTCTTGTTGTTATTGTTGGTGTTGTTTGTGTTGAATTCAACATGCGTCGAGTGCACAAAGTCCTTATAGTAGGTCTGAGAGTGTGGCACGTTTGGGCCGCAAGGTGCAGTGGCCCTCATCGCAGTCATTGGAGTACTAGGTGGCCATTTGGCGGCTATCGTCAGCAGTTGCCAACAATTTCATTGGGAACACAAACACGTTCATGTTGCCCCATGCCGCATGCCCCCTGCCCCATGCCCCATGCCCCATGCCCTACACCACTTGCCCCATGCAAAGCAATAACAAATTGCAAATGAAATACACAAGAATAACGCGAAGAGCATAAAGCGTGAATGCTGCATAAAAAAAAATATGAATAATTTCAACGGTGGATTGTGGGGACTCCAAAAGGCAGTGGTACAGAGAGGAGAAGGTGTGTGTGTGTGGAAGGGGGGGGGGTAAGGTGGACAACTATAAATGCCACAATCTGTAACGGTGCGGGGCAATTGAATGCTGACCAAGCTGATTTCCGTCTCATTGCGTTGATGGACATCAGTGTTGCCAAAGCAGCTATTTTCCCGTCAAATCTGGCTTTTTTCAATGTCGAAATTGTAAGTACAGCGGCACAGCAAAAGCGAAAATCGAATCGCTGGAGAAGGCATTCAGGATTTAATATAGCCATATATACTTTCACATTCTATAAGAACCAAATTGTGAGACTAGTGAATAATTTATTATTAAACATAAAACACAGGTAGTTTCTTTTCGAAAAAGGATTTTTTTAATCTTTAAATTTGCAACACTGATGAATAACTGAACGGAATGGAATTAAACGCAGCTAGGGTCGCATACCAATGAGGTAAAGTGAAGTGAAAATGCGACATTGCGTGGTGTCCTTTGTGGACAGTGTAAGACATCTGTCCGATATGATGACTGGAATGAATGTCAAGTAACTAAGGGTGGAAACCAAGTGTGGCAATCTAAGTATTCATGAATGCACTCAAACTTATTTAGAGAGTTGCAAGCAGTTGACATTGTGAAGTACATTGCAAAAATTCATTTTATTCATTATTGTGTTCTTGAATATGTTTAGCTTTGCGAGTCTATTCACATTTTAAAATGTCTGTCAGTTTCACATATCATGTTTTGTCTGCACAAAACAAACACATGTTGAAGAAAAAACACATATAGAAAATATCTTAAGGATGTGTGTATTCACATTTATTTAGAGTCTTGCTCAGACTATATTCAGTCAGGTATAATTAAAGTATGTAATTAAGGTGCTTAACAACTGCAATCGCCATTATTGAATGTATTTATTCGATTCGCATTTACTCAAAGTAAGTATAGTTGGTCTGCTTTACCATGTTAAATAGGACAACAATTCATTCTATTCACAGGCGAATAATCGTTGCATTCATATGCATTGACAGCTGGTTTGCAATCTATGCAAATCCATAACAGCTGCAATTATTTGCTATCAAATGCAATCAAATGCAATCATTCATTCATTCACTCATTCCGCTTCCGCTTCGTCACATTGACCATTTCCCCATTTGAAACTCAAGCCAGCAACCTGACATGCTGCTTCTTTCCTCCTTACTTTACTCTCTTCCCTCTTCCCTTTCCCGGACCCAATTGCTGTTTCCTCTTTTTCCCCCGGATAGTTGTGCACCTGTCAGCCGTAAATGCGTCCGGAGCTTAAATGCCAATATTTTTGCAGAGTGTCAGTGACGCCCATCAACTATCGTAACCTTCCTTCCTACCTCTATCTGCCATCCATCTCTCTATGTCCTGCTTGTCCTTATTCTCTCTCTCTCTCTCTTTCGTTGTTTTCGCTGTCGTAGGTGTTGCGTCCTGCCTGATGAATTGAGCGTGAGCACGTGCATGATCCCCATCATCATTTTTTATGGCCATGCGTCAAAAACAAGACAAGCTTGCAATGTACACCCCTCCCCCATCCTCTTTCCAGCCCTCCCTGCTCTTCTCTACCCCTCTAGACCCCAATCGGAACGACTGCCAATGTGTCAAAATGTTGGCCCCTGCGTCAAATCGACACGCAGCAAAAGTTTCTAATGACACTGGCTTGATGCGAACGCGGGATAAAGTAGGGAGGAGGTAGGGATGTAGCTAGAAATGGGCATCGGTAAGATAGACTCGATATTTATATCGGATCACATATAAGAAATATCGCCATAACCCATTGAATATCGCTTATAATATATAATCCTGAATTCAAGCTGAATAAAAAGGAAATCGAGGGAAATCAAATAAGAGATTATAATAATTGTAATTTATAAATTATCAGAGATTATTTTTCTTAGTTGAAATAATCATTTAATTTTATTATATCATATTATGCATGTTATAAATTTATTCCTTAAAAATAATGCTTATTACTTCAGTTTTATTTGTTGCTCAAAAGAAATGATTTTTGATTGAGTTGTTCAGTGCAAGTGTAAATTAACCATTAAATTGTGAGTAAAATACTTAAAATAAAAAGTAATCATTATTTTATAATTTGTATCTTGCAGTAAATATCATATGTTTTTTAACTTTGGTATCGATTCGACGTCGATATCGTTATCGCCACATAGACACCCATCCCTAGTTGGGATGTTGGGTGTGTGATAGGACATTCTAGCTGTATCCGGAACTTCTGACTGGATTCCGTTGGCAGCAGTGCGCTAATGTGCGTCATTGGGTGGGAATCGACGACGATGATGGCGAATGTGGAGTGATAGAGAGAATGAGAGAGAGAGAGAGAAAGAGAGTGATGAGGGAAGGAGCACAAAAAACTCGGAACGGAAGTAAAAAACGACGGAAACACGCACACAGTACGGTAAACTAGAGATAGGATAGAGAGAAGGGAGAGCATCAATTCTATCGTTCACATAGTTAAAGCATTTCTAACGAGACGGGCGCGCATATTGAACTTGTGTTTTCGCCACTCTTGCCCCCTCCTGCCACGCCCCCCGCTTAGTACCAAAAACTCTACCCACGCTAATGTGGCTATGTAAGTATGTGTGTGTGTGTTGGCATCATTGACACGCAAAAAACATGAAACACTTTTAGCATTTATGCGAGATGCAAGGCAGCAGCTGGCTTTCATATTTTTATGAATGGCGGAAAGCGGAAGCAGCTAGAAAATGAGAAGAAGAAGAAGCAGAAGAAGTAGCAACAGCAGCAAGAAGAAGAAGCAGCCGAAAAGCAGCTTACTTAGTGACATTGCGTAGCAACAATAAAACAACCTAACAGCAATTTATTTTTACGCAAATATTGCCTAATTATCATATACCCTATAAGCAACCTGTGCAGAATAATTTCGATTGTAAAATTGCATACACAGCGACTCAGTCCAACTTCTCTATAGTACAGCTCAATAAATTGAACCTGAATTGTATTCTATTAGTCGATTTTATCAGACGATGTATAATCTACTGACAAATTAAACCGAACGTCTGATGTAGGTTTTAACAATACATATGTTTCCAAGGACTTTTTAACTTTTGAACTTTTATGTATCGATATTTAATATTTATTTCAAACTTTTAGATCTTATCTTGGAATACTCAAATGAAAATAATTTTCAAACATTTTTGTTGTTAATTCATTGCATTTTGTAATAGTTAACTTATCATTATCATTATTATTGCTACTTTATTTTTAATCAGTATTATGTAGAAAAACATTTACTTTGTATATAGCTAATGGTAAGAAGTATATGTTTTTTGATAAACAATTCATTCTATTTGACTTAAAAAAAACCGCAAGTTGTCCTCGAATTTTTAGTATTCTCCTAATTTTTTACTATCTTTTTACATTTCTTAATTTTCCAACATATGGAAAAGTTTTGATGAGAAATTGGCAACAATGCAGCCAGTAGAAAATAATTAATAAAGCTAACAATGTCTATGTTATTTGTGCAATGTGTGTGTGGGAGGCAGTAAAACTTTGAAGTGGGCGTGGCATTAACATGGGGCAAACTTAATTGACAGCAAGCATAAAGAGAGAGGAAGAGAGAGAGAGAGAAAGAGAGAGATAGATGATGGCGTTGATGGTGACGCTCTTTGGCCAAGTGTTTTGTTGGCAATGACAACATAATCAAGCTGCCGCGTTGTCTGACAAGATAACGCACATCCTCTGATAAGGGCCGGGGGCAGAGAAAATGCGGATGTGCAGCCATTGAAAGGGACGAGGACAGGGAAGAGGAAGTGAGTGCGTCATAAATCTAATATCGCTTAATGTTAAAAAACTGCGCCCTGCAGTGTAAACCCAACACACATGTCAATGTCAGCAAGGCCAAGGGCTGCTAATAGGGCTGGTGGATAGGGTGGGACCAGAGGGGGGAAAAATGGGGGCAAGAAGACAGATGGGCGGGGCAGGAGGAGGGGCAACGTTGGCATCGTTGGCACGCTCGATTGGCAATAAATTGAAATACGCGACCATAAAATCACTTAATTGCGAATTCGTGTCGTTTGCCTCGACGGGAAGCGGCCAATTCAACGTTTCAAAGATAGTACTACACATATGTGTGTAAGTGTGTCAATCAGTGTATAAGTGAGTGTGTGTGTGTGTGAGTGAGTGTAATTGCACTGAGTGTGCAAGCAGTCAACTTCTGACCGAGCACTGCGAACTGTCACTCAGCCTGCCACTTGCAGATGGAGTAGCACGAAAAGGCGAAGACTGTAAGTAGCAGTAAGACAAAGAGAGAGAGAGCGGGAAAAATAGGGAAGAAAGAGAGATGAGAGAGTGAAAGGCAGGAGTGACTACCAAAGCACAGTGGGCCCAACAGCTGAGCTAGCGGAGTTTAATTTCATTTAAAACAAATAAATTAATATTAACATTGTTTATAAAAAATAAAATTTATGAATTTTATTTATTATATTGTGTTAATAAATAGTTATTTGTTTTATTAAGATTTTAATTTATTCTTGTAAAGCTATAATTTCGTTGGATAGCTTATTCCATTTACTGGTAGTTGGTAAAGATTCATAAAGTATAGTCTCATTATTTGTTTTGGATAGCATTTTATATATAAATAAACAATATTTTGATTATAATATTATAAATAATATACCAATAACAAGTGATTAATTATTTTTTATATAGATATTTGCGATTCAGACTTATCTACCGACTAAACATATTTTTTGGTCAATAAATATGCGTATTAAACATTAATAAGAGAATAATTTCTACTTATTCAAAAGAGTTATCCGATCATCTTTTTTCTTTAAGTTGTTGTTTGTTATGCTAGATCAGTCATTTATACCACTGTGCCAAGGCCGTTAAGAAGGAAAGAGAGGAGAGAATACTGATGGAGAGGGAGAGGGAGAGTGGCGAGAGGATGTTTCATTTATGGGTACTCGATTGTATGTTACTCGTCGATTATGGCAAATTGATTTGTTTGCCAGACATTAGACATGCCACGCGCACTTTGCGGCTTTTAAATGCCGCCACACACGCAGCTCCCCCCACCCTGTCAACAACCCCCTCTTGGAAGACAAATGAGCCTGTGTGTGAGTGTGTGTGTGTGTGTGGTAAGTGTTGTGGTAAATGGTAAATGGCTGAGAGATGCCTGACAAATGCTAAAGGTGGCAAATTAAAACTTATCGCCAGTTATCGACGATCAAAGTCAAGTAAAGCGAGTATCTATCAAGGCTAAGAATCGAACTCATTAAGGGCCAACTAGTTGGTGTGCTAATGGGTGCTGCCAACTGGTTGACATGTTGACAGTCCCCCTTCCACCCAAAACACACCCTTTTTCTCAGGAAATTGACAGTGCGATATGCAGGTCAAGAAACAACTCAGGTGTTAATGGAGCTGAGTGCTTCAATTAGTTCAGCGAGTGCTCTCTAAATGAGTGCGAGTGTGTGTGTGAGTATAAATGTGGATTCAAGTAGTTGAATATTTGAATTCTTGTGCATTTCTTCAGTGACTGATTTACAATGCAGAGAAAAAAGAGAGAGCAGGATAAAGAGAAAAAGAGGGACAGTCAACATAGTTGAAATGAGTCTCTGTGTAAATTTTGCTGACATGGACAAACAAGCAAGTTGTAAATGCATTGCACAAGATATGAAGTAGTAAATAACACACCCACATACTCATAGACACACTCGCACCCACACCCACACACACACACACGCACACGCACATATACGCATCTCTCAAGTGCAGCTGACAGCAAATTTGTACAACAACTCAGAGAAAAGTTCGCGCTTTGATAAACAAATACAAATACTCGAATGACTCTGCTGCATGCAACATGCCCCCTTTTCCCCACTCCCCTTGCACACCTAACCTCACCAGCACTTTGTGGCAACTACATGTGCATCTATGAGTACCATATAAAAAAATGCAATGCCAAAATGAGTTGCAGCATATCAGGCGTAAAGTATCTGAGTATCTTAGCAGATGCATCCATCTCTCTTGCAACAACAACAACATCTGCTAACTGGTTACGTTGTGGCAACTGTAACCATCACTTTATGTGCAGCCAGTCATGCGTGTTGTTGCCTTCTCTAAATGTATCTATCAATCTTGTAATGTATCTGTATCGGCTGAGAGTGTATCTATAGTTGCTTTAAGCTGTACCTCAAATGTGGGCTCGCGATACGTGTAAAGGTATCGTGTAAAGGTATCGCTACAGGTATCGTAAAATAAAAATATAGTATTTGTTGATTCCCATAAAAGAAAATCTTATATTTTGACTTTAAAAAGTTATGAAATTATAACAAAAATTTAAAAATGTTGGTAATTTTTCCACCATTTTGGTCTTAAACATTTTTCAATTTAATTGTAAATTTGGAAAAACAAGACACTGAAGAAATATTAAAAGCACCAAACAATCAACAGCCTAGAGTACAATTTCCCTACGAAACGGAAAAAGACGGACACAGAAATTAAAAAAACAGAAGACGGGACGATACTCAAATTCAAATGGTACACGAAAAGCATAGAATCAGGGCGGATAATGATTTACCATTCACATTAACCATCTAATCATAAAATCAACACCGCCAATAATATGATACGGAAGCCTATGAAATAATCGCCGAGATATATAGATCGGAGATGTATACATATAAAACAAAAGAGATTATGACTCAATAATAGCTACCCGGAAAAATTAGTTGACAATCTAATAACAAACACTTTTACGGAAAAACAATGCAAGAGATAAAAATCGAAACGAGAAAAACTAATGAGGAAAAGCAATACATTGGCATACCCTACGTATAAAACTTAACAAACAGGAAAACAATAGAAAGAATTAAAATTATATAAACTCACACTTAACATACGCCTACAAAACACACACTGACATAAGACGACTGTTAACAAATACGAGGGAAAAAATATGCATTGAGAAACAACAAGATGTAATAAGTATACGAAATGAAAAGCAAAGGATGCATTCTACCCTGCCCTAACTGCCATACAACAAATGACTTTACCATTAAACATATCCTCACTAATTGCACTGCAACTTCCCACCTCAAATACCAAATCTTCCAAAACACGTGCCCCATATCCAGCCTCCAAAAACCTAACCACGGAAAGCGGCTCCAAAATAAAAAAACAACCTCCTTTAAGCCTAATGTTAATTAAATTAAATATGAAAATATATATGTAAATATCTAAACTCTAATAAGTTAAAAGAGCTTACGATGGACGAGAAACGACAGAGTTAGGAAATTTGACGACACTTAGCATAGGAAACTAACCACTAAGATTGAAATGTATGTATTTTACGTGTTTCTAATTGTAAGTAATATTTTGGGGAATGAATGAATTCAAAAAATAAAGATATGAAATATTATTAAGAAGAACAACAATGGCCTTATTAACCCAAATAAAGAATAAAATAAAATTGAATGTTATTTGTAATTTAAAAATTAGAAATACATTTTATTGCCTAGTTTGTATTATAAAAATTGAATATGAATATGAAGGGTATACAACGTTTTCTATTTAAAACGGAATATGTTAAGGTGTGATTTTGTAGCATTTATTTGTGATCTCTGGAATAAACATATTAGATTTAAGATATTTAAATTTTATAGCAATAACTATTTATAATAAATATTGATGTGCCCCTAAATTTTAATCCTGACTATGCACTTGGCCACATGTCTAATGCATGGCATGGGGCAACCATGATATACACGTAATGTTATTAATTATTGAGGCCACACCCACTTATATCAGCCATCATCATCATCATCATTATTATCATCAGCATCATCATTGATCAATAGCATATCAATCAAGTTGTTATCATTATTGTCATCATTGTCAATAACTGCATAGATCCATGCCGATAACAAGACCCAAGACCAAGTCTAAGCAATAGGCCAACGCCCCGGATAGCAGTCAAAACCAGGCAACAGCCGAGAGCCGAGTAACGAGAGATGAGAGCCGAGAGCCAAAAGCCAAGAGTCATCAGCCAACAGGCAACAGTCAACAGACAACAGCCAACAGCCATCAGCCATCAGCCAGGGGCTCATTCAGCCAGCTTGGCCAACACCCAACAACCAACACCCAAAACCCAACACTCAGCATTCAACATCCAAAATCCAACACCTTCGTGTGGTCTACTCAGCTGGGTACTTGTTATACCCTATAATTATAAAATGAGCGCAGCGGGTATGCCACTGCAGCTTGCAATTTGTGTTAGTTTAGCAAATTATACTGAAGTGCATTCATTCGAGCTATTGAAAGCAAGGTCCTTCTGTAAATTGTCCGAACTTTTTATTCTTAATTAATTTTAAAAAAATGAAAATCCATTTCTTAGTATAAGAATAATAAATTAAGAGGAAAAGAAAGGAAGCTAACTAAGAAGTAATTTATACTTAACCAGTTCTTTGTCAATATATTACAAGTTGAAAACAAAAGAACCGATTTCTACTATTTTCTATTACAAAGTTAAGGAGTTAACCCAAATTGTTGCATTAATTAAAAGACAATTTAAAAAAATAGTGAAAGAACGAAAATAACTTAATTTAACTTTATAGTGGGGCTTAAGACTTTTTTTTATAAGACAACTCATAGTCGCGTATTGTTGCACTGTGCAGCAACTTGTTGGGATTCTGGCTGTGGTATGAGTCCAGGCGGTGCTTATGAGTTCATGAAATGCTCTTTGAATATGCATGAGGCCCTAAGGAGCGGCGAGTGCAGCAACATCATCAGAAGCAGAAGCAGCAGCAGCCTCTGGATCTTGCCTCATGGTGTGTGATTGTGTGTTGCATGACGCTGATTTTGGGGGCTGCAGCTTGGCTACAAAATGAGTTGAGATTAAATTAAATTAAATTATATAAACAGCTACGTTTTGGGGGAACACAACCACAGTGGCAACGGTCAATGACAGTGTGGCAGTGGCAGTGGCAGTGGCAGGATGAAATCTTTACAGATTTGGTTTCTCTTCAATTTCGTTGTTGCAAGTTGGAAACCATTAAGAGGCTACGAAAGTGTTTTTGGGAAAACTTTGGCACTTCACTCATAATTTAGCTGAGACTTTTGGCCAGCGGGGAGTCTTGTCATCAAATTATGCAAAGGTTAAAACGCCAAAAGACGACATGCAGATGCAACATGCAACGGTCGCTCCGCATCGCAGGATCTATTGCCAGGAGGCAAGCATGAGAGAAACATGAGGCAAGGGCGCACTTTACGTTGTCCAAGTGCAGCATGAAAAATGTATGCGAAAGGGAAGAACAGATTGTGAGAGAGGGGGAGTGAGAGGAGGGAAGATATGACAACTCGTTGTGCCACTTGTAAATGGCGACACTTGCACAGTGCTTAAAGGAAAATGGCATAAAATCAGCCTAAAAGCAGGCAACAAATTTTTCAACTACATTCTCTGCTTCTCTCAACTGCCTGTGTATGTGTGTGGAAAGTAAATAAATAAGCAGAGAAAGAGAGGAAGAGAGTGCAACCAAAAAGGAAACTCAACTTGAAGATAAATGCAAATTTTCAGTTGCAGCTGCAATTGCTGTGTGGCAGTTGCAGTTGCCGTTGCCGTTGTTGTTGTTGTTGTTGCCGTTGTCGCCTTCGCGGTCGCAACTCGTTTTTTGTCATTTCCGCCAAAGTCACAAACGCTCTGTCACAGTACAATGGGATATTTACAGATTTTATTTGAAATAAAGTCGATATTTAAAGATTTTTAAATCTTATTTTTCAAATCAAACTCAAGTTGAATGTAAGTGGCTAATGCAATACTTTTTAATTTATAATTGAATATACCCTTACAAAAATTTCGTTTTATAAATTTGTTATTTTCGAATCATATCCTTTGGAATTTTCTTTTGAAAATTAAGTTCACGTATATTTAATGTTGATAAGGTAAAAATAATAGTTTGTCGCTTTGTCGAATCTAATTTCATTAACTTAAAATAAATTCAATCTGAAAAGTTTTCCGCACAAATGAAATTCGATTTGAATGTTATAAAAATAGTATTTCATTTTACAAATTATATAAAAAAAGGACAACTTCTGCAGACCTAATTTCAATTGATGTGAATAAAACCTTACTTATTTTCTATAAAAATAAAAAATTCAAAAAATAAAACGGTAAACAACCCATAGTGCTCAGCTTATTCATCTTCTCCTACTCCTTCTTTTTTTCGTTATTGTTGCAGTTTTTATTCGCGCTCGCGAATTATTTTTGCCATGATTCGTCTTCCTTTGCGGTTTGTCATACTTCCTGCTCCGTGGCATTGCAATTCTTTTGCGCCCGGGTCTTACAATTTTCAAGTGGCAGGAGGCGGATGGCGAGGGGCGTGACGCGTGTGGCACTTGGATACAATCCGTGCCTCAACCCTTCTCTCCCTTGAGAGCTCATTTGGCAGCGTCAGAAACAGCGACAGCAACAGACAACACAACTTCATTTATCAAAACGCATTGGCCGCGTCGAGAAGTGTCCCGAATGAGGACCTTTTTCCCTCCCTCTCACTTGCTCTCTCTCTTTCTACCCTTCCCCTCTGCCGCTGCCTTTGCCACTTAGTTTCGTTGTCCGGCGCGTAACCTAATTCTTTGCCAGGCCATCAGTAACGTGCAACCTGCAACATGTAACTAAGCGCTCGCCCCGCCCCGCCCTCGCTGATTGTTGCATTGTGGCATTGTTGCTTTTGCAGCTGGCAAACAACAACAACTGCGTTAAAGCCAAAAGCCAAACACCAAAAATTACACAAATTCATTGAAAATGCAACTCCAAATGTAATTTGCCCTGGCCAAATAACAAAACTAATGTAATTTTGGCACACGAATTGTGATGGCATCGCAATACTCTAACACCCGGCAGATAAGAGAGTCAATTAACTAAATGATGGCATTGGTCGGAATAAATTTAAATATCATATTTGTATGGAGGTTTAAGGAATAATCAATCAATAAACGAAATGTATTGCAATGCCACAACAAAATATGTAGCATACTTCTTAGCGTGATAAATTGCTCAGCTTTATTTTGTTTATGTAAGTATGTATAATCAAACTGAAGTATGAATTACAAATATTAGATTGCAAATAGTCTTACACCATTAAAAGTGTAAGCAAAAACATGTAATATACACATTTATTAATTACTTATATACACAATTACAGAATACACATTTATTAATTACTTTCTAATTGTCTAATTGTGGCTGTGGGTTTAGAATTTATGAAGTTGATTTTAATCTTAATATAAATGATGTATTATAAGTAATTAATAGTTGCTTGTGGCATGTTTTTTGTCTTGGATCAATGATGTCAGCACTTGTAATTAATTTGGTTATTCTTGTTACATCACAGATAGATGTTACTTTCGACACATTTCTAACATATAAATATTATTTAATTTAATTAATCCGTTTTGATGCATATTATTATGCATATATATAAATCAAATTAAGTCATACGCATTTTATATGACATTGAAGCCAGCTGCTATTTATGCAGTTTAATTTTCAGTAATAATATACTTATTTGCCGTCAAATTTAAAACAAATCCTTAGGTGAGCTCAACAAATATTTGATGAAATGATTTATACAGTTTTAATTTAATTACATCTCATTTGAATTACCGTCCATCATTTTCACATTTTCATGTCAATCATCAATTAAATTGATGCACATTTTCAGATGCTGTTGAAGGTATTCTCCAACTTATGCATGTGGGCCTGTCATTAAAGGTATCTTTTAAATTGGATAACAAAACCTAGACATACTGGTCAGACATTGTACATGGTACATGAAAAATAGATATAGTCCTAATTGGCGGACCATTGTACTCGTGTCACAATTGATTATTGGCCTAATTGGTTCGAGGATATGAGAGAAAAAAAGCAATTTTTGTTGCAGATGGAAAATTCGATATATGTTTAAGGTTAGACAATATGTTGAGCTGGGAATATTGATTAAATTTGTTAATCAATTACTTCTTACCTGACAAATGGTTTATCTCAATTTATTAATTGGCTTAGATTTTTACTACCAGTAAATATTTGGTTGAAAATTTACTGAAAAATTTAATGATAGTAAATAATATAAATTAAATATTTAATGGAAATGATAATAATATAGAAAATGGACAATGAAAGTTAAATAATAAGTTATATATAAAGCATATATTTAACATAAATCCAATTATTGTATAGTGCAGGAATAATTAAATGTGTGATATAATTGAAGGACAACAAATTTGAATCAGTATTCTCAGCTCTGACAATAGGAAATAAACTTAGTACGTGTGTCGTGTGAATGATTTTCAGCAAGTGATTGGCAGCTAAACGAGTTATTCGAGTACTCGTCGTAAGCATATTCATTAAGATCAAAGAGCATTCGTGCATTCAGTGCTGCCAACTCGACTCAATTCGGTACAATGCAATCTGCCAGCGCCAGGAGGCCGCAAAACTACAGTAAACAACATACAAATCGAATGGTGTTGTCAGTTCTTCCCCTGCCTTCTTTGGTATTAGTGGGGAGAGGGTGGCAGGGTGGAAAAGGGGGAGGGGGGCAGGACTCGATGCATTTTCATTTGTGTAATTACATTGGCGCATTTTCAAACAACAATTAGCGCGTGTTGGCAACTCTGGTTGGAGAACGCGACTCGTTTACAAAACGCGGCGCAAACTTTTCAACTGCCTGCGTCCTGCGTCCTGCATCCCTGTATTCTGCAACGGGGTAGCAGGTTCAGGAGGGTCAGCGCGTTTGTGGTGCAGGTGGCAGCGGGGTTTTTGAGTCACATCATCAATCATGCATTTGAAAAGTTTATTAAAGAGCGTGGGTGAAGCAGATAGCAAAAGTTCGACTGATAGAGAAAGGAAGATAGAGGGAGAAAGAGACAGAGAGAGAGAGGACAGGGGACTGTGATAGAGTGAGAGGGCAAGAGTTGCAAGTGTACTTAGGCGCTAAAAGTTTTCAATGGCTTTTGCACTGGCTTGCTAACAAACTAAGTCAGGCAAATGTTGGAGCAAAGTTTATGCAACGCACACACACAGACACACACACACACATGTACGCTGATACACACACACTCACACAAATACACACATATGTATATATATATACAGTGAGAGACACACACGCACGTGGACCATCAATTCAAATTTGGCCGTGAAAAGTCAACGACGTCGTCGCTGATCGCATTTCAATGACAAAAGTAGGCCGGCAATTTTGGAAGCATGTGGAAATGTGGAGGAAAATTGTTGAAAGGGCTTTTCCATTGGGCCTGCTGTTGCTTCCTATTCGTCTTTGTCGTTGTTGTCGCTGTGTAAAAAGTTTTTGCATTGCTTTTGTCGACGATTTTCACTTTCGCTTTATAAACTCGCATCCCTTGCAATAATTTACCACGCAACCTCTCGACCCACTGTACGTGTAACTGGTGAGTGTGTGTGTGTGGCTGTGTGTGTATATACGTATATACATATATATTTTCATCAATTTTCAATAACAATGGCAGTCGTCGGAGGAGACACGTTGCAGGCCAAGTGTCTGACAATGAACGCCCATGGCGAATTTATGATGCACAATTCGCTCAGGAAATTTCAATAAATTGCAGATGCCATGACTTGAAGATGCCTCAAGATGTTGAAAGTTCTTTTGAATGCACCAAATGTGAATACCATTTGCAACTGAAATACATTATTTCTGAGATGGCACCTGAAGCAACCAGGCTTGGACATAATTGCATATATTATACATAAGTCAACATATTTAATGTATATTAAGGAAAAAAGACAAGATTTTATTAATTATTGTCAGTCCATAGACCCTTTAAAAAAGTGAAGATTCTATCATTCAATGTAGTGTAAGTAAATAGCAAAAACAAAATATAATCATTTCTGTGCTCACTTTACTTATAGATAATTAATATGATTAATTGATAAAGCAATATTACAAACTTTTCAATAATTCATTAAATTTTTTCCTTCAATTTAAATACAGTTTGAATAAGAGATGAGTTTAAAGATCAAAATCATGATCAAAATTGTTTCAGCTTTTACAAAGTATGGCATTCTAAAATCTGACAACTTTTACAGATTACAATTTTTCTCCATTTATCTTGAATTATTTGTATTAACATGAAATTTCTTAGAATCACATTAAAAGAATTGTTTTACAAAATGAATAGTTGGCATAAAAAATCGATTGATAGCGTTAAAAATTAAAACTTTAATTTATATTAATGCAATTTTGATTTCGGGATAACATAGAGAAATCATTACCAAAAAGTCTTTGGAAATCGACTAACTTCCACAAAGTCATGGCAATCTAAACTCTGTCCATATTTTATGGGACTAAATATGTATTTTCAAGAGTTAATTTTTATTTGATCCCTTTTTTTAGAGTATTTAGTTTCGGTTAATATATGTTCTTTGTTTTGCTTTAGTCATGTGCTTAATGCAAGTGTTTCGATTGTTGCCCAATGTGGCATGAATGCTGGCCACAAAGCTAAGTTGCAAGTGCGTCTCCATCTCTCTCTCCCTCTCACTTCCTCTCGCAGACATCTTCTCTTTCTCTATTTCTATCTTACCCTGACTGAATGTGTTTTGGCAGTTTATCTCTCTTTCCTCATTGCACACACTCTTTTTGCCTGTTTGTGTTTGTTAAGTTGCGCGTAGACGACAGCGTCTCTGCTGCGGTCATGAATCATGCCAAAAATTGCTGCGTCGAAGTCGACGTCGCTGTCGCAGTCGCCGCTGGCGACCCAAATTCTGATGCTGCCTGCACTTCAAGCAGGCAGACAACGACGACGACAACGACAACGACAACGACAACGTCGAGGATGTTGGCCATGAAGACAACGTTGCAGACATTGCAGAATGCGACTGCAATGAATTTGTCGCACTGCCAGTGCTCAAAAGTGGGCGTAGAACGCTTTTAGGGCCGAACACTGGATGGAGGCAAACTGGGGATCTGTGGCACGCCCCATTTTTGCCAAGTGGCGTCGTCGTAGCACTTCACTTTTCTATATTAGCGCCACGTAAGTGCAGCCGCAGGGGCGTGGCAATTGCATTACAAATGCTATAGGGGGAGCTGAGTGTGCAATTTCACTAACCCCCCTACCACCTATCAAACCCTTTGCCACCCATGTACCCACCCATAATCCATTCAGCCATCCGACAGAGCAGTAGATAAAACAGTCGGACAGCTAAGTTACGAGATAAGTTTACAATAAAAGACAGTCCGAACAGCTGACACACTCTGTGACGATGTGATAAATTGTATTAAGTACAGCAAGAAAACAATTGATGAGCCGTTAAACTGATAATATAAATATAAAATTTAAAAATGAATATGTATGTTCTTAAACATGAATATAAATAAATATAATAAGTACATATCAGAAATGTCTAATATATCTAAAATAATATACTTAATAATATATTATTTAAGAATATTTATAAAGAATATTTTAAAATATGTATTTGAAGTGTATTTTATATTAGTTTTATTTTGTATTAAAGAAAATAACTAATAATTTCGACTATATTAAATACTTATGTTATGTCGAGAAAATATCAATTTCCAATGGCCAATTGAACTATCAAGTATGCATTTATTTGGGGATACATCTTTAGAAAAACGTGATTACAGTATTTTAAATATTTTAAAACTTCTAAATAGGAATTTCATCTGTTTTCTTCCTTAAAATATATTGCGTCGAAGGTCTCAGTAATAACTTTTGCTAACTTTACATTGAATGCTTAGCTGAATTTGCTAGTAAATAAAATTATAAATGAACCTAATTAATTATTATAGAATGAAGTATTCAATTCTTTGGATAAGTTTAGCTTTACTGAAATATTTAGGAATCGCTTTTAAATCTGAATCTAGAAAATATAAATCGATTGTTTATATAAACTAGACTGTCAACTTGTCGTTTTTTAAATTTCAAGGTGCCACAAGACTGAGTAACAAATTGGATAGTGTCAGCTGCATTAGGGCATTAACTTGACTGACTTCAGTCGATGTCTGTTAGGTGCCAAACCAACGGCAGCTCTTGCTGTGCAGTGTAACCGCAAAAGAAAAAAATTGGTCGCCGTTGGCAGTGGGAAAGTGGAAAAGTGCTTCGAGTTGTCGTCTGTCTGCTGTGAGAGGAGCGTTACTTGCACTCCATTCCAAGAAAGCAAAGCAAAGCAAAAAAAAGAAGAAGCGCCACTCTATATGGGTATATGGGTGTAGAAGTGTGTGAGTGTGTAAGTGTGTAAGTGTGTGTGTGGTTCGTTTAATGGCCACAAAGCGGAAACTGGAGCGTGGCAACTGACGGCGATGCTGTAGAAATTGCTGCAGTTGTTGCTGCATGCATTAGCAGCCATTTGCAGCAGCTATTGATGTGCTCGCTCCTCCCTCTCTCTCTCTCTCTCTGTATATATACATATATATAAATATCTGTGTGTGCGTGTGCTTTAGTGCTATTTATTTATGTTTACTGCGTTGTCTGCTGGCCAGCCAAAATGATGACATGAAAAATTGTGTTGCCTGCTTTTGGGCGCTGTCTCTGCTGCGGTTGCTGCTTGCCTCTGTTGCTGCTGCTGTGATTCTTATTGCGGTGCCCAAAGGCAGTTCAAGATACGGGTAGAGCTTTTCATGTTTTGAAAATTTATGGCTTTTTAAATCGAAAGAAATTCGATGCTTGTTTAAGGCACAGCTGAACGAGCGGTAAATACGCGTGTGAATGCCACAACAGCAACAGCAACAGAAACAGCAACAACAAGGGAAACAATCGCAACAACAATAGCATCTCGGCAACATTGAGGATTTAAAATTTATGTACACTTTTGCATTTTTATTTACGATCTGAGAACAACATCTACACACTCACACACACATACACATTCGTATATATGTACAATAAATACGGCTATAAGAAGAGGTCCTGGCGGTCCTAGCGGTCCTTGCGGTCGACTGTGGACTCCTTTTTGGCTGTGGCTCAAGGCTCAAAGCAAGGATTGCCTCTAATTGCAGTCCAGTTTCAGTTTTTCATCTAAAGACTCCGACTCCGACTCTGACTCTCTTTCTGCCTCAGCTTCTAAGCCAACCACAAATGTTGCCGCGCCATTAAACGCAATGTTGGCAGCGACGTCGATGTCGACGGTAACTGCGACTGCGACTGCGACGTTGATGTCAACTGCGCTGTCAGCCTTGGGGACGCGACGCGCATAAAAAATGAAAATCAAATCGACGACACGCACAGAAAAGGCGTTGGCGACTGCTCTCAAAAGGGGGATGGCTAAAAGGGCGAGGATTGGGTCAGGCTGAGGCCAGGCTTTGGGCAATTGCGTGGGTGTGGACATGGTTGCTGCCTTGTGCTAGTTTTTTGCCGTCTATGCAGCAGACAAAACGGTTTGCTTGCCACACAGCTGCGGCCTCATTTTGTAGATGCCGCTAAAAACTGAAACTGAAACTGAAACTAAAACTAAAACTGAAGCACAGACAAAGTCCGAGCTCGAGTCAGAGTCCGAGTCCAAGTCCGAGTCTGCGTTCACGTCCGAAACCAATTCGTATCTGTATCTCTCTTTCCCTGCCTGTCTCTATTCGCTGTCTCTGTCTCTATCACTGTCACTCTCTCTCTCTCGCTCTGTATGTTACTGTTAGTTGGCAGGCAGCCTTCTTCTTCTTTGTCCTTCGAGTTGTCAGCTGTTAGCTGTTAGTGTCCACGTCCAATGTTCCAACTCGATTTCATTTGCACTTTCCATTTCGAATGCGTCCAGACAACATGTCTCCCAATCTGCTAATACCCTGCCTGTCCATTTTAACGGGGTTGGGGCTTTTGGAATTACAGGTCCCAAATGTGCGTGTATCGCATACTAAACACGACTGCGAGTACAAATACGAATGCGAATAGGAAGTCGAATACAAATACAAATAAATGAATGATTAGCACTCAAATGAAGACGTCTCACAAAAAGGAAACGGAAATAAAACTATTAAAAGTATTAAAAGCACATTAAATTTTCTTTAAAGAACTTGAATTTTTGGGCAGTGACTGATATCATATCGAATGTTAGAATTGCAAATAATGTCTATCGACTTGAGTATCTTATAAGTCATCAAGAAAAGATCATATTGACAAATATTAATTAAATATGTAGTTGATCTTAAAGATTTTAACGCTAGACGTTGTGACTAACAGCGCGATCTTATCGAATTGAATTTTTTTCTATCTTTATAAAATAACATACATAGCTTAATAAATAGAGAACACATTTTGAAGACTGGAATGGATTGAATTGGACATTAACTGGGTCTTTGGATGATGAAATGATGAGCTCCCAAATTAAGCTCATGCAATAAAAGCGTGGCAAGCCCACGTCCTGCATCTGGATGTCCTTCTTCTACAGCATCTGGAGCTGCTAACTCGAACCACTTGAGTGGTTGAATGGACATCAAGTCATGGTAAGAGATGGAGAGAGACGTGGAGACAGTAGGTAGAGAGGATGTCGAGCAATGTCAGGCGATTGTTTTGTGTTTCAAGTCCTTTGCTTGGCTTTGTTTGAGTAACCACTTCAAGGGATGTGTCTTTGCATTAGATTGGGTCGAGGACAGTGGCTTAGAGTGCCGATAGTAAGAGGGGAGGGAGCTAATAAAAATATGAGAGTGTAGAGGGTATTCGGATGGTACTTACTTGATATAAATGAAAGCACAAGAATCATATCTATGGTCACTTGAAACCACTTCATCTCATTTCCCTCTGCGCGCTTGTTCTTAGCGTTGTGGGCGTGGCAGCGACGTTGTTGTAGCTGTTACAATTGTACAGTGACTGCTAACTGTTAATTGCCAGTGTTGTTACAACTATTATTGTTGCTTCTATTGCTGTTGGTGTTGCAGTTGTTACAGTTGTTGCCTTTGGCGCAGGCGCCGCTGCTACAAATTGTGGCAAGAGTGCAAAGTTGCAGTTGCCTTGCTGCTTCACTGCGCTTCTTGTTAATATAATAATTATAATTATTTATAATTTTGTTATAGTTGTTGTTGTTGTTGTTGTGCGTTATATGCATCTCAGTTGTTGTTGTTATTGAATTGGCAGCATTTATTTACATTTTATATTATTGGAAATGTGTTTGCAACTATTTCTCATTCGATTAATTCGATTAATTTAGTTTCCGGTAGCCCATTGTTGTTGTTTAAATCAAATGAAATTAAATTGAATTAAATTAATTAGTTGCATATTATTTGGATCGTTTGTTGTTGTTGTTCTTGTTGTTCTTGTTGTTGTTGCGAGTTCTAGTCGGTATATTTCCTATATATAATCTATAACTTTCTTTTTCTCTATTTATTTATTTATATTAATATTTATGTGTGTATATTATATTGTAAATACATATATTTGTTGCTTGGCAGTATTCGATTAAAATTCTTTAAATGTTTTTCTTTTTGGTGGCCTTCCTTTGGATCCTTCTTCTGTTTCAGTTTCTGTTTCAATTTCAGTTTCAGTTTCTGTTTCAGTTTCTGCTTCTCCAGCTGCTGCTCCACTTTCATTCTCTGTTTCTCCCCTTTTTTTTCCCCTATATTTCAGCTATGGGCCTTCTTCTTTTTTCTGTTTGTGTCCTGAAAGTAAATAAAACATTTGCCGCACATTTAATTAGTCTGTTTTTGTCTGTGTATTCCTTTTGTTTTTTTCTTATTAAAAATATTTCCTTAATTATTGTCCAAAAAACAATAAGCACAACAACAAATTTCTTAAGAATTAACAAGATTTGGCCACAAAAGGTCGTTGCTAAAGGAAAGTTATAAGTTCACATTAAAATTAAGCATAATCGACTGATTAATACCCTTTATTCTTGCATGAAACTCTTTCATAGCCGTTTTAATTCTGTTTCACAAATAAAGTTTCACTACAATACAATTTCTCAGTAAGTACTAAGATTTCTCTCCAAAGATCATTGAAAATGAAAAGCTATATTGAGAAAAATACAAATACTCTTTTCTATGGCACAACTTCACACATTTTCTCACTTTCTTAGCTTTTCTTTCCCCTTTTGTTCTTAGTTATTTCCATCTAATTTTTCCCCAAATATTGTGCAATCAACTTAGCCATTTTGCAGGGCATTCAATGGGTCGGCTATGCCCTCTTCTTAACTACATTGTTTATGACGATGAGGCAAAAGTTTGCTTAAATCCAAGTGAGCTGCTTTGGGCATCACTTGGTTCGCTTTTTGTTTCTCTAGCTCTTCTTATTTTCTTATGCAAATTCATTTTAATTATCATTTGCGTTTTGGGCATCATTCGGAGCAAATTGAATTGTAGGGGATAAAGTGAGTGAGGGACAGTAAGAAGGAGAAAGAGGGGAATACTGAAAAAATATAATAATAATAAAGATATTAAAATGAAAAATTGTTCCAGGCGCATAAACATTTTCTGAATTTCAATTTGTTTACGTGGCTCAAACGCGCTTTGAGGTTTATGCAAAGTTTTTCGGACTCGCTTTTCCCCCCCTCTCATAAATTGGACACTGGGCCGCATACATGCGACGCCCACTGTGTTACGCTTAATTCAATTAATGATTCGAGGCTCATCCAATTTTTTTTTCCCGTTTTCTCTGAGGTGTCCTTGAATAACCTAGACGTGAATTGTGTTGACAAGTTGAATAGCATTTACTGGCCAGGTGAATACTATTCAAATGTTAATTTTATTCAATACAAAGGAATGTCTAACCGGTTCAGAACAAAGCTTGGAACTGCAAATTGGACATAAAATACAATTTCGACAAGTTGCACATAGAGAGAAAGAGAGAGAGGAGAGAGAGAGAGAGCCAATAAATTGTTGTCGTAAGTCTTGTTAGCTGCTTAACCGCTTGTGAATTACAAACTTAAATTAAGAACTTAAGAGCTTGAGCTTACGAGAATATGCAGCTTAAAAAGCTTGCTTGTTGCAGCTTTTAACTGTGCAACTTAACAATTTAATTACGAGTTTAGTGCCAAAATGTGTGGCAGGTTAAAGCTGCAACACAGCTCAGCCTAAGCTGAATCCAAAGCAGAGGCGGGGCAGAGACCATGGACAGAGGCACAAATGAGCGTTGAGGGCGTGAAAAGCATTTCGGAAGTAATTTGGTAGAATGTCATGTGTGCAACGTCTTTACAATGAGGTTGGGGGAAAAAAAGAACGCGACCTGCCCCGGCCATCCCCGAGCTGTCAAATAGTTAAAAGAGACCCAACAGTGGACTCTGAATGCTTGCAGGCCAAGCCATGTGCCATGTGCCACGTGGCATGTGGCAAGTGGCAGGTGGCAGGTGGCAGCACGAAAGCTCGAGGACGTCGATGACACGTTTTTGATGCAACAAAAGATGCCAAGTGTCAATTTAAACAGCCCCACATACTTGTCGTTGCCCAAAAAGGAAGAAATGTGAAAGAAAAAATATAAGAAAGATATGTACATAATTTTCAGCACGCCGAAGATTTGATACACTTGCTGCAGATTCTAAAAATTGTTTAAATAAAATGACAAATATAGTATTGCATATAGTTGTCCAATTTTAATCAGCAGTATATGTCAAGCCGATTGTGAAAAGTGGAAATCTAATAATAAAATCTTAATCTTAAATAAGACTCTTTAAAAAGTATAAAGTTTTTCCTATTACGCATTTTTTAAGCCTAAAAAATATATAATTTTATTGTTATAACCTAGGCTCGAACTAAATCCTTTTGTTCAGTGGCGGTAAAAACTTCACAGCCTTCTCCAAAATTTTGGACATATATAATATGTAAGGTAGGCCAAAAATACACCAAATGAGTTACACATTAAGTAAGAACACTAAAATACCTTTTGCAAGGATATGAAATCATAGTAAAAACAGAGAGAATTTGCCAGGGGCACCTTTGTCTCAGACTCCTCTCCAGTTTCATTCCCATTCTCAGTCTCAGTCACATGCTCGCTCACGTTCACGTTCACGTTCTCATCGTCATTCTCATTCTCATTCTTATTCTCATCTTCATTCTCATCTTCATTCTCATCTTCATTCTCATCGTCATCCTCATGCTCAACGTGCTTGCCTGGCACTTGAAGCAAAAAGCCAACGTTGACAGCGTTTAAGACGCTCGCTTGGGCATTGTCCTTGCCAGGATGCTGCCTGCCTGCTCCTTGATGCCTTATGCCTTCAGCCTGGTGCCTTCTGCCTTCTGCTTTCTACCCGGTGGCTGGGCTTGATTTTGGTTCGTCTTGGCTTGGCTGACAGCGCAAGGCTTCACTTGTTCTGGCCTGTCCCTGTCCTCGCCTGTTGTCTTTTCATATTAAATGCATTGCAAGAAAAGAAAAAAATAGACTCAGAGAGAGAAAGAGAATGAGACAGAGAGAGAGAGAGAGAGAGAGAGAGAAGAAAATTCGATTTTGCGTCAACGGCGGCTGACAACTTCCGTTAGCAGAGCAACAATGAAAGCCTTGCGACCTCCGACCTCCTATATTGCCTATAGCCATTGCCACTGCCAGTCATTCACCAGTCATGACAGATCCCCAGCCACCATTGCTTGCCCCCTCTCAATTTCCCAACCCTTAACCTTTAATCCCCCCACCCTTAAACATTGTCCCCCTCCCTTGACGTCGCCGCTCATTATGAGCGCTCATTAGGCGGCGCTTGCGGCATGTCAGTCAAAGAGGCACGACCCCAACAGCAACAATGTGTGCCCCCCTGTGCCCTTCTTATCCCTCATTGCTTGTTGTTATTGTTGCCAGCTGTCAACTGTCGGGCTTATCAACTTTATCAAGCAACTTGCAACATGCCACTGAAGCGATTCACAGTCCTTGTAAACTGAATTTGCAATTACTTGCAACTTCTTAGACTTAAGACTTTACAGTTAACAGTTGCTTAATATTTACAGCATTACAACATATTAATTACAAATGTCTGTTAACTGCTTTGAAACTCTGTGTTAGTTTATGCTTTCTCAACAGTGTTGAATAACGCCAAAAAGATAAGCACATAATCGCTTTGTAAATGCTACAAGCGCACTTTAAAAATGCACTAATCCATATAAGAAAATGTTGCGCATTTTGAGCGCAGTTTTGATTTAAGATATTATTATCAGGCTCATACTCATGAATTCGATATATATTTTATAAAAGTATACAAGTTAATTAAGTTGTCAAAAAGTTTTCAATTTGGTTATGAAAGTTAAATGAAACTTACCCAATAATTTATGCTGGTAAATAATAAAAGTCGCAACATTTAAAAATTTCTTGTGATATGATATGTTTTCACAAAAAAGGAGTAAATAATAATGTTCGTGAATAGTTATGTTAAGGTTTAGATCGTTAGAAACAATGTTTTACACTATCATTATTCTATTTAAAATATTTTTAACTGTGTACACAAAAAAAAGGCAACAAAAAGTTATTTCGTCAGAAGAAAACCCATTGTAAAACCTTTGTGAAAGTGAGAGATATTTCGGAATTGTATTGGATGATTGTAGAAAACTCAGTCACTGAATTCTTATAAAGAACAATTTCATGGATTAGAAATCGAATCGAAACAAAGCTTAACATATAATCAACTATGTTTTAGTTTTTCTATAATTATATTTATTGATTTTTATTGATTTAAAATATTATATTAAGTCTATGGCCTGTCTTTCTATATCGGGAACAGCAAAAGCGTCGCTTGGATTCCTTTTAATAAAAAACTATATCTTATGTTTAATCTAATATTTGAAAGCTATATTTTTTCAATTGTATAGAATATAGTGTAATATATATTTTCAATATCTAAATTTGTAAATATTTTAAGTTGGTTTAAGAGTGTATTTCATTATGCGTTACCCACTCTTTTATTTTTATGTTGTCTATCTGCCCCTTTTTCTTAATTCTTGTTCAGTTCAGTTCAATCCAGTTTAGTTTAGTTTAGTTTATTTCAGTTAAGTTCATGTTTTATATGGAAGTAGTTGCGACAGATGTATACTTCTTATTCTATATGTGGCATCATCATTTTTTTTTTGTCCGTATCTATTTTCATGCTCGGCATCTGCTGTTGCTTTGACTTTGCTGTTGTTGCTGCTGATTTTGCTATTATTACATGCATATTTCGTGTAATGAGTGCGATTAGCATTCCCAATGAAGTGGGGTTAACAATGTGCTCTGAATTTCTAGTTTGCTGAGTTCCAAGCTCAGTCCTCAAGTGGCTGTTGCTCTCGTTGTTGTTGCTGTGTCATCAACATAATCATCGACATCAACATTTCAAATTGAGCAACATTATTAGCTTTCTGGTAGATACATAGATGCTGCGAGGGGAGGTTGATCAATTGCTGCGCTTATTTATGAATTGCGTCTAGTTCGATTTCTAGTCACAGCATTTGCTCTCCCTCCCTCCCTTTATCTCTCTCTCTCTCTCTCTGCTGTCCTTCTATTTATGTTGCTGCCAAAGCCATGGCCACGCCCACGCCCACGCCCATTTCCTCTTCATGCTCCCCTGTTTCCTCTGCTGTCCTTGCCACTTGCAGTTTGCCACTTGCCACTTGCCGTTTTGCTGTGCGCGTTTTTAATGCTACCTACTTTTTGCCCTTGCTGTCGCATTTTTGCAGCGTTATCCTTTCGGTTTTGCTTCTGTTTAGACCCTGTACTTGAAAAGTGCAAAGGATGCGTGCCAGACTCCATACTATTATTATTATTTCTATTGTTTATCAAATAAATATATTCCTTCCGATATAATATAGCTATCTATACATTTCCCACAAAAACAAAAATAATGTCTTCATTTTAGAGTTAGCACATTTTTCTTAAAAATAACAATTAAAATCGTTGTTTACATTGTTAAAAATAAATATTAATGCATTGTGTTATCAATGCATTGTGTTCATTTTTAATAAACTTATATTTTTAATTTTCAACGCAAAAAATGTTAATAATAACTTTTGAACTCAAATTGTTGATTAAAATCAAATGTATGAATACATCAATTATAAAAAGAATCTGTTTACATTATAATTATTTATACAAAAATTGTTTTTGTTTTCATGTTGAAAATCAGAGTGAACATTAACTTTAGACATAACAATTTATGAGTATAATTAAACCTGTTTCCAGGATATGCATCCTAGTGAATATATATATAAAGCTAAAGTTTTCATTGCGATCGGATAATTTGCTCGATAGTTGTTCAAGAAACAATTTTGTACAAAGCATTTTTTAACAGAACATATACAGGGTCTGTTGTAGTCAAGTACTCTCAATTGGGGCCTTTGCTGCTAGTTTTCTGTCTTTTTGCTTTACGCTCGTTTTGGTTTCGCTTTTGGTTGGCATTTCGGCTCATTGTCTACTTATTTTGCAGCAGTTGCTTGCCAGCTTCGATTGCCGTACTTTGTTCTCTGTCCGTGTTCGTGTCCTTGTCTTCGTCCTTGTCCACGGCCTCGCCCTCGTCCTGGCCCATGCGTGTGCCTCCCTTTCCTCACCCTTTTGTGGCAACCTCCTTTGCGTTTGCCACGTTGTCCTTGTCAGCAGTTCGCACAAGACGATTTCTGCATTTTTGTGGCCTGCAATCCACACAGAGACACACAATTTTCGACTGGTGCTGTCTGCGTCTGGCAAGGCGACAGCAGCAACAACATGCAGGTGACACACGACCCCATTGCTGCCACAGTCATGTTAGGTTCTAGGACTTAGTCTCCATCGCCATCTCAGTCTCAGTTATAGTCTCAGCCTGTTTGCCTGTCTGACTTTGCCATCGCCTTGGCAGTTGATTTCTGTCACAGCTGCTGCTGTGATTTGTGTTTGTTGCCTCTTCTTTTTTTCCTCTTTCCCTTTTTTACTTTTTTTTTATTTGGGTTGCCTACTTTTTGGGGAGGCGACTGCTTAAAAATTTATTGCTCATACGCACGGTGCGTCAGCGTCATCGTCATCGCCATCGCCATCGCATTTTCGCATTTGCCCCTCGTAATGTCTGTGTATTTATTTGATGATGCTAAACCGTTAGGTCGTCTTCGTCCTTGTCTTCCCCATCGTTGTCGGCATAATACGCCCATATATCATGCGCACTGGCACAGAACTACGAAAAAAGAAACCGAAACCGAAACCGAAAAGAAACTGAAACAGAAACTGAAACTGAAACAGAAACCCCAACAGATGGAAAGCCAACTGAAGCTGAAAGTTTCTGGGGCAAGTATGATTTTCTCTTTAGCTTCTGCTTCTGCTTCTTCTACTTTTTCGGGTTGACCTCCAAAAGGCTAGGTACTGTTACACATCTGATACGCAGATACATACGTGCATACATATATCACAGTGAGATAACCAAATGGAAATTCAACGCATATTGAAATTGATGGCCTGATTGTCGAATGTGTTTTTTTATTTTGCCGCATAACTTTTAAGTTTCTGGAGCTGCACCTAATGAGATTCTGTTGCAAGACTTCTTTTCTTTAACCTCTCCTCTCTGCACAGCCTGTCTCCCTACCTTTTTGATTTCCTATATCTATATCTATATCTATATCTATATCTATATCTATATCTATATCTATATCTATATCTATATCTATATCTATATCTATATCTATATCTATATCTATATCTATATCTATATCTATATCTATATCTATATCTATATCTATATCTATATCTATATCTATATCTATATCTATATCTATATCTATATCTATATCTATATCTATATCTATATCTATATCTATATCTATATCTATATCTATATCTATATCTATATCTATATCTATATCTATATCTATATCTATATCTATATCTATATCTATATCTATATCTATATCTATATCTATATCTATATCTATATCTATATCTATATCTATATCTATATCTATATCTATATCTATATCTATATCTATATCTATATCTATATCTATATCTATATCTATATCTATATCTATATCTATATCTATATCTATATCTATATCTATATCTATATCTATATCTATATCTATATCTATATCTATATCTATATCTATATCTATATCTATATCTATATCTATATCTATATCTATATCTATATCTATCTCTATATCTATATCTATATCTATATCTATATCTATATCTATATCTATATCTATATCTATATCTATATCTATAACTATATCTATATCTATATCTATATCTATATCTATATCTATATCTATATCTATATCTATATCTATATCTATATCTATATCTATATCTATATCTATAACTATATCTATATCTATATCTATATCTATATCTATATCTATATCTATATCTATATCTATATCTATATCTGTATCTCTTCCTCGTTATCTTTCTCTGTTTCCTACAATCTTCCTCAACTTTTCACTTTGTCTGCTTTTATTTGAAAATGTATCTTTTAATACGCTCATTTTATTTCATAGCCTGTTATGATGAGCTGTTTTAATTTTGCTATCTACCTGCCCCTTGCCCCCCGCCCTTGCCCCTTTCTTTGCCCCTTTTTACTACCACCTTGCACCAGTCAAGCTGCTGCAGTTACGTCAGCTTAAGTTGCAGTTTTTGGTCGTTTCCGCTTGGACAACGCTTGTTCGCGCGTAACTTGTTATCGTCATTACAGCTCTTGGGAGTTTAAGAGGAATTAGGGATGGACATTGGCAACGGTTGAAATGTATATCGTAGAAAATCATAACAGAAATATATTATATCCAAAGTATCCATATTAATCAGCTAAATTATTTATAACAAATAAAGCTGACAGAATAATTATACTTTTGTTAAGCAAGATGTGTAGGCGTATTAAATAGCTTTCGAGAAAGAATAAAAAGTGTATCAAAATAAAAACAAATTGTATTTAGATTCTTTGTTCATTTTCTTAAACATCTTAAACAAGGTGTGCTTAGCTAAACAAAGTTAAAACAAATTAGCGTATAATCTTTTAATTGAACTAAGTATCAAGCATATTTACAATTTACTTAAATAAGAAATTCATAGTTATCCATATAAGCCAGAAACTCAGCGAAAACTCAAATGAAGAGCAGAATAAAAAGTTAGACGTCTTTAATAATATTGTGATATGCATATATTGCAAGAAATATCAGATCTTTTTAACTTTAGTATCGATATTCTTTATCAATTAAATATTGATATCACCATATCGATTCCCATCCCTCAGAGAAATTCAACAGCTTCCACCTCTGTCTCTCTCTTTTACACTCTCACTGTCTCGTTCTTTTCTCATATTGACTGAGAACTCAGAGTGGCTCTTGGTTGTACTGGCCGTCATTTTGTTTGCTTCATAAACAAAATGAGGCACTTGACCAATCCTTATCATAATGCTGGTGCTGTTGTTGTTGTTGTTGTTGTTGTTGCAGCTGCACTCAAGTTGTTGTCGCTGTCGCTGTCGACGCCGACGTCGTTTGCTTTGTCATTTGAGCAACTGCTGCTTCCAGGTGAAGTGGATGTTGCTCTAATTAAATTGCGGCCCGCTTCATTATGCCATTTCCCAAGCACTTGAAACGCTTATTCTTCCCTCACCTCCCTTCCCACCCGCGAGTTAAACCCCCCACTTCCCTTAGAGTTTATCCCCCCTCATCTCTTCCTCAGCTTGTTGACTGACGTAAATAAATCAAGTTAAATAATTGCCACTTGCATTGTCATCTCGTGCTGGGTTATAAAACTTGTACAACATGCGCTGTGACTGCCCAGCACAATGGCCACGCCCACATGCAGCTAACGCCCACACACACACTCACACTCACACACACACACACACACGCATACATAGTCACAATAGCACGCTTCGATTCGATGGTCTGCTGTTCTCTCTGCACCGGAAGCTAAACAACAACAGCAACAAAAAATGCATGAAGGTTACTGTAAGGCATGCTCGACTGTGGCAGACCCTGTACTAGCTTTGAAACAATACACAGAATTGAAGAAACATAAAACTCTTATTGTCTCTTATAGTCAGACGCTGTGTAAAATTGTTTGTTGCATAGCTTTAAAGTTGATTATCTGATCGAAATTAAAGAAACCCAAACCGAAAACAAATTTTGGAATTTTAGTCTTTTTTTGAAGTTCCAACATTTAAGGCGCTAGCTTTAAACGTGCTCTTGTATGTCTTATGTCTTTTTTTCTTGGGTCTGGGCTAGATATAGGGGAGCCTACATAAGAAGTTTAGGGTCTCTAGCTCTTAGTCTCTGACTGTGGTGTATATGGATTTGTAATCAGTAAACTTAAAAATTCAAATCTTTAGCCAAATAGACCTCTTGAATTTGTTTTAAGGACAGGGTCTAAAAAACTTTTTGTTTTACATTAATCCACCCATTAAGCCATCTCCCCATCTCCATCTCCATTTCCTTGTCCCTTGGCCCAATGACAGCCCCTTCTGACCTCTGACCCTGCCCCAAAACAAACTACATACCTTGAAACAAAAATTGCTGTGCACATTTTCAACATAATTAAAACATTTTGCTAAGCACACACTCTATCGCACTCACACTCACACACACACACACACGCATACATAGAATGGGGGTCATTTCCTGTCGGCGCGCAACTTCCGGCCATGGCCGCTGTTTGACGTTTGGCGCCAGTGGACTAAGTTAACGAAGCACGGTCCCCAAAAAAGACAGAGAGAGATGGAGAGAATAGAAGAGAGTGGCACAGAGAGGGGAGAGAGTAATTAGAGGGGGGGGATAGTTGTGTTTTGAATATGGCTATTTAGTGTAACTGGCGTGTGAGTGTATTCAGTTAACTGTGAATGCCGTCGTGTTGCCACAAATAATTTAGCATTTATTCACGGTATTAAGTGAGTGTGAATATTCCAAAAACAAACACAAACACAAGCACAGA
The DNA here is from genome assembly GCA_035043265.1 of Drosophila testacea. Taxonomy (NCBI): domain Eukaryota; kingdom Metazoa; phylum Arthropoda; class Insecta; order Diptera; family Drosophilidae; genus Drosophila; species Drosophila testacea. The sequence continues at coordinate 6,492,859 of JAWNND010000229.1, forward strand.
CACAGACACACATTGATTATTTACAGACACTCACTTATGCAATAGGCTGCTGGAGTATTCAAATATTCGCAGTGAATAATTCTTGAATACTTGTGAATAACGTATGATGTGCTTCCAAAAGTACACACCCACCCATAAACTTATATACACACTGTTCAAAATATGGGTCTGTAATTAAGAATTTGATCCCAAAACTACGAATTCTGGTCTTTAAAATGCGGGAAGTGCTGAAACTTCTTATTAATAGATATGCAAATTTGATAGATATGACATCTTGATTATATTGGCACTTTAAATACGACCAAAATCTTATAAGGAAGAACTAAAGTTCTTATATGTTACCGCATATCTAACAATAAGATTAAAAATAAAACCTCTTAATTTAAAAAAGAAAATTGTTTATAATTTTTGTTTATAAGTAACACCATCAGTCTATATAATCAGTACGGCTAAGAAACTGAGCTAACCAAACAATAAAAAGTAGATAAAAGTTCTTAGCATCTTTAAAATTAAATTTTAAATTTTTAAGAAATTTAAAATATATTTCTTAAATTATGATTTTAAGATTTTTTTGATGAAAAACAAAATTTTTTGTAAAGAATATTCCAAATTTTAGATGCTGGTCTTTTTTCCAGTGTACATAAGTATACATCATTTTGGCCAAAATTTTCCGGCTGCTAGCCAACAGGGGGCGCCACTTTTAATGGCATTTGGCCCACGGGCAAATGCAATTTTAACTTTTTCTTTTTTGGGGCTCAAATGAAAGCAAATTTTGCGCATTAAGTAAGCCATAATTGAATGACGTTCCATAAGCAGTTAGCCCCGTGTGTTGAATATTGTAAGTATCTGTGTGTGAGTGTGTGTGCATGTAATCAATTATGTTTTTTATGTCAAATGCAATGAGAGATGGTTTTGTCCTAGGATATTGTTGTCGTGCTCTGCCAGCAATAGCAACAGCAGCAGCAACAGCAACAGCCGCCGCGACAACAACAATATTTAATCAGAAATAATAAGCAAAAATCAACCACTTTGATGTTGACTTTGTTACACATTTGTATACTATTTATCATTTTAATTCTGACTTAATTAATTTAATTTGATTTTATTTTATTTCAAGTATTTTTAATTTGAGGCCATTTGCATAATTCGTCATCAATTTTATGCACTATTTGGCGTGACCGTCGTAATGATTATTCCCAACTTTATCATCATCATCCCCAGTTGTTATATTACGTTTTATCCTTTTATTAATTCCTCAACGCGTTCATCTTCATCTTTATGGCTTCTAAGCTTTCAAAAGCGCCTTTGTCCGATCTGTCTCACTTTCCCTCTCTCTTTCTGTCCCTATCCCTATCTCTGTCTCTGTCTCTGTCTCTGCGTCTGTTGAACCTTTCAACCTTTCATCACTTAAAATTTGTGCAAACATTTTGTGACTCCTTCTGCGTTGTCTGTCGTGGCATGAAAATCTCATTTAGCCCGATAGACAAACGCCCTGTCATGTGACATCGGCCCCGTCATCGTCTTGCCCTGAACTATTAGCCCCGTTAACAAAATTAGCACACACAAACACACACACACACACACACACACACAAATACACGTTGACATACAGAGTTTCACAAGACTCGGGGATTTTTTGTTATATTTTTTTTTTTTCCATTTTTGAAATCGTTTCAGAATTTACTCTTTGGACAAACGAGGCATATCAGGACTTAAAGCAGCTTCCCGCTGACATTGCCTGTCAATTGTGGTTGAGGTACACTGTCATGGCACAGTGGGTCAAGGGACAGTCACTTTTGCCATAAGTGCTAGGTCACATAGTACTTGAAAGGCAAGGAGAGAACAGATCAGAGTTCAATCAATGTCCCTTCCCATGCTTAAGTCACTTTGATATACATATGTGTTTGCAGAGTTTTTTCTAGAAGTATTATCATTACTATTTCATTATAACTAAAACAACTAATGATAATGATAACACTTATATGTGTATTTGCAGAGTTTGGTCTACAAGCATTATCATTACTTTTCATGATCAGGCAAACTATTTAATGAAAAGGATAGCATTAGACTAGCGATAGAATTACACTAGTAATGCATATACCATAGATTCACTTATTTACACATCACACGTCTATTGTTAATAGGTTTAAATCAATCAAATATTCAAAGGTTTTTATATTAAAAAAAAAGTTAAGTATCAATGCTAATGAAATTAAAATTTCATTACGAATATTAAATGCCAAATCAAAAATACTCATAACTTTTCATTGTGTAGTTAGTTAAAATTAAATGGCATTTCATTACCATATTATTTGTTTAATGCTACAGAACTTTTTTTCATTAGTCTTTTACTTTGAATGCAGGTGAGATGTCAATTATTTGGAGCTAAATTCTTTCAATGTGATTTGATTGACATTACAGTTAGTCAACGTTAGTAAGATATTATTTTATCATTAGCAATTCAATGCCAATGAAATGGCCAATGCATTACACAAGTGTTTGATTGGGGTCATCTCTGTGTATTTTTCTATTGATTGCACTCTTATTTGTTCGCAATTTGTATCTTTATTGCACCACTGTGCACAGGTCATGCCTATGCCCAGAGAGAAAATGTGGAAAAGCTGCAAGAAAAACGAACTTTAAAGCTGTCGCTTGGCGTCAGCGGCGTCGACGTCGACGTCGGCGTCGGCTTCTGTTTCTAGTATGACAAGGACGACGTGGCCAACGACTAGAAAAAAGTTGACGCTCAAATGTTTTTGTCATTAAGATTTTGCCACGTTGCCCTCCAGTTCTGCCCTCTACCTCCCCCTCTGCCATTTACCAGTCAACTGGGGCCCCGCTCTGTCATTCTACGCTTTGTGCTAACGGATTTGTCAAAGGCATTAAGACGAAATCTCGCGCAAACTGGGCATCAATCATGGAAACACACACACACACACATACTCATACATATACACGGAGCAAGACGTAGAAGAAGAAAATGAGGAAGAGATGGAAGATGAGGAGAACAAGGACAAGCATAAGAACAGAACGCCAGCACACAATGGCTCGTATAGCAAAGGACTTGCCGCCAAAGTATCCATCTTCCAAGCATGGCAATTTTTTTTTTCTATTCATTTCCCTCTCTTCCACATACTCTTTCTCTCTCTCTCTCTCTCTCTCTCTCTCTCCTCCCTCTCTCACTATTTCTAAGTGTGTGTGCGTGTGTGTGTGTACTGTTAGTTGTGAGTGTTTCTGCCACATGCTTAAATCCAAGGTGAACAAAAACTTAGCTTTTAAGCAATCCAAAGGATTTACCACCAAAAACAATCAACTTTTGTCAAAGCTCTTTAAAAAAAATATATTAAACTTTCATCATGTTGCGCTCCATAAATCGAAATAATTCATTTAATCAAATTTGAGATTAAGTCACTAACAAAACAGATTTACTGTAAATGAGGCCGTCAAATGAATCATTGAAATCATTGTCCAATTATTCAACATTAATATTTAAGCCTTAACAAATGATTATACCTGTGATTCAGTGTCAGGTATGAAGATAAACTGGTTACAGATTGGAATAGACTTGTTAATTTAAATAAGATGCTTAAAGCAATTAATTAACTATACAATGCGGCTAGGATATGGTTGCAAAGACAAATAAGAATTGAATAGGCTTTAGTAAAGAGAACGCGATGATGACAATAATGATATATGTATAAGTATTATTATAATAATATAATTGTCATGCCTTTTTAAGAGTGACTTAATACTGGTTCGAGACTTTAATGTAATTCAAATGTTATTTAAACTAGTTAACAATATTCACAAACTATTTATCAATAAAATTTATTTTTCCATCAAAAGAAATCAATTTTCCAAATATTTGTAAATAGTGGGAAGCTGTTAGACAAATTTGCATCAAAAGAAATTGCAAGCATAACGACTTAACTGGTAAAAGGGTTTCGGAATCTTAAAATGCTTTTGGCTTTATTAAATTATTATTCTTTGCCAGTTGACACACACATACACACTCACACACATAATATAATTATAACATTGTTAAGATGAGTTTCCAAATTGCAGGTGAAATCGTTTAAGCATTCAAATATTTTCATACTTTAAAACTTTATGCGATTATCATATAATTGACAAGTTGAAAACGCTTTGTGTGTGTGTTTGTGTGTGTGTGTGTGTAGAAGCTAGAGGATGGGTCAATCAGATTGAGAGCTTTATTTTTGATTGACACGCAACTTGACATAGTTATCATCGTTTTGGTTTGCTTTGGTTTATTGTGTTTGCTATTGTTGCTTGCTTGTGTTGACGGTGATATTATGGCTGTGGTTTTACTGTGCGGTCATTGCGGTCGCCTCTGGGTCGGATTTTGCAGATTTGCAGCGCTTAAATGGAAATTTTCAATTCACTTTGACACTTTATGACAAACTTTGGTTTTGACAAAACAAAAAAAAATTCCAAAAGAGAAAAAAAGCAAAAGTGGTAGGGGGGGGGGGGGTAAACACCTATGAACTGACATGGAAGCGGCTTTATTGGCGCATCGATGTGAGCTTTATGGCAGCTTTAATACCACAACGCCTGTCAGACGCATTGTCTACCTACCACCCGCCCTCCCTTACTGTCCAGTCACCACACTCTCCATCTCCCTGGCCACACAGTACCTTTAACAATCTCCTACCCATTTCAGCAGCCCAATTTCGCAAATGCTGTCAGCAGTTTTTGGCTAGCATGTTTTTCTCTATATAAACATCTATACAATTTTACTTATACAGCATACACTGAAAGATTAAAGAGATAATACACTAATAATAATCAAGTTTGTTGCTACATTAAGTTACATCATACATAAAGTAAACTTGGAATTCGAAAAATTGAACGGAAACCAAAAATCTTTAGAATACTTTAACTTAAAAGGTGGTATAATAAAAAGTACTACCATTCAAAGAGTATTTTTGAGTTAAATCAAAAAACTTTTATAATACAGATGGATATAAATCGAAAATTATGAAAATAAAGAGTAAGTAAAGCGATTTCTTTTAACATTAATGTTGACAAAAAAATTATATTTGTATTTTGCGAAAAAGAAATTTTTCTAAGCACGCATTTCATTTTTGAAGGTCATTAAAATGAGGAAATATAATTATATGAATTACTCTTTTTCAATAAATCTTCTTTTGGGCTTTTTAGATTATTGAAATAAGCTTTAAACAAAATAATAATAATGAAGGTGATGATAACTTATAGTTAAGACTCTTGCAAATTGAACATAAATCAATGCATAATTAATTAACTTTCTTTTGTTACCTAAGTTACAAATGCAGATAGAAGTTTCAGTAATAAATTATGTATGGGCACATAAATTTATAATTTTAAGGTTACTTAAAACTTGACTCAAATTTAATGGACTTCTTTCGAAATAGTTTAAATATTTATCGTTGAATTTTTAAATGCCCTTTTGACGTGAAGAAGCATTCAGAATGCAAATTTTTCATAATTGAAGGATATTAATTTTGATTCATTGAAAAGACCTTGACTTTCTCTTAGTGTATATATGTAGTGTATGATTGTGTGTATAAATATATTTTTGGGTTTTGTCAGCTGCCAGCAGCACTTAAAGCCCAACAAAAAGAGGCAACGGCATTGCCAGGCAAGGTGTTAAGCTGCCAGATTCTGGCCTGGAGTCACAGCTTGCCTAGCCTAGCCCATTGGCTTGCAAAATCTGTATTTTTGGGATGCCTTGCCTACCATCCTACCAACCTACCATCCTACTTCTCAATCTCCTGACCTATACTCTGTCTCCCTGCTGGCCTCATCATTTTGTGAATAAAGTCACGTTTTGCTTATTTAACATTTCGTTGATTTCGCGAGCGAAAAACTGCCCGACAGCAAGTGACGCTTTGCCTATCCCTCTCCGTACCCCCTATACTCCTATTTATCTTTTTTCGACTGTATACTGCCACCCTGACACCCTGCCCCACTGTGCACACCCTGCTACAGAGTCGTCCTCCTTTTTGGCCCATGTCTGAGCGCATTTAAAGCCATATGGCTCCTTGATAAATCTGTTTTGATGATTGCTCACACCTATTTGAACAGTTATTCATTTATTCGTATGGGTGTGAACTCATTTTGCATTTTTACTAACATTCATGAATAAGCAGCCATGAATAGACTCGAAAAGAATCATGAATACTTGCAAACATACAAGTGATAAATAAGCAGTTTAATAAACTTTCCAAATACTTATCTACTTATATGAAGAGAATCGTGTTTTCTTTTTGACATTGTTTTTTAATGTACAATTTTGAGTACCTATGAGTATATTCATTGCCATTGACAAGCTAAAAAAGTTCCATGTTTTTCAAATCAGCTCAATTCAAATTAAATATATTTAATATTGACCAAAATTCAAGATATTTACAAATCAGAAATAAATTCATCCATAAGTTGTATATTAACAAATAACAAGATTAGGATGAATACACTCACTCAGAAACTCCTACAAATTTAGTTCTTCAGTATTCATAAATAAAATACAAAATTTCACAAATGCACTCATGAATCCATTCAAGAATATATGTACTTACTTACACTTATTGTTACAATGCTTAACGCTTGATTCTGTAGTCGCTTCAAACATTTATGACGAATACACTCACTCACTCACATAAATTGTGTCGCACCTTATTTTCCCTTCCCCCTTTTGGTTCCAAGAACTCTTCTTCTTCTGCTGTTGCCCCTTTGAAGCCGCCACATGCCACATTGAAAACTTTGCTTAAATACATTTGCCTTCAAAATGGGCGTGCGTTGCATGACTTGCGGCGCTATTGTAAAAGTTTTTGGCCAAGTTTTCTTAAGGTGGCCATAAGAAGGCTAAAACGGATTTGCTAGCCGATAGAAAAGAGAGTGGGAGATGAGTAAAGAAAGGAAGAGAAAGTGAGGAAAGAGTGAGAGAGAGAGAAAGTAACGGCTACTCTTTCCTACACTTACAAAATGGCTAAAGTCGAAATCTAATAATTTATAACAAAGATTATTAATCTAAATAATCTTAAACTCTTAATGTAAGTAAAAAAAACCTTAAAATTTTAAAATAAATACACATTTATTAACATGTTCATGAGCTTATCTATTCATTTTACAAATAACGATAATTATTCTCAGGATGTTTATGTCTATTTTCTCATTACATATAACGACAACCTCAGATTCCAGATAAATTTACAGAGAAGAAAACCAAATTTTGAAATCTATCTTGACTGCAAAGCTTTCGGCAAAAATTTGAATTGTTGTCTTGAGTATATTATATAATAAGTTGTCGGTACCGATGATAGAGACTAATATCTCTTGAAACAACTGTACATTGAGTCTACTTGTTGTAATTCTTTGTTCTCTTTTTCATGTTAAGATCATATCGACAGTTAAGAAATTTCATTTAGGTCCACTTAAATTTAAAAAACTATATAAAGCTGTTTTAATGCTTATTTATAAATATTTTATTAAAAATATTAGAATTTTTGATACTTTCTAATAAGAATTTGGTCCTAAGTGAACATAAAATCTAGATGCCTTTCCTATATTTCAAGAAATTTTGGCTTTACACCTCCTTTTGATCAGTGTAGGGGCGAGGACTAAACAATGAACTTTTAAAGCGCCTCCTGTGGCTCACCGCATCCCATGCATGTGTGAGTCCGTGTGTGTGGGTGTGTGTGGGTGTGTGTGAATGGGCAAGTGCTGTGGCAAGTGTTGTAAAGAGGCAATCGAGCGGCATCTTTCGGTTTGATCCTGAATCCTAATGTGTGTGCCATGTGCCTTTTTGCCAGTCGACACAACATTTCACTGTTTTAATTTTCGCTACATTTTGTTTCATTTCTTTCATTTCCTTTCCATTCCTTTTTTACGCCTGCAAATTGCGTACGGGCACATAGATAAATACATAATAACAATGGACGCACAAAAGCAACAACAGCAACAACAGCATCAACGACAACAACTACAAATATTATGGCCAGGACAATCAAAAGTGGCAACCACAAGACCAAAACAAAACAAAGCCGAACAAAACGGCCGTTGGCCAGCGGCAAAACACAGGCAACAAAATGATGAGGAATACGAATACTCATTCAAAGCAATGTACAGAAGAGGGTGACGAGATGAAGGAAAGGGAGGGGGAATAGGCAAAGAAGTGAGGAGAAAATGAAAGGCTGAAGAAGGAGGGACAAGAGGGAAAGCTGGCTCGTTGGCTGGTTGGCTAGTTGACTGGAGTGAGCCCTCGTCTGGTCGGTAATTTGGCCATTTTTGTGTTGGCCAACACACACACACACATACACACACATACACACACATACACATCCATACACACATACACACACGCATATATAACACAACACAAACAAGCAACACACTCACACTCACACACAATAAATAACTCAATTGCAAGCTATTTGCTTGAAAAGTTTTACCCAACTGGCTGCCCATTTGCAACAGACTTTTACAGCCTATTGCCCCTCGCCATTCACCATTCACCATTCCCCCTCTGACCATTGGCCAAAAGACGTTTGTTGAGCATGCAAAATAGTTGAAAAATTTAAATAATGTCGACAACGTTGTGGGCCAAATAATTCATTAAAAGAATATCAAGTGTTAAAATTCACACAATTTATAAAATACAAAAGGAAAGATGCCAATGGCGTTTCCTTACCTCACCCTCTTTCTCCCGCCTCCCCCTCTGTGTGTAGGTGTATGTGTGACTGACTGTATGTGTGTATATGTGTGTTAACTGAGAGCTGTGGCCTCCATTTGCACTCCGGGGCATTTGTACACAATTTTTGAGCTTCAGTTTTTTACGGACCAAAAGTTTTGCGCATTGCGAAATATTTTGCCCCCATTGGTAATTGAGAATTAAGTGCCCGAAGAGTGTCCGATGCTGTTATCGATAAACGGCTTCTACTCTATGGCATAGAATACCTTGTGGGGCCATTATATTAGACAGACAGCAAAGTGCTGTGGATATATGCCAATAGAATCGACAACAATGATAACAAAGAGTTGGAATATTTGTAGTCGGATCTTACAAATATTCTACTTGAATTAAGATGGAAGACACACTTAGTTTTGTTATCGGTGAATCTAACTGCCATTGGAAATATCATAGAAAATCAGGTTGCTTAACTTAAATTTTATTATTATTATTTATGTTAAGGTCTCTTTGTGCATCTGTTATTACTAAAAACTACTAAGTAGTATTTTCACTATATTATGACCGAGATGACAGGCTCACAGCGAGGATCACAGCTGCTACTACTGAGGAATATTTGTTTGAATAAAAAGAGATGTCTGTAATAAAAATGGCAAAATATTGAAACCCAATATTCATTTTTATATATTAAATATAATTATTTAATTTGAAACTTTATTATCTTAATATTACAAATCGAAATGCTTTGGGAGTTACTTAACCATTATTATTTTTTATATTTAAATCCTGACTAATTAAGACATCCTGATACAATCAATTAATTCTATAGCATGATACTTCTACAGAATCTGGCAGGCAATTGAAAAATGGGAACTTTATTAATACAATTACATAAAGATTATTCTTTATTTGAAACCTCTCACAGATGCTGGAAATGTTATAAATAATATTCAGATGTTGTTATCTATGTTAAAGACAAACTGAAGCTAATTTGTAATAATGTTGATGTACATAGATTTGACTTTAATGGTATTAGTATTTATATCGGGAACTGTCTGGACAAATCTGTGCGCAAATTGCCGCCGTGCATGGCATGTAAATTTACAGAGTGTCCGGGGACAGAGTCAAATGGCAAAAGGAAATGCCAAAGGGCAAATAGATGAGATGCACAAAGTACTGAAAATGTGAGAAATGTACTTGATGGTCGCTATTTTGGTGTTCAGTACTCGGTACCCGGTACCCGGTACTCGGTAGTCGGTAGTCGGTAGTTACAACTCAGTACTCGGTAGTAGTCGCTATTTGCATTCGGCATGTGCAAATGCGATGTTATCGCGACGCTGTCTGAATGTGACACGTACATGTGCTAATTCAAACTTACACACATAGATAAACACACACACACACACACACAGATACTCACAGTTACAGTTAGTCAGACAGACAGATAGACAGACGGACATACATACGTTCGGTAGTTGAGTAACTCACTAACTCAAATGCAGACACGTAAGCATATGGAAGAAAGAAATGAGTGCGCATATTGCGCATACGACGCGTTGCACACAGCATATTATCATGACTTATTATTATTAATATATATTGCAGCTGCTTAAGCTGTGCAGCTCTTTATTATAATTTAGTGACTACATTTAAACATAATTAAACAAAATATGCATGCACATTACGGATACGTATACGTAACGCGTATAGCTATTTGTAAGCAGTTAGCATTAGAGTTAGTTAGAGTTGGAGATACTTAAAGTTTAATCGACCATTGGAAATCAGAATCTTAATTACAGTTGTTAGGCGACTTTTTTCAGTTACTTCAAAATATTTAGTACAGTTTTGTAACTAAGTATTTAAACTATTTAAAGAGTTTTAAGAAAATTAAAAGAAATGAAAGCGAAAAATTGTTCAAAGATTTCGGAATACATATACATATAAGCGTATAAGAAATGTTCAGAAACGTTAAAGATTCTCAAAAAAAAAAATAATACCTAAAAGAATAGAAGGGAAATGACAAAAACGTAGGCTTCTGTAAGGAATCTCTGCTATTGATGTTCATCTAGGACACAACTTTAATACAAATCGAATATCGACAGGCAATCTAAGTCAATAAAAGCCAAGTCAGTTTATATGTGGCATATCTAAAAGACAACTTGAAATGCTTGGTATAGGGATTCACATGAAGGTTTTAGCTTAAAGCTGCTGCTTTAGAAGGAAGTCAAGGAAGTACTACGGTTACATCTTTGGCTTTTGAGTGCATTCCTTGTCTAAGGCAAAAAGCTGTTGGTGTTTCCGTTATGAGGTCATCAATTTGTTGTTGTATGTAGTTTCTGCTCCCATCATGAAAACCATCATCATCATCACCATTATCATCATCATCATCATCCTTACCTGCTGCTCGACTGTCAATTGCAAAGCATTGGATTCCCTATCTCTATAAATGTAATCATCACATCACAGTCGCTATCTCAGCATTTTTTTTATCTCATCTTATATTTTGTTGTAGTTGCAGTTGTAGTTGTAGTTGTAGTTGTAGTTGTAGTTGTAGTTGAAGTTGTAGTTCTATTTGTTGTTGTTATCTGCTTTAAATGAATTTTATTTGTATGTTGGCGTGTGAATGTTGCGTTGCGCTGCACATGACAAATGTGATGAGCGCCTAAAGAGGAAGACACCGCCGTCATCTATTCTGTGCTATTCTCTCATTCATCCCATTCCCACTATCATTTCCCCACTCCTATAATACAGTAGAGATTCCATCACTTCCTTCATCTCCTGTTTGTGGTACGTGAGCGCACGTCGCTTTCTGAAAATTGAGTATACGACATGTTGTACGGCATTGTCGTCGCTTGACGTTCACTAAGTAAAGACCTGGCAATACGCCAGATCTTCCCATCCATCTCTCTCTCTCTCTCTCTCTCTCTCTCTCTCTTCTCTAACATCTCGCTTTCTCACTCCCTGCTCGCATTAATTATTGTAATTAGAAATTTTTCAGGCTCTGCTGAGTCAAGTGCCGCGTTGGCATTCAAAATGCTTTTGTTTTCAATTTTCGCAGAGCGGCCATCAGTCAGGACAAAGTTTAGTTGGGAGTTCCTTAAGAAAACTGCTTTTAATTTTATGTTAAATTAACCCTTAAATCACACTCACAAACACAAACACAAACACCACGTACACCCACCTATACATTTACTCAATCAACTCAGTCAAACAATGTGCAAATACATTTTCAAGTAACTCACAGCAAACATCAAGTGAAGATGTCTTTGTGCTGTCGCCTTTTGTTGTTGTCGCAGCTCAAATTTCAAATTGCTTACTTAAAGCAATAAAGACACAGCAACACTCAAGCGCACACACACACAGAGAGAGAGACACACACACACACACACACACACACAGACACACACATTCATGAAGCACTCAGCCAAAAACTGCGCCCGATAAAGCACCACAAAAAAAATAGAAGAAGAAACAAGAAAACGGCAAAAGAAAGCAATGAAAGCAAAGTAAAAAGCAAATGCCAACAAACATACTAACTGTACAACTGAGTGGCAGTCACTTCTCTTCCTCTTCCTATTCCACTTATTCTTCATCATCAGCTGCCACTGTCTTTTCTCTCTCTCTCTCTCTCGCTCTCTCGCTCTGTCTTTGTCTCTTCTCCTTCATCTTGTTGCCTTGTTGACGAAAATTTGAAAGCGCTTTTTGAGGCTCGTTTTTGGTTCACATCTTCTTCTTCGCTACCCTAACCAAGTCAGAGTCCAATGCCATTTCTCAGTCTCATTCTCTTAAACTCAATAATTGTCTCCATCTCTGTCGTAGTCTCTGTTGCTGTCTCTTTCACTGGCTGCTGTCTCTATCTCATTCTCAGTTTTAGTCTCTTGGTGTCGCTTTTAATGTCGTTGCCTGTTTTCAGTTGTTGTTAACGTTTTGTTTTCTCCTGTTTCTTTTGATTTTGTTGTTGTTTTTTTTTTATTTTGGGCCAATTTCTTATGCTCTTTATATAATAAATGTTACAATTTGGTCTTGTGCTTGTTGTTGTTGTTGATGCAGCGCGTAAATATTGTTTTAAATTTCGTACAGGCCGGCAGCAAAATGAAAATGTATCTAAGGACAGAGACAAAGCCAAAGTTAAAAGACAGCAACTACAAAAAGAACAATATGAACTATGAGAGGGAACCCGTAGATAAATGAACTTAGTTGCCAGTGCGTGTGCTTTTGGCCAACAAACAGCCAACAGCCAAATCGGTGGGCTTTGGCAGAGGATGAGCTGAATGAGGCGTGCCAGCAGTTAATAGTCTACGGCCAAAAGCAGTCAGAGGCGTCGAAGAGGGGGAGGGAGGAACGCTGAAGTTGAAGCTGTGTCTTGGGAGGGGTAAGTAAAAGTTTTTGATTTGTGTATGTTCAACATACACATTTAAACACACACATATAGAGAGATAGAGACACACACACACATACACATACACATACACAGTGAAAGTAACAACTTTCATTTCAATTTTTGGGGGCAGATCAGGGACAGGGACAGAGGGACAGAGAAAAGAAGCCCAATTTTGTGGATGGGACGCTGCTGGGCACTAAAAGCCACAACTATAAATATGCAAAAGAAAAAAAAGAACAAGGAACCAAATATCAATGAGTTTGTCTAGCTATAAATTGACAGACTAATATTTACTCTTATGAAACCTCAATTATACATAAGTACATGCTGTATACTATAACAATTTGTAAGAAGTTGCCATTACACTAATTTAGAAACACTTAAAGTTCAATCGATTACTAATTATAATTATAAACATCAGTAATTGTAAATATAAAAAAAAAATAAATTGTATCCATATAATCTACTTATATAAATGAACATTGTTTTAGCTTCACAGTTTCAAAGTCCACTTTTATGCTTCTCTCGCATTTAAATATATGTACATCTTCTACAAATTCAGGAAATGTAAATGTTAATTTTCTCTTAATGGGCAACAATAGTATCGCGATACTATCGCTGGCATAGAAGGATGCTCTTAAATTCTGTACAGAAATACAGTGGGACAAGGCTATATCAACTAGTCTCTTTTAAGGCTCTTACATAAATTTGCATAGCTTTATAGCGAATAAATTTTTATATACACAGAGCTTATGGAGAGTAATCAATGGAACGCAACAAGTCGAATCTGAAATACCCTTCAAAATAAAAATGAACATAAATGAAAAATTGCTGGAAAAAAAACACTCTTTCAAGTTAAATCTTTATTACAATGTTGTGTAAGAACTTAATGAACGGCTTTTCGTTTGGGCCAAGAGACAATAGGAGGGGTGGTTGGTTACTCAAGACAGGCAATACCCTAAGCTGATCAGGAATTAATACCCTTTTGTGTACTTATGAATGTAAGTAGATGCCTGACAGAGTTCACAACGCAGGGCATAACAATTTCTTTTAACAAGAGTATAAAAAGTAAAGCAGCAAACGGCAACGAGACTAGGACAAGTCAAAACGTTTTGCCTCACACACACACACACACATACACACACCCACAAAGTGTAGCCAATGTTTGGTTGAGGGCATGGGTGGAGGGAGGTGGGATGGTAGAAGGGAAGGCCTTTTGTTTTCTAAGGCTTATCTTCATAATGTGAACGTCGCCGTTGTCTCTGCTGCCGTCTCTTTTGCTCATTGTAAAAGTAACTGATAGCAGGCTACAACTTTTGCTAGGGCACACACATTTACACACATTTACACACATAGATATATGCATATATGTATATTCATATGTGCTCTCGTATTTTGTAGCATACTTTTGTGCGCCAGCAACTTTAATGAAACGCTAAAGCACAAAACTTTCGCTTTACGTTTTGCGGCCTGATAAAATGCCTGCATCAGTATATTTATCGCACATAGCCACACTAGCACACACACACACATCCCCACACACCCACACACATCTATGCTGCTGGCGGCTGCATTAGACAGCAATCCCAAAAAACCCATGTCCATGTCCACTTCCTGCCCATAGATTTCAGCATAGATATTTCGTGCGGATCTCTGATTATAACCAAATGGCTTAATCGTTACTCTGTTCTGTTATCTGCCTCTCTTTTTTCCCCTCTCTCTTTCTTTTTTCCCTCTCTCATGCACTCTTTTCCTATCGCTGAGTTTTTGATTTGTGCCAATTTAAATCGTTGCAAGTTGCAACACGATGTGTGGCAATATGCAATATTAAGCATAAATACGAATAAAAAATACTGATATGCAAATTATATGCCTAAAACTAATTACAAATAAGAAAGGAAATGTAACAAGAAACATAACAATTACAATCAAATTGTGGCTGAATAAAATTGTTTTCAATATATGTATATTTACTAAAAATATTTATAAAGGTCACAATTAAAGTGATAAGAGCCAATTAACGCAAAAAACAACAAACTTTTCAAATTAATAAATTTAAGAAAATACAAATAAAATTAATAACGAAGGAGTTAGGTCCACCTATGCACAAGTTCCAGACAGAGTACATAAAAAATTGCAAATTAAATACCTAAAGCTTACAAATAAAAATTTAATTGCGATGAACTTGTTGTTCTTTTTTAAATACAACTTTTTTGTGGTAAATTAACTCAAGAATGTTGTTTTTAAAGTTATATGGTACGCTGAATCCAAATATGTACTTGAGTTTTGTTTTTTTTTTATCAGCTTTTCGCGATATACCAAGTTTTAGAGATATCGTTGAAATTTTTAAAAAAAAATCTGCTTTTAAACAAAAAATTTGTTTTGTATTTCAAATATTAAAAAAATAAAATTGCGACAAAAATCACAGTTTTGGTGTAAAAACATATAGTTAAACAAGTTGCGAATGAAATGAGTTTTATTTCATTGTAATTGGTGCTGAAATTTAACAATTACAAATATTATTATGTAATTACAACTCATCGAAAAATTCACTTGTATAAGATTTTCTTAAATTATCTTGTTTAGAGGGCTCATTTTTAGTGCTCCGGTTACTTTCATCTGATTTTTCATAAAGCTAAAAAAGTACAATTAGCTCCCAGCGGATTAGCTGGATGAAAAGCATAGAAAATTGCAAATAAAATTTATTTCCAATGAACTTGTTCTTTGTTGAATCAAAAATAGTCAAAGGCTAGACAACAAAAATTTATTACATTTAAAAATTTAATTTTTGAAAATCATTAAAAGAGCAGACGAGAGAAAGAAAGAGAGTGAGAGAGAGAGTGAGAGAGAGAGAGAAAGGTATCATAGAAAAATAGCATAAAATGCCATTCGAAATTCTTGCGAAAGTTTTGCACAACCACAAAACAATGCAACGGCAGCTGATGCGGCTCAGAAAATGGAAGAACATGCACATGCACCGTTGTGGCAAGCACCTTTACTTCTTACAACCCTCTGCCCCCCCCCCTCTCCACACCCCATCTGTTACCCTTAAGCCCTACTTTTAGATTTACTTTGCCGGACTTGGCGCCTTTGGAATTCTTCCGCTTAAAAACTTTTGACGCACAAGTCGCGAACACAACACAAGAGGGAGCAACAAAGGGGCAGGGCAGGGCAGAAACAGGGACAGGGAATGGGTGGAAAAGGGGGTGGGGAGGGGTAGGCAGTCAGTCAGCTTAGTGTGGCAAACAAAAGCCCGTCACAAGTTACAACTAGCAACAACAGACAAAAGGACAGGACAACAGGTGAAGAACAGACGACGGACGCATTCATTCAACGCTTAATGCGACTCTAAGCCTTCGCTGTCGCTGCTTACGTCGACGTCGCAGTCGCAGTCGGAGTCGATGTCGAGGACTGCATTAGCATTAGCCACTGGCCGCCGCCAGCTCTTGCAACACTTAGGAAATTGAATTTCCCTAGTACCAAGTTGCAAGCTGTTGGCAACTGGAAAGCCAGAACAGATTGTGGCATGGTGGCAACAACAACAGCCCAAAATGCGTGCGAACAAGTTGAAAACTTTAAACGGTTTTCGGTGCGTTGAATGCCGCTTGTCGTTGCAATTTGCTGATATGGCAAAAAAACAAAAAAAAAAAAAGAGAGAAGCGAGAAGCGAAGCAGGCGGACAGAGAGAGAGAATGCGATTCGCTCTTATCTCTGGCCAAAATGTTGACCAGGCAAACCAAAGGGGCCGGGACGTTGCATGCCACATCAAAAGTCACTCAGCGCCCCGGCGAATGAAAATTATTTTAAAACTGTCTTCAAGTTGCCTGTCAACGTGATTGCCACAGGGTCGCCGTCAGAGGGTTATCTTTCTTCCTTTACTTGTTTTTTGTTTTTTGTTTTTTTACTTTTGTTCCAGCTTCGTTTTCTTTTTATTTTTAATTTTTTTTATGTGAAACGAGGGGTGATGAAGGGATTTTGTGGGCGTGCCGGATACGTGCCGATCCTGATGTGGCATTGCCCCAACCAAACGTCGCAACGCTTCGCTTAATTCCCTTTTCGTTTGCCTTATAATTGTATTTATTTTCATTATTTTAAGCTCCCGCGTCCTGTGCACGTTGCGACAAATTGAATTTGAAATTGAAAACCAAAAAAATAAAATGCAAAAAAATAAAAAATATTTATAAAATCCCTGAATCCAATGCGACAAATTGTTAAAACTGAAGTATATCCTGCATATGGGAATATTCAAAGTGAGATCAACACAAAACATTGCAGCCAATTAAGAGAAGTCCAGAACGAGGTTTCCATCTCTAAAAGTGTCAAATTGTTAGGGTAGTTTCTACAGATTTTATTTTAAATATATTTATTTAAAGAGAAAATTTATAAAAATTATTCAGATTTCATTAGAGAAAGTAAGCTTTAACTCTTCATGTAGCTCATTGATTAAGAGAACAGCAAAGCGAGATAGTTTGAAATATTATTAGTAGATACAGATTTGGAGAAAAAACCTTCCCTATCGGATCAGAGATCAGCTTTGATTGGTTTATAAAATAGTAATATTTTTTATTGTTAATATTATGTTAATTAGAAAACAAACGCTGTATAGGCGATACTTCACTTGAACGAGCTGCAAACCGCAGCTATTTAGTTATGGAGTAAATTACTTAAGGTTGCATAACTATGACAAGTGTAAGCAATTACAAATGTTATCAACAATACTTATTATCAACAGCTGAAATTATTTTATTAGTTTAAAGCAGTTGCTAAATAAATCGAGTATATTTCTCTTTACAAAGCAATAGCTAAAATTGTCCATAAACTTAATAGAATAGTCTCGATTGCAATATTATAAACGAATTTCTGGAAAAGGTAGAATGTTAACACTTCTAGCTGCCTTCTTACTCTGCAGGGTATTCCACATAAATGCAAAAGAATACATTGACCACATGTGTGATAAAATTAGAATTGAAATCAATTAAAAGGGAAGCAAAATGCAGATTACTTCACAGTTGTGGGAGTGGCACAGCCCACAATGGGTATTGTTTTCGTCCCTTTGATAGTTATACTACGCAGAATTCCAATTAGTTGGTATTCTAAAAATACTTAAAGAATTAAGTTATGCGATATTTCAATTTCTTGGTTGCAGTTGTTATACCAAGAATTTTAAAAATACTTTTGGCATTTGAGTTTGTAAAGCTTCGGTTTGTTCATGGTGATGATGATGTGGTATGGTATGTGTGGGAGTGACACTGTGATTGATTTCTGCTGCTGCAAGGACACAACCACATCAGCATCTGCTGTCAGATTCTCTCTCCCTCATTTTCTATCAGTCTCTATCTATGTTTCTCTATCTCTTTCCAGTGTAATGCTCAAGGACAAAGTCTCGTTCAAATTGGCGGCTTGCATAACGCAACGCAAAAAGGCGTCAGGACAAGCGTCAGTGTCGGCGGCCTGGCTAATTGGACGCTTAACAACATGGCCAAGTAGCAGGAGCAGGAGCAGCAGCAGGAGATGGGGGGGAGTAAACAGTTAACAGTCCGCAGGACATGGCTTCATTGCCAGTCAATAGGCTGGCTAGGCCAAGCCGTGCCCAAATAAGTATGCTAAGCTCTCGGGCAGCAAAAAGTAATTATTTTTGATTTATGACTGGCGAGCAAAACGGCTGCATCAAGAGTTCTCCTCCTTCTATCTCTTTCCCTCTCTCAGTCACCCTGCCAACAGACTGGTGACTAGAGACTAGCGACTAGTGACTGGTTGGTCCCGACTCCCTGGTTGGTCCACGTCATTTGCGAACGATGTCAACGCATGCATAAAACATGCTCCCAAAATCCCCACCGTAAACTTATGACAGACAACAGCACGCGACATACAACTTACAACTATGCAAATTGCGAGCTTTTAGCTGGCACAAAGCAAAGCCAGCTGAGGGGGATTGCTACAAATATTCATAAGTGCCAGGTAGACACAACAACAACAACAACCATGCGGAAGTTGCTATCGCATTATAAATTACATACATGAGCGAGGGCGACAACGCTGCGTATGCGTAATGTGACGATAGGCAGAAACTATTTTAATTATTGTCGCATAAAATGCGGCAACAAAGTTGCAGCTTAACTGCAGACTGCAACACCATAGAGACTGCAGTCTCTGGGAGCACGGGGTTAAGGGACATTCTGAGCTGACTCTTGCGCATTGCAATTTGAAGCTTAAAATGTTGCATGTTTATGCGCGGAAAAGTAGGCAACATTTTTGGGACAAAATCCACCGTCAAGCGTCTACAAGCGACTGCATTGGAAAGCGAAAAGTTACCTCAGTTTTAATTCAACAGATATTTATTAATTATAACAAGTCCAAAGTTTTAAATTAATTCCGTTTTTTGATTGGAAGCAAAAGTTAAGAGTTTTCAATTGTTGATAACACTTTAAAGAGAAAATGATCACGTTGGTTATTTAATAAGTGCCTAGTTTAAAAAAGGCAGTTAAAAGTAACTTTGAAAGATACGCAAACAGGTCTAATTAACATTTTATTTGACTGAAATTGAATAGTTATAACAAATTTAAAGTTACTATCTTTAAAATTAATCAGTTTCTCGATTATTTTTATCTTAGTAGTTTTTTAATGATCAACCTAAGAAATCGATCTATCATAGGGTTCAAGAATTCAAGAATCTCTTTTTTTATCATAAAACTCCATTATTTTCAAAGATAAGCGGAGCTTAAGCCTTTTCTTCATTTACAAGGAACAGACTGGTAAACATAAACATAATGTTAACAGCAACAACGAGCTCGAAATAACAAATGTAAATATAAATGCGAGAATGTTGGGAATAATAAGCAATGTAGATAGATAATCGATTATGAAGGTAAACCTAATCTGCATATGTCATGTAAATATCGCAATGATAGTTAATATAACAGAAATTGTTGGTAAATTTATGCGAATATATTTTTAAGGTTAAAGGGGGCTAAAAAAAAAGGCCAGATCGTGTATGAAAAGCAAACAAAGTGTGGCATGGCAATAACGAAAGCGACTGAAAAATGACATTTGATCGATAAGAAAGATTAAACAGCGCAACCCCAGCACACACAAACACACACAAACACACACACACATATTTGTAAGAGGGTTGTAAATGGGTTGCTGATGTAGAAAGAGGGATAGGAGAGGTCTGAGTGATATACGAGCTTGTGCACCTGTTTGTGTCAGTCGCCAGCTGAGCGGCAGAGCTCAGAATCCCAGTTAGCAGTGGCAAAGTAAATAAAAATCCAACTAAATTCAATTTCGCAACACATTTCGTACGATATTTTTGCATATGCCAACAGCCACGCCCATTTCACACACAAACACACATACAAAGTAACAGTAACAGTAACAGTTGCCATTTTGTTTGTTTCTGTTTGTATTTTTTGTCTATATTTTATGACTTTTTATTTTTTTATATTTTTTTTTAATTTATCGACATATGAAAATCTACAACTCTTTGTTGCTGCTGTTGAGTTTGAATGCAAATTTTTGTTGGTCAGCTGAGTTTTTGAGTACCATTTGGTCAGCAGTACCCTCAGACACCCTTTGGGTACCTCTGCGAACCCTACCACACTCCCCACACCCCCATCTTTTAACCTACACTGTCCGTCAGGAGTCTTTGAAAACCGCAAACTTGCCGAGATTGAAAGCAATTTCAGGCTGCCATATGCCATCGGGGCCAGAAGCAGAAGCAGAGAGGAATAAAGAGATGGAGAGAGGGGGAGAGAAAAGGGAAGTCAGCTGGCATCTCTTGGGAGCGACTCATATTTCATGGGGTGCGCTGACAGCTCCCCAAGCAATTGGCGTATAGCTGTTTAAAAATTCCAAAGAAAAATGCGTTAACAGCAAATGAGTCGCACCTGCCAGAGAGACAGAGACAGAGTAAGAGAGCGAGAGCGAGAGCGAGAGCGAGAGCGAGAGCGAGAGAGTATGTGAGTCAAGGTGTCATGGAAGAGCATAGGGGGAATTCATTGAATAAATGCATGAAATGAATGAGTAAATAACTGGAATGACTAACTGCGGTGCTTAGTCGTCTCAGGCGGCGACTCAAGCCTCGATTTTGCAAATTACGAGAAGAAAACGAAGCAGACACAGCTGAAAAAGCAGCTCATCTGGAAGGGGAAATGGGAGTGGGAATGGGAATGAAGATGGGAAAAAGGGACAAGCAAAAAGGTGTGAAAATGGCAGCTTGAGGAAGCACTTCAGTGTGTGGTTCACATGCCAGCACCAATACAAACACAAACAAAGCCACACACACACACACGTACACACACACACACACATATACACAAGGCCTGCCAGGCAAATGGCATTATCAAAATTTACATACAAGCATATCCTGATTATCCTTTAAGCATGAATTATTGAAAGCGTAAATACCGCCAGAGACGACAGTTGGCAAATGGGGGGGAGGAAAAGACGAAAGGAAAAGAAGCTGCAGGAGTTGCTTTTATAATGGCAACAACTCACAACAACTACAGCAACAGCAACAGCAACAACAACAACAACAACAACAACAACAACAACAAATATAAGAAGAACAATCACAATACGACAAAAGTTGCGTAGTAGCTTTTTGGGATGAGCCTGAACACAAGGAAGGGGGTGGTAAACTGGCAAGGACGATGGCTTAATTTTCACATGACAAACCGAAAGACAAACTGCGAGACATTTCAATGGAGGTACATTCAGTAGGGGACAAAGAGAAAGGTATGGGGACAAGGAAACACAATGGATACCAAGGTGGGGAATTCTGAGCTAATGTGTAGACAGGCCAAGTGCGTCTGTATCAACAATGACACGATGAAATGCTAACGAACTGAGTTATTTTTAAGGTATTTCAACCTAAAAGAAAAGATCCTTACAGTTAAACGAACCAATCACATTATAAACCAAATTAAAGTCTTTCCAAAATGCAGATGAAATGTGTGTGAAAGAAATAAAGATATTGGAAATTATGGGATGGAATTGGCAATACTTTGAGATATACTTATGTATTTGTTGGGTATATCGCTTTACAAACTGAATAAAATCTGAAAGGAAGAATGATATTGAAAATTTGTGATGAAATAGAGAATGCACTGAGGGTATATCACTTTAAAAACAAATTAAAACATTTCTGAAATGTGTAAGTGCATTGCAGCTAAGAGAAAATCGTATCCTTAAAAGAAGTTTAATTACTAAAAAAAGTAAAGTGATTAGCGATAAAAACATAAAAAATGGAGGCACTAGATTGAATGATCAAAGCCGCTGATAAAAGGGAACATTATAGAAGAACTGATTGCTTCCTTTCACTAAAAATCCCATTGAGTGAAGATTGTGAGTGTAAAAAGAGAGAATTTGCTTAAATAACATTCCTTAAGTAAGCGAAAGGATTTCTTTGGATAAGAGATCATTGTTAAGAAACTACACTTTGAAATTGATTTATTCACAAGGCAACTGATGGCTTAAGACATTGAGTAGATGCATTACAGATAACCAAATCTCTGAAACAAAATATTCGTATTCACTTTCAAGTTCCAACCTGAGACAAAGAGAGAGAGAGAGAGAGAGAGAGAGGGACACCATGAACAAGTTGAGATTCACATCCGTTTGGGCTTAACGACGCCACAGACACATAAAGATACGGACATACACAGAAACACAGATACTAAGAGACAAACTCGACAAGTTGAAATCCACTCACTTGGATAAATATGTTTTCAACTGTTTGTATTCATACTTGTACATCCTGCTCTCTCTCTCTCTCTCTCTCTCTCTCTCTCTCTTGTTTCGACTCCTGCAGAGTATGGTGAGTGTGTGTATGTGTGTGTTAAAATCCTGTTAAAAGTTTGCCATAAATCCTATTTACATATTTCGTCTTCGTCCACAGTTTCGACTCAACGAGTTGAACGAGTCGCGTCGCCAGAGTTCTTCACATTCCTGACTACTTACTTTTTTATCTGGGGATGGGGATCAATTGTTTAGGCAAATAAATCATAAGACTTCCTACACAGGTCTAACTCGAGTGACCCCCTTGACCCCAGACTAAGACGAAGACGACGACGAAGATGAAGACAACTGTCTTTTTCTTGGCTTCGTTTGGCTATTGTTAAAGGTTGACCTCGTTTTTCAGTTCATTTCGGCTGGAATTCTTGCAGGACTTAAGTCTGGGGCTGCAGTGTTTCCTTCCTGTTTTCCTTTCTGGCCATCCAGCAGCGATTCAGCATTCAATTTCGATTAATGTTTCCAAACGGCAGCGCATTGTTCTCTCAGCTACCAGCTACCACAGATTCCCGCCGTGCTGCGGCTTTGCTTCATCCTCTTTATCCTTATTCCCACCTCCTTCTTCCGATTTGTTTACCAGTCATCACAAACAAAAACCACGCCCTATTCCCGCCCATGAAACAAGAGAGCTACGATTATACACATATATATAGAGAGAGATAGAAAGAGAGAGAGAGAGAGAGAGGGACAGTTGTGAAACGTAAAGTCATCATCTCGGTCCTAATCCTAAGCCGCCAGTGGGCGCATTTGTTATGCTAAAGATTCACTTTGCATATGCTTTCTTGGAATCATTTCGGCCTTGGCCATATTTTGAATAATTGTCCGCTAACCGAAACTCCCATCCACCGACACTCTACCTCTCATCGCTCTCCTCCCCCAATTCTGGCTGGGCGATTAGATAACTGAAGGTTTTCCCTCAAGTAAATTGAAATGCCTGCGATTGGCAGCTGCCACGTGGAGAATCTTTAAGATGTATGCTATGCCATAGGCCTTACACCTGATATCTTAATAATTTATATATTTATATTCTCAAGTAAGAGTATATACGCTGCAAAAGAGAGATATACCATATATTAGCCTCTAAGAGACTATTTTCAATCGAAATTGAAAATTTTCCTTATGCCATTTGCATTTCACAGGCCTCAAAAAAAAGCCAATATATATATATATATATATATATTTGTATATATATCGAATATATGTATATAAATTGCTTGTTGTCAGAGGCAGAGACAGCCTGCAGCCAGCGAATGTAATTGTAATATGTATTTTCATTGTTGTTGTTGCGGGTGTATATCAATTTGAATGTTGCGTATACGCAACGAACGCTCGCAGTTCCCCAGCGACGAGTTTTGAAAAGAAAACGAACGCTGAAAAAAATGCTGAAATGTTGGCTTGTAAATCAAATGCGTGTATTCTATACACCCACACCCAAACCAACACCCAAACCAACACCAACACCAACACACACATTCATGTATTCATGTATGTATGCATGCGCTAGCATAGTACTATAGGCAATTTACCCATTTTTTGTTAACGTAATTAATAACAAGAGCCTTTGGATTGATTCTTTGCATTGGGCTTACAAGATCAATCAAAAATGGGGATGGAAAAGTGGGCGTATCATCATTTTATTTATTTCTTAATACTATCCTTAGTAAATTTATGTTTTCCAAGCTCACCATACCAATCTTGCAGGTTTATTATTACATTGCTGTCGAACGAAAAATCTTAACATTTATGAGAATCTCACAATGTATGAGTGATATTACATTCCTGATATATTATAATACTTTTAGCAATCTATTATTTGTGGTATGTAACATTACAGATTGGTATTTTACTTGTTAGGCTGCCGTTTGTTGTTGTTTTAATAACTTTTGCATCAACTAAGTAGATGTAAATTTTGGGCTGACTTTGGTTGTCAACTCTACAAGGACAATTTGGACATGTAAATCGTTAGTTTGGTTGTCAACTTTGCTTGAATTGACGCTCCGTCCAATAGTTGTAAGTAGGTAATTTGGCCATGAACATAGTGCTTTAACTATAATTGTTAACATTGCTCGAGTTGACGCTGGGTAAGTAGTAGTGCAGCGACAAATGGGAAAAGTTCCCATAGTACATAGCATTGAGTTTTTGTGGCATGCGCTTAAAAGCACGCAACACTTTTTGGCCAAACTCAATTAGTTGCCATTTTTTAGTGTGCTGCGGAGTGTGTATGAGTGTGTGTGAGTTTGTGTGGCATTTAGTTGTGAGGGGGCAACAAAGTCAAGTGGCCATTGCTTAGTAACGATAACGGCAACTGTGTTGCTCGCTATAAAAACTGGCCCTCGTTCTCGTCCCATAATTGAAGTTGCAATTGAAGTCGCACTTGAAGTGAAAGCCTCAGTTTCAATTGTGCCACATTGTGTGTCTAGGGAACAACACTGACAGCGATTGTCCAAGTATATACACTATCTATATATATACATATGCTTATATATATATATATATATATATATATACATTCGAGGAGGGAAGAGCTTGTATGACGGCTCCCAAAAGGGGAGTGTGCGTTTCTCCTGAGAGGAGGCGAAGCCACTTAACAAGCAGCAGACAACAACAACAAGAACAACAACAGCGATAACAATAAACACAGTAATAACGAAATACCATAACATTCAACGACAACCGAATATTGTATACCCTAACTACAAAAGGTATCATCGAGATGTACATAAGTGAATTCCAATTTGTTGTGGCCAAAAGATTAGTTTTGGCATCTGGGCCAAATAGTTGGCAGTGGCAGGCAGCACAATGTGGTCGACCGTTTAAGGGTAGGGGTGTGGGCATGGGTAAAGGGAAAGAGAAGGAGAAAGGGTATTGCCAAACGAGGCACAAACCCGCAAAAAGGATGCGGGTTTTGTCTTTTTCACTCCTTTGGTTTGGTTTGCGCTGGTTTTGGCCAATCCGCATTTATGTTTGCGTTTTCCGGGTGAAAGAATATAGATACGGGGGGTGGACAGCTTACGCAAGTGAAATACACACAACGCTTATTATTTAAAATGTTGCCATACTCAAACTCAAACTCAAACTCACACACACACACACACACACACACACACACACACACACACACACACTCCCACTCACACACAGACAGATGCGTCGCAAATCTCAAAATGCTTTCTGTGGCCTTTTCGAGGCATTTTCAATGCTATTAAAAAGTTTCGCGAACAGGAAAAACACCTACAACAACAACAACCACAACAAGATGGAAAAGAACAAGCAAACTGAACTGGAAAAGTAAAAATAACAGAAGATTTCATTTTATTATGATGATGATTTTTTTGTTGCTTTTTACGCATTTTATGCGTTGTCTCCCAATTCACAACTCACGACATGGGGCAGGACAAACGCAGCAAAGAAATGCAGACAAGGAGAACGAGGGCTGCTTCTAAAGTACATAAGTGCTTAACGAAATATATATAATTTAATACACATTTAAATTGATTTAAATGCGATTGATGAAACATAATGGGCAGCCAACAGTATCGATAGACCATCGAAAGTTTTGCAATAATAAGCGCATACCAAATATATAAGAAAGCTGAACTTTTGATGTATTTGAGAACTAGATGATGAGATGAATATAAATGTTTTGGGTTAGTAAATGTTATCATTAATTTATAATAAGTTTTACCTCAAAATATCTTTCAATTTGTTTCATATATGACACCTTAACCAGCAATTGGGCTTAAAGAGTAATGAATCTAATTTTTTTATAATATTGTAGCTGTGACCTCCTTTTCTTTCGATATTTATTTCGATAGTTGTCATATCGTATACAATAATAACGATAGTATGTGATTTATTCATAGCTCGTGCTTGTTGTCAGACAAAAACTACTCCTCCACTGACACGATAAAATACCCTAAAACTTTGTTCTTCTTTGGCTTGCTCATCGCTCAACCGAAGATCGTTTTGTTCGGAAAAACGAACGGTTCTGTTCGTATTGAGCGGTCAGTAAGAGACCGATTGTTTGTTATGATCAACCCAAACCCCGAGAGCGAGAATACGAACGAAAGAAAAAGACGATTACTGTTCAGACAGACTGTTTCGGTCTTTTGAGTGAGAAGACCGAGCAGAGAAATTTGGTCGAGCATATTTTGCGAACTCTGGATTTATTCCGTTTAACTAATCCTGCTAACGGCCTTTTCCATGTGGAGCTGTCAAGTTAATTGTGCTCACGCACAGGTAGAATTACCTGCCAGCCACAAAACTTCCACTTTGCCTCCTCCTCTCTCCATCCCTCTCTCTCTCTCTCTCTCTCCTCTCTCTGTCTGTCTAGCACTTTATCTGTAGGGCCTTTTGTTGCTGCTGCCTGCTTTTGATTTTATTTATTTTTATTGGCCCTCGCGCTTTTTACACATTTTTCATTTCCCTACTCAAAGTTTTTGTTGCTTGTTGTTGTTGCTGTTGTTGTTGTTTTTTGGCTTTTCGTTGTTTTGTGTTGCAGCAATTAAAATTTTTATGAGCAAACAAATTTTCATTTACAACAATAACAACAAAGTGCAATAAAATAATAATAAAAAATCGTGCCAACAACAACATTCAAGTTACAAAAGGAAAAGTGAAAAAGTGCTAATTGGTTAATTGTGCGCGTACAGGTAAGTGAAACCAGTTAGCATAAATGTGTCTGTGTGTGTGTGTGTGTATGTGTGTGTGTGTGTGCTAATAGATGTGTGTGAGTATGTTATAAAATGCCTCATTGTAGCTTGTGTCCTGTTCAATAATTCAGAGAACAAAACTGTCGAAACAATAGAAGATATGTAAATGGTGCTCGACTAAAAGATACGCTGCTTATCTCATCATGAAATTCGAAGAGTATTTAGTTAACACATTAAAATACTTTTAAGTGTCTTTAAAATATTACTTAAAGTCATCGAGCGTTAAATAGTCAAACATTGGTCTATAATATATAGAAAGTGCGAGATTCTGGAGAAGCTTAAATTGCAACTTATTTAATCAAATTTAAGAAACATTTCATGTCAATTTTTATATTATCTGTTTTCTTTTAATTGTTTGTATATTCTCAAAAGTTTGTATAAAACAAAAATATCTGTTTACTATTGTAAAATTTTAACGTTTTCAAAGAATTCGATATTTTTATGTTTTAGATTTCAAAACATTTGGATTCTAGAAATAAATATTTCTTCAAAAAGTTAATCATATCATCTAGTTTGTACTTTTCAATTCTTTCTTATAAATTTCGTTCATTTTAATTCTAAGTCTAGTTCTGTTTAGGTTACATTTACTTTATCAATAACAAAGCATCGCAATCAAAGAATTCTAAAATACTTTTAATAGGATGCACTTTTTCTTTCTACTATCACAAAATTAAAACATTATGACTGTACATAACTGCCGTTCAGCAGAACAATCATAAAAATTTAATCGATTTCCTGTCATCGATTTGTTCTGGTGAACACAGCCATTGTCTTTACAAAAAGTTGAAACAGTAAACTAGTATAGAAAATAAAATGGTTAAAAATAAACGTAACTGAAATATAGACATAAAAGAAATTTAAGAACAGTTTACAGCACTCTCAGGTTTTATAAGAAAGTTATCCTTAACAAGAGTATAAAATCGGAACATGATGTGCCTTTACGAGTCCTTGCTGTTGATGTCGCCCGTTTAAGGCGTCAGCTGCTGCACTGCGGACAAAAGCATTGACACGCCCAAAAACACAGATAGCTGGAGCAGGAGTAAGAGCAGCGACAACGGCAGAAGAATAAGGAGAAGAAGAAGGGAAGAAAGGAAGCAAAAGGAGGAGGAGCAGGTGCCCCTTTGCCATCCAAGCTAGTTGTTAGTTTAAACTGATTTGCAGTGTTTGACATGGCCATAAAAAGCAACGAGAAGGAAGATGGCCCAAAACTGGACGGCAGTGGACTCTGTGTGGACTCTCTATATGGCATATGAAAGAAGGAGAAGGAAAGAGAGAGGTGGAAGAACAAAGGAGGTGGGTTTGAAGGAGAGAACAGCTCAGATCAGCGTAGCTCCGTTTAAATGTGTTTTTCTTCATTCCTTTCGTCGGCTGCCTTCTACACTCTCTATCCCTCCATCTCTTTCTCGCTCTCACGTACACACATATCGTACCCCTACCCATAAAGTAGCCCAGGGATTTGCAGAAAGCGCTTTGGACAGAGGGGAAAATGGGAAATTCTCAACGCCTGCCGTGTCCTGGTGGTCATTTTACTAATCTCTTCATTTTGCTCAGCGCTGCAAACGTTTTTTCCCATGTTTACAATTTATTTGGCTTGTTGTAGACTCTCTGCTAGTGTTGTTGTTATTTTTATTGTTATTGTTGTTGTTGTTGTTGTTGTTGCTGTCGTTGGTCATACGCCCCATTGTCCGCATTTTGGTGCCCGGTGCGCCCTTTTGTTTGACCAGAACATTGAACATTGAGCGGCGGGGACAACGTGCAGCGTTTCTAATGTTAAGTTCACTTATTCATTCTGGGTCTCCATGACCCCCCTTCGCCCCTGACAAGCCCACCACCGTCCACGAAACCTGCTACAACGACAACAGCAACAAAACAACAACCAAAGGCAGCCTCATTTTGGGGTCTCAATGTGTTCTCTGCATATTATGTCTCTGCACGTCCTATCCAAGCTGTTTGTTGTTGTTGTTGTTGTTGTTGTTGCTGTCTTTGTTCGACGCGGGGCGTGACGGTGGGGGCGGAGAAGACAACAATTAAGTAAAACGATTAATATGCAAAGTAGTCAACGCCAATGTGCCATGAAATTTGTTGTTATCCATTGAAAGCCGAGCTGAAATTCTTGGAAAGGACATGCTCAGTCGCAACGATAACGGTTCAATAACGAATTTATCGTTAGACAAATGCAAATGTTTAGTTGAATATAACCAAAAAAAAAAAGTGGATTTAAATATTTAGAGCTTTGCAAATGCTTAAAGTAAGTCAACAGTTGACTAAACCGACAAAGAAACTAACGAATAATGTAAATCTACTGAATTTATTTACATTTAAAATTACTAAGTTAAATTTGTTGTTTATACTTTGCTTATAAATATATAATTCACAATAATGAAATGAGCTACTATAGGAAAAATTTATCATTTTCAATTAAAACTATTCTTAAAACGAATTTTCCAACAATCCCGTGAATTCTATTTTTATTTCTACAAATCAAATCATACTTCTCAGAGAAAGTCTAAGCATTTCTATGAATCTGACAATAAGCTGCAGTGTTATAAACAAACAACGTTTCAGGTTCATCTTATTACAAAGTGAAATGAATTATTAAAAATCAAAGTAATAAGTATTACTTAGTTGCCGTTGCTCACAAAGTTTAGGAAAGTTATGCAAGTAAAAAATCCTTGTAAATCAGATTACAAGAAATTCCGTGTAATTTCTTTTTGCAGTTGCAGATATTTCTATGCCATCAGCAGCAAGATAAAAAATGTATCATTCAGTCGGATGGGACCGACAGTAAAATACCCTGTGGAAGTAAAGAACTATGTTTAATTCCATATGCATGCAAACAGAATAAACCTTCTCAATACATGCATACATATGTATGGAAACATACTAGAACACGCACAAAACATTAGCGTCCCCACTTGGAAAATTGTCCATCCAAAAATTCGAGTCCATCTTATTCATTATAAGTGCAAAATCTCAAATTGCTAACCTTGATCTACCTGCAAATATAAGAAGACCTCAAACCAAATTTGGTGTCCCTAGGTCTTACCATCTATGAGATCCTTTCGTTCATACGCACAGACAGACAGACGGACAGACTGACTTGGCTATATTGACTTAGCTCAACGCCCTGATCAAGAAAATAAGTACTTTAAGAGGTCTGCCACGCCTCCTTCTGCCTGTTACATACTTTTTTAATGAACAACTTAATCTACCCTACAGGGTATAAAAATAAAATACACTCGTGCATTTGAATGCACCTTGAGAATGCAATTATAAAAAATTGCAGAGTTAGATTTTCTATTTTAAGATTCGCTTAAAAGGTTATTATCAGGAATTGAAAAATAAAAAGATAAACTGCTTTTCTTTTGAAAAAATGCAAGTACATATAAAAATTAAATTATGAACAACGAATAAAAGTAATCTTATAAGATATTGATTTTTCTTCCAACAGGTTACCAACAGCAATTTAAAATACAAAATATGTATTCTTTTTTTTCTTTAAATTATAAAAAGACATTTAATTATTTGTAGAGCTTTAAATATTCTATCATAAATAAGCCTATAGAAAATTGGTTTATTCTTAAGAGAAAATTATATAAGCTTTAGCAAATTTACACAAAATACAAGCAGTATAAGAAAAGCTATTCCAACTCTAACAATTGCTTTCAAATATAACTTGAATATCTATGTTTCTCAATGTTTTCATAATAATCCAAATGTGCTCTACAATTTAAAGAACATTTTAAGTTATTGTATTGAAAAATTGTTCGATGCTGAGCAAAGTTGTAAACATTTTAGTTGCATCAATTCTTGTATGCTAAGTAAACAAATGGAATTTTGCAGAGTTCCTAGAGCTCGTTTAAAAGAAGAGGAGAATGAGATGTACAAGGAGGATGAAAGGGGTTCCCCTTCCGATGGCTTTTATTGGTACATGTGTGTGTGTGTGTGTGCTGTAATCCATTAATATTTGTTTAATCTGCAATTGCCATTACGAGTAGATACAAGTAATTCATGTCAAATCTTTTGGGGCAATTCATGATTTAATCTCGTTCGTTTAATTTCTATGCACAAATCTATGTAACTGGGCGTGGTTGCGTTTGTTATTACGGTCACAGTTCTTGACCCCCACACACACACACACACATACACAAACACCCACAGGGACAAAGAGAGTAGAGGGAGAGGAACGATGAGAGAGGGAATAGAAGAGTGTGTGTGTGTGTGTGCAATGGTTTTGTTTGCTTCTGGCATTGTTGTTGCATTTAATTAAAACCCTAAAATGTAGGCACATGATTGTACGAATAGTTGGCAGAGTGGCTTGATAAGCCAAAGGGGAGAAGGGGCGAGTGTGTGTGTGTGTGTGTGCATGTGTGTGTGTTGTACTGGGGGAAATTGGAAAACCAACAACAAAATAAATAAATGTGGAACTGTGCTGCCATTTTGGCAACCACAGTTAGGACCAGCACAACAAAAACAACAATAAATGCTACAACAACTCACTTACTCCCCCAAAATGTCCCCCTATCACCATCTCTACCTCTCTCTCTCTTTCCTTCTCCTTTTTTCCTTATACTCCCTCTCTGTAATCGCTCAAAAGTGTTGAGCAAATATTTAAACGGTTTTTGAGAAAATAGTTTAATGTTTCCATTATAATTCCATATTCTAATCCAAAAGTCCATTATAAGGACATTAAGTGTGGCCAGGCTTAATGATAAACTGCCCCAAACAAACAATAAAACCCTACCCAAGTTACACTGACCTATGACAAGCGAGTTTCATTTCTCAATTCACTGGAAAACTATTATAAAATGCTTAAAAACTTTTGAATATTTTATGACAAACTATTTTATAGTATTTGTATTATATACTATTTATTTAGTTTATGAATTGACAGAATAATAATACACTTAATCTATAGCACTTTTAACATTCCTTTCATTTTCTCTAAGTTAGTCCTCAAGTTACCTGAAATTTCTGCCATTATGAATTCAACTAAGTAAAAGTTACAGATACATTCTCTAAAATATTAATATTTCCCTTCCAAGATTAAGTTAATATTTTAAGTTTTAATTGAAATTTATTTCACTTCCCTTAACATTATTTTAATGGACAAATTATTGCAGAAAGCTTATTATCAAATTGGTATACAATTTCAATTGAAATTTAATTCTTTTTCCCAAATCTAAACTAATCAGATTTCTAAGACGGCTCTGGAGATATATTTACCTATAAAAAAATGTTACTTTGCTTAGATATATTTTGAGTTACTTCCAAACTCCATTAATATTCATTGCTTTTAATCTCTTACTATTTAAGATGAATTTAAATGCCAAAATTACTTAAAATACCATAATGTTTAATTAGAGCTCCTAAGTAATGTGAATAATCATTTAACTTTAATATATTTCATTTGATTTTAATAATTATTTATAGTTTATTCAATGGATGTGAACGAATTAATACTCTTTTAAATTATCCTTTCAAATAAGTATCAAATAATTATACACTTTAATAGAGTAGATATTCCCATTGGAGAAAATAAATTGTGAAGTTGTATTTTCTCAAATCGATTGTTTTCTATTTAACTAGTTGCAATGAAAGTTTTCGCCTTGCTAGAATATTTTGAAGAGCTCACAAAGATCTGAATTGCCATATGAGCTGTACACAAGCAATTTAAATGCAATCTTTATGGCACTTGGCAACCCTGACAGCAAATGTGCATCTAAATTAGTATTCACTTATCTTTGGCTCGCTTACACACCGCAAATGGGAGCATCTACCCCTACATACTTATACATACATACATAGTAAGTACATCTACATACATATAGACTAGATCTATCGTATTTGTAATAAAATATCTTTAATCTTACCTTGGCACAAAGCGCGTTTCAAAAACTGGAAGCAGCCAAAATGAAAGAACAAGAACAACAATAACAGAAACAAAATCGTTTCCGTTTCCTTTGCGCAATTCGTTCCTCGTTTTCTCCACGTTTTGTTTTTTTTTCTATTTTACTTTGCTATTTTCGTATTTGTTTTTCTCCTCGTCTGCTTATTTGCATTTGCAGTTTTCCATTTTTTCTATTGAATTCTTCAAATTTGTGTGCACTCTTTTATTGTAATTTTCCATTTTTATTGCAGTTTCCAACAAAACAAAAATACAAAAAAAATAACTTTTTACATTCAGAAAAAAGACAACTCGATTTTCAATTGTTTTATTGCACTTTTGTTCTTCTTTTTTCTCCGTGTAGTTTTGTGCGACCGACTGTGACCGAAACCGTTAAGCTCAAAAATTAATAAACATCAATTTTAGGCCAACTTCAATTGCAAAAAAAAAAAACACAACACAAACGCCTAAAAAAAAACGAGTAAAACGCGCGCACATTATTCAATACAATTGAATTAATATTTTTTGAAACTGACAGCAACAAGTTGATCAATTGCAATAATTTAATTAATATTTAACAACAATTATAAAGTTATGCAAATGATTGTTGTTGTTGCTTCTGCTGCTGCTGCTGTTGGTATTTTTTTAATGCCGTTGTTGTAATTGTTGTTGCTGCATTTTGATTACGAAATTTGTGACTTCAATTTTCTAAACTGACTCACAATTGTCGCCCCATTGTTTGTTATTGTTGTTGTTCGTTATTGCTCTATCTTTGCCTTGGCTGGCAGCTTTGTTAGCGCGACCTCCGCAATGACCGTGTAACAATTTTGCAGCTCAGCAGCACCAGCACCAGCGCCAGCAACAACAACAATTACGATAGCACCAACAGCAGCAGCAGCAGCAGCAGCAACAACGACAACAACTGCAAACAATGCCAAGAAACGCGCGCGCGCCACAAAGTAGGCAACGACAACATTCGTGGCAATCAGACGACGCTTAAACGCAGTAGCAATAACAACAACAAGCACAACAGTAACAACAACAATAAGCACAACAACAGCAAAGGCAACAACTGCGCGCCTTTTTATTTTTTTTGTCTATTCTTTTGCCTTTTTTGGGCGCAATTTTTGCATATTTTTTTCGCTGTAAATTTGTGTTAAATTTTTCGGCATTTGCTGGCTTATTATTGCTGCTGCCACAACGAATGCTGCAGCAGCAGTTATGTGCATCTTTATTGCCGCTTAGCAGCACCAAAAGCAGCAACAACAACTCACACACAAAACTTATGTAAGCGTTTTGTGCGCGGTTTTTGTGCGTTTTTCTGATACGTTTTTTCTTTTTCTATTTTACAGTTGTAGCTTTTCCGTTGATGCTGCTGCTGTTGGGGCTGTGGCAAGTTGTTGTTGCTGTTGTTGCAGCCACAACAGCAAATGCTTGTTATTAGCAAGTTTTTGTTGTTGTTGCTGTTGTTATGTTGGTATAGGCAATGTACGAGGCGTAATATTCATTCAGACTCACAGAACCTACACGCAGCTGGCACACATACACACACACACACACGCACAATCAGACACACACACACACTCACACACACACACGCACACACACACACACTCGCACGCAGACACAGTTAAGACGGGCACGGCTGCGAGACAACGACAACGGCAACGACAACGACAACGACAACGACGACAACTGCTGCGACTTCGACTACGACTACGACTGCGACTGCGACTGCTGCGATTCTCGCGTTTTGTTTCTCTCGAAGCGAAACGCGTGCCGTCTGCGCTGAGTCCTGTTTCATACTGTTCTGCAACGTTTGATGTTGCTGCTGATGATGCTGCTGCCACGGTTGCCACTGCCGATGCTGCTGCTGCTGTTGCTGCTGCTTGTGCTGCTGCTAATGCTGATGTTGCTGCGGCATAAGAATTTCCCATTTTCTGTTTGGGGGCACTGTTAAAATTTCCCTGGCATGCGCACCGTGTCGCAACGCAACTCAACATTCAACTGTAGCCGGCAACAGGACGTATGCGTATTATTTTTGAACCAAGGTCTATCTGAGGGATCTTAACAATTATTATTTTTAAATACAAATTATAAGATTTCATTAACTCGTTGGCTTTCTTAAAAACTAAAATCATAATAAACAATAAATTTACATTCAATTGCAGCTGGCAACGTGTTGTATACGTGTTATTTTTGTACCAAGGTCTCAGAACCTTAACAATTATAACATTTAAATGTGAATTATAAAGGTACAACTATTTGTTGGTTCAATGAAAAATAACAATTAATTGATCTGATTAAAAAAAAACCGAAATATTAATTTAATTTCAATTTTTTTGTTTAATAACAAATTGATATTAAAAGAAATGTATCAAAATCGATTGTACAAAGTGCTTGCCAAAAATAATAATATAGCTAGCAGGTAAGATTGAATGTAACCTCAGTCACTGGATTTGAGATTCCCGAGGTTCTCAAAAACCTTACGCACCAATTTTATGGAATTGTAAATGTTCTTCAATCGAATTGCAATTAAGGTCAAGCTGGAAAAGCTTTGCTTTTAGCCAACTTACGAGCATTATTGGCAATTACAGTTATAGTTACTACAGTTGGCCACAATTAAGGTTGCATGGTCAAATCAATTTATTTATGAACATTTTCAATGCACTTCGCATCCACGTGCATGGCATTAATGCAAATGCAAATGAGTTGATGCAAAACGTTGCAAGCACGTTGATGCAACTTCAAGCGTTGTTGCAACTGCTCGACTTGATGCCAAATTGAATTATGTTGAATGCCAAAAAGGTTAATGAAAGCTCCAGCTTTATATGCTGCTCCTCCTGCAGCAGCACTGCCTGAATTGTGGATGAGCTATCGAGAGGCGTCCGTGCCACCGTGCCACGGTAGCAGCAAACCGCATATAGATGCAATCTCCAATGTGGGATGAGGCATGTGGCATGCGGGATGCGGGACACGGGATGCAGGCAACTGTGCGTTGTGGTGGACAATGGACAGCGCGTTGCAAATTGATGGCTTTTGTTGGCACTTTACACTATCTTTAGCTGAGCAGGCAACTTGATGCTGTTGTCTACTAGCAGCACAATGTGAAATCGCTGGAATTGTTAGCGCTAATACAATAGCTCTATAGCCACGGATATAGATGAACATACGACTATATTAGATATGTCGAGAATAGAGCTCTCTCTCTCTCTCTTTGTCTTGTGAACCACAATTTTCCATCAATCTCAGTCAGCTTTAATTTCAATTCACGCTTCGCCGTCCAGATTCCTTAGGGTTTTTAAAGCTGTTTTTTGCTTACATTTATACAGAGTATCGAGAAGTCTGGTTGGCACTGTTTTTTTATACTTTTGAATATTTGGATAGGACCAAGCTTTCAGTTGAGTGTTTTTTCTTTCGCTCTGTCCGCCCCCTAACTTTCGTTATATCATCCTTTGGCCCTTTAGGTGTACCCAAAACTTATTTCCTTGTGCTCACAGGATTTCCTACAAGAATGTCTGTAGTTGAAAAAATACTGAAAAATATCAAAATGGCGAAATAAAATTGAAGATAACAAAACATATTGGTAAAAGATAAATTACAAAAAAATATTGGCTAAACAAAAATTTAAATAAAATTGGAAAAAGAACAATTTATTGATTGCTGCTTTTTCAATTTTTCCTACTATTGCCAAGTATTTCGGTTAAGTAGCAGAAAAACTCTTAAAAAGATTTCTTTTAACGTTTTATACCATTAGTTTAGAAATCAAGGTGTGTCTGAAATCATGGTGTGTCTTCTTTAACAAGGTACGCAGTGTTCAAAGAGCTCAGACCGTCATTTGATTTGCACTCTAAATTCTAACTAAAAGCAATGTAAGTGAAACCTTTATTCGTTTTGGTTTGACATCCTGGTTTAAAGGATATCTAGCAGTGTGGCTTCCGTTTTATTTCAGAACATTTCCGCTTGCAGGTGGTAAGCTGACCAAAGACAGCACAGTCACCATTAGCGATCATTTCAAGCTGATAGACAAGCTATTTAATCTCTTCTCCTTCTCATTCTCATTCTTGTTATTCTTCCAGCTATTCCTGTGTTCTCCGCTTTCCCTCTAGCCCCATCATCCTTGTTCTTGCTGGCATTGTAAATGATTATTTATGTGCGCCTCCTTTTGTGTCTGCGGTTTGTCTAACGAGGCACGAGCCACGAGGCATATTGTTTTAAAAACAACAATACAAGTTACCACAGTTTTGTAGAGAGGAGGGGATATGTGGATGACTCGACAACGACAACGACTTCGACGTCGACTGCGATGGCGACTACGACTACGACTACGACTACGAAATTTGACAACAATTAAATTAAATAAACTTGCTTAAAATATTATGTAAATGCAGCGCTGCGCGACTAATTGAGTCGTCCTGCTGTCAACGGATCTCATCTTATCTCGTTAGACCCTGAACGTTAAAGCAAAAAAAGGGTTTTTTGAGTTTGTCAGATCTCATAAATTATACATGTTCTTAAGTGCAGAGTGTTAAAAACGTGAAAATACTTTTAAAACCTATAGAAATATCGTTTAAAAGAAGCTTCGAAATATCCCTAAATCAATGGTGAACATTAAACAAAATTAGACAATCTTCGGATCGAAAACAAATATATATTAGTGTTTTTAAGAATGAAAAATATATCTGAAAGAATATATTATTTGTTATGTGAATGAAAAAAAATAATTTAACTTCATTTGTTTTAAATATTTCACTTTAGTCTTGTATTTATTTATTTTGGGCATGCTTTAAAATTTTGATTTTAACTAACTGTTTATCATTTCTTTTCTTCAAAATTATCGATAATTATTGATTACAATTAATGTCGCTGTTGTCGATTTATTTCCACTTTAAGTACGCAGGTTAGAATACTGTTACGTCATTTTTAAAGGCTAGTTCCTTAAGTTAAGGCACATTTGATACATGTCATAGTATAGATTTATTCGGTAATTTAATAAAAATCAAATGAGTATAGTAGAATGTGTACAGGGTCTCTTACAGCAAAGTTCTCTCGGCCGTATCCTTTTCCAACTACTTTTATCTTATCTCGTCTCAGAGAATGACTTTGATTAGGTCGCTATCTAAACCCTTTTTTGTCCGGCTTTGCCCGCTCTAAATGATGGATGAACTTCATTTTTATTGTGCGACCTTGAAAAGCCAACGTCTTTTCAGGCCCAACAACACCAACTAAAACGAAGAAGAACAACATTAAGCCTACAATATTAACCGGAAGGGAAATATCAATCAGCATTTTACACAAGAATGCCTCGAAGAACTCAGTCGGGTGTAGGGAGAGGGAAGTGGAAAGTGGGGTATAAGAAAAGGCCTACTCGTCATCAGGCTTCCGGATGCCTTGTCTACCTCCTCCTCCTCCTCCTCCTGTCACTCCCCCTGCCTTCTTGTTGAGTCATTAAAACAAAACATTTTAATTAATTGAGGCGGAAAATTTGGTTGGGTTTTTTGGTTTCCACTGCACATTGTCAACGTCAATGGGCGCAGCTGAGACTGCTGGGGGCGTGGCCAGCGGGACAATATTCAAGTGAAATTGGCTTTTTGATGTGGCCCAAAAAAAAAAAAACGGAGCCAAAACCGAAGCAAAATAAAGAAAGACCTAAGACATTGACGACAATTTGCAGCGTTTAATGGTTTAAAAGATCTATTAAGCGACGCATATGTGTGTGTATTAGTGTGTGTGAATATGTGAGTGTGTGAGAAACAATTATATCTACTTTTATCTAGCGACACGCGAAGCGATTAGGCGATTTGCTTTGACAGGCGTGAGAATTGCCGAGCATCTCATTGACAGGAGAGAAAGTAGGAGAAAGCAGAATAGGAGCACAGGAGAACGAGAAAGTAGTAAGAAAAAAGATACCGAAAAGATTGAAGAGATTTCAATTTTATAGTCGTGCTTGACTTTAATGACCTCTGTGTACTTTTTTCATCTAGTTTATAATGAAAACTGGCAGCTTTACACTTACTGATTGTTGTTGTTGCTGCTGCATGCAGCAAATTGCGTGTGGCACAAGCGCAAGTTTCAAGGATGCCACTTACAGCCACTGACAGCTAACGATGTTGCCCCAACGCTTTTCAACGTGCTGCCAATGGCAAGCCCCATCCCCATGTCTCCACCCCCTTCCCCCTCCACCCTATATAGACCTAACTAAAGATCAACACTCGAGTGAAAACTTTTGTCATTTACGCGCCGAATTTGCTGGCAACAGGACAGAGAACAGACCCCATGAACACTGTCCAGCAAAGACTAAGACAGATACAGAGATGTAGATGGAGATGGAGACTGAGACTAGTCCTGGCACATTCCATAATTGAATTTTCACTACAAGCGCCACGTTGTGAATTGTAAAACAAAAAACAACTATTAGGAGAGGCCACTGTCGAAGGAACCCGACTTTAAGAGACCTTGTACTAAGTCTTTTGTAATGTTTAGGATACACAGGAACCTATATGCCAAAATTAATTTTTTCAGTTTTTATAATATATTTAATATTTATATTTGTTTACTTACTTAACATCTCTGCACTAATTCTCGTCACGCTAGTGACGAAAGCAGACCACCAAAAACACACACGTGGTTCTGTTATGTGAAACATAAAATATGAGCAGCGAAATAAGCATTGATTATTCAGTACTTAATTTAAAATCCTTTTTGAATTTTATTATTTTTAATATCATTAATTTAAAACAATTTTATAAAGCATTGTTTTTATTTTATTTAAATTTAGTTGGTGTGAAAGTATGAACTTAACTAAATTTTAAATTGCATTGCGTTTCTAAACTTTCTCTTATCCTCTTAAGTATATTCATGACAATTCAAGATCAAGAATATATATACTTTAGTACACTTTTCACAAACTTAATCGACCCTATTGGAGTTTTAAAGTATAGGGTCTAAAAGAAAGTGAAGCCAAAGTCAAGTTCGACAGCTTAGGGATGGAATACAACGACCACATAAACACAGATATATAGATATGGATATAGACATGGACGTGAACATAGATT
The DNA here is from genome assembly GCA_035043265.1 of Drosophila testacea. Lineage (NCBI taxonomy): Eukaryota > Metazoa > Arthropoda > Insecta > Diptera > Drosophilidae > Drosophila > Drosophila testacea. The sequence continues at coordinate 6,533,372 of JAWNND010000229.1, forward strand.
ATGGGGCATTGCGAGTACAGTTTGTCAAGGTTAAAGCTGATGCGGTGGACATGTAAATCGCTGAATAAATACCGAAACAGCAAAGATAAGTTCGACAAGACAAGGACACTTGCAATGTGTCAGGATAGACCTTAAAGCGCATAGACCTAAGATGGGTAAATGGCAAGGGTATCGACAAGTAAAGAGACAGCTCTCGAAGATGAAAAAAAAGTGTAAAATTAAATGAAAAATAAACAATGAACATGGCGCAGCGAATTGAATTGAAACTCTAGTCGACGAGTCGACGAGTCGGGCAGAGAAATAGCATCAGCTGCCAGGAGGAGGATAAGGTGAGGCTTCAGCTGAAGTAGGAGCTGTAGCAGGATGTGCAACTGGAGATGGAGTGGGTGTAGGTGTAGGAGTACATATGTAGGAGTAGAAATGTAGCTGGAGTACCATTGTGAACGGAGCCAACAACAGTCCAACAGTCCAACAGTTTGTCCACAGTCCGGTTTTCATTTTTCACACACACGCCAGCTAAAAATGCTGACATGGTCAGGCCACGACAGGACATAGGGGGTTGATAGAGAGGGTAGGAGGGTATATCACTAGCTTTGCTATTTGTATGAATTACAAGCGACACACATTCTCAGCACTCACTGTTCTGAGTTCTTAGCTTGTCCTATGCTCTGCTATGCTATGCTGTGTGCGCCATTTCCGTTTCCGCTTTCCACTTTCCACTTTCCACTTGCTGGGTATTTAGTGTGTCGCCCCTCCCCTCCCCGTTTTTCACTCTCTTGTAATTGTTGTACTTTCATACTTCTGTACTTCGTTTGTACTTTCTGTTGTCGCTGTGATTTGGATTGTCGGATTCGCCACCCAATTCCCTATCCTCATTTTCATGCCACGTGTTTGACAAGGCAACGCGCATACATGCAACCTAATTGAGTTTTCCTCGCTGGCAAAAAAATAGAATAAAAAATATTATAAAATGAAAGAAAAATACATTCATAAAGAAAGCTATCGCATAGTTGAAAAATTTGTAATGGGCTTTAAAAAAAAAAACGAGCAAGGATAATTAAAAAATGTTCCATCACGGCGCACGGAAGGCGTTTGCCATTAATAAATACGAGTACGTATGTTCCGGCTAATCGTAGCACATTAAAAGTACGTTAAAAAGTTCCCACAGTGGCAGGCAAGTATTAAAAAATATTATTTATATAACGTACAACACAAATTTTCATATTTTCAAGTTAATAGTAATATTTTCACTGAAGCTTTAACGCTAAAACAATGCTAAAAGTGACTAACACAATAATTAAGAAGAATAATTATTTGTTACTTTAATATACTTATTATGTAAAACCTTTTGTGAATTTATGTATACCAAATTCATAATACTTAAAAATCAACTTTTTTTCAATCAATTACTGTTCATAAAAAGTAATAAATAATTAAAAGACAAAGGAATTTATTAAAATAAAATTAATATAAAGTATTCGTTTCTTAATAAATAAATAAAAAACAAAAATCCAAAAGCTAAGTATAAAAAATATTATATTAGCCATTTAAATTTAAAAATAGTCAAAGAAAATACTTTGAAATACTTTTTATAAATAATAATATATTTTATTACAAATATATTCAAATAAAATACCTAAATTAAAGAATTATTACTTTTATTTCGAAATTGTTCAACTACAAGAAATTTGTAATTCACATTACTAAATTAAAAGTAAATATAATATACTTAAGAAACATAAGAAAAACTTCAATTTAAGTAAAATATGGTCTTTTGTTACCCACTATTCAAATATTAATTATCTTATTTGTAATTTTTAAATAAATAAATCTGTACTACTAAGAACTGATTTTAATATTCTAGTAAACATACATGTATGCATTTTGAAATTATTTTCCAAAAATATTTGATGCAAACAAAGCTTAAAACAAAAAAGTTAAATATGGTATTTAATTTTTATTTGAATACGAAGTATATTCTATATATGTAGACAAATAGTATTTTTAAAGTCTTGTCAATGCATTTTTTTACAATGAACAAATGTTGTTTGCTTTAGCAGCTTTCTCGTAAATACTGTTAATATGCTTTGCTGTTTTTTTATTAACGGGGCTAAATCTGTTGACTTTTATCCACTGTTCTGGCTCTTGATGTTGTGACGTTAACCCAGGCGTAAAAATTGAATCGTAAAACGATTTTAAAATCAAAATTCACATGGTCATAAACAACAAAGCCGCAATATTCACAGCATATTAACACAACATATTAACCCCGAAACATTCCATCATCTAAGCCTTATGCTTATCAAAGACCATAAAAACCATCAATTTTTGTTGGTCTTCTTCTTTCTCTTGCTAATTAAAAGCTTCGAGACGAGTTTTGTGTGTAAGTTAATTTAGATTTTTGCTAATGAAGTTTGATGATGACGTTTTCACCTTGATATTGAGTCTGGATGAGTCTGAAATGTTGCGAATTTGGTTAACGATGATTTTGGCCAATGACTCAGTTCCTGTGATCAATGACAAGTTGGGAAAGCCGTTAACTGACATCGTTCAAAACTTTGCACAAATAATTTACACAAGTCTCTCTGATGGTAAAGCAATAAAATTCCACACACAAAGTCGAATAAATAAGGCGAATGAAGGAAGAATGTTGAAGAGGAGAGGAAGAGGAAGAGAATGAGGAGAGACACTAGACAGGAGACTGGAGACATTGCAGGAGTGAAAAGTCAGCCTGGCGGCAAATCAAAGTGAAAGTTTCTCTTAGAGGCAACTGAATGATGGGCGAGACTTTGGGAGGGATGATGAGGTCAGGGGTCAGGAGTAAGAGGGGATGTGAAGATTGAGAAAAGACAGCAAACATGCAAACTGCCATTAAAAGTGACAAAAATTACAGCACCATTTACAACAACAACAACAACAACAACAACAACAGCAACAACGGCAACTGAAAGAGCGATGAGGGCTAAACAAAGTTTTATTTGGGCGTGTTAATCAAGCATTGAGAGCAACCACACAATAGAGGGGTAGCAATAAAAGGGGCTGGGGACTTACTGGTGTATGACAAAATAGGAGCATGGCTATAAAAGGTAAGGTGTTCACCTGTTGGCGATAGGAAGCGTAAAAACCTTTGAGTTGACGAGAACTGTCTCTTTTTAGGGAAACCCAGTCGATGGATCAATCTAACAATTCCCCATAGATGTGATACATTTCGATTGATCCAATCGAATGCTAAATGTCATCTGGCCTGTCATTCGATCAACATATAAATTGACATGTGCTATTACATTTAATCAAAAACAATTCCACATAAATTTATTCACCAAAGTAAGAGTATGATAACAGCAGGAGAGAAATGGAATTCGTTTAGCTTTTCTGAAAATCTTGGCCTAGAATTTATTCCAATAAACCTTACAATTTAACAAAATGAGACACTGATAAGTTCGCAATAACTAATTTTCCCTACCTTTTAGGATTTGTACATTCTTCAAGGATGTTTCTCTATTCTACTTAATTTAAAATATCAAATGATTTTTATAACGATATACCTAGTTATATGTGATTAATTTTAATGCAGACATGTGTTATTTGCATATGCCTCATTTTATTATTTTTAATTTTAAAAGGAATTTATTGACATTGTTTAATAACATAAAATTAGTATTTATAATTTAAATAAACAAAGATCACATTTAAACTAAATAAAATTAAATATTAAATACATAAAATAAATTAATATTTATTAATATATATAAATATTTATGTATAAATATCAATATATTTATTTTATTAATATTATTTTATTTCATATTACTTATACTCGTGCTAAAAAATGATGTCAATTTCCATAAAACTATCCAATGGTAAAAATTTTGGTCAGTTTTCAAACATTTCGATTAAGCCTATAACACACTTTCTGCTCATGCAATACACAAAAAGCCAAGCTTTTATTGGCAATGACGTCAGTCATACACATACACATTCTATATATTGATAGCTGCAGGGATATCCAATAAGGTCAGGTTGAACAGGCAGGACACATTGACCATAATTTTGCCGATCAAGCAGCCAAGCGGAAAGCAATGCAACGGGATCAATTGCAATCCACCTTCTTGTTACCCGTAACATCATTATCATTATTATCAGCAAACAGTAACATCATTATCGCTATCGTCATCGTCATCGTCATCGTCAACGTCATCATCATCATCATCATAACATTGCCTGGCTGCACCTGCAGCATGTCATAACTTTGTCAAGTGCCACTCAACACATGCACAGAAAGAGAGATAGAGACAGAGAAAGAAAAAAGTGTGAGAGAGAGAGAGGCAGATAGAGACAGGGAGGCACAGTTTCAGATAGGGTCAAGAGGAGAAAGGTTGGGTAATGTGCAAAGTGAAATCAAAGCAGCGGCGAAAGGCAACAGCAAATTCGCGCCCAGTTGCAAAAGTGGAGAAAAAAAAAGAACAGAAAGAAAAAAATTGAGGAAAGAGAGAAAAATGTGGGGGAAAGAGCAAAGAGCTGTGCCATGTGTCATGTGAAGCAACACCAGCAACAACAACAACAACAACAACAACAATAAAAGCTTCTTGACTGGGCAGACAAAAGGCTGCGACAGCAAAACAAAACAAGTGAGAAATGTTATCTTCGGCACGCCAGCAATTTGGTACTCTTGAAGATTTCAAAAATGTTTATACATAGAAAGTCACATTAAGTAACGTATTCAAATATCTTGAATAACAAAAATAAAAATTTTATGGCCGCTAGACAATATCAGGGCTGCTTCAAAAATCTCGGAGATTTTGGCTCAAAGCTAGTTTCCAAACCTCTAAAACTAAACCGTAGGTGAAGCAGAAAACTGAGAGATTTCATTTTTGGGAGTAAAAGAAATCGGCTGCCATGAACTTAATTTAAATTTGGAAAACAATAAATAATTGTATTAAAAATTGTTATTAAAATTTAAACGCAGAGCTTTATTAGCGCTATCTACAATTATTTTGAGAATTGAGATTTGATTTTTGAGTCACCTAAAACCAGCTTGCTTAGGTTTATTGGTTGGACTTAAGATGGTTCGCTTTTCTGAGGCTGTATATGTATTAGAAGAAAGTTCGATTTGGATAATTTAATTACTATGAAATACACAGTTTGTGAGTTTGGATTAAATATAATAACCAAGCAAGAATGTTTTGTACAACAAAATTTTATATTGTACAGATCTTTGGTATGATAGCTATAGTAGATTTAACAAAATTCGATTATGATATGTGAGTTTGGTTAAGATATAATTATAAACAAGGATGCCTTTTTATACTTAATTTTAAGTTTGAACAGATCTTTCCTAAGGAAGGAAGCTATGCTCAAATCTGTAAGCCATACTTTATATATTAGGGTTTGGCTTATTTGTACTCTGTGAATACGTTATGTTACACATTTTTTAACAAAATACCCTCTGCAAGGGTATGGAAAACTTTTTAGCTGTTGCTGATTTTTGTGCTTTTTACTTTTCCTTAAAGGCGGCGCACCCCTCAGACTTCGGCCACGCCCCTGTGTTCACTTTGGCGACGCACAATAAAAATAAATAAATAAATCAAAGGCATTTAATTTCATTTCGTAGGCGCGAGAGTTGAAGAGAGGGTCGATAAGTAGAGGGGGAAGGCGCTGAGTGCGTGACACACGCGGCGTATGCGTAATCGCAATCTGGCATAAGGACAATTTGGGTGGGGTTTTTATGATGGGAAGGGGGTTAAACTATTGGCAGGCAAACACACAGCGATAAGCCAAATGCCGAGAAGTTGTTGTCTGATAAAGAAGAAGAAACCCAAAAAGGGGGCGTGTCAACTTCAGTTTGACGCCTTTGTCAATTTGTTTAGCGTTGCCCTTTGTCCGACTTTCAGTCATGGCGAAAACCATGTGCCAATGTCAAGAACAGCCCTCATCATATATGTATATGTTAGTATGTACCATATATGTATGTCTCTATAGCTGTGTGTGTGTGTGTGTAGCTGTGTGTGTGTGTGCACGTGCCGCGTCTGCAAATGGAGCTTGTGTTGATTTTCGCTATCAGGTGGCAATTTATTTAAACTACGTTTGCATTTGAAATTCGCCAGGCCGAGTAAGAGAAAATAAAGAGTCTGTCTACAAGTCTTTTTCAACACTGATTAAGGTAGCTAAAAGTGGCCAGCACTACGCCAAAGTGGGTCGGAATATGTGACTAAAAACTTGGCTAAAATAGTCACAAAGAGAATGACAAATTGGCCAACTCCATTTGAGGACAAAGATAAATAATATGATAGGATAAGGCTTCATACAGATACAAGCAACGAAAGATGAAGAAGAATTAACTTTACTATCGATTATAGCTTTCGAATTATCGATTGTAGCATGATGAATGGTTTGGTTCGATGATTCGAGCCATAGGTCATGATTTCGGTTCGGTTTTGGTTTTTACTTGATTTTTTACTTGATACAATTTTAAGATGCTTAACACAAAACTTATATTTTTACTCATTATTAATAATAATGGGTCATTAAAATAGATTATATCTTTTGGATTATTTCACCAAATTATCGATTATGCAAATATGAAGTGTCTAAAGCATAGCAACAATATTATGTCGCTACAACAATCAAGTAGAATGAAAAGACGAGAAGAAGAAGGACAACTAATGGAATTATAGTATTGTGATAGTTTTCAGACGTCAAAAAAAAAGTGGCAAAGATAAGAGTGTAATATAACGACAAGCAGCTGTTTCACTCTCCTTATACTTACGACCGTTGCGTGTGTCCTGTACTTGTCGAGGGAAGGGGGAAGTATGAAACGGGGGAGGAGTAGGTAAGGTGAGGAGAAGGGGCAGCTGCAATGGGCTGGTGTTGCAAGACAGAAACGTATGTAAGTGCGGGAAGTATATGAAGCAGCTTGTTAATGCCAATTGCCAACTTTTGTAAGACCCACACATCATTACATACACACAATAGTACACAAAGAGAAAAATGTCATACCGAGATTCAGATCGAATGACATCAATTTAAGTATTCGGTATTCTTAAAATTCATACTGGATTTAAGTAACAATTACTGAAAATGAGCATTTCTAAATTGAGTGCAGACAATCTTAATACACGACAAAGTAATCTTGATACAACTAAGACTCTACATAGAACAAAGGTACTTATTTCAAGAATAATATCAATACCTAATTTAAGTAAGAATTATTGAAAATATGCATAAATAATCCTAACCTTAGTGCAATCAATCTAATTAAAATACAAAACAATCTTGAAACAAGTAAGACTCTAGATCTAAAATACATATTTCAAGAACATTGTTTTAACGTTAAACGATATACATTGTTCAAGGAATCTTGAATAAAGGTCAAGATTTTTATTTTGAAATCTATTGCAAAGGTCTAAAAACTTGACTCAAGCTTAAATTGTATATAAGTCAAGAACTTGCAACTTAAAAGAGCATACTTCAATTAAGATCTCAAATTTAGTAGTTTCATCTTTAAGAAGGAATCAAGTTTGAATTCAAGTAAGAAATACTTGATATTTTCGCTCTGTGTACACACTTACACCCTCACACACGCACACACACACTTATGAGAGATGATGTGTAATAGCTCGACTCAGCCGACTGGTTCCCCCAACCTTTTGACATTGCCAACAGCAATGGGAAATCTCCAAAGCCCATCGACAGGCTTTTTTGCTAGCTGTTTATTTGACTGACAGAGTGAGAGAGTGACAAAGTAAGGGAATGACATTAACAGAACTGTGGATTGAGGCGTCATTGCATGTATCAATGTGTGGAGTTTTTCTTTTGACTTCTGACAGCCAACGGCATCTTCTCTCCCAACCTTCCCTTCCCCTTCCCTTCCCCTTCTTTTCCCAGCCCCTCTCATTCCCCCTCACATTATAGGCTTGACAAATGCCTGGGCCAACTGTGTCGCCAAAAATGTTTGGTAGCATTTCCTTTTGCCTCCATTTTCCTACTCGCATTTTCATGAATTCCATTCCCTTTTGTTCCCGCCAAGGCACAAGTTGTTGCAAAAGTGTGGAAAACACGTTTTGCGCTTGCTCTTCTTTCATTTTTCTTTTGGGGCAACTTTGCTTTCGATTTGAATCGCTTGGGCCGCAGCAAATACCCGACAGTTTTATTTTTTTTTTCACATTCCGTTTGATTGCACCATCTCTATACGGTTTTCCTCTTGAAATCTTTGGGTCAGCTTTGTGGCTGCTTAAAAATTAAAATTTTATTTGCTACTAATTTTCATTGGGCTGTTTACTTTATGCCCCTCTTTTTACGCTTTTTCAGGTACCCTTAATAAATAATGCAACTAGCCATAAATGCCCTATCAAAAACGTATTCAAACTTTCTTATAACAATGTCAAGGGAAACGTAACTTTACTTTGGTTTACCCAACTAAATGAGTTGACCAAAATAAGCTTTGTATTCGGTTTTCCTTTTTCCCGAATCAAAAAGAAGGAACGCGGACTTCGTTATGCGTTTATTTATCTATATACTTAAATATTAGTTATGTTCCTTTCCTATATGGTATATATGTATATATAAACATATGAATATTTCATGTTGTCTAAAGTAAGAACTTGCTTACTTTCTAGAAATGAGGAAAGTTATGGATACATATTTGTTTAGGGTATGACTATTCGATTAGACTAGGATATAAAGTAGGGTATTGTCAAAAGTATATGCCAGGATATGAACTAAGAAAAGAGGCTGTTCAGAGTAGACTAACGACAGGACTACACAGTTTTATATATGACATTCACAGTTATACAAACAGCATTTTCTAAACAAAAAACTCGATCATGGACTCGATTTTAAAGCAGGTGAAGGAGTTGCTTATGGACTTGAGTGTTTTAACGATTACAGCGCATTCTTTGGCCCATAATTTGGGTCATCTGCAAACTCATTATCCTGATTCTCTACTTAACTGTTTGTGATGAGAAGCATTCAGGATGGGTAACTAAAAGTTCTCCTAGTTGCCTGGTTTATTGGGTGGATGACGTTGCAGCGAAGGCGTCATTAGCTGGCTAATATTGATGAAGCCATTGGCCATTGGCCATTGGCCATATATCAGAAATTACAGCACGGAACGCTAATTATTCAACGTCATTGGCATTAATAATGCAATGTTGAGGGAAATGGAAACTTGAAAGCTTTGAAGCTGTTGTCCTTGTCGATTATTTATAAGTATGTCAGGTGAATGAAGCAGATCATTAATAGAACAGAAGAGTGTAAAAGGAGAAAAAGAAGAAAATATAGGAGAGGGCGGATATGGTTGGTATACGGTCTAAGGTCACATCGCCAACCTTTTGCATATTTTAGACGACGAGGCCGAAAGCTTCCATTCAAAAACTAAACTCGACGACGTTCTCATGTTGATGGACCGCTGTCCGTCCTACTTTCGACCGCTGGGAATTTAAACGTCGACGCACTTAGCGGCCGCCTCGGCGAGTTGTTAAAAATTTTATTCCTAAAGTGCTGGAAAATTGCCGGGTGGCCACTTCAAGAGCACAAGAGGAGCCAGACCCAAATCATTTCGCTCGTCCCGTCGAGAATCCGTTCGTTCTTCCCTCCATTTCCATCTCCATCTCCGTCTCCGTCTCAGTTTCAGAGTCTGCCTCAGTTTTAGCTTTAGCTTCAGTCTGAAACTCAACCTCAACGAACCTAAGCCCTGCACCCGGACCTGCCCCAGCGCCTAACCACAAAGAACTTTTCGGGCCAAAAGTCGTTGTAGCAATCAAGTGGCGCGGGTTGCGGTGCATGGTGCATGCAACATGGGCCATGGGGCTATGGGGCAACGGGACACAGCAGGAGGTGCAGTCTCAAAACTGCTGGACGATTCAACTGTGGATTGAGGCGGGTGCAAACGTCAAAAACAGTTTCGCCTGCACTTCAGTTGACTGCACTTTCCTCTTTTCCTCCATTCCTCTCCACTTTTCATCTCGCGTCTGATGTTTTCAACTCAGTTCCATGCGCGGTCTATCGGGCATATTGATTTCAAGGGCATGTTCGAGGTACGAGTATGTGGAAAGGATCGATGAAGCATTTACAGACCAAATATGTAGAGGCTACATCAAAATGTTTACCACACTTTAAGTAGCGTGCAGAAATTTTTTGAACCGTTAAAGAGTTATTAGTAAAACCCTTTTAATACCTGAACACTTAATAAAGACAATTTCTTGCCGAAAAGCTCCTTAATAAGCTCGAAGCTCCATAGTTAGCACAATACATTTATATATAGGTAGCTATTGTAGGTTAAAATTTGATAGTTTCCTTTGTTAAAGGCTGATTAGCTGAGAACTTAAATCTTAGAAAAGAATTTGATGTAAACAATAGTGCTTCAAAATAAGAGTAAAAGGAAAGAGCTTTACATTTAAAGAAAGAACAATTGACAACTTTAAAAAAACGAGGTTAACGCTTGATAGTGAAGTCATAATAATAGTAATAATAATAGATAAGCCATAAGCTTAAACAAAAACAAACGTCTGCAAGAAATTAAACATACTTACTAAGATCTCAATATTAGCTTCGGCAATTAAAGAATAGTTAACAAAAACAAACTAGAATTATTTTTATGAAACTACTTCAATGAGCTTTAAGTTTGCAATAGGAATTATTTAACAAGTCATACTAAATATTTATATATTAATATATATATGTAACACTTTTTAAGAAATACTTAACTATGAACTTTACACTTATACATAGAAGAAAACTGTTTAATAGGTAATCTTAAACTTATTGAAATCTAAGTAAAAGCATATTAACTCATGGAATTAAAGAACAGCTACCGATAACAACCTAGGATTATATTTATAAAACTACTTCAATGAGCCTTAAGTTTTCAAAAGGATATATTCAACAACTCATACTAAATAATTATCTATTAACATTTATATAAAATACTTTTTAAGAAATACTTAATTATGAGCTTTAAACTTATAGAAGAAAACTGTTCAATAGACAGTCTACAAAGTTATTGACATCTTAGTAAAAGCATATAAATGTAATTGATGAAAACAAACAATCATTACAGTATCTTAAATAAAAATTTTTATAAACGGCTTAAAAGAGGAAACTTTTTAATAATTTTAAAATATAACATACGTGTATAACTCTAAAAATTGCTTCGTTATAAAATGCAATTGAAGATTGAGTGAAATCTCAGTAAAAGCTCCAAAATATAATAAGTAAGTGAGAGTCGTAGGTCTAAGTAGCTAGTACTCAAATGTTATTAGATAGTTTAGTTTATATGGTATCTAATGTAATAAAATATAAACATAATAAGTAAGTGACACTTGTAGAGTTATTATCGATAGTCATCTCCCATCTCTATAAGGAAAAGCAGAGGCAATCTCAGAGTCGACATTGCCGAATCATTTTGGCATATACTTTGGCTTTGGCATTGGCTCGCTCGGGTATTACTTTCACTTTGCCAGCAGTTTAGAGGAGCAGTTTTGAGTGCTGGTACTACATATTCATTTATCATTGATAAGAAACATAATCAAGGAAATGAATGAATGGCTGACTGAGCAAATGAATGAATGAGCAATCCCCCTTTTTACAGTCCCTCTGCTCTACACACAACTGAGAAACTACGCTGTTTGAGTCGATTTAAGGTCGTATTTTGGCAGTCTGGCAAATGTTAACTTGTTTTGAGTTTGACTAACGTTTTGTAAGGCGCCACACATCATTCATATCGTATTGCCATTTGTTCAACTTCAACTCATGTCATCCCAAGAATTGCTTCGATCTTTAATTCATTTACCAAAATTTCTCTGCTCTTCTTTATCAATTGGAATTATGCAACTGCGACACTCAAAATGGTGGTATACAATATTAATGGGACACACACGGATTGGTTAGCGGTTCGTTAGGGTGTAGGGTAAGGTGTCGTTGTTGTGTTGGTTGTAGGGTGTAGGGTGTAGAGTAGGGTGTCAGAGCTGCGTCTCATGTGCTGGTTAAAAGTCAATTAGTCTAATTACCCGAAATGCAATGAATGTCAATTTTAATGGGGCCAGCGCACATGGACAGCGGCATTAGCTGATGGGGTAAGACCACGCCCATTTATCCGCCCACTCGCCTTTACCCTTACCACGCCCACCAATTAGTTGGATGCTGCCCCGTTTGGGTTGTTAAAAAGCTGAAAAGCTGAAAGCCGAAGGCTGAAAGCTTTTCTCGAGACAACTTTTCATCATTCAGTCGAATCACAGTTAACAACAACAAAAAGTAAGCCCAAAAAGGACACTCGTAAAATTTGCACCTCACTTTGCTAATGTGGCAGCTTAGTAGGAGCAGGGGGCGGGGCCCAAGAGGCAGATGGCAGAAAGCGGAAGACAGAAGACAGAGGCAGGACTCGACTGAGAGGAGACACGCGTCAGGCAAAATGCAAAACATTTTGTTTGGGCTTCCAAACAGAAATTCATTCAACACGCACAAAGAATGCGTCATTAAAAGGGTCAAAGGTCGACGTTGGCAAAAGAGATAAACCAAGGTGCAAGGGATGGGGGTGGTTCGTGGGCAGGGGGTGTTTCACTAACCGAAATGATGTGCCAATTAATTAAGTTAATTTTTCAAAGTTTTATGCAAAGATTTGCAAAAGTTTTAATGTAACCAACTTTCTTTCTCTGTCTTTACGTTCTCTCTCTCTGTCCCCCTATCTCTCTCTCTATCTCCCTCTCCTTCTCTCTGTCTCTTTTTGTGGCATGTGGCCTTTTTGGGTTGTGGATGTTGCGGCAATGTTCATAAATAGGCCACATTTATGCAGGCAACACGATGCAATGGATTCAGGAATTGCAGCTGCTGCCTTCAATCGATATGTTTGCTCAGGCAAGAGAGAGCTAGCTAGAGGGAGAAAGAGAGAGAAGGTTACGGGGATTCCCCGATGTCGAACTGAGGGCTAAGCAATGCATAAATTACGCACTGTAATTCAATTAAAACCAATTTGTGCACTGACCACAGAGTGGATCAAGTTTCGCATACTCGTATTTTCTGCCCTTTTTGCACTTTTTAGGCCCTATTCTGTTTGGAACATCAGGACTTTGTCAAAGGGGGATCAAGGGTGCCAATCCCGGGTCCCATGATATAATGGAGACTAGATTTGATGGAAGTACATTTTTCTACCACAAAAAAATTATAAAAATAGATTTAAAATCAATTTAGAGATCAAATCGAGCCCTTCCCGCGAAAATAACATAACTGACACTTTTTCGACTTTGACTTTTTGATGCAAATATGTATGTGTACCTCCCACACATTACAAATATTTACAAATATTTATTTGTATTTTAATAATGATAAACATAACATTATTCATGTAAATCAGTTTAGTTTTGACAAAGTTATGCCATTTTAAAGTCTGGTAGCCCTATCTTTTTTTGTCTCTTGGCATAAATTACAAATAAATGGGAAATCCTCAGTATCAAATGTAAAGTAATATGTAACTTCCAAACCCAAAACTCTTTCTTAAAAAAAAAGTTTTTTAAATAAAAAATTTATTTCATTACTTGAAATTTAATATTCTTTTTATATGGTACATTTGAGTAGTCAGTGGAGCAAATATTCGATAGCGATTTGTTAGAAAAATAATTTTAAAAACATAAAAAATTAATAAAATTGGTTTTTAACATTTTAAGGAATACATAAATTGATTGATACTAAATCAAAACAAACCCTTGAGTTCAGAGAGCTAAATTATTGCCTCAGCCGTAAAGTTTTGTAGACACGGCGCTGTGCAGCATGCAACAAGATGTGGCGCCACGACGTGCAGTGAGGTAGAAAAAGCTCATAATGCTTTGGCAAGCAAACAATAACATTATCATCAACAGGAATATCATCATCAGTGAAAGGCTTTCGGCATCAGGCAATGTCCACTTCAGGGGCAACTTTGACAAATTGCTGCACGCAACGCGCAACTCGCCACTTGCCACTGCCCCGTACCGTCTCCGACTTGGTCGATTTTGTGTTACCTGCGGCTAATTATTACATTTTTACCAACAGCATTGCTTCCACTCGACTCAAGGCGATGTGACAGCATCCAATAAATCAATGTCAACTCTTGTGTGGCAAGTGGTAAGTGGTAAGTGGCAAGTAGTGAACTGTATGTGTCCCATTCAGAGATGCTAGTTTTATTCAAAGTCTTTATAAATGAATCAACTAACACTATTGTTCTTCTCAGCGTTGCATGCTACATTTTGTGGCAACAGAATCCCACAAATCGTTTATGCATAATTAGAACTGTATTTATTTAGAGCAATGCTGCAAACCTTCAAAATGTGATTTAAACTTCTCAACAATATAATATATTGGAATGAAGTAGAAATTGTGAAAATAGTAGAAGAAATTATGGAACAAGTAGTAGAAACTATGAAGATCGTACTAGATATAATGGAAATGGTAGTAGAAACTATGAAAATAGTAGTACATATTATGAAAATTGTTGTAGAAATTATGGAAATTTTTAAGAATTTTTCGACACTTTAAGAAACTGAACTAAAACTGAGAAGGCGGTAAAAAAATGTCGTAAGTCGTATGCATACATTTTGTTATCAGTTATTGCAGATCTTTTATTAGTAGGCTGTTTATTTGTTTCATACTGTTGAACGTTTAATTTTCAAACATTTTTCATTAATCTTCGGCACTTTTAGTATTTAAAGTCAGATCTTTGCACCATCTATTCCGATTTTAAATTGCATTAAGTATAAAAAGCGGCTTCTATTCGAATACAACTTAATTCAAATCAAATCAAATCAAAAACAATCTAATTGAATCGAATAAATTTGAGTCATTTAGTAAAGTTCCCTTATCTTCCCGGCCTCCCCAAGAATATTATTCGAGCTCATTCCGTTAAAAAATTATAGTAATTACAGGTAAGATACTTTTGTCAGCGATCAGTAATGATAAACGGCATTAATGAAGTACCGTTAGATCAAGATCGCATTTCCATCGAGAAGAGGTGAAGGACGAGGTGTTGTCACCGATAATACCGTTATCTATATACATATATATAATATGAAAGCCGATCAACTAAATCGGTTTATGCGCTGTAATGGACGTAAGAATCTCTGGTTATTGCGCAATACGAATCAACTATACGAGCACGCGGTGAAGACGTACTATCAGCGCAACTCTTTGCAACCCTACAATCCAAGTAAGTAATTTCTATACCCTGTAGGAGTATAGGGGTACTAAGACACACCAATAACCTTTAATCGCTTGCTTTCGTCACTAGCGTGGACTAGGGCATAATGAGTATTATATTAAGAGCTATCATGTTTCCCAACAGAATCACAAGAAGCCAAGACGCGTGACGAGAATCGAGGACCTGTGAGAACGCTGACATCGCAAAGGGACCTCAATTCTGTACCGGATTATCCAAGGAATCACCAACAGATGGCGGATCAGGCGACTAATGCGAACTCTGGGAATCTCTTAAATACGGTGATGCAGGCGACTCGTCGTCGTTCCATGTCATTTACAGGAAACTTGCCAAGCTACATCTACAACAACAGTGAGGTTGGAAGCGAAAGCGTAAGCGGAAGTGGCCATCAGCGCCCTAGCAGGGAAAGACGAAGGGATAGAAGGTCGTCGTCGGGTGTAGAAGATTCAGTTGAGGAACAGAAATTGGGCATAATGAGTGGCAGATCAATGAGTTTGCCGCCAAGAACAACATTGGAGCTGGGCATGGACATTAGCAAAAGTTCGCCTTGCCACAATCATCACATAAATGCAATTGAGAGGTCAACTAGTGCTGCTATTGCGGCACTAGCCCGACACAAAAATGACGATGATGCCGATAAGCTGATGATTGTCGATCAGGCGCTTAAGGATCGTTTGGCCGTGCGCTTCGATCACCAAACCGATGACGAGCCAATGCAAATTCCGGCACGCTTTGG
The DNA here is from genome assembly GCA_035043265.1 of Drosophila testacea. Taxonomy (NCBI): domain Eukaryota; kingdom Metazoa; phylum Arthropoda; class Insecta; order Diptera; family Drosophilidae; genus Drosophila; species Drosophila testacea. The sequence goes on from JAWNND010000229.1 coordinate 6,549,286, forward strand.
CCTGGGCTACAGCAGTGCCGGAACCTTAGATGGACGGCCGCTTACGGATATACCGAGATCCTATACAATGCCCAGCCAACGGGTTCCGACCAAGACCATAACCGAAAATACAATTAGCAAAGAGCAGACACGCTTTCAAACGCTCGGCGAACGTATTCGACACTTTAAGGTCATACAATTTGCAGACGGTCCGGTCACATACCAGGCCTTTAATCGACGCCACGGCCACGGCTACGGCAAATGTCGTGCCCCAACCCTGGCTAGCAGCAATAAGCATATACCGAAGCAAGAGCCGTGTTTGAGTTTCCGTAATGTGCTCCATACGAATCACAGGCAACGCAGTCTCAACTCTCAGTGTGGACAATCGCAATCTCTTATCGCGATGTCGGAGTCACAACCACAACAGTTGCAGGTGCCAAAGTTGCAGTTGCAGGAGGTGAGGACTCCTCAGGCCATGCAACTGACAACGGCACCGCCGCTGGGGCCGCTGGAGCCGCTGGCGCCCAACTGGCGACCGCAGCAGCAGCAGCAGCAACAGCAGCAGCCAAAGTCAAACACGGAGCCATCATTAAAGTTGTCGAATAGTAAGCTTAGTCAATCCAAGATCAAACGAACAAAATTGAAACAAGGCAACAACATTAGCAACAGCAGCAGCAGCAACAAGGATAAACTCAAAGTCAATTCTAACTCCAGGTCCGAGCAGAGTTCTCTTCGGCAAGCTGCCTTTAACAAGATGAGTCGCAGCAGTCACATGTCCTACATGCAGGATTCGATTGCGTCCAAACCGAACCCTATGCCGATGCCAATCAAACAGCACCTCAAGACGGATCGAAAGTTGGAGGAGGAGCTGCCCAAGCAGCCACATAACGTTAAAGGAGCAAATCAACTGCTTGCCGCAAGTGCCTCGCAGGTTTCTGCCTACCGAAAAGCCTTTAAAAATAGCCAGCAAATATTGCAAGCTGAAATGTTGCACATTCATGTACAGGATCAACCACAGCATATACATCAACAGCAACACTTGCAACGACACCAGCCCGTGTTGACCAGGAAGCCTCCAATTCAAAAGGAGTCAAATGAAGAGGTCAAGCAATCAGTCCAGTTTTCAACGATTTCAAAAAATCCAGGACCCAGCAACATGATCATGAAGCCAGCCTTGAAGCAGGATAAGGCAGAAGTTTTAAATACAAAGACTAGCCCAACCTCGCCGAAGGAGATGCCAACGCCCATGGCTGTGACTGTGGCATGCAACAGTCCGAAGCTTAGCCGATCCACTGTGCCACATAAATGTGCCGCACCAAGTGCGACACTCGATAAGGCATCTTCATCATCACGTGCCCTGCAGAAGTTGCAACAACAGCAGTTGCATCAACAGCTCCGACAGCGACGCCAGCAGCCCTTCGAAAGCCTCTGGCGATACAATAACTAGCCAGCAACCATCAACAATATTTATATATATGTATGTATGTACATATATACTTGACTGTATATAAAGACACATGCACACGCACATATACATACACACGCAAAGCGAAACTCGTCCTGGTCCAAAATAAGAAATAAAATAATAAAAAAAAGGAACACCTAAATGTAAACATTGCCAAACTCAACTTCGGCTTGCCAAAGGCCAATACTAATTTCAATAGCCCAAAGAAAAGAGAAGGGACTTCCCCCTCCATCCACACACAAACACACACACACAGACACAGACACACACACATACAGGCACAACAGCCTTAATTTTTCATGCAGATTTAACCGTTACATGACAGCACCAACTAACGATAAGCTGACATCGCCGACGCCGAAAAAAAACAAGTAAGAACAAGCTGCAGTGTAGTGTGCTCGACTTTGAAATACCCGATATCTAAGCTCTCACTTATACTCATATACTTTCTTCATGTTTATTGCACGATACACAAATAAGAATCTACAAAATTCCAGCCCGATAAAAATAATTTGGATGCATGAAAACATCATCGGTACTATTATTATTATTTATTTTTAATTATTTATTTTATTATGATAATCTCAATGCTACAAGTCAAGAATTTTTAAATGGCTTCTAAATTAATGCATAAATACAAAAAGTAAAATAAAGTCCATAATTTAGTTTGAATAATATATCTAGTATCCAAATTTATAGAAATCAGCTACAACTCGTATCTTTGATTTTAAATATACAAAACATATATATATATATGTTATATCCTATCTATGAACTTAAAAAAAAAACGAAAAATAACTTTATTCTGTTTCTATTTTGATACTGGTCAAGAATATATGTAAATCATACGGGAGATGTGTCACTCTCCTAGTAAATGAGCGATATGTATATACTTTATAGGGTCGAAGCTGTCTTCCTCTGTCTGTTACATAAGTTGTCAAAAACTTATTACTCTCTTTTTGGTACCGGCATACAATTCAGCAGAAGAAAATGGCGACGGCTTTGCTTTGGAGACTTCAGCGGTTGCTGGGATTACAGGGGCGTGTTGTGGGGAAGGGAGCTGGAAATAGAGGGGGATGGATGGGGAGTTGTTGCCGCGCTTTGATAAATGATGATGCGTTGTACATGACTCGCCATATATACATACAAGAATAGGCGCACTCGACGACTGCTGCTGCTGTTGTTGTTGCTGCTACACATTGCTGCCAGGCAATAGCAACAACAGCAGTGGCAACAGCAGCAGCAGCAGCAGCAGCAGCTGTAGGAGCAACATTGGTGGACAGGACACCAGCACAACTCACTGACTGACGAGTTGCCTGTCTGTATGTCTGTTAAATTAGGGGAATGGGAAGACCTTGATTATCAGATTGACAAACGAACCTATTGACGTCGAAATGGCCAAAAACAAAATTAGGGAAATGCCAGTATCAACAACACCAGCAGCGTGTAATGACGTGTAAGTATAACTAAAGAATGGGAGAAAAATATACATATATGTTACATATGGACATTATCAATTCATAGAACCAAATCTCTAAAATCTATTTTCTATACACCATAATTTTTATTGTATAGTAAAATCTCTTACTTTCTTAATGTTAAGACAACTTTAAAGTCTAAGCGAGTTTTACTTTCATAATTAAACAATTTAAAAATTACATATTTTTATTGTATAGGTAAATCTCCAACTTTCTTAATGTTCAAAGGAATTTGACCTATATAATAGCACAATTTTAAAATAAGGATTAACGATTTATCTTTAAATTGATATTTCCGATCCGATTCCGATTTCTCTCAACTCCAAATACAATATTTTTCTTCTCTTTCCGACAATCTAACGTTATAAGGAGTTGACTCCTATAAGATTTAACGATTTTATTTTCAATACAATTGTGTTGTTTTAATATTTATAATAAAATTGCGTTTAGAATATTACATTATGGAAATATTTAAAAACAAGTAGGCATATGATTAAAAATGACTCAAACATAACATCTGATCCCGCTGGACATTGGCGTTGGTTCAGTTTTGTTTTTCTTGCTCCTGACAGAACCAGGACCTTCTCTAATAGGACCAAGTTTTCAACAAAAACAAGTGGAAAAATATATAAAAAAAAAAATGCGGAGAAGCAAGCAATTTTCATTGGCATAAATAAATAAAAATCAAATGAAATTAATTCCAACCAACATGGGCATGCAGTCCCTTCCACTCCACGTACACTCTTCCTTGCTTCAACCTCCTCTATATTTCTACATCCTTACCAATCCTTGGAACCCTGCCTCCCTTTCGCATCAGCAGATGCCCGACAGAGCGCAGCCAAGCAGCAACTGAGAGAGTAGCACACATAAAAGGCTATAAAATTAAATCAAATCAAATGAAATGCGCATATGTATGGCGTTTTATGAGATGCGCGGAGATGCCACTGTGGTGGGAGAAAGTGGAGGGAAAGTGGGGAGAAGCTGAACTGAGCAACAACCGAAAGGATTAAAGGAAACCACACAAAAGGCGACTTGGCAGCAAAACCTGCTACAGCATTCAGCAGTTGCTCGGTAACTGTCTCCACTCCAGACCCCCGTCCCTCCACCACTCTTCCACTCTTCTCATCATCTCAATTTCCAACCTACCCTACCCTGCCTACCTCCCTCTCTTTCCCCTCTCAACCATCTCTGTGCGTTTGCTTGGTGCGTTGGGTAATAAAATAAATCCACCGCAAAGCCGCTGCGGGTAGATTGCTTGGTTGACCCGAAACTCTGTGGCGCTCGAAGACAGCAACCTCCTCTACACCCCTCCCTAACACCCTCCCTCTTGAGCAGCCCCATGCCCCCTGGTGGAAGACCTAATCGTATGCTGACAGGAGTCGAAGAGTCGAGAGTGCAGTCAGTTGGTCACTTGGTCAGTTTCTGGCGGCTAATTTCGCGTTTTTGGCTCCTGTTGTTGATGCTTTCTCTTTGTGTTACTGTTGTTGCCTTCGGTTAATGTGGCTGCCATTTATGCTGCAATGCTGCTGGCAGTTGCAACAGACAGACAGAAATAGAGGAGTGACAGTGGGACATAGAGAGAGAGAGTGAGTGAGAGAGAGCTGACATTGTCGCATGATGTCCGAGTTGCCATTTCCTGTACAGATTTTCTATATGTCAAGCATACCCCTTCAGCGTTTATGTTACCCTCTCAATCTCTCCCTCTCTCTTGCACCCCTCGTTCTCTCTCACTCTCTCTGTCTCTGCGTTTGTCACTCGTTTTTGTGGTCATTTCAAATTTTCATTTCATTTGCCATAAAAAGGAAATTGGTTTTGTATGCTAGTTGCCTTTACCTCCAACTCCGACTCCGATTTAGACTCGGATTTCGACTCCGACTCCAATTCTGATTCTCTGTCTCTGTTCCATTTCCATGCCAAGAATTGATGTTGGGCAGTATGGTTATAGTTGGTAGGGGGCTGAAAAGTGCTTTAAGTTGACTGTCATTGCCTAACTAACTACATGGTCCGTCCGAGACAAACAAGCGCAAACACACAACAAGTAAAAACGCTATAGTTGAGTCCCCGACTCTGATATACCTGATCTTAACTTTATTATCAGGTATGTTCGTCAAATCTCTGTCAGCCCAAAACCAAGCAATAAATCCATTCAAATGTCAAAAACAAAAGATTTTAAAAAAACTTAACATCTATTGTTTAAATTAAAATTAATCTTTAAGTTGAAACCTGAAACAAACCGAGTGAAGCAGATTTTTGTGACTTCGAAAATACATCTTATCTCTTATTTAAAGGACATCGAAGGTAAAATTATTAAACCTATTCATTTAAGCTCTTTAGAATTTTTAGTATTGAACAAATTTTCAAGAAAAATTTACCGTTATATATATCCGATCTTGATGCAATTGCGTTGGATGAATAACAATAAGTTAAGTGTAATTTCACCATCAAGAAATTTCACCATATTAAATTTATTTTAAATATTGCAACCACTAAATGAGGGCTGTTGAATTTTGTTGGCGATGTCAGAAAACATTTTGATATTCATGGGAAATAATCAAATATTATTTTGAGCACTAAATTATAATTTTGTAGCTCTAATATTGTAGTAGCTAAAGGTTTTTATTCAATTGTCGAAAGCTTATGTGCCAATTTAATTGCTCTAGCTCTTATAGTCTCTGAGATCTGGACTTACATATGTACATATGTAGCTATATACATAGACTCGGCATTTACTCCACGAGTATCGGGTATAAGAAGTCGGATCGGCTGCCAAATGGCTACCTGCAGCGAGAGAGAGAGAGAGTGAGAGAAAGATAGAGAGTAAGAGAGAACCAAGGAGACTGAAGTAAAGAGAAGAGTGAGCTTAAATTTGTATTGTTTCTGGTTTAAAGGCTTTTGTCTGTGGCTTTCATTGCAGTCCATTGACAGCCCCAGGGAGCATGCCAGGCCATTCCAACAAGACAATAACAACAACAACAACAACAACAATAACACTTGGCCAAAAGACTCTCTGCTAGTACGAGAGTAGATGACGGGCATTGCCAGGTGAATTAAGCTGCCACTGAGCCATAAACGAAGATACACAAGCAGCAGAAGCTTCGTCAGCAGCAGTAGCTTTTCATTTGTCCATTTTCCACATTTTCTTCACTTGACCATTGCCTTGGTTTCCACCTATTTAGCTATGCATATAATTCTCATGCTCTCCCACTCTCTCTCTCTCACTCCGTCTCGTTCTCTTTTTCGCATCCGCTGCGTGTTGCAACTAACTTGAAAATTTTTATTCAATTTAAAATAAAGCAGGCAAAACAACAACAAATATTAAATTAAAACTCACAGACAGTAGCAGCGACTGTGCGTGGGTGTATGTGTGTGAGTGTGTGTGTGTGTGGCAAATCAGTAAGCGAAAAACACACACACACACACACCACAGGCACACAAGGAAACACAACAACAACAACAACAACAACAACAACAACAAAAAGCTGCGCAAAATTTTTTAGAGTTAAATTCAGGTCAGGGTTGCCAAGCACCGCGTTGCCAGAGCAGCCACAGCAGCAGCAGCAAGAACAACAACAACAACAGCAACAACAACAAATGCAACTGCATACAACAATGTGGGCAGACACACCGACTCTCACACACACACACACACACACACACAAGCACACACACAAATGGAACGCACAGCGAAAATTTAGTTCAAAGGCTTTGGGCACAAACAAAAGCAAAAGCTACAAAAAGAAGAAAAAAAGAAAACAAACAAAAAATGAGCAGAATATGAGTAAAAGCCAAAAACAAAATTACAATAAAAAGACCGACAACATCATGCAAAGCTCCATTATACAATAAACATTTAACTGCCGCCCTCAGAAAAATGAATTAAAAAAATTGCAAACATTGCGTTTTGGCGCAATTAAAACCCGCGATGATTTGAATAAATCAACGTAATCCAAAACAAAAAACATCTGCACAGCGCCCACCTGTGATGACAACAACAATAACTAAATAAAACTCAAATATTTATATTCACATATTTATATTCACATGGACAGGATTTAGATATTCAATTGACATTCGATATCGATTGTAATGCATTTCAAGTTATTTATCGAACAAGGATGATAGGTAAAGTCACACCCACAGTATCACATTCAGTTCACGTTGTATTAACCCAGGTGCTCTCATTTCTGTTCACACCAAGTGCCAGAAAATACAAATCCCCTTTACTCAAATTCGCAATAAAAAGAAAGGATGAGACATTTTTAAGAAAATTGTATTGTTATAATTACAATTATTAAATAAAATCATAAAATCATAAAAATAATAAAAGTTTAATAAAAGACCAAAACTTTTTCCATTTATATCCATTTTTGTTTAGCTTTCAATTATTTTTTAATTATTTAAGAAGTAATAAGTGAATATTTCGCATTATACATAATTATACATTGTGTTATTGAGAAATTAGAAATTCCCCTCGAATGTAAGCCAGAGTTGTATTTTTATTTGTCGGGGACTAATCGCTAAAATCATATTATCGATATATCTATCAATATATGTATATTATATATCCATCACGTGATCATTGATATGTTTTAGTCTATCTTGAGCTTTGTCGAATAAATAATCCTTTAATAGTTTAAAAAATATAATACTTGTAAGTGTTGTATAAGTATTTAATTAAAAAAATGTATTTGAATTCGTTAAACCAATATATTTCAAATAAATTAAATTATTTTAAATTTAATAAATTTGTATAAAAATGTATGACGCCGATGATATGGCGGTGGCATAATGTTCTAGTCCAGGATGTCATCTAGTTGGCAATTTTGTGGTCCAGAAAGGACAGGGAAGGAAGGTGCAGAGGTGCTTTTTAGCTGTATATTGCCATCGTTAGGACCCCACAGTCTGTGTGGCACACAAATAGCAAATTAAAGATTCCGGATTTGATATGATATTAAAACAAAAAACAATTTTAATTGTTATTATTATAAAGGGAGTGCTTGAAATTGACGCATTTGAACGTATGATTTTTTGCAAAACCGTTTTCCACCGAATACTATCCAATGTTTCACTCTAACATATTTCAACGAATCTTAAGAAGACAGCCTTAAAATTTTACCAGTTTCTTAAGTGGAGTTTTTAAAAACTTTTCAGCTTTTTCTAGCTTTTTTCAAATGCTGATCTAGCTCTGATGATTAGACAACGTTGCACTTATTTGTTATTGCAAAATGGCGTTACTCAATAGCCATATTAAAAATTGTATATCGAGATCGATTGATTGTTAACTTAGGTCACATTTAAATGTAAGTTATTGAGCAAAAAGGATGATATGGACATTGACGCCCACAAATCTGTATCTGTGCATATATTAATTAAATTGTTTAATATTTTATTAGACAATAAGAAAACAACTCGAATATTCATTCAGACGGAGCATTTACATGCAGTTATTGCGAATATGCGAATGTGCGGATTTGCGAATGCTGTATAAAGCGTAATAAAGAGTTGTGTGTAGACCAGACAACACACACTCACACACACATACACACAGAGCGAGAGAGAGAGAGAGAGAGTGTTCCCTATAAAACGCACAAACAGTTGGGGGGATTGGTCGGTTAGTGAGTCGCTTTTAGCTGGTCGTTTGGTGGGTCGGTTAGTCGGTCGGAGGACTCGCAATGCCAATATACTCATACTATTACTATGCCACGCCCAACGCCCACCCACATGGCATGGCAACTTATGAGGTCGCCTTTATTGCTATAGAAAAGGCAACGGAAAGGCATCTCACGATTGTCATGCAACCAGAAACGGATTTCACTTGAAGCTAGATAGTAGTATATACGATATACCAACTAACTGGATAGCTAGTCCCTTGATTTGTAGTTATATACTACAAGTAAGTTAACAGCAATTTAAACATATTGTCGAAAACAATTTACTTCAACGTTAAATATATTACTTATCAAATTTCAATGAGCTTTGACAAATTTGTAATACCCTGCAGTTGCGAGCAGTCTCCTGCACTTTGTGCATTCAAACTTGAAGTTGGCAATAAAGGATATTTAAACAGGTTTTAATATAAAAAAAAAAAGAATACAATGGTAAATAGTATTATATTTTTATTTGAAATAATTCAACATCAACAGATTGCATATATGTACATATAAATAAGAATTAATTTAAAATTTGCTGGACAACGAGCCGTATGCTTAATTTAGTCTCGACTCTATTAATTGGGTAATTAATTAGTTATTCAATATTGTTGTTGCTAAACAACAATAAAAGGTCGCTTACTCTATTTTCTTAAATTTTAATTATTTTTTCAATTTTACCAATTCTATTTGTATACAAATGAATTTAGAGTTTAAACAGTAACCAACTGATACTCCGCTGGAAAATAATTGAAGTATTTTCAAAGTTTAAAGTCTACAAGTCAAATTTGTTGTCTGTTCAGTTTTGTTAAAGTTATGCAAGTTTGAAGTCGTGATTGTCATTTCTTCTTTCTATTTTCCATTTTGGTCGCATTCAGTGTCATCTTGTTGTGCTTGCTTTACTAACTGAATGACTTTCTCTACCTTAGTCTCCTTTACACTGTCTTTCTTTCCACCCCACTCTTCTTCTCCCTTTATTCTACCCTTGTGGTTATGTTACAAGCATTTGGAATTTTACGTTCAATTGCATTAGGAACAAAGGCTTTTGGGCGAGTTGTTTGCTCAGCCTCAGCCTTCCACGTGCCACATCAGTTGTTGCTGTTGCTGTTGTTGCTGTTGTTGCTGTTGTCATTGTTGTTGCTGCTGCATGTTATTGCCGCTGTTGTAGCTGTTGTAGCTGCAGCTTAACTTCTTTGCATAGTTATTTGTGCGCGTAGCTCATTGAAATTTTCGGTGCCGTGAACAGTGTTTGGTTTTGGGTTTCTCCTGTCAGCATGTGTGTGTGTGTGTGTGTGTGTGTATGGGTGTTTAGGTGTATGTGTAAGTGATTACATACATACATATTTCTCTTGTAGGTCTTGAAATTTGTGTTGCTTAGTAAAATAAAAAAGGTCCACTCTTGAGTGCGAGGTGAACTTAATAAGTATTTGATTAAAAAATACACTCACTAGTTTATAAAAAACATACACATTATATACAAATAAATGTGACTATAAAGTCTATTACATATGTACTTGCGAGGTGCGTAAGTGAAGTAAGCAGTATTTAAAAAATAACCATGTGTTTCAAAAATTGTAAGGGTCTATATTAAATATCAAATATGCACATTTCGATACTCATGAAGTATGAAGTAAGTCATGAAGTATGTATTGATATTTTAGATCAGTATTGATAATAACGGAATGAATAAATATTTGTAATTTATAAGTCCACTATAAAATGGATGTCCCTTTTTCTTCATATACATAATAACAAAAGGCAATCACCATCATAAAACTACGGAAATTTGTTGGCAAAGAATTAGTTTGATTTCAACTTTGTTACTTCATTTGAAACGGTTAATTTTGAGAAACGTTTCCGGTTCAAGTTCCAATATAATCCCTTTTACCAATTCTTTAAAACTAAACATTACAAATATCCATCTTCAATTTGTAATTTGTTTAAGTACTTAAAGTACCTGTGCTTTTTTAAAAATAAAGTCATGCTAAGATCGATGTTTATGTTTTCAGTTAAGTAGTTAAAAAGAGTCCATTTCAATTTTAATTTGTTAAAACAACCTTTTGTTTAGTATTTCTAGTAATTGATGTGGTTATGTAAAACATAATCATTTTGTTACAAACTATGATTTAAATACTTATGAGTGATTATAGTAAATTGATTAGCAGCTAATGCATGAATCAGCGAATTTATTTTTACCATTATTGAGTTACTGATTGAGTCGATTGAACTGATTTATTGCCTCTTCCTGGCATTCTGTGGAAAAGAAATGTCAAGTTATATACATTTATGTGCATATTCGGAACTCAAAAAATGTTACCGTTCTGAAATAGACTTTAGCACATCCTTTTTCCAAATTGTTACGAAAAACAATAATATGCCCTGAGCAGATAGAATTAAATCAATAAAAAATTCAAGGGTGTCATTATGGAACTTAAACAATATGGGGATCATGTTAAACATGTCAAGTAACCAAATCACTCCTGCAATTGCAAAAAACCGAAAAAACATGGCGAAACTGAAAGATAGTCATTATTAGAATATAATAATTAGAGAAACTATTTTTATCATTATACTCTGCTTGATTTATCAAATTCTTTTGACTCTCGAGGCTGTTCCACACACATTCCTTGATCTTTCTGTTCTCTACGTAAATGTGCCTTGCCGTTATAATTGAAAGCGTTAAGTTGATAAATATTGCCAGAAATATTGGGCCAGCATTGATCATTATTGCATACCACTTGTCAACTGTTTAGAATTGTTTAATTTAGTTATTATACTTATATATTTATTTATTTGAAATTATCAAACTCACTATAGTACCAGCAGTAATACATATCATCACCAGGATACCATTCCTCAAAATTATAGAAACATGGCATTACTATGAACGTATTTTTAACTAATCCCATGATCAGAAGAAACACTGCAGCAGTGCTCCAAACGAAGATATGGTATCTATGCAGGCTGATCTTGTATGTAACGCCCAAGTTCTTGAAAGTCTTCCACATAATATGGTTAATGATCAAGAGCCAAAGAAATTCGGTTAATAAAGTGTAATGCTTACAGTAACCTATTAAATAAATTATAATATTAAACTGATCCATTTAATTATGACATTGAACTTACCTATCAAATAACAAGCTACTTTTGAGACCAAACCATCCCGATAAAGATTCTCAGCCCACTGTATTAGGAAGCTAATGCTTAGGCAAATAAAGTAGCATACGCAGCATTTACTATAGATTGAATTAAACTGTGGCAAGTACAGATACACAACAATGATAATACCCATGCAAAATACTGATATAACTCTAAGGGCATTATGTAGGTCAACTAAAATTATAATAGGATGTACATAGTATAACATTTAAAAGGATCTTTTATGATAAATGTCTTACGGTTTTCAATTTTAATGCCCTTGGTTCGGTTTCTTTTGATTCCCTTGTACATACGTTCGAAATAGTTTTTTGAAACACTAAGTGATATGAGGCAGCTATCCTCCTTTTGTAGGTCGCTCCTAGTCGCCAGATCGATCAATTTTCCATTCTAATTAAAACCAATATTATTATTAAATTGGCTAAGGCAATAGTCGAATTCTATTGGACCTCAAATCGTTTCCATTGACGTTGAGTCTGTTCATAATTGCCTTTGTCCTCAACGACCTCGCAAGATATTTCAAAAATGCCTTGTACTGCGAATTCATTTAGCTCAATTGCCTCAACATTGTGATCATTATGAAGTAATAAATCCACGGCAAAATGGCGTATAAACTTGTCTGGTTCACAGCAGAAAACCAAAACGGATTTCATCTGGCAGAGATATCCTGTCGGAAAGCTTGAAATCTGCACAGATCCGTTGGCCGATCTATAATCGGAGTCGGAACACCCGGGAACACCAGCTATTGTATCCATTATAATAATCAGTATAATAAGCGCATAACTTAATTTCCACATTTTCAACAATATAAATGTAATCCGCTATACCATATACTAGTATAACTAGATGTAACAATTTCTATATGTTTTCGAATAACAAAATTAACGAAAACGAGCATTTAGTTGTGCTTTTTCCAACGCTCCAATGTAAACTAAAGAATTCTAAATTACGGTTTCATGTTAATTACAATACATTGTTGTTTCAAATTGACTCAAACATTTGCAGTTGTTTCTTTCTTGCGGTTTGCAACTGACTTTATTATGAACAATCAGATTTCTTTCATTCAAATATGAGTTGTTCACACTTGAAATATTTTTAATTTTCTGATTAGTTTTATCCGTCATAAAACATACTGTCCACAAGATCGTTCGATTGATCAGGATGAGTTGAAATATCTCGAAAGACTGCAAAATTAAAGGTTGATTTTCCAGCGAACAATGAATCATTCTGTTGATTAGTCAGTTAATCAATGTCAGTCAATAAATTAATCAGTCAGTCAATAAATACATAAAACAGTCTGTTAATCATCTATCAGATAATCAATTCATCAGCTACTCAGGTTATCTAACAATCTGTCAGTCAATAAGCCATCAAAGAGTCAATCAATCAAACAATCATTCATTCTATTAGTCTGTCAATCATTAAATTCAAAAATTTAAATACATATTATGAATTTTTAATATCGATAAATATGTAACGAAAAATTGGAAATGATCCTATTTATTATTACGATCTATAGGAAAAAAATCTCTTATAAATGGTGGGAATTTGGACTCACTGCATCAGCTGTCCCAGCTCATCGAGTAAGGTCTGCCAGCTGAAACCCATGCGACCTTCGGTCAACAACAGCCGACATCTGTCGGGAATATGCTGGAAAAGACGCTTGAACGGACCATAGCGTTCCAGGCACTTGGCATCCCCGAGCAGGATTAACTTGTGCTTGGCACGAGTGATGGCAACAGTGAGACGTCGTTGATCCTCAAGAATTTCCGCCTCACGCGACCGTTCCATATCCTGCCCAGCTGCAGAGCCACCCGTCTTAGTACAGCTATATATAATAAGATTCTTATCGCGACCCTGATACTGATCCACCGTATTGAACTCGACCTCACCAAGATTTTTGCCCAGTTTGCGCAAAAGTTCCACCTGGGCACGGTAGGGAGCAATGACGCCAACACGAGAAGCATCATAGCCAGCGTCGAGAAGTTGATGCAGCAAATGGATTACAATTGATGCCTCACAAAAGTTGGTGTACTTTGGCCTTCGAAGGGTTCGATTAGGCAGCACAGCTGGCTCGGATTCTCCATAGTGCTGCTCGATGGAGACGCTAGTCTCTTCCAGCTGCTTGGAACGGGCAACAAAGTCCAGACAGCGCTGTGAACAGTCGGATGTGTCCAACAACAGCACCGCCTGCTCCAGATGAGTTTGCAAAGCCCGCTGTGCCCAAAGACAGGCATTCTTGAGAGGATCAAGCTTCAGTTTGGCAGTCTCCACCTTCTCGTTGGCACACTTCAATGCCTGGCCATAAGTCAACTGATTGGCCAGTTTGGTGATGCTGCGATTCATGCGATACTGCAAAGTGAGCACCGCTGTCGCCTCCTCACAGTCAAGACGCTGAAAGAGCGTCTCATCGGCGCCACGAGCACGTGCCTCACGACTACGCAACAATGGAGGCAACTGCTCAGGATCACCAACAAGGATGAACTTGCTGCAGTGGCTCAAAGAACGCAACACCGTCGGCTGAAGCACCTGCGTTGCCTCATCCACAATACAATAGTCGAACTTTCGATGCTGGAACAACGCATGTCCAGCTCCCAAACAAGTGACACCCACAATGCTGGGCTTTTGCAATGCTTCCGTCAACTGTTCCACAGTCTTACAGTTGACGGTCAGCCTTGCCTCGCTTATCTCCTGCAATTGCGGATGTATCCTTGCACTGTTGCCGAGTCGCAACAAGGGAAGATCATATGGTAGCAGACGCAACAATAGATTATCAACAGCAGAATGAGTTTGGGCAGTAATCAGGACACTCCGTTCCAGCAAATGCAGCAGACGCACAATGGCCACCAGTGTTTGTGTCTTGCCAGTGCCAGGCAATCCCTTAATCAGCAGATATGTGTTTGTGGTAAGTGCACGCAATGCTGCAGCTTGTTGTACCTTGTTGAGGGGTCGCAAAATTGGTCCACCTTTGCTGCCAATCACACGAGGCAATACCTTGTGCTGCTTGGGTGGCGTCCTGGCAACCACAATGGAACGTAGTTGAGCTGCCCGTTCATCTGCCGCCAGCAGCAGACCAAGATTTGTGTAATTGAAGCTAGCAAAGCTCTGCGATTCATGTTTGTCCATAATGAACGTTTCCTGCGCATAACGCTGGCCAAGATCACGTTCTAGCTGTAGGCACAAACTTCGTGACTCCAAAGATGTTATATAACCGGCGGCAATGGCCAATCTGGACCTGCTGCTAATGATCACATACTCGCCTAACTCGAACTGCAAAGTAAATAATATTTGAAGATTTTTCTATAACAAAGATTTCAATTAAACACTTACCCCGCTGAGAGTCAAGTTGATTTCTTTATCCGCAACTGGCGACAGTTGCAACTTGTGCTCATAGCGTCCATTCTGGCAGCTTGTCTTGTGCCTCTCGGTCAGCTGGAGCTCACAGATTGCGCGGCCTTGCTGTTGTCGTTTTGCAGGTGTCTCTGTCCAGAGTGTGCGTTGGTGAGGCGACTGACGTGACTGTTGATCCTCCAGGGCCAAGAGTCCACACCAATGTATCACATACTCATGATCCGCCGGGCAAAGATGCTCCAAGACTTGTGGCATAAGACGACGCAAGGGATGAGAGCTGCTCAGCTCCAGATTGGCATCTGTGCTGGCAAAGCTGCAACAGAGTGTGGCATAAGCACAGTTGCCACACGCACTATGATGCGAGATCGGATCGGGCAGCTGAAAGGGCTGCAAAAGCTTGTCCGGCTGCTCCACCACCGACAGCGATTCGCCAGCCACAGGAAGCTGCACATCACGTGTTAGAAAGTGCGCCAGATCATTACGAAGCAGGACAAGATCCCTTTGTTCATTTCGTCCATCAGGGACTTCACGCACGATGCCTTCGCGTAAATAGAGCAATAATCCATTGCGCGTCTCCTGGCCCAGAGCAGAGTGCATCAGCTCGTAGAGCAACAGCTGACCCTTGTGCTCCATGGAGAAGCTGGCACGTCCAGTTTTCAGTTCCAAAGGAATGGGTTGCTTTTGGTTTCGCACACGCACTGAGACATCCACTTTGCCCTTGAGTCCTAGCTGGGGCACCCAGAGGTTCTCTTCAATGTCGTGAATCTCCTCAATGCGCCCTTTGTACATCTCTTTGGGCATCATTGATGGCGACACACCATCTATATACTGTGCCACAAACGAGACAATGGGATCGACAAACTTATGAAGTTGCAGTTCAATCTCGGCACGGCTTAGTTGACCAGAATAAAGCATCTGTGCGAGGGATGCGCTGTGCAGCATTTGCTGCAGTGCATCCAACACCTGTTCGTGGCTACGCAAGCGCTGAGACAACACTGTCTGCAGCAGCTCATGGACCAGTGTGCCAATGATCATCTTCAAACAAGATAGAATTTATAAGCAACTCGAAGAGCAGCAGGGATTAAACGGACTCACCACAGCATTGGTGCCATCCACACCGCGAAAACGATCCTGCAGCACCGCCTTCCGGCGGCAGAAGAGTGATCCCGTCACAGTGGTGCTGGATATTAGCAAATCCGGATGTATCACACAATAACCAAACTCCTTATTGATCACATAGCTGGAGAGCGAAGGCTGCCATTCGGCTTGTAGTGATACAAGATCACCTGGCTGTATGTGCGTATGATTCCAGGGCGTCTGTAGGTGACAGACAGCTGTTGCTGCCTCTGTAGATCCATCATCGTCACCCATATCCTTATCCTTGATCAAATGCAGCACAAGATCCTGTGTTTTCAGCAAACGTTCCACAGTACGCACAACACAGCGCTGCCAACTGCTCAGATCGAGCTTGTTTGCCGTCACAGCAGCATCCAGTGCACTCAAATCAAAATCATCGTCGTTGTCTAACAGAAATCCATAATTCTCCTGCTCGACCGGCAAATCAGATTGCACGTCGAGATTGATATGAGTTTTGTACTTTTTTGACGAGGCGGGCACATTATCCGCTTTGCTAGGCGATAGCACACGCTTAGCACCCTGCATTGCTGCATTGGTTTATTTATAATTCCTTTTAATTTCACTAGATATTCATTTAACGAACATACTTATAAAATTGCGCCAAAATTTACCAATCAGTGTGTACACACCACTTGTGCTGAATAAATAGTTATTCATCGATCAATGGTGCGTGAGTGACGTGCGCATGAGCACGCAGCTCGATATTTCACAGTAGTCGATATAAGATATAATTCGATATATTTCCTTTAAATCATCTAATGGTCCATGAAGTTCGATTAATAACGACTTCGTTTAATTTTTGAGTACTTGTAACGGTGCGATTATTTTTAAATTAGAAATTTAACAAATATTTAACGGATTTTTGAGGTGCTCCTCGTTAGTAGAAATATACACATGTACGTATGTATGTGTATTTTATCCATTTGTATATGAGTGCATGCGTTTGTGAGTGTGGGTCTATTTTCATTTTGCCGCCTGCACTTTTTGCTTATTTGTGTACTTTGCATTGGCTTTTGGTTTTGCCTTCAGACTTTCGGCTACGGCGTCACTTTGCTTTGCGACCTAACAGTAGTTGTTGTTGTTTGCATGTTATTGATGCTTGCCTCCCGCTTTGTCCGTGTGTGTGTGCTTGTGTATGTTCATTTCTTGGCTTTTTATATTTTGTCAATTGTGTATATATGTATGTGTGTGCGAGTAGGTGTGTCTGTGTTTGCTCGCCTGACAAATGGTTTGTTTTTTCCTGCTTCTTCACATTGTGCACTGTGCTGTGTAGTGGCCACTTGTATCCCTCCCCTTCCCTTTTGTCAACCAACATTTATGTATATTTATACATTGTATATGTATCTTTTTGCATACTATCAATTTGCAGGCTCTGACTGCCAATTAAACGAAATCCATTGCCTGCTTTTCAGCTGAAAAACAGTGCTGCCAAGCGACAGTTTGTTTTTAGAATTAATGAATTAAATAAATTAAGGGAGAAGAAAATATGTAAATGCTAGGAAATTCGGAAAATTCAAGTTCATTGATATAACGAATAGATAACTTTAATACATGTTTCTCCCATTGAATTTTTTATTCAAATTTTAAATATTTATGCATTTTTATTTCACTGTGCAAATCCTTCTTCTTGTTTAAGGCCTCGTTACACTCGTTGCAAAATGGGCGCGAAATTAAAGCCTCCATATTTTTCAGCATTTTTCTAATATGGAGTTTTTAAGTAATTTATCTAAAAATGCAGTACAAAACAACACATACTCGATTAATTGTATTTTGTATTGTAATTTTATAAATTATTTAGAGAAAATGCTGAAAATAAAGAGGAAAATGTGCATTTGTGGAAATGAAAAATATTTTATTCAAAATAAATCCTGTCCTTAATATTATGTATTTGTCAAAATTTCTATACTAGGTAATCCATATGTACATTTATGAAGTTGTGAAAAAGTCAATTTACACAGATCTGCCGTCAATGGCCCGAAACAAGAAGAAACCAAAAAAATATCAAAAACACAACCAAAGCAAACCAAGTGTGCCTCCTCTCCTTCCTCATCTCTACCGGCAGCCTCTTCCACTGTTTGCGCACTTTAACTGTTTTTACTGTCTGTCTGCAGCCCCGTTCCGGCCCCCTTTCACCGTCCTTTCTCTCCCCTCGTGTGCTGCGTTAGCCCATTCAGCGGGCAGAGGCTCTTCAAAAGCTGTTTGAAGTTCCTTTTATTTTTTTTCAGTGTGTGGGGGTGTGTGTGTTTTTGTGTGCCTCTTAAGTGGCAACTACTTTGCACCTCAGCTGTTCACACACACGCACACACGTTCGTAAATACGCATGTGTGTGTGTGTGTGTGTGTGTGTGTGTGAAAATTGAAGTGCTGCTGTGTTTGCGGCCTTGAGCCTTTTTTTGCACCTTGGCATAGATGTTTCAGCTAGAGCTGAATATACATATGTATGTATGTGTGAGTGTACACCATACTTCATCCACTACTTTCTCCTTCTGTGTGTGTGTGTGTGTGTTTGCAGAAATTATTAGATGCAACGCTGCGTATACGCAATTTATATAATCAGCCTGCAAAGAGCGCAACTAAAACTGTTTTTTCTTGGTATTTTAATTTCTTTTTTTGAATCAAACGTGACGGACTGACCATATCTCCCCCACTCTTCTTTACACCCTTACTCAGCACCCCTCTTATAAGCCTACTAAGCATTTTGGCCAACAATTGTTGGTTGCAATTATTTGTGCAGTAAAAACAAATTTTATATGAATTGTGGCGCCAAAAACAGTAACAACAATAACATTCATTTTGGGCTCATAATTTATATTTCTTATGCATGTATGTGTGTCTGTTTGTGTATTTATATGTTGCGGCTGTTTTAATCAAGCGAAATTGTTTAATTTACGATCTGAATCTATGTGAATGTGTCTCTTTCTCTGCACAGAGCGAAAAGCTCAAAGCCTTACATTTCAAACCTGATTTCTCTCTCGAAATGAAAGTACTAATGTCAAATATCTTGATCTAAATTTAATTACTCTCGAGTATCGCTAATGCAAATAAGGAATGTTCATATTTTTTCTGTTAAATATAGTCCTAATTTATCAGATTCCATTTAACTTTTAGCAAACAAGCACAAACCACTTGGGAATTCTAATCAAAACGAACGTAAAAATTTGTTCTGTCAGTATATGCTCTGAAAATTCGTTTTGATATGCTTACATAAGTAGATATGTATATAATACATTTTAGAAAATAAAATTATACCCATTAAATATTTTCTTTTAAGCAAAACAGAAAAGACAATAGACAATATTGATTTAGACATTAACTTCTTTATTATTTATAATGTATTCGAGAACTTGTATGTTAATACTTAAATCAATTACAGATTTTAGGAATCGCAACTACTAAATTCGAGCTTCATTTTTCTCTCTCTGTATATGTGTGTGTGTGTGTGAGCCACGCCTATTGCCCGCATTAGAGACTAATGATTAACGAACTTATGCAGCAGCTTCTTTCACACACACACACACACACATATACCCTGGCAAACCAGGACGAGTTCATGGGTGTCCACTTTAAAGCTCAATGCAGAAGGGATCAAAGGGGACAGGGTCGTGTGGGAAAGATGGTAGGGGTCGTAGGTGAAGGGTGTTTAGTTGGGTTTTTGGGGCTTGTGGCTGCCAGTTTAAATTGATGCATGTGCAGCGGCACGTTCCGGCGGCTTCGGCGCAAATCCCCGGCACAACAGACGCCAAAGCCACAAGGGAAAACCAATGCAGCCTCCTCCCTGGCGATCAAAGTGGGAGTTTGCTGAGCAGAGAGGAGTGCTGGAGGGGCACGATGAGAGGGAAATGGGTATTTTGCTTGAGGGCAAAAAAGTCGCACTATTTGAAAAAGCAGCATCGATATGTTATTTGCATGTGTCGTGGGCGTGGAGGCAGCTGCAACACCAACAACAACAGCAACAATAACAGCTACAACACCAACGGGAACTGCAAATCCCAATACCACGGCAACTTTTAGCAGGCAGCCAGTTTACAGCAAGCGTGTAACTTTCTCAGCAGGTTTATGCATGAATAAAGTGAAAAGCTACAGGCACACACACACACACGCTCGCAAAAATGCCAAGGATGTAGTCAGCTTAGCACGAAGGGATGTCCAAATTATGTATGTAATTTTAAAATAGTACATATATATATCAAACCCTAAAGATCGTATTTACGTTTGTCACTCGAACTCGAACAAATCAAACAAATTTTCTATAATTCGAGTAACACATATGTACTTTCTACAAGATATTTTACAGTATTTAAAACATCAAAGTCAAGATAATTTAACAAATATATATCAGTCCGTTCACTACACTCTTTTCGCTAAGCTATTTTTTACGCATTTCTTAACATTTCTTAACATTTCTTAACATAATAATCAAAGTATAGTCTTACCAAAGGACCAGACCAAATCCATATCTATTTTATTCTATGAAAAGTTCCACAGCCCAATTCAATCCCAAGCAACAAAAGTGAATGCTTTGGTAATTTCAGCCCACCTTCATCGAAACTTGGCTTTATTTTATAGATTCTATTGTTCCGATAATATTTGATTTTAATGAATCAAAATTAAGAAAAAAGTCATTAAATCAGAATGTTTTACACACAGAGTGTGTGCAGATTTCAGAATCAAAAAATGAATGGATTTGCATTTATATGGGGGAGGTTGTACTTCCTTTCATACCCCTTTGCTTACGCCCTTGCACAGCACACAACATACACACTTTCATGGTGTATACATATGCAAACAAGCCAAAAACACACACACACAAACTACATATGTATATTTGTACATTCAAGAGAAGCTGCCGTTTCATGTCCCATGTTCGCATAATCCAGTCGCATATGTTGCTTGAGTTTCGCAAAAGTTGCATTTTATTTAGTGCTTGGTTCCAAGGCAACACAACACACACATATATGGGTATGTCACAACTAATGCCAAACTGCAAATTCGCATTAGTGGCTGTCGTTGCGCTTGCAAATGGAATTTTGGCTCGTTAACCCCCCAAATGCATCAACATTAATTTAACAAGACTCAATACAAACATTCAAAACATTCTTCATTTTCAAAAAGTAGCGCTCAATTACATGTTAGCCCTGCCAACTTGTGTGAACAGCTAGTCGGCATGCATATCGATAACAACAACAATTGAGAAGTTGCTGACGGTGATAATCTCTTAATTTGGAGGGCATGTCAAAGTCCCAAAATATATATATTTTTTTAAGATTTTTATTACTGGTCGCTTTAAGGTATCTTATTTTATATTTGAAATTTTCATGTTATCTAATAAAGATTGAAGCTGCATTTAAAGTTACGGTTGATAATATCGCACAAGTATCGAGAAAATATCGAAAACGATATTGTCGCCAGAGAATATATCGTATACAAATATATCTTCCTGATAATATATCTATCGATATATCGATATATCAATATATTTTCAACAACACACATCAGCTAGAATAACAGAAAAACAAGCAAAAACTAGAAAGAAAAGCAGAGACAATTGTACAACAGCTTACTATTATTAGATATGTCTGCGGCTGGAGTCGATGACGAGCTAAGCCCTGCTGCTGCCGAGGCACAGCAGCAGCCACAGTTGCCGTCGTCGTCGTCAACAACGGCTGCAACAACAACAGCAACAACAACAGCAGCAACGATAGCAGCAGCAGCAGCAACAACAACAACGACACCAGCCGTGGCTGAAATTGCCGCATCCAGCGTAAGTTGTTGGCATTTGATGACGACGACGAAGACACGTCAACGTGTTGTGTTGTTTATTATTGCAAGCAGTTCTGTATTTTATTGCTTCAGTTTGAAGTTGTTGTGTTTGTTTTCTTATCATTATTCTTGTTTGTTTACGCCCTTAAGATACGCTCCGGTTTGGCAGAGTTGGAATTGCGATCCTCTCAAGTGCTGCAACGTCTAGAGAATGTAAAAGCCGTGCCGGGTTCACCAAATAAAGTGATTCCTGAGAACAACGACAGTAGCATCGATGGAGACAATCAGGATCGGGATCGGGAGCGAACTTCAGCAGCGGATATTGTGCTGTCGACACAGCTGCGACAGGAGCATCGTGTGCCCTCAGATATATTGAAATCCCTGGAGCAATTGGTGGCCTACTCGGACAGCGATGATGATCCTGAATTTCCACTGCCCGCGCTGGATGATGTTTCCCATTTGGCGCTCATCTCGCATAGCATTGTCGCCTACCTATCGCATTTGGATCGCCAGCATCTGTTGCGTGTGACGAACAGCATTTCAGGCGATGCCACACGCTGGCTAGGAACTCTGTTTCATTTTCCCAATGCCGCAAGCAGTTTCCATTCGGATAATGCCGATGCCGTCCTGCGAACCGTTCGCCTGGCCATTGTCGCCCGTTGTCCAGGGTATCTGGAGGGTGGCATACCAGCTCTGGCTCATCCTTGTTTCTACATCTCGGAGAACACGACTCCTGTTCGTTTGCAATATGCCTGCCGTCAGCTAGGCATCTCTTTGGATGCTATTAAGGTCATTCCAGAGGACAACAAGTATGGAACTATGGATTTAACTCAACTCCAGAAACAAGTTCAACTCGATCTGGCCGCCAGTCGAACTCCCCTGCTCGTTGTGGCCGACATTGGTGCCTCACTCTGCGGCTATGTGGATAATCTGCAACGTTTGCGAGATGTCTGTAAGGCCCACAACATGTGGCTTCATGCTAGCGGTCATGGCTTGGCCGCACTCGTATGTGCCCAGCATCCGGGCAACGTTCACGATGTCCTGCATTCGATGGCCCTTAATTTGGGGAGCTGGCTGGGTGTGCCTAGTCTGCCCATTGTCCTGTTGCATCGTCCGCTACAGAATAGCGCACTGAGTGCCTTCGAATCGGATCCAATCCTCTCCAGGCGATTGAACGCCCTCTCGCTGTGGACCAGCCTGCAGGCGCTCGGCAAAAAGGCAATTGCCGAGCGATTGCACGTGGCATTCCAGACATGCAGTATTCTCTTCGAGATCGCCTCCAAATGCGAGGGGATTCGTGTGCTGGTAATGTGACCTATTTCTTCTAAAATATCGAGCCCTAATCGTAAATTACTACAGTTCAACTTTTAAAGAAATTTGATTTAAAAATAATTTGAAGGCTTCTATTCTTCACTTCTATTCTCTTTAAATTTGAGTGACAGTTTAATCTATATTTATCCTCGACTTAAAACTTAATCCCTTTTGTAACCCAACCCAGTCTTAAATCTTTTATTATTGTTTTCCCATTTGCATCTTTCATGATATTACTCTCAAAACTTAAATCCTTTTGTGTCTTGACAATTCTAACTAATTCCACTCTCTAATCTCTTCATCCTTGAACCATTTAGAGTCATACGCCTGGGGCTCAAACGGGCGTCGCTTTGTCGGACATTATAAACAGCGCCTTTGATGTGAACGCCTTGTTTGATGCAGCTGCTCCCGTTGTGGTTTATCAATTCGATGGCAGCACAACCATTCCAATTAGTTCTGGAGCCGTGGAATCCACTGCCGAAACTGGGCTCAAGCCTTTGGAGAAAGTTAACAATGCCTCGTATTTTGATCGTCTAAACTCTTGGCTCGGCCAGATCCTACAACGGGATTGTCCCAATGTAAGTAAACCATACCGATTCTCATTTATTATACCCTTGCAGAGGTTTTTAAATTTTTGTAGAGGTCCGTCTTTTTGCTGCTGGTAATAGTTTTGTTACAATCACCCAAATCAGATTCGATCTTTCGAAAATTCAATCTGACAAACTTTATTGTGTTTGGAGATATTTTTACAACTCCCCAACTAGTTATTATATACCAAATGAACATAAAACATTTCCAAAAATGGTACTTCTTGTTATAAATATTAATTTTTTATTTATTAAATATGGAGTATTAGCTGACTCGAGGTCTAATTTATAAAGATCATTCACCGACAGTAAGAAACTCAGTAACAAGTCAAATTCAGCTTTACATCTATTTTATTATTTTGTTCCTTTAAATTCACTACTGGTTCTAACGGAGCAAGAGTGATACAAAGCTTGGATCAAAGCAAAATACCATGTATGTAATCAATTAATGTTGTCTTATGCACTCTGATCGCATTTGGTTACAATCTGACTACCATGTCAATTAACTTTCATAGAAACAATCGATCGAAATTGAATACAGAACCCTGTAAAGGGGTCAGAAAGCTTTCTTTTCTAATTTCAAATGGATATCTGTTGTTTTTTAGTTTGACTTTGAGGTGATTGAGCATCCAACGCATGGCAGTTGCATTCGTTACTGCCCCTTGGAGCTAGGATTGGGCGAACAGCCGCCTAGCTCCGAAAATCTGGAGAGTTTTGCGCAAAGTTTAGAGGCGCACGTGGATATACTACGGGCGACGATCAAGCACAAGGCGCGCTTTATACATTTGGTTGATCGGAGCGAGGTGCTGAGGCTGGTGCCACTCCCAGAATGGGCGGGCATGGGCGGTGTGCGATTTGTGCCTGAAGGCTGGGAATCACTCCTAACGGATCAGGCCAAAACCGAGCTGAATAAGCTCAACATTGATCTGGTGGAGGCTCTTAAGTCAACGGACAATGCCTTCTCGCTGGGCGAGGGCACCGATGGTTTAATCTGTGTGCGTTTTGGAATGGTTACCCACGAGACGGAGGTGGAGGAACTGCTCGATTTGGTTGTCACCGTTGGCAAAAGCGTGCAGGAGAATTCACGGGTTTTGGACACCATGTCCGAGATTGTGAAGAAGGTAAGACAGCGAAAAATCATATACTTATGTATGTATGATGATTAATTTAATATTTTTTATAAAATTTCTCAAAATTAATCATTATTATTGAAGAAAATACTTAATACTATTTAATTTATACAATATGTATAACTTATATGATTAAGTTTCTGAATATTCAGCAATCAATGATTGCATTACCGATTTGATTGCAAAAATTAAAACTTCCAATCAATTTAAGCAAATGATTGCAATTAATTTAAAGATTGATTGATTGATTGAGCGATTGTTACTCCTGTTATTGTTAATGTCTTGTTGATCTTGTCCAGGGTATCGAGGCAGCCACAGCGGACTTGCAGCGCGAGTCGGAAGAGAAGCTCTGGCAGGAGGGAATACTGCGCCATGTGCCAGTTGTGGGACGTGTCTTCAATTGGTGGTCACCGCCTGCCAAGGAATCGGGCATCAAGGGGCGCAGCCTTAACTTGACCCAAGGTGTTGTCGAGAGTACAGAAAATATTTACAAGTAAATTTATCTTTCTATTCTTTAATTCTTGTCGCCTGCCTAACGCTTCTCATTTCTTTTAGATATCACATGCAAATGTCGGGAGAAACATCTCATCAGCTGCCGGCAAATCGTTCGCCACCAACGCCCATGATACAGACACCTGTGGTATCAACAACGACACCACCTGTATTTCCCACTGTGGAGCCTGTGACTGGCGAAGCAGCTGAATCGACAACAGCTTCGGATGCAGCAGCAGCAACAACAGCTACAACTGGAGGGCAACAAACTACAGTGGCAACAACGACAACGACAAATGCTGTGACTGGCAACCATGTGGATCACGCTAGGACCATTAGCCAGAGCAGCGCTGGATCATCGTCAGTGCCGGAGCTGGTGGCGGTCAATAGTGCAATAAACAATAATTAAATGTCGCACAAGGCGTATTCTGCTTATGAAGGACAACGACAGGCTGCTTAGAAAAATAAAAACCACACGCCCCTTGCTTTCCCCATCTCTATGACCCCCGATAAAACCTTAAGTATATTTAAATAACCAAGAAACTTTAATAACAAAATGAAGAAAAAACTCCAAATGCAATTCTATAATTCCAAAGAAAAATCTTAGATGTGGGCAGGATCGACAAGGAAAGTCCTCAACGGACTAACAATCGAGTGTCCTGCCAAAATATTGCACGTTTGCTTTTATATCTACATATACACATATATATTCTTAATCAATCTATTGTATTATCTTTTATAAACTTATGATGTATTCCCTTCAACTTTTTTTTTTTTATAAATATTATTGTTTATGTGCTACATTATTGTTGATGTTGTTGTTCTCTGAGCTTTCTATTTTCGATATATATTTTTTAAAAAAATTGGTAAAAAACATATTCCAATTTCCTTTCTTTTATCTTTATTATTATTATGCAAGTACCTATAACTGAATCATTGAGAAACGCAATTAACTCTAGCAATAATTTGCACTACTCTAATCTAATTTTGTTTAGGCGCTAAGTGAAATGCAAAAGCATACAATACAAGCATATACTTAAACAAAAACAAAAAACCACAGGATAAAATAACAAAAACTAAAGCAAACATATATACTTTTATGTATATATATAAATAAAATATAAAATTTAACAAAATATTTATATAAATTGATAAATATATTTATTATACAAGTTGAAATAAAGTATGCTGCTGAAAATGTGCACAATGATAATGAACATCAATTAATTTTATTTACTATTATTTATGAATTTTCATGATTTCATTTATGTATGTTAAGAGCGAAAGAGATAGACTAGCATATTGCTGGACTGCTCATTTTCAATGAAAAATTCTGTGTTCGAGGTCTTTGATGCATTGGAAAGCACTGCTTGCAAGCAGTTGAAATAACTGCTTGTTGTCAGCACTGCGTAAATTTTGGTGTGTATAACTTTCCTGTTTTTTAGCAATTTTAATGAAATCCGATCCGAAAAGCTTTATTAAAAAAATTGAATGGTTGTCCACAAGGATACTTACTCTTAATCACATTTCCACGCATTTACAGGGTATAAAAGCCTGCAGTATTAATATATTTTGTGTTATTGCATCCCAAACCCATTTCGATGAGGAATAAAAAACCTCTTAATGTAATTGAATTTTATAATTTTATTTTATTTTATTAATATTTGTCGTTTTTTTTAGCGTTTTTACGTTTGCCGCTTTTTGCTTGAATGAAATTTGTCGGGTTTTTGTGCCGTTTTTTTTGTTATCTTGTTTATTTCTGTTTTTTTTTTTAATCATTTTTGTTGTAGTTTCTACTTTGTTGCGCATAAAATACCAACCATACCATACAATCGTACAATCGCTAGAGAACCCGAACTGAACTCTTACTTCCTTTCCATCCGATCTTTACAACACGCAACTTGGCAAAGCGAATAACCGAATGCTAAAGTACGTTATCTCTTCTTTTTGTTAATTTCTTACAAAAACTTCGAACTTTTTTAGTTTTTAATGTGTGTTTTCTGTTTTTTGTCTAAGATTCTTCCTCTGCTGTTACTTTCTTTACATTGCCTTTAACTAAGTAAGTATATTTTGCATATACACTATGAGTAGTATATGTTGTACAACTTGATCTTACCATGTCTCGTACTTTACTCAGCTCCTAAAAGTTTCGTTCGTTTTTTTATGGTATTTTTATTATATTTTTCATTTTTCCCTTTAATAACTACAACGCGTACGATGACAACATTTAACACAGAAATATATTTACGAGCTAATGTGTTATAGTATATGTATATGTATGTATTTATGTGTTTATATATATATATAAATATATATATATATATATAGCTTCGTTCTTTTTAATGTTATGATTCCATTCCATTCCGTTCTGTTCCGTTTCATACCATACCATACCTAACCTCAATGCTGTAAGTAGTTCAACTCGTACGCTTTTAAGGCCTAGTTGGAGATCGCTTAGAATCTTCGGCTATTTGCTAGTACCAGAAAAAAGAGGTTTGATGCTCGAGGCTGCCCTTTCATTTTCTTCTCTTACTTATCTATCAATAATTAATAACATTATGTATTTGTTTTTAATTGTATATAAGCGAATAAAAAAACTTGATTAGGTCGTTTTCCATTGAAATTACTTTACAGATTCTATACATATGTATTATTACTTAAACATTTAAGTATATTTTTATCGAATAAATTATTCGAAACTGTTTCGGTTTTCGAATTCGTTCTCAATTTTGTATATATGTTTATATAGATATACAATTGATCATTCCGATGTGCTCTATATAGTGTACAGTAGTAGGTCTACTATTAAATCGTTAGCTTTACTGTTATAATCTCTATCTGTCTGTGTGTTTGTGTGTGTGTGGGCAGTTTTTCGAGCGACTTTTTTTTAGTAGAATGGTCTCTGGTCACACTGGTCTTTTAAAATTCACTAACAACTCCGCTAGCTAACTAAATAATTGTTAAATCGTTAATTGTTCATTATTAGTATTTCATTGTTCGACCATTTTTCTCTCTCTTATGTAGTTATCATTTCTTGCAGGACCATACGTAGTTTATGTATTCAGTATATATCCAGTACATAGATTTATGTGTACACTATTTATATACCATAACTTTGTAATTTTTTTTTAATTTTCGGTCATTTCGCTTTGGTTTTTAGGGTTCGCTTCGGCTCAGCCGATTGCGGGGG
Organism: Drosophila testacea; assembly: GCA_035043265.1. Classification (NCBI taxonomy): domain Eukaryota; kingdom Metazoa; phylum Arthropoda; class Insecta; order Diptera; family Drosophilidae; genus Drosophila; species Drosophila testacea. The sequence continues at coordinate 6,577,969 of JAWNND010000229.1, forward strand.
CAGTACTTTTATTTCTTTAATATTGCTATTCTGTTTACACACCCTCTCCAAACGAATTTGTGGAGGGAATTTGGGGTATATTTTTATTCATTTGGGAAGTTCATTTTGTATATGCTACGCTTTAGTTTTTGGTTTAGCTACTGCTATTTTAAATATACAGTTAGTTGTATAGCTACATACATATATATATATATGTATGTACATATATATGTGTATATATGTATATGTCATGTATATGTGTATATGCACTCGAATGTGCTAAGTATTTGTAGTTTAATTAGCTTCATCTTTGTTTTAATTTAATTAAATTTAATTTGTAATAAATGCATTTCTTGTTAAGCTTACGTTTACGATTAAATACAATAAAATCGCAAGGTCAGAACTGAATTTCTAACCGGTGACGGTGCCAGGCGAACATACATACATACATACCACATATGTAAGTACACATATGTATGTAAATGTATGCATGTATTAATCACCTGGCGCACAACCCAAAATACCAACAAATCGTACACCTCAATTGAAATGCACACTTGCGTCCAACTCTCTCTATCTCTGTCTCTTTCTTTCTTTCTCCATTGCCGTGCTTTTGTATGTTTTTTTATTCAGAAAAAAATTGACTCGACAAATGCCTAAAAAGTGTTCATACTACCCTCGTAACCCCATTCTTCTACTCCCGTTAGCTTATCTCTGTATATATTTTGGTATATGTATGTATGTTTGTGTATATACGAAGTATGCTTTAAAATGCTTTGCTGTTGTTGTTGCTGTTGTGGGTGGGCAAGGTGTGGGGGGGAGGAGTCTGGGCTAATACGATAGATATTACGATATTTTGTTTGTCTTGGAGTAGTTCCGGCCTACATGCACTCCCAATAATATACTATATATATAAATATCTATATAACGCTATATAATACAAATATGTTGTCCCATAATTATTTAGCTTATTTCTGTTTGTTCAGCTTTGTTATTCTGCTTTATCTGTTATACTTCTTCTTCTTGTTGTTGTTGTTGTTTTCTTACTGTTCAGCTAAAAAGTGTTACCATAAAATGTTGCGATCATAAAAATGGCTATTATCAAAAAGAATGTTTCCACACCATGTAAATATTTGCATGCCTATGCATTTGTGTATGCTTGTGTGTGTGTGTGTATTTATATATGTATGTATAATATGCATGCATTTGTATGCATTGTTGTTTTTGGTTTGTTTGTATATATACAAAAGTCGCAAGTCGATTAATTTGTTTCTTGTTGTTTTTGCTGCATGGGAAAGTTTTCTTAGGATTCGAAATGCAAAACTCAAAAGCCATGGAACACACTTAAACAAATGTAAATGGTTCTCTCTATCTCGCTCTTACAGCTCAGTTACTGCATAATTGCTTTCATCGGTTATCGCTGGCGGCGGAGGCGGCAAATCATCATCATCGTCGATAACAACGCCAGCGACAGCAGTTGCTGCTGCAGTTGCTCCACCATTATGGAGTGCAAGGCCATTGGCTGCCTTGCCGTTAACGGTTTGGGCACGTGATTTGGGTGGCGTGGCATCTACAGTGTTGCCCAAATGAGTTTGTGACTCCATCGGTGGCGGAGGCAGTGCAGCATCGTCATTGTTATTGCCACCACCATTCTGCATTTGCGCATCATTTAGGCTCAGATTTAAATTCTGGGCGGGCTGTGCCGCCGGTGGCGGTGGGGAGGTGGGCGTGCCAATGCGTGGTGGCGGTATGGCCTTCATTTGTGGCGGCAACTTCATCGGTGGCCGCTGCAAGGTTCTGCAAAGATCGGATTGAGATAATGCATCAGTTTGTGCTTCAACTTACTTGGAGTAATTTTGAGTCTGATGATGATGCTGCTGCTGTTGCTGATAAATGGATTCCACTTTGGGTTGTTCCGCATCCTTGGGTATCTCGGGCAGCGGGCAATTCAATATCGATGGCTTGTATTTGGGATCAAATTTGCCACCCTGCCGCAATGTGGAGCACTTGTAAATCTGCTTATCGCGATCATAGATACCCGTATCCATGGTGGTGCTAATTGGCACCACTTCAGTCTCCGGTGGCAGCTGCTGTTGTTGTTGCTGTTGCTGCGGTGACTTTAATTGATGGGGATGCGGATGCAATTGCTGTTGTTGCTGTGACGGCGGCGGCGGTTGTTGCGACACCTGCTGTTGCTGGTGGGAATGCGGATGTGGATTCGGTTGTTGTTGCGAATGATGCGGATTTGGCGGCGGTTGCGTCTGCACCGATGGCTGATGGTGATGCGCAGGGATTTGTGGTCCACCTTGGCTATTCTGGCGACGCATAGTCGCCAAATTGGACACATAAATGGAACCCTGGCTAACCGCCACCAACGGCTGATAAATTGAATGTGGATTCCCATTCTGCGCCAACTGACCCGCCAAATGTGCCGGAATCTGTTGATAAATCTGACTCTGACCCGGCGGCGGCAAATGATGCTGCTGGGCATGTGCATGTGCCGCCGCTGCCGTCGTATATGTTCCATATTGTTGAGCCTGGGCCTGAGCCTGTTGCTGGTGATAAATGGCATGCTGGTGCTGTACGGCGGCAGCGACTGCAGCCGAGTGCGAATGGGGATGTGCATGGGGATGAGCGTGTGGATGCTGATGCGGATGATGGCAATAGATTGGCTGCGGTCCCAATTGTTGTTGCTGCTGCTGTTGCTGCTGTGCCTGCTGCTGGGCATGGGCATGGGCCTGGGCCACCTGGGCCTGCGTCGTCGGCGGTACGGAGGAAGCGGCTGCGGCGGCGGCGACGGCGGCGGCTGGCGACGATTTTCAGTAAAAGTCATTGGCTTCCAAAGTTTTGCATTGTTTGCTTAGGGTTGCATATTTACCGTTATTGGGACCTAAAATGTACACACAATTAGCAAGGTGGATGAGGATTCGGATGCGGATACGGATGCGGAAACGGATGAGACGTTTACATGATTATCAACGGGCGATGGAATAAAAATGAGCCCCATGAGAAATGCAAGCGAAAAAAAAAACTACAGGGGAACCCCCATTTGCAATAGGAACTATTTGACGGAAACTTTAAATCCTACGGAAAAAGGCTAGAAAAATACATTTTGACTGTAGAACAAATGCTTGTTATGGCTTACTAAAGATTTAATCTATATTTCGCTTAGCCAATCAAGATAATCTCGCCTAATCCGCATTATATAGATAGAATATATAGACCTCGGAGAAATGAGAATTTCATTTTAAAAGAGAGAGAATACTATGTTAACTCCTCAAATTATCTAACAGATTTCTGGATGAAAAAAAGCTGTAAGCGATACAGCTTTGAAAACATTTAATTTATTGTAATTTCTCTTTCATAATAAAAAACAGGAGGCTCTTATCTAGCATAAGTATATCCAAAGACGCAGAGAAAGATAGTGAAAAAATATGTATAGAGAAAGAAAGTAATAGACTGTGAGGAGGGAATGTGATGTGATGGGATAGTGCTAGAGATGCTAATAGTGCTTGTGATGGCATTGTGGTGTATGTGTTTGATGGTGGTAGTGATTGTGCTGGATTTCTGTCGGAGATTGGACTTACCAGTCATATGGGTGGGGCTGTGATTATGCGACGGCAGTCGACCTAGAGTATGGGTGCCCATTGCCCGCATGTTCTGTTGGATGTGAGCGTGTGCCATCATCTCATGCTGCTGCCGCTTGTTGGGATGCTGCAAAGTGTGGGAGCCACTGATCACTGGGGGACTGAAGTGCCTGCAATTAGAGGTGGGGTATCCAAAAGCTGCAATGGGATCAGTCTAGGGATCAATTAACACCTACCCGTTATGGTTGCGCGGCAACGTGCGTGCCGCATTCATCATTTGCTGATGGTTCTGTGGTGCCGGATGTGATATATACGATGGTTCATCCACCTGGGCGTAATCATTACGCTTGCGTATATAGATCCAGGTATGTGAATCGACCCACACCATAATTGTCAGCAATATTGCAGCTATAAAGCTGGCTATCAGCATCAGGACCAGGCCAAGAAGTCCCCCCTCACAAAGGCCTCTCGCCGCAGCCAAAAAGTTATGATGGACTGCTTTGCAATCGACCAACGCGGTCAATTGGGTCAACAACCTTTCACTGCTATTCAAATCCGCATTCACCGCACCCAATTTCGGTTGGAGACCCGAGCTTTTAAAGAGCACTAGGGAGATCTTCATTACAGTCGCCATGGCGCTGCGAGCATTGTTAAGGGAATTCTGTGATTCGCGGAGTCGTTGTGTAAAGGGATTGGTGTGTCCTGGCTCGCATTGGGTATAGTGCAGCAGGACATTGGTGGGTAGATCCCTGGGTGCAGTAGAGACTAGAAAATCAGCTGGGCTAATGCACAAATCTCCCACAGCTACCGACGAGGAAAGATACAGGCCGGACATCAACCAGGAGCCGGTTACGGCTAATAGGCCGCACACACTGAATAATATCAAGGCGCAGCGGGAATGACGTGCCACGCCTACGAGCAACACAGCGCAGAGGACGAGCAACAGGGCCAGAGTTGCCACCGTGCCTGGCCAGCGGATAAGCTCCCATTGATCGCCGCGCTGTGCGAGGAAAACGAAAACCATGACAGTGAATTGATAGCAAGAGAAAGATCTACTCACAGTAAGGAAGTGTGTCATCGAGATGCCCATCAAAGGTCGTCGGATATCGCTGGCAGCATTCGTGGCCAATGTCACGTTACCCTGCACAATATTAAGCGAGACAAACAGCTTAGAGAGCGCCGTCTGATTGGATACCGGTTGATCAAAGATATCGGCCAACTCCACCAACTGCGGCCGTATGCGATTGGTTAGCGTATTCTCTAATATATGCGTCTGATTCCGAATCGTTGTCACCAAATTGTCCACCTTTCGTCCCGCTGTCAGCACTTCCAGCAGTCCATTATGCAGATCATCATTTCCATAGAGACCTAGTCCAATTGCCGCACAGCACATCACCGTGACGATGGACAGGGCTACCTTCAAGCTGGTTATCGAGTGTGCTGGCCTCGGCTTTCGATCGCAACAGCGGGTCATCAAATAGAAGAGCAGTCCTAGCAGCGAGACAATCAGCAGCGCTGCCGGCACCGATCCCAATATTCCCAGGCTCTACATCGAGAAGCGAGACGACGAGATTAGAGGAAGAAAAGACAATTAATTAATAACTGTACAATGAATGCATTTTTAAATACTTTTATTGACATGACATAAACTACAATTTTAAATCATTTAAAAGAATCTTAAAGGAATAACCAGGTAATGTTATATTTTTGACTGGTATTATTAAATGGATAAGAGATATAGTAAATGTAGGAATTACCATGCATATTTATCTTCGATTTAATGAATTTATTAGGTTTAAAATTTATCAAAAGTCTCTTCAAGAAGCCATTTTCAATCCCAGAGTGGAAGAAAAATTTGTATCAAATACTTATTGAATTCTAAATTTTTTCAGTTTTTCAGAAAGGGGATAAAGAAACACATTTTCGTCACGTAAGGGATTATGAACCAGAGAGAATGAATGAAAATAATTGAATTTTAATATTCTTTTAAATTCCATAAACACAAATAACTTAACTTGTTCAGCATTTTGAAATAAACTTTAATATGAATTGTTGAAATGAAGTGTGTAGTTAAAATCTCTCAGATTGACAAAACCGTAGATGAAAAAAAAATAGTGGTAAAAGTGATTGAATGTATTTTGAAGTACATATGCCCTAATTACTCTTATAGGCATAGGACAATATTCTTGTTTTGTTTTGTCATTATGTTAGGAGATGATTTTCAAGAAAGTCACTTGGATTGCAGACCCCATCGGTTGTACTTACCTCCAAATAAATCTCATCATTGGGCCGAAACGTGCTGTTGATCTTATGGAACGTGATGTTGTAGTGTGGCAATGCGTGTAGCAGCTTGGCTATCACTGGCACCTTGTACTGATCCGTAAACTCATGATAGTCGCCCATCCTGGACTTGGGACTAAAAGTCTACTGTGTGATAAGTGCTTCCTGGACCGCGTATATGAAGCAAATGATGACTTTCTGTGGTATGGAAATTGGAGAATGGATATTGGAGAATGGTGATGACGATGATGATGACAATGACGAGTGACGATGATGGTGACGGAGTGGAGTGCGGTGCTCCTGCGGGTGCCTCGTCGTCGGGCGTCGTGCTCTCGGGGCAGAGTTTTAAACTCTTGACATCAAATTGTCACACACTGTGGCAGGCAGAAAGGGGAAACGACAAGGAAATACAATTAGTTCACAAGGTTCTCAAGGATGTGTGCCTCATTCAAAAAAATTTAGGCGTGGTTTAGGCACGTACCAACTGTGATTCACATTGTGTGGTATACATATACATATTCATGTACTTTTGAATATGGAACTAACTTAACATAGATATAAGATGAGTGTATGTATGTAATACGATAAAAGATAAGAGACAATGTTATCAATGCTCAAGTTTCTGGGCATTTTACTTTCATTACACGTACCTCCTCCCTAAGTTACTTAGACATACAATACATTCATAAGATTGTTATTTTAAATGTAAAAATTATAAACCCACACTTATAACACAGTTACACAGCTTAACAAATCATGAAGCTCACCTGTACTATTTAACATATAAGAGATTTAGGTCCATTTTTTTCAATGTCGGTTTAGGCTTTATTTATACAATTCTTGGACATTTGACATTAGTTTCTATACATTTTATGTCAGTTTATCATTCGGATAGTTAATTGAAAGCCTATATAGACATTGAAAAAATGGGCCTTACATTTAGCTATTTTAAAAAAATGTTGATCACTCTTTTAGTTATTAGTGGAAAAACCATGGACAGGAAGATCTGGTACGTATTTTCACTCTTTAAACAAAACATATGAATGTCCGGTAGAATTGGTTGTTCACATCGATGTGTAAACTGTGCGTGTGTGTCTGGCCTGAGTGTGTGTGGTTGTGTTTGTGTGGGCATGGTCTTTATTATTTAATAAGCATGTGGGCGTACGCTCACAACCCAGATTGAGTTCCTGCCATGTTCCTGCACTTTAATTAAAAATTGTCTGTGCAACGCGTTCTTGCTCCCATTTTAATTTTTTTCAACAATTCTTCCGCACACTACACGCATATAGAGAGATACACCGACAGGGAGAACAGGAACACGAACACACACATAAACACAAACACCCTTAAATCTCAGCTTCGGCGACCGCCCGCACACTGTATTCGTATTCGCATTCGTGTTCGTGTTCATGTGCGCTCTGTAATTGATGCTGCTGACGTTGAGGCTGCGGCTGCCCAGCGCAATAGCAATTTTGTTCACTTGTTCTTCCTCTTTCTGAACTTTTGCTCTTCTTGGCAGACAACAACAAAAACGAAGTACGAACATGAGTACGAGTAACGGTAAAAAGGTAACGTCCACGCGCGCACTCATTCACTTCATTCACTCTCTTACTGTGCTCTCTCTCTCTGTCAGTTTTGCTCTCTCAACAACTTGCGCGCTCACACTGTTATACTTTTCATTGTTGTTGTTACTGCTCCCGTTATTGTTGCTTTTGTCCTGGTTCTGTGTGTGGTTGCTGTGTGTGTATTTGTGTATGTACGTGCAGGCCCGTTTGTATATCTATTGATTAAAAGTTCGCTGTTTCCTTATTTCTTATGCTCGTTCTCGCGTTGTGCTCGTGCCACGCACTCGTAATTGCCCGCCCTCCCCCTTCAAACAACCACAAATGCGAATTGCAGCGCAAGATGCTGCGCTTAGTTAGTTGTAGTTGCGGCTTTGAGCTTTTTGGCCAATTGGATACTGCAACATTTGACAATTTCCAATTCAAAATGTGACCAGTTTTTGCCCAGATCTTCCGCATACACACACACACACATTCACGCCCACTACGCACAGCGCATGTGAGTGTGTGTGTACACGTACATGTAAATGTAGGTTTATGTATGTACATACATGCATATGTGCATATATGTCTATATGTATGTACATATTTATATTGCTATTTCGTTTTCACACGCACTCCTACGCATCCCAGAGGGATACTTAGACTCTAGCTTTTTAATAATAACAACACTTTTTTCACACACATACATACATACAAAAGTTGATGTAAATATATATAGATGTACATAGTTTGCATAGTTTACATTCTTTGCATGTAGCATTTCTGCGGAAGGACATTACAAAAACACTCCCTTTTTTGCAAAATGGGTACACAATTTTTCACAACAAACAAAGCTCTGGCGTTCGCCGCATTCACAAATATCCTTCTTCTTACTTTTAATTTGTCGCCAGGCACACGCCACGAAACGAAACGTAAATGGAAACGCCGACGTTACACTTTGAATTTAACAAGTTTTTAGCATTTTCATTAATTATTTTTGATTTCTGTTTGATTAGATTGAATTGTATTGTTTTTTTGTATTTTCTAATATATATATTTTTTTTATTGCTGTCGACATAAATGTCCTGCAGGAGGAACTTCACATTCCGAAGACTGAGCAAAGTATGAAAATTTTTTGTCGTTCAACTTGGTCACACCCTCTAGATAATGCATACGATGTTGATATGCCATAGAGGGGACGTTTAGCAGTTACAGGATAACAGGAGACTGAAGTCCTTTGAGCGCTCTTCCTTGCGCTCCATGCGCAATTTCCCACCCCCTCAGCATAACACACGGCCAGTGTCTACCTATGCATACACATAATTGAAAAATATCGACATAAATCTAGCATGCACACACTGTTCATACAATCTAATTAGAATTATTTACACTTTAATCGCGAAAAAAATCACAACAATGCGGTGTAGTTTTGTCAAAATGTTTATAATTTTATAATTAACAGTAATACTGATCTAAAAGAAAGCATAAAATCGACTAACAGCCGCATGTTTTATTTTTCTACATTTCAATGTCAATAAGAAATACATATACTATATGTATGCAAGCACCAATAGATTATCTTAAGATGAGATTGTGTTTGACCTGTTGACATGGGTATGATACAACAGACTTTCTACCGGAAGATTACGAATATGGCAAACGATAAAAACAAGTTTTGTTTTAAATTTCACTGAGATAAGGTCAGTTAAAGTTTTGACACTAAGTTAAAGTTTAAAATGCAGGAGTTATTTTAGTTTTGAAATGCATTTCGATCAAATTACCTTGATTTTTGTCTTCGATGCATTCTTAAAGCGTCAAATTTATAAAAAAAAGAAAATAAACTAATAAACAATATTAATTACTGAAATCCCGCCGTACTTTAATAAACGTTTAAAATAGAATTAATATGAACATCGATATTTTAGATCATGCAAATGAAACCAATAAGAATAAAAACAATATTTGATAAGACCAATTTAACTTATCGATATGGCAGATTTTTCGATAGTTTTCCATCCCAACATAGTCATTAGTACTACCAAGGAACGATACTCAAGGTACTCGATAATTTTATTTAAAAAGTATCGATAATAATGCTATTATCGACATTCAAATTAAATAAAATGTATAGTTAATAACAAAAATTACCCAATTTCGCACGCTTAATAGTCAGCTTATAAATTTAAAACATAATAAACGATTTAATATAAAGTGCTAACCATTTGAAACTTATACTTATCAATTCAGCTATTTATTATGGATAAGCCTCAGACCTTAAAGTTTTCTTATCATTCTTCGTTTTAGTAACTTTCACCAACATTTCCTTAAGTTTTAATATTTTGCTGCCAAGTTATCATCTGGCGTTAAGACAACATCGAAAAGATCTGGAATTACTTTCAGAATTCCATTAAGTGCCTCATAGGGGAGAATAATTTCTTTGATACACTAAAGTTTTGACGAGAGCTTTCGTATTTTCTCATCGAGATCCATTCTTTCAGAACCATACTGATTACCAAGGGTATCGTGTTGTTCTTCTCCAAAATCATCAAGATTACCAGGATTATCGAATTGAACTTTTCCAGAATCATCATCAAGAAACTTTTACAATTAATAAGAAATCCAAGAAGAACAAAAAAATAAATCTAAGCGTAAAGAAACGATAAAAAAAATGAAAAAATTAAAAAAATCCATTGAAAAGCCATTGAAAAAAATCAAATACAATAACCGAAAAAACAGGAGGAAAACGCCGTGCACTCTTTAAATGCGAAGTAAGACGCTCAGCGAGTTCAACAACATAAAGAACAATAAACGTATCCTGATTCTCTCGTTGTCAGCCGGCGGCGTGGGATTAAATCTAAATCATTTGCTTATGATAGATTTACAGTGGAATCCACAGTTGGAACGCCAGGCACAAAATCGCATTTATCGCTATGGCCAAAAGAAGCCCGTCTATATCTACCGATTCATGTGCAAGGACACGTTAGAGCAGCGCAACAAGGCATTGCAGGACTAAATAGTTTTATGAAAAATAACCGAAAAGAAAGAATGAAAAAAATTGAAAACAAAAATTAAAAAAAAAAACCAGAGAAACTCGCCGGACACCTTTGAAATTTTCCCGACAAAATCTTTTAGTAAACAAAAAGGTCATTATACCAAGTCTTTGCTTGAACCGTTTGGGAACTCTAAGTATAAGAATACAAAAATATGCCAAGTCTTTGCTTAGATTGTCAGATTGAAAATGGAAAATCTTCTGTCCTTTGTTATTTTCAATTTAGTGTTTATACATATACTTAATTCTTCTATTTGCTAGTTTTTCTGCAGGGATTCTTAGATTTTGAGCGTGTTAGAACCGGTACTACACAACCTCTATTCCCACTTTGAGGCGAACACATTCTGGACACATGCCAAAAACTAGAGAGCATTCGGGTTTCTCTGTTTGATTCCCAGCTCCTTCCAATCTTTAGAAACTCTTTCAGTGGGTATCATCGTAGAAATCGACAATCTAATAACCACAAGCCAAACTAAATATACATATGATCTGAGTCGTAGATAGAAGATTTAATATGATAAAATAAAAAATAAATAAAAACAACGGACCGTCTGAAGGCACTTTTAAGAAGTTTTGTGAATTCTTTATTAATAAGCAACAAATTATTGCCCGCACATTAAAAGATGTGCATTAGGGCGGGTCAATTTGTATGGAGCTGAAAAAACGTGGTAAGCGTATAGCAGATTCGAATCTGCGATGAATTCTAAGAAATTTTCACTAACAAACCCCATGTCTAAAATGAATTCTAGCCCCCGCCGCGAAGCATGAAAATTTAAGGTTGCAGTATATTTTGGTATTTTTAGGTTTGTGCGGTTTTTTTAAAACAAATAATACATTTTGTAAGAATATTATATTTTATTCTGATTCGTTTGTTTTTAATATAATTTATAAATATTTTTGTTTTTAAATTAACCAAGAAATTTTTTTTTAAAATTTTTAGACCCAGTACTTTAAAAAAGTACAAATGGGTCTATTACGTTTGTGCAAATGTGCGTAACAGGCAGAAGGAGGCGTGGCAGACCCCATAAAGTATATATATTCTTGATCAGCATCAACAGCCGAGTCGATATAGCGATGTCCGTCTGTCTGTCCGTCTGTCCGTCTGTCACTTTTTTGAGTTCCTAGATCTCAGAGACTATAAGAGCTAGAGACACCAAATTTGGCATGTAGGTTCATCTATATCTTGCATTGATCAAGTTTGCTTTAGATTTTTGCCACGCCCACCTCCGCCCCCGGAAATTGAAATACAAAACTTCGAAGTCGAATTACAAGAGCCCCTTTAGTGCTAGCGCCTTTATTTTTGGTACATATAATAAAGACTATAGTCCAAACTAGTCCACCAAATTTCATTCCAATCGGATTATAAACGCGGAAGTAATTCAACTAACAATGTTACGGGCAAAAGGAAGAAGAAGAGACGCCAGCGACCTCTATGTTAATGAAGTGGCGCCATCTGTTGAATGGTACGCAAAATTGAAATGCAATTTAGTGAACGCTTTGCACTCAAAAAGTACTGGGTCTCCTACTGTCGAGCTTGCTCCACTGTAGCTTAGTGCATATTTTTTAATAAAAATAATGAAAACACGCCATACACTGATGAAGTGGAAACCAAAAGTCTATAACTTTTTGATTTTTGATAAATTGATAATTGATAAAAGATATAGGTTTGCAATTTGAAATATATATTGAATATAATTTGGAAATTTAAGGTGTTCCAAAAAAAAAGTGGGCGTGGCACGAAAGGGGCGTAAAATACATTACGTTTTTCATGCCGTTTTTCTTTATATCTAAAAATTTACCAAATTAATGAAAACCATGTTAAGTCACAATACAAAACGCAAAATCAAATTTGTTTGTCTGTTTTGAAAGTCTTTGTTTTGTCTTGCAGTTTGGTTTCGCTGTAACCGTTACTTTTACTGATAAGAAATTTGCGATATTGTCAACAAAGAACAGTGGCTTATATAGGGGGGAGCGTTTGAGAACATCAATTCCCATAGAAAAGTTATCCCTTTCTCAAATTTATATATCTGCGCCATTGAATACCATCGACTTGATTTTAATATACATAGATTGAAGATTACATGAGTTCCAAATGTTTTGTTAGAAACGTGGTTCACTAAGTATTTTTCATTCAAAAAAGAAAGGTGCGGTTGATTAAATAAAACGTTTTAAATTAAATATTACTTAGTTATGGCAACATCTGCGATGTCAATTGACTCCAATTCGGAAATTGAGAGCATTATTTTGATGTCAACGTCAAGTTATAATTCTGTGCATATCGCAAATATAGTAGGCATACCAAGTGAACTAACAGAATTAAATTTAATTTATTTAATTTTATACGGTCATCACAGTTCTTGCCGAAAAATCTTCAAGAAATTGTGAACAAAGCAATACAAAACAATTCATTTTTTGCCCATACAGAAAATATTTTGTTAGCAATGCTTTTCGATGAAAGAAAATCTGTTCGAGAAAATGCTATTAACAAAATTATTTACTATCGCGAAAAATTACAAGATACATCTAAGCTCCGGTCCTATAAAAAGAATATAATTAATTTCTACTGCACAGATTATATGAATTTAGTTGACTTAGATAACGACGACATACTATTTGAACCTCCGTTAACTTTCGACATTCCACATGAACACTTATTGGAGTACTTAAACTCTGAGGAAATACCACTGGCAGATCCAGAAATTCCATCCCACATTCAGGGAACTGAACGATGTGTGCAATTGTTGACACATGTCGCACGACGCGTAATGCCGCATAATGTAGATGACGTTATGTCAGTAACTTTAGAAAGTCGTTTAAAGTATCCACAAATCGAGTCGAAGCAAGACTTTAAAAATTGACTTTATTTATATTTAATATTAAGTTGAATAAATGAATGAAATTACTGAAAATTAAACAATTACATAAGCGTTTTGTACTGTGACTTAACATTGTTTTCATTAATTTGGTAAATTTTTAGATATAAAGAAAAACGGCATCTAATGTATTTTACGCCCCTTTCGTGCCACGCCCACTTTTTTTTTGGAACACCTTAAATTTCCAAATTATATTCAATATATATTTCAAATTGCAAACCTATATCTTTTATCAATTATCAATTTATCAAAAATCAAAAAAGTAAAGACTTTTGGTTTCCACTTCATCAGTGTATGGCGTGTTTTCATTACTTTTATTAAAAAAAAATTTCTTGGTTAATTTAAAAACAAAAATATTTATAAATTATATTAAAAACAAACGAATCAGAATAAAATATAATATTCTTACAAAATGTATTATTTGCTTTAAAAAAACCGCACAAACCTAAAAATACCAAAATATACTGCAACCTTAAATTTTCATGCTTCGCGGCGGGGGCTAGGAATTCATTTTAGACATGGGGTTTATTAGTGAAAATTTCTTAGAATTCATCGCAGATTCCGAATCTGCTATACGCTTATCGCATAAAAAAATTGACCCGCCCTAATGTGCATGCTTGGCAGATTAATTGAGTGTCATTCAATAATATAATATTTAGGGCATAGGGCAGAGCTCTGTCTAAATTTGATAATTTCCAGGGTCAAAGTCGAAGGAAACAGAGAGATTTCAGAATTGAAAAAGTTGGGATATTTTCAAAAGGCAAACCCGCCCTCAGCCCTGGCAATCATCGTACATCGTCGCGCAGGTTGTCGATTTCTGTCCGATATATCGATATCATAAATAAAGCCGTCTTTTAAATAAATTGTGTTGTGCGCTTATATTATTTTAACTTGGTTTTACGTGCGTATTTCTGGATTCAGTTCGTAGAAGTTTAAGGGGACTCTGTCGGCGCCAACGTAGGCCACCGTCCACGACGGTGAGATGTCTGGTGAGTTGTTGTTGCTGTGATGCCTTTTATTTATTTGTTTGCTAGCCGGGCTCTAATTCTGCTCTACATCAATGTTTTGTCGGAAATTGCTCAGCATAAAGTTGCGCTTATACAGCTCGTGTCCAGGCGAGTGCCCAGGATGCGCGCTCGATATAATTGCTTCTATTCGGATCTAGCCAGCGGTGCATTTGAAGCATCTTTCAGTGCTCCCAGCTCCAATTCTGGCGTACATAGCACTGCACAGCGCGGCTTTTATCTCCGGGGGCTTCTTGTCCCACGAAACGTCGTTTGGTCTGCCTCCACTATGTTTGATCGCTGCCGTCACAGATTGATTTACAGGCTCTGATGCATTCGCCTGCGGTGAGTTGTGAGCAGTTATCATATGGTGGACGGGAATTTTTTTACCGCTATCGGTACAGATAACCTCTAGTACTCCGAACTGTGAGAATATGTCTTCTTTCAGGATTCTCACTGTTGTCAACGCCAACGCCTTTGCAATTGTCCTCGGCCAGACGAACTTCGTCATATGCGTCCAACGCGATGAATATATATGCGTTGCCTTGCCGCGATCTTGGATGTTAGCCCAAAAATCCAAGTTCAGCATTTGCATTGAACAATCGATGCAACTTCCTTACCCATTCGGGATCTGCATATCTGAGTCGTTAAGGTTGTGAGCCACTGGTCTGTGATGACCGTAAAGGGCATAAGTTCGACCCATTGTCTTTTACGGTCGCCAGGCATTCTTTCTCTGTCAAGCTATAGTTGAGCTGGGCAGCTGTGCCTTCTTCAACGAATCAATTGCTGTCACTGCTCCCTCATTCATGACTAATTTTACATTACCTTTCAGGTCATTACCGCGAATACCATCCTGCCGTGCCCAAAGAACTGCGTAGTTGCCGGACTGGTTTTGGTAGCAGGGTAAGGATTATCGCCTCGACTTTACTCGGATCCGTTCCCAATGCGCCATCTCCAATCACGTATCACAAATACCAAAGATACCTGAAACAGAATTAGAACTTTTGCCAGGCCTATGGTAAGATTTGCATCTTTTAACGCCTTCGCCACATCCCCTAATCAACTCAAATGTTCTTCCCAGGTTCTCGAGATGATTAGGAAATTGTCCAAATGTTCTTGCACTGCGGACGAGACTGGATAAAACCGCTCATTGACGGGCACGCCTCCATCGGTCAATTGGATCATCGTATGCTGTACCAGGTGAGTTTTTCACAGACCTATATTTTCGTACGCTAAAAACTGACTTTTCACCTCTTCCAGTTTTGTAACGAACACATACGAAGCGTTGGAGTGACCGAAATTGTCGAAATCTGGCGTACCGGTTACTTCTTTTAAGACAGTACCTATCAAGTTAATACTCCTGGAATGATGGAGATAAATTTTATTGTAGTTAAGAGTGTCCGTACGTGTCGGATGTCCGAGTCCAGTATCTGTTTCATGTGGCTCTGAGGGAAGTGCTTCTTCAACTTTTCTGTTACTTCGGGTATCTCTGATTATCTGATTAGGTTTGTCGAGTGTTTTAAATATTGAAATTTACTCCTTATGGTTCCCCGTCTATAATTGGAATGAAGTTCGAAGATCTGTAGTCTGCCAGTTTTGTTGTAGCTGTCGTTGCTGTGATGAAAAATAGTGTAACACAAACCTGAACTGTGAATCAAAAGGAATTAATTTTAACCTAAAGTGTCCGGATAAATAGTGTTAGTCAATCTATCTTAAATTGCCCTTGTGGACCTCCCTCCCCTTTATTAGAACTGTTGTCCCCAAATCGGCTTTAACAGTTTCTACTTCGTATAGGGGCGTTTGTCGGCCTAAGTAAAGTCTAGCTGATTTATTATGGCCTTGAAGTTGAGGGGCGTGTCGAAAGACGAAAGGGTCATGTCTGCCGTACCCTTAACTTTATTTCTTTATATTTCCAAGGCCTGGTAGTGTTTAAACTGTCTTCGTATTTTTCAAAGACTTTGTAAGCAATATGTGCCGCTTTCCTTCATGAGATGTATGTCTCATGATTACCTTCAAAATCTGGAAGAGACTTGATTATATCTAATGTTTCATGGCAGATGCAAGCTGTTTGTCCAATTTTAGCATCTTTGTATGTCCCCACTTCAGGAGTATTAATGCTCACATTGTTTAAACCTTGCCTGATATCTTGTAATTTGTCTTCCAACTTTTTATTCTTGTAAGGCTAATGCGCTTGATACTGCGCCTTCTACAATAGCTCTTAGTTGTTCTGGAGATACTGACGTCATATTTATTTGATTCAATACTCTTTTAGTCTGTTCTACTTGTGGGTCAGGACCTTTTAATCTTTGAAATTTTTCTAGTAATTCTTCTAGGTCACTTTCACTCATAGATATACATAGATCGCAAAGATTTGAGTAGTAAAAAAATTATTTTTGGTCGAACTTTTTTTTGCAATGGATCGAAAATTGTTGTTTCTAAATTTTTTGGTGTTGTTGAGCCTGCTGTTGACTGATTCTACTGATTCTACTGTGTTGGGCGCCAGTTATGGAGAAGGGTCTTATCTCTTGATTATTTACTATTGAACTGTATTAGAAATTGTTGTATCTGCCAAATTTTCAAAATATGTTCTTTGATTATTTCTTTACTTTATCCTCAAATGTCAGCTGTCCGTAAGAGCCCGTTTGGCTTCTAGATGCAAAAAAGGTAAGAAAAGACATGGTTCCAGAATTGTAAATTGCGTGATAACGGCAGTGAAAACTTCCCTATGGCAGCTATATCATATATCGTTCCGAGTTCAACCAAATTTGGTCAGGTTGTATAAACCGATATCAGACATACATATAATCTGTAAGTTTGACTGCGATATTTAACGAATCAAACAAGTTTTTCATACTAAAGGTTGATTTAGGAACGATTGTTATTATGACAGCTATAATATATAGTCTTCCGATTTGAACTAAAATTGGCCACGTTATATAAATATTTTGACCTGTTTACAAATACAACATCATCAGAATACAAAAACATTAAAATAATAAAAAAAAAAAAAAATTTTGTTTTTATTTGTTGGGTAATAATTTTTAAATATATAAACTTTGAAAAATTCAATTTTTGTTTCCACAATTTTCAACTTTGTATGTAAGCACCTAGAAGTTGAGTTGACTGTTTGACAACTCATGTTAAACAGATAAATGCTTAAACTTTAAAAATCATTCAAATAACATAAGATACTAGTTGAGACCACCAAGAAATTTACTCTCAGTTTATAATAAATCGGGTTCTATCCAGGAAACAAATTGCATGAATTTTGAAGAGGTTGTGCACAGGCTAGACAATTACCGTTGGTTCAATAAATGCTCCAATTTTTCCAGGCAAACAAAATGGGGCACAAAGCGACGCGTCGCTGCTGACAGACTGGGATCCAATGCATACACTCCTAATACGTATATGTATATGTATGTACATATTTGTATGTATTTCTGTGAAGAAGTTGATGCAGGTACACACTTGCACTTGCACTTGCAAGCATTGAACGAGTTCTGGTTTATTGTTTTTGTTGTTGTTCTTGCTGTTGCTGTTGCTCTTATTACTGCTTCTATTTGTTTTATTATTATACACTATGCTGTGCTTTTGATTTTATTGCAGTTGGCCACAGCGTAGCTGCCACAGCAAACAAGAACCATAGGAGCATGAAAAAAATGCAAAAAGAATACTTTACAAAGTGAAAACTGCTCGTAAAATGATTTTATCGGGCCAAGCGGAACTTGAAAGCGAATGTTACGCGCCTGAATAAATCAGAGATTAGCTCATTAGCTTTGGGAAAATCGAACAGTGTTGATTACACATACTCACACAAATACAAACCTAAGTGCAGGTTTACATTGAAAGAGTTAAGAATCTGCTTTCTTTATGGTAGTTTTGTATAAAGATTTCTTGTAACAGCAACAACAACATACCCACATATAGAGCTATTCTATTTTTAGCATCATGCCAGTACGTTAAAATTCCCAAGTTGCTATTCTCTCGTTACTGCATTTAAATAAGTCATTGATCGCTTAGAATAGTCAGCAAAAACGGTACTGATGATAGAGATTGGCGTCTCTTGAAACAGCCTGCATACCGAACCATTTGCGCCTTGCTATTCAATTAGTAAGGTCTAGTGCTGTATTGTTGTTGTTGATTTGTGTCTTAATTTCCCACCAAGACTTTCAGTCGTCAAAAACCAATTTTAATAATAAAG